>CM045758.1:195296409-197920420 GCA_025200525.1 Camellia lanceoleosa | reverse complement strand
ACCTTGGAATTCATTGCCGAGCTGATTTTTGCTCGCCAAGATGCAAGTTGCTAAGCTGACCTTACTCGCAAACTTTGGAGTTCCTTACCGAGCTGATTTTGCTCACCAAGGAAGTAACCAAGCCGATTTTGCTCATCGAGAAGTAAATCATCGAGCTAAGTTTATTTTACTACCAAGGAGTTGCACTAATTTTGCTCGTCAAGAAATGAATCACCGAGCTAAACTAGTTAAGTGGTTAACACAAAAGTTTCAAAATGGATCTATGAAGATTTGTGCAACAGTGTAGCGCGAGCCCCAAAAACAAGTGATAAAACTTGATCGAGCTATCATGAAACTTAATGACGAACCGAGCTGAAATTGAGTAATCCCATTCATGTTACAACATAAGGGATTCAAAGCGAACCACCGAGCAAAGAGTCTAACCCGACTTAGTAATGTAATTCCAGTTCCGCGAATACGGACGAAATTAAGAAGCAATTGAAAGGGGAGTTTGCGCTAAGCGAACGAGTCGAGCTAGTTATGACTTGGGCCTTGCTATTGGATTACGTGACCGAGTTGGCATAGTGGAGGGTAGTTTGGCCGAGTTTTTAGATCATGCGGCTGAGTTAGCCCAAGGTCCAAAAGTTAGATCGGGCTAAGTCAAGCTAGGTGAAACAATGGTCCAAAGTTGAGCAAGGTCAACGACAACGAACAGAGTTGGGCAAACCAAGCTAGTTATTGAGCTTGACCTTGAAAGTCGATTGAAATTGAGACTAGAACTGACCGGACTATGCCAAGCTCGGTGGAAATTGCCAGGTGGTCTAATTGGAGTGCGAGAAGAGAAACCCACCAATGGTGTGCGTCAATACCGTTTGGCAGTTTGGCCAATGTTATTTGGTGGACGGGTACACGTGTAAAGAATAGAGAGGGCAATACAGGCACGCGTCCAGGAAAGAACAAGCGAAAGTGCACATAGAGGCAATATAGACTGAGCAGTGCCTCCATACAAGAAGGCGGATTTTCTAGCAATCCAAGGCTCTATCTTTCTTTGGTCTTCTCTTTCTTTATCTCTCAAAAAAGAGTGCTAACTTGATCGTCGGAGGGACTTTCCGGCATCACACCCGTCGAGCAGCTCTACGTTGTTGTGTTCTCAGGTTATTCGGAGTGAAACAAAGCTTGGACACAAGGAGTGCGGACAACGACAAATATTTGCTCCTCATACACTTACATTATTGACTTTTATCAAAAATTTATAAATATTTATACGGTGGAATAACAAAAAAGAATATTAACACTTGATCAAAATCGTAGACAATTAACTGTCACAATTTTATATGTAGGTACCAAAATAAAATTTGATATATAGTATACGGGTGCAAACTATAATTTGGTTAAACTTCATGATGCTATCGTTATTATTATTTTCTTATTATTATCACATTAGGGTATGCTCAAAACTTATTTAAGATCATTCCTTTTGTTCCTTAGTCCTAAAACTTTACAACCGTTGAAGTATATTATAGTGGCTTTGATTATTATTCTTTTGTGATAAAAATGTCAAGTGAAAAAAATAAATTTAGAAAGGACTCGTTAATTTGTTAAAAAAAATCAGTGCATCACGGAATCCTAATTCACGTTGATTCCATTTTTAAGCCCTATTTTGTGATTTTCTCCATATTTGAATTGAATCAATATAGGTTTTTTTTTTTCTTCTTCTTCCTTTGTATTACAAAAATTATTTAGGCAACAAATATACTATAAAAAAAAATATTTGTTACCTAAATAATTTTTGCAATGCAAAGAAAAAAAAAAAAGAAACCTATATTGATTCAAATATGCAGAAACACAAATATAAAAATAAATTTTCAAATATTATTATAATTTGAAAAAATTAAAGAGAAAACAAATCTCACTACATTTCAGGCATCCAATTATCTTCTTCTTTGTATACCATAATCCAACTCTCTCGATTGTATAATATTTACATTTATACTATGCATATTACATTTAATAAATGTTTATTCATATAAAAATAATTATGCATTATTTTTTTCTCTGTAAAATCTTACTATCTTGATCCGATCCTATGAGCTCTTCTAAAAACTTAAAACGGTTTTCTTTTTTTGGCACTTTTTTTCTATTTATAGAATTTAAAAAAAATAAAAGAGTAGCTTCCCACCCGTTCTAAATCAGACTGGAGAGTATTGTTGGATCCGTAGGGGCTCACCACGGGTCCCACTTCGATAATCTAAACCGTTCAATATGTAAAACTCACGTTGATCGAATATCAATAGCTATGTAATCAAATCAATTTTGTATAATAAAAAAAATAGATGGTGAATAAATTAATGATTAAAAAAAAACTGATCTTATGAGATAACTATCAATATCCGATCAACGTAATTTGTTATAGGTATATAATACTCGACGAGTTCTTTATATTAAACGATTCAGATTATTAAAATAAGACCCGTGATGGACTTCCACGAACCGAACAACACCCTCCAGTCCGATAGACTGAAGTCTGAGGGAAGCTTCTCCCAAAAAAAAATTTAGCAACATAGCATTCCTTAACTTTTGGTAGTCAGAAATTATTTGGTCATAACATAATCCTCCATCAATCCCACACTATCAAACCTTTTTACAATTTTTGTTTCCTTGATTAAGGAAAGTTCTACTGTATTCTTCAACTTCTTCATAATTCAAATTGACCAATCCGGTACATTGTTCATTTAGTTCTTAACATGAATCTTTGACTGCTTTACTTGAATAAGCTTTCTCAAAACCGAAATAAAAAATTTCAGACAAACCAAGCCTAGGCAAAAGTTACCCACGCCAAAAAACAAAAGCCTAGGCAAAAGTAAAGATAATAAAATTATTCTACATTTGATTGCTTTGACGAAAAGTATTTAAAATATATTTTATTGTTTAGTTAAACAAAAAAAAAAAAAGTAAAACATTATTTATAAAAAAATATTTTCATCATAATTTCAAAATTGACTTAGTATTAAAAATTCGATGTCAATTTTTGTGAAGCTCACTCCAACTTAAGACCCATTCAGAGCACATTTGATATTTTTAAATGGTTGTTCTATCAAAACTAATTGTTTGATAAAAAGCCCTAAAAGAGATTGTTTTGAACTGAAATTTTGCTTCAAAACAATAAAAAAATGTGTTTAAATGTCAATCAAATGCAGAAAAAATAAAACAAAGAATTTTTTTTTTTTCAGAATCAATGCAAGTGAAATATATATTTTCAAAACATTTATGTATAAAAATGGAACCTAAGTTTAATTTGTTAAAAACACAATCAAATTACACCAAACTTTTAGAAAAGAAAAGAATCGACTTGTTAAGTTAAAAGAGAAAATAAAAGATCTCCCTCGTGTTCTTGTTTGGTTAAGATAAATGGAAAAAAAAAAAATGAATTGTCGTATTTTATTTGGATAAAATTTACATTAAAAAAGATACTATTACATGTTATATTAAAGCATAATATTTTAATTTTTTATTTCTATAAACAATTTGGATATTACATAAAATTATTAATCATACCAATTTTCCAGGGGAGAGATACAAAAAATGAGTTTTAAGAAATTTTTTTTTTTTTTTTTTCTATTTTTCCTAATTTCCTCTTCTTTTAGTTATCCAAAGAGGCAATTACAAATAAAAGAAATTTTTTTTTTTTTTTCTTTAAAGAAAGTCACTCAATCCAAACGAAAAAAAAAAAAAAAAAAGCCTTAGCAAAATGCAATTATGACAAGGCTATTGAAACTTCCCCGTTACAAAAGAACCGATACTTCATACACAAGAAAACCCACCCCAAGACACAATCATTCATTCACAAAACATTTTTAAAAAAAAAAAACTAATCAAAGTGAGGAGAGAGAGAGAGAGAGAGAGAGAGAAAGAGAGAGGCTCAAAAGTGCTTGAAAAACAATCATAGGTAAAACCCCTCAATGGATATTTGAGAGAGATTGTTTTATCATCATTGCCATCAATATATATCATTCTACTATCATAATCATAATTGGATAAAATAGAAAGCAACAATCCTTTATGAAATTCATCTTTAGTCCTCTGCATATATATATATATATATATATTCAAACGAATAAAATATTACTCGAACTAAAAAGCACACCAAACAAAAGAAATTAATACAAGAAATGCAAGCATAATTCCTGAAATCAATGGAAAACCGTCCAAAAATGATTAGATAGTCAAAAAATTATGAGCGATTTAACTTCTAACCAACCAGAAATTTGTTTCTTCCCACATTTTCATTAGAAAATTTCAACCTTCCCTGGAAAAAATGGTCTTTTTTCTTTTATTTTAAAAAAATGGTTTTTTTCTTTCTATAATCAAGAGAGCAGGAGGGGCATTCAGAATGAGTAGGAGGTAAATTGATTCAATCACTAAACTTCAGAACAAAATATACTTTCTTCATCATTACGCCCTCACGTTCCCTCCCAGCTCTACATATATATGTTAAATATTAAATTTAGTAATTAGATTTAAAAACAAAAATAATAGTTCCATGATTATCAGCAAAACAGAGTCTGGAAAAAGAATTTAAAAAAAAAAAAAAATTGAATAACGTTTCTCTCAGACAAATGCCTCGATTTGTCGTCACGGGTTAAAAAAACGAATGGATTGATCGGACTCGTCATCATATTTGTTCATCACTGAGAAACGTTAACGAAACACCAGAAAAGAGGAAAACAGTGAGACATTCAAAATCACGATTACTCTAAGAATTGAAGAGAAAAATATTAAAAGGAAGAAGCTAACGCTAAGATGAATGGAGAGGCAGATACCTACCTGAAACGAAAAGATGATTGTTTTCTGTTTTGAATAAAGTTTTTTCCAGTGGTAGTCTCCTCCTCCTCCCTCCACCAGACTCTTTCGACTCGAGAGACTGAACAGCGGATTGGGAACGGGTTGTACTTATAGGCGACAGCTGCTTTTTTAGGGTTTGGTTAAGGGGTAGGGTTGTTCTTTGTTGGCTTCCACCTAAGTCTCTGAAATTACGATATTATCCCCTCCACTCCACCGCCCCCACTGCGGTTGCTTTTTCTTTTCCTTTTAAATTAGCATTTCACTCGTGATTTGCACGGATTGTATTTATAATTAGGGTAATACTATAGTGTGCAACTTACACCTTACACCTTTTTGTGTTCACTTACACCTTACACTTACACTTTTTTTACCTTGCACTTACACCTTTTGTGTAAGTGGCACATGGTGTGCAACTTATACATTTCATTTATACCTTCCACTTACACCTTACACTTACTTACACCTTTTGTGGGTTGCACACCTAAGAAAACTCCTTATAATTATCTATATATGTAAATTGTAATTTTTAAATATTTTATTTTAATGTCTTCTTTTTTCTTCATTTTTTATATTATATTAAAGTTTAATATTTTGATAATAATCATATATGTTGGACTTTTTAAGGAATTAAATATCTTTTTTTATTATATTATATTAAAGTTTAATATTTCGATAATAATCATATGTATTGGACTTTTCAAGAAAATTTTTTTATGGTTGTTCTTAATGTATTAAAGTGTTATTATGAGGGATAATAATCATATGTGTTGAGACTTTTCAAGGAATTCATATGTGTTGGATTTCAAAGAATTTATTTTATACTTGTTCTTAATGCATTAAATTGTTACTATGAGGGTAAGACTTGGGAGTTGGGAGAAATTAATAAATGCTAAGTTTTTTTTTTAAAATAAAAAAATCAGGAAATTGAGATTGAGAGATTGGAACTCCCACAAGGCTTAGAGTTAAAAACCCCTTTTTGCTTAATATATAGTATAGAAGTGTTGATTTTATTTTATTTTCAATTTCTTTGAAAAATAAAATAAAATAAAATACATAAACCCATTGCTTGTTTATAAAATCATTAAAAATAATTAATAAAAAATAAGGGTATTTACATACAAGTCCTATTTTTTGAATTTATAATCTATTAATTCCTAAACAAAATTATTTGCTCCTTCAAGTCCCATTAATTTTTAATAACCCAATTTATCCTTCCAAGACTTCTCATAACTGCCAAAACATCATTGTTGTCTTCACAGCAGCTAAGCTCATGGACAATTCATGGTTCAAGAAACGATTAAAACAAATTGAAGTCCCATTGCCGACGGCATAATCACTGAGGGTGGCGCCGGTGTTCTTGAGAAAGACGGCGTAGGTAGAATGCGTTGTTGTGAAAGCGTTCCGTGCCATTACGGCGTCTTTCAAGAATTGCCTTCAATCCTTGCATCGATTTACTATCTCTTCATTCTCGATCTTCGATTGCGTACATCCCATTGAGGCTCACCAATCACACACTGTGAATCAATTTTTGGAGAATTTAGGGTTTGATTATGAACAAATTGAAGAATTTAAAGAAACAAAGTGAGAATTCGGGTTTGAATTAGCATCTGAGAATGCTCTTTTGCTTTGCCCCTTGTTTTGCTTTGCTTTGCTTTGGGGAAGGAAGAAAAGGCGGAGAGAAGAGTGGGTGTTAATTTTGCTGAGTTTTGTTGTGAGTCACGGTGTCGTTTTACAAATATCATTTTTAAAAATGTTAAAGAATATTTTCAGTTTATAATATTCTCAATTTTAATCATGAAAAAAATTGAGAAATTTCTCAAAATTGATAATTATGGATTTCTTAGTTTTGATAATATTTTTAGTTCATACTAGAAAAAAATTAAGAAATTTCTTAGTTTTGATAATTATAAATTGAGAACATTCTCAGTTTCAAATTTGAGAACATTCTTAGTTTTGGGATTAAAGGACAAAACGTCTTTTTACCTATAAATAAGACTTAATGGTTCAAAAACTTTTTGACAGGACCTAAGAGCATCTCCAACGTTGAATCAAAATTTTCACCAAATTTGAGTAAAAAAAAGCTAATTTTCTCAATCTGATACCATTTGCTCCAACCATGCATTAAAAGGGAAGTGGTCGACCGGTTGGTTGACCGGCCGGTCGACTAGTAAGGCAAATATATATATTTTTTAAGGTAATTTTTTTTTTTTTTAAGAACCTTTTTGACCGGTTTGAACCTATCTATTTGAAAGGGAACCAGTCGACCGGTTGGTCAACCGGCCAGACAATCAGTTGGTTGACCGGTTGGCCCACCTCAACGGTAACGCACAGTGAAATGGTGAAATCTGAAACATGTTCTCACTTTGATGAAGTTTTTGTTCCATTCTCATTTTGATACCAATTTGGTGAAACTATTGGAGCTCCAAAAAGTGTCTTTTTCACCAAATTTTAAATCTAATGCAAAGTTTGGTTCACCGTTGGAAATGGTCTAAACTACCACCAAATATGTAGATAGAACTTTTTGGTAATTAATCCTAAAAAATATTGAAGTAGTTAACTTTCGTAATTTTTTTTTTTTTCAAAAAATCATCTAAAATATTTTCATAGAATGCTTTTATTTACACTTATCATTTTGTGAAAAGTTTCGATTTAATTTTATTTTCAATTTCGTCAAAAAATAAAATAAAATACATAAACCCATTGCTTGTTTATAAAATCATTAAAAATGATTAATAAAAAATATTAAAGCAATTAACTTTCCTAATTTTTTTATTTTAAAAAATCATCTAAAATATTTTCGTAGAATGCTTTTATTTACACTTACCATTTTGTTTTCACACTCACTGAGCCTTCGTTTGACAATGACTTTTTTAATTAATTTTTTGGCTTTTTTGACATTTTTAACCTGAAACTTTTTTGTTCGTTTGGTATTCTTGATTAGCTTTTTTGACTTTTTAGCTTTGAAATGGTGAATTTTTTTTGTCTTTTTGTGATTTTTTGACTTTTTTTTTTGTCCTTTTGTGATTATTTAGCCAAAAATAAAAACCAAACACCACCTAAAAAATTTAAATTTTGTATTTTTTTTTTGGCCTACACCCTCATTATTCCATATTTAGGGGTGGTTTGGTATCCCCTATATAATCCATCTTTTTATCTTTTTTTCATCACATCACCTCTCTACTTTTCTGTACATCTTTTTATAAAAAAACAAAAAATATACTTATTTAGATGATCCTAATTAACCCCTTATTTTTATCCCTAGCCTTCCATCTTCACTCTCTTTTCGTTCCTTTTACTTTCTCTCTTCCACAAGGTTCTCTGGCTTCTACTACGACAAAAGAGAGAAGAATAACTACGATGAAAGATAATGAATAAAATTTTAAATGATAGGTTAGGTTCAGTGCTACGAGAGGTGATGGCATAGAGATTTGGGAATTAGGGAAAAAGGTTGGGCCATGTTGTCGAAGACTATGACACAGAATTTTTTTTAAAAGTTAATTTAATATTGCGTTATTTAAATAAATAGAATTTCGTGTTATATCAAAAAATAAAATAAAAATAAAACATTTGATTATATAATTATACATGTCAAAATAAAATCTAAATATATTGTTAGGGATTAATTCAAAATAACTATAAACATATATGTGTTAAAATAAAGGACCGTTAAGATTTATGAATAAATAGTATATAATATATATTTATTAGGTCCAAGTGTAGACTTACGGGTGGCACAATGAATGGGTATAATCCGTTGGTCAAGCCATGTGTAGGAAAGGTGGGGGTTTAAGGCACTAAAACAATGCCATTTGAAAGCATGGTTTTGTAACACCTGTATAGTAATTAAGTAGGGAAAAAATTTTGCTTGTTGAGGAAGCATATGAACCAAGTATAAGAGGTGGGGTTTAAGGCACTAAAACAATGTCATTTGAAAGCATGGTTTTGTAACACCTGTATAGTAATTAAGTAGGGAAAAAATTTTGCTTGTTGAGCAAGCATATGAACCAAGTATAAAAGGAAGAAAGGTGAAAACGTAGGAGGAAGGCAGAGAAAATAAAATAAAATAAAATAAAAACAAATAGGAAAGATAGCAAAAGCACGAAATGTGATGGGATAAATAGTAAGGAATTAACATTAAGGTGAATTATACTATACCTTGAGTCGCCATAATATATTTTACGTATGTTTTGAGTTATTATAATTTATTTTGCGCAATTTGTGCTTTATAAATTATATTAAAATTTCGTTTACGTAGATTATTTTCTGACCCCTATTTACTTAAATAGAAACTCATGGATATGTTTGTTTAAATTTTAGAAAGTATTTGACAATGACCTTGTAAACAATTATTTTTTATAAGTACCACCATGGGAGTCCCTTGTCTTAGGGGACTTAAATAACCATTAACTCTTGTTTAGCCACTTTGTGATTTTTTATTTGTCATAGATCCATTGACCACTTTACTGACCTTTGCTCTGTTTTGTTCTGTATCGTGGTTATGGTTGTTTACTTATATGATTTCCGCATTATGCTTCTATTATTTAAAATTAATTATGTATTTCAATTACCAAACTAATCTTTGTTCTTAGCCAAATAATTATCCATGGTAATTTCTGTACCTTCATGCTCATTATATAATATTTCTCACTCTACCATGTGCTTATAGTTGTTACCTCTTTCAGGTGATGAGATTTAGCAAGATCGAGATTAAGAATGAACCGCAATGTTTTTTTTACTACTATATGTAATTCTGATCGGACTCTTGTAATAAAATAAAGCCTAGATGACTATTTTCTTTTTTTAAATAAACTTTTGGTACCCATTTGTTTTATTTAATTTATTCGCTTGCACTACTACTACAGAAATTTTAATTATTTAGTTTTTATTGTCCTATTGCAACACCAAACCTTTAGGTACCAGGTTTAGGTTATGACAAAAATGGTATCAGAGCAATGGTTTTGAGTAAATATATATATATATATATATATATTTAGTTTGTCTAACACGATTAAACCATTTTAAATATTTCTAGGCTAAGCCTTGCTGTGTTGTAAGAAATGGCAAACCGAATGGAGTTATTCTGGCTCGAGCCCCCATGAGCTCATTTTATCCCGAACCTACTAGAAGATTGGGGGGATTCAAAGAGTCTTGTTAGGCAAGCCCACCCAACACTTGATCGGCTCATAAGGAGACTCATATATTTGCAGGCCGACTCCGATGAAGATTTCTTATTTTGGACACTTAGCCAAGGTAGCACTCGTGGGAGGTACATAGGCCTGACCCACGTTGTTGGTCTTGCTTCGAACCTAGGACAACCACACTTTCTGATCGCACCTCTACCCCTAGGCTTTGCGAAGAGAAGGGGATACGCATACCTTAGCAACCACATTCGCACTACGACACCTTCTCTACCGCACATTGTCTATACCTCAGCTATAGACTTCATTAATAATGCATCATACTTAGAGATATCGATACGGATTACTGGCCGGGAGTTTTGGGGTCATGATCACGATGTTCCTATCTATATAGTCCAGGTAGTATGGCGTTGCTTTGGAATATAGCACAGTGGCTGGGAGTTTAAGTCCCTCATACAGAGTGAATTTGCAAGGTTATTTCATGGCCCAGTTGTTCAGAGCCAATTTTTGTGGTGGTCGAACGGTTTGTTTTAGACGTTCGACCAAAAGATTTTTGTGACCTGACCATAATTAGTCTGATCCTTATGTTTTTGTATTAGGAGGATTAGACACTAACTCTTGATTGTTATCTAAGTATGTCGTATTAACATCTTTTCTTTTGCATAAGTAAAACAAGTGTTGTATAAATTATGTATGTGTTGTTATATAGGATCTTTGTGAATCATAGATATAATATTGCGATGATTGAATTTGTAATAATTGGTTCCAAAAAAAAAATGACTATTCCATTAACCGTTTTTGCCTTATAGTAATGACTAATGATGGAAATGGAACCGGATCATTGGTCAATGGTACCGATCCAATAGAGCAAACCATGGAAAGAGCGGTTACCAGTTTTCTGCGAGCCCTACAAACCAACATAAGTAACGAAATGCCTGAACAGCGAAAAGAGCCAACTATAATAAAACAGTTCTAGGACTTGAAACCTACCATATTTACCGGTAGTACAAACCCACTGGTAGCAGAAGCTTGGGTCAGAGATATGGAGAAAATTTTTCGCGCGCTACCTTGCACAGAAAGACAGAAGGTAACCTTTGCCACATTCACCTTGAAAGACGATGCACAAGAATGGTGGCTTCTTACACTAGAGAAAGAAGATATCGTGACTTGGATATGATTCTTGGAAGTATTTTATGGAAAATACTTTTTAGATTCGCTACGGGAACAAAAAGCGTTGAAATTAATACATCTAAGGCAAGGAACCATGACGGTGGCCGAGTACAAAATTAAGTTCACGCAACTAGCTCAATTTGCGACATACGTCATCTCTACAGAAGCCTGAAAAGCCAGGAAATTCAAAGTAAGATTGGATGTTGAAATCAAGGATAGGCTTGAGGTTTTGAAATTACCAACCTATACAGAGGTGGTCGATCGAGCATTCATTGCGAAAAAAGGGATTAAAGCCTCGCACTCTGGGAAACCAAGCCAAATGAAGCGATTTTGGGAAAGAGATAACAGAAGATCCGGTATTGTGCCTCCCAATAAGGTAAATACGGACACAACTAGTTCAACCAGTTCAAGCAACCAAGGTCCTGCTAATCCTAGAGGTGACACCATTCCAACTTGCCCTACTTGTGGTGGGACTTATTGGGGACAATGCCTCCGAGATGCGGGAGCATGCTTAGATGCGGTCAAGTTGGCCACTTGCTAAGAGATTGCCTAAAGCTTATCAATTATATAGCAGGCCCCTCTGGATTAGCCTCAAAACGTGCGGTACCTGAAGGTGTAAGGAATGACCAAAAACGCCAAGGAAGAGCTTTTGCCCTAGTGCTTGGAAAACTAGAAGTTACCAAGAATGTTGTGTCAGGTACACTTTCTGTTTGTAGTCACTTAGCTCATATTCTCTTTGACTTTGGTTCAATTCATTCTTTTGTTACACCACACTTTGTTACCAAGTTGGCATCAACACCCGAACCCTTAGGATATATACTATCTATGTCTTTCCCTTTTGGTAATTCCACCATTGGTACAAACGTGTACAAATCTTGTACTATATAATTAAAAGGTGAAACCTTACATGTAGACTTAATTCCCCTCTGCATTAGTACATTTGATGTGATCTTAGGAATGGATTGGCTAGCTACCAATCACACTTGTATCGATTGCAAAGCCAAAAAGGTCTCCCTTCAGTTACCCAACCAACTCGAGCTTGTCTTTGATGGAACTGAAGTATCCACCCCTTTATGTGTCACATCCTTCATAACAGTCCAACGACTTCTAAGAAAGGGTTGTCGTAATTATATTCGTTATGTGATCGATACTCAACAGGAAGCCCCCACGCTTGATGTAATCTCTGTGGTTCGAGAATTTCCAGATGTATTTCTTGAAGACCTACCCAGTACTCTAGTTAATTGAGAAATCGAATTCACTATTGAAACTCAACCTAGTACACAACCAATATCCAAAGCTCCTTATCGCATGTCAATAACAGAATTGAAAGAACTAAAAACCCAATTTTAGGAACTCTTGGACAAAGGCTTCATCCGACCAAGTACCTCACAATGGGGAGCTCCAATACTATTCGTAAAGAAAAAAGATGGCACGAGGAGGCTATGCATTGATTACCGTGGGAACTGAACAGAGTCACCATCAAGAATCGATGCCCTCTACCACGAATCGATGACTTGTTTGATTAACTTCAAGGCACCCAAGTATTCTCGAAAATCGACTTGCGTTCCAACTATCATCAACTAAAAGTCAAAACGGAAAGTATCGAAAAGACTGCTTTCAGGACACGTTATGGACATTACGAGTTTCTCGTCATGCCATTTGGCGTCACAAATGCTCTAGCGGCCTTCATGGACCTCATGAATCGAGTGTTCAAACCCTATCTTGATGAGTTCGTCATCATCTTCATTGATGACATTCTCATATACTCCAAGTCACTAGTGGACCATGAACAACACTTGTAAACGATTCTATAAACACTATGTGATCACAAACTCTACGCCAAGTTGAAGAAATGTGACTTCTAGATCACTAGTGTACACTTCCTCGGTCACGTTATTAACAAGGATGACATCTCGGTTGACCCCCAAAAGGTTGCAGCAATTGTGGATTGGCTAAGACCTATTAACATGTTTGAGATGCGAAACTTCTTGGGTCTAGTCGGCTATTACCGGCGCTTCGTACAAGATTTCTTTTAACGCCCCGACTTCCGGATCGTTAATAAATTAAATCAACCTCAAATCAACCTTTAGATGCTTCAACTCCAATCGCCACTAAATTTGCTCCATGCCTGAAAAATAAATTAATTCAGGAAGTATACAATACAATAGGAATAGCAAGGTTCAGACATAAAATAAATTAACAAAGATCCAGCAATTACACAACCGATTAGATTTGATAAACAAACAATTTACCAAATTGCACAAACAAATCAACTCGATATATGATAATTTATCCAGAACCAAATACCCGGTCCTACTCGGTACATGACCAATGACCGGCCTCACCCCCCTCACCCAAGCACAACCGCTTATCCGGGGTATTGGTACAGAGTATATTGGCAAAGTCCACTTGATCCATGTATGGAGCATTTCCACGTCATTTAGTCAGACAAATCAACATTTCCAACACAAATTAACTACACATAGTTCATCAAATGACTAAAGTAATCAAATGAATCAACAATGAATAATTCCATAGAATTTATCAAATGATCATAATAATCAAGAGTTTATGGGAATTAAAAATAAACTCTTGCAAAGAGAATTTAGGAAGCATATTGTATACGACCGAATTACCTCAAATCAATCTCCTCCTTCTCCAACACTTGAATCTCGAACTTTCTCCATAAATCTCCAAATTCTAAGCCATAAGGTATGTAAGGTTTCACAAAATCTACAACTCTCCTTCTTTATGAAAATGCTTACTCTCACTCTAACCGCTCTTAATCTAAACTCAAAATCTGTATAACAAATGGAGAGAGATATGGGAAAAACCATAGAAAGAAGTTGAGAGGTGGCTCAATTTATAGGCAACTTGGTGTAAAATACTAGTTGGAATTTAAAAGGACAAGTTTGAATATGAATGGATCACTAATAAGGATAGTAAATGAACTACTAGTAAATGAACCACTAATAAGGATATTAAATGAACACTAAACACTAATTGATATTAAATGAACACTAACTAGAATTAAATGAACACTAGTTAGACTATGAATGGACACTAGTTGGAATATGAAATGACACTAAAAATACGGGGTGTCACAATCTATCCCCCTTAAAACAATTTCGTCCCCGAAATTCAACTACATACTGCCTTCGAAAAGCTCGGGGTTTCATAATCTATCCCCCTTAAACAAATTTCGTTTTCGAAATTGACAATCTCTTATACTCCAAAGTTTAATAACGACAAACTCTTCAGATAATATGCTTTCGCTACGCACTCTGATATAAACAACTTTTTTTTTTTTATACCTCAAATACTGAACCCAATTATTAGTCACCCAACAGATCCCATGTAAGACCTAATCCCTACGCTTTGATACCATTTGTAACACCCCGATTTCCAAGTCGTTAATAAATCAAATCAACCTCAAATCAACCTTTAGATGCTTCAACTCCAATCGCCACTAAATTTACTCCATACCTGAAAAATAAATTAATTCAGGAAGTATACAATACAACAGGAATAGCAAGGTTCAGACAGAAAATAAATTAACAAAGATCCAGCAATTACACAACCGATTAGATTCGATAAACAAACAATTTACCAAATTGCACAAACAAGTCAACTCGACATATAATAATTTATCTAGAACCAAATACCTGGTCCTACTCGGTACATGACCAATGATCGGCCTCACCCCCCTCACCCAAGCACAACCGCTTATCTGGGATATTGGTATAGAGTATATTGGCAAAGTCTACTCGATCCATGTACGGAGCATTTCCACGTCATTTAGTCAGACAAATCAACATTTCCAACATAGATTAACTACACAGAGTTCATCAAATGACTAGAGTAATCAAATGAATCAACAACGAATAATTCCATAGAATTTATCAAACGATCATAATAATCAAGAGTTTATGAGAATTAAAAATAAACTCTTGCAAAGAAAATTTAGGAAGCATATTGTATACCACCGAATTACCTCAAATCAATCTCCTCCTTCTCCAACACTTGAATCTCGAACTTTCTCCATAAATCTCCAAATTCTAAGCCATAAGGTATGTAAGGTTTCACAAAATTTACAACTCTCCTCCTTTATGAAAATGCTTACTTTCACTCTAACCACTCTTAATTTAAACTCAAAATCTGTATAACAAATGGAGAGAGATATGAGAAAAACCATAGAAAGAAGTTGAGAGGTGGCTCAATTTATAGGCAACTTGGTATAACATACTAGTTGGAATTTGAAAGGACAAGTTTGAATATGAATGGACCACTAATAAGGATAGTAAATGAACTACTAGTAAATGAACCACTAATAAGGATATTAAATGAACCACTAATAAGGATATTAAATGAATACTAAACACTAATTGATATTAAATGAGCACTAACTAGAATTAAATGAACACTAACTAGAATTAAATGAACACTAGTTAGACTATGAATGGACACTAGTTGGAATATGAAAAGTGTAATGACCCCGAAATGTACGCCACAATTATCGGTAATTAATTATGCATTAATATGAATTAATTGGGAATTTTCTGTTTGAATTAGAAAAATATATGTTGGAACTACAACTTCGGGACTGAAATTGACGACCGTAACGGGTTCAGAAAACGAAATTGAACATGCCTATGTGATACCGGAAAATTTTGGAACTATTTGGACAATTTAATTTGGGACTGAATTTCGTCTGATTCGCTAAGCTCCGTTTGGCTCAAGTGTTTTGGCACAAGTGTTTATATATGATGTAAGTACAAGGGCCTTGTTTGGCTTAAGTGTTTTGGGCATAATGGTTTATTTGATGCATATATGACTAAAGATATAGATAGGGATGTGTTGACCCTTGTTTTGACTCAAGACTAAAGAGAGAAAATATCTAAAAGAGGGAGAGAGAGATAGAATACGGGAAAGAGAAGAACCAAGGGAAAGAAAAAGAGAAAAAGGGGATTAGGCTCAAATCTCTCCAATTAAGTGATCAAGGTAAGGAATTCTCTCTAACTTCTTGAATTGAGGTTATTTCCTTCATGTTTTCATGGTGAATAAGTGTTATGGAAGGGGAAATTATGTATTTTTTAGAGGATGGGTTATATTTTCATCTAAGATGCATCCATGAGCACATATGGCATACTATCATGTAATTTATGTTTAGAATCATGTTTTCTTGCTTGATTTTCCTATTGGAAGGAGAAACTTCATGGATTTGAATTATTTGAGTTTATGTGCATGATTCATGAAATTCATGTTTAAAATTATAGTTTTCTAATTTAAATCAAAGCTTGATCTTTTATATGTTGCAATTGGGTTTTGTTTAGTAGTTTTAATGTTTAAATCATGTTGTTGATCAAGTCTCTTGCAAATGTTTTGGCCTTAGTTTTGTAAATTGAAGGTGGCTTTCAAATGTTGGGTTTTGTTTTCATAAAATTGGAAATTGATTTTGCAAAGGAAGCCTACAATTATTTAATTTTTGCATCTCATTTATATGTAATAGAGCAGAGGGAATGGAATAACATCATGGGATAAAATTAAGAAAGAATAACATGGAATGAAGTACTTGATTTTATGAGATGAATTATGTAGAGTAAAACTAGTATAGCATGAATTAAAATAAAGAAAGAATAAAATGTATGCACTATGTGATTTAATGATGACATGTATTAAGGTAGAATAGGAATAGAATGACATGAACTTGTTGTAATGGCTATGTGTATTGAAGAATTATGCCGCAAATGTTGATGTTTACAGGTCAAATCACGAAGACCGTACAACCGGTTTCGGAAACCCATTGTAAGTAACATTTCTGTAAAGTTATGTTCCTATAAAGTATGTTTCCAATGTGCTATGTTAAGTTATGTTTTCGAAATGCGAATTTGATTCTGTGAACGAATGTCCTATTTGCGAATCTAGTATGGCATCCATAGGAAGTCCCAAGTCATGGGGGACGGCACGTTAGTACGGGTCCATGACCAGTTTACGAGATCTCGTAATCCACTTCATTGTGGCAGTATGTGTTTAATCGGTGTCCGGAACCGATTACTCTAGTCGGAAGACAGTACATGTTATGTTCTATGGAGTATGCCAATATGTATGTTCTGATATGAGATGACTATAATTATGTATGATTTTATTTACGGATATATGTTATGAGGAATTCGTTCACCACCCCTTTACTTTAATGTTACTTGCTGAGTTTTAGCTCATTGTTTGTATATATGTATTTATAGATGAGCCTGCTGGGAGTCAAGCCTAAGCTGAGATTTGCATCGAGCCTACCAGTTTTGTGTGCCTCCGAGTCGGGGCTAGGCCTAGAAGGCCGTTTTGTGAGCTTTGTCTTGTTGTATCTGTGGCTTTTGCCTATGTGATGTATATGATCTTTTGTTATATGTGATGTACAGTAAGTGGGTAAATTAACACATTTTTGGCATGTAAATACTTGTTCATATTTATGCACAGCTCTTTGGACTATGGTTATTTGTTGTCGCTTCCGCGAGCCCCAATTAATTATGTTTTGTTCAGTAAGGCCTGTGGTAATCTAGGATTACTGGCCGGTTACGATGCCAAACTTTTAGGGGCGGGTTTGGGTCGTGACAAAAAGACACTAAAAATACGGGGTGTCACAATTCTCAAAGATAGCATCTGTCACGACCCAAACCCGTCCCTATGGGTTTAGCATCGTAACCGGCCAGTAATCCTTAGTTTGCCAAAGGCCTCTTGACAGATTAACAAATAATTAGGGGCTGCGAAAGCAAATATACAAAATATACGAGGTCCAATGAGCTGTGATGACATACATGGGACAGAATAGCTTAAAACTTTTATAGACTTATGAGTGAAGTCACAAGATATAATATTTACATATCACACTTAGGCGTTCATGCCAAAATCTCACCCACAAACTTAACAATAAACATAGTTTAATATGATTACAAAAACAACCACAAAACTTGACTTCATCCGGAACCTCCTCGAGAGGCATAAAGGCTGCCTGACAAAAACTGAAACATAGGTCGTCAACTCTAGGCCTGGTCATGTGCTTGCTCACCTACATACATAATATAAATAGTGAGCGAAAACCCAGTGAATAATAACAGAGTAAAGGGTTTTGATGAATGAAGTCCATACAAATTCAGAAATCATAATTCAGATTCATATTCATATTCTTGTTCAGTTGATATACAGAAATCATAATTCATGCTTAATCATACGTGGTACATTCATTAGCGTTAACAGAACAGATACAGAACAGATGCAGAACATATGGTGGTTATGAATAACCAGTTCCATAAAGGAACCTCCGGATCTAGGTAACAGAGAATAAACATGTTGAGCCCCATAATGGAGCCTTCGGTACGGGTAACAGAATGCAGACATAATAAGTTCTATAATAGAACCTCCGATACCGAGTAACAGCTAATAGATATCACATGATGCCAAGGATGCCATGAATACATTGTCAGAAATCGGACAATTATTCATTATACAGAACATAACATTTCAGAAAACAAATCTTAATTCATCATACATAAAGTAAATAAAGTTGAACATAGCTTTACTAAGTTATTACTCACAGTTGGCTTCGACTGCAGACAGACAAATCAGACTAATCAGACGATCTACGACATGTGACCTACATAAACACATAACAAACACACACCTGAAAGAAATGTTCGAATTGTACATAACTTACTTTATTTGCTCTGAGCGTCTTTCTAGTCTTTAACCTCGTTATGGAGTCTTAATCATGGCCTAGGAATGCCTAGGATGGCATGAGGATGCAAAAATGCATTTGAAAACATTTTTTAAAACTTGCTGAAGACAAGATCCACGCTTGAGCGTTCTTTCCTCGCTCGAGCGGATTATGCAAGAAGTGAAAGTTCGCTCGAGCGTGACTTCCCTCGCTCGAGCGGACTGTAAACTTTGGAAAAAGTATTGGTTGCTTGCTTTTTACGCTCGACGGACGCTCAATCCAAGCTCGAGCGTGAGTCTTAGACCCTCGCTCAAGCGTGACTTCTGTCGCTCGAGCGTGCTGCAAAACATATGAACTTCTGGATACATGCATTTTATGCTCGAACGAGATTCCAGTCGCTCGAGTGGAAGCGCACGCACTTAGAGTTCTCGCTCGAGCGTGAATGCAAAATCTAGAATTTCCAGATTTGATGTCCAAGCTTCAAACTCAAACCAAACACTTCAAAACTCAATATTTTGGGCCAAAATTCTGGGAAACATTTAGAAACTCACAAAACATCATGACTTGAAGATCATTTCATGAAATCATGGCCCAAGGGCATGCTAATTGTACAAAATTTCAACTTAAACTTTATGAATGTTCAAGAACATAACATGCATGAATTCTCTTGTACTCACTCACTTCAAAACATGATCAAATTTGGCAAATTGATAGAAAACGTGATGAATTCCCAAAATATAAGTGAGATGAACACATGCATGAAAGAATCCTTTGAAATTTTGCTCAATTTGTGAAAAAATGAACATGCATGTGAGAATTCTCATGGAAACAATTTCAAACTCCATGATATGGACATGCATGCATGGATTGACTTAACTTTCTTAAATTCTAGCCTAAAACGCTCATGAATTCACCTATTTCATTAGTATTCAAATACTAAATGGCTCAATTCCAAGATTGACAGGTTGGGCTCTTATCTAGGCTACTCAATTGAGTTTCACTTAAGCAAAATCTTGAGCAATTCCTTGAATCTCCAAGCAATGGCCTTCGCTCCCTCAAGTTTGATCTCAATTCCTTAGCTTCACCCTCTCTCTCGTTTATGTGTGTGTGAGCCCAAGAGTGCATGTTGAATGGAGTAGAAAAATGGATGAGTAGAGGCCAAAAAGGTACCTTATGTAGGCTTGCCTAAAGAGAGGTAATTAATGTTAAACACATGGGCTTCAACTTAATCTGTTTAAATCATTCCAAATCGAATTTCAATTAAACCTACCATAAAATTCTAAAAATTCCAATTAACACATAAGTCAAGTCAATTTCTGAATCAGATGCCGATAAGATCTTCAATTCACAGAACAAAGCATAAACATGAACAGATCTTCCTATGACAATAGATATGGACACAAATAATGCAACACACACAAGCAATTTAATTCAAAATTTCGTCTTAATTACTTATTAAGCAAAATTAATCATCGGTTAGTGCTAATTATGGGTCGGGGTTGTTATAGCATCACCCTTGACCCAGCTAACTCAAAAAACACACCATTTGAATGGACAAACAAGTAAGAACGTTGCTTCCAAGAGTTGAAAAGCAAACTTGTGACAGCTCCTATATTAGCACTCCTTACGAGAACGGAAAGGTTCGTAATTTATAGCAATGCCTCACACAATGGTTTGGGTTGCGTTCTTTTGCAAAATGGAAAAATCATTGTGTATGCCTTGCATCGACTAAAAACTCACGAGAAGAACTACCCGACCCACGATATGGAATTAGCCGCAGTAATCTTCGCTCTCAAAATTTGGCATCACTATCTCTACGGAGCAACCTGCGAGATATATATCGATCACAAGAGTCTAAAATACCTATTTACATAGAAATAACTGAATATGAGACAACGACGATGGCTAGAATTTATAAAGGACTACGATGTAGATATCCATCACCATCCAAGCAAAGCTAACTTGGTGGTAGACGCATTGAGCCGAAAGACAACCAGAAATTTGGCATATACCCTCGTCCCCCCGCAAAATCAATGGACTGCTCGCTAACATAATCGTGGAACCCGCATTGATTAAAGAAATTAAAGCACACCAATGCGAAGATAGACTTTTGAAGAAGAAATACAATGAGCAAAAAAGTACGCCCAATCCTGACTTTACTATGAGCAATGAGATGCTAAAATTTTGAAATCGAATTTACGTACCTGACTTTCTAGAACTCAAGAAGAAAATATTGGTAGAAGCTCATAGTTCAAGGTTTGTGGTCCACCCTGGCAGCACGAAGATGTATCACGATTTAAAGGAACACTACTGGTGGACAGGAATGAAAAGAGACATAGCAAGCCACGTCTCTAAATGCCTGCATTGTCAACAAGTTAAGGCAGAACATCAGAGACCTGCAAAAATGCTACAACCATTCCCTATTCTTGAATGGAAATAAGAGCACATTACTATGGACTTCGTGGTTGGACTACCACAGTTAATCTCGAAAAATGATACAATATGGGTTATAGTGGATCAATTGACAAAGTCGACGCATTTTCTACCAATCAAAATCACATACCCCCTTACTAAGTTCGCCATTCTGTACATCAAAGAAATCATTCGATTGCATGGTACCCCAGTTTTAATCGTGTCTGATCGAGACGCTCGCTTCATGACTCACTTTTGGAACAAATTGCAAGAGGCTTTGGAAACCACATTGAAGTTTAGCACTGCTTATCATCCACAAACTAACGGGTAATCTGAAAAAACAATCTAAACTTTGGAAGATTTGTTACGTGTGTGTGTGCGCTAAACCTCAAAGGTAATTGAGATGATCACCTACCCTTAGTGGAATTCGCCTATAATAACAGCTACCAAGCAAGCATTGGAATGACACCCTACGAAGCACTGTATGAAAGGAGATACCGATCACTTCTGTGTTGGACGGAAATAGGAGTCAGGAAACTATTAGGCCCCAAGATCGTGCAAATAACGAGCGATAAAATTCAACTCATCCAACAACGAATTCGCACTACCCAGAGCCGCCAGAAAAGCTATGCAGATACACGGAGATGGGACTTAGAATTTCAAATAAGAGATCATGTGTTTCTAAAGATCTCACCCACAAAAGAGGTTATCCGATTTGGAAACGAGGAAAGTTAAACCCACGTTACATCGGGCCATTCGAGATACTAGAAAGGATTAGTCTTGTGGCATATCACCTTGTGCTTCCACCCAAACTGTGCAATGTCCACAATGTGTTTCACGTTTCAATGCTTCGGCAGTATCTTCGAGATCCAAAGTATGTTGTTGATTATGAGAACTTGGAAGTTCAAGAAGACCTTTCTTATGAAGAACAACTAGTACAGATTCTCGATTGACGAGATCACGTCATTCGAAACAAGACTATACCACTTGTAAAAGTCTTATGGAGAAACCATCATATCGAAGAAGCAACATAGGAAACTAAAAAACAAATGTGAGCCAAATACCCACACCTCTTCGAAACTCAAGATACGTTAAGTTTGGGAACAAACTTCTTTTAAGGAGAGGAGAAATGTAACGCACAATTTTTTTTAAAAGTTAATTCAATACTGTGTTACTTAAATAAATAGAATTCTGCGTTATATCAGAAAAAAATAAAATAAAATAAAACATTTGATTCTGTAATTATACATGCCAAAATGAAATCTAAATATATTGTTAGGGACTAATTCAAAGCAACTATAAACATATGTTTTAAAATACGAGGACCATTAAGATTTATCAAAAGGTAGTGTATGATATATATTTATTACGCCCAAGTGCAGACTTACAGGTGGCACAACAAAGGGGTATAATTCGTTGGTCAAGCCACGTGTAGGAAAAGTGGGTTCTAAGGCACTAAAACAATGCCACCTGAGAGCATGGTTTTGTAACACCTGTATAGTAATTAAGTAGGGGGAAAATTTTGCTTGTTGAGCAAGCATATGAACCAAGTATAAAAGGGGGAAAGGTGAAAATGTAGGAGAAAGGCTGAGAAAATTAAAAAATAAATAAATAAATAAAAACAAACAGGAAAGACGGTAAAAGTATGGAGTGTGACTTGGAGCATCAAGTGGGATAAATAGTAAGGAATTAATATTAAGGTGAGTTATATTATACCTTGAGTCTCCATAATATATTTTACGTATGTTTTGAGTTACCATAATTTATTTTATGTAATTTGTGCTTTATAAATTATATTAAAATTTTGATTACGTGGATTATTTTCTGATTCCTATTTACTTAAATGGAAACTCATGGATATGTTACAAGAAAGACAGTAAAAGCACAGAGTGTGAATTGGAGCATCAAGTGGGATAAATAGTAAAGAATTAACATTAAGGTGAGTTATATTATACTTGTGTTGTTATAATATATTTTACGTATGTTTTGAGTTACCATAATATATTTTACGCAATTTGTGCTTTATAAATTATATTAAAATTTCGATAACGTGAATTATTTTCTAACTCCTATTTACTTTAATGGAAACTCACGGATATGTTTGTTTAAATTTTAGAAAGTATTTGACAATGACCTTGTAAATAATTATTTTCTATAAGTACTACCACAGGAATCTCATGCCTTGGGAACTTAAATAACCATTTGCCCATGTTTGGCCACTTTGTGGTCCTCTGTTTGTCATGGATCCATTGACCTCTGTTCTGATTGTCACTCTAGGGACCTTTGCTCTATTATATTCTGTAACGTGGTTATGGTTATTTGCTTATATGATTTTCGCATTATGTTTCTGTTATTTAAAATTAATTATGTATTTCAATTACCAAACTAATTTATGTTCTTAGCCAAATAATTATCCATGGTAATTTATGTACTCTCATGCTTATTGTATAATATTTCTCACTCTGTCATGTGCTTATAATTGTTACCATTTTTAGGTGATGAGATTTAGCAGATCAAGACTGGGAATGAGCCGCAGTGTCTTTTTTATTACCATATGTAATTATAATTGGACTTTTGTAATAAAATAAAACCCAGATAACTATTTATTTTTTTTTAAATAAACTTTCGGTACCCATTTGTTTTATTTAATTTATCCGCTTGTGCTACTAGTACAAAAATTTTAATTATTTAATTTTTATTGTCATGTTGCGATACCGAACCTCTAGGTACCGGATTTGAGTTGGGACGAGACGCTAAATAATGGACCAAGTGTGTCGCGGAGTAGAGGGAAGGGTTGCGAGTGGTGATTATGGCCCTGTTTGTCAGGGCTTAATTTCAGCTTTCAGCTTAATTTAAGCTGTTTTGATATGTTTGGGTTAGCTTATGCTTATAGCTTATAGCTTTGTGGAAAAACCAAATTTTGAAATTTGGATATACTTTGAGAATAAAATTTGGAAATCGAACTTGAAAGTTATAAGCTATAAGATGTTTGGGCGTAAATTTCTACCAAACAGGGCCTATGTATAGGGAAAGAACGAATCTACGTCCCTTCAAATTGAGGAGAATTTTGATTTGATATTATAAATAATAGATAGCTCAATAGGGTTGCTTTAGAAACCGAAATAGAAGAATGAGTTGATATTTTTGAAGCCTATATGATATCTTAGAATAAGTTTTTCTAAATAAAAAAAATATATCAAATAAGATTATAGACTAAAATTACAAAAATAAAAAGACGTAAAAAATATTTTAGTCAGCAGCAAGCTGAGGCGATTGTCAAGGTAATTACAAAATTTTATATTATTGCAAAATTATTCTGTTATTTTTTAACCCAATAAACAAAAACTATTTAAACACTGGATAACTTCGACACATCACAATCATATTTACAAGGAAAAAAACAAATGCTTACCTATACGGGGCAAAAATCTTCATGTCATAGAGGAAAAACAAATTACGGATGATAATCTTTCAAAATTTTGAACCCATGGAAAGTTTGCAAACGCTAGGCATTTCCTTTAAAAGTTCTATTTTGTCAAAAAAAAGCAAGAAAATATTCAAGTCTTAACTCACAAAGATACCGATAAATGATCATTTCAAATCAGCAAGGACTGGAGTGGGAGAGTTCTACTACATTCCACAGGGTTGAATCACAACCCAAGTTAAGATAACAAAGCAAAGTTGCTGTTGCCAATAAATTGGTTCATCTAACATATGATTACTAAATAACATGACATCTAATACAAATAATAACTTAATATTTCAATTTCTGGACCAAAAGACAGTTCACAGCTGAGGGCTACGATAAAGCCTAGATGAAGTGGAGTACCAGTGCCCAGACTGGATATACTAACAAGAGGATAATCCCAAGAGTGTTTGATACACCATGGCTTTGAGTGAAGGAATTTCTGAATCCACCAGATGCCCTGATGTGCTCTTGCAGCAGGTAACAACCGATGATAAGACATATAGCGACACCTACCCAGCTGTTCCTTAGGCTTTGTGCAAAGAAGTTGGGAGCAACAACCAGAAGAAGAATCAATGACCCAGGCATCTCCAGCCAGTCTGCACCCAGGCCACACAATTGGTGAAGACGATACAAAATGGAATAAATGAGAACCGCACAAAATTATGGTACACACACACCACCTTAAAGCAAACTCCTGTAATTTTCTGTAAATAGTTTGCTGTGAATTGGAGTCCAAATGGATTGAGCACTGCAAGTATAATTTGCAGGGGACTATATAGAATCATAGAGTTTATTATGATACCTCGTGATATGAAATTTATTAGCCATCCTTAAAATGATAATCAGATTTAAAACTCACCCAATTCCTAACATTACACCACATAACTAAAACAATTTAGATCAAGATCTGGAATTTTGTGCAAATTCACAAATTTAGGATGTGCAGAAATTTTCAGAAGCAGGAGTTGAAAGTTCGAAAAAGCTTCAGCTTATAAGGTTATGAAAGGACCGTGGACAATGAACAGGAGGAGCCTCGAGCATGTAATGAAAACACATATCCGGTTCTATTTCACCTACAATCACAAGTAAAAGAATGCGTTCTTGCACCGTAATAATACTTTCCATAACATATGAATATAATAGGGATGAAATCCTAGCAAGTTTAGAAGACGGCCCATCCCACCAGGTTTAACAAATTTCCAGTATCAAACTAACACAATCAATGGTAACAGCAAGTCAAACTACATAGTTGCAGGTAATAAACAATAAAAATAATTACAAGCCAGCATTGACAAGTATAAGGGACTCAACCAGTGGGAAAAAAGACCACGTTCTGTTTGACAAACGTATCCATAATAAACAATAGTGTGATTGAATCTTTACCTGGGAAATGTCGAGGGAAGAAAAGCCTCAGTACAACTGCAATGAAAGCAACCCATTTCCCAAAATCTCCTCTAAAGAATGAAAGCACACAGTCATCAAGAATATCAAGTTTGAAGAAGAGAGAAAAGAGAATAAAACAAATTGACCATCAAATTAGAGGTAATCACCTTAGGAAGCTGAACAAAGCCGAAGGAAAACTAAAGAAAATATAAGGGACTAGAAGTGAAGTCAGCATGTTTGTTCTCCAATTCGTTCGGTCTAAAATCAACAAGTAACTGCAGTAAACATGTAAAGCAGTAGTTCATATATAAGCCTGACCAGAAATTATTTATGAAATATTCCAGTATATATGCAAATGGGAAAGTGAATAAGCAAGTGAATGATAAAATGACTAAAGCATAACTGCAGCTTTTAAGGTAGTGGATTTTGTCTAATCCATCATCCAACAAGAAGGAACTTGTGACGTTGATTTACCCACATTGGCCAAATGTGTTAGGTACAAGAACTAATGCTTCCATTGTTGCACTTGAGAGGGCGTATCTTTTCCACTGGAAAAGGGCAGTTGGATTACTTGGCCAATCAAAACTCCCTTATTATTATTATTTGTTTCCCTTGGTGCAAAGGATTGAGCTCAAATATGAAAATTAAAGGGCCACACTCTGCTCTTCATGCCTTCCAATAATATGAGCTTATGTCCTTCTGGGGTTTCCCAAGAATCCAGAGGCCAGCCCATGCTCTGAATTAGCACCAATTTTTTTACCAGGTAAGCAACATGGGAATTAGCTTCACAATAATTATTGATGACCTCTAAATGAAGCATTGGAGTCCTTAATGATGTTTGCCTAAGGAGTTCTGCCCAAATCAACTCCAGTTAGAGGGCAACTTGAGTGAACGAGTCCAACATGCTTTGCTTAGGTAAGAGTCCCAAATCAAAGAGCCAAGATTGTATATCATTTGGGTAGAGCACCTTGAAAGGTATAGCAAAACTGGCTATGTATGAGTACAAATTTTCCGGTAGTATTTTCAAAGATAATCAGACTGTGTGCAATGATCACTGAAAAAGATTGTTTGTCAAGCTCTCAGAATTGAATGACAACAGGAATGGCAAAAGCAAAGGGCAGAAAAGCCTAGAAAACTACTGCACCTTGAACATGTGATTTATTATGGGTTACTTTTCCTCTCACATATTTTTCTCATCATCATCTAACATAAATGAATTGTAAGAAATTTATCAAAACATGTTATTTGAAACAAATTGGCTAATATGGTACTAAGATTTCGAACAATAAATTAAATATTCAATCAAGGGCTTTGGTTGACTTACAACCCAGCTCACTGCAAGTTTTGGGACCTATCTCTGTCTCCCAACAAAATATGAGCAATGAGCATTTAGCAGAAAATCAACATAAGAAGGCTGAACCCACAAATTAACTGGACGACTGCCTTTTACTCAAGATCAACTTCATTGTACTATTCATCCATACCATACCAAAGAGACTAAAAAGCCAACTAATCAATTGTTTTTTGAGGGATCAATGCACCGTGGTATAGATTTCTAGCCTAACAATGCTAACCAAAAAAATTAAATAAAAAATTCCCATCAAAGTTGTAAAATGGTGCAAACTATGTAACAAAAAGTTGATGAGTAGGTCAAGTTGTCAAAAACAAATCTCAACAATGACAGAAAGGAGGGCTGAAAAATATGTCAAATAAAATAATATTTATCCACCAAAAATAAGTGAGAAAGAACATTTTGTTTTCCTTCCCTTTTTGACAATAAGAAATCAGCATAAATTGACACTCTTCGCATCATAATTCATCACAAAATATTTCGTCCTCTTATCCCAATGTATTTCCAATCATATGATTGTGCTTCAAAATTACTCATATATTTCAAGATTCCCACCACATTGCGTGGTTGGAGTTGGTTCCCACCACTTGTTTTAATTACTAATTCAGTAATTATTTTAATTACATATTTTAAATTATCATTCTAGCATAATTGTTTTAGGCCTAGCCACATATAATTCAATGGAAACATTAATAGGCAACGAATCAGCACTTCCCACATATCACTCCTCACAATTCCACACTGAAAAGCAACCCAAATTAAATGACACACACAACTAACAACAATCAACCATTCATTGCTACTATAGCCACCAAAACTTAATCACATTCCAATTGCTTAACAGAATCAAAGATCAATAACAATTAAATTGGGAAAAAAGAAAAAAAAAAAAAAACATCTAACACAATTCAGGGCACATATATATTCAAAATTGTAGAGAAGTAGATAAAAGTAGACTGACATAGCCGCAAAGGAGGCAACCCATTTGAGTAAGCTAGTGCCAAAGCCAAGGCCAACGAGATTGGTGGCGTGGTTAAGGAGGTGCTTAGCAGCGATCTTGAGCTCATTGATGTCGGAATTGATCAGTTCGGCCGTGGCCAGATCAGTCTTCATGGCCAAGTACCCCATCATCCTCCTCCCCATTTCCCTTTCCCACAGATATATCCTATCAAAAAAATAAAAACCAAACAAAGTAGAACAAGCACCGAGAGAATGAGAGAGAGTGGTGTTGTTGTTGTTGTGTATGAGAAAGAACAGTCAAGCAATTGTGTAATATACAATTCTATTGTAAGTATGTATCTACAAGACTACTACGTATGGAAGGGTTATTGGGTCCTTGTTTTCAGCTGAATTATTCTGAGAACGTAAAACGGTGCGACTTTACGGATCCCAACTGCCTTGCTTTGTATTCCTCCTTCCTTGTTTGTTCTTTCGACGCTGCGAATGCGCCACGCGTCACTCATTCAAGTTTTATGGAGTATTTGGGTCTGCATTTGGCGGGTAATTATTTTGTGCCTTCTATTCTATGGACAGTACTTAGCGAGATTGATTTAGTTAAATTCAATTATGAAAGGTTTCACATTACTATTATGTTTTTTGCCATGCATTCTATATTTTAATTACTCCTATATGTTTTTAGTATTAATATTTTAAAACTACTTTAAAAATAAAAAAAAAAACACATTTGACACGTGAATGGAATGACTGGTTGGTGTTGGCAGAAGTGTAGGGAGAGGGAAGGCATTGGCACCATGGCGTGGGTGTCGTGTGGGGTTGTCATCCTCTTCGGAAAGACGATTCAAACTAAAAATAAAAAGTAAAAAATCTATTTTAAGAAACAGTGGTCCAAAAAGTAACACATTTCGGATCTTGGCCAGAAACTCAAAACAGAATGTTCAACCTCCATAATATATTGCGACGTATATTATTTTATCTCAACCGAAGTATATATCTTTTCTTTCTGGAGTATCGTCATCAATGATATAACCATGGCATATCAAATGGGGGTTGACTTGATGACTTGATTGGTTAGATTCTATCGTTTGTCAAAATTAATCAAAACTAATAATAATATTAATAAGTTCTTTTTTTTTGCTTTCTTTATTATAGTGTATGAGAAGTGGAGTACAGATAGATGGATGGCCCTAGTAATACTCTATGCTTGCTACTGAAATACGTCCTAATTGATGAGCTGTCATTTGTCAATTGCAATTATCTTTGAAAACTTGTTTGGTTTTAATTTTTTAAAAATTGAATTTTTTATTTTTTGTGAATTTTTTTAACATTTTAAGTAATTTTTTTTATTATTTAAATACACTAAATATAAATAAAATTAAAAAATATAATATTTATAAAAAAAAAATTTTAAAATCATTAAATACAAATATAGATATATACATATATAAATTCAATACATTTTCGTATTTTTATATATTTATTAATTTTTTAAAATATTAAAAAAAATCATTAAAAACAAAAAATTTAAAATTAAATTCAAGAAATTTTAAAAAATAAATTAATTACAAATATCTCTGTTAGAGTTTTGTCTCTAATAAGAAAAATATAAAATTACCAAACTATTTTTATATTAATAAAAATAGAAATTTCCTTCCGTAACCAAACATCTCTCTCTCCACTCCGACTCTCCCATGAACAGAATTATCTAGTTCAAAAATTGTGAATACTAAGGCCTTGTTTGGAAAGACTAAATAAGTGCACTTTTTGTCTTTTTAGACAAAAAAATTGAGATTGAAAATATGAATGTTTGGGTTAACTTTTTAACTTTTTAAGAAAAAATGTGTAATAAAAAATTGTGAAAATTGATTTTTAGAAGAAAATTTGAATTGAGAGTTGTGCAGCCGTAATTGTTGACTTTTGATAAATAGTATTAACTTTTTAACTTTTTGAGTAACTTTTTGACTTTTTAGATTATTTGGGAGTACCCAAACTTGGCCTAAGAAACAAACACGTGACAGTTATGTTACGAAAGTATTCTGAATCAAACATCCAATTGGGCGAACCTTTGGATGTTTTGGGCACAAATAACACAATTAGACTAGGCATGGATCAACCCAGGGTCCAATTTGCACATCAAGCCCAACACTAGCTTTCAAGCTGTTCTTCCTGCTAGTGCTTCCTGTGAACAAGAAAGAGAGCTTTGTCTGACGGAGTACGCATGTTGATTATTATGGCGTCACATGACCAACTCCAATTTATACAGAACTAGGAAGCCAAGACATTTTGTTGAAAACTACACTACCTCTCCTATCTTCATTTGGTACACACCACTATTAAATGGCATCCGAGTTCATTCCTCCAAACTTTTACACAACCCAACCCAACCCAACCCAACCCAACCCAACCCAACATGGAAAATCAACCAAAAAAATTTAATAACTAAAAATAAAAATGAAAACAATTTCCAATGGTTCTATTGATGACGATTGTGGCTTCGTCCTTTACTCCCCTTCACGACTGTTGTCGTTGGTGATTCATGCGAATCACACACTTGTATCTTAAACTTACACCCCAACTTCTTCGTCATCGAGCTCCTCCATCCTCCGTTCCCTCCATCAGCCGTGCCGCCAATCTTCCCGATCGCCTTCTTCATTGCCGAACACTCACGCTCCAGCTCCTGCACCCGCGACCTCATGCTATCCATGTCCAGCCGCAACATCTGATTCTCCCTCACTGCTGCCAAGCCGCTACCATCTTGCGCTTGAACCGCCACTCCGGCTTCCGACGCATCGTCTCCCTCCCGGCGCAGATCCGACGGCCTGTGAGCGATGTCAGCGACGAGTGTTCCGGCGATGGCCTGTCGAAGCTGCAGCTGCTCGAAGAACAGCACCTGAACCACCGCTCTCAGCGGAAGCCGCTCGTTCTGCGCCGCGTGAGTGCACGCATCTAGCGTCAGCTTCTGGCAGTCCATCAGTCCGCAAATCTTCTCTCTCCCCGCCTCCGATATCAATGGATGCGCCTGCAAATTCGCCATTCAAGAAACGATCTCAAAACACTACCAACACATACGAATATGAATTCACTAGTTTATGAAGCTAGACACTAAGAAAGTACCTTGAGGTAGACATCGACGGCTCTGTATAGGCCGTCGTCGAAGAGCCTGGCGTGGTCCGGCAGAGCAACGGCGAGCTCGTAGAACTTCTCTGGTTTCAAATTAGCATCCGAAGCAATCTCCGATAGATAACCGTCGATTAATTTTCCGACTAGCATTAGAGCCGCCGATCTGACACTGCTATTCTCTTCCTCGCCTTCGATTCTCGCAGCAGATCTCTCCTCCAAACAGTCCAAAAAGTAGCGTAAGATCCTCTCGATGCAATCGACGTCGTAGAGCGTCTCGTTTAAATACGAATAGCTCGGTATCAGAAGATCGTCCAGTGTTGCTTGATCGAGCTCTGTTCCGATCTTTCTCTCTAATGTGGCTCTGCAAGCTTCCGAAATGTTCAATATGTTCGCCGTCCTCAATAATCCGAATAAAAACCTCGTCGCCGTTGAAGATCTGGAGCTCTTCTCTGGAGGAAGATTAGTAATCACAGTCTCCAACAGTTCCCTCTGTTCAATCTCTGAAGGAATAGAAGACGACGACGATGGCTTCCGATTAGAACGAGAAATGCCTGGAATATATCTCTTGGCATAGTAAATGAGACAGTTCTCGATAATCTCCGGACTCAAATCTTGAGTCTTCATCGCAAAAATCAAGCGTTTGAATAGCGGTAGACTCAGAAGTGCTAGTTCCTCGAACCAAGAGTCCGCGCCGGTAGTTTTCCGGCGACCGCCAGTTTCAGTCCGGCCAGTTCCAGCCTTTTCATTCACCGGCCATCCGAACAATGATGGATCGGTTGAAGAAGCCCCGGAAGCGATGGAATCGATGCACCTCTGAACAATGCCGAGATTCTCGGCCAGAGGCGTCAATCGCTCGCATGATTTTAGGGTTTTGATGGAGTCCTTGATGCTTTTGAGGACTGATTGGGAGAGAAACCTCTCGGTTCTTGAGATGAGGTTATCTTCGGAGTATTCTTCGGTCATCTCCAGAATCTCTCCAGCGCAGCGGAGAGGAGCGACGTTTGAAGGCGAGAGCTCGATCTTAACTCCGTAACAGAACTTCGCGGCGGTCTCGAAGGCCTCAGAGCCGCCCGGAAATTCAGGGAGAGAGATGTTGCTGTAGGCCCCTTCTTCTTCCTCTTCTTTGATCTCTTCGCCACCGTCAATTTCTCCTTCTGCAGCATCAGCAGACGAATTTTGGACTCTAGTAGGGTTTGTCTCTTGCTCTGTAATCAGCTCGTGAAGCTTCTTACTTTTCGACATTAGAGGGAACTGAACAATCAAACGACAAAATACAGACACTGTTAAGCATAGAATTTGAAGAGAAACTAATAGAAAATCCAATGTTTCAGCAAATAAAATTGACCTTGTGGAGATGGAAGGTCATATCATCGACTTCGATAACAACGTCGCTTGGTAACCCTGTGGTACAGAACCTGAAAGAAAAAACAATGAAACAAACAGGTCAGTCTTCTTCAAGAATTTTCAATGGAGTACAAACAAACAAGATGGATCAAGACTTACCATGCTTGCCCCTTTGAGCTCGACTTCTCAGCTGCCATTTTTCTTCAGAAACACAAATCTACGAAGAAACTTCAATAACTAAACGAGATGGATTATATTCAAGAACATAATGAGTAATAGGAAGCTCTTTTCGTAGCTTAAAGTGAAAAATCAACTTTGCTTTTGTGCAAGCAGAAGTGAAATGGAAGATTGAGCCGGGGGATCAAGTGTTGTTGGCCATGATGATGAGTTGAGAAAAAGAAGCAAAATGTGGAAAAAGGGGGGCAGAGCGGAATCGAGAAGGCACAGAACGGACAAATGGAGCTTGAACAAATATCTAAAAGAGGGGGATCACTATACTGGGTTGGTTTGGTATTTCCTTTTCCGAAATTTCTCTTTATTTTTGAATCAGATCAGCTCTCTTTTTTTTTCTTTTTCTGTGAGGATAGGGACTAAAAAAACAAAAAAAGGAGGGGGGGGGGGGGGGGATTGATTTGGCCTTCTTCTGACATGTGTTAGTTTTTGTGGTTTTTTAATTTTTTTAATTTTGGGTATTTGAGATAATTTTTTAATTTTTATAAGAAAAAAAAAAACAATTATAGTTTAAATATGATATTTTGTCTTATTTTGTTAAAATAGCTAATTTTATCTTATATGACTATTTAAACCCAAATAGACATGCCAAACATAGTCTTAAAAAGGAAGAGACTTCTCTTCAGTCTACAGTAGACTGGAGCGCATTATTAGATTTGGAGAATTTATTACGAATCTCATTTTAATATTTCAAATATATATGTTTCAATTAATAGACTATCAATATTTAATTAATTTAATTTTTTACAAACATAAAATATTTTACGAGTAGGAATAAATCCAACAAACCCTACAAGATACTCTCATCTACACAGTTAACTGGAGAGAAAACTCTACTTTAGAAAAGACGACTTTGACAGAACATGATGAAAGTTAAAACCATCGATCCTCACCTGGTAAGTTAACACCAATTGCACACGCATTGCTTGCCAACTTGGCTTTACTGCCTTTTTTTTTTTTTTTTTTGAAAAGATGTGAATATTTTAATTACTGTATGTTTGTGGGCCTCATGAGCTCAATTCAACCCTAATGTCACGAACAAGAACAACCCCATTGACCCTTTGATACATTGATAATAAAAAAAAAATGTTTTATCAACGAGTAATTTTTTAACAAAATTATTTAATTGAGAAGGTTTAAATCATAATTTAAAAAATTGTAATGACAACAAACTTAGGTGTTGTTTGGTTTTTGAGCTGGGGCTAAAAAATTGATAAAAAAAAGTTAAAAAATAAAAAAGGACAAAAATCACAAAAAAGATAAAAAAAAAAAATTACAATTTTAAAATAAAAAAATCAAAAAAGTCCAACAAAAATACCAGACAATTAAAAAAATCTCAAGCAAAAAAATCAAAAAAATCACTGTCAAAGGAGCACTTAAAAGGAGAAAAATGAGACTAGACTTATCTATTCCAAAAGGTCAAGCATTAATGATTACACTGTTTGAAATGGATTGAAAACAAAAGTGTAAAGTCTTTTTTTTATTTTTGTTTTTGATATTTTTATAATTAAAAAAAAAAGTGCATTCACAACATTATGTTGCATTTCACTTTGGTGTCAATGATCTTCCGTCTCAAGAACTATCCATACTTCTATCTTTGATAGACTACAACCATCTCATCATGTTGGGTGATTTTCATATATCAAGATTTTGACATAAGTCAATAATTATAAATTAAAATATTTTTTGGAATAGTGAATTTCTGACTTTAGCTTATATTGGTAAACCCACTATTGGGTTGTTTAATTTTAATGGAGATGTTTTTTTAGTTTATTGTGTAGATCAGAGTATACAGTTAGATCTGTAGGGTCTACAACGAATTCCGTTTCGATAAATCAAGCCGTTCAATGTATAAAACTCGTCGAATACTTTATGTCTGCAAAAAATTACGTTGATCGGATATCGATAGCCCCTTGATCGAAACACATTTGTGTTAATAATTTATTTTTAAAATCATATTTACCATTAACAAAAATGTGTTTTGATCAAGGGGTTACTAATATCTAATCAATATGATTTTTTGCAGACATGAAGCACGCGACGAGTTTTACATATTCAACGGTTTAGATCATCGAAATAGGGCTTGTGGTAGACCTTACAGGCCTAATAGTGCACTTCAATCCACACAATAGATTAAAGAGAAGGCTCTCCCTAATTTTGATGGTTAATGACTGCAAGGTATGAGCTTAGCTTAACTTAGCTTAGCTCGTTATATTTGTTATATGAACAAAGTCCAAATGAGTCACATTTCAATTAACACGACTTATTTCCATACGAAACAATTTTTGAATCCTTGGCTTTATTTGCCAAAACTTTGAAAGCACCATAATGAAATAAATCAATCTAACAGCTAAGAATAATAGATTATGGAATTGGTTTCAAATACTTTATAGCTGGGACCTGGGAGCCATTTAAGTTATTGTGAGCATGCAATGCTTTTACATTCAAATTAGAATTAAAGGACAAGTGTAACATTAGAATCATTCTTTTTAATTTTTTTTGTAAAAGTATGAAAAAAGCACTGGCAACAAAAGCTCACGATGAATTTGTTTTTTGTTTGAAAACTCAAAGACAAGTTGTAGTGGCATTGCATATTGTAGCCATAAGCCGACATTATTGGACTCTGATTTGTTTTGTACCCTTTTCTGGGCCAGACTTTCTTAATCTGGTTTATTAAATGAGGTTAATGGAATAATTGAGATGAAATTATTGGTTCATAATGCTATTCTTTTGAAAGAATAAAAAAGGATAAATAAATATTTGTTTAAAGAGTTTTTTACCAAACCCAAGTCATTTTAAACAAAATTTTCAAATTCAAGTAATTTTGAATTTATTCTTGTATTATTTTGTAACGTCATATTTTTAAAATATGATTTTGAAATTTTAACATGATTTCAATTAGCTTATTGTGAATTTTTTAAATAGTGTTTTCAAAATACAATTTTAAAAAATAATTTAAAATGGCGTAGGTACGATAGAAATCTCATTGTTTGAATGTTTCTAAGATTGAGAATCATTTTAAAAGCTGGGTCCAACCCTCCGTCCATAATTCCATTTTCTTGAGTACACATTTTATAGCCCACACATACGGCTAGCTGTGGTCACACTATCGAGTTTAACAGTAGTAGTAGAAGCGTTCGAAAAAGAAAAAAAAAAAAAAAAATGGTTAACCATAAGAATTTTAACTTATAATTTAACAATTATAAATATTTTAAGGCAATAAAATAAAATTTTGAGGGAAAAAAAAAAGGGGACCACTTTTAACAGCATCATCCAATCCAACTATTCCTTCGAACCTAGTGCCCTCTACCATTAATAACAACATACCTTTTGACTTGCATTAATAGCCCTCTTAAATAGTGAAAAGAGAGGTAGGTCAGTGTTAAATATCCACTTGCAGTGAGGGCATTTTTGGGAATACATGGTTGAAAGAGTAACACCAGTAAATAAAGGCTAGTTTGAAAAGTGAGTTGCCTTTATGATTTTTTGATTTTTTTTAATTATTTTAATTTGGGTTAAAAAGTTTGGTTTGAAAATGACGTTTTGACTTTTTTTATAAAAAAAAAAGGTATAATAATTATAGGTTGAATTTAATATTTTATTTTTTGTGATTAAAATAGCTTATTTTGTCTTTTTGAACTAAAATAATCCTTTTAACCTTTCCCAAACAATTCCAAAGTATGATTGTTTCTATTAGAAATCCATTTATTAGGTTGAATTCCTCATTTTTTTAATTTTTTTTAATTATAAAAATAATGTTATATGTACCAACTAATGTATTAATTAATAATGTGACATAATTTAAGAAATTTTTTGTATTTATAATTTGTATAATAAGTGTAGTCAATAATAATATCATAACTAGTGTTGGTATACTAGTAAATACACTAATTGATGCATATAATACCATCGTTATTAGAATAATAACTTTAAATGAAATTATCAAAGAGGACAATAATAATTTTGGGACACTGTATCTCATAATTAAGCCCAATGGGTTTATGAGAACACCTACTTCCATCACCACCCAAGCATCTTCCCAAAATTTGACCCTCAAAACATTAAGAACTTTTTGGTGATGATCCAGTAGCAACAGTGCCATTTGATTACATGTTTTTGGCAATGGCAATAAGTGAAATTTTTTCAATAATCACAATTTCATGAGACAATAAAAGTACAACAATATAAGCTTAAAGGAGTTTCATAACTTTGATGGTATTCTTAGATTAAAGGAGATTGGTCTTGTAAAGGTAAATTTCTTTAAAAAAAAAAGACAAAAATGATGAAAAATAATGATATTTTTTTCCAGTACTGAACACCCGAATATATGACCAAAATTCGATAACACAAGTCTGAACATTGGTTATTTGTTTAGGAAAACAAGTCCAAATATGAAAATTTGATATACTTTGAAGGTTTAAAATTGTTTACATATGCAGGAGTCTTCGTTTTATCAAGTTCGGGAACACAAGCTTGAACATTGGTTATTTATTTGGGAATACAAACCCAAACATAACTTATTTGTTCAAGAATACAGATCCGAACATTCTTAGTGAAAGAGAGAGGAGAGAGACTTCAAGAGATTAGGGAGGAGTGAAATTGAGACCGAGTAAAATGCGGATTTGCTCCCTTTGAACTATACATGCACATAAATATATATTTATATGTGTTGTTTTGAGGGTTTTGGATTGATCAAATAAATAGATGGAATTGAAGATACACGCACCTAGTGTGAAGAAAAAAGTAAAAATCATAGAAAATACGTTCTTTACATCGATTGATTCACTTTAGAAATATTTTCCTTCCACAATCATGAGAGAGAATGGGTTTTGGGGATTTATCTTTATTTTTATTTTTATGTTTTTTTTTGTTAGAAGTTTGAGAGATAATGGTTTTTGGGGTATAGGAGTGTGCATTTGAGTGGGGTGAAATGTTCATCAGGATAATTTTGACATTATTTTAGAAAGGAAATAAATTTTTAGAGTTTTAATATTTATAAATAAGGGTCTAAAATAATAAACAGGGTGTTAATAACAACACTCATAAAGTACATAACTAAATTAATTATTGGATTACAATTTTATCACATTACTAATGGTATGTTGATTCAGCGGTAAGAAATTTGTTCATCTTTGTTTAATGTCTGGTTCAAGTGGTAAATTATTGAGGTTACAAGATATCTGTGGGTATTAAAAGATAATGGGTATGTTTGGTTTGTATTTGAGAGATGAGTTTTAAAAAAAAAATTCTAAAAAATTGTTTGGTTTGAGTTTTTCTCAAAAAAATTTCAAAATCATTTTCTCTTTCTCTCTCCTACACATCAATCAATCACTTTTTTTCTCTTCTCTCTCTCCTTCTCAATCATTTTTTCTCTCACACACATCTACTCAAATTCTCCCAAAATATCAAATTATTCTAAACTTCCAAAAAAATAACTCTCTTAAAATATATAACCAAACAAATCAAAAAAAAATTTAAAACTCTTTCTCTAAAAAAACAGCACTGCTAGGTACCTCGAAAATCAAGAGGCGCGAATGGCTCGAAATCCCAAAACGACGTCGTTTTAGAGTGTTTTTTTATTCTCTTACCGGTAAGAGAATATTTTCGCACCATTCGAGCTCTACAAATTCGAGATCTCACGCATTTCTCTTAAAAAAAATTTCAAAAACAACTCTCTCAAAAACAAATCAAACGAGTCCAATATTCCTAATGGATGCGCGGATTAATTTATCGGCACATTTATTTTTGCGAAAGAAAAAAGAAAAAAGCAGCACATTGGAGGGAAATGGATGGAGAGAGAGAGAGAGAGAGAGAGAGAGAGAGAGACCATTCAGAGGGACCTAATTGAGGAAGCCTTTTTTTTTTTTTTTTGGGTGTGTATTGCATTCATGTGATATTTTTAGTGACTAATCATTGGACAAAGTGCATGAAAGGAGGGCAGGTACTTTTATGTGGTCACCCACAGGTTGAACATGGGTTTGGAGGTCCTGGAATTTTGTGGTCTGTAGGGCATATTGCCTTTTAGGAAGGACAGCTGCTTCCCACCGGTAAATACTACTCTCCTTGTTAATCATGGCCATGTTTACTTAGCACGCATCTTAAAAGGTGTGGTACATTGGCCAATTCATGTGACACTTGGTTAGGAGATTTTTATGGGGATAAAATTTGTGGTGATTGGTTATGAACGAAAGTGGATTTGATTATAAAGATTTATGGTGATTTTAGGCAAAAATTAAGAGATTGTTTGGAGTGTCTTAAATAAGTATATTTTTTATTTTTTTAGACTAAAAAGTAGAAAAAAAAAATGAATATTTGAGTTAATTTTTTTGACTTTTTAATGAAAAAATGAGTATTTAAAAATTATATAAAGAAGTGTATAGGAGAAGATTAGAGATGTGTGTTGTACTGCCGTACAATCTGCACAGCCGGATTGATGGTAAGAAATTATTGGCTACTCTTTGGACATTGCACTGGACGGTTTTGTTCGGCTTATGAGGCCTATCACGGGTCTCATTTTGATAATCTAAACCGTTTAATGTGTAGAACTCGTCAAGTACTATATATTTATAAAAAATAACGTTGATCGGATATAGTTAGCTATCTGATCAAATTTATTTTTTTTCAATCGTTAATTATAACACAATTTATTTTTTTATACAAAATTGATTTGATCATGTAGTTATCGATATTCGATCAATGTGATTTTTTACAGACATATAGTACGCGACGAGTTCTACACATTGACAGTTTAGATTATCAAAACAGGACTCGTGATGGCCCCCACAGGCTGAACAACAATGTGTGAAAATTATATCCAAACTGTGCAATTTTTCTTAACAAACGCAGCACAGATCTGAACATACATGATTACTGAGTTGTACTTTTGTGTAACAAATTAATTTTTTAATTTTTTTTGGTAAATAGTAATAACTTTTTAACTTTTTGAGTAACTTTTTGACTTTTTATCTTTTTAGAGAGATGCCAAACTTAGCCTAAATTGATCTTGATTGTAATAGGACACTGTTATTTGATTATAAATTAAAGTGACTATAGTTGTGAGTTTTTGTGGGATTAATTATTCAATAATATTTGAGCACCAAGTAATTTTTTTTATATGATGTTATAAATCAATTGTGTGACATAAAATTTTACAAATGAAATATTAATACATACTAATACTGTCTCATCTTTGTTAGGCAATTAAGTGACAAAATGATATGTTTAGTGTGTGTTGTGATTTTTCATTGGCTAAGAGTACCACACACATAATAATATATTCTTGTTTAAAAAAAAAAAGGATTAAAACGATGGTACTACATGTATTAATTAATATACACACTAATATATTACTTAATGTTATAATATTATTATTGATCACATTTATTATATAAATTATAAATATTTAAAATTATACAAATAATATCATTTATTTATTAATATATTAATATGTATATTAATTAATACATATAATATTATTCAAATTGGAAAGATGAGAGCACTAAAAGCATGACCCAAAAGAGCACAAAACCCATGACTAATTAAAATGGAAAAAATTAAAGAATTTTAAAGGCACCCTTCACAAGATAATAGAAAAGGATTTATAATTATTATCAATTATTATTCCACACACCGGACTAGGGTGCATTGCATCAAGAGGCAGGGAGGGATTGGTCAATGCATATATTGACCTTTGTTTACAACTTTATTACATCGCTTCTAACAAGATTCGATCATCAGCATTATTCAAGCCTAACTTTTCAAGAAAAAAAACACAGGATACGATGGTATCCAACCAATTAAAACTATTCATATCTCTCTTTCTGTATATCTCTCTCACACACACACACACACATCACAGATAGCTCCATTTGACGGCATCCGAGGCACCTTCAAGATTTCATCTTCTCTGCACCCAAGTCAAACCCAACAACCCAATTAGACTATTTATTAGTGGACAGTAAAGACATGTGTGTAAAAAAATATTTCAAAATTAATTGTATAATTTAGATTTAATTTATGTATTATGTGATCTATATCTACATAAATTTGAGTCGCACAATGAATTTTATTAAAATATTTATGTCTATGAATTTTGTATATCTAGCGTTATTCTATTAGTGGACAAACCCTTAATTGATCAATTATTCAAAAATAATTTACAAACGTAATTTACATATCAGAAACTTGTCTAAAATAATGTGATAATAATATTTCTTAATTTATAAATCAAAATAATAAATATTTTGATTTGAAATGAAAAGAATGCAAGAAGGTACATTATTCTTTAAGAAAATTTGGTACAAGCAAACTAAAAAGCTACGTACACGAGTGTTCATATTAAAAGGCCACCCGTACATATTTATTATTAAATTATAAACAACCAACCCAACTAAAAACATAAACAGTTAAAAAGCGGAGTAGTAAGCCTATATCTACACTATCTATCTATCCTATTTGTGGGTGTTTGAGTAATCGGTTATTTTAATTTTGATTATTTTAGACAATCTCTAACAGTGTATCAGAATTGATATCAAATTTAAATTTTGATAAAAAAGGCACTGTTCATTGCTCCAACGGTTCATCAGAACTGATATCAAATCGACAATTCATCAAACAATTCATCAAATCGACGACAAAATACTGAATTCACCAAAACACTGTTACGACAGAATACTGAAATCACCAAAACACTGTTACGGACCGTTGGAGGGAAGTACCCGGTCGATCAACCGGTTGCCCGGCCGGTCGACCAACCGGTTGTCCCGGAAAAGGTTCAGACAGTTCAGAAAAAGGTTCAAACAATTTGAAAAAAAAAAAAAATTCCTCCTAACCGGTTGACCGGCCGGTCGACCACCCGGTTGTCCCGGAAAAGGTTCAGACAGTTCAACAAAAGGTGCAAACAATTTGAAAAAAAAAAAATATTTCCTCATAACCGGTCGACCGGCCGGTCGACCACCTAGTTGTCCCGAAGCACATTTCATGAATTTGGTGCACGGTTGGAGTGAGTAGTATCAAATTTGGTGAAATGGGTCTTTTTTGACTCAGATTTGGTGAAAAATCTGAGTCACCGTTGGAGATGCTCTTAGTAAGTTAAAATTTTTATGTTTAAGAAAATAATTAGATTTTTTTTGTAATTAGATATGATACTTGTGTCATAAAAAATGAAGTAATTATAGATTTGATGTGATATTTTGTCTTATTAGTTATTTTAATTTGTTTTGTCTTTTTGTAAATTTAAGCTAAAATATAGTATTTTGAAAATATAGTAAAAAGTTAGTTTTTTGACTTTTTAGTTTAACAAAATAAAGAAGTAATTTGACTTAAAAAAAGTTAATAAAAAAAACAGAAAAAAAAAAAGCAAATCTTTCCAAATTGCCCCAAAAAATAGCCCAAATCCAACTTGCCATAAAACCAAATATCAAATATTTTGTTATTTTGAAAATGGCCACAAAAATTTGAAAACTGACTCACATCCTTAAAATTTTAACTACATGCATTTGCGAACGTGCACGAGCCACTAGTACATACATATATATATATATCAAAAATGCTTGGGACTTCTAATTTAGAGGTACCACTAGTGATGTGGCAGTGGGTCCCCCACTGCCACAGCCAATCACGTGTCTTGATTTTTTTTTTTTTTTTTTTTTTTTTCCTTTTCCACCTCATTAGAGGTGAGTTTAGAGGTACCTTTTTAGAGGTCTCTAGCATTGTTGATATATACATATACCTCCGGTGAGTGAAGAAGAGGATGCTGATGGTAGTTGAACAGTAGGCATCTTTGGTGGGATGACAACTCCAGGCCAGGAGCGGCACAAGCAGTGCTTTCCCTCTTCAATGCTGCCGTAAAGGGTGGTCAAGTGATTGCCACACCCACCCCACGAGTACTTCCCACACTTCTTACACTCCACCTTGAAGCACATCTTTCTCTCTCAATCTATCTATATATATATATGTATTGGTTTACCTCTATTAGGTAAACTCCTCGTCTCAAAGAAAGATCGGATGCTGTATGGCTTCTTTTTATCCATTTTCAGTGCTTTTTATTTATAGCAATCTCAATCACTTTGACAAAATCCATCTTTGCAATGGCAGACCACACTATGTAAGACAGAACAAACTTAGCTTTGATTCTATCGCTTTGCATAGTAATTCACCTACTCCTATTCACCACCAGCCTTATCGCATCCTATCCCATCAAACCAAAATGGCATCTTTTTTTTTTTTTTTTGAAGTCACCTAGGTTGAGTTTTTTTTTTTTTTTTTTTGAGGTGGTGATCTTTGATAAAGTGTGGTAGTATCAAATTTGCATTTTCACTTGAATTATACTTTTCGTGACTAGTTGTTTTCCTGTTTTGTCTTTGTCAGTCTGAAAAAATTTGGGCCGGCTTAGGGTTTTAAGCATCGTGTTTTTCATGGTTGGACTTTTTTTTTTTCCAATAAGACTTAACTATGTTTATTTTTTTTTCTCTAATTTTAAATGTATTATAATTAGATTGCTCTCAGATTGTCCAAATATTGAGATTTTGAGTTTTTGTTTGCAGTTGATGAGATGGTTTTATGGTAATGATATATTTTTTTTTGTTGATTAGGATGACAAAATGTCGATACAAGATGGGATACAATTAATTTTTTGTGACAAAAATATTGAAGTATTTATAAAATAAAGAAAAAAAATTATAGAGGCATTTTCACATGGCCATGTGGTGACATTTTATTTTTTCACCACAAGAATAATATATAATGGCAATTTTATTTGCAATGGGAATAAATATAATGGCAATAAAAATCCTAATATATACATCGAAACGAACTAGAACATTTTAAATTACAAATAACATTGTGTATAGAACCAATTTTAAAAAAGAAACTATAAAAAGACAATCAAGTTCACCAAGGATCAATTCAAGCTAAAGTTTGGAGCTTGGGCAACCCCTATGGCCCCAAAAAACTTTGATTTGAGGATCAAGCCAAAAAAAAAATGCTTGCATTTCTAGAGAGGGATGAGCAGTATGGGTCATGTTCTCTGATTAGATGCTGTATTAAAATGATAAGGAAAGAAAGGTGGCAAAGAGTGCAGGCGAAGTAGAAGCACAACTCTGAAACCAAGTCATACAAACTGAGTATAAAGGCATACTCAGCATCACAGTAGCGAATCATGGATTCACGATAGTGTACCTTTAAATTCAAACTAGGATAGTTCACAAACACATGTTAAGACACCAGATAAACAGAGGTTACATGAGAATACTAATCAGTGCGATAAACAGCGAAACAACCTAGACTACTAACCGATGATCCATTATCTGTCAATGGTTCAAACTTCAGCATTGTCATTGTTGCAAGAGTTCTGGTCCCCAAAACTTATTAACAATTTGCCCTTGTAGCATCCAAGCACACCATTGGAATGGAATGCCTTCAAGAGGCCTTACCATCACCTTTATCAGTTGCGGGATCTAATGCAGGTTTTTTCATTGGGCTTGATTCAGACGTAGCTGAGTTCATCGACACTCGCTTGACTCCTCTTCCCACCACACCAAGATGTGTTACCCCAGCAGCTCCATTTGAGTGAGCAGTGGAAACAGTAGGAGAGTCAAGATCTCCACTACTGCTATCAATCCCCAGCTGTGAAGAGCTTATAACTGAAGGAGCACCATTCTTCTCAATAATGCCTCTTGCCTTGGCAGACACCATCCCCAGGATATCCGAGAGGATTGATGTTGGGTTAGAAACAAACTGCTCGAGATCTTCAAGCTACAAATGGAAAGAAACATAATCAGCAAAGCACATTGAGATATTTTGGTTGTAACATTTAACAAGATTTTCTGTTGAACTTGCCTTCTTTTCCAGCTCACCAGAGAGGCCAGTCAGTGTCTCAATCTCTGCCTTTTTATCCACAATAGAATCATTAGACTGTGACCCATTTGACGACAATTGGCCTGTTTGGTCCAATTCTGAAGCAGCTGATGTTGCTGTTGATCCTGACAAACTGTTTAATTCGTTCATCAGCCGCTGCACCCTAGAATTGCAAATTGATATAGCCTTTTGGCAATATGGAATGGCTTCCTGAGCTTTTGACCCAATCTCCAAACACAGACATATCCTAAAATTCCTGTATTCTTCAGTCAGGGAAGTGACTTAGCAAGAACATAAAACGATGGCTGAATGGTGAAATATTTAGTATTGTAACAATTTAGGAACCCATCATATCAATCAATACACAGATAATAATCCCCACGATTGTCATCACAAAAAGTAGCTTCAATCAAGAAAAGGATACAGTTCAGCTATATGTCGACTGTCTGGTTCGACAAGGCGTTCCAAAATGTCTAGTGCTTTCAGGTAATCACTGAGGGAAGTTTCAATATCCTCTGCATAGAGCAAAACATGGGATATCTAAGACAGGAAAGGGGCTAAGAAAAATGAGCAGACTAATTGTCAGAGAGAATTTATCCACCACAAATACTATAAGCACTAAGAAAATTTCAGTTCTGAAGTAATAAAATAAATAAAGACCTCTTTCCAGAGCAACTTCTGCCAAAGTTGACAATATGTCCACTTTCTCCATCGTGTCGTTGGAGTGTTTTTCAACAATTGCCCTTGCAACATCCAGCATTTTCCATGCCAAATCCAGATCAGACTCGTCCTCATCTGCTTCAGCCAGGTCCTCAGCATCACTTTCCTCGTCATCTTCTTCCTGAGCTTTCCCGCTGGAAACTATCTCCCAACAAACAGAGAGCCAAACTATGTGAGGAATTTCCACCCATGCCTGCTTGCTTATATAATAGCATACATCCTCCAAAGCTATGGTATTTGATTAGTGTTAATTTAAATATCAAAAGTGTCACATGCTGGTTGCTGTCCTATTTGCATATCTGAGTTAATTGCCTGATATTATTCTCACTATTGGATGCTTGTAAGGCAATACTCCTTTTGCTGCTTAGAGGAATTAATTAACAGACTCAAAAGTATGAGAAACAAAACCAGGGTTTGCTACACCAATGTACTCCAATATCAAGTCAATAGTAGACCAAACTCAGATTTTGAAAAAAAAAAATGGAGTTAAATTCAGTTTAAAAAGAATAAAAACATAAAATGGTTTTTATATATACTATATTCTTCTAATCCTCTAGTGCAAAGTTCTGAAAAGCGGTTGCGGTGGCCGTAACGATGGCGGTGGCGCGATTGCAGTCACGAGGTGTAAAGGCCATAGCGTAACGGTTGCGATAACCGGAACCGTGAATTTTTTTATTTTTCGCACAATTTGAAAAAAAACTTACCGATACGCACATTTTTTTTCCATGATCATATTTATTGAGTTTTAAAATAAATATTGATCAATTTTTATAAATTTTTAAGTTTGATCCATTATATTTCATATTTTTAAATCACTATAAACTGAGTTTTTTACATTATATTTTAATAATTAATGACTTTATGTTATACAAAAAATCAATCACTAACTATTATATATAAGATAAACAATGACAAAAATAAGAGAATAAATAAAAGCCTAAATATATATATATATATATATTATTCAAGCCAAATAGATAATGACCACACATATTATTATTATTATTATTAATTTTTTTTTTTTTCCAAACAATATATAGATAGACACATACAAACAAAATGGTTGAGTGATAGCAACCGAATAGAATAACATAGATCTTACAGCTTCAACAAATCAATAATATGTTCTTTATCTTCCCTCTTCTCTCTCTCTATCTCTTGTTCCTCCATCTTCCCTCTTCATCTTCCCTCTTGTCTCTCTATCTCTCTTCCCTCATTTTCAATTTTTTTTTTTTTTTGGGTGTTTTTTCGAAAGAAGCAATTCGGAACCATTATGTAATGGTGCGTAACAGGCCGTTATAACACCGTCACGACCACTATAGCAGCCGCTACGGCTGATACACCTGTGAATCTTAATCACACTGCAAAAGCAGCCGTAACGGGTGGCGGTAACTACGACCACTATAGCAGCCGCTAAAAGCAGCCTTAACGGGTGGCGGTAACTACCACAACCATTACGTAACGGTGTTACGTAACGGTTGCGGCCGCTTTTTAAAACCTTGAGTGCAAAAGAACCAAATAAAGCAATAAAAACATGGCATGCTGAAGCATCATCCCTTTACTGCTATCTAAATTCTATAAACATCATGAAAGATCATCACAAGTCCCCTGCCAAGCCAAGTCAAACCAACCAAATTTAAGTAATAGCAGCAAACTAGAATAGATTAGGTGAAATAATAAACTAATGATCAATAATTGACCTGCTAATATTTAGGCCAAGTTTGGCAACCTAAAAATAATCCATCTTTTTATCTTTTTTCCATCACATCACCTTTCTACTTTTGTGCACATCTTTTCATAAAAAAACAAAAAGTGCACTTATTTAGGTCATCCCAAACAACCCCTAAGAACAAGACACACGTCAGCTGAAGTGGTTTCTAATTTCTTCTCTAATTGCACAAAAATCAATAACAGACTTAAAGAGTTCAAAAACCAACAATAGGCTGTGAGTATGCATATGATCTATGGACTATTCTAAATTTGTTAAGTAACCATGTCGGACACTTGACACTAGGGTATAAAAATATGTTTCAATATGCATATGGAATGTGTCCAATATGTCTAGTTGGAGATGGACCCAACAAGTATGTATGAATAATCAAATTTACCATATAACTCTATAATCTATTATATATATATATCAAATACTATATTTTAGTTCGCAAACATCATTTACCCAAAAGAAATCAGAACATAAACACTAGTATCCTTGACATGAGAATCAAATGAATTAGAAAAATCCATATCCGAGTCCATGTAACACAATAACTTCTCTCCCTCACAGATTTCCCCAAATCTTACCCTAACTTCTCGCTCAGTCAAAGAGATTGAACAAATCTTCCAAATTACTGAGATTTGTTTTTTCCAAAATCTGTTTACAAACACATTTCAAAACTCATCCTGGAAAAATCAGAGCAAACAGATTTTTAAGAGTTTTTTTTTTTTTTTCAAAATCTGTTTGGTTAGATTACTCCCAAAAATCTGTTTGCAGAGAATATTTCAAAATTTTTTTCCTCAAATTCAAACCAAACAAGGCCAAGGTCTTCAAAGAATAGCATAAAATGAATATAAGATTCAAGCTGAAAAGTACATTATTTAGCACCCAAAGCCATAAGTGACGTGGGATATCTTAATATGTGGATGGAAACAAAATGGACACATGTACTCTACCTGACAAAATCTGGACAATAACTGAATGTGAATATAGTGTAAGTAAAAATATTTTGTAGTCAGTGCATTTATTGAAGAATATACTTTAACCTTTTTTTTATAAAAAAAAAACCTAAATCAAAGGTTTCAGACAAAATTAGCTAGCTCTCTTGAACATTTTAATGTTAACAAAAATAGACTCTTTTGTAAGTTATTGAAGCAATTCAAAAGGTGAATATGAGAATCAAGCTACTAAATGTCCTGTGGGCATAACTGTCCATAAACAATACGAGAATGTTGTGGACTGCCATCTAAAATTATGCGCACGCACACACACAAACACAAAAGAGGAAAAGGCAACCAAAAAAAAAAAAAAGGCAGTATTTCTAAGCATTAAAAATTCATGACAGGAATGTTGTGAGCTGCTATCTAAAAGCATGACCAGAAATCCACTTGAACACAGATTGTCATGAACAGGGACACTAACCATCATTAGGTGCTCCATCCTGAGGATTTGAACTCCCATCTTTTACAACATTACTAGAAACAGAAGCTGCAGATGATTCACCATTTATTGCATTCTTGACAGATCCATCTTTGTCAGAGGCTTGTTTAGATTCACCCTCTTTCCTTGGCACAGTACCCAATGGATCAGCTTCTTCTTGAGCTTTGTACAGCAACACACATCCATACTTATAGTATGCATTAACACATTCAGGAGCAAGTTCCCCGTAATGACCAACCCTAATTAGGGGGAAACGAGTAAATTTTTGGTTACAATGAAACAAAATGATGGATATAATTATCATGAGACAAGGGGAGGGTCACAAAGAAAAGGCAAACAATCTCTAAAATTCTAAAGGAACTGCATCCGAAAATCGTGTTTCCAACAATTAAACAAATACAACAATACATAGTAAAGATTGCCAACATTCGATCATGAATTTTTCGTTATCTTTGTATAGTATATAGTTAATCTGTGGGTGGATTTATAAAACAATGAAAGCACAACAAACAACTAAGTAAGGCTGAGAAATCACAATTGTGCAGCCACATGCAAAAAATCTGGGATCATAATTTCTTTGCACTAGCTTTTTATGTTTTAATAAACGTCAACATAATACATTAACTGTAAATCCATACTGCAAGAGTCAGAATAGTTAACAACCAAAATATTTAAAAAATAATAATTAAAATTTTAAAAATGAAAACAAAGAAATCATGTCTAATATTGCGAAAATTGTTAAATAACTATGCAATCAGACATGCATTGAAAGGATGATATGAACATAATTTTGTTTCCCCATTTTTTGATTGAATTCTAAGCAAAAGACAAGATTACCATAAAATAAGAAGGAAACACTGCAACTATAATCCATGCTACACATATTGATTTGATAGCTCAAAAATCAGTATCTGTTTCAATTTTTTTTTTTTTTTTTTGAGCCTTTCCAACTATGGCAGTAGCGAACCTTATCAATTTTTACATCTAAGGTTTATACTTATCGTTGAGCTACTCATTCTACCCACATTTCATAGTTGTTTTTATAATTTTCTTCCCCCACCACTCTTAGATATCTGAATCTAAAACACATAAGCAAACTTAATGAGGCGTTAGGGTTCTAACTTCAAGAACAACAACTAATTGACTAACAAGTCCAAAAAAAAAAAGCTTCAATTTTCAAGCATTCAAAGAGAAAGACAGACAAAAAAAAAGGGGGGGGGGGGGGGGGGAAATAAACCCTAACCTGATTTCTAGGGCACGGCTATAGCATTCAGCGGCTTCGGGGTAATCGCGGTCCTTGGCAGCCTTAGATCCTCTCTCCATCAACTCATCCGCGTACTCCAGTGATTTCTCGCGGTCCCCATCAGATGTAGGAGCACAAGTCTTACCGTTGTTGTTGCATGAAGAATGTGTGCCTCCCTGAGAATTCGATTCAATGGTTGCTTCAACAGATGCTGGTGTTTGTTCAGCAATTTGCGGTGGAGTTTCCGAAGTCGGAGCTTCGTCGGCCATTGATGACTCAAATTGGAATTTTGGGAATGAAAAATAAAAAACCCTAGTGAAAGAGTGAAATGGTTTTCTTCTCTGCACTTCAAAATTCCCTCTGGCGGAAAAATAAAAAAATAATAATGATAAGAGAGGTGTTTTAAACGGGCGCGTTTTTTCATTTTTGTTGGTATTTTAGGTGAAATTATTTTTATAAAAATATTACTATAATAAATTTTAGGGAATTGACTAATAGGTCTAATATTTTAAATTTGTAATCTATATAATTTCATATATTTTTTTTGAGAAAATTCTATTTTCGCATACTTAATTAATTCAGGACACACACTTAATAAAATTTCAATTTAATGATAATTACATCCTAAATTAAAATGATCATAATAAATATTTATCAACACCCATAATATTATATGAAATTTTTTTATGTATACATCTTTTAAGAACAAAAAAATCTCAATGTATACCTTTTTCGTAGAAGCTAAGCATCGATTTTTTTATCTCTTTCGAAAACTAATTAGTCAAAATAAATAACAAAAATCATTTTCTTATAACAATGATGTTAATTGGATGAACTTGTTAGCAAGTATCTTGTCCATTTTAGGGTATCCATATTGTTCAAAGTTAATGTTTCTCTAATTATACCACTCTAATATACAAAGATGGCCCTTGAATCACTGGATTTTCTAAATTACAGTTGTAAAAGAAAACTCAGAGTTTTAAACATATTGTGAAACAGAGAGTTTTTTAAGTTCCACAAACTAATATATTTATTAAATAACATAAGAAATTGATCTTTAAAGATATATCTTTCCTAGACTGAGGAAGTTGATTGTTCTCTTGTGGCTTGAATTTGTATTCTTACTTAGTGTATAAGGGACTCACTGTTAGTTGCTCATTAAATCTACTACTGAAATTTCAAATTTTTCTGGTTGCTAGACAAAAATTTTAGTAAGGAAAATGGGAGAAACAACTCTATTTTGAGAAAAGAGGTAATTGGAATTACAGAATTTGGTGAAACACATACGCTTGTTGAATTTGGAGGGTTTTCAATAGAGGTCTTCTTCCATGGAGGAAAAATGTCTTCATTTGATTTCACGTCAGACTTTGGTCTTCAAGGGTCTTCACGTGGGTGGCTTTGCAAATGTGGAAGTTGGGAAATAAAAAATGTGTAGAAAGAAACGTTAAGTGGTATGTATAATAGTTATGAGTGAATGAGTAATTATAATTTTTAGTGTGTAGATTGAAAAAATTAATCAATAAAAAAATTAATAATGTGCGTGTATTGAGAAAAGATGTACACTGAGGTAATCAAGTATGTGCAAATATAATTTCTCTTTTTCTTGTGATTTATTTAGTTATTTTAGATATGTAATGACTCATTTGTCTACCATGTTAGAGCACCACATTTGAAAAAAGTACATTAAAAAGTTTTTTAGTGTCACATCATAGTCGTTACGTTAGAGTGTCACATTTGAAAAAAGTACATTAAAGAGTTTTTAATTTTTTTAGAGTATTACATCATACTTGCCACGTTAGAGTGTCACATGTCACATTTGGAAAAGGTATATTAAAGAGTTTTTATTTTTTTTAGAGTGTTACATCATACTTACTATGTTGTCACGTTTAAGAAAAGTATATTAAGAAATTTTTATTTTTTTTGAAGTGTCATATCATACCTGCCACGTTGTCACATTAGGAAAAAGTACACTAAAGTGTTTTTATTTTTTTTCGAGTAAAAGTTTTAGAGTGTCAGATCATACCTGTCATGTTGTCACATTTAGGAAAAGTACACTAAGGAGTTTTTAATTTTTTTGGAGTGTCACATTAATACCTATTATATTAGAGTATCATATCATACCACATTAATAAAAGAGTATAATTGTCTACCAAAACACTACCAAAATCAAAATAGGACCACACGAAAAGAAATTCTCCACTAATAAAACTTAACAGATCAATAGAAAAAATATGGAACTAATTGGAGTACTTCTTTGTGAAATGAGATTTATTGATAAATATTCTTAAATTTTACTACCATAAATTTAACCCCCCCCCCCCAAAAAAAAAAAAAAACCCACCAAAAAAAAATGCTTGGGGACACTTTTTCAACTATAATTAATGAACTTTTATTATATTGAATGAGTTTTAAGTAACAATTTTTTTTTTATGCTTGAAAATGTACAGTTTAATTAAAGGGAGAGTTACTGATAAATCCCATAATGTGAAATGTTGGTTCAATTAGTCCTGAAATTATTTTGTTACTCCGTGTGGTCCTGTGGTAATATACTTTCCTGAAATGCCCTCATTTGTTGGGTTGTGCGTGGGGTGTGTTTGGGTGTCACGGCGGCGAAAAGGGCTATAGTAGTTTTTAGTGATGTTGTGGGTGTATGATGGTTTGTATGCACAGGTGCAACCCGACCCGCACTGAACAACCCGCGTGTTATGTAAGGCAAAACCCCAAATTAAGGGAAACAGTGTATCGTAATACCTAATTTGTTGGTGTTACCGTTTTAGTGTTACGGGATTTTGGGGATTCTGTGGAATTGGGTGGGGTTATGGAAATTGATTTGGGATTCGCAAGAATACGGTAGGGTTTCGAGTGACATTGTCCATATTTGTTTTCGAAATTGTGTATTTGGAGGCGCAGTGTGTTTGTAGGGTTTGAACGCTGTGAACATAGACGTATGGGACAAACTTCGACGGTGTCAATGGCGCAAAATCGTAAGTAGTTTTTCGTTTGTGATTGTAGTGTTGTTCGGTGTTTTTTGTTGTTTCGAAAGTTGTTGAAGGGTGGGTCGCTATGTTTGGTTGTTGGGGGACAGTTGTTTGTGTGGTCCAGCACTCTGTGTGACCTGGGGGGTTTTGTTGGTTTCGTTTTGTAAACTTATTTGTTTGTTGGCATGTATGTATCTGAGTTGGTTGTTGTGTGAGACACACTGTGTCGGGTTTGTGGGAGAGCCGCAAGTGTGTGGGTTTAACATGTTTGGTCCCCACATTATGTCTGTGACGTTTACTTATGTGTTGTTCTTTGTTTTTTTGTGATTATGTTGTGTGTGTGACACGCTCCCATATGTTCGTAATATCTAGTACCACATTTATTCATTTATGTAAAAAATTGTATGGGGTTGTTTGTAGTGATGGACGATGGTGATGTGATAGTGTGATGACGTGAACAATCTGTTGGGGGGAAGGGGTAGTGATGTTGAAAGTTATGGGTTTAGTTTTCGTTTGAATAGTTTTTGTTGTGTTACATCAGTTTTGTAGTATGTGTGATGTAGTTGGGATCAGACACTGAGTGGGTGTTGTTTTGTGGAACACGTAATGTTGTGCCATTGAGAAGCCCGTAGACTAGGTCGGCCGAGCGTAAGCGTTTAGAGGGTCCTAGTGGGGCATCATCGTCGAGGCTTGGTGTGAAGTTGCAGGGGCGTGTTTTGTTTAAACAGCCGCAAAGAGTTGGTCAGAATATACGCTCGCCTCGGAATCCAACGCATGAACGCTCGCCTCGGAAACAAACGCATCGTATAAATTTTCGTTTGAATATGGCAGGTGTAATTAAGGTTGTTTCCGAGTTGGGGTTGGGTGAAAGACACTTCCGGCAGATGAGGCGAACACCGTTTTGGCTGATGTTTGAAGCTATTATTATAAACAAACCAGACTTTAACGAGTATAGGAAATGTGATGATCTGGTTGTTAAGATTCTAAGGACGTTTAGGCTACGTGACGACGCGCTCTATGTTGGGGGGGTTCCTATTAAAGTTTGCAAAGCTGATATTAGGTTAGTTTTCGGGCTGCAATGTGGTGACCAGCAGTTGGACCTGACGCCGGGCACACGGCCTCCATCTGATTTCATTCAGCGGCGTTGTAATGGCGTAGGGCGGATAACAGCGAGTCTGATTAAAAGTTTACTCGATGATGCGGTGAAAGGTAATTCGAAGTGTAATGAGGAGGACACTGCTAAGCTGCTATGTTTATATGTGTGCGTCAAGTTATTCTTCTCAACATCCGGGGAGACGATCAGTTGGGTGTTTGTTCGGTACTTGGACAAATTGGACAATGTCCAAAATTATGACTGGACGGGGGCAATTTTGAACACGCTGCTGGGATCTGTCCGTGAATTTTGGCAGACTCCGGAGAAAGTTACGGGCTGTGTTGTTGCGCTTTTGGTATGGTGTTTACGTTAATTGTTTTTTTTACTGTGTTGATGTTATATGTGATGCACGTTGCCTATGTGTGAATTTGTCTATTATTTGTTGAATATGTTGTTGGTATCTTATAGTAATTGATGTTGTGTTTGTGCATGCACAGTACTGGCTTTGTGAGCATACGAACATCGTGTCCACGACTAAACCCATAATGTTCCCCCGGTTTTTGAAATGGAACATTAGCACATTGTTGGCGAAAACACGTTGCTTGGATTTGGGGGCTGTGTCACAGTTTGAGGTGCGTCAGTACGAGTTTGATGTGTGTTATGTATGTGGGTGTGTTCAACTTGATATTTTGGTTTTGTTTTTATTGTGGTAATACGTAATGAAATGGTGTTTTTTTTGTGGCAGGTGATTAAGGGCAAACTTGTGAGTCAACCGTTCGAAAAGGTTATACTAGCAGAAGAAGAGTTTGATGGTGAGGAGGACGCTAATATTGATGAAGATCGAGAAATGGGTGGAGAATACAATAGCAATGGTAGTGATGATTTTTGTAGTGACAGTGGGGCTGGGAATGATGTGAACATGGGTGTTTGTGGCAATGAAGTTGTGGGTGGTGTCCGGGTGGATGCTAAACGCAACGTCAGGGGCAGTGGTGAGCATAGATGATTTGAAGGGGAGGGAGGTGTGGTTGCAAAAGGTAAAACCTGTGTTCTGGTCGATGTTGTAAGTTCATCGGAGGGGGATGTTGGTGGTATTTTATGTGCAACACGGGTGAAACAGATTGGTGATGGCAAGGGGGAACTAGAGACGGCGTTAGCCGAGTTATACGCACTTAGGGCGGAATGTAGAGTTAAAGATGGTATGATTGCGGAGTTGCAAGCAGAGGTGGACCAGTTGAGGAGGATGAAAGAAAAACAAGCTGTGGATATAGTTAATGGTTTCACCTTAGTTTTCAAGGTGAAGGAAGATGAGATGAAGAAGGTGGCGGAGGAAAATGTTAAGCTACGAAGAACGATAGGTGTTTTAGAAGAACAGTTAGCTGAACAAGATGTGCACAACGTGATGCAAGCATTCCGTATGGTCGTTGATGGTGACACTGACATGGCGGAAGGCAACGGTGTTGGAAGTATGGGAGGGGCGACATTGGACAGTGTTGGACAACGGGGGAATTATTTGTTAAAAAAGAGTGGAAATTTTGGGGGAATTGATGAAAAGACAGGTGGTGTGGTGGTTGAAGTTAGTGGGCATGGTTCAGATGTAGTTGAAGTTGCTGGCTGCGTAAGGAGAAGACAACCGGTGGAGGGCGTGGAGAGCTCATTTGTGAGGAACCTGAAGAGTAAGGTGAGGAAGGAGGTTATGAAGCCAGATTTTGATTACGGTGGTGTGGGTAAAATGATGGTGGTGTGTGGTAAGGTGGTGGACGCTGGACGGTCTGTAGATGTAGATGCATGTGCAGTGAGGAGGAGGGTGTGGTCTGGGTTTGATTTGAACAATCGTTTAGGGGTGTGGAATTTAATGACTGCAGTGGAGAAAGAGAAGATAAGAAACGCGTATGACAGAGATAGGGACAAGTATGTAATGTGCGTTTGTTAGTAATGAAATTGGGTGTGCGTGTACATTTGGTTGACATGTATTATGTCTTTTACTTGTAGTGCGGTAATGTGGGCTAGCAGTGGACATGATATGTGTGTATGCTTTATGGATATTAAGTCGCTTGTTCGGCCATCGTCAGTGCGTGGCAATGTAAGTAACTGGTGTGAAGTTGTAATGTTATTGTGTAAATGTATTGTTTGTATGAAGTTTGTTGTTTTGTGGCAGGTGATAGATGCCTATGCAGTCTTGTTGATGGAAGAACAAGATAGAATAGCTGTTGGAGTGGAGTTCCCGGACAAGTCATACGTTTTTAGTAGCATATGCATTGTGAGTTTTTGAAATTATTTTTAAAGTTACATTGGAAAGCTTTGTGGTGCATGGGTGCAACGATTAAAATTTTATAATCTAACGGGTGAAATAATGATGCAAGAAATGTTGAAAAACGATAACAGTAATGCACGGGACAGATTCGTGCTGGACAACTTCGCGGCATGTAAAGATTGTCGGTACGTCCACTTCCCCATTTGTTTCCGAGCACACTAGACATTGGTTGTTTACGACACTGAAATGGGCATCTGGAAACATTACAACTCTATGAGGCCACGGGTTGGAATTGAAGACAAGCACCTTATGGAGGCAGTGTTTTTGGTGAGTGAAATGTGTCATCATATGTGTGTGGTTGATGTGTTTTTATTTGTCTTTGTTGTGTGTGTTTGGTAATGGTAGGGTATTTTTTTACAGAGGGATACTGTTATTGAAATCCAGCGGGGCACAGTTGGCGTATTGGGTGATGACGACGCAACGCAGTGTGGTGAATTGGGTGTGGTGTCAGTAACTGACTGCCCGCAGCAAAAACACGACTCGTATGTGTATTGCCCAGATTAATTTGATAGTACATACATAAAATGTAATTTGGTATATGGTTTGTTGGAGGATTTAGTAATTTGTATGTTTGTGTTGACGTTCATTGCAGGGAGGACTGCGCAATCATTGTGTGTGCTGTGATACGTCAGTATGTACATCATGTTGACGTCGACAGATCGTTGCAGGGAGATAACTTCGTCATACTGCGCGCCAACATGGTCAAAGGTTTTGTGAAGGACCATGAAAGGGGTTTGAAGGATAGGGCATGAAGTATGAAGTTGATTGGTTTTTGTGATTGGGGTTGAATTGTCGGTTGAGTTTTTCTTTGGCAATATGGTTGTGATTTGTTATATTCCAATTTTTTGTGGGGTTTTGTTTTGCACAAGGATGAACTTATTTTGTTAAGTTTGTGTTAGTTTTTGTGAATGCTTTGGTTGGTTTTAAAGTTGGGTGTTAAATTGTGAATAACAATAATTACATATGAAGGTTATGCGATTATGGGTTTTGTTAAAGTTGACCTTGTGTTTCATTCATGTACCGATTGGGAATTTTGTGTGTTGGACATGTTGTGTTCTGCTCAGTTACAGTTTTTCAATTGCGTATGTTGGTTTTTTATTTTGACAGAAGTGGGACAGGTATTGTGTAGTTGATTGATGGTGGTTGAATTGTATTGCATTTAGCATGTAAGATGGAGATATTGTGACAAAGTGACTTTGTGAAACTGTTAAGGGTTAATGATATTAGTGGCGTATGCGTAGATATTACGTTTGTTGTGGTAATTCATAGTAATGGTTAGTGGTGCCATTTGTCTACTGTTATGTATTGTGTGTTCCCGCTGTAAGAGAATGTTATTAAATTTGGAATCAAAATAAGGAAATGGATAATTGAAAACGATGTGAAGGAGAAAGATAAATGAGCATACCACAACATTAAGAATTGGAGACTGTTTTGTAGCATTGTCCACAATGCGAAAAGTGCTTTGAAATTAAATGCATACATGGGAAGTTTTTGTGGTACCCATGATCATGAACTGGGAAAAATAAAGTAATGCAAAAAGTTCTTGGAAATTAAATGCAGGCATGGGATATATGTGTAACCCATGATTATTAACTGGGAAAAATATAGTAATAAAAGTGTCAAATAGTGTGTTTCCACATGATAAGGTTGATCTGCTATATCGGTTCTTTGCAGGTCTTCCGGTTATGGTGTCCAAACCTACTGCAACGTATTGATTGGACTTGCTTGCCGTGTGACGGTATCCGGTTTTTCTTGGGCCTGCCAGGTGGTCGTTTGACGGTGGGTGGCAGTATGATCAAATTGTCTGTGTGGATGGATGGTTGTTCCACTGTTGGAATTGGGATAATTGTTGGGCTGTATGTCAAGCGATATGTGGCAGCATGGAAGTAAGGCTCGATTAAAGTGTACAAATCTTGTCCACTTTTCCGAGCGGCAACAATGGCATGTGAGCATGGGAAACCGTTAATCTGTCACTGGAAACGTGAACTTGTGTGGCTGTCAACGTCGACCATGACGGACGGGTGTAAATGTACCTCGTACACGGTGGGGCTTGATTGGCTTACAGTCCATGACCTCCCGTCATTGTATGACTGTTCTAGGAGTTTTTCCATTTTTGGGCATAATACACCATGCCATTTTTGTGACGTTTCCCGCCTGGTTGACATTTGTCGCATTATTTGTGTCCTTATACTGTACACCAAACGAGTTATGGGAAGGTGACGTGCATCGGAAATCCAGTTGTTGAATGATTCGGCGGCGTTGGAGGACATCTCGCCGTACCGGTTACCTCTGTATTGCAATGTGTTTGACAACATAACAGGGCATTAGTATAGATAATTTAATGTAAGGACACGCGTTTAATTTTTTTGTACTGTTCATATACAAGTGGGACATGTAAAGGTACGCACCGGAAATAGGCATTTGCCCAATGTTGTGGGGGTAGATTTCTGAGGAAATCGATTGCAATTTTCTTACCAGAATTGGTGAACTTTTCTACCATCTCCTGAAATGCAGTAACAGTGGGGGCGTAAGTGCAGTTGTTGAACTTTGTGATCAACCCAATCCGATGGAAATTGTTCATATATTTAAGTTTGTCTCTAAGGTTTCTCTGAAGGTGTTGCATGCAAAACGCGTAGTGAGCATTTGGGAAGATAATGGGCATTGCCTCCATGAGGCCAACATGCCGATCTGATATGAATGTAAACGTTCTGTCATCACTGAGTGCATTACGAAGATGTTGCAAAAACCAGGACCAGTTTGTTGCGTTTTCTGCCCCAACAATTGCAAATGCGATTGGAAACAATCCTGCGTGTGAGTAGGGTGGTTAGTTGGGTCTGAAGGTGTACATAGTTGTGTCGGAGAAATGAATAATGCATGGTTGTGTGACGTATATGCGTTATGTTTGTGTAAATGTTCAATGTACCTCGGTTTCCGTCCTTCGATGTGGCAGCAAGTAAATTCCGTTTGAACCTCCCCTTCAAGAAAGTGCCATCTAGAAAAAGTAATGGTCGGCAATGTTTGAACCCGTCAATGCATGCTTTGAATGCTATGAAAAAACGTTCAAACCGGTTGTCATGCTCGTCATAATCAATTTTGATATAAGTTCCTGGATTGTGTTCCATAACGGCCCCACTATACCACCGTAGCTGATCAAAGGATGCACTTTGTGCTCCAAATAACTCGCCTCTGGCTTTTTCGACACCTAACCAAGCTACGCGGTAACTTATTTCGAGGCCGTAATTTTTTTTCAAATCAAATGCAACATCAGTAGGCCTAGTCAAAGGCTTGTCACGGATACGATGCGCGAAAATGTCGGACACCAAGTCTGATCCCAAACGGCGGTTGTTGACTGTACGAACTGCAACGCCACAAATGTGTTCATTGTTCCATTTGCGAAGGTAGAAAAAACCATTAGCTTCCAAAACTCGCGCGTGTACCAACCATGTGCAACCCTTCGACTCTCGCAACGAACACACAGCGGTAATTCTAACTGTATCGTTTTTGAGGTACTTGAATTCAAACCCGCATTCCACCGCATATTTGCAAAGTACTGTTTGAAACTCAGCCGCACCACCTTCGAAACTCTGCCCCACGTGAGTTAGTCCGTTAGCCCATGATGCTGATAAGAATGTCTGCTGATCATGTGGACAGTAGTTTGGCAACAAATCAATATCAGCCTCGTTGTTAATCTGGTGAACAGATTGTTTGGTTCCACGCGTGCTGAGGCTTGGTATGGTGTCCACAAGATCATCGTCTGCTGTTACACAAAAATCATCGTTCGACTCTACCATAACCTCGATTAGTTGCAAACGAAAAGAGGATGCAAGGTGAACCATATTTTGCATATCTACGTCACTTTGTAAGGAGATATTTTTGTAACCCGGAACATTAAAGAACAATCGAACATTAACTGACGTAAGATCATCAAAAGTATCACACAAGAAATTAATCAAATCGACAAATACGTAAGGCGCTTTCAGATTGTATGCGACATTCGTGGACCAAAAACAGCACAACAACATAATCACGTCGTCCATCATTGCATTAAAAAATATTAACAGACGGTTTACAAGTTATGGAGTAAAAGAAAAACGCAGAAAAGACTTATGCGTGTCACACACGGTGGTTGAATACATATGCTTAAAACTCATCAGTAATGGGGCCACGCAGATGACGACGAAAAATTATGTAACAACAATCATACAAGGGGGGGATCAAACGTAGTACCTGCAGGCGTGTATCTTCACGGCGTCGCAATGCAGAAATCGGTGCAACCCTGAATGTGCTCCCTATGTGATATGACTGTGGTGACCAAATATTGGAGCAATACGATGTGTTACCCAGTGGAGGGGATGGTAATACGGTATGAACGTGATCCTTAATTATGTGCTAGACGATTGGTGATAGGAAATGAACTTAATTCCTAATTTTGTGTGACCCAGATAAGGAAAGGGTAGAAAAGACAAAAATTCGAATATATAAATCAAAACAGGACCAATAGGTAATAGTATTGTAACAAATGGGATCTCTTAGTATATTTGAAACTCGGTAGGACTAAATGGGATGTATGATGGTGAAATGGGATTTATGGATAATTTTCCCTTAATTAAAATGCAGTTGTCTATAAATTTCAAAGTTATTTAAATATATAATAATAAATATATCTAATTTAATGAGCCTGTTAAAATTAAAATTTTAAATTTGATACACCTATTACAAAATTAAATAAACCTAACTAGTGCATTAGAAACACTTGTTAGCATTAGTTATAAATTATATAAATAAAATATTAAATATTTTAAATAAATTTAAAATGTATTCTGATTGATACCACTTTTATTCCTAAACTTTTACTGAATCAAAAAAAAAAATTAATAATAATAAAATTAAAAAAAAATAAAATAAAAATCATATACCTTGAAAGAAAGGGAAAAGACTCAGACCCCACCACCCCAGTGAAATGTGATTGGCCCATATTTTTTGTCCTTTTTTTTTTGAATCCTCCTATGGCTGCCGCCCCACGTGTATGTGAGGGTTGTTGGGGGTCTAGATCACTGCTCTGAAAGAAAATATTTAAAATTTATAAAATATTAATTTTAAATTTATCTCCAATTATATGAATTATGTATCAACTCTTAATTTATTCATGAATCAAACAAATAACACTTATAATGGCAATTTAAGTGAATCTAACGTTATTTTTATACCAGTACAAGTAGGATGGATCAAAATCGTCATTCTTAAATTTGTTTAAAATACGAATTGTCCTTTGTGATTTAGAAAATTAAAAATACTTCCATGTCAGAAATTTTTTATTTAACAGAATTAATTAAAAAAGTGAAATTTATAACTGTTCACCTATACAATAATAAAATTATATGAATTATTAATTAAAATAAAATTTTAACATTATTAAAATTATTAATTAATTTGATAATTTATTAATAAAAACATATATATATATATATTTTTTGATTCAAATAAAAACATATATTTGTTATGAAATTAGAAATCTTGTGGGGCATAATGTAATTTTTAGAATTATAAAAATAATTTACAATTTAAGTAAATTTCAAAAGACGTGTTTGTAATTTACCTAACTTTTTTTTTTTATAGTGAGGCAAAAAAAAAAAAAAAAAAAAACTTTTTTGTTAGTCTTGTTTCTCTTTTGCGTGAGCTAGAAAGAAAAAGTATGGGAGATAAATAAAATCTCACGGCTTTGAGATCTAAACGAAGGGGAAGAAGATGATGGGATGAGACCCAAAAAGGCTAGGATGGTGTGTAAGGAGATTAGAATTTTAATTTTCGGTGGTATTATATGTCATAATTAGTATACTAATTAATGTATCAATATATATTATGATATTATTATTGATCACAATCATTATATAAATTACAAATATTCACAATTTCTAAAATTATGTCACGTTATCTGTTAGTACACTAATTGATACACCAATTAATACATATAGCTGTAATTTTTGTAAATACTTTGAGTTAACTCATCTGTCAAGATTTCCAATATCAATTGCATGGCCGACAATTGCTAATGGCTATGTTTGGCATGAGATTTTTTTTTGCTATTTTAGTCACAAAAAGATCAAGGATTGTTTTAAGAAGATTGTTAAAAACTAGCATTTTGACTTTTTTAAAAAAAATATGTAAAAATGTAAGAGATGATGCGACTCAAAATGGATTAAAAAGTTGAAACATGGCTTTTAATCATCTTATCAAAATAGTCCAAAATAAGTTAAAAAGCTCATAAGATAAAATATCACATTTAAAATTTTATTTTTTCTGTCACAAAATTCCAAAAAACTAAAAAATCCAACTCAAATGAAGCTTTTTAACTTCAGTCTAAAATATTCAAAAAGTTAAAAAGTTAACCTACATCCAAACGAAGACAATATACTGCAATTACCGTAGCATATCAAAGATTCGTTGAAGTTTTGAAATCAATAAAAAAATACATTGGCAAGTTTAGTTCAAATATAGCTTAATTGATGAAGTTTAAACTCAAATTAGAAACTTATAACAACGGATACAACTAACAAATATCACATTATGAAATGCTTCCAACATCGTCCATTCGGAGATGTCATCGAAATTAAATGCTCTCTTTCTTGTGGGTGGTAAGTCTTGGATTATGCATAACAGCTAATAATGCAATGAATGTTCATACTGTTTTTTATTTATTTATGCAATACAATTATGTAGACGTTTTCACTATTTCAGGCTAAGCCAATTTCTTAGTGTAACCCAAAAGATACAAAAGCCTTTGGTGTTGTTAAAATTTGAAAATAAAAGAATATGCATTTATCATCATAGTTGGAAAATATGGAAATAGATAGTGGTAGCCTAGTAATTAAGTGCATTTGCTATTAATTGCGGAAGTCTCATTTAAAACTAAAGCAAACGTTCCGTATGAACTGATTTCAAAAAGTTTATTACAATTAGTGAATGATTAACATTATATATTTATGATGATTGTTATTTATACATACAAATAGCTATATACACACAAACATATTTCAAATATATGATCACCACCATATGATTACAAAACCTCAAGTACCCATCAATGGTGGGGCTCCCATGCATATTACTTTTATGAAGGGCTTGGCTTTGGTCCAGTCCACCATCGGACTGGACCGTGCTGTTGGGTCTGTGGGGACTCGCCATGAGTCCCGTTTTGAAAATCTGAACCGTTAATATGTAGAACTCGTCGAGTACTATATGTTTATCAAAAATCACGTTGATCGGATATCGATAACTATGTGATTAAAACAGTTTTTTTATCAACCTTCAATTTATTCACCGTCCATTTTTTTTTTTATACAAAAACGGATTTGATCATATAACTATCGATATTCGATCAACGTGATGTCTTATAGCCATATAGTACTCAACGAGTTCTACACATTGAACGGTTCAGATTTTCACAACGGGATCCGTGGTAGACCCTCACAGGTCCAACAGCACGGTCTAGTCCGATGGTGGACTGGACCAACGCCAAGCTACAAAGGGCACCGGATGCTCAGTTTTGGGAATTACAGCAAGTACCTATTTCGGTTTTAATGTTCAGTAATTTTTTTTTTCCTAACAAAAAATAGAGGCATTGTTTGTTTCAAGAACTTGTTTTTGTCTCTCAATTTCACGTACCTCCCACCAATTGCATGATTTGAAAAAACAATCAGTGCGTTTGGTTTGAGTTTTTTGGATTAAGTTTTTTGAAAACTAAGTTTTTTGGTTTTCGTATTTTTTGTTTTTAGTGAATATTTTTCAATTTTAAACATTTTTTTTACTTTTTTAGATGCACCTTACTTAGATGTATCTAAAAAGTAAAAAAATTGTGAAAAAATATTTTTAAAAATTAATAAATACAAAAAAATGTACTGAATTCTTATATTTTACTTTTTTTTTGTATTTTTGGTATTTAGTGAATTTTTAAAAGATTTTTTTTACAATTTTTTTACTTTTTAGGTGTATTTATGTTAGGTGTGTCTAAAAAGTAAAAAAATTGCTTAAAATATTAAAAAAATTCAGTAAAAACAAAAAAATACGGAAAATAAGAAAGTAAAATTTTCTGAAAAGTGTTTTTGAAAAAATGGAACCAAACAAGCTAATAGTATAAAATACACAATATGTTATCATTGTATTCAGATTTACAAGATTCAAATAGTGAATCAGAATGACAAAAAATAAATTGGTCATAGACACCCCACAATCTTTTCATTCATAAGAAAATATTTTCATAACCAATTAAGTGATGGGCTTTTTTTTGGTTGAATAATTAAGTAATGGGTACAATGTAACGTTTAAAAAGGCTGGCATTTTCCCCCATTAGAAACTAAGGTTCAGCAAGATTCCAATTTCAATAATGTTAGGGATCACGAAAAATATATTATGAAATTCATCGTGAAGATTTTTTATTCCTTAATTAGTGTATGATGTTTTATTGTATGGATAATTTAAATGTGAGAATCTTTCATGATCATTTTCATGATCCCTAGCATTACTTTTTAAATTTTGTTATCTTTCCATTTGCTCATCCTTATTTATGAAAAAATGCATTAATTCTGAATGGATGCACAAATAATGCATGATTGTGAATCAAAATATTCAAAAAAACAACAAAAAACAAAAATATACAAAAAGAAAAATTGCATTTGAGTTAAACAGTGTAAAAATAATCTCATTTTTATAGTAGTGTCAGTCTCCTGTGCAACGGTGCAAGTCTTTTTTTATATTTGGTGCAAATATTTCTTGTCCGTCAAACTTGTACCCAAAAAAATATTTACATATAATGTAATTATTTTAAAACTATTCCACTTTTTCTGTAATTTCCCCAAATATTAATTACAGTTTGCGTACTTTTCATATTTTGTCCACACAGCTCACTAGCAAAACCTTCACCTTGCTGTAACCATCACCACACCGTGTGCAGTGGCGGAGTCAGGAATTTAATATAGGGGGCACCTATTAATTACAATCTTAAATTTTTTCTTCTCAAATCAATAACAATAACATAATAATAATTTTTCAAACTAATGTTAAACATTAAAAATTAATATCCATTACAAAAAGTTTTAAATTTTAAACTTTTACAATTGACCCCGACGAGTTTTCATCTTTTGAAATCTTTCCATAATGGTATCATTTTCAGTGCCATCAAAAATATCTCTCTCGATGTAGACAATCAAGCTATCATTCATCCATTCATCACCTATTCGGTTCCACAACCGATTCTTCACAATATTCATAGCTGAAAATACCCTCTCAACAGTAGCAGTTGCAACAGGTAAGATTAATGCTAAAGTCAAGAGCAAATACACCAATGGATATACTTGGTCTCTTCCAGTCTCTACCATTTTCTTAGCAAGATTGACAATTCCATTCAACATTGAGAACTCACTACTAAATAGCATGTCGATAATATATGTATCAAGTTGATCATTAAGTACCATGAGCTCCATTGAAGAAAATTCTTTGGGATAAAATTCAGCAAGATGAATTCACTAAACCAAGCCTGATTAAATCGCCGAAGTTTTTGTCCAAATGATTTTTGTGAAAAATTATGATCACGAGGTTGACAATGACCTTTTTGTAGATATGCCCTATGAATTCGGTCTCGATCATTAGCATTATAGTCCATAATCCGAGGCCGTAGTCCTGGATCTGCAGGAAGGTCTACTAAATTGATTTCTATGCGACTTTGTTTTGCAGAAGAATAATTTTCATCTTTTTCTTGAGAAAGAGACGATTTCCACTTTGATTTTCTTTTAAAATATTTCTCCATGACTGTTTGAAAAAACTAAAATTCAAAATAAAAATTTATAATCAAAATCTCAAACCCCCCACAAATCAAAATCTTCAATTTTAATACAAATCAAAAAAATTAAATTAGCACAAATCACAACAAATCAAAATTTTTAATTTTAGCACAAATTATAACAAATCAAAATTCCTAATTTAAATATTAATCACTGCAAATTAATATTTTTAATTTTAGCACAAATCAAATTCTTAATTTTAGCACAAACAACAACAAACCAAAATTCCTAATTTTAATATAAATCACCACCAATTAAGATTCATAATTTTAGCATATCAAAATCTCTTATTTTAACGTAAATAATAACAAATAAAAAAAAATTACAAATCAAAACTTAACAAATAATTATAAATTAATACTCATAATTTTTATTTAAAAGTTAAAAAAATAATAATAAAGTTACTTGTAAACAATGAAGAGAAGATACCAGGGTTGTAGTGTGGTCCCAAATCTGTGTTTTGTGATCTTAATTTGGTGAATCGCGAGTTGGTAAATTGCAAAACAACAAAGGGAAACAAAGAAGACAAAGAAAATACGAAGATACTTCATAAGTACTGTGAATAAGTAAAAAAATAAAGAATTTCATACACTTATAGGGTTTTAGAGTTTTAACCTTATTATAATTGGAGTACTCACCTTAAAAAAAAGTTATGTATCGATATTTAATTGGGATTGAGATTCTTAAAAAAAAATAAAAAAAATAAAAATAAATAAGAATACAAACTTGGGCGTCTCAGTGCGTGGTGTATGTGTGTGAGTGGTCAGTGGGTTACTGTGTGTGTGTGAAAGTAAAGGAGACCACACTTTTAAAAACAAAAAAAAAAAAAAAAAAAAAAAAAAAATTGCCAATGTCAGGGGGGACACGTGACCCCCTTGAGCCTAAACTCCCTCTGCCCCTGACCGTGTGACAAAACCATGGATTAGACCTTACAAGGAATTACGTGTGACACCAGATAGGTTTCTGTCATTGTCTTTTTTGTTGTTTTTCTCACCTTTGTGGTCGTCTGTTTACATATACATAGGCTATAGCTATGTTGTTTGTAATTTTGACAAGATTGAGTTGAAATAGATGGGAAAAAAAAATTAATGTAACAAGTATATTTCATATACGAAGTTTTTTGATTAATTTTAAACTCTTAATCAAATATATTTTAGATTAGTATTGTCAATTTCAAATATAATTTGAATAATTGATTTGATGAATTAACCTTATCAAACAGATCAAATCTCTCAGAAATGTGGAAAAAGTAGATGATGGTATTTGCTGGTTTAGCAAAAGATAATGAAGGTGGTGATGGTGCCATTTCATCGACCAGAACTAACCGAACAATTATAAACCACAGCAAAACCAGGCCCTGCCATATAGAGAGTATTTCTTATCATGGCCATTCCACATCATTGATGGTGATGTAGAATCACATTCCATATATAATATGACATGTATATAAATACATTCACTTATGATTTTTGACGTTTGACAAAAGATTTCTCTCTCAAAACACTTCCAACACCCTACATTCCAAGACTCACGACCACACCAGCACCCTTCGGGTAAATTACAAATACACTCCTTAAACTTTGCTTAAAATACAAATTATCTCATGTGATTTGAAAAATTATAAATATCTCTTATCAGAATTTTTCATTTAACAAAATTAATTAAAAAAATAAAATTTCTAATTATTCACCTATACAATAATAAAATTATCTGAATTATTAATTAAAATAAAATTTTAACATTATTAAAGACTATTAATTAATTTGATGATTTATTAATAAAATAATCTATTTGTTATGAAATTAAAAATTTTAAGAGGTATAATATAATTTCTAAAATTACAGAGAATAACTTATAATTTAAGTAAACCTCAAAGAGTTTATAATTCAACCCCCATTTTAATAGAAAACTTTCATAAATTTTTTAGGGGTACTTACCAATTAGTCCTATTAACTAGATTTATTTATCTACAGGTCCTAACTAATAAATTTAACACTATAAAAATAAGAGAGTGATAAATTTATCACTAAAAATTTATTCATAAAAACAAAGAGACTGATAAATTTATCACTATAAATTTATTCATAAAAATAAAAGACTGATAAATTTATCTTTATCACTTAATAAATTTATCAATAGGACTTAATAGGTAATAAGTCTCTAAAGTAAATAATAAATCTTAAAAGTAGGACCTATTAGTAATTTATCTAATTTTTTATCAGTCCTGACCTATCAATATAAACCCAAGGTTCCGGACAATTGTTTTTTTTAGGGCCGTTCATAAATTCTTCCAACCCGGTTGACCCGAACCAACCCGACACATAACGGTCCAGTTATCTGGGTTACTTGGTCGGAAATGAGTGTGCAACCCCACAAAAAACAAAAAAAACAAAAGGGTCATTGGATTCAAAGCATAGCACCCCAGTTATCTGGGTTACTTGGTCGGAAATGAGTGTGCAACCCCCCCCCCCCCCAAAAAAAAAAGAAAAAAAAAAGGGTCATTGGATTCAAAGCATAGCACCCGATTAAAGCCCGACCGACTGAAATAGTTAAAGCTGCTGTTTGACAAGTGGGTGGAGTTTAGGACTACAAAAGTATAAAAATATAAAATAAACTAAATAAATTAATAAAACAGTATTATATTTAAATCATAATCATTTCACTTTTTTTCTCATAAAAAAATTAAGAAGCCAAAAAAATTAAAAAATTCTTTTCAAACGGAACCAAGTTAGCCAGGCTAAAGCCCATTTTGGCAACCAAAAAAAAAAAAAATCGTCTCTTTTTTTGAATCTTTTTTTGTCTTTAGTGATTTTTTTTACAAAATTATATCAAAATTTTTTACTTTTTTAGTTCATCTTATCGAGACGAATCTAAAAAGTATATATATTTTTTAAAAAATTCCAAAAAAATAAAAATCACTAAAGATGAAAATAAGCAACAAATTTTTTTTTTTGTTTATTTTGACTTCTTTTCTGTCTTTTCTTATTTTTTTTAATATAATTTTCTGGTTCGTCTTATCGAGCTAAATCTAGAAATTTAATTTTTTTTAAAAAATCATTAAAGATGAAAATAAGCTAAAATAAAAAATAAAAAACTTATCAAAACACTCCTAAATTAGTAAAAAATCAAAAAAACAAATTAAAAAAGTTATTTCAAAACCAACCCAAAATCTAATTTTATACGTGTAGGGTCGTATCACTTCTTTTAGAGATGTATATTTTATACGTTGCAATAAATGCTTTGGCAAAGTTATTAATGAATAGGAATTGTAAATGAACCGAATTGTTTACGAACATGCGCAGTTTGATTCGTTAAGGACTTAGCTCGACTCGTTTAATAAACAAGCTGAACTCAAACTTGAACTCAAATAAGTTCGATTTGTTTATTTTTATTTAAATTATATAATAAATACATTATTATTATTTAATATATAAATAATAATATAAATACATTATTTATATATTAAATAATATTAAAAAATTCTTATCAATCCAAGTCAAATTCAAACCTCATTACTCATTAAGCCAAGCTCATATTCAACTTGAGTCGAATTGTTTCCAGCCCAATTGATGAGAAACCCTTTATCGCAGTGCTTCTCTTTTATCATATCACATCATTCAAAGAGCCTCTTCGCATCTTCCAAAGAGTCTCATGGGTTACTTATTTCTCTTTTTAACTCTTCTCTTTTCACTTTACTAGTTGGCCCCCAGGCGCTTCGAGCGTGGGGTCGCATCACTGTTACATCATAGACTAAAATAAAAAGTAAATGCAAAAGTAGTTAGTTAAACATTAAGTAGAGGAAAGATGACAACAAAGTATCAACAATTAAAACTATTTAAATTGATTGAAATGGTAAGAAGAAGCAGGTGGTCGAGCAGAAAGTTTCAAAAGAATTCATGTGTTATCCAAAAAAAAAATCAAAGAACTATTCCATGTCAAATACTTTAAAAATATACTATCAAAAGTATAACTACCACATAAATGACACTAGAATGCAAAATTTCTGCATTTGTAAATAACTTACCAAGAATAATTCCATGCGCACCTCTATAATAAGAGCTTATCAATGTTCCAAACCTCTCCTGTCCAGCTGCAAACCAAAAAATTTAATAGCCTCGAATCTGAATATTGAATAATATGTTTGAATAAAATAAGTTCAGTAAAGCTTGTCCAAAAAACACTTTTCTAAATTGTTGTTTTTTGTGTTTATGTTTTGAAGGATAGATACATGTCAATATATAATTTAAGGGCTCTCCTTCCACAACTTCGAAACCACTCGAACTTGCACAAAAACTTCAGTAGTTATTTTTTTTATCTCAACTTTTCATAAAGGTAGCCGTAGGGTTTTGGTATTAGAAAGTAGCTATTTTAGCAACTGTATTAGCCGTTTCACGTGTAAAAAACTGCTCAAAAAATCGTTTATGGAGCATTAGATTACCTAACTACATTTTTTATTATGTTGCTCAAGGACAATTTGTAAAATTCAAAAATTCATTGAAGTATTGTGTAAGAAAACTGAAAAACCACAATTTATAGGCTTTTTTCATTTCAAGCCCCGAAATAACAAAGACATCCAAGAAAAAGCTAAAAATTTGTTACATGTATGAGGGGGAAATACTATTGGGATCTAAGAAATTTTTCACATTGAATAAACAAAATAATTCCAAATAACAGGTCATCTGTGTTAATTACCTGTATCCCAAATCGTAAGTTTCAGTCTTTTTCCACCAACTGTTAGTAGCTTGATCTTGAAATCCACACGTGGAAATGGTCATAGCAAGGACTTTAAGCTCAATATTTAATGAATTCAAATAAAAAATAAGTAAAGCCCATCAAAAGAAAAATAAAGTGCACATTGATTTTTTAGTTTATATCATTTCCATTCTTCACATGAAAACTATATTAGCTAAACAAGCAAAAAGAAACTACATTTCTAAGCCAAATTGCTGTTTGGAAGTTCAAAAACCACAAGTGGATAAAAAATTGTGAGGCATAGAGGATGTTCACTGTTGAGACTATTGATCCAATAAAAGGTAACATCTAGAGAATGCCAAGTATATCAAGGATATATTGCATATTCTATATCAGTAAAGTGCCCATAAGATAGCAAAGCCTTCCTACACAAATAGAAAGCATATTGCTATTGATACAAATGCTAAAGCCCCGTGAAATCTACTGTCCTGTTTAATTCTGTAAATTAGCGAAATGCAACTCTGAGAGTACATGAGCTTTGCATTGCTGATGCCCAACATCTGGATCATCCAAACCAAACCACCAAAATGGAATTTACAAATTGTAATAACATACTAAGTCATATGAAGTCTCTGCATAATACATGCCCCAACAATCGTGTCAAGCGATAGAAATACGACATACATTATTCTTTCCTTTCCATTCTTTTCGGTTCTTTTCTTTTCTTTTTAGGGGTTGCTCTTAACAACAATTTTCCAACAATGATCCTCAGCACCATTATGAAAAAATGTCTAAGACCCATTACACAGGCATGAGGTGTACTTCCATAGCCAACCCGAAAATAGAGTAATCAAATTTGATTCCCCTCTTTATGTCAGTTAAATTCACCTTAAAACTACCAACATAGAAACTAAACCCACAAACCTTCAATCAAAATGTCCAAACGTTCTACTCAAAATTGTTATAAACCCAAAATTTAAACCATGTTTATTGAAGAACCAACTACAAATATTCATAAACCGAGAAGAATCAAGTCCCACACACACACCTATGTGTTTGTTTGTATAAATGTGTGTATGAAGAGAGAGAGAGAGTAGAAAAGAGGTGTATCAATGGTGGGAGAGAGATCTCCAAAATCAACATAATAGATTATGCTAAAAGAGGTACCAAGGGGGTGCAAATCGTATAAGAGAATAGACTAACATCTCAATTTTCAACATTCAAATCAAAAAATTCATTATGTAATGCAATGAACAAGACAATACGAGGGAATGATTAAAATGATATACTATGATATTTATCAACAAAAAAAAAAAAAAAAAGAAAGATCTATGATGTGCCTAAACTCACCAATGACAAAAGGTTGCTTATGCACATGTTCAACTGCTGATTGCTCCACCTCTGAATTTTTTAGCTCCAATCCATCCAAGTGAAATCCAGGTAAAATGAACCCCTAATTAACGTTCTATGAATTTTACAACTGATTTAGAATTAGAACGCATGTGGTGAGCCCTCCTACACCCTAGATGTTTGAAGAACAAAGGTTAGTGAAGTGGTTTAAGAAATTATCTTCTCACAAAGTCACTAAAAACTGTATATAGTTCATAGTGGCACTCCAGCAAGATCACTTAGAACTACGCCATAGTGTTTGTTAATTACCAAGAATTACTAAATCTTGAATTGCATTAGCTTTCAATTCTAATGCAATAATAGTCAAGCCAGGCAATAAACAAGGATTTCATCGCTCGTCGTTTTTCGAGCTACACACAAAATAAAAAATAAAATAAATAAAATAAATAAAAGATAAAAAAAATCAGATGTAAGAAAGCCATTCATCAAAGAATGAGAAAATAACATGCAATTATTGTTCTCAGTCTCCATTCCTACAATTCGGCTACTTAAAACTTCAATTTGCCCTTGTTTTCATCAAATAAATCCCTATGCACTTATCCTGAAAAATAATCTTCCAAATTCTATTATACAATTTCACAAAGATAACATATGGCCATCTATATCACTATTATTTGCTTGGGAATCAGATAGTAGGGTATATAATTGATTTCAATAAATCATGGTTATGCCTATTTCCAATCAATCTCAGTGTAGGCATGAAACCATCTCAACCATAAAGAAACACAATAGGCATCCCAACAACAAATATATGAATATCTCCCAACCAAAAAAAATTCCAATAATAAGTGATGAGTAGTGAGGATCAATGCGGATACCTAGATTACTAACCAATGGAATTTTGTTATGGCAATTACCAGTTATGGTTAATCCTAATTTATTATGTTTTGCCCTATTATGAAATTTTTTATGGTTTATACATATTGGCAAACACATGATAGGGAAATTTTAAAGGGAACCAAATATGAATAAAACAAGAGCATGAATGTATAGCAAAAAACATAATCAAATACATCATTGCAGATAGGATGAGATAGAGGAGAACATATCGGATTTTTTGGTTTGCTGCAGATGACACCTAACTGTAGCATAAAGAGCTGTATATGTATAATTTTCTACATCTGAGCATCTGATATAAAGCACATGGACACACCGCTTGTCCAATCTAGAGATCCAACCAATTCCCACAATCTGGAATCTGTATTATATCAGATTTTGGGGCAAAACCATAGCCACATCTTAGAGATCAATTTTACCTCTTCTCTTACAATCACGTGGAATACATACACATATCTGTGCAATTTCTTTCAGACAAGGTAGAAGGCAGAGAAGAGACAACAGCCACATGTTGAAGCTAGAGTCTTCACCGCTTTTGTTTGTAGCACATTCATAATTCTTGGAGAAACCATTAAGCCAGCAAACAGAGGTCAAGCGGTTCAATTTGTCTGTTGCAAGGCGTTAGAAATGAAGAAAGCTGCATATGGGTTTTATTAGTATATACCTATATATATATACAAACCTCGATTGTTGATAAAATATGCCCCAGAGTTAGATGCAAAAGATATCCTCCTTCACATAACAGCAACTCTATTAACAAGATATGTATATATATATATCTTGTGAGAAACCCCATGTGCATGAAAAACAAAATCCCCTGATGTTCAAAGGGGTAAAATTTGTTTTTTTCTTCATTGTCGGCGTGGCTAATCTAAATTCCACGTGGGTAACCCAAAATCTACAACAAAATTTGGCAGGGAGGAGCTTTGGGAAATAGGCAAACAACTGACCACCGTTTTGGGAAATTTCTATGAGGAATGGTTCTGGAAATGAAGCAAATAGCAACAGAAAAAATCTCTGCAGGAAACCTTTGGAAAATCTGTAGCAGCAGCAGAAAGGAACTCGAAATTTGTAAGAATGATGGAATTTGTTTGTTTCTATTGTCGAGTGTGTGGCTAAGCTGAAGGCCATATAGCAAGCCCAAATCTGCATTGCAAACCGAAGAAGCCATAGACTTGCACCAAGAAGCCCTAGCGTTGCACCATACGTTACATCACTCTTACATTCTTTTTATATAGGTTATAGATTTTTCAAAATCAAATAGCCTCTTTGTCTTCTCTCTCATCTATAGTTATCCCCTCTCTCATCTCACGCTTTTAGTGGTTGAAATGATGAAATGGTTTTAGTGAAGGTGACGTTGAGATCGCAGCGAAGACGGTGAACAACCCTAGTTTTTGCTTTCTCTTTCTTCTGCAACACCATGGATTCCAATTACTTTTTTTTGAAAAATACATGGGACCCCATTTTGGAGGACCCCATGACCCCCAAATGATTGTGATGGGTCATGTATTTTTTTATTTTTTATTTTTTTTTTTTTCCTATCTCTTTGACACGTATGCGTGGGGTGGGGTGTTTGTGGAGGTCTGTATCGTTTTTACTTTTTTTTTAAATCTCTTTTCTTTCTTCTTATTCTCCGGCAAGACTTACGAATTCCGCCAAACTAATTTTTTAATCTCCTTCTCTGACAAACAATGGATTGTCAATAAAAAATAAAATTTTAGACGACAAGTTGCCAACAAAAAAAATAGTAAAAACTATTTAAAAAAAATTTAGGAACATTTTTATAGCCATCACTAGTGCTTGTTGAGTTGGTAAATTGCTGTCACTTAAAATTAATCTCACTAAAATAAAATTTTATTTGAGTCGTATATGCTTTTGTCATGGGGAAAAAAAGTTTTTCAAATTGTCTTTCAATTTTTTTTTAAAAAAATATAGTTATTTACAATTATAATTGCACACAATAGATTGTCGGTGGATTTTTTGTTTTATTCCTCTCCAGAGACACCATGGATTTCGACGAACTATTTTTTTAATTTTCTTTTTTTTTTCTTCTTCTCCTTCTTCGGCAACACTATGAATTCCGACAAACTTTATTTATAATATTTTTTTCCCCTCCCTATCAGAGACATTGAAACCATATTAACAAAAACCCTTCAATTAGCCCAAGGTTGAAAATTAAAAATCTAAGAGAGGGAAAGAACATAGTAGGTGAATGTGTTTTCTATGAAAATCTCATATTTGAAATTAGAGAAAAACAATATATGAAAAACAAAAAAAAAATTTGATGGAGATTGGAGAGCAAACGTTTTTGCTGATGCAAGAGACAAAAATTTAATTACTTAATACATTTGTCATTTCAACTCATCAAGTTGACGTGGTGTTCTTGGAGTTTGGATCCTTTGCCATGGTTCTTACAGTGCCCCAAACCGACATCGTTTTTGGGGGAAAAAAATAAAAAAACAAAACACATAGAACCTTTAACAAATTAGCAACCTCACCGACAATCTCTCTCTAGCGCCAACCGCTGCCGACTACCATCCCAAACACTTTCCATCCCCTCCCTGCCTCCAACAATTGGCGCCACCTCGCTGTCACAACCCACAACAGCCGCAACCCACCTTCTCCATCCCACTTGCTTCCTCTTATTCTTTTTCTTTCTTCGTCTTCTCCTTTCTCTCTCTAAAACTAGCAAACCCACCGGCGTGAGCTTCTCCGGCGACCTCACCAACGCGACTATCGCCACCCTCACAGCTGGCGCCTAGCGCTACCACCGCCCTTCTCTCTCTCTCTCTCTCTCCATCAACTGCCAATCGCTATCGTTACGCCGATCTTCCCCAACCCATCTCCTCCCCTTGCCACCGCAACCCAACCTCTATTGCCGCGAGACACCCTCTCGATTCCTCCTCTTCGCCGCTGAAACCCTAGAGTGCATGATCTGGAAACCCTAGCCACCGCCACAGGTGATGCTAAAGAAGAATAAGAAGGGTCTAATCTTATCTTTTGATTTGCATTGAGGGGTGTAATTGTTGGGACTGGTTTGGTTGAGTGTTTGGTTTGATTTTTCTACCTTGATTTATTGTTGTTGCGTGAAACAGTAAAAGAATGATATGGATATAGAGAGTTTTTTTAGAATATTGCACTGCTTTTAATTTGTTTAGGCATATTACCTTTGCTATCTACTAAGAAAAAAGATTGAAATTAAACTTTGTTGTTTTTCCACAATTGTTATCACCTTTTAAATTGAGAAAGACTCTACTGCAAATGAAGCAGAGTTGAGAACGAAGAATAAGAACCTTAAGGAAGAGCACCAAAGAGTGATGGTTATAGTGGGGCGGGCTGTGGAAGTCATCGGAGAGTGGTGCCGGTGGTACATTCTCTTCTTCTTCTGATTTTCTTCTTCTCAGTTTCAGGTCTGGATTGATTTTTTGTTTTTCACCCCCAAAACGACATCGTTTTAGGGCACTGCAGGGACCATGGCAGAGGATCTGGACTTGGTATACCTATTGTACTAGTTATTTTCTCTTGCTATGTTGTACCAATTATTTCCTCCTGCTATATAATAGTCTAGTATGGTGTGATTTATTTTTACACCTATCTTTCTGTTGGCTACATATTTTGTAAAAGCCAGTTACAGTTCGACACGTGGTGAAGTAAGGGCAATACAGGAAGAATGTTTAATCTTCGATCATGATCGTACACGTGACGGTTAATATTGGTTCTTGCGTGGTCTGAGTAGCATTGGATCAGCGAAGAAATACAAGGTGACGTGGCTTTAACGGTTACTCACATTCAAATTCAAATATAGGAGGGAAGCCCAACTGCAAGTAATGGCGTAGTGGAACTACTTCTAAGGCAGCATGATCAGGCAATCATGGAGGAGCAGTTCGACGGTTTGAAGTGCAGTTCGATGGTCATCCTTGAGGAGTATAAATAGCAGGGAAGCCCCCAGAAAAAGTCCCCAGACTCAGATCCAACAAACCAGTCATTTACTTCATATTTTCTTTTCCAGTTTTACATTTCCAGTCTTTACATTTCTTGCACTTTAAATACCTGTTCTTTACATTTCTGCACTTTAAATTCTTGCACTGCACTTCGTTCATAAGAGTAGTTTCAAGTAGATCGTTGCTGTAAACCTCTACGAGGCTGAGTTTGGATCATTGTAAATTTTCATCTTAATGAAATACTTCAATTGTTCGTCATTTAACTGCTATTTTGCTTAATTTCTCATAAGTCAAGCCACCAATAAAAGTCCTCTTCATTGAGGCTAAAAGAACTAAAACACAATCGTCTGATAATTGGTTGGCAATTATAATTTCTGTAAGGACTGATTGATCCTTGCTGGCACGCTCGTATTTACAAAAATACCCTTCGAAAGCCAAAAAGCCAACATATATTTTTGGCACGCCCGGTGGGACTCGTTAAAATAGCTAGACGAAAAAGACAAGGAGAAAATGAACGCTTGGAAGAAGGCGTAGAAGGAGAGGTAGAAATACCTAATCCAAAGGATAATGTGGTAACACATCCTGTGGAAACTCCCATGTTATCAGAACCTATGGTCGAACAGATCAAGATGGACAAGAACCATATGTTCATAATATTGGACGAACCCAAGGAATTGGACCATCCACTGTTCCATCTACTCAGCCAACAAATCCATGGAATGGCCTAGTAGATGCTATGGGACAACAATTAATGAACACAATGGAAAGGTGGGCAACATCCTTTTTGGATCGAATGAATAACCACCAACCAACAAACACAAGACACACAGAGGAAGTTTTAAATGTCCCTCAGCAAAGATTGGCTAGAGACAAACAGCCTATGCAAGTTAATAGACATTCTAATGGTCAAACTAGTAATCAGAACTATGAAAGACCATCACCTCAGTCTTGGTATGAACCCATTTCGAGGCCTATAGCAGGCCAAAATGCCTCAGTACTCAACAATGAAGCCACACAAGTTAGTGGATCTAGTCAAGTACAAGAAACTGGCGTAAGAATGGTTACAAATCCCATGTTCGAAGCCATACTTGGCACTAGGGGGTATAATAATCCCTTATTCGAATTTATACTTGGGGGGTTGGAAGGTTGGCCTGCAAATGGAAGGGACACAACACCTGTTCCAGCACCTTTCGCAGGACATGCTCAAAGGGGTTACCCACACCCTTAACAGCAACCTGCACCACAGGGACAACCAGTCCCAAATGTACCACCTTATGGACCAAGAGGACCGCAAGCATAAGTTTGTCCACCAAATCCTGTGTTTGTCCCTCCAGTAGTGGTTCAGCAGGCACAAAATATGGTCTCTAAGGACCAAATTGCTGATATTGTTAGGGAGATGTGTGGACCGATGGCTCGGGGGGTCCAGACTCCTGTATACAGAAAACCATACCCAGAATGGGTAGATAGGGTATATGAATACCCAAGGGGGTTCAGGATACCAGATTTTACCCTTTTCTATGGGAGTGGAAACCAATCAACAATAGAGCATATTGCTAGGTTTGCTGCTCAATGCGGTGAATTTACTAATCATGACTATATGAAACTAAGATTATTCCCAAATTCTCTAACTGGGGGAGCATTTGTGTGGTACATCAACCTTACACCTGGCTCCATTCAAAATTAGTAACAAATGGAAGAGGCATTTCATGCCCAGTTCTTCCAATCGGAGCTAGAGGTTTCTATGGCAGACTTGGCAAGATTGAGTCAAAGGCCTAAAGAAAAGGCTACTCAGTTTATTGCCAGATTTAAAAGGGCTCGAAATAAATGTAGAGTCATCCTGCCAGAGCCAGAATTCATAAGATTGGCTCAAAATGGCCTAGAGTTCAGGCTTCAAAAGAAGTTTGACTCAATTGAATTCAGAGATTTGGTGGAATTAACTTATAAGGTGTCTAGGTACGAAGCATTACTAGAGGAGGAACAAGATCGAAATAATGCATCGTACAAGACATATTATAGAGATCCTAATTATGAGATCGATGCAGTAGAGATTGTGGGCAAAGAATCTATGATCTGTGAGGCATTAATTCATAAGGATACAACAATTGACCAGCTGTTTAAAAAGAAAGACTTTTACAGAAAGTATTCTTTCGATTTAACAAAGGCAAATGACATTTTTGATCATTTGCTTGCAGCCAACTTCCTTAAGTTACCTAAAGGAGTAAAATTGCCATCTCCAGATGAACTTAAGGGAAAAGTATATTGTAAATGACATAACTCTTGGTCTCACTCGACTAAAAACTGCATTATTTTTCGAGACAGGATCCAAGAACAAATTTGGAAAGGAAGTTTGAAGTTCCCAGCCAAAACAGAAAAGGCCATAGGGATCGATAGTAATCCATTTCCAGAGGTTGGAGAGGCGGCAGCCAATGTCATTACGTCAGACTTCCAGAACTTGTCCTTGACAGAATTGGAGGAAGTCAATGTGCAGATGCATGTTACTAACCAGACAACCATCAAGAAGGACACTAGAAACCCACCAGCTATTGGACAAGGTTTCGCTCACCGGAGGGAACACTCTGATGAAGAATCACTAGATGATGATTCCTTAGAGGCAGCAGTAATACAAAGGATGTGTCCCAGGTGCAGACTGAGTTATAAGTGGTTGAAAGGGCTTCCAGTTGATGGGAAGCAATATTATAGGGATGTATAGAGACATCCTAAATCAACCAATGCTTACAACAAAAGGCCGTATCCGGCTAGTGATAGGCAGCGACCACTAGTGGTTGAGCCTGCAATGGATAGAATGCATGCTAAAGGCAAGAGGCCCTTATATGAATCCAGGCCACCTAACTATTACAGAATGGGGAGCAGTCATTCTGAAAGAAGACTGGAGAAAGGCTCAGTTCAAGAGATCAAAGCCAGAGATTGGCCCCCTAGACTAGCCTCACGCAGGACAGAAAGTGGCTACCTTCATCGAAGGTCTGAATCAGGCTCGAAACATGAGGTTAGGGCCAAGCACTTACCTTCACAGCCAGCTTCGAAGATGGCTTCGAAGGTAAAAAAAAGCGGTTCAACATCTGAGTCAGTAAGTTCGTGGGTACCTGGAGTTCTAGACTAGTTTGTAATGCAAAACAAACCTAGGGGAGTGCCTGCCCAGAGAGATGTTTGAAACCAAGGCAGGATGGTCAAGCTTCCTTTGATGGCTCCGAACAATTGGGTATTGCTTAAACACCCAAAGACAAAGGAACCAGATATGGTCCCAGTCATTTCGAGATCACAGAGGAGAAAGATTCAGCGCAGGTACACTCAGTACTAGAACGATATGAAAGAAAATGGAGAGAGCTCTTCATTGGTCCAGACAGAAGGAAAGAAGACTCCAAAGTCAGACCATACTCCAAAGCCAACTCTACAAAGCAAAGTGGGTTGCAGCAGAGAACAGTTGGCCAAGGTTCATTCTGAACTAAAAGCCAGAGAGAAGTCTAGCTTGGCAGGATTGGAAAAAGCTCTGATGGAGAGTGATAGCGAGACAGAAGAAGAAATTGGCATAAGCCAAAAGAAAGAAATGGTGGAGGAAGAAATGTTTGAAGCCTTCATGGCTGAGCAAACATTTTTGGTTGAAAAACCAGTTGAGAAGCTGTAGCACGTCCGCGGGGGACCTCGCGCTACAGTTCGGACTCAATTTTTGTCGCGGTTCTAAATCTGAACCAAAGAGTCCAAATCCGGCAAATCGTTTTGAGAAAACAAATTTTTTTGAAAAGTAGTGCCAAACATGGACTGCTTTGCCAGATTACAGAGTCGCCACCTAAATATTTTAAAATGGGAAATTTAGGAAACCCTGACTCGGTGCCGAAGGCCACATGTCCGTCATCACCAAAGTGGTCTTGGCTCGGGAGCTTGGGTACGATCCGGGAAGGTCAGCTATGAGCACTTCTTTCGCCTTGCTCAAGACCGGCCTCTACTAACCGTGATATCCAATTTTGAAAACTTTATGCGTTCTTATTCCGGTTATTAGCCTAGAATTACTATGTTGTGCGCACAGCAAACAAGTATAGACTGGATCGCCTAATTTGGGAATAAACATTGCATATCCGTTTTGTCTCGAAAAACGTGTTGTTTTCTTTTGCTACTCGCAAGTAGGCTAAAATACGAATTTTAATGAGTTGTTCCAACTTAGGCAATCCAACCTCCACCCACAGGCATTCAAACAGTTTATCATGTAAGCACTTAGCCGCATGGTAAGCATACTGTCATGGTAAACATTCACACGCGTGCGATATGCTAAAGCGTAAAATACTTACATCGTACTCCGCGCCAAAACAGTAAACTAGTTAGCAAACATGCATGACCTAGTTCATGTTAAGTGGCTAATGCAACACAGGCAGAAGTGCAATCTAGAGTAGGCTCGGCTAACCCTAAACATGGCATGTGAAATGCGATCAAATAGCACGTATTCAATTTTGGAATTTGAAAAATACAATGCAGTTTGTATGATGTACCGAGCCCGGTGCATGTAAACAAAATGCATGAATGCACACATGCATTGCATAAGGTATGCTAAGATAGACGTGCCCTAATCTACCATAAACAGGTAAATAAAAGGGTTAGAAAGAAATGGGGGTTGGAAGACATACACCCACTCACGCACACTTATTACATTTTTGCCCTCGCTCGGAGGGACCAAAAGGATATACAAAACTGAATAACTAATTAACTACGCAAGCTAATTAAATATTACAAATTCACTAAATTAATTAACAAATTAACTAAGTTAATTAAGGCAGTAAATGCCTCGGGAAGAGGACAAGATGCATCACACGCTCGGGACTCGCTCGGAATCGCACTGTCATGCAAGTGTGCCTCTGTTTTCTCTGCTATCCTTCTCAAAAAATTGTCAAAATCCCAGAAGTGCCTCTCCGGGCATTGGGAAGTACCACCGGCTAGAGCAGAGAACCACCGGCTAAAGGATATGGCCACCGGCACTGAATGAAGATATCGGCTGCCAATTGGTCACGGCTTCAAGATTAAACAAAGGCTTGGCCGGTCGGCACAAAATTCCTGCAGAACCTGCAGACCACAGCAGCAGAGGACAACAAAATGCATGGCAGTGTAATTCAAGGTATTTATGCACTACACACCCCTCTTATCATGTTATTAGCTCAAGGGGGCATGTGCCTCGATTCCCGGACCACCAATTGCGCATTTCCATGCATGATGGTTCTAAGAATCAAGAATGCAACTTCACTTTCGAATGCATGCAAAACACATGGTCACAAAGGGGTGCCGAACCTCTATCAAACTCACTTCAAGAGACTTGGCATGCATGTCAATGTGGTGCAAACCTAAGCATGTCATCTAGGATGCAAGATGTACAATGCCATGTGTTTATGCAAGCATACAAACAAGTATAAGAGGCAAGCATGAAAACCAATGAAATGATAGACTTGGACATGAATTGGGCAACTCAAAAAGGCCTAAAATCAGTAACCAAAATGCCTACAATTGGGGACTAAACACACACACACACATGCACATGTTAAGGTACCAAACCCAAGACATAAACAAGCTACGTTCAAACACACTTGAGGTGACTCAAACGTGGACTATTAGCATGCAACTTAGGCTCTTAAATCACTTCACACATGATGCCAAATCATATAACAAATCAAATCAAACAAAGCATGCGAATAGCCTAGGCTTAAGGCAAGCTAATAGGGCCCTAAACCACACTTTGCACAAGCATACATGGCATGCACTAATCAACCTAAAACAGGTTTCTAGCATGTCAAAACAAAGCCAAATGGCTACTTAGATGGCATCTAAGAGTCATTAAATCAAAGGCATGCATTGAAACCAAAACAAAGGGGCATACAACACATGCTCCTAAAGCATTGACAAGACCACTAAGGCAAGGATACAAGCACATTACAAGGTCTGAAATAGCATGTAAGAGGGTTCCAAACCCTTGAAAACATGGAGGCAATGCATCCTACACATGCACCTACTTGAAGCATACAAGCTACAATACAAAGGGACTATACAAAGTATGTCAAGATTGACCCAAACGACCATGGACAGAGCTAAACCATGGCAAAATAAGCATACAAGCTTTGCAAACACAAGTCTAAAACATGCTAGAAATAGAGGCACGCTTCCTAGACATGTTAAGGCAATAAGAGGCATTATAAGGCAACTATACTAAGCATGCATAGGAGACCAAAACCAACTTGAAAACATGTTATATCATGGTAATATAAGCATGGAAAACAAGCCAAACATGCTCAACACACACTCAAGCATAGACTCACTTAAGAGACCAAAACATGCCCTTTTCAAGGACATCAAGGAGAGGGGGTGACCCTCCCCTTTTAGAGACTTTAAGGCACCATCTCCACCACTGAAATCCCTCAAGATTTCAGTGGTGGAGAGGCCCAAGCATACAAGTCTCGGATCTCTCACAAAATGGCCCAAAATGGGGCCTTTTAAGGCCTAAGGGTGGTCAAACCTCCCCAAAGTGCAAAACACTCTTAATGAACAATGAAGAGGGCCTAAAAAAAGAACTTTTATGTGTTATATACTAAGCACAAAAATAGTTCAAAGATAGGTAAAAACAAGGTGCAAGAATGGGGTAAAAAGAGCTAGTTTTGTTACCTTTGAAGACCTCTTCAACAATGGTGACCTTGATGCCTCCTTAAGCTTCAAACCAGCCAAGAACACCAAGAACAAGCCCTTGGCACCTCAGTTCCAAGAGGAAGGTGAAACACTAGGTGTTGGTGAGCAATAGTAAGTCACAAACACCTAGTGTACAAAATAAGAGAGAAAGAGAGAGATAGGATAGATATAGAGTTTCTAACCTAAAACCAGAGCTCAACCTTCTCCTAAAATGTCTAACTCTCTGATTTTTGCTAACCCTTGAGCCAAGAGAAGAGCCTTATCTTTATAGGCAACAAAGACTTACAAACTAAGTCATTCAAGGGTTCATCCCTCCATACACGTGTATGGAGGGGAAACAAAAGCTAAACAGCTGTCTAAAAATATCTCATAAAGCAAAGAAGTGGTCACTGGGCAAAATGGTAATTTTGTTAAAATAGTGCCGACTGGCACAATATAGTGCCGGTGGCAACTCTGACCACCGGGTGGCCTCTAGCCACGCCGGTGGTATGTGGGGATGCCTCAAAGCATTCCCCGCCTCCAAGGCAAAACACAAGTGTTTGGTGCAAAACCAAACACAAACGGTCGAGTTCGGAGGCCCTGAGGCAAGGCTCGCACAGCCGAGAACTCCGGGAACTCCAAACGAACACAAACATGGGTAATCACCGAGTGTTCAAACGGTGACGTCCGAGTCTTGAGGACGGTCAAAAATGGGGTGTCTACAGAAGCATCCTTCGAAGGAATCAGTTAACAATGAAGTGCCAGAGTGCAGCATGGAGGATGCTGCTGAAGTAACTAAACAAGGTGGCCAAGGGAGGAAGCAGGTACAGCCAGCAATCCAATTTGGCTCATTTCCTCCAGTATCAGTCAATATGGTACACATACTGCCTCATGAGTTCCAGGCTGGAGATGAGGACCAAGATGACTAAGACATTGATCCTATTCCTGTCTCTAGTGATGACTCACAAGTAAGTATGGTACAAGATGATTCTGGAATGGCTACCCCAATGGAAACTGAATATGAGAGTGAAGAAGAGGTGAGCATTAACCTCTCGTATACTTTTGAGTATCCCTCGAATTCTATGACATAACATGTCAAGCCTTTCTTCGATGGGATACAACTGAACCGAGTCCTGATAGACAATGGGGCAGCAGTGAACTTACTACCGAAATCTTCTTTGAAGAAACTAGGGAAAAAGAATCCCAGGTTGATCCTAACCAGTACAACCATCGCTGGCTTTGCTGGAGACAAACAGATGGCTCAGGGGATTTTACCCATTAACTCTAGTGTGGGAACCAGGGACTGCATGACGGCATTCTTCGTAATCGACAGTAATGCTAAATACAATGCTTTACTTGGGAGAGATTGGATCCATACTAACAAATATGTGCCTTCCTATTTGCATCAGAAAATTATGATGGCTTTAGGCAATGGAGAGACAGAGGAAATTGATGCAGATCCTCAACCCTTCATAGCCTGTGCAGACTTTGCAGAGGCCAAGTTGTATATTGAGGGAGTGACACCATTTAGTATACTGAGGAAAGCTGATGGCTCAGCCGAAGTGACGACTGATGAGGAAGTGACACACCTGAAGCACTTAGTCCAAGAAAATGCTGATAAAGAAATTGTCATTAAGGATGACAATAATGTCTGGTTGTAGGCAAAGAGATGAAGAACAAGAAGCCAAGTCTTTGGCTCTGACAGGGATAGGCCCATGAGGACCACGGCCCACCATGAATAAACCCAAGCCCACCATTTAGACCTGATTACACAACCCAGCCAGTAAAACCCGGCACAGCTGGAGTCCAACTGAGCAGGAAAGGCCAATGATGCTCGGACACGTGGCAGGTGCAGAACAGGCCATATCAGCAGACAAAGATCTGCAAAGTTATTGCCACAGCACATCACCATTAATGCAACCCATCACCGCATTTATTGCGACAACACCCCTCAGCCGGAATGACACCCCCTCGCCCTGAACAAGGCGAACCACGCCTCAAGCTTTCGGCGGGGACAATCGAGCAACGAGACAAATGAAATGATTACAGTTGGATATAAGCTAAACTCGAAGAGAAGAAGGTTAAGTTTTTCCATCTCCTATCTCTCTCTCTACATTTACATATCATCACCTTCTCTAATTCATACCGGAGGGTTCGGGGGACTACCCGTTCCCGATTGAACTTGTTTGCAGGTTATCCTGGGCTTGAGGAGCTTGGATCGCCCAACCCATCCACGAGGACTCATCATTATCGGTTGGCGCCGTCAGGAAGCTGGTTTTATTCGGCGCCGATTGTGTTCATTGTCACGGAGACCCTTTTCCAACAACCTTTTTCACCTCATCCGTCACGTGCATGGTAACGACAGATCCATGGCTTCCCACCACAATGTCAGCGATCACCGGACCGACCCTCCCAATCCGAACAACCCACCACAAGATTTCATCGAACTCACCAACAAAGATCAACCGTATGGCCGAACAAAACCAGGCCTTAATCAACGCTCTGCTCCAACGGAACCTCCCTATTCCTCCACCACCTCCAGACATTCCACCCCATCCGGAGCAAGTCCCAGGCCATACTGTCCCGCAACCCAATCCTCCCAACTCGGGGGGCTTGCACCCCCCTCACCCACATACACATCCTCCTCCTCCACCCCCACGTCCCTCAGTCATAGCCCCAGCTCCCGAGGGAGAAGCCAGCAGCGTCCAACATCTATCCCCCTCTGGAGGCGACAACATTCCTCTTTGGGACGCAGAACTCCGAGCCATGAAACTCCAGCTCCAAGGGGTCATGCAAAACATCCAACACAAGCCCTCCACCACAGCAAACTCCCCCTTCGTCGCCTCCATCCGAGACAAACCCCTACCCCCCAAGTTCAAAATGCCTACCATCGACCCCTTCGACGGAACAACCGACCCCGTCGACCACCTGGAAACCTACCGTACACTCATGATCCTCCATGCTTTCCCCGACGAAATCATGTGCCGAGCCTTCCCCGTGACCCTAAAGGGATCGGCTCGGCTATGGTTCAGCCAGTTGCCACCAGATTCGGTCTCTACGTTTCAACACCTCAGTGACTCTTTCCTGAGCCACTTCATTGGAGCCCAACGCCAGCGACGTCCGGCGACCCAACTCCTCAACATCCGTCAGACCGAGGGGGAGTCACTACGTAGCTTTGTCACTCGCTTCAACACCGAAGCCTTACAAGTTGCTGAAAACGACGATAAGGTCATCCTCACAGCCTTCATGGCTGGTCTGCGGTCATCCGATTTCCTCTTCTCTCTCTCCAAGAACCCCCCAACATCCATGGCAGCCTTGCTCTCCAAGGCCCAGAAGTATATGAACGCCGAGGACTCTCTAGCCGCTCGGCAGGACTCCACAACTAAATACCCGACCCCCAGAGAAAAAAGAAAAGATCAAGAACCCAGCAACACCCGGTCTCATAACCAAACATCCATTATCTTGGCCGACCCCCTCGTGCCGATCGGCCGGCCTCAACCAGACCCCCCGGCTGGTTCGAGCAATATACCCCTCTCAATACACCCATGGAACAAGTTCTTAACCAAATCCAACAAGACTACCCCCTCAAGTGGCCTCTTCCTCCACGGAACCCTTCCAACCGCAAAGACCAGTCCAAATATTGCCGCTTCCACCAGGATCATGGCCAAAACACCGCATCGACCTCAAAGATCAAGTAGAGACCCTCATTCGCCAGGGGCGCCTGAGCCGATTCACAGATACCCGCCCTCAGCAGAGACAAAGAGCCGAGCCCCACAGAGACAATCGTAGGCATACCCCCCCACGGCGACCAGTTTAACCAGACCAGGGGCATAACCGACCCCACCAACAACCTCGGCCTCAAGGTAATCCGCCTCCACCAGTCGGTGAAATCAGAGTTATTTCAGGTGGTCTTGCTTGTGGTGGACCATCACGCCGGCTCGAGGCGAGCTTAGAAAGATACGACAGGGCTCGGACAAGACAGTCGCCACGGTCGACCGACCCCCCAAGCAACCCAAACAGTGGACAGAGCCCATTACCTTCACGGAAGCCGACTGTGCAGGCATCCGTTACCCTCACGATGATCCCCTTGTCATCTCCACGGTCCTCTCCAATTATAAAGTCAGACGAGTCCTCATTGACAATGGCAGCTCGTCGGACATCATTTTCCTAAACTGTTTCCGCCAGCTGAAGATCGGGGAAGAAGGCTTGTCCCCACTCCAAACTCCTCTGGTTGGTTTTACCGGTGACCGGGTGACCTCGATCGGCTCCATCGATCTCCCCATCACCATTGGACAGTACCCACGGCAGACCACGAAGTTGCTTACTTTCCTTGTTGTCGACTGCCCCTCCGCTTACAATGTCATCCTCGGCCGCACCGCCCTCAATGCCTTCCAGGCCATCACATCCACCTACCACCTTGCCCTCAAGTTCCCTACTGATTTTGGGGTCGGCACGGTGAGAGGAGAACAGACCGTCGCCAGAGAATGTTATGTTGCCTCACTCAAAGAGGTCAAACTAAAGGAGGCAATGATCATAGAAGGACTTGACGTCCGAGATGAGGACGAACTGATCAGAGGCGAACCTGTGGAGGAACTCGTCGAAGTTAACATCGACCCCACCAACCCGCTCAAAACTGCTAAAATCGGCAGCCACCTGCCTTCCCAAGCCAAGGCCGACCTCACCGCTCTCCTGACCGAACACAGAGACGTCTTCGCCTGGACCCATGCAGACATGCCAGGCATCGACCCCTCTTTCATAACCCACCGCCTCAGTATCGAGCCTCACTTCCGACCTTACCGACAGAGGCAGGGGACTTTCCATCCCGAGCCCAACAATCTCATTGCAGCATAGGCTGACAAACTTCTCGAGGCCCGGTTTATCCAAAGCGTGGACTATCCTAAGTGGTACGTCCAACGTGGTCTGGTCATAAAAACAATGGCAAGTGGCGCCTGCGTCGACTACTCCGATTTGAACCGAGCTTGTCCCAAAGATAGCTACCCTCTTCCCGCATTGATCTCTTGGTCGACGCCACGCGGCGGTCATCAAATGCTCAGCTTCATGGATGCTTTTTCAGGGTACAACCAGATCGTGATGCACTCATCCGACCAGGAACACACATCTTTTATCACCGATCGGGGCACCTACCATTACCGTGTCATGCCGTTCGGACTAAAGAACGCGGGGGCCACCTACCAACGTTTGGTCAACACAGTCTTCCACCATCAGATCGGACGGAACATGGAAGTGTATGTGGATGACATGCTGGTTAAGAGCAAACTCTCCGCTGACCACCTCCGACTGCGAGACTTTTGCCACACTACGCAAATACCAGATGAAACTCAACCCAGAGAAGTGCGCCTTTGGCGTAGGATCTGGCAAGTTCCTGGGTTTCATGGTCAGCCAGCGCGGCATCGAGGCCAACCCTGAGAAGATCAAGGCTTTGATTGAGATGCAGTCACCCAAAACCGTTAAAGAGGTCCAAAGGCTCACCGGCAGAGTGGCAGCCCTTAACCGTTTCATCTCCCGTGCAACGGATAAATGCCTACCATTCTTCAAAGTCCTGCGGCAGACTTTTGAATGGACAACCGAATCAGAAGAGGCCTTTCAACAGTTGAAACAGTGCATGGCCAACCCTCCCCTTCTCTCACAAGCAATCACCGGCGAGCCCCTCTTCCTGTACCTAGCAGTATCAAACACCGCAATCAGTCTGGCGCATCGAGAGGAAGGGCCTCGATCCAACGGCGGTCTACTACATCAGGGCTCTTAGGGAAGCGAGCGAACTACCCCCAATTAGAAAAACGTCACGGCCTTGGTCATCGCCTCCAGACGACTTCGCCTACTTCCAAGCTCATTCAATAGTGGTTCTCACCGACCGGCCCACGAAGAAGGTCATGCAATGGCCGAGCTCTCGGGAAGACTAATGCGATGGTCGAGAGAACTAAGCCGATTCGACATTTCTTATCGCCTTGGACAACAATCAAGGGACGGCCGTAGTCGACTTCATCTTGAGTTTACCAATCCACCCCAACCATCGACCTTCCGTCCGCACCAACTCCACGAGCACGAAGATCCTCATTGTTGGACACTCAATGTTGGCTCGTCTCGCGAGGAGGAAGTGGGTGGCCTCATCCTCACATCCCGAAGGTTATTTCAAATGTGCCCTCCGCCTCTTATTTGCGACCCGGCAACAATGAGGTCAATTTGAATCTGGGCATTGATAGCGGGCTCCGTCTGGCCAAAGACATTGGTGTTAGCCACATCCGAGTGTTCAGCGACTCCCAGCTTATCGTCGGCCAGATCACGGGTGAATTCGATGCCAAGGACGCCACAATGCGGAATTACAGAGACATGGCTCTCACCCTTGTTCGTCTCTTCAACACCTTCCAGATCAAACACATACCTAGGGCGGAAAACTCCAAAGCGGATGAGATGGCTCAGCTTGCCTCCGCCGACCAATCCGACCTCAGCCACGGAGTTCGCCTCGAATACCTGACCCAGCCAGCCATCTCACCCGACCTCCAAGAAGTGCAATTCCTTCAGACGGAACCCATCCCTTGGGCATCTGACATCTTCCTCTTCTTGACCACGGGAGAACTCCCAGCTGACCAACGAAGTCGCCAAGGTCAGAGCTCGGTCGGCTAACTACATTCTGGTCGTCGGCGTTCTTTACAAGCTGACTTCTCCGTACCTGCGATGTCTCAGCCCTGCCCAAGCAACCTATGTAATGCAAGAGATCCATGAAGGAATATGTGGCAATCATTCAGGTGGCAGATCTCTCGCACACAAAGTACTCCGTACAGGCTACTTCTGGCCGACCCTCAACAAAGATGCCTCTGCTTTCGTGCTGAAATGTGACAAGTGTCAGCGCTTCGCCAACATTCCCCATGCTCCTCCCACCGAGCTGATCTCCCTCTGCAGCCCTTACCCGTTCGCCAAATGGGGTATCGACCTGGTTGGCCCGCTTCCCACTGGCCGAGGCCAGACCAAATTCGCAATCGTTGCCATTGATTACTTCACTAAGTGGGTCGAGGCAGAACCCCTTGCCACAATAACCGAGCGGAACACCACCAAGTTTATCTGGCAATCGATTGTCTGCAGATTTGGCATCCCTCAGGCCATCGTCTCCGACAACGGCAAACAAGCTCGATAAGGCCAAATACAGGAAATTTTGTGCAGATCTCCAAATTCAACCATGCTTCTCTTCCCCCGGCCATCCCCAAGCAAATGGTCAAGTTGAGGTCACCAACCGCTCTCTCCTGAAGATCATCAAAACTAAGCTTGAGGCTGCTAAAGGCCTTTGGGCTGAGGAACTACCACATGTACTGGGCTATCGAACCACCGCCTGGACTCCTACTGGAGAAACCCCTTTTCGCCTAACATATGGCGCTGAGGCGGTCATCCTCAGAGAAGTCGGTCCGCCCACCCCTGTGGTCTTACATCCGCATTCGCCTCAACCGAAGAACTCCGTCGGCGCACTGATCTCATTGAGGAACTCAGAGAGATCTGTCGGCCGACCGCCACATACCAGCAGAAAATGAGAGCACACTACAACCGCAGAGTCCGACCGCGGGAGTTCTCCATTGGCGACCTTGTCCTGAGAGAAGCAACTCTTGCCACAAAGAATCCAACTGAGGGCAAGTTGGCAGCCAAATGGGAGGGGCCCTATGTAGTGAAAGCCCGACCGCGACCAGGCACTTACCGACTTCAAGATATGGATGGCCGAGACCTTCCCCATCCCTGGAATGCTGAGCATCTGAAGCGTTACTATCAATGAATCCTCACTTTTGTATTGTCGAAATTGTTGTATTTTCCTTTTTCAATACATAATGCAAATGTCGACTGGAGTTCCCACTTTCTATAATTCAACTGTCTGAATGTAGCTTCCATGCAACTTTTCTTTGCAGCGCCGCTTCTCAAAGCCTCAGTCCGACCTGAGCACCTTCAAAAGCCTCGGCCAGACCGAGCACTCAAAGCCTCAGTCCGACCTGAGCACCTTCAAAAGCCTCGGCCAGACCGAGCACTCAAAGCCTCAGTCCGACCTGAGCACCTTCAAAAGCCTCGGCCAGACCGAGCACTCAAAGCCTCAGTCCGACCTGAGCACCTTCAAAAGCCTCGGCCAGACCGAGCACTCAAAGCCTTAGTCCGACCTGAGCACCTTCAAAAGCCTCAACCAGACTTGAGCACTTCTCAAAGCCTCAGTCAGGCACCCTCAACTTGACCTCGGCAGAGGCCAAAGACTCTGCCAAACCTGAGCATTTTCACAAGCCCCAGTAAGACCTATGAGTAAAGGCTCATCAAACAAAACACTCAGCCATGGCCTGACACTTAATCCCAATTTCAACATACTTTGACACTTAGTCATATTTTAAAGATGTTCGCCCATATTTCATTTGCAAATCACATCTTCAACATCACATTTCAACCTACTTTTTCAGGGCAATTTGACACTTAGTCATATTTTAAAGAAGGTTGCCCATATTTCATTTGCAAATCACATCTTCAACATCACATTTCAACCTACTTTTTCAAGGTTAATTTGACACTTAGTCAATATTTTAAAGAGGGTTGCCCATATTTCATTTGCGAATTACATCTTCAACTTCACATTCCAGTCCACCTTTTTAAAGTAATTTGATACTAAGTCATGTTTTTAAGATGCAAGCATTTGCTGAACACATCAGTACACAAAATAATCACAAGAAAAGTAAACCACGATCAAACCATTTTATTCATTCACAAACATGTGTACATCCATTTATTACAATATATCAAAAACACAACAAAACACAAAAGATGTATACAAGGAAGAAACAAAAACTCCCCCGTCCATTTACTTTCAGATCACTCCCCCTCCTCACTGGAAATAAGATCCACCTCTTCTACCCCTCGCCCGAGAGGGTCTCAGCCACATCGTCTTCTTCGACCACTACTCGCTAAAATCGAGCTCGGGAGCAGTTCTTGACCTTTTGCGCTTGAACATTTTCCACCCATTGTCCCCAAGATTTCGCCATTTCATGCTTATAGAAGTCCGACTGCTGGAAACTTGCAATCACGTCAGACTCAGCTCTCCGATGCGTCTTGATGGCCCAGCCCTCCAGCCTCCTCCTCGCCAGACTATTACACCGCAGATCAATCGCCACTGAAAATCTGGCGCCTTTGAATCGCTTCCACACCGCGATGCACAAATCAGGATAGGCAGCCCTCTCCGAGGCCGCCTTCGCCCTCTCCTCAACCAACTCCTTCATCAAGCCCTCCCTTTCCGCGGCAGCCTTCTCCCTCTCAGCCTCCAACTGTTTCTGCAGCGCCTCTTTCTCCCCAGTCACCCTGCTTAACTCTGCCCCCAACTCTTGGCGCAGACTCTCCCTCTGCTCCGCCGCTCTGGCACGCTCATCTTCCACCACTTTTTGCAGCGCCTCCAATTTAGCATCCGCCGCGTCCCTCTGCCTGACAAGATCTTCGTTGCTATTCATGGCCTCCTCATGGCGCTCGATCGCAATAGCACAGGCCTCTTTGGACTCTTCCAGCTTCCTCTGCTCACCAGTCAACTGGAACTCGAGCGACACAACCCTGCGGCGTGTGTCCTCCAACTCAGACTTGACCAATGGCAACTCAGCATAGGCAACCTTCCAGGCAGCACTCTCCTTCTTCACCTTGGCTAAGTCTGCCTTGGCCTCATCAGCTTTTATCTTGGCCGCTGCGCCCTTCCTCAGCAAGGCCCCTGCCAGGGTAGTTACCTCCATTTGGGCAGAGCATAACCCCCTGAACAGGTCGGCCTCCCCAAATCCAGAGGCCGAACGCAGAGCTGGTTCCTCCACCATCTTCACCAGACGGTCTGCCACCGCCTTTGCTGGTCCCCCATCTCCCTCCAACCTTCCATTACAAAGACGCAGTGATGGTAAATGGTGGCCCCCAGACCACCCCCTCTTGCCTGAGGCGCAGCCCCCCTTGGCATCTGCTCCCTCCCCCTCGGCTCTGCCACGACCAACTCCACTTCCGCTGACACCACGGGGGTCTTCTCCAACCCCCCACTCGGCTCGCCCCCAGCCGGACCAACCCTCGCTTGCTCTGATGGAGTCTTCCCCACCACGTCCCCCGTTGGGCTGGCTATCCCCACTTCGGGGGTCTCCTTCGTCACAAAGGCCTCTGCCCACCGAGACGACCGCCCCTTCTGGGGTCTGCTCCACCTCCCCACCCTCCACTCGCTTGGCCAGGCTGGCCTCTTCCACCCTTATCTCCTTCCTTCTTTTCTGGGATGGCTCCTCTTCACCTCGCCTCAACCTCTTTTTCTTCTTCCCCACCCCCAGTGCCTCCATCTCCTTCAACGACCTCTCCTTCAGAGGGTCTTTTGGAAGCAGTCGTGGAGCAGACCCCTCCAACCCCTTCTCTCCCAACGCTTTTGGCCGAGGGCGAATCCTCTCCCTCACCACTGGCCGAGGAGGTCGGTCGACTTGGGCCTCTGTGAATTTCTGAGCCCTCAGTAGCATGGCCTGATCCTCCGCCTCCTGCGCCTTCCTCTTAGCCTCCAACTCCGCTCGGCCTTGACCGGCCAGGTTGTGGCCCAACCCCGCTTCAAACAGAAAGATGGCGTAACGAGCTCGTCCCCACCTAACTTTTTTCCCTCTCCCTCCACTCCTTCACCTTCCTTACTCTCCTCCATCGCCACCCCTTTCGATTCCACAAACTTGGTCGGCACCTTCCACGTCTTATGCGTGCCCAGCCTCCAGAGTTGGACACATAGAACCACCTATGCCTCCAACCTTTGATCGAGGTTGGCAACCCCGCCACCTTCCTCGCCACGGCTGTAGGGTTACCCAAGTCTCCTGGCCGCCTCGACGCTTTGTAGCAAAGAAAAGAATTCATCATCATGGCCTCCCTCCATTGCCTTCGCCAGCGCTTGCACACGATAGCAAAATCTTCCACGAATTGGGCATCACCGTCCCGGTGCCATGTCCAAACGACACACATCCACCACAATCTGCGGCAACGGCAATCGCAACCCACCCTTCAGCGCCTCCTCGTAGAGGGAGAACTCCCCTGGCCTCACGTCCGATGGCCGGTCTGTCGACTTCGGCACCACCAACCCCACTTCCGCCGGAATCTGGTACCTTTCGCGGATAGCCTCTAACTCTGCCGCCGTCACAATGGACCTATCATCCCTCGAGTGCCAGTGATCCGGTTCCACCTGGTTGACTGGCTCCGGCACCGATGGCACCTCCACACTCACTGATCTATACTGCTGCGCCAGCTCCACAGCATCGTCCTCTCCTAGCGGATCCATCCTCACATTCCCAGTCCCTTCCTGCGCCATTGCTAAACTGTATTTGCGAATAGCTTCGGATGCAGGTTCCAGAAAATCGCAGAAGTGTTTTAATGGGGTATCGTGAGCAACGAAGGAATTGATACTTTGGATATTTTCAGTTTTTGTAAACAAGTAGGTGAATCGTATGATACCAAAAGCCCACGGTTTGCCCGTATTCCAAGGATCCCAATTAATTTTCGCCAGTTTGAAAACTTTTCAAATCATCCGCCAAAACTGTCTCATCAATGCCCATAATAATACCCCTGACGTTTCACTCATGATCCAACAGCGTTCCCACATCCCCCACGTGTACGGTCCAGATGCACTGAATTCTGCTCTCACCCTGTCTTTTCCACTTCAAGTCATCACGTGACACGCCGCCTCTTGAGCCCCGCGCCCTTCCGCTCGGCCACCCTCACGGTCGGCCTCCCCCACTCGGCCACCCTCACGGTCGGCCTCTCGCGCTCGGCCACCCTCACGATCGGCCTCTCGCGCTCGGCCCCTCCCGCTCGGACACCCTCATGGTCCGCCTCACCCGCTCGGCCTCTCCCACTCGGCCACCTTCACGGTCGGTCTTCCCCCACAGGTCAGATTCATCTCCACTAGTATTATTCCCTTCATTGGACTAAAGCTGCACTCGGGAATGGGGGACTACTGACAGGGATAGGCCCATGAGGACCACGGCCCACCATGAATAAACCCAAGCCCACCATTTAGACCTGATTACACAACCCAGCCAGTAAAACCCGGCACAGCTGGAGTCCAACTGAGCAGGAAAGGCCAATGATGCTCGGACACGTGGCGGGTGCAGAACAGGCCATATCAGCAGACAAAGATCTGCAAAGTTATTGCCACAGCACATCACCATTAATGCAACCCATCACCGCATTTATTGCGACAACACCCCTCAGCCGGAATGACACCCCCTCGCCCTGAACAAGGCGAACCACGCCTCAAGCTTTCGGCGGGGACAATCAGAACGACAGAGACAGCGAAATGATTACAGTTGGATATAAGCTAAACTCGAAGAGAAGAAGAAGGTTAAGTTTTTCCATCTCCTATCTCTCTCTCTCTACATTTTCATATCATCACCTTCTCTAATTCATACACCGGAGGGTTCGCCGGGGGACTACCCCGTTCCCCGATTGAACTTGTTTGCAGGTTATCCAGTGGGCTTGAGGAGCTTGGATCGGCCCAACCCATCCACGAGGACTCACTGTATTATCAGGCTCTAATTAAGTTTTCAACATTGGATGTAAAATCAATAGTCCAGCAAGTACAGGAGCAAGAGAGAAAAGCCATGATAATTGACTGCAAACAGGAGCAGCAACAGGTTAGAATTTTGACCCTTGGCAAATACTGTACATTGGACATTGAAACAAAAGTCTAGGAGATACAGGAAGAGGATGCATTATGGACAGATTTTGTCTATGAAGAGGAGGGCAAAGATGTTGAGCTAAGGAACCTGGAAGCAAAACAAAGCGAGAAGGTTGCTTCGAAGGTAGAAGAAACCAAGGAAGAAGCTTCAATAAGTTCTCAGACACAAGACCCCTTAGAAGAAGTAAATTTAGGGGAAGGTTCTATGCAACAGCCCACCTATATAAGTGCTTGTTTGAATGATTTGGACAGGGACCAGTTATTGGTTGTTCTAAAGAAATATAAAGATTGCTTTGCATGGTCTTATAATGAACTACCAGGATTGGATAGGTCATTAGTTGAACATAGGCTCCCTATGAAGCCTAATTTCAAGCCATATAAGCAGAAACCAAGAAGAATGAGTCTAGAAGTAATTCAGAAAGTCAATGAAGAGATTCTTAGACTACTTAAGGCAGGCTTTATTAGGACAGCCAGGTATGTTGAATGGCTATCTAATATTGTGCCTGTAGTCAAGAAGAATGGTAAAATGAGGGTATGCATTGATTTCATAAACTTAAATCTAGCAACTCCAAAAGATGAGTACCTTATGCCTATAGTGGATCTGTTGGTAGACAGTTCAGTAGGGCATCAAGTTTTATCAATGATGGATGGGCATTCTGGTTATAACCAGATCTGCATTGCAGAGGAGGATGTCCACAAGACAGCATTCAGATGTCCTGGAAATATTGGCACCTTCGAATTGGTTAAAATGCCATTTGACCTGAAGAATGCTGGAGCTACATATCAGAGGGCTATGAACACTATCTTTCATGACCTCATTAGAGGTATTTAGAGTGTTATATTGATGACATTGTAGTTAAATCCCAATCCATGGAGGAGCATCTGTTTCACTTAGAAGCAGCCTTTGAAAGAAAGAGAAAGTTTAAATTGAAGCTCAATCCTCTTAAGTGTGCTTTTGGCGTATTATCTGAAAACTTCTTGGGCTATGTGGTACACAAGAAAGGAATACAGATTGACCAAAATAAAGCCAAAACCATCATTGAAGCCAGACCTCCATCAAGTAAGAAAGAATTACAAAGGTTCCTTGGACAGGTTAACTTTCTTCGAAGGTTCATTTCTAACACTACAGGGAAAACTAAAGTATTTTCTTCCTTGTTAAGGCTGAAAGATGAAGAGGAATTTGTGTGGACAGCAGGGCATCAAATTGCTTTCGAAGGTATCAAAGCCTACTTAGCCAACCCTCCAGTGCTGATGTCACCAAAGGGTGATAAGCCCTTGAAGTTGTACATAGCTGCAGCAGAAGATTCATTGGGAGCTTTCTTGGCTCAAGATAATGAAGAAGGCAAGGAGCAAGCTGTTTATTACCTTAGTAGGTTTTTAAATTCTTGTGAATATAAATATTCAGCTGTTGAAAAACTGTGTCTTGCTTTGTATTTTGTTGCAATGAAATTAAGATACTATCTTTTACCTACAACTGTCTTGGTAATTGCAACCACAGATTTGGTTAAGTACATGTTATCTAGACCTATGTTGAGGGGAAGAATTGGCAAGTGGATACTAGCCTTATCAGAGTTCCGTCTAGAATATGTCCCTCAAAGGGCAGTAAAAGGGCAAGTTTTAGCCAATTTTCTGGCAGACCATCCATCTCAAACCGAGAGCCAAGAGATAATGGAACTTGGTATGGCCAGTGTTGAGCCATGGCAGATGTGGTTCGATGGGTCGAAAGTCAATGGCTTAATTGGAATTGGTCATGTGATTAAATGACCACAAGGGGTAGAAACCACACATAGTTTCATAGTGGATGAAGCTACTTGTTCCAATAACCAGGCTGAATATGAAGCCTTAATAGCGGGACTAGAAATTCTTATTGGATTACAAGTTCATGCAGTTGACATTTTCGGAGATTCTCAATTGGTGGTTAACCAAGTGAAAGGGATTTTCAAGTGTCAAAGTATAAGCATTTTACCATACTATGTTGTTGCATTACATCTACTTTCTCAATTTCAAATAGCAAATGTAACTCATGTTCCAAGATTCTTGAATAATAGAGCTAATGATGTGGCTCAGAAAGTTTCGAAGTTCAAGAGAAGGGATAATGCCCAAAGGGACATAAGCCAAACAACATATCAGAAATTGATACCACCTTTGAATAAAAGGAATGTGGTCTTGGAAGTCAATCATAATGACTTACAAGAATAAGATTGGAGGCATCTAATAATGCAGTACTTGGCTAGTCCATCTTCGAAAGCCAGTAGGAAAATTAAATTGTAGTCTATGTAACATATGATATATGGTAATGCTCTTTACAAAAGGGGGGGAGATGGCTTATTGCTGGAATGTTTAGGCCCAAAAGAAGCATTAACAGCTATGGCTGAGGTTCATGAAGGCATTTGTGGTGCTCATCAGCCTGGTGTGAAGATGAGATGGTTGTTTCGAAGGCATTCCTACTATTGGCCAACTATCCTTAAAGACTGCATAGAGTATGCAAAAGGTTGCCAGGCATGCCAAAAGCATGGCACAATAAGGCATGTGCCCATAACTGACCTACATGCAGTAGTGAAACCCTGGCCATTCAGAGGGTGGGCTATGGATATGATGGAGAAAATACACCTACCTTCTTCGAAGCATCATTGTTTCATTCTAGTGGCTACTGATTACTTTACTAAGTAGGTCGAAGCCAAGCCATACAAAGCTGTAGACCAGACAGAGGTCATTGGGTTCATTAAAGATTTGATCCATAGATTTGGCATCCCACAAACTGAATCATCTAATAAGTCCTTGAAAAAGGGAATACAAAAGGTTGTGGAAGATAATCCTAGGGATTGGCATAACCTGTTGTTGGATGTTTTGTGGGCTTACAGAACTTCCCCAAGGTCAAGTACAGAAGTCACTCTTTATGCCTTAGTATATGGGCATGATGCAGTGTTACCTGTGGAGATTAATGTTAAATCTTTGAGGGTAAGATGCCAAGACCAGTTGAATCCTGAGCAATACCATCAGAGTATGTGCTTAGAATTAGAAAGCATAGATGAAGCCAGAATTCTGGCATTAAACAGCATTCTCTTACAAAAGAAGAAAGCGGCCAAGAATTATAATAAGAAAGTCAAACACATTGGCTTTGATGAAGGTGATTTGGTATGGAAAACAATACTCTCAATAGGAATTAAAAGCCATAAGTTTGGCAAATGGTCACCTAACTGGGAAGGACCATATCAAATTTATAGAGTTCTGCCTTTTGGAGCATACCATTTGAGAAATTTGAATGGGTATATACATTCCAAAAAGATTAATGGTAGATATTTGAAGCCTTATTTTCCAACCATTTGAGAAACACAAGGAATAAAATAAACACCAAGTACAAGAACATAAGACTGCTTAAATGATAGACAAAAATTTGCTTTTTTATAAAGAATTAAGTACATTTTGCCATAAATTGGCCCAAAAATCATTACAGTGTCTTAATTGTTTTTGTACAACAGATTTCCGATTAGTAAATGCTGAAAACAGTCGAATAGCGACAGCCATCTCTTCCTTTCGATCAGCCAATCCTTGGTTGGTAATTTGCAGTTTAGTGTCAGTTTGGACTAAGGCCTGATTCACTGCAAATAGCTCCTCTTCAAGTTGAGCTTTCCTCTTCAGCAACTGGACTCGAAAGTGGGAGGTAGAGGAGTGTTGTTCCTTAAGCTTTGACACTTCAGTATGTACGTGGGAAACAAAACTCTAGTCGCCAGCCAATTTCTCATCCTCAGCTTTGGCAGCTTGACAAATGCTAATGTAAAAATCGACAGCAGCTGCTGCCTGAGATAGATGACTTGAAACATTCATCTTTGGATCGCCAAAGAACTTTGCGACGTGGAGGAACCCATTTCTGATTATAGGCCTTTGTAGAGCTTCGAAGAGGATCCTCGAAAAAGAAATCAACAGATCCAGGCATGTGTCCAGGTCTATCAAAGGTGTAGAAGGCTTGCTGCTGGAGGAAGAAGAGCTCTCAAAAATTTCCAACAAGGAGTCAGCCAAAACTAATGGCTCAGCTTCAACATTGAATGTTGGAGAGGTAGAGGGTATGTCGAAGAGACTAGCTAGTCTAGCTTCGAAGACATCAACCTCATCCATAGACATGAGAGGCGTAGAGAGAGTTGTGGTAGAAGGCATAGAGGACTGCATGGGGATAGGAGAAATGGATGGAGCATTTTTGGCAGTCTCTATGGTCTTAGCCACCAATGAATCAAGCGATGAGGGGCTGGAAGTAGGCAAAAGTGATGAATTATAAGTTAGAGAACTACCAGTACCCTCAATTGGGGAATTAGCTGCCTTCGAAGAAAAGGTAGCAATTGGAATTTCCTTGGAAGGAGAAGGAGGAGCAAGGCTCGAAAGAAAAGTAAATTAAGGGATAGGCTCAGTGGTTATTGCTGCAAAGAAATATGAAGTAATGTCAAGTCTCAATATTAAAGATTCGACAAGAAAAGAATAGAGGCATGAAAGAAATTACTTGTTCCAGAAGCGCTAGCATTGATGGGAGAGCTGCAAAGAGAGTAATGTTCGGCAGTTTGTTGCCTTCTTGCAGCTTCCCTTTGTAGTGCGTCAGCAGCAGCAGCTTCATCCCTCAGAAATTGTTTCTGCCGTCTTTTCTCAGCCCTCTCGAAGACAATTATGGCCTTGGAATACTCTTGTTCTACGGCCTTAGCAGCTGCTTCGTGGACGCGATCTTTAACCAAGTTAGTAGCTGAAGCAATCACTTTCTTTCTTTTTTCTATTGCTTCGGCAATGGTCTCGGAATCGGAGTCTTCGACGAAATCAGAAGGAGAGATAGTTATCTTTTTTTTCTTTTTTCTCTGTATTGATATTGTCGGCTCCTTCTCAATTTCCTTCTCAATTTCTTCAGTCTGAGATCCGGATTCCCTAGAAAAAAGCTCCTCTTCTATTTCTCTAGCAGCTGTCTTCTGTTGAACCAAGTCAATCACTTTTTTCCTTCTTTTAAAGGGAGACTCCTGCTCTTGATCTTCTTCTTCTTCTTCTTTTTCTACTTGAACCTCAGATATTTCCTTTTCTAGCTCAAGGAGTCTCCTCTTCTTTTGCTGTTGACCACTTTCACAGAGGAAGAATTAAGAATAAGATAACCAGCATCATAGAGAAAGTTGAAGGAAAGAAAACAAAGGTATATACCTTTCTTCGAAGCAGCCTGAGTGACTTTAAGAGGAGTTGAGGCAGCAGGAATGGACTGGGTTGGAAGAGGCACAGTGGAAGAAGTAACAGTTCCAGTTCCCTTGGGCTTGGGCACATCCAACACCTTTAGTAGGTTTTGAGGTGAAATGGCCAAATAGACTTCCATATTGCTCACCCACCAATTTTGGTATCTCTTCAATACGGTACCTTGAGGAATAAAAGGGGTATACTCAAAATTGGCCAAGTCATCTATAAATTTGAAGGTTGCCTCTTCTAGCCTCGACCTCCGAACCTTCAAATCTCTCATAGTAAGGCTCAAATTGGTGTTACTGCAGAGAGGTATTGGGACCCCTTGTGTGAAGCCAAATTGTCTAGCAAATTGAGCAGGACAATAAGGCTCAACTATGCATTTATAAGCTCTGGGATTCGTAGTCTCGATGAATAGCTCTCTAGGAAGCAGAAGGGAAGCCCATATATCCTTGTGAGCAGGCGAGGCACAGAGGCTGTCACTTAGGAAATTATTCAACCAAGTTGGACCAATCTTTGGGTTCAAGGACTAAAGCGGTGAATAGGAGGGGCAGCTGGTAGTTGATGGAAGAAAGAGAAATAAAAGGCAAAAGTAGAGGGAGAAAGTGAAGCATTGGCCAGTCTTATGCTATGGGTAAGAGAGTGTAGCCTAGAAAATTTAAGGCATTTGGATTGTAATTCAGTAAAATAGGCGAAAAGCCAAAGCTGAAGGATCCAGAATGGCACCCCTTGATTAGCATCCAAGGGTTTTTCACAAAAGAGGGAGTAAACTCTATATACATGGCCTAGAACATATGGGGCCAAGGCTACCCTTTTCTGCAAAACAAAGGCTTTGGCAAGAGGGGCAAATTTAGGCATGATTCTTTGGGAGGAGGTGCAGAAGAGGAATTTGCAAAGCCAATATAACAAGAAGGAAAAGAATTCCCTATCAGTTACCAGGCTATCTCTTTTATTCTCAGCTTTAACAAAATCACTGTAAGATGAGTTAAGAGAGGGGAGGGAGAAAGGGACTGCTAAGTCAGGGAAATCTGGTGTAATGGGGGTACCAATAGGGGATACTTCTAGTAGATGGCAAATATCAAGAACAGTGGGGGCCATCATCCCACATCTAAATTGAAAGAAATTAAAGATAGGGTTCCAAAAACATAAGGTAACAGGAACTAGGAAAGGGTCCTCTGAGATAGTTACTCTAGATAGTCGGAGAGCATCGAGAAGGCAGAGCTCTTGAAGGTCCAGTGTCCTAGTAGGGATGACCCGGTCATACAATTCTTGCCACTCCTGTGATACCCCTGTTCTGAAATATGCTAATTGGTCATTAATTTGAATATGATTATGTGTTTAACATGATTTAGTGTGCTATTATGTTAATATGTGTGTGGTTCTGAGTTTTTATCTGTTCACTGTAGGAATATCTGTTTTAATGATCCGCTTCGAAAATTAAATTGAGGGCCTTATCGGCCACAGAACCCGAAATTGATCACGCTACTGTGATCGGCATAATTTTGAGAGCCTACGGTGAAATTTAATTAGAAATTGGTTCTAGTCAGATTAAACTGATTAAATTGTTGAATTAGTGCCAATTATCCCTTATTATTATATTGAGTTAGTGGGAATTGGTGTATAATAGCACTACACCCCTTATTCCTTCCTCATGACCTCATTTGGCTGATGAACTCAAAGAGAAAATAAGAGAGGGTCGGCTAGAGAGAGGAAAAAGAGGAGAGTTGGGTGTTTGGCTCAAATTGTGAAGAATTAGAGGATTGAACTCAAGAAGTTGCTATAATTTGGAAGATTGAACCTCTAGGTAAGCTTTTGGTCTTGAATTCATGAGTTTAATGTTGTAAGTTGTGAATTCAAGTTTGATTAATGATCAAGAATAAGAACCATGTTACAAGTGATGAAATTGAAACTAATGTGTACATGCATGCATAGAATCACCATGTTTTAGCATAATCAAGCATGTATCAAGTTGAATATGGAAATATGAACATTGAATCTTACATGCAAGTAGAGTTTTGTTGTTTTTCTTGATTATGACCATCATTAGTGCCATTTGGGAGAGAATTGAGGTCAAAATACCACTTGCATGTTTGATTACTGGAAGTATGGAGATTTTATGAAGTTTGAATGCATGAGCCTTGATCATACAAGGAAGTGTTGTATAATTTGAGAATTGAACCATGATTTTGAGTAATTAGCTTCATGTTAATCGTGTACTCATGTTGTATAGTGTAATTGCATGTTTGAGAGCCAAAATTATGAGTTTTGAACCTTTGAATGTCGAAAATGAACTCAGGGAATCATTCTGGAAAACCCAGAATTTATGGTGTCCGCTCGAGCGGGAGAACCGCCGCTCGAGCGGAGAAATCGAGCTCCCAGCATTTTCTGCAGACATGGTTCCCGCCGAAGCGAAGTTGACGCTCGAGCGGGAGCTATAAGTCAGAAGTCCGCACGAGCGCCCGAGTTAACGCTCGAGCGGGAATTGAAGGCAACCAAGATTTTGCGAGCTCGAGGGTCCGCCGAAAGGGAAGTTCACGCCGAGCGGGGACCTGTCAAAATCTGTTTTTGCATTACGTATTACATTTTCCGTTCTCTTTCACTTGCAAGCACTCTTAGGCATATGTTAAGCATTGTAAATGAGATGAAGAGATAAGAATGAAGCCTAAAGAGGAATATGTGAATTAAAGAACGGATTGAATTGTTAGTGACCCCTTTGTGTTCATGAAACGTGTAGGGTCGAGCTCCAGGGTGAATCCATAAGCCGATCACTGTGAGTAATATCTTATTAAGATATCTGAAATATACTGTTGTCCCAATTGTTTATGTAAGTTATGTAATTCATTAGTTTGAACAATGGACAACGATTGATTGGGCCAAAGGCCGATTGACACGATTGAATGGGCCAAAGGCCAATTGACACGATTGATTGGGCCAAAGGCCGATAGATACGATTGAATGGGCCAAAGGCCGATTGATACGATTGAATAGGCCAAAGGCCGATTGATACGATTGAATAGGCCAAAGGCCGATTGACACGATTGATTGGGCCAAAGGCCGATTGACATGATTGATTGGGCCAAAGGCCGATAGATATGATAGATTGGGCCGAAGGCCGATAGACATGAATGATTGGGCCGAAGGCCGATCGATTGGGCCAGAGGCCGATTGATATAAAGGAATGGGCCAAAGGCCGTTTGCTGAACTGTTTCAATAATTGTTTATGTATTTTACTTATCTGATATTATTCACTGGGCATTCGCTCACACTCATTCATGTATATGTAGGTGAGCCAAGGGACGTCCAAAACCAGCCCCGGTGACATTGTGAGAAACAGTCAGAGTTTTGAAGAGTCAGCCCAAAAGTCTCACGCACGAGACTGACTTCGCCTTTTTGTCACTTTGGTCTAAGCTGTTATGTTGGCAAAGTCTTCGTACATGTTGTATATAGTATCTTGGGTTGACTTACTCTTGTGTGATCCTGTATGTACAGTGTTTTGAATCAGTACATGATCTGGTGTGAGTTATTAGCATATGAATGTCTGAAATGTTATGGTGCGCATATAAGCACAGCTCTATGGACAAAGTTTTAAATTGCTTCCGATTGGCCCCCTTCTTACTCTGATGAGTTTAACTTCAATAGTTTGAGGCCGTAGGTAATCTCAGGATTACTGGCCGGTTATGGCCTTAACCCTAGGGGCGGGTTCGGGTCATGACAACTCCGGTCTCACCGTGGGCCAGCATCGGTGAGGGCGATTGATTCTCCAATTCCTCCAGTTGAGACCACCTTCATAAAGGAGACATTGGTTCTCCAGACGAGGGTATAGGGCTGGGAGCTCAGTAAGGATCTCTTTGAATATGGGCCCGAGCACATAGTCTTGCTGCACATGGTGACGAGGGACAAAAATACGCCCATCGATAGTGTTTTTCTCCCCAGCCTTGTACTTCTCACATTCTGCATTAATGAGTCTTTTCAAGGCCACAGATGAGCTCACACGCTCTATAACTGGCACTTTTGGTGAAGAAGAAGCCATTAATAGTACGTTTTTTTAGAAAGTGAAGAGAGAGTAGAGAGAGAAGTGGAAGACTGATGAGGGTTTGTATGTTGAGAACGTAAGTAATTCCAGAACGCGAAACAAAAGGGTTTTAAAGGCCTTTGTGTCCAGAAAATATATCCCGTAAGTCGTTAAGTACTGAAAGTACGAATACGAGGAGTCTCTTCCGATATTGACAGTTTTTGGAGGGAAGAGCACATTCCGGATGGTGATGCCAGCTTCGAAGCAAGATAGTTGGCTTCGAAACCAGATTTTGGCGCCAAAAATCAAACAACAACGGCTTCGAAATACAGAAGTCGGCTTCGAAGCATACTGCATGCTTAAAAATGTAAGAATACTCAAGGATGGATTTACTTTGAAGAGATCAAAGACCTGTAATAGGTTTCTTAACAAAAGTAATACCTTTGAGGCAAAGCTTGAGGACCCTTAAAGAAGTAAATAGTTGTTCGAAACATCTAAACCAATAGTTGGTTTGTATATACACAGAGAATTGTTTGTTTAGTTAAAACAGTATACCCCAAGAGCAGTTTCCATATTGTTGTAAGTATGGACTGTTGCAAAACTAGTCAGTACTAACCATGACTATATTTTGGTTATGATTAAAACAGGCTTTGAGGGGAAAGATTGTTAAATTCGAAACACCAATTCTAAACAAAAATCAATAAGAGTTGGTAACCATAGTCCATAAATTGGGAAATTCATCTCAACACCCTTATTGGAATTGATCGGATCTATATTCGAAGGATAAGATTGTTAAATTTGAAGCACTGATTCTAAATGAAAATCAGCAAAATTGTCAACTTTATTCCAAAAGTTAGAAGAATTCGTGCTAATCTTAGTGTTTTAACAATTGTGTCCAGTTTCGAAGGATGAGTTTGTTCAGAAAGAAGTTCTAAAAATTGCTTTTGAAGATGAATGGAAGCAAAATCAAATAATGCCAAAACAGTCTTAGTTGTATTAAAGAAAAAACAATTACATCGAATGACCCTCTTTGGGTACAAGTTCAAGCTTATAGAAATAAGGAATGGAATAAATAACAAGATCATGAAATGTTGTCCAACTATGGTCGATGAATTTCTTTTCTTTCTTCATTCTATTCTCCATTTCTTCCAAGATTGGCTGCTGAAGTTGATGTGCTCTCACTTGATAAAAGAGCTCTTCAGCCTTTATTTCGAATGTTGCTTCTTTCAATCCTCGCTCTAGTTCGCCCATATCCATGTCATCCTCGTATGCAGAGTCTTTATTCTGGAAGTCATCGAATTCCTTGATGAGTTTCTCTTCTTCGTACTAGGTATGAACTTGAAGGGATGAGAGTTGGTCCAAAGATTGAGTGGTCCAGAAACATGTGGAGTAATGGAAGTTGGTCCAGAAACATGTGGAGTTTTGCTTGAGCAAGGGGGCTAAGGACCTGACCCCGAGTTAGAATATCATAAGCCCATCGAAAATTCTTGAGAGGAACATCATCCTTCAGAATGTCGAAAGGCAAGTGAGAGAAGGCTGCAAGCAAAAACTGGGCTTGTTTTCGCTCAGCTGGAGTAGGAGAAGATGGAGGCGTGTAAGGAAGAAAGGCCTTATTCGCAGAAAGGGCGAGCCCCAGTCTCTTTGGCCAAGAGGGAGTTGGTGGAGGAGAAGGTGTGGATGCTTCTAATTCAGGAGATGGAGAAGAAGATGTGGATGCTTCCATTTCAGGAGATAGCGCGAGAGCAGAAGAAACAAAGGCATTAATGTAATCGAGCCAATCGGAAGAGCAGAGTTTCGCCCTATTGGCTAAAGATAATAGATTAAGCCCTTGGGCCTCTTCTAGGCGTCGGGTGGCAGACACTATCCTTGTAGGCATGGAGGATGTGTACCATGCTACAAGTAAATTGTCCTTCAAATTGCGTCGAAGGTCGATGGGCACATAAGGGTAAACCACCGAGCTTCGCACATCAGAAGGGAAGTTTAAAGGGTCAGTAAACTCAACAAAATGATGGTTAATTCGCTCCCTTAAGACAAGAGCCTCAGATTCCAACCAGCCAGAAATCCCAGAACCCTCGAAGGTAGAAGGAGCCACAGCTCTATCCCATGCAGACTGTGAAGAAGAATCTCTTGGATCCATACCTGCAATTTTTTTTTAATTAAAGGATTAAGGACAATATGTTCGTGGTTCAAGGATTCATAAGTTGTAGAGGCCTCCATGACTTAAATATAGGAAGTGGAATAAAGGTGGCTAATTAATGTATGAAGTTTCCTTCAAGGAGAAAACAACATCGTCAGATGACTCTTCATGTACTTGATCAATAAAGAAGAAGTTTGGTTCAGTCATGAAAGAGATATTAGTCCGTTCGATTACTAAGGTGGTGGAGATGTTCCAAAGGTCGAAAACGAAATTAATGCAAATAATCATCAATGGATAGCGGTTGTGTTTCCAGAATATAGACTCTATGCACGTTCCAAAAAGCCCGGGAAAGGCTTTGATCCACTAATATCACCAAATATTGGGTATATTAGTGCTGAGGGTAATGTTGGCTGCATATTTTGTAAAAGCCAGTTACAGTTTGACACGTGGCAAAGTAAGGGTAATACAGGAAGAATGTTTAATCTTTGATCATGATAATACACGTGGCGGTTAATATTGGTTCTTGCGTGGTCTGAGTAGCATTGGATCAGCGAAGAAATACAAGGTGACGTGGCTTCAACGGTTACTCACATTCAAATTCAAATATAGGAGGGAAGCTCAACTGCAAGTAATGGCATAGTGGAACTACTTCTAAGGCAGCATGATCAAGCAATCATGGAGGAGCAGTTCGACGGTTTGAAGTGCAGTTCGATGGTCATCCTTGAGGAGTATAAATAGCAGGGAAGCCCCCAGAAAAAGTCTCCAGACTCAGATCCAACAAACCAATCATTTACTTCATATTTTCTTTTCCAGTTTTACATTTCTAGTCTTTACATTTCTTGCACTTTAAATACCTGTTCTTTACATTCCTGCACTTTAAATTCTTGCACTGCACTTCGTTCATAGGAGTAGTTTGAAGTAGATCGTTGCTGTAAACCTCTACGAGGCTGAGTTTGGATCATTGTAAGTTTTCATCTTAATGAAATACTTCAATTGTTCGTCATTTAACTGTTATTTTGCTTAATTTCTCCTAAGTTAAGCCACCAGTAAAAGTCCTCTTCATTGAGGCTGAAAGAACTAAAACACAATTGTCTGATAATTGGCTGGCAATTATAATTTCTGTAAGGATTGATTGATCCTTGCTGGCACACTCGCATTTACAAAAATACCCTTCGAAAGCCAAAAAGCCAACACTTTCCATTTTTTTTCTTTTGCAAATCGAAACGAAAACTAGCTTTTTACTCTTGCATGCAATGACTTCATGCATGTCATTCTTATTCCTACTATTTTTGTATTGTTCTTCATTATGCTACTGGAACTAACATGTCCAGTAATTTAATTTTTGTCAACAAAATTTCAATAATCTCTCAACTTTCTAACGAAGCAAAATGGTTAAATAAGAGAATATTTTGTACCTACAAGATATTGAGAGGTTTCGCTAGACGGTTGATGGAAGAATTAATTGAGTATACTACTCATGCTACTGGAGTTCTAGATGTGATGAAAGATGAAACAATTGTGCACCCTCATACTACTCGATTAGCAAAATTTTGTTATCTTAAAATAAATGTTGGCACAAGGTCCAAGTCCAAATTTGTTGAAAATGTGATCATTGGCTTAGTGGACTTTAGCATATGGCTAGAAGTTTAAAGCTTCAATGATGTAGGACTTGAGCTAGTACCTGTTAGTTGGAATTGCTCCTGTGAAAATGGAGAGGAGTTCAACTCAAGCTTGTGCAACAAAAAATTGGTTAGAGCTAGATATTTCACTATGGGGGTCTAAAAACCTAAAATCTGATAAGGTCATGAACCATTAGTGGAGATTATCAATCACCACGAGATGAAACTCTAGTCATGGCACTCATATGGCTTCTATAGCTGTTGGTGCTCTTATCGAACATACCAAACTTTTTGGATTTGCAGGGGGCACTACCAAGGAAATTGCATCCAATGCACGAATAGCCAGATATAAGGCATGTGCGTTGAATTAGTGCTCTAATTCTGATATATTGGCTATTATAGAAAGTGCCATAAAAGATGAAATCCAAATATTATCACTTTGAATATGAAAAATTGAAACTCCGTATTACACAAACGCCATTGCTAGAGGTGGATTTGCTGTTATGATGAAAAGGATATTCGTGATTTGCACTGCTGACAATGATAGTCCATTGTCTAAGTTAGTGGTGAACATGGCCTGTAACGCCCCAACCCTTCACATGTCATCGATATTGTCTGCTTTGGGCCACGCTCACATGGATTTGTTCTTCCCAATGGGTCACCCATCCCAGAACTACTCCAGCTTAAGCACGCTTAACTGGGGAGTTCTGCTAGGGATTTCACCATCCGAAAAAAGGCCTCGAACACCATCAGTGATTGCCCTCAGTAAATTATTTCCTGCTAGGTTTACACCTTCAGGGTCCTATCATCACCCAGCATTCCTGGTCCTTCCTGACATTCTGTAAGGTATTAATTTATACTATTGTTATTATGTAAGTATTTATTTTGTGTGGACAAGTATTCAATAGGTTTAATTGAAACTGAAATTCTTCATTGCATTCAAAGATCGATTACATGACTAGGAATTACAACTACTACATAACCAAGAGAATTCTCTCACCCCATTGCTAATAACTATAAAAATAGGCTTTTACAATGAGATCACAACAAAATTGTTAAGCAGCCTAGTTTACTCCCCCCTTTAATCCCTCTTAATTGAAGAGACACGGATAGTGTTGATGCACTTGCCAGGCATACTCCTAGCTCTCATCGTAAAGTCCATAGCACCTCCAACGGACTAATAGCCTAGGTCCTTCCAATCCCACTTGCTGGCCAAAAATTCTCACAAGGACCTCTTCGTAAGTGAATGGATCGTGGAAGTTCACCGTTCTATCTATTGGGATAATCTTTCCGGCCAGTGGAGCTGCTAAGAAAATGTCCTGCTAGTGGAAGAAGTTGGTGTAATTGTTGGCCAAGGCTGGCGGTAAAGGGTCGACCTTGTACATGGTCCCAGCAAATTCCCAGACGACTCTTACAGGTCCTGTGTATTTGTCGTCCTTCCTTCGATGCTTCCACTCGCAAGGTATTATTGGTTCTAGCCTGACGTACACCCTTAGTCCAATTGGGAATGCCACCTCCTGTGCCGCATTTCCCGAGTCCGCCTCACCTTCTTCGAAGGCATATTCTATAGAGGAAATGGGGTTCGACTCCATGTCACTCACTTCTCCTTCAGACTCTTCAGGGGAAAGGACGGCTAAGAGTTCCACAAAATTTATTTTCACATCAACCTCCTTGTTCATCTTTTCCATCACTTCTTCTTCCAGATCCTCTTCCTCTGGTTCAGACTCTGAAGTCTCCGCCCTTATTTCTGGAGCACTTAGTAATGGCTCCTCTTTCGGCTCAGATTCTGGATCCGAGAGCCAGTCATCGTTGTGGGGTGGGCTCGACATCCTACAGAGAAAATACGACATTATTATACTATTGGTAAGGTTTTAGATTATAAAATGTTTTTACTTGAAGCGTACTAAGAAACATGTGCTTAAGTTTACCTAAGGTCTCAAGAGTTTCTAGACCTAAGCTCTGATACCAACCTGTGACACCCCCACTTTTGGGCATCATATATCAATATAAATAAGTTCCGATATGATAGTTAAAGAAGTATGTTCCAAAGCTTAATCTTAATACAACCCCAAATGTTTGATTTCTTACACCAATCTCTGGGCATTGTTATGTTAATACATAAAATTTCATCAAAATAGATAAAAAGGTGGACAAGACAGGCCTTAATGGCCTGTCTAAACGAGAGAGAGAGAGAGAGAGAGAGAGAGAGAGAGACAGACAGACAGATCGGAACTGATAGCAAAATTTCACAAGTTAAATCCATCAAAATTTTTGCAATGATTCTGACCCTCTAGTGGCTGAGTCTTGGATAAGGCAGACAAAAAAAATCTTGACAACCTTGGAGGTCACAAGGGACAGAGACAAGGTAACCCTAGCCTCTTTCCAATTTGAGCGAGAGGCTAACTATTGGTGGTCTATGGTGATCGATTCACGTCCTAAGCTCTGATGATGGAGTAGAAGAAAGTAGACGCTGCTAAGAACTGCAGTCAGTCAAGAGGAGCTAGACCAATTCGAAACAATCGTTCGTAAAACACCTCTACCCCTTACAACAGAGGATCCCAACAATTGCAGTGGTGCCAACAAAATCACCAAGGGAAGGAATGGTCCGACAAATGTTTTGGCTGTGGACAGGTGGGGCATTGAAGAAGTGAGTGCCCTCAGACAGGAGGTTATGGTTCAGGGCAAGAAAGGGCCACACAGCAGAACAAGTATCAGCCTAATGCTGGGGACAAGTCGGCTTACAACTCTCAACTAGCTGGGATGCAAGCTCAAGCAAAAGGGAACGCTGGAACATCAGCTCCACAACTCCAAGGTACCAAGAATGGTAAGAAGCAGTGGGAACCTAACCCAAGAACAACCGGAAGAGTGTACATATTGAATGAGGAAGGGGACTCGTCAACAATTCAAGGTACTCTGATCCTTATGAATTCTTGTGTGAAAGTACTATTTGATTCTGAAGTTTCCCACTCCTTCATGACTGCTGCATGTGTAAAAGCCTTGGGTTTAGAACCAGAACGGTTAGAAAACCCAATGAGTGTATCATCACCCCTAGGAGGACATACTCAAGTAGATCTGGTATGCAGGTCTTGTGAGCTAGGAGTCTCGAATTTATGTTTAACCTGTGACTTACGGGTTATGAAGATAACAGACTTCAATGCCATTTTAGGGATGGACTGGTTATCTGTCCACAAGGTAGTTATTGATTGCCATAAGAAGACAGTAACCGCTCGTTTAGTGGATGGCATCCGCTTTCAATTTAAGGGGGATAAGCAAGAGTCCTTGTCACCATTTCTCCGAAGATCACGATGGCACAACCAGTTGGCGGGATGGTTAGCTAGCCTGACCATGGGAGACGAAGACCGGATAGACCTAGGCCCATTTAGAGTGGTGTGTGAATATAAAGACGTCTTCCCAGATGAGTTACTAGGATTACCTCCGAAAACGGGAATTGGACTTCACAATCGAATTACAACCCGGGTCATTACCCATATCCATGGCACCCCACCTTATGGGGCCAATTGAGCTTAAGGAGTTAAAAACTCAATTACAAGAATTATTGGACAAAGGGTTCGTCAAACCCAACACTTTGACATGGGGAGTGCCAGCATTATTCGCCAAGAAGAAAGACGACACCCTTAGATTATGTATCGACTACCATCAACTCAATAGAGTTACAATCAAGAATAGATACTCGTTGCCCAGGATCGACGACCTTTTCAACCAACTTCGAGGGTCCAAGTGTTTTTCTAAGATCAATCTTCGGTTCGGATACCACCAACTTAGAATCCGAGATGAGGACATCTCCAAGACTGCATTTCGAACCCAGTATGGTCATTACGAGTTTATGGTCATGCCCTTCGGGTTAACTAACACTCCTAGCGTGTTCATGTGCCTGATGAATAAAATATTCACACCATATCTAGACCAGTTTGTGGTAGCATTTATTGACAACATATTAATTTACTCACATGCTGAAAAGGAGCATGAGAAACACTTAAGGATGTACTACAAGTTTTAAGAGAGAATCAATTGTATGCCAAGGCCAATAAGTGCGAGTTCTGGCTAAATGAGGTGAAATTTCTGGGTCATGTTGTCTTCGAGAATGGAATCTCAGTGGACCCGGCAAAGGTTGAAGCGGTAACCAAATGGAAGCAACCCAAGACGGTTTTTGAAATTAGAAGCTTCGTAGAACTGGTTGGCTATTATAGAAGATTCATCCAGGACTTTTTGAAAGGTTAACCAATGCCCTAATTTTGATTATCGCCAAGTGTGATGTTGGGTATAGTGTCTACTGTGATGCCGCTAAGGAAGAATTAGGAAGTGTATTAATGCAAGAAGGGAAGGTCATAGCCTACGGGTCTAGACAATTAAAAAACCATGAAAAGAATTACCTCACTCACGACCTAGAGTTGGCAGCCGTAGTGCATGCGCTCAAGTCTTGGAGGCACTATTTGTAAGGTGAAAATTTTGAAGATTTTATGGACCACAAAAGCCTGAAATACCTGTTCACCCAAAGGGATTTAAACATGAGGCAGAGGCGATGGATAGAGTACCTCGAAGATTATCATTTCACATTGTCTTATTACCTAGGAAAAGCTAATGTGGTAGCCGATGCATTAAGTCGCAAGTCAAGGGAAGTCATGGCTAGTATTGCAATAAAACAATGGGAAATGGTGGAGACTCTCAACAACTTTGGAGTCCGATTGGAACTACAAGGCGAGAGGATCTATTTGTATGCCTTAGCCTTTACTCCCAAGTTACTCCATAACGTCTTGGAAGCCCAAAGTATGACCATGAGGCAATTTTCCTCAAGGCACGACTTACATCAGGCGAGCTGTTACCTGGTTCGGACATCTCTAAAGATGATGGCTTAAGATTTCAAGGTCAGACATTCGTGCCTGACATCGAGCCCTTGAGAGAAGAGGTGCTAAATGAATTTCATCAATTAGTCTTTGCAGTACACCCAGGGGGAACAAAGATGTACCGGGATCTGAAACGCCAGTATTGATGGAATGGCATGAAGAAGGACGTAGCAACAATGTTAAGATGCTTCACCTGCTAGCAAATAAAAACTAAGCACCAAAAATCAGCAGGAACACTTCACAATCCTCAAGTGGAAATGGGACCACATCACGATGGACTTTGTGTCTGGCTTGCCAAGAACTCCTCTAGGACATGATTGTGTTTAGGTAATTGTGGACCGACTGACCAAGACCTCTCACTTCTTACCCATAGGGACAACCGACAAGTTGGAAGCATCAAGTTAGTTATTTATCAAGGGAATCGTCAGATTGCAGAGGGTGCCAGTTTCTATTGTACCGGACCAAGACCCTCATTTCACATCCCATTTTTGGCAGAGCCTACAAAAAGCCATGGGCACAAAACTATGCCTTAGTACTGCCTTTCACCCGCAGACCGATGGACAGTCTGAGAGGACCATTTAAACATTAGAAGATATGTTGCGAGCTTGTGTGATGGATTTTAAAGGAAGCTGGGAGAAGCATTTGCCCTTGGTAGAATTTGCCTATAATAATAGTTTCCAGACTAGTATTGGTATGGCACTATATGAAGCTCTTTATGGACGACCTTGTAGATCGCCGTTGTGTTGGACAGAGGTTGGAGAAACAGCTTTATTAGGTCCAGAGATAGTTCAGGAAACCACCGAGAAAGTGAAGTTAATACGGCAGAGAATCCTGACAGCTCAAAGTCGGCTGAAGAGTTATGCCGACCAACGAAAAAGGCCGTTGGAGTTTGAAGTAGGCAACCACGTGTTTTTAAAGGTCAAAACCACGTCGAGGAACATTCCATTTTGGGAAGAAAGGCAAATTAGCACCCCATTATGTAGGATCCTTTGAGATCTTAGGTAAAGTGGGAACTGTGGCCTATTGGTTGGCACTGCCTCCCCAATTTGCCAGAGTGCACAACGTTTTCCACGTCTCGATGCTACGAAAGTATGAGCCTCACGCATCACACGTCATCAATTGGAAGGAGATCAACCTAGATGCTGATGCGGCATTTGAAGAAAGTCCAGTGGAGATTCTGGATCGAAAAGACAAAATATTACAAGAAAAGGCAATTCCGTTGGTTCGAGTACTTTGGTGACATCGGGGAATAGAGGAATCAACATGGGAGAGAGAGGACGCTATGTGCCTCAGCCATCCTCAGCTATTCAAGTAAGAAGAATGTAATTTCGAGGACGAAATTATTTTTAGAGGGATAGGTTGTAAGGCTCGGGAATTTTGTAACAAATTTATTAAAAAAAAATTATCTTTTTCTTGAAGAGTTATTCTAATTTAATGCATAAGATATAGAAATTTGGCACACTTTAAATTAATCATTGTTTAGAGGCCTTGATTAAACTAAATCCTAATTAACACTAATCCTCATAATTAGATTAAGGAAGCTTCTAAAGGCAATTTAAAATTTTGTCCTCACTTGATTGTCTTATTCATGAGTATGTATATATATATATATATAATAGGAAGAGAGAAGACCAGCCAAGTCAACTCTCATGGAGAATGATTGATTTTGTCTTATATAAGGATTCATCTCAAAAGTGCAGCACACTTAGCATGCTTAACCAGCCTTTTTCTTACCATTGAGTGAAGAGATGGGTTGTCATAAGTGTGCTTGTTGGGTAGACAACCCCCCAATGGCCATACATGCATGGATTCTTTTACCAAATATTTTCTTTTTACTCTCCCTCTCATTTTAGTCTATATATGAAACACAAGCTCCCCTAACTCCCCACTTACAATTTTTGAATGGAGCTAGAGAGTGGAGAGGGAGAGAAAGAAAAGAGAGAAATGAGAGAAAGAGACGAAGGAGGAAGGAAGGAGAAGGACTCATCACTTTAAAGGTCTTCAAAGCTTCACTAAGGTAAGATACTTAGAAATACTCCACTTCTTTAAGTTTTGGAAAATGTATGCAAAACAATCTGATATGCCTTATAATACATGAAGGAAGCAAGAACAAACCCAATAGGAGAGGTCTCTCTTGCATGCCTTAGATGAACTCACTTGTCTTATCTCTTATTATTTTTATATTCTCTTTGCTCTATTGTCATAACATGTAGTACCTCCTGAATGTAAGAAAAATATCTCTCCGTAAATAATGTAGCCTAACATGCCTAAGTAGAGAACTAAGAAAGACAACCCATTGCCCATTCGAACAGAAACCGCATTGTGCAGAATCTGTTTGCACTTCAAACCATGAAATAAATCCCTTATTTATTATTTTGAAAATCTAAAGCTACTTGAATTATTTTAGGGTCTTATTTATATGTGAGAATTCTGTGAAAATTATTTGACACTACTTTATAGCAAAAAATATGCTTTATGTTCACCTTTGCTGTTAAGACAGTAGCAAGGCCTACTTTACATGGCCACGGTTTCTTCCACATAATGAAATTTTGAGTGATTCAAATTGGAGATGTGAGGTTTCTAAGTTATCTTTCCAATGCCACAGGTTTCAATTTATTTCATCACGTATGGGGTGAGATGTGTCTGTTTTTCAAAAACACGACGAATCTGGAGCTACCTACTGTTTTTAATTTATTTGGACATCTTCCAGTGGCCAAATGACTTCGAGCCCTACTTCAAAAATGTTCCCAACTAAATAATCTATAACTCCACCAAAAATCAAAATTTTTAGATATCATTTACTATCATTTCTATATTTTTATTTGAGGGGACAGTTTGCTGGAAACCTTTCAGAATCTGGAATCAAGTTAGTGATGGCTTAAAACCTTTTTGTCTTACCTCATTCTTACATATTTTGTCTTGCATGCACTTAAATATGCTTCATCAGTTGGAATGAATCATGATATGTATATTTTCATCAAGAGCTATTATAATCATAATATGGGGAAAATGAAATGGGTGATTTTGGACCATGTGCATATGGATGAATGCAAGGAAAAGGTATTTCGATGTTTTGTTGGTTCAAGGTGTGCCTTGGTTCCAAGGAAATGTGATTATATAGTTTGCAAAGCCTTGACATGGCCCAGATCATATTCTAACCTCACGGATTTGGTTTTGGGATAAGGATAGCAGTGAGGGTCTCACACAGATGGAGTACCTCTAGAAGGCCGGTTCTCTTGAGACGGACCACTGATGATATGCCCTGAGTATTTAACTCAGCAAGTAGCATCTTTAGATCCAGTGCCTTGCAATCAAGAGGAGGTGCAGAATAGTCTCTAGCCAGGGTCCATGGTTGGGTAGGATAACACTCCACAGGGAGTCACTGTAGGCTTACAGAAGTTACTATTAAATAAGATTACGTTATAAACTCTATGATAACCTGACATTTGCATTGTGAATATATTCGTGATGGATCATGTCTATATATATATATATGTTTTCGCTGCGCTATTATCTTTTTTGTGATGATTGTATAATTTTACATGTTAATCAACTCCACTGTGTTATTATTGCATAAGTTTTCAAATTGTAAAAAGTTGCTAGTTTTTTTTGGGGTTTCTTGTATCCTATTGGGCTTTGTAACTCACGGCGTTTAATGCCAGGTGAAGAAGAAAGAGAAAATCTCAGGGAAGATCTTGTCGAAGATGCCGAAGTTCAGCAATGGTTCACTTAGAATCGTCTTAGCCTAGCCATTAAGGCCTGTCTTGCCCACCTTCTTATCTACTTTGATGAAATTTTATGTATTAACATAACAATGTCCGGAGATTGGTGTAAGAAATCAAACATTTGGGGTTGTATTAAGATTAAGTTTTGGAACGTACTTCTTTAAGTGTTATATCAGAACTTAATAGTTAACCATGTTGAATTATTTATATTAATATAAGATGCCCAAAAGTGGAGGTGTCACAGCTTGGTATCAGAGCTCAGGTCTAGAAACCCTTAGTATGCTTCAAGTAAAAACATTTTATAATCTAAAACCTTACCAATAGTATAATAGTGTCGTATTTTCTCTGTAGGATGTCGAGACCACCCTATAACGATGACTGGCTCTCAGATCCAGAATCTGAGCCGAAAGAGGAGCCATTACTAAGCGATCCAGAAATAGGGGCAGAGACTTCAGAGTCTGAACCAGAGAAAGAGGATCTGGAAGAAGTGATGGAAAAGGTGAACGATGAGGTTGATGTGGAAATAAACTTTGTGGAACCCTTAGCCTTCCTTCCCCCTGAAGAGTTTGAAGGAGAAGAGAGCGACACGGAGTTGGACCCCATCTTCTCCATAGAATATGCCTTCGAAGAAGGCGAGGCGGACTCAAGAAATGTGACGCAGGAGGTGGCATTTCCAATTGGACTAAGGGTGTATGTCAGGTTAGAACCAATAATACCTTGGGAGTGGAAGCATCGAAGGGAGGATGACAAATATGCGGGACCTGTAAGAGTCGTCCGGGAATTTGCTGGGACCATGTACGAGGTTGACCCTTTACCACTAGCCTTGACCGACAATTACAATAACTTCTTTCACCAGCAGGGCATTTTCTTAGCAGCTCCACTGGCTGGAAAGATTATCCCTATGGATGGAACGGTGAACTTCCACGACGCACTCACTTACGAAGAGGTCCCTGTGAGGATTCTAGGCTAGCAAGTGGGATTGGAAGGACCTAGGCTGTTAGTCCGTTGGAGGTGCTACGGACTTTACGATGAGAGCTGAGAGTATGCCTGGCAAGTGCATCAAGACTATCCGTAGCTCTTCAATTGAGAGGGATTGGAGGGAGAGTAGACTAGGCTGCTTAACAATTTTGTTGTGACCTCATTGTAAAAGCCTAGTTTTATAGTTATTAGCAATACAGTGAGAGAATTCCCTCGGTTATGTAGTAGTTATAATTCCCGATCATGTAATTGATCTTTGAATGCAATGAAGAATTTCAATTCCAATTAAACCTATTGAGTACTTGTCCACACAAAATAAATACTTACATAATAACAATAGTATAAATTAATACCCTTGCAAAATGTTAGAAAGGACCAGGAATGCTAGGCGACAACAGGACCCTGAAGATGTAAATCTAGTAGTAAATAATTTACTGAAGGCAATCATTGATGGTGTTCGAGACTTTTTCCCGGGTGGTGAAATCCCTAGCAGAACTCTCCAATTAAACGTGTTTAGGCTGGAGTAGTTCTCGGATGGGTGACCCACTAGGAAGAATAAATCTGTGCGCGCGTGGCCTAAAGTGGACAATATCGATAACATGTGAAGGGTTGGGCGTTACAAATGGTATTAGAGCCGACTCTCAGGAGTACCAAGTGTGGGCCCCTGGCATCTCTCGGTGTATGTGGGTGGGCTTGCGAGCTGGCAACCTATTGCACGGGGATGTGCAGCCCTAAGGGGGGTAGATTGTAAGGTCCTGATGTCCCACATTGAGAATAGAGGAAGAGTTCTTGGGCTATAAAAGTAAAAACCTGGACCTTTATATAGCATCAAGGCCTTTTCCTGGGTGGTGAAATCCGTAGCAGAACTCTCCAGTTAAGCGTGTTTAAGCTGGAATAGTTCTGAGATGCGTCACCCACTAAGAAGAACAATTTGAGTGGGCATGGCCCAAAGCATCGATGACATGTGAAGGGTTAGGGCGTTACACGGCCCCATCGTCAACCATTTTGGGTGCTGGATCCATTGATCATTTTTTCAAGGTAAATGATGTGGAAGAGCATTTGTGCTCATAACATTTGAGGTGTACACCGAAGAACCAATGTAAACTAGTCTATTTCCAAGCACGACATCTACCCAGAAAGAACGATCAATGGATCCGACACCCACAGTAGTTAACCATGGGGTTGTCTTCACCACTAACTTAGACAATGGACTATTATAGCAGGCAATGCAAATCATGAATATCACTTTCATCATAGCAACAAACCCACCTCTAGTAATGGCACTTGTGTAATATGGGGTTTCAATTTCTCCTATTGAAAGTGATAATATTTGGAGTCCATCTTTTTATGGCACTTTCCATTGCAACCAATATATTAGAATTAGAGCACTAATCCAATGCACATGCCTTATACATGTATTGGATGCAATTACCTTAGCAATGTCCTCTGCAAATCCGAAAATGTTGGCATGTTCGACAAGGGCACCAGCATGTCACAGACTGGGTGCTTGTCATCTTCCCGAAAAGCTGACAACACGAGTGGTACTACGTATCCTTATGCATTATGCCCAAGGACCAACCCTGGTGATGCGATAAAGATCTACCCTGCATGCCTTCCCGCTCATAAACTAATGCGCTTGAAAAGTGCTTGCTGTAGAACTTGCATCTCTAATGAGTCAGTACGTGACATGCTACCACCGTCAATCCCTAACGCCTTCATCATGGGGACATTACCCTACCTACCTCTATGCTTATCCATTTCCCTACCCCGTGTGGATAACACCTTTGTTGCAGACCCCACAATGAAGGTGCTTGGTATAAGTCCCACATACTATCCCTATCACAGTGTCCCTAGGCTGGCTCCAACAACACCCTTGTTTGTCATCTTCCTGAGAAGCCGACTCCACGAGTGGTACTGCGTACCCCTGTGCATTATGCCCAAGGACTAACCCAGGTGATGTGATAGAGATCTACCATGCCTGCCTTACCGCTTACAAACTAATGCCATTGCAAGGTGCTTGGTGTAAAACTCGCATCTCCAATGAGTCAGTCCAATGAGTCAGTACTCGTATCTCGTAGTGACTGATAGTCTCCACCAAAATGGTTCATGACTTTATTAGATTTGAGATTTTTAGACCCCACAGCAAAGTATCTTACACCAACCAATTTTCTATTGCACAAGCTTGAATTGAACTCCTCTCCATTTTCACAAAAACAATTCCAACTAATAGGTACTAACCCAAGTCCTACATCATTGAGGCTTTCAACTTCTGGTCATATGCCAAAGTCCACTAAACCAATAACCACATTTTCAGCAAAGTTGGACTTTGACCCTAGGCCAAAATTTATTTTAAGGCCCAAAAATTTTAGTGATTGAGTAATATGAAGAGACATAATTGTCTTATCTTTCATCACATCTAGGACTCTAGTAGTGTGAGTAATATATTCAATTTCTTCCTCCGTCAACTGTACAACGAAACCTCTCAATACCTTGTGGGCATGTTTGATTGACAGGATTAGAGCATGGGATTGGAATTATTAATCCATGGGCTTAATAATCCTGTGTTTGTTTTGAAATTTTGTTTCAAGATTATTAATCCAATGGATACTTAATCCAACAAATTTGTAGTATTATTAGTAATGGGGTAGGAGTGGGATTATATATCCTGAGCTGAAAAATAAAATAAAAAGGCTCTTTTACCCTTGACTAAAAATTAAAACACTTATTATTTTTATATAATTTAATATTTTAGAAGGCTAAAAAAATTTTTTTAAAAAAAATTTGATATTTATTTTATCAAATTAGTTTATATTTAAAAAAAATTAAAAAACAAACCAAACATGGTCTTTGTATTTTGTATTTTTATTAGCTTTTATTTATTTATTTATAATTTGTTTCAAAACCACGTTTAAAAAGAAATTTTGATAAAGTAAAGATTCTGAAGAAACATAGATGGAAGGTAAGATTGGAAAAGAAGATAAATATAGTTGTAATCCTGCATTAATATGTTTTCTTATCCAATACAAATCAAACAATAGACAAGGGGATAATTTATCCTACTAATCCAATTAGATAGTGAATACCATACTAATTTGATGAGATTATTAATACCTTCACTATTAGTATTGTAAATCATGGCCTATAGGTATAAAATATTCTCTCATTCAACCATTTTGCTTCGTTAAAAAGTTGAGAGAATGTTGAATTTTTGTTGACAAAAATTAAATAACTAGACATGTTAGTTCCAGCAGCAGAATTGAAGAAGAATACAAAAATAATAAGAAGGATGACGAACGAAGCCATTGCGTGCAAGAGTAAAATGCTAGCTTTCGTTTTGCTTAGCAAAAGGGAAATTTTTTTTTTTTTGAAAAGCTAGGTGTAGAAATAAATCACACTACACTAGACTATTATATAACATGAGAAAATAATTGATAACACAAGTACACTACGTGAATTTGATAAGTTGGAGTGATAAATGTACTAAATAATTAAATTATTGTCTCTTGTATCAGCAAAACCCTTCTCTTCTATCTCCATCAAGTTTTTTTCTTTTTCATTTGTTATTTTCCTCTAAATTCAAATATGAGATTTTCATAGAAAATCCATTCACCTACTACGTTCTTTCCCTCTATTAGATTTTTAATTGTCAATCTTTGACTAATTGAAGGGTTTTTTAAAGATGATTTCAGTGTCTTTGATAGGGAGAAAAAAAATATTACAAAAAAAGTTTGTAGGAATTCATAGTGTTGCCAGAGAAGGAGGAGAAGAAAAAAAAATTAAAAAAGTAATTCGTCGGAATCCGTGGTGTCTTCAGAGAAAAATGAGACTAAAAAAATTCGCCAACAATCCTTTGTGTGCAATTATAGTCGTAAATAACTTTTTTTCCGATGGAGAAAACATATACGACTCAAATAAAATTTCATGTTAGTGACATTGATTTTAAGCGACAACAACTTACCAACGGAGCAAGCACTAGCGATGGCTATAAAAATATTGCTAATTTTATTTTAAAACGGTTTTACCATTTTTTCGTCAATAACTCGCTGTTTGAAAATTCTAATTTGCCATCTATAATAATTGGTGACAGCATGCATGTCAACTCAAAAAGTTTTTGCGACCACATTAAGTTCGTCTCTGATTTTGCCGTTATCATGCCATCTCAAAAAGTTTTCGCAACAACAAATACATTTTGAGGCAACACCTTGCTGACTCAAAAGCCCTCTTATTAGTAATGATTCTCCATGAAAGGCTAGGCATCTTCTTTAGGATTAAGATGAAATCCTAGCCGAGTAACTAGGATTATGTATTGTAGTTAGTTTTGATTTGATTTGGACATGTATAACTTTTGAGAGTTTTATTCAATAATTTTTTTATTCTAATTATATCTTCAATTTCTATAAATACATGCTATACAACTGTTTTGTTTGCGTGTCTATTGAAATCATGAGACGAGATCATGATAAGAGGAGATGAGTCATGTTGAACCCTAATTTAGTGTGGAAGATCAAAACTAAATTGCCCTTGCAATATGCCACCTTTCCTAGAAACTACTTATTGGGATTATGGGGACTAGCCAAGAGTTCAACTAGGTAGCGCTGATGAATAATGGGCTAACAGCCAAAATGGATTAAAGATAACCTCACTTAGCAAAGTAGAAAATCAAATTCAAAGTACCCCATGGCTATGAGACTATGACATCACAGCCTATGCATAACCTAGTCCCTTCAATAGCACGTCATTTATGGTGATGTAGAATCACATTCTATATATAATATGACATCTATATAAATACATTCACTTATGATTTTTGACTCTCTCTCTCTCTCACCAACACCCTACATCTAAGGTTGTTAAGATCGGGATCCTACGCAGGATCGTTTTGGGGGTCTGTCGGATTGGATCGTAGGATCGGATCGAAAATCGTAAGATCCTACTAAAATGATAAAAAAATGCAATAAATTTTATGACTAAATAATACTATTAAAATATATATAGAATAAGTCCCAAAAAAAGAAACATAGCAATTCAATGCAGCATTCAAACATTTTTTTTCAAAAAAAGAAGTTAAAAACATAAAAACCAAATACCAACACTAGCACACCATTGTCATTGTTTTTTAATGAAAACAAAACAAACTAAATAAAGGTCACAATATTTCATCCTTATTATTTAAATATGGTTAGAAATTTTTTATATGATTTTAAATCAAAATACAATGTGAATTATAAAGGTAAAATGACTTATCAAAAAAATAAAAAATTATAAAGGTCAGATGACCGTAATACCTTCAAATTCTATATTTTTTTTGTTATTTTATTTATCTCTCCTCTCTCATATACATAATTTGTAATATCTAATATTAATTCAATTAATCACAATTAATTATAAATTTTTAATTATTTATTGTAATTCTTAACTTTCTATTTTAATTTTTATTTAATTATAATTTAGATCAAAATTAATCCTAAATATTTGCTTACTTATTGTAATTTCTAACTTTTTAATCTAATTTTAATTTAAATATATTTAAGATCACAATTCATCCTAAATTCTTAATTATTTATCGTAATTCCTAATATGTTAATATAATTTTAATTTAATAATATTTTAAATCAATTCTTAATTATTATTTATTTTATGTTTTTATTTAATTATATTTGAAATCAATATTTAATTATTTTAAACAAAGAAAAAAAAAATCAAATGGCAATGAATCACTTTTATAGCCAAGTCAAATTATATGCACCCAACACAGCAAAGAAGAGAAGCAGACCTGGAGTCACAGTGAAGAAGAGAAAGGGAGAAGAAGAAGAAGAAGAAGAAGATGGAGTTGCAGCGTACCTGGAGTCGCAGCTTTGTTTGCCCTAATCTTCTTCGTTTGATGTTGAATCTCTCTTTCCCCAGGCCAGGCTTCTTCGTTTGCCCTAATCGCAGTAGGTGAAGCTTCGTTTTGCATTGAATCTCTCTGCTTCTCTCATTTTAGCTCTCGATTTTGCTTTTAAGTTGCCCAAAAAATCCTTCAAATCTGGATCGCATGGAGTCGCGATCCAGATGCGATCCTAACGATCCCGAAGATCCCAAAACGATCCCACCACGATCCTGATCTGGGGTCGATCCGATGTACGAGTCGGATCGAATGGTGTATATTGAGTCGTAGGATCGTACGATCCTGCGATCTGGATCGCGATCTTAACAACCTTGCCTACATCCCAAGACTCACGGCCACACCATTGCCTATTTTAATAGAAAAATTTTATCAATTTTTATCAGTCCGACCTATCAATATAAACACAAGGTTCCGGGCAATTGTTTTTTTTAGGGCTGTTCATTAATTCTTCCAACCCGGCTGACCTGAACCAACCCGACACATAACGGTCGAGTTATTTGTTACTCAGTCGGAAACGAGTGTGCAACAGCCAAAAAAAAAAAAAAGGGTCATTGGATTCAAAGCATAGCACCCGATTAAAGCCCGACTGACTGAAGTAGTTAAAGTTGCTGTTTGGCAAGTGGGTTGAGTTTAGAATTAAAAAAATACAAAAAGACAAAATAGACTAAAATAAGCCAATAAGACAATATCACATCCAAACCATAATCATTTTACTTTTTTTCTTACAAAAAAGTTGAAAAGTAAAAAAAAAAAAATTCTTTCCAAATCGAAATAATAAGGCCCATTTTGTCAACAACAAAAAAAAGTCCCCTTTTTTTGAATTTTTTTGTCTTTAGTGATTTTTTTTTTTTCAAAATTATGTCAATTTTTTTACTTTTCCAGTCCATCTTGTCGAGACGAATCTAAAAAGTATATATATTTTTTTGAAAAATTCCAAAAAAAAATCACTAAAGACAAAAATAAGCAAAAAAAAAAAATGTTTATTTTGACTAATTTTTGTCTTTTCTAAATTTTTTTTATTTTTTTTTAAAAATTATAATTTTCTAGTTTGTCTTATCAAGCTGAATCTAGAAATTTTAATTTTTTTTAAAAAGATAATTAAAGACGAAAATAAGCTAAAATAAAAAAAGGTCTTAAATTAGCCAAAAAAAATCAAAAAATCAACTTAAAAAAGTTATTTCAAAGACAACCCAAATTCTAACTTTATACGTGTAGGGTCATATCACTTCTTCTAGAAATGCATATTTTATACATTCTAATAAATGCTTTGGCAGAGTTATTGATGAGTAGGGTTATAAATGAACTGAACTGTTCACGAACATGCTCGGTTCGACTCGTTAAGAATTCAGCTCGGCTTGTTTAAACAAACTGAACTTGAACTTGAACTCGAGCTCGAGCTCAAATAAGCTCGACTCGTTTATTTTTATTTAAATTATTGTGTGTGTCAATTTCCGACCACACTGCCAAACTAGTACTCAGCTGTAGAACACCGGCAGAATAGATTAAGCCCGAACGACCTGCAACAGAAAGAAGAGAATCCCGCGGTGGTTCGTCCACCCGGGGACACTCCGACGATTAAGTCAGTAAAATATCTCTCAAAGATAACCAACAGTGCTTAACTCACTAGACAGAGCATAAAAAGCATACCTTAGATCTATGGGGGTGCCTCACTTTTATAGCCAACACAATCTTAGTGCCAATAGAACCCTAGCTCCAATGGACTTAGGATTACTGCTAATCTTGGACTCCCAGTAGGATTATGATAAACTCTCTAAGAGTTTCATCTTTACCAAACTGAAGTCTTCTCCCATTCTAAGACTCTTGTCCCTTATCCGTTTATCCCGAATTCCGGTATCTTCACAGATAACCTCGGCCTAGCCGAGATCACCTCAACATCATGAACAGGACATGTGGCACCTTGGCTGACACGTCGGCGTTACCTTGGCCACGTGTTGGTACTCAGAAAATATATCTCCACAACTGCCCCCTAGGTTCTATTACCTCGACATTCTGAGGTGATGAAACCTATATCATTTCTCCCATTTAGCACGTCGACTAAGCTCGCTTCATCAGCTATTGCCGAAGTCAGAACTCGTCGGCTCAATATGACCAAGACCTATAGTCTGTTTTCATCAATGCCTTATAACCAATGACCAAGTTCGTTTCAAGTTTCTCAGCCGAAACCGTCCTCCTAGCCGAGGTATTTGCTTCATTGAATCAAGAACTCCAAGAGTTCCAACATGCGTATGAGCTGGCACGTACAGTATTTCAACCGTTTTTACCACGCGTCTTTCCCCTACTGGACCTTCGTTCTTGTTCAAACTTTCTCTCTTAAATCCTCCATTGGTACTTTTGCGAAGCTTTCTGCAACCAGTTTTCACTCTCTCCCTCCAGTGAGGCTTTTGTTGCACTTCTTTGCTTACTACCACCGTCTGATACTGGCGTACTTCACACCGGCTTTTTTGTAATCTAAACAATCATTCTTCAATGTTAGGTCAAAGTGCCTTCTTTCTTTTTCTGAATGCATTCTTTAATTTCTTTTTTTAACATGGTTGTATATGTCTTCTTTTTACTCTTGTATGATTCTGTACTTTAAAATAATTTTCATGTCTTCAAAATACACCTTAACTGTGCAATCTCCTCGGGGTGTAACACCTCGGTTGTACCCACTTAACGATTTATCTCAGCCTCGGCTTAACACTTGAAAATATTTTTTACAATATTTTTACAAGTGTTATTTACAACTCGATAGTTCACTCTTAGCAAGACTTCTGTCTTCAAATTTCTTCCAAGTCTTGGCAACATGGTAATCTCAGCAAGTTTGTAGATATTTCTTTCAACATAACATTGGCTTAACTTGTAAATTTTTTCAAAACTTTCAACAAGTGTTAAACTAATATTCTTTTAACATAACCTCGGTTAACTTTAACTTGTAAATTTAAATTTCAACAAGCGTTAAATGTGACCACGGTTTAACTTCAACTTATAAATTTCAATTTCAACAAGTGTTAAACATGACCTCGGTTTAACTTCAACTTGTAAATTTTAATTTCAACAAGTGTTAAACACGTCCTCGGTTTAACTTCAACTTGTAAATTTCAATTTCAACAAGTGTTAAACACGTCCTCGGTTTAACTTCAACTTATAAATTTCAATTTTAACAAGTGTTAAACACGACCTCGGTTTAATGGTTTAACTTCAACTTATAAATTTCAATTTCAACAAGTGTTAAACATGACCTCGGTTTAATTTCAACTTGTAAATTTCAATTTCAACAAGTGTTAAACACGTCCTCGGTTTAACTTCAACTTGTAAATTTCAATTTCAACAAGTGTTAAACTAATTTTAGCTTTCCAAGAACCATTTTCCAACTCTCTGCCCCCTAATGTGAACCTAAGTTCCACTTGGGTTCTCATTAAACATATGGCTTTAACCTTGTCACCGAGGTCAGATTCAAACAAAGACTGGCCGAGGTCACCAACCTCGGTCTCTTTGTTAATCTGACTGGTATGCAGTTGGCTCCAATCTGTGTTTCAGCTGATATGCCCTATTGCCGACAACCTTTCTCAGGCTAAGGTCCCTAACTTTGAACTCTCTTGCGCTGACCTTCTTGTTATAAGCCCTAGCAAGTTGTTGCTGGTATGCCACCAGCCGAATTGATGTTCTATCGCACGTTGCAATTGGATTTCAAAACATTTTCATGTTTTTTTGCATAGGCTTCAGCTTCCTTTTGCACGTAAGGCCAAAAGAATCCTTACGACATTGCTCTATGGGCAAGGGACCTACACCCTACATGGCTTCCACATACTCCTTTGTGGACCTTATATAAAAATTCTTTAACTTAGGCCAAACTCTTCTCTTCTCCGACTTAATCATCTAGGCCAAGATCTTGTCTTATGGGATCTGGGATTCTGGAATCCAGGATCTGCTCACTTGGGCTGAGCTCTTGTCTTCTTGTATCTAGTGTTATCTTGGCTTTGCTTCGGCGAACCATTTATCTTCTCTTGTTTGGACGCCTTTGCCCCCGGCGTGTCCTCCTCGGTTCTGGCATACTTTTCTATCCTGGCCATCAGCTTCTCCATGCTTTTCGGTAATGTCTTTGCCAGTGATTTTCGAAGCAGATAGTTATTCTTCAAGCCGTTTTTAAATGACACAACCGCCACCTCCTAGTTGCATCCTGGTATTCGGTTGAATACCTCATGATACCTTTTGGCATAGGCCCTAAGGCTTTCATCATCGCCGATCTTCAGGGCTATTAAGGCATCCACCCTCAATGACTGTAGCTTGTTTGTCACGAACCTGGCCATAAACATCTCGGCCAGGCCTTCCCAGGTTTTCACAGTTCCTTTCGGTAACTTGTGAAACCAATCCGATGCAATTTCTCCGAATGATAAGGGAAACACCTTACAGAGCAACGACTTGTTCCTGGTGTACAACGCCATGGAGTTCAGGTACAAACCGACGTGGAAGTTAGGGTTCGACTTACCATCGTAGATCTGGAATCTCATGCTAAATCTCTTCGGGGCTTCGAATTTGTCCAATTTTACCGAGAACGGCGTTCTCGGCTTTACCGGGGAGGTTACCTTGGCATCTTGTTGCTTCCTTTATAGGTGATCCCCCAGATCTTCTTTGGTCTGTCCAAGAGCTCAGCTATCTCTTGACTTCAGCCTTTTCGATGTACTACTCCTAGTTTCATTATGGGTCCTTTTGGACTTCCCTCCATTGGTTGCGTCGAAGCATAACTCCTGTCCTTGAACATACCGATGTTCTTTGGGGTCGGCTTCCTTGGTGCGATGCGTTCTCCTCGATTCTTTCCTTCTGGACTCTCCTCGCCCGACCTCCCTTGAAGGTCGGTGAGAGTGTTTTTTGGTCCCGTGTGTCTTTGAGATCAGAGGGATCGCTTTCGCCTCCTTCGGGCATTGGCATTGGAATCGGCGTGTCCTGCAGCGGGAATGGTGGTTGCATGACGTTGTTTTGCATCATGAAATTGACGATCGATTGTAGGTCGGCCAATTTGTTCGCCATCTCTTTCACCTCTTCATCCCTCTGCAGGCATCTATCCTTCCATACCTGGAGGTTGTCCTTGTTGTAATACCCGCTTCGATCCAATTTTTTTTGGTACGTCGCCCTCCTGGCCGACGTCTTTCTTGCCATGATTTTGACCCTTAGTCTCCTCGTTGCAACCATCTCCCTCCATGTTAAGGTCAATGTGTTTACTGTTTCCAGCAGGGATTTCGTCCCCAACCTTTTCTTTCTGTCCGTCGCTGGCCATCTATCCTCCTTTCTTTCCTACATATGGCGCCAAATCGTGTGTGTCAATTTCCAACCACACTGCCAAACTAGTACTCAACTGTAGAACATCGGCAGAATAGATTAAGCCCAAATGACCTGCAACAGAAAGAAGAGAATCCCGCGGTGGTTTGTCCACCCGGGGGCACTCCGACGATCAAGTCGGTAAAATATCTCTTAAAGATAACCAATAGTGCTTAACTCATTAGACAGAGCATAAAAAGCATACCTTAGACCCATGGGGGTGCCTCATTTTTATAGCTAACACAATCCTAGTCCCAATAGAAGCCTAGCTCCAATGGACTTAGGATTACTGCTAATCGTGGACTCCCAGTAGGATTAGGATAAACTCTCTAAGAGTCTTACCTTTACCCAAATTGAAGTCTTCTTCCATTCTAGGACTCTTGTCTCTTATCCGCTTATCCCGGATTGCGGTATCTTCGCAAATCACCTCGGCCTAGCCGAGATCACCTCAGCGTCATGAACAGGACATGTGGCACCTCGGCTGACACGTCAGCGTTACCTTGGCCACGTGTTGGTACTCAGAAAATATATCCCCACAATTATATAATAAATATATTATTATTTATATATTAAATAATATATATAAATAAGAGTATAAATACATTATTTAAATGTTAAATAATTTAAATAATATAAATAATATTAAAAAAATATCTTATCGAGTTGAGTCGGGCCGAGCTGAGTCGAGTCGAGCCGAACCGAGCCGAACCAAATTCAGACCCCATTACACATTAAGCCGAGCTTAAATTCAACTTGAGTCGAATCGTTTACAGCCCTATTGTGAGAAACCCTTTATCACAGTGTTTCTCTTTTATCATATCACGTCATTCAAAGAGCCTCTTCACATCTTCCAAAGAGTCTCGTGGGTAACTTATTTCTCTCTCTAGCTCTTCTCTTTTCACTTTATTTTTCAAAATCAAAAAGCCTCTTTGTCTTCTCTCTCATCTATAGTTATCCTCTCTCTCATCACTTTAATCAAATAGCCTCTCCCTCTCCTCTCATCTCACGCTTTTGGTGGTTGAAATGATGAAATGGTTTGAGTGAAGGTGACGTTGAGATCACAGCAGTGAAGATGGTGAACAGCCCTAGTTTTTGCTTTCTCTTTCTTCTGCAACACCATGGATTCCAATTACTTTTTTTTTTAGTCTCTTTTCATTCTTCTTATTCTTCGACAAGACTTGCGAATTCCGGCAAACTATTTTTTTAATCTCCTTCTCCAACACACAATGGATTGTCAATAAAAAATTTTTTCAGACAATAAGTTGCCAACAAAAAAATAGCAAAAACTATTTAAAAAAAATTTAGTGACATTTTTATAGCCATCACTGTTGCTTGTTGCATTGATAAATTGCTGTCGCTTAAAATCAATCTCACCAAAATAAAATTTTATTTGAGTCATATATGCTTTTGTAATTGGAAAAAAAGTTTTAAATTTTTTTTTACAAAAAATAGTTATTTACAATTATAATTGCAAACAATGGATTGCCAATGAATTTTTTTAGTCTCATTCCTCTCCAAAAACACCATGGATTCTGACCAACTATTTTTTTAATTTTCTTTTTATTTCTTCTCTCCTTCTCTGGCAACACCATGAATTCCAACAAACTTTTTTTATAATTTTTTTTCCTCCCTATTAGAGACATTGAAACCAAATTAAGAAAAATCCTTCCATTAGCCAAAGATTGAAAATTAAAAATCTAAGAGAGGGAAAGAATGTAGTAGGCGAATGGATTTTCTATGAAAATCTCATATTTGAAATTAGAGGAAAACAATATATGAAAAAGAAAAAAAAAGTTGGAGATAGGAGAGCAAAGGTTTTAGCTGATGCAAGAGACAAGAATTTAATTATTTAATACATTTGTCATTCCAACTCATCAAGTTGATGTGGTGTACCAATTATTTTTTCCTGCTATATAATAGTCTAATGTGGTTTGATTTATTTCTACACCTATCTTTCCATTTTTTTTTTCTTTTCCAAAGTGAAACGAAAACTAGTTTTTTACTCTTGCAGGCAATGGCTTCATGTGTGTCATCCTTATTCCTATTATTTTTTATTGTTCTTCAATTATGCTACTGGAACTAACATGTCCGATTATTTAATTTTTGTCAACAAAAATTCAATAATCTCTCAACTTTCTAACAAAACAAAATGGTTGAATAAGAGAATATTTTATACCTACGAAGTATTAAGAGGTTTCGCTGCACGGTTGATGGAAGAATAAATTAAGTATATTACTCACTACTCACGCTACTAGAGTCTTAGATGTGATGAAAGATGAAACAATTGTGCACCCTCATACTACTCAACTACTAGAATTTTTGGATTTCAAAATAAATTTTGGCATAGGGTTCAAATCCAACTTTGCTGAAAATGTGATCATTGGCTTAGTAGACTTTGGCATATAACCAAAAGTTAAAAGCTTTAATGATGTAGGACTTGGGCTATTACCTGTTAAATAGAATTGCTCCTCTGAAAATTGAGAGGAGTTCAACTCAAGCTTGTGCAATAGAAAATTGGTTGATGCTAGATACTTCACTGTGGGGTCTAAAAACCTCAAATCTGATTAGGTCATGAACCATTTTAGTAGAGATTATCAATCACCACGAGATGGAACTGGTCATGGCACTCATATTGGTTCTATAGCTGTTGGTGCCCTTATCAAATGTACCAACCTTTTTCGATTTGTAGAGGGCACTACCAAGGAAATTGCATCCAACGCACGGATAGCCATGTATAAGGCATGTGCATTGGATTAGTGCTCTAATTTGGATATATTGGCTATTATGGAAAGTGCCATAAAAGATGAAATCCAAATATTATTACTTTGAATAGGAGAAACTGAAACTCCATATTACACAAATGTCATTGCTAGAGGTGGGTTTGCTGTTACAATGAAAGGGATATTCGTGATTTGCATTGCCGACAATGATGGTCCATTGTCTAAGTCGGTGGTGAACACGGCCCCATGGTCCATCATAGAGAATGGACCATGGGGTTGTCTTCACCACTTAGACAATGGACCATCATAACCGGCAATGCAAATCATGAATATCACTTTCATTATAGCAACAAACTCACCTCTAGTAATGGCGTTTGTGTAATATGGAGTTTCAGTTTCTCCTATTGAGAGTGATAACATTTAGATTCCATCTTTTATGGCACTTTCCATGGCAGCCAATATATCAAAATTAGAGTACTAATCCAACGCACATGCCTTATACATAGCTATTCGTGCATTGGATGCAATTATCTTGACAGTGCCGTCTGCAAATCTGAAAAGGTTGACATGTTCGACAAGGGCACCATCATGTCACAGACTGGGCACTTGTCATCCTCCCGAAAAGCCATCTCAACAAGTGGTACTACGTATCCTTGTGCATTATGCTCAAGGACCAACCCAAGTAATGCGATAAGGATTTACGCTGCCTCCCTTGCTGCTCACAAATTAATGCGCTTGCAAAGTGCTTGGTGTATAACTCACATCTCTAATGAGTCAGTCCGTGACATGCTACCACCGTCAGTCCCTAACGCCCTCATCAAGGGGGCATTACCTTGCCTACCTCCATGCTTATCTATTCCCGTACCCCCATGGAAACCCACCCCGTGCAAACAACACCCTTGGTGCGGACCCCACAATGAAAGTGCTTGGTGTAAGTCCCACATAAGGTCCTCATCACAGTGTCCCTAGGCTGGCTCTAACAACACTTGTCATGGACTCGGCTTTGTCATCCTCCCAAGAAGCTGGCTCCATGAGTAGTACTGCGTACCCTTGTGCATTATGTCTAAGGACCAACCCAAGTGATACGATAGAGATCTACCATGCCTGCCTTGCCACTTACAAACTAATGCCCTTGCAAGGTGCTTGGTCTAGAACTTGCATCTCCAATGAGTCAGTACGTGACAAGTAGCTATAGAAGTTGTACGAGTGTCATAACTAGTTCTATCTCATTGTTACTGATAATATCCACCAAAATAGTTTATGACTTTATCAGATTTGAAATTTTCGAACCCTGCAGTAAAGTATCTAGCACCAACCGATTTTATGTTGCACAAGTTTGAGTTGAACTCCTCTCCATTTTCACAGGAGCAATTCCAACTAATAGGTACTAACTCAAGTCTTACATCATTGAAGGTTTCAACTTCTGGCTAAATGCCAAAGTCTACTAAGCCAATAACCACATTTTCAGCAAAGTTGGACTTTGACCCTAAGCCAAAATTTATTTTAAAGCCCAAAAATTTTGGTGATCGAGTAATATGAGGACGCACAATTGTCAACAAAACCTCTTATTACCTTCTAGGTATAAAATATTCTCTCATTCAACCATTTTGCTTCGTTAAAAAGTTGAGAAATTGTTCAATTTTTGTTAACAAAAATTAAATAACTGAATATGTTAGTTCTAGTAGCAAGATTGAACAACAATACGAAAATAATAAGAAGGATGACGTACGATGCCATTGCATGCTAAAGTAAAATGCTAGTTTCGTTTTGCTTGGCAAAAGAAAAAAAAAAAGGAAAGCTAGGTGTAGAAATAAATCACACCACACTAGACTATTATATAGCAAGAGATAATAATTAATATAACAAGTACACTACGTCAATTTGATGAGCTGGAGTAACAAATTTACTAAATAATTAATTTATTATCTTTTATATCAGCAAAAGCCTTCTCTTTCCTATCTCCATCAACTTTTTTCCTTTTTCATTTATTTTTTTCCTCTAATTTTAAATATGAGATTTCCATAGAAAATCCATTCACCTACTACGTTCTTTCCCTCTTAGATTTTTAATTTTCAATCTCCAACTAGTTGAAGGGTTTTCTTAAGATGATTTCAATGTCTCTGACAAGGAGAAAAAAAATATTACAAAAAAGTTTATCGGAATTCATAGTGTTGCCGAAGAAGAAGAGAAGAACAAATAAAAATTAAAAAAAATAGTTCGTCGAAATCCATGGCTTCTTTGGAGAGGAATGAGATTAAAAAAATTCGCTGACAATCCATTGTGTGCAATTATAGTTGTAAATAGCTATTTTTTTTAATTTTAAAAACTTATTTTCCAGATGGCAAAAACATATACAACTCAAATAAAATTTCATTTTAGTGACATGGATTTTAAGCGACAACAACTTACAACGATGGCTATAAAAATATTGCTAATTTTATTTTAACCTGTTTTTACCATTTTTTGTCAGCAACTTGCCATCTGAAAAATCTGATTTGCCATCTCTAATAATTGGTGACAACATGCATGCCAACTCAAAAAGTTTTTGTGACCACATTAATTTCGTCTCTGATTTTGCCGTTATCATGCCATCTCAAAAAGTTTTTGCAACAACAAATACATTTTGAGACAACACCTTGTTGACTCAAAAGCCCTCTTATTAGTAGTGATTCTCCATGAAAGGCTAGGCATCTTCTTTAGGGTTAAGATTAAATCCTAGCCGAGTAACTAGGATTATGTATTGTCGTTAGTTTTGATTTGATTTGGACATGTATAACTTTTGAGAGTTTTATTCAATAATTTTTTATTCTAATTATATCTTCGATTTCTATGAATACATGCTATACAACTGTTTTGTTTGTGTGTCTATTGAAATCATGAGACGAGGTCATGATAAGAGGAGACGAGTCGTGCCACAACCCTAACTTAGTGTGGAAGATCAAACCTAAATTGCCCTCGCAATATGTCACCTTTCCTAGAAACTATTTACTTTCCTGGAAAAACAACAAACCCATCTTCACTTATTGGGATTCTGGGGACTAGCCAACAGTTCAACTAGGTAGGGCTGATGAATAATGGGCTAACAGCCAAAATGGATAAAAGATAACCTCACATAGCAAAGTAGAAAATCAAATTAAAAATAAGCCATGGCTATGAGACTATGACATCACAGCCCATGCAAAACCTAGTCCCTTGTTTTAACTTTTACCCTTGTTACTTCACAATCTACACATAATTTGTAGCTATGGACTGGTCAAATTCTTCATAAAAATTAGATGAGAATTTAAGTTCTAACATCCCCAAGGCCCAATTTAGCTCTATAGTAAGCACTATCACTACTAAAAATCGGACCTTTTGCGACGGTCTCAAACGTCGCAAAAGGTCCACATACTGTCTCAAAAGACTTTTTGCAACGGAGTAGCGACGGGAAATGGGGGGTGGCGAAAGGGGGCGTGACAAAAAGTATTTGCGACGGTTACAAACCGTCGCTTTTTTGTAGCGACGGCTAATCAATGGTTTTTGCAACGACTTAACCTGACAAAAAAAAATGAGAAAAAACTTCACTTTTAGTGACGATGTTGGTTGCCGTCGCCAAAACATTTTTAGCGATGGTTTTTGACATCGCAAAAAGTATTATTAGCGATGGTCTAAAACGTCGCAAAAAAAGTAGAATTAAACTAATATCGTATTTGCGACAGTTTAAACCGCCGTTAAAAATTTCAATTAATTTGCATAAGCGACGGTTTAATCCGTCACTAATAAAATGTAAGAAAATGATGCTAACATTAGCGACGGTTTATTATTGTCGCAATAAAATTATTTTCATAAAATCAATATGTATTTTATTAATTCATTCCCTGTACAAATTATTAATATTTTTTAAAATAAAATACATCCACATTCACATCCACATCCACATTGACATTCACATTCACATTTACAAAATCATAGCAAGAATAATATATATGTACCCTGTAACAATTGTCAACCAAATATTTTTTACAAAAATATAAAAAACATCCTCCAACAATACTAATAATTTTTTATATTCAAGAACTCAAATTTTTTTTTATCTAAAACAAAAAAGTATCGACAATACAAATAAAAAAAAAAACATATATATTATAGTTTGTTTTGATATCAATAGTAAGCTCCAATATCGATATGTGAAGATATCATCACGTACTCAAAAGGGTTGTGTATCTGCAAAAAGAAACCCAAAAAAAAAAAAAAAAAAATCATCATTTACAACATAATTAAAGGGAACTTCTATTTATTTTAGGCGACAAGGGCACAACAACAACACATCAAATGTGAGAGAAAATCATCAACAAATCCTCCTGCTAAAGAAAGCCGTGATAAGAAGTATAATATTTGTGGAAATTAGAACAACATTAAAACTAGCTGTAAAAAGTCTGAAATTCTAGAATCCTATACTTCACCACTAGTAACTTCCTAACTCATGTACACTTTGGCTTGTGTGTAAAAGACATTGAGGGCCCACATATAAATAAACTGTAACTATAATATAATACAAATTGAAAATTGACTTTGAACAATCTGAATTAGCATGATTATTTCATTGGGAAACTCAAGAAAGATCTCAAGTAAATTTAATCAAATGGTCATCATGCTAGTTTTTTGGTTAAATGCACACAGCATTGATCTAAAACTGGCACTGTGAATAAAGGCAACTTTGAACTCAATCTAAATTATGACATAAGGTACAAGCAGCATGCATAGGGTAAACTTTTCTTCCTCTTTTTTTATTTATTTATTGTGTTCACATAAAGGTATTATGGTGCAGCAACAGCATAGAGGGGTTACCTTGATATTTAGCATCTTGCAAAGCTTCCTTCTGATGCAGCAAGTATAACCACTACACAATAAAATCATTGAATAAGCCATTAATTCATTGCACACTTCCGCCAAAGCTGGTGATTAAGACAACAAGTTTCTGTGCAAGCTTCCGTATGGTACAAAATCATGAACAAAATTTCAAAAGCATTGCAGCGTGCCAATTGAAGCTAAAAGAAGAAAAGAAGTAGTTCTTTCAGATAGAAGCATCTGTAGCCTGAAAAATGATTCTCAAAGACTAGTACACTTATATGTACAACTCCACAAACCCAATTGTGATACATCCTCCTTTAAAACAATAAAAAATTTTAAAAATTGCAAATAATAGACTCCAAGATGCATGGGAAGAAGCAAGGAGGGTTATACAGGGGCTATATAGGTAATCACGTATAACATGAGAACCTTAGAGTATTTCCTTCTGCACTACATATGATATGAATATTTTCATATTTTTAGTTTAGCCTCTCTAAAACAAATTTTTTGGTTCCGCTCTGCCAAGATGTGCCTCACTGCTCATGCACCATCTACCTTGCACAGTATTCAATCGAACAAATGCAACAGGCACCTCATATTCATTAAAGTAAGATCATCACTGCAATGTTTAACTTAGGCAATCTTTGAAAATGAAAATAGCATTTAACTAGTCTACAGTATACAGTAGCTCATACATTCATTTGACACATACACACACACACACACACACACACACACACACACACACACATATATATATATATGAACACATGAAATTCACAAATCTGAAGAATACTCCTACAGTCTACACCATTAAAGTTTTGAATGAAACCAAGAAATTAACAATTCACTGCAAGAAATGCATAGATATAAAATCATATTTAGTAGAAGCATGCAACTTCTAATCCCAGTTAGATGTAGTCAGAAGGTAATAAAAGTTGACAAGAAATTTTGAACAATAAGATAACCACTCACACATGTGCCTGTTGGTCGCCACAATAGCAATCTTTGAAAATGTCCCACAAGGGCAGAAGAAAGTTTTAATACCTGCCAGGTATAAACAAACTGCTTAGAATACATTAAGGGACATAAAGACCAACACCTCAGTAACTTGCAAAAGGACAATCATGTGCATCAAACATTTGGCACAATTATAGCAAAAAAAAAAAGTTGCACGTGAAAGGCAATAAGGAAGCAGCTCATAGTTGCTACTTAGTTATTGAATAGCTCCTATAAAGGGGAGAAGAACAATAAGTACACAAGGAAGAAAAACAAACCTTGTATAAAAAAATTAAAAAGTGAAAAAACAAATAAACACAATTCCCCTTTATGTAGTAGAATATTAAGCATTGCGATAGAACATACACAAAAGAGGTTCGGAACAACAGCCAAGTAAATCTGAATGCCATTCGCCATCCCAATGTGAAACTGAAGAAGTATTTCTGCACAGAATTTACACAGAAATATCCCATATCATGCAACTGAGCCACAAATTTGAGCAGGCTCTAGTTAATAAGCATTCTTGTTATAGTAAATTACATAGTAGAGTCAATACATTGTTTTGTGATAAGTGCATATTTCAAACAATGACAGGCAATGAGCCAATACAAGTCGTTTGACACTATAGAATGTGCATTTTAAGCAACCAGAATTTAAATTCACCATCCTATACAGAAGAGAAAAAAACCTCAAAGTTGAGTGACTCGCACTTTTGTTAGCACAGCTTTCATCATATGAATGTTCCTTATCATTATTAACATCAGAATAGTTCAGCTCCACCTTTTTGGAATTTCTCCTGGGCAAACTCTTCTCAGACTGAGGATTTGCAGCAACAACCTCTGTGACGTCAATCAGATGTTGAATTACTTTGCATTCACCCACATCCAAATTGGCTTGTGAGTGTTGTAGTTCTAACTGAAGCTTCTCATTTTCATTTTAAAGTGCCTCATTAAAAGGCAAGTTTGGGTAAGAACAAGATAGAGTTTTCTTCAAGACCATCGTGTCATTATTTGAGGGATTTGGTCTGCGGATCACATCTTGCACCTTCCTGTCCTCGTCATCCATTCTATATTCACGTTGATCCATTTCAATATACTCTAATTTTTCCTGCCAATTTGAGGGAACTGAAGATTAAAAAACTTAGAAAAGGGTTACATTGACAAATTAACATATACATCCTAAAGCAAATTACAACTAACAGTAAACAGGACATTCAGGTTCCATCAACCCAAAATAGACATGTACATTATAGCCAGGTTCCATTACCCAAACTAAATAAATAAACAAAATCCAGGTTCCATTCTAAATATTTTGGCCACCAAGTCTAGTAGAGTTGACTGTGTGTGAAACAATATATCCACGATTGAATCAACAAAATAAAAAAATATAAGCCATCTTTTTCAAGAAGTCCAAGCAAATATTAGAACCCAGAAATTGCAGTTTACAAGAACTGCCACTGTGAAGAACAAAAAATAATATGGTGGAAATGCAGGGGAACACATGGGAAAAGGGGGGAAAAAAAATAGCAAATACATGACACTGTTGGCTAGCATGACCATATATCACAGCAAGGCTAAAGTACCAAAGCTTAACTCTTGGTTCCATCCATTTTCTCCAAAACTTACATTGTTGCTCTTGTAACGTACTATATTACTGGAATAAGAAAAATAGAGAATTAGGATGACAAAATGAATGTATGACGGTGTAACAAGGAATCACAAAACAATTCAAAGATGGCATACAAATAGAGCTGTTGATCAAAAAATTATGACAAGGAAAATTTATCTTGGGAATCACATTACCAGAAAATCTCTTAAAAAATATTGGCGACAGTAAATAAGGACTGGGCAAAGACTACAATAAGAATCATGTGTGGCCATACATACTGGCTAAACTGATACTTATACATCTTCTTCTTTAATGTAACAATGAACCACATGAATCCTGTAGCAAATACAAATAAATTATCAAACTTTCAGAGACAACACATTTCAGAGCCAACATACTTACCAGCTGGACAACAATAAACCAAGTATATAACAAAGTAAATCAAATGAAGAAAGAAAAAGAAAAAAAGAAAAAAAAAAAGAAATAATTTGATTCCTAAAGACAAAGAAACATAAAATCAATGCTAATGGTATGTCAAATGTACATTGGAAGCACGCTTAACAAGAAGAGTTAGGGAAAATGGTTTGACATCTAGATCTTTTCTGTATAACAATTCTTTTAAAAAATTAACCAACCTGCAATAAATAAGAAATAAAAGCCTCATAATCTCTTGCAATACATCAAAAAAAGTAAGTCCAAATGTGCAAAAAACAAAATAAATTGTTCTGTATTAAGAGACCAAACAATGTAGGACCCAAATGAAGTCTCTTACAAATCTGAAGCTGTCCAGATCAGTAGCTTAGAATCAGGGCAATGTAGGACCCAAATGTATAATAATAGAGATTTGGAACATAGCTCTGTTCGTTATTAGAGAGAGAGAGATAGAGAGAGAGAGAGAGAGAAAGAGAGAGAGAGAGAGAGATATTTGCAATTCGCACCTCCTTCAACTGTCGATTGAGAACAACGAACTCGATTCAGAACAGATTCGTTGACCTAGGGCTTCAACAAGAAGGATCTAGGGTTCTACAAAAGAAAACTAACAGTTATTGAACTGTTCAAAATAAAATTCAGGATTCAAGAAATTGAATCGAATAAAAAAAGACCTGATCTCCAAATGTGAAAGATCAAACTAAATCAAACAGATAAAATACAGAAATCTATATGAGCTTTTCATAAATAGAGAGGGAGAGGGAGAAAAAGAGAGAGAGAGAGAGAACAGAGAGATAGCTTTGATTGGGATTTGCTGCACTTTCTCCTCGAATGATCGTCTGTGGGAAGATGACAGCGTCGGAGTGGGGCGACACCGGTGTGAGGATTGCAAAGTGAGGCAACGCCAATGGTAGGAAGAGATATAGCGTAAGAATGAAATAGGGTTAGGGCTTGTATTATTTGTAAGGGACAAACAGATGCACAAAAACAAAAACCACGTCGTTTTAATTTTTTTTTTTTGCCACGATTTAATATCTGTCACAATTGATGGACCCTTTTACAACGGGTCATTTGTTTCCGTCACTAATGATAACGTCTTTTTGCTTCTTTATTAGCGACAGCCATTTTCTGTCTCAAAGAATACTATTAGCGACGAATTATTTTATCTGTCTCAAATGTGTAGCTTTTGCAACGGAGATCAGTCCGTCGCAAAAAGCTTTGCAACGGATTCATTTGCCATTGCAAAAACTTGCTTTTTGCGACGATTTTTATACCGTCGCAAAAAGTTCCATGTCAAAAGCCCCCTTTTCTAGTAGTGTATTATCCCTACACTAGTTGGATGCAATGGCTTAAAAGATTAGGACCAAGCTCTTTGTGACCATGGAATGCACAAGTTTTTGCAACAAGATTGCGAGAACGTTGACAGAATTAAGTAATCTTAAAATTAAAAAAAGTTACAAAGCAATAATCACACAGACAATGATACAATATGAAGGCAAGGTAAGAACATTCAGTCATCAGCTCTCATTCAAGCAAAATAAAATAAATAATCTCTCTTGATTTATGACTTTCAAATAGAAAGTATATCAAATATATAAAATAAAAAATAGAAAGTATACTAATTCATTTCAAAATTCAAATTTGAGGAGCATTAAATATGGAAAGCATTCCATTAATTTAAATTTAAAATTATAATGATTTATTCCATAATATATAAGTTTTAAATAATGATCTATTCCACGATTTATTTATATATCTATATACTATTATAATTGCAAAATATTGTCATTTCATTAAGATTGAAAGTTGTAATTCTTTTTTCTCATTTTTTTTTTATTTTGTTTAATTTTTTTGTTAATACGTGCTACAATATGATTGGTCTATAAATTAATTTTATATTCTTAACATAAAATTTCAAATTTGGATTCTTACTTAAATTATACTACTATAATTGGAATGAGATTAATATTCATTCTTTAAATTTTGCATCCTTTATTAAATTATAAAATAAAATTTAAATTTAAATTCTTCTTCAAATTATATTACTACAATTAAAATGAGATCAATATTCACATGCGTATGTGTCATAATATTATTAGTCAAAATAATCCATGATTAATAGTGAGATAAGATCACAGTTATATGCATTTCTCATCACGATTAGTGCATGTGATTAAAAAAAAAAGTTCAACCACAAAATGTGACTATCAATCACAACATATCAACCATGATTAAAATCTGGACAAAGCTAATATCTAAAATATAAATTATTTGTATACAAATTTCCTTTGAATCACAACATTGACAACATATGAATAGCTAAAAACATCATATATTTCATAAATGAAAGTTTAATGTTGGAAAAATATATACAAAGAAAGTTCAGGAATAAAAGGTTTTTTAATGTGATTATACAATAAAAATCTCATTAAAAATATGAAAAAACTTAATTAAAAATAGGCCAGTTAATAGGGAAGGGGGGGGGGGGGGGGGAACATATATAGATGCAAGATGGTATAATACAAAGAGTAGGGAACAAAATTTGGAATTCTTATAACAAGCATAAAAAATAATTAGCATAAATTGTAAGCAACTCAAGGAAAGCATATATAGATGCAATATGGTATAATACAAAAAAAAAAAAAAAAAAAAAAGAAAAAAAAAAGAAAAGAAAGAAATAAAGAAAGAAAGAAAAGCGAGAGAGAGAATTGGCCAGTTAATAGGAAAAAAATAATAATGATACATTATACATTCAACTTAGAAGCTGTGGATAAATGAACAATATAGATGTGGCAATCATATAAGCCTAATTAGATAAAGAACTCCAAAATCAACACCATTATATCCCACCCCACCCCCCAAAAAAAAAAAATGGATACAAAAAAAATAAAATAAAAACAAAATAAAAGCCCTTTGACAAAGAAACAAAAAGAGGAATCCCACAAGGAGAAAAGTAACGAGGGCTCCTGAAGATCAATTTCCTGGATGATTCCAAAACAAACTAAAAAAGGACAATTAAATCGATAGCTGCTAATTCTTAACCATATGGAGAACTAGACAATAATGTGTTAAGGCTATCATAACTCAAAATCAACAATACCCTACAAAATAAATCTAAGCCAAACTTAAGCCAAACTTAGTTTAAGATGTTAGTGCTTGAACATCAGCATTATTCACATCAGTGGCAGTTAAATAGATTAAGTTATAAGCAAAATATCAATAGATAGCACTCATGACAAGGCAAAAGAGAAAACTAACCAAAACTGGATCTCCTTTGTTGAATTGACAATGGTGTTCATATGGGAAATAGCATCAGCCTTACCTTCCTACAATGGTAAAAAATAATGAAGAAAAGTTAATGAATTATATGCTCAGTAAAGACTACTGAAACATTAAATATTACTGCAGCTACAATACATGAGAAACAGCCAGCAAGCAGCAATATAGAGCACATATTGGGATTCAAGTTTACTCTTTGAAATGATATGAGCCTTTCCTGAATAAGTTGTGTTTGAATCCCAATATGTTTCCCGAGTAAGTTTAATGGATGAATCCCAAATTTTTCCCTGAGAAAGTTTAATATTTGATATGTTATAGGCCTTCCCTCAATCTGCTCCTCATGAATTTTATATGAGTAGTCAATTGCATTTTATTATCAATCCATTACTTGCATAAATCCTTTTTAAAAAGAACTGAGTGAGGAAACAAATGGGGAATTTTTTTTTTTTTTGATCACTAAATTTAAGGAATTAGAATACAAATCTACCATGTTTCAAAATGTGCATTCCCAACTGAAAATCACAATGAACTTTTCAGTAACTTTCATCATCACTATAATAGTTTAGGCCTTTGCTCATCATAACCAATGTCTTGCAATAATGATGTGATGAATTATTCAACAATAATGATGTAATCACAAAAGATTAATTAAGATAAAAGCACATCAGCATCATGGCTAGAAGGAGAGGAAAATTTTTGAAGGTACAAAACCATATTATAAAAATGCAGGTAACTTCCATGATAAAAAAGAGTTCCATATTATTCACAAATCTAAAAAAAAAAAAAAAAAAAAAAAAAAAAATTTGTAATCCAATACTCAAACTGAAGGAAAAAGAAAAAAAATAAAAAGAAATCTCTCTAAGTATAAGCTTTAGGGGTGCAAAAAATTAGGGGTTTTTGCTCTATGAGAATAATAGTTTTTCTATGAATTTGGAGATTCAATCATAGATGACAAATTATTAAAATCATGCGATTCTCATTCTATACAAAGAGAAATTTTTATCAAAGCTTTCCAAATAGTTTAATGATCTTGAAAACTGAAGCATATGTGTATGCCCGTGCAACTAATGATGAGATTAATAAATGAAAATAAAATTATTAAATTAAAATGTAATTTATCAAATTCATTGCTAAAAATTTGAGGTCAAAACCTAAATACAGATCAGGTTTCAACTTTTAAATGAATTTTGTAGAATTACTCATATAAAAATGCACCCAATAAAATTATAGTAAAAATTGGAAAAAAATAATTTATTGTAAGAGTACCTTTGTAGAATCCACTCCTCCTTTAGTCCCATAGGGCTGTGAGCTTTGGATATGATGAATAACTGGAGAAGATGATCATGGAGCTTTTAGGGTATTCTCTACGCTGTTTCCACCATTGTTGTAGGTCAAGAAATTCATCAAAAAAGGAAAAAATAGAACTTGAAAGATAAAATACATATTCTCACACACATAAATAAGCACAAACCTAGTGATGACAAACTTTCTCCCCAAGTTTTTGAATTAATTTTTATGAACACAAATACAAATGCAATAGAAATGACAAAATTGGAGTTGATATGCACAAACAAAACTAGCAATTTTATCACACTTCAAACAACTCAAACTCAGATTAATAAAGCTCAACACATATCAAGATAAATAGAAATAATGATAAACAAAAACATCAATTTAAACCCACAAGACATCAATTCCACCAACAAACAACAATTTATCCAACTAAAATTAAAAATAAAAAACTTGAAGCATCTATATATCTATATACATCACATTCAAACAAATGGGTTGAGTTTGAAATGCAATAGAATCAAGATGAAATCAAACCCATTTCAGATTTCAGATATCAAACCCATTTCAGATTTCTAAAATTAAACCAATTTCAAAAATCAAAACACATTTAAAAATGAAACCCATTTCACATTTCAGAAATCAAACATGTTTAATTTTTCCAACGCAAACACAATACAGTTTCAATTTGGTCTGATTTTGATAAGAAAAATATAACAATAATTTCATGGCTTTTCATAGATGCCCATAGAAACCAAAATAAGAGAGAGAGAGAGCGCACACCATTTGTTGGATGTTCACGAGTAGATGGTGGTCTCTGCTCACAAACTCATATATATATATATATATCACATTCAAACAAACGGGGCTGAGTTTGAAATGCAATAGAATCAAGATGAAATCAAACCCATCTCAGATTTCAGATATCAAACCCATTTCAGATTTCTAAAAATTAAACCAATTTCAAAAATCAAAACACATTTAAAAATGAAACCCATTTCACATTTCAAAAATCAAACATGTTTAATCTTTCCAACACAAACACAAATACAGTTTCAATTGGGTCTGATTTTGATAAGAAAAATACAACAATAATTTCATGGTTTTTCATAGATGCCCATAGAAACCAAAATAAGAGAGACAGAGAGATAGAGAGAGCACCCCATTTGTTGGATGTCAGGATAGATGGTGGTCTCTGCTCACAAACTCATATCTTTATATATTCATATATTTATATTTATATACATTTATAGAGAGACAGAGAGAGTAAACTCACAGGGACGAGCTGGAAAGCGCCGAAACCAGAAAACTTGTACCTGGGGATGATGTCTCGAGTGAAACGACTTCGAATTTCTGCAAATATATGCGAATTAAAACCCATCAAATCCATTTCAAATTTCAGAAATCAAAACCTATCAAACCCATTTTAGAAATCACAAAAGCAAAACCTGGACGGTGAGACGATCGGTGGTCGATGGCGGTCATCGCAAGAGGAGAGAGATGAAAGAGGATGGCAAGAGGAGAGCAGAATTTCGAGTTGAAAGAGGGGATGAGATGCTTGTCCATTATAGTCAAAATGTCACTGCAAATCTTTGAGAGCTCCTTGTCTACCTTGTGACGGTAACCCTTAATGCGCTTAACATTGTTCTCATTTCCCTTAGATTCTTCCTTCTGCTCAGTTGAAGACATAATTCGCGAAGATGCTCTTCAGGCACCTATCACATTTTTGTACCCCACAGAGAGCAAGTTCCTCTCCTCTACAGTCAGCTTCACGTCAAGTTTTGCAGCACGCTTCATACACTCAACCATTTCGTCGTAGCGTTCGGTTTGTTTGGCGAGCTTGGCTATGTAAACGTGAGTCTCCCTCTCCTTTTCGGTCAACATTGTTGAAACGAACTCCAAAGGGCGAGAGTTGCAGAGACGATTTTTTGAGTTAGAGAGAAATAAAGAGAGAGAGAAAGAGAGAGAGAGAGAGAGAGAGAGAATTAAAATAAAAAACTAGAAGCATATATATAGATATATATATATAGAGAGAGAGGGGGGGAGGGAGAGAGGTACCGAAGAGCTCCCATGGCTTAGATTTGTAGACATTGATTTCTGAGACGACATCGAAGTGGAAGGACTTCCCAGAGGCCTTACACTTGAGGTAGTACTGCACAAGCTACTTGTCCGTTGGATGGAACCGAAACCCAGGAGCCAGAGACGTTGGAGGCGGCGGCGACGATGGCGGTGCAGAGGTGATTGCTAACAAATCATGACCCATATCGAAAAAACATAACAAAACAGATCAGTGACTTTGACCCATATCAGATTTCAACTGATCAAGAAGAAAAACAGAGAGGAAGAAAGAGATGAAGAGGAAAAAAGGTGGGGAGGAGACGTGGGTAGATGGGAAGGTGGGGAGAATTGTTTGTGCGGCTATCCAACATCATCTGAGTCATTGATATTTATTAGAATTGATCTAAACTATTAAAATCGAATGTATCTCTGATACATTTTACACATTTTTAAAAATCGTCATGCTTTATTATATAGATATATATACATATAAATAAATGTGTTCACCCTTCGCAATGTTGTGTGAGGCTAAGATGGTGGCTGCCACAGTTGCTGCGATGATCGAGAGGGGGCGTAGGGTTACCGCAGTTGTTGCGATCAAGATGTAGATGAAGGGTCGCTAGGGAAAGAGGAGCAGCGATGGTGGTGAGGAGTGTGGGTGTCGACGAAAAGGAAGAGGCAAAGTAGCTGCTGTGGTCGTGGCGGAGAAGTGAGAGAGAGAGAGAGAGAGAGAGTGGGGAACAGATTGTGCTGAGAGGAAATAGTGTAGGAAGTTTCGTGGGTGGTAAACATAGGTCAAGTTAATCCACCCATTAATCTATGATAGATTGATTTGGACGATTGTAACCAATTACAATGACAAACATTTTTCGAAACAATTAAAAAGATATATAATTATACTTATTTAGAAATTGAGATTAAAAATAAATATTGTCTCATTCAATTACTGTTATTCAAATATTATTTTAATAATAGGAGAAGATGACCAAGATAACCAATGGCAGAATGAACCAGTTATGGAGATGATTTTTACGATCAACTCTCGGCAGCAGACCAGGAAGACCGAATGTATCAGTGGAAAAAAAAGAAGTAATAGTGCGGACGGAGGTAGTAGTGAATAGTGCACTTCACATAATTAGACTCATATAATTATTTTGGAAGTATTATAGTTCCTTGTAGATTTTTGACTCTTCGAAATTTTGCAAAGGATCCACCTTGAAGATTCATCATCCAAGCGTCTACATCAATTATTGGCATCTCAGAAGGAAACGACAAAATTTGTAGAAGATAAAGCCTCTCTTCAGCAATCAGAGAAAAGCACGCCAAGAAACGACAAATAGCTATTGTAAATATTTATGTCTATAATTATTGTGTATGTCAGTGATAAGACTTCTCCTTCACTCACTATTTTAATTAGGCAGATGACCCTTACCCTGCTTCATTAAAGAAAAGTTGTGAGAATCCTTACGCGTGTCCTGTAATAAATTATAGTGTCAAAATTTTATCAAAAAAGGAGGATTGAATGATGTGCGATAGGGCTCAAAGCAGTACCCGGCATCATTATCCAAACCTTTTACTTGTTTTTATCTACGTAGAAAGTTTTTCAAAAATATACATATAATTGTATGCATAGTCTTTGTCTTTATGTAGAAATTTTGGCAAAGCCTATTACTAGGCTTGACTAGGTCTTTTGAAAAGTTTGGCCGTCAATTTGAGTTAGCTATTAAGTCTAGATTTTAGGTTTTTTGTTTTTATCCTCCTTTTTATTGTATAAATTGGCACTCATGCCAATAGAAAAAACAATGAAAAATTTCCCTTCACTCCACTTTGCAAAAACTTTTCCAACTCCTCTAAAAAATTCTAAGTGTTCAAAGTCTTTCAGAAACTCAAAGTCTGTAATATAATCTTTGTAAGTATATTACATATTAATATGAAGTGTGAGTAGACTCTCTTTTTCCTTAGATATTTCAAAAGGGTAACTCTTCTATTCTAAAAATTTATTTTCTTTTTGGAAAAACTAAGTTTATGGAATGCTTGTTTGCTCATTAATATTACATGCTTTGCACCTTCATAGTATCTGTTTTTGTCTATTTTATTACTGAGTGACCTTAGCTGAAGAGCCCGTGTGAGCCGTGGTTAGGCGTTTGAGGGCAAATTGCAAGCAAAAAAGGAAAGGTAAGAAATAGAAAATAAAAATATACTATGTTGAACGAGGCTAAGTTTCAAGGTGGGAGTACATGTAATAAAAACAAACATTGCTTAAAAATAGTTTTTGCCAAAGAAAAAGAATTTTAGAATACAAGGAGAGCAACCTGAGTAAAAATATCAAGGAAATATTGTTCATAAAAGAATTTTAAAAAATCAAAATTTTATGCCTTTAGAAGAAGAACTTAGAATTAAAATCAAAACCAGTACTGAGCTTATACAAGAATTAAAAGTTCAAAAATTAAGATATCAATTTCTATTATCCTTAGCTTCTGGTAGATCTCTAGGAAATTATAGTTTGAAAATTGCTAAAATAAATAGGCAAATAACTATAAAGCAAGAAGCCTTACAGCTAGCTATACAACAGCTTGAAGATTTATTAGCATAACTGTAGAATTAGTTAGATAATTCTCAGCCCAATTTTAAAATAGTGGTAAACCACTAACGCCAACTCCAAAATTGGTATCAGAGCAGTGTTCGGTTTTAGGATAGTTTAAGTTAGTTTATGCATTTTGCTTATGGAAATAGAGTAGTTTTTATTTTTGGACAATTTAGTTATAAATTTCATATTATAGTAGCTTTTAATAATTTTAAAGTAGAATTTAATTTTGTGTATGAAAAGAGTAGAATATTTAGATTTACAATTCAGCAATCATAACCATCGTCTTAACATAGATAAAAATAAATTTCGTTGTAATTTTGAAGGTACTTTTACACATTAGCTCCATAGTGAACATAATTCCTAGCTAAATAGTATTATAGATCATCAGATTAATTTTGCAGAAAACATTAAAAAGGACGTAGATAAAATTAGTAATATTTTTACTTCATATATGGACCATCTTCGTAATACTCGTAGTATAATTAAAAATCAAGATAAAAAATTAGATTATATCCAAGATCAGTGTAGTTCAATCCTACAAAAATGAATAGAGTTGAATTTAGAAAAATTTCTCACAAAGCTAGAAATAGAAACTCTAATTTCAACTATAAACACTAACAGTTCAAAGCAAATAGAACTAGAATTTAAGCAACTAATTGAAAAAATTTATAGTCAGATAAATCAAATAGCTAAACAAATAAAACAAATCAACCAAATTCAAGATAATTTAAAATAGAAATTAGAAATCTTAGAACAACTAATAAGATCTTAGTTTATGAGTAGTGATAAAAAAGCTAATAAAGGCTACTAGATTATTTTAAAACAAGAAGAAGACTTTCATAATAACCTAGAAGGAATTAGTAGTTATCAAGGAATAAATCAGTCAGATAAAATATCAATAAGACAAAATAATATAGAGATTTTATTTCTAATCAGATTGTGTGAAAAATTTGAAGAATTATCAGAAAAACTACATAGTTTAGAAAATTGTTTAGCTTCTTTAGAAAAAATAATATTTCAAAAAGGAAAAGGAGTAGAAGGACCAACAAACAAACCTCAATCTCAGATAAACAAAGAAGGTATAGCTAGATATTTCGAAAAACTTAAATTACCAAAGAAACCCGCTTGTAGAACTTACAGAAAATAAAAATGTTTAAACAGCTAGTAAAAGGAAGTAGTAGTAAAAAGCATAATGAGGATGAAGATGTTAAAATGGAAGAATTTATAGATGTAGAACAATAGATAGAAAAATTTAAGAAGGAGAAGTTAGAGTTAATTCCAGCTAAATATGTATATAAGTTAGGAAATATTCATAAAAAACAACATCTATTTAAACACTATGGTGAACAAATGATTAGTGTAACTCATGAAGATGAAAAAATAGAGCTAAATCTAATAGATAGAGAAAGTTATAAATATGCTGTAAATGAACACCTCAAAACGACTCATTTAGGATTAGTTGTGGTAGGAGTTAAGGCTTTAACTAGAGAAAATTTAGAAACTAAAGTTTTTGTATGTCTTTATGATGATAGGTTTAATGATGTAAGACAAAGTATTTTAGGTAGCTATGAATTAGATATGAATTCAAAAGGAGGAATAGTTTATTTTACACCAGATTTCTATTACCAACCTCGACCTTTCATAAAAAGATAAAAATAGGGATAAAAAGTAGAGGATACAAAATGAAAAAGGGAGAAAAGAATTTATTAGTTTGCACAGGATTTTTAGGCTTTGCAGTCTCAGAAAGCAATACTCATTATAGACTTACAAATGATCAGATAGTTAAGTTGTTAGGCGCAAAAAGAATAAAGGCACTACCAGCTAAAAAATTTAATTCTAAAGATAATGCAGCACTAGATTGGAATTTAGGAGATTTTCTAGGACAAAAAAGGTTAGTCCCTCAAGATAACTTATTATATCAAAAAGTAGATGGAAGCTGTACAGTAAGATTTACTCAATATCGTATGTAGCACCAGAAAAATCTGAAGATGATGAATTTAGCAGTATAGATAGGGAAGAAAATCAAGATAATCATAGTGACATAAATCAGCTTTATGTAATAACAGAGGAAAAAACAATATCACAAAATAAGATATATAATATTAATGAGATAGATTTAGAAAATTTCACTCTAAGCGATATGAATAAAATACTAGATACTAGATACTATGAATATATAGCTAGAGGAGATACCCATAATGAAGCAGTGTCATTTTTAAACCAAGAATTTCATATCAAATATGTAGATGACATCATAGAAGATAAAATACATCCTAGCAAAATATTTAAGATACCAAAACAATCCAACTTAGAAGATACTTTTTACATGAACACAGAAAGCATAGGAATTAGTAACCCACAACCAACGGTAGAAGATCTCGTAGAACCAATGCATTATGCAGTAGGAGAAAGAAGACCATTAGCTAATACAGGGCGTAGTAAGGCAAACCCAAATAAAAGTTATAGACTTCATGGAAAGCGTAGACAACTAGATATGAGTATACAATTACAGCCAGCAAATAACCAAGGAACCCTTTTAGATTTAGCTAGATTCGACCCTCAGATATGGCAAGAAGTAATAGAAAAATGGGAAAAAGATGCGGTAAAAGCATAGATGAGTAATCCCTTTGAATCAACTGATATGTGGGAATATATGGAAACACTTTTAGGAGATTTAGCTTTTAATATATATTTTACTTTTAAAGGAAAATATAAGGAGACAATTAGATAGCTTAAAGGACTAGGAGATAACCCATGGAATTTTACTAGCTTTATAAAAGAAATACTTATAGGATATGACCCTTATAGAAGAAATGATTATACTCAAAGCATAGCATTAACTGAGTTAGATCAGATAACATTAGGAAGTTAGAAATATGTTGTACCCTTTAGTAAAGAATATTTAGCCATAGCAGCCAGAACTGGAAAAAGCTTTGATGAAGAAATAGGAAATAAATATTTTAGAAAATTACCTGGAGAGCTAGGAAGAGAAATAGAAAATAAATGGTCAATTTATTATGCAAATTTACCAGCAAAAATAGCATCAGGAGAAGTAAAAATAAGAGGAACTTTGGGAATAGGACCTAGAATAGTGTTTATATTTCATAAGCTTAGAGAAAAATGTATAGAAGTTAAAATACAGAAAGATTTGAAAAAACAAAACTATGATTTTTGTAGCAGCGTAATATATGCTCCTCAACAATATGAAGATAAATATAATAGGAAAAAATATAAAAAATATGGAAAATTTAGAAAAGAAAAATATTGGAAGAAAAAATATAGAAAACCATGAAAAAAAAAAAGAAAAATTCATTAGAAAGAGTAGAACCTTTAATAGGATAAATTATAAGCGAACTACCCAAAGAAGAGAAAGATAAAAGAAAACAGAGATATGTTAAAAAACCTAATAGTAAAAAATGCAATTGTTTTATATGTGGAGAACCCAATCATTTTGCAAAAAACCTGCCCAAAAAGACAAGGGCCTAATACTAATAAACAGATAGAAAGACTACATATTATAGAAGATTTGGAAGAAGATATAGTTAGCATAAACAGTGATGACTCAGAAGTCTACAACATAGTTAGTGATTTCATATCAAATAGAAGCCATAAGTCTAGATAGTGATTCAGAAAGTAAGATAGATGTAGACAATCTTTTAGGACAACTTAACCAAGAAATCGGAATACCCCTTTCTCATGACACTTTCTTTATGATGGAATGCAATGCAGATACTGAATGTCAACATAATTTTCAAATAGGATTAGGATTTGATACCACTAGATGCAGTTATTGTAATTGGTTTCTAGCTAAAAATAAGAGAGCTCAGTGTTTATTATGCAGTATAACCTATTGTATAGTCTGTCTAAAAAAATTAAACATGACACACAAGATAACATTAGGAAATAACAACGAAATGCTAGAAGATCATAGTATAGAAAGCAGAGAATTACATTTAACAAATAGAGAATTAGAAGTACAAGTAAGAGAACTTAAACTTCAAATACGTGAGATAAAAACTAAGGCTAGTTTTGACATAAAATGTTTAGAAGTAGAAAATAGACTGCTTAAACAGCAGTTAGAACAATTTCATACTAAATACCCCTTAAAAGATAAATTGGTTGAAAAACATATGAACTCTTTAGAATTAGTCAACCTAGTTGATTCTCAACCCTTTAGTCAGTATTCCTAAGCACAGTCAGATAATACATATTTACTATTTAATTATCCTGTTATATCCAAGCAAAATTTAGTTGAGATTTCTTGTGTAATTAAATTCGCAGAAAAAACCCTTAGCATAGATGCCATGATCGATACAGGAGCCAGTAAATCATATATTGAACAACACATAGTTCCACCAGGATGGAGTACAACTCTAACAACCCTTAGCTTTAGTCAGTATAGCCGATGACACTAAATAGACATATACACATTGCATCAATGGAGTACAGATTAGTTTTCATCACATAGGTTCTCAAACTCAACATATAGAATGGTTCCCGTTAGCTCAAGTTTGGATTTGAAATACTCGACAAAATCATCCTTTCATCTTAGGACTTAACTTCATACTTAGTCTACAAGGCGGCATGTTTATCAACCAAAACAACATCAGTTTCTTCAAACGAACCGTACATACACCCACATCATATGCCCTTAGCACCACTGCCTATTCATCAGAGTTGCATGCGAAGCGTCGTGGTACCATAGGAGTAGATTTTGTTCCCGCTAGTTTTTTATTTCCTAGTAGAAATATTTTCCTGAGCTAGCCCAAAAGTATATACTTGATGAGATAGCAAATACTTCTTTAGAAAATTTAGACATAGAAAATTATGAATTAGAGGATTTAGAAAAGTTTGATTTTGAAGAAAAAAGGGACTATTGGAACCTAGAAGATTTTCAACAAATTGTTAGCCTAGAGTTAGTTTTTGCAAAAATAGGAAAATTAAAGAAAAAACCAGTATACAGAAGAACAGAAAATGATTTAGATGAAATAATAAGATTAGCTGAAACAACATAAATTTTAGGTGAACAGCCCATGAAATATTGGGAAAGAAATAAAGTTTTAGCCAGTTTAGACATAAAAAATAAAGATTATAGGATTACATCAGCACAAATAGACCATACGCCAGCAGACATGGAAGAATTTAGAACACAGATTAAGGAGTTATTAGATTTAGGAGTAATTCGACCTAGTAATAGCCCGCATAGGAGCGCCATATTTATGGTAAGAAATCATGCATAAACAAAAAGAGGAAAGGCTAGAATGGTCATAAATTATAAAAGATTAAATGACAATACAGAAGATGATAAATATAATATACCAGATAAAGATCAGCTCATTAATAGAATACAGACAACAAAAATATTTAGTAAATTTGATTGCAAGTCGGGATTTTGGCAGATAAAAATGGAAAAAGAAAGCATACCATGGACAACCTTTTGTTGCCCACAAGGACATTATGAATGGTTAGTTATGTCTTTTGGACTAAAAAATGCACCTTCCATATTTCAGCGTAAGATGGATAGTATATTTAACAAATATAGTTTTATATTGGTATATATAGATGACATATTAGTTTTTAGCTCAGATAAAAATAGTCACATAGATCATTTATATATAGTATTAAAAGAATTTATAAATAATGGAATAATAATTAGTAAGAAAAAGATGGTATTAAATAAACCTCATATAGAATTTTTAGGAATAGAGTTAGGAGATGGAAAAATTAGGCTACAACCTTACATAGTTAAGAAAATTTTAGATTACCCAGATAAATTAGAAAAAACAAAACAACTTCAGTCATTTTTAGGAATTTTAAATTATGCATGAATGTACATTCCTAACCTTAGTAAAATAATAGGACCCCTATATAGTAAGACCACACCCACAAGACAAAAATATTTCAATCAACAAGATATAGCTTTAATTAGAAAAATAAAAGACATTTGTAGAAATCTGCCCGACCTACAACTTCCTTTAGAATCTGAATATATAGTCATAGAGACAGATGCAAGTCAATTAGGATGGGGAACAGTATTATTAGCTAAACCTAGCAAGTATGATAGTAAAAACAAAGAATGCATTTGTAGATATAGTTTTGGAAAATTTAAAGAAAAAGATATAACCATGACCAGCCTAAAATTTTGAGATATTAGAAATAATATATGCAATAAACAAATTTAGATTATTCTTACACAAGCCCTTTACAATTAGAACAGACTGTGAAACTATAGTTAGAATCCATAATAAACTTAATGAGCGCAAACAAAGTACCAGAAGATGGGCAAAATTTTTAGATTGTATAGTAGGACAAGGATATAAAATAGAATTTGAACATATTAAAGGGAGTGATAATAAATTAACAGATTGGCTAAGTATGAAGATTTATTTAGAAAAAGAAAAGAAACGGTTTAATTTTTGTGTAAATAATGGAGAACAACAAAACCATGAACTTTGGGGGATTTGCCCTTCCCATTTATGAAGGCAGAAACAAATTCAGACCATTAACAGGAATTGAGCTAGACCCAGTTCAACAGTGTCTTTTAGATAACCTTTTGAACAACCATAACCACTCAGCTAAACATCTGTCAGCCTTAAATTCTCTTAGTATATATTTTTCAAAAATCCAGAATAAACTTTTGTTTAAAAGCTTTTCTTTTTATGTAGTAGTTAAAGGAACCAAGCCGGGTATTTACCATGATTGGGTAGAAGTTGAACCCTTAGTTAAAAATTTTCCCATACCTCAGTTTAAAAGATTTTATGATTTCGAGTCAGCTAGTACATATGCCCGAAGACAAATAAGAACCAGTTACTTTATCAGCCAAATAGCTAAAGATTATTTGGACACATTGGGCAAGATGCAGTCCACCATTCTTGCTACTAGTGGAGTTCCAGTTAGCCAGATAATTGGAAGCAGTAGTACTAACCCTCAGATAGATTCTCAAAATCCTCTCCAAATGTGCAGACATTGTGAAGGCTTTTCCAGAAATTTAAAGAAAATTATGGAAAAAGACAAAAAGGTCAGTGAAGAGCTAGACCAGCTTCGAGACGAAGAAAAACAATTGAGAGCTACCATTCGAACCCTAACCAGCCAGCTTAAAAAACTAATTCCAGAAAAAGCACCTACTTCATTTCTTGACCTAGAAACCAGACAAATCACTAGTGAGGGATTTGAACAATTGAGTGCTAGAGTGTATTTCTTCAGGCATTCTATCATTCGATCTTTTTGTGAGAAAAGCCAAGAATTAGAGGACCTTAAACCCTACATATACACCTTAGCCGAATATAGTAGAAATAGCTAGTTAGTCACTATACAACAGTTTCTTCAGGACCTCTCCATAGCAGGAGTTCAATGCCCCGGTATAGCTTATCAATGGACTTATATCTACCAGGATGAAGAGCAACCCTGCTTACAAGAAGAAAGGTGTATAGACAGGCTAGAATATTTTGATAAATGTCAATGTAATTTAGATTTCAGCATCTGCCTTTGCCAGATAAATCTAGCAACGTTCGAGCCATTGGAGATAGAGATTAGGGGCAAAACGCTTTATCTAACAGCCTTACAATTGTTAGATTATGGCTTTGTCTCTAGAATAATTTTCTCAGATCTAGATCAGACAGATAGTTTTGGAAATAAACTTACTCATGCAGTACTCTGTGCAATGGAAGAACATCATCCATATGTAGAAGCGTTAATTGATAGCAAGCTACCAGAATAGAAAGGAATAAGGTGCATCCCAGCTAAGCATAAAATGTACCTTAGAGGAACTTCAACATTTCCAGGATACCTAGGACTTCTCAATCGGAGACCTTGGCCATATAGAAAATTTTCACTCAGAGATCAGCTCAATAAATGGAGGAAATTTGCTAATAATCCTCTATTAGCATACAATGGAAATTATGGACATTTAGTTTGTGAAGATAGAAATAAGAAGATATACTTTAACCTAGCTATCCCAGGTTATCCCTTCAGCAAAGAAACATTCGTCGATGAAAATCAGTATCCCAACTATCAGCATAGCTCTCTCATGAGTCACCACTAATGGGAGAAGATGACCAAGATAACCAATGACAGAATGAACCAGCTATGGGAGATGATTTTTACGATCAACTCTCGGCAGCAGACCTTGAAGACCTTTCAGATAGAATGTATGGGTGAGAAAAAAAAAAAAGGATTAAAAAAAAGATAAAAATAAATGAGACTAAAAAGTGAGATTAAAAAAAAAAGATATATAATCATACTTATTTAGAAAGTGAGATTAAAAATAAATATTATCTCATTCAATTACTGTTATTAAAATATTATTTTAATTTTTGTTATTATACTTCTAATAAAAATGGAATATTTTTAATTCTTCATGTGTGATCTATGAATATTATTGTAGTAGTGCACAATCTTTTCATTCATAAGAAAATATTTTCATAACCAATTAAGTGATCGTTTTTTCCTTTTCTTTTCTCTTTTTTTTTTGGGGGGCGGGGGCGAGGGCGGGGGAGGGGGGGGTTGAATAATTAAGTGATGGGTACAACTAAAATGTAACATTCAAAAGCATAGATACATACGTTTCTTCAAGAACCTTAGGGGTGGTTTGGGATGATTTAAATAAGTACACTTTTTGATTTTTTGTGAAATATAGATTGTATATGGATTGGGTTTGAAGTGATTGTTGGACCAATCTTCTGTGTAAATAAAATAAATTGAAATAAATTCAAACAAAATAAATAAATAACATACCAGATTTATTTATCGAACTGAATTAAAAATTAAGACCAAGTTGAGTGTGTGACACTCTGTCCTTAAGACAGATTCGCCCCACTACGGTACTTATGGTTGAATGGCGTCTATCTCCCAAGATACAATGATCTTCACAAATTTATAGAAGCACTTCAAATAAATTTGTTCGGCGAACCAAACCTGTGATCTATACTCTCTTTAATTTATTCTAAAACTAAATATGAAGAATAAATGCACTCAAGAAAAAATTGGATAGCAATGAGACAAAAATATCAGACTATATTTTAGACTGCAAAATCAGATTACACGGACTGAATTTTTCCCCGGGGTCAAGAATGCTGGATTAAAGGCTATATATATAGGCAACCAAACTTAGCCCCGAACAGTTCCCAACCAAAGTGAAAAGGTGCAAATAGTTGCATGAATTCTTTTTCAAAAAGGTTTGAAAAATGTAAGAACAAATTTCAAACAATTTGAAAATAATGCCGTTGGAGAGTTTCAAACTGTTGGTTGGAGAGTTTCAAACTGTTGGACCTATATGATTATATAAACTATTTGAATATATATATATATATAACAAATTGAATAATATAATAAATAAAGAAAAGAAGTATAAATTTTAAGAAACCACTTAGGAACCCAAAATTTGAATTTAGAATTAAATTAAATTCTCACAATAATTTTTATTGAAAAAATTCAAAAGAATTTTATCTAAAAAATTAATGTTAAACTCGAAAACGACGTCATCTTCCCATTCACTCATAAATGGTTTTGACGTTCCGTCTTCACCACTTCACCTCTTTGGACCCACCCCAAAACACGTTTGGGGTCCACCCAAATTGGGTTAAAAAATATGCCTATATAAAACTATTTTTTCCAACAATCCCCCACAAGAATGGAAGTTGACGGAGACAAAATGCAATAACATGATCTAATCAGAGAGTTTAGAAGAAAATATTCTGCAAAGGATAGGTAGCTTTTGGCTTTGAACCTTTCCTTGTGAGACACTATCGGATTTACTAGCTAACCAGTGAACATGATGTCTTGAACTGTTCAGCCGTTTGTGTAAACCAAGACAATAGAACTCACACAGCATATTCCCAGACACAGTTTAGTTCTCACTATTGTGTTCATTTTGGCCCTAAACAACCTGGTTTTTCGTGAGTGCTCTAAAGACTTGTAGCCCTTCACAAATCTTATAGAACCGGCCCAGTTCACACTCACATAGGTAATTCTTATGAAGAGTATCCTGCTATACTCCTCTAGGTTAACCTAGATATAAGAATCATTAAAAGTTTTACTTAACCTAAAACGCTGCAGACATCACTATTTCATCATAGAAATGGGTAGGAGTTAGACTCCCCAGTGATCCTTCTGAGTCATTCACAACTCGGTTGTCCCTTTGAACCTAGATCTTGGGATCTCCAGTCAACTAGGTTGGGTTGCCGTTGTGGTAACTCTTATTTAATAGGCTTTAGTCCCATTTCCCTCGATGAATTCTCAACTAACTCTCTTGCTAACCCTTTGGTTAGTGGATCCGCTATATTGTCTTTAGACTTAACATATTCTATGGAAATAATTCCATTAGAGAGTAGTTGTCTCATGGTGTTATGTCGACGACGAATGTGTCATGACTTACCGTTATACATATGACTCTGTGCTTTACCAATTGCTGATTGACTATCACAATGTATGCATATAGCAGGCACCGGTTTTGGCCATATTGGAATATCTTCAAGGAAGTGGCGAAGCCATTCTATCTCTTCCCCTGCTTTGTCTAACGCTATGAATTCAGATTCCATAGTAGACCTAGCAATACAAGTCTGTTTGGAAGATTTCCAAGATGCATTGCCATGACTCTGGCCGAGACACTGATGGGCTTGGATGCTTTCTATTGCCGGGAGACAACCAGGTTCGCAGGGAGTCCACTACTGCTGCAGGTAATGTTTCCCACCCAAGCTCACATATGTATTCGCTCACATCACTTGGCCCTTGGGCTCGGTTTTTCTCACAAAACCCTTATCTTACTTTTCTCTCATCGCACATCTCTCTATTCTTTATTCTCTCATTTTTCATCCCTCCCCAGATATGGTTGATGGATAGATTGCAAGTTGTGGACTCTTGCCCTGCTTACTCAGCCCGCGGTTACTTCTTTCGACAACGCCTAGTCGATGCCCTTGATGAGGGATGGTGGTTTGAATGGATGTGCAATTTGTCGGCAGATCGCATTGCGTGGCGTTGTCCTTGGCTCAATCTCCCGGCAATGAGCTACAGCATGTCCCGGCAGGTCGGGATTCGACTGATCGGCTTGACTCACTGTGTATTCTATTTCCCATTCCGTATTCTGCGCCAGTTCGGCCATGATCAGACTTGCCCACCAGAGGGGATAGAGTATCCGGCTACATTCCCGGTTCGAGGCGCACAGCTAGCTCGGCAGGCCGCAGCATGGAGAATTAGAGAACTCTTGGCTCCTGCTCCCACTTTTAGTTGCACTTTGTCTGACGAGTGCTGGGATTGGCTCAACGAAGAAGCACAGGTTGGGCCTAGGTTGGCATCAGAGGCTTCAACCAGCTCTGGGAGAACACAGGACACTGACTTGACTATGCCCCAGATTTATTGCTTTATTAGTACTTTCAAGTTTTCGTTATGAGTGTAATAAAAAGCAACTTCAATTGTATGTAAGAGCAAGAGAACTCTGTTTTGAAATCAAAGAAATTGAAGGTTGTGGTACTGAAAATTCTCTGTTTTTGGTCCAAAAATGGTCTTAGTTGTGAAAAGATTAATTTGAACAAAGTCAACTTTTATTAAAACTTTTCAAAACTATTTTCGATATGGATCGAATCGACACGCTTTGAGATCATCCTTTGAGATGCATAACCGGATCCTAGCAACTGGAAAGTTGCCCCTAGTTTGAAAAGTGCCTCGGCGATTCATAGCAACGGAAAGTTACCCTAGTCCGGATGGTGCGCGAACACTTCATTGCAACGGAAAAGTTGCCCCTAGTCTGAATAACACAGACGGAGATCACAATAAATCTTGATGAATAGAGATGGTGAGATGATCAAATGGACAAAGTTGATCGGGAAAAGATTGAAATGAACTTCGGGATGAAGTCGCCACGTATCCCATAGATGGGAATCAAGCCCACGTAGTTCGGGCTTGGGTTCGCCGTATTTTTACTCTCCTTTTGCGCTCTAACTTTTGCCAAGGCCGCCCTTTGCGGGTTTTCAACCTTGCGAGCTCAGTTTTTATAATTTCAAATTTTCTATGCTCTGAATTTTGCCTAGGTCGCCCTTTCGGATTTTCGGCCCTAGCGAGCCTCTCAGGGGTAATATTTCTTCAACTTTTCCATGTTGATCGGTTGAGAAAACTCTAAGCCATCTAGATCCATCAGAACCACAGCTCCACCTGACCAGATTGACTTGATAATATAGGGACCAGTCCAATTGGGTCTGAACTTGCCCCTTGGGTCGTGGATGGGAGCTCGGTTGTCTTTGAGTACCAAATCTCCTTCTTTCAAATTCCTGGACTTAACCTTCTTGTTAAAAGCCCGGGCGATTCTGCGTTGATAACCTTGGATGTGGTACAGTGCTTTCAGCCTTCTTTCATCGAAAAGCATGAGTTCCTCAACTGCTTTTTCGCTAATCTGGCTATCTGGCACTCGGCCAATACTCGTAATGACGGGACCTCAATCTCAATAGGCAGAACGGCTTCCATCCCATAAACCAATAAGTACGGAGTCGCCCCAGTAGAAGTTTTGATCGAGTCTCAGTCTGTAGCCTCTTAACGGCAGCTTATCTGGCCAGTCCCGATAGGTTTCTACCATCTTCTGTAGTATGCGCTTGATGTTCTTGTTGGCGGCCTCAACTGCTCCATTGGTTTGCGGCCGGTAAGTAGACGACTTATGAAAAGCCACATTATATTTCTCTAACAAATCAATTACCTCCTTTTTAAAGTGGGAACCATTGTCTAAAATGATTTCATTTGGGACTCCGTAGCGACAGATAATGTTGTTTCTAATAAATTTTGCTACATGCGAAGCCTTCAACACCGCATAAGATTGGGCCTCGACCCACTTTGTGAAATAATCTATCGCTACTAAGATGAACTCATGCCCATTCGACCCCTTTGGCGTGATAGCTCCGATTACATCAATTCCCCAGACAGAAAACGGCCATGGCAAAGTCATGTTGTACAGCTTTGACGGCGGGATGTTCATGCGATTTGCATGAATTTGACATTTGTGGCTTCGCCGGACGAAACCAATACAATCCTCCTCCATGGTGGACCAGTAATAACCTTGTCTAAGGATCTTCCGTGCCAACATTACCCCATTCATGTGTGCACCACATTCACCCCCGTGGATAGCTTTCATCAAACGCTTTGACTCTTCGGCATCAACGCACAGTTTATGCATTCCCAGATGACCCCGTTTATACAGTTTACCCCCGCAGATGATGAACTGAACTGCCATTCTTCTGATTGCCCTCTTGTCTTTGGCATTTACCCCTGGCGGGTATGTTTCTTTCTCCAAGAAGTTCCAGATGTCGTAATACCAGGGGTGTTCATCCTGAACTTCATCTATGCCTGCAATCGACTCATAGGCAGGTGCAAATTTCTGGTCAATGATGACCGGACGCATTCGGACTCCACACGGGATGTCTATCATAGAAGATAGAGTTGCTAAAGAGTCTGCGAACCTATTGTTCTCTCTTAGTAGATGAGTAAAACTTAGCTTCTCAAACCGAGGAATCAGCAAATCCAAGGTCTGGTGATACATCATCATCTTTTCCTCTTTCACTTTCCAGTCTCCTTTAGCTTGAGACATAACAAGGTTCGAATCCCCAATGACGTCCAACCGTCTTGCCCCTAGTTCCAGGGCTGCTTCTAGACCAGCAATACACGCCTCGTATTCTGCTTCATTGTTCGAGACTTTGAACCGGAGTTTGAAGGTTAGAGGGATACGGGAATTGTCGGGTGCTATCAGCAACACTCCTATCCCATACCCATGTTGATTTGACGCTCCGTCAAAGTACATCGTCCAAGTCTCTTCGTCGACATGCAGAATTGATTCATCCGGGAATAGGTACTCGACCGCTTCATCCCTCTCAACCGGGTGGTCGGCAAGGAACTCTGCCACTGCTCTTCCTTTCACTGACTTGCGTGACACGTACGTGAGATCAAATTCGGAGAGCAACAGCAACCAACGAGCTAGCCTACCCGTAAGCGTTGGTTTCTCGAAGAGATATTTGATGGGATCAAGTCGTGAAACCAACATTACAGAGTGAGCTAACAGGTAGTGCTGCAGCTTCCTGGTAGCCCATACCAGAGCTAAGCAAGCCTTTTCCAGCGGTGTATATCAGGTCTCATACTCCAGCATCTTTTTGCTCAAATAATAGATGGCTTTTTCCACCTTATCTTTTGATTCTTGTGCAAGCATGCAACCCATCGTGGTTTCAGTCACTGACAGATACAAAATCAACGGTTTCCCCGGCTCTGGTGGCGATAAAACGGGTGGGTTCTGTAGATATTCTTTAATCTGTTCAAATGCAGCTTGACATCGGCCGTCCCATTGGAACTTCTTTCCTTTCTTGAGGAGGCCAAAGAGTGGTTCACAAGTCAAGGTTAGTTTTGAAATAAACCGTCTTATGAATTGCACTTTACCCAGAAAGTCTCGCACCTCTTTTTCAGTCTTTGGTGGTGGCATTTCTAAGATGGCCTTGATTTTGGAAGGATCGACCTCGATGCCTCTTTGTGTAATTAGAAACCCTAGCATTTTCCCCGCTGTAACACCAAACGTACATTTCTGAGGGTTTAGTCGCAACCGGAATTCCCTGATCCTTTGGAAAAATTTGTGCAAGGCGGTGTAGTGGCCCTCTCTTTCCTTGGACTTGACAATCATGTCGTCCACATACACCTCAACCTCTTTGTGGATCATATCATGTAGTATTGTGGTCGCGGCCCGTTGATAAGTAGCTCCAGCGTTCTTCAACCCAAACGGCATTACCGTAGTGATATGTCTACGGGGTGGTGAATGCGATCTTTTCCTATCTTCCGGCGCCATCACTATCCGGTTGTATCACGAGAAGCCATCCATGAATGAGAGCAATGCATGCCCCGCTGTGAAATCTATCAACTCATCGATGTGCGGTAAGGAAAGTCGTCGCCGGACTAGCTCTGTTCAAATTCCTCAAGTCTACACACACCCGGATCCTGCCATCTTTCTTCGGCACCGGAACAATGTTGGCCAACCAAGTCGGATATTCAGATACCAGCAGGAAGCCTGCATCGATTTGCTTGGTGGCCTCTTCCTTAATCTTAAGAGCCCAATCCGAGCGGATCCTTCTGAGTTTTTGCTTGACAGGTCGGGCCTCGGGGTCAAGGGGGATCCGATGCTGTACAATCTCAGGATCGATTCCAGGCATGTCTTCGTAGGACCACGCGAAAACATCTTTGAAATCTTTTAATAAAGCAACTAAGCGCTCGCGTTCCTCCGAAGACAACGTGGACCCGATCTGGACCAGCCGCGGGTCCTCCTCAGTATCAATGTTCACGGTAATGATTTCATCCATTAATGGTTTAACAAATCTCTCTTGCTCTTGCTCAATTAAACGTTGTAAAATCGGAGGAACTTCGTCCTCGTCGTTTTGATCAAAATTTTGAAAGTCTGAATCAATGCAATAAATTAGGGGCACAGAAAAGTACTCGGAAACCACAAATAGTTCATTCTCATTAGGCAAATTTCTAATTAATTAACAAATTAAAGAAGAAAAATGGTAAACTGGCATGCAAGCCAAGGACTGCCTTGACTCCGCTCCAGATAATGAAGTGATGCATGTTTGAGCTTCCTTGCGCGGAAATCCATTGGGATGCCCCAATTAGCCTCTGTTTGCAATGTTTCTTGAAATGCGTGCCAGACTCCGAAAAGTTGCTGATTCTTCATTTTTGCTGCAACAGAGAGCAGGAAAGGGGCATAGCAATGTATTTCACAAAATATATGCATGCCTCGATCCTCGTGCCACCAATCACGCATATCGATGCATGATGGCCGAGGAGCCGAATTGCACAGCTCAATATAGGATGAATGCATATGAACACTACAACAAAACCTAACTCCATCATGGATAATCCGGAGTGTCGGTGACTTGGGAATTGAGACCCGTTCCGTCACTCGGAGTACGAAACGCGCCTCGTTTCCCGTGCTCGGGCTAACTCCTATCCCGAACACGATGCAATATGCATGATATGCATGAATGCAGCTAAAATACAATCCTAGCATGCACAATGCTATGAAAATGAGATGCCTCGAAATGCGTACACGCGGGCATGCAAACCGAGGCGATGATCCTAAGGCATGAAATGGCATACGCAATGCAAATGGACTTACACGAACATGAGTGGACCTCAGCCACACTCACATAAGAGACCGTCGGATAAAAGTGAAGTGCCTCGAAATGCGTGCACACGGGCACGCAAATCGAGGCAATGGCATACGGAATGCAATGATGCTAAAATGACATAAACAATACAATATGGGCTCACACTAACATAAGAGAGCCTCAGCCACACTCACATAAGAGGCCGAGAGATGAAAAATGAGATGCCTCGAAATGCGTGCACACGGGCACGCAAACTGAGGCAATGGCATATACGATGCAATGAGACTAAAATGGCATACAGAATGCAAAATGGACTTACACTAACATGAGAGAGCCTCAGCCACACTCACATAAGAGGCCGTCGGATAAAAGTGAAGTGCCTCGAAATGCGTGCACACGGGCACGCAAACCGAGGCAATGGCCCTAAGGCATGGAATATGATATGTAAACATGCAAATAGAATTTCAGCACTGAAATGTGGGGGGAAACAGTCCCTAAACATGGCCAAAGTGCACCCGAATCATGGAATGATCCCGAAATGCGATATTAGGCGCCCGAAATGGCCTATAGCTATGCAATGCATGCACAATATGGACATGAAATGAAAATATAGTAGCAAGGCAGCCCCAAGAAAAGCATTTTTCAGTCATAAAAAGGGCTAAACAGCAAGCACACATAGGATTAAGCAAGAATGCAAAAATGGCTCCGTAAGAGGGGCATTGAAGCAAGTGATACATGCGATGCCCAAATGGAAAAATACTCTTCTACAACACTAATTAGGAACTAAAAATATGAACATTTTCAGTATATGAAATCCCCCAACTCAGTATGAAAACATGCTAAAAATGTCATGCAAGAACTAGGATACATAAGGCTATAGCATGAGGTACCCCAAACATTCATCAAACCAGAAAAGACCCTTAATGAAATATGCCAAGAAGATCAAAATATGACTCTTTCCAGTTCTGATGATGGCCGAAAACAGAAGCTAGATAAACTTAAAAAAGCATGCAAAAATGGGGGTCAAAGAAGGGTATAATGAAAAGTATAACATGGAGACCCCCAACAAGGTTTATCCCTTCTAAAATGTTGTAGAGGGACACAAAATAAGCTTACTCACAGTTCATGACATGCTCAAAAACAATTTACATATAAGCCAAACAAATCATGCAAACTTACGGTGAATAGGAGAGATTATGAAGCAAGTGCGAGATAGGGGGCCTAAACAGTATTGAGCCCTTCTTAAATGTTGAAGAGGGGTTCAAAATAGGCCCACTTATAGTTTACATTATGCTCAAAAACAGATCACTCATAGGCTAGAAATTTCATGCAAAATAAAGGCATACAAGATGGTATTGAAGCAAGTACCAAATGGAGGGCTCAAACAGGGTTGAGCCCTTGAACAAACATGAATAATAGCTCAAAATAAGGACCCTTTCAGTTAGGGTCGGAGCCTAAAACAGTGATAAAATAGGTTTAAGAAATGAAGCAAGAAAATGCTACAAAAGAGGGAAATGGAGACTTACCCTTGTAGACCTTTTCTTTTCTACTTCTTGGCTTGAGGAATGTTGCTTCTAAGCCTCTGAGAACCTCCCCTTGCTGCTGGAAATGGAGTGGTGGTGGTGATGCTTGATGATGATGAAGAAATGGCACCAAACTTGAGAAGAATCAAAGAGATGGAGATGGATATCTGTTTGTAAGCTTGAGACAAGTGTTCTAACTCTTGAGGGAGAGAGAGAGAGATGTATGCATGCAAGGATGGTGTGTCAAAGTGTGTGCAAGAGTGTAGGCCTTAAGGGATTAAGTTCCTTTGCTTACAAAATATCCCCCGAAATCAGATATTTTGGGGGATACAGCTATACAGTTGTAAAACACACCTCCCAAGAAGCATGACCGGCCATCTACTTTTGCTGGAGGTGGCCGGCCGGCCACCCCCTATGGCCGGCCGGCTAGGGGTCAAAAGGTTCAATGAGAATTTCTGGCCGGCCACCAAAGATTGGTGTCCTCCCATGTGTGTACAACAAGGCCCTATGGTTGGAAATTGGCAATTCTGAAACAAGAGAGACAACATGCCACTTTTAGAAGGGGTTCAAAAGGGTCAATGAGAATTACTTGCCGGCCATGTGTTTTTAGGATCCTCCCATGTGTGTACAACACAAATATGTGGTTTTGGCTCGAAGAGAATGGCCCTAGGGTGTTCAACATTAGCCCGGAAGTGAGAAAAACGAGCGCCGGGGGGCGCCGGAGGAGCATAACTGGTTACTGAGACAATTGCTGGCCTCCCACCCTCCAGTGATCTTCCTGGTGATAAAACAGAGGTACCTGCCAAAAATGAACAAAAACCGATGCAAAACGAATGCTCGGGGGCCAAAACACGCAGTTCGAGATCCCGAAAATCGGCCGTTAAGAACCGAAAGTGGTGTTTGGCCACGAAGTGGGTATCTAAGACCCCAGTGTCCCTCGAAAGGGAGTAAATGAGATGCATGCAAAAAACCGGAGGAATCGGAGACGGTTGGGTGGTCCCGAACCGAGGCACACGGCCTGACGGCTCCGAAAACCGGGAACCGGGCTCCGAAATGGGCAAAATGGCCTACGGCCACGAAATGTAGCCCACGGCCACTGAGAGATGGTCTACGGGACCTCTCCCTCCCCTCAGGAAAGAAAACAGAGAAAATCGAGTCTGGTTCGCAAACCGAGACAAGGCACAGAAGAGAGTTCAGAAGTCCGGAGGCGGGGCGCACGGCCGCGACTCTGAGACTTCTGAACGAGCACAATATGAAACATCACCGAGCGCTCAGTCGGTGACGTCTGAGTCTTAAGGTCGGTCAAAAATAGGATGTCTACAGTACGATACTAGTGTAATTAACAATTCAGAATATATTTTTGTGGAATTTTTTCAGAAATTAATTTTGGGTTTTAGAAATTATTTTCTGAGTTTTCACTAATTAAAATTCTTTTTTCAGTATTTTAATTATTGGAGTGTAACAAGAGATTTAAATTTCTGTGTGAAATTAATTTGGTTAAATAAAATTTTATTTTATTTCCAAATTAATTGAAAAATAAAAGTTATATTTTTATTTCTTTTATTTTACAGAATTTAATTTCTTGTGTGGAATTAATTTGGTTAAATAAAATTTTATTTTATTTCCAAATTAATTGAAAAATAAAAGTTATATTCTTATTTCTTTTATTTTACAGAATTTAATTTTCTGTGTGGAATTATTTTGGTTAAATAAAATTTTATTTTATTTCCAAATTAATTGAAAAATAAAAGTTATAGTTTTTATTTCTTTTATTTTCTGTGTGGAATTAATTTGTTTAAATAAAATTTTATTTTATTTTCAAATTAATTGGAAAATAAAAGTTACATTCTTGTTTCTTTTATTTTTACAGAATTTAATTTTGTGCATTTGGTTTAATTTTCTGTGTAGTGTAAATTCTAATTATAATTTTGTTTTATAAATTAGAATTGATGGCTACTGAAACAAATCCCCAAACAAGTACTACTGTGGTGGCTGCGATTGCGCCAACCCCCTCTCCTGTGATGACAGTACCAGTAAATCACGGTAAAAAGCCAGAGAAGTTCTCAAGAACTGACTTTAAAAGATGGCAACAGAAAATGTTGTTCTATCTTACAACTCTAAACCTGGCTCGTTTCCTCTGTGAAGATGCTCCTATCCTGAAAGAGGATGAAACCGACCGGCAAGTAGTTGCTGCGGTTGATGCTTGGAAACATGCCGATTTCCTTTTCCGGAATTACGTCTTGAACGGACTTGACAACATATTATACAACGTCTACAGTCCAATCAAGACAGCAAAGAAACTTTGGGAATCGTTGGAGAAAAAGTACAAAACGGAAGATGCCGGATCAAAGAAATTTGTGGTTAGGCTTCAGAACGGCGGCACTCAACTCCAGGTTAGGCTTCAGAACGGCGGCTCGACTCGAGACTCCGCCTAGGCTTGACTCCCCGAAGGCTCGCCTATAAATACATAAATACAAACAATGAGCTAAAGCTCAGCAAGTAAAATTAAAGTAAAGGGTTAGTAAACGAAGTCCGACATTTAATAAAACCATAATAAAACAGTCATAAACATACCTCAGTCATTCGTCATTATAAGAACATACATAATGGCATACTCCATAGAACATAACATGTGTCGACTAACGACTAGAGTAACCAGTCCCGGAGACCGATTAAACACATACCGAGATCTCGTAAACTGGTCATGGGCTTGTCCTTCCATGCCGTCCCCCATGACTCATGACGCATGGGCCTGCATATTCTCGCCTCCATGACTCAACTGACTATGGATGCCATACTAGGTTTGCAATAGAACATTCGTTCACAGAAAACATTCTCATTTCAAAACGTATCATATCATAGCACTTTTTAAAACATAATTTCATAATAACATATCTTTACAGAAATGTTACTTACAGAGGGTTTCCGAAACCGATGGCACGGTCTTCTCAATTTGACCTGCAACAATAACATTATAGCACATTTCTCAATATACATTTTCATTAATCACGTACTTCATTCTTTCCTTTACTTCGTTTCATTCTTTCATTTCAGTCTCATGTAATTCATGTAATTCATACCCATTTCATGCTCATAAGATGACAAATGATGCAAGTAACGTGTTAACATTCATATATACAACTTCCCAAAATTTTCTGGAAAAAGCCTTCCGCCGGCGCCTACTTGTCCGCCGAGCGGATCTGTCAAAGCTTCTTTGGAAGGGTGATTTTTCCGCTCGAGCGGGATCCTCTCCGCTCGAGCGGACCCTGCGAAAGTCTGAAATTCTGGTTCTTCTTCTACACTTCATCCTTTCTTTGAAAAATCCATTTCAAATACATGAATACCAAGTTCCAAAACACTTGATTAACAACTTGATTACACTATTACATCTTCAATCAAAACTCACATGGACATAAACAAGATCAAAACCCATGAATCAAGATGGAAATCCATAAACATATACATACAAGCTTCATATCTCTATATCCATGGAGGTTCTACCTCAATTTGCCAAATATGACTTAAATCATGCCATAGATGCTCAATTTAAACATAGATTCTCTTTCAAACAATTCATATACTACAAGATCATTGATGCTGCCACTATATCTCAAGAAAATAGGAGAGGATCCTTACCTTAAACACTTGATTAAGAAGGTTGAGCTTAAACCCCTTTTTCTTCTCTTCTTCTCCCTTGCTTTCCCTCTCCCACGAACTCCTCTCTTTCCTCTCTTCTAGATTTTTCTTTCTCTCTTTTGTGTTGAGTCAAATGGGTCAACAATCCCTATCTCTAAGTCATATATAGCATCAAAACAAAGAATTGTGCCAACACTTACAAGCCAAACAGAGCTTAGCGAATCAGACGAAATTCAGTCCTCAATTTATTTTACCAAAAGGTTCTAAAAATTCCCGGTATCACATAGGCATGCTCAATTTCATTTTCTGAACCCATTATGGTTGTCAATTTCAGTCCCGGAGTTGTAATTCCAACAGATATTTTACTAATTCAAACAGATATTTCTCAATTAAATCATATAAACACATAATTAATTACTGAAAATGACATCATACGATTCTGGGTCGTTACAGAAAGCGTTCCCCCAGGAACCATGCCCTACCAACTGGTCCTTCGAGCAGGAACCTATACTGGGAATTACCCGATCCTCCGGGATACTGATGTCGGAGACCATCACCTAAGACCGCCCAGGGCTGCCAAGTAATCTGCGGATAGCCAATGCATAAATCAATCAGAAATCAGGAATATACAGGGCAGATCAAAGATGAAAATGAAAGGAACTGAGAGTTCTGAAATACCTCTGTCGTCCGCACAGTATCAAAATACTGTCGCAGGTAGAAGAGAGTCTCTCGAGGTCTCGGTCGGTGCTCGCCCTCGAATACCAGTGAAAACAGAGTCATAAGGAGTCCTGCCACCTCCATCTCCGGGGCTAATGTGGGAAAATATACGTACACCCATAACTGAGAAAAGCAATGCGGAATGTGAATACAAAGTGCTAAAGGCAAAATACAGAGTGCAAAGTGCGCCGTGTGTGCAATGAACAAGTAATGAGGAGCAGAAATGTAAATCAAGAGGATGAACGCACCTCCTGTGCTCTCCAATAGCCGCCAAGTAAGTCTCGCCCCAGAGGTCAGACTCATGTAACAATAGAGGGTAGCCAGGCCAGCGCCACCCCAGTCATACCGACTGACCTGTGATAGGTCCACTAGGGCACTCAGAAGATACAACTCGACAGTGTTCCCCCTATCAGCAAATAGAGTGGTGCCAAAGAGGAACATAAGGAAACCCCGGGTGTACTGCTCAATCTCCTCGGGAGACTCAGGCTCCATCTCCGGCCTCAAAGCGGAAGAGAACTGTGTACCGGACTCTCCGGAAGCTCTGTCTTCACAGTGGGCGAGCCCCCAATAGATATACCCAAGCGGCCTCCCACTCTCCCATATCCTCGTCATAAGGTATGGGCCAACCGCCTATGTCTAGGCCGGTGAGTACGGCAAAGTCTAGCGGGGTCATGGTCATATCCTCGGTGGCAGAAAAATGGAAAGAATTGGTGGTGTCCCACCATCTCTCCACCAAAGCAGCTAACAATGTCCTACTGGCAGAGCGGTCACGATAACCCGTGAGAATGCTCCGAACCCCGCCGAGTCAACCAAATCCCGGACTGACCTCTGGAAGCTCAACAGACCACTCTCTCGCAGTGTAGCCATATCCTCAAGACGGCGAGAGCCAACTCGCAGATTCGAATGAATACATGTTTTCAGTACACAATAAGATGCAAGCCGTATGCAAGTAACAAGCTGTGTGCAAATGAAATGAAGTAGCTGTGTGCAAATGAAACGAATCAGTGGGCTGTGTGTCCACTTCAAATCTGGGCTGCGTGTTCAGTAAATCTGTGTTTTGGGCTGTGTGTTCAATCCTTAATCAGTGGGCTGCGTGTTCACTTCAAATCTGGGCTGCGTGTTCAGTAAATCTGTGTTTCGGGCTGCGTGTTCAAACCTTACTCAGTGGGCTGTGTGTCCACTTCAAATATGGGTCATGGTTCAAGAACTGTGTTTTGGGTCATTGTGTTCAATCCTTAATCGATTAATGCGTGTTCACTTCAAATCTGGGTCATGGTTCAAGAACTGTTTTCGGGTCGCGTGTTCAAACCTTACTCAGTGGGCTGTGTGTCCACTTCAAATCTGGGCTGCGTGTTCAGTAAATCTGTGTTTTGGGCTGTGTGTTCAATCCTTAATCAGTGGGCTGTGTGTTCACTTTAATCTGGGTTGCGTGTTCAGAAAATTTGGTATTTGGGCTGCGTGTTCAAATTTCAGAAAAATTTGTGGGCTGTGTGTGTTCACCTCAAATCTGGACTGTGTGTTCAGAAAATCGGAGTTTGGGGCTGTGTGTTCTACTCTCAATCAGTGTGGGCTGTGTGTTCACCATCAACTTGGACTGCGTGTTAAGAAAATCAGAGTTTGGGACTGTGTGTTCTACTCTCAATCAGTGTGGGCTGTGTGTTCACCATCAACTTGGATTGCGTGTTCAGAAAATCGGAGTTCAAGACTGTGTGTTCTACTCTTAATCAGTGTGGGCTGTGTGTTCACCATCAACTTAGACTGCGTGTTCAGAAAATCAGAGTTTAGGGCTGTGTGTTCTACTCTTAATCAGTGTGTGCGGTGTGCTCACCTTCAAATTCGGGCTGTGTGTTCACCATCAACTTGGACTGCGTGTTCAGAAAATCAAAGTTTAGGGCTGTGTGTTCTACTCTCAATCAGTGTGGGCTGTGTGTACACCATCAATCTGGGCTGTGTGTTTAGAAAATCGGAGTTCAGGACTGTGTGTTCTACTCTTAGTCAGTGTGGGCTGTGTGTTCACCATCAACTTGGACTGTGTGTTCAGAAAATTGGAGTTTGGGTCTGTGTGTTCTACTCTTAATCAGTGTGGGCTGTGTGTTCACCATCGACTTGGACTGTGTGTTCAGAAAATCGGAGTTTGGGACTGTGTGTTCTACTCTTAATCAGTGTGTGCGGTGTGCTCACCTTCAAATTCGAGCTGTGTGTTCGACAAATCAGTGTTTGAGCCGTATGTTCAAATTCTTAACTAATGTGTACCGTGCGTTCACAATCAATCAGTCAATGAGCCGTGTGTTCAGCAATTCAAGTGTTTAAGTCACGTGTTCAGAATGCAAACAAAGTACTATGTCATAAGCTAAAACTGTGTGTTCAAGCATGGCAAAGCTACAAAATGCACGAAAAATGCAGAAAATAAAGTAAAATACCTCTCGTGCATCGTGAGAGAGGTGCTGCTCTGGCTCTCGCAGAAGTAAATCCCTGGGTGCCCGGTCATTGAACCCAGTGAAACGACGAAAAACGGCCCGCGGAAGCATATGTACCGGTGGGGCGTATCTCCCGGGAATAAAGGAGCGACCCTCGAGGGTAGTGTCATGATATCAAAATCATCCCCGGCACCTGGAGGACCTCCACCGTAAGGGTAATCACCCGCCATTTCAAGAAATCTGCAAAATGAGCAAAAATGAGCAAAAATTGGAAAAAGTTAACAAAAGTCATCTCCCGAGAAAATCTTCCAAATATTGAGACAAACTTACCTCAAGTGGTGAAAATGAGAAAAGAAGCCCCGAAATCAAAATTTAATCGGTTCAAAGTGCTTAAAACTGAAAGATTTCGCGAAAACAACTTGCGTGGTAGGCCGAAAAGCGCGTATAAAGTGCAGATCTAAAAAAAAAAATGGTTTGGGGAGCAAGGGAGGGAGTTTTCGCAGCTGTGGGAGTGATTTCGGAATGAATGGATGAGGGAATATATAGAAATGAGGCAAAAAGACAAAATTGCCCCCTGTTTTGGGCAGGTGGCCGGCCGACCACCTTTCCTAGCTGGCCGGCCATTTGCTTTTTGTTTTCTGGCCAGTGGCCTCCCCTAGGGAAACCACCTGGCCGGTGGTGTTCCCTACTTCCCCCTCTAGCTCTCTGCAAATTTTAAGGAAGATCGGAGTTCCCGGGACCTGAAAAAGTTCAAGAAAAGTGCACTTTCTGGCGCGAAATTGCTCCGCCGGAACTTCAGCTGCAATTTCTGACATGTGTCTCATCATTACTCATCAAAATCAAGGTGTATCCTTTTTGAACATGTTGTAACCTCTCCGGGAGGTGAATCAGGGGCCGCGATCAAGTTGCCTTTGCCGAAATGCGTGTTTCCCAGCTCGTTGTTTCGCAACAAACGAGCACCCTGATTTATGATCGTTTTGTATTGTTGTGCATATAACTTGCATTCTCATGAACATTTTGAATTGTCATGCATGTTTTCTTGGTGTACCATACCTCTGTGCTTGAGCATGCGTTGTCACGCACGTTCCTTTCTCGCATTGCGATGCATTCACTTACCGACACTGCGTGTGTCAAACTTTCGAAATCACAGGAATCACATTGAATATATGTTGTTAGCATATTGTTCTTGTTGAATTTCTCTCTTTTGCAGGCACGATATTGTATGTACGGTTCATTTGAGGTTTGGTGCGACTGCACGAATCGCAGCAGTATCGTATCTTCTCCGTGTGAGACGCGACGAGAATTGAATGATTCTCCGCATTCCTAACTCGCATGAAATGTAGTTGTTGCTTTGCATTCTTGCTTAAAACGCTGCATCTATTTGCGAATACTTGCCTCATTCTGACTTCTTTGCATTTGCATGATCATTTGGCTCTGTGCATGTCGCTTTGCATTTTGCCCCCGCTCATGGGCACGCGCTGCAATGCGATCTCTGTTCATCTTGTATGATTGTCTAAGTCTTGACCTTGTCAAAAATGGGTCGTCTCTAGGCTTTGACATTCACTCCGCCACTTCTTGACTTCCGAGTTACATCAAAGAGGGCAATCAGAGACACTCCATTTTTGACCGACCTTAAGATTCTCGACGCCACCGATCGAGCGGTGATGTTGCATATTGTGCTCGTTCGAAGTCTCGAGTCGCGCCAGGCGCCCTGCCTCCGGACTTCCGAACTCTCTTCTGTGCCTTGTCTCGGTTTGCGAACCGGACTCGATTTTCTCTATTTCCTTTCCTGAGGGGAGGGAGAGGTCCCGTAGACCATCTCTCAGTGGCCGTGGGCTACATTTCGTGGCCGTAGGCCATTTTGCCCATTTCGAGCCGGTTCTCGGTTTTTGAGCCGTGTGCCTCGGTTCGGGACCACCCAACCGTCTCCGATTCCTCCGGTTTTTGGTATGCATCTCATTTACTCCCTTTCGAGGGACACTGGGGTCTTAGATACCCACTTCGTGGCCAAACACCACTTTCGGTGCTTAATGACCGATTTTCGGGATCCCAAACTGCGTGTTTTGGCTCCCGAGCATTCGTTTTGCATCGGTTTTTGTTCATTTTTGGAAGGTACCTCTGTTTTATCACCAGGAAGATCACTGGAGGGTGGGAGGCCAGCAATTGTCTCAGCAACCAGTTATGCTCCTCCGGCGCCACCTGGCGTCCGTTTTTCTCACTTCCGGGCTAATGTTAAACACCCTAGGGCCATTCTCTTCGAGCCAAAACCACATATTTGTGTTGTACACACATGGGAGGATCCTAAAAACACATGGCCGGCCAGTAATTCTCATTGAACCTTTTGAACCCCTTCTAAAAGTGGCATGTTGTCTCTCTTGTTTCAGAATTGCCAATTTCCAACCATAGGGCCTTGTTGTACACACATGGGAGGACACCAATCTTTGGTGACCGGCCAGAAATTCTCATTGACCCTTTTGACCCCTAGCCGGCCGGCCATAGGGGGTGGCCGACCGGCCACCTCCAGCAAAAGTAGATGGCTGGCCATGCTTCTTGGGAGGTGTGTTTTACAACTGTATAGCTGTATCCCCCAAAATCTATGATTTGGAGGGATATTTTGTAAGCAAAGGAACTTAATCCCTTAAGGCCTACACTCTTGCACACACTTTGACACACCATCCTTGCATGCATACATCTCTCTCCCTCTCCCTCAAGAGTTAGAACACTTGCCTCAAGCTTACAAACACATATCCATCTCCATCTCTTTGATTCTTCTCAAGTTTGGTGTCATTTCTTCATCATCATCAAGCATCACCACCACCACTCCATTTCCAGTAGCAAGGGGAGGTTCTCAGAGGCTTAGAAGCAACATTCCTCAAGCCAAGAAGTAGAAAAGAAAAGGTCTACAAGGGTAAGTCTCCATTTCCCTCTTTTGTAGCATTTTCTTGCTTCATTTCTTAAACCTATTTTCTCACTGTTTTAGGCTCCGACCCTAACTGAAATGGTCCTTATTTTGAGCTATTCTTCATGTTTGTTCAAGGGCTCAACCCTGTTTGAGCCCTCCATTTGGTACTTGCTTCAATACCATCTTGTATGCCTTTATTTTGCATGAAATTTCTAGCCTATGAGTGATCTGTTTTCGAGAATAATGTAAACTATAAGTGGGCCTATTTTGAGCCCCTATTCAACATTGAAGAAGGGCTCAACCCTGTTTAGGCCCCCTATCTCGCACTTGCTTCATAATCTCTCCTATTCACCGTAAGTTTGCATGATTTGTTCGGCTTATATGTAAATTGTTTTGGAGCATGTCATGAACTGTGAGTAAGCTTATTTTGTGTCCCTCTACAACATTGTAGAATGGATCAACCTTGTTGGGGGTCTCCATGTTATACTTTTCATTATACCCCTCTTTGACCCCCATTTTTGCATGCTTTTTTAAGTTTATCTAGCTTCTGTTTTCGGCCATCATCAGAACTGGAAAGAGTCATATTTTGATCTTCTTGGAATATTTCATTAAGGGTCTTTTCTGGTTTGATAAATGTTTGGGGTACCTCATGCTATAGCCTTATGTATCCTAGTTCTTGCATGACATTTTTAGCATGTTTTCATACTGAGTTGGGGGATGTCATCTACTAAAAATGTTCATATTTTTAGTCCCTCATCAGTGTTGTAGAAGAGTATTTTTCCATTTGGGCATCGCATGTATCACTTGCTTCAATGCCCCTCTTGCGGAGCCATTTTTGCATTCTTGCTTAATCCTATGTGTGCTTGCTGTTTAGCCCTTTTTATGATTGAAAAATGATTTTCTTGGGGCTTCCTTGCTACTGTATTTTCATTCCATGTCCATATTGTGCATGCATTGCATAGCTATAGGCCATTTCGGGCGCCTAATATCGCATTTCAGGATCATTCCATGCTTCGGGTGCACTTTGGCCATGTTTAGGGACTGTTTCCCCCCACATTTCAGTGCTAAAATTCTATTTGCATGTTTACATATCATATTCCATGCCTTAGGGCCATTGCCTCGGTTTGCGTGCCCGTGTGCACGCATTTCGAGGCACTTCACTTTTATCCGACGGCCTCTTATGTGAGTGTGGCTGAGGCTCTCTCATGTTAGTGTAAGTCCATTTTGCATTCTGTATGCCATTTTAGTCTCATTGCATCGTATATGCCATTGCCTCAGTTTGCGTGCCCGTGTGCACGCATTTCGAGGCATCTCATTTTTCATCTCTCGGCCTCTTATGTGAGTGCGGCTGAGGCTCTCTCATGTTAGTGTCAGCCCATATTATATTTTTTATGTCACTTTAGCATCATTGCATTCCGTATGCCATTGCCTTGGTTTGCGTGCCCGTGTGCACGCATTTCGATGCACTTCACTTTTATCCAACGGCCTCTTATGTGAGTGTGGCTGAGGTCCACTCATGTTCGTGTAAGTCCATTTGCATTGCGTATGCCATTTCATGTCTTAGGATCATCGCCTCGGTTTGCATGCCCGCGTGCACGCATTCCGAAGCATCTCATTTTCATAGCATTGTGCATGCTAGGATTGTATTTTAGCTGCATTCATGCATATCATGCATATTGCATCGTGTTCGGGATAGGAGTTAGCTCCGCACGGAAACGAGGCACGCCAGACTCGAGTGATGAACGGGTCTCAATTCCCAAGTCACCGACACTCCGGATTATCCATGATGGAGTTAGGTTTTGTTGTAGTGTTCATATGCATTCATCCTATATTGAGCAGTGCAATTCAGCTCCTCAGCCATCATGCATCGATATGCATGATTGGTGGCACGAGGATCAAGGCATGCATATATTTTGTGAAATACATTGCTATGCCCCTTTCCTGCTCTCTGTTGCAGCGAAAATGAAGAATCAGCAACTTTTCAGAGTTTGGCACGCATTTTGAGAAACATTGCAAACAGAGGCTAATTGGGGCATCCCAATGGATTTCCGCGCAAGGAAGCTCAAACATGCATCACTTCATTATCTGGAGCGGAGTCAAGGCAGTCCCTGGCTTGCATGTCAGTTTACCATTTTTCTTCTTTAATTTGTTAATTAATTAGAAATTTGTATATTATTCGGACTGTAATATTTCGGACTGTATTATTCTTTCATTCGGGACTGTATTATTATTTATTCGGACCCTCTGCGCGAGGACATAATTGTAATAAGTGTGGGTGAGTGTGATGTATGTCTTCCAACCCCCATTTCTTTCTCCCTTTTATTTACCTGCTTACGATGGTTAGATATAGGGCATATTTCAATTAGCATACAGTATGACAGCATGTTTGAATCATTCATCTGTTTTGCACGCACCGGGCTCGGCTCATCATACAAACTGCATTTGTATTTCAATTCCAAATTGAACACGTGTTAGCTGTAGCATTTCACATGCCATGTTTAGAATAGCCGAGCCTGTTATAGTTTGCATCTTTGCATGTGTTGCATTAGACATTTCAGTATGCTTAGGTCCATGCATGGATTTCTAACAAGCTTCTGTTTTGGCTTGGAGTACTCGGTAAGTTTTATGCTTTAGCATCCTTGCATGCGTGTGAGTGACTGCCATGAAAGGCATGCTTACCATGAGGCTAAATGCTTATGTGATATAACTGCCTTGAATGCCTGTGGGTGGAGGTTGAGTTATTTGAATTGGGACAATTCATCAAATGTTTGTTTTAAGCCCACTAGAAAGTGGCAAAACCATTGTTCTTCTAAGCCCACCTGAGGGTGGCAAATCCGCGTCTTAGCCTACTTGCGGGTAGCACCATCAAACCATTTTCAAACAAACAAACATGAAATGTTTTGTTCCAATTCAGGCGATTCAGTCTATACTTGTATGCTGTGCGCATCACATAGTAACCTAGGCTAATAACCGGAATAAGAACTCACAATGTTTTCAAAATCAGATATCGTGGTTAGTAGAGGCCGATCTTTGATCGGGCGAGCGGGGGTGCTCACGAAGTGACCTTCCACAATCGTACCCAAGTTCCCGAGCCGAGGCAACTTTGGTGATGACGAACACGTGGCCTTTGGCACCGAGTCAGGGTTTCCTAAATTTCCCATTTAAAAAATATTTAGGTGGCGACTCAGATTCCGTGGCGATCCATGTTTGGCACTTCTTTCAAAAAATCTGTTTTCTCAAAACGATTTGCCGGATTTGGACTCTTTGGTTCAAGATTAAGAACCGTGACATTTGAGTCCTTCGAACTGCAGTGACCCAATATCGAACCAGAATGGGGGGGACTCGCGCTCCCTTTCCTCGGGATGCGTTCGGGGACGTCTACACGTACTACTAGTTGTTGTCAAAGAAAAGAGACAGTATATTACTACTATCTGTCAAATAGCATATAATCACTATTTGTTTTTCCAACCAGAATATTATTTTGTAAATCCACAGAAAATAATTTTCTTTCGAAATTATTTACGAAGAATGGAAAAAGGAAACAAACGAAAAATTCTGTAAACAGAATAATTCGAATCTGTCTTAAGATTGTTGGACCAATCTTTTGTGTAAATAAAATAAATTGAAATAAATTCAAACAAAATAAATAAATAACATACCAGATTTATTTATCGAACTGAATTAAAAATTAAGACCAAGTCGAGTGTGTGACACTTTGTCCTTAAGATTGATTTGCCCCGCTACAGTACTTACGGTTGAATAGCGTCAATCTCCCAGGATACATTGATCTTCACAAATTTATAGAAGCACTTCAAATAAATTTGTTCGGCAAACCAAACCTGTGATTTATACTCTCTTTAATTTATTCTATAACTAAATATGAAGAATAAATGCACTCAAGAAAAAATTAGACAGCAATGAGACAAAAATATCTGACTATATTTCGGACTGCAAAATCAGATTACACGGACTGAATTTTTCCCCGGGGTCAAGAATGCTGGATTAAAGGCTATATATATAGGCAACCAAACGTAGCCCCGAACAGTTCCCAACCAAAGTGGAAAGGTGCAAACAGTTGCATGAATTCTTTTTCAAAAAGGTTTGAAAAATGTAAGAACAAATTTCAAACAATTTGAAAATAATGTCGTTGGAGAGTTTCAAACTGTTGGTTGGAGAGTTTCAAACTGTTGGACCTATATGATTATATAAACTATTTGAATATATATATATATATATATAACAAATTGAATAATATAATAAATAAAGAAAAGAAGTATAAATTTTAGGAAACCACTTAGGAACCCAAAATTTAAATTTAAAATTAAATTAAATTCTCACAATAATTTTTATTGAAAAAATTCAAAAGAATTTTATCTAAAAAATTAATGTTAAACCCGAAAACGACGTCATCTTTCCATTCACTCATAAATGGTTTTGACGTTCCGTATTCACCACTTCACCTCTTCAGACCCACCCCAAAACACGTTTGGGGTCCACCCAAATTGGGTTAAAAAATATGCCTATATAAAACCATTTTTTCCAACAGTGATGTGATAGAGAGGTGATCTGACTTAAATAAGGTGATGTGACTTAAATATGATGATGTGATTTAAATAGAATAGTGACTTTTTAACTTAAATAGGATAGTCACATCATCTTATTTAAGTCACATCACCTCTCTACCACATCACTTCAAACTCAATCCATATCTAATCTATATTTCACAAAAAGTCAAAAAATACATTTATTTAGATCATTCCAAACCACCCCTAAGTTTCATCAAGAAATGTATGTATCTATGTTTTTGAACCCATCTCTTTTGGGAAGTATCAAAAAAATTTAGTTTATTTGCTTTTTTTTGACTCTTTTTTTTTTAAAATGTAAAAAGATAATGTGACCCAATAAGTCAATAAACTTAACAGTTGTTTGAGATGACATAAATAAGTGTACTTTTTGCCTTTTTATGAAAAGATATATAAAAAAGTAGAGAGGTGATGTGACAGAAAAAAGATAAAAAGATGGATTATTTTTAAGTTACCAAACTTGGCCTAATAAATTGATTTTTTTTCTACTTCCCAAAACAAATAAAATGACATTTTACTATGTTTAGCAATAACTTTTAGTGGAAGAAAACTCTTTGCAGACTTGCATTGAAAAATTAAATTTTGTTATCTTTCCACTTGCTCATATTTATTTATGAAGAAATGCATTAATTCTGAATGGATGTACAAATAATGCACAAAATATTCAAAAAAAAAAAAAAAAAAATTAAAATACAAATATGTTTGGTTTGAGTTTTTTGGATTAAATTTTTTGGTTTTCGTTTTTTTTGTTTTTAGTGAATATTTTTAAAATATTTTTTTTTTTACTTTTTAGACATACCTAACATATATATACTTAAAAAGTAAAAAAATTGTGAAAAAATATTTTAAAAAATTAATAAATACATAAAAATGTAAAAAATATACTAAATTCTCATTTTTTTTTTTGTATTTTTGGTATTTAGTAAATTTTTAAAAGGTTTTTTTCACAATTTTTTAACTTTTTAAGTATATTTATGTTAGGTATTTCTAAAAAGTAAAAAAAATTACTTAAAATATTAAAAAAATTCAGCAAAAAAAATACGAAAAATAAGAAAGTAAAATTTTCTGAAAAGTATTTTTAGAAAAATAGAACCAAACAAAGTGCGGAATCTCATTTTTATAATAGTGTTAGTCTTCTATGCAATGGTGCAAGTCTTTTTGTATTTAGTGCAAATATTTCTTACCTGTCAAACTTGTATTAAAAAAAAATAAAATACATATAATGTAATTATTTTAAGTCTATTCCACTTTTTCTGCAATTTCCCCAATATTTATTACAGTTTGCGTACTTTTCATATTTTGTCCACACAACCCACTTGCAAAACCTTCAGGTAGCGGTAACCATCACCATGTGACAAAACCATGTATTAGACCTTATAAGGAATTACGTGACACCAGATAGGCTTCTGTCGTTGTCTTTTTGTTGTTTTTCTCGCCTTTGTAGCCCTCTATTTATATATATAGTAGTTGGACCCCCACGCACTATGCGCATGAGGAGCATATTATCATTGACAGAAATAATATAACAAGGCAACGATACAATATTTTCTTCAAAAAAATGACATAAAATACACAATATTTCTTATTTTATATCCTATTAATCATAATTTCTTCTTACATTTCATAAAATTATAAACCGGCAAACAAAATGGCCCATTGTTATCTTAAATTGAAACTACCTTTGCTAGCTAGTTGGAAGAATTGTTTTTTGCACTGCAGGAAATTCAGCCTTTAGTGGCGTTTTAAAACCGCCGCTAAAAGTGCCAAAAACGCCACCAATTATTTTTGCGACGCTTAGATCCAAACGCCGAGGACGCGGCCGTCGCTATAGCTTTATGGCGTTTTAAAAACGTCGTGATATTAGTATAGGCGGCGTTTTTAAAAACGCCGCCAAATGTCCTCCTAAACACACGCTGACGTCACTGATGACATTCAGCGACGTTTTTGGAAAAGCGCCGTCATATCTTTTTTAAACAAATATGACCGTTAGTCTGTAAGGTTTAAGAGGCGTTTGTAGAAACGCCGTCATATCCTTTTTGTTTTTTTTTTTTTTTGAAATTGTACTAATTTTATTTGATTGAACTAAAAAAATATCTATAATAGCACTAATATAAAATAACAACTCCCATTCAAATAGTACTAATGAAGCATTAATTCACTTTCTCATTCAATTAATATCCAATCACCATTACCCACAAAATTAACATATCCAAAATCTAAAAATCATGTTTTAACGTTAACCACAAACTAACAGATATCCAAAAATCATGTTATAACATTAACCACAAACTAACATAGAGCCTAAAAATCAAAATTTCACAAGATTAGGCACACTTCAAAATTTTGGATTTATCAATTACATAGAGCCTAAAATAAAATGCAAATAACAAGCATATAAACATCATACATTCTTGAAAATGTCTCATTAATGAAAACTGTATATCAATATTTAGCAAATCTAAACTACTATGTTAAGCCAGGACCAGGGCTGGTCACCAATTCACAAAATATGAAATCCTTTGGCATATAACCTATCAGGTGTATCCAATCAACTATTTCATGACCCAATTACTATAGTTATAAGTTTTCTTACAGGAAAAAAGTTTGTCTTGTATGCTGCCCAGAAGAAAATGACTGTCATCATGGCCAAGTAACCACCAAGAATGACTCCAGTTACAAAAATTTCTGCCAGCTTCCAGCTATCAGGCTGAGGAGATGGTTTCACCCTATCCTTTGATATTGTCATGATGGTACCTGGCATGCCATATAGATAGTATGTATTTAGAACCACACACATACACACACAAATCGAGGCTAATGACAAGAAAATGAGAAGAAATATGCATGAAGCTACATGTAGAAAAGGTAAGTGAAATGTGACAAAATACAAACCATCATTGAGGATGGCAATGATCAGCACCATGAAGGGTGGGAAATCAAACCTCCATATGAGGGCGAGCAACATAAAACCAAGCTGTCAAAACAGAGATAAAAGAGAATTAGGTACAAGGAAGACCACAAGCCATGACAAGAGGATCCTATCAAAAAATATGTAATTGTGCTAGTAAAAGTGCAAATAATTTTTTTAAAAGAGTTTCAGTTATCATCCTAAATTAAAACACTTACCACAATACGAATGGTAATAGAAACCGCATATATCTGCACCATGAACACCCAAAGCATAAAAAAAAATTAGTCAATTAAATAATCATAGCAGCATTTGTACAAGTAATGGATGTATTTTACACTTGGATGCAACCCAACTAAAAAAATAACTTGTACTCTGCTAAATTTAGGTGTCAGACAACTTCATGATCAGAACCCAAACTTACAGTGTAATTTTTCATCCTCTGGAAGATTGCTCGACTTGTTAGTACAGCACTGATGATAACATTAAGGTCAGGTTCTGTCAGGACTATGTCAGAAGCACTACGAGCAGCATCAGTTGCTGCTCAAGTCACGCACCTATACCACCGCTTCTGAAGCATTTGTAAGTTACTGCTTGAAAAGCAAAGCTGGGTATTTGGCTTCAACTTGGTGTAAAGTTTCTGCTCCACCAGTCAGGCCACCATTTACAAAGGAAAGATTAACTCCTTGCGGAGTTCCTCGGAAACTCTGTAAATAAAAATAATAGCAAACACCTGAACTAAATCTAAAACAGCAACTGCTAGGTACCCAAAAAATTTAATCAGAATAAGTATTGAATGGTTGATATTCATTTCAAGTATGGTTTACCACTATACAAGAATTAAATCTAAGCCACATCAAGTGTCTGGTGAAGTATTATGGGTTCTTAGACTTTATGGTGCTCAAATATGTGTTTGTACGTGCAAGACAATCTCACTTGACCATTCTTGGAGTTCCTTTTCTGTAGCAAGACAACCACTGAACTGATTCGCTGCCCATAGAGCAGTTGCAACATTGCTGCTTCCACCGCCAAGACCAGCACCAATGGGAACCCTTTTGTCAAGATGAATCTGTCCACAGATTTAAATGGAAAACAAACACCAAATCACTTTTCTGGATACATAATATTGCTGTAAAAAATAAAAATAAAAAAAATTATCAAGAATATTGTTAACTACCAGAAAAGATGAAAATATGAATGGATTAACAGAAAAAGATAAGCAGAGAGGAAAAATTATAGAAGTATTACCAGTACCCATGATTATAGATCGCCACGGGTTCTTGACCCAGCAGTGGCTAGGAATGGCACCTGAGCCAATAAGAATAAGCAGCATTAACAAAAGAAAACACGGAGTTAGAAACTATTCTCATAAGGCAGCACTTTGAGTGCATCAGGCTTATTACAAGCAACAGATCAATAATTGTTAAACCAGAACTAATCAAACAATATAAAGTAGAAACAAATGCTATAAATTAACTATAATCCTCGTTCAGACCTTGTCAAAGTCATCTCCTCCTAAATGCGTATCACCAGAGGTAATAACTAAAGAACTACATCAAGCTAAACAAAAATTAGAGATAATAACTAAAGAACTACTCAGTTGGTATAATCTTTTACTGCCATAGAAAACTGTGTTCTTTTATTTTTTTATTTTTTTTGGATCAGCCAGAGGAAAAAGAAATTATATTAATCAAAAGCAAAGCAAGAACATACAAGGAGTGGGAACAAATTCTGCATCATTGTCAAAAGCATAGCATTCCATCTATGTTGGCACCCTATGCCTGTCCAATCATGTGCATATACCCACAGCAAAGCAGAAAAACCAGAATTGGAGGAGGAACAGAGCAAAGTCTCAAGCCCCAGCCAGCACCATGCCTACACTGCTGCAAATTGAAGATCAGATTATTGACTGAGACTGACTCCATTTGCTGATGCAGCCTTCACTTAAAGTGCTATTCTTACTTTAATCAGCTCACATAAGTCATGTAACCTTGGTTGAGCTCCATTGAAAGCACAATCATAGGGTGTACAGATATGTTGAGTTGTATGCTCACAAATAAGAAAAACATACAGCATGCAAGCAATGATATAATATGCTTCGGATTTCAAATAAAATTTTTGATATTCGCAGAAAATTTGTATACATTACATTTCCCCTTTCAATTAGTACTTGAACCCGAAAACTCGCAAACATACTATATATACAAACTTGGCCTTGCTTTTACAAGCTCTCGTACTAATTATGATTCACACTCATGCTTGATGGGTCTTGGGGATCAAATGACTTGATTGCAGGAGCAGCTTGGATTTGTTTAAATGACAACAATCAAGAAGTAGCCCATAGAGAAATGGCAATTTAGTCTTCACCATCTCCATTGATGGCTGAAACTAAAGCATGCTTAGAAGCTATTCGATGGGCGGTCGGGCAATAGTTACTAAAGGTCACTATAAAGACGGATTGTCAAGTTTTGGAAATGTTACTACAGTACAAGGGGACTGAAGTGGATTGGCAGGTGGCGTCCACAATTAGTGATATATTATATTTTAGCAAGCTTTTTCATTTTCCTAGTATTATTAAAGTAGGCATGAATGTAATTAAATCAGCTCATCAGCTGGCAATTAATGCAAACTGTTATAATTATTAACCCAAACTTAGTATGTGATATGATTTTTTATTAACTAGCATAATAATGTAAGCAATATGACATAATATTATAGGATTATTTAATATTTTTGTGTTCACATTAGAGTGGCTTCAATGAAGATGCTATTCAATATTATAACTACCGAATGTTTTAATGGGATTGCCATTGAAATTGTAATTGGTTCTTTCTACTATTGCTTGTGTGATTTATTACCCAATAACAACTCATCCTTTTCTAGAGTCCAACTCATCTCCTCTTATTAGTGAACCCCACCATTAAGCCATCACTCTGGGTGATGTTTTTGGCTGTTAGTAAGTATTCTTCATCCTCCCCAATTTATGGTTGCAACCAACATCTTATGATTCCTGCTATATTTGAATTAATCAGTCTAATAAATTAGATACTAAATTATTAAAATATAAAAATAAAAAATTTGGTTACTAAACATGTTTCTTTGACACAAGAACATGATCAAGACTTATCATCACGAAAAAAATAATCATAATAAAATAAAATGGACAAGTTGAGATTATTCAAGGCTGAAACGAAATGATCATGGAAACCATTTCAAAAATCCGTTTTAGATTCAGAAAATATAAAATTATTTCAGAAACCCATTCCAGAAAATAGAAACTATTTCAGAAACTCATTTCAATCAAAGAACAGATGTTACAAAAATCAAAACATTTCAGAACCGAAATATTACAGCTAGATTAATACTTAAAAACATTTCAGAACCGAAATATTACAGCTAGATTAATACTTAAAAACATTTCAGAACCAAAGCAAGCATACCAGCAAGTACACCAGTCACAATTGATGCTATAGCAGCGCATGTGGACACTACAATTGCTCTCCCATGTTTCAAGCCCCGTGTCTGTTTTGAAAGGAATAACACCAGAATTATCACCATGGTTCCCCAAGTAATTGGAATAAAAATGCTATGTGGTGTGGTCTAGTTATATGAAACTCGAAACAGACAATGCTGGTAACTCCATGACAAATATGAGTCACGGTTGGTACATGCCGAACAGGAATTGATGTCAAGTGAAATAGTAAACAAGCAAAAAATATGAGTGGTATTTACATTAGATGATTGTCATCGTGTGATGCTTGTAAAACAAGCATTAGGATACCTGGTAAAAAAATCCAGTACCACTACAACAAACACTGATTGAGATGCATGCAGGAACCAGCAACTTGGAGAAGCCCTGCTCCAAGAATACAAACCCCATCTTTGATATGACAGATGCAACCCTGCAATCAGATTTCATCAGAAATCTCACTAGGAAAATAAAATGCAAACCAAATCTGACAAAACCACAAACAAATAGAACTGCTTGTACAAATAATAGCCAGCAACAGCCATTTTCTGTACATGTTCAATTCTGAATAAAGTACCAACAGTTACAAACAAATTAAAGATATTAGCTTTACAACAAGAAACCTATTCATCAAGTGTTTCCCGCCATCTCACTGGATGAATCTATACATCTACTTAAAAAGAAGAGGCATTCCAACTAAAGGGAAGACCAAACACCACTGCTTCCCTGCAATTTCTTTTTGTTTTTTTTTTTTTGTGTGACAATTTTATTTAGATTATGGGTGTCAGATGCAATTTCATTCAGAGCAATTTTAGTCACTCAAAAAGATGCTTCACAAAAAATCACCTGGCATTAATGCCTCCAAGGACTTCACCCTGGTAAACCGACGTAGTAAACTTCAGCATCTGGCAACTCATTTTAACTTCAATTGACGAATCAAATTATGCTATTTAGCTATGTAAAAGTTCCCTGTCAATTGAAGTTTTACATGGCTAAATATGAGAAATGTAAACTTCAGCATCTGGCAACTAATTTTAACTTCAAATGATGCAATGCTACCAGTCAGTTGTATTACCAAATATGAGAAATGTTATATCCAACACCAACCGGAACTGATCCTGGTGTCTCTCTCATTGTTATTCAATGTACTAAATTTCTAACTTCACTCTTGATTAAGTAAACAATTTTTTTCAAAAAAAAAAGAAAAAAAGAAAGAGTTATTGGATAAGAAGTCTAGAAGGAGAAAGCCACCAGTCCTGCAGACAAAGGGTTAATTACACTTTTATCTCCCCTCAACTATCAATGAATATTGCTTTACCACATCAACTTCAATACTGTACATTGAGAACCATTAACTATGAAAAATGGTACAAATACCCTTCTTTTGGAAGGGTGGAAGTGAAGCAATTTTTATAGTAGAGGGATCCAAATGTATGGTTTTAAAGTTATGGGGGTAAAGTAATATTCAGTGATAGATCAGGGGGAAAAAGTGTAAAGAAGACTGATAGAAGCAATATCTAGTCCTTCATGCCATCCGTCTACAAGTAATTTTCCACAAGGACTTCACACTAGCACTCCTTTTGGTAATACGCCAAACAATTAGGTAGCCCAACTGAAAAACTAAGTCCTTTTATGATACATGTGAAATCTCCTTCTGAACAAAAAGGTCCACACAGTATCCTACTTTCCCACAATGACCTGTTTTGAGTCTTTCAGACTTCTTCCAGTTACTAGGAAAGCAGTTATAACTGTCATGGTGTCCAACCATGTCTCCCAAATAACAGTGGGTGTTTTACTCGTGTATCGTGTAGTGGTAGCATTTTGCATCATCAAATTATTCCTTTTAGAATTTCCATTTATTTTTTTATTTGTTTTCCCTCGTCTCTTAAAAGATTGTATCCATGTCAGGTTTTGACAATAGCAGTATTGTTAGTGCAATTAACCCAAAAGATGGAAGAAAGTATTAACGTGCTAAAAAATTTTCAAGTAAAACCACATAGAGAGATAGTACCCAAACAAAATGCCTGATTCCAAGCCGTAAATAATTTCCTCAACAACTTCAGATTGCATCTGCAAGGAAAAAGCACATCACAACATAAAAGGGGAAATCCCAAGCTGACGCTTTGTAGTTTGATAAAACAATACATAATATTAGGAAGAAAAAAAATACCATCTCTTGTTCTCTTCGGTGACGTCTGTAGATGCGAAGCCATCCGTTAAGTAGTACCTACAGTCACGAGATTTCTGTTAATGCCTGAATCATATCGACAAAGTTAAGAAACAATTTCTTTAACAAAACCCTAATAGCAGTGATAAGACAAACAAAATATAGCACTGGTGGAAAACCATACAGCATAAATATATTACACAAATAGGAAAAGAAAGGCAGTAACAATCTAGAAAACTAAATCAGTAACAGAAATAGGGAATTCACAATCTACTGCATCTTCCAGCAAATCAGCCCATTCAGAGCCAAAAAAAATAAGGCTCAAAATAGAAGGGATTACTATATTTTTGTAACATCAATTGTGACTCTTCCATAATATTACAGCTAGATTAATACTACTACAACTTTGCTTTTTTTGAGTTTCTCATAATATACAGATGTAACTTTATTAAAAATTAAAAATGCTTGAAGCCAACAATGAGACTCTTTATTTATCACACAGACAACAGGACGAGCCCTTGCATTATCTCTAATCTTGTTTTAATTCTTTTTTCATAAAATGCACTGAAGACCTTTAATTAACTTCCTGATTACCAAAAAAATCAAAATTCTGTGAGTAATTAATATAAGAAAAAAACAAAATTAACAAAGAATTATTTGCAAGAAAGAGTAGATGGACAATAATAACATTCAATTGAATCAAAGTCTTATAGTACATAATAGAGAAACTGCAGAGAGACTAAACTCAAATAAATGAAGAAATTAATCATGAAATTACATACTGGAATTTAAAAAAATATTACACTCATTGTTTTTTTGTTTTTTGGGAGCCCAGACGACATCCTTAGAATCACTCACATCTAAACAAACCCACATTTACGTATTAGAAATTCTTACATCTAATTTACACAACAATTAACAAGTAACAATCCCCCCCCCCCCCTTAATTAAAAAGTCCCCCAATTAACACCATTCATCATCAACATAAAAAATTTAAAAAAAAATAAAAGAAAGAAAGAAGGAAGGAAGACAGGAACGAACGATATGGCAGATGCAAAAACGTGAGCTTGATCTTGAGACGATCTACAGCTTTATTTTTCCACGAAGACATGATGATGTTAATTTTCCAGAACGACATTGATTGATGGATATGGATGCCCAAATGAATCAATGATTAAGTTGGGATCTAGTGTTGATCTTTCCGATTCCATCGTCGAAGTTCTGAGAATAAGTAACGGAGTCGTACCTGAAGGTTTGAGGGAGGTTATGATGAGGGCGGACTAGAAGCTTTCTGAGCTTGTAGAAGACGTGTCTCCAGCTACCCTTGCTGTGGCAGCCCAGAACAGCAGTCTCTTGTTCGTTCATCTCCAGATCTCTGGCGAAGGTGGGCTTTCTGGAGAGGATCCAACCGCATCCCCAATCCCACCATTTCCTGATCCAACCGCATCCCCAAACCTAGCAAATCTATATCAGAAAACCCTAACCTTGAGCCCTAGATTGATTTAGATCATAGGGATTCGAACAATCACGGAGATATACGCTCAAATCACGAGTAGAACAAGATTTTTCAGATCAAACAACTGAAGAATTTATGGAGATCGAAGATCCGACGCCTCGAAGATCCGATGCCTCGATTTCTCTCTCTTTCTGAAGTCACGCCTCTGTTTGAGTTGAGCCACTGTTTAAAAGAAATAACGGGGCACAAAACGAGTGATGGTTTTAATTTTTTTGGAATTTAAAAAATCTGGACAATTTCACGACGTTTTTGAAAAACGTCATAGAAAAAAACGTCACTGTATGTCCTTTTTCTTGTAGTGTTGTCGTCTCCCTTTTCCTTCTCTCTAGCACCAACGCTACCACGCCTTCCAAAGTTGGAGCTGAAAACAAATTCCCCTAAGAGTTTTTCCTACGAAATTAATTGAAAAATAACAGTAGCAATTTGCTGGGTACATAACATAAATATTGCATTAATTGCTTTTATGAGCATGCGCTTGAGGAGATGCAAATAAAATATGAGCCACTCAAATTTATCACTGAAAATGAAGAGTCAAAAGTAAACATGGATAATGCCATCACCTCAAATCAAATAGAGTAATCATGATAAATTGCTCCTTCCATGGGGATGATTACTCTTCAGAAGCAGAGAATAGCAACATCCTGAGAAGTATACTCACAATCAAGCAATCAAAATATACCATCCATTCATGTAGTTCAAATATCATAGTAGATGAAAGAATAGAAGGCAATAAGGACTTACCATTACATATAATATTTCTTTACTCATGAACAAGAGACAACATAACCATGTTCTATAGTCCACTAAGTCCACTATTTGTTTAGTCTTAGCTGCAAAACAAAACACTGAACGGTAGAACAAAAGCCTCCTCGGTGGGTATGATTTAAATAAATGGTTCAAATCACAAATATCAAGGGAGAACACCTTAGGAGTAATCCCTCGTGATGCCAGTTGTGATGTGATAGACAGATCCCGTTGACCAAACCCAATAATCCCATCAATTACTCTATCTGTCTTGGTTAAGTCCCCAGATTGACAGGTGCTACACCTGTTTCCAAAACACCCATCCAATATGCTTAAGTTGCAAACCCATAAAACTAAAAACGAACATTAACATGTGATACATACATACAGCAACCACAATAGAATAGAAAGCTGAAAGTTTAAGCTAACATACAACTCCTAATATATTGAAGAGCTATTGTAGATATAAGATACATTCTGCTAAGCCCCATTACCTTAATAACCATCTTTTAGTTAACCTTTTCATCATTTCATTCTTCTTTTCCCAGTAATCATTAATCCCCATTCAGTTCTAGAATCCTTATCCTTCTTTTCACCAGTAACCATAACAATGTAGAAAAACTGAAGATAATGAACACCACTTTTATTTTTTTTATTTATTTATTTTGTGTGTGTGTGTGTGTGTGGGGGGGGGGGGGGGGGGGGGGGTGGGGGTGTTCATAGAACATGTTTTTTTTTTTACTTAATGCCATCCAAGTACATGATTGGTTTAGTCAGGTTGGATTAGTTAGCCACTGCCACATTTGCTTACAGTTTTTTTTTTTTTTTACACGAAGAAATGGTATAGTTAAGCAAATAATGGTAACTATGTGTTTCCATGAATGTATTAACATACTTGGGCTTTTGTTGTGACTCTCCTGACCATCTACTCTCTTCATCTATTGATCATTTTCAATCCCACAAGAAAATACACCATCATTAGAATGAATATTTGTGAACAGTGTGGACATAATTTGAAAATGAATAGCTCAGATGAAAAAACTCATATAAGCAACAAATCTCAAATATCTTTGATCACGAGACATATAATTATCACTATAAATAAGAACCATAATTCCAACAGTATAACATTAACTACTTACCCAAAAATAGTTGGAGCAGAAGAGTTACCGACTAAAGAAGCCCCCATATTTGTGTAAAAATTTTAAATACAACAAATCAGTTAAATAATAACCAGATGTCCCGCTTCCATCTCCATACTGAAGTGAATCGTCACACTGATTACTCTGTGAAGAGCATTCAGCAGCTGCAACTTGAACTACAAAAGCACATATTGGGTTAGAGCAAGAAACCAGAGATGCAGTTGACAAATTGGCAGTGTCAAAGAAATCGAGCTCAATCTGTACAATACGTACGTCAACATAGGCCTTATATGCTAGATACACATTTCTATTGCCTTCCAATTACCAGACCTCAAATTAAAAGGGCATGAAACCTGGAGGAAACGTTTTTTTAACCTAAAGTATAACAACATAAGAACATGGAATGAACTCAGCTAGTGGCCAGCAACCACAACCATATCACACAAGGCATCAAGCATACCATCTCACATCAATCATTCTTTTTAATAATAAATTACAAATGGTTGCTAATCAGGTCCATCAAACCCTCATGATATGTTTGATTATTCACTATTCACACTTTCAAATCTCCATTTCAATAGCATAGTTATTATTGTTGGAGAGAAGAAACTTAAGAATGTGGGCTTCAACATGTAGACACATACATTAAACATTAAAAATTGCATCATTTCTTATGTTCCAAAAAGTTCAAATGACAACAAAGGAATAAATCCCATAGAATTTTTGTTATGTACCTAGTGCATGGAATAAAAAGAATCGATATATACCTAAAATATTTGTCTTTACCATGGAATAGACCGTGGTGGGTTTTTTGCCCTTTTTTCCTTCTTGTTGGTGAAATACAATCCAACACAAAAGTAAGGAAAAATTACCATCCAAAACATTGAATTGATAGGACCTATGTTGCAAACATACCATTTTCATAGGATTTGTAAAAAAGTAATAATTAAAAGGAAAAGCACACAACTGAATGGAAGTGAGAGCAAAGAAAGAGTAAGTTATGAGCTGAATCTCAAATAACCATCAATATCAAATCCTGGTGTTACTATTAATTGTACCTGGGTTTGACACACACTATGTTATCAACTCAGAAAGTCCTTAATTTTACCAAATATTACCAAAAATGTTCTTAGGTCATGATAAATGAAGTTATGAGTTCATAGAAACATTAAATCAATCATTTAGTACAAAAGCAAATAACCCATATCAAAATCAAGCTAAACATTGATATAAAACTAAAAAAACCCAAATCAAAGATCTAACAAAACATAGCACACCAATTCCCAATTCAAATGAATTGATCGAGCTTGGATACCAAAACAAAGAGGGAGAAACACAGAATCAAAGAGAGATTAGAGTCAATGAACACTCATCTGAACCCAATTGTTTGACTCTTATAAACCAGAACTGTTTTTGGCCTTAAAATGTCAATTCTCATCAAAAAGACAACAAACAGATTAACAAAGAAATAAAGAAAATGATCGTCAAGAAACAAATGCATAATTGACAATGATAAAGTAAATGAGTATAACCATAAATATACAATAAAAATTTACATTTCCTGAGAAATATCACTAAACAAGAAGCAAATATCACTAAAAGAAAATAAGAACATATTCAATTTTGTTTTATTCAAGTTCTACGCAATGAAAAATCAAGAGCGTGTTTGGTTGTTTGCAAATGAGAATCAAATAATTTTAGAATTGAATTTTTTATACATAGCTAGTTAGATATATTTAACAGCCAAAATTGAAACCAATAAAAAATCTTCAAAAAAACTTTTTTTTACAGAACTTTAAAATTGCTTTTCCCTTTTACACAAAGAACAACCTAATCTACAATTAGAGGATTCAAATCCTGTTCTCTTGAACACTTGCATAAAATTTGAAGTTCAATATTCGATATTGGTTCTGCTTGTAATGATACCAATGTATTCAAAAGCAAAGAGAAAGCAAATGAAGACAAAGAGTATTGAAATATACATACAGAACATCTTAGCGATGAGTTTGAGCTTGTCCTAGGCCTCTTCGATGAGCTCTTTGACTTGGCCACTTGCGAGGCGCTTCTCGATCATTTTTTATTTGTAGAGAAATCAAATATCAAAACACATTACAAACTCTATCTACCCAAGAACAAATGATTTTGAAAAATTAATTGAAACAAACTAAATTGTAAGAAATAAGCCAGGCCTTTTCCTTGAAATTTGGTTGCAATCTTAGGAAGAGGCTTTGCCATGAAGAGAATTTATGGGTTATTTTAGTCAGGCATATTGTCAAACAATTGGTATACATAATTTCTCCACACATTAACAAGCTCAAAAACACATACAATCAGGCATGAACATCTCAATAGAAGACAAACAATGAGCAGGAATATCGCCAACAGGTAGAGCAAGAAGATGGTGGTGCAAACTTTAAATGTTGCCCAACCAACTCTTCTACAAAGAGGTGCTCCAAGATTATAAAATCAAGGTACACCGAACAGAGGAAGCTTGTAGAAGCCATTGAAATTCACACCAGTGCAAACAAATGTGAAGGCAACCAATGGTGAGATCAGCTGAACAAGCAAACAAAGAGCACCGCTTTCTTCTCAGTACACAAGAAACTTATGAGAAGCTAGATGGTGGGCTTTGGTTGGTTGGGCGATCGGCAGGATCAGGATGGAAGGAACACACTTTGAAGACAGCTCATTGTTTCTACTGTCGTGTGTGTGGCTAAGCTGAAGGCCGTGTAGCCAACTCAAATTTGCTGTGCAAACAAAGAACCAACAGACTTACATGAGAAGCACCAGTGTTACACAATTCGTTACACCACACTTACCTTCTTTTTATATATGTTATATATATATAAGGTTTCATCCGTTATGAAATTGGTGAGTAACCTGGCTGATGGTTTGCCTGGTAAAGAGCCAGGGAGTAAGGCCATTTCACTTTAGCATTAGCGAGAAATGATGAGCATTATCCTTTAAAAAAATGATTTCTGGTGGGACTCTACGAAGAGATATTAGAATCCTATTAAAATTCTACAATGCAGAAGGTATAAAATTTCAGAGATAACCTAGAAACTGGTAATGTAATTTTATTCACAAGATTCAATACAATTTTTTGCGCTAACTTAAGTAGCTCATCGTTGTTTTGCTGGACAAACGACATCATTCATGACGCTTTAGCTTGATTACAAGGAGTACGCATGTAACAAATTTCCCGTGCTTCTACAACACTACTTATCATTGAATCTTACTTTATTTATCACACATTGTGGTAATTTTACTAAATATTAGAATTGATTTTACTTACTATTTAATATGATTATACTTATAATTAACAGACTTAAGCATCTCCAATGGTAGTAGGCATTTTACCTATCTAAATATTACTATAAAGTATATATTTTATTTTACCTATCAACTGTTTTATGTTTTTACTCCAACCATGCTCTTTATTTTAGCTATTTATTCAAATACTATTAATTTTATAGAATGCCACATCAACAACAAAGATGGAGGGAAATGATCCTAATGATTGAATACATTTTGCCAAGCGTTGAACGGCTAGCTACATGTAGCTAGTGAATATGAGTTGAGCCAAAATGCCTAATCATATGCCTAGTGCATTGGAATTGAAAAAAGTAAATCACACTAGGCATTTTAACTAACAAGTATTATATGCCTAGTGGATTGGAGATGCTAATCTATTGACCAAAACTTAGGAATCACAATAAGGTAGGTTTGAAGTGCCTCACCTCCGTTCATTTCATAATGGGATGAGGCAAATTAAGAAGGTAGCAAGCAGAGTTGGAGTCATGAAATTAAATCAGGAGCGACACTTATTAATTATAGTTTCTTCTTTTTTTTTTTTTTTTCATAACCAAAAATAAGAAGATAATAATAATTTTTAAATTAATATTAAGTACAAAAAATTAAATAAATTGTTAAAAAAGTATTTCACATAAAATTTTACAATTAACATCGAGTAAAATCGAAAAGAAAGTATTGCATGTAACTAGTGTATCATAGACAATGTAAAAAAGTCATATATTTAAGTTGTAAAATAAATTATATAATGATAAGATAAATCAAATTTTTACAAAATTTGAGTAAAAATCTTATATAATAGTGATATCACGTCATTATTGACATATGATATCACCAACCAATAGTAAAACAACATATGAAGGGTGAACTCTACATGCAAATATAACTAATACTCTAGTAATTTTTACATATATATAGTGAGATTAATTATATTTGCATATCAATAATGATGGATATTACCTTTATATTGAGATTTTTTCACAAAATTTTCATATATAAAAAATATAATTTATTGTAGTCACTTCATTTTCAATAAAACAATCACTATTGTTTTCATAAATTTAAAAATGCTCTTGATATTTTATTCTAAATATTATTTTTGTTTAAAATTTTATTTATATACATATGTAAAAAAAATAAAAAATAAAAAAAAATGAAAAATCCAAGGGGGCACGTGAGCCCCCCTAGTCCCCATGTGGCTTCGCCACTAGTGGCAAGGGCAGGGTAGGAGGGAAACAAAAACTGATTAATTTTGTAATTTTAAAAATGAGAATATTGAAAAAATTAGAAATAAATAATAATCTATAATTAATGAGTTAAAAGATGTAAGACATGAAATAAGTGAGTGAAAATAAATATTGAATATAATATTTTAATATTTAATCTTAATATGTTGGAAAATATTAACTTAGGTATTATATATATAATATATAATTAAGCCACGAGCAAAAGAGCAAAATCTGTCCCTGTCCTCGTCCCGCATCTTCATCGAGGCATGGTGTAAGGTGGAGCAAGGCGGGAGAAATTGTCAATCCTACCCAGACCTTTTCACCTCACTAGGAGGTTAGGAATTCAAAATTTTCTACTTATGGGTCTTCTTCCTCATTATGTTCTCTCTTCCACTTTCGAACTTCTTTATATTAAGGTAAGTGATTTACCAACAAATTTTATTTACAAAAATTTTTACTAAAATAATATGTCAACGTCAATTTAGAAATAACAAGTCACTTTTTATGAGTCTTTTAATTTAAATGTGTGGGGATATATTTTCTGAGTATCGACACGTGGCAAGGTGACGCCGACCCGTCAGCCGAGGTGCCACGTGTTCTGTTCATGAAGCTGAGGTTATCTCGGCGAGACCGAGGTTACCTCCGAAGATATCAGAATCCGAGATAAGCGAATAAGGGACAAGAGTCCTAGAATGAGGAAAGACTTCAAGATGGATAAGTATAACATTCTTAGGGAGTGTATCCTTATCTCTTGAGGAGTCCAAAGTAAGCACTGAATGGGAGTCCATAGAAGTCAAGCTTCTATCGGGACTAGGATTGAGTTAACTATAAAAGAAAGGCACCCCCGTGGGTCTAAGGTATGCAATTTATATTCTGAACAGTGAGTTTGCACTATTGATTATCTTTGAAAGATATACTGATTTGATCGTCGGAGTGCCCCCGAATGGACGAACCACCGCCAGAATCTTCTCTTTCGGTTGCAGGTTAGCCAGGTGTCATCTCTTCTGCCAGTTCTCTCCAGCTGATCACTGAGTTGGCAGTGTCTTTGGAAAATCACCCACACAATTTGGCGCTGTCTGTGGGAAAGAAAGTAGAATAGATGGCTAACAACGGACAGAAGGAAAAGATTGGGGACGACACTCCTACTGGGAGTGGGAGACCTATTGACCTTGATGTCACATGAGACGAATGCAACGCAGAAACTCATGACCAGAATCACGGAGTGAAAGACGTCGGCCAGACTGGCGACGTACCAAAGAAACCAGATCAAAGTGGCTACTACAACGAAGACGACCTCCAGGTATGGAAGGATAGATGCCTGCGGAGGGACGAAGAGATAAAAGAGATGGCAAACAAATTGGCAGACCTGCAGTCAGTCGTCAATTTCATGATGTAAAATAACGTCATGCAGCCACTGCCTCGCCTGAGATACGCCGATTCCAGTGACCAATGCCCGAAGGGAGGCGAAAAACAATCCCGTAGCCCTCAAAGACGACGGGAGCGAAAGACACTCTCACTGACCTTCCAGGGAGGTCGGACGAAGGGAGTCAAGAAGAGAAGAATCACGGAGGACGCATCACACAAAGGAGGCAGACCCCAAAGGACATCGGCATGTTCAGGGGCAGACGCTATGCTTCGACACAACTCATGGAGAGGGGTCGAAGAGGACTCACCACGAAGCTGAAAGTAGTGCACCAAAAAGGCTGAAAGCAGGAGATAGCCAAGCTCCTAGAAGGACAAAAGAGGACTTAAGAGATTACCTCAAGAGGAAGCAACAGAATACCGACACCGAGGTAACCTCCCCAGATAAGCCGAGGACACCATTCTCGGTGGAATTGGACAGGTTTGAGGCGCCGAAGAGATTCAGTATACCGAGGTTTCAAATATACAACGGTAAGTCAAACCCCAATTTCCACGTCAGATTATATTTGAACTCAATGGCATTGTATAGTGGGAACGAGCCGTTGCTCTGCAAAGTGTTCCCCTCATCCTTCGGGGAGATTGCATCAGATTGGTTCCACAAACTACCCAAGAGAAGCATGAAGACTTGGGAAGGCCTGGCCCAGATGTTCGTGGCTAGGTTCGTAACAAACAAGCTGCAGCCATTAAGGGTGGACGCATTGATGGCTCTGAAGATTAGTAAGGATAAAGGCCTTAGGGCCTATGCAAAAAGATACTATGAGGTATTCAACCGAATACCAGAGTGTAATCAAGAAGTGGTGGTCGTGTCATTCAAGAACGGCCTAAAAGACAACTGTCCACTACGGAAGTATTTGGCAAAGACTTTGCCAAAAAGCATGGAAGAGCTCATGGCGAGAATAGAGAAGTATGCCAGAGCCGAGGAAGACATGTCGAGGACTAAGGAGATAAAGCAAGAGAAAGGAAACGGCTCGCCGAAGAGAGGCCGAGGTAACAACGGATCGAACAAGCAAGAAACAGAATTGAGGGTTGCACAGGCAGTGATGACTGTGTTCCAAATCCCAATTCACAAAGTCCTGGAACAAATTCAAAACCAACCCTATTTTAGAGCACCAACAAGGGCACCAGGGGAATTCATGGAGAGGAACGTTGGCAGGCGTTATGCCTACCACAATGAAGAGGGGTTTATGACTTAGGGTTGTAGAGCCCTGAAAGCACACTTGGAAGACTTGGTAAGGCAAGGCCATCTGAGAGATCTGGTCGACGAGGCCAGAACAAGAAAAGAACAGGCAAGATTGCCTCAAGCACTAGCAGCTCCGCCTCCCCCAGCACAGCAACCTTAGGCGGGAGGACCTCAGGTGGTTAATGTAATTCACTTGAAGGTGAACGAGAACGACATACGGGGAGACACCCAGAGGGTGAAACACCTACAGCACGTGAACCATGTCGTACAAAAAAGACCTCGGCCTGGAGAGTGCCAGGGACCGATAATAGCCTTTACCGAAGCCGACCTAGAGATGGTCCAGCATCCGCATAATGATGCCTTAGTAGTATCCCTCTAGGTTGGGGAGTGCCAAGTGAAACGCATCCTGATTGACCAAGGCAGCTCTTGTGACATCATGTATGTTCGATGTTACAAGGAGCTCGGCCTTCACAAGACGATATGGAACAATCCAATGGCCCAATTGTTGGGTTCAATGGAACGCCGACATGACCACTGGGAACAACAAGCTTGGAGGTGCAGGCTGGCACCAAGAAGATCAAGACAGAATTCACCATCATTGACGCACCCTCCCCTTACAACATCATCTTGGGAAGGCCATGGTTGCATGCAATGGGGGCAGTTCTCTCAACATTGCATCAACTATTGCGATTCTCAACAGAACATGGGATAGAGGAAGTTAGGGGTGATCAGCTGCAGGCGAAGAATTGCTCCATGGTAGCAATGAAATCTACCTGCAGCATACGAGAGCCAGAAAAGGCAGAAATTGAAGATGAGGACGTGGAAGTCCTAGAAGACGTCGGTAAGGAGCCAGCCGAGAAGAGCGAAGAAGCACTGAAGAAAATCCTTATCTAGGATGGGGATGAAGAACGCTTCCTTCTTCTCGACTCAGGCTTAGCCAAAGAAGAAGAAATAGAGTTGGAAGCTTTTTTAAGAGCCAATATTGAGGTGTTTGCTTGGACACCTTATGAAATGCCTGGCATTGACCCTGAGGTCACTTGTCACAAACTGAACGTTGACAGGTTGGCCAAATCTATAATTCAACGAGCCAAAAGACCGACGTTGATGCACGTCGAAGCAGTAGAGGAAGAAGTAGACAGACTGCTGGAGGCCAGGGCCATTAGAGAAGTTCACTACTCGACATGGCTATCCAATACAGTGGTGGTAAAGAAGAAGAATGGTAAATGGAGAGTCTGCGTAGACTTTACCAGTTTAAACAAGGCCTGTCCCAAAGACAGCTTCCCTCTACTTAAGATTGACCAGCTAATGGATGCCACTTCGGGGCATGGAAGGATGAGCCTCCTGGATGCCTACAGGGGGTATCACCAGATAGCTATGGACCTTGCGGATGAAGAGAAGACTGCATTTATCACTCCCAAAGGGCTATACTGCTACAGAGTGATGCCCTTCGGGTTGAAAAACGCAGGAGCCACTTACCAAAGATTGGTAACCAAGATGTTCAAGCACCTGATTGGCCGAACAGTAGAAGTCTACATCGACGACATGGTCGTTAAGACTAAGGAGCCTGAGGGTCATCTCGCCGATCTAAAAGTAGTCTTTGAAATCCTTAAAACATATCAGCTCCGACTCAATGCATCCAAGTGTGCATTTGGAGTTGAATCTGGTAAGTTTTTAGGATACCTGGTGACCAGGAAGGGCATTGAGGCTAGCCCAGATCAGATCAAGGCCATCCTAGAGTTGAAGAGCCCGACGTCGGCAAAACAGGTGCAGATGCTAACTGGAAGGGCCGCAGCCCTGAACAGGTTCATAAGCAGAAGCTTAGACAAGTGCAAACCTTTCTTCAAATTAGTGAAGAAAGCCACAGACTTTCTTTGGACAGAGGAGTGCGAAGAAGCATTAGCCGATCTGAAGAAGTACCTGACCACAACTCCAGTTCTTTCAAATCCAGAACCCGGGAAGGAGCTGTTCCTGTACTTGGTAGTTTCAGAAAATGTGATAAATGCAGTACTAATCCAAGAAGAAAAAGGGGAGCAAAGGGCTGTTTACTGTGTAAGCAAAACCCTAGCCGACGCAGAAACAAGGTATCTACCCTTAGAGAAATTGGCACTGGCTCTAGTAATGGCTTCAAAGAAGTTGAACCATTACTTCCAGGCCCATAAAATTATGGTACTGACAGAGCATCCATTGAAGTCCCTATTGCAGCAGGGAGACTTAACAGAAAGAATAGCCAGATGGGCAGTACTCTTGGGCTAGTATGACCTGGAGTTTAGGCCAAGAACAGCAATCAAAGGCCAAGTTTTGGCTGACTTCGTGTCCAAGTTCACGCTAGAATCCATCATACACCGGGCTTCGTTGAACCGAGGAGAGCAATGCCCAAGCAAGGAAAAAGAAGCACAGCCGAATACAACCCAACAAAGGAAAGAAGAGAAACTCAGACTCTGCAGCATTTACATCGGCGACTCCTTTCGACTATTCGTTGATGGGAGTTCAAACCGACAGGGAGCGGGGCTAGGAGTAGTACTGATATCTCCAGATGGAGAAATATTGGAAGAGTCCATTCGATTGGGGTTCAAGGCCTCAAACAATGAGGCAGAATATGAAGCATTGATTGCAGGACTAAAGCTGGCTGCAGTAGCAGAAGCAGATGAGGTAATAGTCTTTTGTGACTCACAACTTATAATCAACCAAACAACGGGCGAGTTTGCAGCAAGAGATGAAATGATGTCAGCCTACGCAAAAGAGGTCATCAGATTGGCAGCCTTATTTCAGAACTGCCGACTTCTTCAGGTTAGCTGAGATAATAACAGCCACGCTGACGCATTGGCCAACCTGGCAAGTTCAATACAAACTAAAAAAATAAGGACAATAATGATTGACTACTTGTCGGGCCCGAGCATTGAACCAGTAACCACAGAGCATGAAGCAATGTGCGTAGACATGGGACCAAGCTGGATGGACGCAATTGTTGCGTTCCTAAAAGAAGGAAAACTACTAGATGACCGCAATGAGGCACACAAGATCATATTGAAGTCAGCAAGATTCAGTCTGATAGCAGAAGGACATCTCTACAGAAGGTCCTTCACTGGACCCCTTTTAAGGTATGTACACCCTCTGCAAGTTGAAGATTTTTTATATGAAATTCATGAAAGAATTTGTGGAAACCACGCTGGGGGCAGATCACTAGTTCACAGGGCCATTACCCAGGGTTATTGGTGGCCCTACATACAAAAAGATGCAGAAGCCTACATGAAGAAGTGTGAACAATGCCAAAGGTTTGCACCTTTGATACACTAGCCAGCTGCTGACCTGAACCTTGTATCCAGTCCTTGGCCATTTGCCCAATGGGGCATGGATCTCGTTGGGCAATTGCCCCAAGCAACTGGGCAAAGGAAGTACCTGCTGGTAGCAACAGATTACTTCACGAAGTGGATAGAAGCAGAACCTCTTGCCAAGATCCGAGATGTGGATGTCAAGAACTTCATATGGAGAAACATCATCACCAGATTTGGGATTCCGAGAGCAGTAGTTGCCGACAATGGAACACAATTTGACAGTAAGCTAATTAAGAACTTCTGTGCAAAGTTCAAGATCAAGAACTACTTTTCAACCCCATGCTTTCTACAAAGCAACGGACAAGCAGAAGCATCCAACAAAGTAATTCTGGATGGGATAAAGAAAAGGCTGCAGACAGCAAAAGGAAAGTGGGTAGACGAATTGCCCAATGTACTTTGGGCATATCGGACTACGCCGAGAAGATCAACAGGGGAATCCCCCTTTACCATGGCTTATGGCATAGTAGCAGTCATTCTATTAGAGGTCGGCATCCCAGGGATCAGAACCCAGGGAGTTGAGAACGGGACTAATGATGTACTCTTAGCTCGAGATCTGGATCTTCTAGAAGAAAGAAGAGAGAAAGCTACAGTACAGCTTTCAGCATACCAACAGCTTACCAGAGCTTATAACAAGAAGGTTAATCCAAAGAAATTTCAAGTCGGGGACCTAGTCCTGAGGAAAGTCGTCGGCAACAAGAAGGATCCCAGGGAGGGCAAGCTTGGCCCAAACTGGGAAGGACCCTACAGAATCACTTCGGTATTGGGCAATGGGGCATATCGGCTTGAAGATAACGAGGGCAAAGCATTGCCAAGACCCTGGAACACTTGTAATTTGAAATTTTTCTATTATTAGATGTTACTTGTTTTTTACCGACAACATCAATAAAATTTTAGCAGAATTCTTCAACACTTATGACTAATAAAGATGCATAATGTGGTTTCTGGAAGACATGAATAACGAGAATCCAAGTGGAACTCAGGTTCACATTAGGGGGCAGAGAGAAGACAAAGTTGTTTAACACTTGTTGAAATTTGCAGCAATTTACAAGTTGAAGTTAAACCGAGATCATTGTTTAACACTTGTTGAAATTCGTAGCAATTTACAAGTTGAAGTTAAACCGAGATTATTGTTTAACATTTGTTGAAATTTGTAGCAATTTACAAGTTGAAGTTAAACCAAGATCATTGTTTAACACTTGTTGAAATTTGTAGCAATTTACAAGTTGAAGTTAAACTGAGATTATTGTTTAACACTCGTTGAAATTTGTAGCAATTTACATGTTGAAGTTAAACCGAGATTATTGTTTAACACTTGTTGAAATTTGTAGCAATTTACAAGTTGAAGTTAAACCGAGATCATTGTTTAAACACTTGTTGAAATTTGTAGAAATTTATAAGTTGAAGTTAAACCGAGATCATTGTTTAACACTTGTTGAAATTTGTAGCAATTTATAAGTTGAAGTTAAATCGAGATCATTGTTTAACACTTATTGAAATTTGTAGCAATTTACAAGTTGAAGTTAAACCGAGATCATTGTTAACCGAGGTATGCCACCCCGAGAAGGTTGCACAAAGAAGGAAGAATATATTAAAGATATGCAAAAATATTCCAAGTATGGAGGCATACAAAGCAAGCATGCAAGCATTCAAAAGCAAAAGAGTTGTTGTATTAAAAACATATCGGCAATGTGAAGAGAGTGCTGATTCCGGCACCCTCGACCGGAGTGTTTGTATCTTTTCAGGTGTCTAGCTGAGGATTACAAGCGTCTCCCAGGATCTGAAGAGTATTCCCAAACCACTTCTCCACAACTGACGCCATCTGTGGGAATACTCAAATACATCCATGGCAGGTGTGACTGAAGATCCTCGGATAGCCACTGACAAGACCACACAGAGAGATGACCTCACTCCAGCAAATATGCTCGGAAAGGAAACCATCGTTGCAAGACGTGCCTTGAACTTCAACTGACCAACGACTTCAGCACAAGAGACAATGCAGGCAATCATAGAACAAGCAAAGCAGAATGAACAAAGGCTGGAGAACATGATCGCTGAAAATGAACGTCTCCATCAAGATTTGGCCCTGGAGGTAGTAAAATCGAGAGAAGCCATGCGCCAAGATCCCGAACGACCTCTGAGGGCCGGTGGACAACGACCTCGAGCCCAACCAAAGGATACCGATAGCGACTCCAACTCATTACCCACGGAGCTCAACAAGAAGGGACGATCCGAAACTTCCAACTCCTCCGAAACGAGTCTACATACAAGGAACAAGCGCAGGAGAAGCAGTTCAGACGAAGAGGACCAGCATGATCCTTTTGTCCGACGGATTGCAAAGGCGGCCCTGCCCAAAAAGTTCAAAGCTCCGTCATTCACTCTTTACGACGGAAAATCAGACCCCACTGATCATATCCGTCACTACAAGCAGGCCATGACATTGCATGCAGACAACGAAGCCCTCATGTGCTGAATATTCCCCAGTAGCCTGGGGCCATTAGCTGTCAGATGGTATTACAAGCTGGAGTCGGCTTCGATCAAAAGCTTCCATCAATTACAGAAATCCTTCAGGGCCAGGTTCATCACCAATAAGGTACAGCCGAAATAGGCCGACTCTCTCTGGGCTATGCAGATCTAGTCAGGAGAAACGCTTAGAGCGTATTCGGCGCGCTATTGGGAGTGCTGCAACCTCGTCGACGACGCTTGCAACGACTCCATGGCCATCACCGCCTTCAAAATGGGACTACATCCTGACAGTGCTCTTCGTAGTTCCCTGACCAGAAGACCCCCCAAAACAGTCTGGGCGTTGATGAAGAAAGTTGAAGAGTATTGCAAAGTGGAATATGATGCCTTGAGAATAAAAGCCGGCCAAATGTCCAACAAAACGGCCCCCCCTGAAATTGCTCAACCAATAAGTTTCGTGCCACCTCCGAGCCCTAAGCCACATCAACGTGCTAAATGAGACAAAAGGCAGGACACTCGCCGATTAAGCGATCAATGCTCCCACCGGACGAATGAACAGCTGCAAGTCGACAGCAGGCCCTAGAGGCGTGCTGACAAGAAGTACACAGAGTTGTCAGAACCAATCGTTGCAATAATGACCAAAGTTCAACACCTTCCATTCTTCAAATGGCCGTCAAAGATGGTGGGGCAACTCGACACGCGAAGAAGGGATAGGCGGTGCGAGTATCACAAAGATCACGACCACGAAACTAAGAGTTGTTACGCATTAAAGGATCACCTGGAAGAATTGGTGCAAGATGGCCGACTGCAGCAGTACGTGAGAAAGGGAAAGCCGATCAAGGCACTAGCCTTGAGGCAGGACTCACCTCCACTTGGCATGATCCATATAATCTACAGCATGCCTACATCCCCAATCGTGCATGCAATTCAATCGCATCCAATCCCCCAAAAGTAACGTATTCCGACCGAATGGCCCGGAGAAGCTCCGATAATTACTTTCAATGACTTCGATCTTAGCGGCACAACAGCTTCCCACATCAATCCGTTGGTCATCAAATTATGCATAAATCGGTTCACCATTGAACGCATTCTCATAGACCCAGGGAGTACTTCAGAGGTTATGTATTACCAAACTTTCATCAAACTCGGCTTCAACGAGTCAGATCTGTCTACTGTTTAGCTTTAATACGAATCCTGAGTACCCGTTAGGGAAAATCATACTACATGTTCGAGTGGGCTCCAGAACGGTCGAAGTAAAATTCCTGGTCGTAAAGCCCCCTTCGCCGTATAATGTCATCATGGGGCGAACCTGGTTACATATTATGAAGGCCGTTCCAAGCACTTATCATCAGCTTCTGCGTTTCCCGACTGCCCATGGCATTGAAGAAATCTGTGGCTCCCTGCAATCGGCACAAGCAGAGATCTTGTGAAAACCATATCACTGACCTGACCTGTGGGCTTTGATACTTGTATATATATCACTTCTGCAATGCAAAACATTTTCCTTTGCCACCCTTCTCAAACCCCATTGTAGTGCTCGTCATATCGACGATTCGGAGCCCCCTTTGGTGCATGACACCTTAGGGCCGATTGAGTCTCCAGATTCGGAGCGCCCTTTGTGGATATCACGATTGGCCCCACAAAGTCTCCAGATTCGGAGCCCCTTTGGTGCATGACACCTTAGGGCCGATTAAGTCTCTAGATTTGGAGCCCTCTTTGGTGCATGAGACCTTAGGGCCGATTAAAACTCCGGATTCGGAGCGCCCTTCGTGGATATCACGATTGGTCACACCAAGTTTCCGGATTCAGAGCCCCTTTGGTGCATGACACCTTAGGGCCGTTTAAGTCTCCGAATTCGGAGCCCCCTTTCGTGCATGACACCTTAGGGCCGATTAAGACTCCGGATTCGGAGCGCCCTTTTGTGGATATCACGATTGGCCTTACCAAGTCTCCAGATTCAGAGCCCCTTTGGTGCATGACACCATAGGGCGGTTTAAGTCTCTAGATTCGGAGCCCCTTTGGTGCATCACACCTTAGGGTCAATTAAGTCTCCAGATTCGGAGCCTCCTTTGGTGCATGACATCTTAGGGCCGATTAAGACTCCGGATTCAGAGCGCCCTTCGTGGATATCATGATTGGCCACACCAAGTCTCTGGATTCGGAGCCCTTTTGGTGCATGACACCTTAGGGCCATTTAAGTCTCCGGATTCAGAGCCCCTTTAGTGCATGACACTTTAGGGCCGTTTAAGTCTCCAGATTCAGAGCCCCCTTTGGTGCATGACACCTCAGGGCCGATTCAAACTCTGGATTCGGAGCGCCCTTCGTGGATATCAGGATTGGCCACACCAGGTCTCCGGATTCGGAGCGCCCTTCGTGGATATCACGATTGGCCACACTAAGTCTCCGGATTCGAAGCCCCTTTGGTGCATGACAACTTAGGGCCGATTAAGCCTCCAGATTCGGAGCCCCTTTGGTGCATGACACCTTAGGGCCGATTAAGTCTCCTGATTCGGAGCGCCCTTCGTGGATGTCACGATTGGCCCAAATTAAGACTCCGGATTTGGAGCGCCCTTCGTGGATATCACGATTGGCCACACCAAGTCTCCGGATTCGGAGCCCCTTTGGTGCATGACACCATAGGGCCGTTTAAGTCTCCGGATTCGGAGCCCCTTTGGTGTATGACACCTTAGGGCTGATTAAGTCTCCAGATTCGGAGCCCCCTTTGGTGCATGACACCTTAGGGCCGATTAAGACTCCGGATTCGAAGCGCCCTTCATGGATATCACGATTGGCCATACCAAGTCTCCGGATACGGAGCCCCTTTGGTGCATGACACCTTAGGGCTGTTTAAGTCTTCAGATTCGAAGCCTCTTTTGTGCATGACACCTTAGGGCCGTTTAAGTCTCTGAATTCGGAGCCCCCTTTGGTGCATGACACCTTAGGGACGATTAAGACTCCGGATTCGGAGCGCCCTTCATGGATATCACGATTGGCCACACCAAGTCTCCGGATTCGGAGACCCTTTTGGTGCATGACACCTTAGGGCCGATTAATTCTCCGGATTCGGAGCGCTCTTCGTGGATATCACGATTGGCCACACTAAATCTCCGGATTTGGAGCCCCTTTGGTGCATGACACCTTAGGGGCGATTAAGTCTCCGGATTTGGAGCCCCCTTTGGTGCATGACACCTTAGGGTCGATTAAGTCTCCAGATTCGAAGCCCGTTTGGTGCATGACACCTTAGGGCCAATTAAGTCTCCTGATTCGGAGCGCCCTTCATGGATGTTACGATTGGCCCAAATCAAGTCTCTGGATTCAGAGCGCTCTTCGTGGATGTCATGATTGGCTGATTAAGTCTCCGAATTCGGAGCCCCCTTTGGTGCATGACACCTTAGGGCCGATTAAGACTCTGGATTCGGAGCGCCCTTCGTGGATATCACAATTTGTCACACCAAGTCTCCGGATTCGGAGCCCCTTTGGTGCATGACACCTTGGAGCCGATTAAGTCTCCTGATTCGGAGCGCTCTTCGTGGATGTCACGATTGGCCCAAATCAAGTCTCCGGATTCAGAGCGCCCTTTGTGGATGTCACGATTGGCCGATTAAGTCTTCGGATTCGGAGCCCCTTTGATGCATGACAGCTTAGGGCCGATTAAGTCTCCGGATTCGGAGCCCCTTTGGTGCATAACACCTTAGGGCCGATTAAGTCTCCTGATTCGGAGCGCCCTTCGTGGATGTCATGATTGGGCTAAATCAAGTCCCCGGATTCGGAGCACCTTTCGTGGATGTCACGATTGGCCGATTAAGTCTCCGGATTCGAAGCCCCCTTTGGTACATGACACCTTAGGGCCGATTAAGACTCCGGATTCGGAGCGCCATTCGTGGATATCACGATTGGCCACACCAAGTCTCTGGATTCGGAGCCCCTTTAGTGCATGACACCTTAGGGCCGATTAGGTCTTCGGATTTGGAGCCCCTTTGGTGCATGACACCTTAGGGCCAATTAAGACTTCGGATTCGCAGCGACCTTCGTGGATATCACGATTGGTCACACCAAGTCTCCGGATTCAGAGCCCCTTTGGTGCATCACACCTTGGGGCCGATTAAGTCTCCTGATTCGGAGCGCTCTTCATGGATGTCACGATTGGCGCAAATCAAGTCTTCGAATTCGAAGCGCCCTTCGTGGATGTCACGATTGGCCGATTAAGTCTCCAGATTCGGAGCCCCCTTTGGTGCATGACACCTTAGGGCCGATTAAGACTCCGATTAAGTCTCCGGATTCGGAGCCCCTTTGGTGCATAACACGTTAGGGCTGATTAAGTCTCCTGATTCGTAGCACCCTTCGTGGATGTCACGATTGGCCCAAATCAAGTCTCTGGATTCGGAGCCCCCTTCGTGGATGTCACGATTGGCCGATTAAGTCTCCGAATTCGGAGCCCCCTTTGGTGCATGACACCTTAGGGCCGATTAAGACTCCGGATTCGGAGCGCCATTCGTGGATATCATGATTGGCCACACCAAGTCTCCGGATTCGGAGCCCCTTTGGTGCATGACACCTTAGGGCCGATTAAGTCTCCTGATTCGGAGTACCCTTTGGCACGAACAAAAACAAAAAAAAACACGCCAATATCCAAAATAGGGTGCTTAACTAAGCATATAAAAAATTCAGAATAAGACGCAAATGTTTGAAATAAAACTTTTTATCTGATCAAACAGTTGTTACATAAATGCAACCCGCATTTGAGCATTACAATACCCATTTTCAACCTCAAAATCTAAAAAAGGGAAAAAACGCATTGGTAAAGCGGCAACGCCGAATCAACTCCCATCACCCAGAACTCGTCCACGGTTTGCAAAGCCTTGAGCCAACTTTGCCCAAGCCTATGACTTGCGCATTGCCAAACTTCCCCCGATACCATTGACAATGTCAAGGCAAAGATCCAGGACAAGGAAGGATAAACCCAACGGTCGTTCCCTTTCCTTTCGGGGTGATTTGCTTCGACGACTGGAAGATTCATGCCAACTTTTGGACGTCCTACCTCCCATACGGATGGGTCATTTGCCGCGCTCCATTGCAACACTAGGTTTGGCTGAACTCCCAGCCTCTCTAACTAACATCTCCACTTATCCCACCTTACATAACAAGTGATCGTTTATCCGCGTGAAGCACCCACTCCTTTTATTTTCAATACTGGCAGCAATCTCGAGGCCCCAATCCCGAGGTAATTTCATTAACGCTAAACTCCATGAGATAAACGTCGGTTGACATTCGCCACGGCGTAGTTATCCAAACGACTTTTTAAAGCACATGCACTGGCCAAAAATCTAGGCCCCGAGCCGAGTTGAATTTGCCGCAGCCACTCTACCCACTGGCTTTCGGCTTCCCCAAGTTACAATGGCCTCATTCAGGAATAAACGGCTATCATGTATGGGTCGACCCTGCCTATAAACCGGCGTACCACGTATGGGTCAACCCTGCCGATCAACATTTATACATTCATTCAAACATACAATAAAACGAAACACATACATGCCGAATACGAACTGTAACAAAATATTTATAATAGAACGTTTTTTATTCAATAAAACAAACAATACATTACATAGTTTTGAACGTGATCTGCGTTTCAACCTTACAATAAGTATACTTATACGGCGTCACCCTCATCCTCACTCTTCTCGACTTCAAACGCAGAAAACGGAAAATGTTTACTGTGGTAGAATGGCGATGCCAAATCAATGCCCGACGCTCGAAAAGCTTCCGTGGCTTGAGATGCCTTGATCTAACCATGCTTAAATCCACGATTTTCACATCGACAAACTTCTTCGGCAAGTTTTTCCTTGGTCTTTTCGATTCCAACTTTTCGGCCTTCATGAAAACCTTTCTCATAGGCCCTCCACTTCGCGGTCTCTATTGCGAACATACTCGCCGTCTCACGATCGGCAAGCGCGGTACTGATGAGCCGACTGGTAACCCTTTCTTCCACGATTGGGTTTCTCTACCCGACGGGTTGTGCCTGAGCCGCCTTGGTCTTCCTTAACTCGCGCTCAGCCGCCTCCGCGCGGGCCTCCAAACTTCAAATACGTTCCTCATTCTTCTCCATTTCTCGGCGGGCAGCGCGCAACCGCATGCCGATTTCATAGGCAGTGTAAAGCCCCTTCACCGCCCGTGAATGCCTTCGTGAAATACTTCGTAGTCCTGACGACTTATCATCGATTGTTGAACCTCAGGAGAAAAAATTTGTTGGGCAAACTCAACCGCTACATTTGGATCTCAAATGATCGAGTCCGCCTCTGTCATGGGTCTATTCCCCACAAATACCGCAAAGCTTAATGGGCACGGATTCGCCTCAGATCCCCTCTCGACTAGAGGTTGAGAAGATCTGCCCTATGACTGCTTGTCCCACCTGGGCGACCTACTTCGACGTCGAGGAGACTGACGCCTCTCTCGATCCCTGGAACTTCTACTCCCTGTGTGCGAAGGGTCACCACCTCGATTCATGTCTCCACCCAGCTCAGCTAGCGTCCTCGCTTCCCTTCTGCTGTTAAAGAAGAGTCTGTTCGACATTCCTACGATACCTTCAAAAGTTGGAGTCAGTTGTTTATTGTGCTCATAAAAGTTGTACCTTTAATTATTTATCCTTTACAGAGGCAGCACCCTCGAGGCAATCTCATTAATTATGAAAACCTCAATCACCTGGCGCTGACTGGATCGACCCGCTTAGGGCAAGGGCATGATAGATCTATCGATATATTATGCTTAAGTGCCCCAGCCGGCCGATGAATCGACTTCAAAACTCCTAAGTTCGTCTCATCCGGCGCCCACATGATCACGTACCGCCTGGGGCAAGGGCATGATAGATTTATCAATATATTCGGCTTAATCGCCCCAGCCGGCCCATGAATCGACTTCAAAACTCCTAAGTTCGTCTCATCCGGCGCCCGAATGATCATGCACCGACTAGGGCAAGGGCAGATTAATCAATCTGTTCGAATTAAGTGCCCCAGTCGGCCTATAAATCGTTTCAGCATAATACCCACAAACTATTCGACATACGAATGATAAGTCAATACTACTATGATATTCGATCGTGGAAAGGTCAACAGAGTAATCACTTTATCTAAAGTAGTGCCCATGAATCGACTTCAAAACTCCTAAGTTCGTCTGATCCGGCACCCGAATGATCATGCACTGCCTGGGGCAAGGGCAGATTAATCTATCTATTCGGATTAAGTGCCCCAGCCGACCCATGAATCGTTTCAGCATAATACCCACGAACTATTCGGCATACGAATGATAAGATTGCCAAGATATTCAATCGTAGAAAGCTCAACAGAGTAATCATTCTATCTAAAGTAGTGAAAGGCAAAAATTCTTCACCAACATAACATCACAAAATGCGCATAAGTAGTAGTGAAACAACAAGATAATTTTCATTAATAAATTGAGTAGAGACAGTAACCAATTTATACATGAAAATTACTTGGAACCAATAAAAGTCCTTAAAACAAAAAACAAAAAACAAAAAACAAAAACATACATTAAAAGGAAAGCATTTCACAAAATTCGAAGGATTCCCAGATCAATCCTCGAGGTCAAACTCAAGTGGCTCAACGTCCACCTACTCATAAGGAATTGGCAAGGCCAATGTAACCCCAGCGGCATCAAGGGCCTTGAGCCACCCATGTTTGAACCCCCGATTCTCAAACTTGGGGACTTCATTTACGTATTCCTTGAAGGCGGCGCCTTTTCCTGCTTCGAATGCGGCAGAAGCCTCAGACTCTACCTTTCCCTTGGCCGCCTTCAACTCTGCTAACTCAGTCTCCATCTTGTTAAGCGCCTCCTCGGCTAGCCTAAGTAATTCTATGCTCGTGTTCGTCTTATCTTCGGCATCAGAACAGAGATGATCAACAGTTCGAGCCCTTTCTACTTCGGATTCGACTCGCGCAGTCTCCATCGCGGCTCTCATCATCTCAAACTTGGCCCTACTCTTTTAATCGACCACATCTGACTGCAAACAGTCAATCCTCTCAAGGGCATCGTATAGGCGGCGGCCCAAGTCGGTGATCCTGCCGACCGTCTGCCAAAAGAGTTGGGATCGTTAGATGCCATAGGCAACCAAAATCAAAACAAGTCATAGTTCACCTACCAAAAGGGCCGACTGTGCAGATAGGGCTACGGCCACCAAATCTGGCACAGCATGAAAGGATGCCTTATCAGCTGGTAGGGAGACTGAAGCCACCAGGCTCAAGGCTCCGCTGGGTCGGTAATGATAGATGCGTCAGAGGGAATCGGTGTGTCTCTGATCTTTGGCTGAACAATGAAAGGAACAACTACGTCTGATTTTTCTAAGCGAGGCCTTTTGTTGGCAAGACCATCTTCTGAACTAGCCTCTCCCTCGGCGCTACGCTTTTTGCCCCACTCTTCCGGAATCAACTGTTCTTCAATGACCTGTTGTTCAACCTCTTTCACCGTTTTGGCCGCAACAATCTGAGCCGGCTCTTCAATAACGGGTTCGAAAGACTCAATTAAGGCAGGTCCAGAATGGGTGGCCTCGGCCTTTTTCCGGGCGGTCATGCGCTCGGCATTTTTCTTTCGAGCCATCTGCGTGAGGCTTTCCCCAGCCATACCTAAAAAAAATTGCCGGGTAGGTCTCCCAAACTTCCAAAAATCTCCAGAAGAAAACTCCGCCCAACCCGAAGTGGACGGCGAGATAGGCTGATTACGTCTGGCTGCCTCAAACGCCGAGTTTAGGGCCTCATCAACCTCTTCGGCCTCCTCAGCAAAATCTCCGGCTGGTTCGGCGACTACCTCCACCACCGGCTCAACGTCTTGTCCCGAATCAGAAGCTTCGAGACCAACTTGCTTAAGGCTCTTAAAGCTAGGGAAGATAAGAGCCGCAAGTTGTTGATCGCCGGATGGAATCGGAATGTTGTCAGTGGCCGAAAAACTCGTATCGAAGCAGTATGTGGGCCACTCTCCTTTGCATCTGTAAGTTTGGACGGCCGAAGTATCTGAGTGCAGTCACAATCTGCGCAAGGACTACGTCGTCGGTAGAAACCAGAATCTTCTTCAATTTACTGCCTGCAAAGACAAAGGGTTAGACACGGAGAGAAGGCCAAGTAAAGAAAAGTTCAGTAAACGCAAGGAGACACACAGCAACCTGGTTCACCCCTCCGTTTGGGAATAGGGTCTAGGCAACCCTCGCCTTCGCCAAATTCCCAGTTCCCTTGGACATTGACCATTACGTCATCTACACGCTTACCAGAACTGGCAAGCATGGTTACCAAATGATGGTCAGTATCCTTGGCCCTAAGAAAGTACCGCCCAAGCCGACCAGAAGATTTGGCTAAAGCATAGCAGTGTCGAATGGCCAGAATGCTAAGATCAATCCTGAGGTGTCGGTTCAATTCTACAATCCCCATTACGATTCGAAAAAAGTTCACATTGGGCTGGGAAGGAATCAAACCTCAATAGCGGAGAACGGCCCTAAGGAATGGATGTAAGAGAAAATGGACCCCGCCCTCTGCAATGGATAAGAGAGGAAAGACGATTGAATTTAAATCCTCTCTCTCCATATCCAGAGTGTTGTCCATCACTAGAGATAGATGAACATCGTCGGGGATGAAAAAGTGTCACCGGAATCCGGAGACACAACCCTCAGAAAGGAGGTCTTTCAAGTGTTTAGCCATTTTCACGGGGAATAAAGGGTTCGCCAAAATTAAAATAACAAACAGAAAGTAGGATTGCAAAGAAAAGAGAAGAAGACTTGCGATGAGCGAGAGGGACGAGGGTAGACGGAGAAGAGTTGCAGAAAATGCGAGTCAGAGAAGGGGTATCCGCTGGTGGTCCAAGAGTCTTGAATACTCGACAAACTGTGCATTCGAAAGGACTGAAATTTCAAATCACAATAAATGCGAGACGCACGAATAAGGCGGGAAAGTGTAATGATGAACGGAAAAGTGTGTGCATCTTGACATCGATATTGGGGTACGCGAAGCCGCCTGACCTATTTCAACTTTTCCAATTCAAGACCAAACACGCCGATTAACTACCGTCAATGGGGAGTTCGGGGGGCAATTGTGGGGGTCAAATAAATGGAAAAATCAGAAGGTGCGTACCATTGGAAGACTGAAATTAATCGGCTGTATCCTACGAGAGTGGGAAGCCGAATATAATATATATGCCGAATAAGTGTAAATCCTTAGGGCCGAATAATAGAAAGGACAATGATTAAAAAGTAGGCCCTGGCCCCGAGGATCAAAAGGAACAGGTATAAATACAGAGACAATGGGTTGAGAAAGGTATGTAAGAATCACTTCACTTAACTTAGTAAACAAGCTATCCTTAGTGTCTGAACTGACTTGTCTGTCAGAGTGCTAATTCTAGCACCCCCGACCGGAGTGTTTGTATCTTTTCAGGTGACTACCTGAGGATCACAAGCGTCTCCCAGGATCTGAAGAGTATTTCCAAACCACTTCTCCACAGTACTCACTAAACTCGGCGTTTCGCTCCAGATCACCTGGAAGAAGCAGAGCAGTATTGAGGGCAATGCCGACATTTATATCATCGGCACGGTCACTGGCCATAACAGGCTTATCTTCCAGGGTAATCTCGGGGGCCCAGGGGGCATCAGGCTTTTTAGACCCCGAGGTCGTTGTAAAAGATGACCTCGGCCTCTTGGACTTGGTAGATTCAGATAGAAGTATTTCAGCAGACCTCTTCGCGGGGACAGAGACCGTTTTCTCACTCGAAGCCAGCTTGGAAATTGGCAAAGTGTCTTCAGTCTCAACTTGAGTCACTTTGGCCTTTGGTTGAGCCTTTTTAACTCTTTTCGGCTTCGGTGGAGGTAGGGCTTGTGTTGATTGAACATCAACATCAGTTGGAATATTGGCTAAGAGGTCTTTTGCAACTGGTTTTGGGCGGCCCATCTCGGCTGCAAGAACAAGTCGTCGACGACGTTTGCGTTGAGATGGTGGGATCAAGTATTGAGCCGAAGTAGACGGCTGTTCTGCTGGATTAGAAGTTGATCCTTGATCTGGCCGAGATTTGGTAGCAACTGAAAGGGTTGTGGCAAAGAGAGGAGATAGGCTCTTCTTCTTTTTCCTCTTAGGAACGTCGGGGAGAGCTGATCTGTACATTGAGATAAAATTGAGTACCAGTGGGGCCTTTCGCTTATGAACAAGAAGGTTCAGTAGTTTCTTTAAACCAAGACTTGGGTAAAAAGACTTGCGGAAGTCTTTTCCTGGCTTTGGAAGAGCTGCAAGAAAAGACAAAACATCAGAATATTTGAAGTAGTAAAGATTTTGAAAACAAGTAAGTGTGAAACACAGGGCTCTTACCATTGCCCTCTACGAAAACTGTCCGAGGAAGAGGGTAGAGGTGGAGGTCCTCATCTGGAGCAAATTCCCAGTTCCCCGAAGTAATAAAGTAATCATCTCTAGCTCCTTTGTTGGAGTCTGGGAGGTCGGCAACGATTTTATACTCCGTTGACCTCGGCTTGAGGTAGTAGACATAGCCCGTGTCCTTTTTTAGGCCACACATGGTATAACAATACTAGATATCGACTAAAGTGACCCTAACGTTTTCTTGTTTTGCTAAGGCTATGATGCCCTTAATAACTCGGTAGGAGTTGATGGCGAGCTGCATTGGGTTTAACTTGTAATAATGGATAATCTCGCGAAAAAGAATATTGAGTGGGAGTCGAAGTCCACACTCGATGAAAGCCACCACAGGGAAAGGCATGGAATTGTCAGTAGGCATGATAGAGTCATCATCCCCAGCCAACCTCAAATGGACGTCAGCTGGGATTTCAAACTCATGTCTAAAGTATTCTAGTTTGGATGGGGTGTCTACCCTATGTTTCCACATACCCATAATATTGGCTTAATCAAGGAGGTTGGGTTTCAGAAGATGTTTTGAAAGGATTATTGGGACCTCGGCAAACGCTTAGGTAAGTGCAGGTTTCAGTTTTTTTCCTAAAATTGTGGGTTCTACAGACAAATCCCAAACCTAAGTCTATGGAAACAAAGATTGAAGGCACAAATTTGGCAAAGACACAAAAAACAGAAAACAAGAACAAAGTTTCAAAATCAAGAACAAAGATGGACTATCAAGAACATAGTGAGTACAAGTGGTACAAGGTCAAGAACAGTGGCAAAATTGCAGAAGAATTGTGAGCAGTACGAGTATTCAAGGCATGGATAAAGAGCAAAATCGTGGAATAAACACACTCAAATATGAAATTCACAAATCATATGTTTGAACAAAGCAGTAATGGCAACAAATAGTAAAGAACATCAGAGAATTGAAAACGAAGGGAACTGTGGCTTACCAGAAAAAGTGAAGCCGGTATAAAGATCGCCGAAGTCAGGCGACGGTTGCAGAAGTAACAGAACGGCGAAGGCTTCACCAAGAGGAAGGAATGAAGGCAGTTGCAGAGCTTGAAGTCTGGAACAATGGCGGATTCAAGAGAGAAAAGAAAGAGAGAGAAAACGCAAGAATATCAAATGAAAGGTGAAGAAATGAAAGAAGAGGGAAAAGTTTTGTTAAAACTTGAAACGGCGGCGAAAATGAATTAATGCGCCTAGAGCAACGAATGCGTCAGATGGCGCAAGCGGATGTAAGACGGCTTACAGGCGCGTCACTGGCACGATCCCGTAAGGATGAAACACGTGGATAAAACAGTCGAATAAGTGATGCGTGATAGCTCATATGTTAGAAAGAACTCTTGGAGTCCTTAGTCTTAATGGAGACATGTCAGCCTGAAATAAATGATCTTGGTAGAAGAAATTTTAAGCCGACGTACTAGAAGGAAATATCGATATAGGTTCCATCACCTCAGAATGCTGAGGTAATAGAACCTAGGGGGTAGTTGTGGGAATATATTTTTTGAGTACCGACACGTGGCAAGGTGACGCCGACATGTCAGCCGAGGTGCCACGTGTCCTGTTCATGACGCCGAGGTTATCTTGGCGAGGCCGAGGTTACCTCCGAAGATATCAGAATCCGAGATAAGCGAATAAGAGATAAGAGTCCTAGAATGAGGAAAGACTTTAAGATGGATAAGGATAATATTCTTAGGGAGTATATCATTATCTCTTAAGGAGTCCAAAGTAAGCACTGAATGGGAGTCCATAGAAGTCAAGCTTCTATCAGGACTAGGATTGAGTTAACTATAAAAGAAATGCACCCCCGTGGGTCTAAGGTACGCAATTTATATTCTGAACAGTGAGTTTGCACTATTGATTATCTTTGAAAGATATACTGACTTGATCGTCGGAGTGCCCTGGGTTGGACGAACCACCGCCGGAATCTTCTCTTTCTGTTGCAGGTTAGCTAAGTGTCATCTATTCTGCCAGTTCTCTCCAGCTGATCACTGAGTTGGTAGTGTGGTCGGAAAATCACCCACAAAAAATGAATTAATAGAAATTTAATATATCACTTTGTATGAATTTTATGTTTAACTTTTCTTATAATATCATATAGAAGAATTTTATTATACACACTGCATATCATATACACTTTTAGTTATGTCATTTTGTTTTTTAGTTATGACATTATTTTAAAATATTTGGTTAGGACTTTTTTTATATTTAGTTATAACTTTTTTTTTTTTTTTTTTAAGGTTATAACTCAAAAAGTATAAAATTATGCCATTTTATTCTAAGGTGCATGTAATCTTTACCTATTCTATATCATTCATATATATATATATAATATATGACCAAACTATCATTTTTTTTTTTTTTTGTTGTGGAATAATTCAAAACAACTAGTTTTGTTTTGAATTGTTCACACATGTACAGAGGGTCACAGACCCGTTGTTTTTGGGTGGGCTCCAATCTGTATTTTGGTTAATATGGACATACGGATATGGGGGTGTTGCTGCTATGACTTAGTCACAGTGGCGATTTATTGTGAGTTTGTGAGGATTTTTTTTTGAGTCTTTTTCGATAATCCAAACCGTCATATTATAGGGTTCATTGAGTATATCATATATGCCAAAAATCAAGTTAATCAGAAATCCGTAACTCATGATCAGATCCAAATTGTTTTATAAAAATAATCAAGATAATGTCAACCGCTTATTTTTTTAAAAACAAATGTGCTCTTGTTATAAAGTCATAGATTTTCAATCAATTTGATTTTTACATGAATGATCTATTCAACAAACTTTACAATATGAAGTATTCGAATTATTAAAAAAGACTCAAAGAAAGTCCTCACGAGCTCATAGCAGATTGTAGCACTGCAGGTTCGGGGACATACGCCCTTTGTTTTTAGGGGTGGGATCCAATTCCCTCTCAATACAAAAATTTAAATATCACTAGCTTGTCTTCTATCTACTTGGGTTTGAGTTTCACTACAAGAAAATGCAGCATTGGCGACTAAAATAATTATTTTCGTCGCTAAAAGTCGTACAAATGGCGACTAAAATCAGTTTTGTCGCCAAACGTCAGCACTTTTGCCAACTAAAGCAGTTTGGTCGCCGAAAATAGGACTTTTACCGACTAAAGGTCAGTTTAGTCGCCGAATATATCACTTTTAGCGACTGAAAAACATTTAGTAGCTAAAAGGCACGGTTTTTGGCGACTAAAATCATTTAGTAGCCAAAAGTGATGGTTTTGGCGACTAAAAAACAGTTTAGTCGCCCATTACAAGTGTTTTGCCGACTAAAATGCATTTTAGTCGCCCAAAGTTGAGGTTTTGGCAACAAAAGTTCTGTTTAGTCGCCAAATGTGTAATCCTTAGGCGGGACTCATTTGTTTTAGCGACAAAAACACAAATTAGTAGCCAAAAATTGGAGAATTGGCGACTAAAATTGAGATTTAGTCGCCAAAAGTGCTACCCAATTTTTTTTGTAAATATTTTATTTTTTTACATGAAATATATTAAATAAAATAATTTATTTTTATATATACCAGTGAATATAATATATAAATAATAAATGTTGCATTAATAATCATGAGATGTGTGAGTGGCGTAGTGGGGACAGGTGTTGCTGAAGGTACAGGGGCGTGTTTGGTTGTGACGTCCCAGGTTCGAGCCCTGGGAGCTCCAGCAGAGGCAAAATTTTTTTTTTTTGAAAAACTAGTATTGGCGACTAATGCATTTTGGTCGCCGAAAGATAAATAAAAAAAAAATTAATATTGGCGACTAAAGGTTTAGTCGCTAAAAGTAGAATTTCCCAAAATGGAATGGAGTATTGGCGACTAATTATTTAGTCGCCGAAGACACATGTATTGCCGACTAACAAATGTTTAGTCGCCAAAGCTTTTCGCGACAATTTTTCGGCGACCACAGCGGCGACCAAAGATTTTAGTCGGGGAAAGTGAAAAAATTAGTATTGGCGACTAAAAATGGGGCTTTTGGCGACTAAAACTTTAGTCGCCGAAAGTATTTTTTCTTGTAGTGTTTGTTTGGATAAGATATCATCAATTTTATGTTTTTTTTAAAATTACAATTGCTTAGATAAAACTAGCGGTATTTCATGCGAGGTATGAAAAAATAGACTACATATATTTTATATGATAAATAAATTATTTTAATTTTGAATTATATTTTAATAACAACAAGTCATGATATTAGGCCATCTTGATAGATGTTAACAATAATTAATTCACAAAATTTCACAATAAAATTTGATATGTATAAAAAATTATTAATTATAAAGATTGTTAGGATAATAATATCACAATCACTTAATAACATAAATAACTTGTATCAAACTATAGTGTCGTGCAGAAAGAAGAAAAACAAAAACAAAAACAAAGTATTAAAAGAAAGAAATTCTATAAACTCAGAAAAGTTATCATAAATTTAATTGACTTTTAAATCAATGGTTTATATTATTATTGTGGGATCAAATTATGAATAAATCTCAATTTTTAATTATAATTTCTAAATAGTTTTTAAAATATTTTAATCTAAGCTTGTTACCCTACTCATAAAAAGAACTTCTCAAATAAATTATTGATTGATCCTGTTAGCAATTCTCTATTTTTGATTCCTCTATCAATGACACATGCATGTAATTCCTTCTTCATAATCATTTTCTCCATAGCTTGAATAATACTTACATATTTCTTACAACAATTTAAAAACTTAAATCAAGATAAGAATTTCGTAAAATTATAAAAATTATATAAGAAAATAGTTTTAATCCATTTTATTTATTAAAAAAATGATGACAAATTTTTTGAATTGTACTTAAAGAAATATAATGAATGATAGCTTTAATCATTATATACCAAAAAAAAATTATATAGGTTACTCAACGAAAAAAGGGTCAAATACAACTAAAGTCATGGACATTGAATTAAATCATATGGAGTCTAAATTGGTAATATAATCTAGCAAATCAACTAATAATAACAGAGAGATATCGACAAATATATAGTACTTCCCTACCATTTTTGTATTATACTTATTAATTTCATATATCATATAAAAGTTTTACTCTTCTCGATCTTTTAATAAAATAAATACCATGAAAACAAATTTGATAAGAAATTTGTTCTAAACTTTATTATTAAAAAAAACAAAAACTTCAAAGAGAGAATTTAGAGACATGATTGAAGAAATACTATAACAAATGATAGCCTTAAAAAAAAAAAAAACAATGATTTAATGCAAACTATTTTTAACAACTAAAAGAAAGAACATCAAATTATTACCTTAGATAAATATATTGATAAAAATTAATTTTGTGAGATTTTTGTGCTGCCTCCTCATGTGCAGTCTTCATTATTTCATCATTAATACTCTTCTTATTCAGAGCCAACTATTTATTTTATTTTATTTTATGTCTTTATCACTTGGTAGATAATAACGAATAATAAAAATTATGAAAAGAAGATTAAGAATTTAATAAGAGATAAAAGTTATAGATAAGGACATTTCATAAGATAAAAAATTCAAAATAAAAGAGGATAATATATGATAGAAGGAAAAAAAATATGAGTAAATCAAAATAAAGATTTAGATAGATATGTTTTTGATAGATACAGATTAACAAATCATATCTTTGTTTAAATTTTATTATTTTAATTTTTTGTAAATTAATTATTTAATCTTTATCTTAATTTATAGACCACGAAATTAATTTTTATGAATTATTTATCAATTTTTATATGTTTATTTATCTATAAGTCATGAAATTAATTTTTTTAAATAATTGTTTTAATTTTTTTCTTTATCTATAGGTCATGAAACAATTTTGCATAAATTATTTATGAATTTTTATATGTTTAACTATAATGAAATTAATTAAAGTACAAAATGAAGGGCAAAAAAAAAAAAAAAGGAGTAATTTCATTTTTTTAAATCAATTTTTAAACCTTTATCTTTATCTGCAGTTCATGAAATTAATTTTTATAAGTTATTTATCAATTTTTATAAGTTCATTTGTGGGAAGAAATTTTAAATTATCTATGAGTTATGAAATTAATTTTTTTAAATTAATTATTTAATTTTTATCTTTATCTGTAGACCATGAAATTAATTTTCATAAATTATTTATCAGTTTTTAAATGTTTATCTATATGGAGAAATTTTGAAATTCAAATCTTTATCCATAAACCATGAAATTAATTTTCATTTTAATTAATCAAACAAATAGAAAATGAAGGAAAATAGAAAACATGAAAGACAATCAAAGAGGGTTGTCACGTAAGAAAGAGAAAGTTTTAACAAGATTGAGTTGAAATAGATGAAAAAAAAATTAATGTAATAAGTATAATTCATATACGAAGTTTTTGGATTAATTTTGAACTCTTAATCAAATATATTTTAGATTAGTATTGTCAATTTCAAATATAATTTGAACAATGGATTTGATGAATTAACCTTATCAAGCAGATCAAATAATGTGAAAAAAGTAGATGATGGTATTTGCTGGTTTAGCGAAATATAGTAAAGGTGGTGATGGCATTTCATCGACCAAAACTAACCCAACAATTATAAACCATACCAAAACCAAGCCTTGCCATATAGAGAGAGAGAGTATTTCTTATCATAGCCATACCATATCATTTATGGTGATATATGTGGGTGTTGATTTCGTACCACATAACCAAAAGGGGAACTCAGCTGAAGAGTATCGGAGAATAGATTAAGCCCAACAACTTGCAGAAGAAGATAAGAATCCGGTGGTAGTTTGTCTACCTGGGAACACTCTGACGATCAAGTCAGTAATCAATATCTCTAACAGATAACAAATTGTGCTTAAACTCACAAGAAGGAAACTCCCTCAGACCCACGAGGGTACCTTACTTTTATAACCAACAGTGACCTGATCTCATTAGAAGCCTTACTTCAATGGGCTCAGGCTCCATACTCATCTTAAACCCTAATCTAGATAGAGATAAACTCTTCTTAAGCCTTATCTCTATCCAGACTGAGATCCTCCTCCATTCCAAGACTCTTCTCCCTTATCTGCTTATCTCGGATTTCGGTATCTTCGCAAACAATCTCGACCTAGCTGCGATCATCACAGCGCGTGACCAGGCCACGTGACACCTTGACTGACACTTCGGTGTCACTTTAGCCACGTGTTGTTATTCACCACAACTAGCCCCTAGGTTTTATTACTTTGGCATCCTGAGGTGATGGAACCTACATCGTTTGTCTACACTACAAGTTGGCCAAAAAATCTATTCATCTCTTCGACTGAGATCATGGCTCGTTGGCTTCATGTAACCAAGGAATCAACTGTCCACTTTCTCAAGGATCAAGAACCAAGAACCCCGTTCTTTAAGCATCTCAACCGAGATCGCTCATCTAGCTGAGGTTATTGCTTCATTAATCAAGAAGTTCAAGAGCTCTAATTGTGCATGAGCTGTGAAAATCCTAAGTGATTCGTGATTAGATCAAGATTAAAATATTCCAAATCTCAATTATTCCAAATACTCAATCTAAAATCAACAAGCACGTACGAGAGTGATTTTAGTTTGTTTGTTTTTAGGAATAAATAATAAATCGACACAAATGATTTTTACGTGGAAAAAACCACAATTGAAGAACCTTCAATTGTAATAAAAAACCACGGGCGAACCGCCACTAATCAATCCACTACTGAAGAACGAAATATTACAAAGATAATACACAAATTACCCAACCCAGTCAATTTGTCCTCGAATCTTCTGTAACTCTTTCACCACGCCTTCGTCACGGAACTGATCAATTCTGAAGTTGATTCCACAACTTCGCTTGTCAAATTAACGACTACGTAGAGAATCAAACGCCTTTTGAAACTCTACGTCTTTGATCTTCGGAAGCCACCGAAGAGAACTCTCTTGAATATAAAGTATCAAACTCCTTGATGTATGAATCTCAATTCATAAGTTTAGAACTCTCTCAAGAACATCAAGGAAAACTATCAAAAATCTCAGAAGAAAACTTCAAACAAAACCTTAGAAAACCCTAAACAAGATCTAGGAAAAGTAATCCTAAAACAAGCCCAACATGCGAATTTATAGAATGTGAGATCGCGCAGTCCGCTCAAGTGTGGGAATTCCCGCTCGAGCGGAGGCTTCAAAATTGAGTGATTCATATAGGCTTCACGCTCGAGCGGAAGGTTCCACGCTCGAGCGTCGAATCACACCCTCCAGTACTTTTCAAACAGAGCAGAGATACTGTGACCTTGTAATCCCCGCTCGAGCGTCACTTTCCCCGCTCGAGCGGAGAGACCAATCTTGGAAAACCTGGAAAACTCTAACAAATTACAACCTTGGTTTTGATCTACGGATTTTGACAACAAAGGGTGCTAACAAGTTGTCACGCAACGCCTTTTCAACTGCTTTTTCCACGTGTCTTTGTCCCATTGGCCTGTACCTGATATGCTGTAGACACCCTATTTTTTACGGCCTTTCAAGACTTGGATGTTCTTGCAAGTACATCTGGTGACGAGTCTGACTGCTCACCGAGCACTCGAAGTCTTCAGCGGAACGCCATAGGTTTGAGCCATTCAAACCGTGCATCCATTTTGTCTCCTTTTGGGACCATGTCTTGGTCTTTCTCCCCTGCAGTTTGTGGTGGCTTGCCAGCCATCTATGAAGGCTGCCGGCCAGAGCTTCTAGTTTGTCGGCCATTGATGTGCCTTGTCGGCTATCAATGATGCCTTGCCAGCTATCACTGATGGCCAGCCGGCCACTAGTATTTTTTGCAGATATTTTGTGCTATGCACAGATGCTTGCATCTGTCCACACATGGAGAGCTAGATTTCCTTATATAGAATTCATGCTTTCTATGTATAAGGAGTCTCTCTCTCTCATGTTTTGAGGTTGGAAGATTTTAAACTCAAAAATTCTCTCTCTCTCTCTCTCTCTCTCTCTCTCTCTCTCTTGAAATTTTGTGCTTAGTTGCTAGATACACTTGCATATCAGCTCTTAACCAAAAGTGATCACCTTTGAGTTGAGGTCCCTTGAGGTTTAGATTGAGCTCTTGAAGGTGGTTTTGGCTTGCATTTGTGCCTAAAGTGGTGTTTGGCTTCAAGACGTATAACACTTGTATTTTAAATTGTTTTAATACACTTGTTTCTCCATCTTTTCCCACTGTTTGGAGTCATTCTTGAGCTATAAAAACTTTGTCAAAATGGGCTAAAATTTGTGATTAGAAGTCATTTTAAGGTAGGGGGTGGTTCACTCTTCTTTGTACCTTGTTTGTAAGGCTTCTTCACTTGTGTTTCCCATTTTCAAACCATCTTTTTTTGGGCCTTTAACCATTGAATTTTAGAGTATTTTCAGTGACAAAAAACATGTTTTGAAGTTCAAAATTGGAGGGGTTAGTCTCCCCTCCTTGTATCTTGTTTGCTAGCCTAGTTAACTCCATGGGTTAGCATGTTTTTCTAGCTTTTTCTAGCTTTGTTCTACCATGTTTTTGCCTCTATTTTAAATTGCTTTATCTCTATTTTGGGCTATTTGGGTCAGTTGAGTCTTATTTCGCATAGTTGTAGTGTAATAGCCCTCACAAGCTTGGTGTTTTAGGCTATTAGACACCTCTTGTTTGAGTTGATTGCATACTTTGGTGTTGTTTTGTACTTTATTTCAGCACTAATCGCCTCTGCAACCTCCCTCATTTCTTGGCTTTTCATTTTGCTTTGAAAGTGGTTTCAAGTCATTTGTTTGCCTAAGTGTGGAATTGAGGTTTCATATTTAATGGTTTAATCCCTTTGGAGGTTCATTACCAACAGTATGAGACTTCTTTCATACCCAAAGAAACTTGTCTTTTGAGCCTTCTTTCCATTAGAGGACTCTAACTCACCTTTTGGACTTAATTGGATTAAGTAATGGTTGGCAAGTTAAAACGAGTAACTAACAATTTGGGACAAAAATTGAGCAAGATAATAACTTGTGTGTTGTGTTCAATTGGACGTTAATTGAATACAAGGAAAATTGGGACATTTCATACTCAAAGTGATAAAATGTCTCATGTTTCATAGGTCTCCATTGCCCTTGATCATGCACGATAGGGTAATGGTTCTTGAGTGTCTTGTTTTGCATTCATTGAGCTTGCACATCTTGAATCACAAGCCATCATGCAATGAAATTGCTTAGATTGGTGATTTGTGGTTTAAGTTCACAACTCCTTGAATTTGTCCATGAAAAGGAGGGGTGAATTGTGCAGACAATCCTTGGAAAAACCCTCTTTTTGCTATGTTTGTACTCTATTACAGCATGGTGATCCAGTGCACCAGTGGCCGGGAGGCCACCATCTATGGCCGACAGTGCACCATAGATGGCCGGCAAACCACCTTTTTGGCTGGTAAATGGCCGGCAGCATTCATCCATGGTCGGTTGACCACTAATGTAAACCTCAGTAGAATGTTGGTAAGGTGGAGCAGAAAGGTTCTGGAAATGTTCAACTCTGCAAACAGAGGCTTTCGAGAGCAAAATGGAAGTCTTTTCGGACGAAAACTGAGCATGTGCATCCTCTACTTCCTGAGGCGAAGTGGTGGCAGCATAGTTAAATATCTTAATTGCTTAGGTTGTTTACATTTGTGTTGTAATTTAATTAGTTAGCTTACTAGTTAGTTAAAAGTGTTGTAATAATTAGTTAATTAGTTTAGCTATTTATTCATTTTGTTTGTAATAATTAGTCTAATTAGCTTAATTAGCTTAGCCCTAATTAGTTGCTAGTTAGCTTAGTTTATTCATTCGGACTCTCTTTCGTGAGAGCAAAATGTAATAATGTGCATGTCTTCCAACCCCACGTCTTTCTCCCTTTTACTTAACGGCTTTCGATGGTTAGATTAGGAACATGTTTCAATTAGCATACCTTATGCTTGCATTTATTCATTTGTCTTACATGCATCAAGGCTCAGCGCATCATTCAAATTGCATTGTTATTTCAATAATTCTTTGAATATATGCTTAGACCGTATGTCTTGAATTAATTCATATGCCATATTAGTAGTCGAGCCTATTAATTGCATTCTTCGCACGTGTTGCATTAAACATCTTGTATAGTTATGAATCATGTATATTTTTCTAACTCATGTTTTCTTAGCTTGGAGTACTAGGTGAGTTTTTAATACTTTAGCATACTTGCATAAGTGTGAATTTTGCCATGTCTAGCATGCTTACCATGAGGCTAAATTCTTACTTGCTAAATTGCTTGAATGCCTGTGGATGAAGGCATGTTGTTTGAATTAGAACGATTTAACGAATGTATGTTTTAAGCCCACTTTGTTGAGTGGCAAATTAGTTTTAAGTCCACAATGTTTGGTAGCAAATCTGCAAACTTTAAGCTCACTTGAGGTGGCAAATTCAAACCATTTTTGCAAAACAAACATGAAATTGAATTGTTCCAATCTGAGCAAACTAGTCTATACTTGCTTGTGCGCATCATATAGTAAAGCTAGTCTAATAATCGGAACTAGAGCACATAATGTTTATAAAAAATCATATCATGATTAGTAGAGGCCGGTCTTTGATCGAGCAAACGGGTGTGCTCAATTCATGACCTTCCCTTCTCGTACCTAAGTTCTTAAGCCAAGGAAACTTTGATGATGTAAGACACGTGGCCTTTGGCACGAGTCTTGGGTTTCCTAAATTTCTCCAAAAATAAAATATTTAGGTGGCGACTCTGTATCTGGCAAAGCAATCCAATTTTGGCACTTTTGATTCAAAATCAATTTTCCAAAACGATTTTCCGAATTTGGACTCTTTGGTATTTATCAGTTTCAGATTACACTTGTGAGATTAGATTCAGAACCATGGGAGTCTGAACTGTAGGGCTTCTTTTCGCGTTTCTGAAAGGGGGCGCGAAAAAGCCGAGCAACAGTTTTTGGTGACTCCACTGGGGATTTAGAGAACTTGACTCGAACTCATGATATGATTTTTTTATCTATACTTATGTGTTTCTTTGCATTTGCATCATTGCGCCTAAGTCACAGTGTTTGCCATCTGCTATTCCTAAATGGTTTGCTGGAGGCTTGCTTGGAAAAGCTTGCCAAAAGGCTGACCGATTGCGAGCTCTGCCACGATGGGAACACAACCCTTGGATCTGGACTACCGCTGTACCGTTTGATCCTCCTTTCACTTCTCGGTGTTAGGCATGAGAGGTATATTAGGTAGTTTTGCTGAGGTACCCTTTTTGACCAATTGGCCTAGTTGCATATTGAAAGCCATAGAGACTGTTCTAAACTAGGACAGGTTGCTTACCTAAATTCAGGGTTGTGTGAAACACTTTGCTTGAGTAGTGAAACCCTAGTTCCTGACGAAACTAGGACAGGGTAACCCTACCCTATCATAGGGGTGTTTTCGCTCTCATTTAACTGTTATGTGCTTTTAGAGTGAAACTCTACAGGAATGTATGTATTAGTTGCAAGTTTGAGTATCAATTTTGGGGGCAGGAATCAGTGTTGAGTACAGTTCTATAGTTTATGATTATAACTATGTGTTGTTAGTATCTGAGTATCAATTTTGTTTTCTTTTCCTTTATTTCTTTTTGCAAGGTAGTTTTTCACCATTACTTCAGACGATTCTGTTACCCCCCAAACACTCTAGACCCATGTAAATTTTTTTTACAGATCTGGGGATCTTGTTAGGGGATAGCCAGTGTTTGCTTCACTCCTACCGGTTACCAGACTTAGGAGGGTTAGGCATAATTCACCAGTCCAGCAGTCACCTTTAACTTCACCTGCGCCCAGTTAGGCTTAGTCTTCTACTTTTACTCCAGAAAGAGAGTATTCGCCAGTTCTGATGGCTCAACATCTCCCGGTTAGCATGGAAGACATGCTTCGTCAGCTCCAACAGACCATAGAAGCCATGCAGTTAGATGTTGCCCGCCAAGTTGAGGTTACAGCCCGCCAAACGGAAGTGATAAATAGGCTTCAGCAACAGCAACCACAACTGGCGATAGCCTCTGTATCCCATGCACCTCCAGTAGGTATTCCAGCACGCGGAGTCACTGTCAATGTGTAAGAGAATCTGGGCATTCCGATAGATCCAATCCCATCTCAGACCTCCAAAGCACCAGTGTACCAAATGGAGGCGCCATTTGAATTTGAGGCTGACCCCACCGCACTAAAGGTCAACAAGCTAGAAAAGCTCTTTAAGCGGGCACAAGGTGTGAATTCAATCCCTGACATTAAGGATGGATACACAGACTCCGCAGTAACTCTGCTGTACAAATTCAAGATGTCGCACATAGATCGGTTTGACGGCTCCGAGGATCCCATGGTCCATTTGCGGTTATTCTCTAATATCCTACGACCAATGGGTCTTACTAGACTTCAAAAGTTGTCACTTTTTGGCCAGACCCTGTCGGGTATAGCGGCCATCTGGTATGCAAAGCTAGAAGACTCTATGAAACGGAGCTGAGAAGAAATGGCTGAGGCCTTCATCGCACAGTACTCCTACAATACTCAAATTGAGGTTACAACCCGTGATCTTGAAGCGACCCACCAGGAGCCAAAGGAGGGCTTCTCAGACTTTATGACCCAATGGAGGGCCAAGGCCTCTATGGTGACTATCAGGCCGTCTGAACAGGAAATGCAAAATGAGGCACACATAACTCATTTGAAATGAAGTGCAATGAGGTACGCGTGCCTCAAAGGATGGAATATGGAGTGCAATGAGGTACGCGTGCCTCGAAGGATGCAAGACAATGCAAAGGGGGTGCGCCAAACGGCGCGATGCGCAAAATAGCGCGATGAATGCATGCCAAATGCAGTATGATGCGCAAGATAGCGCGATGCGTTAGACAACGCGAGTGCACAAAACAGTGCGATTGAATGCATGCCAAATACAATATGATGCGCAAGATAGCGCGATGCGTTAAACAACGCGAGGGATGCATGCAACGCATATGGGGCAACTTTTGAATTTTATAAAAGACAAAAGGATACAAAAAGGATACCATCTTCGCGTGAATTTGAGTGTTACGCACAGTAAGATCGGTCCGAAGTCAAAACGGAGGCCGGTTGAGCATCGGGGGTGTATTTTCTTGCACTTTCTTGAGCTATGAAGACCAACAACTCCTCACTTGGCCTAAACAAGGCCTTGGGAACACCACCGGCTGGGTGGGGTGATCACCGACTGCCGCCGGCTGCCTGAACTCATCCATCGGCACAAAAAAGTGCCGACCGGCACAAAATAGTGCCGACCGTGAAAATGCTGATCGAGGCGAAGCGCCATTTCACTCCCGACTTTATAGAGTAGGGATTTAAACCCTATTTTCCACACTTCTAAAGCACCGAAAATCCCTACTCTCTGTCTCTAGAGTTTGTTTTCATGATTTCTCATCGATTGCTTCGCGTTTTGCACCCGTTTTCTCGTCGGATTCGCGATATTCTTGGCGTTTGGACATTTTCAACCGAACAAATCTTCGTTTGATTGCACTTTTTGCTAGTTCCTCTTTTTGGGACTTGTTCCTTGATTTTGTCTTCGTTTCCGTGTATTTTCACATTTCGACTCTTAGGCCATTTCCGACCCTCTAAAGTCGACTTTGCTTGTTGACTTTTCGCATTCGGCCCGTTTTCCCTTTTGGCTATTTTCTCATCTCCATCGCTATGGCGATGATGTTCCATGTCGGGACTCCCGGACCACGAGATGGATCCGGTCGAGCTCACCGCCATCGGCGGCGCCCATTTGACGGCGACTTACGGTAGGCCATCCACGTGCTACCGGACTCGCCACTTCCGCGGCTTTGGAGGCTTTGGACCGAGCTTCTGCGAGCCCTCCACTTGTCTTTTGGCGCCGAGGTAACACTCTCGTCTTTTATTTTACGCAATGTAGGATTTCACATCAGCCGTAGCTAATCGAACCCATTAAGCGCTTGGATTACGATGTCTTTGTCTTGTAGTTGCTTATAGACAACTTCTGGCGATATCTGCTTAGGACCGACACACATGCACACGCCTTGCACTAGCCTCAAGCACTCAAACACACGGCACACATTGCCGCAAATTCACGACACGGTGCTTTTGAATCTGGCTTCGCGCATGCTAGACTTGCACAAAACTACACAAACACGCGGACACATCACACGTTGTAGTTCCTTTGAAACATACCGAGACACAGCATCTATTTGAACTTTGAAAAACGCACACATGCTATGTTTACACTGATCCTCACAGGAGCACTGACATATCACAGGCCGTAGTTCACCCACTGATATGCTGAAACCTGATATCTGCTTGAATCTGAAAAATGTACACACGTGCGCCATATTTGCATTGCATTTACTCAAAGACGCACTGGTGCATCGCATATTGTAGTTTACTGTTAAGCACACCGGTACCCGGTTCCTGTTTGAATCTGAAAAACGTGCACGCATGCTAGATTTGTATTGACTTTAACATGTTTCCTCAGAACTGTGCATTTTATATTGCTTTGCAACCATTTGTTTATGTGAGGAGATTCCCATACCATCCATGGTATGGGAATGTTTTAACTCGAGATTGGTACTTGGAGCTTCTGGCGGTTCGGCACATCGTAGATGAGGCGGGCTTCGGTTCCTTCTGCGAAGTGCGACGACTTCTTTTTAGCCTTTGGCGGAGAGGTGGTGGGATACCACCGATTCATTTCATCTATCGGCGGCGGGGACATGGCGATGACTCCACGACTTCTCGGTGCTCACGGCATCGGGGTAGGGGTGATCCGATCCTTCGACATCGACATGGATGAATGGACCGCCTTCGAATCCACTTACTTGGTGCGGTTCCGCCTCTTGCACGCCGTCCGCTATTCTTGGTTCGAGTGCGATTTGGTGCGGCCTCTCCACGTTACGCAGCTCGATAACCGATGATCGCCGCGAAGCGATATGCACGCGGCTTCTTGATGTTCTTGTTGGGGACCACACTATTCGCCGACCGGGCGAACACCGTGCCTCTCTGCCTACTCAGTGCACTGGTGGACGTCCGGGACATCTTGCGCTATGACTGGGGTGGCGCGGCTCTGGCCACTCTTTACGGCTACATGAGCTCGGTTTCCCGTGGCAGCGGGCAGTTGCTCGGAGGCTACTGGCGAGCTTGGGAGGTACGTCTTCTTCTTTACTTTACATTTCCGTTCTGTACTTTCTGTACTCTGCACACTGCACACACCATAGTCCGCTTTACACTTATCTTTGTATCATACACACATACACTCTGCTTTATCTTGTTAGCCTGCTATTCTGCTTGTACACTCTGCTTTCGATACAACATGACGGCTCTGACCTGCCATTTACGCTTTACTCTATATTCTGCTTTTCTGATAAATGTTCGACATCATCTTGCGGTTGTGGGTCTATACCTACTTTCGAGCTAGAGCAGTCTTAGGAAACGAAGACTCATTGGTCGTTCCTTCTCACGCCGCTCTGACGGGAGGTGCACCGGAGGTCAGGGAGACTTTCGCTTCTTCCGTCGTTGCCGACACCATCACCTCTGTCGAGGTATGTTTTACTTCTGATTCCTTTAAGCTTCACTTCTCCGTATATTTGCAATACGATAGGTAATAAAGCGTATTTCAATTTGAGATCACTGGCGACCATGGGCTCCTCTGCGGCGATAGTTCGAGATCGGTTTGCGGCCTTGATCGAGACCTCGCGTTACCGGATTTTCTTTGGAGGCGATGTCGGGCTTGGTACTGGTGGCGCTTCTTGCGTCGACCTCGGGATTACTGGCGAATAGTCCGAGCACCCTCACGAGCATATGAGGACACCGGCGTTTCACGGCGAGCGGATGGCGGACTACACCATCGGTGGGAGAGGTGGCAGTTTTGAGGCGAGGCGACTACTCGATACGTCCGGACCTTCATCATGCGGCTTGAGTGGTGGTCGCCGAGTTGAGCCAGAGACTGCGCCGCGGCGGCTAGGCGAGAGGTGGGAGGAGGCGGGATCGTCCTGAAGGGCCCGAGCTCGTGGTAGGAGGGTGCAGAGGGGCGAGAGGCAGGCTGGCCTTCTACCATCTTGACGTCTGAGGCGAGTGGGGAGACCTACAGATCCTTTGCTCCTCCCATTGCTCATGAGTTGGTGGTATTCTGACTTGCCTCGGTATGTACCTCTTTATACGCATCTTGCATTGTCATTTGATTCAGTTCATTCGATATTCCACGAATATTGATGCATCCGATATTTTGCGAGCTTCTTAGAGTACACGGTCGGTGGAGTGAATGCCTCCATGGCGAGGATCTGCGGCGGACCTTTGAGTTCTTAGCCTTCTCGGCCTCCGGTATGTTTTCTACGATATAGTTCCAAACCATATACACCTTTGCGCATATAATCGGCGACGACGCAACATCGATAAAATTTGTTCACGGCACTCACACATGCTCATACTCGCCTGCTGCATTACGCAGCGATAAAGCGCTCACGGCATTCACACTGCTTTGTACTCATACTGCACTGATAAACTGCTCATGTATACTGATGCATTTGCTTTTTGTACTTTTCAGCCTCCCTTCCCGATTCCTCCCGTGAGTGGCGGCGCTCCATCTTGACCTCCCATTTCCACGAGGGATGGCAGGATATTCCCCCGCACCAAAGGGGGGCGTGGCCATGTGGGGGCGATTCACGAGCTTGATTGCGAGGATGGCGAGTCGGAGGCGGAGGCCTCTGAGGAGGAGGCCGGAGGCAGCTCGGGCTCGGGCTCCGGCAATGACATCGTCGACGATGCTCTGTGCACGCCAGGAAGAGGGCGAGGATGGACCCCCCCGACGCGAGGCCATTGATGACGATTACAGACTTCTGCTGTTTTTCTTTCATTTTCTTTTTCTTGTACTTTTCTCTTTTTTGGTAGATAGGGTACTATGTACTGCCACAGGCAGATTTTTGCTTTTCTCAAACTTTGTACTTTGAAAAGATTATATGGGATGAAACAAACTTTTGTCTGAAAAGAATGTTATACCTGCACATATCTGCATTTTTCATACTTTGCACCGCATGACGTCATATTACACCTCAAATGTAAATGATATTGATCTGTTGTTTGAAAACTGAGCACTCGCACTGTACTAATCAGATAATCAACCGACTAAACAGCGACACAACACATGCGAACCACTGCTTACAACTGGATACACAGCCCATACTCTGTTGGGGATTAATCTGCTGGGAATTGATTTGCGTGTAGCCCATAACACAGCACTTGGTTCATTCTGCACACAGCAAGTCCTAAACAAATGACCCCAATTTGCCGACACGGTTGCAGTCGAAACATACTCGGATGTCCCACATTTTCCTCTTTTCTTCTCTTGCTTTGCACGGATGTAGAGAATGGCACAGCATTCTGAGCACAAGCGATTACCTTTTGGAAGAGGATGGGTTTTCAACCGGGGTATCGAGCCTAATACAGAACACGGCGGGACAGACTCAAACAAAGAAACAAAAGGCACACGACCTAACGCAACGAGACACACTTGGAAAAGACTCAAAGCGAAAATCAAGGTCGACAAATCAAAAGACACGACACACGGACATGTTTACAAAAAGACCTCAAATCTCGAGGAGCCAATTCCTCCGGGTATTATTCCCACCCTTCGATTTGTGATACTGCATCGCTCGCCCTCGGACTCGGTTTTCTCTCTCAAAATTCTTTTCTCACTTTTCTCTCAACTTACTCCTCTCTATTCTTTAATCTCTCATTTTTATCCCTCCCCGGTGATTGATAGATGAATAGGAAGCGGCGGGTTCACCCCGATACGACTAGCTTCATGCTATTTCTTCCGTAGATAGAGTGCCTTTTCTGGCGAGTCGTTGATGATAAAGGAGGAGATGTAACACTGGCTCAACTTTGCCCCTAGTTCATTACTCCGACCGCTTTATTGTTTTCTTTCTAAAACAGCTTTTGATCCAGATGAACGTCGAATTAACATGCTTGTTCAATTTTGATTTGAAAATCATGCAAGCAGTCAGTAAGCATCGAAAGTTTTCCTTTTTGGGTCCAAGAAAATGGTCGATTTTTGGAAAAGATGGAATAATTTTCGAGAGAATTAGTCAACCTCAGTAAAAATTTTCAAAAACTATTTTTGCAAACGGTCACTGTTCAACAAGCAGGGAACCAACTCTTTGAGATGCACAACCTCGGACCCATAGCAATGGAAAATTGCCCCTTGTCTGAAGGACACTGCATGGCAACGGAAAGTTGCCCCTTGTTTGAAATGATACCGCAGTGTTTTGAATGGCAACGGAAAGTTGCCCCTTGTTTGGATGATCTTGTGACACATTGTAGTCAGTCCTCGGAGCGATGAACACAACCAGACTCTCAGATACAGAGAAGACAAAGATGGCCAGAACCATCGCATGGACACAATCGAATTTGAATTGTTTTATGGCTGGACTTCAGAATGAAGTTGCCTACATATCCCAAACATGGGAATCAAGCCTTACGTAGTTCGGGGTTAAGGTACACTCGGGTATTAACCTCTCGCTTTTTAGGCTCTAACTTTTGCCAAGGCGCCTATTGCAAGTTTTCGACCTTGCGAGCTTTGTTCTCCTTTTCCTTCTCCTTTTTTTTCTTTTGTATATATTTTTTATTTCTTTTGCTATATATTTTTTTTCTCTCTTTTTTTATTTTCGTATTTTTCTTCTTCTTTTCCTTTGCTCTAACTTTTGCCTGGACCACCCTTCCGGGTTTTCGGCCCAGCGAGCCTCTCAAAGGGTAAAAGTATAACAAATCCATGTCAAATGGTTTTGAAATTGAAGCCTCCCCTTTTCCGGGAGAATGACGGTTGCGGTACTTTGCAGGAGAATCCATCCCGGTTGCTCCGATTACGGTGCCTTTCGATCGAGGGCTGCTTCGAGTCTGGCCTCACGGGCTTCGTATTGATAGCTAACCATCGAACATTCTGGATGCTGGTCCATGGTTTGGAAAGGAGGGGTCGAGTCTTGAGGCTGAGAGCGATCCTAAGCTGCGCAATCTCAAGAGCGATTCCACACAGGTCTTTGCAAGACCGCACAAAACATTTTGTTTTTGAAAGTTTTTAAGAAAGCGACAAATCGCTCGTATTGAAGATAGTGCGGAACCACCGATCAGGGCTAGGGTCCTTCTCAAGACTACTCACGACAAGGATGATTTCATTCATTAAAAGTTAGCACTCTCTTTCTTTCAAAATGATCAAAACTTTGTAAAACCCGAGGAATTTCTTCCTTTTTTCGCTTGATGCTTAAAAGGTTTCAAAAAACTTAAGTCAAAGCAATAATTTTTAGGGCACAAAAGAGCAGGCTGAATGTGTTGTCACCCCATTCGAATTCTCTGGCACAACTAGCCCAATACAATCAATAAACATGGAAACACGGTAGCCACGGCTGTTTCATTCAGATTTCCCGGGTGTAAACTGGCTCCACAGCGGAGGCGGACCCAAAAAGAAAGCAAAAAAGAAGTAATTTACAAAACAAAACGATGCTCGAGGCAACAACCCCGAAGTCACCTAGTATTCTATACAAAAGAGGGACTGACTCATTACAATTAGACAGACCCTTAAGCAAAAAGACTGACTTAAGACAGTGAGACAGACTCAAGACAAAACAAAAGACTGACTCGACACCCAAGTCAGAACGTGCAAGGCCAAGATTCACAGATGCCCAAAAATGCGTGCCAAACGCCACATCCAAAAATGTACCAAACACTGCCCGCAGGCGGTTCACCTTCTGCTTATATACTCGCGATATCTGTATCTTCAAAATCCAACAACTGAGTGGTGATGGACTTTGCTGAAGTGGGAGGGAGGATAACTTCGTTATCAATCAAATCTTGCACCTCGTGCCGAAGACGGAAACAATTATCAGTGGCATGGCGGTCATTGATGGTACGCGACAAGACAGGAAGCATCATGGGTATCAGGGAGATTCTTCGGGAGCGGCCGCGGCTCCAGGGGCTTAAGGTGTCCCCTTTCGGCAAGGATCTGCAATGCCTTGGACAATGGCATGTAGAGAGCATGAAAGACCCTGCGCCCTCGGGGTTGGTACTTTGGAGCACTCTTGCTAGATGAACTAGCAAACGGATCGGCGGGTGCGGCCTTGGATTTTGGATCCCTTCCGGATGTAAGGCTGGAAGAGGGAAGAACTGTTTTGGCATGACGGGGCCTATCCCGATTCTCTGATTGACTAGAATTGCCCTCAGGCGGAGTGGGGAAAACGTCCTCCACAGCTTTTGACATAACTGCGGATATCTGTTGTTTGTTCATTCCTCCGGCTTTCAAAGCCTCTATCGCCTAGCGGTTGTTCAATAGTCGGCCTCGGCCTTCATCTTGCCTCTGCTCTCGCCTCGGCTGATCGAGAGCTTGGTTTAATGCATCGTTGCCATAGTTGGAGGCCATCTCCGGTTGGTGAAGTTCGATGACAATTCGACCCAACAATGGGGCTCTTGGGGTCTGAAGCTTCGCATAGGGTGCGGTGGTGAAACTGACATCCCATACACGAGATCTGTCACAGACCATTGGAGATCACCTATCATCCCCATTAGTTCGAAAGTAGTAGGCTCACGAGCCTGGTACAGTTGAGGAGCCCAAATTGGATGGGCGGCAGGCGACCTAGGCGGATGCGGTATCTCGACAAAGATTTCATCCTGGGGTGACTTCGACTAACGCGTCATTATGACCACAATCTCTTCGAGTTCTGTCATGTTCACCCGCCAACAAGGAGAAGACACTAGCTGATCAAACCTCCGAGTCCACGAATCAAACGGAAAACAAGCAAAGATTTCATTTCTAAGCAGATCAAATACGGGTGTAGCCGGACAACTGCGCTCTACTACTGAACACTATTCCCCGGAGTCACTACTAAAACTGAACTGATACCCGCAGACACAGCTAATTCTCAACAACACTGATATCGGTGCCCTCGGGCCGGATACCCAAATCTTGCAAACTGATATGTTTGTTCCCTGTAGAGATACACTCTAAAAGCACATAGCAGGTAAAAAGAGAGCCAATGCACCCCTATGTTGGGGTAGGGTTTCCCTGTCCTATTTTGTCAGGAGCTAGGGTTTCACTACGCACACAGCGGTTTCAAACAACCTAATATCGGGTAAGCAACCTGTCCTAGTTTGGGAATGGTCGCTATGGATTTCGATATGCACTAGGTCGAATGGTCAAAAAGGGTGCCCCGGTAAAACCGGGGTTTGTGTTCCCATACTGGCAGAGCCCGCAACCGGTCAGCCTTATGGACATGCCTTGACAAGACAAGCCTCCCAAGAAACCGCCAGAATAGCAGATGGCCAACACGGTGTTCCTAGGCGCACCAATGCACATGCAATGCAAAGAGACACATAAATGAAATCAAAACAGGATATCACGAGTTCGAGTCAAGCTCTCTAAACTCCCCAGCAGAGTCGCCAGAAACTGTAGACGCGCCCGTGGGCTTCCATCTAACAGTTCGGACTCAATTTGTGTCACGGTTCTAAATCTGAACCAAAGAGTCCAAATCTGGCAAATCGTTTTGAAGAAAAACAGATTTTTGAAAAGTAGTGCCAAACATGGACTGCTTTGCGGTCTGAGTCGCCACCTAAATATTTTAAAATGGGAAATTTAGGAAACCACGACTCGGTGCGAAGGCCACACGTCCGTCATCACCAAAGTGGTCTTGGCTCGGGAGCTTGGGTACGATCGGGGAAGGTCAGCTATGAGCACCCCCTTTCGCCCGGTCCGAAGACCGGCCTCTACTAACCGTGATATCCGATTTTGAAAACGTTATGCGCTCTTATTCCAATTATTAACCTAGAATTACTATGTTATGCGCGCAGCAAACAAGTATAGACTAGATTGCCTAATTTGGAAATAAACATTGCATATCCATTTTGAAGACAGTTTGAAATTGCTACTCGCAAGTAGGCTAAAATACAGATTTCAACGAGTTATTCCAACTCAAGCAATCCAACCTCCACCCACAGGCATTCAAACAGTTTATCTCACATAAGCACTTAGTCGCATGGTAAGCATACTGTCATGGCAACATTCACACGCATGTGGTATGCTAAAGCGTAAATACTTACATCGTACTCCGTGCCAAAACAAGAAACTAGTTAGCAAACATGCATGACCTAGTTCATGTTAAGTGGCTAATGCAACACAGGCATAGATGCAATCTAGAGTAGGCTCGGCTAACCCTAAACGTGGCATGTGAAATGCGCGAGTAGCACGTATTCAATTTGAATTGAAAATTGCTATGCAGTTTGTATGATGTACCGAGCCCGGTGCATGTAAACAAATGCGTGAATGCACACATGCATTGCATAAAGTATGCTAAAATAAACGTGCCCTAATCTACCATCATAAGCGGGTAAATAAAAGGGAGAAAGAAATGGGGATTGGAAGACATACACCCACTCACCCACACTTATTACAATTGCGCCCTCACTCGGAGGGACCGAAAGAATATACAAATTAACTAAATTAATTAACAAATTAATTAAACTAAGAAAAGCAGTAAACCGTCTCGGGGGGAGAGCCAAATGCAGTGCATGCCCGGGATTTGCTCGGAATCGCACTGCCATGCTTAGATTGCCTCTGTTTTCCCTGCTATCCTCCTCTGAAAATTGCCAAATGTCCCAGGAGTGCCTCTCAGGGCACTGGGGAGTATCACCGGCTGGGGTAGAACACCACCGGCTAAAGGATAGGTCCACCGGCACTGAATGAAGCTATCGGCTGCCAACTTACTGCCGGTCGGCACTAAACAATGCCGGTCGGCACAAAATTCCTGTAAAACCTGCAACTCACAGCAGCAGAAGGCGACAACTTGCATGGCAATGTGATTCAAGGCATGTATGCACCAAACACACTCCTTATCATGTTGGTGACTCAAAGGAAGGTGTGCCTTGGCTCTCGGACCACCAATCACGCATTTCCATGCATGATGGCCCTAAGAACCAAGAGTGCAAATTTGATTTCAAATGCATGCGAATCACATAGGCACAAAAGGGTGCCAAACCTCTATCAAACTCACTTCAAGAGACTTGGCATGCATGTCAATGTGATGAAGCCCTAAGCATGTTAACTAGGCATGCAACATGGACTATGCAATGCATTTATGCAAGCATACAAACAAGCATATAAGGCAAGCATGCAAACCAATGAAATGATAGACTTAGACATGAATTAGGCAACTCAAAAGGGCCTAAAATCAGTAGCCAAAATGCCTACAATTGGGGACTAAACACACACACGCACATGTACATGTTAAGGTACCAAACCCAAGGCATAAACAAGCAACATTCAAGCACACTTAAAGAGGCCAAACATGGACAACTAACATGCATTAAAGGCTCTGAAATTCATGCAAAAACATGATGCTAAATCATGCAATGAAGCATGCCAAACAAAGCATGCAAATGGTCTTAGGCTTAATGCAAGCCAATGGGGCATTGAACCACACCTATGCAAGGCAATTATGGCATGCACTTAACAACTCAAAACAGATTTTTAGCATGTCAAAATAGGCCCAAAGGACCACTTAGATGGCATCTAAGAAGCTTGAATCCAAAGGCATGCGATAAGGCCTAAACATGGAGCATGCAACACAAGCTCAAGAAATCACAAAGAAACATGCAATGTAAACATACAAGCACCTCTAGGGGACTGAAATAGCATGCTAGGTGGTTCCAAACCATCAAAAACAATGCAAGCAAAGCATGCTACACACTCATGCTCTTAAGGCCAACAAGCCAAATGCAAAGAGGCTACAACATACATGCTAAGATTGACCAAAATGACTATGGACAGAGCTAAAACATGTCAAAATAAGTATACAAGCTTCATGGATCTAGGCCTAAAACATGCTAGAAAGAAGGCATACAAACCTAGAGTAAGTTAAGGCAATACAAGGCATTACAAAGCATCTATGCAAAGCATGCAAGGAGTGCTAAAGCCAACTTAAAATCATGTTATAACATGGCAATATAAGCATGGAAAACAAGTCAAACATGCTCAACATACACTCAAGCATGAAGCTCCATAAGGAAGCAAAATTTGCCCTTTTCAAGGACATCAAGGAGAGGGGGTGGCCCTCTCCTTCTTGAGACTCTAAGGCATGCTCTTCACCACTGAAATCCCTCAAGATTTCAGTGGTGAAGAGGTCCTAACACCAAAGTCTCGGATCTCCCACAAAATAGCACAAAATAAGGCCTTTTCAAGGCCTAAGGGTGGTCAAACCTACCCAAACCACCAAGCACTCTTAATAAACAATAGAGAGGCTTAAAAAACAGAACTTTTATGTGTTATGGACTAAGCACAAAAACTGTTTTAAGCTAGGCAAAAATGGAGTGCAAAAAAGGGGTAAATAAAGTGAGTTTCTTACCCTTGAAGCTTTTCTTTACAAATGTTGAAGTTGTTGGTTCCTTAAGCTCCAAACCAGTCAAGAACTTCAAAAACCAGCCCTTAGAACCTCGATTCAGGAGAAGGTGAAACACTAGGTGTTTGTGTGCAATAGTAAGGCACAAAACACCTAGACACACAAGAGAAGGATAGAGATAGAAGGTGTATGCAAATCAAACCCTAGAAAAACCAGAGCTTCTCTCTCTCTTTTTCTTTCTAACTCTCTAAATTTGCTAACCCTTGAGCCAAGAGAAGAGCCTTCTCTCTTATAGGCAACAAAGACTTACAAACTAAGTCATCCAAGGGCTCATCCCTCCATACACATGTATAGAGGGGAACAAAGAAAGGCATGCGAAAATATCTCGAAGCCATGTAAAGTAAAGTGGTCAGGGGCAAAATGGTCATTTTGCCAAAATGAGTCTTGGCAAGGCACAAAATAGTGCCGACCGGCACAATATAGTGCCGGTGGCAACTACAGCCAGCCGGTGGCCTCTAGCCACAGCCGGTGGTGTGTGGGGATGCCTCACAAGGCATTCCCTGCCCCTTTAAGGCAAAACACAGGTGTCTGGTGCAAAACCGGACACAAAGCGGTCAAGTTCGGAGGTCCTGAGGCAAGGCGCGCGAGCCGAGAACTCCGGGAACTCCAAACGAACACGAACATGGATGATCACCGAGTGTTCAAGCGATGACGTCCAAGTCTTGAGGACGGTCAAAAATGGGGTGTCTACAGTTGCCCCTCTTTGACAGAACTCGAAAGTCATAACAATGACGGGAGTGAATGTCAAAGCCCAGAGACGACCCATTTTTGACAAGGCCGAAGACTTGGACAAACATGAAAAACAAACAAGGTATGCGCCCGAAGGCAGGGGCAAAATGTAACACGATGCAAGAAGCCGAGCATAACTTATGATCATGCAAAGAAAGCTATAATGAAGCACACATGCAACAGTTATAAGCCAGAATATGCCAATCTACACTACGATGCAGAAAGGATGTAAGAGAATTATGCAATTCTCAAAACGTCTCACGCGGAGGATACAATACCTGTGCGGCTCGTCCGGTCGCGCCGGCCTCAAATGAGCCGTACATACAATATCGTGCCTGCAAAGAAAGTAAACTTAACAGGTACAATATTGTTAGTGACATGTATATCATGTAATCGAAAGTGCGCGACGGCGCAAATCGAGAGGGGTGCCTAACAATGCTGTGAAGGTACGGACACATGTAAGTAAAGCATGCAGTCTATGCAAACAATGTGTATAGGCAGTTATAATTGAACACATGTGAGTAAAGCAGTACACGCATGTAAGCAATGTGTATAAAGGAACTTGAACACATATCAGTAAAGCAAAGCACGCATACAATGCAATGTGTATAATAGAAACTTGAACACATATCAGTAAAGCAAAGCACGCATACAATGCAATGTGTATAATAGAAACTTGAACACATGTGAGTAAAGCAAAGCACGCATACAATGCAATGTGTATAATAGAAACTTGAACACATGTGAGTACACATGTGAGTAAAGCAAAGCACGCATACAATGCAATGTGTATAATAGAAACTTGAACACATGTGAGTAAAGCAAAGCACGCATACAATGCAATGTGTATAATAGAAACTTGAACACATATCAGTAAAGCAAAGCACGCATACAATGCAATGTGTATAATAGAAACTTGAACACATGTGAGTAAAGCAAAGCACGCATACAATGCAATGTATATAATAGAAACTTGAACACATGTGAGTAAAGCAAAGCACGCATACAATGCAATGTGTATAATAGAAACTTGAACACATGTGAGTAAAGCAAAGCACGCATACAATGCAATGTGTATAATAGAAACTTGAACACATGTGAGTAAAGCAAAGCACGCATACAATGCAATGTGTATAATAGAAACTTAAACACATGTGAGTAAAGCAAAGCACGCATACAATGCAATGTGTATAATAGAAACTTGAACACATATCAGTAAAGCAAAGCACGCATACAATGCAATGTGTATAATAGAAACTTGAACACATATCAGTAAAGCAAAGCACACATACAATGCAATGTGTATAGACAGGATACAAATGAACTGGGAATACAAGTGAGGCACACATACCCCACTGGAGGTAAAATGCAATGCAAGTGAGGCATACATACCTCACTGGAATGTAAAATGATGCACGCGAGGTAGCACTCCTCACATGGGTCAGGATGGAATGAACATGAGGCACACATACCGCATGAATGCAAGACTGAAATAAATATGAACATGAGGCACACATACCACATGAATGCAAGACTAAATGAACATGAACATGAGGCACACATACCTCATGAATGCAAGACTAAATGAACATGAACATGAGGCACACATACCTCATGAATGCAATGAAATGCGAAATGAGGCACACGTACCTCGAAATGCAATGAAATGCAAAATGAGGCACACGTACCTCGAAATGCAATGAAATGCAAAATGAGGCACACGTACCTCATGAATGCAATGAAATGCGAAATGAGGCACACGTACCTCGAAATGCAATGAAATGCAAAATGAGGCACACGTACCTCAAAATGCAATGAAATGCAAAATGAGGCACACATACCTCATTTGATGGAAAATGGAATGCAAAACGAGACACACGTACCTCGAAATGCAATGAAATGCAAAATGAGGCACACATACCTCATTTGATGGAAAATGGAATGCAAAACGAGACACACGTACCTCAAAATGCAATGAAATGAAAAATGAGGCACACATACCTCATTTGATGGAAAATGGAATGCAAAACGAGGCACACGTACCTCGAAATGCAATGAAATGCAAAATGAGGCACACATACCTCATTTGAAATGAAGTGCAATGAGGTACGCGTGCCTCAAAGGATGGAATATGGAGTGCAATGAGGTACGCGTGCCTCGAAGGATGCAAGACAATGCAAAGGGGGTACGCCAAACGGCGCGATGCACAAAATAGCGCGATGAATGCATGCCAAATGCAGTATGATACGCAAGATAGCGCGATGCGTTAGACAACGCGAGTGCACAAAACAGTGCGATTGAATGCATGCCAAATGCAATATGATGCGCAAGATAGCGCGATGCGTTAAACAACGCGAGGGATGCATGCAACGCATATGGGGCAACTTTTGAATTTTATAAAAGACAAAAGGATACAAAAAGGATACCATCTTCGCGTGAATTTGAGTGTTACGCACAATAAGATCGGTCCGAAGTCAAAACGGAGGCCGGTTGAGCATCGGGGGTGTATTTTCTTGCACTTTCTTGAGCTATGAAGACCAACAACTCCTCACTTGGCCTAAACAAGGCCTTGGGAACACCACCGGCTGGGTGGGGTGATCACCGGCTGCTGCCGGCTGCCTGAACTCATCCATCGGCACAAAAAAGTGCCGACCGGCACAAAATAGTGCCGACCGGCAGAAAATGCCTGATCAGGGGCAGAACTGCCATTTCACTCCGGGCTTTATAAAATAGGGTTTTAAACCCTATTTTCCACACTTCTAAACCGCCGAAAATCCCTACTCTCTCTCTCTAGAGTTTGTTTTCTTGATTTCTCATCGATTTCTTCGCGTTTTACACCCATTTTCTCGTCGGATTCGCGATATTCTTCGCGTTTCGGACATTTTCAACCGAACAAATCTTCGTTTCGGTGCACTTTTTGCTAGTTCCTCTTTTTCGGGACTTGTTCCCCTTGATTTTGTCTTCGTTTCCGTGTATTTTCACATTTCAACTCTTCCGGCCATTTCCGACCCTCTCGGGGTCGACTTTGCCGATTGACTTTTCGCATTCCGGCCCGTTTTTCCCTTTTCGGCTATTTTCTCATCTCCATCGCTATGGCCGATGATGTTCCACATGTCGGGACTCCCCCGGACCACGAGATGGATCCCGGGGTCGAGCTCCTGCCACTGAGCGAGCGCCCATTTGACCCGGCGACTTACCAGCCGGCCATCCACGTGCTACCGCCCGACGGACTCCGCCACTTCCGCGGCTTTGACAGGGCTTTGGACCCGGAGCTTCTGCTGCGCGAGCCGGCCTCCCACTTGTCTTTTGGCGCCGAGTAACACTCTCGTCTTTTATTTTACGCAATGTAGGATTTCATCAATCGCCAGTAGCTAATCGAACCCATTAGCTTGGATTTCGATGTCTTTGTCTTGTAGTTGCTTATAGACAACTTCTGGCCGATATCTGCTTAGGACCGACACACATGCACACGCACTGCACTAGCCTCAAGCACTCAAATACACGGCACGCACTGCACTGCAAATTTATCGACACCCGGTGCTTTTTGAATCTGAAAACCCGCACGCATGCTAGACTTGCACAAAACTACACAAACACGCGGACACATCACACGTTGTAGTTCACTGAAACATACCGAGACCTGGCATCTATTTGAACTTTGAAAAACACGCACACATGCTATGTTTACACTGATCCTCACAGGAGCACTGACATATCACAGGCCGTAGTTCACCCACTGATATGCTGAAACCTGATATCTGCTTGAATCTGAAAAATGTACACACGTGCGCCATATTTGCATTGCATTTACTCAAAAACGCACTGGTGCATCGCATATTGTAGTTTACTGTTAAGCACACCGGTACCCGGTTCCTGTTTGAATCTGAAAAACGTGCACGCATGCTAGATTTGTATTGACTTTAACATGTTTCCTCAGAACTGTGCATTTTATATTGCTTTGCAACCATTTGTTTGTAAACAGGGAGATTCCCATACCATCCGCGGGTATGGGAATGTTTTGGCTCGAGATTGGTACTTGGAGCTTCCTGAGGCGGTTCGACACATCGTAGATGAGGCGGGCTTCGGTTCCTTCTGCAGGGGTCTGACCCGACTTACTGCCTGCAGGCCTCTTTTAGCTGCTTTGGCGGAGAGGTGGTGGGATACCACCGATTCATTTCATCTATCGGCAGCGGGGGACATGACGATGACTCCCTACGACTTCTCGGTGCTCACCGGCATCGGGGTAGGGGGTGATCCGATCCCCTTCGACACTGACATGGATGAGTGGACCGCCGCTCAGATCCACTTACTTGGTGCGGTTCCGCCTCTTGCACGCCCAGGCTTCGTCCGCTATTCTTGGTTCGAGGTGCAGTTTCGGGTGCAGCCTCTCCACGTTGACGCAGCTCCGATAACCGCGGTCGCCGCAGAGCAGTATGCACGCGGCTTCTTGATGTTCTTGTTGGGGACCACACTATTCGCCGACCGGGCGAACACCGTGCCTCTCTGCCTACTCAGTGCACTGGTGGACGTCCGGGACATCTTGCGCTATGACTGGGGTGGCGCGGCTCTGGCCACTCTTTACGGCTACATGAGCTCGGTTTCCCGTGGCAGCGGGCAGTTGCTCGGAGGCTACTGGCGAGCTTGGGAGGTACGTCTTCTTCTTTACTTTACATTTCCGTTCTGTACTTTCTGTACTCTGCACACTGCACACACCATAGTCCGCTTTACACTTACTGTATACTGTACACACGGCACACATACACTCCTGCTTTATCTTGTTGTACCGTATTCTGCTCACCTTGTACACTCGCCGATACCTTTGCACAACATACGGCCCTGCCATTTCTGCCTTACTCTATATTCTGCTTTTCTAATAAATGTTCTGACATCTGTCTTGCAGTTGTGGGTCTATGCCTACTTTCCTGAGCTAGAGCAGTCTTGAGAAAGAGACTCATGTCGTTCCTTCTCACGCCGCTACGACGGGAGGTGCACCCGGAGGCCGCGGGAGACTTTCAGCTTCTTCCGTCGTTACTTCGACACCATCACCTCCGCCGAGGTATGTTTTACTACTGATTCGTTTAAGCTTCACTTCTCCTTTGTATATTTGCAATACGATAGGTAATAAAGCGTATTTCAATTTGAGATCACTGGCGACCATGGGCTCCTCTGCGGCGATAGTTCGAGATCGGTTTCTTGGCCTTGATCGAGACCTTGCGTTACGGATTTTGTTGGAGGGCCGATGCTGCCGGGCTTGGTACTGGTGGCGCTTCTTGCGTCGGACCTCGGGATTACTGCGAGATAGTCGAGCACCCTCCCGAGCATATGAGGACACGAAGCGTTTCACGGCGTGAGTAGATGGCGGACTACACCATCGGTGGGGAGGCAGCGGTTTCAGGCGAGGCGACTACTCAGTACATCGGACCTTCATCATGCGGCGGTTGAGTGGTGGTCGCCGAGTTGAGCGAAGAGACTGCGGCGCCCGGCTAGGGCGAAGGTGGGGCGAGGCGGGATCGTCCTGAAGGGCGAGCTCGTGGTAGGAGAAGTGCAGAGGGGCGAGGGCTGGCCGGCCGCTCGCCTACCATCTTGACGTCTGAGGCGAGTGGGGAGACCTACCAGATCCTTTGCTCCTCCCATTTGGTCATGAGTTGGTGGTATTCTGACTTGCCTCGGTATGTACCTCTTTATACGCATCTTGCATTGTCATTTACATTGAGTTCATTCGATATTCCACGAATATTGATGCATCCGATATTTTGCGAGCTTCTTAAGTACACGGCGGTCGGTGGAGTTGAATGTCTCCATGGCGAGATCTTGCGGCGGACCTTTGAGTTCTTAGCCTTCTCGGCCTCCGGTATGTTTTCTCGATATAGTTCCAAACCATATACACCTTTGCCGCATAATCGGCGACGACGCAACATCGATAAAATTGTTCACGGCACTCACCTGCATTATCGCAGCGATAAAGCGCTCACGGCATTCACACCTTGTACTCATACTGCGTGAGCGATAAACCGCTCATGTATCTTGATGCATTTGCTTTTTGTACTTTTCACCTCCTTCGATTCCTCCGTGAGTGGCGGCGCTCCATCTGGACCTCCCATTTCCACGAGGGATGGCAGGATATTCCCCGCACGAGGCGTGGCCATGTGGGGAAGCATTCACGAGCTCGATTCGAGGATGGCGAGTCGGGCGGAGGCCTCTCGAGGAGGAGGCGGAGGCGGCTTCGGGCTCGGGCTCCGGCAATGACACGTCGCGACGATGCTCTGTGCTTGCCAGAAGAGGCGAGGATGGACCCCCCGACGCGAGGCCATTGATGACGATCACAAACTTCTGCTGTTTTTCTTTCATTTTCTTTTTCTTGTACTTTTCTCTTTTTTGGTGGATAGGGTACTATGTACTGCCGCAGGCAGATTTTTGCTTTTCTCAAACTTTGTACTTTGAAAAGATTATATGGGATGAAACAAACTTTTGTCTGAAAAGAATGTTATACCTGCACATATCTACATTTTTCATACTTTGCACCGCATGACGTCATATTACACCTCAAATGTAAATGATATTGATCTGTTGTTTGAAAACTGAGCACTCGCACTGTACTAATCAGATAATCAACCGACTAAACAGCGACACAACACATGCGAACCACTGCTTACAACTGGATACACAGCCCATACTCTGTTGGGGATTAATCTGCTGGGAATTGATTTGCGTATAGCCCATAACACAGCACTTGGTTCATTCTGCACACAGCAAGTCCTGAACAAATGACCCCAATTTGCCGACACGGTTGCAGTCGAAACATACTCGGATGTCCCACATTTTCCTCTTTTCTTCTCTTGCTTTGCACGGATGTAGAGAATGGCACAGCATTCTGAGCACAAGCGATTACCTTTTGGAAGAGGATGGGTTTTCAACCGGGGTATCGAGCCTATCTGAGAACGGCGGGACAGACTCAAACAAAGAAACAAAAGGCACACGACCTAACGCAACGAGACACACTTGGAAAAGACTCAAAGCGAAAATCAAGGTCGACAAATCAAAAGACACGACACACGGACATGTTTACAAAAAGACCTCAAATCTCGAGGAGCCAATTCCTCCGGGTATTATTCCCACCCTTTCTGATTTGTGATACTCGCATCGCTCGGCCCTCGGACTCGGTTTTTCTCTCAAAATTCTTTTCTCACTTTTCTCTCAACTTACTCCTCTCTATTCTTTAATCTCTCATTTTTTATCCCTCCCCTGGGTGATTGATAGATGAATAGGAAGCGGCGGGTTCACCCCGATACGACTAGCTCGCGGCTATTTCTTCTGGTAGATAGAGTGCCTTTCTGGCGAGTGCGTTGATGATAAAGGAGGAGACAGAACACCTGGCTCAACTGTGCCCCTAGTTCATTACTCCGACCGCTTTATTGTTTTTCTTTCTAAAACAGTTTTGATCCAGATGAACGTCGAATTAACATGCTTGTTCAATTTTTGATTTGAAAATCATGCAAGCCAGGCTGTAAGCACTGAAAGTTTTCCTTTTTTGGGTCCAAGAAAATGGTCCAGTTTTTGGAAAAGATGGAATAATTTTCGAGAGAATTAGTCAACCTCAGTAAAAATTTTCAAAAACTATTTTTGCAAACGGTCACTGTTCAACAAGCAGGGAACCAACTCTTTGAGATGCACAACCTCGGACCCATAGCAATGGAAAATTGCCCCTTGTCTGAAGGACACTGCATGGCAACGGAAAGTTGCCCCTTGTTTGAAATGATACCGCAATGTTTTGAATGGCAACGGAAAGTTGCCCCTTGTTTGGATGATGCCGCAGCACATTGTAGTCAGTCCTCGGAGCGATGAACACAACCAGACTCTCAGATACAGAGAAGACAAAGATGGCCAGAACCATCGCATGGACACAATCGAATTTGAATTGTTTTATGGCTGGACTTCAGAATGAAGTTGCCTACGTATCCCAAACATGGGAATCAAGCCTTACGTAGTTCGGGGTTAAGGTACACTCGGGTATTAACCTCTCGCTTTTTAGGCTCTAACTTTTGCCAAGGCGCCTATTGCAGGTTTTCGACCTTGCGAGCTTTGTTCTCCTTTTCTTTCTTCTTTTTTTTCTTTTGTATATATTTTTTATTTCTTTTGCTATATATTTTTTTTCTCTCTTTTTTTATTTTCGTATTTTTCTTCTTCTTTTCCTTTGCTCTAACTTTTGCCTGGACCGCCCTTCCGGGTTTTCGGCCCAGCGAGCCTCTCAAAGGGTAAAAGTATAACAAATCCATGCCAAATGGTTTTGAAATTGAAGCCTCCTTTTAGGAGAATAGCGGTTCTTGATACTTTGCGGGAGAATCCATCCGGTTGCTCGATTCGGTGCCTTTCGATCGAGGGCTGCTTCGAGTCTGGCCTCACGGGCTTCATATTGATAGCTAACCATCGAACATTCCGATGCGGATCTTTGGTCCATGGTTTGGAAAGGAGAATCGAGTCTTGAGGCTGAGAGCGATCCTAAGCTGCGCAATCTCAAGAGCGATTCCACACAGGTCTTTGCAAGACCGCACAAAACATTTTGTTTTTGAAAGTTTTTAAGAAAGCGACAAATCGCTCGTATTGAAGATAGTACGGAACCAGTCTGGATCAGGCTAGGGTCCTTCTCAGTACTCACGCTGACAAGGATGATTTCATTCATTAAAAGTTAGCACGCCTCTCTTTCTTTCAAAATGATCAAAACTTTGTAAAACCTGAGGAATTTCTTCCTTTTCGTTTTCACCGCAGTGCTTAAAAGGTTTCAAAAAACTTAAGTCAAAGCAATAATTTTTAGGGCACAAAAGAGCAGGCTGAATGTGTTGTCACCCCATTCGAATTCTCTGGCACAACTAGCCCAATACAATCAATAAACATGGAAACACGGTAGCCACTTGTTTCATTCGGGTTTCGGTGTAAGCGGCTCCACAAATGAGGCGGACCCAAAAAGAAAGCAAAAAAGAAGTAATTTACAAAACAAAACGGTGCTCGAGGCAACAACCCCGAAGTCACCTAGTATTCTATACAAAAGAGGGACTGACTCATTACAATTAGACAGACCCTTAAGCAAAAGGACTGACTTAAGACAGTGAGACAGACTCAAGACAAAACAAAAGACTGACTCGACACCCAAGTCAGAACGTGCAAGGCCAAGATTCACGGATGCCCAAAAATGCGTGCCAAACGCCACATCCAAAAATGTACCAAACACTGCCCGCAGGCGGTTCACCTTCTGCTTATATACTCGCGATATCTGTATCTTCAAAATCCAACAACTGAGTGGTGACGGACTTTGCTGAAGTGGGAGGGAGGATAACTTCGTTATCAATCAAATCTTGCACCTCGTGCCGAAGACGGAAACAATTATCAGTGGCATGGCCAGTCTGTTGATGGTACGCACAGTACAGGGAAGCATCATGGGTATCAGGGAGATTCTTCAGGAGCGGCCGCGGCTCTAGGGGCTTAAGGTGTCCCCTTTCGGCAAGGATCTGCAATGCCTTGGACAATGGCATGTAGAGAGCATGAAAGACCCTGCGCCCTCGGGGCTGGTACTTTGGAGCACTCTTGCTAGATGAACTAGCAAACGGATCGGCGGGTGTGGCCTTGGATTTTGGATCCCTTCTGGATGTAAGGCTGGAAGGGGGAAGAACTGTTTTGGCATGACGGGGCCTATCCCGATTCTCTGATTGACTGGAATTGCCCTCAGGCGGAGTGGGGAAAACGTCCTCCACAGCTTTTGACATAACTGCGGATATCTGTTGTTTGTTCATTCCTCTGGCTTTCAAAGCCTCTACTGCCCACAGCAGTTGTTCAATAGGGTCGGCCTCGGCCTTCATCTTGCCTCTGTCTCTGGCCTCAGCCAGATCGAGAGCTTGGTTTAATGCATCGTTGCCATAGTTGGAGGCCATCTCCGGTTAGCTGAGTTCGATGACAATTCGACCCAACAGCGGGGGCTCTTGGGGTATGAAGCTTCCGGCATAGGGTGCAGCTGGTGGTGAAACTGACATTCCATAGACGAGATCTGTCAAAGACCTTTGGAGATCACCTATCATCCCCATTAGTTCGAAAGTAGTAGGCTCACGAGCCTGGTACAGTTGAGGAGCCCAAATTGGATGTGCGGCAGGCGACCTAGGCGGATGCGGTATGCTGACAGCAGTTTCATCCTGTGGGGTGACTTCCTGACTCAACGCAGCCGTCATGACCACAATCTCTTCTGAGTTCTGCGTCATGTTCAGTCCTGCCTCAGCAAGGAGAAGACACTAGCTGATCAAACCTCCGAGTCCCTGAACTGAAACGGAAAACAAGCAACAGATTTCCCTAAGCAGATCAAATACGGGTGTAGCCGGACAACTGCGCTCTACTACTGAACACTATTCCCCGGAGTCACTACTAAAACTGAACTGATACCCGCAGACACAGCTAATTCTCAACAACACTGATATCGGTGCCCTCGGGCCGGATACCCAAATCTTGCAAACTGATATGTTTGTTCCCTGTAGAGATACACTCTAAAAGCACATAGCAGGTAAAAAGAGAGCCAATGCACCCCTATGTTGGGGTAGGGTTTCCCTGTCCTATTTTGTCAGGAGCTAGGGTTTCACTACGCACACAGCGGTTTCAAACAACCTAATATCGGGTAAGCAACCTGTCCTAGTTTGGGAATGGTCGCTATGGATTTCGATATGCACTAGGTCGAATGGTCAAAAAGGGTGCCCCGGTAAAACCGGGGTTTGTGTTCCCATACTGGCAGAGCCCGCAACCGGTCAGCCTTATGGACATGCCTTGACAAGACAAGCCTCCGGCAAACCGCTCAGGAATAGCAGATGGCCAACACGGTGTTCCTAGGCGCACCAATGCACATGCAATGCAAAGAGACACATAAATGAAATCAAAACAGGATATCACGAGTTTGAGTCAAGCTCTCTAAACTCCCCAGCAGAGTCGCCAGAAACTGTAGACGCGCCCGTGGGCTTCCATCTAACAGTTCGGACTCAATTTGTGTCACGGTTCTAAATCTGAACCAAATAGTCCAAATCCGGCAAATCGTTTTGAAGAAAAACATATTTTTGAAAAGTAGTGCCAAACATGGACTGCTTTGCCAGATTACAGAGTCGCCACCTAAATATTTTAAAATGGGAAATTTAGGAAACCCTGACTCGGTGCCGAAGGCCACGTGTCCGTCATCACCAAAGTGGTCTTGGCTCGGGAGCTTGGGTACGATCGGGGAAGGTCAGCTATGAGCACCCCCTTTCGCCCGGTCCGAAGACCGGCCTCTACTAACCGTGATATCCGATTTTGAAAACGTTATGCGCTCTTATTCCAATTATTAACCTAGAATTACTATGTTATGCGCGCAGCAAACAAGTATAGACTAGATTGCCTAATTTGGAAATAAACATTGCATATCCGTTCGTTTTGAAAACAGTTTGAAATTGCTACTCGCAAGTAGGCTAAAATACAGATTTCAACGAGTTATTCCAACTCAAGCAATCCAACCTCCACCCACAGGCATTCAAACAGTTTATCTCACATAAGCACTTAGTCGCATGGTAAGCATACTGTCATGGCAACATTCACACGCATGTGGTATGCTAAAGCGTAAATACTTACATCGTACTCCGTGCCAAAACAAGAAACTAGTTAGCAAACATGCATGACCTAGTTCATGTTAAGTGGCTAATGCAACACAGGCATAGATGCAATCTAGAGTAGGCTCGGCTAACCCTAAACGTGGCATGTGAAATGCGCGAGTAGCACGTATTCAATTTGAATTGAAAATTGCTATGCAGTTTGTATGATGTACCGAGCCCGGTGCATGTAAACAAATGCGTGAATGCACACATGCATTGCATAAAGTATGCTAAAATAAACATGCCCTAATCTACCATCATAAGCGGGTAAATAAAAGGGAGAAAGAAATGGGGATTGGAAGACATACACCCACTCACCCACACTTATTACAATTGCGCCCTCACTCGGAGGGACCGAAAGAATATACAAATTAACTAAATTAATTAACAAATTAATTAAACTAAGAAAAGCAGTAAACCGTCTCGGGGGGAGAGCCAAATGCAGTGCATGCCCGGGATTTGCTCGGAATCGCACTGCCATGCTTAGATTGCCTCTGTTTTCCCTGCTATCCTCCTCTGAAAATTGCCAAATGTCCCAGGAGTGCCTCTCAGGGCATTGGGGAGTATCACCGGCTGGGGTAGAACACCACCGGCTAAAGGATAAGTCCGCCGACACTGAATGAAGCTATCGGCTGCCAACTTACTGCCGGTCGGCACTAAACAATGCCGGTCGGCACTAAACAATGCCGGTCGGCACAAAATTCCTGTAAAACCTGCAACTCACAGCAGCAGAAGGCGACAACTTGCATGGCAATGTGATTTAAGGCATGTATGCACCAAACACACTCCTTATCATGTTGGTGACTCAAAGGAAGGTGTGCCTTGGTTCTCGGACCACCAATCACGCATTTCCATGCATGATGGCCCTAAGAACCAAGAGTGCAAATTTGATTTCAAATGCATGCGAATCACATAGGCACAAAAGGGTGCCAAACCTCTATCAAACTCACTTCAAGAGACTTGGCATGCATGTCAATGTGATGAAGCCCTAAGCATGTTAACTAGGCATGCAACATGGACTATGCAATGCATTTATGCAAGCATACAAACAAGCATATAAGGCAAGCATGCAAACCAATGAAATGATAGACTTAGACATGAATTAGGCAACTCAAAAGGGCCTAAAATCAGTAGCCAAAATGCCTACAATTGGGGACTAAACACACACACGCACATGTACATGTTAAGGTACCAAACCCAAGGCATAAACAAGCAACATTCAAGCACACTTAAAGAGGCCAAACATGGACAACTAACATGCATTAAAGGCTCTGAAATTCATGCAAAAACATGATGCTAAATCATGCAATGAAGCATACCAAACAAAGCATGCAAATGGTCTTAGGCTTAATGCAAGCCAATGGGGCATTGAACCACACCTATGCAAGGCAATTATGGCATGCACTTAACAACTCAAAACAGATTTTTAGCATGTCAAAATAGGCCCAAAGGACCACTTAGATGGCATCTAAGAAGCTTGAATCCAAAGGCATGCGATAAGGCCTAAACATGGAGCATGCAACACAAGCTCAAGAAGTCACAAAGAAACATGCAATGTAAACATACAAGCACCTCTAGGGGACTGAAATAGCATGCTAGGTGGTTCCAAACCATAAAAAACAATGCAAGCAAAGCATGCTACACACTCATGCTCTTAAGGCCAACAAGCCAAATGCAAAGAGGCTACAACATACATGCTAAGATTGACCAAAATGACTATGGACAGAGCTAAAACATGTCAAAATAAGCATACAAGCTTCATAGATCTAGGCCTAAAACATGCTAGAAAGAAGGCATACAAACCTAGAGCAAGTTAAGGCAATACAAGGCATTACAAAGCATCTATGCAAAGCATGCAAGGAGTGCTAAAGCCAACTTAAAATCATGTTATAACATGGAAATATAAGCATGGAAAACAAGTCAAACCTGCTCAACATACACTCAAGCATGAAGCTCCATAAGGAAGCAAAATTTGCCCTTTTCAAGGACATCAAGGAGAGGGGGTGGCCCTCTCCTTCTTGAGACTCTAAGGCATGCTCTTCACCACTGAAATCCCTCAAGATTTGGTGGTGAAGAGGTCCTAACACCAAAGTCTCGGATCTCCCACAAAATAGCACAAAATAAGGCCTTTTCAAGGCCTAAGGGTGGTCAAACCTACCCAAACCACCAAGCACTCTTAATAAACAATAGAGAGGCTTAAAAAACAGAACTTTTATGTGTTATGGACTAAGCACAAAAACTGTTTTAAGCTAGGCAAAAATGGAGTGCAAAAAAGGGGTAAATAAAGTGAGTTTCTTACCCTTGAAGCTTTTCTTTACAAATGTTGAAGTTGTTGGTTCCTTGAGCTCCAAACCAGTCAAGAACTTCAAAAACCAGCCCTTAGAACCTCAATTGCAAGGAGAAGGTGAAACACTAGGTGTTTGTGTGCAATAGTAAGGCACAAAACACCTAGACACACAAGAGAAGGATAGAGATAGAAGGTGTATGCAAATCAAACCCTAGAAAAACCAGAGCTTCTCTCTCTCTTTTTCTTTCTAACTCTCTAAATTTGCTAACCCTTGAGCCAAGAGAAGAGCCTTCTCTCTTATAGGCAACAAAGACTTACAAACTAAGTCATCCAAGGGCTCATCCCTCCATACACGTGTATGGAGGGGAAACAAGTGCAAGAAAGGCATGCGAAAATATCTCGTAAAGCGGTAGAAGTGGTCGGTAAGGCAAAATGGTCATTTTTCCAAAATGAGTGCCGACCGGCACAAAATAGTGCCGACCGGCACAATATAGTGCCGGTGGCAACTACAGCCAGCTGGTGGCCTCTAGCCACAGCCGGTGGTGTGTGGGGATGCCTCACAAGGCATTCCCTGCCCCTTTAAGGCAAAACACAGGTGTCTGGTGCAAAACCGGACACAAAGCGGTCAAGTTCGGAGGTCCTGAGGCAAGGCGCGCGAGCCGAGAACTCCGGGAACTCCAAACGAACACGAACATGGATGATCACCGAGTGTTCAAGCGGTGACGTCCAAGTCTTGAGGACGGTCAAAAATGGGGTATCTACACCGCCCCTATGGGTTAAGGCCATAACCGGCCAGTAATCACGAGATTACCTACGACCTCAAACCAAATAAGATAAGACTCATCAGAGAAAAAGGGGCCAAACGGAAGCAAATTTAAAACTTTGTCCATAGAGCCGTGCTTATATGCACACCATAACATTCCATACGTACATATGTTAATAACTCACAACAGAAAGTGCAATGACATAAGACTCTATACAGACAGGATCATCCAAACTAAGTCAACCCATGAAGACTATATACAGACATATTCAAAACTTCGCCAACCTGACAAAATGTAAATACATAACAAAAGGGTGAAGATGGGTCTCGTGCGTGAGACAAAAGGGCTGACTCTCTCAAAACCTTAGTCGTTCCATACAGACTTAACTGAGGTTGGGTCTGGACTTCTCTTGGCTCACCTACAAACACATGAATGAGCGTGAGCGAAAGCCCAATGAATAATATCAAATAAGAAGATACAACAATATGTAGAACAACATATTCCAAACGGCCATGGGCCCAATTCATATTTCTATTTAACATATATATATATACAATTTAAGTCGAGTGACTATGGTTCCAAACATACTGGTCTTTGGTCCATTTATCTTTCCATCACAAACTGGCCCTTGGCCCATTCAGACTTTCGTTCATGACAAAACGGCCTCTGGCCCATTCATTCATGTCAAAACAGCCTCTAGCCCATTCATTCTATTATTCAAATCAAACTATTATTCATGTCAAACTATTACTTATATCGAACTATCATTTGTGTCAAACTATTATTTATGTCAAACTATCATTCGTGTCAAACTAGCTTTTGGCCCACTCAAGTGACAGACTGGCCCTTGGCCCATCTAAATGACAAACTGGCCTTTGGCCCATTCAGAATTTCGTTCATGACAAAACGGCCTCTGGCCCATTCATCCATGTCAAAACGGCCTTTAGCCCATTCATTTCTGTCAAAACGGCCTTCGGCCCACTTATTCATGTCGAAACGACCTTCGATCCATTTATTCATGTCAAAACGACCTTCGGTCCATTCGTATATGTCAAAACGACCTTCGGTCCATTCATTTATGCCAAAACGACCTTCGGTCCATACATTTATGTCAAAACGACCTTCAATCCATTCATTTATGTCAAAGCGACCTTCAGTCCATTTATTTATGCCAAAATGACCTTCGGTCCATTCATTTATATCAAACTGTGTTCACCATTCAAATTAATGAACTTTATAAAACTTACATAGAAGTAGCCATTAGACACTAACATATGTCAGATATTACTCACAGTGATCGGCTTGTGGATTTGCCCTGGAGCTTGACCCTACATATCACATAACACATATGGGTCACAAATAATTCAATCCGTTCTTTAATTCACATATTCCTCTTTAGGCTTTATTCTTGTTTCCTTAACTCAATTACAATGCTCAATGTATGTCTAAGAGTGCTTAGAAGTGAAAGGGAACAGAAAAACAGAACACAGAATGCATTTTTAAAATTTCAGAAAACAGGGTCCCCGCTCGAGCGTGAAATATCCCGCTCGAGCGGACCCTTAAGGCCTGCAAAAGTACTGGTTGCATGAAAAATACGCTCGAGCGTTAAATATAACACTCGAGCGGAAGGCCTATCTACAAAGCTCCCCCGCTCGAGCGTGAAATAACCCGCTCGAGCAGACACCAAGTCTGCAAAAAGTACTGGGAGCACGTATTTCCCGCTCGGGCGGAACTTCCCCCGCTCGAGTGGACATCAAAATTATGGGTTTTCTAGATTGTGTTCTTGAGCTTCATCTTGATGTTTAAAGGTTCCAAATGCATGATTTTGGCTTAATTTTCACAAATACACACTCTAACATGGTATAAACACCAAATTATAACATAATGAAGCTTAATTTCACAATTAAATCACATGCATGGCTCAATTTAACTCAAACCCATCACCAACACACTAGATTCAAACATGCAAGACTCAAACTCCCATGATTTACACTTGCATGTGAAATATACATAACATCTTCAACTCAATTGGTGAGGAGGTGATCAAATACATGGTCAATAATCAAAACTCAACATGGATTACATACTTTAAGCTCAAACATGGAGATTCATGGCAATTTCTTACATGCATGTGTTCTAAGACTTCAAATTCAACATAATAAATCTAACTCATGCTCTTGACCATTAATCAAATTTGAATTCACAAGATGGTAACTTAAAATTCATGAATTCATTTACCTAGGAGCTCAATCTTCACAATTATGGCCAAGTCTTGCACCTAGCCTTCCCAATTCACAATTTACAAGCCAAAATACACCAAGATGCCTCCTTTCCCTCTCAAGGTCGGCTCTCTCTCTCTCTTTCTCTATTCCAAGAAACAAAATCTGGTTTTGAGCTCAAATGTACAAATTGAGTGTATATGGCCTCTTACATAAAGTCCCACTAACCATTATTTAATATTATTAAATAATTGGGCACTAATTCATCAATTTAATCGATTTAATTTGACCAGAATCAATTCCTAATTAAATTTCACCGTAGGTTCTAAAAATCATGCCAATCACAATGGCGTAACCAATTTCAGGTTCCGTAGCCGATAAAGCCCTCAATATAATTTCCAAAGCAGATTATTCAAACAGATATTCCTATGGTGAACAGATAGAAATTCAAAATCACATATTATCACACAATGGCACACAAAATCATGCTAAACACATAATCATATTCAGATTAAGGATCAATTAGCTAATTACGGAACAGGGGTATCACAACCACTATCATGACCCGAACCCGCCCCTATAGATTAAGGTCATAACCGGCTAGTAATCATGAGATTCCTACGATCTCAAACCTGATATCAATCGATAATTAATAATATGGGGCCAGATGCGGAAGCAAACTTAAAAATTTTGTCCAATGAGCTATGCTTACATGGCATATCAAAACATTTCACATATACTTAATAATAACTCACACTAGATATCAATAGTTAACATCTTGTATACCCAGGATCATTCAAACACATAATCAGCTAAACCAAAAGCTTATACACATAAACGGTCTACCATGACAAATATAAGTAGCAAAGGAAATACAAAAGATCATGAACAAAGCATCTTGCGTGAGGCACCTGGGTTGACTTTACAAAACTTGGGTTCCTTTCTTAAATTCCACTAAGGCTGGGGTTGAATGTCCCTTTGCTCACCTACATACATATAAATAAGAGTGAGCTAACGCCCAGTGAATAATATCAAAATAAAGAGGTTAATGAATGAGATTCGTTCATAAATGAGTCATACTCATGATGTAAACATTTGAACTACTATTCTCATTCACATCAGATTTACCAATCTTAACAAAGCAAGACGACCTCGGGTCCAACACATCATATCCGTATGCAAAACGACCTTTGGTCCAACCAACTCTTTGTTCAAAACGACCTTTGGTCCAATTCAAACATATCAAACGGCCTTGGGCCCAATTCAAGTATATCAAACGGCCTCGGGCCCAATTCAAACATGTCAGGCGTATCAAATGGCCTCAGGCCCATTCTCTTTATATTTATATCCATGTGTATTTCATATTCATGATGATGATCCCTTTCATTCAAACGGCCTTTGGCCCATCACAGTATTTAAACATATCAAATGACATATTCAAACGGCCTTTGGCCCATCTTTGTATTCATGTCTAACGGCCTTTGGCCCAATCATTCTTGCCAGACTATCATTTATGTCAGACAACCTTTGATCCAATCATTCATGTCAAACAGCCTTTGGCCCAACCATTCATGTCAAACTATTATTTACGTCAAACGGCCTTTGGCCCAGTCATTCATGTCAGACGGCCTTTGGCCCAATCATTCATGTCCGACGGCCTTTGGCCCAATCATTCATGTCAGACTATCATTTATGTCAGATGGCCTTTGGCCCAATCGTTCATGTCAGACGACCTTTGGCCCAATTCAGATATATCAAATGTATCAAACGGTCTTATACGAAATTAGGTATATAGAATACTCATTCATATTTCAAATCAACAAATCCATGAAGCTTATACAGAAGTAGCATTTGGAAAGTAACATACTTGAAAATATCTTTACTAAAATATTACTCACAGTGTTCTGCTGGTGGATTTGTCCTTGTGTTTGACCCTACACATTTCAGAAACATAATGGGTTACAAACGATTCAATCTGTTCTTAACTCATACATTCCTCTTAGGCCTCTTCCTTATCTTCTTAATCTATTTACAATGTTCAATGCACGCCTAAGAGTGCTTAGAAATGAAAGAGAATGGAAAATGAAACACAAAACGTCTTTTCAAAATTTCAGAAACAAGGCTCCCCGCTCGAGCGCAGGTTTCCCCGCTCGAGTGGACCCCTTTGGTCTGCAAAAGTACTAGTTGCCTCAAATTTACGATTGAGCGTGACTTTGGATGCTCGAGCTGAGAGTCGACATATATGACAGATGCTCGAGCGTGAATCTCCCCGCTCGAGCATACATCAAAGTTTGCAAAAGTTCTGGGAACTCACATTTCACGCTCGAGCGGCCATTACCCCGCTTGAGCGGGATTGAAGAATTTTGGATTTTCCAGCAACCATTTTGAGCTTCAAACTTGCATTCAAGCCAATATAACTTGCATGTTATGACTCATAGCTCACATACACATTTACTAACATGATATAAACACCAAATTACAACATTATGAAGTCTAATTTCCATGAATCAATTTCATATTCATACAATCCTTGCCAAATTTATCTTCAAAACGTGTAGTTGAGTCCCATAGCCTCATTTTTCATGGATGCATGTCTTAAATGCCTTCCAATTCAACTCATTTAACATGTCTTATACACAAACATGAAAGCCCATAATAAATTGTCACTTACATGCACTCATTGATCTCAATTTCATCATGATCAACATGCTTTACATTCAAATATGCAACTACAAGGCAATTCTTACATGCATGCATTCATTGACTCCAAATTCATCATAATCAACTCCATTCATGCTCTTGATTGCCATCTAACTTTGAATTCACAAAATTACAAACTTATACACATGAATTTATACTTAAATACTTACTTAGGAGCTCTAATCACCCAAATTATGGTTAATTCTTGAATTGGTCTTCAAGATCTTCAAGCTTCTTGATTAATTCTTCAACTTGAGCTCCCTCTCTCTCTCTAACCGGAACACACTCTCTCTCTAGAGTGTAATCTCAGCAAAATGAACTCAAAGGAGGGAAATTAAGTGCATATAGAGGCCTATTTATAGGCTCTCTTAATCAAATTGATTAAGGCTAAGTAATTGTGCTTAACTAATCGTTCTGAATCTAATTATTCTGATCCAAATCAGTTTTTAATTAAATTTCACCATAGGCTCTAAAAATTACGCCAATCATAATGGAGTAGTCAATTTCGGTTTCTGTGGCCGATAAGGCCTTCAATTTTCAATTCAAAGCACAGATTTTAACAGATTTTCCTACGGTGAACATATACAAAGCCAAAATCACATATAATCATGCAATTAACACCCAAATTCAAATTAAGCACATAATTGAAAACATAATCATGATTAATTAACATAGTACAGGATGGGGTTATTACAACCACACCCAAAACTGCCAACCTTTTCACCAACACATCCAACACAACTCCACAAAACTCAACCAATTAGGCCCGATCTCAAAGGGTCTTTACCCTGCTCTACATGCCTTTATCCAAAGCCGTAGGGGTCCTGATCAGAAAGGGGCATCTTAAGCCGTTAGAACAACACCCACTACCCGATCCTCTCCCTCCGAAACATAACCCAACCAAATACTGTGCTTTTTATCAGCAGCACGGTCATGACATTGATCAATGCTATAGGCTGCGTCATGAGATTCAAGATCTCATTGACAATAAGGTGATAACACCTCTCCAAAAACCCAATGTCACTGCAAATCCTCTCCCACCACATAATCAAGTCCCTCCACCCCGGCATATAAACCTCATCCACACACTGGCCGTCCCTTATGACCCTAGTATATATATCACCTATTCCCACCTACCTAAGCTGACGTTCTTCATCCTTGAGAGCACGGACTTGTGCATGATGAACACGTCTACACTCCAACCCGAACTAATGGTGGTGATGGTGGAAGATAAAGGGAGGTCAACCTTGGTGGAGAATGTCAGTCCGTTGCCCGAGGGCTCTAAGGACTTATCTAACGGGGTGTACAACCCATATTGCTATATTGTGCCAATCAATCAAGCTAAATTGGAAGTGGTGTTGCCAGCTGGGATGGAGGTCAGTGTAGTTTGAGAGGATGGCCCAAGCCAATGTCTGAATGACCTAGTGGAGTTGGAAGAGGACATAGACAATTTGTAATTCTTTGATGAGCAAGATCAAGGGGACGTGCATATTGATTGGGTTGATCTGAAGGGGTCGACAGACAATTCAGGGTGGCTAAATGATGAACCCGATATAGATAAGGGAGTTGAATTGAAGCTGAAAGAACTAAAAGCAAGAACCGCTGTAATGGTCGAAATGGCCGATGAAAAAGGTAAACTGTCGGAAAACACCAGTGTATAACAATTGGCTCAGGAACTGGGCATTGTTAGTACTGTACATATAGAGCAAGAAGCCACACTGAAGCGGTTTGAGCAAGAAATGGGTGGAGACAAATGGAAAGTTGAAAAAGCCCAACCCCCTGTAGAGGAGATTTGTAACGTGAAGATAATCCAAACAGAGCCGGACAAATGCTTATCGGCTGCCGAAGGAATCTGGTAGGATGAGGACGACCTACACTTGGCTCATACTGATGAGGATTAGGGTGAAGATCTTCTCGAAAACACTTAGTATATGGAAGAGGTCGACCATATGACAAGAAGTGGCTGATATTTCAAACCACCACATCTGGACCAACCTGAGGCATCCGAGAAGGATAAAGAAATCGAGAGGTAGAAGGAAAAAAAGTTAGAAGAAGAGGCTGTGTTGAAACAATTGAAGAAGATTCAAGCTGATATATCTATCTGGGGTCTGCTTATGGCTTCGCGAATGCACAGACAGGCTGTATTATTGGCGATGAATAAAGCTAAGTTGTCCATCGACACCACCCCAGAACAACTGGTGGGATTGGTCTTCCCGGGAGGCGCTGTGCCAACTCTAATATTCTCAGACAAGGAACTACCACCGAAAGGCTCTACACACAACAAGCCTCTATACATATCAGTGGAGTGCCGAGAAAAGTGGATACATATGGTATTGGTCGACACCAAGTCAGTAATCAACGTCTGTCCTTGTCGCACGGCTTATGCTATTGGCCTGAAACTAGCCGATTTCATGCCTACAGCCCAGGTGATCCGGGCGTATGACAATACCAGCAGAAAGGTGATGGGAACAGTGCAAATCAGAGTACAGGTCAGCCCAGCTCAACAGGACATCGAGTTCCATGTCCTGGACGTTTCAGCCACTTTCAACTTACTGCTTGGGCGACCTTGGCTCCACCAAGTACAAGCTGTCTCTTCCACTCTTCACCAAATACTGAAATACCCCTATGGGAAAGGGGTGGCCATTGTCTTTCGGGAATTTATCTAATCATCCTCCGCCAGAGGTCACTACACCTGTGCTGGAGATTGTGCATGGCGAAGAGGATGTTTTCATTTCGAAGTTTACCTTGGCTGAGGCCCGAGTAGTGTAGAATATTTTGGCTATTGGTGAGGGCTTGTATGTTAGTGCCCAATCTGTATACTTCATGAACAAGCTCCAACACATGCTAGGGATGGGAATGGAAAAAAGTGGTCGGAAGGGCGTTACTGCATTGGCCAATGTGCCATATAACTTGTATGCCTTTGGTCTTGGTTATACGCCCACCAAAGAGGACTGGGTGAGGAAAGGAAAAGAGATGGTCGGAAGAGCTAGAGCTAAGCAGGCCAGCAAGTGCTATGAACTTGTGCATAGACCAATCTAGGAAACCGTGGATGGTTATTTTGTTCGGGAGGGAGAAGACTTTCCATTTTGTGGTTTTCTCGAACCTGGTTCAACTCTGAGAGACAACGAGTTCCTGGCTTTGAAATTTTCTTTGATTTGCAGCTGCAAGACAATGATACAGAGGAAATGACTGAACCAATTGCTGAAGCTACGAAGAACACAAAAAGTGATTCTAACAGCAGTGAGCTTGAAATAGGAGCAGCACTGTCATGTCTCCTTTCAGATCCTCCGATCAACTCAGAGAGCTTGGGGGATAACCTGACCATTTCCATAATCGGAGACCAACTGGGTGTGAACCATTCTAACAGTATCTTGGATGCATCTGATACACCATCCCTCGTTTGGCAGCTGGAGGAAGGCTACCTGTCTAGCAGTACTGAGTTTGGTAGTGAACTAGAATCTGATTTCACAGAGTTTGTGGAGTCAGAATCAGATTCCGGTTCTTCTGAGTCTGGGTCCGGTATTCTCGAGATTGATAACCCGGATGCTGAGGTTTTTTTCTAGGTCATCTTTTTCTTTTTCTTTTGAGCTGGTTGTAACCAAGGTATTTGATAAGCTGAACCTTTTGAATGAGAATGCCATTGCAAATTTTGAGTATTTCTCTGTACTGCTTGTTTATTGCATTAATCATGATTTTCAAAATTTTAATGAAAACGATGAGGAAGGAATTCCTCTGGTTTTGAAAATTTTAATTAATCGGGAAGAGGAGAGGTTTGCAAAACCCCTCACTGATGAAATTATTGCTTTTAATGTGGGTACTGAGAAGGATCCACGTTGTCCTCAGAGGAGCGCGAACGCTTAGTTGCTTTATGAAAAGATTTCAAAGATATTTTTGCGTAGTCCTATGAAGACATGCCTGGAATCCATCTTGAGATTGTACAGCACCGGATCCTTCTTGACCCCAAGACCCGTCCCATTAAACAGAAGTTGCGAAGAATATGCCCAAATTGGGCCTTGAAGATTAAGGAAGAGGTCACCAAATAGATAGACGTAGGATTCTTGCTAATATCTAAGTATCCAACTTGGTTGGCCAACATTGTTCAAGTGCTGAAGAAAGATGGCAGAATTCGAGTGTATGTGGACTTCAGGGATCTAAATAGAGCCAATCCGAAGGATGACTTTCCTCTATCGCACATCGATGAATTGGTGGACTTCACTGCAGGCCATGCGTTGCTCTCCTTCATGGATGGATTTTTCATGTATAACCAGATTCTGATGGCACTCGAGGATAGAGAGAAATCTGCTTTCACTATGTCGTGGGGAACTTACTGCTATCGAGTGATGTCGTTAGGATTGAGGAATGCCGGGGCTGCCTATCAACGGGTTGCAACCACAATTCTGTATGATGACATGATCCATAAAAAGGTCGAGGTGTACGTGGACGACATGATTGTCAAGTCCAAAGAAAGAGAGGGCCACTACACCACCTTGAAGAAATTCTTCCAACAGATCAGTGAATACATATTGAGGTTGAATCCACAGAAGTGTACTTTTGGCGTAACAGCAAGGAAAATACTGGGTTTTTTGATCACACAAAGGGGCATCGAGGTAGATCCTTCCAAAATCAAGGCCATCCTAGAAATGCCACCACCAAGGACTGAAAAGGAGGTGCGAGGCTTTCTAAGTAAAGTGCAATTCATAAGACGGTTTATCTTTAAATTGACCTTGACTTATGAACCACTATTTGGTCTTCTGAAGAAAGGAAAGAAATTCCGATGGGATGATCGGTGTCAATTCGCTTTTGAGCAGATCAAGCAGTACCTTCAGAATCCACCTACGTTGTCCTTGCTAGAGTCGGGGAAGTCTCTGATTTTGTATTTGTCAGTAACGGACACAATGATGGGATGCTTGCTTGCTCAAGAATCTGAGGATAGGATGGAGAAAGCCATCTAGTACCTAAGCAAAAAAATGCTAGATTATGAGACCTGTTATACTCCGCTCGAGAAAGCTTGCTTAACCTTGGTATGGGCTACGAGAAAGTTAAGGCACTACTTGTTAGCTCACTCCGTAATTTTGGTTTTGAGATTAGATCCCATCAAATATCTCTTTGAGAAACCAGCACTTATAGGTAGGCTAGCTTGTTAGTTGCTTCTTCTTTCTGAATTTGATCTGAAGTATATTACTCGCAAGTCTATCAAGGGGAGAGTAGTAGCAGAGTTCCTAGCAGATCACCCAGTGGAAGGGGATGAAGCGGTAGAATACCTGTTCCCAGATAAAGCTATTCTGCAAGTCAAGGAAGAGATTTGGACAATGTACTTTGATAGAGCGTCTAACCCATACGGTTATAGGATAGGAGTGTTGCTGATAGCAACCGACAATTCCCATATACCCTTAGCCTTTAAACTCTGGTTCAAAGTATCCAATAACGAAGTAGAATACGAGGCGTGTATCGCTAGTTTGGAAGCTGCCCTGGAACTAGGGGCAAAAATGTTGGACATCATTGGGGACTCGAACCTAGTTGTGTCCCAAGCAAAAGGAGACTAGAAAATTAAAGGATAAAAGATAAAGATCTATCAACAAACCCTGGATGTTCTAATTGCTAGGTTTGAGAAGCTGACCTTCACACATCTACTAAGAGGGAACAGTAGGTTCGCTGACGCCTTATCAACTCTATCTTCCATGATAGACATCCTGTTGGGAGTCCGGATGCGTCCGATCGTCATTGAGTAGAGATATACGTCAATCTACGAGACTATTGTCGTAATAGATGAAGCACAAGATCAAAACCCTTGGTTCTATGATATCTGGAATTTCTTAGAAAATGAGGTTTATCCATTAGGGGCAAATGCCAAAGATAAGAGAGCAATACAGCGGATGGCCGTTCAATTTATCATCTGCGGAGGTAAACTGTACAATAGGGGTCATCTGGGAATGCACAAGTTGTGTGTCGAAGCAGAAGAATCAAAGCGCCTAATGGAGGCCATCCATGGGGGAGAGTGCGGAGCGCACATGAATGGAGTAATGTTAGCCCGGAAGATTCTCAGGCAAGGTTACTACTGGTCTACTATGGAGGAGGATTGTATCGGTTTTGTTCGGCGATGCCACAAATGCCAAATTCATACTAATCGCATGAATATCCCGCCGTCAAAACTGTACAACATGACTTCACCATGGCCTTTCTCAGTCTGGGGAATCGATGTCATTGGCGCAGTTACACTGAAAGGATCGAATGGACATGAATACATTCTTGTGGCAATTGATTATTTCACGAAGTGGGTGGAAGCTTAGTCCTATGCAGTGTTGAAAGCAGCGCATGTGGCTAAGTTCATCTGAAATAATATTATTTGCCGATATGGAGTCCCAAATGAGATCATTTCAGACAATGGTTCCCATTTCAAGAAATAGGTGATCGACTTGTTGGAGAAATACAATGTGGTTTTCCATAAGTCATCTACATACCGGCCGCAAACCAACGGAGCTGTTGAGGCCGCCAACAAGAACATCAAGCATATTTTGCAGAAAATGGTTGAGACCTTCAGGAACTGGCTAGACAAATTGCCATTTGCACTCTGGGGCTATAGAATTTCAATTCGGACATCTACTGGGGCAACTCCTTATTCTATTGTTTATGGGATGGAAGTTGTTCCGCCAATCGAAATAGAAGTTCCATCACTGCGAGTTATGGCTGAGTGTCAAATAGCAAAGGCGAATTGGCAGCAGAACAGGTTTGAAGAGTTGATGTTGTTCGATGAGAGAAGGCTGAAAGCACTGTACCATGTTCAGGGTTATCAATGCAGGATTGCCAGGGCTTTTAACAAGAAAGTTAAGTCTCGGAATCTCAAAAAAGGAGATTTGGTGCTGAAAGACAACTGAGCTCCCATCCATGACCCTAGGGGCAAGTTCGAACCCAATTAGACTGGTTTTTACATCATCAAAGCTATCTGGTCAGGTGGAGCTGTTATTCTCATGGACCTGGATGGCCTAGAATTTTCCTAACTGATCAACATGGACAAGTTGAAGAAATATTATCCCTGAGAGGTTCACAATGTTGAAAACCTGGAAGGGCGATCTACGCAAAAGTTAGAACACAAAAAATTGTAAATAAAAGAAAAACTGAGCTCGCAAGGTTGAAAACCCTAAAAGGCGGCCTTGGCAAAAGTTAGAGTATAAAAGGAAAGCGTTAATACTCGAGTGAACTCTAACCGAACTACGTAAGGCCTGATTCCTATCTTCGAGATACGTAGGCAACTTCATTTTGAAGTTCGGCCATAAACACCTCCAACTCAACTATCCCGTTCATGTGTTTGATCAAGTTATCTTTGTCCGTTCTTTATTTGAAAGTTCGATTGTAATCCTTACTCTGAGGGAAGAGCTGGTTACAGTGTTAAGCAATGTTATTCAGCCAAGGGGCAATTTGTGATTTTTAGATTTGGGATTGTACATCTCGAGGATTGATTCCATGTGTGTCAAGTTGTGATCCTTATCGAAAATGGTTTTGAAAAGTTTTAATAAAAGTTGATTTTTGCTCAAATTTTACCTTTTACAACTTAGACCATTTTTAGACCAAAAGGAAAATTTTCAGTACTCACAACTTTAATTTCATTGATTTCAATACAAAGTTCTCCAACTCTCGATACAAATCAAAGTTGCTTTTATTACATTCATAAAACTTGAAAAGTAAGATCAAAGCAATAAATTAGGGGTATAGATGAGTCAGGTGCTCCTGCATCCCCCGCTTGTGCTTGTGGAAGCTTCTGATGCCAAAGTGGGCCCGGTTTGTGCCTCATCTTCGAGCCAAGTTAGGCACTCACCAAAAAGGGCGTAACTGAAACTTGGGGCAGGAGCCAAAAGCTCTCTCATCCTCCAAGTAGTGAGGTACCTAGCCAGATATGAACCTCATAAAGGGAATGAAACCGGGTATTCTACCCCCTCCTCTGGGCAAGTTTGATCATGCCTAAATTAACGTCTGAATCGGAACAGAAAGTAGAACACACAGTGTGTCAGGCCAATCAGTTGAATACCAGGTTGTCGAGTCATGCTATAGCTTATTTCAGTCAAGTTAAGCCAGGGGCAACGCCAAGCAATGTCAGCAGCAGACCTGTTGCACACCCAGTGGCACCACCATCTCTCATTCGAGAAATCCACTAGTTGTTGGCGGAAAAAGTATGCTCGGGCTAAGTATGCGGGCAAGAGTCCACTACCTTCAGCTTGTCCATTAGCCATATCTGGGGAGGGATGAAAGAAAAGAGAAATTAAATAATAGAGAGATGTATGTTGAGAGAAAAGTGAGAAAAGGGCTTTGACAGAAAAACAGAGCATGAGTGCCGAGAGATGTGAGAAACACATATTAGAGAGGAGGGAAAAACATTACCTGAAGAAGTAATGGACTCCCTGCAAATTTGTTCGTCTCTTACCAATGGAAGGCATCTAAGCCCATCAAAATCTCAGCTAAAGCTAAGCCAATGCAACTCTTGCCCTCTTTCAAACCTTAGGCCACTTCGATGAGTCGAATGCTAGACCCTCCGAAACTAGGGGCAAGAAGGAAATGAGCTAACATGCACAAACAGAGGGCGTGTTGTCGAAAACCCCGCCAAAGAAGATTACCTCGGTCGCCGACTTCAGAAAATCGATGACTCAGACTGGGGATATCCAACTCTCCATTGTGAACTAAGAATTGAGCTTCATGAAGAGTAAGGCCGCACATCCATCCTAAAGCTTGGATGTGCCCAAAGCGGGGTTGAGGTATGATTTCCTTATCACGCCGGGATTCCATTAGCGCCTCAAATTCTTTGATTGTCGGGCATATCTCTTGTCCCTCAAAGCTAAAGACATGTGTAATCGGGTTCCAACATCTAGCCGCGGCATGTAGGAACGGAAAATAAAGCGGAGAACGGCTCAGTGGGAATAGTGCGTTTATGCCGAAACCCCAGAAGTTCACCTTTTCTGAGCCATCCAAAGTCACAATCCAATTCGAGAGTTTTTCAGTGAAAAATGGCTCCATTTGTGAAGAATTTGCAGCAGAAATGAAGAAACTACTAGGTCCAACCTTTTGTAGAAGATAAGGCAATAAGTGAAAGCCAGTCAACATTTCGGAGGACCTACACATTGATGGCCGGCAGGCCACCTCACATGGCCGGCACATGGTCGGCAATCACCACTTATGGGTAGCAGTCTCCCTCTCTAGCTTGCTGTTCTTATTTGTGCTGGAAAAATGCTGAAAGCATGTGTTTTGTTCTGTTCTTTGTGTGTTTTGGAGTCTTGTTTTGAGTTATTTTAGGCTTTGGCAAGTTTGTGGAGTTCTATTCGTTTTGTTTTGCTTATCGAGTTGTATTCGTTTTGTTTTATTTATCAAGTTATTGTTGTGTTGTTTATCGAGTTGTATATTGCTGTTATTTCAATTGTTGGTCGGTTCATTACCCAATTAAGAATGTTGTGGTAATACAAGTGTTCAATTTTTAGTATCTAGTTCAACCTCATTTTCATGCAATGTGGCGCCCATGATGCAAAATACAACACTTTTTCAACTAAAAACTGGCTTTTATTCCAATCGTGGTTGTTTTTACAAAAAGTGCAGTACAAGTTTTTAAAACAAATAAAACCTGTCTGAAACTGTACAATGTGCTAAAACTACAAAAAAAAAAAAAAAAAAAAAAGAAGAAGAAGAAGAAGAAGAAGAAGAAGAAGAAGGAAACTAAGCAAAAATACAATAAATCAGCGCTGGTCGCCTCAGGCCCAAAAAGCCCTCTTCGTCCTCTTCTTCGGATGAGAGGACTCTGGGGCACTGTCTTCGTCGACGCCGCTATCTGAATCTGAACTAGAGTCATTTCCACTTTTCGCCTCGGAGCTCGCCTCGACATCGTCGCTACTTTTGAAACCCAAGCCGACGTCATCATCTCCAGTCTCAAATGACTCTGAATGCTGACTCGCTGCCTCCTCAGAGTCGCTCGTCTCGGCATCATCATCTCTCAGAATGGGCTCTGAATGGCCGCTCCCATCTCGAGTGCCTCTGGCTCTGCCTCAGCCGTGTACCAAAATCTGTCCCTCTCTCCTCCCTGCTGCCGGAGGAGGTACTACTGGTGTAGGTGCTACAGCTCCCACTGGTGCCATCGGCATGGGTGGGATCTAAAAAAGAAAATTATTGCGTATCAGTTATAACATGTGTATCAGATATAAGCATAACACGCCAAATAAGTATATGTAGAAGTCAGATATAGTGTATGAATACAGTGTGTAAGTGCAGTGTGCCAGATATGGTCTATAAATGCAATGTATCAGTGCAGTTTGGGAAGTTTTCAATGTTAGTGTCAGTGTGTTAGTGGAAAATTGATGCCTGGAATATAAGACTAAAGAAACTACCTGAACACTGTAGAGGCTGAGCATCATCTCTCTCCTCTGTATCATCCTCATCAGATAGGTTATCAACTCGAGGGTGCCTCCTATATACTCGATCAATGCTTGCAAATGTATTTGAATGATTAGTATATGCCATAAATATATCTGAAATGAAATATGGAGTGCAAGTGCTAAAGTGTGGTTCATACCAGAGTCAGGCCTCGAATCTCGACAACTCATGACCAGCTGCTGCGGGCTCAATCGGGATCTGGTAGGCCTCTCTTGTGTATCGCCAGCAAGTCAGCGTGGTAGGGAGCTCTGGCCAATCAGCCCTCTGCCCTGCTCGGGAAGCCTCTCTGCCTCGGGTCCTACTTGCCTGGGTTACTCTGCGCCTTGCTCTCATGGCAGGAGCCCCCGCCTCCTCATCTCCATGAACACCTGTCAGGGGTGGCATCAGATGTGTCAAGATGAAATCTGCATAGTCGCCCTCTGCTCGGAAGAAGTCGATGTCGAGGCCCACCATGAACTGGATGACCTCCTCAACGGATAAGCTCTCGGTGGACCGCATGGACTCTGGTGAAGCTATCGGAATGACTGGGTCTGGCACACCCCTAATTTGGCACAAGAAACGCTCACCTAAGAACCAGGCCCGACAGACCAGACCCTCAAGCAGAATGTGATAGTAGGAGACGGCCCAGGCTCCAACAAACTGAGCCCACACCCCCCCTAGCATCAAGGCCCAAGGCTGCCACGTGATCTACAAACAGAAGTTGTATAGATTATTAGTTACTGTCAGTTGCTAAATGCGTAAAGCAGAACAGTTTCAAAGCAGAAATGAAATGACTGTGTTTTGGATTACCTCGTGGGCCGCCTGAAGAATATAAAAGGCTCGCAAGTCCTATGACGAAGCTGACCGTCGTATATCCGTGAGTAGGGTACCGTCAACGGAAACTCCACTACAGGCTCCAGGGCGAGGGTCAGGAAGTATGCGTATATCCATAGCTGCAGGGAAAATGCAGTGGTATGTGATCAATATAGTATTGACCAGATGCAGAAAGTGCAAAACAGAAAGCACAGTGTATGAACAGTGTTTGGGCAGATACAGAATGTGAAATAGAAAGCATGTATTGAAATAGATGTAAAGCAGAAACTATAAAGTAAACATAAAGTACAAAGAAGGAACTGAGATGTGTACCTCCTAGGCATGCCAGTAGCCTCTAATCAGGTCTCCCCGTAGACGGGAGGTGGAGCTCATATATCCGTACAGTGTAGTGAGGCCAGCTCCACCCCAGTCGTAGAAACGAACCTAAGGAAGGGTCACCAGGGCGCTCTGCAAATATAGGCCAACGGTACTCCACCTGTTTGAAAACAAGGTGGTATCGAAGACAAATATCAAGAAGCCCCTGGCATACTGCTTGGTCTCCTCTATCGTCTCGGGCTCAGTCTCTCTGAATCACTCTGCAAACCAAGTATATCTCACCATCCCCGTCCGGTATATGGGTGGATATGCCCCCAGTAGCTCGAACCAGGCTGTCTCCATATCAGTATCAATGGGGATCAAATCGCTCCCTACGTCTAAGCTGGTGATCATGGCAAAGTCATAAGGAGTCATAGTCATCTCCCCTGCAGCGGAAAAGTGGAAAAAGTTGGTGATATCCCACCACCTCTCCACCAGCGCTCCTAGGAGGGGACGACTTATGACAACCCAAGTCAAGCTAGAGCAAAAGAGGCCGAAGCCTGCACTATCGTTGATGTCTTGAACTTCAACTGGGAGCTCGTCATACCAGTCTCTAGCAGTCGTAGCCCCGTAGCCTTTGAAGGCGCGAGACTCGCCCTGTGGCAAATAAAAGTAGTGCACGAAATACATCAGATAAGGGCAGCAGATGAAATGCATCAAATAAAGGCAGTGCATGCAATGCAATCAGATGAAGACAGTGCATGAAATGCATCAGATAAAGGCAGTGCATGAAATGTAATCAAATAAAGGCAGTGCATGAAATGCATCAGATATGGGCAGCAGATGAAATGCATCAGATAAAGGCAGTGCATGAAATGCAATAAGATAAAGGCAGTGCATACAATGCAATCAGATGAAGACAGTGCATGAGATGCATAAGATGAAAGCAGTGTATAGTCAGACAAAGGCAGTGTATGGGTGGATCCAAATACAAGACAATGCAGGAATTGCAAGTAACTAAAGGCAGAAATATCTAAACCAGAAATAATGAAAATAGAGTTCTTACCTTGATGGCAATGGCCGATAAGTGAGACTTTGGCTCCCTTAACAAAAGGTCCTTCGATGTACCGCGGGCAAACTCGGTAAAGCGGCTGATGCCTCTGGAAGTGGGCAGTATATGTGTCTATGGGTGATATCTCACCGGATCAAAAGGCCAAACCCTCAGTGATAGTGGCTCCGGCTCGACTTTGGGCTCAAACTCCGCCTCTAGGTCAACCTCAAGATCAGTTATCGACTCCTCTACCTCCGGCACATGTGGAACTACTAGGGGAACCTCCAGAGGAACCTCGTCTGCCATCTGAAAATAGGTGCGAGATCGGTGAAAAGTGAAGAAAAATGGAGAAAAAGGGTAAACTTGGAAAAAGTCAAACCCTAGGAGAGAGAACTGGAGGAAAAAAGTCAAAATCAGGAAAAGTGCACAAAACTCAAGAAAAACTTGAGGGGAATGAGCCTAGAATGGCGGAAATGAGGAAGGGAGCACCGAAATCAAGTTTCAATTGGTTCAAAGTAAAGAGAACAAAGGAAATTTAGCGAATCAACTTCGTGCGAGGCGTTGGAAAACGCATAGAAAGCGCAAATCTAGAGAGAAGGAGTGTCTAGAGAGAAAAGAGGATGATTTTCGGACAAGGAGAAGCGAGGAAATGAGCCCTAGTGGCTCATACTTAAAAGGCCCCAAGCTGAATTGCCCAATTTGCCCTCAATCTCCATCGATGGCCGGCAAGGCTCATCGATGGCAGGCAAGGTCCATTGTTGGCCGGCTGACTTCCCTCATGGCCGGCAAGTGGCCGGTAACTCTCCTGGGGTTCTTAATGCTGTTTTGTGTCCTTGGTTTCCAAGAATTGAAGGGATTGTTTACTGTTGAGTTCAGAATGCCTCTGCGAAAGCTCGAAACTGTGTTTTCAGTGCGTGATGTTCGTAACTTGCCAACATGAACGAGGTGTGTCCTTTAAATACATTGTAATTCTTCTGAGAGGTGAATCGAAAGTTGCCTTCGAGTTTGTTTCGTCGAATCATGCTTTGGTATCTTGCATAGAACATGCAATTCTTATTCGTTGTTGCATGGAACATGTACTTCACTTTGTGGCATAGAATATGCATTTCACATGTGTTATTGTAAGATGTACATCTCGCAGGAATTGGATGCTCATCTTGCATTCGCTTCTGAATCATGCATAGAACATGCATCCACTTTTACGCATAGAATATGCTCTTGTTACCAATCATGCATAGAATATGCTTATGCTTTTTGTTTCTCACATGGATCATGCCATTAACATTGTATCTTGGTTGTATGTATTGCATAGAACATGCATTCCTACTATGTCACATTTGTTAAGTCTCTTTCCTGCACATGCACGATATTGTATGTACGGTTCATTCAGAGGAGTTCCAGGTAAAATCACTCGTGTCCTTCGGATCGTATCTTTCCATCTTCCTCCTCTTGCATGAGACGCGTTAGGATTCCTTCAGTTAAAAACATTTGGGTACGCCTGGTGTTCACACCACCCTTCAGTTAAAAACATTCGGGTACACTTGGTGTTCACACCACCTTCGGTTAAAAACATTCGGGTACGCCTGGTGAACACCTTTGGTTAAAAACATTAGGGTATGCCTGGTGTTCACACCATCTTTCGGTTAAAAACATTCAGGTATGCCCGGTGTTCACACCACCTTCGGTTAAAAACATTTAGGTACGCTCGGTGTTCACACCACCTTTGATTAAAAACATTCGGGTGCGTCCCGTTGTTCACACCACCTTCGATTAAAAAAATTTGGGTGCGCCCGGTGTTCACAACATCTTTTTCCTTCTCTCGCATGCAACGCGTTAGGATCTCGGTTAAGACCTCTGGTGTGCCTAACGATTACGTCGCCCTTCACCTTTTCTGCGTGATACGTAGTTAAGCTTGTGTAATTTTCCTACATCCTTTCTGCATGAAGCGTAGCTTGGGTTTGTGTTTCTCATGCGTGGCGCATGGTTTTCTTTTCATATTTGGAATTGTTATGCCTTGTTTCAGTTTGTTTAACTATGGCATTTCTTTGCATAACATTTGCATTTAAATGTTTCATTGCACAGCCTTATTCCATGATCATAAGTTATGTTCCCACATCATGCATATCATTTGTATTTTGCCCCAGAACTACGTGTAGACACCCCATTTTTGACCATCCTCAAGACTTGGACGTCATCGTTTGAACACCCGATGATCATCTAGGTTCGTGTTCGTTTTGAGTTCCCGAAGGTCTCGGCCGCGCGCCTTGCCTCAGGATCTCTTAACTGGACTGTTCTGTGCTTGGTTTTGGACCAGGAACTTGTTAGTTTTTGCTTCTGAGGGTAGAGCATGGCTTGTCAGCCATCGCCGGATCCCACCGGCCAAGACATGATGTCACAAGCCATGTTCTCTTACCACCGGCCATTTATGATGGCCGGTCGGTACCTTTGATGGTCGGCCGGCCTTTAATTTGGTCAATCGGCCATAATTTCTGGCCGGGACTTCTTTTTTTCCTTTTTTAGGCATTGTGCATGCCAGCTGTGCCAGCTGGAGCACACAGATCTATCCTCCATACACGTATATGGAGGACTTGCACCCTTTGCACCCTTTTGTTCTAAGCTTCTTGAAGAAGCTTGCACCCTTTGCTCTAGCTTCTTGAGGAAGCTTGGACCTTTGTCTTAGCTTCCTCAAGAGCTTGAACCCTTTGTCTTAGCTTCCTCAAGAAGCTTGACCCCCTTGACCCTTTTTGTTTAGCTTCTCTAAGAAGATTAGGCCCTTGTCTTGCTCTATAAAAGGAGGCCTCTCTTCTCCTTTGAAGGGGTTGAACAAATTAGAGAAAATCAGAGATATATATGATATATACACCACTCTCTCTATATCTCCCTCTCTCTCTACATTTATGTGTGTTAGAGTGTCCAAAAGTGAGTTTTGTTCTTGGTTTTGCACTAAGACACCTAGTGGTACACCATGCCTTGGTTATCGAGGTGTTGAGAGGTTGTTCTTGGAGCTTTTGAGTTGGTTTTGATTAGAAAAGGGGGCTGGAGTTTTGGTTCTTGAAGTGTTCTCCAAGGGTGAGCACTATTGCTTTATATTTCCCATTCTTGCACTAGCTTTTAACCTACTTTGCATGCTATTTTGAGCTTTGTATATAACTAATAAAAGTTCTAATTTTTCATGTTTAAGATGTTTCATTAAGTTCATTTTTGTGTTTGGGGTCGACCTCCCCTTCTTAGGCCTTGTTTGGCCTCTTTTGTGCCTTCTTTGTTGAGCTTTGGGAACTTTCATGTATTGGCCTTATCACCATTGAAATCCAGAGGATTTTCAGTGGTGGTGAAGGGGTTTTGAGGTCTTGCATAGGGGAGGGACACCCCTCTCCCCTTATGTCTCATTTGCTTGTGTTTTTGGCTCATAAGGGTAGCATGCATGCTTAGTCGATTTTGGCTCCATTTCAGTGGGTATTTGGTGTTATTTGGTCATGCTTTACCTTTTTTTTAGGTTGGTTTGTTGACCCCTTGCATGCACCATACACTTGCCTTGCATTCCTCTATTTTGCCTAGAAATGCATTGTGCATTTAGACCACCATGCTTGCATGTTTTGACTTGGCTTTGTGAAGTTTTTAGTCATATTTTAACATGTTTAAGTTCTGTTTGGTGTGAATTTGGTCATACTTGCCATGCTTTATATAGCCTCTTTGCATTCTAGCTTGTTGGCTTCGAGTGTGTGAGTCATTAGCATGCTTCATTTGAGCTATTTCAGTGATTTGGCATCACTTGTCATCATATTTCAGTCCATATTTTGTGGCCACACACTCGCATTTGTCACCTATTCCATGCCTTGGAGAGTTGTTGTTTCATGCTCCTTGTTTGGACCATTGCATGTGCCTCCATGATTTGGTCTTTGGGAGACCTTCTCATTGGGTTTTGGGGCTTATTTTGGTGTGTTATAACTCTAATTTTATTGTCTTAAGTCATGCCATGAATGGTTGTAAGAGGTGTAGTGCATTTGCCTTTTTAGGCCTTGTATACATGCTGTTTTGTGCCCATCTTTATAGCATGTTTTGGCCTCACCCCGCGCATGTTCTAGCCTTATTTTGACTTGCCCTAGGACTGTCCTAAGTCATTTTGGCTCTTTGGGGCTTGGTTGATATAGCCATGGTTCAAGTACTGTACTTAGCTTTGAGTTTTAACTCCATTGGCATGCCATGTTTGCATTGTATAGTCGATTTGGCATCGTTCTTCATGTGATTTCAGAGCTCGTTGTAATGCTATATCCTCATATTTATCACATCTCGCTCATGTTTGAAGGTTGTGCATTGTGGCCTAAGCGGTGGACCAATATGTGTGCATGTCCGTCTTGTATTTTGGTGCCTTGATTTTAGTATTTTGGCCACTGTTTTGGGGCATGGCTGAGGTCCCCCATTCCGGTTTAATTCCACATTTGTATATAATTGCATGTTTGACATTTTGCATTACATTAGTTGCATGCTTACACTATATCATGTTTGCATGTTTGCATGTTGTTTAGCTAGTTGCATTACATAACCTTGTTGCATACTTGGCATATTAATGTGACATTAGTTTAGCTTGCATGATAGGTTGCATTGCATTTGGCATGCTTGTTCCCTTAGCCTCATGTACATACTTGAGCCATATTGCATGCATATATTACATTGTGTTTAGTTTAGGGTGTTAAACCAAACACAAGAATCGAGGGACGTTTCGTACTTGAAGTGACGAAACGTACCTCAATCCTCGGTCGCCGACGCTCTTGATCTCAACATGATAGGGCGTGTAGCATTCATTTGTTTTGTTGCATTCATTTACATTGATTTGCAAACTTGGTACCTTTGACCATCATGCATCGAAATGCGTGATTGGTGGCCCGAGGACCGAGGGCCACACTCCCTTGAGTCTATAGAATGATAGGGAAAGTGGCCATGCACACATGGCTTTGAAATTTCCTTGCCATGCACTGTCTGTCCTCTGCTGCTGTCAAAATAGGATTCTGCAAGGAAATTTGGCCGACCGACTACATACAGTGCCGACTGACCAAAAATATCTGGCCGATGGCTTCACAACTGGTCGATGACCATTTATCAATGGCCGGTGGATCTTTACCTTGGCCGCTGGCATCCCAAAATGATCAGGGAGTAGTTCAAAGGTGCCTCAGGATTTTTCACAGTCCTCAGAGGTGTAGAACAGTGCAGACAGAGGCAACAGTGGCATGGCAATGGGTTTCCGAGCATGCCGATCGAGCATGCATCATTCAAGCATTCCGAGGTGGGGTTGCGGCCACCTCCTTTTGTAATTAATTTGTTAATTAATTTAGAGTTTTGTAATATTTAATTAGCTAGAGTAGTTAATTATTTATTCGGTCTGTATTATTTATTCGGACCCTCCGAGCGAGGGAAATTGTATAATAAGTGTGCGTGAGTGTGTGAATGTCTTCCAACCCCATGTCTTTCTCCCTGTTACTTACTTGCTTACGATGGTTAGATTAGGGCATGTTTCAATTAGCATACTTATGCTCGCATGTTTGCATTCATTCATATGTCTTGCATGCACCGGGCTTGGTGCATCATACTAATCGCATTGTATTTCAATTCTAAGTTGAATACATGTTATCTGTAGCATTTCACATGCCATCTTAGAATAGCCAAGCCTAACTTAGTTGCATTTTTGCATGTGTTGCATTAGCCATCTTAACATGAGCTAGGATCATGTATTTGATTATTAACTAGCTTTTGTTTTGGCTCGGAGTACTAGGTAAGCTTTTATGCTTGAGCATACCACATATGTGTGAGTGTTTGCTATGATAGCATGCTTACCATGAGGCTATGTGCATATGTGATATATCTGCCTGAATGCCTATGGGTGAAGATTGGATTATCTGAATTGGAATAATGCATTGGCTGTGAGTTTTAAGCCCACTAGATAGTGGCAAATCACCATGTTTTCTAAGCCCACTTGAGGGTGGCAAAATCCGCATTTTAGCCTACTTGCGAGTAGCAAACCGCTTTAAAAAACAAACATGAAATGTTTTGTTCCAACTCAGTTGATCCAGTCTATACTTATATGCTGCACGCATCACATAGTAATTCTAGGCTAATAAACCGGAATAAGAGCACATAATGTATTCAAAACTCGATATCATGGTTAGTAGAGGGCGATCTTTGATCGGGCGAGCGGGGGTGCTCACGAAGTGACCTTCCCCAATTGTACCCAAGTTCTCGAGCTGAGGCAACTTTGGTGATGACGAACATGTGGCCTTAGGCAACGAGTCAAGGTTTCCTAAACTCTCCCAAAATAAATATTTAGGTGGCGACTCTGTATCTAGCAAAGCAGTCCATGTTTGGCACTTCTTTCAAAAAATCTGTTTTCAAAAATGATTTGCCGAATTTGGACTCTTTGATGATTCATCGGTCTTGCATTGCACTCTGCGAGATTAGATACAGGACCGTGACATTGAGTCCTGAACTGTAGTGAGCCCAATGAACAAAATGGGGGATTCCCTCCCAGGACGTTCGGGGACGTCTACACTACGCTGGTTTGATTCCTTACAAAGGGATATGTAGGCAGCCAACGGGTGCAACCATTTTGTTTTCTGTCTTGATTGTTTGTCCAAGTCTTACGGCCTTGTCAAAATGGGTCGTCTCTTGGCTTTGACATTCACTCACGTCATTTCATGACTCCAAGTTTTGTCAAAGAGGGGCAACTATAGACACCCCATTTTTTACAGCATTTTAAGACTTGGATGTTCTTGCAGGTATATCTGGTAACGAGTCTGATTGCTCGCCGAGCATTCGAAGACTTCAGCGGAACGCCACAGGTTTGAGCCATTCAAACCCTACATCCATTTTGTCTTCTTTTTGGACCACGTCTTGGTCTTTCTCTCCTACAGTTTTTGGTGGCCTGTCGGCCATCTATGAAGGCTGTCGGCCAGAGTTTCTGGTCTGCCGGCCATCACTGATGGCCGGTCGGCCACCATTGTTTTTCTGCAGATATTTTGTGCTAGCTGTGCCAGTTGTTTGCACAGATGCTTGCATCTGTCCATACGTGAAGGGCTGGATCTCCTTGTATAGAATTCATGTTTTCTATATATAGGGAGTCCCTCTCTCATGTTTTGAGGTTGGAAGCTTTTAAACTAAAAAATTCTCTCTCTCTCTCTCTCTCTCTCTCTACATTTCTCTCTCTTGTGAAATTTTGTGCTTAGTTGCTAGATACACTACACTTTTGCATATCAACCCTTAACCAAAAGTGATCACCTTTGAGCTGAGGTCCCTTGAGGTCTAGATTGAGCTCTTGAAAGTGTTTTTGGCTTGCATTTGTGCCTAAAGTGGTGTTTGGCTTCAAGAGGTATAACACTTGTATTTTAACTAGTTTTAGTACACTTGTTTCTCCATCTTTTCCCACTGTTTTGAGTCATTCTTGAGCTACAAAAACTCTGTCAAAATGGGCTGAAATTTGTGATTAGAAGTCATTTTAAGGTAGGGAGTGGTTCACCCTTCTTTGTACTTTGTTTGTAAGGCTTTTTCACTTGCGTTTCCCATTTTCAAACCATATTTTTTTTTGGCCTTTAACTACTGAATTTCAGAGTATTTTCAGTGGCAAAAAACATGTTTTAAAGTTCAAAATCGGAGGAGTTAGCCTCCCCTCCTTGTGTCTTGTTTGCTAGCCTAGTTAACTCCACGTGTTAGCATGTTTTTCTAGCTTTTTCTAGCTTTGTTCCAGCATGTTTTTGCCTTTATTTTAAACTGCTTTAGCTTTGTTTTGGGCTATTTTGGTTAGTTGAGTCTTTTTTTGCATGGTTGTAGTGTAATAGTCCTCACAAGCTTGGTGTTTTAGGCCATTAAACACCTCTTGTTTGAGTTGATTGCATGCTTTGGTGTTGTTTTGTACTTCATTTCAACACTAATCACCTTTGCAACCTCCCTTATTTCTTGGCTTTTTATTTTGCTTTGAAAGTGGTTTCAAGTCATTTGCTTGCCTAAGTGTGGAATTGAGGTTTCATACTTATTGGTTTAATCCCTTTGGGGGGTCATTACCAACGGTATGAGACTTCTTTCATACCCAAAGCAACTTGTGTTTTGAGCCTTCTTTCCATTAGAGGACTCTAGCTCACCTTTTGGACTTAATTGCATTAAGTAATGGTTGGTAAGTTAAAATGAGTAACTAACAATTTGGGACTAAAATTGAGCAAGATAATAACTTATGTGTTGTGTTCAATCGGACCTTAATTGAACACAAGAAAAATTGGGACATTTCATACTCAAAGTGATGAAATGTCACAAGTTTCCTAGGTCTCCATTGCCCTTGATCATGCATGATAGGGTGATGGTTCTTGAGTGTCTTGTTTTGCATTTATTGAGCTTGCACACCTTGAATCACAAGCCATCATGCAATGAAATTGCTTAGATTGGTAGTTTGTAGTTTAAGTTCATAACTCCTTGGATTTGTCCATGAAAATGAGGGGTGAATTGTGCAGACAATCCATGGAAAAACCCTATTTTTGCTCTATTTGTACTCTGTTGCAGCATGGTGATCCAATACATCAGCGGCTGGCAGGCCACCATCCATGGCCGGCAGTGCACCATAGATGGCCGACAGACCACCTTTTTGGCCGATAGATGGCCGGTAGCATTCATCCATGGCCGGCTAGCCATTGATGTAAACCTCAGTAGAATATTGATAAGGTGGAGCAGAAAGGTTCTAGAAATGTTCAACTCTACAAACAGAGTCTTTCGAGAGCAAAACGAAGGTCTTTTCAGGCGAAAACCGAGCATGTGCATCCTCTACTTCCTGAGGTGGAGTGGTAGTAGCGTAGTTAAATATCTTAATTGCTTAGGTTGTTTATATTTGTGTTGTAATTTAATTAGTTAGCTTACTAGTTAGTTAAAAGTATTGTAATAATTAGTTAATTAGTTTAGCTTAATTATCTTAGCCCTAATTAGTTGCTAGTTAGCTTAGTTTATTTATTCGGACTCTCCTTCGTGAGAGCGAAATGTAATAATGTGCATGTCTTTCAACCCCACGTATTTCTCCCTTTTACTTAACCGCTTTTGATGGTTAGATTAGGAACATGTTTCAATTAGTATACCTTATGCTTGCATTCATTCATTTGTCTTGCATGCACCGAGGCTCGGTGCATCATTGAAACTGCATTATTATTTTAATAATTCTTTGAATACGTGCTTAGACCGTATGTCTTGAATTAATTCATATGCCATATTAGTAGCAGAGCCTATTAATTGCATTCTTCGCATGTGTTGCATTAGACATCTTGTATAGTTAGGAATCATGCATATTTTTCTAACTCTTGTTTTCTTAGCTTGGAGTACTAGGTGAGTTTTTAATGCCTTAGCATACTTGCATGAGTGTGAATTTTGCCATGTCTAACATGCTTACCATGAGGCTAAATGCTTACTTGCTAAACTGCTTGAATGCTTGTGGATGAAGGTTTATTGTTTGAATTGGAATGATTCAATAAATGTATGTTTTAAGCCCACTTTGTTAAGTGGCAAATCAGTTTTAAACCCACTATGTTTGGTGGCAAATTCGTAAACTTTAAGCCCACTTGAATTGGCAAATTTAAGCCATTTTCGCAAAACAAACATGAAGTTGAATTTGTTCCAATCTAAGCAAATTAGTCTATACTTACTTGTGCACATCATATAGTAAAGCTAGTCTAATAATCGGAACTAGAGCACATAATGTTTATAAAAAATCATATCATGATTAGTAGAGGCCGGTCTTTGACTGGGTGAGCGAGGGTGCTCAGTTCATGACCTTCCCTTCTCGTACCTGAGTTCCCGAGCCGAGGCAACTTTGGTGATGACGAACACATGGCCTTTAGCACAAGTCATGGGTTTTCTAAATTTTCCCAAAAATAAAATATTTAGGTGGCGACTCTATATCTGGCAAAGCAGTCTAATTTTGGCACTTTTGATTCAAAATCAATTTTTCAAAACGATTTACCAGATTTAGACTCTTTGGTGTTTATCAGTTTCATATTGCACTTGTGAGATTAGATTCAGAACCATGCGAGTCTGAACTGTAGGGCTTCTTTTCGAGTTTCCAAAAGGAGGCGCGAAAAAGCCAAGCTACACACGAGCTATCAAATCACGTCGCTTCTGCCCACACCGCCTGACAGGTATGTCACCCAAGGCCAATTCATTACATTTTTGCTCCCTCTTTTCAGTTTTTAACAAAATTCTTTCTCTCTTTCTTTGCCTATTTGTACGAATCTTGTTGCTCTATGTATACAAATCTGATTTCCTGTTTTCTGTTTCATTTCTTTTTCTTTCCGTGATTCTAAATCACATGCTTTTTTGCTTTGTTGGTGCAATTTCCAGATTCTTGCCTTCGATTCTATTTTTGTAGCCCTAGGATTGGGATTTGCTTTAGAACTTATATCCTTAGGAAAACTGGAACAGATTTCCCCTTAGACTTTCATAAATCCTCACCCCTTTGCTTTCGAGGGTTTAGTCAAAGTCTTCAAACCTATACCAATCACTCTTTTTTGAACTCCAGTATCAATTACATTAAGCCGACATCATAGGTATGTTTAGGTGGAGGGTAGACACCCCTTCTAAACTAGAATACTTTAGGCAAGAGTTTTCCATTCAAGTCAACGTTTAACTTTTGTTGGCTAGAGAGGATGACTCTATTATGCCCGGGAATGATTACATGCCCTTTCCCATTGTCTCCATAATTGAGGGTGGTGTCAGGTTCACCCTTGATATCCTTTTTAGAGAGGTCCTCCATTACTACAAACTGAACCCCATGCAATTAGTTATGAACTCTTTTAGGATCATAAACGGCATCACCGATCTGGCATGTCAGCAAAATGCCTTTGATATCTAGTACTGTTATACCATGTGTAGCCTAAATACCAATAAAGATTATACATACTACCTCAAGTCAAGGTCCACACAATACAAGCTAATAGCCGACATCCTAGACTCAAATAAAGGCACGGGAGATGACTACCTAATTCTCTCAGGCAATTGGGAGTTTATGCCAGACGATGAGCTCCACCTCTTCCCATTGCGCCGAGAAGTTTCTAGGGATGACAAGGGTAAGGATTTAGTTCCCCCTAAAGTCCCTTCTCTATTATTTTATTTAGCAATCTTTCTATTACTTTGTTTTAACATTGTCATTTTGTCCTTGCAGCCCTTTCTCAGCCAGAAAAGAATTTTTGCCAGCTCTACATGTCGAGCAAGGACTTGGTTCACCTTCCCGGCTTATTGATTGAAGTTCGCAAGGCACCCATCCTCCTCAACTACATCCCGACATACAGGAGCCCTCTGCCTAATATCCCTCGCTAAAGCAAGTCCCCTCTGTCTACTACAACACCACTAGTTGCTTCATCACCAATGCCTGATCAAGCCTCCACTTCTCACCCAATGGACCAGCCATCCACTTCTGTCACCTGCTAATTTCTCCAGCCCAACGCCAGCGCTAACGCTGAGTTCCTCCTAATGCCCCTACAGGGAGAACTCGCAGCCACAGACGCCGAAGTCCTGTTATCTCGGTAATAGACCCATCCCATCCTCCAATTACCTTGCCAGCAATTTATTTTGGCCCTAGAATCACCATTGCCGCCACTGCCGACGAAATGGGTAGCACAAAAATTGTTCTTGATGACCTTCTCACTGACATACATCCCTAGCGTGGTGTCGGTCCATTCTTCTTCTCCCTCTAAAACCCAATCCAAACCCAAAGCCAAGAGGGTGAAAAGGGCTAAGTCTAAGGCCACCGCCACAGAAGTCAAATCTAAAGACACAGTGCCAATTTCCAAGTTGGCTGAAACTGAGAAGCGTTCATTTGAAGCCAAGAAAAGGCCTGCCGAGGCCAAATCATCGGGCGTGCCCTCTCCCAAAAGGTCGAGGTTAGAGAGCATAACTGCGCCCGGGGTTTTCTACACCGACGAGCCCTGGGCTCCCACAATCATGGTCAGAGACCAACCTCTGGTGGCCGATGATAATGCTCTGGAGAGTGTGGAGGTCGGGGTTGCTCTCTCTACTGTCGTTCTCCATCCAGCCGATATCAATCGCATGTTCGAGCTCATAAAGTACGAAAACTACGCGTTGATGATGCAGCACTGTGTTCTGGTAAGTCCTTATACTTGTATTCAATTTTTCAATTTATTTTTTATTCGTACTTAACAAAAAATTTATGTTTTCCTTTTCTTCTCGCAGGCCATTCAGCAATGTCATTCCTTTGCGGTCAAAGCTAAAGAGTTTAAGAAGGAATTAACTAGGAAGACCAAGGAGGCTGCCAATCTCCTTTCTTTCTTGAATCAGGCCAAGATCCGTATCCGAGGTCTGCTGGACTAGGCCAAAGCTACCCAAGCTACACAAAACAAGGCCGAAGACCATGTTGAAGCAGCTGAAAATGTTGTTACGGTAGCTAAGGATGAATTAAAAAAGGTTGAGGAGAAGATCACTAAGGCCTAGAGCAAGTTTCAGTCTGCGCTCGCCACGAAAAAAGCCAAACTCAAAGCGGCCGACGAAAAAGCCTATGCCAAAGAGGCGGCTGACGTCTACGATGCCTACAAGAGGCAAGTCAATTGAGCGTACAACAAGGGGTACATCCTTGGGTAGGTGGCTGCCTTGAAAAAGTTGTCCATTCCTGAGGACTCGCCTCTTCACGACACCAGCTGACTTGTTGTGCCATTCCCCCTTACTCCAAGCCAATTCAAGGATGAGGTTTGACGGTGAGGAAGATGCCGAAGCCGATAATGCCGAGGACGCAGTCGCCGAGGTCAATGCCAAAGAAGACAAAGCTGCTGGGGCCAAATCCCTAACTCTGAATGATCAAGTCCTAGACTTGACTCAAGATGAGGAGGATGAAGAGGTCTCCAGAGATAGCACTGCAAAGAAGGCTACCCAAGAGGCCGATATCCAATCCGTCGAGAAGAGTCTCGACCAGACTCTACTCGAGATTGACGCTGAAATTGAAGTCGAAAAATCCGCCCAGCTATCTGCCGAGGTCAATGCAACTCAAATTACCGAGGCAGGGCAGTCTCAGCAAAATGTTTAGAGTTTCATGTACTTAGGATTTTTTTTCTTTTTCTGAACTTTATTTGTTGTACTCTTTTTCTTGAACAATAGTTGTAATAGTTGTTTATTGGGCCAAAGTGCCATCTGTAGACGTCCCCGAACGCATCCCGGGGAAAGGAGTGCAAGTCCCCCCCGTTCTGGTTCGATATTGGGTCACTATAGTTCGAAGGACTCAAATGTCATGGTTCTCAATCTTGAACCAAAGAGTCCAAATCCGGCAAATCGATTTTGAAAACAAATTTTTTTTAAAGAAGTGCCAAACATGGACTGCTTTGCCAGATACAGAGTCGCCACCTAAATGTTTTTTAAATGGGAAATTTAGGAAACCCTGACTCGGTGCCAAAGGCCACGTGTCCGTCATCACCAAAGTTGCCTCGGCTCAGGAACTTGGGTACGATTGGGGAAGGTCACTTCGTGAGCACCCCCGCTCGCCCGGTCAAAGACCGGCCTCTACTAACCATGATATCTAGTTTTGAAAACATTATGCGTTCTTATTCTGGTTATTAGACTAGATTTACTATGTGATACGCACAGCATACAAGTATAGACTGAGTCGCCTGAATTGGAACAAGACACTTCGTGTCTGTTTGTTTGAAAACGGTTTGATGGTGCTACCCGCAGGTAGGCTAAGACGTGGATTTGCCACCCTCAGGTGGGCTTAGAAAACATGATTTTGCCACTATCTAGTGGGCTTAAAACAAACATTTTATGAATTGTCCCAATTCAAGTAACTCAACCTCCACCCACAGGCATTCAAGGCAGTTATATCACATAAGCATTTAGCCTCATGGTAAGCATGCTATCATGGCAGTCACTCACACGCATGCAAGGATGCTAAGGCATAAAACTCACCGAGTACTCCAAGCCAAAACAGAAAACCGATTAGAAATCATGCATGATCCTAAATGTACAGAAATGCCTAATGCAACACATGCAAAGATGCAACTATAGCAGGCTCGGCTGTCCTAAACATGGCATATGGAATGCTACAACTAACACGTATTCAATTTGGAATTGAAATACAAATGCAGTTTGTATGATGAGCCGAGCCCGGTGCGTGCAAAACAGATGAATGATGCAAACATGCTGTCATACTGTATGCTAATTGAAATATGCCCTACATCTAACCATCATAAGCGGATAAATAAAATGGAAGAAAGAAGCGGGGGTTGGAAGACATACATCACACTCACCCACACTTATTACAATTATGCCCTCGCGCGGAGGGTCCGAATAAATAATAATACAGTCCGAAATAAAAGAATAATACAGATTCCTAATTAATTAACAGATTAACTAAGAAAAATCAGAATCGCATGCAAGCCGGTGCCTTGACTCGCTAGGATAATGAGATGATGCATGTTTGGGCTGCTTTGCGTGGAAATCCACGGCGATGCCCCGATTAGCCTCTGTTTGCAATGTTTCTCGAAATGCGTGCCAGACTCCGAAAAGTTGCTGATATTTCATTTTGCTGTAACAGAGAGCAGGAAAGGGGCATAGCAATGTATTTCACAAATATATGCATGCCTCGATTCTCGTGCCACCAATCATGCATCTCGATGTATGATGGCCGAGGAATCGGATTACACAACTCAATATAGGATGAATGCAGATGAATGTTACAACAAAACCTAACTCCATCATGGGTAATCCGGAGTGTCGGTGACTTGGGAATTGAGACCCATTCCGTCACTCGGAGTACGAAACGTGCCTCATTTCCCGTGCCCGGGCTAACTTCTATCCCGAACATGATGCAATATGCATGATATGCATGAAATGTAGCTAATATGCAATCCTAACATACACAATGTCGTGGAATGGCATACACGCTAAACGAGGTAACACACAATCAAGCATACACAATGCTACGGATGAAATGACATACACAATACAGTAATGGGCTTATACCAACATGAGAGAGCCTCAGCCACACTCACATAAGAGGCCATCGGATAATAAAAAGAAGTGCCTCAAAATGCGTGCACACGGGCACGCAAACTGAGGCAATGACATAAAGGCATGAAACGGCCTGAAATATGATATACAATGAGACTAAAATGAGATGTCTCGAAATATGTGCCCACGGGTACGCAAACCGGGAAAATGACATACGGAATGCAACAGGACTAAAATGAGATATGCGATGCAATATGGGCTTACACCAACATGAGAGAGCCTCAGCCACACTCACATAAGAGGCCGAGAGATGAAAATGAAGTGCCTCGAAATGCGTGCACACGGGTACGCAAATCTAGGCAATGGCATACGGAATGCAATGAGACTAAAATGGCATACAGGATGCAAAATAGACTTATACTAACATGAGTGAGCCTCAGCCATACTCACATAAGAAGCCGTCGGATAAAAGTGAAGTGCCTCGAAATGCGTGCACACGGGCAAGTAAACCGAGGCAATGGCACTAAGGCATGAAATGGCATGGAAATGATATGCAAACATGCAAATGAATTTTGGCACTGAAATGTGGGGGAAAACAGCCCCGAAATGAGGCGAAAGTACACCCGATGCATTAAATGGCCCCGAAACATGAATTTAGGCACCCGAAATGGCCTATAGCTATACCAAACATGCACAATATAGACATAGAATGAAAATACAGTAGCAAGGAAGCCCCAAGAAAAGCATTTTTCAGTCATAAAAAGGGCTAAACAGCAAGCACACATAGGATTAGGCAAGTATGCAAAAATGGCTTCGCAAGAGGGGTATTGAAGCAAGTGATACATGCGATGCCCAAATGGAAAAATACCCTTCTACAACACTGATGAGGGACTAAAAATATGAACATTTACAGCATATGACATCCCCCAAATCAGTATGAAAACATGCTAAAAATGTCATGCAAGAACTAGGATACATAAGGCTATAACATGAGGTACCCTAAACATTCATCAAACCAGCAAAGACCCTTAATAAAATATGTCAAGAAGATCAAAATATGACTCTTTACAGCTCTGATTATGGCCGAAAACAGAAGCTAGATAAGCTTAAAAAAGCATGCAAAAATGGGGGTCAAAGAGGGGTATAATGACAAGTATAACATGGGGACCCCCAACAACATTGATTCCTTCTACAATGTTGTAGGGGGACACAAAATAAGCTTACTCACAGTTCATGACATGCTCCAAAACAGACTACATGTAGGCCAAATAAATCATGCAAATTTACGGTAAATAAGAGGGATTATGAAGTAAGTGCAAGATAGAGGACACAAACAGGGTTGATCCCTTCTTCAATGTTGAAGAGGGGCTCAAAATAGGCCCATTTACAGTTTACATTATGCTCTAAAACAGAACACTCATAGGCTAGAAATAGCATGCAATATTGTGACATATAAGATGATATTGAAGCAAGTGCAAGTTAGGGATCTCAAACAGGGTTGAGCCCTTCAACAAAGATGAAAATGAGCTCAAAATAGGACCACTTTCAGTATCGGTCAGAGCTCAAAACAGTGTAGAAATAGGGCCAAGAAGTGAACCAAAAATGAGCTAGAAAAGAGGGGTGGAGTACTTACCCTTGTAGACAAGTCTTGGCTGCCTTTTTGCTTGAAGAATGGATGCCTCCTAGCTGCTGGAAAGCTCTCCTAGCTTCTGGAAATAGAGTAGTGGTGGTGGTGCTTGATGGTGATGAAGAAATGGCACCAAACTTGAGAAGAATCCAAGAGATGGAGATGGATATGTGTCTAACCTCTTAAGAGAGTTTTTCTAACCCTAGCCTAAGAGTTGGGAGGCCCCTTATAAGGACCAAAAAAGGAGGGCAAAGGTGGAGGGAAATGCACCCAAGTGTTCCCCTCCAAAATATCCCCCGGATCTGAGATCTTTCTGGGGAAACAATTTACACACCAGAAGTGTGGACTGAGAGGGTCATGGCCGGCCTCCTACTTTTCTTGCAGGTGGCCGCCCGGCCACCCCCTATGGCCGACCGGCTAGGGGTCAAAAGGGTCACTGTGAATTTCTGGCCGGCCACCTGAAAAAGGTGTCCTCCCATGTGTGTACAACAAGGCCCTGTGGTTGGAATTTGGCAACTCTGAAACAGGAGAGACAACATGCCACTTTTAGAAGGGGTTCAAAAGGTCCAATTGCAATTACTGGCCGGCCATGTGTTTTTAGGGTCCTCCCATGTGTGTACAACACAAATATGTGGTTTTGGCTCGAAGAAAATGGCCCTAGGGTGTTCAACATTAGCCCGGAAGTGAGAAAAACGGGCGCCGGGGGGCGCCGGAGGAGCATAACTGGTTGCTGAGACAATTGCTGGCCTCCCACCCTCCAGTGATCTTCCTGGTGATAAAACAGAGGTACCTGCCAAAAATGAACAAAAACCGATGCAAAACGAATGCTCGGGGGCCAAAACACGCAGTTCGGGATCCCGAAAACCGGCCGTTAAGCACCGAAAGTGGTGTTTGGCCACGAAGTGGGTATCTAAGACCCCAGTGTCCCTCGAAAGGGAGTAAATGAGATGCATGCCAAAAACCGGAGGAATCGGAGATGGTTGGGTGGTCCCGAACCGAGGCACACGGCCTGACGGCTCCGAAAACCGGGAACCGGGCTCCGAAATGGGCAAAATGGCCTACGGCCACGAAATGTAGCCCACGGCCACTGAGAGATGGTCTACGGGACCTCTCCCTCCCCTCAGGAAAGAAAACAGAGAAAACCGAGTCCGGTTCGCAAACCGAGGCAAGGCACAGAAGAGAGTTCGGAAGTCCGGAGGCAGGGCGCACGGCCGCGACTCTGAGGCTTCTGAACGAGCACAATATGCAACATCACCAAGCGCTCAATCGGTGACGTCTGAGTCTTAAGGTCGGTCAAAAATGGGGTGTCTACACCATCTCTATACGTTGGACAAGTTATCTTTCATGCTAGGCCGATGTGCTTTTTGTTTTGTATCTGAACCAGTTTCTTCTATGAATGCACATCTTCTTTTTTTTACTAAGTGTTGAATGCTTTGTCTCTTTAAGCTTTATCTATCTTCATTGTCTAGTATTGTTCTATACTTAGAATATTATTGCAATTCCTCCAAGTACACCTCAATTGTGTAATCACTTCGGGTTAGAACACGTCTGGCATGTATCACCTCGAATCCACTTTATCTCGGGTGCACCCTTAGTTGGTCATCTCGGACCAACTTACCTCGACGGTCACCTTTAACTATGATCTCGGCCATCGGGCTCTTTAAAGAATTCTTTGAATGACATCTCAACAAGTATTGGCCTCCTTACTTGTACTTACTACTCTTTGGTAAGACTTCACCTTTCTATTTAGTTTTTGTTTGACAAACTCATTAGTTATCTCAGGTAACAAATACCTTAGATATCCCCTGATCTAGTTACCTCAGCTGACTCCAACTTGTAAATTGTTGTCAAAAATTTCAACAAGTATCAAGCTTGTTCCTCATTACTGCTTCTTGTCCCCTAATGTGAATCTAAGTATCACTTATATTCACATTAAGCATGCATCTCTTTTTTTGTTGCCGAAGTCTGATTCAAACAAATCTTAGCCGAGGTTTTCTACCTCGGTGTCTCTGTTAATTTGACTAGATCAAACTTAGTTCAACTCTGCTGTCATGGCAAGTCCAAGTTATTTATCATGTCTCTTTCGAAAACATCGCTAACTTAATTCAACTCTATCGTATGCAAGTATAATTCAACTCTACTATATGATAAGTCTAAGTTATTTGTCATGTTTCATTCAGAAACATCACCAACTTAGTTTAACTCTATCGTATGGCAGGTATAATTCGACTATACTATATGATAAGTCTAAGTTATTTGCCATGTTTCAATCGGAAACATCATCACAAGACTGTTCAGTCCTATAGCACAAATTTTAAATTCGTAAAAACAAAATCAAACTAGTACTTTATTAAAACTTTGGCTAATAAAATCATGACATAAATCTCAAAAAACAATAACTAATGATAGAAAAACTTCAGATTGCAAGTGTTCCAAGGTCGTGGCAACTCTTTGCCATTAGCGTCTTCAAGCCGATATGCTCCATTGCCGGCAATCGAGACGGTTCTATAAGGCCCCTCTCAGTTTGGGCCAAGTTTGCCCTCCCTAAGATCCTTCTTGTTACCGAAAATTTTCCTCAAGACAAGATCCCCAACTTTGAACTCTCTTAGGTTGACCTTTTTGTTGTAAGCCCTAATAAGCTGCTGCTGGTATGCCCCCAGCCGAATTGCTACTCTCTCCTTTCTTTCTTCTAAGAGATCCAGATCTCAGGCCAAGAATGTGTAGCGATCCTAATTTTTTGTAGGTCATTTATTTATTTTTTTTATTTTTATTATTATTATTATTATTATTATTATTATTATTATTATTATTATTATTATTGTTATTATTATTACTTTATTTTAATTTTGGCTTTATTAATTGCGTGATTACATGGGAATTTAATGTGTTATTTAGTTAATTTAATGTGTTGTTTAATTAATTTAATGTGATATTTAATTATATATAATCAATTAGAATAGTTATATATATACATATCTTTTTTTACATATATATAAAAGGTGTTATATATATATATATATATTGATGTTATATTATATATTTATAGATGTTGTATTTAGGTATAATAGGAAAATAGGTTATCTAGTAAACAAAACAAAAAGAAAGAGAGGGTTTTGTTTGTGCTGCTGAGAGAGGGAGAGAGAGTAGTCAACAAAGAAAAAGAGGAGAGGTAGAAATAGCGGGAGTGAAAGGAGAAGAAAAAAAGGGGATTAGGATTTTGTTTTGGTGGCTCCATTAGTTCTTCAAATAATTCTTTGATCTTCAAAAAAGCATTGTGAGTGCAAAACCTACTTCCCTTGATTTATGTTTATTTTGTTGTTTTTATTTATTTATTTATTTGATGTTGGTTTGATATGGTATTTGTATGAAGATAATGGATTGATTTCAATTATTTTAATTAGTTATGTATGCAAGGTTTTGGGTTTTTTTTTTTTATGTATTTATTTTTTGGTTATAATCACACTCATGATTATATGAAAATTGAAATAAACTTAGAACCCATAGATATTGGTTAGATGATGGATTGATTCTTTGTTTTTATTTATTTATTTGATATGAGTTTGATTTTGTATATGTATGTAGATGATAAATTGATTTTAATTATTCTGATTAGTTGTGTATGCCAGGTTTAGGGTTTTTATATGTATTTATTTTATGGTTATAATCACACTCATGGACATATGAAATTAAAATAAATTAGGAACCCATAAATAAATTCCTTACATTCCACCATGATTTCATAGATTGTTGTTTTATTTGAGTATTGGTAAGAAAGAATGTATAAAAAAAAAAGAGATAAGGATTATGAGATTTATTTGAATGCCTTAGGCTTGGCATTGTTGTGTTTGTTCTTATGAGTAGATGAGAGATTGTGTATATATATATATTGTTGCCTCATTCTCAGGAATAGACGAGTGTTTTGATTTACACGCGTACGTATATGCTAACCATCTGGGGAGTGTGAGTCAAACTCAAGACGATATCCCCGTGCAAGTTTAGCTTCGGAGCGGTGTTAGGTATACGGGAGGCACATGGGATATATGTGTAGGCCAGAAATGAAACGGCCGAAGTGGTGGAGTTAAGGTACAAAGAATTAAATATGAACTTATAAGTATAGTTTGAATTGTATTGATTTGTACATCTTGAAAAATAGTAAACGACCTCAATAAATTATGAAATTTGAGCAGAGGCATGTATACGTGATTCTAGACAACTTTTGTGTTTTAACTTTTTATTAAAAAGATCGATTAAAACTTATAATTGGATGATCTTGTTTACAACAGTTTTTATTCATTTTAGCAATGCATATTTTAGATGTTGTTTTAACTCACGAAACGAGCTCATTTTTATTGATTTCGTGTAAACTAAAGTAAAACATTATTCTGAACACTTTTTGTGTTTTGAACGTTTCTGAAAAACATCATCTTAGGGCAGTTTCTTTCAGTTTTCAATTCCAAATTTTTTGATCGAATTTCGTCTAGGTTCTTCTATTAAGTTTTTCTCTCAACCTGTTGAGTTTCTACTAAATTCGTTCACATTGCCTTCTAGTAAATTTAATTCTGTACAACTTTTGTTCTTTGAGTTTTGGCCAATTCAAATTATTTAAGCAAGAAACAGGACGTTTTTATACTTCTTCAGTAATTTACTTATGATTGAATTATACTAACTTTATTTTTTTTGCAAAATGATGGGTCTTACTAACTTTTTATGCAGGGCTGACCCACCATATTTTTATTTTTATTTTGTTTATTTTATACTCAATTTATATTTAGTTGTATACAGGCAAGAAACTAAATACCACCGTACTCAGGAAACTACCCATTCCTCTCGGTGCAGATGGAACTACTTGTTTTGTCTCGTAACAAGAATTAAATGTATTTTTGTTTGTGTCTGGTGGACACGTGGGTGTCAAATATTTGTACTCATACCAGTATACTTATATACTGACCTGTTTCGTTTCTTGGCAACTCGGGTGCGTTCTGTTTGAGCGCAGCCGAACTTCATTTGCAAGATTAGTTGGGACTACGGTGATAACGAGAAATAACTATAGTTATTGGACATGTCTCTTGGACTTATTTTTCTTTCTTGAGCTTAGGGTTGATATTAGTTTATTGTATTTATTATTTTTTTTATGACCTTAATATTTTGGCAATTTGGCATTGTGGGTTATTTTTCAACTTTACATTATTTAAGTTATTTTGGCTAGTTATTGTTACTTTAATGTTGGAGGTATTGGATAGTTATAAATTTATGGTGGATGGCTTGGTTGCCGTTTTGTTAGTTTTTTTTATTTTTATCCCTTGTAATCTTTTGAGATGGAAATTTACTTAAACCCTTTGGAGACTTAAACATTTAGATTTTGTTTCATCCCTAAGATTTGGATGATGGAATATTGATTGGGATTTAGTCATAATTTAATATTTAATTGTCCAAATTTTGAGGGCGTAATAGAATGCCTAGCTGGCCCCATTCTCCACTCCCTGGGTTCTAATTCCAGGGATGCTGACCTCTAGTAGGATAACTACTTCAGTGCCATAAGCCATGGCAAAAGGAGACTCCCCAGTTGATCTTCTCGGCATAGTCCAATATGTCCACAGCACATTGGGAAATTCCTCCAAGATGGTCTTGTTAAATGCTTCTACCTGACCATTACTCTGGGAAAAACTAAGAGTAGAGTAATAGTTTTTAATTTTGTACTTTACACAGAAGCTCTTGATTAGCTTACTGTCAAACTAGGTGCCATTATCTGCTATAATGGCCCTTGGGATCCTGAACCTGGTAATTATGTTCTTCCAGATAAAGTTTTTCACATCAATATCTCAAATCTTCGCAAGATTTTCTACCTCAACCCACTTTGTAAAGTAGTCTATGGTTACTAGCAAGAACTTTCTCTGTCCAGTTGCCTGGGGTAGTGGTCCCACCAGGTCCATGCCCACTGGGCAAACGGCCAAGGACTAGACATTGGGTTTAGATTTGTTACTGGCTGATATATCAAAGGTGCAAACCTTTGACACTTCTCACACTTCCTGACATAGGCTTCAACATCCTTTTGCATGTATGGCCACCAGTATCCCTGGGATATGGCTCTATGGGCAAGTGACTTGCCCCCTGCATGGCTTCCACAAACTCATTCATAGATTTCATATAAAAAGTCCTCTACCTAAGAAGGGTGCACACACCGAAGTAGAGGTCCAGTGAAGGATCTTCTGTATAAATGGCCTTCTGTTGATAGGTAAAACCTGGCCAATTTCAACCTAGTTTTGTGAGCCTCTTTTCAGTCGTCTGGCAGTCTGCCCTCTCTGAGGAACACAACTATGGCATCCATCCAGTTGGGACTCATTTCCACACACATTGCTTCATACTCTATTATACAATTGGTCCTGTCAGATAATTAACTATGATTGTTGTAACGCCCTTAAAATAATACATAAATCAATCATTTATAAGATTCCAAAATCATAAAAGAGATATTATATTTCCATTCATCAGAGTATTTTCTACAAAAAGTATTACATGTTGACGACAAAAGTAAATGCCCTACAGGCTTACAACTTTCCAAGTCAACACTTGGTTACAACAAAAGAGGGTCAGAAGCCCCTTTACAATTAAAGCCCTTGGCTTGGAAATAAAACATGTAATACAGAAAAATAACAACAAAAGGAAGCCTACAGCCTCTAAACTATCCAAGCTAGATCCTTGGAGGCGATATATCACCTGAACCTGAAAATGATGTCCCATATAGGGTGAGCCAAAGCCCAGTAGAGATACGCTAAACATAATATGAGAAATAACTAAAACATTAGTATTCAATAAATGTTTAACAGTTTGAAACTATCTCAACCCCTTTTTCCATATTCGATCAACGTAGATTTCCATACATCTATTTACATGTACAACCGTGTTTCAATTCATTTCCATTTCTTTATCTCAATCAAATCAACAACATAGTACATTATTTATCCAAACAATTCAAAATGAGACTACAACTCATATTATCAACACTTCTATCATCAACAATTTCAAATGAGACTACAACTCATAAAGGCAACACTTCAATTCATCAACATCATTCAGATGTATATAAGATTTCGGGGCTTTCACCCTGGATACTCCAGCCAACTTAATTATCAATGGAGTCCATCCCCTATCTCCTCTCAAACAATAGAGTACATCCCCTATCTCCTCCCAAACCATGGAGTACATCCCCTATCTCCTCCCAAACAAAGATACATATGCAATGTATTTGAACACTTTTATCATAAACAATGATTATTTAATGCACATATTCAATGTGTTATTCCAACCGTCATATGCAATGACATATTCCAGGTGATTAGTTTTAGTTTACCTAATCATCATGCAATGTCTACAACAATCAAGACTATCCTCCATCAATAGCCCAAAACAATTATTTCTAAACAGATAATAAATTTATCAACCGATAAATTTTCAATCTAACTACACCATTTAATCCCAATTCCATCCAATTTCATGATTTTCAAATCAATTTCATATTCTCACAATTACCAAATTAATTATACAAATTTAATCAATTACATCTAATTAGGGCACTTTCCCCCTTTTCTCAACTTTAGCCCTAAGGCTCAATTTCCTCAATTTTATACCAATAATCCCATTTACCAAAGTCTCACATAGACATGGAGCTCAACAATTGAAAACCCCATTTCTATAATTTCAAATTCAAACCCTAACCTTCCAAAATCTCCATATTTCACTCTTTATATAAAAAGACTAAAATTTATGTTAAAACTCATAAAGACAAGTAGTTTATCCCTACCTTAATGAAGAGACTCAAAGGAGATGATAAAGAAGACTCAAGATGCTCCAAATCCAAGAATTTTCGGATCAAAATGTAGCCTACGCGATACTTCACCCTTTTTACAAAGGAAGTAGGGTAGAAACCCTCTAGATCAAGTGTATTTGTAGAGAGAAGGAGTGTATAGAGAGAGAGTGTGACAAATTTAGGGTTTGAGAAGAAAAGAAGATCAAAAAGTGTGAAAGGAACCCGCTGCTACGATCTGATATACTCAAGGCTCGCTCGACCGAAGAAGTGGTCGCTCGAGCAGACAATGCGAAGCTTCAGGTATGCAACCCAGAAGCACGCTCGAGCGCAGGAGTCCTTGCTCGAGCGAAGAAACACAAAACATAGAGCTCGCTCCCTTGAGCGACAAAAGCCTCGCTCGAGCGAAGATTAGCAACCTTCAAGTCCAATCTAGATGCAGACGCATGCTCGAGTGCAGGAGTTCTCGCTCAAACCAAGAGACACGCCACTCAAAGCTCACTCGAGCGAAGGAACCCTGGCTAAAGCGAAGGAACTAAAACACAAAGCTCGCTCGAGCGACAAAAGCCTTGCTCGAGCGAAGAAACCAAAATTTGGATAGCAACCATTTGTTCCAACACCTAACCAACCTGTTTCAAACCTGTCCAACACATCCCAAAACTCAAATACAAAGAATCAAAGGATGGAAACGAGAATAAGACAACAACATACAACCACTAGACCCGAGTCAGGAACACAATATATGACGGGGAAAATCGGGATCGCTATAACTGATTGTCCTTGGTTCCCCTGACTTTATTGCACTAGCCAGGTTTACCAAGGCGTCGGCGTGGCTATTATAGACGTGCTCCCGGGAACTCCCCGACATTCGCGCTCGCGATGAGGCGGCGCGAATCTCGTCTTGTTCTGAGCTATTACTATAGTTCGGACTCAATGTCACGGTTCTAAATCTAATCTTACAATGTGCGATGTAAGACGGATAAATCACCAAAGAGTCCAAATCCGGCAAATCATTTTAGAAAATTGATTTTTATAAAGAAGTGCCAAACATGGACTGCTTTGCCAAATACAGAGTCGCCACCTAAATATTTTATTTTGGGAGAATTTAGGAAACCCTGACTCATGCCTGAGGCCACGTGTCCGTCATCACCAAAGTTGCCTCGGCTCGGGAACTTGGGTACGAGAGGGGAAGGTCATGCAATGAGCACCCCCGCTCGCCTGATCAAAGATCGGCCTGTACTAAGCATGATATTTTGTTTTTGAAAACATATGTGCTCTTATTCCGGTTAATTAGCTAATCTTACTACGTGATGCGCACAGCATACAAGTATAGACTAGATCGCCTGATTTGGAACAAAACATTGCATGTTCATTTTGTTGAAAACGGTTTGAAGTTTGCTACTCGCAAGTAGGCTAAAACGAGGATTTTGATGAATTGTTCCAATTCAAGTAATCCAACCTTCACCCACAGGCATTCAGGCAGTTAATCACATAAGCAGTTAGCCTCATGGTAAGCATGCTTAACATGGCAGTCAATAACACACATGCAGTATGCTAAAGCGTAAACACTCATAGTTTACTCCAAGCCAAAACAAAGAACTAGTTAGAAATCATGTATGATCCTAGTTCATGTTAAGATGGTTAATGCAACACATGCGAAAATGCAGGTAAAATAGGCTCGGCTATTCTAGAATGTCATGTGAAATGTGACTTGTTAACATGCTGTTGAACACGAATTCAAGTAAATGTATTGAAAGTACAATGCAATTAGTATGATGCGCCGAGCTCGGTGCATGCAATACAGATGAATGGATGCACGCATGCAAGCATAAGGTATGCTAAATAAAATATGCCTTAACACTAACCATCGTGAGCGGTTAAGTAAAAGGGAGAAAGAAATGGGGATTGGAAGACATGCATCACACACACACACGCTTATTGCAACATTAAACCCTCTCGAGGGAGGGACCGAATAAGAAGCTAACTAGCTAATCTAAGCTAATTAAACTAATTATTACAAAACAATTAATTAACTAATCCTAGCTAACTAATTATTACAAAACAAATTGAGATAGCTAAACGCATTAACTATGAAGGGTACAAACCAAAGCGAAAGCTAGCTATCTAAGCATGGCAGCTAAAGAAAACAGTAAATCAGGAGCCTCAGAGGGAGAGAAATGCATGCAAGCCCGGTCGCCTCGTTTGGAAATCCAATGCAATGCCCCGATTTGCCTCTGTTTTCATTTGTCCTTAGAAACTTGCACCAAGCTCCAGAAAGCTGAAACTCCACCTTGGGAGACCTATGGGAGGGTGGCCGACTAGTTGTTGAGGAAGGAGACCACCTGCTGACCACTTTCTTTGTTGAAAGCCAGAAAAAGTGGTCGGCCAGCTAGTTTTTCTGGCCAGACCGATTCTTCTTCTTGAATTCCATTCTTTGTCAAACAGAGAGCAAGAAAGGGCATGGCAATGTATTTGCAAGATATGTGTACACAACCACCCTCCCTATCATGTCATGAACTCAAGGGAGTGTAGTTCTTGACCCTCGGACCACCAATCGCGCATTTCAATGCGTGATGGCCGAGAGGCGAAGTTGCACAATTCAATATAAAATGAATGCACAAGTAAACACATAAGGCCTAAAACTCTATCATGTATGATCAAGAGTGTCGGCGACTGGGAATTAAGGCACGTTTCACCACTTCAAGTATGAAACGTCCCTCTTTTCTCGTGTTTGGACTAACACCTATTCCAAACAAAATGCAACAAATAACATGGCATACACAATGCGACTCAACCATGCAAGTATGCAATACAACTTAAGCATGCAAACATGTAACGCAATATGAACAACCTAACAAGGCTAATGACATGCACAATGCTAATGCATGCAACAAATAGCATATACAATGCAAATGAACTATATGGCATGCATAATGTAATGTAAGATAGCATTCTTAATGCAATGTAACATGATTAACTTAACAAAGCTAATGACATGCGAACAACGCTAATGCATGCATGCACAATGCAATGCAATAAGGGCAACTTAGCAATGTTAGGAACATGCATGCTCAATGCAAAGAAACAACTTGGCATACACAATGCAAATAACCACATAGCATGCACAATGCGATGTAAGATGGCATACTCAATGCAATGAACAATAAGCATGCGAGCAACATGTAAATAAACATGATAAATGGACTTAAACCAAAAAGGGGTAGACCTTAGTCATGCCCAAATCAGTGGCCATAAAACCAAAACAAAGGCACCAAAGGACAAGGAATGCATGCACAATGCATTGGCCAACCAACTAGGCCCAAGAGCACAACTCTCAAGAGTGCTCAAAGAGTGACAAAATGTGCAAGTGTGACAACACTAAGTGCACTAAAATTAGACAAGAAATGATGCCCAAATCACTTAAACAATGCAAGTAAAGCATGCTAGGGTCCTAAAGCATGAAAGCTAATAAAGAGGACTACAAATGAGGCATGCAATACATGGTAAATAAGCATGAATTAAGCATGGACAGAGCTCAAGTAGGTCAAAACAAAGGCCTAAACATGCTGAGATGAGGACTCAAAGACCTAGGAATGCAAGCATACAAGCTAAGCCATAAACTAGGCAACAATGCACAACACTCAAAGACACTTAAAGAGTGAATGAAGTGGGAACATGACAATGCTAAAAGCTCTGAAATGTCATGTTAGATGATACCAAATCATGTACACAACACAAATAAAGCATGCAATAGTGCTCAAAGCTTGAAGCAAGCAAAACAACCAAAATCAGAGCTAAAGCATGTTAACATGGACAAAAGCTTCATGAAGTTAAGCCAAAAGCATGCTAGAATGACATGTTAAAACATGATGCATGTTAGGCTATTTCATGGAAATACACTACAAGTGCATGGAGCATGCAAAGGGTGACCAAACCAAACCCTAACAAAGGTATGATATGGAAAAACATCACCAAAAACATGCTGAAATGGAAAGAAAACAAGCTAGAATGACATGCTACTTCATGAAGCATACAAAGCTAGTGTGTGTGATTTACACTACAAGTGTATAAAGCATGCAAGGGATGACCAAACCAAGCAAAAAAAGTGGTAATCCTCAGCAAAATAACCACAAATACATGCTAAGAACAAGCCAACACAAGCTTAAAACACATGCTCAAACATGAGGCATATATGGCAAGTATTCAAAATACAAGGAGAGGGGATGACCCTCTCCTATTTAAGACCCCAAAACCACCTTTCCACCACTAAAAGTCCTCTGGATTTTAGTGGTAAAAAGGTCATGCAAAGGCTACAACAAGAGCCTAAATGGATGGCTCCAAACAATGCCTAACAAGGCCTAAAAGGGGGTAGACAACCCTAAACACAAAAGTGACCTTAAACAAATTTTTAAAGCACACAAAAATAGAACTTTTTCCAGTTAAGAGTTAGTCATAAAACAGCATGAAAAAGGGTCCAAAAGCTTAACCAAGAATGGGGGATTTAAGGGTTAAAGACTCACCCTTGAAGACCACCTTCACTATTGCAACTCCAGCACACTTTTTGGACCAAAACCAGTCCAAGAACTTCAAGAACAACCTCAAGGGACCTCAGCTCCAAGGGTAAGGTGTTTGAGTGTGTGTTTGTGTGTTAAAGTAAGACAAAACTACACTTTTGAACACAAAATAAGAGCAAAATGAAGAAGTATAGATACAAAGCTATATGTATCACTCAAGGAACTTTTTTCTGAACCTAGAGGAGGGAGGAGATGGTTCTCTCTTATAGAGAACCAAAAGCAAAGCTTCTTGGAGAAGCTAAGGTTCAAGGAAATCCTTCCATACATATGAAGGATAGCTTCAGTGCCCTCCAACAACTGAAGGAAAATATCTCCAAAATTGTGGCAAAAAGCAACCGACCATTTGAAGTGGTCGGCCAGGCCGACCACCACAAGTGGTCTCTCAAGACAACAAGTGGTCGGCCATGGTGGGAGATGATCAGCACACTGAAAATAAGCCAGGGGTGGGGTGGTCGACCAGAAAAGATGGCTCAAAAACCAAGGAGACTAGTTATCAGATCAGAAAACTGGCTGGCGGGAAGAAAAGTGGTCTCCAAGGAAAAAAACTGGTCTTCCACCCTTGTACCACCTTCCAAACAAGGAAAACAAGGTTTGTACCAAAAACAAACCAAAACGGATGTAAGACAAAAGTTCAGGAGGCAAAGCGCAGCCGGGAGCCTCAAAAACTAGCTGACAAGCACCAAAAGTGGTCTCCCAAACCACAGTGGCCCTTTAGGCCAAGGAAATAAGGTGTGGTTCAAAAACCATGCCAAACGGAGAACGTTAAGCGGTCCCGAGACAAGGCACGCGGCCGAAGGCTCCGAAAACTGAAAACCAGTCTCCAAACGGGAAAAGTGGTCTACAACTATGAAAAGTGGTCTACGACCAGAAAGAGATGGTCTACAAGACCTCTCTCTCCCTCAGGCAAGGAAAACAAGGCTTGGTCCGCAAACCGAGCCAAAACACAAAGAGTTCAGAGGCCCGGAGGCAAGGCTCTCTGCCAAAACTCCGAAACCTCGAAACGAGCATGACATGCACTATCATCGAGCGCTCAATCGATGACGTCTGAGTCTTAAGGTCGGTCAAAAATGAAGCGTCTACAGCTATTATCATCTCGGCTAACCTCTTGTAGCCTACAATCCTGGAATAGTGTTAGCAGTCTGACAACCTCTTCAACATAGGCTATCATCCTTTCATCTCGGGTTGCATACTCGCTCATAGCTTAATTTACAATAAGCTGGGAGTCACAGAAGACCACCACCTCATCGGCTTCCATTGCTATTCCTAGCCTTAGTCCAGCAATCAATGCTTCGTACTCTACTTCGTTGTTTGAGGCCTTGAATCCCAAACGAATTGATTGTTCTATCATTCGCCCCTCTGGCAATACCAGAACCACTCTTGCCCCTGCTCCTTGATGGCTTGAATTTCCATCGATAAACAGGCAAAAGGAATCGCTGATGTAATTGTCGCAGGGTTTGGTTTCTCTTTCTTCTTTACTATGCTGCTGGTATGGGGTTCTTTGGCCCCAGTTGAGTTTCCTCTGGTTTCCCTGGGCACCCCAAGCCATGGCTCACCGGAGCCCGACATGGGATGACACCAAGGATGAACTCAACCACAAAGTCGGCCAGAACCTGGCCCTTGATTATTGTTCTAGGCTTGAATTCCAAGTCATATTAGCCCAGCATCACTGCCCATCTGGCTATTCTTTTTGTCAGATCTCCATGCTGCAATAAGGGTTTCAAGGGATGCTCAGTCAGTACCACAATCTTGTGGGCTTGGAAATAGTGATTCAATTTTTTGGAAGCCATTACCAGGGCTAGTGTTAACTTCTCTAAGGGTAGGTACCTGGTTTTTGCACTTGTAATGGTTTTACTCACATAGTATACCGCCTTTTGTTCTCCTTCATCTTCTCGGATTACCACTACACTCACTGTGTGATGACCCCATCACGTATAATAATTAGCACATAATTAATTAAGGAAATTTAAATTTTAATTGCCTATTATTCTAATTCGTATATGATTCTATTAAGGATTTATTTTGGAATTAGAAATTGAAAGCCTAAATAGCTCAAGAAGGTATAATTGGTGACTTGAATTATTTTAATTTTGAGTATCGGACCCTATGAGAGTTTGATTAAAAATCTGATTCAGATTGATAAATTTAAATATAATTAATCGGGCTTTAAAGGAAGTCAAATAAACTAATTAAATTATGTGGGATTTGTGATTAGTTATGATTGATTTAATTATGTGTTAATCAAGATTTAGTAAGCCTAAATATTGCTTAATTAAATTAATACCAAACATAAATTAAATTAGGAAGGAATCTAATTGGAGGGTGTATATGGGTGTGGGTTTGTAGAGAAAGTGTTGATGTATTCTAGAAGCTTTGAGGCAACAAATAGACATACATACCAATATAAGGGTTCATGTGTATATGTTGGAAGCATTGTGAGCTCAAAGAAGGAAGAAAAAAAAGTGAGAGCACTCTGAGAGAGAGAGAGAGAGAGAGAGAGAGAGAGAGAGAGATTTGTGCTGGAAATCTAACTCAAAAGTCCAAGAAAAAGAAGAAATATGGAAGAACAAGTTAGGAAAGGCATGGAATTGAAGGGAATCAACTAAACTTCTTGAGATTAAAGTTTAAGGTATGAAATCATGCTTAATTTTTGTAAAATCTTTATACTACACTTGAAATTAAAGATGAATTTAGAATCAATATCTTGCAATTGGAAGGAATTAAGGAGAAAATGAAGGAAATTGAGCTAGAATCATGGTTTTGGGGATTAATTTAGAAATTAATTATGTTTGGTTTGCTTTTATAGAATCTTTTTATAATGCTTAAGATTAAGAAGGATTTGAGACTATAGTTATAGAATTAGAAAGAAATTAGGTTCAATTGTATATAATTGGGATGAATTGAGGAATTGAACTTGAAAGTAAGAAAGCTATGGAATTAATCTTATGGATTTTGTAAGAAATTCGATTTGAGTAAGACATTGTAGCTTGGATTTTATAAATAATTTAGCCAAGAGTTGAAATTAAGAAATAATTGGGTTCAATTTCAAGTAATTGGAAAAAAAAAATAGTGAAAGAATGAAGGAATTTGGAGATTAATTCTATGAATTAATGATTTTTGGGTTTTGGATGTTAAATTAAGTTAGGTTAATGAATATGAGTTATGATTCTTTAAATTTGTTAAGTTTAGGTTCAATTTTGAGAATTAGTCTTGACTTAAGCTCTATAAATTACATACAACAAAAATTGTTTGAAGACTTGATCCATACAATGGAATAGATAATTGACTTTGAAGAAGAGTTTTATAGGTAAATGGTTTAAAAATGATCAAGTTTTCTTAATTATTTAAAAGTTTGTATATTTTTAGACAAGCCATGTTTAAACCTAAGTTTTGGAATGATATTTTGAAAGTTTAATTCATGTGTTAGAATTTGTGGGTTTAAAATTGGGTTTGATATGAAGAAAATGAATTAAAGCTAAATTTGTCTAAATTTAGAATTTGAGAATCAAAAATTGATTTGATTGTGAATTAAATTTCGTACATGCAAAGATGCTCCTAAAAGCTTTATAGCTTTAATTTTATGTTTTATAAAACAGAAAAAGAAAAAGTTTGAAATTATTGATTTAGTAGTAATTGATTAAGAAGCCAAGTAAAAAATCAGTCTGTCTAGAAAAGAAGGACTTAGTAATGAAATAATATGTAAAATGAGAATCAATAAAGAAAGAATAAGCATAGTAGAACTTCAGATTACTTAAATAGTAAAAAGACAAGAAAAGTTAAGTTTGATCAAGGAAGTGATATTGTGTTTCAATGTGTATTTATTATGTGTTTGTGTAAGTCACGCGCTATGGTCCGTCTACTCTGTCTCTGGAGCTATCTGTGAGTAACACTGCTGTAAAGATATGTTTAAGTAAAAGTATTTATTTTCTACGTTAAACTATTCTCTGTTCTGAAATGGTTCTTCTGCTTAATGAATGATAATCCTATTTTCTTGAACTGTATTTGTGGCATCCTTAGCACCTGTTTACTATCATTGTTACAGAGATCTCTGTAAGTTCCACTTCTTGGAACTCCTGTTTACTGTATTCATGGCCATCATATATGACTGTTCGGTCTTCATGACCACCTGTTCAGTCTCCATGACCACCTGTATTGTTTTGTTGTTGGATGTACCACGTATAACTACTATGTTTTCCGTATGAAATATGGATCTGCTTAGCATATGATTCTGATTTTCTATTTATTACTAAAATTGGCTGACTTGGATTGCAGTAAGGACATCATTCATAACCTCTTTACACTGTTGTTATTCACTGGGCTTTAGCTCATTGTGTTATATATACATGTAGGTGATCAAGCGTGTGACTAGGCCTAGAGCTTCTTCCAGGACTCTGTCTTGTCAACCAACCTATGTGCCTCCCGTGAAGGCTCCGAATATGTCAAATGTCGAGGCTATGTGATTAAAGTTTAAGTTTTTGGTTATTTTGTATATAGGGCTAAGTCCCTTTTGTTTTCTTTATATATGTGCTGACGCATGACTGATGTGATAATATATATATATAAAAAAGAAAAAAGTTTAAATATTGTCTATCTCATGTAAGTCTGCACAGCTCAATGGACGATGTATGTTTGTATTTTGTTTCCTCTAGCCCTTAATATTATGTATTTGTTTAAGAAGCGTTCAGTAATCTTAGGATTACTGGCCGATCATGATATTAAACCTATAGGGGCGGGTTTGGGTTGTGACACACTGCGTGGTCCAAAACTGCCAAATATAGGAACAACTCTTCTCCAAGTATTGGATTTGATAAAACTGGAGCTGTTGTCAGGTATTTTTTTAAGTCGGCCAAGGGGACTTCACACTTCTCTGTCCACAAAAAATCTGTGGACCTTCTTAAAAAACTAAAAAATGGTTTACACTTATTAGAACTTTGGCTGATAAACCTGTTCAAGGCGGACGCCTTACCGGTCAAAATCTGGACCTGTTTGGCTGACGTCAAGCTCTTTTTAAGTCAAGGATGGCCTTGATTTGATCTGGGCTTGCCTCAATGCCCCTTCTGGTGACCAAGTATCCTAGGAACTTACCAGATCCGACTCTAAATGCACATTTTGAAGCATTAAGTTGGAGCCGATATGTTCTTAGGATATCAAAAACTGCCTTCAAATCAGCCAAATGGTTCCCAGGCTCCTTGGTCTTCACGACCAAGTCATCAATGTAGACTTCCACTATCTTCCTAATCAGATGCTTAAACATCTTGGTCACTAACCACTAGTAGGTTCCTCCTGCATTTTTTAACCCAAAAGGCATTACCCCGTAACAATAAAGTCCTTTTAGGGTGAAGAATGCCATCTTCTCTTCATCTAGGGCGTATATTACTATCTGATGGTTGCCTTTGTATGCGTCCAAGAAACTCATCCTTCCATGCCCTAAAGTGGCATCTACCAACTGATCAATCTTAGACAGTGAGAAATTGTCTTTAGGGCAACCCTTACTCAAGCTGGTGAAGTCTACACAAACCCTCCACTTGTCGTTCTTCTTTTTCACTACCACTGTGTTGGACAACCAGGTCAGATAATTTACTTCTCGGATGGCCTGGGCTTCCAGCAGCTTGTCCACTTCCTCCTCAACTACTTCCACATGTACTAATGTCGACCACCTTGCCCACTGGATGACAGGTTTAGCTGATTTGTCAACGTTGAGCCTATTGCAAGTGACCTCGGCGTCGATACGTGGCATCTCATAGGGTGTCCAGGCAAACGCTTCTATGTTTGCTCGCAAGAAAGCTTCTAACTCTCTTTCCTCCTCCTCGGCTAAGCCTGAGCCAAGAAAAAAGAAGCGCTCTCCATCATCTTCCTAGACCAGAATCTTCTTCAATGCCTCCTCACTCTTGTCGGCTGGTTCTTTACCGATATTATCTAGGACCTCTATGTCCTCGTCTTCAATTTCAACTATCTCTACTTCTCTTATATTGCAAGTGGACTTTATTACTGCCATAAAGTAATTTTTTGCTTGTACTTGATCCCTTCTGACCTCCTCAATCCCATGTTCGGTTGGGAATCGCAACAGCTGGTGCAATGTTGAGGGAACAACCCTAATGACATGCAACCATGGTCTGCCCAAGATAACATTGTAAGAGAAGGGGGTGTCAATTACTGTAAACTCCGTGCTTACCTTCTTGGTGCCTACTTGCACCTCCAAATTCATGGCACCTAGAGGCTACATCGGCAATCCATTGAATCCAACTATCGAGTTGTTGGATTGTTGCAGATCATCTGGGTGAAAGCCAAACTCCTTGTAACATCTAAAATACATGATATCACAAGAACTGCCTTCATCAACCAGTATGCGCCTTACCTGACACTCTCCAATTTTCAGCGTTATCACCAAGGCATCGTTGTGTGGATGTTGCACCATATCCAGGTCTATCTCAGTAAAAGAAACCATTGGCCCCTAGTACTCTGTTGTCCTAGGCTTCTTCTGCTGGACCTAGTACACATGTTGTAGGTGTCTTACTCTCTGAGTTTCCCTACGTACATCATTCTCATTGACCTTCGAGTGAATCACATTGATCACCTAAGGTCCATCTTCTTGCTGTAGTGGTGGTGGTGGAGGTGGTGCTACCAGTGCCTGGGGTAACCTTGCTTGCTCTTTCCTTGTTCTGGCCTCATCTACTAGGTCTCTCAGGTGACCCATGTAACGACCCCATCACGTAAAATGATTAGCACTTAATTAATTAAGGAGATTTGGATTTTAATTGCCAATTATTCTAATTTAATCTGAGATTTATGAAAATTAGGGAGACTAATTCGTATGTGATTCTATTGATGATTTATTTTGGAATTCGAAATTGAAAGCCTAAATGGCTCAAGATAGTTCAAATGGTGAATTGAATTATTTTAATTTCGAGTATCGAACCATATAGGAGTTCAATTAAATATTCGATTTAGATTTATAAAATTAAGGTTTGATCAATTGGGTCCGAATTGGAGTTAATTAAGTTATGAGGATTGAGAATTAAGATTATTATGAATTAAATTTATTTATGAGGCGCTCAATTTAATATGTAATTTATAGAGCGAAGATTTTGAAGTTTAATCTGAAATTGAAGACCTTAATAATTTGAGGAACCAAAATTGATGATGGAAAAAAGTTTAATTTGATGTTTAGAGGCTTTTGGGGAGTTCAATTAAAAATCTGATTCGGATTAATAAATTTAAATATATTTAATTGGGCCTTAATGGAAGTCAAATTAGACTATCTAAATTATGTGAGAATTATAATTGGTTATAATTAATTGAGTTATGCAATAATTATGATTAATCAAGACTAAGTGATATTTAATTAAGATTAATGTATAATTAATTGTTAAGCAAATTCTACTCATTTATTTAATAGAGAAAGAGGTGTGCACGTGTAATTTTTGCTGGTGGCTTCATAAAATAGAAGAGGTAGGTGTTTATTTATTTGTATTGGAAGCCTTATGTTCATTTGTTTTATGGATGGAAACAGAGAGTTAGAAAAAGAAAGAGGAACAGAGAGAGAGAAAGAGAGAGAGAGAATTCAATCTACTTGGTTGCTGGTGAAGTCTGAAAGTTGAACAAAATAGACTCGAGTTCAAGATAAAGAGAAGAAAAAAAGGAAAAAGAGAGAAGTGCAAAGAAGGGACTCAATCTTCAAATAGAAATTCAACAAATCAAGACTCCAAGTAAGGTATTGAAACTTAAATCTTGTAGATAAATCATCTAGCAACTTAAATCAAAAAAAGATTTGGGTTCAATTTCATATCACTTGGAAGAAATTAGCAAGAAGATGAAGAAAATTAAGCTAGGCTCATGTTTATGGAAATTAATTATTTTGAGTTTAATTTTTGTAATCTTGCATGAGATTTAGTTCCATTGTTACATGCATGAGAGAATTCTATGAGTATTTGAATCTATACTTACATGCATCATGGATTTTGAAGAAATTGAGCCCTTTAAGTTCATATTTTGAAGAGAAAAAGGAAATGTTTTATGAACATCAAGTTTATGAAAATCTGGAATTAATCCTAATGTTAGATAAAGTTTTGATTTTATAATTAGATTTTTAATCCATGCATGTAATGTAATTTAAGATTTTATTTAAATTAAACATATTTTGGAACATCTATAATTATGAATTAAGTTGAGGTTACAAATTAAGTTAAGTTTAAGATTATGAAAACTAGTTGGAAAATTTATAAGAATATAAAATTAGTAATTTTGATGTCAATTTCATACATGTGAATGATTTTATGACGAGTTTATGACTTTAATTTCATGTTTTGAAGGAAAATAGAAAGAGCTTGAAGTCAATTTTATGTAACTAAAAAAAGAAAATGAGAAATTTGAGCCATGTTCAATTTATGGAGATTAATTTAGAGATTAATTACTTTGGGTTTGAAATTTGGCTTGATATGGAGAAAATGAGTAAAAACTAAATTTGGACAATTGAAGCATGATTTTTAATAAATGATTTCTAATTGAGAGTGTTTACTAAATTATACAATGGTTTTCTATATTTGTGTATCAAAAATACAAGTTTTGAGGCTTTGAATATCAAATTTGAACTTCAATTACAATTCTGGAAATTCTAGAATTCACACTGTCCACTAGAGTGAGGAAAATCTTGCTCGAGCGTGAAAATCGAGCTCCCAGAAGTTTTGCAAAATTTTACAGTCCGCTTGAGCGAACAAAGTGGCACTCGAGCGAAGACCCTATTTTCAGCAATTTTGAAAAATTACATTTAATTCACATTTTTATTCTCATATCTTTCCAAAGCATTCTAGATCTGTTTTATGGCTCAATAAGGATTAATAAGCTAACAATCAATATTAATTAGTTGATTAAAGAATAAGTCATTAACTTAGTGATACTTGATTAAGAAGCCAAGTGAGGAATTGGTTTATTCAAAAAAGAATGATTTAGTAATAAAAGGAGTTTGTGAAATGAGAACCCATTTCATTGACTAAAGAAAGAATAAGCGTAGTGGACCTTCGAATTTTTTAGACAGAAAACAAGAAAGTCAAGTTTGATTAAGGGAGTAATATTGTGCTTCAATGTGTATATATTATGTGTTTGTGTAGGTCACGTGCTATTGTCTACTTGATCTGTCTGATCTGCTCTGCTACTATCTGTGAGTAATAACTCTGTAAAGCTATGTTTAATTACAAGTATTTTCTGATCGATATGATACGATCTGTTTTCTGAAATGCTATTTTATGAATTATGAATGAATGTCCATTTTTCTGAAATGTAATTATGGCAGCCTTAGTTCACGTGGCCCTTGCCCGGGGGTAACAATACCATGGCCAATATGCACGTGGCCCTCGCCCAGGGGTAATAATACTGTGGCTTATATTCACGTGGCCCTAGCCTGGGGGTAACAATACTTAGGCTTATATTCACGTGGCCCTTGCCTAGGGGTAACAATACCATGGCTATTTGCACGCAAGATATGGACCTTTATGGTCGTCGATACCAACTATACATGTGGGTCTCTGGACCAAGTTGATATAATAGCTAATGGGTGTACCATGTATAATCTTATGCAAAATCTGAATACGAATATGAACATGTATCTGAATCTATTTCTGATTTGAAATCTGAATATGCATAAGACTCTGTTTCCGATAAGAATATGTTTTGATATAAACTCTGATTTCTAACTCTGTGATGGATATCATTCATTAAAACCCTTTACTCTGTTATTATTCACTGGGCTTTAGTTCACTATATTATTTATGTATGTAGGTGATCAGACGCGTGACCAGGCTTAAAAGCATCTGCCTAGAATCTGTTTTTGTCAACCAACCTATGTGCCTCCCGTAGAGGTTCCGGATATGTCAAGTGGTTTTGGCTATGTAATTAAAGTTTAAGTTTGTTTTCTTGTTTGGTTGAACCAGTTTTTGTTTATTTTGTAAATAGGGCCAAGTCCCTTTTTGCCTAATTTATATATATATGATGACGCAAGGATGATGTGTAGATATGTATATAAAAATTTCAAATTTCTCTGTCTCATATAAGTTTGCACAGCTCAATGGACGTTGTATTTTTGTTATTTGCTTCCTCTAGCCCCTAATATTATGTTAATTTGTCTCAGAAGCCTTCGGTAATCCCAGGATTACTGGCCGGTTACGATACTAAACCTATAGGGGCGGGTTTGGGTCGTGACACCCAGTCTGACTAGATCCTCCAAGTGTGCTTTTAGAGCCCTACATCCTTGAGTCAAGTGCCCATCCTCGTTATAGTAAGCACAATGCTTCCCAAGACTCCTTCCCATAAACTCATCAGGGATCTTCTCCGGTGTTCTGTAATAAAGTTGGTTCCTGATCCTTTCCAGAACTTTATAGACCGAGATTCTAAATACAGTGGTGACTGTCTGTACAACCCTCAACCTTGTTTCCTGCCTGTTGAAACCAGTGTTACCTCGGCCTCGCTTCGATGATCCGTTTCTTTTCGCCTGCTTTGGTGCCTTTGATCCATGTGTGTCTTCTTCTGCTCTGGCATATTTCTCAATTCGTGCCATGAGCTCCTCCATATTCTTTGGTAAAGTTTTTGCAAGTGACTTTCGAAACGAGCATTCATCCTCCAGGCCGTTTTTGAAAGATACGATCGCCAACTCCTGGTTGCATGCCGGTATTCTGTTGAACACCTCATAATATAGTTTGGCATAAGCCCTGAGGCTTTCACCCTCACTAATGTTCAAAGCCAGTAGGGAGTCTACCCTTAATGGCTGCAACTTATTTGTTACAAACATGGCTACGAACATCTCTGCCAGGCCTTCCCAACTTTTCACAGTTTCTTTCAGCAACTTGTTAAACCAATCCTATACGATTTTCCCAAAGGATGAAAGGAACATCTTGCACAGCAACTGCTCATTCTCGCTATACAAAGCCATTGAATTTAAATATAAGCCGACATGAAAGTTCGGATCAGACTTACCGTCATAAACCTGGAACCTCGGCATATGGAATCTCTTTGGGGCCTCAAATCTATCCAACTCCACTGAGAACGGCGTTCTCAGCTTGATGGAGGATGTTACCTGGGCGTGGAGTCGCTTCCTCTGGAGGTAGTCCCTCAGCTCCTCCTTCGTTCGGCTAGGAGCTCGACTATCAACAAATTTCAGCCTTTTTAGCGCACTGCTCTCGGCATCATTGTGCGTCCTTTTGGACTTCTCTTCATTCACTGCATCAAAGCAAAGTCCCTTTACCTGGATATGCCGAGGTTCTTTGGCATAGGTTTTCTTGGTTTGTGGTGTCCTCTGTGACTCACCTCTCACCAACTCTGCTCGCCTGGCATCTCGTGAAAGTCGATGTGAGTGCTCATTTTCCTTGCCATGCTGTGGAACTACTGGAATTGTTTTCCGCCCCCTCTTTTTGGGTGACAGTCTTGGCCGTTGGTACCTGCGTGTCCTATAATGGGAATGGTGGTTGCATTACGTTGTTCTGCATCATGAAATTGACAAACGATTGTAGGTCTGCCAACTTGTTTGCCATTCCTTTCATCTCACCGTCCCTCCTTAAGCATCTACCATTCCATACTTGGAGGTCGTTTTCGTTGTAATACTCATCTCGGCCTACTTTCTTCAAGGCATTCCTCTCTTTAACGACGTCCTTCTCCCCAGGATTCAGATCCTGTGCTCCTTCATTACAGTTTTCTTTCCCGACGTTAGGATCTGCATGTTCACAACTCTCATTATTAATATCATCCCCAATCTTTTCTTCCTATCCGTTGTCAACCATCTATTTTCCTTAAGTTCCCACAGATGGTGCCAAATTATGGGCGTTGATTTCTAACCACACAACCAAAAGGGCAACTCAGCTAGAAAGCACCGGCAAAATAGATTAAGCCCAACAACATGCATAAGAAGATGAGAATCCAGTTGTGGTCCGTCCACCTGGGGGCACTCTGATGATCAAGTTAGTAATCAATATCTCTAACAGATAACAAATTGTGTTTAAACTCACAAAAAGGAACCTCCCTAAGACCCACGAGGGTGCCTTACTTTTATAACCAGCAATGACCTGATCTCATTAGAAGCCTCACTTCAATGGACTCAGGCTCCATGCTTATCCTGGACCCTCATCTAGATAGAGATAAACTCTTCTTGAACCTTATCTATATTTAGACTAAGATCCTCCTCCGTTCTAGGACTCTTGTCCCTTATCTGTTTATCTCGGATTCCGGTATCTCCGCAGACAACCTTGGCCTAGCCGAGATCATCTCGGCGCATGACTAGGCCACGTGGCACCTCGACTGACACTTCGATATCACCTTAACCACGTGTTGTTATTCACAAAATATGTCCCCACAATGTAGAATCAAATTCTACATATAATATGACATGTATATAAACACATTCACTTATGATTTTTGAAGTTTGGCAAAAGATTTGTCTATCACCCTCTCTCTCTCTCTCTCTCTCTCAAAACACTTCGAACACCCTCCATCTCAAGACTCATGACCACACCATCACCCATTTTAGTAGAAAACTTTCATCAATTTTTTATCAGTCCGATCTATCAATATAAACACAAGGCTGTAGACAATTTTTTTTTTTTTGGGCCATTCATATATTCTTTCAAACCCGCTAACCCGAACCAACCCGACACATAAGGTCGAGTTATTTGTGTTACTCAGGTTGGAAACAGGTGTGCAACAGCCAAAAAAAATAATTTTGGTTCAGCCATCAGATTCAAAGCATAACACCCAATTGAAGTCCGACTGACTGAAGTAGTTAAAGCTACCGTTTGGGTTTGGAATTAAAAAAAAAGCATAAAAAAATAAAATAGGCTAAACAAAGCAATAATACAATGTCACATTCAAATCATAATCATTTTACTTTTTCAGGAAATTCTATTTAAATCTAAAATATGTCTCAATACGCCCAATTTAAATTTATAAATTTTAATTCTTATTATATCTTAATATGAATTTACTAATAACGACAACACATATTAAACCTTAAAATAATTTTTTTTTTCCCTCATGGTATACCGTAGTCATTTATTCCTATTCAAATCTTTATATCTTCTTTCCCAAAAGATCAGAGTTATTTCTTCTTCTTCTTCTTCCCTCCAAAACTCTAATCCACCCTATCAAAACACACAATCATCATCAACATCATTATTTTTTTTATTATTTTAAACCCTAAACTTTAGAAGAAAGTTTGAACAAAATCAAATAATACAAATAAATACACCATTTTAGTGTTCTTTCACAAATATTAGTTTTAAAATATATATATATATATCATTTTAAAATAAATTAAAAATAAGCTGCTACAAGTATGAAAACAAGAATTAATAATTTAAAAACCGATTCAGTTCACATTGGGCAAATAAATATTTTCTATATTTTATTTTACTTTCTATTTGTTTTGGCAAATGCAGTATGAGGGATAGAAGCCGAGTTAGTTCACATTGGGCAGTCTTTTCGGGATGTGTTCTTCAAATTCCTTGCTTTCAAGAGTGGAACAAATTCATGCTCATGCCATAAAGACCCCATTTGATGCGAATGCTTTTGTTAATATTTTCTGGATTTTAGAAATAGTAATTTAAAAGTTTTTGAAATAATTTAGTTTTTTTAGTTTGTTTATTATTTATTATTTGGGTTTATCTTGAGGGTAATTTGGGAAAAACAATAAGGTGTAATGAGTAAAATAAAATTTTAAATAATTAAATAGGGTATACTTAAAATGGGAGTACTTTATGATTTTTTTGGTGTAAATAGAATTTCCCAACTTTTTCTCCCACAAAAAAAAAATCAAAAAATTCTTTCCAAACGAAGCTAATTTTGCCAGGCCAAGGCCCATTTTGGCCAAAAAAAAAAAGTCACCTCTTTTTTTTTTGTTGAAATTTTTTGCCTTTAGTGATTTTTTTTTTCAAAATTATGTCAAAATCTGTTACTTTTCCAAGTCTATCTTGTCGAGGCGAATCTAACAAGTTTTTTTTTTTTTGTTGAAAAATTCCAAAAACAAATCACTAAAGATAAAAATAAGCAAAAAAAATTGTGCGTTTATTTTGACTTATTTTTGTCTTTTCTGAATTTTTATTTTTTTTTTTTAAATTATAATTTTTTGGTTCGTCTTATCGAGATGAATCTAGAAATTTAAATTTTTTTAAAAAAATTATTAAAGACGAAAATAAGCCCCAAAAAAAAATCTAAAAATCAAATTTAAAAAAGTTACTTTAAAACGAATCTAAAACCTTTACGTGTAGGGTCATATCACTTCTTCTAGAGATGCATATTTCACATATCGTAATAAATGCTTTGGTAGAGTTATTGATGAATAGGAATGGCAACGGGGTGATATAGGGCAGGATCAGGGATTACACTTCCCGTCCCCGATTCCTGGAGCCATAAAATTTCCCACCCCCGCCCCCGATCCCCAGCGGGGAACCCATCACCTCCTCCCACCCCCACCCCCGGCCCCTAACGGGGATCGGGTTTCCCCAACCTTAAAAAATCCCGACCCCTCTTTTTTTCTTTTTCTTTTTTTTGAAGCTTGAAATTTTTTGCTTGGTTATTGTATTTTCCTAGATTCTATTCCAACTGTACAAGGCAGTGGCTATGGGAAACTTATTGTCTTGCCTTAGAATGAATGTAACAGTTTGGAAGCTAATGAATGAATGTAATATTGTGCAGGTTGATGAATGAATGTAATCTTATGCAAGTTTGTCATGAATGCAGGTTGTATTTGCCTTGTGCAGGTTGATGAATGAATGTATTCTTATACAAGTTTGTAAGGAATGCAGCTTCGATTTGCCTTTGCATGAAGGAAACAAATTCATATAATACCATTCACTAAAATTACCATAAAAACAACCTATTCCCATAAACTTACAAAATAATTCCCTAAGCATAATTTCATAAGATCCATCCTTCATATCCACAATAACATAACAGCAAACTGTAGCATAACCATTTGCAACATCCACAAAAACATACTTCTATAACAATAAAAACAACATTGTTTTCCCAAAAATCTGATATGACCACAACTTTCATCGTCTCCTTCAACTTGAATTCCTGTTAAATAACAAAAAGAAAAAAAAATAAAAAATCAATACTAATAATAATATGTAAAAAATGTTAACAATTAAAACAAAAAAGATGACAACTAACACAAAAGTGCCACAGAGTGAGTTGGTAGGTGGCGATGATTATTGTGAGGCCTCGCTCTCAAATGGTACTTGAGAGTTAACTGGTACTTGAGAGTCAACATCTGACAATTTTGACCTTTATAAAAATAACATCAAATGAATAAACTGAGGCAGCAATATTGCACAAATTAAGGGAATGAGGCATAAATGCTTTTGTTGGCTATTGAATACTGATAAAGAAAACAGTACATACACATCCCCCTCAAATACAGTACATACACTTCACAAATTTGCCATTCATTGAACGACAAAACTACATCCTTTCTAATCACCAACCATGTCCAAAGTTAAAACAAATATTATAAGTAGTTACTCACACAGCTGCCACATATATCTCTATACCTCCACATACACACACACACATATATATAATAAATCACACAGATAGAGGCAGAGAACATGTATATAACAGCAAAAATGAACCAAGAAATAATTTGTTCCAAAAACATCACTAGCATGCTCAAATAACCACAGAACCACATCCAAATATTTAGTTTGGGTAATGATATCACCAAATTCAACACCTATTTTTAACAATTAATATAGAAATGGGCAGCAAAACAACTTGCTTACCAAAGACATTCAACTTTAGAAACATGGTCATAATATTAGACAAACAATGTATCACAAAAGGAAAGATTCATCAGTTTTAATTAAGGGGTTTGAGCAGGTACTACAGAACATCAAAAAGTGATCTTTTTTTTTATCAGGATCAAAAGTGATCTAACCACTCCAAAATACCACTATGTCAACAACTTCGAAACAATAATGATGGCTATAGACTTCAAAGATCTGAAGAATGAGTACAAGTGGCGGTAGATCCAACTAAATTAAAATAAAAAAATCAACTTATATTGACTTTCATTATTGGATCTCCTTTACCGCCTTAAAAAGCAAACTTGTCATGCAATCAAGATAGAAAATTCAACCATTAATATTTGGTATAAAATAAATCTACAAAACAGATGCTCAGAAAGAGTAGATGATTTGTGCCATGTCAATCATCCATCACTAGATTTTGCAGAAAGAAAAGAATATAGATAAGACAAAAAATAGAACTAATCACTCACTTTTGGACTAAGGCCAAAAACAAGGCATCTTCCTTGCATGATGTATACAATAAGTAATGAAGAGGTAAACAAGACGTCCTCAAAGACTTCCTCAAAAACAAGACCATAATTATCATACTATTGGTTAAAAAGTTGGAAACCAAAATGAAAAGCCAGTGTCACAGTAGTAATGGTATTTGGGACTGCCCACGGGTGACTATTAGTTGAACAAATAAATTAGATCATTTACCAATTACATAGCAGTGTTTGGGTGGCCTGGTGCACTCTAATAAATAACCAAAGCCTTTTGTAGTAAGGTGTTCTCCCACCAAATACAGTACATACACTTCACAGATTTGCTATTCATTGAACAACACAACTACATCCTTTCTAATTACCAACCACGTCCAAAGTTTAAAAAAAAATTATATGTAGTTACTCACACAGCTGCCACATGTATCTCTATACCTCTACATATGCACATATATATATATATAAAATAAATCACACAGATAGAGGCAGAGAACATGTATATAACTGCCAAAATGAACCGAGGAATAATTTGTTCCAAAAACATATATAAGTATAAGATTGTGATTAAGCTCATAACCTAACCTTGAAACAAAGCAGAATTCAAACATTCAGATAAGAGTCAAAATCGATCAAACCATATAAAATCCATTCCATTTAAAAAATAAATAAAATCAAGAGCTAGGGTTTCACCAAACAGAAATGAAAGATTTAGGGAATAGCAGAAATTGATGAGCTGAAAATGGTGAGAAAGAGGGGCAAATTGAAGAGTTGATAGAGGAGAGAGGCAAATCATACCGGAGAGGCAAATCATACCAGAGAGAGTCGATTGGGGGGTGAAAATCAGAATGAACTTTGGTTCATCTTTGTACAGCAATTTGAGAGAGGGAGAGCCGGTGAGGGAGAAGGAAGACGCCGGTGAGGGAGAAGGGAGACGGCGGTGAGAGAGGAGCGACGACAATGATGGAAGAGCAAGCAAGCGAGCGGTGAGGGAGTAGCCGCCATGTGAGCATAGCAGAGAGAGGTGATGTGTCTATGTGAGTGTGAACCTAACCGTAAAATGAGTCAAAAAGATAGACACACACACATATATAGAGAGAGAAAGAGGGGGGGTATGATAGTAATTTTACTTCAGGAGGGAAACAGGGACGGGGACGAGGACAGGGTCGGGAAACGTATCACCGTCCCCAGCCCGAAAAATGTCGAGGATTGATTTTCAAATACCATCCCCAACCCGTTAGGGATATTTTTTGGAAAAAAATCGCTCTAATCGGGATCAAGGGGCCGGGTCCCCGTCGGGTCATATTCAAATTGCATCAATAGGGCTATAAATGAATACTCGGTTCGGCTCGTTAAGGGCTCAACTCAACTCGTTTAGAAAAAGAACTGAACTCAAATAAGCTCAACTCGTTTATCTTTATTTAAATAATATTTGAAAAAATCTTATCGAATCGAGTCGAGTTGAATGCAAGTTTCATTAATATTAATGAACTAAGCAAAATTCAAACCCAACTTATTGAGCGGGGCTCAAATTCAACTTGACTCGGACAGTTTACAGTCCTATTGGTAAGAAACCCTTGATCACAGTGCTTCTCTTTATCATATCACATCATTCAAAGAGCCCCTTCACATCTTCCAAAAAGTCTCGTGGGTAACTTATTTTCTCTCTTTAGCTCTTCTCTTTTCACTTTATTTTTCAAAATCAGAGAGCCTCTTTGTCTTCTCTCTCATTTATAGTTATCCACTCCCTCATCACTTCAATCAAACTCTCTCATCTCATGCTTTTGGTGGTAGAAACGACGAAATGGTTTGAGTGAAGGTGACGTTGAGATCGCAGCAAAAATGGTGAATAGCCCTAGTTTTTGCTTTCTCTTTCTTCTGCAACACCATGGATTCCGATTACTCTTTTTTTTTTAAATCTCTTTTCTTTCTTCTTATTCTCCAGCAAGACTTACGAATTCCGGCAAACTATTATTTTAATCTCCTTCTCCAACACACAATGGATTGTCGGTAATTTTTTTTCCAGACAAGTTGCCAATGAAAAAATAGTAAAAGCTATTTTTAAAAAATTTAGCAACATTTTTATAGCCATCGCTAGTGCCTTTTGTGTTGGTAAATTGCTATCGCTTAAAATTAATCTCACTAAAACAAAATTGTATTTGAGTCATATATGCTTTTGCCATTGGGAAAAAAGTTTTTAAAAAAAATAATTATTTACAACTATAATTGCACACAATAAATTGTTGGCGAATTTTTTTAGTCCCATTCCTCTCCAGAGACACCATGGATTCTGACGAACTACTTTTTTTCTTCTTCTCCTTCTCTGGCAACACCATGAATTCAGAAAAACTTTCTTTATAATCTTTTTTTTTCCCTCCCTATATGAGATGTTGAAACCAGATTAACAAAACCCTTCAATTAGCAGAAGATTGAAAATTAAAAATCTAAGAAAGGGAAAGAACGTAGTAGGTGAGTGGGTTTTCTATGAAAATCTCATATTTGAAATTAGAGAAAAACAATATATGGAAAAAAAAAATGAAGCTGATGGAGATAAGAGAGCAAAGGTTATTGCTGATGCAAGAGACAAGAATTTAATTATTTAATACATTTGTTCCTCCAACTCATCAAGTTGACATGGTGTACCAACTATTTTCTCTTGCTATATAATAGTCTAGTATCTTTCATTTTTTTCCTTTTGCAAAGCAAATGCAAAGCAAAACGAAAACTAACTGCTTACTCTTGCATGCAATTGCTTCGTGCGTGTCATCCTTCCTATTATTTTCGTATTGTTCTTCAATTATGCTACTGGAACTAACATGTCCAGTTATTCAATTTTTGTCAACAAAAATTCAACAATCTCTCAAACTTTCTAACGAAGTAAAAAGGTTGAATGAGAGAATATTTTATACCTACAAGGTATTGAGAGGTTTCACTGCACGGTTAACGGAGGAAGAAATTTATTATATTACTCGCACTACTGGAATCCTATATGTGATGAAAGATGAAGCAATTATGCGCCCTCATACGACTCGATCACCAGAATTTATGAGTCTCAATAAATTTTGGCATAGGTTCGAAGTCCAACTTTGCTGAAAATGTGGTCATTGGCTTGGTGGACTTTGGCATATGGTTAGAAATCAATGATGTAGGACTTGGGTTAGTGCCTGTTAGTTGAAAGTGCTCTTTTGAAAATGGAGAGGAGTTTAACTCAAGCTTGTACAACAGAAATTGGTTGGTGCTAGATACTTCACCGTGGGTCTGAAAATCTCAAATCTAATAAGGTCATGAACCAGTTTGGTAGAGATTACCAGTCACCAGAAGATGGAACTGGTCATGGCACTCATATGGCTTCTACAGCTGCTGGTACCCTTTTCAAACATACCAATCTTTTCGGATTTGTAGAGGGCACTACCAAGGAAATTGCATCTAACGCACGAATAGCCATGTATAAGGCAGGTGTGTTAGATTAATGCTCTAAATCTAATATATTAGATGCTATGGAAAGTGCCATAAAAGATAAAATTCAATTATTATCACTCTGAATAGGAGAAATTGAAACTCCATATTACACAAACAACATTGCTAGAAGTGGGTTTGCTGCTATGATGAAAGGGATATTTGTGATTTGCGCTGCTGGCAATGATGGTCCATTATCTAAGTCGGTGGTGAATACGGCCCCATGATCAACTATTTTGAGTGTAGGATCTATCGATCATTTTTTCTCGACAGATGATGTGGAAAAACATTTGTCCTCATAACATTCGAGGCATACAAGGAAAAACTAGTGTAAACTAGTCCATTTCTGAGCACGAGATCTACCAAGAAAAGACGATCAATAGATCCGGCACCCACAGTAGTTAACCATGGGTTTGTCTTCACTATTGACTTAGACAATGGACCATCATTGCCGGCAACGCAAATCACGAATATCCCTTTCATCATAACAGCAAACCCACCGACTACTGTGGGTGCCGGATCTATTGATCGTCCATTGTCTAAGTCAATAGTGAAGACAAACCCATGATTAACTACTGTGGGTGCCGGATCTATTGATCGTTCTTTCTTGGTAGATCTCGTGCTCAGAAATGGACTAGTTTACACTAGTTTTTCCTTATATGCCTTGAATGTTATGAGGACAAATGCTTTTCCACATCATCTGTCGAGAAAAAATAATCAATAGATCCTGCACTCAAAATAGTTGACCATGGGGCCGTATTCACCACCGACTTAGATAATGAACCATCATTGCCAGCAGCGCAAATCACAAATATCCCTTTCATCATAGCAGCAAACCCACTTCTAGCAACGTCGTTTGTGTAATATGGAGTTTCAATTTCTCCAATTCAGAGTGATTGTGTAATATGGAGTTTCAGTTTCTCTTATTGAGAGTCGTAATATTTGGACTCCATCTTTTATGGCACTTTTCATAGCAACCAATATATCAGAATTAGAATACCAATCTAACACACATGCCTTATACATGGCTATTCGTGCGTTGGCAGCAATTACCTTGGCAGTGCGCTCTGCAAATCCGAAAATGTTGGCATGTTCAACAAGGGCCCCAGCATGTCATGGACTGGACGCTTGTCATCCTCCAAAAAAACTAGCTCCACGAGTGGTACTGCGTACCCCTGTGCATTATGCCCAAGAACCAACCCAAGTAATGCGATAAAGATCTACGCTGCCTACCTTGCCGCTCACAAACTAATACGCTTGCAAGGTGCTTGGTGTAGAACTCGCATCTCTAATGAGTCGATACGTGACCATCAATTCCTAACGCCCTCGTTAGGGGGACATTACCCCGCCTACCTCTATGCTTGTCCATTCCTCTACCCCCATGGTAAACCCACCCTCGATGCGAACCCCACAATGAAGATGCTTGGTGTAAGTCCCATATATCGTCCCCATCACAGTGTCCCTAGACTGGCTCTGATAATACTTGTCATGGACTCGGCATTTGTTATCTTCCTAACAAGCCGCCTCCACGAGTGGTACTACGTACCTTGTGCATTATGCCCAAGGACCAATCCAGGCGATGCGACAAGGATCTACCCTGCCTGCCTTACCGCTTACAAACTAATGCGCTTGCAAGGTGCTTGGTGTAAAACTCACATCTCCAATGAGTTGGTACATGACAAGTAGCTATAGAAATTGTATGAGTGTCATGACTAATTTCATCCTGTGGTGACTGGTAATCTCTACCAAAATGGTTCATAACTTTATAAGATTTGAAATTTTCAGACACCACAGTAAAGTATATAGCACCAACCAATTTTTTGCTGCACAAGCTTGAATTGAACTCCTCTCCATTTTCACAGGAACAATTCCAACTAATAAGTGCTAACCTAAGTCCTACATCATTGAAGTTTTCAACTTCTGGCCATATGTCAAAGTCCACTAAGCAAATAACCACATTTTCAGCAAAGTTGGATTTTGACCCTAAGCCAAAATTTATTTTGAGGCCCAAAAATTTTGGTAATCAAGTAATATGAAGACGCGCAATTGTCTTATCTTTCATCACATCTAGGACTCCAGTAGCACAAGTAATATACTCAATTTCTTCCTCTGTCAACCGTGCAGCGAAACCTCTCAATACCTTGTAGGTATAAAATATTCTCTCATTCAACCATTTTGCTTCGTTAAAAAGTTGAGAGATTTTTGAATTTTTATTGACAAAATTAAATAACTGGACATGTTAGTTTCAGTAGTAGAATTGAAGAAGAATAAAAAAATAATAAGAAGGATGGCGTACGAAGCCATTGCATGCAAGAGTAGAAAGCTAGTTTTCGTTTTGCTTAGCAAAAGAAAAAAAAAATGGAAAGCTAGGTGTAGAAATAAATCACACTAGACTAGACTATTATATAGTAGGAGAAAATAATTGGTATAACAAGTACACAACGTCAATTTGACGGGTTGGAGTGACAGATGTACTAAATAATTAAATTATTGTCTCCTGTATCTGCAAAAACCTTCTCTCCCCTATCTCCATCAACTTTTTTCATTTTTCATTTATTCGTTTCCTCTAATTTCAAATATGAGATTTCCATAGAAAATCCATTCACCTACTACTACATTCTTTCTCTCTCTTAGATTTTTAATTTTCAATCTCCGACTAATTAAAGGGTTTTGTTAAGATGATTTCAATGTCTCTGATAGGGAGAAAAACAAATTACAAAAAAAAGTTTGTTAGAATTCATAAGGAGAAGAAGAAAAAATAAATAAACAAATAGTACGTCCGAATCCATGGTGTCTTCAGAGAGGAATGAGACTAAAAAAATTTGCCGACAGTCCATTGGGTGCAATTATAGTTGTAAATAATTTTTTTTTTGTGTGTGTAAATTTTATGAACTTTTTTTCTGATGGCCAAAGCTTATACAACTCAAATAAAATTTTATTTTAGTGACATTGATTTTAAGCGACAACTTACCAACGCAACAAGCACTAGCGATAGCTATAAAAATCTTGCTAATTTTATTTTAAACGATTTTTACCAGTTTTTCATTAGCAACTTGCTGTCTGAAAAAGTTTAATTTGCCATCTCTAATAATCGATGACGACATGCATGCCAACTCAAAAAGTTTTTGCAACCACATTAATTTCGTCTCTGATTTTGCCGTTACCATGCCATCTCAAAAAGTTTTTGCAACGACAAATGCACTTTGCGACAGCACCTTGCTAACTCAAAAACCCTCTTATTAGTAGTGATTCTCCATGAGAGGCTAGGCACTTTCTTTAGGGTTGAGATGAAATCCTAGCCGAGTAACTAGGATTATGTATTGTAGTTAGTTTTGATTTGATTTGGACATGTATACTTTGAGAGTTTTATTCAATAATTTTTTATTCTAATTATATGTTAGATTTCTATGAATGCATGTTATACAACTGTTTTGTTTGCGTGTCTATTGAAATCATGAGACAAGGTCATGTTAAGAGGAGACGAGTCGTGCCGCAACCCTAACTTAGTGTGGACGATCAAAACTAAATTGCCCTTGCAATATGCCACCTTTCCTAGAAACTATTTACTTTCCTGGAAAAACAACAAACCCATCTTCACTTATTGGGATTCTGGCGACTAGCCAAGAGCTCAACTAGGTAGGGCTGATGAATAACGTGCTAATAGCCAGAATGGGTTAAAGATAACCTCATATAGCAAAGTAGAAAATCAAATTCACAATAAGCCATGGCTATGAGACTATGACATCACAGCCTATGCATAACCTAGTCCCTTGTTTTAACTTTTACCCTTGTTACTTCACAGTCTACACATAATTTGTAGCTTTGGACTAGTTGAATTCTTCATAAAAATTAGATAAGAATTTTAAGTTCTAACATCCCCAAGGCCCAATTTATCTCTATAGTAAGCACTATTATCCCTACACTAGTTGGATGCAATGGCTTAAAAGATCAGGACCAGGCTCTTTTTGACCATGGATTGCACAAGTTTTTTCAACAAGGTTGCGAGAATGTTGACAGAATTAAGTAATCTTAAAATTAAACAAAAGGAAATGATCAAAAAAATTGTGACAGGTGAATATCGCAAGGTTACGTTTTACCTTAAACGATACTCACATTTGGAAATAAAGAAATGTCTAGCCATGACTTCTTGGATCAACAACTTGGTGCACTTTCCTGGCTTCAGCACTTGAATACTGTCCCACAACACGGGCATGAGGTATGGATGCTTCTCCACGGGCAATGGCATCCACGTTCTCAAGAAAATACTGTCTTGGAAGCCTGCCCACAACATTTCCCTCCTCATTCCCATTTTTGTCCAAGAATGCAAAATGTGGGATACCTTCGACGCCGAACTCATCAAGCTCCTGTTCCCACTTTGTGTTGTCAACATTCAACATCACAAAATTCACACGGTCCCTGAATTAGACAGTAGTATTGGAGTCAATTTTTCAAGAGCAATGTGAAGCTTGCCAACTATTAGCTAGGAAAGGCTGATAAAAACAAAGTACAATGAATATAGGGCGAGAAAAGAATAGCAAGAAAAGTACTTGTACTGCTGTTCAACTTTGTACACGTCAGGAGCTAATTCTCGACATACTTCACACCAATCTGCATAAAACTCCACAACAGTGGGCTTGCCATTGGAGAGAGCCTGAACAACCAGCACAAAAATAGTTATAAAGCAATAATCACACAGACAATGATACAATGAGGGTGTTTGGTTTGGCTTAATTTGAACAGATTATAGTTTTTAGCTTCTAAAAAGCTACTGCAGAGTGTTTGGTTAAGCTTAAAGCCAACAGCTTCAGCTTCTATAGATTTTTTTCTTACATAAATTCGTCCAAAATCAGAAGCGGCTGGGAGCCGCTTCCGCAAGTGGATTATGCGGAGGGGGTGTTGAAATTACTTAAATGCTCTTCACTAATTTAAAGTATTACCAAATTGCCATTATATAAACCACAAAGATTACTGTTCATTCTCTGAGAGAGTGGCAATTTCCGGTGTGATAGAGAGGCGATTTTCAGCGTTATGAACCGGATCTCTCTCTCTCTCTCTCTCTCTCTCTAGCGTTGTTCTCTGGCTATGCTGTGAAACCCATCACGATGCAAAACCCTAGCGTGGCGATCGACGGCGTGACGATGCGAAACCCTAACCCTTCTTCTCCTCTCCAACGTTGCAATCGCGATTGCGATCAACCCTTGCTCTGTCTCTATGTTCACTCCGGTTTTGCAGAGGGCTACTGGCAGTGGGATGAGAAGAAGGGAGCGGTTGGCGGTAGCTAGGTTTTGGTATTTGTAATGAATTAATAAATTAAAAAAACTTAACAATTTTTATATTATTAATCTTTATTAATTGTAATGAATTAATAATAAATTAAAAAATTAACGATTTTTATATTATTAATTTGTATTATAATGAAAAAAAATAATCACAATTTTTAATTAATTGATATTGTAATGAAAAAATAAATCACAATTTTTATATTAATTGGCATGTAATAAAAAAAATGAAGAAAATGAAATAGGTTAACAATTTTTATATCTAATAAGGGCAAAAAGGACATTATACAACAAAAAGCTATTTTACAGCTTATTAAACAAACACTACTCAGCAACTTAAATCTATAATCTAACAGTTATACCAAACAGGTTAACAGCTTCTGATTAAATCTATAAGTGGGCTGGCTTTTTGGCTTTTCGACTTTTTGACCATTTTAGCCTGGGACTAAGAAGCCTCGTTTGAGATAGACTTTTTGGTTTTGACTTTTTGTAAGAGAGTGTGATGATTATAGATTGAATATGATGTTTTGTCTTATTGGGCTAAAAACCTATTTTGTCTTTTTGTGACTAAAATAACCGCAAACCAAACCTAACCCAACCCTTCTTCCCAAACGAGTGCTAAGTTATAAGCTATAATCTATTTTAACAGCCACACCAAACGCTCCCAATATGAAGGCAAGGTAAGAACATTCACTCATCATCTGTTACAAAGCTGGAAAGCATAAATTATTATTTATTTGTTTTTACAGAGGAAGGAAGACCGAGGATGATTGGTGCATGAAAAAGCTAAAAACAAAATACTCTTCCTGGTGTGTCTTTGACATCAAAAAATAAGGTTGTAATAACGAAACGTACATGTGATAATTTGGTCCTAGCTAGTGGAACAAGAAAGACATGGATTTCAATACGCAATCAAAGGATTTGAAGAATTCTCCTTGCTTTGTTTTTGCTCCGCTCGTGCGTGGCACTCCCTACTCATGGAGCGGCATACCGAAAAAAGAAAGGTTTTGTAATACAGAAGTCTACAAAAACGAAGTAACAAAAAATTCTACAAACTAGTCGTGTTGTGCCCTGCCTAGCCATAAAAATTGTATAAAGACTAGTGACTATTTAATTTCTGCTCAATTACGAGCCTACAATCTAACCTACAATAGATAATGAAGTCATGACCCCTCTACCATTATGTCTAAAAATAACAAACATTTTAATCCTTTTCTTTCCAAAATACTCCCTATTATTTTCTTAAACATAATATATAAGTTAACAATATCTAGAATTTTCATCCAACCCTTCAATCATGCTCATCCAATGCACATATCACAAATACAAGTACAATATACCAAGTAACCAAGAATAACATAAATTTGAGCCATAGAGTGAATAACAAGCAAACCTCTTCATATGGTAATGCCACAGCAGATAGGTCCTTCAAAGAAACACCTAAATCTAGTCGTGTTGATAAGAAAAGTCCCACTGCTGCAAGGGTAGAAACCACAGCTATCTGTTTGTTAAAATTTTTGCTTGGATATTCTGGAGATCCATCATTAATGGAGGAATCTGCAGCTTGCTTTGTGTCATCATTGGCTGAACTGGGCTCATCAAGCAGCTTTTCCTGCACTTGTGAATTTTTAGGCATAAAACATATAACTGACTAAATGCACTCAGGAAGAGGAATATCACAACCATAACAATAACAAACTTTGTGAAAAGACAATGCACAAATTCAATCCACTTCTAGGTCAAGTGGCATGCACAGTGAAATAAAAAATCAGAATCACATTTATTGGGGGTGTTTGTTTGGGCTTTTTTAAGTCAATTTATAACTTTTAGCTTTCGAAAAATTATTTTGAATTGTTTGGTTAAACTTATTTCAAATAATTTTTTATTCTAACAACTTATTTTAACTCAAAAAAGCTGATTCTGAGAAGTTACTCACCCCTTGCTTCTAATTATCAACTTCTGCTATGGACATGTTAATTTACGGTTATACTCTTAGATTTTTTTATTTTTTATTTTTTATTTTTTTTAAAATAGAAAAAGACTCAAATGGACTATAGATTATTATTTTATTTTTTTTTATGAAAAATGTAGACAAGTAGTGAATAATTAAAAATAAAAATTAATTAAAAAAGTTACTTCACAACTTATTTAACAAACATTACTCAACAACTTAAATCTATAATCCAACAATTACACCAAACAGATTAACAACTTCTGATTAAAATCATAATCTATAATCTGTTAAGCTATAATCTATAATATGTTTTAACAGTTACACCAAACGGGGCCATTCAGGTGATAGATTGAAATAATAAGACCTCATACTACCAATCAAAAATTTTGTATTTAGCACAGGGGGGGCACTTCATTTTATCTTCAGTTCAGACTTTAGAAAATCTTGTTTCCATACCCTAGAGTTCTATGGAACTCTATGATTTTTTAAGCTTTTACAAAGGTCTGGACATATAGGACAAATTGTAGAATAAACACCATCCTTGGGGCCTGATAGAGAATGACCAAAATTCAATGAATGGAAACAACCCCAGGTAAGCACAGACTTCCTTGAAGACATGATTGAATAAAGTCTATGAACCAATGAGAGATTTGTACAACAAGAGCATGCCATGAATTTAAAACATATCTATTCATACATGGAGTCATGGACCACGATAAGAGATCAGGAGGACTGAGAGCAAAGGCTACAACTCGGCTGTTTCAGTTGTTGCCAAACCACTTTCAACAAGTGGGTTCAAAAGGTCACCAAAAGGAGCAAAGCAAAGGAAAAACCGGGTTAATTGTTCTACTTTATTTTTTATTTTTTTGTTTGTAAGGCAGTGGTGGTAACTAACAATAAACCTCTGGAAGCAAACAGTAATGAATCCTAGTTTCTAGTTACTTGTCTAGCATGGTTTTGACAGTTCACTCCGGCTACTATTATTATTTTAAACTCCTTCACCCTCTGATTTGGTCTACTTGCACAATACAACACAACACAACTCCATTGACATCCCGACTATGAGTCCGGATCCTCTGTCATGGTTCCCTGTAGTACCCCAAAACGTCGTTTTGGAGCCAAAAAAAAAAAAGAGAAGGGAGAGAGAAACAAAAACAAAAACAAAAGAAAGAAAGGAGACGGAGAAGGAAAGCGTAGTTTTGGGTCTTCTTTGGAGAGGAGGATTTGTTGGGTTTCTTCTGATCAATCCACAAGGCTTTCATGGAAGCAAAGATCTTCCAATTCTTCTCATTGGCTTCATCCATCTCTATCTGTTGTTGTTTGCACTCTTCACTACAGAATGGAGTGTCCCCTCTACAATTCAAAAACCATACAAATTTAGAATAACCTCAAAAACAAAGATGAAAATCTTGTAAGAGAACAAAAAAATCAATCCTTTTTGGTTGCAGAGAAAATATAATGATAATAGATCAATTTAAAATTTGGAGTTTGAATTTCCCATATTGAGAGCAAACTCTCTTGGGTCCAATCAATTTTTTTTTTTTTTTTTTTTTTTTTGAGTTTATCAATTTTCAGAGACCAAAATAAGAAACATTCACTATAAATTTTCCCTTTCATTTGACTTTGTTTTCTCCGCATCCAAACACAGTGAACCGAAAATAAGAGAGCAAAATCTCATCCTTTTCCGATTCTATCCTAAACCCATCTCCAATTAGTAAGCCCATATTTTGTAGAGCAAAAAGAATTGGACTTTCCCCCAACATATATAAAATTTTCCGTCATTAAACAAAATTTTCCCAGAAAATTCAACTTTCCCATAAAAAACAGAGAGAAAAACATAAAACAGGGTTCTCAAATTCAAAAGAGCGGAGAGAGAGAGAGAGAGAAAAAGAGACAAACCTGTACATGAAGATGTCTTTGTTAGCAAACACTTCACATGATACCCTCGCCCACAACCACCACACACCAAAATCTCCCCCTCCAGCAGTGAAGGCGGGGCGACGTCGAGCGTTTCGCGATGAGAGGGAAGGGGGTCTCGTTGAGATCGATTTCAAAGGACCTGGGTTGGAAATTGGTACCGGGTTTGGGTAATCTGCGAACTCCATTGTTAAAGGGAAAAAAAATTTCGATCCTTCTCCTCTCTTCTTCTTCTACCCCTTCTCTTTCTCCTTCTCCAATGTGGCCAGATCACATCTTCCCATTTGGCCGGTGAAGCCATCTCCGGCGTCCTCTCTTCTTCTTCCTCCTCCATTCCTCCTCCTCTCTTTCTCTCGCCTCTCTGGTTGTTAGGGTTTGGTTCTCAAACATTTGAGAGAGAAAAGAAAGGAAAAAAAAAAAAGAAGACTTCCGGACTCTTCAAGACTAGCATATCAGTTTACAACATCACTTGCTTCACCTTCACCAAATTTGTCTAACCCTTCAAACAACTCATCAGAGAAAACTTTCAAGCAAACATAGTCTCTTGTTAAACCAAATTTAAAACAAATCACAACTAAGAGATTTAAACAATGATGAATCATGCTAAACCTGCTGTTAGACCCAAATTACAACAACAATACCCACTTCCTTCTATATCAAAAAACAAACGGAGGTTAAAAAAACAATGATGAATCAGGTTAATGAGCAGAGAAATTACTAAGTATTGGCTATTAAACCTTCTGTTAGACGCAAATTCAGACAATACCCAATCCATTCTACACAACAAAAATGAAGGGCAAAACCCATAAAACAGGACAGGATTTGAAAATTGGGTGATCAACAATAGAGGTAAAACCACAGAGAGAATCAACAAAGGAAAGAACAGTACCGTTTCGGAGGAGTCGGTGGGATTGGGGTTTGTTTGGCAGAAAATTATTTGACATCTACGAGTTCTGTTCAGGGAGCGTACCGAGGGTTTTATCAATTGCAGGGATTGATGAGTCACAAAGCTATACGGCCGGAATTTATGGAGACCGATAGGGTTTGAGACCACCCGAGCCATGAAAAAGCTTTGGTTTCGTCTGCGTTTGGAAGAGAGCCAGATGGTGAGTTTAAATAGATAAATGGAGGCTTAATTGCTGTAATACGTGTGTGCTTGCAGTTGCAGATAAGATCTCCGTTGGTTGTCTTCACTTCGCTGGCACATGGCTTAGTTTTGAAAATTCCATTTAAAAAAATTTCAAATTTATAATTAAACATATAATATATACTTCTATACTATATGTTAACTAAAAAAGGATTTTTAACTCTCAATACTTGTGGGAGTTTCAATATACTAATCATAATTTTTTAATTTTTTATTTTTTAAAAAAAACAAATTAATCTTAGTATTTATTAATTTTTCTCAATCCACAAGACTTTTTGACTTCTCTCATAATTACTGTAGTATATTTTCCAAAACAAATAATTTGTATATTAAAAAAAATTTAAAACAAATATAAATATATATATATCTATATCTATATCTATCTATTTATTTATATCTATCTCTAACCCACAAATTTTGTGGGAGTTCCAATATATGAACCTTAATTTCTTAATTTTTTTGATTTTTTTTACAAAAAAAGAAACTTAGCACTTATTAAATTCTTTCAAGTCATTTTAACTTCTCCAATACTATAACATCCTATATTTTGAGGTATTAATATTTAGTGAGTGATATTAGTGATTTATTATAATAATTTAGTGGTGAGATTTTTAAATAGAAATCAAAAAATAAAATTATTCATTTATATCCATCATATCTCTTTTATATCCATCTCATTACTATTTATTCTTATTTAATAATAAATTTATCAATTTTTTTCTAAATTAACCCATCACATGAAAAAAAAATATGAAAAAAAGACAAAACCATGGGCTACCCACAGTTTTCCCACCTATCACACTAAACCAACCATTTTATTTTCTTATAAACTAGCATATCACCCGTACTATGCACGGATTGTGTTTATAATTATCTATATATGTGAATTGTGATTTTTAATTTTTTTTTTTAAATGTCTTCTTTTTTCGTCTTTTATATTATATTAAAGTTTAATATTTTGATAATAATCATATGTGTTGGACTTTTCAAGGAATTAAATGTCTTTTTTTATTATTATATTATATTAAAGTTTAATATTTTGAAAATAATCATATGTGTTGGACTTTTCAAGAATTTTTTTTTTATACTTGTTCTTAATGCATTAAAGTGTTATTATGAGGGATAATAATCATATGTGTTGGGACTTTTCAAGAAATTCATATGTGTTGGATTTCAAAGAATTTTTTTTATACTTGTTCTTAATGCATTAAAGTGTTATTATGATGGTAAAACTTGAGAGTTGGGAGAAATTAATAAATGGTAAGATTTTTTTTTTAAAATAAAAAAATCAAGAAAATTGTGCACAGATTGTGTTTACAATTATCTATATATGTGAATTACGATTTTTAAATGTCTTTTTCTTTTTTTTTTAAATGTCTTCTTTTTTTCCTTTGTTATATTATATTAAAGTTTAATATTTTAATAATAATCATATGTGTTAGACTTTTCAAGTAATTAAATGTCTTTTATTTATTTATTATATTATATTAAAGTTTAATATTTTGATAATAATCATATATGTTGGACTTTTCAAGAATTTTTTTTATACTTGTTCTTAATGCATTAAAGTGTTATTATGAGGGATAATAATCATATGTGTTGGGACTTTTCAAGAAATTCATGTGTTGGATTTCAAAAAAAAAATTTTATGCTTGTTCTTAATGCATTAAAGTGTTATTATAAGGGTAAGCCTTGGGGGTTGGAAGAAGTTCATAAATGCTAAGGTTTTTTTTTTTTAAATCAAAAAATCAGGAAATTTAGATTGGGAGATTGGAGCTCCCACAAGACTTGAGGTTAAAAATCCCCTTTTGCTTAATATATAGTAAGTATAGATTGAACCCTTCTTCTCCTCATTTCTACGAACACTCAATCATTTGTCTCTCATTTTTTCCTTTTCTCCTACTTTCAGCTCTCTCTCCATTTGTGATGTAAATTTTAAGTTTAGACATAAAAATATTTAAAATCGGAGTTAGTAATTTTACAAGAAATCAGAATTATTTTTGAGGATCCATGGAGCAATTTCAGATTTATGGTGATGGAATTAATTATTTTGAGGTAAATTCGGGTTGTATACAATGTGCTATATTTAAATCTCTTTACAAAGAGTTCTCTATTTTTAATTATCCTCAATTTGTAATCCACTTGATTAATGTGGTTATTAATAGATTTTGCAAAATCATTTGTTCTCGAATTGTTGATATTTTGATTATTTTGTAAAATTTTCTACAAATATTTCTGTGTTAAATGGTGATTTGCCTGACTGAATGACATGGAAATACTCCGTACATGGATTGAGTGAATCTTATTAATTGTTTACACCAATATGCGCAGATAAGCGTGGAGCTCGGGTGAGGTGGGTGAATAAATGAATTTATTCATTGGTTATGTACTGAGTAGGACCGGGTATTTGATTCTAGATAAATTATGGTTGATTTGTTGTGTAATTTGGTAAATTGCTTTATTATCGTATCGTTGATTTAATGTCATAAATTGTTAGATTCCTATTAATTTATTCTGTATCCGAGCCTTGTATTCTTGTCGTATTGTATACTTCCCGAATTAATATTTTTCAGGTGCGGAGCAGAGTTTAGCGAAGATCAAAATTGAGATAAGAAAGATTTATTAATATAGAGATTTGGGACCCACCACTATAATTATTAAATTTGGAGATAGTTGTAATATTGTTTATTTCGGAGATAAATGTACTATAGAATATTTTGGAGAATACGGTACAATTTGGAGACAATTTTGTAGTTATTATTTTTGGGAGCAAAACTTGTATATTTTTTTGAGGCTATTTTAGTGTATTTAATAACCCGGGAGTGAGGCGTTACAAAATGGCATCAGAGCGTAGGGATTAGGTCTTACATGGGATCTATTGGGTGGCGAGTTAAAAAAAAAAATTTATCAGAGTACATAGAGGAACCATGTTATTTGGAGTTTTAGTTGAGATTAAATTTTGGAGCATTACGGATTGGAATTTCAATGACGAAATTTATTTAAGGGGGATAGATTATAACATCCCGTATTTTGAGGTATTAATATTTAGTGAGTGGTATCGGTGATTTATTATAATAATTTAGTGGTGAGATTTTTAAATAGAAATCTAAAAATAAAATTATTCATTTATATTCATCACATCTCTTTTATATCTATCTCATTACCATTTATTCTTATTTTAATAATAAATTATAAAAAATAATAATAATAATAAAAATATGGGAAAAGACAAAATCGTGGGCTACCCACAGTTTTTCCACCTATCACACTAAACCAACCCTTTCCTTTTCTTATAAATTGAACCCCTCTTCTCCTCCTTTTTACAAACACTCAGAGATTGTTTGGGATGTCCCAAATAAGTGTATTTTTTATTTTTTTGGACTAAAAAGTTGAGAAAAAAATATGGATATTTAGGTTAACTTTTTGACTTTTTACAAAAAAATGTGTATTAAAATATTGTATAAATAAGTGTGTAGGAGAAGTTAGTAGAGTAGGCGTACAGGTTGGGCAGTGTAGTGGGTTGGTTAGGAGATGGGAAATGATTGTCTCTTTTTCGGACTTGAATTGGATTGTGTTGTTCAGCCCGTGGGGGCCCACCACAGGTCCCGTTTTGATAATCGAAATCGTGCAATGTGTAGAACTCGTTGAGTATTATGTACGTGTAAAAAATCACATTGATTGGATATCGATAGCTATCTGATCATGTTAGTTTTTTTTTTGTCAACTGTTAATTATAACACCATCCATATTTTATACAAAACTGATTTGATCATGTAATTAGCGATATCCAATCAACGTGATGTTTGTAAATATATAGTTCTGGACGAGTTCTACACATTAACGGTTCAAATTATCAAAACGGGACCCATGGTAGGCCCCCACAGGCCCAACATATACGTCCAACTTAGTGACTTTATATATGTTAAAAAAAAAAAATTCCCTGCCACAGTACTAAAGCGGTCAATTCAGTGTAAAGTTGATTTGATTAAAATATTATATATATTAATTTTTTTATATTTTTAATTTTTAAATAGTGATAACTTTTTAACTTTTTTTGTAGCTTTTTAACTTTTTGGATTTTTTAGAACACTCCAAACCAGGCCTCAATTTCATTTGTCTCTCATTTTTTCCTTTTCTCCTACTTTCAGCTCTCTCTCCATTTATGATGTAAATTTTAAGTTTAGACATAAGAATATTTAAAATGGGAGTTAGTAATTTTACAAGAGATCAAAATTATTTTTGGAAATCCATAGAGCAATTTCAGATTTATGGTGATGGAATTAATTATTTTGAGGTAAATTCGGGTTGTATACAATGTGCTCTATTTAAATCTTTTTGCAAAGAGTTCTCTATTTTTAATTATCCTCAATTTGTAATCCACTTGATTAATGTGGTTATTAATAGATTTTGTAAAATCATTTGTTCTCGAATCGTTGATATTCTGATTATTTGGTAAAATTTTCTACAAATATTTTCTGTGTTAAATGGTGATTTGCCTGACTGAATGACATGGAAATACTCCGTACATGGATTGAGTGAATCTTATTAATTGTTTACACCAATATGCGCAGATAAGCGTGGAGCTCGGGTGAGGTGGGTAAATAAATGAATTTATTCATTGATTATGTACTGAGTAGGACCGGGTATTTGATTCTAGATTAATTATGGTTGATTTGTTGTACAATTTGGTAAATTGCTTTATTATCGTATCGTTGATTTAATGTAATAAATTATTGGATTCCTGTTAATTTATTCTGTATCTGAGCCTTGTATTCTTGTCGTATTGTATACTTTCCGAATTGATTTATTTTTCAGGTGCGGAGCAGATTTTAGCGAAGATCAAAATTGAGATAAGAAAGATTTATTAATATAGAGATTTGGGACCCACCACTGTAATTATTAAATTTGGAGATAGTTGTAATATTGTTTATTTCGGAGATAAATGTACTATAGAATATTTTGAAAAATACGGTACAATTTGGAGACAATTTTGTAGTTATTATTTTTGAGAGCAAAATTTGTATATTTTTTTGAGGCTATTTTAGTGTATTTAACGACCCAGGAATGGGCGTTACAAATACACACACTCTTTTTAACTTTTCACATACCTATTGCAAACAATGAGTCTCCTTTTGGTTTTCTACTTCTTGACTTTTCAATTCTACACTTTCAATTTCAGTGACCACGTATGCAAACAGTAAGTCTTCTTTTTGTTTTCTCCTTCTTGACTTTTCCTGTTGTTTACTGCTTTAATATTGTAGTTAAATAACACATAAAAATATTTGTGATTTGTCTAGCGAATAAAAAATTATAATTTGATTTTTTAATATGATTGAAGTTAGATAAATATAAACCCTCACAGAGAGAAAAATGTGATTATAATGAGTTGAATGATTCTTTCTTTTTTTTTTAATGTAATTGTAGTTAGTTTAATAGTTCTTTTTTTTCATTTATTTATTTTATTATGGGAAAAATGTGATGTGATTGTAGTTTGTTCAATGACTATTTTTTTTAATATGATTGTTGTAGTTCGTTCAATGATTTTTTTTAATGTTATTTAATCTTTTTATTTACAATTTTAATTTTATTTTTAATACGATTAAAGTTAGATAAATATAAACACTCACAAAGAAAAAAATATGATTGTAGTTAGTTCAATGGTTTTTTTTTTTTTTTTAATGTGATTGTAGTTAGTTTAATAGTTCTTTTTATTCCTTTATTTATTTTATCATGGAAAAAATGTGATGTGATTGTAGTTTGTTCAATGGCTCTTTTTTTTAATATGATTATTGTAGTTAGTTCAATGGTTTTTTTTTTAATGTTATTTAATTTTTTTATTTACTATTTCAATTTTATTTTTAATATGAATGAAGTTAGATAAACATAAACACTCACAAAGAAAAAAATATTATTGTAGTTAGTTCAATGGTTCTTTTTTTTTTTATGTGATTTTAGTTAGTCAATGATTTTTTTTTCATTTATTTATTTTTTTTATTATGGGAAAAATGTGATGTGATTGTAGTTTGTTCAATGGTTCTTTTTTTTTAATGTGATTTAATCTTTTATTTACTGTTTTAATGGTTTTTCTTTACAATTATCTATGAAAAAAATATGATTGTAGTTAGATAGCATAAAAATATTTGTGATTTGATTTGATTTTTTTTCTGATTTGATTTTTAAAGTACTAATTATTGATAATGATTAGATTGTATTTTGAAAAAAAAATTGTAATTGATTTTTTTAACTCACTGTATTTTTTGAAAAAAAATTATTGTGTTTTTTTAACTATCAATTCACTTAATTTGTGATTTGATTTTTAACTCACTGTGTTTTTTGAAAAACAAAATGGATTGTACTCATTAGGGTCACATAATGTACCAATTATTGATGATGATTAGATTGTATTTTGACCCCAAAAAAAAATTATAATTGATCTTTTTAGCTCACTGTGTTTTTTGAAAAATAAATTATTGTGTTTTTTAAATATAAACCCTTATAAAGAGAAAAATGTGATTATAATTAGTTGAATGATTCTTTTTTTTTTAATGTGATTGTAGTTAGTTTAATAGTTCTTTTTATTCATTTATTTATTTTATTATGGGAAAATTGTGATGTGATTGTAATTTGTTCAATGGCTCTTTTTTTTAATATGATTGTTGTAGTTAGTTTAATGGTTTTTTTTTAATGTTATTTAATCTTTTTATTTACTATTTCAATTTTATTTTTAATATGATTGAAGTTAGATAAACATAAAAAACGCTCACAAAGAAAAAAAATGTTATTTTAGTTAGTTCAATAGTTCTTTTTATTTAATGTGATTGTAGTTAGTCAAAGGTTCTTTTTTTCATTTATTTATTTTTTTATTATGGGAAAAATGTGATGTGATTGTAGTTTGTTCAATAGTTCTTTTTTTTAATGTGATTTAATCTTTTATTTACTATTTTAATGATTTTTCTTTACAATTATTTATAAAAAAATATTATTGTAGTTAGATAGCATAAAAATATTTGTGATTTGATTTGATTTTTTTTTTATTTGATTTTTAAAGTACCAATTATTGATAATGATTAGATTCTATTTTTTTTTTAAAAATTGTAATTGATTTTTTTAACTCACCATGGTTTTTGAAAAAAAATTATTGTGTTTTTTTAACTATCAATTCACTTAATTTGTGATTTGATTTTTAACTCACTGCGTTTTTTTAAAAACAAAATAGATTGTATTCATTAGGCTCACATAATGCACAAATTATTGATGATAATTAGATTGTATTTTGACCCCAAAAAAATTGTAATTGATCTTTTTAACTCACTATGTTTTTTGAAAAGTAAATTATTGTGTTTTTTAATTATCAATTGACTTAATTTGTGATTGATTTGTTTAATTATTGATGATGATTAGATAGTATTAAAAAAAATTTGATTTGTATGATTGAAGTTATCTCCTTTTGTTTATAATTTTATTTTTTAATATGATTGAAGTTAGATAAACATAAACACTCACAAAAAGAAAAATATGATTATAGTTTATTCAATGGTTCTAAATAATCTTTTTTGTTTACTATTTTAATGGTTATTTTTTTCAATTATTTTTTTTATTATGAGAAAAATGCCATTGTAGTTACATAGCATTAAAAAAATTGTGATTTGTATGATTGAAATTATCTCATTTTGTTTATAATTTGAGTTTTTAGTATGATTGAAGTTAACTCACAAAAAGAAAAATGTGATTGTAATTAGTTCAAAGGCTCTAAATAATATTTTTATTTACTATTTTAATGGTTCTTTTTTTCAATTATTTTTTTTATTATGAGAAAAATATGATTGTAGTTAGATAGCATTAAAAAAATTATAATTTGTATGATTGAAGTTATCTCCTTTTGTTTATAATTTGATTTTTTTTAATATGATTGAAGTTAGATAAACATAGACACTTACAGAAAGAAAAATGTGATTGTAGTTTGTTTAATGTTTCTAAATAATTTTTTTATTTACTATTTTAATGGTTCTTTTTTTCAATTATTTTTTTTTATTATGAGAAAAATGTAATTGTAGTTAGATAGCATTAAAAAAAATGTGATTTGTATGATTGAAATTATCTCCTTTTGTTTATAATTTGATTTTTTAATATGATTGAAATTAGATAAACATAAACACTCACAAAAAAAAAAAATGTGATCGTAGTTTGTTCAATATTTCTAAATAATCTTTTTATTTACTGTTTTAATGGTTCTTTTTTTCAATTTTTTTTATTATGAAAAAAATATGATTGTAGTTAGATAGCATTAAAAAAATTGTGATTTGTATGATTGAAGTTATCTCTTTTTGTTTATAATTTGATTTTTTTAATATGATTGAAGTAAGATAAACATAAACACTCACAAAAAGGAAAAATGTGATTGTAGCTTTCAATGGTTCTAAATAATCTTTTATTTACTATTTTAATGGTTCTTTTTTAAAATTTAATTTTTTTACTATGAGAAAAATATGATTGTAGTTAGATAGTATTAAAAAAATTGTGATTTGTATGATTAAAGTTATCTCCTTTTTTAAAATCTTAAAAAACATAATTTATATATTAAAAAAATCTAAAACAAATATAAATATCTATAATTATTCCGTGCATAGCACGGGTGATAGGTTAGTTTAAAATTATTAAAAACTCAATTTAAAAATTATTTTTAAAACTTATAACCAAATATATAATTCTAAACTGAAAGTCAAACTCTTTTTAAAACTTTATTTTAAACAAAAAAAAATTAAAATAATATTTTTTTCTTTTGTTTTTTAAATCACAATTTGAGTGTGGAGTAGTATTTTGAGTTTTGAAAAGAGAAAATTTATTTGATTATAAGTTTTTAAAAAAGTTTTGAGTTGTATTTTGAATTTTTTTTTAAATATTTAAAAATTTTCTTGGGGTAAATATTTTATATTTTAAATATTTATTTATTTATTTTAATGTGAACTGTATTTTATACATTTGTTCCCTGTATTTTTTAAAAACATATGTTAAATATATTTTGTAAATATTTAAAAATTTATAAAATTTTATTTTTTATTTTAAATATATAATTTTTATTTTAAATACTTTATTTTATATTATAAATATTTTAATATTTAATATTTTTTAAATATTTAATATTTTTAATTTAAAAAAAATGGATCACCATCTATATAATAAAGTAGAACGGTTTTTGAATTTTTAACATATTTTTATCCTATTAGGACATTTAGATAGCTCAGATCTATTTAAATTATAAAACAATAGCTGAGATATGTTTTTTAAAAAATGTCTTACATATACATTTTCTACTTTCATGTTTCTCCCTCTTACTTTTTTCTTTTCTCACTCATCTTTCCATGATCCGATGTCCCACCTTCCTCCCTCTTTTCTTTTTCTTTTTTTATTATTCTTTCTATTTGTTTTTTTTTTTATTTTCACATTTTGTTTACTTATTTTTATTCACACCATACCTTCAGGTACGGGCATACACTATATCTAAATCATAAAAAAATTATTTGGCCAATACTTAAAAAAATAACAAAAAATATTTTTTGAAAAAATAAAAATATATTTTTTGAAAAAATAAAAATAAACAAGATATTTTTTCAAAAAAATATATAAAAAAATAATTTTAAACAACAAAATTAAAAATATTTTTTTGAATTTTTTAAATAGAATTTTGAAAGGAGTTTTAAAAATAATTTTTGAATTGAATTTTGAGATATGTGTTTGGTTATGAATTTTAAAAATAGTTTTTGAATTGATTTTTTGAATTATGTGTTTGATTACAATTTGAATTAAAAATATTTGAAAATTTTAAATAATTAAAATAAAGTATTTAAAATTAAAAATTATTTAAATAACAATTTCTCTATTTAAAAAAAAAATAAATCTAAAAAATTTCAAAATACAACTCAAAATTCAAAAACTCAAGACTCAAAATACAATTCAAAACTCTTTTCAAAATTCAAAATTCAAAAACTCTTTTCAAAACTCTTCTAAAAATTCTTTTCAAAACTCATCACTAAACAAATTCCTTTTTTCAAAACTCAACTCATAATTCCACACTTAAATTACGACTACACACTCAAATCATAATTCCAAAATTAAACCAAAGGGAGCCTTCATTTTGGCTGTGGAAATAGATTATCTTAATTGGCTATCTGATTTTTTTGACTATTTTAACTTAGTTAAAATAATGAGCTCTTTTTTGATAAATCCTATTTGTAATAGTTTTATTCCATAAAACCCAAACTATTTTTGAATATTCCATTAGATCCATTTCATACCAAAAGACCAAAAAAACCCTCAAACAAACACGCGCCTCTCTCTCTCTCTTTGAATCTAATAACCGTCTCTCTTCCCCTCTATTCTTGCGCAGGAAATCACGCACAGTATCTCTACATTCTAGAAATCCAAATCCGTATTCAATATTCGTTCCATCGTCGCATCATCTCATCATCTTCTTCGTCATCCCTACGCCGTCGGTTGCCGAAATTGTAGATTTACCATTGCTGAACATCCGTAAGGTCTATCTTCGTCAAAATCACCTTCGACGACTATTTGTGACAACGGAACCATCAAAATAGGCAAAAAACGTAAGCATTCTATTCATTCGTGTATTTAAACCCTAAATCTCTTTACCAACAAACAATATTGTGAACTTTTACAAATATCCCTTATTTCTATGCATACAATATATAGGAGTCCATTTTGTTCATACCCTAACCTTTAAACTGAACCCCTTAATCGTAATCCCTAATTATATTGATTTTCCAGTCAAAAACATTACAGTTGCCATTATATTGTGTTCACAACTGTGAACATTCAAATGGTTTGGAAAGATGTTGGCCAAACCAAATTGTTTCTGTTATTGTTGCTATTAAAAGCTCTGAACATTCACATTGATTGAAAATGTTTGGATAATCAAATTATTCCAAATGTTATTGGGTTGTTGTTCAATGCTGTGAACATTCATATGGATTAAAAATGTTTTGGCCAATTCTGTTTTTGTTTTTGTTGTTGTTGCTGTTGAAAAATGTGAACATTCACATTGATTGAAAATTCTGTTGTTGTTGTTGAAAGATGTGAACATTCACATTGATTGAAAATGTTTGGATAATCAGATATTATTGGTGGTGTTGTTCTATGCTGTGAACATTCACATGGATTGAAAATATTTGGCCAATGTATAGGGAAATTTAGATTTTTTTCCCCCCTTTTGTGAATGTTTGCCTTATTGGTATTCTTGATTGTTAATGGTGATCCAATAAGTTGAACCTTCAATTCTTCATTATTTTACATGAAAGTGGCATGAAATATAGTCCCTGCAAATATTGACACTATCCTTCCCCCCTCCATCAAATTCTTGTTATTAACCGTAGTGAACATTCACATTTAAAGTTCCTTGTGTTAGATGTTGTTGTGATACATAATTATGTTGTGAACATTCATTACATGTATAAATTAATTAGACACTTTGTGAATATTAACCACTGTGTTTAGAGGAAATATATCACTTTTGTTATCCCAGGTTTCAAATTGTATTTCAATTTTAAGGTTGTTTTACAAGATTGGCATTGCATGATTGTAGTAAGAATGTGCATTGCCATAAAAATTAGGACTGTAAATGTTCACAACATCATTTTATATGTTTGTGTTAACGTCCACATGCTCTTGAATGTTGTTCATGGTTGTATAAAAATACATTATTTTTTACACACTTACACAATATATACATTGTGTTTGTGCTGACACAATCAACATACACATCCATTTACAGATGTGGATATTTGTCACGACCCAAACCCGCCCTTATGGGTTTAGCACCGTAACTGGCCAGTAATCCGAGATTACCAAAGGCCTGCTTAACAGTAAGATAGTAATACAGAGTACAGGGGCATGGCGGAAGCCAAAACAGTAAATAAACAATGTCCAATGAGCTGTGACAGTCTGTATGCAAAAAGATTTTTCATACACATATGCATTCAGTGACAAAACAGTAAGTGCAATACTTACAATCATTCAAAACAGGGACCAAATCCCTACTAAACAGTACAGTACAGTGCTATCAATCTATACAGTAATACAAAACAGACACAGAACAGGCGGGGGAAATTAAAACACCCCTAAGCCTTAGCTTGGCAGGCTCGGAACCTCGTATTGAGGCACAGTAGTTGGCTTGACAAAAAGGGAGTCTACCCCGACGCTCCTATCTCCGGTCTGGTGCCTGAACACCTACATATATATATATAAACAATGAGCTAAAGCCCAGTGAATAACATAATGCGTAAAGAGGTTTAGAATGAATGTCCTTATAGTAATGAAAACAGTTCATTTCAATCAGTATATCAGTTGTTCAGTACAGTAAACAGTCATATGTGGTACATCCATTAGCATAGCAGTACAGTAAACAGTAGGTCTTAAAAGACCGAACAGTAAATGATGGCCATCAATCAGTAAACAGTAGTGGTCCCAACGAGGGAACCGACAGAGATCTCTGTAACAGTAACAGTAAACAGTAGTTGCTAAGGATGCCACAATACAGTTCAGAATATAGGACATACATTCATTCAGTTAACAGTAGCAGTTCAGAAAACAGTACAGTTCAAATGTTCAGAAGATAATCATTTTTGAACATATCTTTACACAGTTGTTACTCACAGAGTTCTGGGCTACAGTAAGCTAGAGCGCGTCTCCAGTCGCCAACCCTACACAGTTTACAGAACGAACACACTCTAAGCTACACAGTTGGGAAAGATAATAACTTAATCCCTAATTGCCTCGGTGTGTTCTACATCTATATCCTCATTAAGATGTCTTAAACTAGGCCTAAGAATGCCTAGGGTGGGATGAGGACGCAAAGATGCATTCAGAAAACATTTTCAGAATTTCAGAAAAACAGAGGTCCCATTTGAGCGTAGGTTACTCCGCTCGTGCGGACATGCAGACAACGGTTCTCGCTCGAGCGTCACTTCCCACGCTCGAGCGGACATGCAAAACAGTCAAAAGTACTGGATGCTCAAAAATCACGCTCGATGGGCGCTCGACACCCGCTCGAGCGTAAGACACAAGGTCCTGCTCGAGCATCAATTATTCCGCCGAAAGGCACTTTCAAAACAAAGGCAAAGTATTGGGAGCACGAATTTCCGCCGAAGCGCCACTTTTTCCGCCGAAATGAGTCCAAAATCTGGAATTTCTAGATTTGAACTTCTAAGCTCAAATCAAGTTTAAATGCATTAAAATCGATCCTCTTGGGCTGAAAACCTGGAAAACATTTGTAAACACATAATATTATATGTTTCAAAGATCAATTTGATAAATCAAAGCCCAAGGATGTTTCAATTAGATCCAATTTCAACCAAAATTTCATGAACATGATTTCAAATGAACATGCATGAACTTTAAACAATTTGCAAGCTTCAAAACATGCTCTAATAAGCCAATTCTTTTCAAAACAAGATGAAATCATGGTCTAGTCTCAAAACATGGACATGCATGTGAGGATTTATGAACTACAACCCCAAAACTTCAATATATATACATGCATGCAACAATTAAGCTTCAACACAACAATTTGAGCCATAAATTGGCTCTTGACTTCAACTTTGCTCTAAACCATGCAAGAATCAACTCAAACACAAAAATGAGGAGATGAATGTCTACCTTAAGTCTTGAATTAAAGGTAAGGAGGCTCAATTATGCAATCTCTCTTCTAAATCTTCAAGTCTCCAAGCAATTTCCAAAAAGGAACTCAATTCTCTCCCTCTAACTCTCTTGGTCGGTAAGAACAAGGAAAATGGGCTGATGAAAAGCTTTGGTCAAGTGTACAAAGACTCTAGTATGATTAGCCTACATGGCCTACTAAGAGCATCTCCAACGGTTACTCAAATTTTTCACCAAATCTGAGTCAAAAAGTAGCCATTTCCTTAATCTGATACTTCGCGCTCCAACGGTTCAGTATCAAATCCTTTTCATCAAATTTGTGCCGGGCAACCGGTTGGTTGACCGGCCGGTCAACCGGTAACGGCAAAAAAAAAAAAAAATTTTGATTTTTTTTGAACTTTTTGAACCTTTTGGTGGTCGATCGGTTAGGCAAAAAAAAATTTTTTTTTTTTTAACCGGTTTGAACCTTTTTTTCAGAACTGTTTGAACTTTTGGTGGGCGACCGGTTGGTCAACTGGCCAGTCGACCGGTTCGTCTCCTGGCAACGGTCATGTACAGTGTTTTGGTGAAACGCGGAGTCTATCATCAGTTTGGTGAAACTTTTGCTAAAATCTCATTTTGGTATGACTTTGGTGCAACCGTTGGAGCATGAAAAAGTGGGTTTTTCATCAAAATTTAAATCTGATGCTGGGTTTGGTTCACCGTTGGAGATGGTCTAACAATGGCAAAATGGTCAATAAACCAACTCTTAAAATTAGCTTATTTTAATCTAATTTAATCGTACCAAATCAATTTTCAAATAATTACACCATAAATTCACATAAATTATGATTAACACATATCACGAATCAATTCCAGATTCGGCCGCCGATAAGGCCTTCAATTTGCAGTTCAATCATAAAAACATGAACAGATAATCAAATAGGCAACAGATAGAAATGCAATATGACAGATATACTTAATCAATTCAATTATCCATCTTAATCAGTCTCACTTTAGCAATGATCGGTAATTAATCGGTAATCAGTGGTGAGGGTTATTACAATATTCACATCCACACACAAACTGTGGTCATTCACACCCATACACACAACTGTGAACATGCACATCAATGGCAATGCTGTGAATGTTCACATCTGTTCCACTATGCTCATCACATGAGCCTTGACTTAATTTTTTTTTAAATGTTCCATTTTGCAGATCTTGCACGAAAGAAAACCTCAAAGAGAAAGAGAGATGAGTACCATGTCAAGGAAGAAAGCCCACAAGCAAATACTAGCAGCAATGTTGATATACGGCGTGTGAACTACAAATCTAACATGACCGGACTAGTGAAATTAATGAAAAGCACCAAATTCACACAAGCACAACTTGGCTACCTGCAACAAACACCTTTTTGGCATTTGTTAGATTCATTGAGAAACAATGAGATCGACCTTGACAAATGCATGAAGTACGATGATGTTGTTGTGCATGTCCTACAAATGTACAAAGCTTCAAAAGATGTTTTCTACATTGAGGACAAGAAGATGAATATACACGACAGCGACATCAAGTTGATTTTTCGTGTGGACTGTGGCAGTAAGCTGATGGACATATCATATGGTTCGAAACCAAAGACTGGCATTTATAAACAAAAGGTGCAAACATGTCAGCCGGTTGACTTCAAAATAGATACGCACCCTTTTGACCGAGGCATTGAAAGGCAAAAAGAAAGATGACAACGAAGAAGTCGCCCGACTAGTTCGCATGTATGCTTGCCAAAAGCTTTTTTTCTTAACAAGCGAAGAGACAATAGGATGGGGCTACTATGCACATATGGTCCCATTGGAAAGCATGCAAGAATATGATTGGGTCAAGCAAATTAGAACAACGTTGACATCATTAAATTAATTATGACTAATCATAAATCCCACATAATTTAATTGGTTTAATTTGACTTCCACTAAGGCCCAATTAATTATGTTTAATTTTATCAATCTGAATCAAATTTCTAGCCAGACTCCCAAAAGGCTCCAAATATTAAATTGAATTTATTATCATTATCGATTTTGATTTCCCAAATCATTCAAGCCTTCAATTTCTGGTCAGACTCAAATTTCCAACAATAAATTACATATTCAAATTGGACACATCATAATTAAATTTAATTTATAACAATCACAATTCTCAATCTTCATAATTTAATTAACTTGATTAACTCCAATTAGGATCTAATTAATCAAATCCCAATTTTACTAAACTGAATTGAATATTTAATTAAACTCCCAAATGGGTCCATAGTTAAAATTAAATTGATTAACTTCTCAATTTTACTCCCTTAAGCCATTTGGACCCTTAATTTCTATTTTCGAAATAACTCTTTAATAGAATCAATGCGAATTAGATCCCACAATTCTCATAAGTCCCTAATTGAATTATAATACTCGGCAATTAAATTTCAAATCCTCTTGATTAATCAAGTATTAATCATTATACGTGATGGGGCTGTTACATATTACCTGAAGTATGAATTTGCTCAGTGCTTAGGTGCCAAGTCTTTGAAAAAATTATGTGCTCGTTGCTTACCCTCCTCTTTTAATTTCGCAAGCTTTTTATGGAACCCTATCACAGTTGGCTCGTAAGCACAATCACCCAAACTACTAACTAGGTGATCCCTAAATCCATTATCAATTACTTTCATCTGGTCTCTTAAATTGCTCTTCAGGTGCTGTAAGCAATAACCGTGGTGAGCCGATGGGAACACCTTTGGCATAGCTTCTAACAGACCAAGATTACGATCCGAAATAAAAGTTATTTGGCGCTTACCATCAACAACCTTCCCAAGTTCGTGCAAGAACCACGACCAATTGGCCGTGATCTCTGAATCAACAATCGCAAATGCAATAGGAAATAGACCTACAACACAACACCATTACACAACTGTTGACAATATTCCAAAGTGAATAGAAAATAATATAAAGCAAACAGGTCATGTGGATGTTTATATCTATATTGCCTTGTTACTATTGTTGTTTTTGGATTTGGGTTCGTAAACATCAATGATGTCAACATTCACATTTACGTCCATTAATAATATTATTGTTGATTGTTAAAGTCATTGATGATGTGAACATTCACAGTATTTCTCAATAATGGATAAACTGACATTAGTAGACAATGATGTGAACATTCACATCAATGTATAATAATGTGAATATACCCATTACTGTCATTAGCAGACGTAGGTGTGAACATTCACATCAGCGTGTACTAATGTGAATGTTTATATTATTGATAATCTATGCTGCTCAATGTGAATATTTACATGAATAGACAACTAAAAAAAAATACTAACCATTGTTTCCATCTTTTGTCGTTGTCACAAGTAGCTGACCTTTGTACTTTCCTTTTGAGGAATGTTCCATCGAGGAATAATAAAGGCCGACAAGAATTGAACCCAGAAATACACATAGCGAATGACACAAAGAAACGACAAAACTGTTGACTACTCACATCATAATCAATATTGACATAACTCCCCGGATTGTAATGGATCACAACATCCGAATACCACCACAGCTGGTCAAACGATAATGAATGATCTCCATGAATAACAGTCTTTGCTTTCTCCACGCCCAACCATACTACGTGGTAACTCACATCTAGCCCATAATCCCTATTCAAAATAGTCACCACATCACACGGCCGAGTCAACGGCTTGTCCCTCACAATTTCAGATATGGTTCTCGACACCAAATCCAAACTAACTCGCAGATTCTTTGACGTTCGGACATTCGTACCACAACTATGCACATCACTAAACCTTTTGATGTAGAAAAAACCATTTGCTCGTTGTGCTCTACAATGTATAGCCCATAAGCAGCCTCTCTCCTCACACATCGCACACACAACAGTAACTCTTGTTGTCTCGTTCTTGACATACTTAAACTGAAACCCACATTGGATGGCATACTTACATAAAACATCACGAAATTCTTGTGCACCTCCAACAAACCGTTGTCCTGCATGCGTAATACCATTTGCCCAAGGGGCTGACAACAACACCTTCTCCTTGTGGTAGCAAAATCTCCGTAGTGTATCAATTTCTTCTTTAACCCCCATACGCAGCGACCCAGAGTTACTTGACTGATCAATATCACTTTTCAACTCAACAACAACTTCTACATGTTGTACCCCCATTGATTTAGCAAGCAGTAACATGTTCTGAAATTCTTCCTCATTGTCCAAATCACACCTATTAATCCCAAGTAAGATACAGAACAATGAAATAGAACCAGCAGACAACTCATCCCATTTTTCACACAAACACTTCACCAAACAAGAATAACACAATGCGTGGGCAACATTTATTACAGTTGTACTGCAACCATATGTACACACCAACATCATAAAGGTATCCATCTCCTGTAAAAACACAACAACACAACAATGAACAGTAATCCAAATCGATATGAAAATTCACATTGTACAAAAATTAGATGACTATGTGTACAGTTCAAGTGCTAAATCCATAATTCACATTAACAAGATGTGAACATTCACATTGATACATATACATATTCTTCGAATTATATCGCCCACGCAGAGCCTCATTAAGCAAACATCAAAGTAAAATGAGAACATCCACATTCTTCACATAATATTAACAAGATGTCAACATTTACATTGACACATATACTCTGAATTATATCACACACACAGAGCCTCATTAAGCAAACATCAATTTAAAATGAGAACGTCCACATTCTTCACATAATTCACATCAACAAGATGTAAACATTCACATTGATACATATACACTGAATTATATCATCCATACAGAGCCTCATTATGGATACATCAAAGTAAAATGAGAACTATACATTCTTCACATAATCTGAATGAACTCCCCTCCACAGGACCACGTAAAATGCATATAATTAAAAAAACAGAGCATCCAATCCATATCAATCCAAAAATAGAGCATCTGATCCATCATACAAATGAAAACATAAATTGAACATGTATTCATAACCAAAATGATACTAACCTTAATCATGCAATCCTACAATCGTCCAGAAACTCGAAAACAACTGATTTGAACTAATTATACTCCAGAAAATGTGACAACCGAACACTTTCCAATTCGTCATCTTCACTCGAAAATCACCGAACCAGACTACAACAGCAAGAATGAAACCCTAGCACATCAAAGCCTTGGAACGAGCATGCAAAATAGAAACGTATCCCTTTGAATTAGAATGATGATGAAAAGCGTAAAGATAGAAACTGCCAAAACTGAATCAACGAAGAAACAGACAATGTGATATGTATTAACACTGTATATATATATATAAGGGCATAATAGTCCATGTAAAAATATTAAATTAGAAAAATGGACCTTATGGAATAAAAAGAAAAGTATATGAGACTAATCATATTATAATATTCCTTTGTGGACCTAATGGGTTATAACAACCCTAAAATGGATTTATCAATAAAAATCCCTAAAATAATTATGTTTAGAAAGTTGGCTGGTTTTTTTTTTTTTTTTTTTTCAGTTGATTTGATGATTTTGGGAGAAAAAGTAAAATGATGATGGATTGGGTGTAACATTTTATCTTATTGATTATTTTAACTTATTTTGTCTTTTAGAAGACTATTTTAACCTAACCATCTTTGCAAATATCCTTTTTTTTAGTTTCAATCCGTATTTTTTTATTTTTAATTAATTTTTTTACTCGTACAAAATTTGTAAAAATTCATTATATATTAGTAAAAAATTCAAATATATATATTAGTTTTTTTTCGTATTTATTAAATTAAAAAAAAAACTGTACAAATATTTTTAATTATATCTAAACTAGCACATGTATAAATAAATAATCAAAAAATTAATTTTTAAAATTAAATAATAATCTAAAAAATCCATCTACAATATTTAGCAAAAATGATTTATCAATTAAATTTTATTCATTTTATCACAGTTACTTGTAAAAGAATTTTTATTTTTATTTTTATGTCATTAATTGTGTGCTCTAAGTTCTTAATAACAAATATATGTCATAATTTAAGTGGTAAAAATTAAAAAATAAATCACAAAATTATATTTATGATAAAATATAAATACATTTCGTCTTATGAGTTTCATAAATTTAATTTATCATAAGGTAGCGGTAAATTACATTTGTCAATAAAGTAATTTTTTCATGTTTTGTCTTATGTTATAAGATTTACGTAAAAATGAATTAAGATTCACTTGTGATATTAAATTTGGGCTTAACATTAAATTTACGCCAACTTGTCCTTCACCTAATAATTAAAAATTGTCTTGTTCTGTTCCCAACTTATATGAATCATTTGACCTACTTATTTATTAAATTAGTAAATAAATATTTGTAAATATTTTTTTATAATAAAAATAAGAAATATGAACTTATTTTATGCATACTTATCAGAAAGTTTGAACTATAGTTTTTTTTTTAAAAAAAAAAAACTATATATTTATGTTTAAAACAATTAAATGAATAATTATATATATTTATGTATATAAAAATTATTTAAGATAAAGCCCCCTAAATTGTAGGTCATATTCTAATCATAATAAATTTAAATTTTATAATAGTTTATCAGTTCATAACTAATATGAGCTAATTTGGGGGTTCTAAAATGGGATTAAACACTAAAAAGTAGCCAAGAAAATTTAGTTCAAGTCGTTTTTTTTTTTTTTTTGCCAATAATTCTTAATTGAAGTTTAGTCTTTAGAGAGTTGTAATGCCCTCAAAATAAATAACATTAAACCCATCAATATAGACATGCGTTGATATAAAACAGTTCCACATTCTTCTATTCATCAGAGTCTCATTACAAAAAGTGTTACATGTTAACAACAAAAGTAAATGCTCTAAAGGTTTACAACTTTCCAAGTTAACACTTGGTTACAAAAAGAGAGCACTAGCTCAATTACACCTTAAGCCTTTGGCTTGAATTTACATGTAATACATCAAAAGAAAAGAGACAACAAAAATCCGTCAGCCTCAAGCCACCAAGCTATGTCCTTGGAGGTGGCATGCTACCTGCACCTGAAAATGATGTTCCCATATAGGGTGAGTCATAACCCAGTAGAAATACACTAAACCAAATATGAACCATGACTAAAAGATTAGCAGTTGATAGATGGTAAACACTGATACTCCTACTTACAACATTTCACAATTTCATAACATACAAGTCCATGTTACAGTTCATTTTCCATTTTCCTTTCAATTCTCAATTTATAACTATGGCTCAGAACCTAGCCAAACAACTCATATGAGACAGTAACTCATAATAAACTTTTTCCCATTTCATAACAGATAAGCCTACTAGCTAGATCAACACATCAACTGATAAGTATAATAACTATATCACATTTCCAAAGATAAGCATAAGAGCTCTATCTACACTTCTCTAGACAAGCATATCATGAGCTGTATCTACACTTCTCAAAGATAAGCATATGAGCTCTATCTTCACTTTTCTAGACAAGCATATGAGCTGTGTCTACGGAGTTCATCCCCCATCTCCTCCCAACACTATCCGGTTTAGAGGTACATCCCCAATCTTCTCCTAAACCGCGGAGTACATCCCTCATCTCCTCCTCTACACATAATGCATACAAACACATTGGTTCTATATACAATCATTCAATACATATAGTTAATGTATTCTATCAACCGTCAAATTCCATGACACATTCCGTTGATTAGTTTTCGTTTGCCTAATCATCATGCATTGTCAACAACATTCAAGACTATCCTCCACCGATAGCCCAAAGCAGTTATCTCTAAGCGGAAAATAAATGCACAAATGGATATTAAATCAACATTTCGATTCGGTGAGTGATAAGTAATTCAACTACACCCTTTAATCCCATACACTCCCAATCTCAACATTTCCATTTCAATTCCTCATTTCTCACAATTAATTATCCCAATAAATTAATCAATGTAATTAGGGCATTTTCCATAATTAACATTACAACCCTTAAGGTCCCATTTTCATCAATGTTTCAACATTTATCCCATGTCTCTATACCAAACATGCCTCTAGGTTCATTATAAATAAAACCCCAACTTTTGTAAAATTACACAAAAGCCCCAACTCTTTCAAAATTACGCAACAACCCCCCAACATCTCAAAATACCAAAATTTAAAGACAAAGTTCATAAAGAGGAGTAGGATATCCCTACCTCAAAGCTTGAGCTCCAATGGAGATGAAGACCAAAACCAAAACGCTCCGAATACCGAAATTTTCAGATTAAAATGTAGCCCTCGATGATCCACACAACTTTTACAAAGGCCCAAGGTGAGGAAATCACTCCTACTAGATCAAATCTAAGAGAGAAGGTAAGGTTTTAGAGAGAGGAGCTCTCAAATCTGTATTTGGGAAAGTAAGAGAGAGAAAGTGTGTTGAAAAAGTGGTCCAAAAAGTCGGACCCCGTGTTTATATAAAAGTTGCCCCGCTCGAGCGTGGAAACCCCCGCTCGAGCGCCACTCACAGACTCCCGCTCGAGCGGCGGATGCACACTCCCAGAATCTCGACATACCAGGTCCCCGCTCGAGCGCCTAACTCCCCGCTCAAGCGGCCAATCCCCTGCTTGAGCGTCACAGGAAATACTGGATGGGTGTATTCCCCGCTCGAGCGCCAAAACTCCCGCTTGAGCGTACAAGCAACAACAAGGTCCCCGCTCAAGCGTCAAAAGTTCCGCTCGAGCGAATAGGCCAAAATCTGGGCAACTAGTCTTGGTTCCTAAGCTCAACCAACCTGTAATAAACCTGCCTAGCACATCCTATAACTCCAATACAAAGTAGGAAAGGATGTAAACTAGATAATAATCAACTACTAACACCCACGGACACATGTCCGGATCACTATTCAACAAGGGTTAAACCCGGGATCGCTATAGAATCGTCTAGTTTATGTCCAATCCGTGAGTTAGTAGACCACCTACCTATTTACTTAATTTTTAATTGTTAAATATATATATTTTAAAAAATTATAACAAAAATAGGAAATATGTACATATTTGTTTGGTAAATTTATTAACAATTTCAAAATTAATTAAGAAATTATATACTTATTCTTAAAAGGATAAATGATATTGGTAATCCCTATATTTTAACTCTTGTGTTATTTTTGTCCTTGCAATTTTAATTTACTCAATTTTGACCATAAATTTATAATTTTGTCTTAATTTGCTCCAATTGTTATAATTGCTAGTTTTTTTTTTTTAATATTGAAAATATACATATGAATAGCATTTGTTATACTTTTATAGACAAAATTATAAACTTATTCAACTCAATAAGTTAATCTCAACTAACTCAGTAACTATTTTCTTTCAAAAATCTTAATCGACATTATCAATTAGACTAAATTAATACAAAATCTAAAATTACGGGTAAAAATTAAACTAATTGAAATTATAGAGACTAAATTGACACAAGAGACAAAATGCCGGGACTATTGATATAATTTACCCTTCTTAAAATATGTCTAATATTGATTATCAGTATTAAGATATATTTATATCTGAAAAACTATTTAAGACCAGATCATGCTAGAACCTGAATAAAAAATTAATAGCTTATTAAAAATATTTAATAATTATAAATTCAAATTTGATCAATTTTTTCATTTAAATTTTTTCATAGAATTAGGTCGTTTGATAATTTTAATTTATAGTTCCAATTCTTCCTTGTATTTTTTTGAAAATATTTTAAAATTATATATAATTATAATTTCTTTTGAAATTTTCTTTTCAATCTCAAATTATTACAACTTGAATTTGGGTAAAATTTATTTTTGACTTCTCATCTACAAAAGCTAACAATAATAAACATAAATTAATTTTTTAAACATTGTAAAAAGGTAAATAAAGAAATATATTATCAATAATAATAACAAAATATATTTTTATTTATCATGTGACGTCTCACCACTGAATTAATAATAGACATTAATAATAAAATTAATTACGATAATACGACAATAATATATCAAATGATAAGTAACATATGATCACAATAATTTTTTATGGTTATACAAAAGTACTTAAAATTATATATAAAAAACAATATATGATCCATATTCAATTTTTGTATTGTAAAATTCACACTTAATCTCAACTACATATTAGTTTTCTAAATCAATTCATCACCCAAACTATCTACTATTCTTTTAATATTCACATTTTCAAATCCACCCAAACAATGCTCTGGCCGAGCTCATCATCACCCTTGTTGTTGCTATGCTCACCACCTCCATTAACCATCATGCAACTCCAGTCTAGTTTTTTATCTTTGTAAATATAAAAAGACAATATTGTGAAAATAAAAATGTACCGTTAGAGTTTTAAAGAATTAAAAATGAAAAATAAAAAAATACATGATTTTAGGTTTGCTTATTCTATATATGGGTGTTGATTTTTTTTTTTTTTAAATCCATAAATTATGGAATAGTGTTCATTATTTAAAATTTTATTTATTGATGGGCAAATCAATTAAATGTTTTTAATTTTTTACAAATAAAAAATTTGAAAATTTTGTTTAAGAAATTTAAAAAATGGCCAAATCATAAAGAACAATATAAGATGTTTTATTCTATAAAATAAAAAAACAAAAAAACTCATAACTATATTATCAATTCACATATATCAAAAGAAATAATAACAACAATATAAAGTTTTTTTTTTTTTTTTTTACTTTTTCTAGATAATAAAGCAGAACGGTTTTTGAATCTTCAACATATTTTTGTCCTACTAAGACATTTGAATGACTTAGATCTGTTCAAATTATAAAACAATGGCTAAGATATATTTTTCAAAAAATATCCTACATGTACATTTTTTACTTTCCCACTTTTCTCTCTTACTTTTTTCTTTTCTCACCCATCTTTTTATGATCCCATGATCCCACCTTCCTCACTCTTTTCTTTTTATTTTTTTTATTTTTCTCTCATTTGTTTTTTTTTCTCCTTTTTGTTCAGTTATTTTTATTCACACCGTACAATTAGGTACGGGCATACACTAGTGTATATATATATATATCACAAGTAGTGAAAATTTTAAAATTCTTTGACTAGATAAATAATAGATCATAAATAACAATGCTAGAAATACAAAAATCAAACACATATGTCCTATAAACAGTAGGTTTTATATCATCTGAGTCCCACCCCTTGTGAAACATGTCTCATTCTGTATTTGGTCTAAACTTATACTTATTGAGTAGACAATAATAATCAGTAATATATCAACAAGAAAATCTTGAAATCATAAATAAATAAATAAATAACAATAACTAATAATAATAGTTTAGAGAGAATATAGCCTCTGAGGTTTATTAGAAAAATGATAAGTTGCACAATAGTGACAAATGGAGGTGTAGAGTCTATATCGAATTGCCTAAAAAATATATATAATATATGTACGTTGTTTGTAATGAATTTATATGTGAATGGTGGTCCTCCACATGTAGGACTCTGAACACGCCCATTTACCAAGGGACATGCTTTACACGAAAAGACAACCATTTATATATAAAGTTACAGCGGTCCCTTTGATTTGTGTATTTACACTAAAAGACATAACCATTTAATATAGTCATTTATATATAAAGTTAGCATCCTTTACTTAATGTTTGATTAGATCTTTCAAGTGCACAATTAGGAGATTTTTAATTTTTTTCCATCTTGCAGGCTTTGTTATCTTCAAAATAGAATTTGCATTTCCCGTAGAAAGGTCCATGATATTGCCATAGAAATGCATGTTTTACTTTATTCCTGTAATTTCCTTTGCTTAGGAGTAGTAATGAGTTAGGAAAGCCCATGAATCAACCCTTTTGCATTTGTGTGAGCTCATGGCCTAGCTCCCACGCTTGTAGCCAGTAATAATAACGTGATTTGTTTTTATTTCATTTATTCATGCATCTGTTTTTAATGGATTGTGGATTAAACTAGTCAAAAGAATTTTAAAATTTTTGCTATTTGTGATATATATATATATACTAGTGTATGTCTGTACCTAAATGTACAGTGTGAATAAAATGGAGAAAATTTTAAAATGTCCTACAGGCTTCTTTTTTTTTTACAATCATTTCCAGATAAATAATAAATCACAAATAACAATGCTAGAAACACAAAAATCAGACATATATGTCTTACAAACGGTAGGTCCTATATCATGTAAGTCTCACCCCTTGTGAAACATGTCTCATTATCTGTTTTGTCTAAACTTAGGCCTTGTTTGGGAAGACTAAATAAGTGCACTTTTTGTCTTTTTTGACTAAAAAATTGAGGTTGAAAATATGGATGTTTGGGTTAACTTTTTGACTTTTTATGGAAACATGTGTAATAAAAAATTGTGAAAATTGGTTTTTAGAAAAAAATTTTAATTGGGAGTTATGCAGCCGTAATTGTTGACTTTTGGTGAATAGTGTTAACTTTTTAACTTTTTGAGTAACTTTTTGACTTTTTGGATTATTTTGCACTACCCAAACAAGGCCTTATACTTATTGAGTAAACAATAATAATCAATAATATATCAACAAGAAAATCTTGAAATCATAAATAAATAAATAAAAAACAATAACTAATAATAATAGTTTAGAGAGAATATAGCCTCTGCGATTTATTAGAAACATGATAAGTTGCACAATAGTGACAAATGGACATGTCGAGTCTATATCAAATTGCCTAAAAAATATATGAAAATAATAAAGTACTCTCTATGTAATAAAGTACCAAGGACTTGCTTTTGAGATATGTCCCTTTGATTTGTGTATTTACACTAAAAGACATAACCACTTAATACAATCATTTATGTATATAAAGTTAGCATCCTTTACTTAGACCATCTCCAATGGATGCATCACCAAATTCAAATTTGGTAAAAAAGACATACTTTTTGTGCTCCAATAGTTTCACCAAAACAATATCAAATTAGAAAAATGTCAAATATTTCACCAAATTGAGGATTTGGAAAGCGTTCACCAATTTACTGTGCAGTAACATTGGGCGAGGACCCACCAGACGACCAGCCGAACATCCGGCCGGTTGTCCTCCCGGTCATCTGATTAATCGAAGAAACAGATATGGATTTTGATATGCTTTGAGGATGTAAGTGTTCAATATACTACGAGTTGCCTCACTTTCTTAGCCTTTTTCAGTCCAATCCCGATGACCCATTCATTGCTGCCACAAGGTCCTTGCCATGGCTGAACAATCCCAGAAGCCGCCTTCACAGACCACCCACCACAAGCACACCAATCGTTTTGCTTCCAAACACAGCCCTCTTTCTTGTTATGGGAATGTAATAGATTGGTGGTTTGGTCCTTGTATGCTAATTCTTGAATTGCATGTGGAGTCTGAGATCATGCTGTGTTGTAAGGAGTAGATGGGATAGGAGATTTGGATATGCCTGTTGCTATTGTTTTGTATGTACTCTGTTTTTTTTTCTTTCTGGGTTTTCTGATAGAAACTCTTACTCTCTCCCTAGACTCTCTATTCTCCAATTTTTATTTCTTAATTGTGATACTGATTTGATTTTTTTTTTTGGGCAAACTTCACATTACCCCCCTATGGTTTAGACCGAGTGCGGTTTACTCTCCTGACATTCGGATATTACTACATAACCCCCTTGTGGTTGATGGACTAAAATGCATACTAACTTCTATTAACAGAAGTTGTAAATTGACAATTATACCCTCACATATATATTATTTTAGGAAAAACCCAGTTATTTCTCTCTCCATCTTCATATTCTTCTTCTTCTTCTCTCTCTCAATTTCTGGGTTCAGATCTGAAAAATAATGTGCACTTTATCTGAAAAATCCTTCCATTGTTTTTCTAATTTTTTTTATACTCCTCACTACTGTTAGATTTTGATTTCTGGATCGTTGTTGTTGTTGTTGTTGTTGTTGTTGTTGTTGTTGTTATTATTATTTATTTTTATTTGTTGTGATTGGTGTATGCAGTTTAGATCTTTTGGAGTTGAATTATCTAACTATTATGGAGGATGCAAAAGTGGTAAAGATCGATGATGGAATGCCAGAGACGGTGTTTTGGATTGGTGATCAATCACATACATGACCTGCATGACCGGGACGGGATCTTGCTAGTGTGTCCGCGGTGGTTTGAGATCGGTAGGTTATCGTGGGAGCATGTAACAGTGACGTTGAGTTACACGATGATGTCGCAGATACTACGACAGAGGTTTTAGAATCTTATTTCGCTGAAATTGAAGTTGAAGCCATAGGCGGCGATGTTTAAACTGATACCGGAGAATTGGGAGGGTATGTGACTCCTTGGGTGGAAGAGATTGCTAGGTCCTTCAATTGCTTGAAGGAGCTTCATTTTCGGTGATGTTATTCTTTACTAGGCAAATTTCGACCCAAACTAATCCCCAAAAAGAAAAAAAAGGCCCACAGATCTAATGATGTAATTGATACTAGCTTCAAAAATTAATATATATACATATATATACATTAATTTTTGATAGAAATTATGTTGTTTAAATTAATTTAGGTTTTTGTTTTGGGTTGTAATTTTAGAGAGAGAAGGAGGAAGACCCATGGCATGCCTTTGTAAATTTAAAGATGTTCTAGGGATATTTTGGTCTTAAAATGTATCTTACTCCCTGTATGGGCGTTTGAACTACACAGCCCGTTAACTTGGTTGGAAAAGTGAACGATGTGTTTTAGTCCACTAACTACAAGGGGGACATGATGATATTCGAATGACAGTGGAGTAATTCGCACATGGCCCAAACTATAGGGGGTGAAGTGAAGTTTGCCTCCTTTTTTTATATTTATTTTATTAAGTTCAATTGGTATCCATGGAGTGAGAAAGCATTTGAAGAAGCATTCTGGGTTTTAATTTCAGATGCAAACTCAAAGTGAAAATTTTACATTGACTGGTAGACCAGCCAGTCGTCCTCCCGATCGTCTGTCTAGTCAACCGGTGATTTGATGAAAAGCCAAATCTCTCTGTTGGAACAAGCGATATTAGATAGAGGAATTCGTCCTTTTTTTACTCAGATTTGATGAATTTTTTGGTGAACCGTTGGAGATGCTCTTAATGTTTGATTAGATCTTTCAAGTGCACCATTAGGAGATTTTTAATTTTTTTTTCCATCTTGTAGGCTTTATATCTTCAAAATAGAATTTGTATTTCCTGTAGAAAGGACCATGATATTGCCATAGAAATGAATGTTTTACTTCATTCCTATAATTTCCTTTGCTTAGGAGTAGTAATGAGTTAGGAAAGCCCATGAATCAACCCTTTTGCATTTGTGTGGGCTCATGGCCTAGCTCCCACGCTTGTAGCCATCAATAATAAAGTGATTTGTTTTTATTTCATTTATTTATGCATCTGTTTTTAATGGATTGTGGATTAAACTAGTCAAAGAATCTCAAAATTTTCGCTATTTGTGATATATATATATATACTAGTATATGCCCATACCTGAATGTACGATGTGAATAAAAATAAGTGAACAAAAAGGAGAAAATAAAAAAAATAAACAAATAGAGAGAAAAATAAAAATGGGAGAAAATAAAAAAAATAAAAAGATAGAATGGTTTTTGAAAATATATAAAATGTATCAGAGATACATTTGATTTCAAAGGCTCAGATCAATTTTATTAAACATCAATTGCTCAAATCCATAGATGATTCCTACCCAAACAATTCTTCCCACCTTCCTACCTACAACGTCTCCTCCCCATTCCTTCTTTATCTCTCTTTCTCTCTCTCTGTCTCTGTCTCTCTCTCTCTGTTCTTCTTCTTTTCTCTTCATACCAACGCTGCTCGCTTCTTCCCTTACAACCCTCACTCTTTGCAAGGTAAGGTGTCCTCGATTTCTGCCTCTCTCATTCTCTTTTTATTTTGATTTCTGATCTTTCTTTTTGTTTATATCTATTCAACGCTTTGGTGCCTCATTTTTTGGGCATTACACACGTGATTTGTATTTAATTGTTTCGGTGGCTTTAAGGTTCTGAAAATCGAACTCACATTCGTACTCGTAACTCTCCCTCTCGCTACTCTCAAACTCGGCTAGCAAGGTAATATCGATTTCTGCCTCTTCCATTCTCTCTCTGTTCCAATTTTTTTTCTTTCTTTTTGTTTGCATTTGTTCGACGCCTTGGTGCCTCATTTTTTGGGCATCACACACATTTTTATCTCCTTAGATCGTTTGATTTGTGGTGTAGTGATCCGTAACCCTTGCATTCGCAACCTTCCCTCTCGCTGCTCTCGAACTCTCTCTCTGTCGAGTAAAGGAGATTCTAAGATTTAAAGTGAAGAACCCTAATTGTGAGTGAACTAAAACCTTAATTTCACTTAATTTTGAAGAATCCTTGAATAGAGTTTATTGATTCTAATTTCATGAGCTCTCAAATTATATTCTTATATTCTTATTTTTTGAATCCATAAGTGTATCTCTCTATCTAAGACCACTGGAAACTCCCAGAGCTTTTGTGATAGATTGGGGTAAGCTGGTGATGTTTTTGAGTTTGTTTCATGGTTGCTCATGGTTGTTCTGATTCAAAAAAAGTATAATGATTCTATTTTTGATTGATTGGGATAAATAGTATAATGATTTATGTACAAGCACGAAATAACCTTCTCGTATAATCCTATTAATCAAGTTTGTACTCCTCCAAATGTCATCGTTTCACTACCTGAAAACACAAACATGAGCTAGCTGGCGGGTGTGTACCGGAAACCTCTCCGATACCTAAGTCAGCAAATAGACGATACACAATAAGCTCTGTGTATTTGAGCATAAGAATTGCAATACTTGAGATTAGGGTTTGGTTTCAGCTTTTGTAGATTCCGCATGGTACAATCCTAATAGGATTCTAACTCTCCAAAGTAGAGTCCTCCTAGGAATCATATTCCTAAAAGATAATATTTATCCTTTAATACCCTCCTCACTACAAATCAAGTGAGATGGCATAAGTCTTTGCTCGGCTTTCTGCCGTCTAACTGGACTACCTTTGCTCTGTTCGCCAATGGTTTAGCTGTGCAACACGCAGTATCGTGAAAGCTAACATTGCATGGCTCTCTTCCTAGTTCGGTATTCCTTCTAGCTCAACTCTTCTCTCTGTTTGACTACCTTGATTGGTAGCTCGGCCATAGCGTTGACCGCCACTAAGAAGTAGCCAGGTCCTGTAACTAGGTCCCGTGGCTAGGTCCCATAGCTAGGCCTTGTAGCTAGGTCCTATAGCTAGGCCTCGTAACTAGGTCCTGTAGCTAGGTCCCATAGCTCGGTCCCGTAGCTAGGTCAAAAAATATGGGCATTTACTAGTTCGGTCAAACATCTTTGACTGCCACTTCAACCTAGCTCAGCCTAGTTTGGCTACACAAATTACCCTCTCAATTTCTTAATGGTAATGTTTTTTTTTTTTTTTTTTTTGTCTCAACCATAAAGCTTTCTTTGTTTTTTTAGAAAATTTGTATTAGAATGTTTGGTGTTGTTTCTGCTAATAACTTATGAGATTTTACTTAATTATGTTGTATGTGTATTTTTTTAATTTTGTTTAGTTGGGAAAGAGTTGTTCGAAGTTCTGATTGTTCTCTCACCTTCCCAGGCGAGGTCGGTCTCTTTGTCTCTCTCTCTCTCTCTCTCTTTCTCTCTCTTTCTCATGCAACCAAACCTGAGGCTTCAAGGTTTGATTGTTTATCTAGGTTTAAACTAGGCTTATTGTACACAGATAGATTATAACATATACATCCATCCATATTCCAACAGATTTAACAACTTTTGTCATTAAAAATAAAGAGCAAAATGGGAGAAAAGTTAACCTTTGAGTTCTGGAAGAGGCACAATCTCCAACTAATCATTAAAGAGAAAAAAAAAAAAAAAAACTTTGCCAACTATGTCAAGGATGATGATTTAAAATGAGTATTTTTTGATAAACTATTTTGGTTCGAGAATGATTAAGTTGCTAAACTTTGATATAGTTTTTGGTCTTATAGGTGATGAGAACGCTAATGTTTTTGGATAGAAACATTTCAACAATAATAGATTGTGGTACTGTTGCTATTTGAGGAAGCTGTTAAAGGAACTCATTGTTGTCGATCTGTAAGCATTGAAGCCTTATTATGTTCATAGTTTATTACTTTCATTCGTTGTGTAAGCTAATAGTGGTGTTGCAATAATCATATTATTTCTTTTAACTAAATTGGACCAAATTAAGACAAAAATTATAAGTTTTTTTTAAAAAAAAATTATAGCTATATTATCAATTTACATATATCAAAAGAAATGATAACAACAATATAGAGTTTTTATTTTATTTTATAGAATAAGGAGTCTTATATTGTTCTTTATGATTTGGCCACTTTTTAAAATTTCTTAAACAAAATTTTCAAATTTTTTATTTGTAAAAAATTAAAAACATTTAATTGATTGTCCATCAATAAATAAAATTTTAAATAATGAACAATATTCCATAATTTATGGATTTAAAAAAAAAAAAAAAATAGCAACCATATATGGAATAAGAAAACATAAATTTTATTTTTCATTTTTAACTCTATAAAACTCTAACGGCGCCTTTTTATTTCCACAACATTGTTTTTTTATATTTACAAAAGAAAAAAAAAAATAGACTGGAGTTGCATAATGGTCAGTAGAGGAAGTGAGCATGGCAACAACAAGGGTGATGATAAGCTCGGCCAGGGCATTGTTATAGCGATCCCGGTTTTCCCTTCTTGGTTTATTCTATTCCAGACTCGGGTTCGTGGATGTTGGTTGTTGTCTTACTCTCGTTTACATCCTTTACTCTTTGTATTTGAGTCTTGGGTTGTGTTGGGCAAGTTTGAAACAGGTTGGTTGTGTTTGGAAACCAAGAGTTGATGCCCAAATTTTGGCCTTCATGCTCTAGCGGGGCTTTTGACGCTCGAGCAGGCCCTTTGCTTTTGTTCCTCCGCTCGAGCGGGGAGTTGGACACTCGAGCGGGATTATTCATCTCTCAGTTTTTTTTCCCTACAGGTCATCGGACGCTCGAGCGTCCACTTTCACGCTCGAGCGGGGACCTTCGTCTGCAGAACTTCTGGAAGTGTGCATTCGACGCTCGAGCGGCGCTTTTGATGCTCGAGCGTGAGTCTGTGTCTGACGCTCGAGCGGGGCGTTCCACGCTCGAGCGGACTGTGTATTATATTAGTCTGAGATGAAGCTTTTTTAATCACTTTTTCAACTCTCTCTCTCTCTCTAGCTTTTCAAAACCCAAACTCGAGAGCTTCTCGCTTTAGATTATATATTCCCTTTAAGAAATTATCTAGTTTTAGTGATCTTCCACCCTAGCCCCTTTGTAAAAAGTGTGGAGCTTAGTGTGAGCTACATTTTGATCCAAAAATCATTGAGTTTGGAGCACCTTCGAGTTTCTTCACCTTCTCCTTTGAGCTCCGAAATTTGAGGTAGGGATTACTACTCATATTTATGGTCTTTGACATAAACTTGTAGGCATTTTGATTAAATGTTAAAGTTGGGAAATTTTGGGTGTTAGGGTTTCAAAATGTATAAAGAGGGGTTTTGTTCTTTTGACCAATACATGTGTATTTTGGGTCTTGAAACAAGGTTATTGATGTTATTGATGATATTTGGACCTTGGGGTCAATGTTGAGGAAAGGGGGAGAAAAACCCTAATTTATTATTATGAATTAATTGGAATAATTAATTTGTGAAAGTTACGAAAATATGAAATTGAGTTGGGAATAATGAAATTGGGAAATTATGAGATTTAATAGTAGAGTTGGATTGGTTAATCACTCACCCTTTGAAATTATAGATAATTTATCTGTTTAGAAATAAATGTTTTGGGCTATCGGTGGAGGATAGTCTTGATTGTTGTAGATACTGCATGATGATTAGGTGAATTAAAACTAATCATATGAGTATGTCATTGAATATGACGGATGGGATAACACATTGAATATGTGCTTTGCTTGATCATTGTATATGATAACTGTTTAAATACATTGTATATGTATGTTGTTTGGGAGAAGATATGGGATGTACTCCACGGCTTGGGAGGAGATAGTGGATGTACTCCACGACTTGGGAGGAGATAGGGGATGGACTCCTAAACCGAATTTGGGAGGAGATAGGGGATAGACTCCAGTGATAATTAAGTTGGCCGGAGTGTCCAGGGTGAAAGTCCCGAAATTTGAATTACATTTGTATAATGTAGCTGATTGAAGTATTGGAATGATGATAATTTGAGTTGTAATCTCATTTGAAATGGAAGTGTTGATGTGTTAATTATGTGAGTTATAGTCTCATTTGAAAGTGAATCATTGAAGTACTGTTAATATGAGTTGTAGGCTCATCATGAACTATTTGGCTGAATAAGGAACCATATCTATGAATTGGTTTGGATAATAAAATGGAAAGAGATATATGTTTGTTTATACGAGTTAAACATTTATCAAATGCCTGTGTTTTAGTTATTGCTTATATTATGTTTAGCATATCTCTACTGGGCGTTGGCTCACCCTATAAGGGACATCATTTTTAGGTTCAGGAGCTATGCCACCTCCAAGGACGTAGCTTGGATGGTTTTGGGAGTCGAAGACTCTTTTGATTATTTATGTCATTTTGGTGTTACATGTAAATCAAAGCCAAGGGCTTATTTTTTGTATAAAGAGTTAGGACACTTCTTTTGTTGTAACCAAGTGTTGGCTTGGAAAGTTATAAGCCCGTGGGGCATTTACTTTTGTTGTCAACATGTAATACTTTTTGTACTAAATACTCTGATAAATGAAATTATGCTTTATTTTCTTATGTCTATGAATGTCATGATTATTGGGTTTATATGTATTATTTTGAGAGTGTTACAATTGTTTGGGTGGATTTTGAAGAGGTAAATATTAAAAGAATAGTAGATAGTTTGGGTGATGAATTGATTTAGAATGTGTGGTTGAGATTAAGTGTGAATTTTATTATATAAAAATTGAATATGACTCATATATTATTTTTTATTTATAATTTTAGGTACTTTTGTATAACTATAAAAAATTATTGTGATCACATGTTACTTATCATTTGATATATTATTGTCGTATTATCGTAATGAATTTTATTTTTAATGTCTATTATCAATGCAGTGGTGAGACGTAACATGATAAATAAAAATATGTTTTGTTATTATTATTATTGATAATATATTTCTTTATTTACCTTTTTTACAATGTTCAAAAAATTAATTTATGTTTATTGTTAGTTTTTTGTAGATAAGAAGTCAAAAATAAATTTTAACCAAATTCAAGTTATAACAAATTTGAGATTGAAAAGAAAATTTCAAAGGAAATTATAATTATATGTAATTTTAAAATATTTTTAAAAAAAATACAAGAAAAAATTGGAACCATAAATTAAAATTATCAAACAACCTAATTCTATGAAAAAATTTAAATGAAAAATTAATCAAATTTAAATTTATAATTATTAAATATTTTTAATAAATCATTAATTTTTTTATTCAGGTTTTAACTTGATCTGGTCTTAAATAGTTTTTCAAATATAAATATATCTTAATATTGATACAATCAATATTAGGCATATTTTAAGAAGGGTAAATTATATTGATAGTTCTTGCATTTTGTCTCTTGTGTCAATTTGGTCTATGTAATTTCAATTAGTTTGATTTTTACCCCTAATTTTAAATTTTGTTTTAATTTGGTCCAATTGATAATGCCGGTTAAGATTTTTGAAAGAAAATAGCTATTGAGTTGATTGAGATTAACTTATTGAGTTAAACAAGTTTATAATTTTGTCTATAAAAGTATAACAAATGCTACCCTTGTGTGTGTTTTCAAATTAAAAAAAAAAAAAAACTAGCAATTATAATAATTGGAGCAAATTGAAACAAAATTATAAATTTAGGTTAAAAATTGAGCAAATTAAAATATCAAGGACAAAAATAACACAAGAGTTAAAATATAGGGATTACCAATGTCATTTATGCTTTTAAGAATAAGTACATAATTTCTTAATTAATTTTGAAATTGTTAATAAATATACCAAACAAATATGTACATATTTCCTAGTTTTGTTATAATTTTTTTAAAATATATATATATATATTTACTAATTAAAAATTAAATAAATAGGTAGGTTTACTAATTCATGGATTGGACATGAACTAGATGATCTAGGCTTAAATCAAAAAAAAAAAAAAAAAATGACTTGAACTAAATTTTCTTGGCTACTTTTTAGTGTTTAATCAAATATTAGAACCCTGAAATTAGCTCATCTCAGTCACAAACTGATAAACTATGATATAATTTAAATATAAAATTTAAATTTATTAAGGCTAGAACATGACCTACAATTTAAGGTGGCTTTATCTTAAATAATTTTTTTATACATAAATATATATAACACTATTCATTTAATTGTTTTAAACATAAATATATAGTTTTTTTTTTTTTTAACTCTAGTTCAAACTTTTTAATAAGTATGCATAAAATAAGTCCATATTGCTTATTTTTGTTATAAAAAAAATATTTACAAATATTTATTTACTAATTTAATAAATAGATAAGTCAAATAATTCATATAGTTAGGAACAGAACAAGACAATTTTTAATAATTAGGTGAAGGATAAATTGGTGTAAATCTAATATTAAGCCAAAATTTAATATCACAAGTGAATCCCAATTCATTTTTACGTAAATCTTATAACATAAGACAAATTATAATTTTTAAACTTCACAAAACATGAAAAAAGTACGATATTGACAAATGTAATTTACCACTACCATATGATAAATTAAATTTACGAAACTCATAAGAAAAAATGTATTTATATTTTATCATAAATATAATTTTTGTGATTTATTTTTTAATATTTACCACTTGAATTATGACATATATTTGTTATGAAGAACTTAGAGCACAAAATTAATGACATAAGAATATAAAAAGATTCTTTTACATGTGACTGTGATAAAAATGAATAAAATTTAATTGATTCTAAATCATTGTTGCTAAATATTGTAGATAAATTTTTTAGATTATTATTTAATTTTAAAAATTAATTTTTGATTATTTATTTATGCCCGTGCATAGCATGGGTAATTATGCTAGTTTAGATATAATTAAAAATATTAGTACAGTTTTTTTTGAAAAAAATTTAATAAATACAAAAAAAACTAATATACATATTTGAATTTTTTAATAATATGTAATGAATTTTTACAAATTTTGTACGAGAAAAAAATTAATTAAAAATAAAAAATACGGATTGAAACTAAAAAAAGAATGTTTGGAAAGATGGCTAGATTAAAATAATTTATTAAAAGACAAAATAAGTTAAAATATTCAATAAGATAAAATGTCACATCGAACCCATCGTCATTTTATTTTTTCTTCCACAATCATCAAATCAACTTTAAAAAAAAAAAAAAAGGCCAACCAACTTTCTAAACATAATTGTTTTAGCTAAGTTAAAACAGTCAAAAAAATCAAATAGCCAATTAAAATAATCTATTCCCAACGGCTAAAATGAAGGCTCCGTTTGGTTTAGTTTTGGAATTATGATTGGAGTGTGGAGTTGTAATTTAGGTGTGGAATTATGAGTTGAGTTTTGAAAAAAAAAATTTGTTTAGTTATGAGTTTTGAAAAAAAAATTTTAAAAGAGTTTTGAAAAGAGTTTTTGAATTTTGAATTTTGAAAAGAGTTTCGAATTGTATTTTGAGTTTTGAGTTTTTGAATTTTGAGTTGTATTTTGAAATTTTTTGGACTTATTTTTTTAAAATATTTAAAAATATTTAATAAATATTATTTTATTTTATTTTAAATATATAATTGTTATTTAAATATTTTTAATTTTAAATACTCTATTTTATTTTGGAAATATTTTAATTTTTTAATATTTTAAACTCAAAACGCATCCAAACACATAATTCTAAACTCAATTCAAAAGTTATTTTTAAAACTCACAATCAAAATTCAAAAGATATTTTTAAAGTTCATAACCAAACACAAACTCAAAGCTTATAATCAAACTATTTTCAAAATTCTATTAAAAAAATTCAAAAAAATATTTTTAATTTTGTCATTTAAAATTATTTTTATTTTATATTTTTTTGAAAAAATATTTTGTTTATTTTTATTTTTTCAAAAAATATATTTTTATTTTTTATTTTTTCAAAAAATATTTTTTGTTATTTTTTTAAGTATTGGCCAAATAATTTGTTATGATTTAGATATATACTAGTGTATCCCGTACTTGAATGTACAGTGTGAATAAAAATAAGTGAACAAAAAGGAGAAAAAAAAAAAACAAATAGAGTGAAAAATAAAAATGGATGAAAATAAAAAAATAAAAATAAAACAGGGAGGAGTCCTAGTAGGACAAAAATATGTTGAAAATTCAAAAACCATCATACTTTATTACATAGATTCAACTCAATAAGTTAATCTCAATCAATTCAATAACTATTTTCTTTCAAAAAAGTTGGCCGGGTTAGAAAAAAGATCAAATATTGAGTATTTTAAAGAGAGAATTGTATTGAATTTTTAATTTGATTGAGCTTTTAAAATTTAAAATTTATATTATTTTCGAATAAAGTGAGAGTAGGTTGAAGGTGGCTTACCATATTATTTTGAATTTTGAAATTCAAAATCTTAGATAATTAGTGTGTTTATTTTTTTTATTTGAATCGTTTAGATTAACATTGTTTTTAGAAAGAATGAGGGTGACTTATCATATTATTTTGAATATTAAAATTCAAAATTGTAGATAATTAGAACTTTTTTTGTTTATGAATTTTTGACTTAAGGAACTAACCGATATATATATTTTTTATTTTTTAAAAATTAACAAATTAAAAAAATGAGTTTGGGAGTTTGAATCTTCCACAATCATTGTTCATAAAAAGATCATTTTTCTTGTATATATATATCAGATACATCTAAAATAAATATAAAATATTAAAAAATTCACTAAAAAATACGGACTAAAACCTCCAAAATCAAACTAAATATTTTCATGTCTGTTTTTTCTTTTTTCTTTTTCTTTTCTAATAAATTTCTCTTCCTTTTTTTTCGTGTTCTGAGTTTTCACCCAACAAACCCTGCCCATTCCAATCAGATTGTTTTCGGACTTGGTATATATATATATATATATTTTGGGGGGGGGGGGGGGGGGGGGTTGGGGAAGTACACCTAAGTGGTGTTAGGAACAAAATTTACAAAAAAAAGTGGTAAATATTATAAAAATTAATAATTAAAATCACAATTTTTTTTTATTAATGTGTAATAATTTTTCAAAATCTATCATGAATAATAATTTTCCCTATTTTCTATTTCATTGGACAAGATTAGATTGTGATAATAATAATAATAATAATAATAATAATAATAATAATAATAATAGATATATGCTTCTTTGACCTTTGTATGATTTAATTTAAAAAAAAAAAAAACTAATTCAAACATTTGTTAAAAGGTCTAAATTCATTTTACTATTAGATTTTCTTAATGCTAAAATACCTGATTAATTTAATATTTTTCGGGACAAAAAGTCAATAATAGATGATATATATTAGAGTCACTTGCAATATGCATGTATTCTTTATTATGAATTTGTTATGCATCATATGAAGTCAGTTTTTAAATAATTAATTTTTTAAATTTATTTAAATTATTCCTACCTAATAACTTATAAATAAAAACTACACTAAACAGTGTAATATAAACTCCTAAATTAAAATAAATTTTAATCAACTCTTAAAATCTATACCGAACAGTCCCATTGTATTTGGAGGTGAATGACAAAATTAACATTGTATTGGAAGGTGAATGATAATTAACAACTCCTAAATTACATTCAATATTGCCATCCAATCCTTTTTCTTTTTCTTTTTCTTTTTCTTTTTCCTTTTTATCCCTCACACATAATCATATTACATTCCAGCACAAACATCAAATTCTTCAATCAACAACAGCACAAATTCACAACGCTATGGTGATTATTACAATTTTACAAAACAGGTTTACATAAACATATCAATTGAGAACAAAAATTTAGATAAAAACCAATCACACTTCACGATTTCTGACCTTCGGGTCCTAAAATACCATTCACCACAGAAGTAGCTACCAAAATCCCCACAAACTCCGCTCCCGCCACAGCCCCTGCCTGCGCCAACCCCCCGAACCTCAACGCCGATTCTATCTCGCTCTCCACCGTCTCAATTCCCTTCTCCGCCGTCTCGATCCCCTTCTCCGCCGTCTCGATCCCTTCCTTGATTACCTCCTCCGCCTCTTCCTCCACCTTCTTCAGCTTCTTCCTCAGTCCGAATAGAGGTATGTCCTGCGCCCTCGACGGCAACTCCGCCGCCTTCACCGTCGTCCCCGCCGTCAGCAGGAGGAGCCACTGTCTCCGGCCTGGAAGCGCGGTGGTGCGGGAGGGCGGCGCAGGTTTAGGAGAGTGCGCCTTGCAGGAGGTAGGTGGCGCATTGTGCACATGGCGGAGCGAGAGAGTCTGGAGCTGGAGGAAGTTCAAGCTTGTGGAAGCCATTGGCTGGAGACGAAACTGATCCTCAATGAATTATACGTGTGGTCTGGTACTTACGAGCAAATAAACGAAATTACAAAATAATCCCTGCTTTACTTGTCTGTGATTCGTTGATTTTTAATTCGCTACGGATAAGATTGCAAGTTCGACGATAACGTGGCAGGATAACAGGGTAGTCCTCATATGGAAGGGGTGCACCCGAGCAGCACACGAATGTAGTTACCATTTCAGTTCTTTATCCCCAACAAAAATAACTACCTAGGCTTTTATTTTTGGAAATTGGGTGCGCACCGGATGCACTTTATGAAACCATTGAAATTGAATCTAAAAGTAAGTCCAATAGCCAAACAAGTAGGGAGGTAAGAAGAGAGAGAGAGAGAGAGTAAGCAGAGGATCCTATTCTTACTTTATAATTAAAAATAAATAGTATAATTTTAATTTTTTAAGTCATAATTAAAAAAAAAATGTCATAACTAAATGCAACATGCGGTATAACTAAATAACTTATGAAGCATAACTAAAATAATGACATAACTAAATAAAAAAATAATATAACTAGGGTTCATATGGTGTACCATTTTTAAAGCGATGTACATTAGAATTTCCCTTTATTTTAAACTTTTTTTATTACAATTTTATCTTTGTCTAAAATTATCGACCAAAAAAAAAAAAGGCAAAAAAAAAAAAAAAAATTAAGGTGGTGTTTGGTAGAGTTTCGAAATTATAATTTGAGAATAGAGTTGCATTTTGAGTTTGTGAGTTTGGAATTATGATTTGAGGTGAAAAATTTGTTTGGTTATGAGTTTTAAAAAGAGTTTTGAATAATTGATGTGACATATGATATTTGATTAAAAAACTTGCAACTCATAACCAAACACACAACCCAAAATTTTATTCAAAGTTCATAATTTTTTTTTAAAAAATCAAAAAAATATTTTTTATTCAATATATAAAAAAATAACAGGTGCCAATTGCAAAATAAATAAATAAATATATTACACTGTTCCAATTAAACGACCAGGCGTCCAGAAGGAGGACGACGAGGTTAGCCAAATTTTTCCGCCTAAAACGAGTTTTCAAAAATAAGTATAAAATTATAATTTAAAAGTTCAAAACAAACACTATACTCAAATTAATGGGTGAAAATATATTTAGGATACATAACCAAGCACAAACTAAAATTCCAATCTCCTTATACATCACTCTAACCTTTTTGGGTCCCATTCCCATCATCTACTTTGTTCTTTCTCTCAATGTAGAAATTTGGCTAAAAGTCTAAAGTCAATTTTATCTATTTTGGGTCATATTTTGTTTCTCTAATTTTTTACAGATTTTTTTAAAAAAAAAAAGAAAAAAAGAAAAAAAGAATAAAAAAATCAATTTTTAACCAACTTTCCAAAACAACCCAAGGCTAAAAGTAATGAGATTTTATGCCCCGTTTAGTAATATGGTTGGGATTAATTTAACCTAATAAAAGATAAAATATATTAAAAAATTAATAAGATAAAATGTCACATTTAAACATAATTATTTCACCTTTTTTTCTCACAAAATTATAAAAAAAAAAATTAAAAATTCATTCAAAATGGAACTTTTTTAATTAGGTTAAAATAGTCCCCCCCCAAACAAAAAAAAAAATCAAATTAAAAAAGTTATTCTCAAACGAAGATAAGAAGATTGATAGAAAGGAGAAACAAGACCGGTAGGAAGGGTCACTCCGCTCTAAAAATTTAAGGCTTCGTTTGGCAATTATGGTTGGAGCTAAAAAAGAACAAAAGATAAAATAGGTTAAATAAGTCAATAAGACAAAATATCACAGTCAAACCATAATTATTTTACTTTTTCTCTTACAAAAGTCAAAAAAATTAAAAAAATCAATTTAAATGAACTTTTTTTTTTATCATAGTTAAAAAAACCTCAATTCAAAAAAATCAACTAAAAAAAGCTCTAGCCAAACCACACCTAAGAATGACTATTTTGATCTATCGTACTTGTACTTCTGCAGAAATAACGCTTGAGAATTTTAAAATTTATTTACATTGACATGATAGGAGGTTAAGTGTTATTTGTTTGATTCATAATAAATTAAGAGTTTATGCCCATCATTCGACTTAATTGGTTATGAAAATATTTTCTTATGAATGAATAGATTGTGGGATGTTTATGTCCAATTTTGTTGTTGTGATTCACCATTTGAATTTTGTAAATCTGAATACAATGATCACATGCCGATTATGTATTTTATACTTTTTTTTTTTTTTTTTTTCAAATCATGTAATTGGTGCGAAGTGCGTGAAATAGAGAGATAAAAACAAGTTCTTGAAGCAAACAATGTCTCTATTTTTTGGAGGAAAAAAGAAATCTGAACATTAAACCGAAATAGGTTAATAGAATTCAATGCGAGATTTCCATGTATGCTATCCAGAGTGTTCCTGTAGCGGTGAACTGATTGTCTAGCGTACTTCTGTGGTGGTGAACTAATTGTATTCAATCATATATACACTTACCAGTTGGAAATTGACCGTGTCTAGAGATCAACTCTCAAACCGCATAATCAGGTATGCCATTGTCATAAACTTTGTGTTCTTTTTTGCAGATGTTGTATTGATTTTATATGCTGTGTATTCTTTTGATGTTTGTTAGCATATAACTTGCACACAATGTGCTTGACAATATGCCAATGAGAGAAGTTATTTTGTTAATATGCATTTTTGCTTATGAGATGCCAATTTCATGTTAGCATATGATTGGTTTATTGCCAAGAAAAGATTGTCGACCCCTTATATTTTGTAATCTCTTTCTGCAGAGCTTGAAAAGAAAAAGGACAAATATGAAATTTTTCATGGAGAACAGTTTAGATATTTGATTAACTTGTTTAGAGTCAATTTAAGTCTTATTACACACACATACATATATAGAGTTGGATTGCTATTGGACTGATTTGTTGATGATTATTAAGCTTTGGAAGTCAAGGGTAGTTTGATGTATTAACCAACTTATTGGCTACCACTCATATTTCACCTGTCACTAAATTTTAAGTGATTATAACTTTGGTTCCATATTTCTTTTGTTATAATTAGAATGAGGGCTGTTGCTTTTCTTGGACTTTTAGTTTTATTGTTGCGAGTTTTCATGTTCCTTTCATTTATCTTCTTTCTTTTAATATATTTGCCTCAATAAATAGTTCGATGTTGCTCAAATAATAATGCTAAATTGAGTTATGCTTTTGGTTTTTATATAGCTAAAAAACTTCAAGGCTAATGAGACAATGAGAGTTTTACAAAGTGAGTCTGAATTTACGATTTCTTCAGGAATTTGTATAGGGTTTTTAATTGCATCTTCTTCATCATTTGGTTTTAAAATAATTTAAAGATCACTGTGTATTTTATGTCATTCACTGATTTAAATGATTGTGCATGCAGTTAACTTTTTCACATTTGATGTGGTGCATTTAGGTGAGGAAAAAATTACCTCCATGACCATTAATTCATTCATGTGCATTTTCAATTTTTAGAGAATCATTTTTGTTCATGCTCATATTTAAGAAATATTCAAAAAAAGATAAAAAAAGAAAGAAAAAAAAAGAAGAGATGGATAGAGAAATAAATAAATTTAAATTAAATAAAATTAACATACATTTTCATCTAGCATGTATATTTCTATCTTTGGAGAACCTTTTGTGGCAGTATTTTTTACATTTAAATCATGAATATGTTAAATTAATTAATGCACATCATACTTCATTTGTTTTAAGTTCTATTCAATAGAAGTGCTGGCTGGTAGGGAGGCGATAAGGATAGCTGGGGAGTTGAGGTTTCATTTTATTATTGTAGAAGGTGATTTGCAGGGTGTGGTGGACATGTTTTAATGTGGATAGGGAAATGGACTAGAGTGTGGATTTGTTTTTTTCCACATAATTAATACTCACTTGTGTAACAATACATTGTAGATTGTACACATGTTTTTTTTTTATAAAAAGTTAAAAAGTGTACTTATTTAGAACATTCCAAACCATCCCGCATTACTTAGCCACTATTAAGAGCTGGTGTTTACACAATGTACAGAACAACTATCTTCTCTATAAAACTCATGAATGGAAAATCATGTTAACATGATCTTTATATATTATTTTTGTGGTAAGATTCCACTCATATTCTTAAATAGTCTTCTCAAGGTGATCCTTCTTATTTTGCAACATGTATAAGTGAAAGTTTCACTGCTTAGTTAAACCGCTGCACTTAGGTACAATTGGTCCTCTTATTATCCAAGTAAAGAAACTGAACTAGATTGAATGAAATGTCTAATATGGATGACCTTGACATACCAAGTTAGGTCCAATAAGAATTTATTTGATATGAGCACAAAGCATTAGTCTTGTAATTGATTGTTTGCTTATTTAATACATTTTTGACTTTTTATGAAAAGATATGTAGAAAAGTAGAGAGGTGATATGATCCAAATAAATGTAATTATCAAATAAGTGCACCTATTGAGATCATCCCCAAACAGCTCCTAAAAAGAGTTTATCAAATTGTTATGAATGCACTCCAAGTTAAGTTTGATTTGATTTTTCATATTTGATCAGCAAAGGAAAAAAGAATATCATTGATAGATTAGATTCAAATAATACCACTAATGTAAGATTTATGTTTCTATTTTCTATATATTTTGCATCATCTTGCTCTTTATTGGATTTGTGTGATAATCACTTATATAGTGTTTGATTCATTAGAATGAAATAAAGTAATCACTTCTTAGTCTCTCTATAGAATGACTATTCTCTTATAATGGTGAATGGTAATTTCATTTGTAATGCATTTTTCATAAATTAAATACAATAAATAATCAGACAACATAATACAATGTATACATAAAGAAAAACACTCCAACTGGAATGTGACCCCCATGAATGTAGTGCGTGGGGTCCAACTGTAATTCATAAAAGATATACATGCATGGGAGCCCCACCATTGATGGGCACTTGAGGTTTTATAATTATATGGGGGTGATCATTTGTGGAATCAACAAGTACATGAATATGTTTATGTGTATATATAGCAACGTGTATGTATAAATAACAAGGTTAAGCTTGTCTTCAGTTCATTTTGTGAATTGAATGGTGTTGTTGAGTTTGTGGGATCTATCACGTGTCATGTTTAAATAATCTGAACCATTCAATGTGCACAACTCGTCAAGTACTTTATCCCTGTAAAAAATCACATTAATTGAATATCGGTAGTTACTTGATCGGATCAAATTTTTGTTAACAATTTATTTTCAAAATTATATTTACTATTGATAGAAATTTGATCCGATTAAGTAGCTATCGATATTTGATCAACATAATTTTTCATAGAGATAAAGTACTCGATGAGTTCTATATATTGAACGGTTTGGATTATCAAAACAAGACTAATGGTGAGCCCCCTATGAGCTCAACAACACGCTTCAATTTGATCTCGGACTAAAGAGAAATCCAACCCAAATAACAATCTTCATAAATATATAGTGTTAATAAAGAGATCATTCAACCTTAAGACGTTGATTTAGTGGGCACAATTTGGGGCTTGGGGGAGTACTCCCTCTAAGTCTTAGGTTTAGTACTCAATAGTTGTAATAAAATCTTGGACAAATTATATTAACGGTTTTTATAGTTTGTGCTTGTATCACTTTGGTCCATAACTTTTTAATTGTGACACATTTGACCTTGAATTTTGAATATTATTCCAAATAAGGACAATTGAATATATTATTAGTCAATTTCAAGGGCAAAGTTGACAATTTGATAAAATATTGACAAAAATAAATATCAAAAAAATATTTTTGAATTTTTTAAAATTATTTTTACCCAAGAAAGATAAAATTATGTAAAATTGATAAATCTTTTACACATTTACTTATTTATTTTTTTACTATATTAATTTTTATTATGTGTTTGGATAATGTCATGTAATGGGCGGTTGTTTTTATTTTTATTAAATTAGTTTTTATTTTTTCAAAGTCAAATATGGTGACAACTTTGATGTCATTATTAAATCAATCCATTAAATCAAAAAATACAAAACTAAAAATATTTCATATATTGAATATATTGATTACACATTAAAAGACTAACAACTACTCATTACATGATCATCATCCAAACACATAATAAAAATTAATTTGGTAAAATAAATAAATAAATAAATGCATAAAAGATTTATCAATTTACATAATTTTATCTTTGGTGGGTAGAAATAATTTTTAAAAATTCAAAAATATTTTTTTGACATTTACTTTTATCAAATTAATTTATATTTTATCAAATTAACGACTTTATCCTTAAAATTGAGTAATGGTATTTTCAATTGTCATTTTTTGGAATAATATTCAAAATTCAGGATCAAATGTATCACAATTAAAAAGTCAGGAGCAAAGTGATGCGAGCACCAAATTATAAGAACTAGCAATTCGTCATAAAATCTTTAAAACTAGTTCATAAGAGGCGTTTACTCTAATTTTAAATGGGACTCTCACAATAAATAACAAATGCATTTAATTACTAAGCTACAACTATCTACACCCATATTTTTCAACTGTGACGATAAATGTATATTCTTTTATTTCCAAATTTTAACAATACCAACAGCTCAATTCTGTATCCTTTGGTTACACTAAGAAATTAGCTTAGCTTGAATGGTGAAAACATCTACATAATTGTATTACGTAAAAAAAAAAACAATACGAGCATTCATTGCATTATTAGCTGATGTGCATAATCCAAGACTTACCACCCACAAGAAAGAGAGCATTTAATTTCGATGACATCTCCAAATGGATGATGTTGGAAGCATTTTCATCTATATATATTAAGGAAAAGGGTGTTTTAAAATTCAAGGCTTGTGGAACTTCTAACATACCAATTCTAATTTTGGTTCAAAGATTGTAATAATTACACTATTGATTACAATAAATTCAAAGATTGTAATAATTATACTATTGATTACAATAAACACTTAATTTATAATAATTACACTTATTAAATGAATAACGCAATAAATGAAATCCTAATTTCCTTACTTTTTGCATCCCTAAGAGACCCATGTAATTATTGTGTAAATGCCTCTTAAATAAATAAATAAACACTTATTAAATTCTTTCAAACTCCTCGGTCAAACCCCATGTATTTAATTTATATATTATGTAATTATTGTGTAAATGCCTCTTAAATAAATAAATAAACACTTATTAAATTCTTTCAAACTCTTCGGTCAAACCCCATGTATTTAATTTATATATTAAAAAAAATGAAAACAAATATAAATATCTATAATTATCCCGTGCATAGCACGGGTGATAGGCTAGTAATGTGATATTTACTAGTTGTATCCATTGTTATAAGTTTCTAATTTGAGTTCAACTTCACCAACTAGGTTATATTTGAATAAAGAATAATGATATATATATCAATTAGAGTATTAACAGATGATGTGACATAATTTTAGAAGTTTTAGATATTTGTAATTTGTATAATGAGTAGGGTCAATAATGATTGTTAGAAATGATTTTGGAAAAATCAGATTTTTCCTCAATTTTGATCTAATTTTTAGGTCAAAGTTGGCAGGTCTAAGTGGTAACGCGTTTTATGCCGCGTAGTGATTCATGTGGTATATTTCGTTGCTTAAAACCATTATTGGGTGAATGAAAAATTGAAGCCAAAGAAAGTTCCATAGAAATGGTATATTGAAGGTTTGAACTAAAGATTTGTCCCACATTAGTTCTGAGAGGGCAATTTATGTCTGAATAAGGCCAAGCTAAGGCCATCTATTGAATGGATCGAGCTAGGTTCATTCTTGGTCATTGGGCCGCGCTGCGGATGGAAATGAGAATGGATTAAGCTCAGTCGTGGACTGGACAGGTATTCGGCCCAAGGCTTGAACTGAGGTGGTTATATCAAAGCAGGATCGGGGTACAATGGTGCGGGGTTTCGGAGTGGTTATCTCAGCTAAAGACTGCCTTGGTTCTGTCTGGCGTGGAGCAAGGCCTTCCTAGCTCGGTTGAGCTACTATCGAGCCGCGGTAAGGAGGTTTAGGCCATCTCATTTGGATTGATAGTGAGAAGGGTGTCATCAGGATAGGTATTATCCTGATGAGTGTGATTCCTAGGAGAACTATGCTGATGAGAGTTGGAGTCCTACTAGGATTGTGCCAAGTGGAATCTGTAAAAGCTCATGACAGGATCTATGTACAGGTATCACAATTTCAACTTTCAAATACACAAAGCTTTTGTGTCTATTGTCTATTTGTTGACTTAGGCATCGGAGAAGTTCCCGGCACATACCCGCCGGTTAGCTCACGTTTGTGTTTTCAGGTGGTAAAGCGACGACGTTTGGAAGAGTACAAACTTGATCAACAGGATTATACGAGAAGATTATTTCGTGCTCGTACAATTAGCGCCGTCAGTGGGAATTGCAATCACAAAGAATGAACCTCTTGATTAATTTTTCTTTCAACTGATTTCAATGGCGCACAATGAAGACTTCCTACACTCTGTCATTGATGGGCAAACCCTAGAGGCGGGCGAGCGGGCGGAAGGCACGAAGGCTTACCTTTTATCCCGCCCATGGCAGAGTTAGATCTCCATCGATGGAACCAGCGAAATGATACCTATGAAAGACGGGGCTCCCGTCATCGTTGCTCCCAAAGCCCTGAAAGGTAGAGGCGAAGGTTGGATCCTCAGGTTCTAGAAGATTAGGTAAGGGAGCAGGATGAATTGATACAGAGGATAACAGCAGACATGGAGACAATAAAGCGCCAAATAAAGGGCAAAGGGATGGCAACGGAAGAGGGGCGCAGAGGCAATACACGCTCTTACCACTTAAAAGATCGTGATAGACAGGTCACACTATCACAAGCTGAAAGTAGAAGCCTCAGGACAGGCGATACACAATCAAGGACTTTCAGGACTCGTTACTTCAGGTCTGAGAGAACGAGGACTGAAGGTCTTACACGGAAGGAAGCAGTTATCGACTTTCGCGCATGCACCAAACGACATCCAGACACACGGAGTTGCCTGGGTCGGCAGACCTGCGTACAGTGCTGAAGGAGAGGGCCTGATGGAAAGAGGTCATCCAAGCCCGCGACTCTCGTAGAGTTTCAACTCTATAACGATTGGCTCTTAGGACACATAGGAGTGTCGAGGTAAGGATGCCAATACTACGCCTTGCTTACAAACCAACAGATAAAGTGTTAACAAGGTTGTAGAGCTCACCGTTCGTTCCGACAATTGAGAACGCACCATTACCTTCAGGTTTCCACCAACCCAAATTCACTACTTATGAGGAGAAGGCAGACCTCTATATGTACTTAAGCCACTTTTGCCAGGTTATGGCTGTGTATCGACAAAACGAGGCCCTAATGTGTATCTTGTTTTGTTCCAGCCTTGGTGACCTGGGTCTAACATGGTTTAAAAGGTTGCCAAAAGGTAGTGAGAAGGGTGTCATCAGGATAAGTATTATCCTGATGAGTGTGATTCCTAGGAGGACTCTGCTGAAGAGAGTTAGAGTCCTACTAGGATTGTGCCAAGTGAAATCTATAAAAGTTTATGACAGGGCCTATGTAAAGGTATCACAATTTCTACTCTCAAATACACAGAGCTTTTGTGTCTATTGTCTATTTGCTGACTTAGGCATCAGAGAAGTTCTTGGCACACACCCACCGGCTAGCTCACGTTTATGTTTTCAGGTGATAAAGCGACGACGTTTGGAATAGTGCAAACTTGATTAATATGATTATATGAGAAGATTATTTCATGCTCGTATAGGTTTGGTGGGCAAACTTTTATGGGTTTATAAGGCTTGAGTTTACAACTTGAAGAGGGCCCAAAGTTTATAAAAGATCTTATGGGCAAAGTGGGTTAGACCCATTGGACCCAAAAATAAACACATACGCGCACGTTGCCGTCCGTTTGGGCAGACTGGGCGTGTGTGTGTGATGTGAGGTTGAGTTAGGCTTGTCTGGTTCAATACTAATTATTTTCGGACAAAAAATATTTGAATTTCGAAAATTAAATACAAAAATTGGCTTCACACCTGTCCAGGTTTTTCTCTACTCGAACAGATGCATATCTGTTTGAATTTAAACAAAACAGATTTATATCTATTTGAAATTTAAACCCAACAGGTTTCTTACCTGTTCATTCAAATCGAACAGGTATAATACCTATTCAAACAAGTTTGCACCTGTTTAATTCAAACCAAACAGTCACAAATTCTCCTATAAATAGATAGACCTTCATTTGGATTTTTGCATTCAGAAAATTTGTTCTTCCCTTTGTAATTACTCTCTGCATTTTGCTATATTTAAATTTCCTGTGAGAAAAAGTGTATACACAAAGTGTGTTCATTATGCAAATAATTTGTAATGCTACAATTATTTATTATTGAACATTTTATCATGGAAGATAGACGTCCGCAATCTGAAAACACCGTGGAGAGGACAAATCTGTTTTAAGGACACAGTGTTAAACACTGGACTTGATCAGAATTTTGTTCAATAAATACATGAGGTTAGTAATTAATTTACTTTCTATTTTATTTATTTATCAGATTCTGATTTTGTTTTTATAACAAAATAAGAATCTATTATTTTATTTTATTTTCTTTACTAGTTTGATTTTTGTAATCAAACAGTCTCTCTCCTCTCTTTATTTCTTCTGTTTCTTGTTAAGTATACGAACTTTAATACAGTGAAGATTGTCAAACAATCTTAAGACAAACTAATTTTGGTGTCTTCATTATATTTATTTTTCTGTGCTTTCATAAAGTGATATTGTAACAACCCCAACCTCTGATTTACATTAATTCATAGTTACATAAGCCTAATTGGTAATTAAGGTGAAATTCTGAATTTATTGCATGTGTGTGATGCCTTAATGTGCTTGTATCTGTCTATCGTTGAAATATCTGTTTCCGTTTCTGTTTCGTTCTACGAATTAAATGACTTATCGGCATCCGACCGCGAAATTAACTTGATTTATGTGTTATTTGAAATTTTTAGGAATTTACGGTGGGTTCAATTAAAAGTCGATTTGGAACAAATTAAATTAGTCTAATTAATGCTCATTTGGTTAGAATAAGCCAACGTTAATTAAGCTTCATTAAACAAGCCTAAATAAGGCTTATATGAGTCAAGCCACTCAATTACACACTATCATTTTCATTATTTTGAGACTCCAAACATGTGAGAGAGAGAGAGAGAGAGACCAAGAGAACAAATGAGATCAACAAGGGAATAAGGAGAATTGCTAGGATTGTTGGGAATTGAAGAGAATTTTGAAGTTTAATCCTCTACATTTGTGAAATCAAAGTTTAAGGTAAGAGTTCAAGCCTTTAGTCTTGCCTTTGAATTGGTGAGGTCACGAATACAAAAGAATTAAGTTGAAATTGAGTTAGAATTAAAGAGAAATGAACCATATCATGCATGCATGCTCATTTCATCATAATTTGAAATTGTTTTCAAAGAATTTCCTCTTGCATGTCCTCATTTTGACCTTGGTTTGAGAATTCAACATATTTTTAAATTAGACACCTCATTGGATCATGTTTTGGAAGCTTGGAACTTACATCTTTACATGCATGATGTATATAGTTATGTTTTCAAAGAATTGGGTTTGGTCTTGCATACATCACATGCTCTTGAACCTTGATTTTGTGGAATTGATTTTTGATTTCACCATGTTTTCCAAGTTTACCCGAGTTTCCTTAAGTTTTTGGCCGAAAAAACCATAATTTGCAGCTTTGGGGTTGAATTTGAAGCTTGGAAACAAATCTAGAAAATCCAGAATTCTACTTCCACGCTCGAGCGACAGATCTTACGCTCGAGCAACCACCTTCATTTTCACACTTTCGCTCGAGCGACGAAAAGTTGGCTCGAGCGTAAAATGCATGCTGCTAGAAGTTTATGTGTTTTACAAACCGCTCGAGGGACATAAGTTGCGCTCAAGCGAGGGTATGAGTCTCATGCTTGAGCGAGTGTCGAACGGAAAAATCAAGTAACTAGCACTTTTGCAAAAGTTTACAGACCGCTCGAGCGACACAAGTTGCGCTCGAGCGACCACTCACATTTTGCATGTCCGCTCGAGCGAAGGAAGTTGCGCTCAAGCGAGGACCCTATTTTCAGCAAGTTTTATTAAGTGTTTTCATGTGCATTTTATCATCCTCATTGCATCCTAGGCATTCCTAGGCCAAGATTAAGATACAATAATGGGGATAAGAAGTAGAAACACACCAAGACAAGAAAGAACCAAGTTAATGATTCCGGGTGTGTAATTCAGTACGTATTTATTCTGTATCTGTGTAGGTCACGCGTCACAAGATATCTGAATTGCCTACTCTGTCTGTTTACTTGGAACTATTCATTATCTGTGAGTAATAACTTAGTAAAGCTCTGTTCAACTTAACTTATTTTCTGTATGTGGAACGAGAGCTATTTTACAAAATGTTATGTTTTGTATTATGAATGATTGTCCAATTTTGACAAATATTTGTGACATTGAATCTGTGATTCAAGTATGCTATTTGTACCCAGACCGGAGGTTCTTTATGGAACTGATAAGTTATTTGTACCCGGCTGGAGGTTCCTTTATAAAACTGACAAGTTAACCGTTCCCAGTCCAGAGGTTCTTTATGGAACTGACAAGTTATCCGTACCCGGCCGGAGGTTCCTTATGGAACTAACAAGTATGACCTTTGATGTTCTGTATGAGATCTATTAGCGCTAATGGATAAGCCATGTAAGATAAAGCATGAACTCTGATTTTTGTATATACTCAGAACAAGAATACGAATGTGAATCCGTTTCGATATGAACTCTGGTTTCTGAATTAGTTATGGGGCATCATTCATTTAACCCATTTACTCTATTATTATTCACTTGGCTCCTGCTCACTATTTATTTATGTATGTAGGTGAGCAAGCTCGTGACCAGGCTTAATGTGTTACTTGAAGGATTTGTGTTTGTCAGCCACCTTTTGCGCCTCCCGAGGAGGTTCCGAACTAAGTCAAGTCTCGTAGCCATGTTTTGTGAATATTTAAGACTTTGTTTCTTTTGATTTACGAACAAAATTTCCATTTATATATACATGGGATGACGTATAACTATTGTATCTTTTGATGTCACACGTATATTTAAAAAGTTTAAGATTATCTGTCCCATGTATGTTTGCACAGCTCGATGGGCTATGTATATTTCTGTATATTGCTTCCGCGGCCCCTAATTATAAGTCTATCCGCTAAAAGGCCTTCGGTAATCCAAGAATTACTGGCCGGTTACGACGCTAAACCTATAGGGGCGGGTTTGGGTTGTGACAAATATTCTAGTTGAAAAATACAAATAGTAGTAATATATTGTTTATTTTCTTTGACAACTAATAGTAATATATTGGTGTCATTAACAATTTTAGAATATTAATTTGTGATACAGAAAATTATTGTGATATTTTATTTTTCTAATTTTAGTAACAAGAAAAGCAAAATCATTTTGTATTATAATTTATTTTCTGGTTTTAGTAACTAGAAAATTAATTTGGCTTTGGTTTTTTTTTTTTTTTTAATTTTTTGTAATAAGATATTATGGCTGCTGAAAGTAGTACTCCAAATCTGATTGTTATAACGACTCTGATCCCTATCCAGAACCATGTTCAAGTTCCTATAAATTATGGAGAAAAAGGGAAAAAATTTAATGGCATTGAGTTTAAGAGATGACAACAGAAAATGTTGTTTTATTTTACAACTCTGAATCTTGCCTAGTTTCTCCATGAAGAGGCTCTAGTACTTAGAGAGTATGAAAGTGATCGGCAAGGTGTTGCCGTTATAGACACTTGGAAACATTCTGATTTTCTGTGTAGAAACTACATGCTCAATGGCCTTGACAACATGCAGTATAATGTTTACAGCCCTCTAAAAACAGCAAAAGAATTGTGGGATTCTTTGGAAAAAAAATTACAAGACAAAGGATGTCGGCACAAAAAAATTTGTTGTTGGTAAATTTCTGGACTTCGTTATGGTAGACTCCCAGATGGTAATTTCTCAAGTTCAAAGTTTTTAATTAATTTTGCATGATATTCATTCTGAAGGTATGTCTCTTAGCAAATCTTTCCAAGTTGCTGCTTTAGTGGAAAAGTTATCATCAGCATGGAAAAATTTTAAAAATTATTTAACACATAAATACAAAGAGATGACCATGGATGAACTTATTGTAAGACTAAGAATTGAAGAAGATAATTGTAAGGCTAAAAGGAGGAATGGTAAAAATCTCATTGAGTCCAAGGCTAATGTGGTTGAACATGTACCCAAACCACATAACAAAAAGAGGAAGTTTGCCGGAGATGATTCTAAACAAGGTGACAACAATGACAATAAAAAGTTTAAAGGTAAATGCTATAACTGTGGCAAGACCGGACATCGAGCCTCTGATTGCCGCCGCTCTAAGAAGGATCGCAGAAGTACAAGCAAGAAGACTACCAATCAAGTCAATGTGACAGAACTTGATTACATTTTTGACGGGGTAAATAACATCAATCTTTCTGCTGTGGTGTCTGAGGCTAATTTGGTTGGAAATCCCAAGGAATGGTGGGTTGACATTGGGGCAACTCGACACATTTGTGCGGACAAGAAGATGTTATAAGGAGGCTGCAAATAGTGAGCAACTATTCATGGGAAATTCATCTACTTCTGCTGTGGCTGGACAAGGGAAAGTAGTCTTGAAGATGACATCAGGGAAGAAACCGACCCTCAACAACGTACTGCATGTATTAGACATCCGAAAGAATTTAGTTTCTGGTTCTTTGTTAAGTAAAAATGGTTTTAGGCTTGTTTTTGAGTTTGATAAATTTGTATTAATAAAGAATGGTATGTATGTTGGTAAAGGATACATGAGCGATGGTCTCTTCAAGTTGAATATAATGACAGTTGTACCAAAACTTGCTATTAATAAGAATAACACATCTTTTGCTTATATTCTTAAGTCAAATTTATGGCATGGTAGAATAGGACATGTAAATTTTGATGCTTTGCGTAGATTAATTGGTTTGGATTATATACCAAAGTTTAAAATTGATCCTAATCACAAATGTGAGATTTGTGTAGAAGCAAAACTAACTAAAGCTCCATTTAAATCGGTTGAAAGAAAAACCGAACCTCTAGAATTAATTCATATTGACGTATGTGATTTTAAATTTGTTAAAACTAGAGGAGGTAAAAAGTATTTCATAACATTTATCGATGATTGCACAAGATATTGTTATGTATATTTACTTAGAAGTAAAGATGAAGCCTTGAAAATGTTTAAACTCTACAAAACTGAAGTTGAAAATCAACTTGGTAAAACCATTAAAATAGTTAGAAGTGATAGGGATGGTGAATATGATGCACCTTTAAATGAATTTTGTGCACAGCATGGCATTATTCACCAAACTACAGCACCCTATTCTACACAGCAGAATGAAATTGCTGGAAGAAAGAATAGAACCCTTAAAGAAATGATAAATGCCATATTACTAAGTTCAGGCTTACCGCAGAACTTGTGGGGTAAAGCAATATTGTCTGCTAATTATGTTCTTAATAGAATACCCCATAAGAAAACTAACAGCATTCCTTATGAATTATGGAAAGGTTGACCACCTTCCTACAAATACTTAAAGGTGTGAGGGTGTTTGGCAAAAGTAGAAGTTCTTGTTCCGAAAAAGACTAAGATAGGACAAAAAATAGTGGATTGTGTATTTATTGGTTATGCTCAAAATTGTAGTGCATATCGATTTCTGACTTATAAATCAGAAATACCTGATATAAATGTGAACACTATTATAGAGTCAATGAATGCTGTGTTTTTTTAACATGTTTTTCCTTACAAGAAAGGACAATAATTAAGTTCATATAAAAGAACTTATGATTGTACACAAAGTCAAGAGATTAATGACTATCAAACACAAGAGGCTAGTAATGGTCTTGACCAACAGGATTTAACTGATGATGAACCAAGAAAAAGTAAGAGAGCTAGAACATCAAAAATCCTTTGGTTCAAATTTTCTGACATACCTGTTAGAAAATGAACCTCAAAACTTTAAGGAAGTAATGACAGGTCCTGAAGCACCTTTGTAGAAAGAGGCTGTTAATAATGAAATTGAATCCATTATGCAAAATCATACTTAGAAATTAATGGATCTTCCACATGGTTTTAAACCTCTTAGATATAAATGGATATTCAAGAAAAAATGAAAGCAGATGGTTTAATAGACAAGTATAAAGCAAGACTTGTAGTAAAAGGTTACAGACAAAAGAAAGGTCTAGACTATTTTTGACACATATTCCCCTGTGACAAGAATAACTATATGGCGCAACCCGGAGGGGATGTAGTGCTAGGGCAAGAAAAGAAAGTTTGTCGGCTTATAAAATTTCTTTATGGATTAAAACAAGCACCTAAGCAATGACATGAAAAATTTAATCATGCTATGCTTACTAATGGATTTAAGATAAACTAATTTGACAAGTGTATCTATGTTAAAAACACTGACAAAGGTTATGTCATCGTTTGTCTTTATGTGGATGACATACTTATCATTTGGAGCAGTCAAAATATGATCAAATCAACTAAGCAAATGCTGAACAAATGATTTGATATGAAAGATATGAGAGTCACAGATGTAATATTAGGAATGAAAATTACTAAAACATTTGACGGATACGCATTATCTCAATCTCATTAGATTGAGAAAATTCTTGGTAAATATATCAAGGATTATTTGAATGTAGCAAGAATACCTGTAGACATCAGTCTTTATTTATCGAAAAATAAAGGTGATGTAGTGTCTCAGCTAAAATACTTCCAAATCATTGGAAACTTGATGTACCAAATGAATTGCACTTGTCTTGATATAGGTTATGCTGTCAGTAAATTGAGTAGGTACATTAGTAATCCCGGATAAGACCATTAGAAAACGATTATTCGGGTTCTTAGATATCTAAGATTTACCTGTGATCATGGTTTGAACTTTACGTGATATGTTGCAGTACTAGAAGGTTATTGTGATGGTAATTAGATATCGGATACTAAAGATTCAAAATCCACTAGTGGATATATCTTTACTCTAGGAGGCGCTACTGTTTTTTGGAAGTCCACAAAACAAACATGCATCGCACGATCCACCATGGAATCTGAGTTCATTACTTTAGACAAAGCAGGAAAAGAAGCAGAATGACTTCGCTACTTCTTAGAAGGCATTTCAATGTGGCCAAAACCTGTGCCAGCTATTTGCATTCATTATAATAGTCAATCTGTAATAGACAGGGCATAGAATCATATATATAATGGTAAGTCATGACATATTCGTTGTCGACATAATACCATAAGGCAATTGCTCTCAAATGGAATAATTTCAATAGATTATATAAAATCTAAAGAGAATATTGCGAATCCATTAACAAAAGGTTTGACAAAAGAGCAAGTGTATAGTTTATCAAAGGGGATGGGATTAAAGCCTATTACATAAGAGTCATCATAATGGTAACCCTACTTAAATGACTGGAGATCCCAAGAACTAAGTTTAAAGGGACAACTAAGTCATGTGTGGCTCGCCAGAAATCACCAAGGGATTAAAATTCCCTACCTATTCTTATGGTGAGAGTGATATTTACAACATGTGTTGTATGTAGGGGTTTAAGGATAAGTTTCGCTTTTAATAATTACTTATATCTTGATTTAGGCATAAAAATCAAGACAAGTATAAGAGATACTCATAATAAGAATCACCTATATGAGTGTCGAACTAGGGGCCGGTTCTATGAGAATAAAGAGACTAAATTCTCTAGAAGCACTCATGAACAACTAGGAGCGTTCAAGGCCAAAATGAATACAACCGTGAGAACCATGATGTGTCAGAAGATATTTTGTGTGAAATCTATTGTCTTGGCTTACACAAACGGCTGAACAATTCAAGGCACTACGTCCATTGGTTAGCAAGTAAGTTTGATAGGTTATCACTAGGGAAGGTTCAAGGCCAAAAGCTACCTATCCTGATGCAAGATATTTTCGATTTATACTCTTTCGACAAATTCTGCATATTGTTGCATTTCCGTTGTCATCAAATTCCATTCATGTGGGGGATTGCTAGAAATGGTTTTGGAAAAATCAGATTTTTTTCTCAACTTTGGTCTAATTTTTAGGTAGGACCCATGAGCCAAAGTTGGCGGGTCTAACTAGTAACGCGTTCTATGCCGTATAGTGATTCACGTGATATATTTGGTTACTCAAAACCATTATTGGGTGAATGGAAAATTGAAGCCAAAGAGAGTTCCATGAAAATGGTATATTGGTGAAGTTTCTTTAAAAGTTTGAACTAAAGGTTTGTCCTATATTGGTTTGGTGGGCAAACTTTTGTGGGTTTATAAGGCTTGAGTTTACAACTTGGAAAAGGCCCCAAAGGACACCCCAAGTTTGTAGAAGGGAGAGGTTATGGGCAAAGTAGGCTAGACCCATTGGACCCAAAAATAAACACACACGTGTATGTTGCCGTTCGTCCGTTTGGTCGGGCGGGCTGGGCCTGAGCTTGGGCGCGAATGTGTGGTGTGAGGTTGAGTTAGGCTTGTCTGGCCCAATACTAATTATTTTTGGGCAAAAAATATTTGAATTTTATTTTTCTAAAATTAAATTCTAATTTTTTGGAATTTGAATTTCAAAAATTGAATACAAAAATTGGCTATCACACCTGTCTAGTTTTTTCCCCACCCGAAGAGATGCATATCTGTTTGAATTTAAACCAAACAGATTCATATCTGTTTGAAATTTAAACCTAACAGGTTCCTTACCTATTTATTCAAATCGAACAGGTATAATACCTGTTCAAACAGGTTTGCACCTGTTTAATTCAAACCAAATAGCCACAAATTCTCCTATAAATAGATAGACCCTCATTTGGATTTTTGCATTCAGAAAACTCGTTCTTCCCTCTGTAATTACTCTCTGCATTTTGCTGCATTTAAATTTCCTGTGAGAAAGAGTTTATACACAAAGTGTGTTCGTTGTGCGAATAATTTGTAGTGCTTCAATTATTCGTTGTTGATCATTTTATCCTGAAAGATAGACGTTTGCAATCTGGAAGTACCGTGGAGAGGACGAATCTGTCTTAAGGACATAGTGTTAAACACTAGACTTGATTAGAATTTTGTTTAATAAATACATAAGGTTAGTAATTAATTTACTTTATATTTTATTTATTTATCAGATTCTGATTTTGTTTTTGTAAAAAAATAAGAATATATTATTTTATTTTATTTTATTTTATTTTATTTTCTTTATTGGTTTGATTTTTGTAATTAAACAGTTTTTCTCATTTCTTTATTTTTTCTGTTTGTTGTTAAGTACACAAATTTTAATACAGTGAAAATTATTTAATATTAATGTCATAATATATATTAATACACTAGTTAATGTACTAATTGACATGTATAGCATTACCATTAAACTAAATTTAGCATTGTATTTCATTTATTAATTTCAAAACTTCAACGAGTCTTTGATATGCTATGTTAGCAGTTGTGGGCTCGTGCAATTGATATTTAGAAATTGTAGTATTTAGCAGTTGTGGGCCCATGCAATTGCCATTGAGAATCTTGACAGATGAGTTAACTCGAATTTTTCACTCAGTTAAAAGAGTGCGTTTTTTAATGGCCAATGCTACGGTATACGCTTTCTAAAAAATGTGTATCAAATCTAAATCATGATTGAATTTAGTTATTATAAATGTCATAATTAAATTTTTTATAAATTATAATTATAAAAAAAAAAAAGTCATGTTATGTATTACACACTATTTAAACAAATAATTGAAATTTAATTTTAAAATTAAATAATAACATAAAATTTGTTTGACATATATAGGAAAAATAATTTAGAATCAATTAGATTTTAACTATTTTTATTGGAGATATTTTTATTTATTTATGGCATTAATTGTATGTTCTAGGTTTTTAATAAGAAATAAATGTCATAGTTTAATTGATAGAAATGAAAAAATATATAAAAAAAAAGAGTAAATTACAAAAATTACATTTATGATAAAATAAAAATGGGTCTAGCTTGTCTCAAGTTGAGATCAAGACTGGACCCGTCCAGTTCGGCCCATGGGGTCCATTTTTTGGATCCGTTTTGATAATCCGAACCGTTCAATATGTAGAACTCGTCGAGTATTACATGCTTGTAAAAAATCACGTTGATCGAATATCAATAGCTATGTGATCAAATCAGTTTTGTATAAAAAAATGGACGGTGAAACAATTAACGGTTGATAAAAAACTGTTTTGCTCATATAGTTATCGATATCCGATCAACGTGATTTTTTACAGGCATATAGCACTCGATGAGTTCTACACATTGAACGATTCAGATTATCAAATCGGGACCCGTGGTGGGCTCCCACGGGTCCAACAGTACGGTCTAGTCCGATCTTGAACTGGACCAAAGCCACTGCCAATAAAAATATATTATGTTCTAATCAATTTTAGTTTACCCTATGTCAAAGTTCGTCCAATTATATATTAAATCATATTGCATAAAAATATTAGTTTTCCTTATAATTTTCACGCAAGAATGGACTATACTTGGATTGAGTAATTAGGGTTGAGCTAGACATGACATAGAATCTAGTCCAATTGACTTTTACACTAATTTCGCTCTAACTTAATCATTAAAACATTATCTTATGAGATGTTTAATTACCTGATTCAGTTTTTAGAACTAAATTTATTAAGTGATAATCAATTAAGCTCATTTGATAATCATAATTGATATCGCTTAAAAATTTAAGTTGCTCTTAAAATGTACACTAAAACTTAAAAAAATTTAAATCATATGAAACTTATTTAATTCGGATTGAATTTATAAATATTAAATATAAATATCGATGTACACTGTAACACCCTCAAAAATAGCAACATAAAACCCAACAATAAAGACCTGCATTAATATGTATAAAAGATCCACATTCTTCCATTAACAGAGTTTCACTACAAAAAGTATTACATGTTAACAACAAAAGCAAATGCCCTAAGGGCTTACAGCTTTCCAAGTTAACACTTGATTACAAAAAGTAGAGTACTAACTCATTTACACATTAAGCCCTTGGCTTGAATTTACATGTAATACTTTTTGTAGTGAAACTGCATTGTTGGGTTTTATGTTGCTATTTTTGAGGGCGTTAATAGCAACATAAAACCCAACAATAAAGACCTGCATTAATATGTATAAAAGATCCACATTCTTCCATTAACAGAGTTTCACTACAAAAAGTATTACATGTTAACAACAAAAGCAAATGCCCTAAGGGCTTACAGCTTTCCAAGTTAATACTTGGTTACAAAAAGTAGAGTACTAACTCATTTACACATTAAGCCCTTGGCTTGAATTTACATGTAATACATCAAAGAAAGACACAAAAAGGTCGGTCCGCCTCTAGCCTCCCAAGCTATGTCCTTGGAGGTGGCATGCTGCTTGTACCTGAAAATGATATTTCCATATAGGGTGAGCCACAGCCCAGTAGAAATACACTAAACCAATTATGAACAATGACTAAAGATTAGCAGTTGATAGATGGCTAACACCGAAACATCCACTTATATCACATTTCGATTACATGACTTACAAGTCTATGTTATCTATCATTTTCCATTTTCGACAGATAGGTACATTAGCTATGTCATCACATTAACCGATAAGCATATGAGCTGTATCAACATCTCAGCAGATAAGTATAAGAACTATGTCACACAACAAACGATAAGCATAGGAGCTATATCTACTCTTCTCTAGACAAGCATATAAGCTATATCTATACTTCTCAAAGATAAGCATATGAGCTGTATCTACGGAGTACATCCGCCATCTCCTCCCAACGCTATCCGGTTTAGAGGTACATCTCCCATCTTTTCCTAAACCGCGGAGTACATCCCCCATCTCCTCCTCTACACGAAGTGCATATAAACACATAGGTTCTATACACAATCAATCAATACATAAAATTAATGTATTCTATCAACCGTCATACTCTATGACACATTCCATTGATTTGTTTCAATTTGCCTAATCATCATGCATTGTCTACAACAATCAAGACTATCCTCCACCGATAGCCCAAAGCAGTTATTTCTATACAGAAAATAAATGCATAAAATGGATATTAAATCAACATTTCAATTCGGTGAGTGATAAGAAATTCAACTACACCCCTTTTTCCCGTGTACTTCCAATCTCAACATTTTCAACCCAATTCCTCATTTCTCACAATTAATTATTCAAATTAATCAATCAATGTAATTAGGGCATTTTCCATAATTAACATTTCAACCCTTATGGTTCCATTTTTCATTAATAATTCCACATTAATCTCATTTCTCAATACTAAACATGCATATGGGTTTATTTTAAATAAAACCCCAACTTTTATAAAATTACATAAAAGCCCCAAACTTTCACAAAATTACCAAATCAACTCCAACATCTCAAAATACTAAAATTTAAAGACAAAACTCATAGAGAGGAGTAGGTTATCCCTACCTCAAAGTTGGAGCTCGAATGGATAAGAGACCAAAATCAAAACGCTCCAAACACCAAACTTTTCGGATCAAAACGACGCCCCCGACGATCAACCCAACCTTTACAAAGGCCGAAGGGAAGAAGAACACTCTACCTAGATCAAACCCTAGAGAGAAGTTATGATTTTAGAGTGAGAAGCTCTGAAAATGGCATTTTGGAAAAGTAGGAGAGAGAAGGAAAAGTGAAAAGTGATTTAAAATGCCCAGCCACTCTCAGTTATACGACAGGTCCGCTCGAGCGTAAAACACACCGCTCGAGCGTAGAGACACATAAAACATGGTCTGCTCGAGCGCAACAAGGTCCGCTCGAGCTCCAAGAAACAGAAATAAAGTTCGTCCGCTCGAGCGTGAAATCCAGCCTTTCGGCGTAAATCTCCCTCTCCCAGAACTCTCACCAAAAAGGTACTGTCCGCTCGAGCGCCAACAATCCCGCTCGAGCTCAGAAAACCCGCTCGAGCGTAGAAACCACACCTACAGAAGTTTTGCAGAAGCACAAGATACCGGATGGGTGTATTCTCCGCTCGAGAGCCCAAAACCCCGCTCAAGCGTACAAGCAGCAACAAGGTCCACGCTCGAGCGTAAACCTCTCCGCTCGAGCGGACCAACCAAAAACCTGGGCGACTAGACTTGGTTCCTAAGTTCAACCAACCTGTAACAAACCTGCCCAACACATCCCATAATTCAAATACAAGGTATAAAGGGATGTAAACGAGATAATAGTCAACTACCAACATATACGGACACATGTCTGGATCACTGTACAACAAGGGTAAACCCGAGATCGCTATATACACTATTATAAACTCACTACTATTATCACATTTTCCGCCATCATGCCACCACCACCACTTCCATCGCCACCATTGCCACCACCATGTCACTGCCACCGCCACCACTGCAACCACCATTAGATTGCCGCCGTCGCCGCCGCTGCCGCCACCACTAATATTATCATCACTTTTATTCCTAATGTCATTATTTTCATAAGACTCCTATCATTTACTACTACTATCACCACTGCTACGATGACCACCACCATCGACGCTACCGCTACCATTACCACCACCACTATGCCACCGTCGCCATTATCACTATCACCACTACCACCATCATATCACAACTACCACAGCTATATATAATTTTAAAATAATAAATTTTAAATTTGATATTATACGTATCAAACAATTTATTTTTAGTTTAACACTTAAACTTTTATCAAATAATTTTTTAACTTAAAAAAAAAATCAACATTTAATTTTCAATACTAAATTTTTAAATTTCAAATACCACCTTAATCAATGCCTAACTCATAAACCACTTAATTCATTCATGCATAGCATTTAATTTCGATGACATCTCCAAATGGACGATGTTGGAAGCATTTTCATAATGTGATATTTGTTACACGTATCCATTGTTATAAGTTTCTAACTACCATATCATCCGTGCTATGTACAGATTGTGTTTATAATTATCTATATATGTGAATTGTGATTTTTAAATTTTTTTTAAATGTCTTCTTTTTTTCTTTTTTATATCATATTAAAGTTTAATATTTTGATAATAATCATATGTGTTAGACTTTTTAAGGAATCAAATGTCTTTTTTTATTATTATATTATATTAAAGTTTAATATTTTAAAAATAATCATATGTGTTGGACTTTTCAAGAATTTTTTTTTTATACTTGTTCTTAATGCAATAAAGTATTATTATGAAGGATAATAATCATATGTGTTGGGACTTTTCAAGGAATTCATATGTGTTGGATTTTAAAGAATTTTTTTTATGCTTGTTCTTAATGCATTAAAGTGTTATTATGATGGTAAGATTTGGAAGTTGAGAGAAGTTAATAAATGCTAAGATTTTTTTTTAAGTAAAAAAATAGGAAATTATGCACAGATTGTGTTTACAATTATCTATATATGTGAATTACGATTTTTAAATGTCTTTTTCTTTCTTTTTTAAATGTCTTCTTTTTTTTCTTTGTTATATTATATTAAAGTTTAATATTTTGATAATAATTATATGTGTTAGACTTTTCAAGGAATTAAATGTCTTTTTTTATTTATTATATTATATTAAAGTTTAATATTTTGATAATAATCATACTAGCCTATCACCCGTGCTATGCACGGGATAATTATAGATATTTATATTTGTTTTAGATTTGTTTTAATATATAAATTATGTTTTTTAAGATTTTTTTCTTATCACTAACCATAGTGTATGAGGGAAGTTGAAAAGGGTACTGCAGTAACTATACACGAATTGTATCTATAATTATTTGTATAAGGGGATTTTAAATGCTGATCAGGGAATTTTGACCAAATCAATAATTGCAGGCATGTGGAAAGATATGTGGATTGAAAAAAGTTAATAAATGCTAATCATGAGATTTTGACCAAATCAATAAATGCTGAGTTTTTTATTTTTAAATAAAAAATTTTAAAAATTCATATTGGGATATTAATTCATATTGGTTTTTTATTTTTGTGTGGTTTCTATTCGGGTATTTTTTTTCAATTTATTTAAGATGGAGTTGTGGGTATCTTTTTTTTTTTTTTAAATTTAATTTATCTGTGGTTTCCATTTGTTTTTAATTATTATTATTTAGGTAAGTTATGATGTGAGTTAGATATGTGATAGACATGTGAGTTTTATTGATTTAAAGTTTATTTAGATAAACTTTAAAGATTTTTTTTTTTAGTTTTTAGTTTTTTTTTTGTTATGTTATAATATAATATATAAAATATAGGTAGATATTTACAACTTTCATAGAAAATATTATCTGATTTTTTGGAGAAGAGAAAATGAATGCAAGTTTTAATATTTTTTTTTGAAAATTTGTGAGAGAGATTTGGAGGGAGAGATTATAAAATATTTTTGTTATTAAATAAATAAATCAGTCAATAGTTTTTTTTAATCTATTTTGTAAATTAAAAATCAATAATTTTAGAAAATTAATTAATTTGTCCCATTAAGTAATTTAAAATTTTGATAGATATACATAAAAAAAATACATAATTATATTATTAAATCACAATTCAAATTTAGGTGTTATATCTTTTTTAGATCTATAGCTAAATTCTTATCTTTTTTATTTTTTATTTTTGTGTGTAACCATAGTTTATGGGAGAAATTGAAAAGGATGTTGCAATAATTATGAGAGAAGTCAAAAGAGATTGTGGGTTGGGAGAAGTCAATAAATGATGAGGATTTTTTTTTTTTTTAAATCAAAAAATTTGAAAATTAGGATTAGGAGATTAGAGCTCCTATATGATTTTTTGGGGAAGAGAAAATGAATACAAGTTTTAATACTTTTTTTTGAAAATTTGTGAGAGAGATTAGGAGAGAGAGATTATGAAATATTTTTGTTATTAAATAAATAAATCAGTCAATAGTTTTTTTAATCTATTTTGTAAATTAAAAATCAATAATTTTGGAAAATTGATTAATTTGTCCCATTAAGTGATTTAAAATTTTGATAGATATACATAAAAAAAATACATAATTATATTATTAAATCATAATTCAAATTTAGATGTTATATCTTTTTGAGATCTATAGCTAAATTCTTATCTTTTTTATTTTTTATTTTTGTGTGTAACCATAGTTTATGGGAGAAATTGAAAAGGATGTTGCAATAATCTATACTATATATTAAGCAAAAAGGAGTTTTTAACCCCAAGCCTTGTGGGAGCTCCAATCTCCCAATCTAAATTTCTTGATTTTTTGATTTTTTTTTTTTTTAAAAAAAACCTTAGCATTTATTAACTTCTCCTAACCCCCAAGTCTTACTCTCATAATAACGCTTTAATGCATTACTCTCATAATAACACTTTAATGCATTAAGAACAATCATAAAAAAAAATTCTTGAAAAGTCCAACACATATGATTATTATCATAATATTAAATTTTAATATCTATCTATACTATATATTAAGCAAAAGGGGATTTTTAACCTCAAGCCTTGTGGGAGCTCCAATCTCTCAATCTAAATTTTTAGATTTTTTGATTTAAAAAATAAAAACCTTAGCATTTATTAACTTCTCCCAACCCCCAAGTCTTATCCTCATAATAACACTTTAATGTATTAAGAATAACCATAAAAAAAATTTCTTTAAAATCCAACACATATGAATTATTTGAAAAGTCTCAACACATATGATTATTATTCCCCATAATAACACTTTAATACATTAAGAACAAGCATCAAAAGAATTTCTTAAAAAGTTCAACACATATGATTATTATCAAAATATTAACTTTAATATAATATAATAAAAAAAGAAGACATTTAATTCCTTAAAAAGTCCAACACATATGATTATTGTCAAAATATTAATATATGATTATTATCAAAATATTAAACTTTAATATAATATAATATAATAAAAAAAGAAGACATTTAATTCTTTAAAAAGTCCAACACATATGATTATTATCAAAATATTAAACTTTAATAAAATATAAAAAAGAAAAAAAAAAGATATTTAAAAATCACAATTCACATATATAGATAATTGTAAATATATTAAGGAAAATGGGATTTCTAAACCCCAAGCCTTGTGGGAGCTCCAATCTCTCCATCTTAATTTTTAAAATTTTTCATTTAAAAAAAAAATCTCAGCATTTATTGATTTGGTCAAAATCTCCTGATCAGTATTTATTAACTTTTTTTAATCCACATACCTGCATTTATTGATTTTGTCAAAATCCCTAATTAGCATTTAAAATCCCATCATACAAATAATTATAGATACAGCCCGTGCATAGTTACTGCAGTAACTTTTTTAATTTCTCCTGTACACTATGGTTAGTGATAAAATTGTTAAATTATTTTTATAAAAAATCTGAAAAAACATAATTTATATATTAAAAAAAATTAAAACAAATATAAATATCTATAATTATCCCGTGCATAGCACGGGTGATAGGCTAGTTATGAGAGAAGTCAAAAGAGATTGTGGGTTGGAAAAAATCAATAAATGTTGAGGTTGGGTTGGGAGAAGTCAATAAATGCTGAGGTTTTTTTTTTTTTTAAATCAAAAAATTAGAAAATTAGGATTAGGAGATTGGAGCTTCCACAGGCCTTGGGGTTAAAAACCCCTTTTTACTTAATATATAGTATAGATTGTAAATATATTAAGGAAAAAGGGGTTTTTAAATCGCAAGCTTGTGGGAGCTCCAATCTCTCAATTTTAATTTTCTAAATTTTTGATTTAAAAAAAAAATTTCAGCATTTATTGATTTGGTCAAAATTCCCTGATCAACATTTATTAACTTTTTACAATCCACATGCTTGCATTTATTGATTTGGTCAAAATCCCTGATTAGCATTTAAAATCCCATTATACAAATAATTATAGATACAGCTCGTGCATAGTTACTGCAGTAGCTTTTTTAATTTCTCCTGTATACTATAGTTAGTAATAAGATTGTTAAATTATTTTTATAAAAAATCTTAAAAACCATAATTTATATATTAAAAAAGAATTAAAACAACTATAAATATCTATAATTATCCCGTGCATGGCACGGGTGATAGCCTAGTTATCTATATATGTGAATTGTGATTTTTAAATATCTTTTTTTTTTAAATGTCTTATTTTTTTTCCTTTTTTATATTATATTAAATTTTAATATTTTGATAATAATCATATATAGTAGACTTTTCAAGGAATTAAATGTCATATTATATTAAATTTTAATATTTTGATAATAATTACATGTATTGGACTTTTCAAGAAATTTTTTTTATGCTTGTTCTTAATGCATTAAAGTGTTATTATGAGAGATAATAATCATATGTGTTGAGACTTTTCAATGAATTCATATGTGTAGATAGATAGATATATCTTTTTATTTTTATTTTTTATTTTTGTGTGATTTCTATTCGGGTGTTTTTTTTCCAATTTATTTAAGATGGAGTTGTGGGTATCTTTTTTTATTTTTATTTTTGTGTGGTTTCTATTCGGGTATTTTTTTTCAATTTATTTAAGATGGAGTTGTGAGTATCTTTTTTTTTTTTTTTAATTTAATTTATCAGTGGTTTCCATTTGTTTTTAATTATTATTATTTAGGTAAGTTATGATGTAAGTTAGATATGTGATAGACATGTGAGTTTTATTGATTTAAAATTTATCTAAATAAACTTTAATATTAGTTAAAGTTTTTTAATTTTTTTTGTTATGTTATAATATAATATATAAAATATAGGTAGATATTTACAACTTTAATAAAAAATATTATCTGATTTTTTAGGGAAGAGAAAAGGAATGCAAGTTTGAATATTTTCTTTTGAAAATTTGTGAGAGAGATTAGGAGGGAGAGATTATGAAATATTTTTGCTATTAAAAAAATAAATCAGTCAATAGTTTTTTTAATCTATTTTGTAAATTAAAAATCAATAATTTTGAAAAATTAATTAATTTGTCTCATTAAGTGATTTAAAATTTTGATAGATATACATAAAAAAATACATAATTATATTATTAATCATAATTCAAATTTAGATGTTATATCTTTTTGAGATCTATAGGTAAATTTTTATCTTTTTTTATTTTTTATTTTTGTGTGTAACCATAATGTATGGGAGAAATTGAAAAGGGTGTTGTAATAATCTATATCTATATATTAAGGAAAAGGGTCTTTTAAAACCCAAGGCTTGTGGAACCTCTAACATGCCAATCTTAATTTCTTGATTTTTTAATATTTTTTAAAAAAAAAACTGACTTGGTGATTGGTTCAAAAATTGTAATAATTACACTATTGATTACAATAAATTCAAAGATTGTAATAATTACACTATTGATTACAATAAACACTTAATTTATAATAATTACACTTATTAAATGAATAACGCAATAAATGAAATCCTAATTTCCTTACTTTTTGCATCCCCAAGAGACCCATGTAATTATTGTGTAAATGCCTCTTAAATAAATAAATAAACACTTATTAAATTCTTTCAAACTCCTCGGTCAAACCCCATGTATTTAATTTATATATTATGTAATTATTGTGTAAATGCCTCTTAAATAAATAAATAAACACTTATTAAATTCTTTCAAACTTCTCGGTCAAACCCCATGTATTTAATTTATATATTTAATTTATATATTAAAAAAAATGAAAACAAATATAAATATCTATAATTATCCCGTGCATAGCACGGGTGATAGGCTAATCTATATATTAAGGAAAAGGGTCTTTTAAAACCCAAGGCTTGTGGAAGTTTCAACATGTCAATCCTAATTTCCTGATTTTTTAATATTTTTTTTAAAAAAAATTGACTTGGTGATTGGTGATTGGTTCAAAGATTGTAATAATTACACTATTGATTACAATAAACACTTAATTTATAATAATTACACTTATTAAATGAATAACGCAATAAATGAAATCCTAATTTCCTTACTTTTTGCATCCCCAAGAGACCCATGTAATTATTGTGTAAATGCCTCTTAAATAAATAAATAAACACTTATTAAATTCTTTCAAACTCCTCGGTCAAACCCTATGTATTTAATTTATATATTAAAAAAAATGAAAACAAATATAAATATCTATAATTATCCCGTGCATAGCACATGTGATAGGCTAGTTATATATTAAGCAAAAGGAGGTTTTTAACCCCCAGGCTTGTGGGAGCTCCAATCTCCTAATCTTAATTTTCTAATTTTTTGATTTTAAAAAAAAAAACCTCAGCATTTATTGACTTCTCCCAACCCAACCTCAGTATTTATTGACTTTTCCCAACCCACAATCCCTTTTGACTTCTCTCATAATTATTGCAATATTCTTTTCAATTTCTCCCATAAACTATGGTTACAAACAAAAATAAAAAAGATAAGAATTTAGCTATAGATCTAAAAAAGATATAACATCTAAATTTGAATTATGATTTAATAATATAATTATGTATTTTTTTATGAACATCTATTAAAATTTTAAATCACTTAATGGGACAAATTAATCAATTTTTCAAAATTATTGATTTTTAATTTACAAAATAGATTAAAAAAAACTATTGACTGATTTATTTATTTAATAACAAAATTATTTCAGAATCTCTCTCTCCTAATCTCTCTCACAAATTTTCAAAAAAAAAAAAATATTAAAACTTGCATTCATTTTCTTTTCTCCAAAAAATCAGATAGGAGCTCCAATCTCCTAATCCGAATTTTTTGATTTAAAAAAAAAAATCTTAGCATTTATTGACTTCTCCTAACCCAACCTCAGCATTTATTGACTTTTCCCAACCCACAATCCCTTTTGACTTCTCTCATAATTATTGCAACACCATTTTCAATTTCTCCCATACAGTATGGTTACACACAAAAATAAAATAAAAAAAAGATAATATTTTAGCTATAGATCTCAAAAAGATATAACATCTAAATTTGAATTGTAATTTAATAATATAATTATGTATTTTTTTTTATGTATATCTATCAAAATTTTAAATCATTTAATGAGACAAATTAATCAATTTTTCAAAATTATTAATTTTTAATTTACAAAATAGATTACAAAAAACTATTGACTGATTTATTTATTTAATAACAAAAATATTTCATAATCTCTCCTTCCTAATCTCTCTCACAAATTTTCAAAAAAAAATATTAAAACTTGCATTTATTTTCTCTCCCCCAAAAAATCAGATAATATTTTCTATTAAAGTTATAGATATCTACCTATATTTTATATATTATATTATAAAGGCTTGTGGGAGCTCCAATCTCCTAATCTTAATTTTCTAATTTTTTGATTTTAAAAAAAAAAACCTCAGCATTTATTGACTTCTCCCAACCCAACCTCAGTATTTATTGACTTTTCCCAACCCACAATCCCTTTTGACTTCTCTCATAATTATTGCAATATTCTTTTCAATTTCTCCCATAAACTATGGTTACAAACAAAAATAAAAAAGATAAGAATTTAGCTATAGATCTAAAAAAGATATAACATCTAAATTTGAATTATGATTTAATAATATAATTATGTATTTTTTTATGAACATCTATTAAAATTTTAAATCACTTAATGGGACAAATTAATCAATTTTTCAAAATTATTGATTTTTAATTTACAAAATAGATTAAAAAAAACTATTGACTGATTTATTTATTTAATAACAAAAATATTTCAGAATCTCTCTCTCCTAATCTCTCTCACAAATTTTCAAAAAAAAAAAATATTAAAACTTGCATTCATTTTCTTTTCTCCAAAAAATCAGATAGGAGCTCCAATCTCCTAATCCGAATTTTTTGATTTAAAAAAAAAAATCTTAGCATTTATTGACTTCTCCTAACCCAACCTCAGCATTTATTGACTTTTCCCAACCCACAATCCCTTTTGACTTCTCTCATAATTATTGCAACACCATTTTCAATTTCTCCCATACAGTATGGTTACACACAAAAATAAAATAAAAAAAAGATAATATTTTAGCTATAGATCTCAAAAAGATATAACATCTAAATTTGAATTGTAATTTAATAATATAATTATGTATTTTTTTTTATGTATATCTATCAAAATTTTAAATCATTTAATGAGACAAATTAATCAATTTTTCAAAATTATTAATTTTTAATTTACAAAATAGATTACAAAAAACTATTGACTGATTTATTTATTTAATAACAAAAATATTTCATAATCTCTCCTTCCTAATCTCTCTCACAAATTTTCAAAAAAAAATATTAAAACTTGCATTTATTTTCTCTCCCCCAAAAAATCAGATAATATTTTCTATTAAAGTTATAGATATCTACCTATATTTTATATATTATATTATAACATAACAAAAAAAACTAAAAAACTAAAAAAAAATCTTTAAAGTTTATCTAAATAAACTTTAAATCAATAAAACTCACATGTCTATCATATATCTAACTCACATTATACCTTACCTAAATAATAATAATTAAAAACAAATGAAAACCACAGATAAATTAAATTTTAAAAAAAAAAAAGATACCCACAACTCCATCTTAAATAAATTGGAAAAAAAAATACCCGAATAGAAACCACACAAAAATAAAAATAAAAAGATATATCTATCTATCTATCTATCTATATCTGTACTATATATTAAGCAAAATGGGGTTTTTAACCCCCAAGCCCTATGGAAGCTTCAATATCCCAATCTGAATTTTTAAAATTTTTTATTTAAAAAAAAAAACTCAGTATTTATTGATTTGGTTAAAATCTCCTGATTAGCATTTATTAACTTTTTTCAATCCACATATCTTTCCACATGCCTGCAATTATTGATTTGGTCAAAATCCCCTGATCAGCATTTAAAATCTCCTTATACAAATAATTATAGATACAATTCGCGTATAGTTACTGCAGTACCATTTTCAACTTCTCCCATACACTATGGTTAAAAATCTTAAAAAACATAATTTATATATTAAAATTTTTTTAAAACAAATATAAATATCTATAATTATCCCGTGCGTAGCACGGGTGATGGGCTAGTTATGAGAGAAGTCAAAAGGGATTGTGGGTTGAGAGAAGTCAATAAATATTAAGATTGGGTTGAGAGAAGTTAATAAATGCTGAGGTTTTTTTTTTTAAATCAAAAAATTAGAAAATTAGGATTAGGAGATTGGAGCTCCCACACACCTTGGGGTTAAAACACCCTTTTGCTTAATATATAGGTAGATATCTACAATTTTAATAAAAAATATTATCTGATTTTTTGTGGAAGGGAAAAGGAATGCAAGTTTTAATATGTTTTTTTTGAAAATTTGTGAGAGAGATTAGGAGGAAGAGATTATGAAATATTTTTGTTATTATAAAAATAAATCAGTCAATAGTTTTTTTTAATTTATTTTGTAAATTAAAAATCAATAGTTTTGAAAAATTAATTAATTTGTCTTATTAAGTGATTTAAAATTTTGATAGATATACATGAAAAAAAATAAATAATTATATTATTAATCATAATTCAAATTTAGATGTTATATCTTTTTGAGATCTATAGCTAAATTCTTATCTTTTTTTTTATTTTTATTTTTGTGTGTAACCATAATGTATGGGAGAAATTGAAAAATGTGTTACAATAATTATGAGAGAAGTCAAAAGGGATTGTGGGTTGAGAGAAGTCAATAAATATTAAGATTGGGTTGGGAGAAGTTAATAAATGCTGAGGTTTTTTTTTTTTTTAAAATCAAAAAATTAGAAAATTAGGATTAGGAGATTGGAGCTCCCACACACCTTGGGGTTAAAACACCATTTTACTTAATATATAGTTGCTGGCTTTTTGGCTTTTCGAAGGGTATTTTTGTAAATGCGAGCGTGCCAGCAAAGATCAATAAGTCCTTACAAAAATTATGATTGTTAACCAATTATCAGACGATTGTGTTTTAGTTCTTTCAGCCTCAATGAAGAGGACTTTTACTAGTGGCTTAACTTAGGAGAAATTAAGAGAAATAACAGTTAATATGAAGAACAATCGAAGTATTTCATTAAAATGAACACTTACAATAGCCCGAACTCAGCCTCGAAGAGATTTACAGCGACAGTCTACTTGAATCTACTTGAGACTACTCCTATGAATCGAAGTGCAGTGCGGGTATTTAAAGTGCAGGTATTTAAAGAACAGGTATTTAAAATACAAGAAAAGTAAAACTGGAAAGGAAAAATATGAAGTAAAGACTGGTTTGTATGATCTGAGTCTGGGGGTCTTTTCTGAGAGCTTCCCTGCTATTTATACTTGTCAAAGATGACCTTCGAACTGCACTTCAAACCGTCAAACTACTCCTCCATGATCGCTGATCATGCTTCCTTAGAAGTAGTCCCACTACGCTATCTCTTGCAGTTGAGCTTCCCTCCTATATTTGAATTTGAATATGAGTAATCGTTGAAGCCACGTCACTTTGTACCCCTTTACTGATCTAGTGCTACTCAGATCACGTGAGAACCAATGTTCATTGCCACGTGTTCGATCAGGATCAAAGACTTGAATTATCTTCCCACAATACTCTTATTCTGCCACGTGTCAAACTGTGATTTGGCTTTTACAAAATATGTAGCCAACATTACCCCCCGCACTAATATACCCAATACTTGGAAATATTAGTGGATCAAAAGCTTTTCCCGCGCTTTTGGAACGTGCAAAGAGCCCATCTTCAGGAAGCACAACCGTCACCTATTTGGTGATCATTTGCATTAACTCTCAACTTGTTTTGAACATTCCAATACCTTTAGCATTCGAACGGACTATGGCTCAATCAACTTCTCACTCTATTGATCAAGCATACGAAGAGCCATTGAGTAATGTTGTTTCTCCTCGAAAGAATCTCCACGCATTCATTAGCCACCTTTACCCGCCCTTCTATATTCAGGTCATGGAGGCTTTCGCAGATTATCAACCTTTGGACTACGAACACATTGCCCTTAATCCTTTAGTTTACAAATTTCCAGATACAAGAAGTTCTTCCTCTAGACTCCCTTTGTACTTTGAACGAAGTACTCTCAAGCCTTTGCTTCAACAAGTTGCAAATATGGACTTGGGGAGTTCTTCTTCACAAACTTCTGCTTGGGATGAAGCTACAACTTCTTCATCTTCTGGAGGTTCTGGATGGACGAACTGGTCAGCACCTGAGTCCTGGGACTTGAGGGAACGAATTAATCACCATTTTGTTGAGTTCACTGACCCTTTAGATTTTCCTTCTTACGTTCAAAGCTCGGTGGTCTATCCTTATGTGCCCATTGACCTTCGACGCAGTTTGGAGGAGAATTTGCTTGTGGCCTGGTACACATCCTCTATGCCCACAAGGATAATGCACACTGCCCGGTGTCTGGAAGAATCACAAGGGTATACCCCTTCATTTTTAGCTAAGAAGGCGAAGATTTGCTCTTCTGACTGGCTTGACTACATTAATGCCTTTGTTCCTTCCGCTCCCGTGTCATCTCCCCTAACAGAAGCATCCACTTCTTCTTCTCCATCTTTTGGAATAGAAGCATCCACACCTTCTCCATCTTCTGAAGTAGAACCATCTACTCCTTCTTCTCCTCCCACTCTTTCCTAGACAGAGAAATTAAGGCTTGTCTTTCCCATAGACAAAATCTTTCTACCTTACAAACCTCCATCATCCCCAACTTCAACTGAGCGGAAACAAGCTCAACTTCTACTTGCGGCTTTCTCTCACTTGCCCTTCAATGTTCTTGAGGATGACATCCCTCTCAAGAACTTTCGATGGGCTTGTGATATTTTGACTAGGGGTCATGTCCTTAATCCCATTGCCCAAGCAGAACTTCACATGTTCTTGGACCAACTTCCAGTGCTCCTCCACTGGCATCGGAATTCCAAGGTCACCATCCAATCTTTGGATCAACTTTTATCTCTCCGAATACATGCCCAGTACGAAGCAGAAAACTTCATCGAAGATTTCGATGACTTCAAAAATAAAGATTCTGCGTATTGGGATGATTTAGTTATAGATGAGTTGGAACAAAAATTGAGGGAAGAGGCTTTCAAAACAAAGGCTGAGGAGCTCTACTATGAAGTGAGAGCACACCAACTTATGCAGCCAACATTAGAGGAAATAGAAGATATAATAAAGAAAGAACAAATATTCATTGATCATTGTTGGACAAAGTTCCATGATCTTGTTATTTATTCTATTCCTTATTTTTATGAGCTTGAATTTGTACCCAAATAGGATTACTTAATGTAATTGTCTTGGCTTCAATACAAACAAAGTCTTTCTGTATTTGACATTGTTTGACTCTGTTTCCTTTTGTCTTCAAAAATCAACTTATAGCTTCGAATTGAACAATCTCATCCTTCGAATCTGGACTCAATTATTTAATGAAACGCTTAAAAGAACCAACATATCTTTTTCCAATTTATGGAGTATAGTTGACAATTCTGACTGATATCATCTGGAATTAATGCTTTGAATTTTAACAACATTACCCATCAAAACTAACTATAACCAATATATGGTCATGATCAATATAGTCAATCAATTTCAAATTGACCATTTTGCTTCGAAGAGTAATCAATACTGTTTTTTGGTTCAAAAAGCAATTCCTTCTCTTATATATATAAAAACCAACGATTGGTTTTAATGTTTCGAACAGTACTCATCCTTAAAGGATTCAAGGAGTTGCTCCAAAGGTTGTTACTTTGATTAATAACCCTCAAACAGGTCTTTAAACTCTTTGAAGTAGACCAATATTCGAGCATTCTAGCCATTTTAAGCATATAGTACGCTTCGAAGCCGACTTATGTATTTCGAAGCCGTTGTCCTTTAGCCTTTAGCGCCAAATTTGGCTTCGAAGCCAAATGTTTAACTTCGATGTTGACTTTAGTATTTGGGCTGTGTTCTTTTCCTCCAAAAGTATCAATATTGAAAGAAACTCTTCGTATTTGTACTTTTAGTACTTAACGAACGCAATATATTTTTCAGACACAAAGCCCCCTTTTTTTTTTTTTCTTAAAAACCCCTTTGTTTCGTGTTCTGAAATCACTTGCTCTTTCAACACACAAACCCTACTAATGGATCCTTCCTCACTGAAAGTGCTCGCTGGCGGTCATCTCAGCCCTACCATGGCTCTGAAGAAATGTATTGATGAAGAAATTGCCAAACTCACAACTGGTGAACCGAGCAACATAGATGGGCGTCTCTTCGTTCCTCGCCACAGCAACAAGCAAGAGTATGTTCTTGGTCCTATTTTTCGGGAAGCTCCTACTGAACTTGCAGCTCTATATCCTCGCTCGGAGGACCATTTCCTTCTCTATGAAGGAGGGCTTGAATGGCGGAACTGGAGAGTGAATCGTCCTCACCGTTGCTGGCCGACATTGAGGACTGAATGGGAAGAATGGTATGACAGAGTAGTACCTGCGAGAGAAGATGACCTGCAAGAGCTCTGTATCCTCGATGCCCTTCGTCTTTCCAGGTTCATTATTCCTGAGGACCCTTTTTTGATTCCTGCTGCTTTATGCTTCTGGAATATGGCTTTTAATTTCTTCCAATTTCGTTGTGGCATGATGGCCCCCACCGTTCTTGATATTTGCCATCTCTTAGGGCTTTCACCCCACGGTTCTCCTTTTACTCCCAACTACCTGGACCTTCCCGTCAAATTTTCTCTTTCGGCCCTAAATTCCTCTTATAGTGACTTCAGAATTTGAAAATAAAAGGAAGGTCCTGTGAGGGATAGAGAATTATTTTCCTTTATCTTATACTGGCTATGCAAATTCCTCTTTTGCACTTCATCTCAGAGGATCATGTCTGAGTTTGCTCCTCTTGCGAAGGCACTTGTCATGAAAAAACACATAGCTCTTGCTCCTTATCTTTTAGGTCACATCTACAGAGCCTGTTCCCAATTTTGCGAAAAACCTCTTGATGCCAACCAATGAGGTCCCCTCTGGGTGCTTCAACTCTGGCTCTTCGCCTACTTCACTGACCTACATCCCAAGTGTCTAAGATTCCTTGTCCAGGATCCTGGTACTTACGGGGAAAAGTATGCTAGGATTACCCTTTATCCTGCTTCCTTCGCTTACTACTTTACCTTCTTTTACCAACTCCCTATCTCTCCATCTGCCTCCTTCTTCTGTCCTTTCGAAGCCAATAAAGGACCATCTGGCTACAAACTTTTCTGGCCGATAAAGAATGCTCCACTTCTCTTCATAAAGATATGTGGGCCTCTATACTACTACCAAGAGAATTGTTTATTGGCAGTTTAAACCCTCGAGCCTACAAATGCATTTCTGAGGTGTACTGTCCTTCTCAATTTGCTAGACAATTTGGACTCACTCAAGGGATACCAGTTCCCCTTTGTAGTCTCTCGAATGTTCACCTCACAGTCAGAGATTTGAAAATACCCAAATCCAAACTAGAGACGGCAATTCTCAGACTGCTGAAGGACTTGCATGAGTTCCAATTTATCCCCTTTCTTCCGTATGGCTTGTCCTTGAAAAGATTTCAGAACTGGTGGACAGTCAATATGGAAGTGCGCCTATCTGTACACCCCCATGACTTGTTGGTAGGATTAGGAGTGCCTTCAAAGGCTAAGTCATCGACAGCTAGAAACATTCCCCCTCTTCCTGAAACTGCTACTATCACTCCTGCAGCTTCACTCCCTCCAGCTAGAGTTACCAGAGCTGCTTCGAAGAAGGGTAAATACTCTCAGATTCTCTCTCTTTTTTTCTTTTGAATCTTTTGTTTGTTTCCTTTATACTTATGTACTTTGGTGCAGGGTCCCCGCAAGAAGAATCTCCTAAGAGAGCTGAAACTTTAGCTACTCTCAAAAAGAAACAACAACAGAAACAAAAAAGGAAGCTGATCCTCCCTTCTGAGGAATCTGAATCTTTGAGAGAAAAAGAGGTTGAACAAGAGCAAGAAGTGCCTTTACAAAGAACAAAGAGACAAAAGGTGGCTGCCTCCATTTCTGATACAATTGAACATCCTTCTCTCGAGGTAACCACTATAGTAACGGAGAAAGAACTAACCTTTGAAAAATTTGAACCCCAAATTGAAGAGAGGGAAATCGAAAAAGAACTAGTAGTATCACCACCAGGGAGGAAGAGGAAGAAGATGACTGTTTCTGCTGCTGACTTGGGTGAGGACCCGCTTCATGAAGCAACTGTCACAACAGTAGAACAGGCACCTTCCAAGGCAATAATCGTTTTTGAGAGGGCTGAGAAGAGACGGCATCAACAATTTCTGAGGGATGAAGCCGCTGCTGCTGATGCATTACAAAGAGAAGCTGCACGAAGACACCAAACTATCAAGCATTATACTCTTCGCAGTTCTCCTATCAGTGCCAACGCTTCTGAAACAAGTAATTTTCTTTCATATTTCTGCTGTTTTTCCTTCGTCAGTTTTTAATACTGAATTTTGACAGTCCTTTGTATTTATTCCTCTTGCAGCAACAGCAACTACATTCATCTTCCCAGCGAGGCCTCCCTCGATTTCAGTTGAAGTTGACCAAATGTAACGTGTGAAAACCATCCAAATCATGCTCCCATTCTCCAAGTCTTTATTTGATATGCCTTCTTTGAATCCAAGCATCCCCACGTCTCTTCTCCTTGGCTTAGAGCCATATCTCCCTTTTTTGACTTTTGATCTACCTCAGTTTACTTCTTCTTCGAGCCTTGCTCTTCCTCATTCCTTCTCAGAAATTCCAACTGCTACTCCATTCCCAATGGCAGTTGATTCTTCCACAGAGGGTGCTGTTAGTTCTCCAATTCATGGTTCATCACCTGTGCCTACTTCCAGCCCCTCTTCACTTGATTAATTGGTGGCTAAGACCATAGAGGCTGCCAAAGATGTTTCATCCATTTCTCCCATCCCTATGTAGCCCTCTGTGTCTTCCACCACAAAATTTTCCATGCCCTTCATGTCTAGGGATGAGGTAAACATCTTCGAAGGAAGACTTGCTAGTCTTTTCGACGTACCTTCTACCTCTCCAACATTTAGTGCTGAAGCTGAGCCATTAGTCTTGGCTGACTCCTTGCTGAAAATTTTTGAGAGTCCTCCTTCTTCTAGCAGCAAGCCTCCTGCACCTTCAGTGGAGTTGGACACATGTCTGGAACTGTTGACTTCCTTTTCGAGGATCCCCTTTGAGGCTCTACAAAGGCCTATTATCAGGAATGGATTTCTTGATCTTTGTAATTTCTTTGCCGATCCCAAAGATGAATGTTTCAAATCATCTATCCCAGGCTGTAGCTACTATTGACTTCTATATCAACATTTGTCATGCTGCCAATACTGCAAATGAGAAATTGGCTAGGGATCAGCATTTTGTTTCTCAAGTGCATACTGAAATATCAGATCTCAAGGAACAACACTCTTATGCCTCCCAGTTTTGAATTCAGCTGCTGGAGAAGAAAGCTTAACTTGAGGAGGAGTTAGCTGCAGTAAACCAGGCCTTGGTTCGAACTGACACCAAATTGCAAATCACCAACCAAGAACTGGCTGAACGAAAAGAAGACATGGCTGCAACTATTCACCTGTTTCCATCACTTAATAGTAGGAAATCAACTGTACAAAAACAATTGAAACATTGTAATGACTTTTGGGCCAATTTGTGGCACAATGTATTTGATTCTTTATGAAAAATCAAATTCTTATCTATTATCTGAGTGTCTTGTGTTTTTGTACATAATGTTTATTTTATTCCTTGTGTTTCCCAAATGGTTGGAAAATAAGGCTTCAAATATCTGCCATTAATCTTTTTAGGATGTACATAGCCATTCAAATTTCTTAAATGGTATACTCCAAAAGGCAGAACTCTATGAATTTGATATGGTCCTTCCCAGTTAGGTGACCATTTGCCAAACTTATGGCTTTTAATTCCTATTGGGAGTATTGTTTTCCATACCAAGTCACCTTCATCAAAGCCAATATGCTTGACTTTCTTATTATAATTCTTGGCTGCTTTCTTCTTTTGAAAAAGAATGCTATTTAATGCCAAAATCCTGGCTTCATCTATGCCTTCTAATTCCAAGCACATGCTTTGATGATATTGCTCAGGATCTAATTGATCTTGGCATCTTACCCTCAGAGATTTAACATTAATGTCTACAGGTAACACTGCATCATGCCCGTATACTAAAGCATAATGGGTGACTTCTGTGCTTGACCTTGGAGAAGTTCTATAAGCCCATAAAACATCCAACAATAGGTTATGCCAATCCCTAGGATTATCTTCCACCACCTTTTGTATTCCCTTTTTCAAGGATTTATTGGATGATTCAGCTTGACCATTGGCTTGTGCATAATAGGGTGTGGAATTAATAAGGCTAATTCCAAATTCTGCCGCAAAGGACTTTACCATTTTCCCATCGAACACAGTTTCATTATCTACTGTTATGGTTTGTGGGATGCCAAATCTATGGATCAGATCTTTAATGAACTCAATGACCTCTGTCTGATCTACAGCCTTGTATGGCTTAGCTTCGACCCATTTAGTGAAGTAGTCAGTGGCCACTAGAATGAAACAATGATGCTTCGAAGAAGGTGGATGTATTTTTCCCATCATATCCATGGCCCATTGTAGACACCCCATTTTTGACTGACCTTAAGACTCAGACGTCACCGATTGAGCGCTCGGTGATGTTGCATACTGTGCTCGTTCAGAAGTCTCAGAGTTGCGGCCATACGCCTGCCTCCCAAGCTCGAACTCTCTTTCGTGCCTTGTCTCGGTTTGCGAACCAGACTCGATTTTCTCTGTTTTCTTTCCTGAGGGAAGGGAGTGGTCCCGTAGACTATCTCCCAGTGGCCGTGAGCTACTTTTTGTGGCCGTAGGCCATTTTGCCCTTTTTCGGAGCCCGGTTCCCAGTTTTCGGAGCCGTTAGGCCATGTGCCTCGGTTCGGGACCGCCCAACCATCTCCGATTTCTCCGGTTTTTGGCATGCATCTCATTTACTCCCATTTAAGGGACACTGGGGTCTCTGAGACCCACTTGACCGAACACCACTTGGTGCCGGCGGCCCATTTCGGGATCCCAAACCGCGGTTTTGGCCCCGAGCATTCATTTTGCATCGATGTCTGTTCATTTTGGCGAACACCTGCTTGGTCCTTCCGAGGGACTTGGGGTCTCGATACCCACTTCGACGAACACCACTTAGCGGCGGCCCATTTCGGATCCCAACCACGCGTTTTGGCCCCGAGCATTCATTTTGCATCGATGTCTGTTCATTTTTGGCAGACACCTGCTTGGTCCTTCCGAGGGACATGGGGTCTCTGAAACCACTAGCGACGAACACCACTTAGGTGCGGCGGCACTGTTTCGGACCCGAACCGCGCGATTTTGGTCCCCGAGCATTCACTTTACATCGGTTTTCTCCGGTTTTTGGCGGGGACCTTTGTTTTATCGTTCTAAGGAACACTGGGGTCTCAGAAACCCACTTCGCAGCCGAACACCACTTAGGTGCGTGACCCATTTTCGGGACCCCGCACGGTTTTGGTCCCCGAGCTTTCGTTTTGCATTAGTTTTTGTTCAATTTTGGCAGGTACCTCTGTTTCATCATTCCGAGGAACACTGCGGTCTCAGATGCCCACTTCGTGGCCGAACAAAATCTTTTGTTTTTGCCCTCAAAATATCTAGATATTTTGCCCTCAAAATATCTAGATATTTGGAGTTAGATATTTTGACTCTTTTTGGCCATAAAACCAGCAGCTAGCAGCTGGGGGGAGGGTTAGAAAAAATCCTTGGAGAGCTCTTGTGTTGTATCTCTCTCCCTCTCTATATTTCCAAGCTCTAAACACCAAGTTCCAACCCATTTTCTTCATCACCACCAAGCACCACCACCACTACTCCATTTCCAGCATCTCAGAGGCTTTCCAGCAGCTAAGAGGTAGCAAATTTGGTCCTAGAAGCAGCCAAAGGAGTTGTCTACATGGGTAAGTCCTCTTTCCCTCTTTTCTAGCCCTATTTTGGCTCATTTCTTAGACCTATTTGCTTATGGTTTTGAGTTCCGAGATTAACTGGAAATGTCACTATTTTGAGGTGTTCTTCATGTTTGTTTAAGGTCTCAACATCATTTGGGGTCCCTATCTAATGCTTGTTTCAATATCTCATCATATGCCATTGTTTTTGCATGCTTTGTTTGGCTCATGAGTAATCTGATTTTGAGCATGACATCTACTGTAAATATGCATATTTTGGGCTCCTCTTCAATGTTTTAGAAGGAAATTTTGCTGTTTGAATTTTCTATATACTACTTGTCTCAAGACCTCTCTTTGGTTCATTATTTCGCATGCTTTGTTAGACTTATTTGGCTCCGGATTTCAGCCTTCATCAGGCTTAGAAAGAGCCTTATTTTTGTCTCCTTGTCTTGCTTTGTTAAGGGCCTTAAGCCATTTAGTGTATATTTTTGGTACTTCCTTTGAAATCCTTTTATTTTACCGTAAATTTGCATGCTTTGTTAGACTTGTTTAGCTACTGTTTTGAGCCTCCATCAGGCTTAGAGAGTGTCTTGTTTTGGTCTATTCTACACTTTTTGTCAAGGGTCTTAAGTGGTTTGGTGCATCCATTTGGTACCTCTCTTTATAACCCTCTTTTGGCCCTTATTTTGCATGCTATGTTTAGCATATATACATACTGATTTAGAGGTTGTAATCTCTTGAATTTGTGCATATTTTTGTTCCATCTTCAATGTTGTAGAACTGATTTTTTGGGTTTGAGCATTGTAAATACCACTTGCTTTGTAATTCCCCTCTTTTCCCGTATTCTTGCATGCCATTGTTACCATATCTATGCTCACAATTTGGCCATGTTTTGTATTGTAAAAATGTTGTTTTGGGGCCGCCTTGCTAATGTTTTTGCTTTCATGTGCCGATTTTGCATGTTTAGCATAGCCAGAGGCCATTATGAGCACTTAGAATTGCATTTCGGGATGATTTCATGCATTGATTATCATTTCGTATCATTTCGGGGCTGGTTTTCCCTTTATTTAGTGGCTGAAATTTGGTTTGCATGCTTGCATATCATTTCCCATGTCATTTTATGCCTTAATGCATTGCCTCGGTTTGCGTGCCCGTGGGCACGCACTTCGAGGCGCTTCGTTTTCATTCATCGGCATCCCATGTGAGTGTGGCTGAGGCCCTCTCATGTTGGTATAAGCCCAATCTACATTTTCCATGTCATGGCATTGTGTATGCCTTCGCCTTGGTTTGCGTGCCCGTGTGTGCATTTCGCGACCTCGTTATCCGGCGGCCTATGTGAGTGTGGTTGAGGCCCTCTCATGTTGGCGTAAGCCCAATTTGCATTTTCATGCTTGTATGCCATTGCCTCGGTTTGCGTGCCCGTGTGCACGCATTTCGAGGCACTTCATTTTTATCCGACGGCAGCTTATGTGAGTGCGGCTGAGGCCCTCTCATGTTGGCGTAAGCCCATCATTGCATTCCGTATGCCATTCTGATTTTCCATCACATCACCGCCTCGGTTTGCGTGCCTGTGTGCACGCATTTCGAGGCACTTCGGTTGTATCCGATTTTCGTTTCATCACCGCCTCGGTTTGCGTGCCTGTGGGCGCGCATTTCGAGGCACTTCGATTGTATCCGATTTTGCAATTTTCATCATTGTCTCGATTTGCGTGCCCGTGTGCACGCATTTCGAGGCACTTCGGTTTTATCCGATTTTGCATTGCACATCATCGCCTCGGTTTGCGTGCCCGTGTGCACGCATTTCGAGGCACTTCGGTTTTATTCGATTTTGCATCACACATCATCGCCTCGGTTTACGTGTCCGTGTGCACGCATTTCGAGGCACTTCGGTTTTATCCGATTTGCATCACACATCATCGCCTCGGTTTACGTGTCCGTGTGCACGCATTTCGAGGCACTTCGGTTTTATCCGACTTGCATTTCACATCATCGCCTCGGTTTGCGTGCCCGTGTGCACGCGTTTCGAGGCACTCTGTTTTATCCGCTTTGCATTTCATGCCATCGCCTCGGTTTGCGTGCCCGCGCGCACGCTTTTCGAGGCGTTTCATTTTCATCTCATTTTCACAGCATAGTGCATACTAGGTTGTATCTTAGATTGCATTCATACATTTCCTCGATTTGCGTGCACGCATTTCGAGGTTACTCATTTTCATGGCATTGTGCATGCTATATCACATGTTTGCTGCATTTCATGCATATCATGCATATTGCATCGTGTTCGGGATAGGTGTTAGCCCGGGCACGGGAAACGAGGCACGTTTCGTACTCCGAGTGACGGAACGGGTCTCAATTCCCAAGTCACCGACACTCCGGATTACCCATGATGGAGTTAGGTTTTGTTATAGCATTCATCTGCATTCATCCCATATTGAGTTGTGCAATCCGATTCCTCGGCCACCGTGCATTGATATGCGTGATTGGTGGCACGAGGATCGAGGCATGCATATATTTGTGAAATACATTGCTATGCCCTTTTCCTGCTCTCTGTTACAGCAAAATCGAGGATCAACAACTTTTCGGAGTTCGGCGCGTATTTCGAGAAATATCGCAAAACAGAGGCTAATCGGGCATCCCAAAGGATTTCACCGAGGCGCCCAAAGATACAACATACATTAGAAGCAAGGCACCCCGGCTTGCATGCCGCTTTACCGCTTCCTAGTTTAATTTGTTAACTGTAATATTCTTTTATTCGGAAGTATTATTATTTTATTCGGACCCTCTGCGCGAGGGCAATGTTGTAATAAGGGTGGGTGAGTGTGATGTATGTCTTCCAACCCCCATTTCTTTCTCCCTTTTATTTATCCGCTTACAATGGTTAGATATAGGGCATATTTCAATTAGCATAACAGTATGACAGCATGTTTGCATCATTCATCTATTTTGCACGCATGGCTACAGATCATACAAACTGCATCTGTATTTCAATTCCAAGTTGAGTACTTCATAGCGGTTGCATCTCATATGCCATATTTAGAATAGCCGAGCCTGCTATCTTAGTTGCATTTTGCATGTGTTGCATTAGGCATTTCAGCACATCTAGGATCATGCATGGATTTCTAATGAGCTTTTGTTTTGGCTTGGAGCACTAGGTGAGTTTTATGCTTTAGCATACTTGCATGCGTGTGAGTGTTGCCATGATTGCATGCTTACTATGAGGCTAAATGCTTATGTGATATAACTGCCTTGAATGCCTGTGGGTGGAGGTTGAGTTATCTGAATTGGAGCAATTCATCAATTGTTTGTTAAGCCCACTAGATTGTGGCAAAATCTGCATTTTAAGCCTACCTGCGGGTAGCAAACCATTTTCAAACAAACAAACATGAAGTGTTTTGTTCCAATTCGAACGCCCATTTATACTTGTTTGTCATGAGCATCACATAGTAATCTAGGCTAATAACCGGAATAAGAGCATACAAAGTTTTCAAAAACAGATATCATGGTTAGTAGAGGTCGGTCTTCGACCGGGCGAGAGGGGGTGCTCACGATGTGACCTTCCCTAATCGTACCCAAGTTCCCGAGCCAACTTTGGTGATGAAGGACACGTGGCCTTTCGGCACCGAGTCAGGGTTTCCTAAATTTCCCATTTTAAAATATTTAGGTGGCGACTCTGTTATTTGGCAAAGCAGTCCATGTTTGGCACTTCTTTCAAAAAAATCTGTTTTTCTCAAAACGATTTGCCGGATTCGGACTTTTTGGTTCAAGATTAAGAACCGCAACAAAAATCGAGTCCGAACTGTAGCGAGGTCCCCCGCGGGCGTTGTTACACCCATCCTCTGAATGGCCAAGGCTTCACTACTGCATGTAGGTCAGTTATGGGCACATGCCTTATTGTACCATGCTTTTGACATGCCTGACAACCCTTTGCATATTCTATGCAGTCTTTAAGGATAGTTGGCCAATAGTAGGAATGCCTTCGAAGCAACCATCTCATCTTCACACCAGGTTAATGAGCGCCACAAATGCCTTCATGAACTTCAGCCATAGCTGTTAATGCTTCTTTTGGGCCTAAACATTCCAGCAATAAGCCATCTCCCCCTCTTTTATAGAGAGCATTACCATATACCATATATTGCATAGATTGCAATTTGACCCTTCTGCTGGCCTTTGAAGATGGACCAGCCAAATACTGCATTATTGGATGTCTCCAATCCTGTTCTTGTAAGTCATTATGATTGACTTCCAAGATCACATTCCTTTTATTCAAAGGTTGTATTAATCTCTGATATGTTGTTTGACTTATGTCCCTTTGGGTATTATCCCTTCTCTTGAAGTTCGAAGCTTTTTGAGCCACATCATTAGCTCTATTGTTCAAGAATCTTGGAACATGGGTTACATTTGCTATTTGAAACTAAGAAAACAGATGTAATGCAACAACATAATATGGTAGGATACTTATGCTTTGACACTTGAAAATCCCTTTCACTTGGTTAACCACCAATTGAGAGTCCCCAAATATGTCAATTGCATGTACTTGTAATCCAATGAGGATTTCTAGTCCCACTATTAAGGCTTCATATTCGGCCTGGTTATTGGAACAAGTGGCTTCGTCCACTCTGAAACCATGTGTGGTTTCTGCCCCTTGTGGAGATTTAATCACAACACCAATTCCAATTAAACCATTGGCTTTCGATCCATCAAACCACATCTGCCATGGCTCAACATTAGCCATACCAAACTCCATTACCTCTTGGCTTTCTGTTTGAGATGGATGATCTGCCAAAAAATTAGCTAAAACTTGCCCTTTCACTGCTCTTTGAGGGACATATTCTAAATGAAATTCCGATAAGGCTAGTATCCACTTGCCAATTCTTCCCCTCAACATAGGTCTAGACAACATGTATTTAACCAAATCTGTGGTTGCAATTACCAAGACAGTTGTAGGTAAAAGATAATATCTTAATTTCATTACAGCAAAATACAAAGCAAGACACAGCTTTTCAACAGCTGAATATTTACATTCACAAGGATTTAAAAACTTACTAAGGTAATAAATAGCTTGCACTTTGCCTTCTTCGTTGTCTTGGGCTAAGAAAGCTCCCAATGAATCTTCTGCTGCAGCTATGTACAACTTCAAAGGCTTATTCCCCTTTGGTGGCATCAGCACTGGAGGTTTGGCCAAGTAGGCTTTGATACCTTCGAAAGCACTTTGATGCTCTACTGTCCACACAAATTCCTCTTCATCTTTCAGCCTTAACAAGGAAGAAAATACTTTAGTTTTCCCTGCAGTGTTAGAAATAAACCTTCGAAGAAAGTTAACCTGCCCCAGGAACCTTTGTAATTCTTTCTTACTTGATGGAGGCCTAGCTTCGATGATGGCCTTGGCTTTATTCTGATCAATCTGTATTCCTTTCTTGTGCACCACATAACCCAAGAAATTTCCAGATGATACACCAAAAGCACATTTAAGAGGGTTGAGTTTCAACTTAAACTTCCTCATTCTTTCGAAAACTGCTTCTAAATTAAACAAATGCTCCTCCATGGACTGGGATTTCACCACAATGTCATCAATATAACATTCTAGGTACCCTCCAATAAGGTCATAAAAGATAGTGTTCATAACCCTCTGATATGTAGCCCCAGCATTCTTCAGACCAAATGGCATTTTAACCCATTCGAAGGTGCCAATATTCCCGTGACATCTTTGTCTTGTGGATATCTTCCTCTGCAATGCATATTTGGTTATAACCAGAATGGCCATCCATCATCGATAAAACTTGATGCCCTGCTGAACTGTCTACCAGCAGATCCACTATAGGCATAGGGTACTCATCTTTAGGAGTTGCTAGATTTAAGTTTCTGAAATCGATGCATACCCTCATTTTGCCATTCTTCTTAACTACAGGTACAATATTAGATAGCCATTCAACATACATGGCTGTCCTAATAAAGTCTGCCTTGAGTAGTCTAAGAATTTCTTCCTTAACCTTCTGAATTACTTCTGGACTCATCCTTCTTGGTTTCTGCTTGTATGGCTTGAAATTAGGCTTCATAGGGAGCCTATGTTTCACCAATGATCTATCCAATCCTGGTAGTTCATTATAAGACCATGCAAAGCAATCTTTGTATTTCTTTAGAACAACCAATAACTGGTCTCTGTCCAGAACATTCAAGCAAGTACTTATATAGGTTGGCTGTTGCACAGAACCTTCCCCTAAATTCACTTCTTCTAAGGGGTCCTGCGTCTGAGAATTCATCGAAGCTTCTTCTTTGGTTTCTTCAACCTTCGAAGCAGCCTTTTCGCCTTGTTCTGCTCCTAAGTTCTTTAATTCGACATCTCTGCCCTCTTCCTCATAGACAAAATTTGTCCATAAGGCGTCTTCTTCTTGTATCTCCTGGACTTTTGTTTCAATGTCCAATGCACAGTATTTCCCAAGAGTCAAACTTCTGACCTGTTGCTGCTCTTGTTTATAGCCAATTATCATGGCATCTCTCTCTTGCTTCTGTACTTTCTGAACTATTGCTTTTACGTCCAATGATGAGAATTTAATCAAAGCCAAGGACTTGGCTTCTCGTTCTTCACTTCTTTGCCTATAACCAGGCGTCATCGTCATCTTTCACGACAACCTCTTCATCAGCACTTTCTTGTACTAAGTGCTTCAGGTGTGTTACTTCCTCATCAGCCGTCACTTCGGCTGAGCCATCAGCTTTCCTCAGTATACTGAGTGGTGTCACTCCCTCAATATACAACTTGGCCTCTGCAAAGTCTGCACAGGCTATGAAGGGTTGATGATCTGCATCAATCTCCTCTGTCTCTCCATTGCCCAGGGCCATCATGATCTTCTGATGCAAAGAGGAAGGCACACATTTGTTAGTGTGGATCCAATCTCTCCCAAGTAAGGCATTATACTTAGCATTGCTATCGATTACGAAGAATGCTGTCATACAGTCCCTGGTTCCCACACTCAAATTAATAGGCAAGATCCCTTGGGCCATCTGCTTATCTCCAGCAAAGCCAGCAATGGTTGTGCTGGTTGGGATCAACCTGGGATTCTTCTTCCCTAGTTTCTTCAAAGAAGATTTCGGTAATAAGTTTACCGCTGCCCCATTGTCTATTAGGACTCGGTTTAGCTGTATCCCATCAAAGAAAGCCTTGATGTACAAAGGCTTGACATGTTGGGTCATGGAATTCGAGGGGTATTCAAAAGGATATGAGAGGTTGATGCTCACCTCTTCTTCACTTTCACACTCGGTTTCCATTGGAGTAGCCATTTCAGGAGCATCCTGTACCATACTCACTTGTGACTCCTCGCTAGAGACAGGAATTAGATCCATGTCTTGGTCACCCTGATCCTCATTTTCAGCCTGGAATTCATGAGGTAGTATGTGTACCATGTTGACTGATACAGGGGGAAATGAGCCAAACTAGATAGCTGGTTGTACCTTCTTCCTCTCTTGGCTACCTTGCTCAATGTCTTCAGCAGCATCCTCCATGCTGCATTCTGGTATTTCATTGGTAACTGATCCCTTCGAAGGATCCTTCTCAACTGGTTCTTCAGTCAGAAATGTTTGTTCAGCCATGAAGGCTTCGAACATTTCTTCTTCTACCATTTCCTTCTTTTGGCTCATGCCAATCTCTTCTTCCGTTTCGCTATCACTTTCCATCAGAGCCTTCTCTAGCCCTGCCAAACTAGCCTTCTCCCTGGCCTTTAGTTCAGAATGAACTTGGGCCAATTGTTCTCTACTACAAACCACTTTACTTTGTAGAGTTGGTTTTGGAGCATGGTCTGACTTCGAAGTTTTCTTTTCTTCTGTCTTGACCTGTGAAGAACTCTCTCCACTTTCTTTCAAATCTTGCTGGTACTGGGTGTACCTGCGCTGAATCTTCCTCCTTTGCGATTTGGAAATAACTGGAACCATATTTGGTTCCTTTGTCTTTGGGTGTTTCAGCAATACCAGTTGTTCGGAGCCACCAAAGGAGGCTTAACCATTCTGCCTGTGATTCCAACATCTCTCCTGGCAGACAATTCCCTGGGTTTGTTTTGCATTACAAACCAATCTGGAACTCCAGGTACCCAAGAGCTTACTGATTCAGATGTTGAATCACCTTTTTCCATCTTCGAAGCCATCTTCGAAACTGGCCGTGGAGGTAAGTGCTTGGTTCTGGTCTCATGCTTCGAGCTTGATTCTGGCCTTTGATGGAGGTAGCCATTTTCTGTTCTGCGTGAGGTTGGTCTGAGGGGCCAATCTCTGGCTTTAGTCCCATAACCTGAACTCCTCTCCAATCTTCTTTCAGAATGTTTGCTCTCCATTCTGTAGTAGTTAAGTGGCCTAGACTCATACAAGGGCCTTTTGCCTTTAGCATTTATTCTGTCAACTGCAGGCTCAACCACCACTGGTCGCTGCCTATCACTAGCCGGGTACGGCCTTTTGTTGTAAGCGTTGGTTGATTTAGGACGTCTCTGAACATCCTTATAGTATTGCTTCCCATCAATTGGTAACCCCTTCAACCACTTGTAGCTTAGTCTACATCTGGGACACATCCTCTGCATTACAACTGCTTCCAAGGAATCGTCATCCAGTATTTCTTTATCAGAGTGTTCCTTCTGATGTGAGAAACCCTGTCCAATAACTGGCGGGTTTCTAGTCTCCTTCTTGGCAGTTGTCTGGTTGGCAATATGCATTTGCACATTGACCTCTTCTAATTCCTGCAGAGATAGATTCTGAAAGTTTGGTACAACCACATTAGCCGCGCTTTCTCCAACTTCTGGAAACGGTTTACTGTCAATTCCCATGGCTTTCTCTGTTTTGGCTGGGAACTTCAGACTTCCTTTCCGGATTTGCTCTTGGATCCTGTCTCGAAAAACAATGCAGTTTTTAGTCGAGTGAGACCAAGAATTATGCCATTTACAGTATACTTTTCCTTTAAGTTCATCAAGAGACGGCAGTTTTACCCCTTTTGGTAACTTAAGGAAATTGGCTGCAAGCAAATGATCAAAAATGTCATCTGCTTTTGTTAAATCGAAAGAGTACTTTCTGTGAAAGTCTTTCTTTTTAAACTGTTGATCGATGGTTGTATCCTTATGAATTAATGCTTCACAGATTACAGGTTCTTTGCCCACAATCTCTGCTGCATCGATCTCATAATTGGGATCTCTATAGTATGTCTTATACGAAGCATTATTTCGATCTTGTTCCTCCTCTAGTAATGCTTCATATCGAGACACCTTATAGGTTAATTCAACCAAATCCCTGAATTCAGTTGAGTCAAACTTCTTTCGAAGCCTGAACTCTAAACCGTTTTGAGCCAATCTTACAAATTTCGGCTCGAAGGATGACTCTACATTTATTTCGAGCCCTTTTAAATCTGGCAATGAACTGAGTAGCCTTTTCTTCAGGCCTTTGACTCAATCTTGCCAAGTCTGCCATGGACACCTCTGGCTCTGATTGGAAGAATTGGGCATGAAATGCCTCTTCCATTTGTTGCCAAGTTTGAATGGAGTCCAGTGTAAGATTGATATACGATACAAACGCTCCCCCAGTTAAAGAGTTTGGAAATAATCTCAGTTTTATGTAGTCATGATTAGTGAATTCACCACATTGAGCAGCGAATCTGGCAATATGCTCTACTGTTGATTGATTTCCAGTTCCATAGAATAGGGTAAAATCTGGTATTCTAAATCCTCTTGGGTATTCATGTACCCTATCTACCCACTCTAGGTATGGTTTTCTGTATACAGGAGTCTGGACCCCCCGAGCCATCGGTCCACACATCTTCTTAACAATATCAGCAATTTGGTCCCTAGGGACCATATTTTGGGCTTGTTGAACCACTACTGGAGGGACAAACACAGGGTTTGGTGGACAAACTTGTGCCTGTGGTCCTCTTGGTCCAAAAGGTGGTATACTTGGGACTGGTTGCCCCTGTGGTGCAGGTTGCTGTTGGGGGTATGGGTAACCCCTTTGAGCTTGTCCTGCGAAAGGACCTGTGAAAGGTGCTGGAACAGGTACTGTGTCCCTTCCATTTGTAGGAAAACCTTCCAACCCCCCGGGTATAAATTCGAATAAGGGATTATTATACCCCCTAGTGTCAGGTATGGCTTCGAACATGGGATTTGCCACCATTCTTATGCCAGTTTCTTGTACTTGTCCAGATCCACCAACTTGTGTGGCTTCATTGTTGAGTACTGAGGCATTTTGGCCTACTACAGGCCTTGAAATGGGTTCATACCAAGACTAAGGCGATGGTCTTTCATAGTTCTGAGTACTAGTCTGACCATTAATTTGTCCATTAACTTACATAGGCTGTTTTTCTCTAGCCAATCTTTGCTGAGGGACATTTAAAACTTCCTCTGCATGTCTTGTATTTGTTGGTTGGTGGTTATTTATTCGATCCAAAAAAGATGTTGCCCACCTTTCCATTGTGTTTATTAATTGTTGTCCTATAGCATCTACCAAGCCATCCCATGGATTTGTTGGCTGAGTAGATGGAACGGTGGATGGTCCAATTCCTTGGTTTCGTTCAATATTATGAACATATGGTCCTTGTCCAGAAGTACTGGTCTGTTCGACCAAAGGTTCTGATAGCATAGGCGTCTCCACAGGATGTGTTACCACATTTTCCTCTGGATTAGGTATTTCTACTTCTCCTTCTACGCCTTCTTCCAAGCGTTCATTTTCTCCTTGTCGTCTTCGTCTAGCCATTTTAACAAGTTCCACTGGGCGTGCCAAAAATGTTAGCTTATTTTTCCTACGAAGGAAAATATTATAAATGCGAGCGTGCCAGCAAGGATTGAAAAGTCCTTACAGATTAAATTCAAGCCAATTATCAAGCGATTGTGTTGACGGTTCTTTTGCCTCAACAAAGGGGACTTCAAAATTGCCAAAGTGTAGAGAAAAGAAAAATTAAAAGAAGAAAGGGAGATGGAGAAAGACGATTGAGTGAACAATCAAAGTAATAATTACTTACCTCTACTCCTATGCTTCGAAAAGGAAGTGCATGAAATGCTTCGAAATGAAAGTGCTGAAAATAAATGCTTCGAAATATAAATCTATGTTAAACTACTCCTAAGATAAGGAAAATGACAAGAAATATTGAAATCAACTGTCTTTGATTTGAGTTCTGGATCCTTTACAATGTAGCCATGAATGGCTATTTATAGACAAATATTTGTAGGAAAAAACTTTCAGAAATAACAACCTAATAACCACCTGAAACTACCCACTTTTCCATTTTCATTCCCACAATGCCACATATTCCTCCATGTCTTCGTAACTTCCTTTAACCTCCAATTAATGCTCCATGTTCTCCACTTTATTCTCCAACATCTTTTTCATATTTCATAACTTCTCATAACCTCCAAATGAGTAGGAGGATGCTACATGTCCTGCAATTATATAAATAATAAACAATAATAAAAATTGCAGATTTATGGTGCTAACATTACCCCCCGCGGCCCTTAAAAATGGTGTTTATTTGAATTTTTGAAGGGCCGAACCAAACACATGATTAATCTAAGCAATAAAATGCTTCGAATAATATCAACAAAGTGCTTCGAATGATGTAATAGCACCAATGAAGTGCTTCGAATGAGTATGAAATTATGACTAGATGCTTTGAATGCTAGCTATTATGAACTAATAACAAGCTTCGAAGGTGGTATAAAGGACCAAAATTATCTTTCGAAGGTTGAAAGTGCCGACAAAGGACAAATTACATCCTTGGAAATATTCGGCAAAGCTTCAAAGGTTCATAACCACCATTATTGTTTCTTCGAAGCTATTAATGTAAGATGGAGTGCTTCGAAGCTTATAAAATTATGGCAAAAGGGCCATCGAAGCAACTTTTGGCCAATATTGTGGTTATTCAAATTTTGTATGTTCTGGTTCATACATCATTAATAAAAATATTAATTTTGTACTTCGAACCAATTATTAATTCTTCGAAGACACCAAAACTGTTGTTCTTCGAACCAACTTATCATGCCAAAAACAGGCATTATTCGACAACTAATTAATTGTTATTTTACATATGTTTGAAGAGATGCACACATTTCGAAAGTTTTCAAAACTTTATACAGTTTTGAAGGTGAAGTAATCAACCTTCGAAACAACTCTTGATGTTTCGAATGTATCTTCAAAGCTTTATACAACTTCGAAGGTGAAGTAATCAACCTTCGAAACAACTCTTGATTCTTCGAATGTATCTTCGATACTTTGACTGTGTACATACAAACAACTGGCCATCAATTTGAAAAGATAAGCCAATCTCAACCATTTATTTAAATGCATAGGCTTTTTCTAGCCAAATTCATGCATTTTAAATGGTCATTCCTTGTTCTTAGTGCTTCGAACTTATAAGAACAATTTATTAATTTTATTAGCCACATTATTAGAATTATATTTTGATGTGAACCACAAATCCAAAAAGGATTTTGAATACCAAAAGTCATGGTATAGTGTGACCATGAAAATTCATACTTTTTGACATTTTGAAAAGTGTCAAAAATTTTGAATTCATGAACAGTGGCTTGTTCATCATTCTTGACCATGTTTGTTTTAAAAATAAAACTTTCGCCGAATTGATTTTCATAATTATTTAGCAAAGTGGGTTGTTTTTCCATGTTAGCCATTAATGGCTTATGAAAATCACTCATAAATATGTTATTTTCATGACTTGACTCTCTAAAATTTGGTTTTTGGAACCCCCGAGTCATACATGGAACATCATTTTTAGCCAAATTTGGCTCAAGAACATGCTCTTTCGTTGTGTTAATTTCATAACTTGGCTTTTTAAAAACGGACTCTTGAACCCCCCGAGCCATTGATGAAATCAACTCTTTGCTTTTGCTATTTTCAACCATGGAAAAATTCTGAAAAAATTCACCAATTCCGGCCATTAAAGCCTCAGTTAAAGACTTGATAGTGAGAGTTGATAACTCATCATTCCATTGGCGAATTTCCATATCAAGTTGATGAATTTCTCCAATTAAATGGTGTCTTTTTTCTTCCACCAAATAATATTGTAATGGATGAAAGTTTATTTCATCAAGAAAATGAATTTCTTTTTGAAGATCTAAAATTTTTCTTTCACGCCAATATATTTCGAATTGACAAGTTCGAATGGGAAATCCAAATTGTTTGTCATTTCTTACACTTGGCTGTCCCACTGGGCGTGCCAAAAATATATGTTGGCTTTTTGACTTTTCGAAGGGTATTTTTGTAAATGCGAGTGTGCCAGCAAGGATCAATCAGTCCTTACAAAAATTATGATTGCCAACCAATCATCAGACGATTGTGTTTTAGTTCTTTCAGCCTCAATGAAGAGGACTTTTACTGGTGGCTTAATTTAGGAGAAATTAAGAGAAATAACAGTTAATATGAAGAACAATCGAAGTATTTCATTAAAATGAACACTTACAATAGTCCGAACTCAGCCTCGAAGAGGTTTACAGCGACAGTCTACTTGAATCTACTTGAGACTACTCCTATGAATCGAAGTGCAGTGCGGGCATTTAAAGTGCAGGTATTTAAAGAACAGGTATTTAAAATACAAGAAAAGTAAAACTGGAAAGGAAAAATATGAAGTAAAGACTGGTTTGTATGATCTGAGTCTGGGGTCTTTTCTGAGAGCTTCCCTGCTATTTATACTTGTTAAAGATGACCTTCGAACTACACTTCAAACCGTCGAACTACTCCTCCATGATCGCTGATCATGCTTCCTTAGAAGTAGTCCCACTACGCTATCTCTTGCAGTTGAGCTTCCCTCCTATATTTGAATTTGAATATGAGTAACCGTTGAAACCACGTCACTTTGTACCCCTTTACTGATCTAGTGCTACTCAGATCACGTGAGAACCAATGTTCATTGCCACGTGTTCGATCAGGATCGAAGACTTGAATTATCTTCCCATAATACCCTTATTCTGCCACGTGTCAAACTGTGATTTGGCTTTTAGAAAATATGTAACCAACAATTTTATATATTTGAGTGAAACTTCAGCAATTAGGCTATATTATTTGAACCAAACTTGCCAATGTATTTCATTTGTTGATTTCAAAATTTCAACGAATCTTTGATATGGTATAGTAATCGCAGTATGTTAACAGTCGTAGATCCACGCAATTGATATTGGGAATCTTGACCGATGAATTAACTCGAATACTTATAAAAATTAAAAGCTTCCCTGACAATTAATTGACACAGATTTTTTACGCGGTTAAAAGGTTGATTTTTTAATGGCCAATGTTATGGTATATGCTCTTTAAAAATATATATATCATATGTAAATTGTGACTGAATTTAATTAACATAAATATCATAATTAAATTCTTTATAAATTATAATTAAAAAAAAGTCATGTTAACATTAGCACACATGATAAAGAAACTTAAAAGTATTATACATTCTTCATTACACTCATTTTCATGCATAACGTATAAACAAACAAAATATTTTAACATTTGCCTTAAGGCCACACATTAACAAAACCCTTAAAAAAAAAATTATAACCAAATACCATAGAAAATATAAGTAAAGAATTCTTGAGTTATAACCAAAGGACATGTTTGATTGGGTGGATTAGAGCATAGAATTGGAATTATTAATCCGTGAGCCCAATTATCCTATATTTGTTTTAACATTTTGGTTTAGGATTATTAATCCAATGGATTATTAATCTAACAAATTTGTATGATTATTAGTAATGTGGTAGGGGTGAGATTATTAATCCAATGGATATTAATCTAATTGGATAGTGAATATCATACTAATTTAATAGAATTATTAATATTTCACTATTAATCTTGTGAATCAAACATAACCAAAATGTACAATCTTTATTATAGGGTTCAAATTTAAGTTAAAAAAAATTGCTAATTTATAACATTACTAGCCTATCATCCGTGCTATGCACGGGATAATTATAGATATTTATATTTGTTTTAGATTTTTTTTAATATATAAATTATATTTTTTAAGATTTTTTTCTAATAACTAACCATAGTGTATGGGGGAAGTTGAAAAGGGTACTGCAGTAACTATATACGAATCTATACTATATATTAAGCAAAAGGGAATTTTTAACTCCCAAAGCCTGTGGGAGCTTCAATATGCCAATCTTAATTTTCTAATTTTTTGTTTTTAAATTTTTTTTTTTATCTCAGCATATTTATTAACTTCTATCAATCCACAAGACTTTTTGACTTCTCTCATAATTACTGCAGTACCTTTTCAAAAATAAATAATTTGTATATATATATCTATATCTATCTATTTATTTATATCTATCTCTAACCCACAAGTTTTGTGGAAGTTCCAATATCTGAACCTTAATTTCTTAATTTTTTTGATTTTTTTTGAAAAAAAAAACTTAGCACTTATTAAATTCTTCCAAATCTTTTTAACTTCTCCAATACACACACTCTTTTTAACTTTTCACATACCTATTGCAAACAGTGAGTCTCCTTTTTGTTTTTTCCTTCTTGACTTCTCACTTCTACACTTTTAACTTCAGTAACCACGTATGCAAACAACAAGTTTTTTTTATTTTCTCTTTCTTGACTTTTTATTTTGTTTACTGTTTTAATATTGTAGTTAGATAGCGCATAAAAATATTTGTGATTTGTCTAGCGAATAAAAAATTATAATTTGATTTTTTAATATGATTGAAATTAGATAAATATAAACCTTCACAAAGAGAAAAATGTGATTATAATTAGTTGAATGATTCTTTTTTTTTTTTTAATGTGATTGTAATTAGTTTAATAGTTTTCTTTTTTTTCATTTATTTATTTTATTATGGGAAAAATGTGATGTGATTGTAGTTTGTTCAATGGCTCTTTTTTTAATATGATTGTTGTAGTTAGTTCAATGGTTTTTTTTACTATTTTAATTTTATTTTTGATTTTTTAATATGATTGAAATTATATAAATATAAACCATCACAAAGAGAAAAATGTGATTTTAATTAGTTGAATGATTCTTTTTTTTTTTTTAATGTGATTGTAGTTAGTTTAATAGTTCTTTTTTTTTTCATTTATTTATTTTATTATGGGAAAAATCTATATCTATACTATATATTAAGCAAAAGGGGAGTTTTTAACCTCCAAGACCTGTGGGAGCTTCAATATGCCAATCCTAATTTTCTAATTTTTTGTTTTTTTTAAAAAAAAAATTAACCTCAGCATATTTATTAACTTCTATCAACCCACAAGATTTTTTGATTTCTCTCATAATTACTACAGTACTTTTTCAAAAACAAATAATTTGTATATATATATCTATATCTATCTATTTATATCTATCTTTAACCCACAAGTTTTGTGGAAATTCCAATATCTGAACCTTAATTTCTTAATTTTTTTTTGAAAAAAAAAACTTAGCACTTATTAAATTCTTCCAAATCTTTTTAACTTCTCCAATACACACACTCTTTTTAACTTTTTACATACCTATTGCAAACAGTAAGTCTCCTTTTTGTTTTCTCTCCTTCTTGACTTCTCACTTCTATACTTTCAACTTCAGTAACCACGTATGCAAACAATAAGTTTATTTTTTTTATTTTCTCTTTCTTGACTTTTCCTTTTGTTTACTGTTTTAATACTGTAGTTAGATAGCGAATAAAAAATTATAATTTGATTTTTTAATATGATTGAAATTAGATAAATATAAACCCTCACAAAGAGAAAAATGTGATTATAATTAGTTGAATGATTCTTTTTTTTTTTTAATGTGATTGTAATTAGTTTAATAGTTCTTTTTTTTCATTTATTTATTTTATTATGGGAAAAATGTGATGTGATTGTAGTTTGTTCAATGGCTCTTTTTTTAAATATGATTGTTGTAGTTAGTTCAATGGTTTTTTTTTTTTTTATGTTATTTAATCTTTTTATTTACTATTTTAATTTTATTTTTAATATGATTGAAGTTAGATAAACATAACACTCACAAAGAAAAAAATGTGATTGTAATTAGTTCAATAGCTCTTTTTTTTTTTTTTTTTTTAATGTGATTGTAGTTAGTCGATGGTTCTTTTTTTCATTTATTTATTTATTTATTTATTATGGAAAAAATGTAATGTGATTGTAGTTTGTTGTTGTAGCAATCCCAATTTCAATCCCTCTTTTATGTTTAGCCACTTTGACTGGGACGGTCGGGGGTCGAGAATGAGGCGGCCTTGGGATTCGAGGCGGGTCCATCAAGGGGCAGTGTCGAGTCGCCCAATACCAAGAAGTTCCAAGGGCAATACCGACAGGTTGAGGGCGCGCCAAAACAAAAATTCATAATGCATTGGAAGTTACTTGATCTATGTCCGCAATTCACCACTTTATAAGCATTTGGTCACAAAAATGTTTCCTCTCTCAGCGATGTGGGACTCAAAGAGTGGACAAAAGTGTTGTGCCAAACGACGTCGTTTGGTATGCTTGTTGGAAGTCCCACATCGATTACAAAATACATTTTAAGGTGGACAAACTTCTATATAAGTGCAAGTGTTGAGGGTTAGCTTATCAGCTTCTATGGTTCTTTCTTGGTTTAATGAGCCATTACGAGCCGAGCTCGAGTTATAAATTTTAGTTGTGCCGAGCTGGATTTTGGCCATAGTTCCATTGGGATTTTGGCCATAGTTCCTTTGCCAAAGTTGTGTAATTTCTCGAGGGCTTTATGGTGTGTGGTGGAGATCGAGTTTTAACTTTTTTTCATCTTCTCCATTTGAGCTACGAATTTGAGGTAGGGATGTCCTACTCTTCCTTATGAGCTTTGTCTTTAAATTTTGGTATTTTGATATGTTGGAAATTGCTGTGTAATTTTCAGAAAGTTTGGGTCTTTGTGAAATTTTACAAAAGTTGGGGTTTTAAATATATAAAACCTATATGCATGTTTAGCATGAAGAAATGGAATTAATGTTAAAACATTGATGAAAATAGAACCTCAGGGTTATAATGTTAATTATGGAAAATGTCCTAATTACATTGGTTAATTAATTGGTATAATTAATTGCGAGAAATGAGGAATTGAATTGGGAATGTTGAGATTGGGAATATATGGGATTAAAGGGTGTAGTTGAATTATTTATCGCTCACCTAATTGAAATGTTGATATATTATCCAATTTGTGCATTTATTTTCTATTTAGAAATAACTGCTTTGGGCTATCGGTGGAGGATAGTCTTGATTGTTGTAGACAGTGCATGATGATTAGGCAAACTAAAACTAATCACTGGAATGTGTCATTGAGTATGACGATTGAAAGAATACATTAACTTTATGTATTGATTGATGATGTGTATAATAATTATTTATATGCATTGTGTTGTGTTGGAGGAGATAGGGGATGTACTCTACGGTTTAGGGGAAGATAGGGGATGGACCTCTAAACCGAATGTTGTTTGGGAGGAGATAGGGGATGGACTCCGTAGATACAGCTCATATGCTTATCTTTGGAAGTGTGATTTAGCTCATATGCTTATCTGTTGATGTGTTGATATAGCTAGTATCTTATCTATTGTAAAATGGGAAAATGTTTAATTTGAGTTTTTATCTCAATTGAAATGATATGAGATGTAATCTCTCTTAAAGGGTATGACCAGGTTCTGAGCCATGGTTATGAGTTGAGAACTGAGTAAGAAATGGAAAATGAAAAGTAATATGGACTTGTATGTCATAAAACTATAATGTGATATAAGTGGATGTATTAGTGTTGACCATCTATCAAATACTAATCTTTTAGTCATTGTTCATAGCTTGTTTAGTGTATTTCTACTGGGCTGTTAGCTCACCTTATACGGGAATATCATTTTCAAGTACAGGTGAGATGTTACCTCCAAGGCAATAGTATGGATGGACCAACGGGAAGCAAGAGTTTCCTTATTATGCTTTATGTGTGCATGAGTGTTATTTGTAAAGCCAAGGGTTTAATATGTAATGAGCGAGACTCTATTTGTGTAACCAAGCAATGTCTTGGAAAGATGGAAGCCTATATGACATTTAATTGTTGCTAAATAGTGAACTCTGATATATGAACTTATGTTGTTTCTTTTATATTTATTCCGCATATGATTTGTCTTTATTGCAATATTTCGGGGCGTTACAGTTCAATTGTTCTTTTTTTTTAATGTGATTTAATCTTTTATTTACTATTTTAATGGTTTTTCTTTACAATTATTTATGAAAAAAATATGATTGTAGTTAGATAGTATAAAAATATTTGTGATTTGATTTGATTTTTTTTCTGATTTAATTTTTAAAGTACCAATTATTGATAATGATTAGATTGTATTTTGAAAAAAAATTTGTAATTGAGTTTTTTAACTCACTGTGTTTTTTGAAAAAAAATTATTGTGTTTTTTAACTATCAATTCACCTAATTTGTTATTTGATTTTAAACTCACTGTGTTTTTTGAAAAACAAAATGGATTGTACTCATTAGGGTCACATACCAATTATTGATGATGATTAGATTGTATTTTGACAAAAAAAAAAAAAATTATAATTGATCTTTTTAACTCACTATGTTTTTTGAAAAATAAATCATTGTGTTTTTTAATTATCAATTGACTTAATTTGTGATTGATTTTTTTAATTATTGATGATGATTAGATAGCATTAAAAAAATTGTGATTTGTATGATTGAAATTATCTCCTTTTGTTTATAATTTTATTTTTTAATATGATTGAAGTTAGATAAACATTAACATTCACAAAAAGAAAAATGCGATTGTAGTTTATTCAATGGTTCTAAATAATTCTATATCTATACTTACTATATATTAAGCAAAATGGGGTTTTTAACCCCAAGCCTTGTGGGAGCTCCAATCTCTCAATCTAAATTTCTGGATATTTTGATTAAAAAAAAAAAAACTTAATATTTATTAACTTCTCTCAACCCCCAAGTTTTACTCTCATAATAACACTTTAATACATTAAGAACAACTATAAAAAAAATTCTTTGAAATCCAACACATATAATTATTATCTCTCATAATAACACTTTAATGCATTAAAAACAAGCATAAAATTTTTTTCTTGAAAAGTCCAACACAAATGATTATTATCAAAATATTAAACTTTAATATAATATAATAAAAAAAAGAAAACATTTAATTCCTTGAAAAGTTCAACGCATATGATTATTATTAAAATATTAAACTTTAATATAATATAAAAAAGGAAAAAAAGAAGACATTAAAAAAAAAAAAAAGACATTTAAAAATCTCAATTCATATATATAGATAATTATCTATACTATATGTTAAGCAAAAGGGGGTTTTTAACCCCAAGTCTTGTGCGATCTCCAATCTCCCAATCTAAATTTCTTGATTTTTTGATTTAAATTTTTTTTTTATCATTTATTAACTTCTCCGAACTCCCAAGTCTTACCCTCATAATAACACTTTAATACGTTAAGAACAAGCATAAAAAAAATTCTTTGAAATCCAACACATGAATTCCTTGAAAAGTCCCAACACATATGATTATTATCCCTCATAATAACACTTTAATGCATTAAGAACAAGCATAAATTTTTTTTTGAAAAGTCCAACACATATGATTATTATCAAAATATTAAACTTTAATGTAATATAATAAATAAAAAAAAAAGACATTTAATTCCTTGAAAAGTCCAACACATATGATTATTATCAAAATATTAAACTTTAATATAATATAAAAAAGGAAAAAAAAGAAGACATTTTAAAAAAAAATATTTAAAAATCACAATCTATACTATATATTAAGCAAAAGGGGATTTTTAACCCCAAGCCTTGTGGGAGCTCCAATCTCCCAATTTAAATTTCTTGATTTTTTGATTTAAAAAAAAAAAAACCTTAGCATTTATTAACTTCTCCCAGCCCCCAAGTCTTACCCTCATAATAACACTTTAATGCATTAAGAACAAGCATAAAAAAAATTCTTTGAAATCCAACACATATAACTTCCTTGAAAAGTCCGAACACATATGATTATTATCACTCATAACAACACTTTAATGCATTAAGAACAAGAATAAAAAAAATTCTTAAAAAGTCTAACACGTATGATTATATCAAAATATTAAACTTTAATATAATATAATATATAAAAAAAGACATTTAATTCCTTGAAAAGTCTAACACATATGATTATTATCAAAATATTAAACTTTAATATAATATAAAAAAGGAAAAAAAAGAAGACATTTAGATATATGATAGAATTATGTGTTATGATATGTATGATTTTTTGATTTGTTATATAACCAATAATGTCGATTTCAATTTTATTATCATATCATTTTGGGTGAATTTATGAGTTTTAAATATTTCTTCCGAATTCATAAAAAAAAATAAAATTACAATGTGTAATTGTTTTCAACAGATAAATATAAAAAAAATATTAAGATAATTCTCTCATCTAAAAAAAATACTAAGATTAGTCATTGAACTAATAAAGAAGCAGAAGAAAATACATAAATATACAAATGACTAATTTTATTAATACATAAATCATACTCTCACAACAACTGATCAATTTTATTAATAATTTTTAATGATATGAAAAAAGATTTCAACTAACCATTTTGTTAATAAATAAATTATTAAGTCAATTAATAAATTTTTAATGATATGAGAAATATTTTTCAATAAACAATTTTGATAATTTATTATTGCATAGGAGAATAATTTTTTTTTTTTTTTTTTTCTTTCTTTCTTTCTTTTCCTTGAGTATTGTATTAAATTAAAATTTATCACAAATGATAGTTGTAATTTCTACTATTATATGACCAATTCATATTTTAAATAAATTTTATGGTATGTTTGTAATTTGTTAAAAAATAAAAGATTTATATTTCATAATTAACCAAGAATATCCTAATCTAAATTTTTTGATTTTTTGATTTAAAAAAAAAAAACTTAGCATTTATTAACTTCTCCCAACCCCCAAGTCTTACCCTCATAATAACACTTTAATGCATTAAGAATAAGTATAAAAAAAATTCTTTGAAATCCAACACATGTGAATTCTTTGAAAAGTCTCAACACATATGATTATTATTTCTCATAATAACACTTTAATGCATTAAGAACAAGCATAAAAAATTTTTCTTGAAAAGTACAACATTATTATCAAAATATTAAACTTTAATATAATATAATAATAATAAAAAAAAAGACATTTAATTCATTAAAAAAAGTCTAACATATATGATTATTATCAAAATGTTAAACTTTAATATAATATAAAAAAGAAAAAAAAGAAGACATTTAAAAATATTAATTCACATATATAGATAATTGTAAACACAATCTGTGCATAGCACGGGTAATATGCTAGTTGTATCTATAATTATTTGTATAAGGAGATTTTAAATGCTGATTAGGGGATTTTGACCAAATCAATAAATGCTGAGTTTTTTTTTTTAAAATAAAAAATTTTAAAAATTCAGATTGGGATATTGAAGCTTCCATAGGGCTTGGGGGTTAAAAACCCCCTTTTCCTTAATATATAACTAGCCTATCACCCGTGCTATGCACGGGATAATTATAGATATTTATATTTGTTTTCATTTTTTTTAATATATAAATTAAATACATGAGGTTTGACCGAGGAGTTTGAAAGAATTTAATAAGTGTTTATTTATTTATTTAAGAGGCATTTACACAATAATTACATGGGTCTCTTGGGGATGCAAAAAGTAAGGAAATTAGGATTTCATTTATTGCGTTATTTATTTAATAAGTGTAATTATTATAAATTAAGTGTTTATTGTAATCAATAGTGTAATTATTACAATCTTTGAACCAATCACCAATCACCAAGTTAATTTTTTTTAAAAAAATATTAAAAAATCAAGAAATTAGAATTTTTTAATATATAAATTAAATACATGGGGTTTGACCGAGGAGTTTGAAAGAATTTCATAAGTGTTTATTTATTTATTTAAGAGGCATTTACACAATAATTACATAATATATAAATTAAATACATGGGGTTTGACCAAGGAGTTTGAAAGAATTTAATAAGTGTTTATTTATTTATTTAAGAGGCATTTACACAATAATTACATGGGTCTCTTGGGGATGCAAAAAGTAAGGAAATTAGGTTTGACATGTTGGAGTTTCCACAAGCCTTGGGTTTTAAAAGACCCTTTTACACAATAATTACATAATATATAAATTAAATACATGGGGTTTGACCGAGGAGTTTGAAAGAATTTAATAAGTGTTTATTTATTTATTTAAGAGGCATTTACACAATAATTACATGGGTCTCTTGAGGATGCAAAAAGTAAGGAAATTAAGATTTCATTTATTGCGTTATTCATTTAATAAGTGTAAGTATTATAAATTAAGTGTTTATTGTAATCAATAGTGTAATTATTACAATCTTTGAACCAATAAGTGTTTATTGTAATCAATAGTGTAATTATTACAATCTTTGAACCAATCACCAATCACCAAGTCAATTTTTTTTAAAAAAAATATAAAAAAATCAGGAAATTAGGATGGGCATGTTGGAGGTTCTACAAGCCTTGGGTTTTAAAAGACCCTTTTGCTTAATATATAGATGAGAGTAAAAATTAAGAGGGAAAAAAATTAAGAGGCATTTATACCATAATTACATGGGTCTCTTGGGGATGCAAAAAGTAAGGAAATTATGATTTCATTTATTGTGTTATATTTGTTTTAATTTTTTTTAATATATAAATTAAATACATGGGGTTTGACCGAGGAGTTTGAAAGAATTTAATAAGTGTTTATTTATTTTTTTTTCAAAAAACAAAACAAAAAAATTAAGAGGGAAAAAAATTAAGAGGCATTTACACCATAATTACATGGGTCTCTTGGAGATGCAAAAAGTAAGGAAATTAAGATTTCATTTATTGCGTGTCAATAGTGTAATTATTATAAACCAATCACCAATCACCAAGTCAATTTTTTTAAAAAAAATATTAAAAAATCAAGAAATTAGGATGGGCATGTTGAAGCTTCCACAAGGTTTGGGTTTTAAAAGACCCTTTTCCTTAATATATAGACTAGCATATCACCCGTGCTATGCACGGGATTAAATTTAAATAAAAAAAAAACCATTCATAATTATGTTAAACATATTTTTAAATTGTTAGCATAAAATATATGTAATTTTAAAAGAAAATATTGACATTGCATAATTAAAGTAATAAAAATAAGAATTTATTACATTTGTTCGAAATTCACTGAATAAGTAAAACAAAAAATAATTAAAATCTAACTTGTTGTGGGCCTTCTATCAGCATTCCTGCATTGTCAACATGATAGTTAGTATCATAATTAATGAACAATACATATATTATGTATTTATAAAATGTTATAAAGTAAAAAAGTTATACTTACATTTTTTTTTTTTACTTTCTGAAAGATATAGACATTCTTCAGACCAATCTATATTTAAAACAAAAGTGACGCACGGTGCACAATCTAGTTGACGTTGCATTGTTGGTACAGGTATGATAAATGCATAGGCACGGTCTTGGCATGACGCAATATAATCTTTAATCATTTTAACGCCATTATCCTATAAAATTTTGGAATTATAAGTTTGTGTTTGAAAAAGTAAGAATAAGTTATTTATAATAAATTTTATAATTTCCTACCTTTGATCTCATATTCTTCAAATATGATGGTTGACATCGCAAAATAAACTCTGCCCGTTTATCTTGAACAGTAAGATTTATTGAACCAGTACTGTCTTTGACCACAAGGTTAACATTGTATCTTATCAACCAAAAAAAAAAAAAAGGACGCTTGTTAAAAGGAAATATTGTACCTAATAAAAAATTAAAACACTTATTAAGTTTGAATTATTATTGTACATAGTAATTATTTACCTAAAGAAAATTACCTTGTTATAATATCAATATCATCATGTAGGCAGTGATGACAAACAATGTGACCATAATGATATTCAACTTTTTGATAGCAACTTTTGCACAAATCAATCCAAAGGTTGTCAACATCAATTTGTTTGATGTACCTAAGTATTCGAAAATATGAGACCTACAAAATATTTGAAAAAACATAAATTAATCTCTCTATAAACAAATTATATACATATCGTTTAATTTTCATTAATTGGGATAATAACAATTATTACCTTTGGCATGGGTGCAAAATCACGTATTCGAATTCTTTTGGCATTTGATATTATCAATGACTGTGAAATTGAGAATCTATTTTTTCGATTCCAAGATATCAACTTTTGTGGTATAGGATTCATAGCAAGCCTAGATAAACATGTCAATATATATATAATTGTGAGAATTATATTGTCATATATAATTGATTAATATTATACAATCATAACATACCACACTCGAATATGATTTGTATAACAGAATGAATGATTGATATATAACTTGCTGTATTTGCATGTAGCAAGACATGGACCTAGAAGTTGAGAAAAGATAATTTATTAATATCAATATTTGTATATGTATATAGATATTATAAAAGTGAATAAAAAGTAATCCTACCATATAGCGATCCCGGGTTTACCCTTGTTGTACAGTGATCCGGACATGTGTCCGTTGGTGTTGATAGTTGATTATTATCTTGTTTACATCCTTTTATACCTTGTATTTGAGTTATGGGATGTGTTGGGCAGGTTTGTTATAGGTTGGTTGAACTTAGGAACCAATTCTAGTCGCCCAGGTTTTTGGCTGGTTCGCTCGAGCGGAGAGGTTTACGCTCGAGCGGGGACCTTGTTGTTGCTTGTACACTCGAGCGGGGTTTTGGGCGCTCGAGCGAAGAATACACCCATCCGGTATCTTGTGCTTCTGCAAAACTTCTACAGGTGTGGTTTCTACGCTCGAGCGGGTTGCGCTCGAGCGGGATTATTGGCGCTCGAGCGGACAGTACCTTTTTGGTGAGAGTTCTGGGAGAGGGAGATTTACGCTCGAGCGGGCTGGATTTCACGCTCGAGCGGACGAACTTTATTTCTGTTTCTTGGAGCTCGAGCGGACCATGTTTTATGTGTCTCTACGCTCGAGCGGTGTGTTTTATGCTCGAGCGGACCTGTCGTATAACTGAGAGTGGCTGGGCATTTTGAATCACTTTTCACTTTTCTTTCTCTCTCATACTTTTCCAAAATGCCATTTTCAGAGCTTCTCACTCTAAAACCATAACTTCTCTCTAGGGTTTGATCTAGGTAGAGTGTTCTTCTTCCCTTCGACCTTTGTAAAGGTTGGGTTGATCGTCGGGGGCGTCGTTTTGATCCAAAAAGTTTGGTGTTTGGAGCGTTTTGATTTTGGTCTCTTCTCCATTCGAGCTCTAACTTTGAGGTAGGGATAACCTACTCCTCTCTATGAGTTTTGTCTTTAAATTTTAGTATTTTGAGATGTTGGGGTTGATTTGGTAATTTTGTGAAAGTTTGGGGCTTTTATGTAATTTTATAAAAGTTGGGGTTTTATTTAAAATAAACCTATATGCACGTTTAGTATTGAGAAATGAGATTAATGTGGAATTATTGATGAAAAATGGAACCATAAGGGTTGAAATGTTAATTATGGAAAATGCCCTAATTACATTGATTGATTAACTTGAATAATTAATTGTGAGAAATGAGGAATTGGGTTGAAAATGTTGAGATTGGAAGTACACGGGAAAAAGGGGTGTGGTTGAATTTCTTATCACTCACCGAATTGAAATGTTGATTTAATATCCATTTTGTGCATTTATTTTCTGTATAGAAATAACTGCTTTGGGCTATCGGTGGAGGATAGTCTTGATTGTTGTAGACAATGCATGATGATTAGACAAATTGAAACTAACCAATGGAATGTGTCATAGAGTATGACGGTTGATAGAATACATTAATTTTATGTATTGATTGATTGTGTATAGAGCCTATGTGTTTTTATGCACTTCGTGTAGAGGAGGAGATGGGGGATGTACTCCACGGTTTAGGAGAAGATGGGGGATGTACCTCTAAACCGGATAGTGTTGGGAGGAGATGGGGGATGTACTCCGTAGATACAGCTCATAGGCTTGTCTAAAGAAGTGAAGATATAGCTTATATGCTTATCTTTAAGAAGTATAGATATAGCTCATATGCTTGTCTAGAGAAGAGTAGATATAGCTCCTATGCTTATCGTTTGTTGTATGACATAGTTCTTATATTTATCTGCTGAGATGTTGATACAGCTCATATGCTTATCGGTTAATGTGATGACATAGCTAATGTACCTATCTGTCGAAAATGGAAAATGATAGATAACATAGACTTGTAAGTCATGTAATCGAAATGTGATATAAGTGGATGTTTCGGTGTTAGCCATCTACCAACTGCTAATCTTTTAGTCTTTGTTCACAGTTGGTTTAGTGTATTTCTCTTTTTGTGGCTCACCCTATATGGGAACATCATTTTCAGGTACAGGTAGCATGCCACCTCCAAGGACATAGCTTGGGAGGCTAGAGGCGGACAGACTTTTTGTTGTCTTTCTTTGATGTATTACATGTAAATTCAAGCCAAGGGCTTAATGTGTAAATGAGTTAGCACTCTATTTTTTTTGTAACCAAGTGTTAACTTGGAAAGCTATAAGCCCTTAGGGCATTTGCTTTTGTTGTTAACATGTAATACTTTTGTAGTGAAACTCTGTTAATGGAAGAATGTGGATCTTTTATACATATCAATGCATGTCTTTATTGTTGGGTTTTATGTTGTTATTTTGAGGGCGCTACATACCATGATAATCTTTAACTGTTAATCCAGTGGCAAACAAAATATTATCATTCTTTAGAGTATCATATAGTTGCATGCCATCAGTTGTTGCAAACACATCTTATAGAGTTAGTCTTACCAATGTGAAACTGTTTTTACAATTACAAAAAAAAAGTTGAGATTAGAAAAAATAATATAATTCGTAGAGTATTTCAAATTTGATAAAGACACAGAAATATATTATAGTATCATACCTTGTATCAAGTAGTAGAATCTCTCTCTTGTAATTATCACGATTTGCAATACCTTGACATTCAGTTACACTAACAACCAAGCCAATCACATCTGCATATTTTAGCATTTGCATGTTTATTGTTTTGATAGTCACAAATTTTTTGTATTGGTAATAAACTATGTAAGTATATAATCTAGATAAGTATCATTTAGTAAAATTAACGTACCTATTAATTGAACATCTTGATGAAGAAATTGGCCAATGTCTGATAATTTTTTAAGGAAATACCACTGAAATGGTATATTAGTATCATGATCAAGTATGTCCACAATTGTTGTATCATTAGTAAAAGACATCTTATAATAATATGGCACCAACTTTAATCATATTTAAAAATTGAAAATAAAATTAAAATAGTAAATAAAAAGATTAAATAACATTAAAAATTAGTTAATCACATTTTTTTAACTATTAAACTAACTTCAATCACATTAAAAAAAAGAATCATTCAACTAATTATAATCACATTTTTTCTTTTTGGGAGGGTTTATATTTATCTAACTTTAATCATATTAAAAAATCAAAAATAAAATTAAAATAGTAAATAAAAAGATTTTACATTAAACAAAAATCATTGAACTAATTTTTTTATTAATTACAATATTAAAACAGTAAACAAAAGAAAAAGTTAAGAAGGAGAAATTATAATCACATTTTTCAGTTTGTGAAGGTTTATATTTATCTAACTTTAATCATATTAAAAAATTAAAAATAAAATTAAAATAGTAAATAAAAAGATTAAATAACATTAAAAATTAGTTAATCACATTTTTTTAAACTATTAAACTAACTACAATCTCATTAAAAAAAGAATCATTCAACTAATTACAATCACATTTTTATTTTTGTGAGAGTTTATATTTATCTAACTTTAATCATATTAAAAAATTGAAAAATTAAAAATAAAATTAAAATAGTAAATAAAAAAATTAAATAACATTAAAAATTAGTTAGTCACATTTTTTTAAGCTCACACATGGCTCGTGGGTTTAAAGCTCCTTTTTCCTTAATCAATAGTAAGTATAGATAGATAGATTGCAATTTTTCACATTAAAAAAAAGAATCATTCAACTAATTATAATCACATTTTTTTTCTTTTTGTGAGGGTCTATATTTATCTAACTTTAATCATATTAAAAAATCAAAAATAAAATTAAAATAGTAAATAAAAAGATTTTACATTAAAAAAAGACCATTGAACTAATTTTTGATTAACTACAATATTAAAACAGTAAACAAAAGAAAAAGTTAAGAAGGAGAAATTATAATCACATTTTTCTTTTTGTGAGGGTTTATATTTATCTAACTTTAATCATATTAAAAAATTAAAAATAAAATTAAAATAGTAAATAAAAAGATTAAATAACATTAAAAATTAGTTAATCACATTTTTTGTAACTATTAAACTAACTACAATCACATTAAAAAAAAGAATCATTCAACTAATTATAATCACATTTTTTCTTTTTGGGAGGGTTTATATTTATCTAACTTTAATCATATTAAAAAATCAAAAATAAAATTAAAATAGTAAATAAAAAGATTTTACATTAAACAAAAATCATTGAACTAATTTTTGATTAATTACAATATTAAAACAGTAAACAAAAGAAAAAGTTAAGAAGGAGAAATTATAATCACATTTTTCAGTTTGTGAAGGTTTATATTTATCTAACTTTAATCATATTAAAAAATTAAAAAATTAAAAGTAAATTAAAATAGTAAATAAAAAGATTAAATAACATTAAAAATTAGTTAATCACATTTTTTTAAACTATTAAACTAACTACAATCTCATTAAAAAAAGAATCATTCAACTAATTACAATCACATTTTTATTTTTGTGAGAGTTTATATTTATCTAACTTTAATCATATTAAAAAATTGAAAAATTAAAAATAAAATTAAAATAGTAAATAAAAAATTAAATAACATTAAAAATTAGTTAATCACATTTTTTTAAACTCACACATGGCTTGTGGGTTTAAAGCTCCTTTTTCCTTAATCAATAGTAAGTATAGATAGATAGATTGCAATTTTTAAGTGTCTTTTTTTTATATTTTTTTTGTTTTTTAAAAAAAATCAATGCTCAAGCTTGAAGAATTCAATTATTATTGGAATTATTGGAGAAGTCAAAAAGATTTGGGAGAATTCATTAAGTGTGTTGGGGTTTTGTTTTTTAAAAAAAATCAATTATTGGAGTGTGTTGGGGTTTTATTTTTAAAAAAAATCAATTATTGGAGAAGTCAAAAAGATTTGGGAGAATTCATTAAGTGTTGGGGTTTTGTTTTTTTGAAAAAATCAAAAAATTAAGAAATTAGGATTGGGGTATTGAAGCTCTCACATGGCTTGTGGGTTTATATTTATCTAACTTTAATCATATTAAAAAATTAAAAAATTAAAATAGTAAATAAAAAGATTAAATAACATTAAAAATTAGTTAATCACATTTTTTTAAACTATTAAACTAACTACAATCTCATTAAAAAAAAAGAATCATTCAACTAATTACAATCACATTTTTATTTTTGTGAGAGTTTATATTTATCTAACTTTAATCATATTAAAAAATTAAAAAATTAAAAATAAAATTAAAATAGTAAATAAAAAAATTAAATAACATTAAAAATTAGTTAATCACATTTTTTTAAGCTCACACATGGCTCGTGGGTTTAAAGCTGCTTTTTCCTTAATCAATAGTAACTATAGATAGATAGATTGCAATTTTTAAATGTCTTTTTTTTATATTTTTTTTGTTTTTAAAAAAAAATCAATGCTCAAGCTTGAAGAATTCAATTATTATTGGAATTATTGGAGAAGTCAAAAAGATTTGGGAGAATTCATTAAGTGTGTTGGGGTTTTGTTTTTTAAAAAAAATCAATTATTGGAGTGTGTTGGGGTTTTGTTTTTAAAAAAAATCAATTATTGGAGAAGTCAAAAAGACTTGGGAGAATTCATTAAGTGTTGGGGTTTTGTTTTTTTTTAAAAATCAAAAAATTAAGAAATTAAGATTGGGGTATTGAAGCTCTCACATGGCTTGTGGGTTTAAAAGTCCCTTTTCCTTAATATATAGTATATAGATAGATATAGATTAAAGTTTAATATTTTGCAATTTTTAACGTTTTAAGGAATTTTTTTTATGCTTGTTCAAAAAATTAGAAAGGGTGTTATTATAAGGGATAATGCATTAAAGTGTTATTATGAGGGGATTTTGACCAAATCTCTCAAAAGGCTAGGGGGTTCAGAGAAGTTAATAAATGCTAAGTTTTTTTTTTTTTAAATTACATATTATTATTTGTATGGGGGATTTTAAATGCTGATCAGGAAATTTTTACAAAATCAATAAAGGTAGTCATGTGAAAAGACACGTGGATTGAAAAAGTTAATAAATGTTTATCAGAAAATTTTGACCAAATTAATAAATGCTGAGATTTCATATTTGATATTACCATTCATTGTTTAATTGACATCTCAATTATTAAACTTGCAAATCGTATAGATAAGTATTGAGAACCATTTAATTGACATCTTACTTATTAAAATATATATATACAAAAAGTTAAGAAATTAAGATTTGAATATTGGAGTTAGTAGAATTTAGATTTTCAAAATAGGGTTTAGGTTTTCGAAAAGGCTCAAATTAAGTGATGGGTGAAGGTTTGTTTTTTTAAAAAAAAAATCAAAAAATTTCGAAATTGAGATTGGAATATTAGAGCTCCCACATGGCTTGTGGGTAAGTATAGATAGATAGATAGATAGATTGCGATTTTTAAGTGTCTTTTTGATAATGATCATATTTTTTTTTTTCAAAAAATTCATCATAAAATTTAGATTAGGATATTGGAGTCCCCACAAGGCTTATGGGTTAGAAACCCCCATGGATAATTATAGATATTTATATTTGTTTTAATTTTTTTAATATATAAATTAAATACATGGGGTTTGACCGAGGAGTTTGAAAGAATTTAATAAGTGTTTATTTATTTTTTTTTTCAAAAAACAAAACAAAAAAATTAAGAGGGAAAAAAATTAAGAGGCATTTACACCATAATTACATGGGTCTCTTGGGGATGTAAAAAGTAAGGAAATTATGATTTCATTTATTGCGTTATATTTGTTTTAATTTTTTTAATATATAAATTAAATACATGGGGTTTGACCGAGGAGTTTGAAAGAATTTAATAAGTGTTTTTTTTTTTTTCAAAAAACAAAACAAAAAAATTAAGAGGGAAAAAAATTAAGAGGCATTTACACCATAATTACATGGGTCTCTTGGGGATGCAAAAAGTAAGGAAATTATGATTTCATTTATTGCGTGTCAATAGTGTAATTATTATAAACTAATCACCAATTACCAAGTCAATTTTTTTTAAAAAAAATTAAATGGGGTTTGACCGAGGAGTTTGAAAGAATTTAATAAGTGTTTATTTTTTTTTTTTCAAAAAACAAAACAAAAAAATTAAGAGGGAAAAAAATTAAGAGGCATTTACACTATAATTACATGGGTCTCTTGGGGATGCAAAAAGTAAGAAAATTATGATTTCATTTATTGCGTGTCAATAGTGTAATTATTATAAACCAATCACCAATTACCAAGTCAATTTTTTTAAAAAAAAATTAAAAAATCAGGAAATTATGATGGGCATGTTGGAGCTTCCACAAGCCTTGGGTTTTAAAAGTCCATTTTCCTTAATATATAGTATAGATGAGAGTAAGGGTTATGGGAATCATATATGTGTTTTGAAGTTTCTACCACAATTATTTTAAATTTGACAAATTGTTTGGATTTGGAAGATGCTGTAAACTCTGCCCGTGCTATGCACGGGATAATTATAGATATTTATATTTATTTTCATTTTTTTTAATATATAAATTAAATATATGGGGTTTGACCGAGGAGTTTGAAAGAATTTAATAAGTGTTTATTTATTTATTTAAGAGGCATTTACACAATAATTACATGGGTCTCTTGGGGATGCAAAAAGTAAGGAAATTAGGATTTCATTTATTGCGTTATTCATTTAATAAGTGTAATTATTATAAATTAAGTGTTTATTGTAATCAATAGTGTAATTATTACAATCTTTGAACCAATCACCAATCATCAAGTCAATTTTTTTAAAAAAAAATATTTAAAAAATCAGAAAATTAGGATTTTTTAATATATAAATTAAATACATGGGGTTTGACCGATGAGTTTGAAAGAATTTAATAAGTGTTTATTTATTTATTTAAGAGGCATTTACACAATAATTACATGGGTCTCTTGGGGATGTAAAAAGTAAGAAAATTAGGATTTCATTTATTGCGTTATTCATTTAATAAGTGTAATTATTATAAATTAAGTGTTTATTGTAATCAATACCCGTGCTATGCACGGGATAATTATAGATATTTATATTTGTTTTTATTTTTTTTAATATATAAATTAAATACATGGGGCTTGACCGAGGAGTTTGAAAGAATTTAATAAGTGTTTATTTATTTATTTAAGAGGCATTTACACAATAATTACATAATATATAAATTAAATGCATGGGGTTTGACCGAGGAGTTTGAAACAATTTAATAAGTGTTTATTTATTTATTTAATAGGCATTTACACAATAATTACATGGGTCTCTTGGGATGCAAAAAGTAAGAAAATTAGGATTTCATTTATTGCGTTATTCATTTAATAAGTGTAATTATTATAAATTAAGTGTTTATTGTAATCAATAGTGTAATTATTACAATCTTTGAACCAATCACCAATCACCAAGTCAATTTTTTTTAAAAAAAATATTAAAAAATCAGGAAATTAGGATTGACATGTTGGAGCTTCCACAAGCCTTGGGTTTTAAAAGTCCCTTTTGCTTAATATCTATGCACGGGATAATTATAGATATTTATATTTATTTTAATTTATTTTAATATATAAATTAAATACATGGGGTTTGACCGAGGAGTTTGAAAGAATTTAATAAGTGTTTATTTTTTTTTTCAAAAAACAAAACAAAAAAATTAAGAGGGAAAAAAATTAAGAGGCATTTACACCATAATTACATGGGTCTCTTGGGGATGCAAAAAGTAAGAAAATTATGATTTCATTTATTGCGTTATATTTGTTTTAATTTTTTTTAATATATAAATTAAATACATGGGGTTTGACCGAGGAGTTTGAAAGAATTTAATAAGTGTTTATTTAATTTTTTTTCAAAAAACAAAACAAAAAAATTAAGAGGGAAAAAAATTAAGAGGCATTTACACCATAATTACATGGGTCTCTTGGGGATGCAAAAAGTAAGGAAATTAAGATTTCATTTGTTGTGTGTCAATAGTGTAATTATTATAAACCAATTGGTTGGTGGTCAAGTGGCGATTGGAGCTTGACTTGGTAGGAAGGACCACGGTTCGATTCCCCGCATCGCCAATTGGGAGGGGATTTGAGTCTAACCATCCAAAACTACTCCCCGAATCCGGATTAGTCGGCCTAAGGGTCGGATACCGGGTGGTGAACCAAAAAAAATAGTGTAATTATTATAAACCAATCACCAATCACCAAGTCAATTTTTTTTTAAAAAATATTAAAAAATCAGGAAATTAGGATGGGCATGTTAAAGCTTCCACAAGGCTTGGGTTTTAAAAGACTCTTTTCCTTAATATATAGATATAGATATAGATAGATAGATATATCTTTTTATTTTTAATTTTATTTTTATGTGGTTTCTATTCGGGTATTTTTTTTTTCAATTTATTTAAGATGGAGTTGTGGGTATCTTTTTTTTTTAAAATTTAATTTATCTGTGGTTTCCATTTGTTTTTAATTATTATTATTTAGGTAAGGTATAATGTGAGTTAGATATGTGATAGACATGTGAGTTTTATTGATTTAAAATTTATTTAGATAAACTTTAAAGATTTTTTTTAGTTTTTTAGTTTTTTTTGTTATGTTATAATATAATATATAAAATATAGGTAAATATCTACAACTTTAATAGAAAATATTATCTGATTTTTTGGGAAAGAGAAAATGAATGCAAGTTTTAATATTTTTTTTTGAAAATTTCTGAAAGAGATTCAGAGGGAGAGATTATGAAATATTTTTTTTATTAAATAAATAAATCAGTCAATAGTTTTTTTTAATCTATTTTGTAAATTAAAAATCAATAATTTTGAAAAATTGATTAATTTGTCCCATTAAATAATTTAAAAATTTGATAGATATACATAAAAAAATATATAATTATATTATTAAATTACAATTCAAATTTAGATGTTATATCTTTCTGAGATTTATAGCTAAATTATTATCTCTTTTTTTTTTTTTTTAAATTTTTGTGTGTAACCATATTGTATGGGAGAAATTGAAAAGGGTGTTGTAATAATTATGAGAAAAGTCAAAAGGGATTGTGAGTTGGGAAAAGTCAATAAATGCTGAGGTTGGATTGGGAGAAGTCAATAAATGCTGAGGTTTTTTTTTTTTTTTTAAATCAAAAAATTAGGATTAGGAGATTGGAGCTCCAATCTGATTTTTTGGAGAAGAGAAAATGAATGCAAATTTTAATATTTTTTTTTTTTGAAAATTTGTAAGAGAGATTAGGAGAGATAGAGATTATGAAATATTTTTGTTATTAAATAAATAAATAAATTAGTCAATAGTTTTTTTTAATCTATTTTGTAAATTAAAAATCAATAATTTTGAAAAATTGATTAATTTGTCCCATTAAGTAATTTAAAATTATGATAGATATACATAAAAAAAATACATAATTATATTATTAAATCATAATTTAAATTTAGGTGTTATATCTTTTTGAGATCTATAGCTAAATTCTTATCTTTTTTATTTTTTAGTGTAACCATAGTTTATGGGAGAAATTGAAAAGGATGTTGCAATAATTATGAGAGAAGTCAAAAAGAATTGTAGGTTGGGAAAAGTCAATAAATGCTGAGGTTTGGTTGGGAGAAGTTAATAAATGCTAAGGTTTTTTTTTTTTTTTTTAAATCAAAAAATTAGAAAATTAGGATTAGGAGATTGGAGCTCTCACAAGCCTTGGGGTTAAAAATCTCTTTTTGCTTAATATATAGTATAGATTAGAGTCTATTTGAACTAGAGTTACAAATGTATATCACTGATTGGTTACAAAACTTTACGTGAATCATTGATATCAATTAATTATAGTATTGAAAAGCCACCAAACTAAGCAAACGATGTCCCTATTTTTGAAAAAGAAAACTGAGCATTAAAACCAGATGGAAAATGATATGTAAATTCATTTTTTAAATTTATTTTTAGATTTAATGATGTGTCAGTGACATGATTGGTTAATCATTAGAAAAGATATGAGAGTGACTTTAATATCCTAATTGATTGTCACATTATTTGGCTTGAAAAATTTATCTAATTTTTTTTTTTATCATGAATAGTAATGCTCAAACTGAAATAGGTGAATAGGAATGGAGATGCTTGCTGTAATTCCGAAAAACTGAGCATCTGGTGGTCTTTGTATAATTCATGAAAGACGTACACATGGGAGCCCCACCATTGATGGGCACTTGAGGTTTTGTAATTATATATGGTGATAATTTGCAGAATCAACGAGTACATAAATGTATTTATGTGTATATATAATATAAATGACAATCATCATAATTGTATAGTGTTCATGGAGGGGACCAGTCTTTGCCAACTCTGAAGAAGAAATTCCACATTCAACAAATTGAAAGGAATGGATAACAAATGCTCTTCATTACTAGACTAGTACCATCCATCTACTACCATATTTTCCAGCTGTGGTGATAAATATATGTTCATTTATTTCCAAATTTTAACAACACCAAAAGCTTAATTTGTATCCTCTGAGTTAAACTCCGAAATTAGCTTGGCCTGAAATAGTGAAAATGTCTACATAATTGTACTGGAAAAAAAAAAAAAATCAATATCAATATTCATCGCATTATTAGCTGTTGTGCATGATCAAAGACTCACCACCCACAAGAAAGAGTCCATAATGTGATATTTGGTTAGATGTATCCGTTATAAGTTTCTACTTTGAGTTAAGCTTCAGCAATTAGGCTATATTTGAACTAAACTTGCCACTGTATTTCATTAATTGATTTCAATACTTCAACGAATCTTTGATATGCTATAGTAATTGTAGTCTATTAGCAGTCGTGGGCACACACAATTGATATTAGGAATCTTGACAGATGAGTTAACTCAAGTACTTATAAAAATTAAAAGTTTCCCTGAAAAATTAATTAACACAGATTTTTCACTCGGTAAAAAAGTAATTTTTTAATGGCCAATGCTATGATATACTCCTTTGATTATTACAAGTGTCACAATTTAATTTAAACACAAATGAATTATAACTAAATACCAAAGAAGATAAAATCAAGATAATGTCATAATCGACGTCACAATGAGTCATAATTAACACTATGATATGTATAATCCAATCGTAACTAATACTCCAATAGGTTATAGCCAAAAACTACAAAAGTCATAATAGGAGTATCAAAAATGTTTAAGACCCTCTTTTTTTTTTCCCACCCCCTTTCTCTCTTATTGGTTGGATTTTTTTTTTTTTTTTTTGTTTCCCTTGTCCTCCAATCACCACCTGCCATATGTGTGTGGGGGTGGTGGGAATGGTGATTGGAGGGGGTCTCCATCACTCCCCATAGGAGTATATGATGCACATCCAAAAACATTCTACTTTTTAATATAATTATTGAATTAAAAAATTGTTACACACCTTCATTGAGTGCAAACTAGTCGGAATGCCACAACTTAAAATATCCGGGCTTATTTTGTTTATCTTTTTGAAATTTGTTTTGATAATCAAATTAAGGATTTTGTTAACAAGTGTTTTAATGGTATTAATAAATAAATCTTAAAATAATTATACATTGTTTATCGCACTCTCTTTTATATAAAAATAAAAATAAAAATAAAAATAAAAATGTACAACTATTATTATAGGGCTCTAATTTAAGTTAAAAAAATATCGATTTATAACATTAGCGATTAGAGTCTATTTGAATTAGATATATCACTAATTGGTTGCAAAACTTTATGTGAATCACAATCCTGCTCAACTAATTATAGTATTGAAAAGTCACCAAAGTTGAGTTTGTTGTTCCACTTAATTTGGTTATGAAGATATTTTTTTTATGAATGCAATGGCTGTAGGATGTTTAGGACCAATTTATTTTTCTGTTGTCATGATTCATCATTTGAATTTAAGCTAAATATGAGCACAATGATAACTTGAGGATTTTGTATTTTATACTAATTTTATTTTTTTAAATCATGCAATTTATGGGACAGACGAGTGTGGGTGCATGAAAAAGAAAAACAAGACAAATTCTTGATGCAAACGAAGTTCCTATTTTTAGAGAAGAAAATTGACCATTCAAACCGTAATAAATGAAAAGAAAAAGAAATGTTTCCTGTCAATGTCATCATCTGGTGGCCTTTATATGATGGGTATAGCTTGATAAGACTCAAGCTCAAGCAAGCAATGCACAGCTCCTGCAGCAACAAACTAACAGCAACTAATTAGTTCACGTGTGTATTAAGCTTGGCAGTTAGTTTGTTAGCTAAGTAGTTAGTTTGTTAGAGTTTAACTCTTGTTTAGTTAGGCAGTTATGCTTAGGTTAAAGTGTATCCATTCTGTATAAATACAAGTCCTCTGTATAATGATTGAATCAACTTTTGTATATGAAATAAAAGGATATTTTCTCTGGTTTTCTTCATGGTATCAGAGCTGCAAGCTCTTACGAGCCTTGATCCTTCAACATCAGTTTCTTCATGATTTCTTCAAACACCATTCTCGCTTCCTCCATCTTCTTCAAATCCAAACACCATGGTCGCTCCTCCATCTTCTTCACTATGTCTCCTCCATCACACCGCCTTCAAATCTCACAATGTTAATCTCCAATCTTAATGCCTTCGCATTACCAAACTTGACTCCTCAAATTACATAGTTTGGAAAAGTCGGTTCTGAGAACATCTTGCGAGCCACAAAGCTTCTTGGTTATGTGGATGGCTCGAGGTATGTCCTCCATCGGTTGTATTAAATTCAAATCTTGAAGTTACGAATCCCAACTACACTCGTGGTGCACCATTGATGCACACTTACTAAGTCAGATCACCGCTACACTTTCTCCATCTATCTTTACCACCGTCATTCCCGTCAAACCGGTCAAGAAGTGGAGTGTTCTTGCCAAGAGATTTACTTCTCTTTCAAGGTCACACATCCATCAATTGAAGAACAAACTCAATCGAATTGTCAAGAAAGGATCCACAATGGAAGAATATTTGAATCATTTCAAGATGATATCGATCACTTGCCTTGGCTTCATCACTGTTGATGATGAGGATTTAGTCCTCTTGATCTGAATGGTCTTCTGAAGAATATAATGCTTTAAAAACCACCATACGAGCTAGATCTGAACCTATCTCCTTTGGATCAACTCGATTGTGCCTTACTGCTCAGAAAGTATACATGTGGAATCGCTCTTAAGCATTCACATGCTTGAAATTCTGGTTCCTTTGCCTATCTTTGCACAAAAGTCATTACTCTCATAGAGGAGGTCCTAGAGGCTACTATAGAGGCAGAGAGGTTTCAGAGGTAGAGATGGAGGTAGATTTCGAGGTCAACCAAGTCATAGTCATTTTCAACCCATCCAAGTCATTTTCAAAGATCGAGAGAGGCAAGACTCCATCTCGAGAGGCGTAAACAGTCCACATACAAACAGCTTTTAATTCAGCTCTGATCCAAATTTAGGCTCTGATCACTGTGATCTGTCAGATTTGTGGAAAAGGAAACCACTGCGCCCTAGGCTGCTGATGCAGAGACACAACATTTCAGACTCAATCTCATTTTTACGGTTCTCTGCCTCTCCCAACCATCATCAAGCATATCTTGCGGCCAACACACACAGATACAGTCGACTCCAACAGTTGGTTTCTTGATTACAGGGCAACCACTCACATGACACATGATTTGAACAATCTCTCTCTATATCAACCCTTCCGGCTCAGATCGAGTAGCAAGAGGAGATGGCAACACACTTCCTATAGCTCATCTTGGTAAAGGATTGCTTCCAACTCCTTCTTTTCCTTTTCACCTTAATAAACTTCTTCATGTCCCTACTCTTTCCTCTAATCTACTTTCGGTTCATCAATTAGCCATGGACAATCATCAGACTATTACTTTTGATGAGGATTCTTTTGTTATTCAGGACAAGAATACTCAAGAAATTCTCAGATAGAGGTTGCTACTCCAATGGATCAGATCCTTCCATTCATCCTCCGGTTCTCGCTACTACCTTTTCTTCTCCAAATTGTCTTGCTTGCTCTACTTCTCCAACCACGATTCTGCTTGATTGGCATTTTCGTCTTGGTCATCCTTCCACCAAGAAGTTTCATCACATCACTTCTCATCATCACTTAGGATTTTCTTCTTCTTCTTTGTGTAATAAAGGCTCTAGTCTGTGTGAGCATTCTTTGTGTATCCAAAAGTCATAGGTTACCTTTTTGCTTATCAAATGCTCAGTAAATAAGCCTTTAGCCCTCCATCACTCAGTTGTTTGGGACCCGTTTTTATTCTCTATTTTAGGTTTTAAGTACTATGTTTTGTTCATTGATGATTTTAGCAAATTTACTTGGCTCTTCCCTCTTCATTATAAGAGTGAAGTCTTTTCTAAATTTCTTGAGTTTAAAGCTTTTGTTGAAACACAATTTTCTACTAAACTTCAAGTCTTAAGAAGTGACAATGGGGGTGAATATTTAAGCACTCAATTTCAGGAGTTTCTTAAACAAAAAGGGATTGATCATCAATTGACTTGCCCCCATACACCTTCTCAAAATGGTGTGGCTGAGAGAAAACATAGGCATCTCATTGAAACCACCATTACACTTATGCATCATTCTTCTCTTCCTTTGATCTACTGGTTTGATGCTCTTGCCACTGCAGTGTTCTTGATTAATAGGCATCCTACTCTTAAACTCAATAAGCACTCAATTTCAGGAGTTTCTTAAACAAAAAGGGATTGATCATCAATTGACTTGCCCCCATACACCTTCTCAAAATGGTGTGGCTGAGAGAAAACATAGGCATCTCATTGAAACCACCATTACACTTATGCATCATTCTTCTCTTCCTTTGATCTACTGGTTTGATGCTCTTGCCACTGCAGTGTTCTTGATTAATAGGCATCCTACTCTTAAACTCAATAATCTTACTCCTTATGAGGTCTTGTTTAGACAAAAACCTGACTATCACTTCTTGAGGTCTTTTGGATGCAAGTGTTATCCTTGGCTCAAGCCCTATACTACTCATAAACTTCAGCCAAGATCCACACCTTGTGTTTTTATTGGTTATCAACCTTCTATTAAAGGGTATAGGTGTCTTGATCCTCAATCCGGCAAAGTTTACAGCAGCAGCCCAACTCTTCTTTCCAGCAGACTTCTTCCCAGCCGACACAACAACCATCTGCAGCAGTCTCTCCTCATTTGCCTACTGCTTCTTCTCTTCCCATTCCTATCTCTTCAATTTCTATACATCTTCCCTCTGTTTCATCCACTACTCATCCCATGATTACCAGGTCTAAGTCTAGCAAACTTCCTTCTTCTTCTAATTTCGCTTTCTCACTTCCAATCGCTTTCTCTTGAACCTCAAACCTATTCAGAAGTCGCTTTTCCTCTGCTTGGCAGCCGCCATGCTTGATGAATATGCAGACTCTCCAAAAGCAAGGTACTTGGACATTAGTTTCTTTACCACCGCAAAAGGCCATTGGTACGTAAATGGGTTTATAGATTGAAAAAGAATTACGATGGCACCATAGCTAGATATAAAGCTAGGCTAGTTGCCAAGGGCTTTCTTCAAACCGAGGAGTGGATTATCATGAGACCTTTAGCCTGTTGCTAAACAACCAACTATCGAATACTTTTGTGTCTTGCTCCATTTTGATTGGCAAATCAAGCGACTTGACATTTCCAATGCCTTTCTTCATGGAGTACTTGATGAAGAGGTATACATGGACCAACCAGGGGGTTTGTTAATGCTTCTCAATCTCATCTAGTTTGCAAATTACACAAAGCTCTTTATGGTTTAAAACAAGCCCCTCGTGCTTGGTTTTCTACTTTCTCAACCTTTCTTCTTTCTCAGAATTTTGTTCCTAGTCAATGTGACTCCTCTTTATTTGTTCTCAAGACTTCTACTTCTATTACCATTCTCCTCATATATGTGGATGACATCTTGATTACTGGCAGTGACTCTCTTTATATTGCTTCTCTGATTCAACAAATGCATATTACATTCTCTATGAAAGAGCTGGGATTTATTAACTACTTTCTCGGTATCTCTGTCACCAAGACCTCTGGTGGGTATGTTCTGTCTCAACACAAGTATGCTTCAGAAATTCTGGTTAAGGCAGGCATGAGTGGTTGCAAATCCTACTCTTCTCCCATGGCTACCAAAAACACTTCTGGACTTTCTTCTGATGCTGATTTACCCTTTAATCAGCCATCTCTCTATCGAAGTTTAGTAGGAGCTCTTCAATATCTCACCATTACAAGACCAGATCTTGCCTTTGTGGTTAATTATGCCTGTCAATTCATGCAAGCCCCTTTGAATAGTCATTTTGCATCTGTCAAACGGTTACTCCGATATCTTAAAGGCACCTTAGACCATGGTCTTCATTTCACCAGTGGTCCTCTCATTCTTAATGCTTACTCTGACTCAGACTGGGCTGGTAATGTGCTGGATCGAAGGTCAACTACTGGGTATTGTGTTTACCTTGGTCCCAACTTAATTTCATGGTCTGCCAAGAAGCAACCAACTGTGTCTAGGTCTTCTTCAAGTGAATATAGAGCTTTAGCTCAGACCTCTGCTGAACTTAGTTGGCTTGGTATGTTGTTGGCTGAACTTCATTGTCCTGTCCCTGTTCCTACCTTATGGTGTGACAACTTGTCTGCTATTGCTATGTCCCACAATCCTGTGTTTCATGCTAGAACTAAACATATTGAGGTAGACTATCATTTTGTTCGCGAAAACTCTTAGTTCTTCCTCATCCTATGAGTTTGAGGGGGGATGATAAGACTCAAGCTCAAGCAAGCAATGCACAGCTCCTGCAGCAACAAACTAACAGCAACTAATTAGTTCACGTGTGTATTAAGCTTGGCAGTTAGTTTGTTAGCTAAGTAGTTAGTTTGTTAGAGTTTAACTCTTGTTTAGTTAGGCAGTTATGCTTAGGTTAAAGTGTATCCATTCTGTATAAATACAAGTCCTCTGTATAATGATTGAATCAACTTTTGTATATGAAATAAAAGGATATTTTCTCTGGTTTTCTTCATAGCTTTCCTCCAATCTTAGATCACATTAAAGAATGTCGTTGAACTTATATAGGCTCATCACGAATTCTATTTCGATAATTCAAACTGTACAATGTGTAGAACTCGTCAAGTATTATATTCTTGTAAACAATCACGCTTATTGGATATCGATAGCTGCGTGATCAAATTAGTTTTATATAAACAAAATGGACAGTAAACAAATTAACGATTGACAGAAAACTGATCCAATGAGATAGCTATCGATATCCGATCAACGTGATTTTTTACGAGTATATAGTACTTGACGATTTCTATACATTAACGGTTCGAATTATCGAAACAGAATCCGTGACAGGCCCTACAAATCTAACAAAATCCTCCAATCTAATCTCGACCAGAGGAAGCTCCTTGAATGATATACAAAAGAAGTATACATGTGGAGCCCACCCCACTGATGGCTAATTCAAGTTTCATAATCATCGGGTGTTTTTCAGTATGGAATTTGAAAAAATGCTCCCTTTCAATTTTCACCCCTAAACTCCTCTCAATAATGTGACTAATAATTTGAAAACCAACTCTCCTTAAATTATTTGTCACACCTATTCTCCTCTCATTAATGTGACTAATAATTTGAAAACCAACTCTCCTTAAATTATTTGTCACATTATTGAAAGGAGTTTGAAGGGAAAAAAATTGGGAAATGTAATATTCCTTATGAAATTAATAAGTACATAAATATAGTAATGTGTATATGTAGTTATGTGTATATATAAATAACTAACATATTATTCGTATTGTGCACGATTTAAACAAATAATTGAAATTTAATAATAACATAAAATTGACATATATAGGAAAAAATAGTTTAGAATCAATTAAATTTTAACTATTTTTATTGGAGATATTTTTATTTATTTATGGCATTAATTGTATGTTCTAGGTTTTTAATAAGAAATAAATGTCATAGTTTAATTGATAGAAATGGTCAAATTGAAAAACGTGTAAAAGTTTAAGAGGCAAAATGATATTTTATCTTAATATTCACACACTCATGTAACATTGAGTATGTGTATGGTTCTATGAAGAGATATTATTTATTAGCATACATTTGTAATGTAAAAGTTCATATCAACATTTAATGAGAGATTTTCAGAAAGTAGACGATTTAGGAATTTGAGAATGTGAGATTTTTTCTGTGAAATAATAGAGATATTTTTTCTCCTAGAATAAGGGAGAGATTTTTTCTATGAAATAAGGAATTGTTATTTTTTATTGTGTATTAATTTCAAAATAAAAACAAGTGCATAAAGTTTTTTTTTTAGATAAGGACAAACGCATAAAATTAGAAGGGTGATTTGGTCATATTGCATAAAATAAGACCTAATAGAATACTAGCAAAGAATATAAATTAAGTGGAACATAAGTTTTAGGAATGAAATTTACTAAAAAAACTCCATAAATTTATTGTTCTAGAAATAACTTGACATCTTAAATTAAATTGAATTTAGTTTGCATATTTAGAAAAACCAGTAAAGATATTCTTAATTAATTACCATTATTTTTTTTTCTAAGTCTTTCTCATTTGTGTTCTCTCTTTCAAATTTTAATCCAAAATTCAGATGATTGGAAGGGAATAAAATTCGAAATCCTGGTATAGTCTTCTTTGGCATACCTTCATGGCAACTACAAAATTCATCACAACTCACTTGACTATCTTCTATATACTCATCTTTTTGGCTTCTCATGAATGTAAGTTGCAATACTAATTTCTCGATTTCCTTCTTCTTTCTTTTTTTCTTTGAGAATTTTTTCCCCAGCTGAGTTTTGTTGTAATTTGGTAAATTCAAATGTCGCAACTATGCCCAACGCATAATTTACGTTAGTGTTAACCTTGATGAGTCTGTTTTTAAGATTGGCTGTGTGAAATTTAGCATGATTCATTTTTTGTACTCTTCCCCCTCCTAGTCGGAAAGGATTTGAGTTAAGAAAAATGTTAGAGAAGATATCATGTAAATCATTTATATTTGTTACAATTATCAATTATGGTTATCAAAATCACGATCTAGATCATAAGATCCAAATCATTGCATGTTTGGTATTATAGTACAATCACAAGTAAGATTTTCTAAGATTGTAGTCACCTTATCTGGTTGAGTTTTAAAATTTTATTTAAAAAAAAAAAAATTTTAAAATAGTTTGATAAAATAAAATACCAAAAAAAAAATTTCAATTTTTTAAAAGTAATTTTTGCTGCAAAAAAGAGAAAATTATATGAAAATAATAATAATTTTTTTTTTTTTTTTACCAAATTAGTTATTAATTTTAGATTTTCAAAACTAAACTAAATTAAACTAAAAAAATAGGCAGGATCACAACTAGAATCGTAAGCAACATCACAACTAGGATGTGTTGAGTTGGTGATTTTTCATCTTTCTAATTGGCAAAGTTTACTCAACCGTACCATTAGGTCCCGATTGACCTATCATGAGACTCAATTAAGTGATCCAAATCATTCATCTTATAAGGTTCTCTAAGCATATTATTTTTGTAAAAAGTTAAATTAATGGAACAACCACAATCACATGGTCATATCATAGTTGTATTCAAAATAATTAATGGTCAATTATGAAAATAATACTTGTGGTCCAATTTTTTTTTTTTATGATAAATGTAATATGATTACGTGGATACAATTGTTTGATCAATAGGATATTTTAATGTAGATGATATACTTAGACACTCTTATAAAATGAACTGTTTAAATTATCAAAATAAATTTCGTTGTGACTTATCGGTGCCAGTTGAAGAGAATCAGATTCTCATTTTTAATATATATTACCTTTAGTATATAAATTAAGAAACTTAGGGTTGGTTTGGGATGTCCTAAAAAGTATACTTTTTGACTTATTGGTGGGTTTGGGTTGGGTTTGGATTGGGTTTGATGTGATGTGTTAGAGAGGTGATGTGATTTAAATAAGATGATGTGACTTAAATAAGATAGTGACTTTTTGACTTTTTAACTTATTTAATACATGCCAAACAAGGCCTTACTCTCACCATGGGATCTCATTTGTAACAACCATATTACTAACCTAACGTTGTATTAAGCTCATTCCTACTCACTAATCTTAATTTTAGTTAGGCTAAGTTTGGCATCTTTAAAAAAAAGTCAAAAAGTTAAAAAGTCACTATCCTATTTAAGTCACATCATCTTATTTAAGTCACATCACCTCTCTACCATATTACTTCAAACCCAACTCATATTTCATAAAAAGTAAAAAAGTGTACTTATTTAGAATATCTCAAACAACCCCTTAGTTTCCACCTAGCACAAGAATTTTGATAATTAACTTTTAATTGGAGAATACCTGATTATATTTATTTAGGATCCAAATTTTCTCTAGTCTACCAACGTGTTGTTTGGGGCTATGGGATCCATCATGGATTTCACCTTAATAATTCGAACAATTCATTATGTAAATCATAAAGTATAGATCATTCAAAAATAAATGGTCTATTTTAAAAATATATTTGTCATTCATTTTTTTCAAAGAAAAAATGCAATAAAATGAAAAAGTTGTAATTATTGGATTAAATTAATTTTTTTCATATATATTATACATCGAGAGTTCTACAAAATGAGCAATTCGAAGTATCGAAACGTGACTTATGATAGGCCTTACAAGTCTCTCAAGTTCTTCCATGTTAAGATCTCAACATGAAAGAAGCCCAATCCAATATGGATATATATGTATGTAAGTATTTTTTTTTTTTTTTCCCTTTGGATTCAGGCTGGGCTGGTGACATTGTCAATGATGGACAACATGATGTTGATGTTGGTGTTGCAAAACTGAATGCTAGTCAGGCTGGGGACATTTGGGGTAGTATTCATATACCGTCTTGTGATCCATGCTTCTGTGAAAGGAGAAACAACCTTTGTTGTTGTTCTCTATGTTGGACAGATCTACGACAATGCGAGGACAACTGTGGAGCCAGCTGCCAAAAATGATGTTGTTGTAAGCTATCCTATCTTAAAGCTTTGAGTAATTACCCAAAAAATCTTAAAGCTTGAGGATGAATGTGCAAGGTATGCACAATGCAATACAATTATTGAATCGGCAATAAAACTAATTAGTGTGTGAAACTTTTGTTGTTGGTATATACGCTTATGGCTTTTAATTTGTGTTTCTTGCATAAAACTGATAGAATATGCGCTAGTAATATTTATTTGACTAAAAGAATTAAAATCAAGCAATAAGAAATATTTTTTTTCAAGGGCAAATTATAAATACACTTTTAAAATTTGCTTAAAGTACGAATTTCTCTTTATAATTTAAAAAATTACAAATATACTCTTATTAGAATTTTTAATTTAACTGAAAAAATAAAATTCTTAATTGCTCTTTTATATAATAATAAAATTATTTAAATTATTAATTAAAATAAATTTATGATATAATTAAAAATTATCAATTAAATTAATAATTTATTAATAAAAAGAATTATTTGACAGGAAATTAAATACTTCAAAAGTATAATGTAATTTTTATTGAAACAAGGATTTATAATTTACTTTTTTTTCAGTAGTTTTGTTGTCATGCGCGTCTCCATAGAGATTTGGAGCAGAAGCAGATGATGCCATGCCACCGTGCCACTCTTTTGGCTGGCTGAGATGAAGTTTCCTCCGTGCGTGAGAGAAAGTTTAGTGTGCGACGCGTTTTAAAGCGATTTTTTTCTTCTTCTTCTTTAATTATTAGTGAAATGATATCATATATATACTTACAAGATTGAAAAAATTTATGGTGTGGATAATAAATATAATGATTATATCAGGACTATATGATATTGATATGAATAATTTGTGATCAATGGACGATGTCTCTGTTGTGGATCACTCCATGCCGTGTCTATTATGAATTGAAACGGCACCGTTTTATTTTATTTTTATTTATTTATTATTACATGTAAAGGTTTTATTAATTTTTATTTTATTATAACAAAACAATCAACCTAGCTACTGCTGTCTTCTGGTCCTGCAATCCTATAAGTTGAAGGGGTGAGTTTGTGCTGAAATTTTTTTATTTTATAAATAAAAAATATAATAAAATAAAAATAATTCATTGAACAAATTAATTTATCAAACTAAATTATATTTTTTTTAAAAGATTGATTTTAAAATTAAAATCAAACAAACCATACATGTTTTGACTTTTTCAAAACTGACTTAAATGCATCAAAAGTGAAATTGAAAGGGAAAAAAAATTGTAATTGAACAAATTAATTTATCAAACCATAAGCAAAAAAAATATAACTTCAAAAAAAATAAAAAGTTGTATAAAAAAAAAAAAAAAAAACTAACTTAAGGCCAAAATATATTCAATTTACATCCAACATCTGTATAAAAAAAAAAAAAAAAAAAATTTCTAAGACATTCAAACTTCAAAATCTCCTGCCAAATATCCCAAAATCTGTCTCAACCATTCTAAATCATCCAAACAAAATTCTAAAACCCTTCAATTTCAATTCTCAAAACAAAAACTACAAAGTGGATCCCAATGTCAATTTTGTGAAGGCGATTGGGAATAAATAGAAAAATCAAAAGAACTCTCATTTCTAAATTCGGTCTCCATTGGATTGTGTCCCGCTAGATTAAATGATGTTCCCTAAAAAAAATAAAAAAATAAAAAAAATCATTAGAATATATTTTATGAACTAAATTATATTACAAACATATATATATATATATTACTTACTTGAGAACTTTGTGGACTATGTGATGCTTGGAAAGACAAAGGTTGTGATTGTGGATACCTTGGTGAGTATGAATTAGTATCACGTGTGAAAAGATTATACCCATAATTTATCAATTGTGGCCAATAAAGACTCCCGACATCCTACTCCATAAAACACCGTGAAAAATAAAAACACTAGTACAATGTAGTCTAAAAAATAAACAAATAACATAAAACAAGAGTTAACCTGTGGTTGGCTTAAAAATGAATTTTGAACATTTGTGATATTATTTGATTGACTAATAGTCTAAATAAGTTGTAAAATTTATCAATACATTACACAATTTATAAAAAAAAAATAAAAAAAAATAAAAAACATAAAACAATAGCTAACCTGTGGTTGGCTTGAAGATGATTTTGAACATTTGTAGTGTTTCTTGATTGACCAATAGTCTAAAAAAGTTCAAAAAGTTATCAATACTTTACACAATTTATAAAAATAAATGCATGTCATTTGAAATTTCAAAAGTACGTAGGTAATACCTTACTAAAGCGCGTAGGTTGTGAAATAACTTTTGTCTTCCTATTCGTCATCTCATGTCAAGGTTTTAATCTACCCCCCTTCTCTGTGTCTAATATCTTTCTTCTTTATGCCCGTAACTTGTGCAAAGTTGGTGTCATCTACATCTAATACTTTGGTACCAAAATTTCCAACTCCCTTCATCATATTATTTACTTTTACACACAATTCCTTAATCCCTTCATCAACCAATTGATAGGCAGGTTTGTGCATAGATGCTTGAGTTGCTAGTTTCACCATTCTTGGACAAAGATCTCTATAATGTGCTAATATTAACAACTTCGGATCATCCTCATCCACTATAACATTTTTCTCTTCAACTTCACAATCTTTTGCATCCAATCTCCATCGGCCTAATATATACTTTTCGGGAATTTCCATAACATTCATTCTATCAAGTGCCTTGATTGCATTACTACATAAAATTCCAAAGTTCTCAAATTTCTTACAAGTACAATGTATTTCTCGACAACTTTTTTCTTTTCTTAGCCCGGTAACTTCCACCATACCCTCCACAATATACTCTTCACCATTACTATACAAGCCAATCACGCACTTAACTTTTCCTTCTAACTCATGGAATTGCTTCACTTGACAACAGAGGGGCGTATCCAACTCATAATGAAATAAATCAAAGATAGGGGGTGTACAAACTTACAACCTAGATTAAAATGGGAGACTTTTTCAATTTCATTCTTGGCAACTTTTGTCTAGAATCATATATTGCAGAAATTTTCTCATACCGCTTATTTATAACAATCCGATTAAAGTGAGTAAAGAATTGAACAATGTTATGATCACCTTTCAAATATCCCCTTAATGTTCCATTTGAACTTTCACTAAGTTATGTGCTTCACATTTCTCCAGTAAATACCCACTTCATATATATAGCGATCTCAATTTTGACCTGACTATTGTTGCATCCTGGACTCGGGTTTCATTGTTTAATATTGTTATCCATGTCTTTTCTTCCTTCCACTCTTTGAGTTTGAGTATTGGCATGTTTTGGGCGTGTTTGGAACTAGTTGGTTGCTAGTTGGTCTAGAATAAGGTTGTCCAGATTTTGGCTTCTTCGCTTGAGCGAGTTTTGTGATCTTCTAGTATTTTTGGCCTGCAGAGATTCTAGGAGGGTGTTGTTGTTCGCTCGAGCGCAACTTTTGCGCTCGAGCGACACTCTTCTATCTGCAAGACTTCTGGGAATTTGTATTCTGTGTTCGAGTGACATTTCTTATGCTCGAGCGAGCCTCGCATATATTAGTTCGCAGCAACTCATTTTTACATCACTTTTTGGTATCTTTCCACTAAAAAACCCTAGATCAGCTCTTTCTCTCTCTAAAATCTGACTTCTCTCTACAAATCCCCTAGGATCTAAGGGTCTCTCTACTTTACTTCCTTTGATAAAAAGATAGAGCCTCCTATGTGCTTCCATTTGATCCGAATAAAGTCGAGTTTGTGCGTCTTTGAAGTTTCTCCACTTCTCCTTTGGGCATCTACACTTGAGGTAGGGATATTCTATACCGTGATATGATCTTTAACCTAGTTATTTGTTGTCATGTATAAATGGTGAAATTTTGGGGATATTTGAGTAAACCTAGGGTTTGGATTCAAATTAAAAGGAGGCGTTTCTATGTTGTGTTACATAAATGATTATGGGGTTTTGGATATAAGGTTATTTGGTATTGAAATAGTTGATTTTGACTTTTGGGTCAATTTTTGAAAAAATTGGGAGTTTTGCCCTAAAATGTTTAGAATAATTATTTTGTATAAATACTGAAATTGATATAAGGAATGTGAAATTTGGAGGATGTATGAATGAATGGTGTATTTGGATTTGTTTAATCACTCACCTATGGAAATTTGATGAATTATCTGTTGTAAAGATTGAATATTTGTTTAGAAATATCTGTATTGGGCTATTGGTGGAGGATAGCTATGATTGTTGTAGAAATTGCATAAGGATTAGGTGGATTGAAACTAATCATTTAAATTGTGTCATTGAATATGATGGTACATCAAGGCATTGAATATGTATAATTGATAGTCATTGAATATGATGGTGCTTTTAAATACATTGTATATGTATAATGTGTTGGAGGAGAAAGAGGATGTACTTCATGTTTTGGGAGGAGATAGGGGATGAACTCTATTGAAATTAAGTTGGCCGGAGTGTCCAGGGTGAAAGTCCCGAAATCATATGTATACATGGGTGCCGATCCCGTGGATGAAATTTTCGTAAAATGGCAAGATTGAAGTGCTTGTATGATAGTTATGTTAATTGAGAACCACTGAGTTGTAGTCTCAGTTGGGTTATTCGGAAAATTATGGATTTGACCTATGAATTGAAATGGAGTGAATTAACTTGAAGTGAATGAATGGGAATGGATTGAGATGTGAATATCGGTACCATGTGGTCATGTGAAGAATGTACGTTTGTCATAAATATTGAATATATCTCTGACACTTATATTTTAGTTAAACCTCATACATTGTGTTAGACTGCTTCTACTGGGCTTTGGCTCACCTTATTTGGGAAACCATTTTCAGGTACTAGTGACATGCTTTCTCCAAGGACGTAGCTTGGGAGGATGTAGGAGCTGGAAGCTCTATTTTGTTATTTATGTATTCAAATGTTTATTTAAGCCAAGGGCTTTATATGTACAGAGGTTATGACTCTTTCTTTTGTTGTAACCAAGCAATGTCTTGGAAAGATGTAAGTCCGTAGGGTATTTATTTTGTTGTTGTTAGCTAGTATTACATGTTATAGATTCAGGATGAACATTTATGAATGTATATTGCATGTATTATCTTTTGTAATATGAACTCTGATGAATGAAAGTATACAAATTCTATTATGATCACTTTTCTTATGAGTTGGATTATTTGTATTATTTTGGGGGCGTTACAACTTGGTATCAGAGCGTACCGGGTTTGAATACTTTGGGTACGTAGGAAGTGGTTATTACCACAATGGGTTTGTCTCACTTAGTTGAGGCGTTAGTATGTATTGTATGCTTATTTGATAACATGCTTATATGATTATATGGATACAGTTCCTAAGATGTTGATTGAGTCTACGGGTTTCTGGAAGTCCTATTTGAAGAGCACTTGATCACTGCTATTTCTAATTGAAACTCTAGCAACGTCGCGGGACGGTCATTATCTGAGAAAGAAATTTGTGGCACCTGAATTTTTACTATGATTATATTATATAAAAATAAATAAATACATAAATAAATATTAATAATAATAGTAATAAAAATAAATAAATGCATAGTTTAAGAAATTGGGAATTAATCGATTAAATTGTTAAGGAAATAAATTGTGAGGCACCGCATGTTAAATATTTCAGTAAGTGGTAAGTGATGTTTTATAGTTGGGTGGTGAGGTTTTTAGATGTGAACCTAACGTATAATCATAGGTAATTTTAGGAATCATAACTTTAAGAATTGAATTAAAAAAAAAAATTAAAAAAAATGGCCAAACAAGCTTTCGGTGGGCCAAAGATTAACTTGGCCCTTGGTAATTCCTTGAGGTAAACTTGAGGGCCAAAGACAGATAACAATAAGGGAGAGAAAATTTAGGGCCAAGGACATGTGGCATTAAGGAAAAGTACCTGCGTGTATGCTTTGTTTATTGGGCCTCACTCTTGGTTCTATATAAATAGGATAGGTGCTGTAGGAGAAAGCATCCCAGCAAGTAAATACAGTGCTATAATAGAGAGCATTCGAGCAAGAAACACAAGAAACGGGGAGCGAGCCCAGAATAATTTAGGAGTAATTTTAAGGTGAGTTATATTATATCTTGGGTTACCATAATATGTTTTCTATATGTCTTGAGTTACCATAATATACTTTACGAATGTTTTGAGTTACCACAAATTCTTTTATATAATTTATGTTTTATGGTTATATTAATGTTTCAATTACATGGATTATTTTTTGAACTTTATTTACTTAAATTGAAATCCATGGATATGTTTGTTTAAATTTTAGAAATTATTTGGCAAAGATTTTATAAACAATTATGTTTTGTAAGTACCACCACGGGAGTCCCATGTCTTAGGGGATTTAAATAAACCATTGGCCCTTGTTTGGCCACCTTGTGGTCCTCTGTTTGTCATGGATCCATTAACCCATGTTCTGTTATGTTATGTTATGTTCTATTCTCTATCATGGTTATAGTTATTTACATAATTTCTGTATTTTAGTTTCTATCATTTAAATAATTTATTTATGCAACTTAAATTATGTTAATGTTTTAGTTTAAAAAACTATCCATGGCTATTTTGTGCCCTTACACTCATAGTATAATATTTCTCACTCTGCCATGTGCTTATAGCTATTATCCCTTTCAGGTGACGAGACTTAGCAGGATCAAGATGAGAGATAAATCCCAGTATTTTCTTTTTTCTTTTTTCTTTTTCCTTTTTTTTTTTGGTACTGTCTACATTTTTAATTGGACACCTAGAATAAAATAAAGGTCCAAATAACTATGTTTGTTTCCTTTTAATAAACATTCAGCACCCAATTATTTTATTTGAATTTATTTAATTTATCTGCTTGCGCTACAACTACAAAATTATTTGAATTATTTTATTTTCATCTTGTTGCGACATCAAGCCTTTGGGTACCAAGTTTGGGTTGTGACAAAAGTGGTATCAGAGCTTTTACAAAAAAAAAAAAAAAAAACCCTGAGTGTCTATTAATAAAAATATAAATACTATATTTTGTCCAACATCATAATTGTTTAATTATATATATTGTCATAATATAAAATAAATAAATAAAATATTGTGTCCAACATGATTTAAATAAATATTGGGTAGGCTAAGTTTTTCTGTGTTATAAGACATGGCACACCAGGAAGAATTGATTTGGTTCGAGTCCCAACGAGCGCATCTAGCCCCTAACTTATTGGAGGGATGCGGGGACTCAGAAAGCACTATCAAATAGACCCACTCCGACCTTGACCGACTCATGGGGAGGCCAGTATATTTGTAGGCCGACCCTGACAAGGACTATCTGTTTTGGAGATTTAGCCGAGCTAGCACCCGAGAAAGATACATTGGGCCGATGCACGTCGTCGGATTGGTACATCCGCATTTCTTGGTTGCTCTCTTACCTCCAAGCTTTGCTGAGAGGAGAGGAAATATATACCCTAGTAGCCACATTCGCACTACTACACCTCCTCCACAGCACATTGTCCAGACCCCAGCTATGGACTACATTGACAGTACCACATACTTAGAGATGCATGTGCGGCTCATTGGGCGGCAGTTTTGGAGATATGACCACAGTGTACCAGCCTACATGGTCCAAGTAGTTTGGCGATGTTTTGGGATTGAGCTCAGTGGATGGGAGTTTGAGTCCCTCGTGCAGCAGGAGTTCCCATGGCTGTTCCACGGCCCAGTCTTCCAGAGCCAGTTTTCGTGGGGGCTCAGTGACCTATTCTATGAGCATGACCAAGAGATGTCGCCGATTTTTTTTTTTTTTTTGACAATGACTAGTCTAATCCTTCTGTTTTTTTATTAATAGGATTAGACATTAATTCTTGACTGTATTTTAAGTACATTGTACTAATTTGTTTTCTTTTGCGTAATTAAAAATGATATATGTACTACTATAGTAACTTGAACTGTTATAGTATCTTGTGAATCATAGATAATTAAATGTATATTAAGTTGTTCAAAGAAAAGAGGGGGAGTTCACTAACCGTTTTCACCTTGTAGTAATGGCTAATGATGGAAATGGAACCGGATCATTGGTCAGTGATACTGATCCAATGGAGCAAATCATGGAAAAAGCAATTACTAGTTTTCTGCGAGCTGTACGAACCAACATTAATAGCGGATTGCCTGAACGATGAGAAGAACCGACTACAATAAAACAGTTCTAGGACTTGAAACCTACAATATTCACTGGCAGTACAAACCCACTGGTGGTAGAAGCTTGGGCTAGAGATATAGAGAAAATTTTCCGCCCACTACCTTGCACAGAAAGGCAGAAGGTGACTTTCACCACATTCACCTTCAAAGACGATGCACAAGAATGGTGGCTACTTATCCCGGAGAAAAAAGATATTGTGACTTTGGCCAAATTCTTGGAGGTATTCTATGAAAAATACTTTCCAGATTCGCTGCAGGAATAAAAAGCGGCAGAATTCATACATCTAAGGCAAAGAACCATGGCAGTGGCTGAATACGAGAGCAAGTTCACACAATTGGCTCGATTTGCGACATACGTCATCCCCACCGAAGCTCGAAAAGCCAGGAAATTTAAAGCAGGATTAGATGCTGAAATCAAGGACAGACTGGAGGTTTTGAAACTACCAACCTATGCGGTGGTGGTAGATCAAGCATACATTACGGAAAAATGAATTAAAGCCTTGCACTTTGAGGAATCAAGCCAAAGGAAGCGATTTTAGGAAAGAGATAACAGAAGACCCGATGTCGCGCCTCCCAAAAGGATAAATGCGGGCACAACCAGTTCAACCAATTCAAGCAATCAAGGTCCTACGAATCCTAGAAGTGGCACCATTCCAACTTGCTCTACCTGTGGAAGGACTCATTGGGGACAATGTCGTCGAGACACAGGAGCATGCTTTAGATGTGACCAAGTTGGCCACTTGCTGAGAGACTGTCCAAAGCTTGCCAATCCTACAATCGGCCCCTCTGAACCAGCCCAAAAACCTGCAGTACTTGGAGGAGTGAGGAAGGACCAAAGATGCCAAGGAAGAACCTTTGCCCTAGTGCCTGGAAACCCAGAAGTTACTGAGAATGTTGTATCAGGTACACTTTTTGTTTGTGGTCACTCAGCTTATGTTCTCTTTGACTCTGATTCAACTCATTCTTTCGTTACACCACATTTTGCTACTAAGTTGGCATTAACACCCGAACCCTTAGAATACATACTATCTATGTCTTTTCCTTTTGGAAACTCTGCCCTTAGTGCTGATGTGTACAAATTTTTTACTGTGTCCTTAAAAGGGCAAACCTTATATGTAGACTTGATTCCCTTTTGCATTAGTACCTTTGATGTGATCTTAGGAATGGATTGGTTAGCTGTCAACCATGCCTTTATTAATTGTGAAGCCAAAAAGGTCTTCCTCCGGTCACCAAACCAACCTGAGCTTGTCTTCAAAGAAACTGGAGTCTCTCCCCCTCTATGTGTTATATCCTTCACGACAGCCCAATAACTTCTAAGAAAAGGTTGTTGTAGTTATATCTGTTATGTGATTAATACTCAATAAGAGGCCTCTATACTTGATGCAATCCCTGTGGTTCGAGAATTCCTGAATGTATTTCCTGAAGACCTACCTGGCACCCCGGTTGACCGAGAAATCGAATTCACCATTGAAACCCAACCTGGTACACAACCAATCTCAAAAGCTCCTTACTGCATGTCCGTGATAGAATTAAAAGAGTTAAAGACTCAACTCCAGGAACTACTAGACAAAGGCTTCATTCGACCAAGTACCTCACCACTCACCATGGAGAGCTCCAGTACGATTTGTAAAGAAAAAGGATGGCATAATGAGGATATACATTGATTACCGAGAGCTAAACAAAGTCACCATAAAAAATCGATATCCTCTACCACGAATTGATGACTTGTTCGATCAACTGCAAGGTGCACAAGTATTCTTAAAAATTGACTTGCGTTCTGGCTACCATCAACTAAAAGTCAAAACGGAAAATATCGAAAAGACTGCCTTCAGAACTTGTTACAGGCACTATGAGTTTCTCGTCATGCCATTCGGCATCACAAATGCTCCAGCGGCCTTCACGAACCTCATGAATTGAGTGTTCAAACCCTATCTTGACGAGTTCATCATTGTCTTCATTGACGACATTCTCATATACTCTAAATCACCAGAAGATCATGAGCACCACTTGCGTAGAGTTCTACAGACACTACGTGATCACAAATTTTATGCCAAGTTGAAGAAATGCGACTTTTGGATCACTAGTGTACACTTCCTCGGTCACGTCATTAACAAAGATGGCATCTCAGTTGACCCGCAAAAGGTTGCAGCAATCGTGGATTGGCTACGACTTACTAACGTGTCTGAGATTCGAAGCTTCTTGGGTCTAGCCGGCTATTACCAGCGCTTCATGCAAGATTTCTCGAAGATAGCATCACCTTTGACCCAACTTGTAACAACCCTGACCCATGATTAACGTTAATCCATGTTTAATTATGCCTAATGAATAATTAAAGTAAAATTTTGCATCATATGTTACTTTATTTGTGTTTATATCTATTTAACGTAGAAAGATTTGTTCACGTTTCTATTTTGGTTTGCGAAATGAAGGCCTTATCGGCATCCGATTTAGAAATTGACTTGATTTGTGTGTTATTTGGTATTTATAGAATTTTGTGGTAGGTTTAATTAAAATTTAATTTGGAACGATTAAATTAGAATAAAATAATTCCAAATGATTAGTCTAAGCAAGAATTCATGAAGCTTCACTAATTAGCCTATATAAGGCCACTACCAAGCCCAAGACTCCCTTTTTCTTCATTTATTTTGAGCTCAAACGTGTGGAAGGAGAGAGAGAGAGAGAGAGAGAGATTGAAGCCAACATTAAGGGAGAAAGAGAATTAAGAAGGAAAGAGGGGAGAGTGAAGAGAATTGAGGGAGTTTAGCTCCAACACTTGCTAACTCAAGTCTTAAAATAGGAAATTCAACTCCTTAATTATGAATTTGAATTAGTTGGTGTAAGAATTCAAGAAAATTAGAAGATTAAGCATGAGAATCAAGCTAAAATTTGAGATTTGTAACTCATACCAAGCATGCATACATAATTCCTTCTATTTTGTGTCTAATGGTTAAGGATTTTCACATGCATGTACTAAGTCTACCATAGTCTTGTAATTTCATCATGTTTTTCCATCAAATTACCTTAGTTGATCATGTTTTGGAAGCTATGAGTTCAAATGAATACATGCATGTCATATTTATAGCATGTTTTTACATTTCAAGTTGAATTTTTGCACAATTGACTTACTTTTAGGCCTTGATCTCATGAAATGAACTTCAAACCATGATATTTAACAAGTTCTTAGATATTTTCCAGAATTTTGGTCTAAGAAAATGAGTTTTGAGGTGTGGAATTCGAGTTTTGAGCTTAGGAGTACAATCTGGAAATTCCAGATTATGCACTTCCGCTTGAGCGTAAGATTCTGCGCTCGAGCGGCTACCTTTGTTTTTGCATCTTTACTCGAGCTACTAGAAGCTTGCTCGAGCGTGAAATACATGCTCCCAGAAGTTTCATGTTTTGGCAGACCGCTCAAGCGTCAAGAGTTGCGCTCGAGCAGGGACATGAGTCTCACGCTCGAGAGACCATCGAGCGTCCGTCGAGTGTGAAAATCGCATAACCAGTACTTTTCAAAATTTGTAGAATGCTCAAGTGTGGAAAGTTGCACTCGAGTGTCCCCTTACATGTTGCATGTTCGCTTTAGCAGGGGAAGCTACGCTCGAGCGGGGACCCTGTTTTCAGAAATTTGACCAAGTGTTTTCCAATGCATTTTAGTATCCTCATTGCATCTTAGGCATTCCTAAGCCAAGATTAAGACATAATAATGAGGGTAAAATGTAGAAACACACTAAGAACGGAACGTTATGAGTTAAATATATTCCAATGTGTGTTTCAAAAGTGTATTTGTTATGTGTTGATATAGGTTACGTGCCGTAAACTATTTGATTAGTCTGCTTTGTCTATCTGGACCCAAAGGTATCTGTGAGTAACAATTTAGTAAAACTACTTTCAACTTTATTTATTTTCTGTATGATAAAATAAGATCTGTTTTCTGAAATGCTATGTTCTGTATAATAAATGGTTGTCTAATTTCTAACAATGTATTCGTGGCATCCTTAGCATCATGTGATATCTGTTAGCTATTACCCAATATCGGAGGTTCCATTATGGAACTTATTATGTCTGCACTTTGTTACCTGTACTGGAGGCTCCATCATGGAGCTCAGCATATCTTTCATTTGTTACCCGGATCTGGAGGTTCCTTTATGGAACTGGTTACTCATAATCACCATATGTTCTACATATGTTCTGTATCTACTCTATTAGCACTAATAGATGTACCGCGTATGATTAAATATGAACTCTGATTTCTGTATATGATTTGAACAAGAATGTGAATCTATTTATGAATCTGAATTATGTTTTGTGAATCTGGTATGGATATCATTCATTAAAACCCTTACTCTGTTATTATTCATTGGGCTTCCGCTCACTATTTATATTATGTATGTAGGTGATCAGGTATGTGACCAGGCTCAGAGTTGAGGACCTGGCGTCTCAATTTTTGTCAGCCAACCTTTGTGCCTTCTGGGGAGGTTCCGGATTAAGTCAAGTTTAGTGGTTGTTTTTGTGAATGTACTAGACTTTGTTTCTTTGAATTACGGGCAAGATTTCTGATAATATGTTCATAGAGTGATGTGTAAATACTTTATCTTTTGACACCACTCGCTAGTTTATAAAGTTTTAAATTTTCTGTCCCGTAAATGTCTTCACAGCTCAATGAACTACATATATTTTGTATATTTGCTTCCGCAGCCCCTAACTATATGTTATTCTATTCAGTGGCCTTTGGTAATCTAAGGATTACTGGCCGGTTACGATGTTAAACCTATAGGGGAGGGTTTGGGTCGTGACACAGCTAACTCAAACGAACACACCCTTTGAATGGACCGACAAGCAGGAACGTTGCTTCCAAGAATTGAAGAACAGACTCGTGACGGCTCCTATACTAGCACTCCTTGCGGAAAAAAAAGGGTTCGTAATCTATAGGGATGCCTCATACAATGGTTTAGGTTGTGTTCTTATGCAAAATGGGAAGGTCATTGCATATGCCTTACGTCAACTAAAGACCCACGATAAGAACTACCTGACCCACGATCTGGAATTAGTTGTAGTAATCTTTGCCCTCAAAATCTGGTGTCATTACTATTACGGAGTAACCTGCGAAATTTACACAGATTACAAGAGTCTCAAATATATGTTTACACATGATGAATTGAATATGAGGCAACGACGATGGGTAGAATTTATGAAGGACTACGATATAGAAATCCATCACCACCCTGGCAAAGCTAACGTAGTAGCAGACGCATTAAGTCGAAAGACGCCCAAAGTTTGGCATGTACCCTCGTTCCCCACAAGATCAATGAACTGCTTACCAACATAATCGTGGAACCTGAGTTGATTGAAGAAATTAGAATCCACCAATGTAAAGATAAACTTTTGAAGAAAAATTACGAGATCAAGGAAGCACGCCCAATCCTGACTTTACGATGAGCAATGGGATGTTAAAATTTTGGAATTGAATTTGTGTACCTGACCTTCCAGAACTCAAGAAAAAAAATATTGGTAGAAGCTCATAACTCTAGGTTTGCAATTCACCCTAGCAAAACAAAGATGTATCACGATCTGAAGGAACGCTTTTGGTGGACATGAATGAAGAAAGACATAGCAAGCCACGTCTCCAAATGCCTGCATTTTCAACGGCTTAAAGCAGAACACCAGAGATCTACAGGAATGTTGCAACCACTTCCTATTCTTGAATGGAAATGGGAGCACATTACTATGGACTTCGTGGTCGGTCTACTGCAATCAGTCTCGAAGAATGATGCAATATGGGTTATCGTAGATTGATTGACGAAGTTGGCCCATTTTCTACCAATTAGAATCATGTACTCTCTCTCTAAGTTCGCCACTCTATACATTAAGGAAATCATTCGTTTACATAGCACCCTAGTTTCAATTGTATCCGATAGAGACCCCCGCTTCGTGTCTCATTTCTGGAACAAATTGTAAGAAGCTTTGGGAACTGCTCTGAAGTTTAGCATGGCTTATCACCAGCAAACTGCTGGGCAATCTGAAAGAACAATCCAAACTTTGGAAGATATGTTACGTGTGTGTGTGCTAGACCTCAAAGGTAATTGGGATGATCACCTACCTTTGGTGGAGTTCACCTATAATAACAGCTACCATGCGAGCATTGGAATGGCACCATACGAGGCATTGCATCGAAGAAGATGTTGATTACCTCTGTGTTAGATGGAAGTCGAAGACAGGAAATTATTAGGCCCTGAAATCGTGCAAATCACAAGTGATAAGATTCAGCTCATCCAACAGTGAATTCGCACTGCTCAGAGCCACAAGAAAAGCTATGCAAATACACGGAGACGAGACTTAGACTTTCAAATAGGCGATCATGTGTTCCTAAAGATCTCACCAACAAGAGGGGTTATCCGATTTGGAAAACGAGGAAAGTTAAACCCACGTTACATTGGACCATTTGAGATACTCAAAAGGATTGGTCTTGTGTCATATCGTCTTGCGCTTTCACCCGAACTGTCCAATGTCCATAATGTGTTTCATGTTTCGATGCTTCATCGATATCTTTGAGATCCAGAGCATGTTGTCGATCAAGAGAACCTAGAAGTTCAAGAAGACCTCTCTTATGAAGAGCAACCTGTACAGATTCTCGATCGTCATGATCAGGTCCTTCGAAACAAGACTATACCTCTTGTAAAAGTCTTATGGAGAAACCATCGTGTCGAAGAAGCAACATGGGAAATTGAAAGTCCGATGCGAGCCAAATACCCACACCTCTTCGAAAACCAAGGTACATCAAGTTTGGGGACAAACTTCTTTTGAGGAGAGGAGAATTGTGGCACCAGATTTTTACCATGATTATATTATATAAAAAAATAATAATAATAATAAATAAATAAATATTAATAATAATAGTAATAAAAATAAATAAATGCATAGTTTAAGAAATTAGGAATTAATCGATTAAATTGTTAAGGAAATAAATTGTGAAGCACCGCACGTTAAATATTTCAGTAAGTGGTAAGTGATGTTTTATAGTTGGGTGGTGAGGTTTTTAGATGTGAACCTAACGTATAATCATAGGTAATTTTAGAAATCATAACCTTTAGAATTGAATTTAAAAAAAAAAAATGGCCAAACAAGCTTTTGGTGGGCCAAAGATTAACTTGGCCCTTGGTAATTCCTTGAGGTAAACTTAAGGGCCAAAGACAAATGGCAATAGGGGAGAGAAAATTTAAGGCCAACGACAGGTGGCATTAAGGGAAAGTACCTGCGTGTATGCTTTGTTTATTGGGCCTCACTCTTGGTTCTATATAAATAGGATAGGTGTTGTAGGAGAAAGCATCCGAGCAAGTAAACACAGTGCTATTATAGAGAGAATTCAAGCAAGAAACACAAGAAATGGGGAGTGAGCCTAGAATAATTTAGGAGTAATTTTAAGGCGAGTTATATTATACCTTGGGTTACCACAATATGTTTTCTATATGTCTTGAGTTACCATAATATATTTTACGAATGTTTTGAGTTACTACAAATTATTTTATATAATTTATGTTTTATGGTTATATTAATGTTTCAATTACATAGATTATTTTCTGAACTTTATTTACTTAAATTGAAACCCATAGATATGTTTGTTTAAATTTTAGAAATTATTTGACAAAGATTTTATAAATAATTATGTTCTGTAAGTACCATCACGGGAGTCCTATGTCTTGGGGGACTTAAATAAATCATTGGCCCATGTTTGGCCACCTTGTGGTCCTCTGTTTGTCATGGATCGATTGACCCCTGTTCTAATTGTCATTCCAGTGACCCCTGTTCTGTTCTGTTCTGTCCTATTCTGTACCGTGGTTATAGTTATTTACGTAATTTCTATATTTCAGTTTCTGTCATTTAAATAATTTATTTATGCAACTTAAATTATGTTAATGTTTAGCTTAAATAACTATCCATGGATATTTTGTGCCCCTACACTCACAGTATAATATTTCTCATTTTGCCATATGCTTATAGCTGTTATCCCTTTCGGGTGACGAGACTTAGTTGGATCAAGATTGGGGATAAACCACAGTGTTTTCTTTTCTTTTCTTTTTTTTCCTTTTTTTTTTTTTTTGTACTATCTACATTTCTAATTGGACACGTGGAATAAAATAAAAGCCCAAATGACTATGGTTGTTTCATTTTAATAAACATTCGGTACCCAATTATTTTATTTCAATTTATTTAATTTATCCGTTTGCGCTACGACTACAAAATTATTTGAATTATTTTGTTTTCATCTTGTTGCGATGTCGAGACTTTGGGTATCAAGTTTGGGTCCTAACAAAATTCGTATGTGTTTAAGTGGTTATATGCTTATATGGAGTGAAATACTGTTGTCCAACGCATTAGGACGCGAGTGACTTAGTTTCGGCACATTTATGAATGTGCTAATCTCTGTGTTACCTTCATTAGGATGTCAAGATGTGGACGTGGTGGTGGTAGGCGTGGTAGGCCTAGGCGGCAGGAGATGTCGATACCGAATGATATTCCGGCACAAGAGGAAGGAGTTGGTCAAGCCAATATGGCTGAACCAGTTGGTCAACAAGCCATGGGCACCTTAACCCGCGAAATGGCCAGAGCATCGAGGGAGTTTATAGACATTCTCAGGGTTAAGAATCAAGTCCAGGCCCAAGTAGCTGAGGCAGGGCCGTCTTTTCTAAAGAGAAAGTTCTTTTGGTTGAATTCGGATAAGTTTTTGGGTGATCCCAAGGAGCCACTGAAGGCTAATGAGTGGCTAGAATAGATGGTGAAGACATTTGAGATGCTTGGCATTGAAGACGGGGGTTTGAGAGTAACCTTGGTGTCCTTCTAGCTGAAGGAAGACGCGGGTCAGTGATGGAAATATGCGCGAAGGCGCATTAGAGGGACTTGGGAGGCTTTTGTCGACATCTTCCAGGACAAGTACTTACCTGTTATAGTAAGGGAGAAGTTGAGGGATCAATTCTCCAAGTTGGTGCAATTGAACATGCCGGTAGCCGAGTTTAAGGCCATATTCACTAGTTTGTCGAGATTTGCACCGGAGTTAGTGGCGACCGAGGAACGCTGTTGTCTGGAGTTCGAGAAGCAGTTAAGGACCGGGCTCGTGTTTAGAGTGGCCGGATCCATGATTAGAGATTATGGGCGCCTTGTGAAGGTGGCGGCCCATCTCGAGACTATCATGCAGATGGAGGAGAAGAGAATAAGGGGCTTCAGGATGAGTCAAGATAATCAGAGGGACAGTAAGAGACAGAGGGGTTCTAACCCCCAGTTGTTCCAGGGAACTCAGTCGAGGTCCACTTTCCCAGTACCAAGTTCAGGTTCTGGAAGAGGTGGTCAGGGTGATGTAACTTGTTTCAAATGTGGCCAGTTAGGCCACAAGTCTTCAGCTTTCCCACAGAGGGGAGGAGGGCAGTGAGCAGCATCGTCTTTGGCCTGTTCACAGGGCTAAGGTCAAAGGAGAGGCCAACCGCTCACTTGTTATCAGTCTGGGTAGATGGGGCACTTGAAGAGGTTTTGCCCACAATTGGGTGGCATATCTCATGCGTCTGGTTCGAGGCAAACACAGAGTCACCAGCCTATACAATCAGCACAGGCCTCGAGGGCTAATCAACGAGCCTCTTCGGCTCAGTCAGTGCATCAAACTTATACTCCGAGGGGTGAACAGGTTGAGCAGAGACCTACGGGGCATGTGTATGCTGTTACAGCACCGGATCTTGTACCTACTCCTTCAGTAGTGAGAGGTACCTTCTTGTTTTGTAATTCAGTTGCTAATGTGTTGATTGATACGAGTGCATCCTATTCTTTTATCTCGTCTACATTTGCATCGATTTTAGGGTTAGAGTTGGCATAATTAGCATCTCCTATTTGTATAGAGTCACCTATTAATGGTGAGGTTATTTTGAAACACGAATGTCGGGATTGTGACATCGAGGTTGCAGGTCATCGATTACCTTTTGCATTTGTATTGCTTGACATGTTTAGTTTTGATGTTATTTTGGGTATAGACTAGTTATCATCATATCGGGCTGTTATAGATTATTACCGTCAGAGGCTGACTGTATTTACCTTGAGTGGTGATTGCTGTTATTTCTTGGGGGACTAGGTGGATAAAGTCTTATCACTGGTATATGATTTGCGTGGGCGGAGTGAACTTAGTTGTCTTCTTTCTAGCTTTTTGAGTGGTGAGTGTGATGAAGTTCGGGTTGGGCTGCCAAGAGTGGTCTGTGAATATCCCGATGTCTTTCCTAAGGACCTTACTAGTTTACCACCTCATTGAGAGATCAAATTCTCTATTGATTTAGTGTCTGGCATGGCAATGATTTCTATGGCACTATATCGGTTTGCATTAGCTGAGTTGAGTGAGTTGAAGATCCAACTCCAGGAATTATTAGATAAGGGTTTTATTCGCCCTAGTACTTCGCCTTAGGGAGCACCGGCTCGCTTTGCTAAAAAGAAAGATGGAGCGTTGCAACTTTGTATTGATTATCGGAAGTTAAAATGAGTAACTGTTAAGAACAAGTATCCAATGCCTCATATAGATGACCTATTTGATCAGTTGAAAGGGCCTTGTTGTTTCTCTAAAATAGACCTGAGATCGGGTTATCACCAGTTGAGAGTAAGGGTGGAGGATATCTCGAAGATGGCATTCCGTACATGGTATGGCCATTACGAGTTTTTAGTGATGCCTTTTGGGCTAACCAATGCCCCGACTGTGTTTATGGATTTGATAACTAAATCTTCCAAGAGTTCTTAGACCATTTTGTGGTTGTCTTTGTGGACGACATCTTGATTTACTCACCCTCTGAGGAGGAGCACAAAGAACACTTGCGAGTGGTGCTTGAGTTGCTTAGAGCTAGGGCTGCAAACGAGCCGAGCCGAGCCGAGCTTTAGTGTGTTTGGGCTTGTTTATTAAGATTTTAACGAGCTCGAGCTCGAGCTCGAGCTGAATAAAAATTTAACGAACCGAGCTCGAGCCGAGTTGGCTTAGGCTCGACTCGAGCTCGAGCCTGTTCACGAGCCAAAAAATTTATAAATTCATACTTGCATGTGAGACTAAAGTTACAATTAAAACATTGATTATACAATTATATATACAATATATATAAACATACTAAAAAAAAAGTCCATATTTTACTAAAATAATAATATCTACTACCACTATTATACAAATATACTACCTATAGTTAAGTATTATTTACATTTATATTTTTTAAATATATAAATAGCATATTTCTCTTTTTTTTATGCATAATTTTATATTATTTAATATATAAATAATAAATATTAAACGAGGCAGCTAACGAGCCGAGCTTACGAGCCGAGCTTTAGACTGTTTGGGCTTGTTTATTAAAAATTTAACGAGCTCGAGCTCGAGCTCGAACGGCAAAAAAAATTAACGAACCGAGTTCGAACGAGCTCTTACCGAGCCGAGCTCGAGCTTGTTCATGAACGGCTCTGTTCATTTGCAGCCCTACTTAGAGCCCATAAACTGTATGCTAAGTTTGGGAAGTGTGAATTCTGGTTGAAAGAGGTTAAGTTCTTAGGGCATGTGGTGTTCGGGGAAGGGGTGACAGTAGACTCATCCAAGATAGAGGCAGTGCAAGATTGGGCACAACGTAAGAATGCTTTCGAGATCTGTAATTTTTTGGGGTTAGCCGAGTATTACCGTTGGTTTATGAAAGATTTCTCTAGGCTAGCCACACATTTGACTAGATTGACGAGGAAATGGATCAAATTTGTGTGGAGTGAAAATTATGAGAAGTCATTCTAAGAACTTAAGGTTAGACTTACCACTGCTCCAGTCTTGATTATTCCGGAGAGGGGTTTGGGCTATTCAGTATACTGTGATGCTTCACGGGACGGTTTGGGTTGTGTTTTGATGCAAAATGGAAAGGTAGTAGCTTATGGTTCACGACAGTTGAAAACTTATGAAAGGAATTACTCTACTCACGATTTAGAGTTAGCAGCAGTGATTTTTGCCTTGAAGATTTGGAGGCGTTATTTGTATGGAGAGAGATTTGAGGTGTTTTCTGATCACAAGAGTCTGAAATATCTATTTACACAGAAGGACTTGAACTTGAGGCAGAGAAGGTGGATGGAGTTCATAGAGGATTATGATTTTGAGTTGCATTATCATCTCGGGAAGGCTAATGTTGCGGTCGATGCGTTGGGCAGGAAGTCAATTAGCAATGTAGCTTGTATCGTCATCCGAAAATGGGTAATGTTCGGTACTCTTGGTGAGTTTGACTTGTGCCTGGGTGAGTCTATTGAGTCTACAACCTTATTTTCAATGGTTGCACAACCTACACTTGTGAATCGAGTGTTAGAAGCGCAAAAGGGTGACCTTGAGGTAGAATCCCTCCAGGAGAAGATCTTCAATGGGAAGGTAGAGAAGGGCTTGACTGTGTATCCCGACCAGGGTGTGAGATACCATGACTGCTTGTTCGTGCCAGAGTCTTGCTGAGAGGAAGTACTATGAGAGTTTTACCATTCGCGCCTTGCGGTGCATCCGGGAAGCACAAAGATGTATCATGATCTTAGTTACCAGTTTTAGTGGAGGGATATAAAGAAGGATGTAGTCGTGTTTGTATCGAAGTGCCTTACTTGTCAGCAAGTGAAGGCCGAGCATCAGAGGCCAGCGGGTTTGTTGCAACCCTTGCCTATAGCCGAGTGGAAGTGGGATCATGTCACAATGGATTTTGTTGTGGGCCTTTTGAGAACTCAACGGGGTAGTGATGCCATTTGGGTGGTAGTTGACCAATTAACCACGTCGGCGCACTTTATAGCTATACGAGTAAACGATTCGGTAGACTATCTTGCCGATCTTTATATTAGGGACATCGTGAGGTTGCACAGAGTCATTGTGACGATTATTTCGGATAGAGATCCCCGTTTCACAACTCAGTTGTGGCAGAGTTTACAGTGTGCCTTGGGCACTAGATTGACCTTTAGCACCGCGTATCACCCTCAGACTGACGGGCAGTCTGAGTGTACCATCCAAATCCTTGAAGATATGCTGTGAGGCTGTGTCCTTGATTTTAAGGGGTCGTGGGAGAGACAATTACCCTTAGTGGAGTTTTCTTATAACAATAGCTTCCAGTTGAGTATTGACATGGCACCATTTGAGGCCTTGTATGGCCGACCGTATAGATCTCTAGTGCGTTGGGCCGAAGTGGGTGATGCACCTTTGTTGGGCCCAAAGTTAGTTCGGGAAACGACGAAAAAAGTGACACTTATTCGTAAGAGGTTGGTTACAGATCAGAGTCGTCAGAAAAGCTATGCTGACCATAGGAGGAGACCTTTGTCTTTTAAGGTGGGAGATCATATCTTTTTGAAGATATTACCTAGGCGAGGTCTTATGAGATTTGGGAACAGTGGGAACTTATCCCCTTGGTTTATTGGCCCTTTTGAGATCCTTGAACGGATTGGAGAGGTTGCCTACCGTTTGGCATTGCTACCACAACCTTTTGGAGTGCATAATGTATTTCATATTAGGATGCTTCAAAAGTATTAGCCGAATCCATCGCATGTGTTGGATTGGACCGACTTAGAGGTAAATGAGGATGCCTCGTATGAGGAGAGACTAGTGAGAGTCTTGGATAGACAGGACCAAGTCTTGCGAGGAAAGACAATTCCCTTGGTCAAAGTATTGTGGAAACATCACGGGGTTGAGAAAGCAACTTGGGAGAATGAATTGGAAATCCATGAGAAATATTCGGATTTATTTGTTGATGTTTGAGCATATATTGAGATTTTAGTTTTGTTCATGAACTGTAAAGTCATTGTATATGTTTTGAACTATGAGAACATTGTATATGTTGAATATGTTTCAGAAACACAAGCTTAATATGAACATTGTATATGTTGTTTAAGTTTTGGAAATGCGAATTTGTCATAAACATTGAATATGTTTTGGAAATATGAGATATACGTGTTGAAATTGGTTAAAACTACGGGAGATGCATATTGGTAATATATGTTGAGATGTATATTGTGGATTTGTTCATCATGTGGAGGGATTGAATGACCGGTAGATGGGTCATAGTGTTGAGAATTGATTTGTAATCATTTTGGAAATTGGCTAAACATGACTTTGAAACATGATTGATAATTTCGGGGACGAAATTCTTTAAGGAGGGAAGGTTATAGCGATCTCAGTTTTGACCCCACTATTGTTGCATTCCGGACTCGAGTTTCATGGTTTAATATTGTTATCCATGTATTTTCTTCCTTCCACTCTTTAAGTTTGAGTATTGGCATGTTTTGGGTGTGTTTGGAACAAGTTGGTTGCTAGTTGGTCTAGATTGAGGTTGCCTAGATTTTGGCTTCTTCGCTCGAGCGAAGCTTTTTACACTCGAGCGAGCTTTGTGATCTCCCAGTATTTTTGGCCTATAGAGATTCTGGGAGGGTGTTGTTGTTCGCTCGAGCGAGAACTCTTGTGCTCGAGCAACAGTCTTCTGTCTGCAAGACTTCTGGGAATTTGTATTCGATGCTCGAGCGACGCTTCTTGCGCTCAAGCGAGGATATTTATTGTCTCTGGTTGCTCGAGCGACAACTCCTTAGCTCGAGCGAGCCTCGCGTATATCAGTTTGCAGCAGCTCTTTTTTACATCACTTTTTAGTATCTTTCCACTCAAAAACCCTAGATTAGCTCTTTCTCTCTCTAAAATCCGACTTCTCTCTACAAATCCCCTAGGATCTGAGGGTCTCTCTACGCTACTTCCTTTGATAAAAAGATAGAGCCTCTCATGTGCTTCCATTTGATCCGAATAAAGTCGAGTTTGGGCGTCTTTGAAGTTTCTCCACTTCTCCTTTGGGCATCTACACTTGAGGTAGGGATATTCTATACCTTGATATGATCATTAACCTAGTTATTTGTTGTCTTGTATAAATGGTGAAATTTTGGGGATATTTGAGTAAACCTAGGGTTTGGATTCAAATTAAAAGGAGGCGTTTCTATGTTGTGTTACATAAATGATTATAGGGTTTTGGATATGAGGTTATCTGCTATTGAAATAGTTGATTTTGACTTTTGGGTCAATTTTTGAAAATATTGGGAGTTTTGCCCTAAAATGTTTAGAATAATTATTTTGTATAAATACTGAAATTGATATGAGGAATGTGAAATTTGGAGGATGTATGAATGAATGGTGTATTTGGATTTGTTTAATCACTCACCTATGGAAATTTGATGAATTATCTGTTGTAAAGATTGAATATTTGTTTAGAAATATCTATATTGGGCTATCGGTGGAGGATAGCTATGATTGTTGTAGAAATTGCATAAGGATTAGGTGGACTGAAACTAATCATTTAAATTGTGTCATTGAATATGATGGTATATCAAGGCATTGAATATGTATAATTGATAATCATTGAATATGACGGTGTTTTTAAATGCATTGTATATGTATAATGTGTTGGGAGGAGAAAGAGGATGTACTCCATGTTTTGGGAGGAGATAAGGGATGGATTCCATTGAAATTAAGTTGGCCGGAGTGTTTAGGGTGAAAGTCCCAAAATCATATATATACATGGGTGTCAATCCCACGAACGAAATTTTCATAAAATGACAAGATTGAAGTGCTTGTATGATAGTTATGTTAATTGAGAACCACTGAGTTGTAGTCTCAGTTGGGTTATTTGGAGAATTATAGATTTGGCCTATGAATTGAAATGGAGTGAATTAACTTGAAGTGAATGAATGGGAATGGATTGAGATGTGAATATCGGTACCATGTGGTCATGTGAAGAATGTGCATTTTTCATAAATATTGAATATATCTCTTACACTTATATCTTAGTTAAACCTCATATATTGTGTTAGATTGCTTCTATTGGGCTTTGGCTCACCCTACTTGGGAAACCATTTTCAGGTACCGGTGACATGCTTCCTCCAAAGACGTAGCTTAGGAGGACATAGGAGCTGGAAGCTCTATTTTGTTATTTATGTGTTCAAATGTTTATTCAAGCTAAGGGCTTTATATGTACAGAGGTTATGACTCTTTCTTTTGTTGTAACCAAGCAATGTCTTGGAAAGATGTAAGCCCGTAGGGCATTTATTTTGTTGTTGTTAGCTGGTATTACATGTTATAGATTCAGGATGAACATTTATGAATGTATATTACACGTATTATCTTTTGTAATATGAACTCTGATGAATGAAAGTATACCAATTCTATTATGTTCACTTCTCTTAAAAGTTGGATTATTTGTATTATTTTAGGGGCGTTACAATATACACATGCGCCCACTGCTCTCTTTTTCTCCAAGCTCTTTCATCCACTCATTCTCTTGCAAGTTGTATTTATCAATCAAAGAATTCTGAGCTTCAATTAATTCATGCTCATTCTTGTAGTTATAAATGCAAGCTTTTAAATCGCTACTAAATTTTGAACCACTCTTGAACAAATAACCTAAATGCTTCAAAGCATTTTGCATTAGGTGAAAAGTGCACAACCCATGAAAAACCTCAGGCATGATTTGTGAAATTGCCTTACCCATTGCTTGATCTTGGTCTGTGAAAAAACTAATAGGCTTTTTTCTCAACATTGCATCCAAAAAAGTTTCACATAACCATTCAAATGACTCTGTAGTTTGATCATATAATAATGCTGCACCAAAAATCACTGTCATTCTAAAGTGGTTAAAGCCATAAAATAAAGCAAGTGAACGATACTCCTTATTTGTTTGAAAAGTTGTGTCGAATGACACTGCATCACTGAAAAGCCCATAATCTATTATCATCTAATGATCAGCCCAAAAAATATTACTAATCGTCTTATCTACATCCAACTGAATGACATAATAAAAATATGGATTTTCTGTCACTTGCTATTGGAAATATCTTAACAAACTCCCTACTTCACCATACTGCACTTTTTGCACGTAAGTAGGTTTTCTGGTCCTCCCGCGTAAACCCTACAAATTCCTTCCCTCCTACTATAGCACCAATAAGATCATGTGAAGCCTTCAGAGATGTTCCATTCTCATAAGCTATATCAATATTTATACCCTAAGTATCACATACCTTTCTCTGAGATGGCATCAAATGAGTACATTAAGGAAGATGCAAAGGGTGGTTATGGTTGTTATCAAACTTTGACACAACCCACTTCGACAAGTCCCGCTTAAAACATATATGCATGAATGCATTACAATTTGTTCTTGTCTCACTTCAAGATTTTTTATCATCATGTACCATTTATCTTTTTCCCTCTCTCTCTCTCTCCCTATAACAAACAAACTTTCTACTAGTCATAACATCATCTTTCTTGTTTTTGATACAATAATCTCTTCTAATACTAAACCCCACAATTCTTTTGTATTTATTATAAAACTCATGTGCAGCTGCTTCTAATGGAAACTCTCTACCCAGATATGGTGATTTATCCTTGGCCAACTCTCCCATTTCTTCGATGTATCCCTCAAGTCCACCATCATTCATTATATCATCCTCTATTTCAACACAAACAAATATGAAGAAAAAAAAAATTAAACGAAACAAGAATCTGAGTAAAAAAGTTATTAATTAATGCTGAGTAATTAAACAATTCAATGAAATCTAATAAATCAATTAATAATGTAAATTAATTAAAAGGATATGGGAGAGGAAAAAAAAGATGTGTAATTTGTACAGTAGTACTGGAAATTTATTGTGTCTAAGTAGATTATACTATACAATTGCAAAATTATATTAGAATTAGTATATTATATAATATAGGGAATCTTTTGGTAGACAAGCTTAAAGATGTGAATCATATGCCCTCTTATTATATAAATTTTTTATATATGTTTCGTATTTTTGTCACAAATGTTATATAATTTTTTATTGAGTTATGACAATTTATGATTAAAAAATAAAATTCGTATTTTGTAGTAAGGTTATAGATATTTTTATTGAAACTTTTTTTACATAACATTGTTTTAAAAATGTGTAATATTTCCACAAAAATACATAACATTGCTATAAAAAAAAAATTATGAATTACAAATTATCATAACTCCTTAAAAAAATTATATAACATCTATACAAAAATACATAACATATACAAAACAAATTACATAATAATAAAATTTTCTTATAATGTACAATTGTGTTTCTCAATTCATTCACAGAAAACAAACCAAACCATTATACTTGTTAAACCCATTAACACACTGTACAAAATAAAATACAAAACATATATACACATATAATATATACATATATAGATACACATACTAGTTTGTTGAATAATAATGGTCTGTAAATCTGGCAGAAGGATGGTGAAGTAAAGACAGAGAACATTATTCAATCTATTTGAGAAAAGACAAAAATGTATTTAAAAAATAAAAAAACTAACTTTTCTACTCCATGTAAAGTAGAGACCTTTTGCTTGAGGGGGTTAAAGAAGACGACGACAGCTAGGTTGATTGTTTTGTTATAATACAATAAGAATTAATGAAACCCTTACATATAAAAAAATAAAAACATAAAAAAAAGAAAGAAAGAAAGAAAGAAACGGTGCCGTTTCAATTCATAATAAATATGACAGGGAGTGATCCACCGGAGGGAATATTACAAATTATTTTAATAACATAACTACTTAACAAGGGCACTAAAGAGACATTATTAAGATCATTTATATCATATCAATATTGGTAACACATAACTACGTAATATTTTTTTATCACAAATTATTGTTATGATTTATATCATATCAATCATAACATAATCACTTAACAAGGGCGCTAAGGAAGCATAAAATCCTCCCAATAAATTCTACCATCATAAAAAATTGAAAAGGCTATAAATGTATCAAACTATTATTTTCTTCAACTCCCTCTACATTTTAGCACTAGTATATACCCGTGTCTAAAGGTACTTTATAATTAATAATGAGATCAAAATATAATTGACAATAAAATTATTAAGTTAAAAAGTAACTTATCGAATTTATTGCTAAAAATAATGTGAAAATACAAATACAAGTTCGATTAGTTATCCAGAAATAAAAACATGTTATCTTTGTCACTGAGGTGTGCTTTTTCAGTCTTTAAACAAATCACACCATCCCAATTATCTCTCTTATCTCTACTTGTGAAAAGATTACATTTTAATAGTAAAACTAAGCTTTTTTTTTTTTTTTGTTAACAGAACCCAATTTAAATTTTGAATTCAAATTTGTTCACCAAAGAAAAAAACATTTTCCAAAAAAAATCTTCCAATTATATTTTGATCTCATCATTAAACATAAATATTTCTAATGATGTTTTGTCTCTTAATAACCAAACAACTTCAAATTATTTATTTATTTATTTAAATTTTGAATTCAACTTTGTAAACTAAAAAAAAAAATTCACAAATATTTTTTAACATGACTATAATCAAACTCAGCAGCACTAGCCAGCACACAAAGCAAATGAAAAGGCAAAAAAAAAAAAAGAAGACCAATTTCACATGCCCTTTACCTCTAAATTCGTCTTTTTTTTTTTTTTTTTTTGTGGTTAACCTTTCCTATACTAACTACAAAAACCCATGTCTAGGGCATGCTCTTCACTTTCAAGAGCATAAAAGGCATGCCCGGGTTATAGAAAAAAAATAAATAAATAATGTTTGGTTTTTCACTCCTCTTCCTTTCTGTCTCTACCTCTCTCTCCCAACCCCTCCAATTCCAAACCCTCCTCCTACAATTTCTTCCAAAACCACAATCTCTCTCATGGATAACAACCCAAGATTCAAAAACTCATTGTTAATTAGAATCTGAAATCACTCTCTCCGTACAATTACACCACCCTCACCGACAACAACCCTCTCCGAAACTACCCTCACTGGCACCACAGAATGCCTCTTTTACGTCACCTTCAACACGATGTAGTAGGGCCAAAAACCTTATCCACGGCTATCTATGGCAACACTACCAAGGGTCGCGACTTCAGCAAGTATCATATGGCGACAATTCGTTTGGATCCAGTGCTCTCCATGCCGAAAATGCTACACTCAGACCGACTCAATCTTCAATCTGACCAAATTGACTCGCCGAAAATGCTACACTTGGTGCGAGCTGAAGGGATTGCACCAAGCTTCTAGCTTGTTTAACAAGCTTGATGTTTGGAATTCTATATAAGGGAGCCTCCTCCCTCTTGTCTCAGGCTGAGAATTTTGCATTAGAGCTATATATATCCCTCTATCTCTATACTTCTTCATTTCTCTCTATATTTGTGCTTAAAAGTACCATTTCTTCACACTTTTGCACACAAACACCTAGTGAAACACCTTTGCTTTGGAGTTGAGGCACCTTGAAGCCGGTTTTGGAGTTTTTGGATTGCTTTTGGTCCAAAAAAGTTGCTGGAATTGCTGCTTTGTCCTTGTTCTTCAAGGGTAAGAAACTAGCTCTTTAAAGCTTTATTTTTTATTAAGTCTTTGGCCCTATTTACATGATGTTTTAGGCCTAACTTTAAACTTCACAAAGCTTTATTTGCAAGTGTTTAAGATGTTGGTTTAAGGCCTCTTTGGTGTTGGGGGTAGTCTACTCCCTTTTGTGCCTTATTTTGCTTTGTTTTGTGCCACCTCTTTAGGCCTTTGAGATCACCTTTGTTTGGCCTCTTCACCACTGAATTCTAGAGGAATTTCAGTGGTGGAAAGTGTGTTTTAAGGCCCTAAATGGGTGGGAGTTGTCTCCCCCTCCTTTTCTCATGTGTGCTTATGTTGATGGCTCACCAAGTTAGCATGTTTTTTTACCTCCTTGAGGCCCCATCGTAGCATGTCTTAGGCCTTATTTTAGCATGGCATAACACTGTTTTGGGTTGGTTTGGTTATCTCTTGCATGCTCCTTGCACTTGTAGTGCAATTCCACTCACTAGCCTAACATGCATCATGCTTTGGACCATCATTCTAGCATATTTTTGGCTCCACTCCAACAAGATTTTACTCATATTTTGCCATGCTTAAGCTCTTTTTAAATTTGTTTTGGTCATGCATGCCTTGCTTTGTATAGCCATAGTGTAATCCTGCTCACTACCTTTGAGTTTTCAAGTCACTGGCATGCATTGCTTGGGCTATTTGCATGATTTAGCATCATTTGATATGTGATTTTAGTGTATTTAGTGTGGTCATACTCTCCCATGCTTCACTCTTTCAATGCTTTTGAAGGGTTGTGCCTTATGCCTTAAACATGTGCCAATATTTATGCCATCTTGCCTATGCTTTTGGGCTACCATATCAATGTATTTTTGGTGTTATTTTGCCATGATACAACTCTGTTTTTGATTGGTTAGAGCATCCCTCATTTGCTTCTTACACTTGTAGTGTAATCATGCTCATTGGCCTAGTGTACTTGGTGTTTTGGCCCTTCATGCTAGCTTGTCTTGGCTATACTCCATCCATGTTTTAGCATTATTTTGACATGCTTTAGGACTGTTTTAGGTGTTCTTGGCCTTTTGGGGCTTGCTTTGTATAGCTATAGTGCAAGTGCCTATGCTACCTTTAAGCTTTGAGTCTCCTAGCATGCTTCATTTGTGACATGTGCATGATTTGGCATCATTTAACATGTTATTTTAGAGCATATAGTATCACCATGTTCTCACTTCCTTCACTCTGTGAATGCTTTTAAGAGTTATGCCTTTGTGCCTTGCTTATGGGCCAATGCGTATGCATGCTTGTCTAGGCTTTTGAGCTCCCATCCCAGCATGTTTTGGTCTTTTTTTTTTTTTTACCTAATTGAGCTCTGTCTATGTTTGGTTCAATCATTTGTGCCATGTCTTGCATGCCTCTTGTGCAGTCCCCTTTAGTAGCCTTATGCCTTAGGCCTTCTAGCATGCTATGCTTGTGTTGTTTGGATGATTTGGCATCGTTTCACACGTGATTTCAGTGCATATAGTGTAGCTACACTCTTACATTTGTCATTTGTTAATCATGTTTGAGAGTTGTGCTCTTATGCTTAGTTAATGAGCCATTGCATGAGCACCACCATCTTGCCTTTCATACCATCATTTCAGAGCATTTTGGCCTTTGTTTTGGCATGCATGAAGTCAGTTTGGTCCATTGAGCATTGCATTACATACCCTTTGTGTTGTATCATTCACTAGCTTTCATGCTTAAGGACTCTAACTTGACATGCTCATGTTGTTTACATGTTGTTTGGAATGTTGTTGCACTGCATTGCGTTTGGACTAAAAGTTAATCCAAACACAAGAAACGAGGGACGTTTCATACTTGTAGTGATGAAACGTGCCTCATTTCTCGGTCGCTGACCCTCTTGATCAAGCATGATAGAGGTGGATGCCCTTATTTGTTATTTGTGCATTCATTGACATTGAATTGTGCAAACTTGGCTTCTTGGCCATTGTGCATTGCGATGCTCGGTTGGTGGCCCGAGAGTCGAGAACCGCACTCCCTTGAGCTTGAGAAATGATAGAGAGGGTAGTTGTGCACACATACCTTGCAAATACACTGCTGTGCCCCTTCTTGTTCTCTGTTGCAGCAAAACTAGAGTATGGCAGAATTTCTGGTCGGATCAAGAAAAGTAGCCGACCAACCACTTTTACGGTCTCTGACAAACTTTTACAGTCTCTGGTGGTCTACACCACCCTTTTTTGGTCGGCAGCCCGCCTGGAGGTCTCTATGTTGGAATAGAAGCTATCTGGAGGTTTGTGCAGTGTTCTGAGATCAAATGCTAACAGAGACAAGTCTGGGCATCGCAATGGATTTCCGAGCGAGAAACCAAGTGCATGCATTGTTCAACTTTCCATAGCAGAGCTGAGTAGTGTAGTTTAATGCTTACTTGATAATTAGCATGTTTATGTAATTTAATTAATTTGTTAATTAGTTAAAGTGATGTAATAATTAGTTGTAGCTAGTTATTTAATTTGTTGCGTAATAACTAGTTTAATTAGATCAATTAGATTAGTTAGATAGCTTAGCTTAGTGTAGCTAGCTTAGCTTATTCTTTTGGACCCTCCGTCGAGAGGGCAAATGTTGTAATAAGTGTGTGTGTGTGGTGCATGTCTTCCAACCCTTTTTCTTTCTCCCTTTTACTTATCAGCTTTCGATAGTTAGTTTTAGGGCATATTTCAATTAGTATCCTTATGCTTGCATGTGTGCATCTATTCATTTGTCTTGCATGCACCGGGCTCGGCGCATCATACAAACTGCATTGTATTTCAATACCAATATGAATATATGTTATCTAGTTGCATTCACATGACATTCTAGATAGCCGAGCCTATTTTAGTTGCATTTTTGCATGTGTTGCATTAGGCATCTTAACATAAACTAGGATCATACATGATTTCTAACTAGTGTTCTGTTTTGGCTCGGAGTACACTATTAGTGTTTATGCTTTAGCATCCTTACATGTGTGTAAGTGACAGCCATGATAGCATGCTTGCCATGAGGCTATGTGCTTATGTGTTTAAATGCATGAATGCCTGTGGATGAAGGTTTGATTGCCTGAATTGGAACAACTCGATGATTGTAAGTTTCAAGCCCACTTGAAGTGGCAAAATCATGTTTTTCTAAGCCCACTTGAGGGTGGCAAATCCGTGCTTTAGCCTACTTGCAAGTAGCACTTTCAAACCACTTTAAAAAACAAACATGAGTTGTTTTGTTCCAATCCGCGTGATTGAGTCTATACTTGTATGTTGTGCGCATCATATAGTAAGGTTAACTAATTAACTGGAAAAAGAACACATGCGTTTTCAAAATAACATATCACGTTAGTAGAGGCCGATCCTTTGATCGGGCGAGCAGGGGTGCTCATTTCAGGACCTTCCCCTCTCGTACCCAAGTTCCCGAGCCGAGGCAACTTTGGTGATGACGGACACGTGGCCTTAGGCACGAGTCAGGGTTTCCTAAATTTTCCAAAAACAAAATATTTAGGTGGCGACTCTGAAATCTAGCAAAGCAGTCCATGTTTGGCGCTTTTTTATTCAAAATTGATTTTTCAAAACCAATTGTCGGATTTGGACTCTTTGGTGATTTATCAGTCTTACATTGCACTTTGTGAGATTAAATTCAGAACTGTGACAGGAGTCCGAACTGTAGTAACATGAACCAATCCGCGCCCTCTCTGAAAGGGGGGCGTGCGGAGGAAGTTCGAGCGGTGTACAAATGCATTACTATAGATATATATATATATACATCAAGGTTTCACAAGTTTGTCAAAATACAACTAGAAGAGGGAAGGCATTCCCATCAGCAACGGATATAACACCAGTGACAACCGACCACGACATGTGAGTGATTTTCAAAAAGGTATTCACCGGCTACCCAATGCTTCAATAGATGGGAACCTCGCCAAGAGGCACAAAAGGTAGCTTGACCAAAATGGAGGCAAGATCGCCGACACTACATCCCCTCCTGAACTGGATCACCTACATATATATATATATATATCAAAACGTAAGCTAGAGCCCAGTGAATAACAACAGTGTAAAGAGGTTCTGAATGATGTTCTTACTAAAAAGCAAAACCATAAACTTAACAGATTCTTATTTCATACAGGAACATAAATGTTTACGTGGTACATCCTATAGCAAGCTAGTTCAGACGGTCTTGAAGACTGAACATGCAATTGCCTTGCTAGTGTGATGTTTCTAGGACATGTGATAGATAAAGATGGCCTTTCTATTGATCCACAAAAGATAGAGGCAATTATGAATTGGCCTAGATCGACAAATGTCACAGAAGTCCGCAATTTCTTGGGTTTAGCTGGGTATTACCATAGATTTGTGAAAGACTTCTCAAAAATTTCCTTGCCACTTACTCAGTTGCCGCAAAATGGGGTACCATTCGAATGGACTGAACAGAGAGAATCAGCTTTTCAAGAATTGAAGACAAGACTTGTGACAGCACCGATTCTCACCTTACCTTCCGGCACAGATGGCTTTACAGGCTGAACAGAGAATCAACCTCTTATAAAGGCTTGGGGTGCATGTTGATGCAAAATGGAAAGGTAATTGCCAATGCTTCCCATCAGTTAACACCGCATGAGAAGAGTTACCCAACTCATGATTTAAAACTGGCTGTAGTGATTTTTGCATTAAAAATTTGGCGCCATTATCTATATGGGGCAACATGTGAAGTGTATACGGATCACAAAAGTCTTAAATACTTATTTACCTAGAAAGAATTAAATATGAGACAATGTAGATGGTTGGAATTGCTTAAAGATTATGATTTACAAATCTTATACCATCCAGGAAAAGCTAACGCCGTTGCCGATGCTCTTAGTCGGAAATCCCTTGGAAATGTAGCTTGATTACTCACCAGACAGGAGATCTTGCTACAGGAACCGACAATCCTTGAAGAGATCAAAGAAAAACAATTGCAAGATGATGTCCTCAAAAGAATAGTGGATAAACGGGATTCCAAACCAAAATTGGGTTTCAGTTTTGAGAGTGATATACTCAAATTTCAGGGAAGGTGGTGTGTGCCAAATGATAGTGATTTGAAAAGACGAATTCTGCAAGAAGCCCACAATTCAAAGTTCTCTATCCATCCATCCGGGAAACACAAAAATGTGTCAAGACATAAAGAAGAATTTTTGGTGGCCGGGAATGAAAAGAGAAATTGTAGAATTTGTGTCCAAATGTTTACAATGCCAACAAGTTAAAGCAGAACATTAGCGACCTGCGAGACTACTTCAACCGTTACCGATCCCGGAGTGGAAATGGGAACATTTTACAATGGATTTCATTATTTGATTGCCTAGCTCCAGTAGAGGTATGGATTCCAATTGGGTAATTGTTGACCGATTAACAAAATTTGCTCATTTCTTACCTGTCAAAATGACGTATAACGTGGATAAATTGGCTGCATTCTATATGGCTTTCAAGTCACAATATTAAAACTTGCAATGGAGGAAGACACAAGAAGTATGCATGTGGAAGCTCTATACTTCAAAAAGCCATATAAATGCATTCATGAGCAAGTGAATACCTATGGAAGATGACATATATAACAAGGTTTCAAGCTATCTCCTACAAATTCCCCTTCTTAGGGTTTTAACCTCAACCCTCACCACACAACTTTCTTAAAAACTAGAAATCCATGATTTCAAGCACAAAAATAACTTAGATTCAAGAAATGGAAAAGAATTTTACCTTCAAGGGTTAATTGTTTTTCACTAATCTTTCTCTTTTCCTTCTTGTTCTCCTCCAAAGCTCTAGAACTCTCTCTCTCTCTCTCTTAGGTTATGTCTCTCTCTTCCCACTTGATTTCATTTAAGTTCAAACATATATATAAATATCTAACTTACTTGACTTGGATTAATTAAATTGCAACCCTTGCAATTAAATTATTTCTTACTATACCCTAGGTTAACTTAACCCTGATTTATCTAATTAAGGTGAATTAGACTCTAACCACCTAGTCCATAATTTAATTTGTAACCTTACATACAGGTCTTTTTCATAAATTAACGTATCTGTCAAACAGAACATATATGGCACATATTTAGCACATAGATAAACATCAAAGTCACATAGAAACACACAATGAGGGTAAACAACAAAATTAACAGTTAAATAGGGAAACAGGTGTTACAAACTGTCAGATGTGTCTCTACTAGGTATTGTACAACAACGATTCATTCACGATGGGCGGTTTCTTAATCAAAATGTTGACGTTTCGAAGGACAAGAGTCCCCAACGTTGCTCTCGGATGCAGTCATGACAACGAAGGCTTGTTTGTTGACATCGCCGAGTTGTTGGGTTTGGGCTAAGGAAAGTGAGGCTGAAAGATAAGGGAAAGTGTTTAGTGAGGCTAGCAATGAAGAAGTGTAGTTGAGAGCCTTAAAAGAGATATGAGAATTTAGAGACAGTGAGAAGAGCCTGGAGAAGAGAGGGAGTGAATGTGTGTTTTGAAATTTAAAATCTTGAAAGTGCGGTTAAGAGAAAGAGAGATAGGAGAGTGTAGAGAGAGAATGGGGTGAGACGTAAGAGAGAAAGAGGAAGGGTGGGTGGGTGGATGCAAAGTTTTAGATGGTGATGTTAGATGTGAAGATGCTACTGTGACTGCACATGGTATAGTATCGGTTTTTTTTTTTTTTTTTTTTTTTTTTGGGCTTATTATTGTTGAATGGTATTGGCTTTTAAAAATATTCCTTGTAGCAAAAAATTTCATTAATTTTCTTATTAGTTTCATCTTTGACCAAAATATTACTGATTTTCCTATTGGTTATTAAAATATATTATATTTACAACCCATTTCTGAGTATTTGTTCAAAATCAAATAATGTTAGAAATTTTAAATTTTTAATACATATTTAATAATATAAACATGTATATAAATATATAAAAGTGTGTAAGAATATGTAACATGTGTATTAAAATTTTAAATTTTGAACATTATTTAATTTTTAACAATTCGTACCCTAGTTTTTTTAAATACAACCAATAAGAAAATCAACAATAATTTGGTTAATGTTTTTTGGGGAAATTATAAAAAATAATAATAATAATCCTAGGATTTGACCCTTATAACAAAATAAATCCTTAGATTTTAATTTGTCAATTTAAACCATAATATTTTGATTTATTTTCGATTTAAACTGTTTATCTATTTATATTAAGTAAAACTAACGAAAAAAATAGTATTTCAGCCATTAAATTTAACAAAAAAAAATGATATTTTAAACATTTTATGTATACATACATTAATTTTAATGGCTAAAATATACTTTTTATGTCGGTTAAAAAAATAGACAAATAATTTTGATTAAAAAAATAAGGGTTTAAATTAAAAAAAATTAAAACCACAAGATTTATTTTATTACCATGGTCAAACTCTAAGATTTTTTTTTTTTTTTTCAAACTGTAGTCAAACTTTGATCCAAGAGATACTTTTAAAAGTCCAATATCATTTTATACACACAAAAAAACAAAAATAAAAAAACAAAACAAAAAAAACAACATTAAAAAACAAACCAAAGACTCATTTCCGAATAAGAAAATTGCATTGGAAAAAGAAGTGCACTACACTTGAAACTTGGGAAAAGACTCAAAAAAAAAAAAAAGGGAGGATGATTGGGTGGGTAGATGAAAATACTCAAGAAAGGAGAGAAAAAGCGATATATTTTGGGAGGAAAACAAAAGTAAAGAAATCATCTTGACTCTTAAATTGTTAGATGAAATAATTTGAACCGTTGATTCAAAATGTATCTCTAATACAAAAGGAGAACGGAAGCAGGAGAAAAGGAATAATATGCACACAAAATATAAATAAACACACAAATGTAAGATAATAATTAACTTACGATGGTTTACTGAAATGAAGAAAGCAGCTCTTCCATATACATTGACAGCTTGAAAATAAATTTGCAGAAAATGAAATTACAGAGATAGGTTTGTTTTTGAAGTAAGGGAACTCTCAATTTTTTTTTTTTTTTTTTTTTTTTAAACTCTGTCTTCCGAATGACTAGGCTGACTAATTTATAAGCAAAACGAATCACTATGCAGCTTGTGACTGGCAAAGAGCATGATGAAGCACATGGGCACTGTTTGCAACTTTCGGTGACTGATGGATGCTTTTGACTGTAGTGACTTTGTCTGATTGATGAATAGTGAACAGTAAATTTGACTTTTTCGCTATTCATTGCTTTCGGTGGAGACATGTGACTGAGGAATCAATATAGATATGTATATCAGCAGCTTTTCTCAAAAGGAGAGTATTGATTGAAGCTAATAATTATAGCTATAATAATTCTGTTGACCATATCAAGCATATGGGTCCTGAGCATCTTGAAACTCAAGGTTCATAAGGATTCTGAGTAGTTGAACCTTCAGAAGAGTTTGAACTGTCTGAACCGTCTTTTGAATTATCTTGATCAGAGTCTGACTTGGCTTGGGCCATGATGAAACAAGCTATTTGGAGGAGCTTATCTTTGGATGACTTGGATTTGGACTTGACTTTCGGCTGAGCCTAGGATAAAGAGGCCTTAGACTTAGCTTTGGACTTTGTTTTATCATATTTGGGCTGTGCTGACTTGGGCTTGGAATAACTTGAAGATGGGCTTCCAAGATTGACTGCAGGAAGTTGGCTTCCTTGAGTTAATGGAGCAGTTGGGTTCTGCTAAGCTTTAACCATGGCAGGTGTTGGGGCATGAATGTTGACTGGAAATTCTGCCTGAACTTGTTCAATGATGCGTGGAACTTTGAAATTATCCCACCATTCAACAAAGTGTTGGCGAATGATTATGTCCTCAGAAATAGCATATTGCCATTTAAATATCCATGGAACCTTGTACTTGGATATGAAAATGAGCAAGATAGGGAATTTCTTTTGTTGTGGACTAAATGAAAAAACAGTAGAGAAATAGTGGACTTGTTCCCTCAGAATTAAAGGGAAAATGTCTATAATGGCGCCATACTGAGTCCACCATCGCAGAAACCAAGTGGGGAATGATCAAATTGGAGAAACCAAGAGTGACTATTTGACTCATTTTGGTATAAAAGGACTTTAAACCATGCATCAATATAGTCATAATAACTATATTGAATTAGATAACCAGGTAAATCTCGGAGTAAATAAGGAGAACCCCATTCAACTAGTGAAACTATATTGTGAATATATAAGGAATGGTAAACAATCTTTCTGGTGTAAGTTCAATCATAAATAGGTTTAATAACAATGGACTGGTGATTGAAAAGAATATCTTTATAGAAAGTGATGGACTTTTCTGGATGAAGAGGGACAAAATGCCATCCAGGAGGAAAATAGGATTTGACTAGATCAAGAACATTGGCATTTTTATGACTGGGTTCTTTAAAGAAAAGATTGGTGGTAGTGGATTGAACATAATCAGAACAAGCTGATTTAATAGGGTTAGGAGGATATGGAGTGACTACTTGACTGGATGAAGCAAATGGATCAGTAGTGAGGGCAGATGTATAACTAGGTTTAGGAATGTTACCAAGAATTTGGTAACAGTTAACTAATTCAGCAGGATGATATCTAGTGACTAATTCCAAAGGAGGAGGAACCAAAGGTTGACTAGATGGGACCAAGACTTTGGAAGGAGGCCGTGGACGAGACATCTGTGAAATAGAGGAATAGAAATTAGCATCCACCGAGGATATCTAATTGATCAGTATGAGAATGTAAACAATTAATATAATGAGCAAGTTGTTGTCGTGAGCTTTAATACGATGGTATTGAATGTACTGAGCCCGTTGTGTAATTGAATGGGTTGACTTAAGAAAAGCAAGGCGAGAAGCAGTATGTTTAACTAAGGATTTATAGTGTTTAATTTGGTGTTTGTGGTGAGAAATAGAGGGAATTGGCATTATCCACCCTGTAAAAATTCTCGTGTAAGAAAATCAAGAATAGAATTTTGACAACCAAGAATATATTCAATATCAAAATAAAAAATACTTAAAATAGATTGCCAACGAGCAAAAATTTGCTTACTAGCAAGATTTTGAACATTTTTTCTAAAATATATTTAGCAGATTTGTAATCAACACGAAGTAAAAATTTTTGATTTAAAATATCATCTTGAAATTTACTAATACATAAAACAGTAGATAAAATTTTTTGTTTAATAGTACTATAATTTTTTTGTGCTTTATTCCAGACACCAGAATGAAAGCAAACAATTTGTTCAGATGATTGAGGAGTGACTTTCTGGAGAAGGATGTCACCATAACCAATATCAGAGGCATCAGTTTGAATAATTTTGAATGAATTTTCAGTAGGAATACCAAGACATGGGAGAGACTTGACATATTGTTTGACTTGTTTAACAATAGCAGTATGGGTAAAAGACCAAGGAGGATGATTATCCTTTAAGCGATCAAATAATGGTTGACAGGTTTTCCTAAGGTCTTTGTAAAATTCAGCTATATAATTAAGTGATCCTAAAAAGCATTGTAATTGGGTTTTATCTAAAATTTCATCAAGAAATTTAGAAGCAAATTCAATTGAGCGACTAATAAGTAAAATTGTATTTTGGTGAATATCATATCCTAAAAACCGGACTTTGGTTTGAAACAATTTAATCTTAGGAGCAGATATGACTAGACCATGACTTTTAATGGTATAAAAGAAAGCAGCAAGATGTTTCCAATGTGCACTAAGGGATTTAGAGAAAATAAGAATATCATCGATATAAACGATAGAAAAATGGCTAAAAGGATTAAAAATGTCATTCATTATATTTTGAAATTCACTAGGAGCATTTTTTAATCCAAAAGGCATGATCATAATGTCCAAAAGGTGTAATGAAAGCAATTTTATATCTATCTTGAGAATGAATCTGGATTTGCCAAAATCCACTTTTTAAATCAAATTTACTAAAAATAACAACTTGACTAAGTCTTTTGATTAACTCTTTCTTATTAGGAATTGGATATCTAATCCATTCTAACACTTTATTTAATGGTTTATAATTAATGACTAATCGAGGGACACCTCTTTCTAATTCAGCATTTTTATTAACATAAAAAGCAGGACAAGACCATGGTGATTTACTAGGACTAATAATTTTATTTTTTAATAATTCATAGATTTTTTTTTTACACATTTCAACTAATTCATGATTCATTTGAATAGGTCGAGATTTAGTAGGAATTTGTCGTTCATTAAAATGTTTAATATAAGGTAAGGTAACTACATGTTTTTCCTATGCCAAAAGGTAGTGGGTAAAGTCGAACAAACAGTTGTTTCTAATTTTAATTTAAATTCTGCAATTTGAGATATAATAACAGGATCAATTAGTTGTTGTTCAATTCTTTTATAATTAACTTCTTCTTTGAGATATCTTAACTGACGAGTTAAACGATTAATAGATTGGGATATAGAACAATCTTTTAATTGATTTAATTTCTTAACTTCAGGTGGAGATAAAAATTTAAAAGTGACTGTTTGGCCAAAAGCTTGAGTAGTTATGCCTTGACTAGAAGTATTAAATAGATATAGTAAAAAATAAATGGTGTTCCTAAAATAACTTTATCAGTCATATTTCTAACTAAAACAAATGACATTTTAAAACAAACATTATTTTGACATATATGAACTTTTGGTAATTTATATTTAATATGCATTTTACTACCATTAGCAGAAGTTAATTGTTCACCTGTTTTTTCATAATATTTTGTAGGAAGTAAACCTTCTTGAATACAATTGAGATCAACACTAGTATCTATTAGGGCGATGACATCTAATTCAAAATCATTAATAACTAGTTTTGGAGTACCATTTTTGGATATGAATTTTATTGATAAGATTAATCTTTTGCTTTCATGACTATTGGATTGATGTGATCGATTATCAAACAAAATATTATCTGGATTAGGGTCTTCATTTGTTCCTTCAGATTCATTAAATGAAACAACCTCATTTTGGAAATTATCTAAACTTTTTTAATTTTTAATACAGTGATTTCATCTTCTAAAAGTTTATCTTTATTTTGTAAGTCTTTGATAAGACGTTTAATCTAGTTAATTTCTTGATGTAAATCTTGAAGAGTAATTTCATTTTGTTTATTTTTAAATCTTTCTAAGGTTTTGGATAGACTAATAATTAGTTTAATCGGTTGTGGTTTAGTATCTTTCAATAAGGATTTTAGTTTATCAATATATTTTTGTTTTAATTCTGGATCTTCTAATTTACTAATTAATTCAATAAGGGCAGTTTCTTCTTGATTTTGTTTAGTAAAGACAGTAATTTGTTTGACTGGTTTACAACAAATATCATTACATCCTAATTCAATGTTATTATCAAAATCATTATCTGAATGATCACTAGGGGAATGATAATCAGATGACTTATTAGGATTGTCAGAAGAGGAATTACTAGCAGATTGATTTAATTAAAAGATTTCAAATAATTGATGTTTGAATTCATCATTGATTTGAAGTTGATTAACTTTATCTTTTAATTTTTGTTTTTCTTTACATTTATTAGAATAATGACTCTTTTGACCACAATTATAGCAGGTAATATCTTTATTAGATTTAGATTTGGAATGTGACTTTTTATAATATTTCTTTTTGTGTTTAGTACAGAATTTATCAGTTGATTTTGAAGGTGAATATTTCTTTTTGTATTTATTGGAATATTTGTAGAAAGACTTGTGTTTATGGTATTTATATTTTTTACGGCGAGAAGGTGCTACAGGAGGTAAACCATATTGTTCACAGAAATTACCTAATTCATATTTAGCCCAAATTGATCATGGATACGAGAATAGATATTAGTAGGGGTACCTATAAAATGGCGGACGATAGTATATATTAAAGTATTAACACCATCAGGTTTATAATAGCCAATAGTCTCATCGAATATAGGTAAATCATTTTCATCTTTTTGACTTGCATGTAAAATAGATTCTCTTTGAACTTCAGTAAGATATTTTTCCCACCAAGATTTGAGCATACCAGTAAAACCAGAAGTGATTAAGGAAACAATTTCAGGTGAGTATAATCGAGATAATTACTAAGATAACTATTGGCAACCATAGATAAATAATTTAATTTTTGAAGTATCTGATCTTCACTAAGACCATCAATGTTCCATTCATATAATTTTTTCGCTGATACAGGAAATTGATTATTAAGATTAGTTTCTTCATATTGGAAAATTGATTATTAAGATTAGTTTCTTCATATTAGAGATCAGGGGGAGTAGGTCGTGAATACAAATTTTTGGTAAGAGTAGTAGGATTTACTTTAGGATAAGTAATTCGATTAAGATTAGAAGATTGAAATTGTTGAGCAAAGGTATTAATTTCATTATTAGTTGTATCAGTGTCTGAGGGAGTAGAAACATTCTCTAAAGTAGGCTGTTGGTTTAATACAGTGAGACCTTTTTCAGTAGACGGAAAAGCTTTTTCAGTAGATGAAGTAGCTAACTTAGTAAATAATTGTTCGATAGCCTTAACAGTAGAATTGTCTTGAGTTACTAACTGTTTCTTTTGGAACAATTACTAGGTAAATTAAGCAAAGGTTGATCCAAAGATTGTTTTGTAGAAGTTTGATTAGCTGAGTAATCATCTAAATTAGTTTCTATCTTATCTAATTGTTTACCAATGGTTTTTAAGCATTGATTAGTATAATTATTTTGTTCAATAACTTTTTTGATTTCAGGGTCAGTGCTGGTTAATTTAAAAGGAGAGGCCTGAATAACAGATCCTTGATGTTCGATAATGATGGTAGATAAAAGAGGATGACTTGAGCTTATAGTGGTATTAGGAGAAGTTTTTCATTTATGTTTTGTGATTGTATTAACTTTTTTATAATAATTTTCTAAGTATTCAAAGAAAAGAACTTCTATACTATGTTCAGTCATAAACTTATACCATTTGTGAGTAATTTTAGATCGGTGAGTAGAATCATATTTGAGCCGATAAGCATGACGTTTGTGTAGACATCCCATTTTTGACCGACCTCAAGACTTTGACGTCATCGGTTGTGCACTCGATGATTGTGCATGTTTGTGCTTGTTTTGAACGCCTGAGGGTCTCGGCTGAGTGTCTTCTCTTTAAGCCTCTTAACACTTTGTGTTTTGGCCTTGGTTTTTGGGCCAAGCCTTGATCCCTCTTGCCTGGGGGAGGGAAAGGCCTTGCTGGCCACTTGTGGCACTTGCCGGCTACTTAAGGCACTTGCCGGCCACTTTCCTCTCTTGTAGGCCACTTCAAGTTGTCGGCCGGCTAGGAGAAGTGGCCGGCCGGCCACCTTAACTGCCCGGCGGCCAATTTTCTCTCTTTTTAGATATTTTCAGATCTTCTGAGCCAGCTATGGCTCACTGAAACTCATCCTCCATACATATGTATGAAGGGATCAAGCAAGCCTTTTTGCTTGCTGGCTCTATATAAGGGGAGGTCCCTCCCTCTTTAGAGAGGTTGACAAATTTTAGAGCTAAATTTTCTTCTCTCTCTCTATATATATATATATATATATTGTGCTATACTGTGCCTTAAAGTGTGTTTTCTTCACATATTTGCACTAAAACACCTAGTCAAACACCACTACCTTGGAGCTGAGGTTCTTGAAGGTTTGTTTAGAGCTCAAAAGCTAGTTTTGGCTTAGAGGAAGACCTGTCTTGCTACTGTTCTTCAAGGGTAACAACTTGTCCCTCTTAAGCTTTGTTTTGATTAAGTGTTTGATCACCTTTGCATGCTTTTTTAAGGCTAGTTTTAACCTCTTAAAAACTCTGATTTTAAGGCTTTAAAATGTTGGTTTAAGTCTTGTTTGGTTAGGGGGTGTTTCCCCTCTTTTGCTCTTTGGCTTGTAAAGCCTCTTGAGCCACCTTTCTTAGCCTTTGTAATCACCTTTACTTGGCCTTTCTACCACTGAAACTCAGAGGAATTTTAGTGGTAGAAAGTTGGTTTTGAGGCTCAAAATAGGAGGGGGTGCTCCCCTCTCCTTGTATCTTGTTTGTATGCATAGATGGCCTATCAAGGGAGCATGTGTTTCTCCCTTTTTCAAGCTTAGTTCAAGCTTGTTTTTGTGACTTTTTGGACCTGCTCTAACTCTGTTTTTGGCTAGTTTGGCCACCTATTGCTTGCTTCTTATACTTGTAGTGTAATCTTGTTTAATAGCCTTGAATGCCTAAAGAGTTAGTCCATCGTTCTAGCATATGTTAGCTTGATTCCAGCATATTTTTGGCCTTATTTTAGCATGCTTTAGCTCTAGTTTGAATGGCCTTGGTCCTTTGAGGCTTGTCTTGTATGGATATGGTATAGTTGGCTTTGTTAGCTTTATGTTTTGGGCTCTCTAGCATGCTTTGTTTGAGTTATTTCCATGATATGGCATCATTTAGCTTGTAATTTCAGAGCTTATACCATTGTCATACTCTTACATGTGTTACTCCTTTATTGCTTCTAAAAGTTAGGCCATATGCCTTGCTTGTTGGCCAATTGGTATGCATGATTTTCTTGCCTTGTAAACTTCAATCTCAGCATGATTTGGTTACTGTTTTGGCATGTTTGAGGTCTATTTTGATTTAGTTTAGCCCTTTGAGGCTTGTGTTGTAAGGTGGTGGCACAACCCCTTTCATTATGTTAATGTATTTAGCTTTTGAGCATGCATTACATGAGTTGTTTGCATTGTTTTTTAAGTCACTTAGCATGCTATTTCAGTGCCGAAATGTGTGTTATTGCACTCCATTGTTTCAAACTTTCATTCATTTTGAAAGTGGCCTTAAGCCCCTTGTTGGCTTGAGCATGAACTTGAGGCATTCATGCCTATTGGTTTAATCCTCCCTTCTTAAGGATTTCTACTGACCAATAGCATGATACTTTTTTCATGCTCAAGGCACTCGAAGCGTAGGTTATCTTTCAAATTAGAGGACTTTTCACAATTGGACTTAACCAATTAAGGAATGGTTTGGTAATGTAAAAGAATTGAGCTAAGTAAAATATGCCAAGATAACATATGTGTGTTGCATTGCATGTGTTTGGATCAGACGTTAAACCAAACACAAGAAACGCGAGACGTTTCATACTCAAAGTGATGAAACGTGTTGTATTTCTTGGTCGCCAACACCCTTGATCATGCATGATAGGGTGGAGGCACTTTGAGTCTTATGTGCGCATTCACTAAGCTTGTACAAGCTTGGTTTTCAAGCCATCATGCATTGAGATGCTTGATTGGTGGCTTGAGAGCCAAGTACCACACTCCTTTGAGCTTAAGACATGATAAGGAGGGTGGTAGTACATAAAATATTGCCTTGGCTCTGTTGCTCTCTATTGCAGCAAAGGCAGGATTCTGGAAAGAAAAGTGGCCGGCCGGCCACTTGCACTAGCCTGCTGACCACTTGTACTGGCCAGCCGGCCAATTGAGGTAGCCTACTAACCAGTTGAGGTGGCCAGCCGGCCACCTGAAGGAGAAATTGTCCAAAGTGTTCCTATTTTGGGGCAGAAGCCATCTAGAAGTTTGTGCAATGTTCTGAGATCACAGTGAGTGTAAACAGAGGCAACTCATGACAAGGCAATGCGTTTTCAGGCGAAGCACACCAAGCATGCATGTCTCCCTCCCCCGAGGCCATTTTATTGCTTTACTTAGCTAGTTAATTTACTGGTTTTGTAATTAATTAGTTAATATGTTTAACTAATTTAATTCGTCTTTGTAATATTCTAATTAGCTTAGATTAGCTAGTTATTCAATCTCATTTGGTTTGTAATAATTAATTAGCTAAGTTAGTTAATTAGTTGTTTTGTAATAAGTAGCTTAGATTAGCATAGCTAGTTAGCTTATTTATTCGGACCCTCCTTCGAGAGGGCGCATTGTTGTAATAAGGGTGCGTGTGTATGTGCATGTCTTCCAACCCCACTTCTTTCTCCCTTTTACTTATCAGCTTTTGATGGTTAGTTTAGGGCACGTTTCGATTAGCATACCTCATGCTTTGCATGTTTGCATCATTCATTTGTCTTGCATGCACCAGGCTCGGTGCATCGCATCGTATTTCAATACTTATTTGAATATGTGTTTCATAATATATTATCAAGTGTTGCATTCATATGTCATTTTAGATAGCCGAGCCTATTTAGCTGCATTTTGCATGTGTTGCATTAGGCATCTTACATAGTTAGGATCATGCATTGTTACTAACTAGCTTTTGTTTTGGCTTAGAGTACACTGTAAGTGTTATACTTTAGCATACTTGCATGAGTGTGAGTGTTGCCATGATAGCATGCTTGCCATGAGGCTATGTGCTTATTTGCTTAACTGCTTGAATGCCTATGGATGAAGGCTTTATTGCCTGAATTGGAACAACTCAATAAATGCGAGTTTTAAGCCCACTTTGCGAAGTGGCAAAATCATGTTTTCTAAAGCAAACTTGAGGGTGGCAAATTCGTGCTTTAGCCTACTTGCGAATAGTACTTTCAAACCATTTTCAAAAACAAACATGAGTTGTTTTGTTCCAATTCTCGTGATTGAATCTATACTTGTATGCTATGCGCATCACGTAGTAAAGTTAGATTACTAATCGGAATAAGAACACATGTGTTTATAAAGCAACATATCATGGTAATAGAGGCCGATCCTTTGATCGGGCGAGTAGGGGTGCTCATTTCAGGACCTTCCCCTTTCGTACCTGTGGACACCCCATTTTTGACCGTCCTTAAGACTCGGTTGTGCTTGCAAGTACATCCAGCCACAAGTTCGATTACTCATCGGGTATTCGACTTTCGCGGCGGAACGTCACAGGTTTGAGCTTTCCAAACCCTGTATCCTTTCTGCCCCATTCTTGGACCATGACTTGGTCCTTTCAGAATGTTTGTCTTGGTGCACTGTCGGCCACCTTTTGGACCTGCCGGCCTTCACTTTGTTGCTGCTAGCCATTGATTGAGCTTGTCGGCCATCAATGAGCCACTGCCGACCATCACTGATGGCCGACAGACCCCCTGTCTCAGCTGGTTTCACTCCAAATCTTTTAAGCCAGCTGGAATCCTTTCACCTCCCCTCCATACACGTGTATGGAGGGATGAAACTCTTGCCAAGCTTCTTGAAGAAGTTTTGCATTGCTTTCTCTCTATATAAGGAGAGGCCCTCTCTTCTTAGTAGAGGTTCAGCCATTTTAGAAAAGGTATAGCTCTCTCTCTATATATATATATATTTCTTACTCTCTCTCTATATTGTTATGGTTTAGTCCATTTTTCTTGCACTTTTACGCTACAACACTTAGAGATACATCACCACCATTGAACTAAGGTTCTTGGGAAGGTTACTTGAGCTCTAAAAGTGAGTTTTTGGCCCCTGAGGTTGCTAGTTTCGAAGCTGATCTTCAAGGGTGAGTATTTTTCCCTTTTTAGCACTTTTTTGTACCTCATTTTGGCCATCCTTGCATATTGTTTTAGGCCTTGCTTTCAACTGAAAAAAGTCTTTTTTTTTAAGTGCTTTTGAAGTTTGTTTAAGGTCTTTTGGCTGTTGAGGGTCTTCAACCCTCTTGTTGGCCTTGTTTTGAGCCATGCCTTAGGGCCTTCGAGCTAGCCTTGGTTTGGCCTTCTAACCACTGAAATCCAGTGGATTTTCAGTGGTAGGCATGTGATTTTGAGGCCTCAAATCAGAGGGGGTGACCCCATCTCTTTTGGTTTTTGTTTGCTTGTATTTTTGGCCTTCCAAAGGAGCATGCCTCTCTGTACTTTTGAGGCTTGGTTCAGGCCCTTTTTTGTGACTTTTAGGACCTGCCTTGGCTCTGTCCATGGCTGGTTTGGTCACCTTTTGCATGCATCTTGTATGTGTAGTGTAATTCCATTTGTAGCTCATCAAAGTAGCATGCATGTTTGCCTAGCTTGTGTTGAGTCCATTTCAGTAGGTTTTTGGTGATGTTTTACCATGCCTTAGATCTTTTTTGGGTTGGTTTTGTCACTCCATGCATGTATAATACATTTGTAGTGTAAATCTCATAAACTAGCTTCATATGCTTCTTGCTTTAGCATGTTATCCTAGCTTATGTTGAGTCCATTTCAACATGTTTTTGGTGATGTTTTGCCATGTCATGACTCTGTCTATAGCTGGTTTGGTCATCCTTTGCATGCTCCATATACTTGTAGAACAAATCTTGCTTACTAACTTTATGTGCATGATGTTTTGACTCATCATCCTAGCATATTTTGGCTTTTCTCCAGCATGATTTTATTCTTGTTTTGGGCTGTTCTAGAACTATTTTGGGCTGCCATGGCCATATCACTTATGTTTTTTATAGCTATAGTGTAAATGCTTAGGCTAGCCTTGGGTTTTGAGGCCCGTACCATGCCATACATGTGATTTTTGCATGCTTTGCCATCATTCTAAATGTTATTTCAGTCCATAAAATGTAGTCATACACTTGCATTTGACATGCCTTTAATGCATTGGAGGCTTGGCTCTTTATGCCTCAAGAATGAACTTTTGTGCATGCCATTAAGCCTAAGCCTTTGGCTCATCATATCAGTGCATTTTTGGTCTTGTTATACCATGATGTAACTCTGTTTTATGTTGTCCAAGTCATGCCATGTTTGGTTTCAATAGGTGTAGTGCATTGCCTCTTTTGTAGCCTTGCATGCTTCATGTTTTTTGCCTTGTGTTCTAGCTTGTGTTGGCTAGCTTCGAGCTTGTTTTTTGGTCTTGTTTGGACCTGCCTTGGGACTGTTTTAGGTTCCCTTAGCCCTTTGAGGCTAGCTTTGTATGGCCATGGCTTAAGTCCCTTTGCTAGTTCTTAGCTTTTGAGCTTCATGCATGCCATGCTTGTGTTATGTGTGTGATTTGGCAGCATTCCTAACATCATTTCAAAGCATGTAGTATTGTCGTACTTGCATGCTTTTCACTCTTCAAGTGTGCTTAAGAGTTGCATCTTTATGCCTTAATTCTTGGGCCCATTGGCATGCATGCTTGTCTAGCATTTTGTACCATCAATTCAGCACCTTTTGGCCACTGATTTGGGCATAGTTGAGGTCTGCCCATCTTGGTTTAAGACCATCCTTGCATATTGTTGCATGCTTTTCTTGTATATTGTTGTATGCTTGCTTCATCTTTGCATGTTGTCGCATGCTAGTTCTATTACATGTTGTTGCATGTTTATTACATTGCATTTTGCATGCTTAAGTCATATTGCATGATTGCATGTTCAAGTTAGCATTGTGTATGCCATCCTTGTATTGCATTGTTGTTTGGATTAAGTGTTAATCCGAGCACGAGAAACGAGGGACGTTTCATACTTCAAGTGATGAGACGTGTCTCAATTCTCGGTCGCCGACGCTCTTGGTTATCCATGATAGAGTTCTAGGCACTTATGTGTTTATTTATGCATTCATTTCATATTGATTTGCACAAGTTGGATCTTTGGCCATCATGTATTGGAATGCATGATTGATGGTCTTGGATCCGACTATGCCTCTCCTTTGATGTTTCGAGGTGATATGGGGTGGCATAGTGCGTACATACCCTTGGGAGACCCTCCATTTTCTCTGTTTTGTGCTTTGCTGCAGTGTGGTGTCCCAGCACATCAGTGGCCGGCAGTGCCTTGAAGATGGCCGGCAGATATCCATCTTTGGTCGGCAGGTGGTCGGCAGCATCTCTCCATGGCCGGCAAGCCACTGATGCACTCCCTAAACTGGTTTTGGTAAGTTCCAGCAGCAAGGTCTCAAGGACACCCTACAGATAGAGCCTCTAAAGAGCAACCGGAGAGCTTACCGAGACGGGAACCGAGCATGCATACTCTCCTTCTTCAAACAGAGCCGGAGCAGCATTGTTTGTCGCTTTTCATTTGTAATTAGTTAATTTGTTAATTAATTAAGTTTTGTAATAATTAATTGTAGCTAGTTATTCATTCGGTTGTGTAATAGTTAATTAGCTTGTTAGTTAGTTAATTAGTTGGCATGTATTATTTATTCGGACCTTCCGTCGAGAGGGCCAATTTTGTAATAAGTATGCGTGCGTGTGTGCATGTCTTCCAACCTCCATTTCTTTCTCCCTTTTACTTAACCGCTTTTAACGGTTAGTTCTAGGTCATGTTTCAATAAGCATACTTATGCTTGCATGTTTGCATCCATTCATCTGTCTAGCATCCATATGCTTTGTATGTTTGCATACATTCATCTATCTTACATGCACCGAGCTCGGCGCATCATACTAACCGCATTATACTTCAATTCCAATTTGAATACATGTTATCAAATGTCGCATTTTTTATGCTATCTTAGAATAGCCGAGCCTATTTCTAGTTGCATTTCACATGTGTTCCTGTGGGTGAAGGTTGGATTGCTTAAATTGAAACAATTAATTGAAATCCGCATTTTAGCCTACTTACGAGTAGCAAACTTCAAACTATTTTCCAAGCAAATGGATATGCAATGCTTTATTCCAAATTAAGCGATCTAGTCTATATTTGTTTTTGCTGTGCACATCAGATAGTAATTCTAGCTAATTAACCGAAATAAGAGCACATGTGTTTTCAAAAATAAGATATCATGTTTAGTAGTGGCCGATCTTTGATCGGGCGAGCGGGGGTGCTCATAGATGACCTTCCCCAATCGTACTCAAGTTCCCGAGCCGAGGCAACTTTGGTGATGACAGATACGTGGCCTTAGGCAACGAGTCAGGGTTTCCTAAATTTTTCCAAAAATAAAATATTTAGATGGCGACTCTGTATCTAGCAAATCAGTCCATGTTTGGCACTTCTTTACAAAAATCAATTTTCCAAAACGATTTGCCGAATTTGGACTCTTTGGTGATTTATCGGTCTTGCATTGCACTTTGCGAGACTAGATTCAGAACCGTGACAATTTGAGTCCGAACTATAGCATGAAGGCCCTCGGGACGCGTCTACAGTACCCAAGTTCCCGAGCCAAGGCAACTTTGGTGATGACGGACATGTGGCATTTGGCACGAGTCAAGATTTCCTAAATTTCCCAAAACAAAATATTTAGATAGCGACTCTGTAATCTGGCAAAGCAGTCCATGTTTGGCGCTTTTTGATTCAAAATTGATTTTCCAAAACCAATTGCCAAATTTGGACTCTTTGGTGTTTTTCAGTCTCACATTGCACTTTGTGAGATTAGATTCAGAACCGTGACAGGAGTCCGAACTGTAGTAAGACCAATTCGCGCCTTCTCCAAAAAGGGGGGGCGCGCGAAGAAAGTCGGGTCTACAGTTTGGCTTTATTGTCTTTAGATTTAAATTCAATATGTAATTTATCAAGATCAGGAGTAAATGGTTTACTAATGGTCATTAACAGAGGATTTACAAGAGTTATAACTTCAAAATCAGTTTGAGTTGGGGAATCCTGAGAAACAGTATCTTCTTCAGAAAGATGAGTATAACTTGAATAAACAGGTTTACTTATTTGGGAAGTCGTAGAGTTGTCGACTCCTTTCATTTTACTATGTGAAGTTTGACCAAGATGAATTTAACTATTTTTTCGAAACAAAGGGGTATTAAATATTTCATCTTCAGTTTTAGTATCAGTAGGTATACTAGAAGTACTATGTCTAGAGGATTGACTTCGGTTAAATTTAATTCGGACAGAACCATCAGTAAATTGTTGAATATCTTGACTAGTCGATTGTTTTTTATTATGTTTGTAATTTTCATTGACTGTAACCCATTGGTCTGGGAGGGTAATATCTTTTCATTCAATCATTTTGGGAATATTGATATTAGTATCATTATTACTACTTTAGATTAATAGAGTTTTGTCTTTTGGACTTTTATATAGAGCGTGAACATTTAAACTAATTTTAATACATTTGTAATGAACACTATAAATTAAAGCAATACTATGTACATTTTCTTTCATATTTATAAAGGAACCATTTAACTGAATATTTAAAGTTAAAGCATCTAATATATGTGGATCTCTAAGACTGAGTGTAAAGTTAGGAAAATAATTAAAATGGACAAGTCCTCTATGGAGACCAGTTTCCATTATACCCATTAAACCATCATTATAATCAAGAAAACGAACATCTCTTAAACATAATAATACAGAAGTATTTTTATCTTGTTGAGTTAATGGGTTGATTCCTACTTGAATTAATCCTAAATGAATAAAATTATGACAAGTTTTTAAATGGCGTTTAATAGTATTAGCATCAAGTAGTTGACATGTTTCCCGAGATTTTTTTAAAGCATAAATTTGTTCTAATGTTTTAACATGAAGATTAACATTAAAAGTAGACTGTACAAAAGTAGTTTTGTAAATTTCTTTAATTGGTAATCGTGGTATATTCCAGCTTAAATCAAGTTTATCATTTTGTATTTTTACATTTTCTTCATTAATTACTAATCCTTGATTAGGTATAGAGGGTAGAGTTGTTGATCTAGAACCAACAGAAGAGTTACTTCTAAATAATCGACTCATTTTACCTTTACTAGAAATGTTTTACAGGAATCTTAATACATTATTCAAATTTATCATGTTTTTCACATACGATGTGTTCACACATACCCAGTTCGAAAAAAAAAAAACCCCTAAATCCAACACTGCCTAACCAAAGGACTTACCTAGGATGTGGGACGAAAGATGGGTGGCTAGTAACAAAGTGGAAAGACACAGATATAATTTTGACAGATTAAGAGGACTGTAAACAAGTTCAAGAAAGAAAAAGAGTAGATACAGAAATAACGATTCATTAAGCAACATAACTTGGCTCTGATACCAAAAAGAGAACGGAAGCAGGAGAAAAGGAATAATATGCACACAAAATATAAATAAACACACAAATGTAAGATAATAATTAACTTACAATGGTTTACTGAAATGAAGAAAGCAGTTCTTCCATATACATAATCTCTAATACATTTTGAGACATTTTCAAAAACCGTCATGTCATATTATATCGATTTTATATACTTTTCATAATGGCTTTTTTTTTTTTTAAACATTGTTTTTATCATAAAAGTGAATGCCTTTTATTTTTAAATGGAGCTTCGTGGTATTTTTTAAAAAAATTTAATTACCCCTTATTTTCAATTATAAGTAAACTATACGGTGTAAGAAAAATGAATCTAAAAATTATAGTAAATATAAATTTAAAAAAAAATCATAAGATTAATCAATGAAGGAGTTTTACTTTTAAATGATATTTTGTTACTTTTAAAAAATATATAAATAACCTTTATTTTCATTCATAATTAAACTATATTGTGTAAGGAAAATGAATTAACAATTATAATGTATGCTGTAAGGAAAATGAATTTAAAATTATAAAAAATATAAGAAAATAAAGGGCATTTAAATTTTTTTTTTTAAAGTCACAAATTGTCATTTAAAAATAAAGGACATTCTATGACAAAAAAATGTTTTAAAAAATCCATTATGAAAAGTATATAAAAATATTAAAATAGAGGAAATTGAAGAAAATGATAATTTCATCTATAAAAAAGGAAAAAGAAAATGATAATTTCATCTCTAAATTCTAATCCTCATCAAAAACGGCTTCGCGCACTAAGCTTTCTCTCACGCAGAGAGGAAGCCCAAACTCATTTTAACGGCTGAAAAATATGAAACTCTGTTGCATCAAATTTCCAGCAAATTAGACCACAAAAAGCCCAGTTTTTGGTCTTCAAAAAGATCCTATTGTGGACCCCACACCTTGTAAGACATTTTGCCATTTATTTGGTAGAAAATTTAGTATCTCTAACCTTACTCTTTTCTAATTTCACATAAAATTGACGGAATGCACAAGGGTAATATATTCTATGAGTGATGCATTCTTTTTTTCTTTTTTTATCATAAAGAAATGTTCATTACTCAAGCCAAACGATACTTACAAAAGGGGAACCATCCAAAAGATAATCTTACACCAAGTAAAGAAAAATCAGATCTAACAAACACACAGGTATAAAACTATGAAAATCTCAAACGCACAACAAGTGCTCGTGCTCGTGCTTGTGCTCGTACTGCAAGCAGAAGCCAAAATGATCGGCTATAGAGCATGACTAAGATAGGTTATAGATTACAACCACAAAGTGGGTAAGCCACAAAATAGCATCGATGGATTCCATAGAGCACTCACAAACCAAAAAACAAAGAAAAAGCTGGAGAGTACAACCTCAAACCCGGAGGAACAGCTGGATCGAGAGAAGCAACCAGATCCAAAGCAGATCTGGCTGTGGGAAGGTGATGAAGAGACGGTGAGCAGCAGAGAAGAAGAACATGGCAGATCCGGCACCGGTGGGAGGAGGAGCAACCCAGCAAACTTTCACCATGGGGGAAGAAATCCTCACAAAGAGGAAGAGGTTGGGAAGAGAGATCTCCCAAGGTTTATTGAGCAAAAAACAAGAAGGAAAAGAAAAGGGGGGAGAAAGGAGAGGGGTGGCCGGAGGCCGAACCCCTCTCCCCCTCCCAAACAACGCCGCTGGTTGAAACCCTAAGGGAAGAGGCTAGAGAGAGATGCTCTCGTTTTAGAGAGAAAGTATGAGTGATGCATTCAATGAAGTAGGTTTTGCAGCAGACGGTGATTAATTTAAGAACCTTCTGATAAAAATAAAAATAAAAAACCTTAAAATTAAGCAGTAAAAGTTAATTTTTCAGGCTTTGTTATCATGGAAATTATGCTGATTTTATCTGTAAACTTTTCTCTACAATCACCTATGTGTGAGCACAATTCTGAATGCATGTGTGAGTGTGCCGTGATAATAAAGCTTCGCAGTGACCACTTGAATAACCAAAAGGAAATTGATATAAAAGGTATAGTAATTTCCAATAATAAGCTTGAAGAATTGTAGTATCACCTCATAAGTTCACATTCCTTGTATATGATTGTATAACATTTGTTTAATGAATAGTTCTACATCCTCCGTATATTACAGAAAGAATTATAAAGAAGTGTTTGAAAGGCCAAGCATCAAAAGTGTATAAACACTCGAAACTGTAAAAATACCTCCATGACATTCACAAAATGAGATAAAGCTCGGCACTTTCAGCTCACTGAACTACATTACGCAACAAGCTGTTTGTTGAAGGTGAGCTCTGTTCACTTGGCCAATGTTCCTGCACAGAAACAGGTGAGATATCCTTCACCTCTTCCAATGAAGTCAATTGTGGAACAATCAATCTCCTAGCCTTCTTAACCGACACACCACCTAGTGACTTCTCACTTCCATTGTATGGTGATGAACAAGACGATGCCACTGATGATGTTGTGCATATGTTGTCCTCCATTGGGGCCCACCCACTGAGCCTTATCTGTTCTAGCTCATCTGCCACTTCCATCATGGAAGGTCTCACGTCGCTATGGAACGCAAGACATCTAAATGCCAGTTCAGCCACCTTGTGAACAGATGAAAGTGTCCAAGCATCTGTATGTGGCTCGAGGAATGGATCTATTATCTCATCCACATGACCCTTTCCAATCCTGTCAATTGCAAGTGCAGCCAAATTCACCTCAGTGTGAGGTCGAGAGAAGTCAACTACTTTCAACGCAGTTATGATCTCTACAAGAACGACCCCAAAGCTGTATACATCGCTTTTATCAGAAAGATGAAAATTTTGATGGTACTGAGGATCAAGATAGCCCGGAGTCCCTTGTGGAGCTGTTGAAATGTGGGAATCCTCGGTCATACCAAGTCTAGAAAGGCCAAAATCTGCTACTTTGGAGTTGAAGTTGTGATCTAAGAGTATATTACTAGATTTGATGTCTCTGTGGTATATTGGTGGATTCATGGCAGAGTGAAGATAGGCAATGGCATGAGCAGTTTCACTGGCAATGGTGAGGCGGACTGTCCATGGAAGGCCTGTGCCCCTTTCTCTCTGTAGATGCTGAGATAGAGTTCCATGGGGCATGAATTCGTAGACAAGGATTTGTTCACCATTCTCTATACAGCAACCTAAGAGTCGGACAAGATTTGGATGGCTCACAGAGGAAAGAAGCTTGATTTCATTCATGACTTGTTCAACACCGTTAGTGTCTCGGTGTCGAATTTTTTTAATGGCCACCCATTCATTGTTGTGGAGTTTTCCTGCATAAACTGTACCATAGGCCCCAGTTCCCAACCTTTGTTTCTCAGAGAAGCTATTAGTGGCTTTCGCGATTTCTTTGTAGGGATAGAAAGGAACATTGGAGCTACCTGCAGCTTCACATCGAAAGCGCCTTGCACTCATTTGGCTTCTTATAGAACTGGACCGTCGTCGGATGAAGTAACAGACAAAAGCCAGAGCAGCCATCAAAAGAGCTCCAACAATAATCCCTAAGGAAATACAAAGTAAAAAATGCTGTAAAATTTACACACAAAAACTAAAACTAAAACTAAAACTAAATTTCTGTTAATGACTGTAAACATATATGTAGAATGACATAATTCTCATCATTTAACTGAAGAAATGAAGTTTGTATGTTTTGGCAACAATGCCATGACAAAGCATATAGAAGAATTTCATGTTTTGGCAGCAATGTCATGATAATGAATATAGAAGAATTTCATCAAAGTTATTCTACTTTTAACTCACAACATTGGAACCAACCAAACAAAGCTTTGTCCATCATGTTACCACTATATCAGCTCGTGGTTGCAATAAGGTACATTTCATATCAAAATTTTGGATTTGACTCTTCTTTAGCTTTCTTATAGCTGTATTGGAGATTTAGAATGAGTAGGAAACATAATTATGAACATTTGGTAGCTTTTAAATGCTCATGAAAGTTAATGGAATCTCTCAGATTTATTAGGCAAGTAACCTATGTTAGAAGCCTCATGGACCCCAGAAATCACTATAATGACACTGGTCTCACAACTAAGGACTGTCACTGTGTTACAAGAACAAGGGAACCACTGGATGACTACTTAAAAGGGGGCGTTTGAATTGCACCCTGACTCACAGATGAGAAAAAATTATTCAAAACTTCAAAGATCATTTTTAACTCATTTCAAGTTCCATGCAAAGTGGTTCAAGGGTTGGAAGAAAGAAAATTACCTCCAATGAGAACAACAACTTTAGCCTTTCCTCCACATTGGCCAGACAAGTAGTTTGAAGCACTGCAATGAGGAACTGATGATTTGCCAATCATAGGAAGGAAAAAGAAATTAGCAAAAATGAGTCTAAACAAAATTTGAGAAGGTTAATAGCTGAAATTGAGTTACATCATCTTTAAATTGCATGCTAAAAGGGGCATTTCATTGGAAACAGTTTTCTGGCACATAATGTATGTGTTCCTGGATTTTATTTATTTTTTTCAACATTGTATAATGTATTTTGACCAACCAAAAGCATGTGAAACTGGCATAAACAGTCAGTAACCAGATGAATTTACAGTTTATCTTCCAAATACTATTGCAAATGGCACGGGGCTGTTTTTGGTGGGGGGTCTGGGGGGTGCAGTAACCCATTTGGCTCCCATTGAAGTCATTTTAGACCAAAAAATCATGTTTTTAGATGAATACTTATTTAAACAGCTGATTTGTTGTCTGACTAATTGAAACTATTCCTTCACATCATAGATGAAATGACGTCTTATTTTATATATAGAAAGCTTTAACAGAATGTTTCGACCACTTCATCCAGTATGAAAAGACATAATCTACACGTCATTTTCAACGTTCAAAGCCACTTCGGTCTATTTCTTTTCAGCAAGGTACAAGGACATGATCAATTGCACAATAGATGGAGGATAGTGGTGACAACTTAGTTCACATGTCGTGCCGAATCAGATGAACATTAACTTCCTTTTTGTCGTGTCAGCTAGGTATATTTGACAGTGCCTCCCTACTTAATCATCACTCAATAAACGAGCATATTAAACTGTGGAAGGTTCTGACTTTTGGGATTCAATGTGAGAAGTCAGAATTAAAATAGCCAAGCTAAGTTTTTATTTATTTATTTTTTTGTGTGGGATAAATTCATACATATATAGTTAATTGTTCAGGTCAAAAATAGATTGGGGGCATTCACTCTTTTGACTATAATTTTATTTTGTTTGTTTTTATAACTAGATGTCTGAATCAACTTGTTCAAAAAAAAAATACTTGCTTACTCCTCAACTAATCCTGGGTTTTTTAAGTTAACAACTAGACAAATCATCAGTATAAATTGCCCACATTAAAAATACCCTCAGATTTTTAGTTTTGAATAAACTCCCCAGCCTCATTATGACCAAATCCTATTCTAAGCCCGGAAATTCACAAGGACCCAAAATAGTGAAAGACTTTACCATTACTTCATCATCTCAACAGATATGCTCTATTAATGACTGTGTCCTTACCCATCAAATGTATATTTGTGTATTATTATGGTTTTGAAACAAAATCTCGACAGATATATCATCAAAATGAGTTCTATCATGCAAGTCCAGAAGAACCAGACTCCAATAAGCTTTTCATTTCTGTTTCTTTTTCACTTTTAAGTGATAAAATCAGCTACTAAATATTCATATTCTTGAAACAAAATCCAGATAGCCAGTCCAAGGCCAAAATATAGAGAATGGGAGGGTATTAAGGTCATTCAGCATCTTTAGCATAGTTGAAAAGGATGCTTCTAAATACACCCAAAAAAAAAAAAAAAAAAACAATCAATTTCCTATATAATCATCCCTATAATTAAAAATATCATTTGCTTCTATATGCTCAAAAACCAATAACAAGATCAGATATAACCCTCTTATATAGGGTAAAATCTACACAAATTATGGAACACATTTCATATGAGATAATTGTATGGGATTTTGTTATCAAATTTTGTCTTAAATTTATTTTCTAAAAATATAAAGTAAGACCATTTCCAACCGTGTACCAAAACTATCATCAAATTTAAATTTGATAAAAAATACCTTTTGTTTCAGTTCCAATAGTTTCATCAAATAAGTATCATATTCAGAATATCAAAAATGTTTTACCAAACTGGGAATGTCTGAAACCTTTCAGAATTTCACTGTTCAGAGCCGTTGTATTTTCACCTCCGAATGTCCCCCGAATGACCATCTCAAGGCAAAAATTTGTGAAAAATTTATAGTAACTGGTCGACCGGCCGGAGATCCGCTTGGTCGTCCACCCTCTGGATGACTACCTCAAAGCAAAAGTTTGTACAAAATTTACACTAACCGGTCGATCGGCCGGACATTCTTTCAGTCATCCGTCCAGTCGACCGGTGTTCTAATGAAGCCTAAAAAACCTCCGTTAGAACCCTTGATATTAAATGGACTTTCTATTCATATTTAATGAAAAATTTGATGCACCATTAAAGATGCTCTAATGGGTATTACTGAATACAACAATGCTATAGACCTCTAAAAGTAGAGCTCTAAAAGAACTCTAATGAGTTGGCATGTCCAAAAAAAAAAAATTTCAAGCCAAAACATCACATCAGGCTGGACCCCACACACTTCCATGTCATTAGTGCATGATTTAGAGCTCTTATTTTAGAGCTCTCAAGCATTTTTCTACTGAATAATTAACAAATAACAAGACACAGTAGATCATGGTGACCAATCTGCCCCTTAACCCAATCTCACTTTTCATTTTGTTCTAAACTACCTCATTGTCATTTCTCTCTATCATATCAATCGCATCTCAAACAGGTAGGGACAGAGGGCTATTTTGGCAAATTACAATAACAATTAAAAAGTCAAAAAATCAAAGATATATACAAAATAATCAAAAGTTTTATTCTCTCCACTTTTTGTATATTTTATAAAAGTAAAAAAAGCATCCTAAACATACTAATTTTTCACCCCCATATTTTAACAAAAAAAATATAAAAAATTACTAAAATAACTTATTCCCAAATCAAAATACCTGTGTGTGCACATATATATACTACAAGTGTTTGGTGTGATTTTTTTGAGCCAACTTATACATTCTAGTTTTGAAAAAATTATTTTGAACTATTTGAAATTTACTTCAAATAATTTTTTATTCTAATAACTTATTTTAACTCAAAAAAGTTGAGTCTGAAAAGCTGTCCACCCTCCGCTTCTTATTATCAGTTTCTAATTATAACAGTTTATTTACAATTATATCTTTAGAAATTAAAAAAAAAATAGAAAAAGACCCAAATAAAGATGGTTGACTATTTTTTTATTTTTTATGAGAATTGTAAACTAATTGTTAATAACAAAAATAATAGTTAATTCAATTCGTAACTAACAAAGGGTAATTCAATTTACAATTAATAAAGGAAGGCCCCGTTTGGGAACCTGACTATTTTAGTTAATTTTTTGACTATTTAACTATTTTAGCTAAATTAAAAAAGTTGTGTTTGAGATGATAATTATTATTTTTCTTTTTTGTAGATAATTTGATAATTGTGATAAAAAAAAAATGATTATGATTTATATGTAACATTTTGTCTTATTAATTATTTAAACTTATTTTGTCTTTGTTGACTATTTTAGTATTTACACATCGAAAGAGTTATTTCACAACTTATTTTCCAAACATATAAATCTTAACAACTTAAATCTATAATCTAACAGTACCTAATAGATTAACAAATTTGTTAAAGTTTAATCTATAATTTATTTTAACAGTTTTACCAAACACCCTTCACCTTGATCCAAACCAACAAAAAAGTATCATGGCTATTTTGGTCATTTCAGAGAAACCAATGACGTGCCCTAACCATATCAGTCAACAAACAGAAACGACCACACCGGCCGTAACGTTCCTACCAAGAACTTTCCTAAGAGTCAAAGCCATTTTTGGCCATCCACCATAAGATAAAACAAATAAAATCAAATTCAATCAATATAGTAAATATAAATAAATAATTTAAAATTTTAAAGTAAAATTCAACGTTTGCCATGAACTCACCTTTCCGGCAACCACCACCGCCGCCGAGAAACCCATTTCCTTCAAACCCTTCCTTACACCGGCACCGGAACCCAGAACCACCGTTTGGCGGCTTCACCGCCGTACAATCCGCAAGCGGCGAGCAATTGCAACGCCCCTCCAACCACCATTCGAGCTCCGCCACCTGAAATTGAAGCGGAACCGCCGTACTCTTATCGGAATCATTGCTCGAATCCACGGTGATGGAAGTGAACAAGAATTTACAATCGTTCTTGCTCAAATTCTGGAAAGTCATGAAATCAGCAGAGTAACAAGTGAAGTTATCGCTTGTGATACCACAGCTTCCTAATCCCAACCGCTTCTCCACCATGGATGTTGGTATCAAGCATCCTTCAATCGGGGATGTACAGTTCTGCAACATGAGGGTGTTCGAGGAAGAGAGAGCGTAGTTTGGGCCGAAGAGCGGCTCGATTTCAGCGGTTGGGCGACTGCAATTTGCTGGGAGATTGATGAGTATAGTGTCTGTGGTGACATTTCGGACTTGAAATTGGCTGATGCTGATGTCTCCGTTGTCGCTGCATTTGAGAGGGATTGGGCAGCCATTAGAGAACCCGAAGGGGTATGAGACGCGATTCTGATTCGTTTGGCTAGTTCCACATGTTTGATTGCATTGAGCATCCGATTTGGTTGAAGAGGAAACTAGAATTGCTACGATAAATGCAATAATTGTTTGATGAAGAATCATGTTCAACACTAATTGGAAGCGAACAAAGCAATCATAACATCTCTCTCTGCAATAGATGAAAATTGAGGTGAATCGAGAGATTAGATGAAAATTGGACGATCACCCAGATTTGAGAGAAAAGAAGCTTGTTGACCCTTGAAGTTATTGGGATGGATATTAAAGGGTGGTGTTGTTGATGTGGTGATTGTTGAGAAAATCACGTTTCTTATTGAATGCCTATATTATATTATATATGATGATGCTTACTCTGCAACGCTTCAATGGCCTGTAATTGCTCTGTGATTTTCAAGTTGGAATATGCAATCAAGTCCTTGGCAATTGGAACCAAAACCAACGGTGTTCTTCAATCTCTATCGACGACTGTAAATTAGGGTTTTTATCCTGCTCAATCAAAACATGATAGTGAATAGAGGGAATGAAACAATGAAATTCAGCGGAAGCATATCTTTTTTACTCCACGAAACAGAAAGCGGAAGCAGAATGATACAGGTCTGGTCAACTTGTGTGAAATGCTATCCGCCCTCTCCGTTGAGTTTAATCGAGATAAGCAATAAATCATTTCAATTTCATGAATTTAAAATACATAAAAGTTTATATTTTTAGACAAATTACAAATTGGTGGGATCTTCATAAAATAATTTCAAATTCATAAAAAAATGTATAACTTTAATTATTAAATTTAGTAAAATTTATCATTAATTTAAATTTGTTTCTTGAAAACTTCCACTGAGCCGTAATTTTTCCTATATATGTATATATATATTGTATAGATTTCAAATTAAATTTATTTTAATAGATTAGTGGAGTTAAATTATCCGGTAGTATCACATGCACCAATTAGTGTATCAACAGTAGTTATGACATTATTATTGACCCCACTCATTATACAAATTATAAACATCAAAAACCTCTCAAATTATTTCACATCACCAATTGGTAGTACAATATTGGTACATATAATATTATTCTAAATTATCACACTAGACTAACGTTATTAGGGGTGCTCACAGTTCGATTGTGGTCGGAAAACCTCTAATTTGTCATTCGTTCGAATTGGCGAATTGAAAAAAACAATCTACATCCGTCCGACGGAGTAGCAGATGCAAATTGAGCGGATTAGCAGATGGATACAAATCAATTTGGCGGTTTAAATTTTTACAAATTTTGAATATAATACAACAACTTGTCAACATTTTTTTTTTTTTGAATAACAATCCAACTCAACATAACCAAAAGATTATTAAGTAAATTATCAAATACCAATAATAAATACATATAAGAAAATCATGCATTATCAAAACTATTTCATTACTTTTTTTTTTATTCAAAAACTATTTAATTAATTTTTTTTTTTAAATGACAAAATTAAACCTTATATTTTTTACACAAAAATATCAAATCTCAACACTTATCATTTGATAAAAAGATTTTCAAATTGAAAACACAACAGAATATCTAAACTTTTTTTCAATTGAAAATATAAACAAAATATCTAAACAAATTGAAAATAAAAAGTCTTACAAATTATTAAGGATACTCACGATTTGACGATTCGGTTGAATTTAAAGAAATCTCAAATCTAACATCCGTCTAAAACTAAATAAATTAAAAAAAATAATTCACAATTGTCTATTCATCCTTATATATTCGTCCAAAATAGGCCGAATCCATCCGATTTGGTCAATTTGAACTAATTGAAATATTCGTTTAACACCGCTAAACGTTATTCTATCTACTCAAAGTTAAGATGTGACTTTACAAATATCTAAATATTTTTTATTGAGTCATGAAGTTATAGTTCAGATCCAAATTATTTTAATCGATTGGATAACAAATTATGAATAAGTTATGGTGTTGGTAGATAACATTTACGTTTTCAGTTTTTAATTTATATTTATAAAAATTTTAAAAATTTTAAAAATTCAAATAAAAACTTATTTAGTAAATTTTTTATTTATAAATCAATAGTATCAGTTTATAAAATTTGACCAAAAAATATAAACTCAAAAAATGAGTTTACGTTTTGAGTTTTTAAATTTTTTTTTTTTACCACCCAACACTAGCCACCACCCACTACCATTTTCCACCACCATCTTCCGCCAGCACCACCCACCACCCACCACCATTTTCTACCACCGTCTTCCGCCACCACCACCCACCACCCACCACCCACTACCACCACCCACCTGTCACTCACTCGCCACCATCATCCACCACCTACCTGTCATCCACCCGCCATCACCCACCACCCGCCACTGCCATCCACCGCCTGCCACCACCACTCACCACCCACCACCCACCTGCCACTACCATCCACCACCCGCCACTACCAACCACCTACCACCACCAACTACCTGCCACCCACCCGCCACCACCACCCACCACCACCACCACCCACCACCCACCTGCCATCATCACCCACCCACCACCAACCTGCCACCATCACCCAACACCCGCCACCCACCCCCACCCACCACATGGCCGCCATCTGCCCTCTACCTACCACCACCACCCACCATCTGCCACCACCGCCACCACCGCCACCACCACCACCCACTCGCTACTACCTACCACTTGCCACCGTCACCCACCCACCCACCACCACCACCCGTTACCACTATCACTACCACCACCCGCCACCACCACCTACCCGCTATCCACCACTTACTCGCCACCACCCGCCATCTCCCACCCACTTGTCACCACCACCCACTTGCTATCACCCACTACCCGCCACCGTCACCCACCTACCCACCACCACCACCCCCACCCACTCGCTACCATTTTCCACCACCGTCTACCGCCACCACCACCCGCCATCATTTTCTACCACCGTTTTCCGCCGCCACCACTCGTCTCCACCTACTACCCACCACCTACCACCACTTGCCATTTCTCATTCTTTTTTATATTTTTAAAATTTTTAAAATATTTTGTCTAAACTAAACACATTTGTAATTTATGTTTTTCTAAAAATAAACAAAAAATAAACAAAAATCAATTTATAAAATTTTTATAAATATAAACTGAAAACGTAAACGTTACCAAATAGGACCTTAGCTTTCTAGGATACATAACAACCAACAGTGCTACATCTATATAGCACTCTTTTGAAAAGTTGAGTTGGGGTGAGTTTGGCTAAAATAGTTACAAAAAGATAAAATATGTTTTTTAGACTCAAGCTAAAAAATATTACATTCAAATCATAATCATTTCAAGTCAAAAAGTCTATCTCAAACGAGACTTTTTAATTCCAAACTAAAATAGCCAAAAAATCAAATCACATCCCAAACGAAGCCATAATTGCTTTCTTCCACAATCCCCTTAATGAGATGGCAAGACAAAATACAAGTAAAGATAATTTTGATAAAATATTTGAATGTGAATCAATTTTTCAAATTGTAATTGCCACAACATTAAGGAGATTGTGAAAAAAAATAAATTGTGTGAATGAATTATTTTTTTATAACAATTTATGGAGTTAAATAACACTTTTTAGATGCTTTTATCAAAATTTCAATACGCCTGGTTGGTAATTATTTTATTTTTAATTTTCAATTTATATTTACAAAAATTTTAAAAATTATCATAAAAATTTGTTCGATAATTTTTTTTGGTTTATAAATTATTGTCTCAATTTATAAATTTGAGGAAAAATTATAAACTCAAAAAATAAGTTTACGTTGATTTTTAAATAGAAATTTAAAATTTTGACTAACAAAATTTTTTTTCAATTAATTTTTTTAAAATTTTTTTTTTTCAATTATAATGTGTATGATCCCATTGTCATAAATAATAAAAAAATAAATATAAATATTTTAGGCCCGGACAAACATATTTTTTAATTTATGTTTTTAAAATTTTTTAAATATTTTGTTCAAACCAAATGTGTTTGTAGTTTATGTTTTTCTAAAAATAAACAAAAATCAATGTATAAAATATTTATAAATATAAACTGAAAACGTAAATGTTAACCGTCGCTAAAAAATCTCCCAAAACCGTTTATTCTTATTTGCCTGAAACATAAGCAAACTCAAACATATTTTCTCTTTAACAATTATACTCTTATATCATATTCTCTCCGTTTTAAATTATTTGTCTATTTTTAACATTCATACCTTTAAATCAAGTCAATAAACAATATATTTTTATAAAATAAAATAAAAAATTAATTTTTTTCATATATTAAAATATGTCAATTAGTTATTGTACACAAAAACTTCAAAATAGTTAAAATATTTTTTTAAATATAAAATATTTAAAATAATGACAATCAACAAACACCTTGGATGGAATACATAGTTTTATGGGTATTTACCAATCAATCCTATTAACTAGACTTATTTACCTACAGGTCTTAACTAATAAATTTAACACTATAAAAATAAAAAATTGATAAATTTATCACTATAAATTTATTCATAAAAACAAAGAGACTGATAAATTTATCACTATAAATTTATTCATAAAAATAAAAGACTGATAAATTTATCTTTATCACTTAATAAATTTATCAATAGGATTTAATGAGTAATAAGTCTCAAAAATAAGATCTAATGGTAGTTTACCCTAGTTTTATTTGTGTCCAATTATATCCGAGATTCTTTTATCGGACAAAAAAAAAAATTATATCCGAGAACCCAAACATCTAGTGGAAACGACTTTTCTCCTTTTGTGGTTCTCGAATATTAACGATTTATTCTGAATTGAAAAAATAATTGAAAATAAAAAAATAAAATAAAAAAAATGATAGAATTATTTGACTATCACAAACTTTGAGTTTGCGCGTAAAACAGCAAAAACACGTCACCAATGGCAATGTCATCATCGGATATTTTTTATGAAGGTAGGAAGGGTGGGCCCACACCCACTGTGTACTAACTTCGTCAAATTAGTTACACAAATTTTTTTTTAAAAAAAGAGTTTTGATTTGTGGTATTAAAAAATTAAGTACTAATGTCCCTAATTTTTATATAAGGTAAAAAAAAAAAAATAGTTACTCAAAATGGAAATTAAGGGCATTAGTGCCCAACTTTTTAGTGCCACAAATCATTTTTGTTAAAAAAATATCACTGATTTCAATTTTCAGAATTTATTTTTTAAAAAAAATTAAAATTTAAAATTTTTGTATTTTTTTATTTTCACTGAATTTTTTTTATATTTTAAGATATTTTTAAAATTTTTAAACACACCTAATATAAATACACTCAAAAAATATAATATTTATAAAAAAAAATCTTTAAAAAACTCATTAAATATCAAAGGGTAAATTACCAATACACACCTTGAGATTTATTTAAATTACGAATTACCTCTTATAGTTCTAGAAAGTACATTATGCATCTTAAAATTTCTAATTTCTTAACAACTATGTCATTTTATTAATAAATTATCAAGTTAATTAATAGTCTTTAATAATGTTAAATTTTTATTTCAATTAATAATTCAGATAATTTTATTATTGTATAGGTAAACAGTTAAAAATTTCACTTTTTCAATTAATTCTGTTAAATAAAAAATTCTGATAGGGAAGTATCTTTAATTTTTCAAACCATAAGAGACAATTCGTATTTTAAGCAAACCTCAGAGGTGTATTTGTAATTTACTCAATACCAAAAATATAAAAAAAAAATACAAAAATTCAATATATTTTTCGTATTTTTGTGTATTTATTTATTTTTTAAAAATATTTTTCTCAAATATTTTACTATTTAGAAACATTTAAGTAGGGTGCATCTAAAAAACTAAAAAAAATTGCTTAAAATTTTAAAAATATTCACTAAAAATAAAAAAAATACGAAAAAAATAAAAAAACTTAATTTCCAGAAAACTAAATTTAGAAAATTGAAACCATAAATACTAAATACCATTTTTATGATGTGTACGTTAAAAATAATTTGTTAAATTTGAATAAGGAAAAAAAATAAAAAAATCAGTGAAATATCTATCTCCAACTTTTGGTAGTAGTAATGTCCAATATATTTTTTTCTTATTAGTTAAGGTCCCTCAATAATATTATTAAAGAAATTTTAGTTTATCTATAAAAATATTGAGAGATCCCAATTATTATAAAAATGTTACACATCTTTTATTTTATAAAATCTTAATATTAGGAACCTTAAACTAAAAATCCAAAAAAAAAAAAAAAAAAGTCTGTACTAATGATTTAAATTAAATAAAAAAATCATAATTTTACTTATCATTATAATTAATTTTGCTCACTATGGGGGTGTTTGGAAAGCTGAGTTTGAGGCTAAATAGTCTCAAACTAAAAAAAAAAAAAAAAAGGCCAAAAAGCCTCTAAACCAACACTTTATATTATAAAAAAAAAAAAATTGCTAAAACCGTGGGCTGTCACAGTGACAGTGTAGGCACAACCTACCACTGTCACATTGATAAGTTGTCCCATTATTAGTAAATGATAATTTTGTCCCTTTACATCAATTTTGAAAAATGTAAGGTTAGAGACAAATTTGTTATTTTAATTTCAAACATCATTTCAACATATTTTTCAATATAACAACTCAAAGAAAAATTCATTCCATCCTCCTAAACAAAAAAAATTAAAATAACCTACTAAAATAATTAAAAAGTCAAAATTTTTTTAAAATAGTCACTTTCCAAACACTCAATATATGTCATGGTCATTGACTTCTAACCTTCTAGGAGGGGAGGGGGCCGTGATACAGCGGTACATTGCAACATTTGAAGTGGTATAATAATTTAATTTGATATTCACAAAGACCCGTTCAATTTATAATAACTTCTGATTTAGTATTTATGTTTGGTTAATTATGAGCAGTAGTCTTGTTTTTCATGAATATCATGATCTAAAAAAATAAAAAATATGATGAATAAATTATAAAATAACACTAGACGAGCATACGATTACATAATATTTCATACTCAAGTAATAATTTTTAATAAATTAAGGGTTGGTTTAGCATATTTAAAAAAAATTAAAAAGACACTATCCTATTTAAGTCACATCATCTTATTTAAATCACATCACTTCTCTAATACATCACTTCAAACTCAACCCATATTTCATAAAAAGTTAAAAAGTACACTTATTTAGATCATCCCAAACAACTCCTAAATGTTTCAAATTACCTATATGTATGTATTATGGTAAATTCAAAGGTTTGAAAGTCTGCATTTTTATTTATATTCTTATAGGCCTGCCCTAGTAATTAATTTCCAACTCCTTAAATTTTATAGTCGTTAGCAAGAGAGCACATGCATGTGCTATATATGCAGCTAAATTTAAGGAAGTATGACATTTTTTTTGGCTCAAATTCTACAATTATGATTGCCCTAATTCACTGGCCATCCCTGCATTGGAAGGAAAAGTCCATTTTCCCATACTGCATGTTATGTCATAGAACACAAAAATTGACTATATACAAACTCGTTTTAGACCGGTATTGCTTTCTGCCTATAATTCTTGGTGATATGATTGTTGAATTTTTTATTTAGGGTAAATTAGATTGATACTTTAAAAATTGGACAAATTACGTATACTTTTCTTGAGGTTTATCAAAATTATAAATATTTCTCTGAGGTTTTAGAAATTACAGATATCTCCCTGAGGTTTATATTTTCATAACAAATTGTCTCTTGAAGTTTATATTTTTATAATAATTTGCCCCATGATTTGTTATGCAAATAGTACCTTCAGGGGGTATCTGTAATTTTTCAAACCTCAGCGGGATATTTGTAATTTTGCTAAACCTCGAGGGGAATGTATGTAATTTGCCCTTTAAAATTTTAGAAAAATTTCACAAAATAGATGTGATTTTTTTAATAAGATTAAAATGATCAAAGTTAATACAGATCATATGAAAACGCATAATTATAAACAAGATAAATTATATATTTTATTGTAATGAGATACAATAATTTTTTTATGCACGCAATTAATGAATGACTGTGAAAGAAAAAATAAGTATTATGTGAATTAAAATTTAAATTTTTTTAATATAATTATGTCAAACTTGTAAAATTGAATATATTTTCAAACTTTTTGTTAAAAAAGTCAAAATTAAATAAGTCTTTTTGGATGGCTTCCACATAAAAATAAATAAATAAATAAAGAGAGCATATTTTTAGCAACTTCGTGAAAATGTGATTTTACCCTCAATACTTTTAAAAAATTTATTGTTTCCATAAAAAAAATCCACAATATTACAATGGCAATATGATAATTTTTTAACCAAAAAACAAGTTTAAAAAGAACCAAAAAAATCATTTGAGCCTACTTCAATGGTATGATTTAAATGGTTCACATTGTTGATCTTACCATATAAATTACGGAAATTTGGTCAAAAGTCCCTCCTAGTGGGCCTTTTTTATGTGAAGCTTACTGTTACGCCTCGAGAATTTATGTGACACAAAGGGCAGCATTTGAGGTGTGCCAAATGCGCTGGAAGGTTCCGGAAGGCATGAGAACGAACTAGAGTATGCTGGAAGACTCTAGAACGTGGTGGGAGGGTCTAGGGAGGCCTAGAAGATTTCGGAATGTAGAAGAACCTTAGATTGTCCAGCAGAGTCTGGATGGGTCTGGAACATCCTAGAATATCTTGGAGAAGCCTACCATGTACTACACTAGTGTAGAGAGTTCTAGATGAGAGTTTGTAGCCCTTGGATCAAAATGATCCTAGCCATCCATTGAGGAGGGAGATGGCTATATAAGGGTAAGGGGTCTCATTTGTTAGGCATTGAATGCTGGAGATCCAAGAGAGCTCTAAGAGTGAAGCACTTGTGAGTATGAAAGCCTTGTAAAGCTTTGTACACGACTATACTTGTAAAGTTAACTTGTATAGTGAAGGCATTCTTCCACCCAAACCTTGTGTGTGTTAGTGTGGTTGAGTGGATAAGGCTGACTTAGGTGCAACTAAGAGGGTTGAAAAGCATCTAAGGCCGCACGGTAGGCTTGCGAAGTCTAAGGCCGTGACAGTTGTTATCAAAGCGAGGTTACGTGAGAAAGTAACCGAGTGAGGTGTACATGGCTACGTCGGGTGACGAAGGAAACGTCCCCAAGGTGAAAAAGTTCTCAACGAAGGACTCGATGGCAGCATTAGAGGCACGACTCGAGGGGATGATGGAGAGTGTGGCAGAACGGTTCACTAGACTTGAGGAAGCTCTAGTTGGCCCTGGTAAGCCCACATCCCATATAAGAGAGTTTTTCACTCACTTTGCTAGTCTTATTGCTAGGGTAGAGGAGTTGGAGGAGAAGGTCGACTCCTTCGAAGAAAGGGTGAACTCGTCTCTTACCAAGGTAGCTAGAGATAGTCCCACCGAACGGAAGGCCCTGGAAGCAAGGATGGCTAGCTTAGAAGTGGAGTTGGAGTTGTGCAAGAAGGCCATCGTCCCTGGCAATGGAAGGAATTTGGCTCCAGCCAGGAGAAAGGTTCGTGCGCCAGAACCTAAGAGCTATGATGGTGCAAGGGATGCCTGGGAGATTGATAACTTCATTTGGAACATGGAGCGGTACTTTGAGAACGTCAACATCGTGGATGAAAACGAGAAGGTGCAGACTGCTACCATGTATCTGAAGGACACTGCAATGCTATGGTGGAGGAGGCGGTACGCTGACATAGAGAAGGGGTTGTGCAAAATAAAGACTTGGGCAGAGCTCAAGAGAGAGTTGAAGAAGCACTTCTACCCTGTCAATGTTGAGTTCTAGGCGTACAGGAAGCTACGCAAGCTAAAGCATGTGGGGACATTGCGGGATTATATGAAGGAGTATTCTGCGCTACTATTGGAGATCCCCGACATGGTGGAGAAAGAGGCGTTGTATAGCTTCCTGGATGGGTTGTAGCCTTGGACAGCAAGAGAATTGCAGAGTCAAGGAGTGAAAGACCTTACAATTGCACTAGCAGAGGCAGAAAAGTTGGATGACTTCAAAGCGCCAGGGAAACCCAAGGGCAAAGGCAGGAGACAGTCTCCACCAACCACCAATGATGAGCGCAGTAACGAGGAGTCCCCCAAGAGACGGGAGCGACGCAAGAATGGGAAACGCATTGGATCTCCAAGGAAGAAGCGTGAAGGCAAAGGGCAGCTTGAGTGTTTCCTGTGCAACGGACTGCACATGGTGAGGAACTGCCCTAAGAGGAAGGAGAAGGCGCTGAGTGCCATGAAGAAGAAAGTGGCGAAAGGCTCCGATAGTGAAAGCGCTTCAGAGAATGAAGCACAGTTGGGGAGCGTCCAACTTCTTGGGTCAATAACCAAGAAGAATGGGAATATGGAAGTGCCGAAGAGCATCCAGAAGAAGGATGTGCTTTACGCTGAGGTGAAGGTTAACGGGGTAACTTCACATGCGTTGGTGGACACAGGTGCCACACATAACTTTGTGATCACTGAAGAGGCCAAGAGGCTGGGCTTACGAGTGAAAGAAGACAAGGGTTGGTCCAAGCCAGTGAATGCAAAGGCGACACCAGTCCAAGGTCTGGTGAGGAGTGTTGACATGACCATTAGGAGTTGGCCTGGGCAAGTGGAGTTCACGGTCATTGAGATGGATGACCACCCCATAATCCTAGGGATGGATTTTATGAGGAAGAACAATGTGATGCCAGTCCCGCACGCTGCAACCATATTGTTGTTTGCAGGTGATCGACCATGCGAGGTCCCATTGGTGGCGAGGAGTTAGCTACTCAAAGACAAGAGGAAAGCACTTGCGGTAATGCAGCAGACTGAACATCATAGCAAGGGCAAGGGTGAAGAGGCAAGCACCAGCAGCAGCGGACACAGATCATATCGAGACGTGGTGGCTCGGTATGCTTCTGCATGACGAGGGCGTCACGGGATCGGGTGGGGAAGAATGTCGCGCCTCAAGAATTTATGTGACACGAAGGGCAGCATTTGAGGTGTGCCAAATGCGCTGGAAGGTTCCGGAAGGCGTGAGAACGAACTAGAGTATGCTGGAAGACTCTAGAACGTGATAGAAGGGTCCAGGGAGGCCTAGAAGATTTCGGAATGTGGAAGAACCTTAGAGTGTCCAGTAGAATCTGGATGGGTCTGGAACATCCTAGAATATCTTGGAGAAGCCTACCATGTACTACACTAGTGTAGAGAGTTCTAGAATGTAGTAGGAGGGGTAGTTGTCCTAGATAGTTCTATGGAGAGTTCTAGATGAGAGTTTGTAACCCTTGGATCAAAATGATCCTAGCCGTCCATTGAGGAGGGGGATGGCTATATAAGGGTAAGGGGTCTCATTTGTTAAGCATCGAATGCTGGAGATCCAAGAGAGCTCTAAGAGTGAAGTACTTGTGAGTGTGAGAGCCTTGTAAAGCTTTGTACACAACTATACTTGTAAAGTTAACTTGTATAGTGAAGGCATTCTTCCACCTAAACCTTATGTGTGTTAGTGTGGTTGAGTGGGTAAGGCTGACTTAGGTGCAACCAAGAGGGTTGAAAAGCATCTAAGGCCGCATGGTAGGTTTGCGAAGTCTAAGGCTGTGACATTACGGAATAAAATAATGGTTCCAAAAGTCTCTTAAATAAAAAAAAATATAGTGACAAGACTGAAATACCTTTTATATAAATGGGCAAATATAAACCGTTTGTCTCCCTCACTCTCACTTTGTTTCATCGATTGTTGCTCTGAAAAACGTGATTCAGAAACCCTCACATCTGAAACCCTAGTTCGACCACCGTGGTATCATCTGAAAGCCTCATTCTACCACTGCCGTGAGCATTCAAAACCCTACTTCCACTACTGCAATAAGATTCGAAACCCTCATTTCACCACTGCCGTGAGCATTCAAAACCCTACTTCCACCACTGCAATAGCATTCAAAACCCTCATTCCACCACTGCAGTGAGCATTCAAAACCCTCCTTCTACCACTGTCGTGAGCAATGATGCCAACGACATTGCGGATCTTTCATCAATGCCTCTTGAATTCTTGTTATATGTGTTCTCTAACCTTTGCTTATTATATAAATATATATTTCAATTTGTATATGAAAATATGTGTGTATATATATGTATCTATTTATGTATATGAATGTAATTGTAGTGTGTATTGTTCAATATATGTATTTTTTGTGTGTTTATTTTCTATTGTATATTGTTCAAAATAAAATTTTACTTTCAATAATAAAGTTTTACTCCTGGACAGAGTAAAATTTTACTTGAAAACTTGTTTCATTACAATGTTTGTGCATTTTTATGCTTTCATTAGTGCCTCTTAATTTCTTGTTGTATGTGTTTTCTAGCCTTTGTTTATTATATAAATGTGTATATCAATTTGTATATAAATATATGTGTGCATATATGTATCTATTTATGTATTTGAATATGATTATAGTGTATATTTGTAAACACCCTATTTTTCACCGCCCTTAAGACTTGGGCGCCTCAAGTCGATCACTCGATGATAAAAAGTTACGATGTCCAATCGCTCAATTTCTCTAGCAAAAAAAGCTTCTAAATTCCAACCTTACATCCCATTTAGACCAAAATTATTTTAGACCTTAAAACTATCTTTTTCAAAATGCTTCTACGATGTTTCGAGGCTCGCATTTCATTTAAAATATTGCACTTTTCAGTAAACTGAGCAAGGACAAAGTGGAAATAAATGAAAGGAAGATAAACTCTTTGAAAAATCTTTAAAACATTTTATTTAAGAGAGAACTGAGCAGCCTTCACTAAATCAGACCAATCTCTTCGTACACTTAGACTTTAATCATGAAGCTAGCACCATTGGAAAATGGACTTCTACGGCTTCAATTTAGACTCAAGAATCTCCTAAAGCCAAGTCCGGATGAGGGAGATATGGCCGTTTGAAGTTAGGCATCAATCCGATTAAGATAGAAATGAGCAACCTTCACTAAAATAGGCATATCTCTTTATACACTTAGACTTTAGATGTGAGGTCGCCACCATTGGAAAGCAGACTTTCGGGGATTCAATTTACACTCAAGAATGACCTAAAATCGAATCCGGATGAAGGAGATATGCCCATTTGAAGTTGGGCCTGAAAGTAGATTTTTGTAACTGGCTGCCCACTAATAGTGGCCTACCGGCCACTTGTGTAAAATGCAGATATTTGTTGCCAATTGTCCCCCAAAAGCTCCAGTTGTTCCTATACAAATATTTCCCATCTGAGAGGCTGTTTTTCTATATATACTTGGCCAACCCTCTTGGTTTTAGGTTACAAAAAATTCTAAAAATTCTCTCTCTACCTCTATCTTGCAACACACACACCTTACCCAAACACTTCCTAAACCAATATTGAAGCTCTCTTTGCTGAGATTAGTGAGTCCCAATTTCAGCCCTTGAGAGTGAGAACTTGTGTGTTTGTTAACAAAAGAGTTACCTTACTTCAAGAGGTATAATTTTGGGCATCTTTACACTACTTGTTTTCTATCTTTTCTTGCTAATTTTGAATTGTTTTTACACTGTTTTTATGGGCTGAAACTCATGGTTTAAAGCTATTAAAGGTAGAGGGGTTAGCCACCATTCTTTGAATCTTATTCTCTAAACTTTTGCCCTTGTGTTTCCTATTCTTTTCTCAACTTTTTTTTGAGTTTTTTAACACTAATTTTCAGAGATTCTCAGAGGCTAAAATCATGTTTTGAAGTCCCAAAAATGAAAGGAGTTAGCCTCCCCTCCTTGTGTTTGTTTCCTAGCTTAATTGCTCCATTTTTTAGCTTACTTTTTTAGCTATTTTTCCTTTAATTCTAGCACTGTTTTTGTCACAACCCAAACCCGCCCCTATGGATTTAACATCGTAATTAGCTAGTAATCTGGGGATAACCGAAGGCCTCTGAGACAGATTAACATAATATTAGGGGCTAACGGAAGCAAATAGAAAATGTACAACGTCCATTAAGCTGTGCAAATTTGTATGGGACAAAAAAAAATTAAACTTTTATATACATATTTACACATCGTCATTACATTATCATGTATATACAGATTAGACAACACGGGACTTAGCCCTATTTACAAAATAAACAAAGACTTGCTTAATCAAACAAGAAAACAAAACATAACCATAACCACTTGACATATCCAGAACCTCCACGAGAGGCACATAAGTTGGCTAACAAAAATATATTCCAGGTAGACGCCTCTAACCCTGGTCACTTGCCTGATCACCTACGTACATAAATATTATAGTGAGTTGGAGCCCAGTGAATAATAACAAAGTAAAGGGTTTTAATGAATGATGTCCATTATAGAGTCAAAAATCAGAGTTTATATCAGAAATAGAGTCTTATGCATGTTCAGATTTCAATTAGAAATAGATTCATATTCATATTCTTATTCAAATCATATAAAACAATCAGAGTTCATGTTTAATCATACATGGTACATCCGTTAGCAGTAACAGATCACATACAAAGTATCAAAGATCACACTTATCAATTTCGTAGAGGAACCTCCGACCGAGTACAGATAACTTGTCAATTCCATAAAGGAACCTCCGAACTGGGAGCGGATAACTTGTCAATTTCATAAAGAAACCTCCAAATTGGGAACGGATAACTTGTCAATTCCATAAAGAAACCTTCAGACTGGGAACGGATAACTTGTCAGTTCCATAAAGGAACCTCCAACCGGGTGCAGATAACTTGTCAGTTCCATAAAGGAACCTCCAGACCGGGAACAGATAACATACTTGTGTCACAAATACTTATCGAAAATTGGACAATCATTCATATTAAAGAACATAACATTTCATAAAACAGATCTTATTTCATATACAGAAAATAATTTATCTTGAACATAACTTTATTAAGTTATTACTCACAGATAGCTACAGAAGGAGATCAGACAGATTGGACATATCAGATAAATCAGGCAGACAATAACACGTGACCTACACAAACACATAACATATACACATTGAAATACAATATCAATTCATTGATCAAACTTGACTTTTCTTATCTTTTTCTGTCTAAATATTCTTTCTTTATTCGAATGAATCGGGTTCTTATTTCACATATTCTTTCTTTACTAAGTCCTTCTTTTCCAAATAGACCGATTTCTTAATTGGCTTCTTAAACAATTACTACTAGATCAACGATTTATTCTTTAACTGACTAATTTATGTTGATTGGTAGCTTATTAATCTTTATTAAACCATAAATCATGTCTAGAATGCTTGAGAAGATATGGGAATAAAAATATGAACTAAATGCAATTTTTCAAAATATGTTGAAAATAACTGTTCGCTCGAGCAAACCTTTAGTCGCTCGAGCGGTCTGTAAAAAACTGCAAAAGTACTGGAAGCCTTCAATGTGCGCTCGAACGGTCTGTAAAATTCTAGAATTCTAAATTTCTCAACAATGGTTTCCAAATGTATTTTTCAATCTTTAAACTCACATATCTTGATCAAAACATTGAAAACACTTTACAAGACATGACACTTATTTATTTATAAATTATTTGCTCAAAGTCTCATCAAGTTGTGAAAACTTAAAACAAACTCCATACATTTAAATATTTTCAAACTTCTTTTCCTTTGAAGAATAATCATGAAATTAAACATGAGACTCATGAATTTTTCAAAAAAAATTCAATACGAAATACCTCATACAACAACACTTTAAAATCCAAACTCAAAATCATGAAACATAAATATTAATTTATTTATTTGAATCAAAACCCATGAACTCATGGTTTCTAAAACTCTTCTTCAAAATCAAATGCACAATAAAATTGCATGTAATTTATGGAGTTTAATTTCACAATAACTTTTAAAATCAAATTTAAAATAATGAATTTCTAAATTAATTGTTGTAAATTTGAGCTTAGCTCCAATTCTTCATTTTCTTGTCAATTCTTTCTAATCACATAAATTTGATTTCTAACTCTTATCTATTTCCTTTAAATTTTGAAATTGAAGTTATAAAACTCTTATAAAAGTATTTGCATGTGTGAAATTAGGATCAACATCAAACCATCTACATCAAAATCCCTTTAATTCAAACTTAAGCTCAAAATATTCATGAATTTGTAATTTACCAAAACTTGTTCTTCTTACACCCAAAAATGAAATTAATTCTTCAAATCTCTTAAAAATTCATTGATGCATGTAAAGATGAAGTCCAAATTCATGAGAAATAACACAAATTAAACTCACTTGATAAATTTTCCAAATTAATTTCTTAATTCTTGACCTTAATTCTTTTCTTTTCATTATATGTAAAATTACATACAAGTGGATTCTATTTCTTCTTGATTTTCAAAACAAGAAATTAAACATGTAAGCCATGAATTTTTCTGAAAACATGCAAGATATATACTCTTTTGTATGCAAGACCTTCAAAACCAAGCTCAAAAATGATGAAACATGAGACATGCAACGTTGGATTTAACCTTAGTTTACTATTCATCATCTTCTTGACATTTCCTAACAAATTTCATGTAATTAATCCCAATTACTTCATGAAGTCAACCTTTAGATGAGTTTCCTACAAGATTTTAGCTTAAATTTCATACCTAGAGCTTTAATTTGTTGAAATCCTTGAGCTTTTCTCTCTCTTTCTTTACTTCCCTTCTTGCATTCTTTTTTCCTTGACTCTTGGATTGAGTTCCAGCACAAAGTCTCTCTCTCTCCCTCTCTCCTGTCTCTCTCTCTCTACGTCCAGAATGGTTCTCCCACAAATGAATGGTTGAACAAAACAAAATATAGGCTTTAAAGGTTCTAGAATTTATTTCAATATACATTTCATTTTAATTAATTTGAGTAGGAGTAGATTAGTCACTAATTATCCATTAGTTTAATTAATCATAACTAATCATAAGTCCCACATAATTTAATTAGTCCAATTGACTTCAATTAATGCCCAATTAATTATAATTAAATTTGTCAATCTAAATCAGATTTTTAATCAAGCTCTCAAAAGGCTCCAAATATCAAATCAAACATATTGCCATCATCAATTTTGGTTTTCCAAATCTTTAAGATCTTCAATTTCAGATCAAACTCACAATCTCCACCAATAAATTACATATTCAATTAAATACCTCTCCAATAAATTTAGTTCAGAATGACCACAATTCTCAATCCTCATAATCAAATTAACTTAATTAATTCCAACTCGAACCCAATTAGTCAAATCTCAATTTTACAAATCTGAATAGAATAGTTAATTAAACTCTCATACGGTCCGATATTCGAAATTAAAATAATTCAATTCACCAATTATACTCTCTTGAGCCATTTAGGCTTTCTATTTCTAATTTAAAAATAAATCCTTAATAGAATCATATACGAATTAGTCTCCACAATTTTCATAAATCCCAAATTAAATTTGAATAATGGGAAATTAAAATTCAAATCTCTTTAATTAATTAAATGCTAATTATTATACGTGATGGGTCATCACAGTTTTAGTGTAAATTAGGACTATTTTTAAGAGTTAGCTTCATTTATGCTTTGTATTGCATACTTGTAGTGTAATGGTCCTCATAGGTTTGGTGTTTTAGGCATTAGACACCAACCTATTTGAGTTGATAGAATTTATTTCAAGCTTTCCATACTTGTGATCACCTCTAATCATCTCTGCAACCTCCCTCTTTTCTTGACATTTTATTTTTTTTTAAAGTTAGTTCAACTAATTGATTGTTTAAGCTTGAGATTGAGATCGTTGTGCTTAATGATTTAATCTCTTCGAGGATTCATTACCAATAGCATAACATATCTATCATGCTCAAAGCAACCTTCTGTTTGACACTTCTTCCCATTTGTGGACTTAATTCTCATTTTTGGACTTAATTGACTAATGAATGGAAGGTAATTTAAAAGAGGTAAAAAAAATTGGGGTTAAAATGGACTAAGATAATAAAATAATTTGGTGTTCAATCGGACGTTAATTGAATACATTGAGACATGAGTCATTTCATACTTGTCAGTGATAAAATGGTTCAAGTTTCCAAGGTCAACCACTTCCCTTGATCAAATCATGATAGGGAGGAGGTTTGCGAGTCTTTCATTATACATTTATTGAAATTATGTTCCTTGATTCATAAGTCGTCATGTAATGCAATTGCACCGATTGATGGCTTGCGAATCGAGCCTATCTCTTCTTTGAGCTATTTGATGATAATGAGAGGCATGGTGGACAAACATCCCTTGAGAATGCTCTGTTTGTGCTCTATTGTAGCAGAAAAGAGCCAACATTAGTGGCCGGTAGGCCACTTTTACTAGGTGGAAGGCCACTATTAGTGGTCGGCCAGCCACTATTTCTAGGTTACCGGCCACTTCTTCCAGCCAGGCAATGTCCCTTTTCTAGCAAAGCAAAGTAGAGGCTGAGGTGGAAAAACAGTGAAATTTTCTAACTGTGCAATAGAGGCATTCCAGTAGCAAAACGGGAGCTTTTTCGGGTGGAAATCCACATCCATGCATGAACCATCCCTCAATTCTTGGGATTCGTTGAAATGATGTTGTAATATTAGTATGTTGTACTTAGAGTGGCAGACTTGTAACTAATTAGTTAGTTTAGTTAGAATAGCTAGTTAGTTTTGTGTTGTACTTATTTAATTAGCTAAGGTAGTTAGTTAATTTGTGGTGTTGTAATAATTAACTAGTATAGTTAATTTATTTTATTTGGGTTGTAATAGATTAGTTAATTTGTAGTAATTAGTTAGGGTATTCATTCAGACCCTCCTGTGCAAGGGCAAAAATATAATAATGTATATGTCTTCCAACCCTATATCTTTATCTCTTTTATTTATTTGCTTATGATGGATAGAATAGAACATCATGTTTTATTTAGCATATTCCATGATTTGCATCAACTTGTCTTGCATACATCGAGGGTCAATTCATCATTCTAACAAGCATTGTCGTCTGTTACTTCGTTGAATACGTGTTTAAACCACATGCTTTCAAATTGATTCACATGTCATAACACTATTAATTGCATTATTGCATGTGTTGCATTGGTCATGCTGCATTAGTTAGGGGACATGCATGTTTTCTAACTCTTTTATTTCTTTTAGCTTGCCTTGGAGTATGAGGTGGGCATTTTTGTCCTTTAGTATATCGCACGCATGTGATTGTTATCATGTCTAGCATGCTTGACATGAGACTTATTGCTTAAGTGCTGTACTTATTTGAATGCCTGTGGATGAAGGCTAATTTCTTGAATTAGAATAATTTGAGTAATGTATATATGAGATCACTTTTTCAAGTGGTACATCTTCAAACACTTTTCAAACAAACATGAAATTAAAGTGTTCCAATTTTTGCAAATTAGTCTATACTTGTGTGTAACACATAGTAATGTTAGCCTAATAATCAGAACAAGAGCATATAATGTAAATAAAAATCACATTATAATTAGTAGAGGCTGATCTTTGATCGGGCTAGTAGGGTACTCAATTCATGACCTTCCCCTATTGTACCTAAGTTCCCGAGCCGAGACAATTTTGGTAGATAAGTGGCCTTTGGCACGAGTTCCGCATTTCCCAAATTTTCCAAAATAAAACATTTAGGTGGCGACTCTATATCTGACAAAACAGTCCATTTTTTGCATTTTGATTCAAAATCAATTTTCCAAAAGAATTATCAAATTTGGACTCATTTGTGTTTATCTATTTCACATTGCACTTGTGGAATCAGATTCAGAACCACGAAAGTCCAAACTGTAGGGTTAGTTGTATCTGAAAGAAACACGAAAAAGCAAGCTACAATATTGTTCAATATATGTTTTTTATTTTTTTATTTTCTAGTGTTTATTGTTCAGAGTAAAATTTTACTTTTAATAAAAGTAAAGTGTTACTTATAGACAGAGTAAAATTTTACTTTACAACTTTATTGTTTCATTATTACAATGTTTGTGCATTTTTATGCTTTCATCAATGCCTCTTGATTTCTTTTTGTATGTGTTCTCTAGCCTTTGTTTATTATATAAATGTGTATATCAATTTGTATATGAATATATTTGTGTATATATTTATCTATTTATGTATGTGAATATGATTGTAGTGTATATTGTTGAATATATGTTTTGTGGTCTTTATATGTAATTTCTATACTTCGCTAGAACTATCTCTGTTTCTTTACCATCATTTCTTGAATATGGCTGTCAATATTATTGGTTGTAGAATTTTTGTAGGTGTTTTTGTGTATTTCCTAGGGTATATTGTTCGGAGTAAAATTTTACTTCCAATCAGAGTAAAACTTTACTGTTTCATTATAATGTTTTTGCATTATTCTTCATTTTGTTTAGTGCTTATTGTTTTGTTACTTTGTTATTTAAAGTAAAATGTTACATTGTTTATATAGGGAAACTTTTTAGTATTCGAAAATGGTTGTTACTAGAAGCAAACATAAGGATGATAATGATGACGATGATTTTGAAGTTTCACCAACAGTTGTAGAAAATAAGAAACTCCTTGAAAAGTGCATCAAAAAATCCATGAGCAATGTAGATAATGCATCTAATGAAGATTTTGTGCTTGCATCAACGAGACTGAGAAAGCGCTCCCCTAGTGAGGATGAAGGATCTCATGAAAGCAATCTAATGCTTTCAACAAGAAAATCTTTAAAGTCGAATATTGTACATGGAGTACAGGAGAGGAAGAATTATGTGAAACAATACAGGTTAAATTTTGTTTCATTGATAAACCTAATACGAGACATAAAGTTCACTGAAAGGCACATTACTACCCTTGAAAGAACACCTTTTGGGATGTTATTCAAATCTTTTTGGAAGAAAAAAGATGTGGTGTTGAAAAAGTATAAGAAAGTTGACGATAATGTCATGGATATGATCAGGTGTTATGATTTTCATGCAAAGGGATTCAAGCTTAGGGCGAAAACGTGTGACATATGGGATAGTGATGTTACTTTGATTTTTGGGATAAAGTTAGGAACAAAAAAAGGTAGATGTCTCATATGGGAAGAAACAAGAAACACCTTTTGTTCAAAGAAGGTTTCATAATATGTCAAGAGTATCCGTAAAGATTTTGCGAGAGGTATTAGCAGATGCATTGAAAGGCACAACGACAATTGATGTTGAGGATGTTGCACGAATAATGTGTTTATTCATTGTGGCAACTTTGTTATTCCCAACAACTGGTCTAACAATTGGATAGGCTTTTGTCGCCCTTGTAGAAGATTTGAAAATGATGAATTCATATGCATGGTCAAGTGCAGTTGCATCCACATTGACTACTTCAATCCAATCCTCATTAGGAAGTCCTGAAAACATGACTAGATGTGTACTTCTTCTTTCGGTAAGTAAATTGAACTACTTGAAATCTTACACAATCTATCTTTAGAGAATTAACTAATTTCGATTTTTTATTTTACAGTACTGGTTATGCGAGCACATTACCCTCATCAAACCTGAAGACAAAAATTTATGTCCAAGGCTCCTTTGATGGGACTTATCAAAGTTGAGGAAAAAGCTCATGAAAAGGTCATTGCAAAATCTAAAGCCTAAAAAGATATTATCTTTTCAATCTCAGCCTTATTGGTTCGTTTTGCTTAAAATTATAGTTACATAATAAAATGTTACTCTTAAACAAAGTAAAATTTTACTTAAATTCAGAGTAAAAGTTTACTTATAAGCAGAGTAAATACTCTGTTGGTTGAAGTTTGCTTCATTGTTGACTTCTTTTTGTTTTCTAATTTTCAAATGCAGGTGAATCACAATCAATTGAACCCCATTTCCAAAGAAGAAACGAATCTCATTCATAGTCATGAGGAAGAAAATGCAATCGATATAGAGAAAAATTTGGAGACTGAAGAAGATGAAGATCATATAGCTGAAGCTTTAGGAAATGATCAACCTTCGAAGGACTTCATTGATCTTGGGAGATTAAAACAAGTTCAAAAAGAAAACAAGAGGGTAAAAAGTGAGAATATGGCATTAGTTGAAGAACTAAAGAAAATAAGGAAAATAATGTAAAAAATACAAGAGGATTAATGGGCGAAAACAAAATAAATGATGAAAAAGATGAGCAACACAGAGAAGAAATGGAGAAACTAAGAAAGGAGTTTGAAGTACTTAAATCTGAAAATAAAGAATTAGTTGGACAAATTGAAGAAAATGCAGTTCATGCGGCTACCCAAGCTTTTGCTTCTAAAGAAATGCCACATGCTAAAGGAGTACAACAAGAGCAAAACATTGGGATTCAGGCTATATTGAAAGAAACTCCTGCAGTCATAGAGCCATTGCAAACATCCATGGTCAAGAAAATCAAAATGAATGCGAGAAAGAAAAAAAAGATGTCTGATTTTGAATGTGAGACAAGAGAGGCAAAGAAAAAAAAGACCATAAAACAAGCAATTGAAATTATATCAAAAAAAGTGATTTGTGTTGACAACTTACCTCTAAGCCAACCAAAACCAGTTGAAAGGGTTTTGTTTCCAGATAAGGTTGCAATATGCAAATTGCTTGATGAGAATGATAAATGTCTACTGAGCAAGATTTATAATTTGGAAACCACAGAGTAAGGCCATTTAATTTTATCAAACGACAGTGTGTTAATCAATATTTTTTTTACCTTATGACTAGTGCAATCATATAGTTTGGCACAGGAAATGGAGTATAAGTCACATTGTATGATGTAGATGCAATTCTGAAAGATGATGATACTGTAAATAATGTAAGTGGCTATACAATTTTCAATGACTAGTATTCACTTCAATAACTAAAAATAGTTCATTTTATTAACATATATTTAATTTATTTTTGTTTTTGTAGGTCATTGACAGCTTTGTAAAAATGCTTCAGATTGAGCAACAAGCAAAGAAACCAGAAAAGACTAAGTCAATCTTTTTCTCAAGCCTTTGTTGGGTAAGCCATCAATTTGTGTTTATTTTGAATTGATAGATTTTTATTGTGGTTTAGTATAACATTATACTGTATTTTAGAGTTAATTTTTACTATTTGGTTTGCCAAAGATTGATAGCTTATATAGTGTGTCACCAACACAACTTGACACATGACACTCTCATATGGCTGAATGCAGTCACTAGTGAAATGGGGTTATGGAGATTTGAGAAATCATTTAATTGACGAAGTGCTTGAGCAAGATTTGAGTGGATACAGATTCCTTCACTTTTGCATGAACTCCAATGCGAACAAGAAGGAAGAAAACTCTATCACTGGACGCTGCTTGTATTGGACACTGAATTTGAAAAGTAGAGGCATTACAATTCTTTAAGGCCAAGAGACAACAAAGATGATCCTTACCTTAAGGATACAAAATAGATTGTAAGTGTTTTGCATCATATTAACAATAAATTTTTACTGTGTTTTATTCTTGTATTTAATTGTGACCAAAGATAACATATGTGGAGAATAAGTTGAGCAACAAAAGGAAAAGAGGTATAAGAAAGTTTGTAAACTTGGTTTCGGTGAAAGATAGTCCACAACAACGCCTAACATCGTAAGTATTCTACGCTACTACTACATACTTGAATTGGTAGTTTTCAAATTTGAGTAAATCTAACAAGATCTTCACTTTTATTAATAGTGTTGATTGCGGAATTATCGTATGTTATATCATGCACCAAATCATATGAGATGAATCTATTGCAAATTCTATAGAAGATGATGAAATTAACAATTTCCGAGCATCAATAGTGCATTAATTTTTGAATGATTATCCAAAAGCATGAAGTGAGGAACAATTCAATCTCAAAAGAAAAATAGCCAAGAGATAAGATCTCAAGGATGACGATGTGGACAAATTTTGGAAACTACTGTGAATGATGCATGTAATTTTACTTTTTGTAAATGAGATAATGCTGAAAAAGTAATTGTAAGTGAAAGAATACTAAAAGGGCATGTTTGATTGGGTGGATTAGAGCATGAGATTGGGATTATTAATCCGTAGGCCTAATTATCCTATGTTTGTTTTAACATTTTGGTTTAGGATTATTAATCCAATAGATAATTAATCCAACAAATTTGTAGGATTATTAGTAATGGGGTAAGGGTGGGATTATTAATCCAATGGATTTTAATCCAATTGGATAGTGAATACCATACTAATTTAATAGGATTATTAGTACTTCACTATTAATCTTGTGAATCAAACACGACCTAGAGTAATAGATAGTATATACTATGTCTATTGTTCTAGTAAATTTTACTGTGGTTTGGTGATTAATACATTATTATAGCAGGATATTGTTTTGACTAGGAATGAACATTGTTATAGATAGAATACAATGATACAGGTTATACTTGTGTATCTTGATAATATATGTGGTTGTGTTGTTAGATTATTTTTGCACAAAGATTGCATGATGAGCATCAGGGGAGTTTGTGTATTGTGGTAAATTTTGGTGCAGGTTGGAAATGTTTTTCAATGGGACATACATACTGTTTGGCAGCAAAATTTTACTCTAAAATAAAGTAAAATTTTGCTATGAAACCAGAGGCTCATAGACAACTATTCCACGATATAGTAAAATTTTATTCTGAAATAAAATAAAATTTTACTCTGAAACCATAGGCTCATAGACAACCATTCAACAATATAATAAAATTTTACTTTCATTTCAGAGTAAATTTCTCTACAAGATAATAAATTTTACTTCGAAAGGCAGTAAAGTTTTACTTTTATGGGAAAGAAGGTAATGTTTTACTTTGAATAAAGTAAAATTTTACTCTGCAATAAAGTAAAATTTTTCTCTGAAATAAAGTAGAGTAAAATTTTACTCTGAAAAAAAATAAATTTTTACTTTGAAACTAGAGCCTCTTAGATAACCATTCAATGATATAGTAAAATTTTACTTTGAAACCAGAGGCTCATAGACAATCATTCAATGATATAGTAAAATTTTACTCTGAAATAAAGTAAAATTTTACTTTGAAACCATTGGCTCATAGACAACCATTCAACAATATAGTAAAATTTTACTTTCATTTCAGAGTACATTTCTCTAAAAGACAGTAAAATTTTACTCTAAAAGGCAGCAAAGTTTTACTTTCATGTGAATGAAGGTAATGTTTTACTATGAAAAAAGTAAAATTTTACTTTGCAACAAAGTAAAAGTTTACTCTGAAATACATCAAAATTTTACTTTGGAAGCACAGACTGAGCACAGCCATAGACAACCATTCAACAAGATAGTAAAATTTTACTTTAAAAGGCAATAAAGTTTTAAGTTCATGTTTACTTCATTTTAGACTAGAATCTTACTTCAATCCTTCATATTTCATACTTTTATTACAAAGCAATAATGCCTTTTATGGTAATATCTCCTTACAAGTCTTCTTATTATGACCGTACTTCTCCCATCTATCACATTGTACTCGTCTTATCTTCTTACCCCTAGATGGAATCCTATTCTTCTTTGGCCTACCAGGTGGCTTCTTATAAATTGAAGGAAGGACAACAAGATCATCCATAGCTACAGAAGGTTTCTCAACAGTGAGTAGTGGATAAACAAACTCAGCATAGCAAGTTTTGAACTTGGTAATGTAATAAAATGGTTCCACATGTGCATACAAATCACCTTTGCTCTTTTGGATAGCAGTTGTCGCGTGAGCACAAAGAAATCCATTCAATTGCCATTGGTAACACGAGCAAGATCTATTCCAGAGGTCAACGCTAACCGATAACCGGGATTGAACCTCAAAAACATGATCACTTGAATGCCTAACCAACCAAGTTGTTCCACTTTTAAGAGCATTTACTAATGTTGAATCCATCTCCGGACAAAGAAAAATATTCCATTTCTTAGCTTGTTCTCTCCTTTTTGACATCAAATCCATGATCTTCAACATAATTGAATCAATCATCTTTGTAGTGAGCAAATGACGAGCTTGACGGATCCATGAATTGAAAGACTCCGCCACATTTGAGTGCATTTCCCCGTATTTTTGTAATTTAAAATATGCATTAGTCCACTTGTCATAAGGCAAATTAGATAGAAACCTACAAACGATCCATTTTTCCTCATCTTGTAATTCTTTCAAACACTGATTAAAACATCTCACTGTCAGAGCATAAGCACATAATGAAAACAAAAAAACTATTCTACTCTTAAAAGTATTGCTAAAACTTGCACCAGAGAACCTATCCCTCAAATTGGCCTTCAAGTGTTGAAGACAAAAATAGTGGTAAGCAATAGGTAAAACCTTTAAAACCTCTAAAAGTTTAGCGTTCCGATCAGATATGAAGGTAATTGGTCTTTCATCCAATAATATATTTGAAAAATGCATAAAAAAAACCATTCACAACTGTCTGTAGTCTCTGTATCGACAATTGCCATCGCAAGAGGGAAAAAACTGGAAAAATAACATTTTACAATTAGTAAGTATATTAAACAAAAAGAACAAATATAGTAAATTTTTACTTTGAATAACAGTAACATGTTACTCTAAAAATAAGTAACATGTTACTCTGAGAATAAGTAATTTGTTAGTTTTCAATAAACTATAGTAATATGTACCTTAATCCCCATCCTTCACTATAGCTGTTAACAAGGTGCCCTTATATTTCCTCTCAGAAAAGTACCATCAATAAACAATAGAGAACGGCAATGTCTAAACCCTTAAATAAAAGCATTAAATGCAATAAAAAACCTCTTGAACTGTTCACTTTAATGGTTATAATCAAACTGCAAATAGCTACCAAGATTTGTGCTCATCACAATATCTATGTACCATCGAATCTCATCATAAGACATAGAGAAATCCCCAAAAGTAGTAGTCCTAACTTTCTCAACTCCCAACCAAGCGTGATTGTACGTAATGGTGAGCCCGTATTGATTTGTAAATTGACGCACAACATCAATTGGACGAGTTTGGGGATTCACACGAACTTCATTAATGTAACAATCCAAAATTTTTCCCTCCGCTCGAGCAGGGGAGTTGACGCTCGAGCGGACTTGAGAGGTTCCCAGCATTTTTACTGACAGTCTGAAATTCTGAGAGTTATGAATTCCCGCTCGAGCGTAGGAATGGTCGCTCGAGCAGATAGCTTTGTTGGTCTGCGCACTCGAGCGTGGAAAACAACGCTCGAGCATGGAAAGTGAGATTACCCTTGACATTTTTATTAGTGTATTTGGAACCTCCTTGTTATATTTTGGGTTATTGATCGAAGTGGTAACATAATGGTAAAGTAAAAGTGAACCAAGAATTTAATTCGGATAATTTTTCTTAAGAGCAACCGTCACTCTTTTGCCCTTTTCTTTTTCCACACTTTGAATTTAGATGTGAGGCTAGAACCATTGGAAATCTTATTTCTGGGGCTTCGATTTGGCGCAAGAACGACCTAAAACGAAGTCTGGATGAAAGAGTTACGCATGTTTGAAGTTTTGGAATCTGTGCTGGAAGCAGGTACGCTCGAGCGAAAAAATCGACGCTCAAGCGGATCGCGCGAATTCAGCAAGTTTAAAGACACATTTCTAGATCATTCTTCACACTTTTCATCTCCTCTCTTCATCCCTCTCACCTAGGTCCGAAAACCCTAGGTCTTTGACCTCAAATGCCTCCCATTTCCCTTTGGATTGATCAAGATCTTCCACCAAAAAGTGAAGACGGCTTGAAGAACTCACTTTTCAACCAATTGGATTTCGGATTGGTGAAGGATTCTTCTTGGAGCTTCGTTCTTTTGCTTGATTCTTGAGGTAAAAGTCCTAGTTCTCTTTCAATACTTGCATTAATGGATGGATTTGTGGTATTTTGACTATATAAATACAAAATCTATATTTTTGAGCACATAGGGTCCAATATGAGATTTGGGGGTTTAGGGTTTGAAATGTTGGGGGTGCAATTGTTGGGTTAAGATGATGGATTATGAACCTTAGGTGTGTAATCAATGAGAAAATTGGAATAAAAAATAATGGTTTGGGAAGTTTGGATTTTTCTTGAAATCCTTGATTTTCTTGAAAATCCTAGGTTGATCCATGATGATAACCAATGATTTTGCCCAAATTGAAAGTAGAATCATGAAATTGGTAGGTTGAATTATATAAGTACAAGTTTAATTGGAATTTGGAAGTGTTTGAAAATTATGTTTAAAATTTGCGAATGAACCTCTATTATGGACATTGTGAATCATGCTATTACGTGAGATGAAAATTGGGGAACAAGATTATTAATGTTATGGATGATAAGAGCCTTAAGATGAAATGATGAAATGGGAATTTAAGACTTCACCTTGAAAGATGTTGAATTATATTTAGTGGTGATGAGTTGAATCATGTTAAATAGTGTGGATTATGTTGGATTATGTTGAGATATGTGTTGAGAAGTGTGTTGAGTTGATGATGTTATTTGTAACTTGTGATGAATTTGCGAAATTGCAAATTGATGTGTAATTTGGTATAAAGAGAATTAAACAAGTTAAGAACGGAATAAATTATATTGTGACCCAATTTCTACGTGTATTATGAATTGTGTAGGGTTAGCTACAAGGGCGGACCAAGCATCTGAACACTATGAGTAATAACTCTGTAAAGTTATGTTTAACTTTAAGTATTTTCTAACTGATATGATACAATCTGTTTTCTGAAATGCTATTTTGTGAATTATGAATGAATGTCCAATTTTCTGAAATGTATTTGTAGCACCCTTAGTTCACATGGCCCTTGCCCGGGGGTAATAATACCGTGGCCAATCTGCACGTGGCCCTTGCCCGGGGGTAACAATACTGTGGCCAATATGCACGTGGCTCTCGTCCAAGGGTAACAATATTGTGGCTTATGTTCACGTGGCCCTCGCCCAGGGGTAACAATACTGTGGCTTATATTCATGTAGCCCTTGCCTGAGGGTAACAATACCGAGGCCTATATTCACGTGGCCCTTGCCTGGGGGTAACAATACCATGGCTACTTGCGCACAAGATCTAGACCTTTATGGTCATCGGTACCGACTATACATGTGGGTCTCAGGACCAAGTTGATTTGATAACTAATGGGTGTACCACATATGATCTTATGCAAAATCTGAATATAAATATGAACATGTATTTGAATCTATTTCTGATTTGAAACCTGAATATACATAAGACTCTGTTTCCGAGAAGAATATGTTTCTGATATAATAAGAATATGTTTCTGATATAAGCTCTGATTTCTGACCCTGTGATGGACATCATTCATTAAAAACCCTTTACTTTGTTATTATTCACTAGACTCCAGCTCACTGTATTATTTTATGTATGTAGGTGATCAGGCATATGACTCCTAGAGCTGCTGCCTAGATTCTTCTTTCTGTCAGCCTACCTATGTGCCTCCCGTGGAGGTTCCGGACGTGTCTAGAGTTTATGGCTAAGTGCATAAAGTTTAAGCTTTGTCTTCTTGTTTGGTTAAACAAGTTTTCATTTATTTTGTAAATAGGGCTAAGTCCCTTTTTGTCTAGTCTGTATGTATATGATATCGTAAGGATCACTACTACAAAAATAGATAAAGATCACATTTTTTTTGTGTGATGTTTGTTATTTAATCACACTTTTTCAGTTTTATTAAAGTGTGATATTTGGGAGTGTGATTAAAAGGGGTCATTTTTAATCACACCTTTTAAGTGTGATTAATAACATTTAGATCACACCTTTTAAGTGTGATTGATAAGATTTAGATCACACCTTTTAAGTGTGATTAAAAATATTTAGATCACACTTTTTAAGTGTGATTGATAACATTAGATCACACCTTTTAAGTGTGATTAAAAACCTTTTAAGTGTGATTAAAAACATTTAGATCACACCTTTTAAGTGTGATTGATAACATTTAGATCACACCTTTTAAGTGTGATTAAAAATATTTAGATCACATCACTGCTGGGAAAAGGACTTTTAGCGGCGTTTTAAAAACACCGCTATATGTCTTAAAAACGCCACTAATTCTTTCAGTGACGCTTACCACCAAATGCCGAGGACGCCGTTCTTTGTAAGTATATGACGCTTTAAAAACGTCGTTAATTTATTATAGGCGGCAATTATAAATACGCCGCTAAATGTGGCAACCAACGGTAACATGACGTCTACGGGCATTCAATGACGCTTAAAAACGTTGTAATAGCTTTTTTATTATTTTAAAAATACAGCTATGGTGGCGTTTTGAAAAACGCCGCAATAAATTTATTTATTTTTTTAAACTATTAATTTTGTAATAGTTAACTTTAAAAATATACCTGTAAAATAGAAACAATAACATAACATTGTTTAAAGAACAAAATTTGTCTAAATACTCGAATACTTCAACATGCCCCTGCAACAATAACATAACATTGTTCACCATCCTTCCTAGAAACATACATTTCATGTCAGCAAAAAAAAAAAAGCTTTCCTTACAAGCCTAAGAAAATCTTTATGTTGAGCATCCTCTGAGTCAATTGCTCAAAAAAAAATAAGCTTTCCTTACAAGCCTAAGAAAATCAGCATAAGAAACACATGCTCTTCAAAACCTCTCAAAAATGATCCAATCCCTAGGTGTTCTGAAGCATACGTCATGAAAGACGCCAAAACTAGGCCTCCCACAAACATTAAACCTAACCTGCACGCATAGATAACAAAGGAAAAAAACACAATTATTGACTTGATCACAAACAAAAATAGCAAAACAGGGATTTTGGAATTGCACCTTAATTCAAGGGTCACTATGTAAATATTAACTACATATAGCATAACTGAGCCTCCGGAAAATAGAAACAGAAGGCACTGCAGTTCTTGAGAGTAAATACAAACTTGTCTTCAATGAAACAAGATTAGATCTTTGAAAGTTAAAAACTTAATTAGGTGCATTTAACAATCCACAAGTAGTGTTTTTTTTTGATAAATACAATTAGTGTACATAGAAGAAATAATTAATATGCAGATCACACATCGTCTATACATATAAACGCGGCCAGATGCAAGAAAATGACCATTGTTCATTTATTATAGAAATATGTGATATTCGGATGAATCACACATAGCCTTGAACTTCTTGTATCTTACACATATTGAGCTCTGCATGTATGACTATCCTTTATTATTCTGAAAACTATCTATTCTACTAAAGTTCATTATGTTTCTGCTTACAAGAGGGAACTATGGAAAGATATGAGGAATTATTCGGATTTTCCAAATTTAGTTTAGTTTTTTTTTTTTTTTTTTTTTTTGTTGACAAGACACCTCCCCAAGGAGTAAATATTGGATGCAAGGGTGATAACATGTGGCAGTATCACCATCCAATAAGCATTGTTGAAAATATGAAGTTTCATGATTTGCACCAATACAGTGTATCAAAAATCAATGCCATCCATTGTTTGACAGGAAATGAGGCCACAAACACAAGCAAGAATCAAATAATTAATTATGCAATTGCACCCTGTCAAAAATGAAATAGAATACAAAAACTCACCTCGTCATCACTGTCAAAGAGGCAGCGTCTCAGCAAAACAAATATACGGGGCTGCAACACAATATAGAAAGAATGTCAAGTTAGTAACTCATAACTCACCTAAAATTGATGATGATGGAACAGAAGAAAGCAATCTTACTTTCAAGGAATCGACCATAGCACCAAACTTAGCTAACGTGCTGACAGCACTAGCCCGAACAGTTGCATTCTTAAGAATTACTTGATTGTAAATGTAACGTATATATTCTTAAGTTGGAAAATGAACAAATAAGAATAAAAATGGAGGTAGTACTTACTGTATTTGAACCAACAAATGAAATAGCTCTGATATCGTCATCATCACAAATAGCATTAACAATGTCCTGCTCCAAATTTAAGTAAAAAGGGAATTAAAAGTCAATTAATCAAGCATTAAAAAAAAAATCCATTCGTTTATGAAATAGAGCTAAAGTGGAGAAAATGTCAAATTATGCATAAAGCATCGGTCAAATTTCATTGGTAACAAGCCACAAGCTTCAAAAATTTAAAAGTGACGAGCAATAAAATATCTCAAATTAATCCTTATGTGGGTGTCTCATAGTGATGGAATCAATAAAGCAAATGAAAGCTTGTCTCATAGTGATGGTTGAAATTAGAGCATACATTAGTGCCATGAACAATATTCAAAACACCATCAGGTAAACCGGCCTCCTTTGCCAAAGATTGCAAGCATAATAGAAGCACACGGAGAAAATAGAAACGAGCAATAATAAAAAGAATTCTCTTTGCCATACATCAGATACTTAATGTTGTTTGCACATCATTTGACTTGACACTGACAAGAAGTAATATGAAGTATAAGTCAGACAGATGAGAATGGATGACGACAGGCCTATATGCTAAGAATGATGACTAAAAGAAGTCACATAATTTACAGGATTGCAAAAGGTATAAATTACATAAGGCTGACGGTTTTTAAGAGACCTTTCTTGTGACAGTCATGAGCAAATTTTCAATACACTATCCTTTTTGATGCCACAAGTGAGAATTTATTGGTAGTCAAAAACTTGAGAATCAGATAGACCTCGAGGCTCTGTAAGAAATTAGGTATATATTTACTAATACAAAGCAAATCCAGCATAAACATTCTCAAAATGTGAAGGACTAAGACAAGGTACCAACTAGATTATAGCTTATCCATGTAAAAATAACTAAAACTGTAATCATTTCCATCCTTCAAGGAAGTGTTGACAGCAGGAATGTGCACAAACAACACCAAATTTGTTTCATACAAGAACTTGGCGAGACAATGTGAGCACAAATGGAAAAACAGGTTGTTCTATCACTCCATTGAAGCCTAAATTTTTATCCACCATGAGCTTTCTATCGGTTAAGGCATGGTTTTTATTTACTAGATTCGAGGTCTCAACACATCCAATTGAAGGAACTCTACATGAGCTAAATCTCTCGGGGTTTAGTAGCCAATAACCTAAACGACCTATCACCAAAGATTACAAGGGGTTTGGTTCCTTGAAATGAATCTCTTAAAGTTACCCTCCAGTATACTTGATAACAGATGACTGTGATAAAGACCATCTAAGGCTGCAGCTTGAAAGCCACCTAGTAAACACAAACTGCTTCCAGAAAATTATTTCAAATATTTCTGAACTCAGAATGGACAAAACCACCCAAGATAAAGATAGCATATGCGACAATTTTCCAGCATCCACATTATTAATGTCTGTTTTATGTCTAAATCTTGCAATCATGAATAAGTAATGAGCCACTACGATTAGTTTTGCGACCAACTTCAAGGTTAAACACTTTTGTATGTATCAATAACCTCAAAAGTAGTTGTTGATACACAAATCATCATAAATATGGTTACCCATGAATGAATCCAGGAACTGAACAGGAAAATCTAGAAAGTAGCGGCTTACCTTAATTGCAGATTCACTCATTAAGAGCTCCTCTGCCAATAATTCAAATTCTGACGAGGCATAATAAACTTGACATCACTTAGAGATTAGATGTAAAATGGATTTAGTACAGAGATTAATGTCATTCATCATGTAGAAATGAAATCAAGGAATGCTAAAACACCTTATTGTACAACCATTCAGTCCATGAGGCAGACTTGCATAAACGGGATACAATTATCAAACCAAGTACATAAAATGAGATCTTCATTGATAGACATCAATTTTTCAAAATAAAGGGAATCTACATTTCATAGACATAAATTTGTCAGCATTTCTACTACACATTTGTTGAGTCCTAGCAGTCATGGAAGCAAAATGAATAATTAACTAGGTAATATACACCACAAAGAAGAATGTAATCAAAATAATGTTTATAAGAAATTTAAAAAATTAAATAATTATCTAAGAGCAACTTCAGATCAGAAGTACAAATTCACCCATCCAAAAACTCCAAAACACGATAAAATACAAAGTGAAAACAAGTACAAAGGTGTACTCACAGTATGGATGTCCTCAAAGCCAGAGAGAGCTAGGGTTTTGAGAAGCTCACAGCCAATACCACCAGCACCGACCATAAGCACTTTTGCGCCCTAAACAACACAAAATATGCTAAATATTACTTCAATCAAGTGAACATGAATAGCTAAAAAGCGTATAAACACCTTGATTGAAGATAACTGTTGCTGAGAGGCCATTGGAGACACGGAGAGAGCTAAAAGGTCAAAATAGGAACTGTGTATTGAAGGATTGATTGAACAGAAAGAGATGGGTATTGATAGAGATTGAGGGTTTGGTTTTTTTTTCTTTTTTTTTGGGCATAAAAACGAAGCGATTATGAGGAAAAAGAGGGGAATCTTGATGGTCTTGTGCCCAATTGCTTCGAGGAAAGGGCGCCAAAAAAGAAGACTCCCTCTCTCTAAAATGCTTCGCTCTCTCTCTCTCTCTCTCTCTAGGAAGAAGACGAGTTTGGAAGTGGGTTTGCACTTTCTGAGGTTTTTCCGATAATTGACGGTCAAAATGTAGTTATGTAGTGGCCTGTACCAGTTTGAGAATTGGATTTTTGATTTTTTTTTTAAGGTTAAAATTCATTAAAAAATATAATCAAATAATTTAAAATAATCAATAAGAGATATTAAATTTATAATTATTTTTTTGATTTTACAAATATCACATTTAATTATAAAATAAATAAATAAAAACTATCTTTTTAAACACAAAAATTTTAACCTATTAAAATAATTAAAAATTAAAATAATCTACTAAAATAGTTATTTTTTCGAATGAGCGCATTAGAGTAAGGCTTATTTGGTAATTGATTATATCAATTAATTTTATAATTTTTTATATAAAAATGAAATACAAATATTTTATTCAATCACACACATGATTAAAATACATATATAATCACACTTATTTAAAAAGTGTGATTAAAATAAAATGAAATCGACACGGTCATACCTATTTCGGGAGTGTGATTAAAAATAAATATTATATATAATGACATTTAATTAAAAAGTGATATAAAAATAAATATAATCACATGTTAATTAAAATGTGTGATTAAAAATATATATATATATATATAATCACACTTAATTGAAAAGTGACATAAAAAATAAATATTATCACACTTAATCAAATCAAGTGTGATCAAAATATCAATCTAATTTTTTTAGGGTGAATTACACTAATAATCCCTATATATAGTTTGGTTTCTAACTTTTCAATTGTGACACATTTGACCCTAAATTTTGAATTTTGTTCCAAATAAGGATAATTGAAAATATCATTAGATTTTTCAAAGGTAAAATCATCAATTTGATAAAATATAAACTAATTTGAGAAAAAATAAATGTCAAACAAATATTTTGAATTTTTAAAAATTATTTCTACCAACTAAAAATAAAATTATGTAAAATTGATAAATTTTTTAGACATTTATTTATTTTTTTAACCAAATTATTATTTTTTTATTTGTTTGGATAATGATCATGTAAAATTAATTTTTAAAAATTAATCATGTAATTTTTAACAATTTTACATAATTTTATCATTTATGGATAAAAAAAAAAATTTTAAAAATTAAAATATTTTTTTAACATCGATTTTTGTCAAATTAGTTTATATTTTATTAAATTGATGATTTTGCCCTTGAAATTAGACAATGGCATCTTCAATTGTCCTTATTTGCAACAAGATTCAAAATTCAGGGTCAAATGTATCTAAATTGAAAAGTCAATGACTAAAGTGACACGAGTCCCCAACTATAGGAACCGTTAGTGTAATTTGCCCTTTTTTTTAATCACACTTCCATTAAAAGTGAGATATTTTTATTTACCACGGCTTACATTTACTGTATGTCGTTAATGTGAATCCGTGAAAACCCAGTTTTGTTGTAGTGAGGAGAAAAGACCTGTGTGTTTGTGAAATTCAACCTTGTTGGGGATGGAAAGAGTTGTCCTCTGTCATTCATGGGTGTAGAATAGAGGCGCAAATTTGAAAATTGTATATTTTATATAAAAATTAAATTGGAATATTTTATACAATCACACCTATTTAGGGAGTGTGATTAAAAGGTAGTAATTTATATATAATCGGGTCCAGCTTGTCTCAAGTTGAGATCAAGACTGGACCCGTCCAGTTCGGCCCATGGGGCCTATTTTTTAGGCCCGTTTTGATAATCCGAACCGTTCAATGTGTAGAACTCGTCGAGTACTACATGCCTATAAAAAAATCACGTTGATCGGATATCAATAGTTATGTGATCAAATCAATTTTGTATAAAAAAAAATAGACGGTGAAAAAATTAACGGTTGATAAAAAACTGTTTTGTTCACATAGCTATCGATATCCGATCAACGTGATTTTTTACAAACACATAGTACTCGACGAGTTCTACACATTGAACGATTCAGATTATCAAAACGGGACCCGTGGTGGGCCCCCACGGGCCCAACAGCACGGTCCAATCTGATCTTGGACTGGACCAAAGCCACTGCCTATATAATCACACTTTAATTAGAATGTGTGATTAAAAAATATATATATAATCACCCTTATTTAAAAACTGTGATTAAAAAGTAGTAATGTATATATAATCACACTTTAATTAGAATGTGTGATTAAAAAATATATATATAATCACACTCAATTAAAAAGTGTGATTAAAAAGTAGTAATGTATATATAATCACACTTTAATTACAATGTGTGATTAAAAATATATATTTATAATCACACTTATTCAAAAAGTGTGATTAAAAAGTAGTAGTGTATATATAATCACACTTTCTAATTAAAGTGTGATTAAAAAATATATATATAATCACACTTATTTAAAAAGTGTGATTAAAAAGTAGTAGTGTATATATAATCACACTTTCTAATTAAAATGTGATTAAAAATATATATATATATATATAATCACACTTTAATTATAATGTGTGATTAAAAAATATATTTATAATCACACTTATTTAAAAAGTGTGATTAAAAAGTAGTAATGTATATATAATCACACTTTAATTAGAAGGTGTGATTAAAAAATATATATATAATCACACTTAATTGAAAAGTGACATAAAAAAATAAATATTATCACACTCAATCAAATTAAGTGTGATAAAAATATCAATCTAATTTTTTATATCACACTTTCAATAAAAGTGAGATCTTTTTTTTTCTCAAAGTGTGATCTTTAACTATTTTTGTAGTAGTGGATGATGTGTAGATATGTATATAAAAGTTTTAAAAAAATTTATGTCTCTTATAAGTCTGCACAGCTCAATGGATATTGTATATTTGTTATTTGCTTCCACTAGCCCCTATTATTATATTAATCTGTTTCAGAGGCCTTCAGTAATCTCAGGATTACTGGCAGGTTATAATGCTGAACCCATAGGGACGGGTTTGGGTTGTGACAATTAATAATCAAACTTGTAACCAAATTTGAACTCATCCTTAAGTTTTTAGAAGTACGAATTGCAACTCCACAACTATGCTCATCATGTAGAGTCCTAATGTAGAAAAAATTATTAGCACTCTCTAAAGATGCATGTACTCGGCATAAACAACCTTTGAACTCCCGCATTGAACACACAACAATGACCCAACACTTCTCCTTCTTCAGATACACAAACTCAAATCCTATCTCAATGGCATATTTACATAATACAGTCCGGAAATCCTTTGCATCTCCAATAAATATTTGACCTACATGAGTAATTCCATTCACCCACCCAAAAGACAACAAAGTCCTTTCTTCATGTTGACAAAACATAGGGAGTAAATCGATTTCATCATCAGTAACGTTGGATCCACTAGCCTCACCCAATTCTCTAACACCATATTTTCATTTGAAATGCCCATTTCAGTAACAGTCATATCAACCCAGTTAACACCAAAGGGATAAACAAGCAATAACATATTCTGAAAATCAGAATCATCATTAATCATGCATTGCAAATGTCCAAGTAAACAGTACGATAACAGTATGCAACCATTACTGTCAAACTTCTTCAATTTACAACTTAAGAAATCAGCTAAGTCCTTCAACATGCAATTTGACCCAACCTTGAGCACAATGGTACGATCACCATACTTGCATTACAACATAAGAGGTGGAACCATTTTTCAAATCTGCAATCAATTGACAGTAAAATTTTACTGTAAAATTTTACTGTCAATAAGAGTCCAAAAACAAATAACAAAAGTACATAATAACAGAATAAAATTTTATTGTCATTGTATAAAAATAAATAAATAATAGAATAGAAAACACTAAAGTAAAAGTTTATTCTCATTTTATCAAACAACACAGAGCAACATTTTATCAAACAAAAACAAAGCAAATACCAGAGTAAAATTTTACTCTTATTCTGTCAAGCAAAATTAGAGCACATACTAGAGTAAATTTGACTCTCATTCTATCAAACAAAAACAGAGTACAAACCAAAGTAAAATTTTACTCTCATTCTGTCAAACAAAAACAAAGCACAAATCAAAGTAAAATTTTACTCTCATTATGTCAAACAAAAATAGAGCACACATCTGATTGAACTCGGCAAATCAACAAAAATAAATCAAAAACAAAAACAAAAAAAACTAATCAACATACCTGATTGAACTCGAATAATAATCAAACATGCAATTTAAGCAAAACCACTAAACCTCCATGAACACTCACAATCTTGATGAAACTCTCTAAATCTGATACAGATTTGTATAGATTTGAAACGTAATCTCTCATTTAATTGAGAGTGTTGATCTTCGATAGCGAGATTGTGTATTGTTGACCAAAGGCGAGATCGTCGGTAGTGAAATCTTCAAATTTTGAGATCGTCTTCATGGATTTCGCAGATCATCTTCACTTCACAAATCACCTTCAAGATCAGTGTATGCATGAGTTGAGATTGTTCAAATATATGATATATATATATATATATATATGAGGGCAATATGGTCAAAAAAATACAAATTATAGAATGTCCTTATTGAGCTGGGCTTTTCCTACTCAAGGGCTTTTTGAAGGAAAATTTATTGAGTTATCCTTTATCTTTAAAAAAATGCCCAAAAATGAGGGTTTCACCAAAAATCCCTATAAATTATCTTGGTAAGAAAATTAGAATAATCAAGGGAGATGCTTCTCTCTAGTCCACTGTGTAGATTAGAACATACTGTTGGGCTTGTAAGGCTCACCATCGATCATGTTTCGATGATCCGAACCGTTTAATGTGTAGAACTCGTCAAATAATTTATGCCTGCAAAAAATCACATTAATCGGATATCGGTAGCCCCTTGATTGGAACACATTTTTATCAATGGTAAATATGATTTTAAAAATAAATTGTTAACAAAAATGTGTACGATCAAGGGGTTACCGATATCCAATCAACAAGATTTTTTGTAGTTTAAATTATTCAATAAACTCTACATATTGTACGGTTCGAATTATCGAAACGGGACACATAGTGAGCCTTACAAGCCCAACAATATGCTCCAATTCACAACTTCCCCATTAATCAAATATTACTAATTACATTATTAGATCATATTTGTTTTTAATAAAATAAATAGTCTATGGAGACTATTCATTTTTTAAGACAAATTGTTCCCCCAACAAGAGATAGTTATGTTCTCTGAAAAAAACAAAGTCCGCAGGAGCTACCTTTGAAATAAATCTTGATCATACATTTTATTGTATTTTTTGATTTTTTTTAGATAAATTATAAATACACTCTTTAAAATTTATTTAAAATACAAATTATTTTCTGTAATTTAAAAAATTATAAATATCCAATTGTCAGGATTTTTTATTTAACAAAATTAATTGAAAAAATAAAATTTCTCACTACTCTCCTACACAATAATAAAATTACTTGAATTATTAATTGAAATAAATTTATGACATTATTAAAAACTGTTAATTAATTTAATGATTTATTAATGAAATAGGTTTTTGTTATGAAACTATAAATTTTAAGAGGCATGGTGTAATTTTCAAAATTACAGAAGATAATTCATATTTTAAGTAAATTTTAAGAATGTATTTATAATTTATCTAATTTATTTATTTATTTATTTTTGTTACGTAATAGTGGTGATAGATATATCATGGAATAGACCAATTGGTTGGTGGTCAAGTGGCGATTGGAGCTTGACTGGGTAGGAAGGACCACGGTTCGATTCCCCGCATCGCCAATTGGGAGGGGATTTGAGTCTAACCATCCAAAACTACTCCCCGAATCCGGATTAGTCGGCCTAAGGGTCGGATACCGGGTGGTGAACCAAAAAAAAAGATATATCATGGAATAGAACTCTCGCAAGAAGAAGAGCAGAGTAGACATCCCGATTGGGGGTACGTAGTTGACCCATCTCATGAATCTCGTTAGGTTTGAGGAGCATGCAAAGAAATCCTTTAATCTTAAAGTATATTGAAATTCAATTCTAGAAATTCACAAATCGATACAGCAAATGCATTAACAAATGACTGAGAGTGAAACCCAAAACTAATGCGGTGTCACCTCCTAACACTGCGTTTGGATCAACAAACGAAAAGAAATGATTATGAATTTTCACAATTGCGTTTGGATAACTAAAAGAAAGGAGAATGTGATTTCTTACATATCTTATTTGAATAGAATAAATAAGAGGACAAGAAAAAATAAAGTATCTAAATGCACTCTAAAATATTGGTTGGACAGCCCATATTTTCAATTTTTTTTAAAACAATTTTATCGGGGCCAAAACCCTAATCCTTCCAACCACCTAACTCTGGCCAGCCGCCCAGCTCCGGCAATCTGCTCCAATGTTTTGAGGTGCATTTAGACAAATCTTGGCTGTTGCAGTCGTGTATGGAACCTCAAAGCCATCGATTTGTCCTCAATGTTGTCTATTAATCCTTATTCGATTAGTATGACCAATCATGGAACCTTGGTAGCCTTAAAGAAAACTTGCCACTGTCCAATAAAAAATCAATGACACCTCATCACACTAGTCAAAGCTCAGAAAAAGCAACAACTGATCTTCTCATATATTTCCAATCAATTTACAGTGAGATACTTATCTTTTCTTTTTCTTTTTTTATAAAATTGGTTAGCCATTTCGTAAAACAGCAATGCTAGGTATCATGAAAAATCTTTTATGAAAATAATCATGAAAGTTTTGTGACCCTTGGATTACACTTGGAATAAAGCACCACACACTAATCAAGGTAATCCAAGAATCATAAATTTTTCATGATCATTTTCATGACAAAATTTTCATGATCCCTAACTTTTCCCTTCGTAAAAAATACCACTCATTTAATGATGACTGGCCATTCATAAGCACTGGAACTTTTAAAGCTGCCATTCATAAGCCTTAGCTTTCATCCTGAAGCCCTAGATCTAAGATGAAGAAGGAGAGGGAGAGGAGGAAGAAGAAGAAGTTGGGGCAGCGGATGAATGAGAGGAGGTGGTGTGCCTCGGGAGGCGCCGGTAGCAGCTTAGGTTACTCCAGCGGCAGCCATGGGTGAGGGGAAAAAATGCATTATTGAATTAGGTCAGGTTTGTTTTGCAGATTTGAGGGTAGGATTGGAGTAGTAAGGATGTGAGTCCCGCTAATTCTTCATTTGACATGTCAGACTTTTTGATTTTTTGATTATTTTAATCACAAAAAAATAAATAGGCTTTTTAGCCCAACATGACAAAACATCATGTTTAAACCATAATTATTTTACTTTTTCTCTCACAAAAGTAAAAAAAAGTCAAAAAGCCTATCTCAAACGAGACTTTTTAGTCCCAGACTAAAATAACCAAAACATCAAAAAGTTTGTTTGGTGACTTCCTTGTGAAGGGGGATTACTACTCTAGGTGGAGTATTACTCTCACACCCAAACATGATTAAGTTACTCTCATATGAGCTAGGATTAAAAAAATTGTGAGAGAATTAAGATTCACTTTTTTTTTTTTAAACCCAAGTGCAACTTGTTATTTATAAAAAAAAAATTATATTTGTTTTAGATTTTTTTATTTTTAATATTAACAATTCCATCACTAATCATCTCTCCTACTATCATTAAAATAAATATACACTTTTACTTAATTTTCTCAGTAACAATCATCTCATTAATAATCTCTTTACTAACCATTCCCTCACTAGCAATCTCATCCAAACTAATCTATCAAACAAACGTGCCCTTAATGTAGTGGGGGTGTTCAAAAAAATCAAAATTCAAAATTAAAGTTGGAGTGAGCAAAGAAATGAGGTGTCCAACTAATACTTTGGGGTGTATTTAAAGTCACCCCAACAAAAAAAAAAAAAAAAAAAAGTGTTTTATTTTATTTTATTAAAATAATGTTTCATATTTTTCTTTTATCAACAAAAAAGATACTTTATTAATAAAAAGGTAAAGTACAAAATATAAGAATAATTACATCAATAAAGAAGATAAGTGCACAAAATATCATGATAAATAAGATTATTCCGATTAAACTGACACCAAATTACATTCCCTATCATGTGTTAACACCCCAGATTAATGAGCAACCAACCAAAGAAACGAATAAAGAAAACAAAGCAAAAACACATCACAGCCCCACCCAGACAGCCACAAGGAAAAAACCCAACACAAACAAACAAGTGTGTTATGCCAAAGCATTGAACACCAACTCATCAGCCACCATTCCTGATGCAGTATTGTACTTGTTTCAGATTAGACACAATGTCATTGACAAACAACACCATAGACATTGGAAAGGCCTTGATACACAACGATATTCTCACCTTAATAAGATCACACAATTCGTCCAAGTTTAAGGAAAATGTTTGAGGGTCACAATTTTTGTGACCACAATGACTCAAAACTGTCAAAACGACGTCGTTTTAAAACTGTCAAAACGACGTCGTTTTGGGTGCAAAACATGCCAAAACGATGTCGTTTTGGCCGTTTTGAGCCATTGTGACCCTCTAACATTGTTGCAAGTTTAATTGAATACCATTGAACACGCTCATTTCTATATATCCAAGTAAACCAGAGCATGGCTAGAGAGCCGACTAAATTTTCTTTTCCAACTTTTTCATCACTGCAACAATCCATTAATAAGTTATTTTTTTAACTTCTTTAACCATAGGATGCTTCTAATATTTTAAAAAAATTTCATTAAACTCATTTATTTTCTTATAAAATGTCATCATATTTGGTAAAAAAAACAAAACACAATTTTGGTGAGAATTTTTTTTTCTCACCATTTCTCATCATTTATCACTTATTTAACCATTCAAATAAATAAAATAATTTTCATTTTTATCTCTTATTTTTTTTCTCACCAAATCTCTCCCACCAAAGAAAACGTAAATTGTCCGCATATTTCCTTCTTCCCTTCTCAAAATGGGCCTTGTAAACGTCAAATCTAACCCTGTCTTGTGAGGTAATTAGCAAAGGCGTACATAAGGGGACTAGCAGGGGCGGTGCCCTGCAAACTTTAAGTTAGCTCCAGAAATTATCACTAGTTTTTACTATTTTTTTTTATCAATTGTTTGTAAATTGTTAATGGTGGTCCCCCAAGCCAATCAGTTGAAAAAAATTCTTTAGCAATAGTTTTTCTAACTAGCTGTTAGATTCCCTACAATGCACTTGTTATTTTTTTTAAAAAAAAATATTTAATGTTATAATATATGTTATAAAAACATAATTCTAATTTAAAAATAAAATATAATTTTAAATATTTATTTTAATAATATTGGCGCTATCGTTTTATAAAATTGTTAGTTGAATACTTATTAATATTAATTTTAGTTAAATTATTTGTGTATTTGACAATTTTAGTTCTATCGTATTATAAAAATATAATTATTATATAATAAATTTATATTTATATATTAAATTATAAAATAGTAAAATAAATATTCATTTTGATATTAAAAATAATAGTTAAATTAGAAGAAAAATTAGTAACATAAAATTAAAAGTAATTCTAACTATTTAATTTTCCTTATGTTCATTTGGAAAATAAAAATATATAGAAATAAAATTTGTATAAAATTTATTAAAAAATTTAAATGTAAATATGTTGTAGTTAGATTATTATATAATGATTTTATATGACATATATATATATATATTAAATTATAAGATTATAAAGAAATTTAACAATCACAAAACAACATTTAAATTCAAAAAGTAAATATAATGAAAACATCTAAACGATAAATACATCTCAGTGTGTAAAGTAATTAATCATCTATAATATGATGTCAAAACATAAAATAACTTATTGTTCAACAATTAAAAAAGTAACTTAAGCAGTAAATCCAAATTTTAAAGATTTCTCGAGAATATCAATTATTTCCTTGCGTGAATTATGATCATATAAAATAATGTAAGAAATGAAGTATAATTTCATATATATAATCACTATAAAATTTAAAAGACAAATCCATAATATAAAATTGGTATTGAGTATAGAATAATGCACGGGAAAATAAGAAGAAAAAAAGAAGAAGGTAATTTAGCATTAAAAAAAAAACATAATACCCTTGAAAGAATTAAGAAGACAAGCGTGAAACATAAAATTGGTATTGTGTTTGTAAATTATCTCAATTTACCATGAAAAATATATAGAAAAAAAAAATATTTGTTAAATAGAATCCATATAAAATAGGTAAAGTTAGTATAATTTGAATTATGTTTAAATTTGTGTAAAACTCTATATGTACTTAAAAAAATAAATGTTGACGTGACTTTTTTTTTAAAAAAAATAAACCCTTATAAAGTGTCACATAAACAGCTAGTTTTAATAATATATATATGATTATTTTATTTTAAATATTTTTGTACTACAATTACATTACAATTGTATTACTAATAATATTATAATAATCATATTTATTATATCATATTTTATTTATTATGTGGTATGTCACTTTTATATTAATCTAATAGATCTTACAATTTATGTTATTAATATTGTGGTGGTATATACATGATAAATAAAATGTAGTGTTTGTTAATAATATAGTAATGATATATAGTAAATCCAAAAAAAAGAAAAAGAATAATGATATATCGTATGATAAACAAAATATGACGAGATCATGTTAGTGAAATTCTTATACTACCATCTGCTAAATAGTCAAGTTAAATGAGAGAATGGGACAAGTCATTCTTTTTATAAGAATACAAGGAGACAAACTTTGGAAGGAAAAATTAATCAACAATGCTAGCGATTAATAAACAATATTCAATTTTCATCTTTTGATGTACATCTTTAGGGATAAATTTTTCCAAATATTTTCCGCTTGAAAAATGATTTTGTGTTTAATGTAAATATTAATAGAAAGTGTACAAGCACGAAATAATGTTCCTGTATAATCCTGTTAATCAAATCTGCGCTCCTCCAAACGTCGTCGTTTTGTTCCCTGAAAATACAAACGTGAGCTAGCCGGCGGGTGTGTGCTGGATACCTCTCCGATGCCTAAGTTAGCAAAATAGACAAATAGACAAAAGCTCTCTGTATTCTGAGAATCAAAATTGTGTTACCTCTACATAGGTTCTGTTGTGAGCTTTTTATAGTTTTTGCCTGGCATAATCCTAGTAGGACTCTTATTCCTCAATGTAGAGTCCTTCTAGGAATCACACTCCTAAAAGATGATGCTTATCCTTCAACACCCCCCTCACTGCTTGAACCAAGTGAGATGGTTTTACCACGGTTGGATAACAGTATGGCCGATCTAACACTAGCCCTTTGTCATACTTGATCCTGTACCTTCATATGCAACACATAGTTCGGCTCTTGTTCACTTGTACCTCGGCTTTGCCTGTTTAGACCGAACTAACTGCAGCAAGCTTTGACCGAGCTAACAAGGCCCAGGTCCACCTTATGAAGCCCAAACGCCTTGGCTCATAGCTTGGTCCGACGTGCAGCTCAAGCTCGTTAGTCTTTAGACCGAGTTACATCAGCTCCTATCTCGGTCTGACGTACGGCCCAATTTCCAAAGAAGCCTCTTCCTTAGCTCGGTCCAATTTAGTTATAAATTACCCTCTCAATTGCCCCTTAATTCCATCTGCGTAGCATGATTGAGATTCCTTGTTACCAGCCGAGCTAAAAGTTCAGACCTTCAACCGAGCTAAATCGTCACCGGGCTACCAATTTGTCTGGCCGAAAAATGCCTTTTCAATCACGCAGTACCTCTAAATCGCTTGCTATTCCCATAGACACATGGCTAGCCCCTATTGGTTGAAAATAGCTGTCAACGCCGTCTTCATACCTCACGAATTTTGAACAGTCCAGCCCAAATCTAGGTTTTATACAAAAACCCTATTTTTTCAAATCAAAACATTCCTGTTCATCTTCTCTCTCTTGCCCTCTGAGCCTCCATTTTCCCAAACACAGCACCTGCGAAGCTCATCTTTGCGGTCTTGATCTTCGTCCTTTCGACTCAAAGCTGTAAGTGATTCCAACCTTCTTTCTTTCCATTTATTTCATATAGTATAGCTATATATAGCATAGTACATGTATGTTTTTCAAAACATACTAGCACAATTTTCACATCAATGAGAAAGAACCTCTTGGTCCCAAAAACCATGTGATAGATCCTCCACTGGATTCACAATCAATCTGTAACATGATGTATTTGATCCGAAATAATATTACGACCAAACTAGGAATCAGTTTGCTCCAAGGTGCGCACAAAATCGGACTAGAAAACTCCTCCCATTGACCAAACTAAGATTTTGCGACATTCTTTCTGTTACAACCGGTCTAAAAACCTTCCTCTTTATTTAGCCGAGCTAAAGAGTTTCGCTCCAACCGAACTAAAAACGGGTTGCATCCCACGTAGCCGAACTAGGGTTATATTTATTTTGCCATTGTACTTAGCCTGGTCCAATGGTCTAGGCTTAATACTTTTTATCTCCACTTTGCAGACTCTGACTAGGTTGTCCAAGCACACATTTGCACGCTCAACCGAGATATTCAACATCATCTCAACACCGAGCTAGGATTCCGGGCTAAGCTATACATAATTTAAGTCATAAATGGGTAAATATCGATTCCTAGTAAACTCACCAGGGGCTATTGCCGAATTCTGCAAGGATTACCAAATTCCAGACAATGTCCATCTTTCCCTGGCCGAACTAGATACCACGCCTACGGAAAACAAGGTTTCGTTCCATTTACAGTACTATCCATTGTTGAAGTCGGTCTCCGATTCCCAATCCAACCACTCCTTTGTGAATTCCTTAGGCAGACTAGAATATGCCCAACCTAACTCAGCAACAATTCTTACAGAATAATAAATGGCATTGCCGAGTTAAATCGCCGGCTTGGCCTCAACCTCGGTTTAGCCGAGCTATTCCACCAATACTCACTTGGCCAGAATGAAGACGGTTGGGTGTACTATTTAAGAATAAGAAGACACCGAGAGAAAATAATAAAAAATACACCGGACAAAGACGTCAATGATGATGACTTCTTTTGGGTTTCTAGCAACTTTGAAGACCAAGAAGCCCAAATGCCGGGCTACAATATTACTTGGAACAAGGGAGTAGCCAGTTTGAATACCTCGGCTATGCTTGTGCGTTTTTTACTCTTTACTGTTTATAAATTTTGCGCCGTGCTAACCGTTGCTTTTTTCCTTATGCAAACTTGAACCATCTAAAGTCACAGTACCAATACCCCAATTTAGACGCACTCCGCGCCACACTTCGGTACCATGATCGAGGTTGGGCAGAGCTACTCAATTTTGAACCGACATACAGATACAGCAGTAGGAGGAAGACCAGGGTGACAGATTTCCTTCTGGAACCTTCACCAGAACCAGATCTAATATTACCCTAAATCAATCTCATTCCACTAACCGAAGAACAAGAGATGGCCAAACGCCGAGCTGTTCGAGCATTGATTACCGAGACGAATCAAGCCGAGGTACCACAAGCCGTCCAAACAAATGAGGCAGTGGTGGCCCTTCCAACGGCCCGAGCCTAGTCATTCCGGTCGAGCAAGCGCGCTCGAACATCTGTAACCGAGCCACAACACCTCGTTGATGAAGATGATACCGTGCTTCCCCAATCCACCCAACCGAGCCCAGAACCAGTGTGTTCTGACTAGGCTAGCCCTTCAGAGTGGGCACCAAGAGTGATCTATAAGAACCGAGCCATAACAAGCACAGATTCAGTGGTCACTGAGAAAGACCACTCGCTCGCCTTCAACCTCTCCAAGAGCCTGTGCTTGCCAACCGACATGGAGCATCATGATCATCTGACCGAGCTGAAGGCCATCCGCTCGGCGACAAAGTCGATGGTGCTGGTAAGTTTCTCTCCTTATCTTTCCAGTTTGTACGTCTGCTCGCATGCTTTTGCAGGACATGCAAAAGAATCATGTCGCTCACAAGCGCGTATTGGAGCTGTGTAAGACCACACGATAGGCCGTGGCGGAGGCCAATGCTAAGATGGCCGAGCTAGAAGAGTCCAAGCAAAAAATGGTCGAACTACACACCGAAATAGCCCGACTCACCGGACTAGTCAACTCAGCTAAAGCAGATAAGCAGAAGGCTTTAGCCGGGCTGAAAGATCATTACTTGCGCGAGCTTGCCAAGTTTGAGAAAAAGAAGGATACAGAGATTGCCAAGCTGAAGAAGAGCGCGGACGATGCTGAAGACCGTGGCTACAAGGAATGGGAGGCCACCTACATCCTGTAATGTGAGGCTGCAAAGGACATATTCTTCAAATGCGGATGGAATGCGACTTTGTCACAGCTTGGTTATGGCCACGAAGCCGAGGTCTTCCAGAAGCCTCCTCCCCACTTCATTTCGAGCTATATGGCGGACTACGCCAATGCCATTCAATAAAAATTTCTTCAAGTAGGGGAGGAAGAGGAGGCATCTCCAAAGCCTAACGATACCCCAGTTGCTACCAATGATTCCGGTCTCCAAACTGCCCATTTAGCTCGAGTGGAGCCATCGGTGTCCATTACGGTCAATGACGTGGTAGTGGCCTACCTACCTGCCAACACCATGCTACCGATTGGTGAAGCTCGGGTTGACTTGGATGCCGATTTGGATGACCTTTTTGCTTGATCATGTAATTTCTTCTTTTTACTTTTGGAAAGAATTTGTAACTGGGCTAAAGTCCCATTTCTTGTAACTTTGTTTTGAATCTTGAATGAAATCTTCTTTTTGCTCGGTTTATTTCATACCTACAATTATTTTTCAACTATGAATTTCATAAAATTTTAGCATTTTCTGTTCTGGCCGAGATATTTATCACGGTCTTGGAACCTTGTAATCTGTTTGTTCATGCCTGCCAACTCTCTTCAGCCTAGATTCTTATCTCGGCTGAAGAGAGATAAATGTTGGTTTTTCCTGCCAACCTCTTTAGCCTAGATCCTGATCTCGGCTGAACAGAGATAAATGTTGGTTTTTCTTGCCAACCTCTTCAGCCTAGATCCTTATCTCGGCTAAAGAGAAATAAATGTTGGTTTTTCCTGCCAACCTCTTCAATCTAGATCCTGATCTCGGTTGAAGAGAGATAAATGTTGGTTACTCCTGCCAACCTCTTCAGCCTAGATCTTAATCTCGGCTGAAGAGAGCTTAATGTTGGTTATTCTTGCCAACCTAGAGCCAAATGTTTGGTTATTCTTGCCAAATTTCTTCAGCCTAGATCCTGATCTCGGCTGAAGAAAGCTCAAAGTTGGTTATTCTTGCCAACTTAGAGCTAAGTGTTTGGTTATTCCTGCCAAACTTTTTCAGCCTAGATCCTGATCTCGGCTGAAAAGAGCTCAAAGTTGGTTATCCCTGCCAACCTAGAGCGAAGTGTTTGGTTATTCCTGCCAAACTTCTTCAGCTTAGATCCTGATCTCGGCTGAAAAGTGCTCAAAGTTGGTTATTCCTGCCAACCTAAAGCCAAGTGTTTGGTTATTCCTGCCAAACTTCTTTAGCCTAGATCCTGATTTTGGCTGAAGAGAGCTCAAAGTTGGTTATTCCTGCCAACCTAGAGCCAAGCGTTTGGTTATTCCTGCCAAACTTCTTCAGCCTAGGTCCTAATCTCGGCTGAAGAGAGCTCAAAGTTGGTTATTCCTGCTAACCTAGAGCCAAGTGTTTGGTTATTCCTGCCAAACTTCTTTAGCCTAGGTCCTGATCTCGGCTAAAGAGAGCTCAAAGTTAGTTATTCCTGCCAACCTAGAGCGAAGTGTTTGGTTATTCCTGCCAAACTTCTTCAGCCTAGGTCCTGATCTCGGCTGAAGAGAGCTCAAAGTTGGTTATTCCTGCCACCTAAAGCGAAGTGTTGGTTATTCCGGCCAACTCTGCTTTTACTGCCCCTAGTTCACTAAAACAACTTTTACAGAAGAAAAGAACTATGCCAAAAAGGGAACTACTTGTTTTATTGAAAAGAAAAATTACAAGTACTCTAAAGAAAAGCTAAAAATAAAATAGTTTGAGATTGGTAGTGTTCCATGGCCTGGGGATGGCCTTGCTGTTTCCATTCTCCAAGTGATATGCCCATTTTCTTGCTAATCCAACCACTTTATATGGTCCTTCCCAGTTGGGTCCCAACTTGCCATCTCCAGGTACCAAAGTGTTGCCCATTACTTTGCGTAATACCCAATCTCCAATCTTGAATTGCCTCGGATGTACTGTCTTGTTATATTTTCTGGATAACTCTTACTGGTATGAGGTGATATAAACCAATGCCCTTTCTCTTCTCTCTTCTGCAAGGTAGAGTTCCAAGGCTATGGCTTCTCCATTTAAGTATGGCTCAAAATTTTCACTTCTAATAGTGGGGAGGCCTACTTCCAGTGGGATTACTGCCTCCATGCCATAAGCTAGGGAAAAAGGCGTTTCTCCAGTTGACTGCCGAGGTATGGTATGGTAAGCCCATAAAACATGAGGAAGCTCCGCAGCCCACTTGCTTTTTACTTTCTCCAACCTTTTCTCCAATCCATCTAGGACAACTTTGTTTGATGCTTCCGCCTGGCCATTTGCTTGGAGGTATGCTGGTGTAGAGTTGTAAAATTCTATCTTGTACTCCTCATAAAAGCCTCTAAAAATTTTGCCATCGAACTGAGTGCCGTTGTCAGATATTAGAGCCTTGGGTATGCCAAACCGAGTGATGATATTCTACCAGACGAACTTCTTCACATCTTTCTCCTTTATTGATGCAAGTACTTCTGCTTCCACCCACTTTGTGAAGTAGTCTGTTGCTGCAAGAAAGAACTTTCTGTTGCCAGGTGCCATTTGGAAGTGGTCCTACTATATCCAAGCCTTACATTGCGAAGGGCCATGGGCTAGTTAATGGTAGAAGCTCTCTGGCCGGTTGATGTATTTGGTATGCGAACTTTTGGCATTTTTTGCACCTCTTTACATACTTTTTTGAATCTGCTTGCATGTATGGCCACCAATATCCTTGTGAAATTGCTCTGTAGGCCAATGATCTTTCCCCTTGGTGGCTTTTGCATACGCCTTCGTGTATCTCGAACAAGAATGCTTCGACCTTGCTGGGATGCACATATTTCACGTAAGGCCCTATGGAGGATTTTTTGTACAAAGCCATTGTTGGGGAGAGCCAAAATCATTGTGACTTTCCTCTTATTTTGTTAGCCTCTTTCTTCTCTTCGGGTAAGACACCGTCTTTTAAGAATACTATAATGGGATCCATCCATGAAGGGCCTAGTTCAGCGCAACATACCTCAGCTACTTCGGGTTCTTCAATGCTTGATCTTGGTAAGAAGTCGATCAGTAATGGATGTGGGATGAATATATCAGCCATCGAAGCAAAGCCTGCTAGTTCGTCTGCTCTACTATTTTTTTCTCAGCCGATCTGCTCTATCCATACTACGTCGAATTTCATGATTTCCTTTCTAACTAACTCCTGATACTTAGTCATCCTCTCATCTTTTGCCTCGTAGTCGCCTGAAATCTGGTTTACTACCAGCTGGGAGTCACTGTAAACCATTAGCTCGGTGGCCTTCATGAAGAGTGCTGATTTTAGGCCTGCTAAAAGCACTTCATACTCTGCTTCATTGGTTGATGCTACAAAGCCAAGGTTGACTGCTTGCTCCACTATTAGGCCATCTAATGAGATGAGGACTATGCCAAGTCTTGCACCGTGCCTGTTGGATGCTCCATCCACAAAGAGCTTCCACATCTCTCTAACGAATAGCTTCCAGCAAGTGGAGGGATCGGATGATGTCTTGGGGTCATGCGTGTTGTTGATATTTTCTTCCAAGTCCACGCCTGTTGTTGGGGTTTGCTCGTCACTATTTGACTGGCCCAAGTCTTTACTTGTTGATAAGTCCTTACTGGGAATGGCATGGTTTATTCCTTCCTTCTGATCCTCAAGCCTGTGTGGTTTGCAATGTGGCTGGGTATCCTGTATTAGGGGTTGCGCATTTCCTGCGGCATTTTTTGTCCCCATTTTGGTTGTACCAATCAAGTCAACTGGGCAGATGTGATGACTTCTTGGTGTGAACTTGCCACAAAGTCTGCCAAAGCTTGTGCTTTTATTGCGGTTATAGGTTGAAACTTGATATCAAACTGTCTCAATTCCACCGCCCACCTCAAGATTAGCCCAGAAAAGTCTGCCCTCTCAAATAAGACTTTTAAGGGAAAAGCTGTTAGGACGATTATGACGTGGGCATAGAAGTAATGCGATAGCTTCCTTGAGGCCATCATCAAAGCTAAGGCCAGTTTTTCCAATGGTAGGTACTTGGTTTCTGTGCCCAGCAAGGTTTTGTTAACATTAAAGATGGGCAGGTGTTGGATTCCTTCCACTCTGACCAACACTGCGCTGACTGCGTACTGTGAAACTACTAGGTACAAAAAGAGCTCTTCTCCAGGTACTGGGGTTTCTAGCAATGGTAGAGAAGACATGTACTCTTTCAGGCTTTTTAGGGCGCGATCGCATTTTTTATCCCACTCAAATTTGGCCTTTAACGCCTAGAAGAATGGTCGACAACTGTCTGATGACCGACTTATGAACCAGTTGAGTGCGGCAACTAGGCCAGTGAGATGCTGCACCTCTTTTACTGTGTTGGGCCTCTCTAGATCTTAGATTGCTTTGATCTAAGAAGGGTCGGCTTCTATACCTCGGTTGGTCACCAGAAAGCCAAGGAATTTGCCTGATCCTACGCCGAATGCACATTTTGATGCATTTAGGCGTAACTTATTCTTCTTCAGAATTTAGATCATCTCATCTAGGTCCTTGAGATGGTCTTTCTCATCCTTGCTTTTGACCACCATGTCATCTATGTAAGCCTCCATTGTTCTGCCTAACAATGGTTCAAACATCTTGGTGACCATTCGTTGGAATGTTGCCCCTGCATTTTTTAGGCCAAAAGGCATGACCTTGAAACAATACAATCCTCTAGGCGTTGTAAAGGATGTGACCTCCTGGTCTGGTTCATACATAGCGATTTGATGGTAACCTCTGTACGCATCAAGGAAGTTAAGTCGATTGTGTCATGCCGTCAGGTCTACCAGTTGGTCTATTCGTGGTAGGGAAAAGCTGTCCTTTGGGCATGCCTTGTTAACTGTTTTGTAGTCCACGCAGACACACCATTTTTCGTTCTTCTTTGGTACTACTACGGTATTGGAGATCTACCTGAGATAGTGCACTTCTCTGATAGCTCCTGCCTCCAACAAGTTTCCCACTTCTTCTGCCACTATCTCAGCATAGTGGAGTGTTGATCTGCGAGTGCGTTGTATAATTGGTCTGGCAGTTGGGTGGACATTCAGTTGGTGACAGATGAAGTTTGGGTCAATGCCAGGCATGTCATACGGCGTCTAGGCAAACACTTCGATGTTAGAGGTTAAAAATTCCATGACCTATATTCTCTCAGTGCTGGACAAAGACAAGCTAAGCAAAAAGAACTTTTCTGGGTTCTTTTCATCTATTCTTACCTGTAAGTCTTCCACTGCCTTCTGTTCAGCTGCCTTGCCAACATCTACAAATAGTTCATTGCTCTCAGGCTCTTCCACCATCTGTACATACCCTTTTGCAGAGCAGCTGCCATTTACTGTGACAAAGCACTATTTTGATATAATTTGGTCTCCAAAAACCTCTTCAATTACTCCGGCTTCGTTAGGAAACCGTAATACTTGATGGTAGGCTGACGCTACCGATCGTATGGCTTGCAGCCATGTCCTCTCCAAGATTATGTTGTAAGTGGAAAGGACTTTCAATACCCAGAATTCCACCTATTTCGTCATGGTTCCTGCCTTGATTGGGAGGATTATCTTGCCCACTGGCCACTCTGGCATTGAGTTGAATCCGATTAGGGGAGATGTTGCAGGTGCCAAGTCTTTGTCCTCCAATTTCAGTTGTTTGAAGGTTTCGTAATACATTATCTCACATAAGTTTCCTTGGTCAATCAAAATCCGCTTGATGTCGAAATTCTTGACGCATAGAGTGACAACCAGTGCATCATTGTGAGGGCAATATATCCTTGCTAAATCTTTTTCTGAAAAAGATATGACATTTATGGCCTCTGTTCTCCCTTTTTTGATAGTCGGTTGTGCACTTAATACCTCCCTTAAGTGCTCAGCCTTTTTGATCATCCCCCTGAGCTCACATACCCGCTCAGGTTCGAATATCCCATGTATTACGTTAATTACGCCTTGAGGTGGAGCGTCGACCGGCATCCCGTTTGGGTTGTTGTGGTTCTGGGGGGCTGGTTGTGTTCCTTCTTCTATGTACTAGTCCAGGTGCCCAGCTGCCACTAACTCCTCCAAATGCTGCCTCAACGGCGTGCAATTTTCAGTGCGGTGCCCCTTTTCATCATGGAAGGTGCACCGGGACCTCTCGTCATAGTCTTTTTGTGCTTCTCCCAACTTAGTTGGCCATCGAACGAAACGTTCATTACATATCTCACTGAGAATTCGGTAGATTGGTTTTTTGAACACCGTGGTAATGGCAGTGCGAACTCTTAACCTTCTTTTATCGGGGTCCTCTCTGTTGGACCGCCTGCCTCGCCCATTCCTGTTTGGTTGTTCTACCGTGTTGACTTTTGTTGTAGTCTTTTTATCTAGTATTGTCGTTGTGCTGAATTTTGCCTTAGCACGGGCGCTATCTTCCTCCACACGAATATGTTGGTGCACTCTCTCCATTAAGGCCTCCATTGTAAGGGGTGGCGTCATATTAATTGAGTCCCTCAATTTGTTACCGACTAGCAGGCCCCGTATGTATTGTCCAATGGCGAGGTTCGTAGAGCAATCCCCAATCTGGTTGAAGGTTTCCCAGTAGCGACTGTTGTAGGACCTCAATGTCTCTTTTTCATCCATGTCAATGAAGAGTAATTGATCGATCTCCACTTATGTCTTGGTGTTCGTCCTGAATCTAGTCACGAACACTTCTACCAGCTGCGCCCATGAGGCAATGCTGCCCTCTGGTAGCCTTTCGAACCAGGTTAGACCTAGGTCGCCAAGGCTGGATGGGAACAGAATACACATCAAGGCCTCATTTCGCCAGTATACTGCCATAACTTGGCGAAAGTGGCTTAAGTGCATGTAGGGGTCCGTCTTCCCCTCATAAGTGGTGAATTTGGGCTAGTGGAATCCTGACGATAGTGGTGCGTTCTCAAATGTCGGAACAAACGGCGAGTTATGTAACCTTGCTAATACTTTGTTTGCAGGTTCGTAAGGAAGGCGCGACATTGGCATTCCTACCTCGACGCTCCCATGCATCTGAGGGGCCAACCGCTGAAGTGCTGAAACTCTGCGTGGGTCGCGAGCCCTGGTGTCTTCCTTCCATCGGGCCCTTTCTTTAAGCACGATTCGCAAGCCAGATGATCTAGGCAACTCCGTGTGCCTAAATGACGTCTGGTGCGCGTGCGAGGGCCGATAGGTGCTTCCCTTAGTATACGACCTCTCAATTCTCATTCTCTCAGACCTGGAGTAACGAGTCCTGGAAGCCCTCGATTGAGTGTCGCCTATTCTAAGGCTCCTACTTTCTGCTTACGATAGTGTGGTATGCCTACCACGATCCTCTGAATGGCGAGGAGGCGTGTTGCCTTTGCACCCCTCTCCTATCGTCACCCATTTTCCTTTTATCTAGCGTTTCATTGACTCCATGTCTGCCGCCATCCTCTTTATTAACTCGTCCTGCTCCTTCACGTGATCCTCCAGAACTTGAGGGTCCATCATCCGCCTCTGTCTTTCAGAACTTTGAGAGCAACGGGGGCTGCCGCCCCGTCTCCCCTTGCATCCCTCCGAGGGTTCTGTCACTGGGGTTCTAAATTCGCCATGGAAGGAATAGAAGGCAAACCTTCGTGCCTCCCGCCCCCCTCTGAGGTTTGTCCATCAATAGCCGATTGCGGCAAGTCTTCATTATACACCATTGCTTCCAACTAGAGAGAAAAGCTTGATCAAGAGGTTTTGTTCTTTGTGGAGTTCCCACAAACGGCGCCAATTGTATGAGCACGAAATAATGTTCCCGTATAATCCTGTTGATCAAGTCTGCGCGCCTTTAAACGTCGTTACTTCGTTCCCTGAAAACACAAACGTGAGCTAGCCGGCGGGTATGTGTCGGATACCTCTCCGATGCCTAAGTCGGCAAAATAGACAAATAGACAAAAGCTCTCTGTATTCCGAGAATGAAAGTTGTGTTACCTCTGCATTGGTTCTGTTGTGAGCTTTTTATAGTTTTTGCCTGACGTAATCCTAGTAGGACTCTTATTCCTCAATGTAGAGTCCTTCTAGGAATCACACTCCTAAAAGATGATGCTTATCCTTCAACACCCCCCTCACTACTTAAACCAAGTGAGATGGTTTTACCACAGTTGGATAACAGTATGGCCGAGCTAACACTAGCCCTTTGTCATACTTAATCACGCGCCTTCATATGCAACACATAGTTTAGCTCTTCTTCACTTGTACCTTGGCTTTGCCTGTTTAGACCGAGCTAATTGCAGCAAGCTTTGACCAAGCTAACAAGGCCCAGGTCCATCTTATGAAGCCCAAACACCTCAGCTCATAGCTCGGTCCGATATGCGGCCCAAGCTTGTTAGTCTTTAGATCGAGCTATATCAGCTCCTATCTCGGTCCGACGTACAGCCCAATTTCCAAAAAAGCCTCTTCCTTAGCTCGGTCCAATTTATTTATAAATTGCCCCTTAATTCCATCTGTGTAGCATGATTACTTGTTACCCTTTCAGAAAGTATCCCTCTCTTGATTTCTCCAGTGGTTTGAATAGGTGGAAGACGATACCCACCCAGTGAGCATGTCGCTACTTCTTTTTGTCGGCTGCGGCGGAGAAGAAATAAGTACCTCGAGACGTTGCCATCTTTCTAATTACTCAAAACTTGTATCAGATAAATAACCAAGAATATATATGAATAGTTAACATTTAAATAGTTTATTCTAGAGTTTGTATAAATTATATCTAGACCCTACATTAATATTTTTTTGATGGGCACGGCCCAATGGGATTGTCTTGAGTTACTCAAACAGTCACTCACCTAAAATCCAGCAAGGCAGGCCCAACACTAAGCCCAGTAGAAAACTCACAATGGTTAGGCCGAGGCACCAGCTAGAAAGGGAGTTGATTATGTGACAGACAAAGATTTCGGGAAGTTATTCAGCCCACGCACCAAACATTAAATGAGTCTGTCAAAGCATTAAATGTAACAAGACCTCTAGCCCTAAGGCCATAGAAAACCACCATGGCCGATGGCAAGCAAATGGTAGGCTTTTGGCCAATGGAACAGTGTGAATGGATAAGGAAATGATGAATGAGGCGCTTTTTGGGAAGTAGGGTTTTGGGTTTTTTTTTTCACTAAAAGACAAATTAGTTACAAAATCAAAGAAAAACAAATCCAAACAAAATATCACATCAAACCCCATAATCATTTCACTTTTTCTCTCATAAATATCACATTCAATAAAAAAAAAAATCCAACTATCTTCCCAAACACAAAAAAAAATTTCTCTAATAATATCTTACAACTAAAAAAACATACAAAAAAAACCTACTTCCCAAACACCCACAAAGAAGCTTCTAATAATTCACGTTGGTAAGAAGAAATATCTCTCTCTCTCTCTCTCTCTCTCTCTCTCTCTAGATTGTTTTCTGATATCATTCCGACCTCGTCTAACTCAACCATCGAAGGGTCCACGGGAGGGAATCACCCCATATCAGAACCTTCCCATTGGACTTGTTGTAAGAGTGTCTGGAAGGACGGAGTGAAGACAACCCGTGGAGTCCCTGGATTAGTCCGACCTAGTCCTACGCCGATAAAACAGCATCATCATTTTTAAGTAAATTTTTGGTAAAAGTTTTGAATTTATAATCTTGATGGTTTGAAACGAATTTCAATTCAGAAATTTGACATTTGGATGAAGGATTGAGTCTAAATTAAGATTCTTATCTTATGGTGTGTAAGTGAATTTATTTACAAAGAATAATACTAGATACCAACATTTGAAACTCGGGAATATAATTGTGAGAATTTTATTAAGAATCATTTAGAATTTATATTAAATAAGCATAAGTTAATTGTAAGTTGATGCACTAATATTTTATTTACATGATATGATTGGTGTAGGATGAACATATTTTTTCTTGTTCTTTTATTCTATTTAAATTTAAATTTGTTCGAATGTTATAAATTTTTTATAGTAAAATTATTACAATAATCTAATAATTAAAACAGAACATGGAGTAAAAACTTGTTAGACAAATACTCTTTGGCTGGCCGGTGTACATGCTTCAAAACAAAGCCATCCTTTAGAAGAAAAAAAAACAAACTACCCTTTTGAAAATTTAACTTGTTAGACAAATACTCTTTGGCTGGCCGGTGTACATGTATCAAAACAAAGCCATCCTTTAGATAAAAAAAAAAAACAAACTTCCCTTTTGAAAATTTCAACCACAACCTGTTTGACAAAATCTCATGTCCCTTTCTTTAACATTACATCTCACAAATTATCATCCCAACCATTTTTCTAACCCACCTATTTATATATATATATATATATAACTATATATTCATCTTCTTCTTCAACCTTTTGATTCTTTAATCACCCTCTCTCTCTTTCTTTCTTTCTTTTTTCAATTCACTTTCGGTTTTCTTAGGATCTACTTTTCCTTTTTCTTTATTCTAATTGTATTCTGTTTTTTCACCGGCAACATATATATACATGAGAGAATATCAAAATGAGAAACTCAAGAAGAGGCAAAATGGTGATAGAAACCAACAGTTCACATCGACAAAAATTTGGCAAGCTAATGCAATCCGAACCAAATGATGCCGAAGAATTCTCCTTCCGCCTCAGCAATGCATCCGACGTGAGTTCGAGACTATCGAACACCACGGACAACAATAATTTTCAATACCCATCTTCATGGGAACAATTCTCTCCATTTTCAGCACCTTCATGGAATCAAACATCTCCAATATCAAACTCTCCATGGACCTCTCACATCTCTCAGGCAAACAACGTCGACGACAATTATTCTAACACCAACCTAATAGGCTCCCTTGTCCGCGAAGAAGGCCATATATATTCGTTAGCAACTTATGGAGATTTGTTATATACCGGATCGGATAGCCAGAACATTCGGGTATGGAAGAACCAGAAAGAATTTTCTGGGTTCAAAGCGAACAGTGGGTTGGTTAAGGCCATTGTTATTGCTGGGGAGATAATTTTCACGGGTCATCAAGATGGGAAAATTCGGTTATGGAAGGTCTCTGCGAAGAACCCCAGCGTTCACAAGAAAATCGGGACATTACCCACCTTGAAGGACTACATTAAGAGCTCGATCAAGCCCAGCAATTACGTCGAAGTGAGGAAGAATCGTAATGCGGTCTGGATCAAACACTTTGACGCCATTTCTTGTTTGGCATTGAGCGAAGATCATACCCTCCTGTACTCTGGTTCTTGGGATAAAACAGTGAAGGTTTGGAGCATTTCAAATTCCAAGTGCTTGGAATCAATTAACGCTCATGACGACGCGGTTAATTCAGTTATTTCTGGGTTTAATGGGTTAGTCTTTACAGGCTCGGCCGATGGGACTGTGAAAGTATGGAGGAGAGAGTTACAAGGCAAAGGTACGAAACATATCTTTTCACATACTCTGTTGAAGCAAGAATGCGCAGTCACGGCACTGGCAATCGACCGGTCTGCAATGATGGTTTACTGCGGATCTTCGGATGGGCTTGTGAAATTTTGGGAACGAGATATGCTTCTCTCCAATGGTGGTATGTTGAGGGGTCACAAGCTTGCGGTTCTGTGCTTGGCCACTGCGGGGAATTTGGTCTTTAGTGGGTCGGCGGATACGAGGATTTGCGTGTGGGTTAGGGAGGCAGAGGGGGAGCACGGTTGCCTGGCGGTGTTGACAGGGCACGATGGGCCAGTGAAGTGCTTGGCGGTGGAGGAAGAGGAGGGAAGAGGAGGAGGAGGGAGGCGGAGTGAGCGGCATTGGATTTTGTATAGTGGGAGTTTGGATAAGTCGGTGAAGATATGGAGAGTGTCGCCGTCTCATATGACACCGATGGAAACATAGCAGCAGCAGCCAGAAGGTTTCGCCACACCGCCCACTTTTACCTCATTTCCAAGCTTTTCGTCCTGGCAGGGTAGCAAATCAACGAGCCAAAGGAAGTATTACGGCTAGAGGAGGATCAGAGCCTTTAATCAGTACAGCATGCAGTAATGTCACAAATACATTTTTCATTCTATTGATGTGAGTTTTACATACAGCAATGTTAGATATCATGAAAAGTCTGTCATGAAAATGATCAAGAAATGTTTGTGACCTTTAGATTACACTTATAATAAAGTACAACACACTAATTAAGGTAATCTAAGAGTCATAAATCTTTCATAATCATTTTCATGAAATTTTTTTTTATGATTCCTAACATTTCTCTTTTACATAAGGCCCACACACGAATAGGCGTACGAATGTGTTTTGTGACATTAACAAATATTACTAAGTTTAAACAGTATAAAACATAATTTTTATGTAATAGAAGCAGCTACTCTACTGAACATACAAAATTGTATGGGAATAATGTACAAAAATTTTGCTTGTATAGTTACTTCATGTGAACATGTATCAAATGTATTGCATTTGTACTAGTATTAATATAAAATTTTGTTGGAAATGGTAGTTGTATGTATACAGGTGGTAGGTTTTAATACGTTTGCTACACATGAGATTCACACAAGCATATCCAGATTGGACAAGCATTAAGATAAAATTTTGTTGGAAAGGGTGTTGTATGTATACAGGTGGTAGGTTTTAATTGGCTTTTGTTTTTTGGGATTTGATTGATTGTAAAGTTGATTGTAGCTGTGTTATTTTCTTCTGATTGATATTGTGATGGGCATATCAGTTGACTTTACTTATTAAGGCAATGAGAGAGTGAAATGATGGGGGATTGAGATTTGAGTTGAAAGATGTTTGTTATTCTTATTTATTTTGACATGAGAATTGATTTGTACTTCATCAAATTCTTAAAATTGTATAGATTTCGCTTTGGTTTTTCATTGATCAAGGGAAAATTTTACACCAATTTGTTTTATTAATTGATCTATTATCTGATCAGTAAAGTCAATTAGAAATATTGTTGAGTTAACATGGGCTCATTATAGACCCATCTTGATGATTTATATTATTTATATTGTATGATTATTCGAGAATATTATCTTTACAAAAAAATCAAATTATTTAAACTACTATAACCACATAATTAGATACCATAATTGTGGACTGGACAAGTTGATTGATTTTCTCTATTTGTTTTGGTCAAATAACATGTGTGGTCCGTTTGGTATGTTACAAATAAAAATGTGTGAAGTTTCCGTATTGCACAAAGTCTTCTTGAATTTAAATGTGGATTGCACAATTGTCTTTTGTGTAAATTGATCCTTCATGCAAAGATTTTCTATAAGAAAAAGTTGGATTTAAGACAATCTTGTGAGCTCAGCAATGGTTCAATAAGTCAACAGGGTAGATAAGTGGATGGAACCTTTTTTTTTTTTTTTTTTTTTTTTTTGAATAAGTCATAAAATAAAAATAAAAAAACTTACACAAAATACAAAGGGTATACCCCAGGCCCTAACAGAACTATGCAATAACCAATAAAAATTGGATAGCAACAATGCAGACCCGTCCCAAAAAGGATGAGGGCCCACAAGGACCAAAACAAACAACCTGCTAAAATATCAAAAACTTCAACCAAAACCTAATAGAAATATGTGCAGAAGCAACAAACAACACCTTAAGCAAAAGAGAATTAGTTGATGCAAGGAGAATGTTCATGGGCCCCATAGACAAAATATGTGGGCCATGAACATACCTATCAACAAAGACACCTAGATGAAATAACATCCCTTGTACATTCCGCAAGGGTAGGCTCAAAAAGAGATTAGAGAATTTGATACAAATTCGGAAAATATAAATATACAAATCAACAAAAACAACTTTCTTCGTCACAAAAGACGAAAACATGGCCTTCACTTTGCTATAACACTTGCCAGCAGCAGCGCAAATGTACATACCCCAGCAGTTTTTATGTAAGCACATCTTATAACCAGCACTCTTTACAAGTGCTTCTTCCATCTTCAAGCTAGGAAGGTTAGTGAAACCCAAAACAGCTATACAGACGTAACACTAGCAGCAAAATAGTCGTAAACCTGCCATCATCCTTAACAGTCACAACCCAAATCTTAAAGTTTGGAAATTTAATAAAACCTGTTCAACCATATAGATAATAAGAGAGCAGCCAAACAGAAATCTGAATATGTAAAGGACAAATGGTATAATGCATATAATGTAGGGGCTCACAACACTCAACCCACAATATATAGCCTCACACCACTCGGCAGATAACGAATAACACTCAATATATAGTCTCTCAACACTCAACCCACAAGAGAAGGTCCCATTATACAACTTCAGCCCCGTCAAACACCTGCAAAAAAGAGTAACAACCATTTATACATATAGGTTCATCATTATTTAATTAAAAAATGATTTTATACAAATAAAAAAATATATGCAGAATTTATATATAAAATAAGATGACTGGATTGAGATTTATAATTTTAAATTAAAATACTTATTTAGAAAGACATCACTATCATATTATTTAGTAGAGACTTTTGTATAGAAATTGGATAATGATAGTATTTTTTTAGTTGAAAATGAGAAATGTAGGTGAATTAAAGTAAGGGTAGGGATTCTCTTCAGTTCCTGATCAGATTAGAGGGTACTGTTGAGTCTGTGGAGGTCTATTACAGGTCCCATTTCGATAATTCGAACCGTTAAATATGTAGAATTCGTCGAGTACTATATGCCTGTAAAAAATCATGTTGATCAGATATTGATAGCTATGTGATCATATCGAATTTATGTTAATCATTTATTTTTCACCGTACATTTTTTTTTTTAAATAAAAAAGCTGATTTGGTCACGTAACTATCAATATCCGATCATCGTAATTTTTTACAAGCACATAGTACTCGACAAGTTCTACACATTAAATAGTTCGAATTATCGAAACGGAACCCATGATAGGCCCCTACAGGCTCAATAGTCGGAGGGAAGCCATACTCTTAAAATAATATCTTTGATAGAATGAAGGGTCGGCACAAATACAAAACCCCTAGAATATCTTCATATTATAAAATAATATAATAATAATTCGTATTATATTTAGGGTCCGTTTGATTTAGTTTTAAAATTATGAGTTGAGTATAGAGTTGTATTTTGAGTTTTGAATTTTTTAATCGTGATTTGAAAAGATAAAAAAAGAAAATGCTTGGTAGCTCGAATTTATGTGATCCGAATGACTTGAATGTCTCAAAACGATGTCGTTTTACCAAAATGACGTCGTTTTGATACATTCGAGCCATTCGGGCCATGAAAATTTGAACTACCAAACGTTGTTGACAAAAAAATTTGTTTGATTATTAGTTTGAAAATAGTTTTGGAATAATTTGTACTCTTTTTTTTTATTGATTGATATATAGAATATGAGAAGAGAGATAAAAGAGAAAAAGTGATTGATTGATTGATTAATAATAATAATAAAAAGAGAAGAAATGAATTTTGAAAGTAATTTTGAATTGTTTTTTAAAAATTTGTTTAGTTATAAATTTTGATTCAAATCATAATTTAAAAACAGAATTGAATTTTAAAAATTAAACCAAATGCTACCTTATATTTTCTTATAAATGGTTAGAATAGAAAGATTATGAGAGTGAAAGAAAATAGATCAGTTCCTTAGCTACCAAAGTCAGGAGGAGGGAGAGAGAGGGGTTGGTTCAAGGGATTATGAGATTATTTTCAAATAATAAGGGATTATCTGCACATTTAAGGAAGTAAGGTAAAATTATCCTTCTTTTTATTGTTGAAATGGTAAAGAAGATTAAGAGAGTGAAGATAAGTGAATGGTGTTTAGGAATGGGATTAGACTCACTAACTAATAAAGTTTTGATTAAGTGTGAGGGTGCTCACTGAGCAAACAAGAATACTATTTGTAAAAAGGAATAAGCTTCCTTCTAGCTCATCAATTGGATTTATCCAGTTCAGGGTTGTGGGTTCATTTTGCGGTTATTTTCATTGATTTGTATTATTTATTTTTTTAATATTCATCGAGTAAATTGTTTATTTTTATAAAAATTTAAATTTATTATATATTGATAATCACATAATTAGATTATATTTATTTTTAAAAAATAATATGTATTTTAAATCATACCTAACATCCATTTATATGATTATTAATGGTTAATCAATTTAATATTTTAAAAAATAAACAATTCAAATCATAAAAATAATAGCAATGATTCATCCCCTTAAAACTAGAGCTCTAATTGAGCCCCACTGATGTGGAAAATAAAAAAAATAAAAAATAAAAAACAAAACAAAACAAAGAAAAATATTTTGAAGCTCTATTTTTTGAACTCTAAAGCCAACTCTAATGAGCCTGCAGTGAGTCTCACCCACTGTGATGTGATATTTTGATCTTGATTTGTTTTTCTCTCCTTGCCATGTCATTAGTGCTCCATTAGAGTACCAAAATTAGTACTCTGAATCACTGCTGTAAAACAAAACAAGGCCAATATATCCCATCAAATAAGACTCACACACAAATTAGAGCTATTAGAGCTCTCTCCTTAGAGCTCTCAAACATTTCTCTAAAAATAAAAGCAAAATAAGCCCACAATCCACATATAGATTGAACCGAAACTAATTCCTTTTAAAAGTTGTAGATTACTAGTACAAATTTTAGAGAACAAGCATTGAATATTAGGAAATCAAAAAATTTTAAACTACAAAAATCTATCAAACCCGATTATATCTTTAATTTTTTTTATTTTTTTTTTAGGAAATTATTGAAATGTCCACTCTAGTAATTATTTAAGAGATTAAGAGCTGGTTGGCATCTTCAGAAAAAGATAAAAAGTCAAAAAGTTACTAAAAAGTCAAAAAGTTATCCTACTTTCATGCATTGGGCGGCAAAATTGTGTCTGAATCTGCCGAGGGTAAAAATACAATTTTACCCCTGCTTTGTATTCCTTCCTCTAACACAGATATATCACAATAATATATCCTCTCACCCGAAGTTCCCCTTTCCTTCTCCAACCTGTATTCGTCGTTGAACAACCAACACAGTCCCTCAATCGAAGAATCAAGTCCACTCCGTTATGCTCACACCAGCGACTGCCGGAGATCCGTCACACCCTTCACCGTGCAGCACCGCCACAGTCGTGGAAAAGTCTAACCTCGACTCAATCGTGTGACAACAATAACCGACGGCTATCAGACCATCCGTCGCCCAGATCTGCACCACTGCTGACCAGATGTACACCACGCCGGCCCGTTTTCCCCTAAGTACAAGGTAACATCTCTTCCACGCAAATGAATTTTCGTATTTGAACCACTACCGTACAGATCCCCCTTTCGCCTAAGTAAAGCAAATCAGTACCTAACAAAATAACCTGTTATTTTTGTTTACTTTTAGAAAATACCTTTAAAGCACCATCAACAGATACCAGAGTTTGAGAGACAGGAACATGACCAGATGTCCCCTGTCCCCAACTCACAGTTTGTTTTCTGCATAGAATGTTTGGTACTGCAGAAGAAATTTGATAAGATATAGAAAGGTAAATAAAAAATACAGGATTAGAAACTAAAATATAGATTTTTATTATAGCATATTTGACATTCTCAGGATAATGCAATTCATGTAAACATTAAAAACTTACATCTTATTCCTCAAACATTCATTAACATGACTAGGATCCTTGTACCAATCAGCTAGAGAATCTCCAGGTATGGAGTGTTGATGAAAATCAATCTCACACAGTTAGGGAAGCTGTGGTAGTATATATGTATAAACTTAAGTTGCAGTCAGTGCTAGTTTATATATATATGTATACACACACTGACATACATACAGTGTACGTACAATACCTGTGATTTCCTAAATTGTTGTTTGGAGAGTGAAAATTGATATGCCAAGTGGTCAGTGCTGCAAGAATGCTCCGTCCCTCCTCGGCGCAAGCTGTGGAGCAAGGCATCTGGATGACTTTTGAGGCCTAAAGGCCTACATTTCTGGTTCCCCTAATTCGAAGCTTGGGATTGTTATTGTCTCTGATGTTTTTCGTACTTTCCGTATTGCAATTTCTTTGTTTTTTTCTTTGATATTTGATTTGACGACTTGTTCATTTGGTCTGAAATTGAGTGTTCTTCATTAATTTCATTGCAATCGGTATTGGGTCATACATTTATGATACATAGCTCATGTTTGTCGGTATGTAACTGTACTTCAACTGGGCATTTTTTTGTTATCATATTTTATTGTTGTTTTTACATTTTTTATATAAAAAAATATAATATTTAAGGTTAGTTAGGGAAGAACGTTTGTAGTTTCATTTTTTGGCCTTTTGTCTAATTTAGCTCTGTTTGAGAATTGTTTATATGTTTTTTATTTTTTCCCAATTTGTTTTTTCATTTTTTCAATTTTTCCACATATACCAAAATTGCTATTGCATTGTAGTACGCAAATGGAGCAGTCCCAAACGCAGTCAACGCCTTCCAAAACTTTGCGCAAGCGCGGTAGTAAACAGACACACCAGCAGTCCGCAAACGTGCATAAAGCAGCTTGGGACTTCGACACGGTGCGGATTTTCTTGAAACTTGTTATCAAAGAGTTGGATGCTGGTTTCAAGGAGAGCTTCCATACAATGACAATGCATAGATATAGAGCTGTCTGCAAGGCCTTCCATGAGTGTACAAATAAGGTGCATGACGTCAAGCAACTGCAAAACAAGTACACGTTGCTAAAAAAGGATTGGCAGTCGTGGTCGAAACTGATGGACAGCAGGCATGGGCCAAGCGGCATAAGTTACAATGAAGCGACGGGTTTGATACAAGCATTTGACGACTGGTGGGCGCATTACGAAAAGGTAACATTTCCAATGAGTTTTACTTACGTCCAACATGATACTCATGCATATATTAGAACGGCAGTGCTAGAGGCCTCGAATTCTAGGCCTCGAATTTGGCTCGAATTCCTTTTATTTTTATTTTTATTTTTATTTTCCTTTTTTGGCTGTGTTAATTACTTCTCTTTTTTTTGTAGTTTTATTTTTTTTATTTTTTTAAGGGTGGTTATGTGTTGTGCCCAACAATTAGACATTTCGCAGCAACTCATCGTACAAAATTATATGAAATTAACAAAACGAAAACCAACAATCTAATTGATCAGTCAATTTTATCACTCAACCAGTCCAATCTAATTGACTGATTAGTTAGGCTGCTGGTTAAAATTTGTTAATTCCATGTAATTTTATATGATAAGTTGGTTCGGGATGTCTAATTTTTTGGCACACCCCAACACAAAAAAAAAAAAAAAAAAAAAAAAAAAAAGAAAAGAAAAACAAAACAAAACAACTCAGCCTATGTGGTTTAATAAGGTAAGTGAGTTGGGTTGGACTGGTTGGGTAACTCACTCACCTTATCAAACTATACAAGTTGAGTTAGTGCGTGATGTCTAGTTTTGTAGTATACTTCTTCATAGAACCACTTTTGCAAAAAGAAAAGAAAGGAATTTTTTTTTTTTTTTTTTTTTTTTTAAAAAAAGACCAGACTAACACAGCCACATAAAATGAAATAAAGTAAAATAAAATGGTATTCGCGGCCTCAAGCATTATTGATATCAAAAGCATTATTCTTGTTTCCTATTCCTGTTTAGGATTAGGTCTAGAATTGCTACATATATTAGATTTACATATTGTATTGATACACAATTAAATATACAGAGAACATTCAACCGAATATAGCTTAGGAGAATATTCAAATCAAACCAATATAGAAATACAAATTAGGAAGAGACAACTGAGTAAGATCAAAAACTATTTCATGATAGCATTGCTTACCTACATAAGCTTTGTTCCACCTATGATTCTACCTAAATAATGAAACATTTCTAGCAATTCAAGGAGTTATGATCATACCCACATTGTTTTCAACTTTTTAAATGCCACTAAAATGCAATCCTGTGGAGAATCAAACACAGAACCCTAGAACACAACTACGTCAAGCATGGTGCCATAAGTCTGAATTATGTTTGAAGACATCAAGTTGGAGACATGCTCTTTGAGATGTTTTTTGGCATCTTGTCATCCCATATTCACAATTGCTAGTTTTTCTGGTGGCAAACCATCCTCTTTCTGCATTGCCTTGTTATATTTAATAGCAAGGTTTAGCATCTCCTGAACAGTCTGCTCATTGGTCTTGGAATGGGTATCAAATCGTTGCAGACTTGAACAACCTACTGTAAATATTTTGATTGAGTTTAAATGAAAATAGTAGAATGTTGGGTTTGGATTATCATTCTAAAAGGGTGTACGTTGGTTTAGAATACTATGGTAGAGCGGTTAGTATCAAGATCCTCCTTGCTGGGATTTATATGGGTCAGCTTGAATCTATCAAGTCCTTTCCCGATGCATCGAAGAAAGTTCGCGAATTGAAGGAAAGCTTTGAGGGGAAAATTGTGTTGTTCGGTGTGGATGATATGGATATGTTTAAGGGTATTAGTTTGAAGTTCTTAGCAATGGGATATCTCTTAGAAGAACACCCTGAAATGAGGGGGAAAGTGGTTTTGGTTCAAATTGTAAACCCCGCGAGGAGTTGGGGTAAGGACATTCAAGAGGTTCAAAATGAGATCCATAGTGCTCTAAGTCAAGTTAATGACAAGTATGGTAAACTTGGGTATGATCCAATTATGTTTGTTAATGGCCCGGTTTCAAGCCAGGACAAGGTTGCTTACTTTGCTATTTCGGAATGTTGTGTTGTGAATGTTGTGAGGGATGGTATGAATTTGGTGCCTTACAAGTACACAGTGTGTAGGGAAAGCAATCCTGATGTAACAATTGATTAATATTTTTATCTTAGCAAAAATTATGAAAGTTTTATCAGTCCTTGTATTCATTGAAACGCAATGTCACTGGGTTGGACAGACAAATTAATGTAAGATAGATTGAAAATTTTAATTTCTTGGGGATAAGGTTTATGAGTTTTATTGGCTATGTACTACTGCTGTATGACTAATGTTAGACACCTATTTTTCACCCCAAGTAGCTTTGTTATACTTGCCAACTTGGTTGTGAATGTGAATGTGAATGGGCATGTACTACTAGTGTTCTGTTTATAAATTGCTTCTTTGTTCTGTCTTCCTTACTCAATTCTATGGCTCAATTGAATAAGGAAACATAGTTATGATTGAAGCAAACGCAAAATATATTATTCTCTTCATTGGTCTAATTTGACTAGAACATTGAAAATGAAATATTAGCTACACATCAAAAACTTCAATTGAAACACCAACAAGCACACAGAACATGTGGCATACACACTTGTAGGTGTCACCCCATTCACCCCTAGGATTTTAAATTTTAAAACTTTTGGGTGATAGATGTTTCAGTAAGGAAACATTTCAGAATGTTCCATCAAAAATGTTTGCAATCTAAAATTATGCGAGACAGTACTGTATTTTAATTGGGAGGAATGGAGCCGCATTTCTCTACAAGTTCAATAAAGGTTACTAACCAACACGTGTGTTCTTACATATGTAGCATATGTAAGAACAGTATTGTATCATATTCAGATTCAGAGTTTTAACTATCATCCTGGATAGATAAAAGTTCATTCGGCAGTAAAGTAGCATGTTCGCAATTGTATTCCTGGGGATAATGACCATAGTTAATTGACAAGCCATCTCCATGACCACTCATCAAAAGGGTGCACCAACTCATTACCTTCTTCTGAATCAATATGACAATGACAACCTCTCAATTACAATTACATCACAAATCAAAACTATATAATCTTGAACCAAATATTTGTTACTTAAAAGGATGTCACTTTCATGAATTCACCTCATAAATGAAAAACAATCAGACATGCCTGAATTGTTTTGACGTAAGTATCATTGTTTATGCATTTTTGAATTGGCATCACAGTTGCGAACAAATATAAGGAAAATGGAACATAGTCTTCAAGGGTAGAACCTGACATTACAAAGCATGTTGACAAAGTCCTTAAGAGCTCGAACCTGAATAAATTGGAAGGCAAAAATATCAACCACTATTAATAAGTATCTCTGCATAAATAATAAAAGCTAAGAAAGGACAGGATGAGAAGAACTCCCAATTCTCAAAAAAAAAAAAAATTATTTGAACAAAAAAATTGACTAAAGTGAGCCAGCAAAGCTACCTGTTCTGCTGGTTTTGTATCTTTTATAATATTCATCACCTTTGGAGCATCCAAAACCTCTCTCAAGCTATGCCTTTATAAGAAATGTTTGATATTTATATGATGTAATGCTTTCTCTTGTACAAACTTTGTAGAATATGTAGATATAACTACTTTGTTATACTCTCAGCCTCAGATAATTAGTATAACAAAGGAACCTTCCAATTGCAACACTGTAAGATAAAAAAGATAATTTTAGAATTTAACCAGCTTAGTTTTATTTTTTGGTATGACTAAGCAGCAGGTTCACTCACACATCATGAAATACAAATTTTTCAAATCGTATGCTATAGATTTTGCAACCATTGGCATCTAATCCTGTGCAATTTTTTATTTTTTCCCAGGTTGACAAGAATGCAATCAAGTTCAAAACGAAACTATTGCAGCACATGGACCTCATGCGAAGGGTGCATGAAGGTGCTATGGCAACCGAAAAATATGCATGGACACCAGGTGCAACGTTCGAACCTATTGTAACCGATGACGGTACTTCACCGATAGATAAAGAAAATTGCGAGGACAGCAGCGGTTTGCCCCCTTTCTAGCCTGCCACGTAGCGTAAAGACACTGTCCACCACACTTCTGTGCTAGAAGATGACACACCGGTGATCGTACACGCTGCGTCGTCAACAATTAACGCTGACGACACACCAACAAATGGTGGGAGCAAACACAAATTTAGTCGCACAACACACCCACAGCGAAAAAAAAGGCAGAGTGAGAGAGCTTCGTTGGTGGTGAGTAGCATGGAAAACCTTGCATCTTCAATTAAATTACAACAACGAGAAGTCCACGTGTGTCATGATTATGGAGATTCGACACAGGACTTCATTGACAAGTGTATGACAAGGTTGTACTCGCTAGAAGGGCTGGATCCGCAAAGACCCGCTAATTGTTTTTGGTTTGACGGTACTGGACAACCCGGCAAATCAAGCCATAATGGTGCGGATTCCGACAGACGCAGCTATCATTAGTTGGCTGCAAATGAAGAAGTCCCAAAGTATAGGTGGCCCATCAGCAGCAAACTCCGGAATGGGTGGTAGCTGGTTCTGAGACTGTCCAGCAATTCTGTCATGTTATAACCTGTTTGTGTGTTGCTTTTTTTTTTCCTTTCGAACAAACAGTGTGCCATTTTTTCTTCCTTCCCAAAAACTGTGACATTGTGCATGGAATTTTTAAGACTCTATCAATCGCTTGGTTTGTGTAATGATGTTGATGTTGTAGTACATGCTTGCAACTGTTTGGTGAAACAGGTTATCTTTGGCCACTTGAGTTGCAATTTGTGTATTTTGCATTATGGAAACCTTAGCGTAGATTGTATTGGTGGGCAGCCTTAATGTATTACATGTTTTTTCTCATGCCTATAATTTATATTACCAGTTGGATTAATGAATTATGTGCAACAAGAATGCTTTTCTGATATCCGCTTTAAATTATAAAACATATACAGCATGTCATTGACATATATGTGTGTCATATTATTCAGTTTTTTATTAATTAATAGTTTGCATGGTCTTACTTATATCAAAATCTTTGATTTACATAGTAACATGTTCGTGATTGGGTTGAGGGTGCTCCACCCTAGACTCAACAACTCTGCTCTCCTCGGAAGCCTGCCCAATTCCATTTTCGGTGGTCACCACCTTTGGCTCAGGTTGGGTTATAGAGGTGTCCATCATGCACAAATCTGTGCTGTCAGGCAGGATCACCTCCGGCTTGGGTAAGTGGGAGGGAGTAATGTAGATACTAGGGTCGTAAGACACGTCCCCAGTTTGGATAAGATTGATTCTTTTGGGTGGATCTTGGTTATGTACTGGGAGTGGGTTGGTTGTAACATTGGGTCGCTCGGGAGGTAGAATGATGTTTTTGTCAATGAGATCTTGAACCTCATGACGCAGCCTGAAACATTGGTCGGTATCGTAACCATGCTGCTGGTGGTATTTGCAATATTTGGCTGGGTTATGGGAAGGGGGGAGTGGATTTGGAGGGGGCCTCGGTTCCAAGGGTTTCAGATGCCCTTTTCTGACTAGAACCCCGAGGACTTTGGTCAAAGGCATATGTAGTGGAGAGAAGATTCGTTGACCCCTAGATTGGTATCTCGAAGCTTGGTTACTGCTCCCAGATGCATCAGAAAAAGGTGTGGCCGCTGCGGGCCTTGGTTGGGAAGGGGGATTGGTGGTGACCATTCCGACCTCTGAAGTCCTTGCATTGGTAGAGCCACTCGGGCCCGCATTGTTGTTTCGGTTGAATGTCCGCCGGGGCTGTTCCCGATCTTGGTCAAACAGACCCTGCTTCATCGCATCTTCAATTTGCATCCCCATATCATGCAGATCTGCGAAGGTGGGGAAGAGAACTACAATCATCTTCTTCATTAACCCCGGTTGGAGATTGCGCACAATCATCCTTATTTGATCCCTGTCCGTGGGCCTCAAGGTCATCATCGATGCCTTCGCCCTCCACCGGGTTACAAAGTCAGAGAAAGACTCCTTGGGTTCCTGCCTTGTTGTCTCGAGATCACGAGTGGTAATCTCGATCTGTGTGTTATATGAGTATTGTGCAACAAAGGCCCCAGCCATCTCATCCCAATTCCTCTTGACATCATTATCCAACTTTGCATACCAGTTGGCGGCCACTCCTGACAAGGTTCGGCCAAAAAGCGAGAGCTTTTGCAGTTTGGTTAGGCCCATTGGCCTCAAGATATCTGAAAACAGCCGTAGATGAACCATAGGGTCTCCAGACCCGTCAAAACGGTCGATCTGGGGCATTTTAAATCTGTCCGGCAAAGTCACGGCCACGTCAGTATAGCCGTCCTCAATATTTGGGATGGCTTTCACCCCCTGTGATTTCTTGAAGAGTTTTTCCAACTTGCTCAATTTCAGAGCTGTCTGATCCACCTCGAACTCGAATGGAGAGTCCGGGTGATTAGGTGTAGTATTTTTGGACAGTTGCGGCTGAAGCGGGGGCGGAGCCAGCCCCGTTGGAAGACCCGTGTCCTCTTGGGTGTTTTGGAAGTTTGGCAGAGCGTTCTGTGGGTTTGGGAGGGTGTGTTGGGTGTTCTGGGGATTTGGAGGAGCATTCTGACCAGTAGATATCGGCTCAGGTAATGGAGCCCCGGGTGGAGGAGGAACCTGATGTGCCCCTAGTGGAGGAGGGACCTGGTGTGAAGCAGATGCAGCGTTCTGCTGTTGTAATCTGGTGATCAACTCAGACTGTTGGGCCATGACAGCGGCCTGCTGTTTGGAAAATTCCGCCTGGCGGATAGCATCATCTTGCATTTGTTTCATGCTTTCACTCATCTGGCGCATCATCGCCTCCATTGCTGTATTCTGTTGTTCCATCTGAGTAACCGGCAAGTGTATCTCTATAGCAGAAACAGGAATCTCAACCCGATCGGTTCGACACTAGAGTAAACCGCCGTTCGTGATCCGTGCTCTGACACACTGTGCCTTCTCGGCCTTCTTTTGGTGACTGGGGGTAAAAAGTGGAACACTGGATGTCCGTCAACTAGATCCTCGGATCGGTTGAGTCGGCGGCCTCGTGTCCAAATTGCTTGGGGAGTATCGACTGGCTCGGAAGCAATCGTGCCACAAACTGCCCTAGCAAAAAGATAATAAAGCAAAAAAGAAATAAATGACCAGAAAAACGGACAGCATAACGGCTTAATTTAAATACACACAACACACAGTCGGGCATACAACACGCAGTTAATAAGCTGGAAATACACTGTCCTCGACCACTGATCACTATTTCTGTATTACTGTTCCCCAGAACCGAATCTGATATCCGCAGACAACTGATTCTTAGACACTGAATGATGCCCGCAGGCCTGATATCCCAACTCATAAACTGATGCCCGCAGGCCTGATGTTGAAACTCATAACCTGATACATGCATTCCCTGTAGAGGCACACTCTAACAAGCACATAGCAGATAAGTGAGAGCCAAAACACCCCTATGTTGGGGTAGGGTTTCCCTGTCCTATTTTGTCAGGAGCTAGGGTTTCACTACGCACGCAGCGGCTTCAAACAACCTATAAACGGGTAAGCAACCTGCCCTAGTTTGGAATGGTCACTATGGATCCGAATATGCACTAGGTCGAATGGTCAAAAAGGGTGCCCCGGTAAAACCGGGGTTTGTGTTCCCATCTTTGTCGAGCCTAGAGCCGTCGGCCTTATGGACATGACTTGACAAGACAAGCCTCCCAAGAATCGTTCGAATGGCATATGGCAAACATGGTGTCCTAGGCGCACCAATGCAAATGCAATGCAAAGAAACACACAAGTGTAGTCAAAACCAGATATCATGAGTTCGAGTCAAGTTCTCTAAGTCCCGGTAGTCGCCAGAATCAGAATAACGCCCATGGGACCTCGCCTGATTCGGACTCGATTTTATTACGGTTCATCTGAACCAAAGAGTCCAAATCGCAAATCGCTTTTGAAGAAAAGCAGATCTTTTGAAAGAAGTGCCAAACATGGATCTTTGCGGATAATGAGTCGCCACCTAAATATTTTAAAATGGGAAATTTATGAAACCCTGACTCGGTGCCGGAAGGCCACGTGTCCGTCATCACCAAAGTTGGCTCGGGAACTTGGGTACGATTAGGGAAGGTCACATCGTGAGCACCCCCTCTCGCCCGGTCAAAGACCGGCCTCTACTAACCATGATATATGTTTTTGAAAACTTTGTGCGTTCTTATTCCGGTAATTAGCCTAGGTTACTATGTGATGCGCACAGCATACAAGTATAGACTGAATCGCCTGAATTGGAACAAAACACTTCATGTTTGTTTGTTTGAAAATGGTTTGATGGTGCTACTCGCAAGTAGGCTAAAATGCGGATTTGCCACCCTCGGGTGGGCTTAGAAAACATGATTTTGCCACTATCTAGTGGGCTTAACAAACAATCTGATGAATTGTCCCAATTCAAATAACTCAACCTCCATCCACAGGCATTCAAAGCAGTTATATCACATAAGCATATAGCCTCATGGTAAGCATGCTATTCATGGCAGTCACTCACACGCATGCAAGGATGCTAAAGCATAAAACTCACCGAGTACTCCAAGCCAAAACAGAAAACTGATTAGAAATCATGCATGATCCTAAGTATACAGAATTGCCTAATGCAACACATGCAAAATGCAACTATAGCAGGCTCGGCTATTCTAAACATGGTATATGAGATGCTACAGTTAGCATGTATTCAATTTGGAATTGAAATACAAATGCAGTTTGTATGATGCGCCGAGCCCGGTGCGTGCAAAACAGATGAATGATGCAAACATGCTGTCATACTGTATGCTAATTGAAATATGCCCTATATCTAACCATCGTAAGCGGGTAAATAAAATTGAGAAAGAAATGGGGGTTGGAAGACATACATCACACTCACACACCCTTATTACAGTTGTGCCCTCGCGCAGAGGGTCCGAATAAATAATAATACAGACCCGAATAAAAGAATATTACAGTCCGAAATATACAGTCTGAATAAATATACAATTTCCTAATTAATTAACAAATAAAACTAAGAAAGTTGTAAACTGGCATGCAAGCCAGGGACTGCCTTGCTATGATGAATAATGTATGCTGAACTGCCTCGGGCGGAAATCCACTGGGATGCCCCAATTAGCCTCTGTTTGCAGTATTTCTCGAAATGCGCGCCGGACTCCGAAAAGTTGTTGGTCCTCGGTTTTGCTGTAACAGAGAGCAGGAAAAGGGCATAGCAATGTATTTTCACAAATATATGCATGCCTCGATCCTCGTGCCACCAATCACGCATACCGATGCATGATGGCCGAGGAATCGGATTGCACAGCTCAATATAGGATGAATGCAGATGAATGCTATAACAAAACCTAACTCCATCATGGGTAATCCGGAGTGTCGGTGACTTGGGAATTGAGACACACTCCGTCACTCGGAGTACGGAATGTACCTCGCTTCCCGTGCCCGGGGCTACCATCTATCCCGAACACGATGCAATATGCATGGTATGCATGAAATGTAGCTAATATGCGATCCTAACATACACAATGCCATGAAAATGAGTAATCTCGAAATGCGTGCACACGGGCACGCAAACCGAGGTAATGCATGGATGCAATCTAAGATACAACCTAGTATGCACAATTCGGATGAAAATGAGATAAAAATAAGATGCCTCGAAAAGCGCGCACGCAGGCACGCAAACCGAGGCGATGATGTGAAATGCAAGTCGGATAAAACCGAAGTGCCTCGAAATGCGTGCCCGTGGGCACGTAAACCGAGGCGATGATGCGATGGAGAAATCGAATAAAACCGAAGTGTCTCGAAGTGCGTGCCCACGGGCACGTAAACCGAGGCGATGATGCGATGGAGAAATCGGATAAAACCGAAGTGCCTCGAAGTGCGTGCCCACGGGCACGTAAACCGAGGTGATGATGAAATGAGATGATCGGATACAACCGAAATGCCTCGAAATGCGCGTCCACAGGCACGCAAACCGAGGCGATGATGAAATGGAATGAAATGGCATACGGAATGCCGCGATGGGCTTACACCAACATGGGAGAGCCTCAGCTCACTCACATAGGAGGCCGATGAATGAAAACGGAGCGCCTCGAAGTGCGTGCCCGCGGGCACGCAAACCGAGGCAATGACAAAAAGGCACAAAATGGCATGGAAATGATATGCAAGCATGCAAACTAAATTCCAGCAACTAAATGAAGGGAAAACAGCCTCAAAATGATGATAAAAATGCACCCGATGCCCAGAATGTTCCCGAAATGTGATATTTAGCCCCCGAAATGGCCTACGGCTATGCTAAACAGGCAAAATTGGCACATGACAGAAAAAACAGTAGCACGGAAGCCCCAAAAATGGCATCTTTCCAGTACAAAACATGGCCAAATTGTAAGCATAGATATGACAACAATAGCTTGCAAAAATACGGAAAAAGAGAGGATTTACAAAGCAAGTGATATCTACAATGCTCAAACCCAAAAAATCAGTTCTACAAAATTAGAGAGGGACTAAAAATATGCATTTTTACAGAAGATGAGATCCCTAAATTCAGTGTGTAGATATACAATACATAGCATGCAAAATAAGGGTCAAAAGAGGTTTATAAAGAGAGGTATCATAAGAAATGACCAAAAAACTTAAGACCCTTAATAAAACTTAAATAATAGACCAAAATAAGACACTTCAAAAGCCTGATGAAGGCCAGAAACGGAAGCTAGAATGGCCTAAACAAACATGCAATTTTACGGTAAATTTGAAGAATTTCAAAGCAAGTACTAAAAAAAATTACCAAATGGCTTAAGACCCTTCACAAATCATGATGCATGGACCAAAATAAGACTCCTTCAAGGCCTGATGAAGGCCAAAAACAGAAGCCAAAATAGTCTAACAAAGCATGCAAAATATGCATAGGACATGAATTCAAGGCAAGTGACATGTAGAGCAAGAAAAACAGGTTGAGCCCTTCTTCAATGTTTAAGAGGGGCTCAAAATGAGCACACCATTAGTTCATGCAATGCTCCAATTCAGATCACAAATAGGCCAAATATATCATGCAATTTTACGGTAAATTAGCAGAAATACAAAGCAAGTGCATGATAGAATCACCAAACAAGGTGGAGCCCTTATTCAATGTTGAAGAGGGGCTCAAAATAGGCCCATCAACAGTTCATAGTATGCTCAAAATCAGATCACTCAAAAGCCAAATAAAGCATGCAATTTTATGGCCTAAAGAGTGGTATTGAAGCAAGTGTATCAAGGAGATACCAAATAGAGTTGAGCCCTTCTACAATGTTGTAGAGGGGCTCAAAATGAGCACAAAACCAGTAGGGGTCGGATCCCAAAACAAAAGGGAAATAGGGTAAAGAAATGACTCAAGAAAATGCAAGAAAAAGGGATTTAGGAACTTACCCTTGAAGACAAGTCTTTTGCCTCTTCTTGCCTTGATGAAAGTTGCTTCTAAACCTCTGAAGAACACTCCCTTGCTGCTGGAATGGAGGTGGTGATGATGGAGCTTAGGGTTGGTGAAGGATTGAGCTAGGAAGCTTGAAGGTTTTTTGAATTTTGGCTATGGAAATGGAAGTTTTTGGAGAGGGGCTCTCTTAGACAAAATTTGTAACCCTAGGGAAGGGGCTGTCCAGCCCTTTAAGTAGGCAAGAAAAGGTGTAAAAGGGGAGGGAAAAGCACCCAAGCTTTCCCTCCCAAAATATCCAGGAAGGGTGATATTTTGGCAAAAATATCCTGACAAATTTGGAAAGAGCCGAAGCGTAGTGCCGGCCGCCAGTGATTTCTGGGAGGTGGCCGGCCGCCACCACCTGTCGACCACTCCTGGCCGTGGCCATGGTCAAAATTGAGGTGCAAAACTCGCCGACCACCATGCAATGGTGGCCTCCCGTGTGTAGAACAAGGCCCCAAGGTCGAATCTGCAACTCAAGCGAAGTCACAACATAGAGCTTGAAGAGAGGCTCAAAAATGAAACCAACAATTGCTTTGGCCACCAACTTTAGGGTCCTCCCAGATGTGTGGAACAAGGTTCCAAGGTCGAAATTGGCAACAAAGGAAGCAGAGCCACAACATAGAGCTTGGAGGAGAGGCTCAAAATGAAACCAACAATTTTGGCCGACCAAGAGTTTTAGGGTCCTCCCATGTCCCCGATCACAGATATGTAGCTTTGGTCGGAAGAAAATATGCCTGTGGTGTTCAACATTGGCCCTATGAGCAAAACAGCGCCGGAGGAGCAAACTGGTTATCTGGGATAATTGCTGGCCTCCTCCCCAAAGGATCTTCCCGGTGTTGAAACAGAGGTACCGCCAAATTTGAACAAAACTAATGAGAAATGAACGCCGGAGCCAAAACCGCAATTCGGGATCCCAAAATGGGTCAAGTGCGGGAAGTGGTGTTCAAGAATAAGTGGGCATCTGTGACCCCAGTGTCCTTCGGAATGACAAAACAGAGGTTCCTGCCAAAAATCAGAGAAAACTGATGCAAAATGGATGCTCGGGGCCCAAATCACGCAGTTCGGGGTCCCGAAAATCGGCTATAGGCACCGAAAGTGACATACGGCCACGAAGTGGGCATCAGAGGCCCCAGTGTTCCTCGGAATGATGAAACAGAGGTGCATGCCAAAAACCGGAGAACTCGGAGATGGTTGGGCGGTCCCGAGCCAAGGCACACGGCCTGACGGTCCCGAAAACCGGGAACCGGGCTCCGAAATGGGCAAAATGGCCTGCGGCCACGAAATGTAGCACACGGCCACCGGGAGATAGTCTAACGGACCACTCCCTTCCCGCGGGAAAGAAAACTGAGAAAACCGAGCCTGATTCGCAAACCGAGACAAGGCACAGAAGAGAGTTCGGAAGTCCGGAGGCAGGGCGCGCGGCCGCGACTCTGAGACTTCTGAACGAGCACAGTATGCAACATCACCGAGCGCTCAATCGGTGACGTCTGAGTCTTAAGGTCGGTCAAAAATGGGGTGTCTACAGTATTACATGTAAAATTCAAGCCAAGGGCTTAATGTGTAAATGAGTTAGTACTCTATTTCTTTGTAACCAAGTGTTAACTTGGAAAGCTATAAGCCCTTAGGGCATTTGCTTTTGTTGTTAACATGTAATACTTTTGTAAGGAAACTCTGTTAATGGAAGAATGTGGATCTTTTATATATTAATGCATGTCTATATTGTTGGATTTTATGTTGTTATTTTGAGGGCGTTACATACAGGGAGCGGGTCATGACAGGACATATATCCAATAATTTTGTGATTCTTTTTGAAATTTTTTTTTAGATGCACCTTCTATAAACAAAAAACTGTGTCGAAGAAATTTGAAAAAACACATAAGAAAAAAATAATGCAATCAATTTGTTTTACTTGTTTGAATTTTTAATACTTCTCAGCAGGAACTTTATATACTTTTGTATCCATTTTTATGTTACATATGTCCCAAAAACCATGTTCAAAACAAAAGGAAAAGAATTTTTTTTAAAAAATGTTCAACAACTTGCAACAGCACTGTGCAGGACCAACTAATAAAAACGGAAAACAATAAAAAAAATAAAAAATAAGGAAAACGAAAAGAATAAAAAAAAATTGTTAAAACGAAAACAATTAAAAAAAAGGAAAATAATAAAAAAAATTGTTAAAAGGAAAAGAATAAAAAATAATGAATAAAAAAGGAAAACAATCAAAAAAAATTGAACAAAAAAGCAAAAGAATAAAAAAAATGATCCAAAAAGGAAAACAATAAAAAAAATTAATAATGGTAAAAAGAAAAGAATAAAAAAAATAATGGCTAAAAAAGGAAAATAATAAAAAAAAATAATGTTAAAAGGAAAAGAATGAAAACCAAAAAAAAAAGAATAAAAAAAGTAAAGAATAAAAAATAATAATAATGTTAAAAGGAAAAGAATAACAAAAAAATAAAGACTAAAACAGGAAAAGAATAAAAAAATAATTATGTTAAAAGGAAAAGAATGAAAACAAAAAAAAAATGAATAAAAAAGGAAAAGAATAAAAAAAATAATAATGTTAAAAGGAAAAGAATTAAAAAAATAAATTATTTCAAAAAGGAAAATAATAAAAACAAAAAAGTTAAAAGGAAAAGAATAAAAAAAATGACTAAAAGGGAAAGAATAAAAAAAATAATAATGTTAAAAGGAAAAGAATGAAAACAAAAAATAATGAATAAAAAAGGAAAAGAAAAAATAATAATAATGTTCAGGCAGTGTGCATAGCTGTTGCACAATGTTTCGAATTAGGAAATGAATAAAAAATCAAAAATAATGTTATAGAACAAATATTACCGTTGCACACTGTTTGCATTAGTAGACCACTCAATGACAGGCACGGTACCCAACTTCTGCTGTGTCAACTGGAAATGGTAAAAGAGTCATTTTACCATTTGTAATAATATTATATTATACATCTTTTCAAAAAAATATAAAAATTTATCCCATACAACTATCTTTTTTCCCTCAACTTTTTAGTTCAAAAAGTCAAAAGTGCAGTTATTTAGGACACCCAAAACAACCCTTAAGTCTAATAGATATTTTTTATTAGTGAGAGGTCCAATATTTGTAAAGTAGTTTAATAAGAAGTCTTTTTATTAGTTTTTGAGGATATTTTGTTTTCAATTTTATCCCTTAAATTATCTGTTGGTTTTTTCATCTGTTGACTTTTTTTTACTATCTGTTCAAATTTATATCTATTTATTCAAATTATTTTCTATTTGTTCAAATTTTTTCTCTACCTACTCAAATTTATATCTGTTTAATTTTTTTATCCTATCTGTTCAATTTTATGAATTTTTCAATTCAGATTTTATTCATATCTATTTAATTTTTTCCTTAAATTTTATATGTTCATTTTTTTTGTATCTATTGAAATATCAAGCCAAACTAAATACTATTTGTTCAAAAATTTCTATATGTTCAAATATTTCTTCTCTCTCTCTCACATCTGTTCAAAAACATTATCAACAAGAACAAATCATATATGTTCATCAACAACAACATCATCACCAAATTCAATATGCTCATCATCATCAACAACATAAAAAAAAAAAACAAAAAAAAAAACAATAACAACACCACAAAATAATTTGAATAACGTTGTGGAGCTGCGATGCAAGGTATGTTCAGATCAACAGCTCCGGTGATGGCATGCTCAGATCTACATCTCCGGCAATCTACAACGTCAATGTATGAAGTAGCGACGCAAGGTCAGGGAATGTATGTGTGACGACCCAACCCCAGGGACTTAGGACTGGAATCGCAACTTACTAATTAATTCTAATCTTAATAAATTAAATGGCGCAAGTGGAGGCAAAATGGTAGAAAGAAAATAATGAAACAAAAAATTTACTTCATTCTACTATTTTGATAATAAAAGAAAATACATCTATTGAGCTTTTATTATTTTATTATTCAATAATCGACCATCAGTAAAAAAAAAAAAAAAAAAAAAAAAAAAACAAAGGGGAGAAAATAAAAGAAAAAAAAAAACAGATTAGCATCAAATTCTTGTGTAAGTTTCACTACACGAGGTTACAGGTTTTCTTTACATCTCATCACCTGAAAGGGTAATAGCTATAAGTACACAGCAGAATGAGAAATATTATGCCAAGAGTATAGGGGATACAAAATAACCATGGATAGTTATTTAAGTTAAAACATTGGCATAACTTAATTTGAATAAACAAATTATTCAAAGTGGCAAAAACTGAAATACATAAATTATGTAAATAAATAACCATAACCACAGTATAGAACAGAACAGAGGTCACTGGAGTAGCATTCAGAACAGAGGTCAATGGATCCATGACAAACAGAGGGTCACAAGGTGACCAATTAGGAGCCCATGGTTTATTTAACTCTCTTAAAGCAGAGGACTCCTGCGGTGGTACTTGCAGAAATAATTGTTTACAAAACCCTTGTCAAATAAATATTAAATTTTGAACAGACATATCCATAAGTTTCAATTTAAGCAAATAGAGTTCAGAAAATAATTAACGTAAACGAAATATTAATATAATTTATAAAACACAATTTACATAAAATAAATTATGATAACTCAAAATATACATAAAATATATTATAGTAACTCAAGGTATAATATAACTCACCTTAATATTGACTCTTAATCTGACTCTTAGCCTTTACTTTCTTAATATTGATTCCCCCCTTAGTTGTATACGGCACCGTCATTCTATATTGTTTTTGTTTCGATGGCTTAACAGTATACTAGTTATATAGCCAAACTTCATGGTGATTCGCCCTTTTATCATTATTACCCTCTTGATGACTCAATCCTCATTGTTTACTGGGTGCGACAGGTGGTAGCTCTTTATTGCCCTATTAAGACATGTAGCTCTAGACCCATGATCCCAAATCCTTAACTATTAAGATTAAGGGAAATGATCCAGACCCCTAGCACCCCCACACATTTGTGAGAGAGGAGATGAGAGAGATTGGAGAAAAAAAATATATATATATATATAATGTATAGCCACAAATCAATTGGGGGTTATGGGGGTTAAAAATGATGGGGGTCTCAAGTATTTTCCTAAGATTAATACTTATCCCAAAATGTTCTTTTGTTACTTAGCTTTATATCACTTGATTTTGATAATATAAAATTTTTAATTAAATTACACTTTATTACATACTATCATAAAATTTATTATTTTATTTTACTATTAGTACCACTATTATTATTATCATTATTATTATCGTGATTAGTTGTGGTATTAATTAAATATTTAGGGTGTCACAGAGAGAGAGAGTAAGAGAGAGGATTTGAAGATCTACAACTTAGATTTACAGCGTCTAAGGCAAAAAAGCTCAGATCTATAAGGTATGAAGCGACGGCGTGAGATTGCAGGTGACTTCAACAACTACAAGAGAGAGGGGGGGTTTGGTTTGAATAAGAAGAGAGAGAGGGTTTGGTTTGAATAGGAAGAGAGATGATGAAAAGAAAGAGACGAAGGTTATGCGTGGAAGGGAGATGTTGATGATCGATTTGACAATATATATATATATATTAGGGGTAGTTTGGTTATTTTGTAAGAATCTATCTATCTATATATTTATATATATATATATATTATATAAGGAAAATGGGGTTTCTAGTGAGAAGACTTGTGAGAGTTCCAAAGTCTCATTCAACAATTACTAATTTTTGTGATTTTAAAAATAATTCTATTGACTAACAAAATAATTATAGATTAAAAAATTTAAAAAAAAATCACCTAAAATTTTGAATTACAAGTTCCTAAAATCTCTCTCCTCAATATTTCTCTCTTTCTTAAATCTCATCTCATAATAAAATAACTATCTATTAAAAAAGCATTATACATTTAAAAAAAAAAGCACAAATCTCATCTTATAACAAAATAATTATATATTTTACAAAAAAAAAATTATAGATTAAAAAAAAACATAAAACCACAATTATTAATTTGTGTAATTTTAAAAATATTTAAAAATAGTACTATTGGCTAACAAAGTAACTATAGATTAAAAAAAAGAAAAAAAAAACTACTAAAATTGCTAATTTTTGTAATTTAAAAAATATTAATTGAATTACAAGTTTCAAAAATCTCTCCCCTAATATTTATCTCTTTCCTAAATCTCATAATCTATCTATCTACGCTATATATTATAGGGAAAATTAGTCTAAGATCCCTCCCCAACTTTTGATAGGAGGAGAGGTCCACAATAATATGTTTTGATGGTTAAGGTCCCTCAACTCTATTTTAGGTTATAAAATACATAATTTACCTTTCTTTATAACATAAGTTTGTTTGGATTTTGGCAAACTGAATATTCTATTCCTGACTTCACGGTGGCGATTTTGGAAACTGACTTCGTAATGGAGATTTCGTCAAAGATTTCGTAGGGATTTTGCAAGTGGTACAGTGGACTTGACGATAGAGATTGCTACGATCGTATAGGTGTTACAGTGTGTTGATCGTGTAGGTTTTTCAGTGGAGTTGAATCAGGTATGTTTTCGATGGAGATTCCACATGGATTTTGATTTTTGTTTTGAATTTTATGTAAGGATTCCGATTTCATATTAGTTTTTCGAGTGTATTTTTGCATTAGGTTTTTGTTTTCAGTTTTGATCAATTTAAAAAAGAGGCTAGCTCAGTGAAGTTGTTTATGATTTTTGAAGTTTATTTTTCATTCTCTGTTATTGATCAATTTTAGAGAGAGGCCAATTTGATAGAATTGATTTTTATTTTTGGAATTTATTTTTCATTCTCTGTTTTTTGATCAATTTCAAAGAGTGTTGACAATGTAGTTGATTTTGATGTTTAGAGTTCATTTTTAGTGCTCTGTTTTTCATCAACATGCTGATCAATGATAAGTTTTGTTCTCTATTTTTTCAAACTAGAGAAATTTTTTTAAACTAGAGAAATTTCATTCTCTACACTTTTGTTGGTATAATCCAAAGAAAATTGTAAGTTTGTTATTATAATCCAACGAAAATCACAGAGAAAAATATAAGTTCATATGGACATATTATTAGAAGTTTCTAATGCAAATAGAATCTCAGAAAGTGAATGTAAGTTCATAAATTTCTCTAGACTTTATTTGTAGTTCAAAAAAAATTATAAGTTTGTTGTTCACTTTCAGTTTGTAGTTCAGAGAAAATTATAAGTTTGTAAAAAGTGAATATAAGTTTTTGTTTCTCTAAGCAAAAGTTATTTTTTGTGTTTTTTCTTTCAGTTTAGATGAACAGTGCAGTATTTTTTGTTATCTTGAAGGTGTATATAAGTTTGTAAATTTCTCTGGATTTTGATATAAGTGCAATATTACAGAATGACGCAGAGAAAATTGTAAGCTTGTAGTTCAGTGAAAATCACAGAAAAGCTTATAATTTCATAACAGATCTTCTGTGTGATTTTTGTCTATGATTGTGTTTAATAGTTAGCAGTAAATTTCTTTGTGATTCTCTCTGGATTCATTAAGTTTTCTGTGATTTTGTTTTTGTAATCTTGAAGGTAAATATAAGTTTGTAAATGTCTCTAGACTTTTATTTGAGTCCAGAGAAAATTATAAGCTTGTTATTATAATCCAAAAAAAATTATAATTATTAGAAATTTCTCTGGACTTTTATGTTGTTCTTGTGAAGTGTTTTTATGTTGAACAAATTATTTTTCTTGTTTTTTCTTTTAGTTTCGATGGACAGTGCAGTGTTATTGCTGTGCAAATATAGGAATGATGCTATTGTCATTAATGTTTCATGCAAATTGAATTTTGAGGAATTGGTTGGCATTTTGTGTTAAACATGGAAGAATTTGAAACCTGAGATGATGTGTATTTCATATTCTATTGTGGGCCATCCAAATTGTATGGTTCGAAAAAATATTAATTTTCTGAATATGTTGAGGGTTGTTTGTGCACGTGGTGTTGATATAGTTGATGTTTTAGTTACTAGGTGTAGTACTTCTGATCAAGAGGATGAAGTGGGGTCTAATTGGGTAGATGTTCTGCATGGTGAATGTGATAGGCTGGTAGATATTGAAATCACTCTCTAAGTTTTGTTCTCACTAAGAAAAGGTGTTATTGTCAGCTAGTTGGCGAAATAATATTACAAGTATTAGACAAAAGTTTAAGGTTGGTGTGGTTGAGTTTCGTACTGTTTTATGCAAGTATGCTATTGAGGTTGGTTTTCAGTTTATGTATGCTAAAAATGACAAGCTAAGGGTTACGGTAGAATGTGCATATAAGGAATCAAGGAGATGTATGTGGCGTGTACATGCTTCAGTTGAAAAAATAAATGGGTTTTTTTACATAAGAACTTTAAACAATAAACATACGTGTGGTGTGGTGGTTTGTACTAGTAAACATGCTAGGATGACTTCTAGCTTAGTTTCTAGGCTGATACTTGAAGAGATAAGTGCAAAACCTTTAACTCGTCTAATGGATGTTTTCAAAGAAATGAAAGACAAGTATGGGGTCTCAATTAGTTATAACTGTGGTTGGTTGGGCGTTGAAAAAACAAAATGTAGTACATATGGGGATTCTTGTTTGTTATTGATCAATTACGGTGATATTTTGATGAGACATTGAAGAACATTCTAGATAGTTGTTTTGAGTTAGATTTTGAAGATAACAAGCATTTCAAAAGAGTATTTATGGCTTTTCATGCATGCATTGCTGGTTTCAAATATTGTTGGTCATTGTTGTTTCTTGATGGAACATTTTTGAAAGGACAATACAAAGAAGTTATGCTTACTGCGACGGCGAAAGATGGGAATGAAGGTAATTGTAAATACATCTAATTTTATCTAAGTATGTGAATTTTCTATACATGTAGGAATTGAGTGAATGTGATTTTTCTCTGACACTTTGAATTTTCTCTAGTTTTGGCCACTGTGTGAATTTTCTCTAGTTGTAGCTACTATGTGAATTTTCTTTGGATTTTGGTCAATGTGTAAATTTTCTCTGGACGTTGTCATTGTGTGAATTTTATCTGTAATTGGTCACTAAGTGAATTTTCTCTGGATATTGTCACTAAGTGAATTTTCTCTGGATGTTGCCAATGTGTGAATTTTATCTGTAGTTGGTCACTAAGTGAATTTTCTCTGAATATTGTCATTGTGTGAATTTTATCTGTAGTTGGTCACTAAGTCAATTTTCTCTGGATGTTGCCAATGTGTGAATTTTATCTGGAGTTGGTCACTAAGTGAATTTTCTCTAAAGGTTGCCATTGTGTGAATTTTCTTTGGATGTTGGCAATGCCAAATTTCTCTAGTTGTTTATTGTTCTAATTTTCTCTGCATGTGTATATCTAATATGCTTGTTCCTATTTGTTTTATAGGTTTTTTCCTATAGCTTTTGCTGTTGTTGATACTGAAAATAAAGACAATTAGTTCCTTGAACATTTATGTGAAGTATTGGGATCAGAGAGGGTGATAAGTTTCTTATCAGATCAACATTGTGATATTGTGGAAGGAATTGCTAGGTTTTTCCCTAATTGCTTTCATGGATTTTGTCTTGAACATCTAAAGAGAAATTTGAGAGATAAGTTGTTATGTGGAAACACAAATCTGGTTAGAAAGACGATTGTGTCCAAGTTTTCAGAATGTGCATATGCACCAACAAAGACATTATTTCATTTCAAGTTAAATAAATTAAAAAGTGAGGGAGGAGACATTGTGAGTGTTTTCTTGAGAAGTTTACTATATGAAAATTGGAGTGATGCATATTTTGAGGGGAAACATTATGGTGAGATGTATTCAAATGTTGCTAAGTCATTCAATTCATAGATATGGGAAGCTCGGCACTTGCCAATAAAAAATTTGGTGGACATGATACGGTTGCAAATCATGAATATGAGGTCTGGTAGGAGGCTGCTCTCTAGTAAATGGAATAAAGTTCTCTGTCCTCGTATGGATAGTGTATTGGAGAAGGCTTTCTTGAATGGGAGGACATGGAATGTGAGTTTATCATCTGATAATGTCTTTGAAGTGCATTGTTTTTTTTCGGTTATGGTTGATCTTGGATTGAAAACGTGTTCATGTCAAAAATGGAAAATAAATGGGTATCCATGTCAACATGTTGTTGCTGCAATTTTTAGGAGTAGAAAGAATTTGAATTCAATTGTTGAACCATTTTTTCATGCTGATATATATCGTCAAGCATACTCGTTTTCGATTGGCCCAGTTCTTACTGTTGAAAACCCTGTGTATAGCATTAATAATGCTATGATTTTACCTCCATTGAGTAAGAGACCAGTTGGGAGGCCAAAGAACAATAGAATTGCTTCTACTGGAGAGTTTAAAAGGGTGATTAAGTGTAGTCGTTATGAAAATATTGGTCGCCATAATAAGAGGACATGCAAGGAACCTTTGTTAAATAATTGGGAATAATACATTTTATTGATTGCATAATACATTTGATGATTACTTTGTGTATTTTGTTTTGTGAAATGTATTTTTTGGACATGTATATAATAATACCAATCAAATTCACCCAGAGAAATTTTCCAATAATAGTGAAAGTATGCATTGTGTTTGTTGATACATACTATAGGCAGTGTGTTTATAATACCAGTCAAATTCATCCAGAGAAATTTGCCAATAGCAAAGAAAATTACTGTTTGCATTGTGTTTTTTGAAATTGATAATTATTTTGTACCAACACAATGCATTACAGATTGCATGAGCATATGGGTACCCTCTTTGGCACAATACGAGTTAAATTTCTCTATGAATTTCTGATAACTTCATACCAATCAAATTTATCCATAGAAATTTGCCAATAGAAGAGAAATTTACTATGGGCATTGTGTTTGTTAAAATGTGCATTGTATTTTGTGAAATCTAATTCATCTAGAGAAATTTACCAATAGCATTGAAAATTACAGTGTGCATTGCGTTTATTGAAACATACTATAGGCAGTGTGTTTATAATACCAGTCAATTTCATCCAGAGAAATTTGCCACTAGCAGAAAAAATTATCTGTGCATTGTGTTTTAAAGTTTCAAATTCATCCAATGAAATTTGCCAATAGCAGAGAAAATTACTGTGCGCTTTGTGTTTTTTGAATTTGATGATTGTTTTGTACCAACACATAGCATTACAGATTACATAACCATATAGGCATCCCCTTGGCACGATACAAGTTAAATTTCTCTGTGAATTTCTGGTAACATCATAGTAGAGAAATTTCTACAGACAATTTTCTCTGTGTGGATTATGTTGACAATCACAATAAAAAAATATATATTTAACCATTGATAGCTATGAAATTTACATTAGTCAAAAAAAGATATATACATATATGTCAAACATTATCATTCCTTCAATGTATGAAAAAATAAATTAAATGGTTAATCCTAATAACATTGTGTGCATTGTCTTCATTTCACTAGTGTGCTTTCACTATTATACATTTGGTTCTTCTTTTGGTGGTATTTGAATTGGTTCTGTCTATGACCGGCCAACTTCAGTCAGAAATCTCTCTATGATTTATGCCCTCATCAACCTTACATCTTGTATGGACAATTTCGAGCTAATAGGTCCATGGTTGCTATATTGTCTTATTATGTAGTATACAAAGAGGCCACAATCCACAATCCACACTGCATACAAATTATAGGTATAGTTAGCTTTAAGAAACATTCAAATTAGATTATCTTATTTATAGATGTTGTATGAAACTTACGAATCACTGTCTTGTTGTGGAGCATTGTTGATATATTCAAAGTCGTAATTTGTGTTTTATGAGTCTATCAATTTGAAAGAGGGTTGTGATTGTGCCTCTCTTTCAAGGCAAGCTTTCAAAAAATTCTCCACATAATCTTGCTGCAAAAAAATGATTTTTAAATAACCGAGAAATTTACAGACAAATCAATGAGATTCTATGAAAATTATCATCACATAAACATTATCACGGATCAGAGAAATTTGCACCCGTTACCAATTGTTTTGCATTTTTGATATATTTATCTTGTGGATCATGTCTCATTAGCCTTAGTGAGTTGTAGAACCTCCATAAATTGTCTTGTTTGTCCAAGACTAGCAAGGTCCAGTGATTTCCATCTGTTGACTTCTCATTATCCCAAGTATTTATTGGGAGATGAAGAAACCTGTAGTTCCTCCATGCTGTTTCAATATACTTGTCAAATAATGAGACTCGAAAAGTTTGATTTTCTGTCGTCTTGATGAAGTTTTGCTGTCAAAGAAAATCAAAAAAAATGGTTATGTTACGAGAAAGTTGAAATGACAGGAATTTAAGAAATATATACACAGAGAAATTTTAAATGCACACAACTAGTTAGAGAAAATTAGACTAGTGATACAACTGGCTTCAAGAAGTATCTTAACACAAGAAAATAGTAACTAAATTCCAAAGAAAATTAAATAAAAGAGTAGTAACATACTAAGCTCATGCATGTGAAAAAAAATAAAGTTGGTTGTTGTCCTTTTCTCCTTTGGTTAGCAAATAGGCTCTTTCCATAGCCATCAATGACCTAAAAAATATCATTTATAATTGTAACATTAGTTTATAAAGGCTAATGGAACATTGTAGAGAAATTTTGATGAAAGACTTACATTGTTAGCAATTTCTTTTTTCTTTATTAGGTTTCCAATATCTTCAAAGGTAATGAGATTCAACTCACTTGTCCAGATTAAAACCCTACAAGATGACAAAGAAGGGATTTAATAGTTGTTAACGCAATATAAGTTAGTAAATTATTGTTTGTTATCTTCTATTTTATTTTTTGTACTTACTCGAGTCCAGACACATTTGATATGTGCTGCAAGATGCCTTTTACATGTTATTTTATCAATTTTGAAACCGGTAGAGTTTGTGAAAAAACCCAAGATTTTCTGATACTTGTTGGTTGAGGCAAGACGTACGCATCGGCATCAAGCACTTCTTTGTCTTTGGTGGTTTGCTCTGTTTGCTTTGCAGCTTGCTTTGAACCTCTAGTCACCTTCGCAACTTTGGAATATTGAAATTCTGGATCTTGCTACTTTTCTTTCCTTTCTTTTGCCTTTAAATTCTTTATCATTGATGTATGATCCTTTTTCACTGTAGACAGTGAAAATATCAGTAAAAGTGAAATTTCTCTAAAGTAACAGATCATATTTCAATATGTAAATTTATTTGATTCAATATTTTTTAGTTACCATAGACTTTTGTCTTTTGTTTTGGTTGTTCTTTGTGTGCCACTTGTCCTTGCTAGATTGTTGGTTGTTATTCCACTTCTATTCTAACTATACACAGTGAAAATCAAACAAGCCCCAAAAATCAAATAAGCAAATAGATAGAGAAAATCAAATAAAAAGTAGAAATCAATAGAAATAAGCAGTAGAAACCAATGTGGTCAGAGAAATTTAACTTTCAGAGAAAATTACCATTGGCAGAGAAAATTATAATAAATAGAAATTTCTCTGAGTTATGTTGACACAAGGACATAACTTTTTGTGGCTCAAGATTTTCACTAACCTTGTGGTTGAACTTGTGTTGGTGTTCAGTAAGGTTGTGTTGCTAGTTGGACGGATAGTTTTTGAATTTGTTCATGCAATCTAGCATTTTCAGTTTCAAGCTCTGAAATTGAATACCTCAACGGTTAAATTATTTTTGTATCATCTTCTTTTTGAACCTCCAACATCCTTAGTTTCATTTGGTTTGTGCTGTCTCTTTCTTGAAGTTCTGAGTTATGTGATGTCAAGGTTTTTATTGCAATGTCCTTTTCTGCAAGTAATTCATTCTAATTTCTCTCTTCTTCTATTTTGGATTTAGAAAGTGCCTTTAGTCTTTGATGTAGATCAGTAATTTGAGCATTCTTTAATTCCTCAGATTCTTCAAGCTAATGCATTGTTGAGCCACAAATGCTACCATGATGTTGGTCCACCGGCTCATTATGTTCTTCTTCATCACTTTCCTCATTGTTTTCTTCTTACTCTTTAGATTGAGTGCCTTCATTTTCTTCTTCATTGTCTTTTTCTTTCTGTTCATTTTCTTCTTTGTCTTCTACTTCTATTTCTTCACTTTCGTCTCTGGCTTCCGCTTCTCCATTGCTTGCTTGATCTTCTTCTCCATTGCTGGCTTTTTGTTCTTCTATGTTGCCTTCTCCTTCTTCATTCTCTCATTTTTCAGATGAATCTTCTAATGTCTTCTTGAATTTGACAATTGCTTTTTTTGATTCTTTCTTCTTCTTTTTACCAAGACAAAACTCCTCTGATGGGTTTTTAACTAGCTCCTTGTTACCTATTTGTAACAGGAGGCTCTTTTATTAGAGAAATGTTACAAAATTCACTAAGAGAAAAAATTCAAATAAGACAGATAAAATTCATCTAAATGATACTAATGGGAAACAAACTTCAGAGAAAATTGTGTGGGCCAGAGAAAATTACAGACAAGGAGATAATTTTATAAGGTAGAGAAAATTATGAAACAAGCAACATAATTTAGATATCAAAGAAAATCAATCAGGACATATAAGTTAATGTTACTATAATTGTGTTAGAGAAATTTGGATTCCAGAGAAAATTCATTACAATGGCAGAAATAAATAGTATTAATCAAAGAAGTAAGGCACATAAGTTATGGGCCAGAGAAAATTACATACAAGGAGAAACAATTTTATGGACCAGAGAAAATTATGAAACAACCAACATAATTCAGATATCAGAGAAAATCAATCAGGGTATATAAGATAATGTGTTACAATTGTGTCAGAAAAATTTGGATTGCAGAGAAAATTGATTACAATGGTGAAAATAAACCAGCGATAATCAAAGAAGAAACATAAATTGATAGTTCAAAGAAAATTGATCTCAATCAATCAAGGCATAAGGAGGGAAACAAACTAGTGGTCAGAGAAATTTTGGAATTTCACTGAGATTTCAGTGGTGATAGAAATCTAACCTATCGAGGTGCAAAAGAGTGGACTGGTGTCTTCTGCAGTTGTTTGGTCAAGCTTGCAGGTTCCACTTGGCACATCTTGAGAAATCAATTGTGTTACTGTCTTCCGAGTCAATGATATTTGCATGTTCACATAGCCAATATTGTGATGGAAATTAAAGTAATTAAATTTTGCTAAACACACAAATTTGTAAGTATGATAACTACAAATTTGAATGGAAATTATACTTACCAGCAATGCAATGACACACACCGTAACTTTTTTTTTAGAGTTTTGTGCAATGCTATGATAGAATTAATCAATGTTGATGTGATTGCTTCTGGCTAATCATACTGTTTCATTGATTTAAAGGGTTCCACATACTTTATAAAAACCCACCCTATTGAATTCCCACTTGTTGCAAAAAATAAAGTGAGACACAAGTACAAGGTAACAATGATTGCTATATCTTTGAAGTTAGTTAGTTGCTTACCTTTCATTGCTTTAACCAAAGCATTTTTAAGAACAGGACTAGTGTGTCTTTTGGGAATCTTCTCCTTAGGAATGCAGATTTTGACTTTTTAGAGTATCTTAATGACATGGCTCTTTTACCTCCTTGCAAACCAAAAATCAAGGTCATGTCATTGGTTGTAAAGGTCAAGTTCTTTTTACCAACTGTGAATGCTTCTGTTTTTTCATTGTAACGTTGGATTATTGCAACTACATCATCATCAGATTTCCTTAGATCTATCATTCCAGTGGTTAGAGCTTGGATCAAATACCAAAATGGGGTCTTTTGAAGCTCTACAAGTTGGTTTGAATTGAATTTAAGTGTTTGAAAAAAGGAGACAATAGATGAGAGGTTGGATATGTATTGAATGTTGTAATGAGCTCTCTTTCTTTAGAGTTTAACAGGTTTTTTCTCCCTTGAGCTTGAGTCTTTTGAAGTTGGGGTATTCATCTTGATGCTAGTTGCTTTATCACCTTGGACTTGTGTGTTTTGGCAAGGAGTTTGTGGTGTTTTACTGCTTTTTGATCTTAGATCATTAGAAGACTGAGAGAGTTTCTCTTTCTTGCTCGGTGTTTCCGGTGTTTTCCTGCTTTTACATTTTGCCATTTCTAGACAATGATGAAAACATAAAGATGTCAACATTAAATCCCAGAGAAAATGTTAGAGAAAATTACACATAAGGGAGAAAACTAAGGTGGCCAAGGAAAATTATAAATGTCAGAGAAAATTAGATACTAAAAATTAAATGTCAGAGTACTAATTGTTTTCCTGTGGAATACATCTAGCCACAAAAAATTTCTATTCCCAGAGAAAATCAACAAAACAACATAAACATGCCAGAGAAATTTTCAATAATTGTTAAAATTACGTATAGAAGTAAAATATAGCCAGAGAAAATTCAAAAAAGAAACATATATCTAGCAAGCACAGAAAATGAACGACAGAGAAAAGTAAACATAGCAAGCCAAAGAAAATTTTCATTCCACAATTAGCAAGATAAAATAAACAAAGCAACGTAAACATACCACTGAAAATTACACAACATTGAAACCAAGAATTGAACAAAATAAACATATCAGAGAAAATTACACATTCTTGAGAAAATTTTCATTCTAGAGAAAATTTCCAGTCCATAATATTAAAATGACAGAGAAATTTACATACACAACCAAAGAAAATTAAACATGATAGAGACATAAGGGAGAAAAGTGATGTGGCCAGAGAAAATTATAAATGCCAAAGAAACTTAGACACAGACAAGAGAATAATAGATATTCCAGAGAAAAATAAACATTCCAGAGAAAAATACATATTCCAGAGAAATTTACAATGCAAAGAAATTTATAGACAAAATCACAAAAACATGTTCAAGAATAAGATCAAAACATAGAGAAATAACTTTTTTCAAAATAAACATGCTAGAGAAAATTCAAAGAAGAAACATACATCAAGCAAAAACCAGAGAAATTCAAATGCTAGAGAAATTTATAGAGCAGAGAAATTTATAGACAAAATCACATAAACATGTTCAAGAACAAGATCAAAACATAGAAAAATAACTTTTTTCAAAATAAACATGCCAGAGAAAATTCAAAGAAGAAACATACATTCCAGTCCATAATATTAAAATGTCAGAGAAATTTACATACACAACTAGAGAAAATTAAACATGATAGAGACACACAAGGGAGAAAAGTGATGTGGCCAGAGAAAATTATAAATGCCAGAGAAACTTAGACAAAGACAAGAAAAAAATAGACATTCCAGAGAAAAATACATATTCCAGAGAAATTTATAGAGCAAAAAAATTTATAGACAAAATCACAGAAACATGTTCAAAAATAAGATCAAAACACAAAGAAATAACTTTTTTCAAAATAAACATGCTAGAGAAAATTCAAAGAATAAACATACATCAAGCAAAAACTAGAGGAATTTAAATGCCAGAGAAATTTACAGATAAAATCACACAAATATGTTCAAGAATAACTTCAAAATACAAAGAAATAACTTTTTTCAAATTCATGTAGCTTTTTATTACGAAATTGAAACCCCAATTGATGGAAGGTTAATATAAAATGCAATTAACTGTGTTTCCAAAGAAAATCTAGTTGGATTGTAGAAAAACTTACCATAGTTAGAATGAAACTTTAATTACGAACTAATATGCCCTGAGATGAAGATGCGATGTGGCGAAAATGAACTGAGATGGCGATGAACAGTAAAAATAGGGTCAGAGAAATTTGTGAAAAAGGAATGGGAATGATTTTTGCAGAAGATAATGAAACTCTAATGTCGATGGTGAAGATGATATTGAAACCCTAATTCTGATATTCTCTTGCTCGTAAAGATGGTTGGATGCTTGGAATGGAACTCAGTCGTCGGAATCCAGTTTTGTTTTTGTGTTGATTTGTGAAAGGTATTTTGATCCACAAAATAATTAAAAATTCACGTCATATAGTTTAGGGACCTGATGCATCACCCTTTTTTTGGTGTGCTTTATACTCTAAATTACTATTATTAGGGAACTTAGAAACAATCCCCCTATATTATACCAAAGTGACTTTTTATCTTAGAGGCCCTAAGTGTTGCAAAACTTAAATCTAATTTTTTGAATTTTTTATTTTTATTAAAAAAAAATTTAAGACATCTATTAGCTATTCCAATGACATAAATATTAACCTTCAAAATTATGTAATGCAAATATATGGCCGATAAAAAGAAAAAAATAAATAAATAAATAAAGTACACAATTCTTAACCTCTCACTCCTCAAAATAAATCAATCTTCCATTTAAAAAGAATATAAATCTCATACAATTTTCTATTTTCTAAACTAAATCTAATAAAAAAGAAACTCTCTCACCTCCCATAAAATATATACTATTAATATTTTTCACAACTGGTCTAATCTATATAAACATAAAATTAAACCTAACATGAAATAAAAATTAAACCTTATATCTAAATTCTCTCTCTATTTCATAATTAAATATAATTTTATTCCCAAATAAATTTAAGCATATCTATACTATATATAATTTTTTTTGAAAATCTCATAATTTATTTTTTTATAATGATTCAATGATTTATAATTTAGAAAAGGAAAGATGAAAAAAATTATTATTGTGCACTATTATTTCTCTAACAAATTCTTTATTCTATTCAAAAATCCTTGGCATCATATATTATACTTTTTCAAACCATTCATGTCTTCCTCACCTTATAAATATTACATTCATAGAACGATAAAACTCATGGGCTGCGTTTGGCTATGTGTTGGAATCATCATTCCAACACAAAATTTTCAAAACACTTTTCAAAATTCATAACCAAACACATAATTCAAAATTACTCAAAACTCAATTCAAAAATTATTTTCAAGACTCATAACCAAACACACAACTCAAAACTTAATTCAAAACTCTTTTCAAAACTCAAAACCAAACTCTTTTCAAACTTCTATTTAAAAAAAAAATTAAAAATAATTTTTTATTTTATTTTTTAAAATTATTTTTAGAATCATAATTTAAGTGTGGAGTTATATTTTGAGTTATGAGTTTTGAAAAGAATTTTGGCCACGTTTGTTTGGTGGATTAGGTTAGATGGTATTGTTAGTGAGGGGATTATTAATAAGGAAATTATTAATATGTGAATTGTTAGTAAGCAGATTAAGTGAAAAGTGTGTTTATTTTAATGATATAGTATTAAAGATGTTTAGTGATGAGATTGTTAAATTATTTTTATAAAAAATATTAAAAAAAATAATTTCTATATTAAAAAAATATCTTTAAAAAATATAATTTTTTTTTTTAAATAACAGGTTGCAATTGAAAAAAAATACAAAATAAATAAATAATAATAATAATAATTACATTGTTCCAGTCAATCTGTCAGACGATCAATCGGACGTCCGGAGGATGTCAGGGCAAATGACCGGGTAGGCCCAATCTTATATATTTCATACATTTTTGTGTTGTATTTTTTTAAGTATTAAAAAATTGAAAAAAATTATTTTTTATTTTAAATATATAATATTTTTAATATTTTATTTTATAAAAAATATTTTTAAATATTTTAATTTTTTTGTTATGTGTTTAGTTACAATTTGAGTGTGGAGTTGTGTTTTGAATTTAAAATAATAAAATTAAAATATTTATAAAATAAAATAAAATATTTAAAATTAAAAAATATCAAAATAAAATATATATATTTAAAATAAAAAATAAAATTTTCTTAAACGTTTTTTAATATTTTTAAAAAATAGATCCATAAAATTTAAAATACAACTCAAAATTCAAAAACTTAAAACTCAAAGTTAGGGGTGTCCGTGGTTCGGCTTGGGATGGTTTGCGGTTCGGTTTGGACTCGCCCGCATTTATGCGGTTTGAAAAAAAGTCAACCCGCAACCGCCCGCAATGCAGTTTGCGGTTTGTGCGGATAGGGTTCGCGGATGTGCGGATGGTTGCGGGCGGTTTGCGGATTGAACTTTTTTATCAAAAATTTATTTTTAAACCTTTTTTTTTCTCCCATTTTGTCAATCATTATTTTGGACCTTTTTCCTCATATTTTCTAAAATGCTCCAACATTAATAATTAATTAATTAAAACTTATAAAAAACTTATAAAATAAAAAACACAAAAAATTCAATTCGTAGCCTAAACAAATCATTGAAAATTTACATTCATCATTAACTTGCATTTATCTTACATTCATCATTCATAACCCAAATAAAAAAATCCTACATTAAAAATTCTACATTCATCATTCCTAAACCAAATACGAAAAAAAAAAAAAAAAAAGTAATTCTTCATTAACTTACATTCATCCAAAATGCAAAAAAAAAAAAAAAAATTTCATTAACTTACGTTCATCCAAAACCAAAACGCAATTAAAAAAAAAATTGTTTTCAAACTTCATTCAATACAAACTCATGAAATAAAATTAAAACATTTCTAAGATATCAAACTTCATCTTCATGAATCACATTCAATCCAACTTTCACAAATTTCAATTCCAATTCTAATTCCATGCATTTGGTTGATGAACCCTACACAAAAACAAATTGAAAAAATATAAACTTTAATCTTCAATTATAGTAAGAAATGAAAAGATAAACAAATGTCTATATATTGCATCTCAATATAGTAAGAAAATGTGTTGAGTATATGAAAAAATTACCAATAAGCAAATGAATATTAGACATCAATTATAGTATCAACATTATAGGTTGAAGTTGAAGATGAGCTTGACTCCAAAGTACCTAATTAGGAGTCAACAAGAGAAGATTAATAAAACTTACATTAGAAAATGAACAATACAAATAAAAATGAAGATAAATAAATTCTCATTTACCCGAGTCATATTGCTCAAGTTCTCCCACATCATCCATCGTCTTTCGAAGAGAAATTAGAAGGTTGCTTCGAAGCCAATTTTGAGTACATACAAGAGCTATAACCATAGAAGGCGAGAGTGAACTACGAAATGAGTCAAGAATACGCCCTCCCGTACTAAAAGCCGACTCCGATGCAACGGTAGAAATAGGCATGGCCAACACATCCCTTGCAAATTGTGATAACACCCTATATTTGGTTGCATTCACCTTCCACTAATCCAAAATCTCAAAAGTTTGATTCTTTGCAAAATGTTCAACCTCAGATAAATATTATTCCAATTCCGACTTAGATCCACTAGTGCATCGCCCCTCTAAATAGGAATTAAATTGGGAGTCAACTAAAGAATAGAGATCATCATCATCATCATCTTCCACCATATTCACAACTTCACTCACACTTGAAGTTTCTCATTTGAAGGATAAAGTGTGACATAATGGCTATACAAACGACTCAAACAACTCTTAACCTTGTCTACCATCTCTTCGACCTTCTTATTATCTCCAAGAAATAAATTAGAAAAACAAAACTCTAAGTATGTCATTTTTTTGGTAGGATCAAGAACCACCGTAACATACAACAACAAATTGATCTTACTTCCATCCCCCCAATACTTGCTAAACTTTAGTTTCATAGTCTTTGCCATTGTGCTCAAAGTATCATCCTCCTCCAAAATTAATTGGTTAATTTTGCTTTCAATAACAAATATTTCCTTGTAAAAAGTATTGGAAATAACAAAGAGAAACCCCGAAAATTTCTTAGTTGCAATATAAAATAATTTTAGAAACCTCAAAAAAATTCTACATTTTTTCCAATCCAACTTATTTGGACTTCTCTTTATGCCACCATCAACATCCTTGAAATAAGATTCAAAGTTGGAATCCACAAACTTCAATCGGTTAAAAGCCTTCTCATACTTTTCAGCGGCCTCTAACATCAAATAGGTAAAGTTCCACCTAGTTGGTACATCTAGGCATACAAGAGCTTTTGAATCAAGTTTGAGTGTGGCCGCACACTTCTTAAAAACATCATGCCTATAAGGAGAAGACCTCACATATCTCACTGCAAGTCTAATGTTGGCAATAGAATCATCCATTTCTTTCAACCCATCACTCACAACGAGATTAAGAATATGTGCACAACAACGCATATGAAAAAACTCATGTTGCAAAATAGTCCCCTTCCAATCTTTGGTTATCGTTTTCAAATATTGAATAGTAAGATTATTAGAACTAGCATTATCAACTGTTAAGGTGAATATGCTATCAATGTTTCACTCAATCAAACACGACTCAATTTTTCTACCCAATGTTTCTCCTTTGTGATCCTTCACATGTTGAAAATTTATGATTCTTTTTTGAAGTTTCCAGTTATCATCAATGAAATGAGCAGTCAAACACATGTAACACAAATTTTGAATAGATGCCCAAGTATCCGTAGTAAAGCAAATTCTACGACCCTTCATGGCCTTCTTTAACTTATCCCTTTCATTCTTGAATATGTTGAGCACTTCTCTAGATATGGTTTGACGAGAGGGAATTGGTGTGGATTTGGGTTGCATGACATTACAAAATCTTCTAAACCCCACACCCTCCACAAATCTAAATGGCAACTCATCAATGACCACCATCTCCGCAAGAGCCCTTTTACAAGTATCAAAATTAAAAATTGTTGCCACAACCTCAACACCCTCTTCATTTTGTTTCGGTTTAAGATTTATTGTTTGTTGACCATCTGTATCCCTATTTGGATATTCTTTACAATTGGGTGTATGACTCCTCAAATTGCTAGTCCCATGAAGTCTAGAGTCAACCATATTTTCTTTCTTGCAATATTTACATACGACTCTACACTTCCCATCGGTCCCTACAACCTTATCAAAATGATCCCAAACTGTGGATGGTGCTCTCCCCCCTCTACCCTCACTCTTTCTCTTTGGAGGTCTAGAAGGCTTAGGTTCAGGTTCGGGTTCGACTAAGAGGGGATTCATTTGAGAATTAGAGGATTCCGGAGGTACAAGATTGAATACAGTCACAGATTTAATTCAATAACATAACAATTTCAAGTGTGCATGTCTCTCTCTGCATTTTTCGAAGAATTATTCTATCCTCAACTCTTTCTCTTTGAAATTATGTTTATCCACTGATCCCTTGACATGTGATAAGTAATTTTAAATATTTAGAACACATCATACGAGAAAATATTACTTCAATCCCATTCACAAGAGTTACACGGTAAATGTTATTCATTGACAAACATAGATCATCATTATGCTTTAGCTAAATACAATGCAGTGAGTGAGTCACTGAAATCTGAACATGTGACAATCATATTTATTTTGCTACAAAAGAGTGCTAATATATATATTTTTTGGTGGCAAAAATAAGAATATGATTTGTTAAACAAAACAACATTACAACATAAGGAGTTATATCATAAAGCCAACTATCCTGGATCCACAGCTATGTTTGAGAATGCATTAGTGGTGTTTAGGATTTTTCTTTCCCTTTGAAACATAAACACCCATGAAATAAGGCATTTTCTGTAGATAAGCTAACTACGAATATGTGTATCATGAACTCATACATTCATTTATTACACAATCAAGCATATGGCTTAAAATGACTGCCCAAAAATGCAAAGAGAGACATGCATACAGATTCAAAAAAAAAAAACAGATTTAATTCCAAAAATTAAATCAAAAATTTCAAAATTTATACAGATTTATGAACTGATACTCCATTTAATTCAACAGATTTAATTCCAAAAATTATACAGACACAGACAGATTTATGAACTAATACTCCATTTTATTCAACAAATTTAATTCCAAAAATTAACACATACATTAAATCAAAAATTAAATCAAAAAAACACATACATTCTAAACAAACACAGACAGAACAGATCTGTTGCTACAAAAAAACAAAAAAAAATTTAACAGATTTGATATGTTGCAAAATAAATCAAAGATTGGGCAAGAGATAGAGAGAGAGGCTTACCTGTGAGGTCGATCGGTGCGATGAGAGAGTTGGTCGATCGGTCGATTTTGCGATAAAAAAGAGTCAATCAGTGTAGATGCAAAACCAGAGAGTAAGAGACTATGAGATGAGAGAGTGAGGAAGACAGATCAGAGATAGAGAGATCTAATATGTTGAGAAAAAAAAACCAAAGATCGGGGAGAAAGAGACATAGACAGAGACTGAGATTCAGAGAGGGACTTTACCTGTGAGGTGTGCGATGAGGTCGATTGGCCAATCAGTTAATCTTGCGACGAGAGAGAGAGTCGATCAGTGGGTGTATGTATGCAGTGGAAATGAAAATCGCGAGAGTGAGAGTGAGAAACAAACTAAGATAGAGAGTGAGTTTGATTAGGGTTTTTGTTTTTTGAACGGTCAGATTTGAAGGGAGAAAAAATGGTCTTTCTTTTTGAACGGCCAGATTGTTAAAAAAAAAAAAAAGGAGTTTTATGCGGGCGGGTTGGCGGGTGCGGGTCAAACTCGCAACCCGCGCCGCAACCCAAAAATTAGATAAAATCCAAACCGCACCCTACCCTAATGTGTTTACGAAACCGCCCATACGTACGCGGTTCGGATTGGGTAAGGCGGTTTGGACGGGTCGGATAACCCTACGCCCAGCCCTACTCAAAGTACAACTCAAAACTTTTTTCAAAACTTAAAACTCTTTTCAAAATTCAAAAATTCTTTTCAAAACTCATAACCAAACAAATTTTTTCTTTTCAAAACTTAACTCACAATTCCACACTCAAATCACAACTCCACTTTTTAAATCATAATTCCAAAACTAAACGAAACACTACTGTTGTCTTTTAACTTTTTTTTTATGAGATAATTTAAAGCTTAGTTCATGTTTAATCTATTGTATTCTTTAAACAGACTTTTTTATCTTTTAGGTAGACTGTTTCTTCTTCTTCTTCTTCTTCTTCTTCTTCTTCTTCTTCTTCTTATTTTTTATTTTTATTTTTAATCTATGACCATTTTTTGTTTTTGTATTTTACATTTTGTGTGTCATTTCTCCCTCCTCTGTCTACCAACCATTATCTGTTTTTTGTTTATAACTATTTTTTGTTAGTTAATATTATTTTACTAGATTTTTTTACACTAAAATGACGTGATAGGGTCGTTTGTATAATAAAAAATATGTCACTCATTATAAAATGATAAATCAAAATCCAAATAAAATCATTATTAATAAGTTTTTTGTATTGATTTTATGTTTGTATATCATTACTTTTTTTTAAATAAAAAAATTACTTTAATATTTTTTTGATATCATGACATGTGTCAATTGACAATTGGTGCACAACATTACTTCAAAGGCATATATTAGTTTTTCAAAGCTACAAAAAATATATATATTAATTTTAATCAATTTTTTCAAAACTATTAAAAGTGTTAGTTAATTATTTAATTATTTATCTTTAATATTGTAACGCCCTCAAATTAGTACATAAAACCCATCATTTTAGACATGCAATTATATAAGAGAAATTAACACCTTTCTATTCATCAGAGTAGTTCTTACAACAGCATTACATGTTAACAACAAAAGCAAATGCCCTACGGGCTTACAGCTTTCCAAGTCAACACTTGATTACAAAAAAAAAAGAGTACTAACTCTATACAAAATAAGCCCTTGGCTTGACGTACATGTAATACGAACAAAATAATCAAAAAAAGAGTCTTCAACCCCTATAACCATCCAAGCTATGTCCTTGGAGGTGGCATGCTACCCGTACCTGAAAATGATGTCTCATATAGGGTGAGCCAACGCCTAGTAGAGATATGCTAAACACAATATGAGCAGTAACTAAGACATTAGCAATTAATAAGTGTTTGGCTCATATAAATCAATTCACACACCATTTTCATTATATGACAATGTGTCCATGTTTCATTTCATTATCCATTTCCCAATCAAATTTGCGATTCACAACTACGACTCAGAACCTGGCCAACAATTTATATGAGACAGTAACTCATATTAAACATTTCTCATTTCACAATAGATAAGCATATTAGCTATATCAACACTTCGATAGATAAGCATACGAGCTATATCAACAATTTAACAAATAAGCATATGAGCTATATCAACACATCATTAGATAAGCATAAGAGCTATATCTACAGAGTCCATCCCCTATCTCCTCCCAAACACTATCTGGTTTAGAGGTCCATCCCCTATCTTCCCCCAAACCGTGAAGTACATCCCCTATCTCCTCCCACACAACACAACGTATATACACATAGGTCATATACATAAACAATCAATACATAAAATCAATGTATTCTTTCAACCGTCATATTCTATGACACATTCAATTGATAAGGTTTAGTTTGCCTAATCATCATGCATTGTCTACAACAATCAAGACTACCCTCCACCGGTAGCCCAAGGCAATTATTTCTATATAGATAATAAATGCGTCAACAGATAATTTATCAATATTTCCAAAAGTGAGCGATTAATAAATCTAACTTCACTAATCCATCTCATAATGAGCCAATTTTATTATATTCAACTCAACTCCATAATTTCCCAACAAATATCATTAATTATACTAATGACCCAAATATACCCAAACATGACATAATTCCCCTTATTCTCAATATTGACTCCAAGAGTCCATGTATCACCAACAACATCAACATACTCATTTTGAAACCCAAATACATATTTATGGTCCAAAATAAACAAAACCCTCTTTTCAAAATTATACATTTGAAATCCTAGTTTCCAAAACCCAAAACCATTTATACAAAAACTCAATGCCTAGGTCAAAACCCATAACAGTGAGTAGGAATCCCTACCTCAGATTTGGAGCCCAAGAAAAGAAGATGAAGAAATTGAAGATGCTCCAAATCCCAAACTTTTCGGATCAAAAGATAGCCCTCGACGATCAACACAACTTTTACAAAGGCCCAAGGTGAGAAAATCACTCCTACTAGATCAATACTTATAGAGAAGTTGAGTTTTAGTGAGAGAAGCTCTCAAATGGCTTTTTTGGAAAACTAAGAGAGAGAAAGAATGTTGAAAAGTGATTCAAAAATGGAATCCCGAAGTTGTTATAGAAATCGCCCCGCTCGAGCGTGGAAACCCCCGCTCGAGCGTCACTCACAGACTCACGTTCAAGCGTCCAAACTCCCGCTCGAGCACCGGATACACGCTTCCAAAGCTTTTGCTGAACCAAGTCCCCGCTCAAGCGTAGAACTTTCCGCTTGAGCGTCACACACAAACTCACGCTCGAGCGTCAAAACGCCCGCTCGAGCGCCAAAACCCCCCGCTCGAGCGGAGAAGCAAAACAAGGTCCCGCGCGAGCGTCAAAATCTCCGCTCGAGCGTGGAGACTAAAATCTGGGCAACTACTTTTGGTTTCTAAGCTTAACCAACCAGTTTCAAACCTGCCCAACACAACCCAAGACTCAAATGCAAAGAGTAAAGGATGTAAACGAGATATATACAACAACCCAGTGGCGGAGCCAGAAAATTGAGTTAGAGGGGGCACTATTAATTATAATTTTTTATTTTTTAAAAAATAATGATGAATATTAAAATAATAATAATTTTATGAGCTAGATTTAAGCATAAAAAATTACATATTCATTATTAATAGGAACAAATTAAAATTCTATAATAGTGTAGAATAGCTCAAAAGGGATGGTGATGTAAGTTTGTAATTTTAGCACAAAAAATTATGAATCAAAATTCTTAATTTTAGAAAATAAAAACATATAGCCCAAATTATTATAAAATCTATTTAATTTTTATTTGATAGAAAAATATTAAAAAGATGACATAATTTATAAATGATGTGTTTTGAATGAAAATTATTAAACAGTCTTAGAATACCATATAACATTGCCTACGTGATGCTCAAAACATGAGAAATCACAAATCACACTAAGCAGTCTGTCAACTGCTTCAAAATAATGAGTTTAACTATATTCAATTTATAAGATTTTTCGCTATAATATTGCTTTAAACTATTACATAAATAATACCACATAATACTCTCAAAATATCAAATAACTACTTATTGTGAACAATACAATAAATTCTTAATAAAAAACATGTTAAGAAAAAAAAATACATTTTATATATGACAACAAAACACACACACAAAAAAAAAAATTAAAAAAATAAAAAATAAATAAATAAATTCTTAAAACTGAGGGGGGGCACGTGACCCCCCATCGTCCCTCTTTCCCTCCGCCTCTGCAACAACCAACTCCACGGAACCTAAGTCCAGATACAACGATTAAAGAAAGGAAAACCAGGATCGCTATAAATATGTGCATCTCCTCTCTTTCTTTATGGTACTTCTCTCTATACTTTACTGTGAATTCATATGTTTTTAGAAAAAAATCATATGTAATTTAAAATTTTAAATCTTTTTATATGGGAAGTTAAAAAATGAATTTTAGAATCCTATATATCCTTTTAAATATAGCTATACAAAATCATATATATCCTTTAAATATAGCTATATTTATAATTAATTTTAATTTATCGATTACCTATCCTTATTTATATTATTATATAAATAAAAATAATTTACGATAATTGAAATTCAAAATTCTAATCTATTTGTTTTCAAAATTTAAAAATGTTAAAATGCATATGTTGCAATATCATTAATTTCTTCCTATTTTAAATTTTATTTTAAATCTTATAAGATTTGTTTAATGACTAATATTCAATTTTTTGTAAAAATATTCCAATATATTCCTCCCAAAAGTTAATATCGCAAGTCTACAAAATTATATTTTAAAACTCAAAATTATTAATATTTTTATTAATTTTTGTTTTTATTTTAAATAAGCATGTTAAAGTATAAATAGATATCTAAATAAAATTATACTTATTAATAAATATGATATTAGTTTCAATTGTCCTTTTAACATTTTTAAAGTCTTTATTTATTTTTTAACTTTTTTTTATATATTTATATTACATATTACGATAATTTTTTCTTACTCATTAAGTTTTTAAAATTTCTTTAATTATTTCTCTTTCAAAAACCAATATAACAATTTTTTAAAATTTATATATTTTTATTCTAAAATAGTGAAGTATTAAAACTATGTAATTTTTTTTTTATAACAAAGTATAATTTTAATTTTTAATTGTCAATTGTCAATACAACAATTTTAATTTATTTATATTATATATTATAGTAAAGAAATATTTAAAACAAAACTCTTAAATTTATATATAAAATTTTATTTATGAGAGATAAAATATAAAAAATTAAAATAATTATTTAAATAATATATTATTTTATCTCGTATATAACACTGGTGACCTGCTAGTATTAAATTTATGTATCGAGTGATTTTATATATCAACTGTGATTAGTGCCCCGAAATTGGGGACACTAATGGCACTAATTTCCTAATAAGGCAAGAAAAAAAAAAAACAAAAACAAAAACAAAGTTACCAATTTTAAAAATTAGGGACATTAGTACCCAATTTTTTAGTGCTACAAAACATTTCTCATTATATATATATATATACACACACTAAAAGAAGCTAATTTTAATTGATTGAATTGATCCAATCAATTCTGCAATTTTATACACCCCCGCATGCACGATTCCACTTGTAAAACAGTAGTGTCCACCTACACCAACCACTGCTGCTTTCTCTCTTTCTCTTTTTCTGTCTTTTTTCCATTACATTTTCCTCCTCCCCAAACAACGGACGGACACTGCCGCTTTGGGTTTCCCCATCCCGCTCTCACTTGTCCCTTCATTCCTTTCTCCTCCAATTTTCTCTCCCTGGTAAGAAATTCAAAACCCACTTTCTCTTCTCTCTCAACTTCCCATCCTTCCCTTCAATTTTCTCAGTTCACTGCTCTGTAGTCTGTAACACATACCAGGATTAGGGTTTTTTATTTTATTTTTAAATTTTTATACTTGGAATGCAATTTGATTAGTTCTTATTTTTTCTCGTTTAGATTTCTTTTGATGGTGAAATTGTAAAGCGAGAGCTTTTCTTGAAATGATTTACTCTGTTTCATTAGGGTGGTTGTTTTGTCTATATACCTAGAAACCAAACTTTGAGTAATTTAGAAGGATAATTGAAATGTCGCCGGAAGGGGCGAATTTAGGTGGTGATGGAGCAGAATACTCGTTTGCCATGGAGTACCATGGCCCACCTATTACCCATGACATTCCCCGAGCTGTTCCTATCAAAATGGGGAGGATTCCGGTGGCTGCGGTGGTTACCCAAGTCCCGTTCTCCGACAAGTTGTCATTGTTGCCGGTTGTCCAGCCAATATCTGCACCTGATATTACTAAAAAGTTTTCAAAAGAATTAAAACTAAGTTCTGAATCCACTGTTTCTCCCACATCTGTGATAGCCTTTGAGAGGGGAAATAGCGAGGGTGATGAATCAAAAGAATTAGCTGTAGGATGTGAAACAATTGTTTCTCCAACTTCTGTGATTGCATTTGAGGAGGGAGTTGCAAATAATGGCGATTTTGCCATGTCAGGTGAATTAAGTAGCCCGGGTACTTTAGATTTCCAAAATAGGGATGACGGCTCTGGAGAGTTTTCTGATGTGATTCAAAGTTTGACCGGGCTAGCACTAGGCTTTTCATCCGATAGTCATGAACATTCACATGAGATATTAGGCACCGCAGGAAGCTCAGGGACATTGGAATTTTTGGATAGTTTTGATAAAACAAGGGAGTTATCGGGAAGCTCAACTTCACAGAGGGTTTCAAATGGTTGCAAGGATAGTTTAGATCTTAATGATTCCAACCAGCTGGATTGGGTTTCAAGCGAGTCAGTGTTGAGCTTGGGTCATACGTCTTCTCGGGTTTCTTCTTCTAGGATTGAGGATGGCAACAATGGACCTGCTTGTGATGTAAGACGGACTCCGGTTGTAACTTTTCGTGATATTGAATCAGATGAGGGAGACTTGGATGAGGAATCAAGTCGTTCTGAACCTGAAGTTTTCAGAGCAAAAAGAGAACCTGAGGTTAAGGCAAGGAAGGGAGCATGCTATCGATGCTCGAAAGGAAACAAGTTCACTGAAAAGGAAGCCTGTATTGTTTGTGATGCTAAGTATTGTAGTAATTGTGTGCTCAGAGCAATGGGGTCTATGCCGGAAGGAAGAAAGTGTGTTACATGCATTGGATATCCTATTGATGAGTCAAAGAGAGGGAACTTGGGGAAATGTTCTCGAATGCTCAAGAGACTGCTCAATGACTTGGAAATTCGACAAATATTGCAGGCTGAAAAGTTTTGTGAAGTTAATCAATTGCCACCAGAGTATGTTTTTGTGAATGGTAAGCCTCTCTATCAAGAGGAGCTGGCTACATTGCAGAGTTGCCCAAACCCACCAAAGAAGCTGAAACCAGGACATTATTGGTATGATAAAGTTTCTGGTCTTTGGGGAAAGGTGAATGCAATATCCTTGAGACTTTTTATGTTGGTACTATTGTTAATTCATTTGTTGCATTGTCATGGAACCTGATGGTTCTGAACTTCTACTAATTTTAACAGGAAGGACAGAAGCCTTGCAAAATTATTAGCGCCCATCTGAATGTTGGGGGTCCCATCAAGGCAGATGCTAGCAATGGAAACACACAAGTTTTTATAAATGGTCGGGAGATCACAAAAGTAGAGCTACGGATGTTACAGGTTCGTATGTCTAACTACGGATGAGATTGAAACTAATCCACATGCATATATCTAATATTACTGTGTTCAACATTGTAGCTGGCAGGGGTCCAATGTGCTGGAAACCCACACTTTTGGGTGAATGAGGATGGTTCATACCAGGAAGAGGGACAGAAAAATACAAGAGGGTATATCTGGGGTAAGGTGTGTATCGATGTCCATATACTTCTGCATCTTTCTAACCACACCAAAATAAATAAATAAAATAAAATAAATAAAATAAAAGAGCACTGTTTTTTTTCAGTTAAACTTAGTTACCTTTCAGGCTGGTACAAAGCTGGTTTGTGCTGTACTATCCCTTCCTGTTCCTTCCAAGTCTGCAAATCCTTGTGGAGAACAAGTGAATAATCTGGTTAGCCGAGCTGTGCCTGACTACACTGAGCAGAGAACCCTTCAAAAACTTCTTTTAATTGGATACAGTGGGTCTGGGACGAGTACTATATTTAAGCAGGTACTTTCCTAATGTGGTTATACAAGTTTTGCTTTCTCCATTTTGTTCCTTACTTATTTTGTTATTTATTTATACATAAAATGAAAGATATTTTAATTCTTAGTTTTTTAATTTATATTTCAATTATTTATAACTTCTTTCCAATAATGCATTTTTGTCCTAAAGAATAAATTTGACAAATTAGTTAATTTAATTAGTAAAAACTCATTTATTAATGAATTCTATAATTACTCAACATACATAAATCACTTTGCATTTTAACCATAACCACTTGTGCATAAATATTGTTACCGATATGAGTCATTTTTTTTCTCCTTTTTGATCAGTGATATGATAGTTGTCATCCTACAGGATCTGTGATTATACTTTCTAATTTATTATCTTTGGACATTAATTACAAGTGGATGACAATGATGCTTGTTTATATATTTTATTATGGCCATACCGTTTAAAATTTGTTTCCATTTTCTTTAATTTTAATGAAGTCATGTTGGCATTGGTTCTACACTGAATTGACATGATCTTTTAAATTATGTCTTTTATTGGTCCAACGCTTTGGACATCGCCACCGGGATTGTTGAGACCCCACGAGGACCGCTTTCTTTCACTGGGAATATGCGGGTATTCATTAGCAAGCATCTGGTGTTGGCAAAGCCCCCCAAAATTAGTGTATTTATTAATATAAATTCTTCTGATAGGCCAAGATCCTTTATAAAGATGTCCCTTTCTCGAAAGATGAACGTGAGAATATCAAATTACTGATACAAAGCAATGTGTATGGCTACCTTGGTATACTCCTTGAGGGCCGTGAGCGTTTTGAGGATGAAAGTTTGAATGAAGCAAGGAAAAATCAGTTTTCTGATGAATCTGGTTCCTCAGGTAGCAATGTATTATTACATAGATATGGTTATTCTCTTATATTACTGACAATTTTTATGTCTTATCCGAATCTTATATGTCTCAAAATATTATCTGGTTAACAACAGGGAATAGTGATGTGAATGATGGCAAAACTACGTATTCCATCTGCCCAAGGTTGAAAGCATTCTCTGATTGGTTTCTCAAAGTTATGGTATCGGGTAATTTGGAAGCAATTTTCCCAGCTGCTACTCGGGAATATGCACCATTAGTTCAGGAGTTGTGGAACAATTCAGCCATTCAGGCGACTTACAGCCGGAGAAGTGAGTTGGAATTGCTACCTAGTGTTGCTAGTTATTTCTTAAAGCGGGTAAGATCATGCTTCTTGTTCATGCGATGGTTTGGTCAGTTGGATATTGAGGGTTCTAATTAAAAATCGCTTGAAACTATAGAGTTTTATGTGTTCAAAATGAAATCACATGGAATGAAGTGTAATTCAGATGCAACTATTAGAGAACATTGGTGCAATTTATTCTTATTTCAGGCTTTTGTTTTCCTAGAAAATATGCAGGCATGAAAATTGGCGTTATTGATGGTTGTGTCATAATCCCTATCCTTTTCAGGCAGATGATATATTGAGACTAGACTATGAACCTTCAGATGTGGATATCATATTCGCTGAGGGTGTTATGTCATCCAATGGGCTTGCTTGTTTGGATTTCTCATTTCCCCAGCCAGCACATGACATCGACATTGACACCGCTGGTCAGTTTGATTCTCTGCTCAGGTTGGTACTTAAGTTTCATGCGTCTTTTTTGTTTGTAAGACAGGTGCATTGCACTTTTGTCTCCTCTTCATGTAATGTTTCACGGACTTCGGTGCATCTGTCAAATGGGGGTATGATTGTATGCTAAACAGCATAGACACTTCTAAGAAGCTAATGTGTCCATGTTGGACCTGTGTCAGACACCGATAATTGTCGGTTCCAGCACGTGGAGTCGTATTATTTTTAAATAAAAAAATAGGCGTGGACACACTTTGGACATGTGGGAGACACTAGTCAATCACTACACATTCAACGGTTATCTGTACAGAGGCTATAACTGACATGTTTTTAATTCAATGGTTATCTGTATGGAGGATATATAGGTTTTGGTATTTAAGCTTTATTTATTCTCAATATTGTTCTTCCTGTGTGGGAATTTGATGTCAGGTTTTGGCAGGTGTGGTGTAATGTAATTACTTGTGACATAATTTTACCTTTGCTTTGGTTCCCAGATACCAACTAATTAGAGTGCAAGCCAGAGGGTTTGGGGAGAGCTGCAAGTGGTTAGAAATGTTTGAAGATGTTCGAATAGTCATTTTCTGTGTTGCCCTGAGTGACTATGACCAGTACACTATTGATGGAGATGGAACTCTGGTGAATAAGATGTTACTAACCAAGAAATTCTTCGAGACCATTGTTACTCATCCAACCTTTGATCAGATGGACTTCCTTCTGATACTCAACAAATTTGATCTGTTTGAAGAGAAGATGGAACGGGTTCCTCTGACACAATGTGACTGGTTTGATGATTTTGATCCAGTGATGAGCTGTCATAGCTCCACCATCAACAGCAGGAATAGTCCCTCATTCAGCCAGCTGGCTTTTCATTATATTGCAGTAAAGTTCAAGAGGCTGTATTCATCTCTCACTGATCGGAAGTTGTATGTTGCTTCGGTAAAGGGTTTGGATCCTGAAAGTGTTGATGAAACTTTTAAATATGCAAGTGAGATTCTGAAGTGGAATGAAGAGAGACCCAACTTCAGTTTGAGTGAGTACTCAATTTACAGCACCGAGGCAAGCTCTTTCTCTCATTGATGACGACATCATACAGGCTTGCAAATGGACTAATCCTATTAACAATCATCATTGTTTGTGTACATAAAAGGGTGTGTAAATGAACTAGAGAAGGGAGGTTTAATCATGGGATAATGAGCTGCTTTTTTTGTTTTTTTTTTTTGGGTATTTCCCTGTGTAAACAAGTCAATTCTTGTGATATTTGCTTTTCTAATGTAAAATCGTGGAATGAAGAGAGAAATATCCGTGTTTTGTGACGGTATAAATGCAACTGTATTAACTTTCCTCCAGTGTGCTTGAAATTTGTCAGTCATCTACAAAACTATATCGAGCTTGCTCTTGCGTGCTCAATAAAATGTTTTTACAAGCCCAGCCTAACCCTAACATCTGTTCGTTCAATAAGTTAAAATCTCGCTGTGCAATTCGCTTGCTATCTTCAATCAACTGAAACCAATGCCTCGAAACTGAATCTGAACTGTCAGGAGCTTCTAAAATGCTCTCCCACTTGCACACACTTGATAAAATAGCCTTGCGGATATGGCACGCCTACATGATAACATAAATACATCACATGAGATTAATCATAATTGGCATATACCCATTTGAAGTTAGCCCAAATATAGGAGCAAGAGGCAACATATTTGTTTAATCTAGCAACATCTATTGGCTATTTCTTAATGAATGCACACTTGTGCAGTGCAGCGAACTAGCAAAACAGGATCTTCTACCTGCAACAAACCCGTGATAATATCTGCAGTGCCAGCCCCTTCCCGCACACAAATGAGAATGCCTTGCTGTAAATCATCAATTGAAAAAAAAAAAAAAAAAAAGTTTAAGTAAGAGTCTGTGCAAATAACTATGGGAGAATCAAAAGCTTTTTTCAGATACTCACTTGCCAAGTTTTTGCCACTCCACTGCAGAGGATCTCCAGACATATGAAATAGAAGTCTTCATCATTCAAAGATTGCATGGTCATCATTGACAACCTTGGTAATTGACTTCTGGGGTTTAAGCAACCAATTCTTATGGGCCACAATCCTCTGCCTAATCAAAATCTTACTAAATGCCGGTATCCAATTCTAAAGCACCCCATATAAAAGCAATAAACATATTTATGGAAAAATTAAGGTGCAAGACCTCACCTTTGCTCCACATGAAATCAATACCTTCCTCTTCACTCACATCTGCAGGTGAAGGGACACATCCCAACTGAATCCACGTATTAATTATAATCTCAAGCCTATCCTGACCACAAGAAATGGATAATAAGATGCAATACTACAAAGCATTCTAAAGAGAATACAAACATTTCCTTCATCCCTGAAACAATGGAGCATTGTTGGAGAATATGTACTCCAACGGGGACTCATTTCCAGCAACATTGCACAAAGGAGTTGGGGAATTTGTTTCTGTGGGTGGTTTGAAGCAAGCAATGGCACAGTAAAAATGATGTGGTTTGTTGCAGGCAATGGCACAGTAATTATTGATTACCCATTGAAACAGGTTTTGAATTTTGATAGCAAAACAACCCAAAAAAAAGGGTTGATTAATGAAGAAAAAAAAAAAAAGCAAGAGAATGTAATGTATAAACAAGTTATCTAATGGAGGCATGATATCCAAACAATTAGGAATCTATCAATAAAACATTTTTCGAGCATTAGCTTGTCAGGCACAACTTACCTATGGGAGACTAAAGCAAAAAAGTTGAGATAGTACATAAGGGGAACTCACCAAATAGGGAGCGAAATTTACATTCTTTAAAAACACAAAGTAGTCTCAATATGTGAGCAACACCTTTATTGATGTTCTCATATACACACCCAATAATGTCAATAGAATGACTGTTAGTTTAGTACAATAAAAGACCAACCTTAGTTAATGTCTGCAGATGAACATGCTTCAAACCTTGATAAATTCCAATGAGGTCGATTGCTGAGAAGATTGGGTACACGACAAAAGGCAAACTTGCTTGCAACCTTTCATATTAATGAAAAATCATCAGTTAGGGAGCCAAGTAAAGCATCAGTGCCATCATCACATCAGCAAATTGAATACATTACATCAGTTAAAAAGTCATAAACTTTTTATATCTTTCGATCACATATTCATGGGGAGCACAGGCAATGTAAAATAGAAAATTTTAGCAAACTAATCAAATATTAAACATATTGCAATATAATGTAAACAGGGGAAAAGAATCCTACAATGTCGCATTGCAGCAGTAAGATGTACAATATGGTCAACTTAGCTGTCACAAAAGGCTGGGACGATCATAGAATATCAATTTGATGAAGATTAACAATGGCACTATGGAACTAATTTAAAATCTGAAGATGAAAAGTAAAAACCTTAGATTGTTTCTGAACAAAATGTTCAAGGCTGCGGCAAGCATAAGACCAAGGTTATCGAAGCACACTGTTTGAATCTGAAACCCAACCAAAGATCATTTCAGTTTATAAAAATAAGATACTAAGCACAATACACTGAATATGATACGAATATCTATAACCTGTGCCTTCGCAGAAACTTCACCAAGATTATCTGCTACTGCAAAACTTCGATGAACAGCAGTCTACAAATCCAAATACGACAACATTTAGACTCCATGTAATAAGGTGAAAGCCAACTTTATGATTATCCAACAAATAAAATTCTGAATGTCAGACAGCTCAGAATTAGAATTTATTTAACAGGTAAATCAGCTGAAAACATTCATATCATTAAGTAACAACTAAAAATCCTTGAGGAATGAAGCATTTGCATTGACACTGATGGGAAGGCAATAACTATCCTGTGAATTACATATATGACGGTCCAAGAAAACTGTTCAGAAGAAATAATTTAAAAGACTTGATAGAAAATGTTGCAGCGAACAAAAAAGTTGTCACACAAATTGATGAGGTTTTAGACTTACACCAGTTGCCAGGTAGCATGCTAGGCTTATTTGTTTAGCAATGTTTGCTATAGATGCGACAAGCAAGAAGTACTGGGGAAATGCAGGAGTCAGCAACTCAACCCCAATGCTCAGACTGAATAGCACAGAAGTTGAAAACCTAACTCTCTACAAAGGAGAAAATAATAAATTAACAATTTATTAAAAATCTAGTTATCAAATTATAGGGAACATACTCTGCAATGTCTTGCTTTGTAATTCTTTTGCAGTTACCAATTTTGCCACTCCATAATATTGTATTTGAGATTTTCCAGTATTTATTTTGGAATATAGAGAGTTATTTTTGTCCGAATCTAAGTAATAAAGTGTGGTAATTGGTATATCATATAAAAGAATTTTTTTGTCCAAATTCAAAAATGAGCTGTGGCGATTAGTAACTGCAAGACATGCCCAAAGAAATGTATAAAATTGTAATTGCAGACGCAGAGTATATGTGACCCCTCATTGTAGTAGGAATGGAAGTCATACCTTCAAATTGGTGTCAAAAGAAGATGCTAGACTAGCAGTGTAGATGCACCTACTGAGCCTTCCAAGCCCATCTTTCAAGACCCAATTCAGCGCAGCGGCTGATGGAAGTGAATGAGAGTATCCAATTCCAATTGCTCGAAACATTGCCTAAGAGTAAACCATTTGCATACAATATGTGATCACATATTCTAATTCATCAACAAGAGGGGAGGGGGGGAACACAAAGAACACATCCTAAACAAATTACCCAATGAAAACATCTGCTTTCTGTTACCTGAAGCTGAACTAAACACTCGAACTAATCAAACCTTAAAATTACAAATGTAAATTCATAAATACAAATGAAGCAATGCACAAATATTTCATTGGTTTGCCGACCAAAGAGAGATGTTATATTGAACCATAGAAACCCCAATATGGAACCATCTATTTTGACAAAGGCTATCTACAGAATTCCAATAATCATCCAATGTTCCACAAAGTATGCATCATCCAAGACTAAAACAACAATGCAAAATTTCTTTCTACTCACATATATATATATATATACATATTTTCACAGGAATGAACAGAAGTTACCTGGGTGGCAAGAACCTGAAGAGCAGAGCTGAAGACCCTGTGCAAGAACTTCCATTTGACATACTCCAAATAATTCCCACAAACTTCCCCGGGCAGAAAAAAATTCCTCAAACCCGAACTACATATTCTAAACAATCTTCGAAACCCATCTTCGAAATCCAACGTCAAAGAAAAAGAATTTCCGTCTACAGAAACCAATTTTAATTCCCTCCCATCCCACAGGTACCTAGAAACGCTGCCGGAACGTCGAATTACGACCGGAAGGCGTGCTAGCGAGCTGGGTTCATCCGATTTGTCAAGCTTTTCTTCTTCGAATGAGGTTTTCAAGGAGTTCGAAATAGTCAAGGGTTTGTGTATAATGGGTAGGGTTTGTGAGGGACTCAGAATGTGGGTTTTGTGTGGTTTCCATGGGACGTGGAAGATTGGTGGAGAATTGGAAGCAATGTATAAGATGGATTGCATGAGAATTGACAAAAACACAAAACTTTGAGATATATATATATATATATGTATGTATTTATATATCTATATGTCTGTGGGTATATTATATAGATGAATGAATGAATTGAATTGAGAGAAATTTTGGAGTTGGGTGATTTGAAGCACAACAAAAGTAGTAATTGTTTTGAATTGCTTGATTTTTTTAATTTTTTTTGGCGGAATTTCGGTAGTTTTGAATACTAGGGTTTAAGGCTTTGTTGGTCGGACAAGATGGTTGGTTCGGTTCCGGTTATAAAAAATATAAAAATAAAAAACAAAAAAAATGTTAAATTACACTTCCCAGGTTTCTAACAATTACATGATCTCTCCCGTAGTTTTAAGAGTAAATTATAAATATATCTTTTAGATTTTTTTAAAATATTAATTAATTTTTGTGATTTAAAAAATTATAAATATTCTCTTATTAGAATTTTTTATTTAACAAAATTAATTGAAAAAATAAAATTTATAATTGTTCTTTTATGCAATAATAAAATTACCTAAATTATTAATTGAAATATATTTTTAGCATCATTAAAAAATGTTAATTGACTTAATGATTTATTAATAAAATAGGTAATTTGTTATAAAATTAAAAATCTCAAGAGTGGAATATAATTTTCAAAATCATAGGGACAATTCATATTTTAATAAAATTTCAGGAGATGTATTTATAAGGGATTTTTATTGATAAGTCCAATTTAGAAGTGTTTTAACCCAAGAAGTCCATGAAGTAATTTTTTAACCCATTTAGTCCTATGTATGTATGGTTTTATTCCATAAAGTCCATTTTCTTGATTTACACTATTTTCTTGGACACTTATGCCCTTATATTCAATTTTGATACCCTTATAAATATTTTTTGAATGATTAGCAATTTAATGATGTGAAAATTTATATTTTAAAATTCACATTGGTAGAAATGTAAAATTGGCTCGAAATGGCTGTCGACTAGCCGGGCGGATTGCTGATGACAATGTAAATATTCACATTGACATGTTAACATTCACATTAATAGGAGTGTAAAATTGGCCCGCGTTCCGTGGTGGGGCGAAACCCATCCGTGGCCCATGGGCGGCCCTGGGCGGGCTCGGTCCGGCCTGTTGACAATGTGAATATTCACATTGACATGTTAACATTCACATTAATAAGAGTATAAAATTAGTCCGCGACCCATGGGCGGCCAAAAGCCTGACAGCAGCCCGGGGTGGGCCCGACCCGGCCCATTGACAATGTGAATATTCACATTGACATGTTAACATTCACATTGATAGGAGTGTAAAATTAGCCCGCGTCTCGTGGCTACCCGAAACCCGCCCACGCAGCGGCGGCGTGGCCCGCCAGTTAACAATGTGAATATTCACATTGACATGTTAACATTCACATTGATAAGAATATAAAATTGGCCAGTATGTCTGACCTACCAAATGGCCATTGACAATGTGAATATTCACATTAACATGTTAACATTCACATTAATACGTAAAAATTTGGCTCCGGCATGGCGCGCTATCGCCATTGGCGGCGACCGACCCGTTGACAATGTGAATATTCACATTGACATGTTAACATTCACATTGGTAAAAGTATAAAATTAGTCTGCGGCCCATGGGCGGCCAAAAGCCCGCCGCGGCCCGGGACTGGCCCGGCCCGTTGACAATGTGAATATTCACATTGACATGTTAACATTCACATTGATAAGAGTGTAAAATTGGCCCGCAACCCGCCGCCGTGCCGAAGCCCCGGCGGCGCGCGACCGTAACAATGTGAATATTCACATTGACATGTTAACATTCACATTGATAATAGTGTAAAATTGGCCCGTGACCCGTGGGTAGCCCGAAGCTCGACCTCAGGCCGGAGCGGGCCCGGCTCGTTGGCAATGTGAATATTCACATTGACATGTTAACATTCACATTGATAGGAGTGTAAAATTGGCCCGCGCCGCGGCCAAACCGCAGCCGACGGCGTGTTGCCCGCTGCGACAATGTGAATATTCACATTGTCATGTTAACACTAACATTGATAGAAGTGTAAAATTTGTCCGCTGTCCGAAGCTCGCCCGCAGCTCGGGGTAGGCCCGGACCCAAACCCGGGCCGCCCATGGGACGCGAGTCAATTTTACACTCTTATCAATGTAAATGTTAACATGTCAATGTGAATATTCACATTGTTAAGGCGGCCGCGACCGGCCGCCTAACGGGTCGAATGGCGGCTTTTGGGCGACCACGGCACGCAGGTTAATGTTACACTCTTATCAATGAAAATGTTCACATGACAATGTGAATATTCACTTTGTCGCCCACCCGTCACGTGCCAATTTTAATCAATTATTAATGTTAATGTTAATATGTCAATGTGAATATTCACATTGTCAACGTCGACTGCCCGCCTAGGCGTGGCGGGCCGTCGTTTACGCCACGCCAATTTTACACTTCTATCAATGTGAATGTTAATATGTTAATGTGAATATTCACATTGTCAATGGGCCGGGCCGGGCTTGCCCCGCGCCGCCCATGGGCTTTGGGCCGCGCCATGGGACGCGAGTCAATTTTACACTCTTATCAATGTGAATATTAACATGTCAATGTGAATATTCACATTGTCAACAGTCGGCCAGTTCGCCGCGCCACGCCGCCGGTTAGTTTCGAGCGACACCGGCGGACTAATTTTATACTCTTATCAATGTGAATGTTAACATGTCAATGTGAATATTCACATTATCAATCCGCCGTTCGCCAGGCGTACCCACGGCGGGTTTCGCCACAAGCCGCGGACTAATTTTACACTCCTATCAATGTGAATGTTAATATGTCAATGTGAATATTCACATTGTCACGGGCCGGGTCGGGCCCGGGCTGCCCATGGGTCACGGGCTAATTTTACACTCTTATCAATGTTAATGTTGATATGTCAATGTGAATATTCACATTATGAACGCTCAACATGGTCACGGGTCGGCGCTTCGTCACGCCGTGGGCCAATTTTACACTTCTATCAATGTGAATGTTAACTTGTCAATGTAAATATTCACATTATCAATCACGGCCGCCTATTTTTTGGCGTGGGCCCTACCGACTCGAATTTTTCCGGGCACCCACGAGGATCGACATGGGCCGGGCCCCTACACATTGACGATATGAACATTCACATTGACGGTGTGAACATTCACATTAGGGGTATTTTGGTAATTATGTCACCAATAAGACTTATTGAAATATGAGAAAATAATGTGAACTAAATGAAACATAAGTAGATGAAAAGGGTATTTTGGTCTTCTTATCTCAAATTGGACCTAATGGAATAGTCAAAAAGAATATGGGTTGAATGGAATAAAGCTCTTAGAAAATGGATTTATCAAAAAAGCTCCCTATTTATAATTTACCTTAGTTTTAATAATTACAAAAATCTCTCTTATTTTTTCTGACATTGTCGAGATTCCCTTCCCATTCATTTAAGTCAAACGGTGTTAACTTGGTTGTACACACGACCATAACACCATTTAGACTTAATACTCTTTAATTATAATTTACCTATATGTTAAATTATCATTTTATTTCTCACAATTTTTTTTAGATTTTAGATGTAATAAATAACAAATTATTTGAGTATTTTATTATTTTCAAATAATTTATTTTTTCAAGTAGAATTTATAAGAAATGACAAATTTAAATAGTTTATTATTCTCAAATAATTTTTTTTTATCTTTCATCTCCTATCATCTAATTTTAATTTATTATAACATGATTACATATTTTTTCACTTTCATATTTACTTTTAAAAATTTTATTATTAAGGTGAGAAATATTGACCTATTTTTTTAATGATAATTAAAATTTGAGAATAATATAGGATTGTGAAAAGATAAAATGATAATTTTTTAATATATTTATGAGGTAACATTTGGTAATTTTTATAAGTCAATTTTTTTTATTATAAATATGAAATGTTATTATGTTTATTTTTCTTAGAAAAAAAATTTAATACACAAATATGTTTACAAAACAAAACAAAACAAAAAGAAAAAAAAAATCATGTTTCGTAAGTTGCTATGCTATTAGGTAATGCTCACTAACATTGATGAAAGTGAAAATAATTGAGGAAAAAAATAGAGAAAAGAACAAATAATAATAATAATAATAAATTATATAGTGTTGTTATTTGCTATAGTGACACTATAAAAAAATAAATGAGAAAATAAATAGAAAGAAAAATGAAAGAAATAAAATAAAGAAAATGGAAAGAGAGGTGTAATTTCTCTAAATATGTATTTTTCATACGAAAAAAAAAATCAAATACCTATATGTATTTTTAAATTTTTATTCAAATTATAATTTCTCAAAATAATTATTTATAAAATTGGTGGTCTTTTAAAAAAATAAAACATCTTTTATACTTTGTTTCATAATTTTCAAATAAATGATTGTACTTAATCTGCTATAAAGTTTAATGGTGATCAATTTATTAGCTTTTTTTGTTTTTTTTTAGATAAGGTGATATTTTGTTATTCTACTATATATATATGCTTGTCTTAACAATTTAGAATTTTTTTAAATATTATATAGAATATAATAATTTTGTTTAACATTATTAAAATAATATATAGATCTTTATTAATTTTTTGTAAAATCTTAGGGGAGATGAGTAAAATTTACTATTTGAATATATAAGGACAATTTTGAAATTTTATACTTACACTACATAACATCAATATGATATCATCATATTTTGTTAAATAAATCAACAAAAGATTAACTGTAGGAGAATTTTAATAAGAGTTTCAAATATAAGAATAGTTTCTGTAATTATTGAAACTATATAAAAGTCCTTTATAATTGTCAAAAATCTCCGAGGAGGTGAGTAATTTACCCAAAGAAAAATGCCTCCGACCCCAGTGGGGGTACTAGGGGTCGTGCGTCTAAGGCCCTGATTGGGCGAAAAAAAAAAATTTTTTTTTTTTTTTGATTTTCAGCTAATGAGGCCGCGTCACATCATTGGGGATCAGACCAAAAATGCTTCGGACTCCCACTGGGGGTCGACCCCCAGTGAGGTGGCGTGTCCGGATTGGACAAAAAAAAATTATTTTATTTATTTATTTTTTTTTTTTAAGTTTCAACCAATGAGGGCTCGCCACCTCACTGAGGGTGCGACCCCCACTTGGGGGTCTGAATCACAGTTGGGGGTCAGACCCCACTGGGGTCTGTGGCATTGTTGTTTACCCAAAAAACCCAAAAAGGTTAGTGGCAAAAGGGCACACTACAACGCGGTTTACACGTCGCTTACAAAAACGAAGAGAAAATCAACAGGCATTTGACGTTTCATGAAATAATTAATGTGTCCTCTTATTGTTGGAAATTTCATTGATGAATCTGTCTTTTCTTCTTTGAAATTTTGGGAAATAGATTCAAGAATATAAAATTTGGAAAACTTTTTTCACTTAATGTTTAAATGGGTTTAAACGTGGGATTTTTTTTTTTTTTTTTTTTTTGGGTGGTAAAATGTAAGCATTTCAAAAGAAAGAAAGAAAGAAACCGTACATGAATCAAGAGGTGAAGAAATGGTTAAGTTCAACGAGTGGGTGTTTGGGTGAAACTAGAGTGAGAAATCAAAACTACCCAAACGTTACATTTCGTTTTTATCAAATTTTCAATTTAGTATAAACAAGAGATTCACTGAAGACTTCAAGGGATTTTATAAGAACATGTATAATCCCATATTTACGATGAATGAAAAGAAAGGATAGGAACTTCTATAATGAGGATTTTATATACTTGGCAATAAATGAAGCATTAGCAAAAATGCAGGGCAACAAAATGCTTTCTAATTTAATGATCAGTAAACAACTATAATCAGGATGTCGACTATCACAACTTACAGTAATTCGTATAAGAAATATCATGGGACATACATCAAATTGTGTAAAAAAAATGTCTAACAACACATTCAACTGTTACATTATCACAAACATACAACAAACTCATCAATTACACAAATCCCACAAGAAATACCTCAAACAAATGCAAAGTGGAAAGAACAGAAATTTGTATAAAAAAATATCATGGGACATGCATCAAATAGTGTAAGATGTCTAACAACAAACTGTTACATTATCACAAACATACAACAAACTGATCAATTACACAAATCCCACAAGAAATACCTCAAACAAATGCAACGGGGAAAGAATCGAACCCCAAACATTCAATTCAAGTGAGATGCATAGGATCTCGGCTAACAGCTAGCCCCGGTGGGGTTGCCTTGGAGAGATTCATCTGGCACTAGTTAGTGCACAACACACAAAATGCATACATGTGTAAAATTCTTTGGTTCTTGATCTATACCTTCCACTACTCCAAAATGTCATACAAAATCCTTGTAACCTGGTTGTGACATTGCAGAAATGTGTTTAGGAACACTAACATAAGGGAAATTCAACAAAATCAATAGCAGATAGAGAAAGAGAACCTACGCACCTGATTCTATATCATCACCACTGCTTCCGAGGCCTCCGGAATTCTTCACTTCTTCCTCTATAGCTTTGACTACTTCAAAGAAACGACGCCGGGATGTTGGCAGCCTCGATAATGTCAAACAAAATCCTTGTAACCTAGTTGTCACATTGCAAAGATGAGTCTAGGAGCACTGCAGTATAAGGTAATTCAAATAGGGTTGTAAATGAGCCAAGTCAAGCTTAGTAGTAAGTTGTTCAAGCTTGGCTTGAAAACTTAACGAGTTTTAAAACACATTCAAGTTTGGCTTATTTACATAACGAAGTCAATCTTGAACAAGGTTTTCACGAGTCAAACAGGAGTTGAGCTCGAGTAGCTTTTTTTGTAGTACATATAGAATTATTGAGCTGAGTAATAGAGAAATGATACGAGAAAGAGACACTTCAGCAGTGTGATTTTGGCAAAAATAGTGGCAGCATAACCCAAACAAAATTAAGTAATGATCTAAACAGAATACATGTCAGAGAACAAGGTTGAAAAATGCATTCAAAGTACCTTCTACCTATACCCTCCAACTGAGCCCTTCTTATCTCATCCTGAGGAGGTACACCACCGTTCTGCCATGACTCGATTCTTGATGTATCACCACTATAGAGGCAGTATTTATAAAAATACAACTCTTCCCTTTCCTCTAAATTAAGACTCCTGATCTGCTCCTTCATGATAGACATGGGCTCATAAAGCCAGTCAAAAACCCTTCCCTCTGGTCTATTTACACTGGTAATCTCAATATTATCACCTGGTAAGACATGAAAAATCGATTATCATTTTCCATGGAAGCACTAGAGTTTTGCTTATGTACAATTGTATATAGCAAGCATGTTTCTTATCAGTCCAAACCAATAATTGATAGAACATTGCTATTTTCAGTTGCAACATAAAATAGTAAAACAGACAAATTGCTTTAAAGAAAACTTTCTTGTGAGAAACATTGCAAAGAAAAAGAAGGGATTATGTAAAGAAAATATGAAATATGGAACTGAAAAGAGTTTCTGTTTCCAAGAGTTATTCCATCAACCAATTGGATTTAAAAGAAATGGTCAATGATTCCAGTTGGTCACAAAAGCATACTAGCTGATCATAAACAATCGAGCACATACATCAGTGAATAATTCTTACGCAAGAGAAACCCAGAGGAACCATTCTTGATAGAACAGAAAAAGCATTCAAGAAATGCATATGCAGGAATTCCAATGTTAACAATCTTGTTCTTTGACTCTTTCCACGCATCCAGATCCGCAATTCCAATGGCTCCATCTCTGAGAAGCTCTTTCCCAATTTCTTCACATGCTTTAATGAAACCATCCCATATCTAACATAAGCATAAAGACCAAAATTAAGCATTTACACAAAATAAATATTTCAAATGACCAAAGTTTTTCAGATCTCAAGCATTACAGTTCAAGGCAGTCACACAGCATTAGCAAAGCATTACACTTTTGAAGGATACAGCATAGTGGGGGGCTTGACCATGAATCACATGAAAAAGGAGCTCACTCCTCAAAAAGTCACTCTCTTCCCACGGTTACTAATATGAACAAGGATGGATCTAGGGGGGTGCAGGTAGGGGCGACTGCAGCCCCACAAATTTGAAAAATATCTTATATTATACCAAAAAATTTAAATAATTAAAAATTATAAGGATTTGCACTCCCAAACATACTTTCGCACCCCTATAGTGATAATCCTAGATCCATCCCTGAGTATGAGTTTTTCTATATCCAAGCAATAGCCAGATTCTTCTTCTTCTTTTTCTTTCTTCCTTTTTTTTTTTTTTTAAAATGTTAAATGCCATCATGGAAATGATTGGACAATCAGCTATTTCACTTACTTTCTATCGTGGAAGAACGAAGACAGGCACACAAATCAGAGAAAAACTCAGTACAAAAACAAGAAAGAAATCTACATTTAAATAACTCTTTCTTGAATTCGCATATAATATTGAAAGGAATTTTTCACCATTAATGCTCAGCTCATGGAGCGGCATACTGAAAAGAAAAGCTGCTTCGTTCTTTTGAAGGTAAGAATAGATAAGGAACTGAATTCAATTAAGTTACCATTAGTAATTTCCCACATAAATGACAGAATATATTTTGTTAATGCATGTGACATATTTGTACAATTGTATTGGTGGAAGATTTGTTTGGGGTAGTTCAGGTTATATTGATCTTACCACTACAGTCTGCAATGTCTTCATTCTCACATTAGGTGGCCCTATCAAAGGTTCCTCAGAATGAATAACCTCATGCTGTTCACGCAGACTGTTTACAGGAAGTAATGAAGAACTGGAACCATGCTCACGATATGAAGGTCTGGCTGACAACATAAACAGAGGCTATCACAAAATTCACTGAATCTCTATGCAATTTTAACAAGCAAAGCACTAGTGCTGGTGAACAGACAGATGTGCATGTGCAAGGTTCATGCATGAGAACAACACTTATTGTAAGGTAATGAGATGACAAAACATGTATCAAGAAAGGAAATCAATGCGTAACCTTGATATTACAGGACTTGCGTACCTTGGAAAGCAGGACCCTTCACGCAGGTATAGTAAATCATTGGTGTACTCGTCAAATACGGATGCAGCAGCAACTACATACAGTAATCCTCTCCTAGTAGAACCTTCCTGAGATGCATGAACAAAGGAAAAACTTATAAGCACAATTTTTTTGATGACCAAGAACTCAGCCTGGGCAGAATCCTTTGGACCCATCCCAAGCGTGTAAACTTGAGGTTCAGAGGCCACCCCCTTATAAGCACATTTTACATGTAATATTCATGTATGCATGGAGACAAGTAAAATAAATAAGATCAGACAAACGAAGAAAAACTATAAAAAAATTGGTTAAAAAAAGGAGAGAGAGAGAGAAAGTAGCCAGCTATAAATTGTACCTGGTATGCAACAACAGCAGCATAACATCCAAAACCGAAGCTTGAAATTATACCAAGTATAGTAGCCAAAATAACTGCGATTGGCCACAACAAAATCCAAACCCCAGCAAAGGGAACGCACATGGTTTCCAAAAATGGTCCTTCCCTCCCTATAAGATCCTGTATCAACCGGTACCAGCCTTTGAGCAGCAATATTGGAGCTTTATACACAGTTATTATACTGATAACGGGCATATTAACTAAAATCCCGAGAACAGCTGCCAAAATGCATCCAGGTATCTGGACGACCCTACAGAACAACCATGGATCTGGTTCAGAGGACAGATGTATTTACAATCAAAGCTTGTCACCAATTTTATAGAAAAATCTGAAAGAATCTTTTTAGTATTTGAAACAAAATGTGAAACTATGTTAAGAAAATACACTTGATAAGAAAGATGCAGTTAGATGTTGAAACATTGAGATGCACAGCCTACATCATCCATTGCCTTTATAACCATGCTTGAGAATGAGCAACACTGAATGTAGCAGAAATTTAGATGACTTCACAATTGTTCACTGCTTACTCAATAATGATTATTACTTATTTTTCTTGCATTACATTACAGAGAGCATACTTTTTTGACGCATGAAAAAGAATACAATTAGTTTACAATAATGCTACAATGACCACATACACATTAATATATCTTAAAATATTGATCATCTTATGTGTCATCATTGCATTAGTTTAAAAGGTCTCCACCACTCATCTCTGTTACCAATGCAATGGCAATACATCTGATGGTAAATACTTTATGGTTGGTAACAATGGTTAGACATAAGATGGTAAATACTTTATGGTACACAAATATGGTCATTGTAGCATTATTGATTAGTTTATATTGATCTGATATTTGCTCAAAGATCCTCAAGTAAACTTGCATCAACACAGACATATATTTCTGCACATTGTAGAGTAGACTTTCAAAGTCTTCTAGACAAAATTCTGATTTATCTCACGCAAACTAGATTGCTAAAATTATGAAGCCTGTAATGTCCTGTCATGTCAATAATAGATTTATTCTATTATTTAAATAAATGTTAAACGAGCCGAGCTTAACTCCGCCGGGGTTGTTAACAACTCCGCCGGTCCCAAGCCCGGGTTAAGAAGGAGGGTTGTGTGTTAGGTAGCCGACAGCCAACACGTAAAAAAACCGCTCAGATCCCTTATATGAATCCTACTTTGAATCGTTTAAAGGCTTAGTTTGGTTTGGTTAAACGAGCTGAGCTAATGAGCCGAGCTTTAGTATGTTTGGGTTTGTTTATTAAGATTTCAACGAGCTCGAGCTCGAACGCTATAAAAATTTAACGAACCAAGTTCGAACGAGCTGTTACCAAGTCGAGCTCGAGCTTGTTCATGAACGGCTCTGTTCATTTGCAGCCCTACATGTGATTATATCATCAAGAGAGTGTAGCTCTCCTAGGCAACCACTCTGTAAATAGAGTTCACCTGTTTCATTGAGTGAAGCCTTTTCCCTCCATCAAGAATGAAGGGGGCATTCTGCCAAATTGAAGACAGAAGGAAGATAGAAACACCAAAGGTTGACACAGAGATTAGGGGGCATGGAGAGTCTACAAGACTATAACTTGAATGTAGCACTTGAGGGTTCTATTTTGTAAAGTCAATAGCCTAAATCTCTTACTGTATTCTTCATTCCTAATAATGGATTGAATCTCTTGCTCTTGGTGGTTTTCTCCCTTTCCTTTGAAGGGTTTTCACATAAATCTTTGTGTCTCCTTTGTGTTTTTTCTTTCTCTACATTCTGAATATGGTGTGTCACCATAAAATACTTGTTTCTTTCATCACAAGTATAAACACGTACACATATCAATCAGATATGGGGAGTGTCAGAGCATAAATTGATAAATTCCAACTGCAAAGAGTAATGCAATCAAAACCAGATTACAATAACTTAAAAAATCAAGTAAGCACAGACTAGTACTTGAGTTCAATGGGCTCCTCCCCCTTTGATTTCAGCAGCTCATCCACAACAGAGAAGAACGAGTAGAAGGAAAAATCTTTATAATCGCTTACAATAGTGCATGCACCCCTGAGGCTGCTGCTAAGACCCTCCTGAGGTTGGATCAAACACATTAAATTCTCTCCATATGCATGCCATCTAATCAAACTTCTAACCACATTGATATAAAACATAAACATGAAATTACCGTGAAGCATTTCGTTATTCTTATATGAATAGGAACACCTTCCTTGCTAATTGCCCTGAATGTCTCCATGAAAGGCCAACCAAAGCCAACTACTAGACCCATCATTGTACTTCCAATAACTCCTAGTCCGGTCCACAATCCTAATGGTATTGGGAAAATTAGAAGCAGGAGGCATTTCATGTATGGACCGAATTTCTTGGTTCTGTATCCGTCAACATTCATAGAAACATAACATAGTCAATTCCATATTTTCTATCATCATTTTTAAAATTCACAAGGAAACCCGAAAAATAAATAAATAAATAAACAATAATAATAATAAAGAAAGAAAGAAAGCTTGACCTTAGTATACAAAAGATACTCCAGAAAAAATGAAGGGGAAAAAGACCAGCAATGACCAAGCAATCCCCAAAGGCGACTATCAGAGTTATAAAGGGAGCCATCAAAAGACCTGCTTATATAGATCCATTGTTCATAATCCACAATTAGCCAACAAATACATATAAATGCACTTAAGTTATTTATACAGGTTTATTTCACTTTTATCCCCTAAACTATTACCCATTTTTTATTGCATCCCTAAACTATTAATTTCATCTATTTAATCTCTAAAGTTCCTAATTTCAGATCAAGTAATTCAATTGGAGATCATTGTATAAATCAGACCATTGGAGGCTCATTTGATGGTCAAAAAGTTCATTACAAAATTTGAACAATTCAAGCATACGACCAAACACCCATCGAATTGGTTCTATTGTATGGGTTTGATTGTTCAAATTTTAAAACAATATTTTTTAACAGTTACTGAATCGTCTCCAATTGGACGAATGAACTAAAATCAGAAGGAACTGAATGAAATTTATAAATTAAAAAAAAAATGGTGATAATTTTAGGGATAAAAGTGAAATTAACATATATGTAAATGACAGTAGAGTAGAGAGAGAGAGAGCAAGACAAGCATACCCTTGTAGAATCCAACAAAAAAAAGAGTGATGAAGACAGGAAGGAAGAAGATGGAGTAACAGATGTAACCAAGGATCGTCTTTGGACCTACCATTTCCGAATTGATTTCTCCTTCTTCTTCAACTGCACTTGATTTCAACGGCATATACATCATAACAATCACTTGGCTGGTTTCCCAATTCAATTTGGGAACTTCTCAGCTTATAAATTTTTTAAGATTTAAGAACAACAATATACAAGAAATTGGAGACTTACAGGCATACCTTTATTTTTATTTATTTGTTGCTTTCAGTAAAGTGGCGAGACGTTAGATCCGAAATGAAACTACTCTGATTTGCTTACAGGCATACCATTTGGGCTTTTTTTCCCAAGAAAGTCGTTTGTCTGTATAGATTAGTAGTAGTAGTAATTACTCTGATTTGCTTTCTTAATGATTCCAAGGCGTTGACTGTGTGAACTATGAATTATGAGTAATTATTCTGATCTACAAATTATTATATTATATTTGTTTCTTCGTCGAGAAGAGATTACAAGTTTTCCAAGTTTTGACACGCGGTCCTCGTGGACTGTTTAAAATTTTGATAAAAATAAACACAGTTTTGTTTTTTTCGTTTTCCTTTTTTTTTTTTTTTTTTTTGAAATATTTTTAAATTTTATTTTCACTCCTAAAAAAAGGAGAAATTATAATACTGCATATAAAAAAGTGGGTGTCTTTTATTTATTTATTTTTTTTTCACTAGATTAGATTTTAAATTTATTTCAAAATAAAAATTCTGAATTAATGAATTTTATTTCTTTGTATTGTGAAATGAGAAAATGAGGTGAAATTGAATCATATGCATAATATCAAGTCATGGAGTAACAAGCACTAGGGGAGCTGATTGTAGGCCTCTCTCCGTTCACATGGATTCACAAACCAAACAACATGGCCTTTGATCGAAGGACGTGCAGAGAAATGGACATGGATATTCTGTTCCCCCCCCCCCCAAAATTTCTTTTCAATTATTTTGTTATAAAGTGTTCTCACACCGTTGACTCATCTCGATCTTTAAGAAACTATTCAAGCGCGTGAATAAAGTCCAAGCGTTTGTAAACCTTGACCATTGTAATTTTTTAGGTGACCTAACCGTAATTCCAGGACTGGAATGAAATGCAAAATTCAATCCTGAATGCCAAGTTTTTTTATTTTTTATTATAGATAATTTGGAGAATTCATGACATAATCGCAAAAAACTAAAGAGCCTAAACGTTCATCCAAGGTAGAGAGGACCACCGTGGCAACATTTTTTTGCTCTCCACCACGAGAACACTAGACCAGATTTCAACCACCACCCCTTGGATTGGATTCAACAAGTCAACCAAGCCTTCACTTTTCAAATCAAAACCCAGTACAATTGATCAACAACAAGAACACTCGAGTTATAGTAGCAAAATATTATAAATCTATGCACACATCAGGCAAAATGAGTAAAATTCAACTACCCTAAGCGGGAGGTTGCAAGTTCCACCCTTGTTCCTTTCATGCCTTCCTATCCCCACTTCTCCACTGCTTAGGTTAGATACATGTAACTGTTCCATTACGTGCCAAAAAAATTACCCATTCCTGAGGTTTTCCTCCCAGTGCCTCAAAGCTACACTCGCCTCTTTCTAGGGTACCTGTGGAGTTTCTGTGCCCTTCAACGTAGAATTTGCACCTGTATTTCTCTGCTTAGTCTTCTACCACTGCGAAAAGCAAACTCAAATAAGCACTGGTCATTTAATCCAAGACTGTACTCCTTCCAAAAATCAGCCCACCCATTTGTGAAAGTAATTCGGCCATCCAACCGAGAAGTAACTTTCACAGGCCACAACTTCCCATTCTGATCACGCAACACCATTTCTGGCTCCATTTTGATACCATTTTTAACCAACCACGGTCGAGGAAGGGTCTGCAAACATCAACGATACAATTAGAAAGCAAATAATGTTTGTAAGCACCACAAAATATATTTTATATATATACACCAAGGCATAGACAAGAAACAGAGAAAATTGGCAAAAGTAAAAGAGTGCTTGATCAATGTAATTCAGAATTTTATAACATAGCAAAAACCTAGGACTAGGCATTATAACTCATGTTAATGAAAGAAAACAGAAAATGGTGAATTTGAGAACTCCTTCAGGTGGATCTCTTATCTATGAACTTACAAGTTACACAAATAGATGCAAAATAGCAATTCCTCATGTCCTTTGTTTGTCACAGAGTGCTAGACAACCACTAATCAAGTTTTAATCTTGTCCTTGAGGCCTTATTTTCTATGGAAACCTACAGCTTTTCCATCTTTTCATACATTGGATCCAAGATTAAAGGAGTCACCCACACAACAAATCATTAACTTTGAATTTGGCTCATGGATTTGAAAAGGGCCAGGAAATGGGGAAAAAAATTAAATTATATTTCAATTGCATTCCCCTCACCTTTTCCCCTTCCCTTTCCAAATCCATGATAGCCTAAAGACATCCAAGAAACTAAAAACTGGACAAGAAACACCAAAAATCTTCAGTCTTTACTGTCACATCAATTCATCCAGTACAGAGGACTCCAAACAATAGTAATACCAAGGGAGCCTCTGCTTGAAAGTAATAGCCATTACACATTCATACTCACTCACAAAAGTCCTGGTTCTTCAAAATAAATACTTCACAAGCCTCTCTTCTCCCAATTTCACACCCGAGAGTACTATAGAATGAGTAACTGCAACAATCTTTCTCTTCAACATTCAACACTCTGAATCCTAATATGTCTTCCTCTTCTTTTTTGTGTGGGATAAATTGTACAGCTTTGCCAATATCATTACTTTTTCCTTTCCTATATTTCATGGTATGTATATTACAGTCCAATTTCCAAACAAATCAAATGAAGGACATTTTCACTAAAGGATGATGCCTTGTTCATAGCTTCCAGAGCAATACGAGGAACACATGCTGGTAAAAAGTGAAAACCCAGACATTCTTATGCCATCTCCAAACAAAAACTTCCATATTCCCATGTCTTACACTTTCTCTTCATGGCCCTCTCACTTAAAAGTCTAGTATCTACTAATTTTAATTAAATGAGGCATCAAGATATGTGAAGTGAGTGGACATTTAAAAGGTCCATCAACAAGGTGGAATTGCACTATCATTAGGAAAAAACTTTGAAATTTTCAAGATTAATTGTCAAAGCGCAAAGCAAGTACATTTTTCTCATATAAGACCAACAGCTCACCAGATGGTAACGCGCTGATGGATACAAAGATGCAATGAAATGTGGATTTGTTGGTACAACAAACTCTGATGCATCAAATGCAGTGTGTTGCTCAATGATCTTTGAAGGAGTTCTTTGTGATTTATGCCGGCTTACTTCTTCGGAACCAGTAACTGTACATTCAACATATAAAATGGAAGGAAAGAAAAAAAAATGAAACTAATTGAAGAACAACTAACCTTCAGATTTTACAGATCTTTTCATGGCTGTAGGATGGACAGATGGAATAAAATGCAAGTTTGATGCATCAAATCCTCCATGTTGTTTAATTGTCTTTGAAGCAATTCTTTGTGATTTACGTCGACCAACTTCATCACAACCTGCAACTGTACATTTAACATATAAAATTTGGGAAGGGGGAGGGGGATGTACAAAATGAAACAAATTAAAGAACAACTCACCTTCAGATTTTACAGATCTTTTCATGCCTATTTCTGAATACTTCAGTTTGCAATTTTGAATATTCTTCGAAAGAATCTGCTCTTCTTCTGATTCTTGTTCAATCTTAACAGGTATGGCAGTCTTCTCAACAGTTTCTTCATTCATGCGTTTGTTTGCTACAGCTTCTTCCTTCATGCATCCATTCTTCCCAAATATTTTAACATCAAATAATGAATTTCCTGTGTATCTAAAAACTAAGAAGTTCCCAAACTCTAAAGAATGATCACTCGCAAATCTTTGCCATCCATTCTTGAAATATACACCATTTTCAGCTACTTCCACCTCCACGTGCCAAACATTTCCACCACGATCTTTAAGTTTGGCATTATTAGGTATGGTTCCATTGATTTTCTTGACAAAAGCGGGTGGTACACGCTGCAAAATGGAATATTTATCTTTATTCAAACCATACGTGAGTAATGAGATTTCCAATAAAATCAAAGTTAGTAAACAATGCATAAATGAAGTAAAATATTTGAAATTCTCTGCAATAATCCTAACTTGCAATAATCTTGCAAAACAAAATCATTAGATAGTTTAAGAGTGATTTAATCTTGCCCTAATTGTGTCTGTCTTAGGCGCCTAAACTAGCATTGCAAGATTATTGCAGAGAATTCCAACTCATCTAATTCAAGAACATAACAGGTAGAGGTGGTATCTAAATCAACCCAATGCAATGATAACGGGTTTAAGCCAATTCCATTGAATTGAATACAGATTAGACAAAAGAACCCAACCAATGCTGAGGAACCCAAATAAACTACCGAATTTTCTACCAAACCTCTAACATGGGTGTGACACATGTGAGAGGTTTGGTAAAAAATTTGGTAATTTATTTGAGATCCATAGCATTTTCCTTTACGTCATTGATTTTTTTCCCAATAGATAGTACAAGATAGTGGAAATTGGAGTTATGAAATTTACCAAAAAAAATGAATGACAAAGTTTAAAGCACAATGAGAGAGAGAGAGAGAGAGAGAGTGAATACCAGACATTGAGAGCTCTGATCAGGCAGATATATTTTAAAGAACTCATCAAAGAAAGAGACCTTTCGACTACTATGACGTTTCGCCATTTTTTTTCTTCTCTTTCCTCTCCAAATAGCACAAACCCTAATGAGCAGAGAAAGGAACGCTTAATCCAAACAAATCAAAATGAGAAAGAAAACAACTAAATTCGTTTTACAGCCCCAATTTTCAACAATCATCAAAAAGAGCACTGCGAAAATTTGAGGAATCAAAAAAAGCCCTTACAATTTTGAGTAATCAATTCAGTTTGAGAAACGAATAGACATTGAATGACGCTCTATCCAACTTCAATCAATGGAGCATTACGATTTTAATCTGATCGAGAGTGAATAAACGAGATGCGATGCGACGCGACTGTTGAGATCACTTCAGATGCACTTTTGCGGTATTTTAGCGCACACAAAGCGTCGATTCGTATTAATTTATATCGTTTTACTAGTTTATCACGGAATAATTATAAATATTTATATTTATTTTAAATTTTTTTTTAAGGAAGAAGATTTCTACTGCAAGCTGGGGTGACACTCACAGTGAGATGTGGTGCGGGGGTTGGACCAAAAAAATAGTGTTTTTTTTTTTTTTTTTGATTTTCGGCCAGTTGGGGGCGCGCCACGTCACTGGGGGCGCGACCCTCACTGGGAGTATGAAGCAAAGTTGTTTTTTTAATATATAAATCATGTGTTTTTAAAATTTTTTATAAAAATAATTTAACAATCTTATCACTAACTATAATGTATGAGAAAAGTTAAAAAGGGTACTGCAATAATTATATATAGATTGTATCTATAATTATTTATATGATAGGATTTTAAATGCTGATTAGGAAATTTTGACCAAATCAATAAATACAAGCATGTAGAAAGACATGTGGATTGAAAAAATTTAATAAATGCTGATCAGAGATTTTGACCAAATCAATAAATGTTGAAATTTTTTTTAAATAAAAAATAAAAAATTTAGAAAATTCAAATTGAGATATTGAAACTCTCATAGGCCTTGGGGGGTTAAAAACCACCTTTTACTTAATATATAGTATAGATTTGTTAATTGTAATTTAAATTTTAAAATTTATAAGTCATCATTTCATTCCACTATACTTCATACATATATATTTTTTAATATATAATAAAATATTAAATAAAAATAAATGTGAGACAAATTTAATATGTGAAATTTATTGTAAATTAATAATTATATATATGTGTTGGCATCATAAATTTATAAATTTTATTATTTATATAATTCCAAGACACGTAGCATTCTCCTACTCATTTAGATGTTATGAGAAGTTATGAATCATTAAACATATGTGAAAAAATGATGGAGAATATAGAGGATCATGGAGCATAAAGTGGAGAACATGGAGCATAAATTAAAGATTGAAGGAAGTTATGAAGACATGGAGGGATATATGGCATTGTGGGAATGAAGATAGAAAAGTGGGTAATTTTATACGGTTATTGGGTAGTTTTAAGTAGTTTTTTTTCTTTACAAGTGTTTGCCTATAAACAGCCATTCATAGCTATATTGTAAAGGATCCATAACTCAAATCAAAGACAAATTGATTTATATTCTTCTTGACATTTATATTTCCTGCACTTTATTTTATGCACTTCATTTTCAAAGTATAGGAGTAGAGGTAAGTTCTCTGCACTTTATTTTATGCACTTCCTTTTCGAAGTATAGGAGTAAAAATAAATTAATAGTTAGTTTGATTGTTCACTCAATTACCTTTCTCCATCTCTCTCTTTCTTCTTTTAATTTCTCTTTTCTTTACACTTGGTAATTTTGAAGTCTTATTTATTAAGGCAAAAGAACCGTCAACGCAATCGCTTGATAATTGGCTTGAATTTAATATGTAAGGGTTTTTCAATCCTTACTGGCACGCTCGCATTTATGATATTTTTCTTCGTAGGAAAAATAAGCCAACAATATGAAAAATATTATGTAAAATTAGTTTGTATTATATATATGAAAAATATTATGTAAATTAGTGTTACATATTATGCAAAAGTTTGAGTTAAAATATTTTTCAATCTGTCAATTCGTTAATCCGTCATTCAATTTATAATTTTACTTTCAAATCACCCAAACCATACCGTGTAAACCTGTCACGACCTAAACCCGCCCCTAAGGGTTTAGCACCGTAACTGGCCAGTAATCCGAGATTACCGAAGGCTTACTTATCAGTAATACGGTAAAACAGAGTACAGGGGCATGGCGGAAGTCAAAACAGTAAATAAATAATGGCTAATAAGTTGTGCCAGTCTGTATGCAAAAAGACTTTTCATTCATGTATGCAGTCGGTGACCAAACAATACGTACATATATACAATCATTCAGGACAGGGACTTAATCTCTATTAAACAGTACAGTACAGTCTATACAGTTATTACATAACATACACAGAGACAGACAGGGAAAATAAAAACACCCCTAAGCCATAGCTTGAACAGGCTTGGAACCTCGTAGTGAGGCACAGTGGTTGGCTTGACAAAACTGGAGTTTACCCCGACGCTTCTAACATTGGTCCGGTGCCTGTACACCTACATATATATATATATATATATGAGCAGTGAGCTAAAGCCCAGTGAATAACATAATGCGTAAAGAGGTTTAGAATGAATGTCCTTACAGTAATGAAAACAGTTCATTAAATCAGTATATCAGTCATTCAGTCATATGTGGTACATCCATTAGCATAGCAGTATAGTAAACAGTAGGTCTTAAAGACCGAATAGTCAATGATGGCCATCAATCAGTAAACAGTAGTGGTTCTAACGAGGGAACCGACAGAGATCTCTGTAACAGTAACAGTAATTGCTAAGGATGCCACAATATAATTCAGAATATAGGGTATACATTCATTCAGTTAACAGTATCAGTTCAGAAAATAGTACAGTTCAGTATTTAAAAGAAAATCATTTTGAACATATCTTTACACAATTATTACTCACAGAGTTCTGGACTACAGTAGGTTAGAGCGTCTCCTCGAAATGCCAACCCTAAACAGTACAGAATGAACACACACTAAGCTACACGGTTGGGAAAGATAATAACTTAGTCCCTAATTGCCTCGGTGTGTTCTACATCTATATCCTCATTAAGATGTCTTAAACTAGGCCTAAGAATGCCTAGGATGGGATGAGGATGCAAAGATGTATTCAGAAAATATTTTCAGAATTTTCAAGATAACGGTTCCCACTCGAGCGTCACTTCCCACGCTCAAGCGGACATGCAAAACAGTCAAAAGTACTGGATAGGTGAAATCCACGCTCGATCGGGCGCTCGATAGCCGCTCGAGCGTAAGACACAAGGTCCCGCTCGAGCGTCAATACTTCCGCTCGAGCGGACTTCAACACAGGATAAAGTACTGGGAGCACGAATTTCCCACTCGAGCGCCGCTTTCCCCGCTCGAGCGGGAGTCCAAAATCTGGAATTTCCAGATTTGAACTTTCAAGCTCAAAACAAGTTTAAATGCTTCAAATTCAATCCTCTTGGGCTAATTTTCTGGAAAACACTTCAAAACTCATAAAACAACAAGATTCGAAGCTCAATTTGAGAAATCAAAACCCAAGGGTGTTTAATTCAAACTCAATTTCAAACCAATTTCCATGAACATGATGAACATGCAAGCATGCATGAATTAAACTCAATTCAAAGCTTTCATCTCATGCTCTAGTGAGCCAAATCTTTCAAAAACATGGTAAGTTCATGGTCTATTGTAAAAATATGAGCATACATGTCCAATTTATGAAGAACTAGCTCAAAAATGCAAGAGTATGCCATGCATGCAACAATTAAGCTTTAATTCAACACTATTGAACCAATTCATGCCGTAACTCTACAATTTGACATGAATCATGCAAGAACAATCTTAAATACAACAATGAGAGGTTCAATTACCTTACCTAGGTCTTGTAATTCAAGTGTAGAAGCTTAAATATGAAATCTATACTTCAATCCTCTCAATTTCCAAGTAAGACCAAGCAAAATGAGATGAAAACACTCTCCCTCCCTATTCTCCCTCTCTCTAGTCGGCAAAACAATGAACTTGGCTGAGCAAAATGTTTTGTTTCAAGTGTAATGAAATTCAAAAGGTTGAGATAGTGGGCCACTAGGATGGCAATATGGTAAATAAGGCAACTTGTTTAACTTAGCTTATTTTATTCTAATTTAATCATACCAAATCAGTTTCCAATTAAATACACCATAAAATCACATAAATTATGACGATCATAAAACACTAATTGATTTCCGGTTCGGCCGCCGATAAGGCCTTCAATTAACAATTTAAACACAAAGACATGAACAGATAATTTGGCAAGCAAACAGATAGAAATGCATTTAAACAGATACGGTCAGTCAATCAGTTTCAAATTTCAGTCGGTTCAATTACTTATCATATTTAGTTCCAGTTTAACGGTGATCAGTAATCAATCGGTAAACAGTGACGAGGTTTGTTACAACACCCCTATGTGAGACATTGAAAAATTTATAATATGGTAGGGTGTGTTTGATATGTTGATTATGATTTAATTATAATTCGTGAGGTTAGTTATGATTTATTAGGATTTTAATTATAATATTATTTTTGTTATGATTTAAAATATTTTAGAGTATATGTTATTTAGGGTTTGGTTATGATTTATTACTTTTTATAATATAAAAATCATAATTAAAAATGATTTAATTGTAACATTAGTGATAATCAACTTTACAAATGTTATAATTTTGACTCATGGTACATTCAATCTATAATTATTAATTGAGTTAATTACACCAAAACCGTTACCTATACTTATTAATGAATATTGTTTAATAAAAAATGTTTAAGAATTTATACATATTGATCTTTTTAATTATAAAAATTATATTTTTTAAAGAGTGAAAACGACATAATTTTATAATTAAATGAGTCAAAATATATGAATTAATAAATAAATAACAAAAGGTATTAAACCTTATCAACAGAAGCAGTTAGAATTTTTCTTTTTTTTTTTTTCTTTTTTTTTTTTGAGGGAATGGAAGCAGTTAGATTTGATGTGGCAAAAAACTACTCCGCAGAAATTACAACATTATTCGATTGATGTTATTGCAATTCGTGGAAATATAATTGGAATACATGGGTCAAATGGATTAAATTGAACTCAAAACTACTCAAGCATAGCCCAAGTGGAAGTCACAATTGCCAAAGCCCAATTTGTCAAACCGAGAAATTTCACCCAAACCCAACTAAAGCCCAACAAATTTAACTGAGTTAGAATCAAATTGTCCACAAAAAATTGAGTTGGGCAGCATAATTTTTTAGGCTATAAGTCTAGAAAGCCGATTATATAACCTTTTACAAACTTGTTCATAAATCCACAATCTTTAAAAAAACCATAGTAATAAAAAAATAAATTGTTCATAAACATTCCCACTTCAAACAACAAATATTGTTATATAGTATAAGAATGAATATTCCCAATTCAAACATCCCATAAAAAAAATCCAATAGTCAAAGTGGATTATATTTGTCATATATATGAAACATAATAATATAACAACTCGTGTTAGAATTGCACCGGTCGCTCCAAATCTTCACCTAAGGCCAGTCAAATTTTTAATTCGAATTGAAAATTTTAACCCAAGCTCAGTCTTATAAAAAAATTCAAGTTAGACTTGTGTTACTCGAGTTAGACTCGTTCAAGTTACACCCAAACTCAAATGCTTCTATTTATACCCATTAAATATCTCAATACACTCCTACTTGCAATGTAACATTTGATGAGTGTAAATAGAAGGGCTCTCACCATGAGAGATTCTAGCTACACACTTTCTTTCTTTTTAGATCCACCAATTAATAGAATTTAACCATTGTGCAAAATTACCGTGTACAAAAAAAACTCTAAAAAAAGTAAAAAATTACACCCCTCTCCCCCACCCTACCACCTACTGCCTTCATCACCCAAATCTAACTAACCTCTCCACTGTACTCAGGTTGCTCCCGTTAGCCCCTTCTCCTCCCTACCACGACACTGTAGCCTTGCCACATTTGAAACCCTAACACTTCAAAAACTTAGCCTATACATTTATGTATATATGAGGAAGAGAACAAAGAGATGAGTGAAAGGAGTCATCTGGAAAGCGATAAAAGGTACGAGAAATGGTGGGGCACTGGAAATGGTGGAAGGGCTACAGGGCAAGAGAGGTTGTCAAGTAGAAGAGGGTGGGTAGATTTAGTGAGGGGAAATGTTGAAGGTGAAGGGTGTGGAACGAAAAAAGATGTGTATCTCGAAAACTTAATCATAGGGTGAGGACTGTTCGGATGGGCATTCCTGGGTGTTAGACAAACTTTCTTTTCCTCTACCACCAGATCTCACCTCAAAAATTCTCAGCACTCCCTTTACTTGACTCAATCATAAACCTGATGAGTTCATCCCTCCAAAATTATTCATAATAACCAACTCATGAATGATACTAGGAGGTTTAATACCCCAGAATTTCATACTCTTATTCTAACTTAATTTAATGTAGTTCCATTTCTACAATAAAGAAAAGAAACACAAGACCCCAACAAATAGCTCAAGCATATACAACAATCTCAGCAAACATAACAAATACCTCAAATAAATAAAGGGGGAAAGCCGGAGGCCACAATCCTAGGTAGGATTCAATCTTGCTTTAATGCGTGAGATGCGAAGCCATGTGAGGCATGACACAATGCAAGTCTCTTCCCAGCTGCAAGCTTTGACTACTTAAATTTAATCTATCTCCAACAAGAATTTAGCTAGTTAGCTCTAAAGAACAACATAGCAACCATAGACAACTGCTCAATCTAGTGATCTGAAAATAGAAACTTTGAGAACAAAATCATTTCTATCCACCAGCTCAAAGATGCAAACATCTCCTGGTTTTAGTGTGTTTTCCCTTCTAAATACGCGCCAACCGCCTGAGAAGTTACATACGCTTTTTCTGCTTCTAATCACTTTCACAGGCCACGATTGATCTGAAACGAGAAGTATAACACTTTCTCTATCCTTTTCCATGTAGCTCTTCAGGAATCTTGATGGTATATTCTGCAAACATTAAAGTTTGTGTATTATCATTGTGAATGATGGTTATAGATAATCATGTTAACAAATTATGACCACGATATCAAAAGTTTCTCCTAATTATTTGTATTAGGGCATATTACATTTGTTGAAGTCATCAAACTAGGCTCCATACAGTTGCAGATATTTTACCAATTCAATATGGTAGTTTTTAATGATATTATGCTAATCCATATAATGTCAGTCACTAACATATTAGTCTAATGTTGTAAAAGTTTACAGACGTACTTATCAAAACAGTGCAAAATCTGACTAATAAACATGTGCAGTAATGCCAAAGAAAAACCCTCATCCATAGAAGATTTTTCCATGGGAAACAAATAATTATTGTGTTGCATAATTTACCATAGGAAAGGAAATCCATCCAAACTTCCCAGAAGTGTGACAGAATATGTGTTTGTTAAGTTGCAGCTCTATGAAAATGCTGGGTTCAATGACCTTACCATAACCCCACCAGTAATATAAGCAGGCTTCATAGCAATTTTGAAGAACGGAAATTTTGACACGAATTTGCTGGCTACTTCAAGAGCTTCTTCATCCCCTTGAATTGCCCTTGGAACTATTGGATGTAAAGTTCTCTTAGTAATTCCATTGCTACTTGCTTCGCGTACCAGCCTTTTAGATTTCCCTGCATTAATCAGCCACGTGATAAGTAACTGCAATGTTGTTAGGCATGCAGCATCCTTCCAGTGCAATATGAGGAACACATGCTGGTGAAAAGTGAAAACCCAAACCGGACATCTTCTGCCATCTCCAACCAAAAAATTTCAGACTCCCATTTCTTACACTATCTCTCTGGGGCACTCCCATTTGAAGTCAAGTATTTTCTAATTTTAAATTAAACGAGGCATCAAGATATATGTGACATTGTGAGTGGAAATTTAAGGCAGGGACTAAAAGGTCCTCCAACAAGGAGGAATTGAGCTAACATTAGATATAAAACTGCAGAATTTTTTGTTTTCAATTCATCAACCAAGATTATTGTCAAAGCATAGCAAGTGTTATTTTCACATACATTACCAACACAACAGCTCACCAGAAACTAAGGTAGGCAGGAAAAGATACAAAAAATTCCAAAGGTTAGTTACTCTTTAATTAGTTTCATTTAGTCTTTTTTTCCGTTGTATATGTTAAATGTAGAGTTACAGGTTCCAATGAAATTAATCACGTAAATCACAAAGAATTGCTTCAATTTCATTTAGTCTTTTTTTCCGTTGTATATGTTAAATGTAGAGTCACAGGTTCCAATGAAATTAATCACGTAAATCACAAAGAATTGCTTCAAAGGCCATTGAACAACACAGGGCATTTGATGCATCATAATTTATTGCATGCATCATAATTTATTGCACTAACAAATCCACATTTTATTTCATCCGTCCATACAGCAACACCTCGATGAAATAAAATGTGGACTTGTTGGTGCAAGAAATTCTGATGATCAAATGCATGTGTTGTTCAATGGCCTTTGAAGCAATTCTTTGTGATTTACGTGACTAATTTCATTGGAATCTGCAACTGTACATTTAACATGCACCACGGAAAAAAAAAGAGCCTAAATGTACAGAATGAAACTAATTAAAGAGTAACTAACCTAGGGAATTTTTGGATCTTTTCCTGCCTATCTCTGAATACTTCCGTTTGCAATTATGAATGGGCTCAAAACAAGTGTGCTCTTCTTCTGACTCTTCTTTAATCTTAACAGGTACGGCAATCTTATCAGCATTAGAAGCTTCTTCATTCATGCATTTGTTTGCAAAAGCTTCTTCCTTCAAGCATCCATTCTTCCCAAATACTTTAGCATCAAATAACGAATTTCCTTTGTATGTAAACAGCACAAAATCCCCAAACACTAAAGAATGATCATTTGCAAATCTCTGCCATCCATTCTTGAAATATATTCCATTTTCAGCTTCTTCCATCTCTACATGCCAAATTTTTCCACCAAGATCTTTAAGTATGGCATTGTTGGGTATGGTTCCATTGAAATGCTTGACAAAATCCGGCGGTACACGCTGCAAAATGGAATATTATCTCTATTCAAAACATAAATAACTTTAGACTCTAAAATAAATAAATCTATATAATATGGAAGGAAGGGTTTTGAAAATGTCTCAAAATGTATTACAAATACATTTTGAATCAAGGGTTCAAATTATTTCATCTAACAATTTAAGGGTTAAGATGATTTCTTTACTTTTGCTTTTCCCCCAAAATATATCTCCCTTTCTCTCCTTTTTTGAGTCTTTTCACCTATCCACCCACCCATCCTCCCTCTTTTTTTGATTCTTTTCCCAAATTTCAAGTGTAGTGCACTACTTTCTCCATTGCAGTTGGCTTCTTCAGGAATGAGTCTTTGGTTTGTTTTTTAAATTTTGTTATTTTATTTTATTTTTGTGTGTATAAAATGATATTGGACTTTTAAAAGTATCTTTTGGGACAAAGTTTGACTGCAGCTTTAAAAAAAAAAAAAAAATTCTTAGAGTTTGACCATGGTAATAAAATAAATCTTGTGGTTTTAATTTTTTTAATTTAAACCCTTATTTTTTTAATCTAAATTATTTGTCTATTTTTATTAAATAAAACCAACATAAAAAGTGTATTTTAGCCATTAAACTTTAATGTAGATATACAAAAAATGTTTAAAATATAATTTTTTTGTTGAGTTTAATGGCTAAAATACCATTTTTTTCGTTAGTTTTACTTAATATAAATAGATAAACAGTTTAGATTGAAAACAAATCAAAATATTAGGATTTAAATTGACAAAATTAAAAGCTAAGGGCTTATTTTGTTATAAGGGTCAAATCCTAGAAGTTTTTTTTTTTTTTAAATAATTTCCCCAAAAACCTTTAACCAAATTATTATTGATTTTCTTATTGGTTGTATTTAAAAAAACTAGGCTACAAATTGTTAAAAATTAAATAATGTTCAAAAATTAAATTTTAGTACACATTTTACATATTCTTACACACTTTTATATATTTATATACATGTTTACATTTTTAATATAATTTATATATAGATATATATATATATATATTTTTAAATATGTATTAAAAATTTAAAATTTTCTAAAATTATTTGATTTTGAACAAATACTCAGAGATGGGTTGTAAGCATAATATTTTTTAATAACCAATAAGACAATCAGTAATATTTTGGTCGAAGGTTTTTTCTTTAAATAAATGAAACCAATAAGAAAATTAATGAAACATTTTGCCACAAGGAATATTTTTAAAAGCCAATACCATTCAACAACAATGATCCAAAAAAAACAAAATAAAACAAAACAAAGAAACAAAACGATACCGTACCATATGCAGCAGTTGCTACTATGCATAAAGCACAGCAGCATCTTCACATCTAACATCACCATCTAAAACTTTGCACCCACCCACCCTCCCTCTTTCTCTCTTACGTCTCACCTCATTCTCTCTCTATACTCTCCTATCTCTCTTTCCCTCAGCCTCACTTTCCAGATTTTACATTTCAAAACACACATTCACTCCCTCTCTCCCACCATGCTCTTCTCATTCTCTCTCTAAACTCTCCTATCTCTCTTAAGGCTCAATCTCATTTCTCAAGTTCCAACATCACTAAACACTCTCTCTTTTGTCTTTCAACCTCACTTCCCTCGGCCCAAACCCAACAACCCGACGGCGTCGACGAACAAGCCTTCGTTGTCGTGACTACATTCGAGAACAACGTTGGGGACTCTGGTCCTCCGAAATGTCAACATTTCGGTTGAGAAATCGCCCACCGTGAAAGAATCGTCGCTGTACAATACCTAGTAGAGACACATCTGACGGTTGTTGCAGCTCGGCAAGTCAATTTGGTCATATCGAAGATTGGGTCGGTCTGAGTGTAGCATTTTCGGCACGAGGAACACTGGATTCAACCGAACAGTTGCCATATGATACCTATTGAATTTGCCGTCGGTGGTAGTGTTGCCGTAGATAGCCGCAGATAAGGTTTTGGCCCTACTGTGTCAGGTTGGAGGCGGCGTGGAAGAGGCGTTCTAGGGCGGCAGTGAGGGTGGTTTCAGAGAGGGTTGTTGTCGGTGAGGGTGGTGTAACTGTACGAATATGGTGATTTCAAATTCTAATTGACAATGAGAGTTTTTGAATCTTAGGTTGTTGTCCATGAAAGAGATTGTGGCTTTGGAAGAAATTGTAGGAGGAGGTTTTGGAATTTGAGGGGCTGGGAGAGAGAGGTAGAGAGAGAAAGGAAGAGGAGTGAGAAACCAAACATTATTTTAATTTTATTTTTTTTCTATAACTCGGGCATGCCCTTGATTTATGGGTTTATGTGTTTTATACTCTTAAATGTGAAGAGCATGCCCTAGATTTATGAGTTTTTGTAGTTAGTTTACGAAAGGTTAAAAAAAAAATTTTTAAAAAAAGTAAGGAAGAGAGATTTGGAGGCAAAGGGCATTTGAAATTGGTCGCTTTTTTTTTTTTTTTTTGGATTTGCTTTGTGTGCTGGCTGGTGTTGCTGAGTTTGATTATAGTCATGTTAAAAAATGTTTGTGAAAATTTTTTTTAGTTTACAAAGTTGAATTCAAAATTTAAATTAAATTTTTTTTTTGAAGTTGTTTGGTTATTAAGAGACGAAACATCATTAGAAATATTTTTGTTTAATGATGAGATCAAAATATAATTGGAAGATGTTATTTTGGAAAATGTTTTTTTCTTTGGTGAACAAATTTGAATTCAAAATTTAAATTGGGTTCTGTTAATAAAAAAAAAAAGGGCATTTACATACAAGTCCCATTTTGTGAACTTATACTCCATTAGATCCTAGATAAAATTATTTGCTCCTTCAAGTCCCATTAATTTTTAATAGACCAATTTATCCATCCAAACTTCATTGCCTCCAAACCTCTGTTTCAGAAACAAACTTGAAATTCTAATCACTTTCAAAAACAAATTCTCAAGCAAAATTACTGTATTACATTCGTATCTACAGTAACGAACTCTCTAGACAAGTTCCAGATCGTTTTTGGAGCTTACCTGGACTTCAATTTCTTCAAATCGCAAACAACAAATTCTAAGGTTCGATTCCGAATTCGATCTCCAATGCTCGAGAATTAACTAATTTATTGATCTCCGGCAACAACTTCTCAGGCAGACTTCTGGTTGAAATTTGTCAATTGCAAGAGTTTATAGTCATGGATGCAAGTAGAAATCAAATTTCCGACGAATTGCCGAATTGCATAACTGAATTGAAGAAGTTGCAGAATCTGGAGCTTCATTGGATTGGTGTAATTATGCCAATGCAGCTACTCCGGCGGTGTTGTTTTTACACACAGAGAGAGAGAGAGAGAGAGAGAGGGGGAGAGGGGGAGAGTTTTTTAATATTGAGAACCTTCTCAGTTTATAATATTCTCAATTTTAAACATGAAAAAATTGAGAAATTTCTCAAAATTGATAATTATAAATTTCTTAGAATATTCGCAGAATTATCTTTCTTTTCTATCCCATACTTTTCTCAGAAGTCAAACACAAATTTTTTAATTTTGATAATTATATATTGAAATCATTCTCTGTTTTGAAATTGAGAACATTCTCAGTTTTGAAATTGAGAACATTCTCAGTTTCGGGATTAAAGAGCCAAACGTCTTTTTACCTATAAATAGGACTTATTGGTTCAAAAACTTTTTGACAGGACCTAAGCTACCACCAAATATGTAAACAGGACTTTTTGGTAATTAACTCAAAAAAAAAATGGTTTAGTTTTATTAAAATGTAATCTTTTCACAAGGAGAGATAAGAGAGATAAAGGGAATGGTGTGATTTGTTTAAAGATTGAAAAAGCCCACTTCAGTGACAAAGATAACATGTTTTTATTTCTAGATAACTAATTGGACCTGTATTTATATTTTCACATCAAATTTTTAGCAACAAATTTGATCAGTTACATTTTAACTTAATAATTTTATACTCAATTAAATTTTAATTATACCGTGTCTTTCGGCACGGACATACACTAATAAATAAATAAATCAAAGCACTAGAGTACTCTCTAGCTGTATACTTTAACATTCTAATTAGAGAAATGATTGAGACTCCACCCCTACAAAACCTCACACATCTTAACCACTTATGATGTAAACCCCACATATACATGAGTGGCCCCCACACATACATGGAGGGTCAGAATCACTTTCGGGTGTGCGCGTCTTCTCTAAAGGGGTCCCAAACATTTTCCTTCTAATTAATGTCACCCTTCTAAATCTGATAATAAACTTTAATGAAAAAGAAAGAGGAACAAATAGGGACCTCTTTTCTTGCAACTAAAGAATAGTGGCCAAATTGATTGCTGAGGAACTTCAGAAAAATAACAGAAATGAAAATTTAAAATTTGGGATTAATGCAAACAACAACATTCCACTCAATTTAGTCCAGAAAATTTTAAATTATAAACTTCATTTATTTTCTTTGAGCCAATTTTCTCAACAACCAAACCAACAAAACTATTAATGAAATGGAAAGTTGAAATTATGAATAAATAAATGCAACAATGAGAGAGAGAGAGAGAGAGAGAGAGAGAGAGAGAGAGAGAATACCAGACGTTGAGAGTTCTGATCAGGCAGATATACTTTAAAGAACTCGTCAAAGTAAGAGGCCTTTCGATCACTATCACGTTCCGCCATTTTTTCACTTCTAAATAGCACAAACCCTAATGAGCAGAGAAAAAGGATACGGAGCTTCAAAGACGCTTTAACCAACTTAAATCAATGGCAGCATTGCGATTTCGAAGTTACCTCAAGGCGCCGGAGAGATTTCCGGCCGGTGAGAGTAGGTGGACAGCTGGCAAAACGGCAGAGAGAGAAGAACAGAGTGCCGATATTGTTTTTGTGTGTCTACGAAAAATACAGAAAAAGGTAAATTACAAACACACATTAACCAACTTCAAAGACGCTTTAACCAACTTCAATCAATGGGAGCATTGCGATTTCGAAGTTACCTCAAGGCGCCGGAGAGATTTCCGGCCGGTGAGAGTAGGTGGACAGCTGGCAAAACGGCAGAGAGAGAAGAACAGAGTGCCGATTGATTGTTTTTGTGTGTCTACGAAAAATACAGAAAAAAGGTAAATTACAAACCCACATTTTCTTAGAGTTCGCTTGGCTCTTTGAGGCCTTGTTTGGCATAACCTATATAATTTATTTTTTTATTTTTTTATTTTTTTTATCATATCACTTCTTCATTTTTCTATATTTCTTTTCGTAAAAAGGCAAAAAGTGTACTTTTTTAGAACATCTCAAACCAACCCTTAATTTATTGGCTTATATAAGTTGGGTTTGGATTTTAATTTATTGGCTGAGTTGGGTTTGAATTGAGTTTGATGTGATGTATTAGAGAGGTGATATAATTTAAATAAGATAATGTGACTTAAATAAAATAGTGACTTTTTAACTTTTTATATTATTTAGTAAATATTAAACTTGACCTTAAATTATAAATTATTTAAATTATATTATATTATGACCTTTAAAATTTATAATTTTATAATAAATAGATCCTTTTAGAGCATCTCCAACGGTGCATCAAACTTTTCACCAAATCTGAGTAAAAAAATCACTCTTTCTCTAATTTGATACCACTCGCTCCAACGGTGAGCATCAAAATGGAAAGGGGCGACCGGTTGGTCGACCCATAGGCCATTATTTTTTTTTTCTGTTCTTTTCTGTGACAGAGGAGGAAGAAGATAGGGTTCTTTTCTATCATTTTCCCACTGTCTCACAGCAACCATGGGACAAATAACGAGGGTACCTTTAATTTCAGGCAATCCAGGGATGAAGAGGGTGAAGGTGATTGTCCAATGGGAAAATGCTTCAAATTGAGACAGATGCTTCAAATGCTTCAAATGCTTCAAATTGAGTGTCCAATGGGGTGAAGGTGAGTGTCCAAGGAGGGTACCTTTAATTGCTTCAAAGCCCATGCCAACCATTCCTTCTGCTGCCTGGTTTATCTGAATGTTTATTTCTTTTCTTTGGTGGTCGCCCGGTTGGGTGGTTGGCCGATTCACGGCCAATCGCAGTAGGCAAAAAATATATATATATATTTTTTTTTTGAACTGTTTGAACTGTTTGAACCCATGAATTTCACAGAGAACCGGGTGACCGGTTGGTCAACCGGCCGGGCAACCACCCGGTTGCCCGGTGTACCACTTTCAAACAGTGATTTCACCAAATCTGTGTCTCGTTCTCAGTTTGATAATTTTTTTGCTGAAATCTCATTTTGATATCAATCTGATGAAACGGTTGGAGCATGAAAAAGGGACTTTTTCATCAAAATTTAAATTTGGTGCTGGGTTTGGTTCACCGTTGGAGATGGTCTTATTAATCAATTATTAAGTTAATTAATAATTTTTAATGGTATTAAAATTTTATTTCAATTAATAATTTATATAATTTTATTATTGTACAAATGAATAATTAAAAATTTTATTTTTTTAATTAATTTTATTAAATAAAAAATTCTAAATTGTAAAAAATAATTTATATTTTAAATAAATTTAAAAGGTGTATTTAAAAAAAAAAAATAAGAGACGTCAGATCTGTGAATGAGATCACCACTTCACATGCATTCGCAGTGGTTGCGTGTTCGAGTTCTATGAAGTAGTACCACTCACCCAAAAAATAAAAAATAAAAATTCACTTTCTCAAAAAGTTTTGTATTCGGTACACAATCTTTCCATTAATCATAAATATATATTTTTTTAATATTTTTAAATATTTAATATCATAATTCATATTTTATTACTTTTTACTAATCATAATAATAAAAAAATATCATATTAATATAACTTATGCAAAAATCGCTGACACTTTCTATATATTCAAGGACAATTGGAAAAGTGGTCAAACTCTGGATTCAAATCGTAATTTCAACGATTCGGATCATATTCACCTTAAAAATAATTTTTTATTTTTGTGTATTTGTTTTTTGTCTAAAAAATTAATATATAAAAAAATATATATCTTTTAAATATATCTAATAGTATTTAGTTAAAATACAATTTGTGTGTACAATTTGTCTATTTTATTAATGAATTATCAAATTAATTAACAGTTTTTAATAATTATAAATTTATTTCAATTGATAATTTAAGTAATTTTATTATTTTATATAAGAGCAATTTTTTTATTAATAATAATTTCTATTAAAGTAATGAAACTAAACGACACTTTAAGGAGATCAATCCAACAAAAAGTTTATACCAAAATAAGGAAAATTCTAGGCTGTGTTTGGTTGTTAATTCAAAACATGATTCTACATATGAATTCCCGCTTCATGTTTGGATAGGACGTTCAAAAGTTGATTCCGCGTGTTAATTCAAATTACACTTTGAAAATCTGTTTGGCAGCTTGTATCTCCACTTTCAACATTTTTGAAAAACTTCCATGTCATTCTCCTCCATCGTCTCTATTTCATGTGAACCTCATCTCTGTATCAAACATCAGTACTTCAGATTCGGATTTATCACGAGTAGCTTCTCTGTATCAAACATCAGTTTCAACATTTCTGCCTTCTGCCTTCTTCCTCATATTTCAGAAAAGCTGAATTGGTGTGAGATGGATGACTGGCCGGATGACCACCTGGTAGTCCACCCGGTAGTCCCTTTTCGACTTCCTGGGTTCTATCTGAAGGTTCCACTGAAGGTTCATACGGTTCAGCTTGGTTTTTATTTTTATTTTTTACGTTATGATTTCTATTTTAAAATATTAAACTTAGTGTATTTATGTTAATTTTTATTAATATGTATTCTCAAAAGTTATTGACTTTAACAAAATTTTAGAGAAAAATAAAAAACGTATTGTAGAAGATGTTTATACAGACGTAAAAAATGAATTGATAGAAAATTTAATTGACACAAAATAATTGACATAGATTTATTTTAAAATGAAAAAAAAAAATTTGAAAAAAAAATTATTCAAAAAAATTTACTGAAAAAAATTAATTGAAAAAAAAAATCAATTTTTAATTTCAGTATTTTAAAAATAGTTTGGTTATTACTGTTGATTAAAAAAACGGATATCGATATATGAGTTGTGTGGTTAATTATAAATTATTGGTTGAATTAAGTTTTGAAAATTATTTTCAAAATACATCACCAAACAAATTTTCACCTTTCACATGTCACATCAAACTTTCAAAACTTAATTCAAAATACATCTTCAAAACACAATTCAACACTCTATTTAAAAACCATAACCAAACAAATTTTCTACACTCAAATCATAATTCTACAACTCACAAACTCAAAATACAACTCATACTCTCAAATCACATTTACAAAACACAACCAAACGCAGGCCTAGTTTTTTTTTTTTTTTTTTTTTTTTTTTTTTTTTTTTTGAGAACTAAAGCAGCATAGAGATTGCATTAATTATCAAAAGCAATTCTTACAGAAGTTGCAAGAGAATAAGCAGAGTGTACCTCGGCTCTGTCTACTTTTTCTGTGACAACATGTACAAATTTTTTAGAGCATAACAAAATATCACTCAAAAGAGAGTGAAGCTGCCAATCACTATCTTGATTAGAGGTATGCAGAAGTTGCACCAAAACCAGGTAATCGGTTTGCAAGATGAGACACTGGATACCTTGCTGGGATGCCCAACGCATTGCATGGAGAACCGAAACAGCCTCTGCTTGTTGAGGAGAGAGCATAGGAGGCCCCAAAATGGCTTCATGCTTGACAATGTGGTTATCGGCATCCAGCCAAACCCATGCCAACCCAGTTCTGTCCGTAACCGAGATCCAAGACCCATCGACAACAATCTGTTGTTGCGAAAAATCTGCAAGGGAAAATGCAGCATTCTGAGTCCAAAGAGTCCATGTGCAAGTTGTTGGAGTCCGGTAAAGGTGAAAATAGTTGCTGGAAATGCTCCACAAAAGCCCGTTGAATGTCCTGCGGATGAGTCAGCACAGTCCCATCTTTGTCCTGAATACACGAGATACGGTTTCGACTCTGCCTCCAGGAGGAGGCCATTCGATGAAAATTTTTTGTATTGCAGTCTCCCAAATGCAACCATTGTTGTTTAGAACGTTGAGCCCAATATAATTCCTGCTTTTGTAACAAAAAATCCAATTGAAGTAGCAAATCCATCTCAAAGGAATAAGAGCCCGAATATTGTAACGATCCTTGAACTTGCTGTAAGCGAGCTTAGATGTCTTCAATTTGACTCTTCATGCTTCAGAAAGACAACGCATTCCAGTTTTTGAGATGTTGAAAGAGTATAGTTTGATGACGAACACATGAGTTAGCACCTTGAATGGGCATCTTCCAAACTTTTTGTAAAATTTCCTGAGTTGTAGGATCTGTCAACCACACGGCCTCAAATCTGTCCCATTTTTTTCCGCAGAGTTCCATTCGACTAGAATCAAGAAGCAACGGACTATGATCGGATCTTTGAATAGGCAAAGTCACCAACGAAAAGGAAGTGAATTTTGTTACCCAACTGGAGGAAGCCAAAACCCGATCGAGACGCTCATAAACCATATCAGATTGCCGTCGGTTATTGCACCAAGTATACCACACCCCTTGAGAGGGGAGATCAACCAAACGATTGCGAAAGATTAAGTCATTAAAGGCCGAAGCTCCTGGAATAGTGCGGCGATGAGAGCTTATTTTTTCTGACCACCCACGGATTTGATTGAGGTCCCCCATGATAATAAAAGGCTCTTGAAGGTGATGAATACGAGCTTCTATGAGACTCCATACATGGCCCCTATCAAGAACCAAAGGTGAGCCATACATGAAAATAATAAACTATTTTCCATGCACTGAGTCAAGAACTTGTAACAAAATAAAATTCGAATCCCACTTGCAAATGTCAACTAGAGAACCATCCCGCCACCCAACCCATAAACCCCGGATCTGCCCGAGCTATCCACTCCACAATTATACTTGAAACCCAAAGAATACCTAATTTGATTAACATGTTGAACCGAGCGTTTGGTTTCCATCAAAAAACAAATATCTAGCTTGTACTGCTGGGTCAAATTGTGAGCTGCTTGAACTGTCAGGGGATGACCGAGGCCCCTGCAGTTCTAGCTGAAAAGTTTCATGGCGAACAAGGAGGTTGTTGTGGGACAACCTCCTGCGAAACCCACTGATTAGAGACCCGAGTTCAATCCAAATCTAAGGCCATAAAACGATGTGTTTGTTGTTGGACTCGATCAAAATCCAGATGGAATCTGGACTGGAGACTCTCATAACAAGACCCTTGGCTGTCCGAGAAACTGGCTCCAGTATCGTAGCCCGACTCCGACGACAATCAGGTTGAAGCAGATAGAACATTGGGAGTTGGAGAGCTACTACGCTGTCGAGAACGCTGCCCCCGACGTGAGTTTGATGAGCTCGTAGCTGCTAGGAGTTTACGCTGTCTAGACCGTAACTTCCGACGCCGACGGAGAGCTGAAAACTTGGTGGACGTATCTCGGATTGCCCACAGAGGTGCATGGCCATGCACTGGAGTCGGCAGAGAAGGCCGAGCTCGCTTCAATTTGCTGAACTGATTTCGCAAAAAATAACCCAACCTGTGAGGATAGCATTTTGAATCAGAAACAATCCCATTCCGATGCATGGCCAACTCGGCAGCACGGCCCTCTCCTGGGCTACGTAACTCATTTATCACAACCAAAGCCTCTGTGTCATAAAATAGTTCATAGCCCGAGTCAACTTCTCGCATCCTTTTCCGTAATGGAGGCCCACCGTCACTTGAAAAATGGGGAGTGAAAGTAGTAGACCCAGGAAGATGAGGTGGACCGTGTAAGTTCAAGTTTATAACAGAGCTGGGTTGCCCAATTTCAAAGATGGCTGAGCCCATTTGCGGTACCTGGCTTGGGCTGGGGAGCAAGAAAGCCCGAGTGAGCATTGGGGCCTCACCCATAGGGATATTCAATCGTGGGCCAGGCCCAGTAATTTGAAGTGCTCGAAGGACCTCGTCCGTGGAGTCAGCGATGGTAATCCTGTCAAAGCCATTAATAGAACTATCATCCTAAGAAGGTGGTTGAGGTAGAGAAGTTGTCAACTCGCCGACTTCGGCTAACACCAACTGTCCTGGTCTGATTCTCATTGATGAGAGACTATGAAGCACGAATGCAGTGCAGTGCGAATGCAGACGAATGCGTCGATCTGACAAAATTTCAAAAAAGTAGGGTAATGCACGGCTTGCACGACGCCAATAAATATATATTTTTTATTATATATGATAAAAATTATAATTTATAAAATTTATTATATATATTATATATGATCAATTATATTATATATTATACATGATTAATTACATTATATATAAAAATTTATTATATTATTATATATTATATGTATCACCAATTATATTATATATCTTATATTATTATATCTTATATTATATATATTATATATCTTATATTATATTATATATATTATATTATATATCTTATATTAGATATTTGTTTTTGACAGGGAAGTCAAAGACGAAGAGGCGAGGCGAGATGAGAGACGGAGCAAAGGCGATCAAGGGAGGAAGAGAGAGAACAAGAGAACAGAGGCGATCGAGAGACGGAGAGAGAGAGAAAGGAGAGAGACGAAGACGATCGATCAACAGTGAGCAGAAGATCGGTCAAAGAAAGAGACGTGATCGATCGATCGAAGAGAAAACCCTAGACGATTGATCTACACTATCAGGTTCGATCTCTTCCATCTCTTCTGTCTCTCTCTCGATTCCCTTTATAGATGTGTTTATGGTATGTTTAAAGCACGATTTTATCTCTCTCTCTCTCTATGTATACATGTAATTTTTGACCATTTTTTGCCCCGGAAGGTACCCATGGCGTACCCCCTCTGTAACCCCCCGTACCCATGCCGTACCCAAATATACCAGACGTACCTGTCACGACCCAACCCGGCCCTATGGGTTTAGCATCAGAATCGCCAAGAATCCAAGATTGAAGGCCTCTGAACGATGTCTGATCACCAATCGTAGTACGAACTGGCGGAAGCCAAATCAGTAAGTAACTAGTGTCCATTGAGCTGTGAAAATCTGTATGCCAAAAACATTTTTATGCATTCTACATTCCAAACCAGTACAGTCTATACAATCATTTACAGACATACAAGACGGGACTCAATCCTCGATAACAAAGACAGATCAAACAGTCTATACAAAAGATACAATACTGAGGGAGACAGTGGAAACAAAACACCCCAAGCCATGGCATGGCGTCTCGGAACCTCACGATGAGGCACATAGGTGGCTTGACAAAGCTGGGGACCAATCCCACGCTCTAGCTTCGTGCGGCGGTGAGCACCTACATATATATATAAGCGGTGAGCTAAAGCCCGGTGAATAACATAACGTGTAAAGAGGTTATGAATGAATGTCCTACGAATGAAATCAATTCATTATACGGTATTTCAATCTTTCAAGATTTGGTCCAATCAATATTTCAATCAATCACCATATGTGGTACATCCATTAGCCTATAAACAAGAGGGTCCAAAAGGACCGCCTTTGCAGACCCAACAATAATGATGGCTATCAATCAAGATGGTTCCACAAGGAAACCGACAGAGCTCAGAATAACAATGCGATGGGTGCTAAGGATGCCACAATACATTCAAATACAGACATACATTCATTCAATAAACAATATCGGTTCAATAAGCTTCGATTCAATATTCAAAATGAAACCATTTGAACATATCTTTACACAACTGTTACTCACATTGATTGGGCTATCAAGAATAGAGCGTCCCCGAGAGTCAACCCTAAATACCAATCAATAGAACACACACTAAGTTTACAGGTTGGAAAGGATGATAATTAAATCCCTAAATTCCCTCGGTGTGGTTCTATGTCTAAATCCTCATTAAGATGCTTTAAACTAGGCCTAAGAATGCCTAGGATGCGATGAGGATGCAAAAATACAGTTGGAAGGCACTTTTCAAAAGTTCTTTGAAGCAGGGTCTCGCTTCGGCGAGCCTTCCTTCGCCGGCGAGGTTGCAAAATCAAAGGCTTCGCACGAGCAAACAATCCTTCGCTCGAGCGGTCTGATGAAACAGTAAAAATACTGGATGCTCAATTTTTACGCTCGATGCTCGCTCGAGCGAGCTTCCAAAATCAAAGGGTTCGCTCGAGCGAGCCTTCCTTCGCCGGCGATGCGATGAAACAGTAAAAAATCTTGGATGTTCGATTTTACGCTCAAGCCACCAATCCTTCGCTCGGCGGGGCTCGAGGAAAACGTTGGTCGCCGGCGAGAATCGCCGCTCGGCGAAGAAGCCAAATCTGGAATTTCAGTTGCCTTCCAACTCAAACCAAGCATTCTCAACTCAATTCTCGACCTCTTGGGCTCAAATTCGGAGAATACATCCCAAAACAATGTATAACAAGTTTCAAAAGCCAATTTATGAATTCAAGCCCCAAAGGTGAGTCAATTAAATCCATTTTCAAACCCATTTTCAAGAATAATTTCAAACATGCAATGCATGAGTTTTAAATCAAATTCAAGCTTCAATTCTTGCTCCAAAGAGCTCCATAGTTGGCAAATGAAATGAAATCATGGACTTAATATGAATATGAGCTTGCATGCACCAATTGACCATGAATTCAACCTCAAGAACCAACAATTTCAACATGCATGCAACAATTCTAACATAATCCAACCTCTTAGCACTCTAACTCAACAATTGACATGAATGATGCAAAATGAGGCTCAAGACAACAAGAAGACAATGAATTTCCTTACCTAGAGTGTTGGTTTCAAGTCTATCAAGCTTAATTTAGCCAATTACACTTCAATTCTTCTCAATTTCCTAGCATGCAAGATGAATTTCTCCAATCTCCTACTCTCTCTCTCTAATTTCGGTGGAAGCAAGCAAAATGGCTGAGGAAGAGTTTTCTCTAAGTGTATAAGGTGTATAAAGCTCAATATCATTGAATAAACAAAGCTCCACTCACCATGGCAATTTGGTAAATAGACTAACACTTGCACTTAGCTCAATTTTAATCTAGTTTAATCAATTTAATCATACTTAGTCACATTTTAGATAAACATACCATTAAATCACAAATATTCTACTGATTCTAAAACATCAAACGGTTTCCAATTCGGCCGCCGATGAGGCCTTCAATTAGCAGTTTAAATATACGAATTCAAACAGATAATAAATCAATTAAACAGATAGAAATGCAATTCAATAGGTTAACTTATTCAATTTCGTTTTCAGTTTCATTCAGTCTGTTCAGTAGTTCATCCAGTTCACTTATCAGTCATTATCAGTTCAGTTTAGCGATGTCGATATATAATTCATTGGTTATCTGATGTCGATGCGAGGTTATTCTGATCTCCCTCCTTATAAGGAGTTTAGTCCTCTAAACTCGAGTTACCTTCAGTCTGGAAGAAAACAGGGTTCAGCGGGAACAAATCCGGATATCGCCTAGCCATGTCATCTTCCCTTTCCCAAGTGGCATACACACCACCATGGTTACGCGATCAACTTTCACTAGCGGAATCTCTTTGTTTCTCGGTTTCTTGATCCGTCGGTTTACAATCAGATAGGCCATTCCTCGTAAGTGTAGTCATCACTAAGCACTATCCGAGTAGGCTCAATCACATAAACGGATCCGAAGATAGTCTCTCAACATCGAAATGTGGAAGGCGTTATGCATATGCTCCATTTCGGGAGGAAGTGCAACTTGATACGCCACCGGATTGATTTTCTCAATAATCGATCGGTCCGACATATCTCGGTGCTAACTTGCCTTTGACTCCAAAGCGTCGGCCTTTCATTGGTGTCACTTTCACAAACACGTGATCACCCACTTCATATTCTCTATCCGTCTTGACATCTGCATAACTTTTCTATCTACTGCGTGCGTTTTCGGTCTCTCAGTATCAATTTCACTTTCTCGGTCGTTTATACACAATCTCGCCCAAGCAACGGCCCATCTCCAACTTCGCCCAAAGATTGGAGATCTACACTTTCGCCATACAATGCCTCGAAAGGCGCCATTCCGATACTCGAATGGTAGTATTGTTGTTGTAAGCGGCAAATGACTTTCCCAATTTCACGAAAATCAAGGACACACATTCTCGAGGTCCTCTAGAGTGCGGATGGTCCTTCGACCGCCATCCGCGAGGATGATAGGCACTACTCACCTCAATTCAAGACCAATGCGATCAGAGGCTCGCTAGAACCTCGATGTAAACTTCGAATCCCTGTCAGAAACAATAGCTACAGGCACTCCATGCAATCTCACAATTTCGTCAATATAGATAACAGCCAATTTGTCCGCATTATAGATTGTCTTGACAGGTAAGAAGTGTGCAGATTTAGTCAGTCTATCAACAATAACCCAAATAGAGTCCATACCTTTCCTGGAGCGCGGTAATCCGACGATAAAATCTATCGTGATATGCTCCCATTTCCACTCTGGTATGGGTAAGGGTTGCAGTAATCCGGCAGGTCGTTGATGTTCAGCTTTGACTTGTTGGCAGTGAAGGCATTTGGACACAAAGTCGGCAATTTCCTTCTTCATTCCTGGCCACCAGAAATTCTGTTTCAGATCTTGATACATTTTCGTATTCCCTGGGTGAATAGAAAACTTCGAACTGTGGCCTTCTTGTAAAACTCTCCTTTTCAATTCAGTGTCATTCGGTACACACAGTCTGTCTTGAAATTTCAAAACATTGTTCTCAAATTTGAACCCCGGTCTCGGTTTTGAATCCCTTTCTTCAATAACCTTTTTCAAGAAATCATCTAGTTGTTGTTTTTCTTTAATTTCCTCAATCAATGCTGGTTGAGTAGAAATAGCAGCTAAGGTTCCACCTTGTTCTTTCAAAACAATTTCAATTCCAGACTTTTCCAGATCAAGAAGCAACTCTTTACATCGATCAACAAACAGGCTAAGTTCCCAATCGATTTTCGCTCAATGCATCGGCAGCGGTGTTGGCTTTTCGGATGGTACAAAATCAGAGGTCATAATCTTTTATCGATTAAAGCCATCTCCATTGTCTCATATTCAGTTCTTTTCGAGTGAAAAAAGTACTTGAGCTCTTGTGGTCGATACACTTCACAGTTACTCCATACAAATAGTGACGCCAAATTTTGATTGCAAAAACTCTATGCAAGTTCTAAGTCATGGGTGGTAGTTCTTTTCGTGTGGTCTCAACTGTCGGGAAGCATAAGCAATAACTCTCCCATTCTGCATTAAAACACACCCCAAACCCTTATGAGAAGCATCACTAAAAACAGTATAACCATCCGTACCTGAAGGTAGAGTCAAAATCGGTGTAGTCACAAGTCTGGTTTCGGTTCTTGAAATCTTGATTCCTCCGTCGATCGATCAAATGATATCCCTTTCTGTGTCAATGAGTCGATTGGTAAGGCAATCTTAGAAATCTTTGACAAACCTTACGTAGTATCCACCAATCCCAAAAAGCTTGGACTTGATTACATTGGTTGGTCTAGGCGATTCACTACGGCTTCAATTTCTGCGGATCAACGAAATTCCATCTTTGCTAACAACATGCCCCAAAAACATCACATGATCAAGCCAAAATTCACATTTAGACAATTTAGCATCGGTTTCATTCTCTTAAGGTTTGCGGGGCAAGTCTCGAGATGGTGTTCATGTTCTTCTCTGGTCTTAGAATAGATCAAGATGTCATCAATAAATACCACAATAAAATCATCAAGGTATGGTTTAAAAATTACATTCATGAGGTCCATAAATGCGGCAGGGGCATTCGTAACTCCGAACGGCATAACTAAAAATTCAAAGTGGCCATACCTCGTTCTGAAAGCAGTTTTATCAATGTCTTCCGGTTTAACTTTCAGTTGATGATACCCCGATCTAAGATCAATCTTGGAAAACACTTGTGCACCCTGTAACTGGTCAAATAAATCATCAATACGCGGTAATGGATATTTATTCTTTACAGTTACCTTGTTCAGTTCACGATAATCAATGCACAGTCTCAGTGAGCCGTCTTTCTTTTTCACAAACAAAACAGGTGCACCCCACGGTGAAGTACTGGGTCTGATAAACTTCTTGTCTAATAGTTCCTGCAATTGTACCTTCAATTCTTTCAGTTCAGTTGGAGCCATTCTATAGGGGGCTTTAGATGTCGGCTGGGTACCCAGAACCACATCCACAATAAATTCAATTTCCCTGTCAATCAAATCCCCTGGCAATTCATCTGGAAATACATCTGGGAATTCTCTGACTATAGGAATACAATTCACATCAGTTTTAACATTATCATTAGCAAGTACAGTCAATACAGAACACAGATATCCTTTACACCCATTTCTAATCAATTTGACAGCCTTTACAGAAGAAATCAGATATGGAGGAGGTACTACTCCACTCCCATTAAACACAAATTCAGGCAAACCCGGTGGACGAAAAACTACTTGTTTTGTTACACAGTCTATAGTGGCATGGTATTTTTGTAGCCAATCCATCCCCAATATTACATCAAAATGATCTATGTTCAATGGTAGTAAATCAATAAACAGATGCATATCCCCAACGATAATCTCACAAGCAGGATACATATATGCACATGTCATGGATCCCCCAACAGGTGATGATACAGCTAGCAAATAGTTCATGGGTTCTAAGGGTCTATTCAATTTACGCGAAAAAGCATGCGACACATAAGAATGTGTAGACCCCGAATCAATCAATACATAAGCATTTTGAGCACAGATAGAGAGGATACCTGACACAACAGTCTCAGTGTTTTGCACATCTCCCGGTACTAGGGCAAACACTCGGCCCTGCCTCACAGGCTCTTTCCCGGTAGCTTTGGGGTTCGGTTTTGGTGCTACATTTGATGCTGCTGCGCCAAGGCGGCTTTATTATCGCTTGGGGAGGGGCGATCTTTAATTACGTGGCCCACCTTGCCACACACAAACAAGCTCGAGACGATAGCAAACCCCTTTATGCTTGTTGCCACATACGGAGGCGGTGGAGTAAACCCACTCCTTGGTGGGGCTAGTCGTCGACCCGTATTACATTTCTTGTTTCTTTGGGTTATACGCCTTTCTTAAATTTAAAACCACGCTTTTCCTTGCCACTCACTTGTCGGTGTTTGATTGTTTCACTCTTGCAATATTTGTCTCGGCCATCAATGCCCTACGAGAACACCTACATAAGTTGGCATTTTCAAAACATTTATTCGATCCTGTATAGCAACACTAAGGCCGCCTTCAAACCTCCTGGCCTTCTTATAATCGGTATCCACCATATGTGGTGCATACCTAGCAAGTTCGGTAAATTGCTTCTCATACTCTGCAACTGACACTTTGCCCTGTCGCAGCTGTTCAAACTCAGTCACTTTTCTATCCCTAATACACTGGGGAAAGTACTTTTCAAAGAAGGACTCCTTGAACTGAGTCCAAGTCACAATAGTATTCGCCTCACGGGTCAACATCCACCACCTTCTTGCTTCTTCCTGAAGGGTGAAGGTTGCTAGCAATACTTTGTTGGCTTGAACGAAACATCTCAAACAACTTCTCAGTCTCGAGAACCCAAGCTTCAGCCTTTAACGGTTCTAAGCCTCCTTGAAAGGACGGCGGTTTCATCTTGCTGAACTTATGGGTCAGTGCAATAATGTCCACCTCATTAGCATTCACATTCTGTACATTTTGTTCCGGTTGCCGAGGAGGAGGAGGTGAAACATTGTTTCGTTGTTGTTCGAGTCTTTCAATTATCGGTCCATCATTTGTTCAAGTCTGGCCATTCTGGCCTCGGAGGATGATGCTTCAGTTTCATTTGCATTATCCATTTCACTATAGCAGTTATAACAGTTATCATTATAAACAGTTGTACAATTAAACAGTTTAACACTTTAACATATAATCAGTCAGTCATAAGCACACACTTTTCAAATTTATGAGATGCCCTATTTACTTTTCTAGGACACCCTATAGCTCGTTTGGACACGTGTGTGCGGTATAACTCGTGGTTAAGTATCGCTCTGATACCACTCTGTCACGACCCAAACCCGGCCCTATGGGTTTAGCACCGTAACTGGCCAGTAATCCAAGATTACCGAAGGCCTACTGAAACGATATCTGATCAATCGAGTCTGGCGGAAGCCAAATCAGTAAGTAACTAGTGTCCATTGAGCTGTGAAAATCTGTATGCCAAAAACATTTTTATGCATTCTACATTCCAAACCAGTACAGTCTATACAATCATTTACAGACATACAGTACGGGGACTCAATCCCTCGATAACAGTACAGTAAGCAGTCTATATAAAAGGTACAATACAGTAGGGAGACAGGTGGGGGAAACAAAAACACCCCAAGCCATGGCATGGCGTCTCGGAACCTCGCGGTGAGGCACATAGGCTGGCTTGACAAAACTGGGGACCAATCCCACGCTCTAGCTTGGTCCGGCGGTGAGCACCTACATATATATATAAGCGGTGAGCTAAAGCCCGGTGAATAACATAACGTGTAAAGAGGTTATGAATGAATGTCCTTACGATAATGAAATCAATTCATTATACGGATTTCAATCTTTCGATATTCACCAATCAATATTTCAATCAATCGGTCATATGTGGTACATCCATTAGCCTATAAGCAAGAGGGTCCAAAAGGACCGCCTTTGAACCCAACAATAATGATGGCTATCAATCGGTATGGTTCCACAAGGAAACCGACAGAGCTCAGAATACGATCAATAACAATGGGTGCTAAGGATGCCTGTACTGATTCGAAATACAGGACATACATTCATTCAATAAACAATATCAGTTCAATAAACAGTTCGATTCAATATTCAAAATGAAACCATTTGAACATATCTTTACACAATCTGTTACTCACAGTGATTGGGCTATCAGTAGCTAGAGCGCCCCTAAGTCAACTAAGCGGTCAATCAATAGAACACACACTAAGTTTAGTTGGAAAGGATGATAATTAAATCCTAAATTCCTCGGTGTGGTTCTATGTCTAAATCCTCATTAAGATGCTTTAAACTAGGCCTAAGAATGCCTAGGATGCGATGAGGATGCAAAAATACGATTGGAAGGCACTTTTCAAAAGTTAAAACTTGGCAGGGTCTCGCCGGCGAGCCTTCCTTCGCTCGAGCGAGGTTGCAAAATCAAAGGCTTCGCTCGAGCAAACAATTCTTCGCCGGCGATTCGATGAAACAAGAAAATCTTGGATGCTCAATTTTACGCTCGATGCTCGCCGGCGAGCTAAAATCAAAGGGTTCGCCGGCGAGCCTTCCTTCGCCGCTTCGGCGGTCGATGAAACAAAGAAATCTTGGATGTTCGATTTTTACGCTCGAGCCACCAATCCTTCGCTCGAGCGGGGCTCAGAGGAAAACGTTGGTCGCTCGGGCGAGGGATCCTTCGCTCGGGCGAAGAAGCCATCTGGAATTTCAGTTGCCTTCCTACCACAAACCAAGCATTCTCAACTCAATTCTCGACCTCTTGGGCTCAAATTCTGGAGAATACATCCCAAAACAATGTATAACAAGTTTCAAAAGCCAATTTATGAATTCAAGCCCCAAAGGTGAGTCAATTAAATCCATTTTCAAACCCATTTTCAAGAATAATTTCAAACATGCAATGCATGAGTTTTAAATCAAATTCAAGCTTCAATTCTTGCTCCAAAGAGCTCCATAGTTGGCAAATGAAATGAAATCATGGACTTAATATGAATATGAGCTTGCATGCACCAATTGACCATGAATTCAACCTCAAGAACCAACAATTTCAACATGCATGCAACAATTCTAACATAATCCAACCTCTTAGCACTCTAACTCAACAATTGACATGAATGATGCAAAATGAGGCTCAAGACAACAAGAAGACAATGAATTTCCTTACCTAGAGTGTTGGTTTCAAGTCTATCAAGCTTAATTTAGCCAATTACACTTCAATTCTTCTCAATTTCCTAGCATGCAAGATGAATTTCTCCAATCTCCTACTCTCTCTCTCTAATTTCGGTGGAAGCAAGCAAAATGGCTGAGGAAGAGTTTTCTCTAAGTGTATAAGGTGTATAAAGCTCAATATCATTGAATAAACAAAGCTCCACTCACCATGGCAATTTGGTAAATAGACTAACACTTGCACTTAGCTCAATTTTAATCTAGTTTAATCAATTTAATCATACTTAGTCACATTTTAGATAAACATACCATTAAATCACAAATATTCTACTGATTCTAAAACATCAAACGGTTTCCAATTCGGCCGCCGATAAGGCCTTCAATTAGCAGTTTAAACATACGAATTCAAACAGATAATAAATCAATTAAACAGATAGAAATGCAATTCAATAGGTTAACTTATTCAATTTCGTTTTCAGTTTCATTCAGTCTGTTCAGTAGTTCATCCAGTTCACTTATCAGTCATTATCGATTCGGTTTAGCGATGTCGATATATAATTCGGTGGTTATCTGATGTCGAGACGAGGTTATTCTGATGCAGACCACTTTGGCGTACCGTGCAGCGTGCGGCCGTCTGCAGACTGCGTACCCATACCAGGTACATACCCGGTACTCGTACGACAACATTTTAGGCGTACCGGTGCTTCATAGATGAGAGATGACCCTCCCATTGATTCCACATTATCTTTAACTCACCTACCGAATCCACCGGAATTTGACCCAACCCCAAAAGTACATCGGAATCGGCTGAACGGAATTCTGCAGGAGGAATGGGTTGGAGATCGCCGTCGCTCGTTGGTGCTGGCAACATTGGTTCGCTACCTTCAGGCGTGCCTTGGCGTTACCCATCATCCCAATCTTGCTCCCACATGGCAGCAAAATCATCATTCGAAGTAACCGTTTGGTTAATAGTGGATGGTCCTACTTCTTCAGGAATCTCCATATGGGAACTAGAGGCAGTTTGAAAAATACGCGTAGTGTGACAGTCCGACCGATGGGCATTAGCACGAATGCTAGCAGAGTACATCGGGTGCGGTTCTTGAGTCATGACGGGGGAATGAAATTGCCTACCCATATCTCGGAAATGGTCATCGAGAAACCGTTGAGCCTCTGCGAACGATAGAGAACATGTTGCAATCGCATGGCCTATGCGACCACAATTCCGACAGACCTTGCACATCCTTTCATAACAACAACGAACCCAATGTTGGTGCCCATCACGAAGCTTGAGGAAGAAGCCACTGCTCAAAGGCTTGTCAAGAAAAACCCATACACGGATACGAAGAAAGCGAACATTGCAAGGCATTAGAGAGTCCATATCTACTTTAACCACGTCGCCAACCGCTCGTCCGAGACTGAACCCAGCTTCTTCCGTGAAACATTCCAACGGTAACCCATGGAGTTGAACCCAAATCATCATTTTATCAAAAATCAACTGATCAAGACGCAAAATTCATATTGTGAAACATAATTTCGTCATAAGAATTTGACAATAGAATAGGTCTATGATAAATATATTGGCTACATCTACACAGAGGATAAACAACAATTACACTAAAACAAAAACAGTAAAAACATAAAAACCAACAAATCCAACACAAAAACCAACAAATCCAAAACGCCTAAGTAGAGGTGGCGGTGGATCTAGTGGCCAGAGGACGTAGAGAAAGGGTGGAACCAAATCTGGAGAGGTTGAAAGTGTGGAGACGTGATGTTACAATCTAGATTTTTTAATTATTCTGTAGAATTTATATTAATATTATTTAATCTCAGTTCGGAAAATATATAATTTATTATATATTATTATGCGTAATTTTATAATTATTAAAAAATTTAAGGGTCAAAATATAAATAATAATAATAATATAGATAATATAAATAATAATAATAAGTGTGGTACTAAACTAAATAATTAATTTTTCATTGGTATATGATAAAGTATAATTTAATTAGAAATTAATTAATTTATATAATTATATTAAAATATTGGGTCAAAAAAGTAATTATCTTAAATATCTATTAAAGATAGGATTGAATCTTTATAATTATTATCGAATCTCGGAGAGAGGGAGAGCCTGGCCACATGTTGGCTAAGTAATGGTCTCACCTCCTTATAAATAGGAGGTGATTCGACTGAAGGAAAGAAGAAAAGAAAGAAAAGAAAAGAAGAAATAAAGGAAAGGAAGAAGGAGAGGAATAAGGAAAGAATAGTAGAAGGTAAAAGGGTCTTTCACAGTTGAAAGAAATGGTGAGATATTAAAGTGAAGGTGAGTTATATTATATCTTGAATCACCAAAATATATTTTATGTATGTTTTGACTTACCATATTTATTTTATACAAGTTATGTTTTATAAACTATTATAAAGTATATAAACATTTCAGTTACGTGGTTTTATTTCTGAACCCTGTTTGCTTAAAAGAAAACTCATGGATATGTCTGTTTATATTTTAAAGAATATTTGACTATAACCTTATATACAATTATGTTTTGTAAGTACCACCACGGGAGTTTTATGCCTTGGGGGACTTAAATAACCATTAGTCTCTGTTTGACCACTTCGTGGTCCTCTGTCTGTCATGGATCCATTGACCTCTGTTCTGTGCGGAGATAAGTGCTACACTATTGTGGGAACCACCTCTAGAATCCGTACGAGCCACCTCTTGAATCCGTACCTTTATTCTGAGTGTAACTTCTGTGACATCTATTCTGTTTTGTTCAATACCGTGGTTATGGTCATTTACTTACATAATTTCTGTATTTCAGTTTCTGTCACTTAAATGATTTGTTTACATAATCTCAGTTTTGCTATTTAAAGGATTATTTGTTCCAACTAAGTTATCCTAAATGTTTTGGCCTAACTAACTATTCATAGTTATTTCGTGTTCCTTATACTCTTGGTATAATATTTCTCATTCTGCCATGTGCTTATAGTTATTTACCAATTTTCAGGAAACAATGTAATTCAGAAATAGTTTTTGGAAAGTCTTAGATGCAGGACTGCGGAATAAACACACACACAGTATTTTTATGATATTTTTATATGTAAATATCGACCTTTTTGGTCAATATATTTTGTAATAAAAATAGAAGCTCCAATGATTATTTTAGTACCCTTACTTAAATATTTCTTCCGCTTGCGTTTATTGATTTGTTTATGAATTAGCTGGAGGTAACCTCAGTTACGGGCCATCACGATACTTAACCCTTGGATACGGGGAGCGGGTTGTGACACGTGAAGGTGGCAAATCTGATAAGTGGTGGCTAATCAAGAGGCTGTGATAGTGGTAGCACCGAAGTGAGGCAGAGAATGATGGAGAAGATAGATTTGGTAAAAGCCACGATGGTGAAGAAGAGAGAACACTTCACAAGAAGGGAGAAAGTTGGAAAGGCAAAACTTCCAAGGTTCTTTGAACAAAAGCAAGGAAAACGAATGAAAAAGAAGGGGTAGAAGAAGGAAAGAGAAGGCCATCGGAAACCCTCTCCCCCACCCTAGCTGCTGCATATAAACCCTAGAAGAAGAAAAGCTTAGAGAGAGAGAGCGTTCCAAATTTCAATGACTTATAGAAGAGTGGTTATTTCTTTAGTTAATTCTATTAAATAAAAATTATGATAAAAAAGTACAGTATGTTTGGTTTCAGTTTCTTGAATTAAATTTTTTGAAAACTGAGTTTCTTATTTTTTGTAATTTTTTGTTTTTAGTAAATATTTTTAAAATTTTAAGCATTTTCTTACTTTTTAGATGCACCTTACTTAGATGTATTTAAAAAATAAAATATTTTGGAAAAAATATTTCAAATAATTAATAAATACACAAAAATACAAAATATACAAAATTTTCAAAATTTTTTTTTTTTGTATTTTTGGTATTTAGTGAATTTTAAAAAAAATTCATGAAAATTATACTTTTTAAGTATATTTATGTTAGGTGTGTCTAAAGATTAAAAAAATTGCTTAAAATATTAAAAAAATTCAGTAAAAATAAAAAAATACGAAAAACAAGAAAGTATAATTTTCTAAAAAGTGTTTTTAGAAAACCTAAACAAAGCAAAGTGATTTGTAATTTTTCAAAGCACAAGGAGGAATGCAATCCGCTTGGTAAATATGTGCTACATAAATATCATTATGGGTAAATTATATTATCCATCTGGTAACATTTATAAGTTAATTTATTATAGTTTTAGATTATAACAATTTCAGTTTATTTGACCTAAATAAGTGAGATCTTCTTAAGTTATAATTCATGATTTTTTTTTATTTTTTTTAATCTTATTTGAAATTTCTAAATAATTATTGACAAAAGAATCCATCTTCTTTTACTTTAATTATAATTTTTTAGTGCATTTTAGATACTTACAGAACAAAATAGCTGGCAACTTGTTTAACCAAAACATGTTCAATTTTTTTTCACCAATTATGAAAAGTTACACCAAACAAATTTTCAACTTATATAAAAACATATAATCATAAACGGTAACTTATTAGTGATACGAAGCAGGGCCCATTATATAACATATACTAAACAGAGGCCATTGACGTCTTTGAGATTTGGAAAAGAAGCAATAATACTTACAAATTTGACATATTACATTTTATAAATTAACTTATTTAGCTTATTTGATTAAAAAAATTGACTAATAGCATGCGGTTACGATTTTAGATTATAATTCCCCCCTGCTCAAAAAAAAAAAAAAAAAAAACAGATATTTTCTTAAGTTATAATTTGTAATTTTGTTTAGCTTATTTAAAATTCTTAAATACGTATGAACAAAAAAGCCGCCATAGCTGTTTTAGATAAGTATTTTTAGCAGCCTCACTAGTTTCTTTGAATTTTAATGCAGATGACCCCTGCAAGTGTCCTTTTTGGCAACTTCACTAGTTTCTTTGAATTTTAATGCAAATGACCATTGCGAGTGTCCATATGAATGCATCATCAAATAAAATGACCAATTGTTATGGGCAAAATATCTCCAAAACAGTTGTTAGATAAATTCTAACAATAATGATGTACAAATATCATCATCTAGAAAGCTGATTGTTATTGTTCAAAAAAAACAAGAAAAAAAAAAGAAGAAAGCTGATTGTTAGAATTATGTACAAATATCTCCATCTACATCCAGAGCTTACAACCATGCCAACAAAAAGTTTCATTAAATAGAAGGGATATAAAACAAAAACAGCTTTACTTCAATATAAGCTCTCTCCAAATAGTTTCTAATTAGCTCTAAAAAACATGGCAACCACAGACACCATTCAATCTAGACATCTGAGAATAGAAACTTTCAGAACAAAATCATTTCTCTCCACCAGTTCAAAGACACAAACATCTCTTGTTTTTAGTGTGTTTTCCCTGCAGAATTTAAGCCAGCCCTGTGAGAGCTTACCTGTGGTTTCTTTAAATCTGATCAATTTCACAGGCCACGACTTATCTGGCTTATCTGAAACGAGAAGTGTAACACTCTGTCTATCCTCTTCCATGTAGCTCTTCAGGAATGTTGCTGGTATGTTCTGCAAAAATAGAAGTTTGTGTTGTGTGTTAACATTGTGAATGGCATTTATAGATAATCATGTTAACAAATTTTGACCAAAATATCAAAAGTCTACCCTAAAGACTAGTAATAGTATTAAGACATGTTATTCATCAAACTTGCATCCATATAGTTGACACATATTTTACCAATTAAGGCACTTCAGCCACAAAATACCAACCCATCAAATGTCAGCCACGAATGTATGTGTAAAGTCATACATTATTCCTTCCCCACAAAAATTTACAGATTGTACTTAACAAACCCCCCCCCCCCCCCCCCCCCCAAAAAAAAAAAAAAAAGAAAAAGAATAGTGCAAATCAGTGTGGAATAATGCCCCCAAAAAAATCCTTCATCCATAAAAAGTTTTTTCCAGAGGAAACATATATTCTTGTATTGCATAACTTACCATAGGAGAGGAAATCCATCCAAACATCTCAAAGTGAAACAGAATGTGTTTGTTAAGTTGCAGCTCTATGAAAATGTAGGGTTCATGACCTTACCATAAGCCCACCATTAATATAAGCAGGCGCCATAACAACTTTGAAGAATGGAAATTTGGACACGAATTTGCTAGCTGTTTCAAGAGCTCTGCCATCCCCTTGAATCACCCTTGGAACTTTAAGACGCAAAGTGCCCTTAGCAATTCCCTCACTACTGGGTTCGCATACTAGCCTTTTAGATTTCCCTGCATTATGTCAGCCATATGATAATTCTTTGTAATTTACATCGCTTTGCTTTGTTGGAACCCAAACTATACATTTAACATATATATATATAAATAAATAAATGTACAAAACGAAACTAATTAAAGAACAACTAGCCTTCGTAATTTTCAGATCTTTTCCTGCCTATTTTTGAATACTTCCGTTTGCAATTATGAATGGGCTCATAACAAGTATGCTCTTCTTCTGACTCTTCTTCAATCTCAACAGATACGGCAGTCTTCTCAAAAGTTGAAGCTTCTTCTTTCATGCATCCATTCTCCCTAAATATTTTGACATGAAACAACGAATGCCCTTTGTATCTAAAAACTAAGAAGTTCCCAAACTCCAAAGAATTATCATTCACAAATCTTTGCCATCCACTCTTGAAATATATGCCATTTTCAGCTTCTTCGATCTCCACATGCCAAAATTTCCCACCAAGATCTTTAAGTATGGCATTATTAGGTATGGGTCCATTCAATTGCTTGACAAAAGCAGGTGGTACACGCTGCAAAATGGAATATTTATCCTTATTCACAACATACAATGAGACAATTAAAAGAAAAAAAATATTTAAGCACCATAACATTCTAATTAATATCACCCTTCTATAGCTAATAATAAACTTTTGTTAATGAAGGGGAAGGAAGAATAAAAGGGACTTCTTTCTATTCCAACCAAAAGAATAGTGGTCAAATTGGTAGCCAGTGAGGAAAAATAACAGAGAATATTTAGATGTTTAAATTTGGGATTAATGCAAACAACTACCCTCCACTCAATTTAGTTTTAAATTACAATCCTCATTTGTTTTCTTTAAGTCAATTTCCTCAACAACCAAACCAAGAAAACTATTACTGAAATGGAAATTTGAAATTACAATGAATAAATGAATGAAGAAGCATTAATCCAGGTGTGAAATAGAAGAACAAAACCGCCGCTTCTGTCGGCACATTGGGCAAAGAGTTACCCAATCTAATACACATAGGCCTTTGTCTAATTCAAGAGCATGCAATTCACAACCAGAAAATAAAAAAATGAAAGACAAAAAGCCAGCAACTTGAAAAGAAATAAAGAACAATGAGAGAGAGAGAGAGAGAGAGAGAGAGAGAGAGAGAGAGAGAGAGAGAGAGAGAGAATACCAGACTTTGGGAGCTCTGATCAGGAAGATATACTTTAAAGAACTCATAAAAGTAAGAGGCCTTTCGACCACTATGACGTTTCGCCATTTTCTTGTGTCTTTCTTTATTTCGTCTCCCAATAGCACAAACCCTAATGAGCAGCAGAGAAGGGAACGGTTAACCCAAACAAATCACACTGAAGGATTAAAAATATATATAAGCTACCTCAAGACACCGGGTGGATTTCCAGCGATGGAGACCGGTCAGTGTAGCTGGACGCCTGGCTGCCCAGAGAGAAGAAGAATAAAGATCTCAGGAGATGTCGACAGTTTCAGTCTTACCAAAATACGTTACTCCGATTTAAAATGAAAAATTAACCAACTACAACAAATCTAATCTACTTGATGACTTTTTTCGGAGTTAAATTAAAAAGATAAATATTTGGTGTTTTGCAATTAGTGAAGAGATTAATTTTACAAGTGTTAATATAATAATTAATAATTGATTTTTGTTAAAAATAAAATAAAAAATTTTGATTTTATATAAACTATTGTAATCTTTTTATTAAACTATAATCAAAATATTTTTAAAACAAATTTTTTTTATCAAATTTAAATTTAATGAAAGATTTAATCATTTCTCAATTTAATAAAAAAATAATTTTGCATTAAAATATTCTAGTACAAGGTCATTTGATTTAATCAATTTGTATAACAACATTAAGAATTGAGAAAATTTATTTATGATTTGAAATTTTAACAAAGTCATGAGTTTATGGTAAGTGATTTGTCTTGGATATATATACATATATATTTTAGTTGTTGGGATCTATCCATTCGAAGTTTTTACAGCAATTTTTCTGTTTATTTTCAAAAAAATGCTGAAAAAAATCTATTTACTTTTTATTATTATTATATCAATTTTATTAAAAATAAATTTATAAAACTCAAGTTATATTGTATTTTAAAAAAATTTAAAACAAAACATAAAAAATGTCAAAAATTATTTTTACCATGTTAACTTACCAACAAAAATGATAAAAACTTTTCACCGATTTTTTCTTTTGTTAAATTCTCCCGTTAATTATGGCTTATTTTGGCAACTCAATTAAAAGTAATTTTTTTACTTTTAAAGATCATATCAACTTTTTATTTTTTTTACATATTTTTTTAAAAAAATCAAAAAAATAAAATTTTAAAGGTGAAGCACCAATAAATAGTCCTGCGATTTTTTTGTTGAACCGAAAAGTCTTAAAAACACACTGACTGACATAGTTGGCCTCATTCACGCGCATTGTTGATGTGTGTAGCGGAAATCGATGAGGATGAAATTACTGATGTGGATATAAAAGCACATTATAGGCATTTTTTGATTTCCCTCGTCTTTGATTGAATGTTACGAACTTCATATGGAAACATTGAGATGAAACGATCTCGCATTAGAGGCATTCCCATTTTAGTTGAATGAAACCCTAGATGTTTTAGTGTGTTCACGGAAAACTCGTTCCGTCAAATTCCACATTTGACTTGTCGGCTTGAACCCTAATTGCAGTAACCTATTCATTGACGAACAACCATCAACAGTATCCAATTACTCTACCCTGACGAAGGTTTGGCTGCTTCATATCCACTGCGTTAAATACGCCAACCACGACATTGTAGCAATATCAGACGAATACAATGAAAAGTGAAGGTGTGCGTTGTTTACCAATGTACATGATGATGTTTGTTCTAATTTGTTTCACTGGAATTCCACATTGTTGTTGTATGGGTAATTGATTTTAGGGTTTGTTTAGTCATTGCATGCCTTGTGTTGTTAATGTAATGTGCAATGCTATATTTGGGTAAAATTATGTTGTGTAGATCCAATGTTACGTTGGGGTCACACTGTATATGTAAGATTATGTTGGTTGTTCTGTTGTTCATGGTTGGTACAGTGACGTCTATAACAACTGAAAATCACATTAACAGGAATTTTGTTGCTATGAGTTGTGGTTATTATGTTAGGAACGAAGTAGGTTTGTTGATGTTATGTTTTCAGCTATAATCAAAAAAATGCCCTAGTTGGAAGCATGACATTCATTTAGTTGATAAATGTTGGTGCATGTTAATTTTGCAACTACGTCGGCAAATGTGATGCAATATTTTCGTGTGTTTGTTAATCCTGTTTTAATGTGGAATTACGTAGTGTGAAAATTAAAGGCTGTGTTTGGTTGTATTCTCAAAATATAATTCCACCCTTTTATTTGCGTTTGACGTTTGTTTACAGTTTTCAAAATATAATTCCATCACATATTTCAAAATGCAACTCTACTCCCTGTTTGGCAGATTTCTCCGTTCATCTTCTCCATTCTGAAAACCTTCCAAACGTACTCTCTTCCGTTTTCTCCATTTTTTAAAAGCTTCACGTGCTCTGAAATCTAAAGCTGAAGATCACAGACTTCTTCATTTTTGAAAAACTTCACGTGCAAAGGAATTAAAAGCTGAATATCACAGCTGAAGATTCTTCACGGGTTGTCTTCGTCTTTTTGAAATATCATAACTGAAGATTCTTCACGAGTCCTCTTCTCTCTTTGAACCGAATTGTGACCTTCAAATCTAAACCAAAACCATAAACCCCCCTTCCTACCCATAAATTTGCATCCACCAGCTCCCACAAATCAACTAAATTTCAGTTTGTGCGTTGTGGAAGATTTACTCTCCAAGCAACGAATCAACGACAAGAACGAGGTAAAGTAAATCACAAATTTCTGTCAAAATATATATGGGTTGTATATACAACTCACTGATTTTTTGCTTCATCCCCAAATATGCTTCTTTTCCAAATTCATCCCCAAATTTATTTCTCTCAAGCCAAATTTGTGAAGCGTATTCTCGAATCAGACGCCTATCGAAGAAGCGTACATCCACCATCTCTACCCACTCCGTCACTGGTGACAACTATTCCACTCCGACTACTCTAGTACGCATATCCTTCTGCGTTTGAATAGCATCTATCCAAACGCACCGGTCAATTGGCAAGACAACTGGCCAGTTGTCCCCTCGGTTTTCCGGCAGGTTGACCAGCCAATCGACCTCTATTGCACCTCTCTCAGCTCTAAGTCGACCCCTTTGATGCTTCTTTGCTTCTTCTCTTCTTCTGCTCTCCTTCTGCTTATTGTCTATTGCGTACACTTCATATAAAACACTTCTTCACAAACTTGTTGCAATTAATATTCTACTTTTTCTTGTTTATCTATTTTTCCCAACGCTGATTCTTATGTTTCTTTTATTCCAACTGAAACATAATTGTTAATTGTAAACGATTCTTACATTAACTATGGAAACATAAGTTATATGATAAAATAAATACACAGGACTTATGTTGTTATTTTTTAATATCCACTTAAGATTAGTTTATATATAAATTGTGTGTTGTTAGATGGATGGCAACAATTTAGATGATAATCAAGACACAAGAATATGGAGCTCCAGAATTGAAATTAAGCTAATAAATATGTCGAGAGAAGAGGTACAAAAAAATCAAACAAATGGTCGTAGTACTGTGTGGACAGTTAGGCATTGGAATCATTTTGCAAGTGAGTTGCAAAATCTATATGGGTTCCGATACACACCAAAATAGGTGCGACAAAATTATCAGAGACTGAAAGCTGATTACCAAACTTTCAAGCGATTGCAGGCACAGACCGGTCTGGGAAGGGATCCCATTGTAGGAACGATTATTACACCTGATGATTTTTTAAATAAGGTATTGAATTAATCTGTACTCTTTTCATTTCTTTTTGTAAAATTTTATCACACATACAATACTCTTATTTTCAAAATTTTCAATTGATGTAGGCAACAAAAAATGTAAAGAAATTCAGAACAAAAGGATTTGAGTATTTTCAAGAAATGACCGAAATTGTTGAAAACTCTTGTGCCATAGAGGCATTGGCTTGTGCATCCACACAAGGAGCACCTGACTATAATGAAGATGATGAAATGCTTAATAAATTTTGGTCACCTGGAGTTAGTGGGAGTAATGCGACTGAAGCCATTGCTGTTAACTCATTCGGCGATAAGTACATGGAATCATCGAAGGGCAAAAGTCACAAGCGGGGCCTTTCAAATAGCCAGACTGACCGTGGTCGTTCTAAAAGGTCCCGGTGAAGTGGCTTTGATGATGTCTGTGCAGCTTTCACTGCCTATGTTTAGGCAAAAACAGAACAGTCCTGTACACAATCAACAGACACAGAGGCTGTAAGTGCAAGTGGTGATGACTATTCCCTTGATGCATGTCAAGATGCCCTGCTAGAGCTTGAGGATATACCACCGGTCCAGTACGTTAGGGCACTAACACTATTCAAAGACAAGGAGTGGCAGAGGTTTTTTATGTGTAATCCTATGCATATGCGCCTAGCTATGATTCTAGCTTTGTAGTCAAAGGAGAAGTTGTGGCTAGATGGAGTTTGCGGTTCTCTTTGTGATTGTGCAACATGATTTGATGATTTCTGTTTTCTTTTTATTCTTTATTGTTGACACCTGATCGCATGCTCTTTTTTATGTTTATTTGTCTAAGCTTTTGTTTAGATGTTTATTTGTATATTTTTCTGACACCGTTTTCATTTTATAGTTAGATTTGATTTTATTCTTCTGCGTTCATTCATGTTCGTTTTCTTATTTCTGCTACAACTTTTAATTTCAGTTTCACCAATAATGGTAACAATTATCATGTTGTTAATAATTTATTATAATTATGCTTTTATTGTCATGTAGCCAAAACAATATGTCATTCGACACAGAAAACAATGCAATGGTAGGCTCATCAGAGAAGGATGAGGTTATTGAAGATTTTATGTACTTTTGATGATTGCTTTCATGAATGAACATATGAATGCGTCAACCAGCAGACGACCACAACGAACTTGTCCATTCAAAGGTGATGATTACATCTTCAGTTTATTAAATGGCCATCCTAAAACAATGATGGACATCATGCGAATGGATGCCCAAACATTCATTTTATTGAAAGACACCTTACTTCAAAATGACTTTGTCGAAACTGAACATATGTATATTAGTGTTGAGGAATTGCTTGCCATTTTTTTTTTTGGTACACATTCGCACAAAATGATTGACATAGACTACTGGCCGATAGATTTCAACACTCCACTAAAACTATTTGTCGGCACATTAAAATCATTATACGGGCACTGTGCAAGCTTGCATCAACGGTTATCAAACCACGTAATCAAAACGAGATACCAGTAAAAATTTTAAATGATAGGAGGTTTTTTCCCTGATTCAAGGTATGCCTATATGTTTGTCCTATAAATTTACAATAACATATTATTGTCTAGATAGTGAGTGACAGCTTTCATCATCTTTTATTGGAGAAAAAGGGGTGAAGGCTCATTGATTGCTGCCAAAAGATGAAAGTATGTCACCTCTGAATTAAGACATGGAAATTAAATTAAGAAAACTCCATATGTATTCCTAGAAATACAAATAAACAATACAGGAAAATAAGGGAATGATTTAGGAAAAGAATAATTAATGAATTATTTTGAATCAGATTCTAGGATTACTAACAAGCAGTTGCATCACAACAGAGATGCTCACAATCAAACATGTATTTTACTTAAACCATGTTAGAGATTCCAGAGTCAAAAGCAACAAAGTGGTAAAAAGAGTAATCAAGGATTTTTTTTTTTTCTTTTGAATTGGTGTTGAAAGCAGCAAAACTGTAATCCCATGGTATTACTCATCTTCTCTAATCCTGATCACAATTTCAAGATATCCAATCTGGCAATCAAACATGCCTTCGATTTTTTCTATAGACATTGTTTTAGCAGCAATTTATTCTTACTTCTGTCATTTCATAGAAAATTATTTACCATGAATTATTTTACAACAATATGAATGGTGTAGAAAACAAATTTATAAATTAAAAACTGAAGTGTCAAAACCCAAAAGTAACAAAGATGAAAACATTAAATGCACATTGTTTCTTGTTTAGTCTAATGTTAAGTGAACCCAATCTATCTAATTTGAGAATTCTCCATGTGTTATGGGGCAGCTGGTTCATGATTTTAGCTGAAAAGGTGCGAAGCTGAGGCTTACTGGATTTGGTATCATTACAAAATATAACAATTTAACATGGTCATTGAAAATGATTACACCTTTGCACCCAACAATATCTTATATTATAATATAATATAATGGTCATGAACTTCAATTCTTTCTAGAAACAAATAAGAAGGTTCCATTGGCAACAAATCTAATTGTTCTTATCTTCAGTGGCCATTGGTAACAAATCTGATTTATCTTTAGTTTGATGAAGAGAATCAGAAACTCTTTTTATTTTCTTCTTGTCTTTAAACTCTACTTTGAATCAATGAGCAAATCATTTGCTAATATCTCCCTGGAGTTCTTAATAGAGTCAAAAAATTTATCATCGGTTCCAGATTGATTTGCTGCAGCATTGCTATTACTCTCGTCACTTTTCTTTTCCTGGGAACAATTTGCTCTGGCCCTGTGTAGCAATTTTTTCAAAGTGCTGCTGACCAGCTGTCAAAGCCTCCTTGTGAAAGAGCTAAAATAATTATTTCGATCTAGGAGAAGGAAGGAATCAAGCAATTTCGAGTTTACAAGGTATACTTTTTTTTATTTGCCTAAAGTTTGCAGAACTTTTCATAGAATAATTATCTAGTTGTCATCTAGTATGTTACTAAGTTGCCTACCAAACACCAAAATTGGTATTCAATTGTTTGTTACGTACTAAAAATTCCAGAATTTAATGATATTTGATTACAATTCTAGATTCTAGATTATTTGAAACTCTAAAATATCATCTTAGTGTATTTGCTAATCATTTTGAGCATTGATGCATGTAACTAATTTTAGTAGTTTTTGTGGATGCAATTTGTTAGCAAGTGGGAAGTTCAAGATGGACAAAACATGGGTACATTTTCCAAGGTTTATTTCTAAACACAACCATAAACATGCTTCAAATGTTAAGTTACTCATTTTGTTTGGATGGAATTAATAATAATTTAAAGTTTTCAGAGTATTGAATGAGTATGTAGACGGAGCGAGAAAATTTGTCAACATGGCTAAAGAAAATTCAAAGAATACTGATATGATCATATGCCCTTGTGGAAGTTATCGAAACCTATCACAACAACATTGTGATACTATTTTTGAGCATTTGGTCATGGTAGGGATGGATTCTAAATATACGTCATGGGTTCTTCATGGGGAACGACTAAGTGAATCTGTAAAAGTTCAGGACAATGTCAAAATTCCGGAGACATATAGGCTGTTTAGAGATATTTGTGCACACGATGATTTTTCGCAACCTAGAAATGAAAGTAGAGAGAGGGAGTTCACACAAGCATTAGAAGATGCTGAAACTCCTTTATATCTAGGTTGTACAAAGTACACTAAGTTCTCAGCAATTGTCGCTTTATACAAGCATAAAGCTGTGCATGGGGCATCTGACAAGCGTTTTGATAAAAATTTGAGATTAGTGTCTGACATGCTACTAGAAGGTAACACACTTGTGCAATCTATATATTTAGCAAAGAAGTTGCTAAAAGCATTTGATCTTGGGTATGACAAAATACACGCTTGTGTCAATGATTGTTGTTTATTTAGAAAAGATTTACAGCATATGGAGGCATGCCCGAAATGCAATTGTTCATGTTGGAAAGTACATAAACGAACTAAGAAGGTTAAAAAGGGGGTTCCAGCGAAGGTGTTACGTTATTTTTCAATAATTCCAAGATTTAGAAGAATGCTCAAGTTACAAGAAAAAGTAGAAAAATTAACTTGGCGTTCCACTCACAAAAGTCAAGATGGAAAAATGCGACATCCAATTGATTTGTTGGCATGGGATGCAATTGATCAAAAGTGGCCCTCTTTTTGCATCAGATCCACAAAACCTTCGACTTGGTCTTGCAACAGATGGATTCAGTCCCTTTGCAAATCTTAGCTCAACGTACAATTGTTGGCCAGTGATGTTAGTGACTTATAATCTTCCTCCATGGTTATGCATGGCAAAGGAAAATATAATGTTGACATTACTTCTACCGGGACCAAAGCAACCAGGAAATGACATAGATGTGTATCTACAGCCACTTATAGAAGACCTACAAGAATTATGAAATAATGGTGTGGAGGTGTATGACGCAGCCAACAAGTATATGTTTAATTTGAAGGCTATGTTGATGTGAACAATAAATGATTTTCCAGCTTATGGGAACTTAGCTGGATGTGCCACAAAAGGGAAAGTTGCATGTCCTGTATGTAACATTAACACATGCTCGTAGTGGTTGAATCACAGTAAGAAGACAGTGTACATAGGCCACGGGTGATTTCTATCTCCGGATCATCCATTTCAAATGAAAAGAAGTTGGTTTGATGGAAAACAAGAACTTGGGGGAAACCTAAACCATTGATTGGATCTGATGTGTTAGATGCAGTAAGGGACATTGAAACTACTTGAGGAAAAACTACAAAGGAAAGGAAAAGAAAAAGGGTCGAAACCAAAAAGAAGGACGACCAAAAAGAGTCAGATTGCGTCCAACCATGGAAGAAGAAGTCCATATTTTTCAATCTACCATATTGGAATGTAAGTCCTTGGAAAGTAGGATTTCATATTCTTTTGTCTATCGTTAGTCTTAGTTAAACTTTTTCTTCTAATTTTTTAAATAATAAATCTTTTGTTGATGTTGTAGGCATTGCTTTTACATCATAACTTGGATGTGATGCACATCGAGAAAAATGTTTGTGAAAGTTTTTTATGCATACTTTTAGATGTTAAGGGGAAATCAAAGGATAATCTTAAGGCTCGTAAAGATTTGGCAAAAATGGAAATTAGAAGTGAATTGCATGCAGAGGATAAAGGATCCCATTTTTACTTGCCACTAGCATCATATACACTTCAAAAGATGAGAAGAAGATTTTTTGTTCCAGGCTACAAGATTTGAAGTTGCGTAATGGTTATAGCTCAAATATTGCTAATTGTGTTTCATTACAAGAATGCAAGTTAGTTGGACCCAAGTCACATGATTGTCACGTCTTGTTTCAACAATTGTTGTCAGTTGTATTAAGAGGGCTTTTGCCAAAAGGACCAAGGAATGCCATATTCCGAATGTGCTCTTTTTTCAATCAATTATGTCAAAGGGTAATTTATAGGAGTAAGATAGAACAACTTGAAAATGATGTTGCCGAGACATTATGTATGTTAGAAAGATTCTTCTCTCTAGCATTTTTTGATATTATGGTACACTTAACAATTCATATAGGGCGAGAAGCTCACTTATGTGGGCCAGTGCAGTTTCGTTGGATGTACCCATTTAAAAGGTGAGTCTATATCATCTTTTAAATATAAGTATTGTTTTTTCTCTAACATAAATAAACTTCTAAAAAAGTTGTTAAGCTGAATTTTATTGTTGTTTAGATACATGAAAATATGCAAAGATTATGTTAAAAATCGAGCAAGACCTGAGGGATGTATAGCAGAATGCTATCCAGCTAAAGAGGTCCAGCAATTTTGTAGTGGATATATGAAGAAAGCAGCTGAAATAGGTGTTCGACATAATCGCAATATAGAGTTTGAAAGTGACACAATACTAGAAGGACGCCCAATTACTTCGAGAAAATAAATAGCGATACCAGATGATATGTTGCAAATTGCTCATCGATGTGTGCTGATAAACAGTGTAGAAGTCCAACCTTATCTAGAGTAAGCATGATGAGTTAAATACTCTTTTGTAGTTGACTATTCAAAGAATGGTGGGTTCTTACCATTTTGCTTTCTTATTAGGATGCATGCGGAGGAGCTTAAGCGTTCTGATAAGCGTTTATTGAGGGATACTACATTACTACATTCTAGACAAATGGATATTTTTTGTCAATGGTTGAAAGAGAAGATTAATTCTTGTGGTAGTGAGGTATCGAATACATTGAAATGGCTTGCAGCTGGCCCAAGAAATGACAATGTCATACTTGGGTTATGTCATTAATGGACATCGCTTTCATACAACTAATGTTGAGAGAGCTACACAAAATAGTGGTATTTCTATCGAAGCAGAAACTCTTTGTCGAGCTAGTGAGAGAGATACCACACAAGTTATAAGAAAAATCTCTTTTTATGGGGTTACTAAAGAGATTATTTTGTTGGACTATTATAAATTCCAAGTCCCTTTATTTAAATGTGATTGGGCAGTTATTGGAAATGGTGTCAAAGTTGAAGATGGATTTACTTTGGTTAACTTACAACATGGCAGACATCAATTTGAGAGAGATCAGTTCATTCTAGCGTCACAAGCAAAACAAGTGTTTTATTTAAGAGATAATGATACATCCAGTTGGGAAGTTGTACTAACAGCACCCCGACGAGGTTTTCATGATTTTGAAATGTACGATGATGATGCTTACATGCCATGTGAACATGTCGATATAGCTAGGCTTGAAATGGCTAATAGTGATGAAGATAAGTTCTATGTAAGGAGTGATTGTGAGGGTGTGGAAGTGTTGCATAATGAATGAGTTGCTCTTTATGTTTTGTTGACCTAGTAATGAAGTAAAATAACATTATAAGTACTTTTGTTCTATTGTGATTGATGTTTAAAAATCACTTTTTCACTTTGTGATATTTGTGGTATGTATGAAATTAATTAGTAGTTTTTTTTTCCCCTTTTACAAAACACTTTCATATACTTATATCTCATATAAAAAATATTACTTGACTTGGTTTTGTTCTTTCTTTTTTGCAGGTGGAATTCTTTTCTAAGGATTTAGTAATTGAAGTTGCTAACCAACAATGTGTGCAGAGGTAACTTTCAAACAAGTGTTTTTTTTTTTTTTTTTTTTCTAATTTATTTATTTTGGGTACACATTTTTAACCAATTATTGGCTACCTTATTTTTATTTTTTTCATGTGTCATAAAGAGTTCTAAAAATGCAGCAAAAAGACATAGGAAATAGCAAGAAGCTATTGTTGTTGCCACAATGGATAATAGAAGTGATGGACCCATTAGAATTTCGGATGTAGGTTCCAATACTCGACAAATTGAATCACCAAATGCAGATGGAGTAGCTAACTCTGGTCAACAACCAAAGAAGAAAACTAGGAGGCGTCAAAGTTAAAGATGCATGACAAAGGCAAACAAAAGCGTGATGAGATCGACTTCAATGAAAGGAACCAACGGATAGGACAAGAATCAGTGCACTTATCAACCTTAAAAGGCATCTTAGCCCGGGAGATGGTGCCAATTAATATAGATTATTGGTCTGAAGTTCCAGATGAGATTAAGGATAAGTTATGGGCTTGTGTGAAGGTAATATGTTTATGAAGTTAATTTTCATACAACAATTCATTATTTTTCCCCTTCTTGTAATACTAAATGTTTGGTTATATGAAAATGCAGCTTAGATACAAAATACATGATATCCACAAGACACATGTGATGCAAAAGTTCGCAAAATTGTGGCGCAATTACAAGTTTGAACTATCAAGAAAAGTAAGAACTCTCACTGCAGCAGGTAAAGGTCATTTAGCACGTAATATTGCCCTCATCAAACCTGATAAGATTGGAATAGATTAATGGAAGGCATTTATGAAAAATCGACTTTCAAAAAGTTTCATTGTAAGTTTTTTTTCATAACAGTTTTATGTATAAGCTTATTTCTTTTCATAACAATTAAGATAAAGATTACAAATTCTTAAAAAATGTGGGCATTTCAAATGTTTACACTCAGGAAAAGAGTGAAAAATTCAAAGAGATGAGAGCAAAGCAGAAAGTGTTACACACGATGAGTAGAAAAGGCTATACATGACTAGAGGAAGCCATGGTAAGTTTGGCAATATAGACGACATTTATTTCGAAAGCATTTTGATTTTATTGCTTCTAATTTTGTACTATGTTTTATTTATTTTTATTTTTTATTTCTTTTGCAGAAAAATCAAAGCCAAGACCCAAATTCCATATCTAGAGTGGATGTTTGGATCAAAGGACATACAAGACAGAAGGGGAAACCTGTCAATGAAGTGCTTTAGGAAGCAGTGGTATGAATTAGCTTAATATGTTATCAAAGCTTGTGATTTCATTCAATTCAATTGAAAGATTGTTGGCTGTTACTTTACAATTGCTTTACAATTGAAAGATTGCTGTCTGCTGTGCTGTTTTGTTTGGCTGTAGTTGTTGTGCTATTTTGTTTTGGTATAGATATTGAACAAATTGCCAGTTTGTTTTACTTTTTTTTTTTTGATATGTAGAGGTCCAGTTTTTCTTAAACAAAACCTATGAAGTTGTGCTTGTGATGTTACTTCATTTTTCAATTTGTTTGATAATTACTTGTCTTATTGTGGTGAAGTAACTCAGAGGTGAGTTTTGTACCTGTTTTTGTAGTTAGCAGAGTTGGTACATCCTCTTCCTCTTCTTCTTCTTTGGATATAAGTACAAACTATGGTTTTGGGTTTTTGAATTTGATTGGAGAAGAAATATTAGTGTTATTGTTTTCCTGAGACTTGAACTGAGCATTACCACAAGCAACATGCCCTAATATGCTCAATAAAAAGAATGGGGGTGGTGTTTCCTTTCAATTTATGAAATAACTCATAGGTGAGTTTTGAAATAACTCATGGTGTTCCCTTATCATAAATGCTATATATTGCAGAATAAGGTTCAAAAGCTTCACAAGCCTTCTACAAAAAAAGGGTCAATGTCTATCAAAGATGATGCAATTGTTCAAGCGTTTGGTCCAGAACGGCGTGGTAGTGTAAGAGGGCTTGGATTTGGAGCATTGCCATCGAAAGTTGATGCACAAGCATGCCAAAATCAAAATATGAGACAACTAAAGGAAAAATTACTGCTCTTAGAACAAGAACTCCGTGAGATGAAAGCTGAAATGTTAAAAGGAAAAAAACAAAATGAGGTTAAAAAAAAAAAATGAACAATGTCACAATATATGATGTCAAATTTGTCTTCCTATAAAATTTAACTGTTTTTTAACTTTGTTACTTCCCATCTTAGATATAAGGATATTTCTCAAAGTTTGTAAAAATAAAAAAATTGATTAATACTTGCAGGAGCCAAGCAAAGGGGCAAACGGACACTCACATGGAGAAACCCAGGTAAACTTGCACATTTCTCATGATTGTGTTTTTGCTTGCTTGTTTTTCTACTCAAGCTTTCCATTTTGCATATGGATTACATTAAGATTCTAAATTTAAGTAAACAAATGCTTCTTGCCATTATATTACAATTTTTTTTGGGTAAGGAAAACGGTAGAGGTGAACATAGGGTTCACGAAGGTGGTGAACGTAGGATGCACTCATCACAAAATATTTGGGTAAATTTTGTATGGTATTACTAATTTACTCATTTTCATTTTTCTCGTGCTTCTGCATTTGTTTGCTTGCTTGCTTTTCTACTCAAGAGCTTTTGTCAAATTTTCATATACATTCCATATCGTCTACAAAATTTCGATAAACAAATATAACTTGATATTGTGTTACATTTTTTTTAGGGTGACGAAAACAATGAAGACGATGAAGATATTTGGCTAAATTTTATATGGCATTAATAATTACTTTAATTTTATCTTCAATTCATTAGCTTATCTTATGTATTGCTTTCATGGTAGTTGCATGACGCAAATGAAACTGGAAATGGTGGATCCTTGGACAATGCAAATTATTGAATTGGGATGGAACAACAGTGGTGGTTGTGGAAGGCACAGTTGTATCAACAGATTCTAAAACATTGGTACATCACGTGCCTCTTGGCCCTGGGTGTTGGAAAGTATGGGTTAACCATGTCATAGTCAATATGTCATTTTTTCGCTCTAATCGTGAGATGTTTGTGCTTGAGGATGCTATTGGAAGCACTGTTGCTTGGCCAACCCATTTCATTAGCTTTGACTTTGAGTAAAATTAACATCTATGGATAGTTTTTAATGACTTTGATGAATAAATTACCATAATTTTTGAATAGTTTTGGGTAATGTTTACAAACTTTTTATGTATAGTTTAGGATGGTTTATAACTTTTTGGATAATTTAGAACGTAAGAATAGTCCTTTTGGATGTTTTGAACTTGCAGTTAGGTTTTGGATGTTTGGACTGTATATATTGACAATTTTTGAATGTTTATAATTTATAGATATAGTTTATTTTTTATAGTGAAATAATATTGTTGTGGTTGATTGATATTTTGTGAAGCTTGTTTGTAATATTAGATTGTACAAAACAGGCCAAATAGAACCTGCTGAATTAAAAATAAAAAATAAAAAAAATACACATTCTACGGTAAGCAAATTAGGTCATTATATGAAATATTCCACAACATTCCATGTATGTCGTGGTATGTTCTACTTATCTACGGCAGGTTGAGCAAGTTGTTGTATTATATATTTTACAGCACACAATCAGCACCGTTATTTGTCCCACTAAATAACGGCATGCAAAAGTGGTCATAGAAAAAGTAATAACGACGCACAAAATTTGTCGCTAAATAGTTTTTAACAACGTGCTACTGCATGTCATAAAAAAAGTAACAATGACGCACAAAATATGCCGTTAAATAGTTTTTAACGGCATACAAAGTATGTCGTTGAAAGTGAATGACTTTGTACGACTAGTCATAATATGACGTGCCGTTGCACGTCGTAGAAGGGTTTTTATGGCATGCATTGTGCGCCGTAAAAACCCTTTTTTCTTGTAGTGATTAATGAAGGCATTTTTTTGCTATGTTTTGAAAGTAATATCTAGGTTTGTTTTGCGTTTAATGTCAAGCTAATATATTTCAAGTAGGATTGTGTCAATGCTATCGATGGCACATTGGTGGATACGTGGGTCCCTGCCTCAAGACAAAATACATTCCGTGGTCGCAAAGCTACAGTATTGCAAAATGTACTCGCAGCTTGCGACTTCGACATGTTGTTCACATTTATCAATTCAGGATAGGAAGGATGCACCCACGACAACGTAATTTTAATTGACTCAATTACAAGAGCTGATCTACATTTTCCACACCCACCCATTGGTGAGTATTACCAAATAACACACTATACTTTCTTAAATGTTGATATTTGTGTACATGTATTTGACAAATCATTGCAAACATTATTTAAATGTAGGTAAGTATTATTTAGAGGATGTCAGGTTCACAAACATGCCTGGATTTCTTGCCCCATTTCGTTCCCAACGCTATTACTTGTAAAAGTTTCATGGTCGTCATTATTCTGGACCCAAGGAATTATTTAACCATCGACATTTGAGAGATGCAATTGCTACTGCTATGTGGGAAAATCATGTTGGCCATGGGTAGATTTGTGATATGAAAAAATAAATGTGAATTTGGTTGTATTGTATATATTATTAAATTCGTCTATATTTATAATATGTAAAATGCAATTGTAGTTTGAACCATACTCTTTAAAAGAGTTTTGTTTTAAAATGAAATTGTCTATTTTTTTGTCACTCCTCATTATAGTACAATAATACTGTCATTATATTTGTCTTCGATAGTGGTGTGGTTCAAATAGTTATGTGTTTAAATTACTTTGCTCATATTTTCCAAAATTATATTGGTGTGACAATTTTTTTCCGGAATTAAATTCTCCAATTTTTTTCCTTTTTGTCAAAATTTTTTTTTTTAATTAGATTTGACATTAATTGTAAATAGTACTAAAAAAAAAGATAAGAAATTGTTGAGCTTTTTTATTTTAAAATTAGGACAAATAAAATCGAACTTTTATAAATACGAAGTTGAGGAATCATGATGGTTACACACGTATAAAAATTGTATAGAGCCATATCATCAATCTTTTTTAATTCTATTTTTTGACTTAATTTTTATTTAAAGATACATTCTGTATGTCTCTGTCTCTGTCTCCGTCTCTGTATGTCTCTGGAGATAAGAAGATGCAAAGTGAGTTTATAATTACTACAAATAACACAATCACCCACATGGAATGAGTGCTTACACACGGGGCATATCTATCTATTATTTGACTTAATGTTTTTTAAAGATAAATTGCACTCATCAATCTATTTTAATTCTATCTTTCATATCAAATAAAAAATGTGGCAACAATCCTTTTTAACACATCATTAAATCTATATTATAACACAATCAAAATTTAATTAGAACTGTTTTTTCTTTCTTTTTATTCTTTTGTTAACATTCACACAAAATAACATTTGTATTTGACATTTCATAAATAAATAAATAAAAATTACAGTTACATCAATAATAGAAATAAACAAATAGGTGCATCATTTTAAAAAAACACACAGCAGTAAATTACACAAAAAACAAAAAAAACACACAAAAATTACAGAAACAAATGGTGCTTACATCCATGAACCAAAAAAATTAGAAAAAAAAGGAAAGAATAAAAAAAGAACAGAAAGTACTAGTACATTTGTAACACAAATAAAAACCACAACATGCATCAACCATTTAATTGCTCATCCAAACAAGTTAAGCGTCATTATCAAGTGGTGGTGGAAGTGGAGGGAAATAGTGATGATAGACCTGACTGACTCGATGGTCAATTTGATCAATGCGATTGTTTATCACTTCATCATGTCTTTCAGTTTCCAGACGAAACTCACCAAATTGTTGAATTAGTGACTTTTGAGCGGCAGCAAATGCTTCAAACCGATTGCCCAATGCATTGAACTGATTAGCCATTTGTTGTTTCCATTGAACGCGTTGATTGTTTCGTTCTTGTTCCATCACTGAATAATCAGTTCAGTATTGGGGTTGTTCATTTTATGGCATGACATTGTCATTGGGGTTTTAAGGAGCATCTATTAGTGCATTTGCAACATTAATAGCTCTCAATAAATTTGCAGCGCTACCAGCTCGGGTCAATGTGTACTCTGAAATTGATAAAGTGATTTTCATCTCTGCTTCACCTACAAGTCTAACATGACAAGCTCTGAAAATTTTAGTTAACAGAGCTCCAAAAAGTAGTGACTGGCCATTGAGAGTACCAAGATTTGCAACTACCATTTCCTTCAGCAGTATGTAGCATAGATCCAATTTTTGTTTAACTTCAAAACAATATAACAAATAAGCATTATAAATTGGAAAACATCAAAATGTCCTCTTTTTGGAGTGACATTTTTGACAATCCATTGATGGAGAATACGAAGGTGGGGTTTCAAATGTCTTGCATGTAAATTACTGTTGGTAAATCAGTTGGTACAAATTATAGTATAAACTTCACTTATATCACCAACAATGTTACCTAGGTCAAACTCACTTCGAAAATGAATTTGCAAACCCCCCTTCTCAACCCCAATAATTTGTGCCAAAGTGTGGCTGTTCAGTGTGATTATTTTACTTTTGATATAAGATGTCAGACTATTCTCTCCAACTTCTCCCTTAGTAGGTCTCAAGTGAAGGTAAAATAAATACACAAGACATGGATATACCTTTTATGGTAAATTGATTAAAGGTAGCCACTCCATTGTCTCTAATCTGCCAACCAACAGAGGAATATATTGAGAAGGAAGATTTACCCTTCTCTCTGTAACAATTGGTCGGTTCAAAAAATTTGGAAAAGCTTGTTTGTGATTGTATGTGAGAAAATCAATAGTTGGATAAATTTGTTGTTGCTGTTATTGGCGTGGTGGAGGGTTAGAGGTTTTTCCATGTTCTGGTCTGGCTCTTTTTGTTTTCGGCATGACTTATGAAGGTAAGCAAAAGGATGACAAAAGGTAAGAAAAATGTATAGAAGGTTTCAGCTGCTACTGTCAAGAAATAGTGTGCAAAAGGTAAGCAAACAGGATAGCCAAAGCTCAGCCTCGGGTTGAGTCTTGCTGGAAGCTAGGACAGACAGTCGATTGACCGGCAGGATGACACACAGGTTGACCGCCCGGATGACCCACCGATTGACCTCCCGGTCGACCGGTTTGGCTGAATTTTCGGTTTCTCTTCTGCAGCGCTGAAATCATGAAGCTCTGTTGTTGTGAACCTCTGATCAAAGCTCTTTCTCTCTTATTTTACATGAATATGAGTTTTAAATATATACACTGGATTTGTGAAATTAATTAGCGTAGGTGTGGACTAAATTTGTGAAATTAATTGAGGTAGGTGTTCTGGTTGTATTGCCATTATTTGAATAATGAAGGTAAATGAAGATGGTGAAGAAATTGCTGAAGGTGGTGCAGTAATGAAGTTAGAATGTAGATGGTGAATAAGTTACTGAAATTGTGAAGTGAAGTTCGTGAATGTGCTCTCTAATGTAAAGCCTCAGTCAAACAAATGGCCAAAAAAAAAACTATAGCTAAGTTTTTTATTTTTATTTTTTTAATATCAGAAATTGACCAACTAAGCCATTGCATAGGAGTGAAATTACGATTTTGTACTTTTTATTTTTGACTAACATATCAATTTTGCATTCCATAACACAGGGGCAATTTGGTCATTTTAATGCCTTCACATATCAATCAAGTGGGCACAATAATACATCTTCAGACGGTACAGGTTCATAGGTGAGGCACAATAATACATCTTTAGACGATACAAGTTCACGGATTTTTGATGATATTTTAAATTTTGCGTAAATATTAATCAAATGATGTCTTAATTTTTGTTTGACTTATAATATATATAATATTGATAAATTTTGTGGTCATTTATTTGATAATAATGATATAATAACTAGTATATTTTTAATAACAGTAATTATTAAAAATATAAAAAATTTGAACTAAAAAATATTATAGAAAATATAATTTGAATCAAATATACAATCATAAGTTTGGTTTGATCAGTAATTGAATATTTATTGTGACATTCAAATTATTTTCTTTATAATATTTTCAATACAAAATGTTTTTATTTTTAAATTTATGTTAATAATTAATTTTTTTAATTGAATTTAAAAAAGAGTTTGGTTATGACTGTTGATCAAAAATTTTCAATTGGGTTTTGAATTGTGTGTTTAATTATGAGTTATAGCTTTTTAAATTAAATTTTGAAAACTCTTTTCAAAACTCATAACCAAACAAATTTTCTTATTTCACATGTCACATCAAACTTTTAAAACTCAATTCCACACTCAACTCAAAACTCAATTCAACACTCTATTAAAAAATTATAACCAAACAAATTTTCTACACTCAAATTATAATTCCAAAACTCACAAACTCAAAATATAACTCTTATTCTCAAATCATATTTAGAAAACTCTACCAAATGCTACCAAAGTGCGTTTAATATAGTATGGTGTTCCACTGTGTGTTGATGTCGCATTGCACAGTACGTAAGTGTCATGGTTTGACTGTAATGTATGGAGTACAACGTGACCATGTGATATGTAATAGACTGTGTGTTAAGGATATGATATGAATTGCAGGTTATGTATTGAACATTGTGTTGAACAAAGTCAAAGAAATATATGCTTATACTGTTCCATATGAGTAACATTAAAATGTAATTGCTTGCTATGTTGTGGTTGTTAGGATGTTTGTTGTTGTTTGTCTACATTAAAAGTACCACATTTGAAAAAGGGAATGGCAAATTATATGATTCTGGTTAGGCCTCTGGTGAAATCGGTTGCTATGGTTCTGTTTGTGTGGTTGTCATTGTTTGTGAGGTTGAGGTTGTAATGTAACAAACAGTATATGTAACAACCCTCGTCACTGTTTACCGATTGATTACTGATTACCGTTAAATTGGAACTGATTGTGATTGATAATTGAACTGATTAAACTATTGAACTGACTGACTGAAATTTGAAACTGATTGATTGACTGTACCTGTTTAAATGCATTTTCTATCTGTTGCCCGTTTGCTTATCTGTTCATATTTTCGTGTTTAAACTGCAAATTGAAGGCCTTATCAGCGGCCGAATCTAAAATTGATTGATGTTCCATGAGTGTGTTTACCTGAAATGTGATTTGGTATGATTAAATTAGATTAAATAGGTTGAATTGCATAGTTGGCTTTAATTATAACTTTGCCACTTAAGTAGCCCACTACTTTAATCATCTTTGGGCCTTATCATGTATTCAACAAAACATATCATCAGCTCATTCCCCTTGCTTGAGTCGACCTAGAGAGAGAGAGGGAGGGAAATTGAGTTCATCTTGTGTTTGTTTTTGGAGACTTGAAGAAATTGTAGGGGATTTGCCTAATTGAACTTCTACACTTGAAATCGAAGATCTAGGTAAGGAATTGAACCCCTCATTGTTGTATTTAAGATTGTTCATGCATGATTCATGTCAAGTTTAGTGGATTGAGTCATGAAATAGCTCCATATGTGAGTTAGAATCCATGCATGCATGTTTATATTGTTAAGTTTTGAGGATGTAGTTCATAATTCCTCACATGCATGTTCATGTTTGGAGAGTAGATCATGGATTCATCATGATTTTGGAAGTTTAGACTCATTTGAACTTGCTTTGGAGCTTTGAAGTTAATTGGATTCATGGACATTGCATGTTCATCATGTTCTTGAGAATTGATTTGAAAATGAGTTTAAATAAACTACCCTTGGGCTTTGATTTTATAAATTGAGCTTGGAATCATGTAATATTATGAGTTTACAAGAGTTTTTTAGAAATTCAGCCCAAGAGGATCGATTTTGATGCTTTGAAACTTGATTTTGATTTTAGAGTTCAAATCTAGAATTTCCAGATTTTGGTCGTCCACTCGAGCGGGGGAAGTGCCGCTCGAGCGGGGAAATCGAGCTCCCAGCATCTCTCATTGTTTTACAGTCCGCTCGAGCGGAGGATTGTACGCTCCAGCGGAGGCTTGTGTCACGCGCTCGAGCGGGGTAGTTGTCGCTCGAGCGTGGACCTTTGTTGCATGTCCGCTTGAGCGGGGAAACCCACGCTCGAGCGAAACTCTGTTTTTCTGAAAATTCTGAAAACTGTTCTCTGTGCACATCTTTACATCCTCATCCCAATCTAGGCTTTTTTAGCCCTAGTTTAAGACATCTTAATGAGGATATAGATGTAGAACACACCGAGGCAAATTAGGAATTAAGTTATTATCTTTCTCAACTGTGTAGCTTAGTGTGTTCAATCATTAATCGTGTAGGTCAAGCTTACCGAGGAGACGCTCTAGCTTACCGTAGCCCAGAACTCTGTGAGTAACAATTGTGTAAAGATATGTTCAAATGATTATCTTTTGAATACTGAACTGAACTGTTTACTAAACTGGTATTATTTACTAAATGAATGTATGTCCTTTATTTCTGAACTATACTGTGGCATCCTTAGCACCCATCAAGCATCGTTATCACAGAAATCTCGTCGGTTCCTCGTTGGAACCACTCATCGCATCGATTGATGGCTATCAACTAACGGTTCGGTCTTTTAAGACCTCATCATCGCATCACATCGTCACAGATATCTTTGGAGCAAAGTCTTTGTCAGACAGACCTAAGTGCTACAGTGTGAGCCACCTCTAGAATCTGTGCGAGACACCTCTTGAGTCCATACTGGGCTTTAAGCCAATATGTGAAATCTGGAGCAAGGTGCTGCACGGACCTAAGTGCTACAGTGTGAGCCACCTCTAGAATCTGTGCGTGACACCTCTTGAGTCCATAAGAACTTTACTGTTACCATTATCTATCAGATCTTTATCAAGCATTACTATCGTACTAACATCAGATCGATTAATCGCTACTACCACCGTACTGTTTTGCTAATGGATGTACCATATATGACTGATCGACTGAAAGAATGAAATACTGATTTAATGAACTGTTTTCATTACTATAAGGACATTCATTCTAAACCTCTTTACGCATTATGTTATTCACTAGGCTTTAGCTCACTGCTCATATATATATGTAGGTGTACAGGCACTGCATCATGCTAGAGCCCCAGGCAAGCTTTAGTTTTGTCAAGCCAACCACTGTGCCTTACTGCGAGGTTCCGAGCCTATCAAGCTATGGCTTAGGGGCTTAAGGGTGTTTTATTTCCATCCGTCTTTGCACTGCTTTTGTATAATCAGATAGATTGTTAGCAATCAGATCTGCACTGCATCGTACTATTTAAGAGGGATTAGGTCCCTGTTCTGACTGACTATAAATATTGTGCATACTGCTCTGTACTGAATGTCTATATGTATGAAAAATCTTTTTGCATACAGTATCCTGACTCATTATTAGACATTGTTTTATTTATCAGATATTTCCGCCATGCCCTCAGATCAGACATCGTTTCATCATATGTAGCCTTCGTAATCTCGGACATCGGCGATTCTGCTAAACCCATAGGGGCGGGTTTGGGTCGTGACAGTATGTGTACAATCAATCGTATCATTTGTGGAATGCTGATGTTGTTTATTCGTTTAGTGCATGATAAAGAAAAATGTTGATGCATGCATGTAGTCTCGGTTTGTTATTTTTTTAAAATGAAAAAAACAAGTTCACCACACTTGTTTATCTGTTTGAGTGGTTTGCGTTATGTCAAAAGTGAAGTGTAAGTGGTATGTGAATAAAACAGTAAACGAGATAATATTTTGCCTTTTGTCATGTTAATTTTTTTGATGCCTTACACCATGCTAGCTTGTTGTCGTCCGAGTCGGTGTTGTGTATGTGATTTAGTTAGGGTGACATTATTTGATTAGGTATTGTTCACGTTAATCCACGTCAAGCAAAATTCGTTTTTAATATGTTTATTTATGATTATGCTGGTAACATTTTTGACACGATGAACTGCGTGGCTGTAGACACCCCATTTTTGACTGACCATAAGACTCAGACGTCACCGATTGAGCGCTTGGTGATGTTGCATATTGTGCTCATTCTGAAGTTGCGGAGTCTCGATCGCGAGCCTTGCCTCCAGACTTCCGGATTCTTTTGTGCTTTGCCTCGGTTTGCGAACCAGGTCTCGTTTTCTCTGTTTTCTCTTTCCGAAGGGAGGAAAAGGTCTCGTAGACCATCTCTCAGTGGTCGTAGGCTACGTTTCGTAGTCGTAGGCTATTTTTTCCGCTTGGAGCCCGGTTTCCGGTTTTTGGAGTCGTCGGCCGTGTGCCTTGGTTCGGGACCACTTAACCACCTCTGTTTACTCCGATTTTTGGCATACACCTTGTTTCCTCCCTTTTGAGGGACACTGTGGCTCGAGAGACCAATTTCGTGGTCAAACTTCACCTCCGGTGCTTAATAGTCAGTTTTTGGGGCCCCAGGCTGCCCGTTTTGGCCCCCGAACCTTCGTTTTGCATCGGTTTGGGTTCATTTTTGGCGGAGACCTTATTTTCATTGTTAGGAAGGTTGTAGAAGGGTGGGAGGCCAATAATTTTTTTGAAAAGCCAGCTTTTCTCTTCATTGCTCTTCGTTGCCCGTTTTTCTCACTAGAAAGCTGGTTTTTCCTATTCCCGGGCCACTTTTTCTGACTTTCCACCACACCATTGTGTTGTACACACTTGGGAGGCCACCAATATGGGTAGACTGACCAGTAATTCTTCTTGACCCTTTTGAACCCCTCTACAAAGTTGGTTTTTCTCTCTCTTGGGTTACATTTTCTGGGTTTTGACTATACAGCTGTGTTGTACTCATCTGGGAGGCCACCTTTTTAGGGTGGCCAGCTAGCAATTTTTTTTGACCCCTTTGACCCCTGGTCGGCCAGCCAGGGGAGGTGGCCAGCCAGCCACCTAGACCTTTTGAACCTGGCCGGCCATTTTTGTCCCTCCTGGTGCATTCCAGCCGTGCCAGCTGTTTTACACCAAACCCCCTGCCCGAGGGTCTGTTCTTTTGGGGGGAGATTTGAATTGGTTTTTCCCCCATTTTCTTTGGCTCCTCTCCCTCTATATAACCAACACCCTACTTCATTTCTAAGGGTTAGAAAAAAACCAGCTGGAGCATTATACATACAACCCTATATCTCTTTCATCCAAGCTTCAAAACATTATTGACCTTGCACCATTTACACACCAATCCATAGCCTACCACCACCATCATCCATTCCAGCCCCTTGGACTTGATTTTTAGAGGTTGAAAGCTCACCAACTTGGTCCAGAAGCTGCTGGAGGTCGGCTCTTCAAGGGTGAGTCCCTATTTCCCTTTTTCTTGCTTTATTTTGCATGATATATTAGCTCCTTTTTCTTACATTTTTGGGCTTCGACCTGAACTGAAAATAGTATTATTTTGAGCTCATCTTCATTTTTGATCAAGAAATTTTTTTTTTTTGAGGTCTTCTACCCACCCTTTGTGCTTTATCCCTCCTTTTGGCCCTTATCTTGCATGATATATTAGCCTTACTTGTGAGCATTTTTGGGCTTAGAGCCAAACTTTAAAGTGCCTTATTTTGAGTCTCTCTTCAACTTTGTTAAAGGGATCTTTTCTTTTGAGGCCATCTACTGCCTCTTGCCCTCTATCTCTCTTTTAGGGCTATTTTTGCATCATGTTTTAGCCTTACTTGTAGACATTTTTGAGGTTTGTCATAAATTGAAAAAGATCTTGTTTTAATCTCCTCTTCAAGTTTGTTTAAGGCCCCATTTCTATTTGGGGTCATCTTCCCCCTGTGCATGCTTTATCTCTCCATGATTAGGGTTATGCATTACAGCACTTGCATTGGCCTTGTTTTGGCCTCTTAGCCACTGAAATCCAGTGAATTTTCAGTGGCTTTGATGAGGTTTTGAGCTTTAAAATCATAGAGGGGTGACCCTCTCACCCCTCATTCTCTTTACTAGCATGTTTGACCTTTCAAAGGGACCCTATTTTGCATGTATCGAAGTCACTTTCCAGGCCTCATTCTGAGTGTTTTGAGGTCTTCCTAGGCTCTTTCCGAGGCCCTTTTGGCCATATTTTATGTCTATGTTGCATGTGTAGAGAAATCCCATTCAAGGCCTTTCAAAGAGGCTTTTCTTTGCATGTTTCCGAGACTGATTTCAGGGTCAATTTGGTGAGTTTTAGGGCTGTCATATTTGATTTCCAAAGTTGTTTGTGACATGCTAAGTGTCTATCTTGTATGTGCTTAACAATCCCTTGTATAGCCCTTTAAAGAAGTCCCTTATTTTTGCATGAATTGGCTGCATTTCAGTGATTATTTGGGTATATTTTGGCATGTTTTGTTCACTGATTTTGGCTGGTTTGGTGAGATTTCATATGCTTCATATACATGCCATGTAAACCATGTTTGCTAGTCAAAGTTGCATGCTATTTTAGTCCATCTTGCTAGCATCTTTTGGCCATGCTTTGAACTAGAAATGTTCATGTTTTAGGACTACCTTGGCTTTGTCTTTATGCTTCATGATCAAATAATGCATTCTTTGTATAGCTATAAGTCAATACATGTGCCTAGTATTGAGTTTCGGGACTTATCTCATGCATCAGGTGCCATATTCCCATGTTTCGGGACCACTTAGCACCATATTTCAGTACTGAAATTCACATGCTTATATGCCATATTGCATCCCTTGCCATGCTTTGGTAGAGTGGCATTATATGCCTTAGGTTCGGTCCTCGGTTTGCGTGCATATGTGTACGCATTTCGGTTGTCTCTTTTTCATCTTATGGCTACTGATGTGAGTGTGGCTGAGGTCCACTCATGTTGGTGTAAGTCCGTCGTGCATTGTGTATGCCATTTCAATTTATAGCATTGTGTATGCTAGGTTGCATGTTAGAGCATCGTGTATGCCATATTACATCGAGCATTGTGTATGCCATTTCATAATATTGCGCATGCGAGGTTGTATGTTAGTCACATTGTGTGTGCCATCTCATTTGTATTGTGTTTGGGATAGGAGTTAGCCCAAGCACGGGAAACGAAGGACGTTTCGTACTCCGAGTGACGGAACGTGTCTCAATTCCCGGTCGCTGATACTTCGGATTACCCATGATGGAATCTAGGCCTTGTTTTGTTCATATATGCATTCATTTCACATTGAGTCATGCAATTCAACTCCTCGGCCATCATGCATCGAAATGCGTGGTTGGTGGCACGAGGATTGAGATGTGCATACATATGTGAAAATACTTTGCCATGCCCCTTTCTTGCTCTCTGTTGCAGCAAATTAGAAACCGGTAGTCTTTTGGAGCTTCGCGCAATATTCCGGGCTTAATTGCAAACAGAGGCTAATCGGGGCATCGCAATAGATTTCCGCACAAGGCAACTCAAGCATGCATCATTCATCATTCGGAACAGAGCTGAGGCGGTCCATAGGCTTGCATGCCAATTTACTGTTTTCCTAGTTCATTTGTTAATTAATTAGGGTTTTGTACTTATTCGAATTGTAATTATTCATTTAGGACTGTACTATTTATTCGGACCCTCCGAGTGAGGGCACAATTGTAATAAGTGTGCGTATATGTGATGTATGTTTTCCAACCCCACGTCTTTCTCCCTTTTATTTACTAGCTTATGATGGTTAGAATAGGGCATGTTTCAATTAGCATACGGTATGATAGCATGTTTGCATTCATTCATCTAGGGCTGTTCAAAAATCCGTTCAAACCGGTAATCCGGACCGAACCATACTGAATTGTACGGTTTGGTTCGGTTCTATTAAGAATTGGTTCGGTTTCGGATTAAGAAATATGAGAATCGTAAAAATGGTTCGGTTAATGGATTTTATGAAAAAACCGCGGATTGAACCGAACCGAACCGAACCGAATTTTAAAATATATATATATATATAATATCAAGTTTTATTTTTATTAATTAGTTTTTTATAATTTTAATGATATTAGGATGGTATAGATATTTAATATTAAGTAATGCCTTAATATTATTAGTTTTTATCATGAGTTAAATGTAATTAGTTTGAGTAATTATTTTGCTAATATTAACAATTTATTCTTGTAAATAGAAATTTTTGGAACCGTAAACCAAACTGAAACCGAACCGTTTTTTCGGTTTGGTTCTGGTCCGATTTTACAAATGTAACGGTTTGGTCTAGTTCTCAAAATCACAGAACCGTTAGGATCGGTTCGGTTCTTGGATTTTCTTAGAACCGAACCAATCCGAACCGTGTACACCCTTACATTCATCTGTTTTGCATGCACCGGGTTCGGCGCACCATAACTCACTGCATTGTATTTTAATTCCAAGTTGAATACTTGTTAGTTGTAGCATTCCATATGCCATGTTTAGAATAGCCGGGTCTATCTTAGTTGCATTTTGCATGTGTTGCATTAGGCATTTCTATATAGTTAGGATCATGCATGGATTTCTAACATAGCTTCTGTTTTGGCTTAGAGTACTCGGTAAGTTTTATGCTTTAGCATCCTTGCATGTGTGTGAGTGACTGCCATGATAGCATGCTTACCATAAGGCTATATGCTTATGTGATATAACTGCCTGAATGCCTGTGGGTAAAGGTTGGGTTATTTGGATTGAAACAATGCATCGACCGTGAGTTTTGAGCCCACTAGATAGTGGCAAAACCATCTTTTCTAAGCCCACCTAAGGGTTGCAAAATCTGCATTTTAAACCTACTTGCGAGTAGCAAACCATCTTTCAAAAAAATAAACATGAAATGTTTTGTTCCAATTCAGGCGATCCAGTCTATACTTGTATGCTGTGCGCATCACATAGTAAATCTAGGCTAATAACCGGAATAAGAATGCATAATGTTTTCAAAACTAGATATCATGGTTAGTAGAGGCCGATCTTTGATCGGGCGAGCGGGGGTGCTCACGAAGTGACCTTCCCCAATCATACCCAAGTTCCCGAGCCGAGACAACTTTGGTGACAACGGACACGTGGCCTTAGGCACGAGTCAGGGTTTCCTAAATTTTCCAAAAATAAAATATTTAGGTGGCGACTCTGTATCTGGCTAAGCAGTCCATGTTTGGCACTTCTTTCAAAAATCTGTTTTCTCAAAACGATTTGCCGGATTTGGACTCTTTGGTTCAGATTGAGAACCGTGACAATTTGAGTCCGAACTGTAGTGAGCCCAAAATGAACAGAACGGGACTCACCCTCCCGGGGCGTTCGGGGACGTCTACAGTGGCCAATGTAATTAACAGTTTCGTACAATTTGTTGCAAGTAACAATCCGTGTCGGACACCCAAGAAAATGTCTGTTGTAAGGACACGTGGTTCTCATGTGAAGGTGTCTACGTTGACAAGGTTGGTAGTGAGAAAACAAGCAAAATTGCCAGGGCTGCTCCCACCCTTCGCTGTGACAATACCCTCACTGCTGTTAACACTGTCAATAACATCACGTCTTTGAATAAGCACGTCAATATGATAGAGGTCGAAAGACTTGGCAACACACAACATGTTCCGAATATCCCATTGCAAACAACCTTGAAGTTATTATTCTCGGGAACAACAAAGAATAATAACACCATTTCGGGTGCCAACCCATAAAATTTCCCACATATCCCCTCCATTAACTACACGAATGTCAAGGCTTGATGAAGGCAAACAACAATGTTCGTTCTTTCGTAGGTACACAATAATAAAATAGTGACCTCCATGCTTGTAAAACGAACAAATATCTTAATATTCCACGGACACCTCCTAATCGAAAAACATCAATCCCCAATGGAACACAATTCCCCAAAAAACAACACATAGCCATGTACAAGTTCCCCTCTCAAAAAAAAAATAAAAAAAAAATAAATCAGAATAATCCACACCCTCAAACACAAAAAAAAAAATTGCCCATTAAATAACACTTACCTCGTTGCATAAAAACCCATATTAGCTACTGGCATAGGAAACACCAGTCAACCCCACAGACTTCCAGCAATCCTGAAAAATGCTTGCTAGTTGTAAAAAACAACTCACCATAAATCACTCAACACAACCCATGTACACAAATAGAAATGTAAAACATTACCCTCAATATCACTACTATACATTAGCAAAAAAAAAAAGAAAAGACCAAATCCTACAAAAGGATAAATATGTAAACTTCACACATCAAATCAAAGGAAATAATTCTTATCAATTAAATAGAATCAAATGGTTCATAAGAAAAAATATAAGACTAAATAGATTAACATTATCCAAATTGAGATGTACCGATAATTTTTTCAATTTTTAATCTATCTCCATTTGTAAGCATACTGTTTTAATAAATTTTTAATTTTTTTATAAAAAAAATATGTAAAAAAAAAAAAGTGATGCCATAAATTATACTCCAATAGACTAAAATTTCAAATTGGCCAACGAGGCCAAGCGGTTAAACCCTAGGCGCTAAGCTCGACTATTGCCAAACCACTCTTTCTTCCCTCCCCTCTCCGACAATGCGCCGCCTTCTGGCAACCCTCCACCGGCACCGGTGTCTCCGCCTCCCATCAACAGACCTTCCACTCTTCCGGTCCGCCCATTACAAACCCCAAAAACCCCAACCTCCACCGTCCCCTCCAAAACCCCCCAAACCCCCTCAAAAACCCCAAACTTTCACTCTCCACGACACCACCTGGGAAGACCCCTACAGCTGGATGTCGAGCCTCAACGACAACGTAGCGATGCGACACATGGACGTCTACATGGAGCAAGAAGAGAAGTACACAGAGGCCGTCATGGCCGACACCGATCGCCTCCAGTCCAAACTCCAGTCCGAAATGGCCTCCCGCATGGCCTCCGACCTCTCCACCCCTCCCCTCCGCTGGGGCCCCTGGTAAATTTTTATATGTTTTTTAAAAGCAAGAATTGATTTGATTATTTTTTGTTTGCTTTCAAAATCTGAATGTTTGTTTTTACCATTTGGAAGTGGGTGTTGGTTGCCGCAGGTTGTATTATCGGCGGGTCGAAGAGGGGAAGCAGTACCCGGTGTTGTGTCGTAGATTGGCGAGCTTAAATGAAGAGTTCATTTCGCATAAATCTCCTTTTGCGGGTTTTGATTTTGCTTCAGGGAAGAGAATTGAGCAGAAACTGCTTGATTACAATCAAGAAGCTGAGCGATTCGGAGGTACTACAATTTATCCATTTGCATTGTAGTTCAAGGGTATTTTTTATTTGTATTGTTTGATTTTTGCATTAATTTATAGGTTTTGCTTATGAGGAATTATCAGAAGTGTCACCGGATCACCGGTTTCTTGCATACACTATGTATGATAAAGACAATGATTATTTCAAGTTATCTGTGAGGGATTTGAATTTTGGCTCACTATGTAATAAGCCTCAAGCAGACCGGGTTTCAAATTTGGCTTGGGCAAAAGGGGGGCAGGCATTGCTTTATGTAGTTACTGATCACAATAAGAGGCCATATCGGTTTGTGATTGGCAGATTTTTGGATCAATTTCTTTGCATTTTCTATTGTCTGCCTCCAAAGAAATTGTAGTTGATGTTCTTTGCTTTTCAATAGGTTATATTGTAGCATGTTTGGGTCAAATGAAGAAGATGTATTGCTTTTAGAAGAACCTACAGAGAATGTTCATGTAAACATAAGACACACCAAGGATTTCTGCTTTGTGACTGTAAATACGTTCTCCACTAAATCTTCTAAGGTATGACTTTAATGACACTTCATAATCAATCTTTTGTTAAACTACTATTATTTGTAATGTGTAAAGATTTATATCTGTGGCTGTTTTTGTAGGTCTTTTTGATAAACGCAGCTGATCCATTGTCTGGCCTGACATTAGTATGGGAATGTGAGGCACTGGCTCATTGCATAGTTGAGCACCATAAAGGGTTTCTTTACCTTTTTACAGATGCTGCCAAGGGGGGCCAACCTGTTGATTATCATTATCTTCTTTGTAGTCCTGTCGACATTTCTGCACCTAGAAAATGGGAGGTTAGTGCTTTCATGATAAAGCTTCATATGTATGTCCATAAAGGCAAATATATTTATGTATGTATATATGTAGTTCTCATACTTCCATTGGGGTTTTCTTGGCTGCATGATTTTTCTTGCTTGAATTAAAACTGTTACTCTCACTTAACATGCTATTGCTTTCAGTGATCATCTGGCTTCTCTCAACTACTGCAGAACGTATTTATTGATGATCGAGAATTAATCATTGAGGATGTTGACTTTTGTGACACACACTTGGCACTTATCGTAAGGGAAGGTCGGAAGTTCAAGCTTTGCTCAGTTGCTCTACCACTGCCTACCAGGGAGGTAATAAAATGTTGTTGCATAGAGTAGGCTTTTGAAACCGTTCTAATGATATCAGCTATTCCCTAATTCCTCTGTATCATGAATACTTTTTATTGTTTTCAAGCTAAGATACATCTTCCCATATGGTGCTGTTTTACTTCATGCTCTTTTTGTGGAAGTACTCTTGAAATTATTCTAGTTGCAAATGTAGCCATTTGGAATCATTGCTCGAACCAATATGGATTCTTTAACTTAAGTTACTTGCTGTTAGTGCTAGAGAAAGGGAATGGATCTTTTTACATTCTAGAATCTAAGGTGAATTCTAATTGCTAAATCATGATTTAAACTTAATAACTTTAGAAAGCTTTGCTTGATTAATATCATTTCCATTGTTAATATCTTTTTAAGCTGTGTAACTATCTTTTTAAGGTGTGTAAGCTTTTGTTGGCGGGTGAATTTTTTTATTTCTAGAACTGCTAAAAATGGATAATATGTAGACACTCTTTTACTATTAGCTTTTTTGGCCTCATTAAAGAGATACCCTCCATGGTACAAAGGATGCCCTAAGGAAAGATATAGGAAGGCATCGGTGGCAGTACCTCTAACCTAATGTGGTGCTCATGGAGAGGAATATGATATCTTTTGAATATGTGGAGAGTTCATAGTTTTTGAAATTGCCTCACCTTGCTTGTTTCCACTTTTCAAAAAACACTTTCCAAAAAATTTTACTTTCTTATTTTTCGTGTTTTTTTGTTTTTACTGAATTTTTTTAATATTTTAAGAAATTTTTTTACTTTTTAGACACACCTAACATAAATACACCTAAAAAGTAAAAAAATTGTTAAAAAAATCCTTTAAAAATTCACTAAATATAAAAAATACAAGAATTCAATACATTTTTTGTATTTTTATGTATTTATTAATTTTTTAAAATATTTTTACTTTTTAGATACATGTAAGTAAGGTGCATCTAAAAAAGTAAAAAAAAATGTTTAAAATTTAAAAAATATTCACTAAAAACAAAAAAACACGAAAACCAAAAAGTCAATTTTCAAAAAATTTAATCCAGAAAACTCAAACCAAACACACTGATTGCTTCTTAGGTTCATTTTTTAGAACACTTGGAACTTGATAATGCTTTATCTGTCTCTCCATGTGCGAGATGGGTCCCACTGTGCCACATGGCAAGCAGTATGAGAGTTTGATATTCATTATTGGACCAATGACCTAGTAGCTTATGTTATTGGGGAAGTAATTATCTGACAATCATGTGTGAGTTGCATTCTAATTTTTTTTTTTTTTAATAATGCAGTGGATGCTAACAAGGATGCAAACTTCATTTTGTAGTCATCATGCATGGTTGAATATTGGTTTGCCAAGAGTATGATTACATAGTGCTTTTGGATTCTCTTATTCTGATGATTTTTCTTTTCTTGTCAGGGAGCAGTTCATCTCAAAGAGCTTAATCCACATTTCCTGCCTCTTCCAAAATATGTTTCTCAAATCTCACCTGGACCAAACTATGACTATTATTCGTCAACTATGCGCTTTACAATATCATCACCTGTGGTATGTAAATCATACATGACATATTCATTTTTAAGGTTGTTTCACGTACAATGCTATTTAATTTATAAATCTCCATTTGGTATTCATCAAGAACTTGCTTTTTAGACTCTTGTCCAAGTTAGCTAGAAAGAAAGAAAGAAAAAATGGTCTGTTGGGATTAATGATATTTTCTGTACACAAAGTTATAGATATGTCTATCATTATATTTACATGGAATCACCCTATGTTAACAAGATATAGAATTTACCCAAAAAATGGAAGGTAAGACAAAAAATGGGATGGAGATAATATTCTTTGAGCAGGAATATTATGCATTTATATGCAGCACATATGTATAATTAATCATGAAATTATTACATTAGTATGTCCTTTTATGATAAACTAAAGTCACTATCGCTTAGTTCATCAGTGAATACTTTTATTTTTATGTCAGATATGTTGTACTTAATGATGTTTGCAAGTGAACATAATCAATGCCTAAAAAGAATTTACAATAATACTTTTTGTTAAACAAAGATACTAATGAACTGCAATCAGTTATTGTCTTATTTGGCGAATTGTTTATAGCTGTTGCAAAACTGTAAGTTTTACATTTCACTGAATTGCACTTTTAACCTATATCAATGAAGTAATACAATTCAAGAATGAAATTTTACTTCTCAACTTTGAGAACAGAACTTTTGATCCAGGTGTGACTTCAATTTATTGGTTATTAAAATACCATCCTTCACAAATTCAATTAGATTTCAACCTGATATACTGAACTATTGGAATGTAGAAACAACCCATTATGTTTCTGTTGAGTTATTTCTGAATTTATTATGTCTGTGATGGCAGGTATTAAAATTTGCACAATCCAAAATTCAATATGGACCTATCACTTTTGGGATGGGTTATGCTAATCAAAACTTTTCCTTACTGTTTTACATCTTTATGTGATTCTCACTAGCATGGTTTAATGAATATGGTAAAAGTGGCCAAGAATTCAAGGTTATGTCCAGTACACATAATTTGCTAAGAGCTTGTTTAATTAGTAGCTCATGTGGTGGTGTATTATCAATTCCAAAGATGATGATTAATGTCAAGATAGTGTTTAGATCATCTTAAGCAATGGTGACATCTTTTTCTTTTTTCTAAAAGTGTACTGCTAGTCAAAGACTGTCTTGCATCTTTTTGTTTGCAGATGCCTGATGCTGTAGTTGATTATGATTTGTCAAACGGTAAGTGGAATATCATTCAGCAGCAAAATATGCTGCATGACAGAACACGAATTTTGTATGGAAGAGCATCTTCTGCTGGCAGCACTGAAAAGTCATCAGTCTCCCAAAGTTCAGATTCTACAAATGAAGTCAATTTTGAAGATGACCACTTATGGAATGACCTCTCTGAGTTTTATGCTTGTGAACATTATGATGTGTCTTCACATGATGGCGTTTTAGTTCCTTTGACTATTGTCTATTCGTGCACGAGGAAGAAAGTGGCTCAGAATCCTGGATTACTTCATGTGCATGGAGCTTATGGTGAGTTGCTTGACAAACGGTGGCGAAGTGAATTAAAAAGCCTTATTGATCGCGGTTGGGTGGTTGCGTATGCTGATGTCAGGTTTGTTTAACATCAATTACATTCATTTCAAATATCTAAGCATAAATTGCTCAAGTATGGTTATTTGGATGGTCTTTTTCTCAGAGGTGGTGGTCGTGGTGGTAAAAAGTGGCATCATGATGGAAGAGGGACGAAAAAACATAATTCCATTAATGATTATATTTCCTGTGCTAAATTCTTAATTGAGAAGGAGATTGTGCAAGAAAATAAGCTTGCTGGTTGGGGATACAGTTCTGGTGGACTCGTTGTTGCTTCAGCCATTAATCTTTCTCCAGATTTATTTGGTGCTGCAGTTTTGAAGGTATATGTCAAACTTTTTACCAGTTTTGAATGTCTCTAATTTCATACCAATTTTGTCTATTTCAATGTTCCATAGAGATGTGCTTTTATGATTTATAATATTTTAAAAGAATTTTCTTTGATTGCAATGACATGGTAATTCATCTTAGAATTATTGGTTCTGAGGATGCATTGTTGAGTCTTTTGCTTAATCTTCTACACTTCATCCCATGTTGGGCTCTCTTTTGTTCTTACTATTAGTAAATGACTTGTGTTCTGTTTCTGTTTAGGTTCCATTTTTAGATCCAAGTAACACCCTTCTCCATCCCATTTTACCACTTACACCTGCTGACTATGAAGAATTTGGGTACCCCGGAGACATTGAAGATTTTCGGGCTATACGAAATTATTCTCCTTATGATAATATTCAGAAAGATGTTCTCTATCCAGCTGTTATGGTTAGCTCATCGTTCAATACACGGTAATTTTACTATGTTTTCAGATTTTCCTCTGGTCTTAGAATTATAGTTTGTGGAATAATGGGTAGACAAAGTCCAGCTGGTAGGGAATGAAAGTTACAGGATGGGAGACTATTAAGAAAGGGTACTGCTATTTCCAGGCTATCAAGAAAATAATTCCCCCATAATTAATTTAGGACATTCTTCATCAGCTGTTTGGCTGACCTTATCCGAAATAATCTATAATCTACATCATGTTAGGTTTTCTTCAGCTCTACCTGGTATTTTAAATGCTAAAATGGTAGGGAAAGAAACAACATCGTGTGCATGAGTGCCATTTTTTGCTTGGGTAGGTCCTCTGCGTTAACAGTCCTTATTCCAGTTAGTTTTCTTTTACTAGAATTTTGGATAATCTGGTGGGATTGATCAGCTATATGGCATGAATTAGATTGAATTCTCAATGGTGGCTCCAGTTTTTGTGCTGCTTGCTGGTTTTTGCTGGTGTCTCATCCATTGCCTTTGAATGAGCCTCAGCTTGGGAAGCTGCTAAATTCACCCACTAAATTTCTTTTTACACCTGCATGTACAAATGATTCTCCATAAAGTACAAGATTTATAATGCATGTAGCGGGTTTGGAGAGAAATTATGTGTATTTAGCAGCTCATATTGCATAGTTATCTGGTATAAATTGGAATTCTAAACAGCATATAATAGAATGTTTTTATTGTTCTATACCTACAATTAATTAATGAATAATGTCCTGCTGTTTATACAAAATTTCTTTCTTTTCCAGATGGCCTAAATAGACATATAATTGTTGATTCACCTCCTTTACTTTTTGTGTTTTCAGATTTGGAGTTTGGGAAGCAGCGAAATGGGTTGCCCGAGTGCGTGACCATGCCATTTATGACCCTAAACGCCCAATACTGCTTAATTTAACAGTAGACATAGTGGAGGAAAACAGATACTTGCAATGCAAGGAGTCAGCTTTAGAGACTGCCTTTCTTATAAAGATGGTTGATTCCTAGATATGTTTGTGGATCCAAACCTGTCACAGTAGCTATTGATTTAAAAAAGACAAGAAAGCTCTCTGAAAGTTAGAAGGTTAAATTTGAATCAACCTACAGATCTGAATCATTCACCCAGTCAGGAGCCAGAGATACGGATAGTTTTCAATTATTTTGGTGCTCCGGTGTTGGCTAGACAAAGAATCTTATTTACTGGGTTATGAATGATCTGGCCTAGTGTATATTTTGCTTACGCAGCCAAATAGAAAAAGGAAGATATTTTTTTCTTTTATGTGGATTAGGGTGAGAGCTATAAAATAGTTCATGAAAGAGACTTGAGATAATAGTTGTGGGTTGCTTTCTTTCTTCTGTTGAATTGCGCAAGTTTGTTGTCTGTACATATCAATACAGCTACCTGATTGTATAAAATACTGCAATTTTGGCTTATTATATTGACAAGCTTTGTAATGCATTCTATGCTTTTGTTTATCTTGTAGATTTGTTTTTGAAATCTCGGTTAACTCGATTGGTTCAAGTTTGTCAACAGATCACTGTCACCAACGACCACTGTAAATTCCCTTTAGAAGACAGCTCCCCCATAAAGGTCCATAAACCACTTTTCAAAGCATAGCTGCATTTGAGCTTTTGCTTTATGGTATCTTTTTGGGTTAGAAAGATTTTACAAATGAAATATAAAGGGTGGTTTATCATATCATGCTGGGTAGGTTTCTTGATTTGTTTTTTTTACTAGGAAAAGCAGGTTTTGATCATCATCATCATGTCCTAAAAAGAATAGTGTAGTGCTATCTCCATATTCTCTACCAGCCTTTTGGGATGGGCCCACACAAATTCATCCACAAAAACAAGAAAATAAAGTGAATGATAGAATGATTCAAGTTTTCACTATTATTTTTCTCCATGGCAAACAAAGCTCAATGGGTATGGCCCAACAATTATTACTATAGGAGAAAGGAAGAGGTCCCAATCCCATAAGACTTCTTGAATCAGCCAATTTGTGAGACCTCATGTGTGGTTGGAATGTTGTGCTTACATGCATAATGCAATAAATTAATAGTTTATGTCAGAATCATATCACTGTTTTTGGTGTTTATGATTTTGCCCAGTTCATTAGAAATTTAATTGCACTTTCTCTTTGATCTGGTATGAGATGGTTGACATTCCTTGAACATTTGAATTGAAGAAAAAATAGCAAGTACACATACAATTCAATTCATAGAATGAGACCCACAAGGTCCGTGCTCTGTTTTTTGTTTTCATTTTTCAAAAATCACAAACTTGTTTGACAAACTAATTCTGAAGACTGGAGAAAAAAATTCTAAAAACAAATAATTTTTCAGGAAACACTAAAAATGTAGTTACTGACAAATCTCAGTAGGGAAATTTGCTTTTCACAGTAGAGAAATTTCACCTTCCCTCACAGCTCTAGTTGAAGAGAAGAAAGCATAATGGTAAAAGTAACAAAAATTCCACAAGTGAAACTCCACAAGTTCTTAGCATTGGTTCTATTGAACATACCACTGCATTGTATAATAGCCCAAAGCATGTGAAATAAGCTGAATCTTATACAAAAGCATGAAAAAAAGAACAGGTTGGTATACAGTGAAGTGCCCAGTTGATTCTAGTTCGAGTTCATGCTTCTTGATGGATACAAATATCTAAACCCAACTCTACAAGTCTACAAGAACAACCCCAAAAGGTGATGAAGAAGAAAAATCCAAGCAATTAAAAACATGAATGAACAAATTCACCCGATTGCAGCGAAGTCTAGGGGAAGACCAAAAAGACTCCTGCACATTGAAAACAGTACCTTTCTCATCCTTTATAGGCAACAAAATATTCCATTTCAACTCCAAGATGTGCAAATCCATCTCAACTTTGAAATAGAATCTAGAGCGTCGCTCCTTGTTTTTCAGCCTTGAATCTCTGAACTTTCTGCAACAGTTGGTAGTCCGTCCTCTTTGACAAAGGCTGGATCAAGAAACCTCGCTACGAATGCCCACAAATTATAAACATCATCGAAGTTCGTCAGAAAGCCAAGAGAAGCCGTGACAACCTCAACACGAATGAACCCTCCACTTTTCCCATCGTGCCGCCCATTTTCCATCGGCTTGCACAGGGAAGTATCTTCAAGATTGAAAGACCCGCGTTGCTGTCTTGGGCTATCTAAAATCCGAATGTGACTGAGAATACCAATGCCAAGGGAGATACCATTTGCCTCGGCCAGTTTCTGAACAAGTTCTGGATTGATTAGGCCCCGGTTTCTGTCCTTGACATTGAAAGCCACAGCAGCACCCCTTTCGTATTTAATCTTTGGGCCGTAAATGTGAACAAGCGGCACTGATTCGTTCCCATCAGAAGCAGGTAACCGTAATTGCAGCAACGAGGTCACAAGCCAGTTGATCAAGAACCGCAATCGGAGAGTGGTTTTGTTGAGACCTAACATGTTTACATGATCGAGATGCCTGCATACTAACTCGGGTTCCCTTCTGCCCGAGTCTTGCCCATCGCCATATTCTCCATCACTTATGAACTCCTCATCATCGCTGATGTCTCCAGGCTCCAAAGTATGGTTCAGAGGTTCTTTACGGTGATCTTCCATACTAAATGATACCCTTCTTCCCCTACTTCCGGGCTGTTCAAGCTCTTCTATACCAAAAAATCTACCACCAGCAAATCGACCACCCTCCCTCCTTCCCAACAACCGAAACTCCCCTTCTGTCTCTCTTCTTATCGCACTTTCTTTGGACTCCACGCGAATTTTAGAGGTTGAGCCGTTCTCAAGGACACGAGGCTGCAAGACAGAAGACGACTTGTCAACACCGGATCCGTTTACCCCGGAATATTTGCTGGTTTGAGGTTCCTCCTGAATTCCCTGATCGTGCCGTTGACCTGAACCCTTTCCGCCATTTTGTGAAAAGGGTTTTGCTTCGTTTAATTGCTCTTTTTCAGGGATATCCTTGAGACGGTCCAGATCGTGCGACACTGATAGAACAGCAGCATCAAATGATAGCACATGGTGGTCCTCATGAGAAGCAGGGTGTATCTCTTGGTCGTATATTGGGCTGTTAGATATCTTTGATGAAGGTATAGGAGAAAGCCCCTTGTTCTTCTTGCCTGAAAACCAAAAGGGTGGTAAGGGAGATGCAACCTTCTGTTTGTTCAACTGGCCATTGTTGTCTGACCCCAAAGGGCTCTGACCCAGATCAATCCATATTGAGTTGTCCGATGACTCATCTTCACTGAAAACTGGACTCTTCATCACCTCCCCCACAGAAATACTCTCGGTTTCTTCAAATATGGTGCTAGTCCCGTCTCTGTCAGAGCTGTTATCCTGATCCATCTCCGTCTCAAACACATCCCTTACCTGAGCAGAAGTGAATGCACCAGAAAATGCAGGCAACTGTGCTCCGGGGCGAGTTTCAGTGGATATTTCGCCATTCCCACCCACTTCATCATCTTCTGTTCCAGCCAATCCAGGCAAACCATCAACAGAGTCGCTCAGATACAGAGGAAAAACAGGGGTGATTTTCACTATACCCGAACCAGTGTGTCCAGACTGATTTTGAAGGCTTGCCATCACCGATTTCTTGATGAGAAGGCAACCAAATCCAGTTGGGTCATACCCAAAAACCCTGAAAAATGATGTGATGATGAAATCCGGCCTGAATAGAGACAATCCAAGAGAATCCATGTCTTTGGGACCTAATGACCCAGCATCGAGCAAGACGTGCCAATTGTTCTGCTGTGCCAGTGCCATCCACTGGTATGAATACTTAGCACCAGTGACCCTAGACTGAACAGGAAACACAAAAAGACCAGCCGCTGAATCCTTTTTCCTCTTTTTTTTGTTCGAGATCTGTTTTCTCAGATCAGTTGAGCATAATTTGAGGGTTGGCCATTTAAACCACGCACTATAAACTTTTGCACCTTTATCTCTGGCAGCCTGAGCCATCCAATTCACAGACTGGCTCTCATGATCGAACATGGTTAACAACTTCTTATTCGTTTGAAAAGGGTACGATTCAGAAAGCAATTTAAAAGCCGACCCACGACTTACAGTAAAAACAAGGCCATATTCATTCTCAGGGATGTTCAAATAATCCATTATTCTAGTCTTTATATCATGTTCCACAGTGCCTTTATCAGCACCTCCATATAAAGCATGATTGCTCAAATTTGCAGTAATCTCAGACAAGCTAAATGTTGATGATTCCCAATAATGAACTGTTTGCAGGAAAGAAAACAATCCAAATCCACAGTAATCGAGACATACCTTAGGGGTTGACCCTAACAGGTGTACATACTCTTCCACTCTCAGCTGATCGATCTTCTCCGAAGATTGGTACTTGGGGTACATTGTGAGGAACTTCGAGAAAGATTCATGGAGCTCGGGAATCGAGTCTGAGGACTCAAATATGCGCTCCGCGGCAAGAGCAGTGGCTCTGAGGAATTCCTTCTGAGCGTGGAGCCTTGCGAGTGATCGCGATCTCCCCAAGCTATCGTCTTGATTGGCAGGTGATTCTGAATCCATATCTTGGGATTTAACAAGTGACCCATCTTCAGATGCTTCCTCAAGAGCTTCCCTGAGCTTGTGCTCTTGCAATTTCCTGAGAACTGATGAGTTTCTCTTGATTTCTTCAGTGGAATGGTTAGACCCATCTTTTCTTCTGCTCTTCTTGTCCAAGATCAGAGCAGCACAGTGAGATATTGGCTTCCATAATGAAAGATGCATTGAAGCTTTATCTGTATAATCAATTTGAGAGAAAACCCAGAAAGTACAAACAGCTTAAGCTTCACCAGAACAAAAGGGTTTGTTTGTTTAGCCCATCTAATACTAAAACCCCCAAAAAGCAGGTTTCAGTTTCAAACCCTAATTTCAAAAGGCAAGAGGAATCAATCTAAAAGCTCACCTAGAATCAAAGCTTTGCTTTCAAAAATCAAAAACCCTATGGGAGGTTTTGCTTTAAGGAAACATTCAAAGATACAGAAACAAGAATTGAGTCAAAACATTTGAATTCTACCTGATCTTCAACCAGATAAAAAAGAAACCCTAGATTTGACAGTCTTGAAGATACAGACACCGAGAAATCAATTCGGATTAAGACCACACAGTTGGAACCCAGAAATGTAAGAAGCAAAAAAAGACAAAACTCATCCACAGATTTTAGGGTTCAATCAGTGAACTAGTGGACCACTTTCAACATCTTGGGTGAGCGAAACAGGAGAAGAAGAAAAGAAGAGAAAATCTACAAACCCATAAAAATTCAAGACCCAAGATTCAAAAGATTCATGAAATTAACAACCCCCAAACCCACAAAAAATCCAAACATTTAACATCAAATTGAGATAAACCCAACACAGAGAGACAATCAAGGACTCAAACCCACCAGATCCCCCAAAAAAAAATTGGCAAAGAACAGACCGCAGAAAAGACACTCACAGCGAATGAAGCAAAGCTATTCTTTTCCAAGAACAAGAAGACCGACCTAAAAATGCCCTTCAATCAAAAAAACACCTGAAAGAACTCCAACCCCTCTCTCTCTCTTTCTCTCTCTCTCTCTCTAGCTTTTCTGCAACCCAATTAAAAGCAAACAACCCTCCACACCAAAGGCTCATTTACTTCTTTCACAGTGGTGGTGATGACTCCAAAAGATAACCCTTTCTTTGATTGCCCAGTGTTTTTGTTTTTATATAATCTTTTTTTTATTGATATCTCTGTATCTCTCTCTTTCATTGACCCTAGCTGGCTATCTCCACAGTCTGCCTTAACAAACAGTTTGAGATGAGATGAGATGACAATTGACTTTCACAAACCTGTAAGGCTGTTGTTGTGTTGTTGTTGTTTATTAGTAGTACTAGTACAAATTTTTTTTTTAATTATTTAAAACTATTATATAATAATTGAATTTGTTAATTCCTGTTATTTTGCGTTTTGTAGGACCTACATACAAGTGATGGGTAGCGGAAAGTCAAATAATCAGCTGGTGTGTATGTAAAAGCTGTTGTCTGTCTCTGCTTCAAAGTCCATACCATATATTTGAAGGAATTGGTAAGTAATTATCAAAAAACTAAAAAAATTAAATTAACAATCATTATCTCACAAGTCTTATGTTAGGTTTGTTTTCCGATTTAGTTTGATAGAATTATAAATATAATATAACTAGTTTAATAATATTAAATTATTAAAATTAAATAAATGAATTTATATAAAAAGTAATCACTACCTAAATGGTAGCTTCGATGTTTTTGGCTGCGTTTGGGAAGTGGTTTGGGCTATTTTAGCCCACTAAAGACAAAACAGGCTATTTTAACCTTAAAAAAACAAAACATCACATCCAACCCATAATCATTACACTCTTCTCTCACAAAAAAACTCAAAAAAGTTAAAAAGCCAAAAAGCCCTTCCCAAACCAAGCTTTTAAGCCCAGGCTAAAATAGCCAAAAAAGCCAAAAAATCAAAAAGCCAACCCACTTCCCAAACCCACCCTTTATAGGGTTGGGGTATAATAGGATATTTTGGCAATATAATAAAAAGTTAATTTTTTAATTTTTTGAATCATATTATTTTTTTATTTTTTTAACACAAAAAGTTAAAAAGTTAGTTTTTTTTATCAATTTTTCAAAATATCACTATAATATTTTTATTAAGAAAGTTAGAGATTTACACTTTTAAATTTATAATTCTTGTATGAGTGAATTTTCGATCACACTGCCCTCCTTAGTAATTCAGCTGTAGAACACAGGCAGAATAGATGGCACCCTGCAATCTGCACAGAAAGAAAAGGCTCCGGCGGTGGTTCTTCCACCCGGGGGCACTCCGACGATCAAGTCAGTATCTCTCAAAGATAATATCAATGCTTAAATTATTGCTCAAGACTAAGAATTGCGTACCTTAGACCCATGGGGGTGCCTCTCTTTTATAGCCAACATAAACCTAGTCCCAATAGAAGTCTAACTTCTATGGACTCAGGATTACCACTAATCTGGGACTCCCAGTGGGATCAGGATAAACTCTCTAAGAGTCTTATCTTCACCCAAACTGAAGTCCTCTCCCAATCTAGGACTCTTGTTCACATCCAGGTTGAGTTCCCTCTTCATTCTAGGACTCTTGTCCCCTATCCGCTTATCTCGGATTCCGACATCTTCGGAGATAACCTCGGCAAGCCCGAGATCACCTCGGCGTAACTGTCATGTCACGTGACACCTCGGCTGACACTTCGGTGTCACCTCGGCCATGTATTAGTACTCAGAAAATACATCCCCACAACAGCCCCCTAGGTTCTATTACCTCGGCATTCTGAGGTGATGGAACCTATATTCGAACTTTTTCTCGTACGTCGGCTCAAGAACTTTCTAGCCGAGATCATTTATTTTCAGGCTGACATGTCTTCATCTAAGAACGAGAATTCACACGAACTCTTCCAAGCGTATGAGCTGTCATGCACCATTTTACAACCGTTCTACTGACGCGTTTTTCTCTTATTGGTTCGTGCTGGCGACGCGCCTGTTGGCCGTCTTTTCTCTACCTGCGCCGTCTGACGCATGCGTTAACCTAGGCGCACTAAATGCTTCTGTTTTGCCGTCATTTTACATTTTTGACAAAATAATTGAATCTGCCCTTTGGCTCTTCACCTTTGCATTCAATTTCCTCGCTTTCTCTCTCTCTAAACCTTCCCAAATCCGCCATTGCTTTTGCTCTAAGCTCTGCAACTGGTTTTATTCCTCCATTCCTGCGAAGCTTTGGCCACTGTTGCCTCGATCTCTAAAACTCGCTCCATTTCATCTTTTCTGGTAAGCAACTAGCTTTTCTCCTCCAGTTCTTAATTTTCTCTGGAACTTCTTGCTACTTGACTGTTCTGCCCACTATTTGATTTGTGAATCGTTCATCTGAGTGTGTATTGTTTCCTGGTTCTTGCATATGTTATGAACACTTGCACTGTTGCACTTCTTGTTCTTAGTCTTCCACCCTTTGTGTTCTTGAATCTGAGGCTTCGTTTTTGCTTTTCTGTTTTTCAGATTTCTGTCCTTCATACTCGTTCTTTGTAGATTTAGGTTTGGGATTTGTCTGTAGGACCTTTATTTTTTAGGAAAAACTGAAACAAATTTACCAATACATACTTTAGGCTCAAGCCGAGGTCCCAAGAGCCCTTTAGGAATATTCTGTTTGCAGCCAAGTACTCGCATACCAAAACCATGGGTGTGTGGAGCGATAGGGTTAACAACCCAACCAAACTAGAATTTTTTAGACAAGAGTTCTCCATCCCTGCCGATGTCCACCTCAGGCTAGCAGAGGAGAACGACTCTATTATGCCCGAGGATGATAACATGCCTTTTCCTATAGTAGCCTTTGTTTAGTGTGGACTTCGATTCCCTCTAGATCCCCTTTTTCGCGAGGTCCTTCACTACTATTCTTTGAACCCAATGCAACTCGCAATCAACGCCTATAGGACGCTTAATGGTATCATAGCCTTAGCTCGGCAGGAGGGTGTCAGGATCACTCTTGCCGACATCCAGTACTGTTATACCATGTGTGCCCTCAACCTAAAGGAAAAAGGTTATGTGTACTACCTCAAGCCGAGGTCCACCGAGTTTAAAATTGTAGCCGACCTTCCTGACTCCAATAAAGGTGCTGGAGATGACTACCTTATTGCATCTGGTAACTGGGAGTTTGGCCCAGATGAAGAAGTCCATCTCTTCCTCTCCCCGAAACGATAAAGGGCAAGGGTAAGAGCCCAACGTCATTGTTTAATTGTTGCTTTCTTCAAGTTCTTTTTTTCAAAAATTTTATCTGTTTACGATGTCATGTTACATTTTGCAGACGTCATAAACCTCCCAAGGACTTTCGCCATCCTATTACCTGGAAAGGCTCAAGAAGCTCTAGATCTTCCCATCCACAAACGCAAAGCTCCACCGTTAAATTTCATCCCCACCTACAAGTCAACTTTGCCGACATTCCAAGGAAGAAGAAGAAGAGCTCATCCAGCCCACAACTCAAACCACATCTACATCCCGGACAGATCAAGGTTCTACTTCGACCCGGTGATCTTCCATCCACTTCAAATTTCAATACCTAATCCCAAGAATGAAAAGAAAGCGTCGTGACGTCTCGTAAAATTGCCGAGATGTGCGCGGCTTGGTTGTTCTAGATCTCCTCGCGACCTTCCGGTAGATGTGGATGATGCACCATCCCAAACGGTGCCCCACCAAAACTAAAAGAGTCAAAAGGCCGGGCAAGGCCAAAGTTATGAGGTCGGTCGAAGATGCCCGCCCATCTCCCAATTAACCTCAACCGTGAAGACCACTTCGCTCCGCCAAAAGATCTGGCGAGGCCCGGCCAGGTCGACTTCACCAAAAGGCCGAGGTCGTCTGCGGCGACTTCGAGTCGAGGTTCCAGAGTTCACAGGAGCCCAAAATTACACTTTGAAAACAGCGTTTACGCCAACGAAAGCGCCGACGTAAACATCGGCGTGGCACTCAAGGCCTTCTGATGCTTGAGGGTGATCTTGAGCGTAACGCCAAGTTTGAACGAATACGAGAACTACGCCCTCATGCTGCAGCGCTCTGTGCAAGTAAGTTTTTGAATTTGACAACTTTTCTTTCTGCTGCTTTCTTTAAACTTATAAAGTTTTGCAATATTTCGTGATAACCTCTATCTTATGAACTTTCAGGCCATTCAACACGCCCACACCTTCTCCATGCAAGCATTTGAAGCGAAGGAGAGATTGTCCGAGATGGAGAAGGAGTTTGCTGCTCTCCAGAAGCAAAACAAAAGTCTTAAAAATAAAATGAAGACTCTGGAAGACCAAGCCGAGGCTGCAACTCAGGCTCAGCAAGAGGCTGACGAAAGAGCCGAGGCTGCTGAAGCCATTAAAAACGTTGCTTGAAGCCAAGAAAAGAAAGGAAAAAAAAATGGCCCAGCCGAAAAGGCTATGAGGAAGCCTGGGGGATGGCCGACGTCGTTGAGGACTACAAGCTTCAAGTCAGGGAGGCATGCAACAGGGGATTTTCCCTTGGTTGGATGTCCCTGGCCAAAAAGCTGAACATCCCAGATGACTCGCCATGGCGTAAGGCTGATGCTGTCCCTTTGCCTTTTCCCCCTCCTCCTCCAAGTCAGACTGAAGAAGCTGAGTCTGAGTCTTCAGCCGAAGATAAAGATGAAGACAATAATGAAGCCTTGATGAGGAAATCCAAGGGTGCCACGGAGACCAAGTCCCTTCCTCCAACTGAGCAGGTTATCAACTTAACCCAAGACGAAGAGGGTGATGAGGTTAAGGAGGTACCCAAGGAAACTCAACCAGTCCAGTCATCATCCAACCTTCCTCTGGCTGGGGGAAGTGTTGAGAAGACTCTAGCCGAGATAGACGCCGAGATTGCGGCAGATAAGAAGGCCGGGGTTGAAGTGCAAAAAGACGCCGAGGTTGTTCTTCCAGAGACTTTCGAGGTTCAGATTCAAACCACTCCTGATGCTGAAGAATCTTAGTTTTCATTTTTGCTTTGACTTTTGTACTTTCTTTTTTTGAACACTGTAAGCTTTGTTTTGTGGCCGATGTGCCTTTTTATTGTTTAAGAACAATTCACTTCAGCTAGGCCGTTGTGCCTTCTTCATATACAACTGTTTTTATCTTTATGCTTCAGTCTTTAATTCTTCATTGCTTCTGTATACTTAGAATATTTCGCATGATTCATATAATTCTTCCCTTGCATAATCTCCTCGGGGTTACATAACTCGGGTATGTTTACCTGAAGATTTACCTCGGCTAGGACTTCACCTGTAAACTTTCCATAAACTTCTACAAGTATCAAGCATATAAACTCAATATAACTTCACCTTGTAAATTATTACAAATTTCAACAAGTGAAGGTAAAGAATTATATCGGCTTAACTTTAACTTGTAAATTGCTACAAATTTCAACAAGTAAAGATAAGGAATTTATCTCAGCTTAACTTTAACTTATAAATTGCTACAAATTTCAACAAGTAAAGATAAGGAATTTATCTCAGCTTAACTTTAACTTGTAAATTGCTACAAATTTCAACAAGTAAAGATAAGGAATTTATCTCAGCTTAACTTTAACTTGTAAATTGCTACAAATTTCAACAAGTAAAGATAAGGAATTTATCTCGGCTTAACTTTAACTTGTAAATTGCTACAAATTTCAACAAGTAAAGATAAGGAATTTATCTCGGCTTAACTTCGGCTAAGTATTACTAATGTCTTCTCTCTGCCCCTAATGTGAACCTAAGTTCCTCTTGGGTTCTCATTATTCAAAAAATAACATCATGCAAAGTTGTATAAGTGCGGAAAAATTCTGCTAAGGTTTTATTGATTATATCGGCAAAAAATCAAAGAACATCTAATGATAGAAAAACTTTAAATTACAAGTGTTCCATGGTCTAGGCAATGCTTTGCCCTCATTATCTTCGAGCCGATATGCCCCATTTCCTAACACCGAAGTAATTCTGTAGGGTCCTTCCCAGTTTGGGCCAAGCTTGCCCTCTCTGGGATCCTTTCTATTGCCGACGACTTTTCTCAAGACTAAGTCTTTGACTTGAAAATCCCTTGGATTGACCTTCCTGTTGTAAGCTCTGGCAAGCTGTTGCTGGTATGCTGCAAGCTGGATTGCCGCTTTCTCTCTTCTTTCTTCAAGTAGATCCAGATCTCGGGCTAAGAGCACATCATTAGACCCGTTCTCAACTCCCTGCGTTCTGATCCCTGGGATGCCGATCTCCAATGGAATGACTGCTTCTGTGCCATAAGCCATGGCAAAGGGGGATTCCTCTGTTGATCTTCTCGGCGTAGTGCGATATGCCCAGAGCACGTTGGGCAATTCGTCTACCCACTTTCCTTTTGTCTTTCTTTCTTCTTTATTCCATCCAGAATGACTTTGTTTGATGCTTCGGCTTGCCCATTACTTTGGGGAAAGCTTGGTGTTGAAAAGTAATTCTTTATTTTGAACTTTGCGCAAAAATTCTTGATGAGTTTGCTGTCAAACTGTGTTTCGTTGTCGGCAATGATTGCTCTTGGAATCCCAAATCTAGTGATGATGTTTTTCCAGATGAAGTTCTTCACATCCACATCTCGGATTTTCGCAAGAGGCTCTGCTTCTATCCACTTTGTGAAGTAGTCTGTTGCTACCAGTAGGTACTTCCGCTGCCCAGTTGCTTGGGGCAATTGTTCAACGAGGTCCATGCCCCATTGGGCAAACGGCCAAGGGCTGGAAACCGGGTTCAGGTCAGCAGCAGGCTGATGTATCAACGGTGCAAATCTCTGGCATTGTTCGCACTTCTTCACATAAGTTTCTGCGTCTTTCTGCATATAGGGCCACCAATACCCCTGGGTAATGGCCCTGTGAGCTAACGATCTGCCCCCTGCGTGGTTTCCACAAACTCCTTCATGAATTTCATATAAAAAGTCTTCAACCTGAAGAGGGTGTACACACCTTAAAAGAGGTCCAGTGAAGGATCTTCTGTAGAGATGTCCTTCTTGCGGTGTCAATCTTTGACTTCAATCTGACCTTGTGTGCTTCCTTTCGATCTTCTGGCAGCTTTCCTTCTTTTAAGAATGCAATAATTGCATCCATCCAGCTTGGTCCCCTGTCCACACATAATGCCTCTTGCATTGTGTTCGGTGGCTCTATGCTCGAGCTTGATAGGTAATCGATCATTATTGTCCTCGTCTTTCCGGTTTGCATTGAACTCGCTAAATTGGCCAACGCGTCGCCGTGGTTGTTTTCATCTCGGCTGACTGAAGAAGTCGGCGGCTTTTGAAACATGTCTGCCAAATGATGACTTCTTTTGCGTATGCCGACATCCTTTCATCTCGGCAAAGAACTCCTCGTAGTTTGATTTACTATGAGTTGTGAGTCACAAAAACAATTACCTCATCGCTCATCCGCCTTCATCCGATCGATCAATGCTTCATATTCCGCCTCATTGTTCGAGGCTTTGAACCCCAGTCGAATGGACTGCTCCAATATCTCCCCATCGAGGGAAATTAACACTACTTCTGCCCTTGCCCCCTGCCGATTTGAGCTCCCATCAACAAAAAGTTGAAAGAAGTCGCCGATGTAAATGCTGTAGGGTCTGAGTTTTTCCTTCATTAGTTCCTTAGCCTTTGGCTGGGCTTCTCCTTCCTTGTTTGGACATCGTTCATCTCGGTTCAGCGGAGCCCGATGTTCGATGTATTCTGGCGAGAACTCGGCCACGAAGTCGGCCAAGACTTGGCCTTTAATTGCTGTTCTTGGCTTGAACTCCAGGTCATATTGGCCCAAAACTACGGCCCATCTTGCTATTCTTCCAGTTAAGTCTCCTTGTTGCAACAAGGATTTTAACGGGTGCTCTGTTAGAACCACTATCTTGTGAGCTTGAAAATAGTGGTTTAACTTCTTTGAGGCCATTACCAAGGCCAGCATCAATTTCTCCAGTGGTAGATACCTTGTTTCTGCGTCAGCCAAGGTTTTACTTACATAGTAAACAGCCTTCTACTCTCCCTTCTCTTCTCAGATTATCACAGCGCTTACTGCGTGCTCTGAAACTGCTAAGTATAGAAACAGTTCCTCCCCAGGTTGAGGTGTTGAGAGGACTAGGGCCGAGGTAAGGTACTTCTTCAGGTCGGCCAAAGCGGCCTCACATTCCTCTGTCCATAGAAAATCCGTGGCCTTTTTCACCAGATTGAAAAAAGGTTTACATTTGTCCGAACTTCGGCTTATGAATCTGTTTAGGGCTGCGGCCCTTCCAGTAAGCATTTGAACCTGTTTTGCCGACGTTGGACTCTGTAATTCCAAAATGGCCTTGATTTGATCTGGGCTGGCTTCAATACCCCTTCTAGTCACCAGGTGTCCCAAGAACTTACCGGATCCGACTCCAAACGCGCATTTTGATGCGTTTAGTCGGAGCCGATATGTTCTGAGTATGTCAAAGACCTCTTTTAGGTCAGCAAGATGATCCTTTGGTTCCTTGGTCTTCACGACCATGTCATCAATGTAGACTTCTACAGTTCGGCCAATCAAGTGTTTGAACATCTTGGTTACCAGCCTTTGGTAAGTCGCTCCTGCGTTCTTCAATCCAAAAGGCATGACTCTGTAGCAATACAAACCTTTCGGAGTGATGAACGCTGTCTTCTCCTCATCCGGGGGGTACATGGTTATCTGGTGATACCCCCTGTATGCATCCAAGAAGCTCATCCTTCCGTGTCCAGATGTGGCGTCCACCAACTAGTCGATCTTTGGTAGAGGGAAGCTGTCTTTGGGACAAGCTTTGTTCAAGTTCGTAAAATCTACGCAGACTCTCCACTTGCCATTCTTCTTCTTTACCACCACGGTGTTTGATAACCATGTCGGATAGTTGGCTTCTCTGATGGCCCTGGCCTCCAGAAGTCTGTCTACTTCTTCCTCTACTGCCTCGACGTGCATCAACGTCGGTCTTCTGGCTCATTGTATTACAGGTTTGGCCGACCTGTCAACGTTGAGTCTGTGACATGTGACCTTGGGGTCAATGCCAGGCATTTCATAAGGTGTCCAGGTGAACACCTCAATATTTTTCCTCAGAAAGGCTTCCAGCTCCCTTTCCTTTTCTTCGACCAACCCCGTGCCGAGAAGAAAGAAGCGTTCTTCATCGTCCTCCTGGACGAGGATTTTCTTCAGTGCTTCTTCACTTTTCTCGGTCGGCTCCTTGCCGACATCATCTAGGACCTTCATGTCCTCTTCTCCGACTTCTGCTTCCCCTGGTTCCCGAATGCTGCAGGTTAGCTTCATTGCTGCCATGGAGCAGTTTTTCGCCTGCAACTGATCTCCTCTGATTTCCTCAATCCTATGTTCTGTTGGGAACCGTAGCAGTTGATGCAATGTTGAGGGAACTGCCCCCATTGCATGCAACCACGGCCTCCCCAAGATGATGTTGTAAGGCGAGGGCGTGTCAATCACAATGAATTCTGTCTTGATCTTCTTCGTGCCAGCTTGTACCTCCAAGTTTGTTGCGCTTAAAGGCCATGTCGGCGTTCCATTGAAGCCGACCATCGGGCCGTTTGACTGCTCCATGTCATCAGGGTGAAGGCCTAACTCCTTGTAACATCTGACATACATGATGTCGCAGGAGCTGCCTTGATCAATCAGGATGCGTTTCACCTGGCACTCCCCAACCTGGAGGGATACTACCAGGGCATTATTGTGCGGGTGCTAAACCATATCAAGGTCGGCTTCTGTGAAGGTTATCATTTGTCCTTGGCACACTTCAGCCCGAGGTCTTTTTAGCCCGACCTGGTTGACGTGTTGCAGGTGTTTTACTCTCTGTGTCTCCCCCCGTATGTCGTTTTCATTTACCTTTGAGTGGATCACGTTAACCACCTGAGGTCCACCTGCCTGTGGTTGCTGCGCTGGGGGAGGCGGGGCTGCTGGTGCTTGAGGCAGTCGTGCCTGTTCTTCCCTGGTTCTGGCCTCATCCACAAGGTCTCTCAGATGGCCTTGCCTCACCAAATCTTCTAGGTGTGCTTTAAGGGCTCTGCAACCCTGAGTTGGGTGCCCTTCCTCGTTGTGGTAAGCACAACGCCTACCAAGGTTCCTCCCCATAAATTCCCCTGGTGCTCTTGTCGGCGCCCTGAAGTAGGGCTGATTTCGAATTTGATCGAGGACCTTGTGGACCGGAATTCGAAACACCGTCGTCACCGCCTGCTTTGCTTTCAACTCTGTCTCTTGTTTTTTGGGTCCATTGTTACCTCGGCCTCGCTTCGGCGAGCCGTTGCCTTTTTCTGGCTTTGTCTCTTTATTCCCCGACGTATCTTCCTCGGCTCTGGCATACTTCTCGATTCTTGCCATGAGCTCTTCCATACTCTTTGGCAGGGTTTTTGCCAAAGACTTCCGCAGTGGATAGTCATCCTTCAGGCCGTTCTTGAAGGACACGACCGCCACCTCCTGGTTGCATTCAGGTATTCGATTGAACACCTCATAGTACCTCTTCGCATAGGCCCTAAGGTTTTCATGTTTGCTAATTTTTAGGGCCATCAACGCATCCACCCTCAATGGCTGCAGTTTGTTTGTTATGAACCTGGCCACAAACATCTCGGCCAGGCCTTCCCAGCTTTTCACTCTCCCCTTTGGTAGTTTGTGGAACCAATCTGACGCAATCTCCCCAAAGGACGAAGGGAACACTTTGCAGAGCAACGGCTCGTTCCCACTGTATAATGCCATTGAATTAAAAAATAACCCAACATGGAAGTTAGGGTCCGACTTACCATCATATATCTGGAGCCTCGGCATACTGAATCTTTTCGGCGCGACGAATCTATCCAATTCTGCCGAGAATGGAGTTCTCGGCTTAACCGGGGAAGTTACTTCGGCTCTGGCATTCTCCTGTTTCCTCTTGAGGTAATCTCTCAAGTCCTCTTTGCTTCTTCCTGCAGCCCGGCTGTCATTGGACTTCAGCCTTTTCGGCACACTACTCTCGGCCTCATGGTGGCCCCTTTTCGATCCTTCTCTGCAGGACGCATCGAAACACAATACCCGCCCCGGAACATGCCGATGTTCTTTGGGGTCTGCCTCCTTCTTGCGATATGTCCTTCGGGACTCTTCTCTTCTCGGCTCTTCTCGGCTGACTTCCCTAGAGTTTCGGTGAGAGTGTCTTCCACTCCTCGTGTGCTGAGGGGCTTCGGGGATTTCTTTTCGCCCCCTTTTCTGGGCGTTTGCTGCTGGCATTGGTGTGTCCTGCAGTGGGTATGGCGGCTGCATGACATTATTCTGCATCATGAAGTTGACGACCGATTGAAGGTCTGCCAACTTATTTGCCATCTCCTTTACTTCTTCATCCCTCCTCAGACATCTGTCTTTCCAGGTCTGGAGGTCATCCTCGTTATAGTATTTGCCCCTGTCCGCTTTCTTTGATGTATCACCATCTTGTCCGACGGTTTTCTCTGCGTGAATCTGATCACGAGTTTCTTCGTTGTGGTCTCCTCCTTCAGCGTTAAGGTCGGCGGGTCTTCCACTCCCAGCTGGAGTGTCGTCCCCAATCTGTTCCTTCTGCGTGTTACTGGCCATCTACTCTTCTTTTGTTCCCACAGACGGCGCCAAATTGTGTGAGTGAATTTCCGATCACACTGCCCTCCTTAGTAATCCAGCTGTAGAACACAGGCAGAATAGATGGCACCCTGCAATCTGCACAGAAAGAAAAGGCTCCGGCGGTGGTTCTTCCACCCGGGGGCACTTCGACGATCAAGTCAGTATCTCTCAAAGATAATATCAATGCTTAAATTATTGCTCAAGACTAAGAATTGCGTACCTTAGACCCATGGGGTGCCTCTCTTTTATAGCCAACATAAACCTAGTCCCAATAAAAGTCTAACTTCTATGGACTCAGGATTACCACTAATCTGGGACTTCCAGTGGGATCAGGATAAACTCTCTAAGAGTCTTATCTTCACCCAAACTGAAGTCCTCTCCCAATCTAGGACTCTTGTCCACATCCAGGTTGAGTTCCCTCTTCATTCTAGGACTCTTGTCCCCTATCCGCTTATCTCGGATTCCGACATCTTCGGAGATAACCTCGGCAAGCCCGAGATCACCTCGGCGTAACTGTCATGTCACGTGACACCTCAGCTGACACTTCGGTGTCACCTCGGCCATGTATTAGTACTCAGAAAATACATCCCCACAATTCTATATACATTGATGTGATAAAGGAGTTAGGTTCTATATTATTAGATACAGAACAAATTAAAAGTTGACACATATAATATCATATAATTATAAATACAATTGTGAGAGTTTTTTTTGTGAGTTTTAAGAAAAATATTTGAAATCTCTAATAAAAATCTCACAATTTTACTCTAATAATGTGAAATGATAAGTGTCAATTTTTAATTTAACATACTCGATTATGTAGTGTTCTACTTCCTTGTCAACTATTTAAGGTACAATTAGGAGTGACAAAATAGAAGAATGTAGCAAAACTTGAGTTTTAAGCAATTTCCAATTTTGACCTCCAATTTCATTGAATTTGATTGTGAGCCCTCTTTGTTTTTTAGTCCATTGACGTGATTGGACTAATAATAGATGGATCATGTTTGTCTTACAATAATGCCATGAGTTTAACAATTATGAATCTCCTCAAGGAGGTATTAACAATCGCATGGAGGGGTTGGATTTCACAATTTAATTTCATAAAATTAGAAGTGAAAATATTATTTTATTTTTATTTTACAAAAATAATAAAATCATTTCATATATATTAAAAATTCTAATGTAAATTCATAAATTCATTCTCAACAAATTGACACCATTATAATTGAGTTTAATTCCATTGCATTTTCGGTAGAGTATTCTGCAATTCATTACGTAACCTTAGCATTTCAGTAAAGGATCGAACGAAAAAAAAAAAAAATTGAATATCCTAAAATGGGTACATCAAGTTGGTTCTAGATTGTTCCATTCTTTCACAGACATTGTTTAAATAAAATTTAGTCAACGATTCATCCCAATTTAGTCGTTTGGCTAATTTAATTAAACTAAAAAAACATAAACGATAAAATATATTAAATCAGTTAATAAAGTAAAGTGTTACATTCAAATTATAATTATTATTTTTTTTTAATAAAGTAAAAAAGCCAAATCAAACAAACTTTTTAGTGGTGTTTTGAGAACATAGTAAAAAGTTAATTTTTTTGACTTTTTTTTTAGATTTTTTGTGTAAAAAAATATACATGATGTGATCTAAAAAAGTCAAAAAAAAATTTTAAAAAAAAAAGCTAAAAAGCTAATCTTCCCAAATTGCCTCTTAATCCTAAGCTAAAAAAGTCTCAACCTAAAAAAGCAAACTAAAAAAGCTAAACAACAACTTAAGCCTCGTTTAGGAACAAATTATTTTAATAATTTTTTTGAATTTTTAGTTAAAATATGAGATTAAAAAAATTAATATGTTTAAAATAACTTTTTAATTTTTTACAAAAAAATATACAAAAAGTAAAAAGAAAATAAAATCTATAACTTTTTAAGTATAAATTATAAATTTTTTGATATTTGTTTAATTTTTAAATTAAAACACTCGCATACCAAATAAGGCCTTATCCTTCTTTATTAAATTACTGGCATAAATGCAAACACGACATTATGATATAATATAATATATATATTATTAATTGATATGGCGTAGGTTTGTTTGTGATTTTTAATATATTTTATCTTAGAATTTTACGCAGACACCTCTTATCTCATCTTAATTTTTGATTCATATTAACTAAGTAGCAGTTGACCGTACAATATGTATATTATTTATTTTAAAAAAATATTTGATGATACAATATGTGTTATAAAAGAATAATTAAAGTATGATTTTAATTATTTATTTTGATAATATTAGTGTTATCGTTCTATAAAATTATTACTTGAATATTTATATATATATATTAATTTTAGTTAAATTATTTGTGCATTTTGATAATTTTAGTTCTATCGTATTATAAAACTGTAATTATCATATAATAATTTTGTATAAAATATAAATTATAAAATAGTAAAATAAATACTCATTTTAATATTAAAAATAATAATTAAATTAGAAGAAGAATTTTAGTAACATAAAATGAAAAGTAATTCCAGCTATTTAATTTTCTTTTAGATTCATATGGAAAATAAAAAAATGTAGAAATAGAAATTATATAAAATTTATTAAAAATTTAAATATAAGTATATTGTAGTTGGATTATCATATAATGATTTTATATGATATGTATATATATATTAAATTATAAGATTGTAAAATAAATATTCATAATTAAATTAAAATATCAACTATATAAAAAAAATTCAATAATGACTAACAAAGAAAGAATCACATAACACCATCTAAAATAAAAAAATTAATGAAAATATTCAAACGATAGATACATCTTAGTTTATAAAAGTGATTAATCATCTATAATATGATGTCAAAACATAAAAGAACTTACTGTTTAACAATTGAAAAAATAACTTAAGTAATAAATTCAAACTTTAAAAGTTCTTTGAGAGTATAATTATTGTATAGATTTTCCTCTTGTGAGTTGTAATTATATAAAGTAATATAGGAAATGAACTATAATTTCATATATAGAATCACTATAAAATTTAAACGATAAATCTATAATATAGAATTAGTATTGGGTATAGAATAATGTATGAGAAAATAAATAGAGAAAAAGAAAAAAGAAAAAAGAGCAATTTAGCATTAAAAAAAATCTTAATAACCTTAAAAGAATTAAGTAGAAAATGTGAAACGTAAAATTAGTATTGCGTTTGTGGATTATCTTAATATACCATAAAAAAAATATATGGAAAATAAAATATTTATCAAATAGAGTCCATATAAAATAGGTAAAATTAGTATAATTTAAATTAGATTGAATTTGTGTAGAACTCTATATATAGTTAAGAAAATACATACTGACGTGGTTTTTTTAGGGAAAAAAAAAAATTCCCTTTATAATATGTCACTTAAGTATGAAAAAAATATTACTTTTAATAATATATATATATATATATATAAGATTACATCTATATAAAGATACTTGGTACTATATTTAGAGTTTAAAAGTTTGGGTTATAAAACTCAAAAGTGAATTATTTTTTAGTTGGTTATTAATTTTTTGACTCAAAATGAATCCATCAAGTTATAAAAATTTTGGTTGGGCAAATAGATTTTGACAAGTCATTAATTTTTTATTTTAATACTACAAATGCAAAATGTCAAACACTTAGGAGTTGTTTGGGATGTCCTAAATAAGTGTACTTTTTGACTTTTTAGACTAAAAAGTTGAGGGAAAAAAGATGATTGTTTGGATTATTGACTTTTTACGAAAAAATGTGTATTAAAAAATTATATAAATTAGTGTGAAGGAGAAGTTAGGGAGAGTAGGCAGTACGGCCCGTACTGTTTGGGCGAGTGATTTGATAAAAGAAATGGTTGCCTTATTTTCGAGCATTGCATTGGACGGTGCTGTTCAGCTTGTAGGGGCCCACCACGGGTCCCGTTTTACTAATCGGAACCATTCAATGTGTACAACTCATCGAGTACTATATGCTTGTAAAAAATCACGTTAATCGGATATCGACAGTTATCTGATTGGATTAGTTTTTTTACAACCGTTAACTATAGCACCATCCATTTTTTGTACAAAACTGATTTGATCATGTAGTTAGCGATATCCGATCAACGTGACTTTTTGCAATTATATAGTACTTGACCAGTTCTACATATGAACAGTTCAGATTATCAAAACGGGACCCGTGATGGCCCCTACGGGCTGAACAGCACTGTGTTTGCCTGTGCAATTTTTTCAAAAAAATTAGCAAAAGTCTGTGGGACGTCAGACTGAGTTGGAATAATTTTTGTGTAAATTTTTTTTTTTTTTTGTGAATAGTGATAACTTTTTAACTTTTTTAATAACTTTTTGATCTTTTGAATTATTTGAAATATGCCAAACCAAACCTTATTCCATTATGATGTTCATGAAACATAACCATATCAACAACATTGAGACAAGCTAATTATATAATCAAAAATGTTTGGGCGCTCTAAATCATGAGTTCTAAAGGAGCTCTAGGGAGTGGGTCCCACTTATTGATATGATGTTTCGGCCTTAGTTTTTTTTTTTTTTTTTTTTTTTTTTTTTTTTTTTTTTTTTTTTTGAATTTTCACCTCATTCTCAATTAGGACTCCCAAATTAGAGGAATGAATCATTGTTGTTATATAATATAAGTTAAAATATCATTGGTTCATTAAGTCTTAAACTTCTAACTTTATTTTTATAAATTTTTAAATTTAAAAATTATAGAAATACACATGGTACATTATCATTGGTTCTTCTATTTTAATATTTTAATTAAATCCTTGATTAATAGGGAAAATCTTTTAAATTTGTTAATTTATGAACTATTTATAGTATCTATTATCATTACTATCTATATCTATAATTTTAAATTTCAAAAGTTATATATATAAAAAGTCAAAAAAATAATTTTTAGCCCTATCTTGTATCAAAATCTAAGTCATATCTAATTTGAAATTAAAAAAATTTTAAAATAATATTTTAAATGTAATTTTTATCCTTATAAAATTTGAACATATTTGTATTTTTTTGAAAAATAAAATATAAATAGAATTTTGAAACAAAAATTTAACCATACTTAACCCTACAACTAATTTAAAATTTAGAAGAAAATTTGAAATAAAATTTTAATAATAATTTATAAAGGGTTATAAGATTCAAGTATACATGTCCTAATTCTGTTCAGAAAATATGAAATTAAAACTTAAAATTTTGAATGTAAAGTTTAAATTAATAATTAACACTCCACTTATCTTAAACAAGTTCTAGGCTAATAGCATAGCATATTCCGGATCTAATATTAGATAATATTTTCAAACGTAAATATATCTTAATATTAATGGAATATACATTAGTTATATTTTAGGGTAAATTATTTATAATTCTTATTTGGAAAACTTATACAAGATATGATCCTATGAAAAAAATTATAATCTAATAGGTCATGTAGTTTTCTTGTGGACACATCTATCCCAATCTTAATTAATTAATAACATGATTAATGATAATATCATATATGAAAAATCCAATGTTATTATACTCATATCTATATGGTTAGAAATTTGAAATTCAAAATAACTTAATTAATGATAATACCATATATAAGGAATTTAATGTTATCATAAATTGTGATCATATCTATATGGTTAAAAATTTGAAATTCAAAATAATTTAATTAATGGTAATACCATATATGAAAGGGCATTGATTTAGACCCCCTTAAAACACTCACCCCCACAACCCCCTCACACACATGGAGGTTGGGGATTGGGTGAGAAGAAGAAAAAAAAAAAAAAAAAAAAAGTTAACCAATCAAAACTAAAAGGGGTGAAGGGGGTCTCAACCTTTATTCTATATGAAAAATCTAATGTTATCATAGATTGTAATCATATCTATATGGTTGGAAATTTGAAATTCAAAACATAAATGTAACATATAATATCCCAAACCCAACGTGACATTCCTACATGCTTATGAAATTTAAAAACACTTGATTAGTGGCAATACGATATATAGGAAATCCAATGTTATCATAGATTGCAATCATATTTATATGGTTGGAAATTTAAAATTCAAAAATATAAATGGAACATGTATTATCTCAAATCCAATGTGACATTTCCAAATCCAATATGACATTTTCATATGCTTCTCATCTCAAACCCAACGTAAATGTAACATGTAACATCCTAAACCCACCGTGACATTCCCATATGTTTCTCATCACAAACCCAACAAGACATTCCAATACTTTACCGTTGAATTATGAATCACGTAACATCTCAACCCAACCCATGTATTGAACCACCATCACCCTCAATCCAGCATAACTTCAATATCAAGTGATGAGATTTAATCCACATTCAATTACAAACCAAAATCCTTAATAACTTTGTGTAACATATTGTGACATATATGTAAATACTGATTACAATAAAGACACAATACATATTCAAACACATATACAACCGAACAAACACATAAATGTTATCTAATATATTGTGTATGTGGATTAACGTTACACACTAAATGTAACATCCATCATAACACGATCATCCAAGTCCTAATGTACAATTGCCTTACTACGACGTGCTTCACATTTGACATCCAATTAACAACCAAAACCAAATACCCCCAACATAACCCTTGAACCCGTACACACCACCCCACACATCGAACATATCAAAACGCATCAATTATCACAATGTCAAATACACACATTCAATTAGAACATTGACCAAAGTATGCCTATCAATGAGTGCAATAGATTGTCAATGCATTATTAAAGATGAACAATCCACACTTCAACAAAAAACAACACACTTCAACAAAATATATATATATATACCTCTTCCCCTCAACCGATTAGAGTTGAAATCTGTCGAAGGAATCAACACACAACCCTCAAACTTCATTATATTATCGACCATATCCACATCCATTTAAGCAACATTTTGAAAATGCACTGGAATCTGGTGATTAAGGCAAAAAAAACTCGCACGGTCGTTGAAAGTAGACTTGTCTTTCCTAAAGGCCTTTCCAAACGTGATATAATGAATGAGAAAATAAAGTATAATATAGAAACAAATTAGGGGTATAATAGTATACTAATATCATTCTTTTACAACTCACAGGACCTTATGGAACACATTCCTATTTAAATAGGATTTCAAACTCTAAAAGAATATTTATAGAATTTCACATTAAATAAGTCTTCCAAATTAAACTTATAAATATTTTTTTTTTCCTCCAATTAATGAATTATATTAATAAATTTCAATAAATTCCATTCACAATAAAGATTAAATATAACATTATAAATAAACTTTTAAAGTGAACTATAGAAATTCAAAAAATATATATAAGAAATAAGATTGAAACACAAATGGAGATTTTTTTTAAACAAAAAAGAAACAGAAAAAACTTAAACCCTGATCTATAATAATACAAAAAGTCGAATATGTCATTATCAATTGTCATCACTTAAAATAAGGAAAAAAAATAAAATTGAAACACCTCCAATGACATGTGATGGTCCCAATTCCAACCATAACAAAATTTTCAGGATTTGATTAAATAAAAGATTTATTTAATACTTATCTTAACAAATCCTTTGAAAATCTCATACACACACACACTGTGTGTCTTTGGATTCTCTTTTTTTTCTGGCCAGGCTCTGATGCACCAGACCCTAGAATTTGCTCTTTAAAAGTAAAGTAAAAGGCCCAATTGACTAGTGATTTTTTTAACTTTTGTTTTGGTTTGTATTGAAAACATACAACATGTGTGTTGATGGTAAATTTTGAAGAACAATAATCCTACTTTGGGTAACTAGTTTTTAGATATTATAGGTTCCCCGTTAGGTATTTGTGTTTTTGAAAGTTTTTCTCTGGTGCTCACTGTTTGGTTGCCTTCGATGATTCAATCTATTAATCTTTTATTTTTTTTATGTTTAAATTATTTATAAAAAGAATTAAATTGATCCATATCATTTTTTTTTCGGGTTTTTTACGGGCCAGTCCCATTTGGAAGGGTTATTACCCAACAGGTCCTGAATAGATACTTTTTTACCTCTAAGTCCTGAACATTTTTATTTATCCCGTTTTTGCCCTCAAGTTTTCATTCTCAGATTCAGATCTGGAGATGAAGAAGAAAAAAAAAGCTCTCTCTGCACATCTCTCTCAATCACACCATGAGTGGTCTGATCGAAGAAGAAGAAGAAGCTCTCTCTACACATCTCTCTCAGCCACACCATGAGTGGTCTGATTGAAGAAGAAGATCTGCCATCATCGCTGGTGCATTCAAGGAGAATAAAAGTTTTCATTCTCAGATTCAGATCTGGAGATGAAGAAGAAAAAAAGCTCTCTCGACATCTCTCTCAATCACACCATGAGTGGTCCGATCGAAGAAGAAGAAGCTCTCTACACATCTCTCGGCCACACCATGAGTGGTCCGATTGAAGAAGAAGATCCGCCATCATCATTTGGTGCATTCAAGGAGAATGAAAACTACGAAGTCTAGATTCAAGGTCGCCGATTGCCCTAGCAAGCGAACCGTTCCTAATCCATTTCATTTTCCTTTCCTTTCATCTCTCTCTCTAAATCGATCTATCTCTATAGATTCACATATATATATATATATGTGTGTGTGTGTGTGTATTTAAATCGTTGTTTGTTTGTTGCTAATGGAGATTGTTAATTTTGATCATCAAAGTGTTTTTCAAAGTGATAAATTTGTTTAAATCGTTGATAAATTTGTTTAAACTAGTGATAAATCGTTGATAAATTTGTTTAAACCAAGTGATTAATTTGTTTAAACGAGCGATAAATTTATTTAAATCGTTGATAAATTTGTTTAAACCAGTGAGAAATTTGTTCAAACTAGTGATAAGTTTGTTTTTGTGAATTTATCACTGTTTAAACCAATAATTAGTTTGTTTTTGTGAATTTATCACTGAAATTTGTCATTGTTTAAACCGGTGATAAGTTTGTTTTTGTGAATTTATCACTGTTTAAACCAATAATAAGTTTATTTTTGTGAATTTTTGAGTTATAGTGTTGAGTATAGGGGTAAAAGTAGAAAACGCTTTTTGAACCAGTGATAAATTTATCACTGTTGAATATTTTGTAAATTTATTTTTGTGAATTAGTAAGTGTGAGGATGTGATTTTATGAATTAGTGAATGAATGTGTATGTTTGTGAGTATGAGAGAATAAAATGAACAATATATAAGAAATAAAAGGAAGACAACATATAGGGAAGGGCTTGATAAGAATATATCAACTTTAGCTCAAGGAAGTATACTCAAAGGCAAAACAGAGGATAACAGAGGATAATAACTTTCTTATCTCTAACAGAATTAGTTACAGAGATATATATATATAGATTGTAGAGCTGTACTCATTCAGATTGTAAATAACATTGTAGATTGTAAGAATATATATATGTGATTTTCAGATTGTTTCTGTTTCAGTTTCACGCATGTGGTGTGACATTTAGGGGTAAACTTGGAAACTGAAAAAGAGAGGACCTGCTGGGTATTAAGTTGGTTGCATGGGACCGGCTGGTAAGTGCCCCTTTTTTTTCTCCATAATTATTTACACATAGGCCTATAAAATAAATAGATTGTATTATTAGAGCAAGACTTATGATGGGCTCACAGACTTATACTAAACTAATTTAGTCCATAATGAATTGAAGATAATTCAAATCGTTTATTTTTCATCTCTTACACACTTGTAATACATTAGATGACTAGAAATCGAGACACACCATGTGTATGTACATATACTAGCAGTAACCTATGCTATGCACAGACAAGTAATAAAAAATGGTAAATAATGTTGAACATGTTAAAAATTAACAATTAAATATTATGATATTAATTTAGATGGGTATTGAAATAATATATTTGAGTGATCTTACTAAAAATGAGGTAGAGAGAAATTCAGTTATTGAAAAAAAAATAAAATGAAAAACAAAGTTGAAATTTAAAAATTCAAAAATAAGACATAAATTGATGAAGAAATATGACTTAAAGTCAAACTCTCTGGTGAAAAAATTTGAATTAGAGTAAAACTCATCTTTTATCTTTAAATATTTTGAAAATCTCTTATATCCATGCCATAAGTAATTAAAAAGTGAAATAAAAAAGATAAAAAAAAAATTAGAAAAATAGAATGAGAGAAGAATGAATGTGCCACGTAGGAAAGAGTTTCATGAGATGTTAGGATTGACAGTTTGAAATTTTTTAAGAGACTGCTACATTTACTTATATTTATTTATTTACTTATATTTATAGTATAGATTTGATATTAAATGGTAATTTATTAAAATAATTAAAATAGAAAATAATCATAAAGTAAAAGGAGAGAGTAACAATTGAATAGTATTTCAAGTACGGTAGGAGATTATACATGAGAATTATGGCTTAATCAATGGACATAGGCTTGTAACACCTCCTTTAATATTCACATCTATTTATCTATACTATTATTAGAGAATGTCTCAATTGATGTAATGAAACTTTTACTCCTCATGTTAAAAAAAAAATTACACATAGAGGTGCGTAAGGTTAAATACATTATCATAAATTTAAAGCAGGAGGACTCACATAGTACTCAAGCTAAATACATAATATAATATTAATTTTATTATTATTTTCTTTTATTCTTATGACTCGCTAATATTAGTATAATTAGAAGAAAGACACATATTGCCGATCACTCAAGTGGTAAGGATTTTCCTTACCCGGCCAAAATTATGTTCAAGTATATATATATATATATATGGGAGATATTACAGCGTGCACCATCAAAAAGATGCATATGGTATGCCTTTCATAATTTTTTTACAAAATTTTATAATTTAAACTCAAAATGTCACAACTTTTTCACTACAAAAATCATAACTTTTTTCACTGAAAAATGTCATAACAAAAATCACAAAATATCATAATATTATCATTCCTAAGTTTAGGATACACATTATAAATTCGCTATTTATAATTTTACTACAAAATGTCATAACACAATATCACAAACAATCATAACGTTCATCATAAAAAATCATAATTTTTTTTACAATATACATCATTTAAAAGAATACATATGGTAAATTTCTCATATATATATATAGGGAAAATTACATATACCTTCCTTGAGGTCTGGCTAAATTACAGATATCCCTGAGATTTCAGAAATTACATCCTGCTCCCTAAGGTTTGTATTTTCATAATAATTTGCTCTCTAAAGTTTAAATTTTATAACAAATTACCCCCTAATTTGTTATGCAAATATAGCATTCAGGGAAAAATTTATAATTTTTTAAATCTCAAGAGAATATTTGTAATTTAGCCAAACCTCGAGGGGTGCATGTAATTTGCCCATATATTGATATATACAAGGCTGCCTGTTGGCACCCTAAAGTTGATTAGTTGGGTTGTTGAAAATATGGCGTTGATGGGGTTGGATTTTTGGACCACTCATAAACACAAATGACAATAAATCCAAAAAAAAAAGAAGAAAGTTGAAACAATTCTGGGGTCAGCGTTAGTGATAACAAGTGAACCAATATCAATATGTGTGTGTGTCAACGCACGAGAAACGTGACTAAAGACACACAGTAGATTCCAAATGTATTTTGCATATGAGATATGAATTTCATTCTTCTTAGGCCCGTTTGGGTGAAACTTCTTGATTAAAATTACAAAAAAAAATTAAAAAAACAAAATATCACAACTTATTTATTAATTAAATTTTTTTCACCCTTATTTATTCAATTAAAAAAATTAGAAAAATTTATCCATAAATTATATTTGGAGGAATGTTGATCCATTTAGTTCTAAATGTTTTCTTTTAAACCAATTGGTCCTTTTTGTTTTTGGAAAGAAGGATTTGTTTCATTTGATACCATTTAAATTTACTTGATTGCCTTTATGTGAATATTTTTTTCCAAATATTTTAGTCATATGTAAGATAGGAATTGAAATGTTATGTGTACTGGAATTTTTTTTGAGATTTGGAGGAGTCATTTCAATAATGTCTACTGGGTTGATGTTTAATATGTTCGTTGTTAGGTAGGGGTGGTTGCAGTTCGAATTTGGATGGTTTGCAGATCGGTTTGGACTCAGCTGCATGTATGCGGTTTGGAAAAAAGTCAACTCACAATAGCCCGTAGTGCGGTTTGCAATTTGTGCAAATAGAGTTCACGGATATGCGGGGGGTTGCAGGCGGTTTGTAGGATTGAACTTTTTTCTTTAAAAATGTATTTTTGAGCCCTTTTTTTTTTTTTTTTTCCATTTTGTAAATATTTATTTTGGATCATTTTTTCCCCTTTTTCTAAAATGCTCCAATATTAATAATTAATGAATTAAAACTTATAAAATTAAAAACACAACAAAATCAATCCCTAACATAAACAAATCATTTAAAATCCTAAATCAAATCATAAACTAACACAAATACATTTGTCAAAATCCGAAATTAGATCAAACCCACCCACCACATCACCCTCTAAATAAAATTCAATAATAGAAACTCCCAAAAAAAAAATTAAAAAAGACAAAAACAATTAAAACCAAACAATATTCTGTACAACATTTCATTGAGTTCTACAAAAATATTACTTGAAGAAAGAAATAGAGCAGAGTAAACAAAGAAATAGAGCAGAGTGTCATTTAACCAACATAAAAGAAAGTTGCAATTTTCACTTCTAATTTTTTTATAATATAAACAAGTCTATGAAGAATCTTAATCACCATTGAGAGAAAGAATCGTAATCCAAAATCTTAATCACCATTAAGAGAAAGAATGCAATTTCCAAAATCTTAAATCACCATTGAAACAGAATCTGAGTCACAAAAACAGATTTGATTACCTAAAAACAAAATCTTAGTCACATAAACAAATAAACTCAGAGATTTGTTGCTACAGATCTGATTGAATAAAAAAAATTCAGAGTCCAAGGAAAGAGAGAGAGAGAGAGAGACAGATCTGATTGCCTAAAAAAAACATTAGAGATGGGGAAGAGAGATAGAGAGACGCTTACTTGAGAGTTGCCGGAGAGAGAGAGTTGATCTTGCGAAGGTCGATCGGTCGCTTCGCTGGTCGCCACAAAGAAAGAGAGATGGAAGAATGAGATCAATGAGAAGAGAGGTTGTGCAGAGAGAGACAAATATAATTGCCTAAAAAAAATTAGAAATCGAAGAGAGACAGAGACAGAGACAGAGAGACGCTTACTTGAGAGTTTCTGGAGAGAGAGAGAGAGAGTCGATCCTGTGAAAGTCGATCGGTCGCTTCGTTGGCCGCCACAGAGAAAGAAAGAGATGGAAAGGCAAGAGAGAGTGAGATGAAAAGAGAATTGCGCATATGTTTTTTGAGAGATTAGGGTTTGGTTTGTTTGGGAAAAAATATCTAGGATAGATGAACGGTCTATGTTTTTTTGTTAAAAAATAAAAAATAAAAATTCTAAGTGCGGACAGGTTGTGGCAAGTGCGGTTAAAACCCACAACCTACTCGCAACCTGAAAAAATGCCATATTCCAAACTGCATCCGACCCTATTGTGTTTGCGAAACCGCCCATATGTGTGTGGGACAGTTTAGGTAGGGCTGGTTGTGCGAGTCGGATAACCCTACGCCAGTCTTACTGCAGGTGTTGAGATATCTTTTCTGGTGGTGTGGTGTTTCGGCAGAAGAAGTGCAAAGTTTGTTTGGTCCAGTCCGAGGTGGAATTATTACAAGTTACGTACATAGGTTTGTTGATGTTTTATGTTTAATGTTTTCTATGCTTTGTTGCATTGGTTTCTGCGGTTGGTTTCGTGTGTGCCGAGTTCATTATTGTGACCCTTTTTTTTTTTTTATCTTTATGATGATTTGTTGTTGTATTTTGTTGTGTTGTTTATTGTGTTTCGTCGGAATGGTCAAGCAGATGGTTCGATATGATTGTGTTGTTTTGTTTGTGTTGATTTTTTTACAAAAACATTTTGGGTCACCATTAACATATAACATGACGTTGGTACGTCCATTATGTACATATGTAGCATGCTAGACATTTGTGATATGTTAAGTTTTCTTTTTTGTGTGCGATGGTGTTACAAGGTATCACAACACACTGGATGTTATTGTTTTGGTCCATCATCTGTTTGTGTCACATGAGTGCTCTGGTAATGTTGGTGTAATTGTAATGAGTGTGGTTAATTTGAATTCTTATTTGTATGGGTTTAACATGTTCATTTTTATTTGTATAAGTGTTCTCGTAATGTCAGTGTAATTATAATGGGTGTAGTTAATTTCAATTCTTATTTCACATTTGGAGTTTTAGTATGTTATATCGATTAGAGTGTTACGTTTGAAAAAAGTATACTAAAGAGTTTTTTTTTGTATTTTTTGTGTATTACATTTGAGTGTTACGTTTAAAAAAAATACACTACATAGTTTTTTTCGTGTGTTACATTAGAGTGTTACGTTATTGTTTGTAATAAGAGATTTGTTCCAAAATGAGGAAAAACCCTAAATGTGTAATTTCACATTTGGAGAAACCCACTTTGTTCCTAAAACATTAAAGAAAAATGTTTGGGAGCACTAATTAGTGCTCCCACTAATTAGGTGGCAGTGGGTCCTGTCAGAAATGATGTGATGTTTTGGTCTTGGAGTTATATATTTTTTTTTTTCTATTTTTTTAATGCATTAGTGCTATTAGTGGTGGTATTTTTAGTGGGATGAATCATTGTTGAAACATTAAATTCAAACATGTAAATAACTATCCTTTTATGTAATTTCTACTCTAATAAGATATTTGGGTTCATAAGAAAAAATGAAGGACTAAACAGTTCATATAATCATATTTTGAGGTTTATTGGTGTTTCACCCAAAAAAATTATCTTAAAAATATTAATTTTTTGGATAAATTACAAATACACCCCTTGAGGTTTTATTAAAATACGAATCACCCCCTGTGATTTTAAAAATTACATTTCACCCCCTAAAGTTTTTAATTTCATAACAAATTACCCCTTTTATTAATAAATCATTAAGTCAATTAACAATTTTTAATAATGTTAAAAATATGTTTCAATTATAATTTAGGTAATTTTATTATTGTATAGGAGAGCAATTATGAATTTTATTTTTTCAGTTAATTCTGTTACATAAAAAATCTAATAAGGGGGTATTTGTAATTTTTCAAACCACATGAGTTAATTTGTATTTTAAACAAATCTCAGGAGGTGTATTTGTAATTTATGCTAATTTTTTTTTTCATTTTATAAAAAAAATCAACAAATTAAAAAGACACTAAAGAAAGCCAAGCGCTATTGATTTCAAGTTTGCATCCAATCTTCTAATTCAAATAAGTTGACATTGGAAAGGTTTTTCAATAGGAGTTTTCCTAATCAACGCATGTTTCCAAACAACATCATTTAAGTCATCTTTCAATCTTCTTTTCAAACAATTCAAATTTTATAATATATGTTTATTTTGAAGAGTCTCATGATGATCATGACAAGTTAGTCTATAACACACTCTGTTCCATATCAGCATCTTTGTTAGTATCTATCTGCTTCATTAATAGTAGTTCTAAATAAAAAATAAAACAATTCGAAGGGTCAAACTTTTTGAAAAATTCAATATTCATTTGTCTAATTTCTTTCTAACTTTACTACTATTTTGTCATTAGCCGATATAGCATTTTTTTTTTTTAAAAAAAAAAAAAATGTATTTTCATTTACTAACCACCCATTTGGATTGAGGGATTTATTAACAAAAAATAAAAAATAAAAATGAAGAGAAATAAAATTCTTATCATTTTTAGATGATTAGTAAGTGTTAAGTACAATGTGTTAACTTATTGCCCTTTTGTATTTTTTTGGAGTCAATCTACACATTATTATTATTATTATTATTGTTATTATTATTTCTGGAACAATTTTTAATGTAATTTGCTTTTTTATGGCATTGTCTAAGTTTTTTCTTTGTCAAAGCAAGATTTTAATGTCAAATGTACATGCATGTTCAAAACCTTTTTAAAATTCTTGTCTATAACCACCTCCAGTACCTCCCTAAAAGATCACTTATGTTTGTTTTCACCCTCAAATCTATATGTGAAATTGAGTTTTAGCTTTTCAAAAGCTATTTCATCTTGGAAGTCTAAACTAAATCTATATGCCCCTTGCCAATTCCTTATCAATATCAAGGCTTTTCATAATTAAAAAGCAAATAATAAGTCTCCATACATAGAACAAAATTACAAAAAAAATAAAAATAAATAAAGAATGTACATATCACAGTGAGATCTATCTCTGATAAATATAAGCACTTTTTTGTGATTAATTATGTGTACTTAAATTAACTCAAAAGCAAAACAAGTTGATTCAACATGTTTTAAAGAGGAGAAGAAAAAAAAAAAAAAGGTGAGATGTTCCTACTCCACTTTACATCACTCACATTTTATTTTTTTGTCTTTTAACCTCTCATTTAAAAAAAAAAAAAAAATTAGAACTTAGCAATTGATGATGTGGGAGTATAATGAGATGGTTGACCAGTCAATTATGTATGGAATGACTAAACTACCCTTTCTGGAACATGAACTATAATACGTGAATGCTTGCTTTTTCATGATTCCTGGGACTGGGATAGAAATGAAAAGGTTTGTCATGCTATAGAAAGAGAGAGATATGTTGTACTCTGCAATGTAGATGCATGTAAGTAATTAAAGATGCACTTTAGAGAATGAATGAATGAATGAAGAGATATTTCATATTCTGCTTTTGTTAAAGTTGGGATTGCTGACTGCAACTAGAGTAATGAGTAGAGGGTGGGTGGCCTCTTTTTGTTGGAAGCCATGCCATTTGCTTTGAGGGCTTTCTTTTTTGAATTTTGACCTTTTTGTGTGATGTCAATTCATCAATACAGGATTTTATCAATGTAATGGCTATTTTTGTGTAATGTTATAATATCACTCTTGAATTTATTTACATTGTCGTGGTAGAAGTTGAGTCTTGATTGGCTAATTTCTAAACAAAACAATTGACATGCAACAATACACGTTATTAGATTAATTTAGGAACGATATTTTAGAGATTTAACTATTTTTAATTTTGAAAATGGAAACTGAGTGAGTATTTCAGCTAAATTACAAAGCAATGAGCATGAGGAATGATAAGCCATTTTACTTATTTTATTTTGTACACTGGAGATTAGAGAGATGGAGAGAAACTCTTGTTGGTGTCAAGTTATTTGAATTTGACTTGTATTTAACTTGTTAAAACTCATTTGAGATCGACATAGGAGTGGTTTGGGATTTACTTATTTAGTGATTTTTTGATTTTTTATAAAAAAGATATGTAAAAAAATAGAGATGTGATATGACAACTTGTAACAAATAAGCAAATAAACTCCTTGTACATTCAGTTTTAGTTGGGTTAAAATGCAAAAAGTTTTTAAATTTTAACCTCTATTGGCAATACCAAGAGTTACTTCTCATATGTCAGTGGAAAATGCTAGCCTTAGAATTGATGGATTTACCTTGGATTCTCATACTGGCTCATGTGGGTAAGGTCATGTTACAATCAGTGAGATATATATGGTCTCAAGTCTGTCTTCAAATAAAAACACAAAAACAATAATAAAAAACAAAAAACCAAAAAAAAGTCTGTCTTGAAATAAAAAAGGTGAGAAGGGAAAGGAGTGACCAAAACTTTTGAGAAAACTTACAAAATTAGTAACCAGGAAGTACTGTTTAGGTTGCTGATCTCCTGTGGACTTTTGGGCAGTGGGCTTTAGCTGGGCCGGTGGGCCAGAAAGAGAGAGAGAGAGGGAGAGGAGACCAAGTCCTCAGTCCAAGGATGCAACACGTGCAGATAGATGATGTTTTTGTTAACAAAGGAAACTTGAGCTAGAGAGCTTGAATGAAATGAAGTTTTTCATAAGCACCTTGTCTATTTGTGCATGTTAGGAATAATAATTAACAAAGTCCTTCTAAAGAAATCATTATGGTAGAAGAGTGAATTGAAATGAAAGCATGTGGCATCAGTGACTAATATTGCAGAATTCCTTTTTCTTGTGATCTAACCTCATAACTATCAATGAATATTTGATTATTAGAATACATTCTGCCATCTCTTTTTTGTTTTTTTAGTTGGTCAGAGCGGGGTTGGGGAAAGGGAATCCCAGGGCCAGACCTCGGGCTAATGGGCTGACTGGCCCAAAGGGTTTGGTACTTTTCCACTGCACTACTGTCCTTTGCCTGAATACATAGATGAAATGTTCAATGATTTTGTCCAGATTACTGAGATGAGATGTCAAAAATATAGAGAGTTGAATGTTGAAAAGGCTATGTGCAGCCAATCCCAAACAATTGGGAGTTTCAAAAAAAATTTCTAGCTTCTAAAATGTATGACTACACGCCTACTATTCAGATTTAGAGCAGTTATGAACCCTCATTCTTTGAATGTTTTCATAAACATGCTAAATTAACGGACAAACCAACCTAACAAAGAACAATTACTTGAGGAACATTGTGCATAATGCTGTAGATTAAATGAACTCAAATCCTAGAAGTCATCCAGCATGTCAGGGCATTGTAGAATTACAAAATGATATCTTGGACTGAACCCAAATGCTGCAGGGCACAATCAAAGCTACAAAACATTGTCTAGCAACATTTTAGGCAGTTCTGCTATATTGGCGACAATGCCAGATTCGAAGTCATGCTGATGAAAAACTAAATGTTGTTTTTAGTCAACTCCTCGTCATGCTCAAGGCTTGTACGACGCCTCTGCCTTAGTCTCCCAGCAACACTATCTGGGGCTGGTTCAAGGGTACGTGGAGGCTTCCTTTTGGACTTTGGGCTGCTTTCCTCTACAACATTGTTATCACGTTGTTTATCATCATCTGTTTTGTTGTCTTCAGATTTAGCCTCTGATAATGCTTCATGGTAATCACTGGACGCAGAGTTTTGTGCACGCTTGTTTGTTTTTTGGCTACTTGCCAATGCAATATCACTAGCACCATGCTTGCTCTCCGAAAAATTTGTTTCCTCGCATTTCTCACCTTTAGACTCATTGTCTGTCTTGTTGCCTTCATATTTAGGGGTTACTGATCCATGACGGTCATTGTTGGACATAGGACATTCCTTCCCCTCTGACGTTGCTTCCATATCTGAAAAGGGCAGTGATCTTTTTGCAGAAGCCGGACTGTTAGTACTGGGATTTTTATCTGAATCCGTCTGTGAACGTTGGGTTTGGATGAGGTAATGTGCAACCGACTTGAAGCCCAATTGAGAAATCTGGAAAATGGATAGATTCAGCTTAGTTAGCTCCAATTGCAACTAGGAAAATATGCAAAAATCCTATTAGATTGATGGCCAAACTTACCTTCCTATAAAGAGTGCCAGTTGGAGGCCATCCTTTTGCTTGCCGGCACAAACTGCAGTTGCAAATTCCCCGACAGACAGGGCAAATCCAGTTTGGGTTCTGTTTTGCTTCAAGCACATGCTCCCCATATCTGCAGAAAAAAACAATTTAGGATAATCAAACTACAAAATTTACAAATTTTAACCAGGTTTTGTGTTATGGCATCACATAGTAATATTATGCTAAATGATCCCTTCATCTAAAGGCCAAGCATTTTGCAAACCTTAATGCTATAATAGCTCAAGGAATTTTTTTTTATTGAGATCAATGATACAGAGTTTGAAGTCATTCTCACAATACATACCTCATATACAAACAATCTCCGCAAAACTGTCCTTGGACCATGTCACATTTGCTGCAATGTGTACGATGACCAAGGGTTTTCTGCCTGCAAAACAACATGGCCATTCATTGACGAGAAAGCTAGGCAACCAGATGATTCAGCAAAAGAGTGACCCAAAAATTATTAAAAGAAAAAGTTAAATACAGAAGGAAAGGGATTCAGTTTTGTTTCTTTGAATTTTAACTCTAAATATCAAAATGTATATTAAATAAGAAGAGAATAACAGAATGACAATTACCAAGGCACCTAGCCCAAATGAATTTGACCTTAAAACACTAACCTAATACTTTCATCCGACATTCAACTTGTAAGGCAAATAATTGCTCATAATCAATTCAGAGACATCAAAATGGGGAATCTAGAGTGTAATAAAAGAATGAATTTGAAGTCTGATCAAATTTACCAGTGATAATAACTCTATTATCCACCAAAGATGACATGAACATGTTAAAGAAAGGTCCTTTAATTTTTACATGATACATACATAACTATAGGAAAGAAAGGTACTTTTTTCTTCCCCCTTCTCTCTAACTATCTCTTACGTAATTGTGGAGAAAAACCAGACCTGCATTGATGACAAGTTTTTCCTTTGATTGGATCATAAATTCTCTTCCCATCCTGTCCGTAACCATCCACGAAAAGAGTCCAACTCATCTCGGTATTACCCAACAGCTTTTCATGTTCATCTGTGTAAACCTCTGGCTTCAAACCCCCTCTTATTAAATCATGCTCGCCTTCCAAAAATGTATCCTTTTTCGAGAGTATCACTTCAGAGTAGGCAACTGGAGTCACATTCTGCAACCTAAATTCATACCAAAATTTGAGAGGGGGTTGGAGAATAATACAAAACTCCATGAATTCATATAAACCATATTACAACTAAAAATCAAAAAAATCCAATTCTTAGTCCAAAATACAAAAAACCCAATAAGTACTATGAACTAAAAACATCATAATACTTGTCAAAAACCTCAACTACCTTACAAAAACATTAGAGGGTAGAAACCCATTAATCATTAAGAACTAGAAACCCACTAAGATAACTATCTAAAACCAATTTTGACCCAATTAATACTATGAACCAAAAACACCTGAATACTTGTCAAGATCCTAAAAATCTCATCCAGCCTTACAAAAACATATAAACAGAACAACATCATTCTCATCCTTGAAACACCCATTTCTTCGGACAAGAAAAGAAAAGAAAGAAAGAAAGAAAAAAATTAAGCATCAAGGACTAGAGACACATCTAATAACTATCAAAAAGCCCATCAAAACCAAAAGCAGTAAACAGCATACAGAAAACAATAAACCCATGAAACAACTTAACACCTATAAATATCCTATGAGATGAGAGAGAACCTGGAGGAGCGGCGAAGGGGTCCACCAGGAGTTGTCAAAGGAGAGGGACAAGGAGGGGATTTGCGATTGGAGAAGTTGTTCTTGCGGATGGGTTTGAGGGACTTGAGTCTGAGGGAAAGGTCCATGATACCAAGCTTTTGCATTCTCTGGAGGTTCTCTTTGATCCTCTCTTCTCTGCACTGTTCGTACCCAGAAACCTTCTGGGTTTCCTTGATTTGGGTTCGGCCATCTTCGTTGATTTGGTGGTTGCTAGGGTTTGCAGGGGTTTCTAGGGTTTGAGCTGTGCTTCTCAGTGTCACCATTGCAACTCTCTCTCTCTCTTTCTCTCCCCACAACGGTCGAGTGTGGAATGTTGGACTCCAGCAAGGATTTTTTTTCTTGTGATTTGTAACGGCGTGAAGGGGGCTCGAAGCGAGGGAAATTCAAGTTGGGCTTCTGTTCGAATGACGGTAGTGGCCCAATATGTGGTATATTTATTAAAATATTTAATTTGACGTTCAAAACGATAAAGGTATTATTTTAAACAACAATGATTTATCTTATTAAAAATATTATTATTAATAGTATTAATATATTAAAAAAGTAAAAAAAAAAATACAACTCTAAGATCAAAACATCACATCATTATTGGCGGGACCCACTGCCACCTAATTAGTGGGAGCACTAATTAGTGCTCCCAAGCATTTTTCTATTTTAAAAGAGTAATGCTAAAGTAGTAATTGTTATATTAATTAGTGTATTAATTAATGATGTAATATAATTTTAAAAATTTTAGATATTTATAATTTACATGATTGTATATCAATTGGTCTATGTAATACCACTGTTTTAAAATTGACACTAGCTTTCCTTCAATTTCATATCAGACTGAAGAGTACTATTGGACCTGTAAAAGTTTATCACGGGTCTTGTTTTAATAATCTGAACCGTTCAATGTGTTGAACTCGTTAATTACTATATGTCTATAAAAAAATCACGTTGATCAGATATCGATAGCTATCTCATCGTAATAGTTTTCTGTCAACCGTTTCTTTTTTCACCATCCTATTTTTTTTATACAAAACTAATTTGATCACGTAACTATCAATATCCGATTAATATGATTTTTTATAGGCATATAATGCTCAACGAGTTATATATATTGACGATTCGAATTATCGAAATGAGTCCCGTGATAGGCCCCTATAGGCCCAATAACACCCTCTAAGCCGGCCCTTTAAAATTATAAATGCTATGCATTTTAGAAAAAAAGGGTAAATTACACCGGTGGTGCTACATGCCTCTATTGATATACTAACTAGTTTATCAATATGCCTTATCACATTATTATTGACTCCACCCCTCATATAAATTATAAATATCCAAAATCTATAAAATTATATCATGGTATTAGTATACTAATGGATATACCAAGTAGTGTATATAGCATTATTCAAATTACATTCACACTTCTTAATATTTGTCTTTAATATAACAAAACTGTTTGGTAGCTCTAAAATAAGAGCTTTAAAGGAGCTTTAATTATGTGGCATTACCCCATGTATAATTATTGTTACTTTCTATTAGTACTTTTCATCTTATTTTGACTTGTCAACTCACTAGGGCTTTATTTAGAGTTCTTGAATTGAAGCTATGCATCATTGCTCTTAATATAAATATTTTCTTCACGTTTTAAAAATTATATATTTTTTTTCTAAGGTTAAACTTTCATTGCAATTTAATCATTTCATTAGTCGACTGTAAAATCAACTAACAAAGAAAATTAATATAATAAATTAATTTTTTTTAAATATCTATTTTACTCTTATTAAAAAAATATTTGTTTTAAAAAAAAATTACTAGATGAATAAAGAAAATTGGTAAGGAATTACAAAAATTCGATTTATATTAATACATATATTATTATACTATTAAATATTTAGGTAATACTATGATACACAAGTCTTTGTAGTGTTATCACAAATATTATAATTAGATCATTTTCAATCATAATTAAAAAAATTGTTATAATTAAACTTTGCATAGAGCATAACTAAATACCTTTTGAATCATAACTAAAATAATATTATAATCAATAATTATAACTAACACCATAATAGGTCATAATTAAAATTCACAACTGGGACATATAAAATTTTCTTAAACGATAAATTGTTTGTCAAACAAGTATAAAATAGGCATTTTAAAAATTAATTTCTTACATTAGTTTTTTTTTTTTTTTTGTTAGTTGACTTAACGGAATGATTAAATTGTAATGAAAGTTTAAATTTTAGGGAGCAAAATGTAAATTTTAGAATGTGAAGACGGCAACTTGTATTAAAGACTAACTTCAAGGGGTGTCAATGTAATTTACCCTAAAAAGAATATTTGAAATTTGAATTATCAATTATGAATATTTTTTCCAAATTAATAATAATTGTATTTTTAAAAAACTTCACTAATGAAGTTAGTCTATGGTTTCATTTGGCTAAGTTGGTTGAAATTAAAAAAAAAAAAAAAGTATAAAATATAGAAGGGGGTACTTTTTCATAAATCTATTTTTACCTACTTATGATTTATTTAGTTCACATTATTTTTTTTATATTCCAATAAATCCTATGGGTGATATAGTTACAAAATATCCATAATAATATTCACATTTATAGTGTAAATGTTCCGTGATGTGAATATACACATTGTCAATGTAGATGTGAATGTTAATATGTCAATGTGAATATTCATATTATCAATATGAATATTCACATTGCAAAATATGAATGTTCACATTACCAAATTGTCAACCATTAAAAAAATATTTGTAAGTGTAGAAATATTCATAAAATACCTTAAATATGATAATTATGATTTGGTAGAACAAATATTCAAGGGGAAAGCACCATTAAATCCCTAATTTGGGAATGTTAACCCATTTAGTCCCGACGTTTTTTTGTTTGACTAATAAGTCCTATTTTATGTGTAAAGACATTAGTACCCATTTTTTTACACGTTTGGGTCAGTAATTGAGGGGGTAATTTTGGGTTGGTGTTTATGTGTAATTTACCGAATTGTCCAAAAAGTTTACTATAGACCTTTTTTAGATTTCCCTCCTCTTCCAAACATTCGATGTTTTTGATGTTTGTGGGTGTTTCAAACATCAGATTCATTTAAAAAAAAATTTACCATCATCAAAAATCAGCAACATCATCAAATTATCATCAAATATCATCGTGAACAATAGCAACATCAGAACATCATGAACATCATCGTGAACAACAGCAACATCAGAACATCAGATTCATTTTTAAAAAATTTAACATCATCAAAACATCATCAAAAATCGACAACATCATCAAATCATCATCAAAACATCAGATTCATTGATGTTTGTGGGTGTTTTAAACATCAGATTCATTTAAAAAAAAATTACCATCATCAAAACATCATCAAAAATCGGCAACATCATCTGAACATCATCGTGAACAACAGCAATCCGAGGACTGAATCGGAGTGGCGGAGTAGATCGGCTTGGTGTGGGTTGAGAGAGGCGGCGAAGCCGTGGTAGGCGGTGGTGTAGGTGTAGAGGAGGGAGTCGGAATTAGAGGAGAGAGGTTGGAGATGAGCGGAGTACCAGTCATGGTGGGTGGTTTAGCTCTTATGGTGTGTGACCATCCCATAAACCCATCTAGGTGTCGAGACTGAGAAACTCAGGGGTTCGAGTGGTGTGGAGGGTATAGACGGTGTCTTCGTAGACTCCGAAGACTGAATCGGAGTGGCGGAGTAGATCGGCTTGGTGTGGGTCGAGACAAGCAGCGAAGCCGTGGTAGGCAGTCGTGTAGGTGTAGAGGAGGAGTCGGAATCAGAGGAGAGAGATTGGAGATAAGCGGAGTACCAGTCATGGTGGAGATGATAATGGAGAAGCAGATTTTTGGGCCAGAGATTTGGATAACTTGTTGCAGACCTTTCTTTCGTTGAATTCGTATCATCATCATAAGGTTATTGTTCATGTGTATACAGAGATTTGGGACTGCCTTCGTGGTTCGCAATTGTCTGCAACGTTTGTTTGGAAAAGGCCGATGATGTTTTGATGATGGTGATGATGTTTTGCGATGTTGTTCGATGATGTCGATGATGTCAATGATGTTCTACCGAAGGGGTTGCCATTGTTGGAGAGATTAGGAAACCTGCAAAATGAAATCAATATGCGTAAAAATGTAAACTCCATATACAATATATCAAAAACATATATTATACCAAAAATAAAAATGACTAAATGGTTTAAGAAAAAACACTCAGAACTAACTAGAGCAACATTTATTAAAATGGGATTTATGAGTAATTTTTTTAATATTCAAATAATAGGATTTATTGAAATATAAGAATAACTTATGGACTAATTAAGATATAAATACTTGAATTTTTTTTCTTCTAATAAATCTCTCAAAATAAAATAAATAAAATAAGTTAATAAAATAAAATATCACATTCAAAATATAATCATTTTTTTTTTGTCTCATAAAAATCAAAAAAAAAATAATAATTGCCAAGCAAACTTTTAACTCCAAACTAAAAAAAGCCCTAACTCTAAAAAGGTAATTAATTTTTTAATTTTTTTAATTTTTTGGTTTAAACCAACCGGCAACTATTTAACAAATACAAATGGAAGAATATAATAATAAAACATTGTTAATGGTTTGCCCAAAGTCAGTTCGGTTTGATTTGAATTGAACCAACCATCCCTCGTTGTTAGACCGACATTGTTTGGGAAGGACTAAAGTGGCTATTTTAGTCACAAAAAATAAAATAAAATAAATTATTTTAGTCACAAAAAATAAAACATCACATTTAATTCATAATCATTATACTTTTTTCTCACAAAAAAAGTCAAAAAGTCATTTTCAAACCAAACCTTTTAACCCAAATTAAAATAACCTTTTTTGTTTAGTACTCTTTTCTATCGAATCTCGGAACGAGATTCTTTTGAGGTGTGTATATTGTAGCAACCCTAATTTTCTTAAGTCATTTATTTATTATTATGATTATTATTATCTTATTTTATTTTTGACTTTATTAATTGTGTAGCCACATGAGAATTTAATGTGGTGACTAATTAATTTAATGTGTTATTTAATTATATATAATTAATCCAAATATTTATATATTTATATTTTTTATATAAAAAAAAGAGGTGTTATATATATATATATATTATCTTATATTTATAATATTATATAATAGTTTATTAGGTTATTATATATATAATATAATATAGTAGCCAATTAGGTTTAGGAGTTAAGGAGAAAGAAAACAAAAAAGAGAGTGTTGTGGGTGCGGCGTGAGAGAGAAAGAGAGAGAGAGAGAGATTGATTAATCAAAGAACCAGGAGATCAATTGCGAGAGAGAGAGAAGGAGAACGGCGGAAAAAGGAGGAGAAAGTGGAGAAAAAAGGAAGAAAAAAGATTAGAATTTTGTTTTGATGGCTCCATTAGTTCTTCAAATAATTCTGTGTTCTTCAAAAAAATATAGTGAGTACTAAATCCACTTCCCTTAATTTATGTTTAATTCGTTATTTTTATTTATTTATTTATATTTATTTGATATTGAATTGATTTTATATTTGCATGTAGATGATTGATTGATTTTAATTATTTTGATTGGTTGTGTATCTAAGGTTTAGGATTTTTAGATGATTGATTGATTTTAATTATTTTGTTTAGTTGTATATGCAAGGTTTAGAGTTTTTAGTTGATTGATTGATTTTAATTATTTTGATTAGTTATGTATGCCAGATTTAAGGTTTTTATATGGATTTATTTTATGGTTGTATTATATGAAATTAAAATTAATTAGGAACCCATAGATAAATTCCTTATACTCCACCATGATTCCATGGATTGTTATTTTATTTGAGTGATGGTAAGAAAGAGTGTATAAAAAAAGTGAGGATTATGAGATTTATTTGAATGCCTTAGGCTTGACATTGTTATGTTTATTCTCATGAGTAAGATATTGTGTATATATATATATTGTTGCCTCGTTCTCATGAGTAGACGAGTGCTTTGATTTACGTGCATACGTATATGCTAACAATACAGGGAGTGTGGATCAAACTCAGGACAATATCTCCGTGCAAGTTTGGCTTCGGAGCGGTGTTATATATACAGGAGGCACATGGGATACATGTGTAGGCCGGAAGTGGAGGGCCGAAGTGGTGGAGTTAAGGTACAGAAAATTTAATTATGAGATGATTGTTATAGTGTGTATTGTATTGATTTGCACAGGTTGAAAAATAGTAAACGATCTCGATAAATTATGAAATTTGAGTAGAGACATGTATACGTGATTCTAGACAACTTTTGTGTTTTAGCTTGTTATTAAAAAGATCGATTAGAACTTATAATCGGATGATCTTGGTTATTGTCGGTTTGATTCATTTTAGCAATGAAGGTTTTAGAGGCTGTTTTAACCTACAAAACAAGCTCATTTTTATTGGTTTCGTGCAAACTAAAGTAAAACCTTATTCTGCACACTTTTTGTGTTTTGAACTTTTTCGGAAAAAATTATCTTAGGACAGTTTTTGTTCGTTTTTAGTTTCAGATTTTTCGATTGAATTCCATTTAGGTTTTTCTATCAAGATTTTCTCTCAACCTATTTAACTTCTGTTAAATTCGTTCGTAATGTGTTTTAGGAAATTTGATTCTGTACAACTTTTGTTCTTTGAGTTTTGATCAATTCGAATTATTTAAGCATGAAACGGTGCATTTTTATATTTCTTTAGCAAGTTACTTATGATTAAATTATACTAATTTTATTTTGCAGGATGGTGGGTCTTAGTAAATTTTTTTTTATTCAGGACTGACCCACCATATTTTTATTTCTATTTTGTTTACTTTATAATCAATTTATATTTCGTTGTGTATGGACAAGAAACTAAATGCCACCGTATCTCGGGAAACTACCCATTTGTCTCGGTACGGTTGGAACTACTTATCTTATCTCGTAATAAGAATTTAGGCCTTGTTTGGGATCTTTGAAAAAAGTTAAAAAGTCAAAAAGTTACTCAAAAAGTTAAAAAGTTAACACTATTCACCAAAAGTCAACAATTACGGTTGCACAATTCCCAATTCAAATTTTCCTCTAAAAACCAATTTTCACAATTTTTTATTACACATTTTTCCATAAAAAGTCAAAAAGTTAACCCAAACATCCATATTTTCAACCTCAATTTTTTAGTCAAAAAAGACAAAAAGTACACTTATTTAGTCTTCCCAAACAAGGCCTTAATGTATTTTTGTTTGTGTCTGATGGACACGTGGGTGTTGAATCTTGTACTCATACCAGTATACCGGTATACTAACCTGTTTTGTTTCTTGGCAACTCGGGTGCGTTCTGTCTGAGCGCAGCCGAACTTCCTTTGCAGGATTAGTTAGGACTACGGTGGTGACGTGGAATTACTATAGTGTTGGACTTGTCGTTTGGACCTATTTTGTTTTCTTGAGCTTGGGATGATATTAATTTTTGTATTTATTATTTTTTTAATGACTTTAGTATTGGAATAATTTGACATGGTTTGTAACCGTACTTTATTTAAATTGTTTTGACTGGTTGTTACTACCTGAATGTTGACGTATTGGTTAGTTATGAAATTATGATGAATGATTTGGTTGGCGTGCAGTTTTTTTTTTTTTTTTTTTTTTTTTTTTCACCCCTAAAGTTTGAATGATAGAATATTATTGAGATTAATTCTAATTTAATATTTAATTATTCAATTTTTGAGACGTGACACCAACCAACTTCCCGAACGGAAATAGCCATAAATCAATTCCAACAGTATGCATTATTCGTTAAAAAAAAAAAAAAAAAAAAAACAGTATGCATTATTAAAATTCACCGCTAAACCGCTCAAGCAAGTTGATTGACAGTCAAGTTGAACAGTTGGGCTAATATGATTTTGGGTAAATTATACTTACACTTCCTGAAGTTTGGATTTAATATATATTACTCTCTGACATTTGAAAAATTACATTAATTTATTGTCATTGTAATTATTTAGACAGAATAAAGATATTGAACTTATGCACTCTTTCTTTTTTTGCTTTACTTTGTTTTACTTTCTCTTTTTTTCGTCTTTCTTTTACTTTTTTTTTTTTTAATGTAATTTTTTCTATTTTTCTATTAGGAGTTGTTACCTTTTATATAAACAGGAGAGTTTGTGAAATAAAATTATTTGCCACAAGAGTAGAAATGTAATTTCTAAAACGTCAAGGAGTGAGTAGTAATTAGACCAAATCTCAAGGGGTGTCAATGTAATTTACCCGATAATTTTTTAGCCTACACAAGTTTTTTTTTTTTTAATTTATTAATTACATATCAATCCAGGTACAATTTAGGTTAACAACACAGTTTTTTTAGGCCTCTTTGATTTTGGGCCTATACAATTAAAAAAAAAATTCTCATAAATTACAACCCATTTCAAATTTTGCAAATTATATAGTCCAAAATGAAGTTGCCACATCAATTTAAAACCTAAATAATTAATTATTACAAAGTGGTAGAAAAGTTTATAACTTTAATTAGTAAAGTTAATAAGCTTTATCACTTTTTTATATTTGTTTTGAAACCATACACGGAGGTGTAATTTTTCAAAAAAAAAAAAAAAAAATTTGTTGAAAGATTCCACTTTCTTGAGGAGATTAACAAGAAGGAAAATGCTTATTTCAACTCCTAAACCAAACAACTAAAGAATTTACAAGAAACACTCTAAATTGAGAAGCTTTAAATCCATGAATCATAGGCCTCGTTTGGCAAATTAGTTATTTTAATAGGTTATTTTTAATTTATAACTATTTTAATAGGTTAAAATATTTATATTTGGAAAGAGAGTTAGATTTTTTTGTAATTGAATATGATATTTGTAAGAAAAAAAATGAAATAATTATGAATTTGATGTGATATTTTATTTAAAAAACTATTTTAGACTAATTTACTTTTTTTAAATGTTAACCAAAAAAAAAGAAAAGAAAACATAAAATTGGCTTCCCAAACACTCCCATAATAATATATTTAAATCAAAAGCCACCGATCATCTATGACGTCACGTGGATGACTTGTTTGGATCAAAACCGTTAACTCCCAAATCCATTGCATGTTGAGGACAACGCACAGAGATGTTGATGAACTACCTCTTGAAATTCACCAGCACCATCTAACTCTTTCTTCACATAATGCATTACGTCAAACCAAATTCAACTCCACCATAAGCAAGCCTCCCTAGTTAGTTTCTAGCACCACCTTCTCTTCTTAGCCTCTCTCGAGATGAAGATATATAAATATATACGTGTCACTGAGGTACAACTATGAGAAGAGACTCTCAATCAGCCATGGCTATGGAGGCTTTTGCAATTTTCTTTTTCATCGTCATCAATCTCAGCTTGTTTGGAAATGGTGATGATAGTAATGGTTTAGGTTTAGGTGCTTCATTTTTATTTGGAGATTCTTTGGTTGATGCTGGGAATAACAATTATCTACCAACTTTGTCAAAAGCTAATGTCCCACCAAATGGGATTGATTTTCAGCCTTCTGGTGGTAATCCCACCGGCCGGTTCACCAACGGGAGAACCATCGGAGACATTATTGGTAAGATCATCTCTCTCTCATGCACGGATGTTGGAGAAATTTTACAGAAATAAATCATATTTCTGTGATTTATTGTTGTGTTAGTATCAAAATTGTCCATTTTTTTTTTAGTTTTAATTTTGGGTTTTTTTTGGTCAGGAGAGGAACTGGGACAACCACACTATGCAGTGCCATTTCTGGCTCCAAATGCCACAGGAAATGCTATATTACATGGGGTGAATTATGCATCTGGCGGCTCTGGGATTATGAATGCCACTGGTAGAGTATTTGTAAGTGCTCATTTACCCTTCATTTGTCATTCGAGTTGTTTAAATTTATTTGCTTTAAAATGTTATGTTTATTTATTTATTTTTTAATCTAATTTGGAAAGAATACTTTGGTAACCCCTTTAGTCGTGTCAAAATTCTTTTGGACCCAATCACGGACTCCACATTGATGATTTGATTTGTTCGTTTTGTAAAGTATTCTAAGTAGATTATTCATGTCTATTTTTTTTTTTTGATTGGACAACGTTAATGATTAAATCAAATTTATTTTCAAAAGAATGGATGATAAGTAGAATTTTAAGAATAAATAATCTATTTTTTTAAAAGATAAATGTGAATCGATCACATGGCTATGATTTTTCAATTAAGTAGATTTTTTATATGAATAATTTGCTTGGAGAATATGAACGATTCGAATTATTAAGGTGAAATTATGGTTGGGCTCATGAAGACCAATAGCGCCGTCCAATTAAAATGCCCAACAATGCCCAACTAGAGAGGATCATGACTCCTTTAATCAAGCAAGCCGAGGATCATAATATCATCCAATTCTCAGTTCTAATATTTTTGGTTAGGGATGGGATGAGGGATTAGTCTCATCACTAAAATTGGGCTCATTTTTCCTATACAAATTATTTTAAAATTATTAAATGATACCTGGGTTTTGCAGGTAAATAGGCTATCACTGGACATCCAGGTTGATTATTTCAACATTACTAGAAAACAGATCGACCAATTGTTGGGTGCATCGCAGGCAAGAGACTATGTTATGAACAACTCCCTTTTCTCAGTGACAATTGGATCAAATGATTTCCTCAACAATTATCTACTACCAGTCCTCTCAATTGGGGCTAGGGTTTCCGAAAGCCCAGATGCTTTCGTTGACGATCTTATCAACCATCTCAGAGGCCAACTTACGGTACATATACATAGATACATACGCAACCAAAATTACTCACTATTGCGGGGCATATAGGTGTAAAATGGGTCATGTTGAGCCGGCCCAGCCCATTTTTTTTTTTCATGCCGGCCATGCCCGGCTCTGCCCATTGTTTTTTATCTGTGCCGCATTGTGCTAGCCTGACTAAGCTAGACCTACGGCCCAACCCGCCCATTGGCATGACACAATTTGTGTCATGCTCAATTATGTCTCGTGTCATGTCATGCCTAATTGCGTCACGTATTGGTCAGTGGATCCAATTATTTATTTTAAGGAATTTAATTTGAAGTAAAGAAAATACAAATTTATAAAGAAATTATAATTTGAAGTATAACAAAAATAATTTTAATTGAATTTGACATACAATGGAATGACATAATAAGAGTTGCATCACAAAAGTTTGGATTCACACACACTCAATTATTAATTATCTACATTTCCCAAGCCTTATTAAAGGGAGAAAAAAAAAAAAAAACATAAATACATTTTTTCCACTAATTATTGGACATTAGACTAATTGGACACATGAGTTTGAAAAATATTCAACAATATCATTTGTAAAGTTTTGAGTGAGAGTATGTCTTTTTGTGTTCATGTCGTGTTCATGTTCTTATCTATGATATAAGGCCCAAAACTTTGGCCCAACCTGACATGGATTTAGCACCCAAGTCTTATTTGGCATGCCTAGAGATGTATTGTTTTTGTTGAATACAACTCTAAATTTGTAGTGTATGTATATACCGACTCATTTTACACTTCTACCAGAGTCCGAGAGAGGTCAGATTTATATAATCTTACTCTTGCGTGCAAAGAAACTATTTCCATAATTTAAATTTGTGACTTGTGTCTAATTTTGTGACAAATTTATGATGGTAGCGGCTTTATCAACTAGATGCAAGGAGGTTCGTAGTGGCAAATGTTGGACCAATTGGATGCATTCCGTATCAGAAAACAATCAACCAGCTAAGTGAAGATGAGTGTGTGGCGTTGCCAAACCAAATGGCACTTCAGTACAACTCCCGATTGAAGGATCTAGTAACCGAGCTCAACCAAAACCTTCCTGGCGCCAAATTTGTACTTGCAAATGTGTACGATCTTGTGATGGAACTCATTACAAACTATGCCAAGTATGGTAAGTATATGATTAAAAACAAAATTGGTATATATAGCATTTTTTGTATGTTTGTTATTGATAATGTTGAAATTATGCAGGATTTAGCAGTGCAAGTACAGCATGTTGTGGAAATGGAGGCCAGTTTGCTGGGATAATTCCATGTGGACCAACTTCCAGTTTGTGCTCGGACCGCGACAAACATGTCTTCTGGGATCCTTACCACCCTAGTCAGGCTGCCAATGTCCTCATTGCCAAACAACTGCTCGTCGGAGACCCCAAATACGTGTTTCCGATCACCCTTCAACAACTTATTGATCACTAGATTTTTAATTTTCATAGAAAGTTATATGCTTTTTTCTATTGTTATTAGTTTTTATTAAACAACAACGGATGTTATATGCTTGTTTGGTCCTTCTTTGAAGAATTTCTTTTTTACTTTCTTGTCTTTCATGTTTGTAACATGTTCTTTTCTTTTCTCTAATTTTTTTCCCCTCTCTCCTCTTATTTCATTGACATAGTAGACACAAGCTTAATTGAATGTCATGGTAAAATTGAAAACAATTAGATGAAATACCTAAACAATCAAATGGTTCAATATGGAACAGTAATACAAACTTAATTTTGTCCTTTTTGATTTTGTTTTTTGTAAGTTTTTTTGATCTGTCTAATTGAATACAACTTAAAAATATAAAGGGTCTGTTTGGTAACGTTTACGTTTTCAGTTTATATTTACAAAAATTTTATAAATTGTTTTTTGTTTATTTTTTGTTTATTTTTAAAAAGCCATAAACTACAAACGTGTTTGGTAATTGATAAAATGTTTAAAAAAATTTAAAAATATAAAAAAGAGTGAGAAATGACAAGTGATAGCAAGTGGCGGTGGAAGACGGTGATGGAAAGTGGTGACAGTGGGTGATGGGTAGTGGGTGGTGATGGGTGGTGGTGGTGGGCGGGTGGGTGACGGTGGCGGGTGGTAGCGAGTGAGTGGTGGCGGTGGCGGTGGCAGGTGGTGGGTGGTGGCAGGTGGATGGCGGATGGCGGGTAGTGGTGGGTGGTGGATGGCGGGGGGTAGGTGGTGGTGGCGGGTCGGGTGCGGGTGGTGATGGGGGGTGGGTGGGTGGCAGTGTGATGTGGTGGCAGGTGGTGGGTGTGTGAGTGGGTGGTGGTGGTGGCAGCGGGTGGTGGTGGCAGGTAGGTGGTGGATGGCGGATGGTGATGGGTGGTAGTGGTGGTGGTGGGTGGGTGGGTGACGGTGGCGGGTAGTAGGTGGTAGCGAGTGGGTGTTGGTGGTGGGTTGTGGTGGCAGGTGGGTGGCGGGTAGGTGGTGGGTGATGGTGATAGGTGGTGGGTGGCTGGTGGTGGCGGGTGGTAGATGTTGGTGGCAAGTGGGTGGTGGGTGGTGGCGGATGGATGGCTGATGGGTAGTGGGTGGTGGTGGTGGTGGTGGCGAGAGGTAGGTGGTGGTGGTAAGTGGGTGGCAGGTGGGTGGTGGTTGGTGGTGGCGGGCGGTGGATGGTAGTAGCGGGTAGTGGGTGGTGGTGGCAGGTAGTGGTGGAGGGTGGGTGATGGGTGGTGGTGGCGGAAAACGGTGGTGGAAAATGGTGGCGGGTGGTGGCTAGTGTTGGGTGATATAAAAAAAGAACTGAAAACTCAAAATGGAAACACCTTTTTTGAGTTTACATTTTTTTGGCCAAATTTATAAACTGAAACCACTAATTTATAAATTAAAAATTTTAGCAAACAAGTTTTTATTTGAATTTTTTAAAATTTTTGTAAATATAAATAGAAAACTGAAAACGTAAGTGTTACCAAACGACACCAAAGAATTTTATAAAAAAATTATTAAGGACAAAAAAAAAAGAAAAGAAAAAAAAGTCAACCTCAAACAATCACTAAGATAAACATGATGTAGAGTTCACTGAAAAAACACAAGAGTTACAAATAAAAATCATATAATATAACATATTTCCTCTGGTAATACCACCAATCACCACGAGATGAAGTTATTTGGTGATCTTAGAGTCATATTATACATTGTGTGACATTTGTTCAATTATTTTTTAAAAAATAATACAAAATAATGAGACTTACTATTTTAATTAGTAAAAACTAAATTAAAAGACCATGTGACTTACACTTGAATCACCATACAATTTTACTCCAAAAATGTTAAATGTTCCAAATTTTTTATTAAATATTCACATATAAATGTAGATCTCACGTGAGTATTTGATTGAAAATTTAATTAATTAATTAATATATATATATATATTTATTTATTTCCGTTGCTCATTTTACTCATCACAAGACCAAGTTCATAATTGTCAGTCACCATCACAAGCAACTCATCGTGTCTCCTCCTAATACATTTGTCGCGCACATCACCACCCTGATGTGAGTGCTACCACACCGCACCGCACCGCACCTATCATCCTTTTTAGCTCCTAATTTCACCATGAACAACCAATAGGAACGAGTGGGGACAATTGTTTTGGAAATTACTATTTTGACTTTTGTTTGGTTATTATTGTTAGTTTTTTACTGCAAAATGCCCATTTGCCCCAACTAATTTGATCTCAAAATTGGGGCAAAATTGATATTTTCATCGCCTCTCTCGTTTTCTTTCTGCATTAAACAAATCAATTAATGCTATGTTTGGTTGGGGAATTTGGTGAGGGATTTGGAAAGGGAAAGGGAAAAGGTGTGTGAAATTATGTGAAATGTAGGTATATTTTTTTCACATTTCACCTACCTTTTCCATTTCCCTTTCCAAATCCCTATTCAAATCCTTCAACCAAACACAGCATAAGGGAAAGTTTTTTAACAGTTTCGCTCCCAATTAACTCCTTAGCAGTGAAATCTCATCATTATAGATACAAAAAACAAAGGAATAAGAAACAAAACAAGTGTTTAGAAAGAAAAAACAAATTTTTTTTTTTTTTATTTGTTTGTGTTTAGAAAGTTACGAATTGTATAGGTTATATATTAAATTTGTGCTTTTTTAGATGTAATTTGGTTTTTTTTAAAAAAAATTTCTATATGAGAAAACTTGAAAAAATTAAAGAAATAAATATGATATTATTATTATTTATTTATTTGTTTAGTTTGTCGATTTTATTTTGAGAATTTCTTTGTACTAATTATGATTCATTAGGCTCATTATAATATGTTTTGTTTGAAGTATGACTCAAAAATAAATTTACTATAACATGAAAAAAAAAAAAAAGGGGGACGAAAGTAAAATGGTGAAAAGTGAGATCCACTACACTGATATTATGATTAAATAAGATAGTAAATATAATAATATATAAATGTAATAATTGTAGTATTATTCATAACTTGATTTGAATTTCAGGTCGAAATAATTGTGTAATGTAAATTTAAAATTAGTAAAATATGAATAACATTAACGAATGAGGTAAATTCTTAGGTTGTGTTTGGTATAGTTTTGGAATTAACGTTCCACAGCTTAATTTGAACACGGCGTTTGTTTATGAATTTCAAAACTTAATTCCACGCTCATTTTTAAAAACGCGATCGTGAGAAAATTTGGACTAGCCGGACGTTTTACCGGTTGACCGGAACAGTGCAAATTTTTTTTTTTTTTGCAATTGACATATGTTAATTTTTATATATTCGAAAAAAAAGATTTTTTGAATTTTTATTTTTTTTATGTGTTTTAATAGAATTCTGAGTTGTATGTTTGGTTATGAGTTGTAAGTTTTTGTATCAAATATCATATGTTACATCAAAAATTCTTCACTCAATTCAAAACTCTTTCACCAAAGAAATTTTTTACACTCAAATCGTAATTCTAAAACTCACAAACTCAAAATACAACTACTCTCAAATCATAGTTAAAAAGCTCTAGCAAATGCAACCTTGATTTTTTTTAAAAAAAATTTCTGAATAAATTATTATTATTATTATTTTTTGAATTGTAGTATTGAGAATGGAAAAGCGCCTAGCTCACTCCCTCCGACTTATCAACTTGATAATGTGTGTTGGAATTGAACATGGGAAGAGAATCATAGTTGGGTGGAGAAAAGGCCAAAAGAGAAAGGGTGAAAGAAGATCAGGATAGAGGAGAATACACCAGGCATGCATATACATATACATATACTCTCTTAACTCTGTCTCTCTACTGCCATTTCAGCTTAATTGGCAGTGAAAACAGATACAGGATAGAAGGAGGAGGAGGAGGGTACGAAAAGGACGTATGAGAGTATATCAAGTCCCAGACAGACACAAGAGAGACACAGATTGAGGACGGATGGCTACTAGTGATCAGAAGAAGCCGCGCGTGCCGGTCAATGACCAGACATTTGCCTCATTTTTGACTGACAGCTGTTGCTCCCTCCCTCCCTGCCCAACTTCTATCTATCAGACCAGGGGGGAGGGGGAGGGGGGGGGCCGCCTACTATTACCGACGATCTCCTGTTCCTTGATTCTTGACCATTGGATTGGACTATAATACCTGAGTTTATATTCAACGGATAATGATAGCGATGATAATCAACGGCGATCTGAGGTGTGAAGGGTGAGGGTGGTGGGTGGTGGGGTTAGCGTGCCGTGATTGATGGTGTTGGTGTTGTTCTCAGAAGCGAGAAATCCGGCTAATAAACAGAGTACGGATACGGAATAGGAATCTCTTCTCTCCTCTATCTCAAGTAACATAATAAAAGAAAAAAGTGAGAGAGAGAGAGAGAGAGTGTGTGCGTGAGAAAACGACGAATCCGAAATCAGAGGGGAAGCGACTGATGACTAAAAACAAAACAAGCAAACAAAATAAATCCAATAAATTGTTTCCACCATTACCACTTCACTACCCCCCCACGCTAATCCGACACTCTTCATCATTCTGTCTGTTGTACCTACAAATAACACACCACTCACTTCTCTCTCTCTCTCTCTCTTCGTCCCATCAGCTCCCTCCCTTCCTTCATTCTTTCATATTGTCCCGCTCAGGACATTCGATTTGGGAACGTTTGTCCTGTTGCATTCCCATGGAAAATTTTGGAATCTAAAAAATTTTGTTTAGACACTAGCAAATTTTTTTTTTTTGTGTGAATAAAAGATTAGTTTTAATTTGATTTAAAAAATTGAATTCAATACATTTTTTTATATGTGAGATTGACAAAAATGTTGAAATCTAATTTTGTTTATACACACCCAAAAAAAAATTGTGTAACTAAGAGATTAGTTTTAATTTGATTTAAAAATTTACTATGTTTTTTAAATATGAGATTGACAATTTAAAATTGATCAAATTTATTGTGTTAACAAATTTATTTTTTTAACAAGGCTAGATGTTTATATTTTACATCCATAAATGTATCTGTAATGATATGACAAAGGTGATGGATCTTATATAATTGATTGTATAGCCAATTAAAAATTAACACTCATCGAATAATATTATTATAAGCTGAATTGTGAGAAATTTTTTAAAACCTCAAACATTTTCTTTATTTTTCATACCCTTCTATGTGACAAGTTTGTATCAGAACAAATTCATTTTCTGCAAAGCAAAACGTAACATCATTAAATATATATATATATATATATATATAAATAAAATAATCAAATGAACTTGTTTACGTCAATCTTTCATTTTGCTAACGGATGATTGAGGATAATAGCATGTTCATGGACCCAATAATGTTTGTGGGGCCCAATATGCCCACACGTCCCCTTCCCTCACATATTTTTGTCCTTGGTTCAAAGCCCTCCCTCACATCAGGTATAAAAATGGACGGAATTAGGAGAAGTTTATAGTGCTACGACTTCTTTATTTTTGTGAAAAATTATAATATTTTAAAAATATGTATACCATTTTAGGTATAAAATTGCCTTTCAGTATAGAAAATATATATTTTATTCTTCTCCTATATTACATTCTCTTTCATTTTTTTTACAAAAAAAATATATTCATTCCATTAGAGATTATTTCTATGATATATAATTTTTGTTATGTATATATATAGTTTAAACATTATATTGTACATACATGTGTATTTGTGTATATAGTAAAAAAAATTATTGCTATTTTAATCTATCTGATAATGAAATTTTGATTTCAATCCTGAGTATAAGTATTAGTAAAATTATTAGTGTTAATTCTACATTTTGAATAATCATCACTTCTCACATCCATCAAATGTTTTTTTTAATACTAATCATTAGAATATTAATGATAATTTTGTTAGTCAACCAGGATGCAATTAGTCCATGACACTTCAAAGTGGATATAAATGGACATTTAACTATTAAATGAAAGTAATATATAGGGTTGGTATGAGAAGTAGGTTGGTTTTTTTGGTTCTTTAATTATTTTAGTTGGGGGTTAAAAAAGTTTCGTTTGGGATAATTTTTTTGAATTTTTTGACTTTTTGTGAGAGAAAGAATGTAATGATTATAGGTTGGATGTAATGTTTTATCTTATTAGGTTAAAAAATCTATTTTATTTTTTTATGACTAAAATAATTTCCAACCCAACCCAACCCAACCCAACCCAATGTTGCCAAACGAAGGCATAAAAGTAGATTTTAAACTAAAATATAAACTAATTTCATGAAGGGAAATGCTCTAACAAAATGATAAAATTGATTGAAAAGGGAATCCACCGATAACCCGATGAGGCACTTAGCGATATTAAAAAAAAATAAATTAAGTAGTGTTTGGTTTTGTGCGATATTAAAAAAAAAAATTAAGTAGTGTTTGGTGTTGTTTTTAAGTCATGATTTGAATAAAAAAATAAAAAAATATGTTTAGTTAATATGCTTTTAAAACATAACTTAAAATTATTTTTTCTCTTTCCTTTCTCTTTTTTTTGTTTTATTGTTAATAAATCAATCCATCACTTTTTTTTTCTCCTCTCTCCTCTCTTATTCTATACATCAATCAATCAAAAAAAATATATATATATATATACAAATCATTCAAAGGTTATTTTCAAAACTCATAATAAAACATATTATTAACTTTTCAAAATTCATTTCAATAACTTATCTTTCAAAATATAATTTCAGTAACTTATCTTTCAATAAACTTTCCCCCAATTTTGGCTAGAATTGCTTGAGGCAAGAACTCATTTCATGTACAGTTTGGAGGTTGAGCCTGACTTGAGTAATATAACTGTGGCTGTTCTTATTGATCAAATTACATTGGTGTCTAATAATTTAAAAAAAAAAAAAATTCTAATTGTATTATAGCATTATTCAATATTAAATTATGAAATTAATTTAAATATAAGAAAACACATTGTGAGGAAAAGAAAAAAAAAATGGTAAACTGAAAAGAAAAGGCAAATGAAGAGCCCCCAATTAGGAGCCGACCCAAACATAGCTTCTGCTGGAGCCGACTGAAAATGTCGCGAACAACAGAAAACACTGCTAAAGCTGTTCACTCTTGCATATAAGCCTCAGAACCCAGAACCTGTCTCTCTCTCTCTCTCTCTCTCTCTCCACCCATAAAACCCCACCTCTATGCCTCCCAAAAGCAGCCAAACATCTCCATCCTAATTTTCCACCACCTCCATAGACTCCATCCCCCCCTCCTACCACCACTAACCTTTTCCCAAATCTTCACTACTTCACTCCCTCTGAACAGAAACAGAACTGTACAAACAACAACAAAATGCCATCAGATTCCGGTGAGAGACGACCCACAAGACCACAGCAAGTGGGTGCGCCACCGCCGGAGCCGGAGCACCTCCCCTGCCCTCGCTGCGACTCCACCAACACCAAGTTCTGCTACTACAACAACTACAACTTTTCTCAGCCCCGCCACTTCTGCAAGTCCTGCCGCCGCTACTGGACCCACGGCGGCACCCTCCGCGACATCCCCGTCGGCGGCGGTAGCCGCAAGAACGCCAAACGCTCCCGCCCAACGACCACCACCTCCTCCGCCGCAGCTCAGGACTACCACCACCACCACATATCGGTTCCCACCACCACACCAGTTTTGTTCGGCCTCTCCTCCGCAGCCGCAGAGCACGGCCTGTCCGTACCGTTTGTGGGTGACGTGAAGCCGGGTCTGAACGGTTGCGGAAGTTTTACTTCCTTGTTGAGCACTCAGGCACCTGGGTTCTTGGCGCTGGGTGGGTTTGGGCTTGGTCTTGGGTCTGGGTTTGAGGAAATGGGATTTGGGCTTGGAAGAGCTGTTTGGCCCATTTCTTCGGTTGGGGATGGTGGTGCTGGTGGCGGTGCTGGTGGTGCAAATATGATTGGGAGTACGTGGCAGCTTGACAGTGGAGAAGGTGGGTTTATTACTGGTGAGGATTGCTTTTCGTTGCCGGATCTTGCTATTTCCACACCAGGGAATGGTCTTAAATGAGGTGTTTGTTTTGTATTGGTAACTCCCTTTTTGTTTTTAGATATGATGATGATGATGATGATAATGGGTTTTGTTGCCTTAACAACTACATGTTAGAGAGAGTTTGATTTAGGTGTGAAATGTCAGAGGAAGCAATGGTTGTTCTTGATTGTGCACTTACCTTTTCTTATCCATGGTTTTTCATCAGTTTAATTTCGTTTGTTAGATAATTTATCAATTTTTATGTTAGCATCCATTTCACAGTCGCTCTATTACTACATCAATGCCACAATCAATGTTGGACCGAAAAGAAAACGCCACATGCAATGTGGTACGATTTCTAAACAAGAAAAAGTGTTGGGTTAGACAAAATTTTCAAAATTATACGGCGGCAGTGATGTTTTGAATTATGAGCTGGGGTGATTAGACTTCCACTTGAGAGAAAATATTTCAGATCCGTAATAAAAATTTTACAATTTAATTTATAATGATGTTTAATTTGTTATATATTCGGCCTTTGTTTAGAAAGTGGATTAATTTTTTGATTTTTTAACTATTTTAACTTGAGTTAAAAAATTTGATTTGAGAATGATTTTTTAATTTTTTAACTTTTTTGTGAAAAAATAATATAATGATTATGAATTAAATGTGATATTTTATTTGTTGAAGTTAAAATAATTTATTTTTTCTTTTATAATTAAAATAACCCACAAAAACTCTTGCCCAGCGGAGCCTCAATTATATAGAGCTTTATTTTCTTGTCAGAGAACTACAATGTGTCAAAATCATTATGTCTAAATGTTTTTTTTTATCGTTTAGTAATAATATGAAATTTATTTAACAGCACAAATTTGATAAAATAAAAAAATGTTTAAGCATGTGATGTTTGTACTTTCTATTGTATTTGGATTTAAGATTTGATAGGAAAAAAAAAAAAGTGATAAAAATTTAACCTATACTTCTTTGTTGTACATTGTTGGTTCATTTTCAATATTTTTGACATTCCAAAAATTCGTTTATATATATATATTTTTTTCCGACTGTTTTGAATACTTTGATAATTAATTGAGATATTTTAATTTGTGTAACAAAATTTGATTATTATTTATAAAAATACGTTACTTATTAACCTAATTAAAGACCACAAATCCCGAAAATGAGCCAATAATTTAAGATAAAAAGAGTAGTTTTTTTTCTTTCCTCTTTATAATTCTCAAATCTTACATCTAAGCACATGGTAGAAGTTAATTTTGACATAATAATGACTTTGCAAGGCCATCAGACCAGCACCTAGGATGGTCACGAGTTGGGTTTGAGGTAGGTTTGTAACAGTTGGGAGTAGAGCAAATCCAAGTGGTGGTGGAACGAGAGACATGTTAAATTTATAAGTTGAAGAATAAAAATATTAATAAAATTATACACAATGTAGTATATTATGATAATAATTTATATTTAATGAGAATTATACGATATAAGATATAAAAATAATAGATCTGTAAAAGTTAATATTAAGTATAATATTTTAGTGTTTTAATTTTATTATAGTGAAAAAAATTTATATTATATATTATATATATAAATATTGGCAGAGTTGGGTAGAAGCGGTGAAAGTAAAATCTGTTCCGGCCCCACTTTCTCAATGAGGGAAAACCCAAGCGGAAAATGCAGAGCAAGGAGGAGAGAAAATGGCCATCTCTAATAGCTAGGGATATAATCGATTCAGTACGATCAGTATTTAGGTAAAAAATTACACCAAATCGATAATGTCAGTTTTATTATTTCGAACACCGATATAGACCGCTTCTCCCATTAAACCGTACCGAATGAAACGATTCGGTTTGGTGTGATTTAATCGGTTTAAGATTTTTTAAACTTGAGACATTTTTAAATATAATAATTAATCTATATAAAAACATTAAATTAATTATTTGTCTACCATTTCAAATATGTGGCGGTGTTTGGCAACAATTTTTTTGGGGTTTTTTTTTGATTTTTTTTTTCACTAAAAGACAATTTTTTTTGCCAAAAAAAAAAAAAAAAACCAAACAAAATATCACATCAAACCTTATAATCATTTCACTTTTTTTTCTTACAAATATCACATCTAATCACAAAAAAATACAACTATCTTCCCAAATACCAAAAAAAATTTCTGCAATAATATCCTATAACTAAAAAAACTTACATAAAAATCCACTTTCCAAACACCCACATATCCAATCCATCCATTTAATACATACTTTTCAATTCCTAAATTAACAAAAATAAAAATAAATTTTTTTTTTTAATATAAAAAAATACTAAAGTTTCAAGAATAATGAATTAGAGTTACAATTATATATACAACAATGATTCATCCCACTAAAAACACCATCACTAATAGCACTAATGCATTAAAAAAGTAAAAAAAAAAAAAAAAAATACAACTCCAAGACCAAAACATCACATCAGCACTAATTAGTGCTCCCAAGCATTTTTCTTATACATAATAAGAGTTTACAAACTTAGGTTATAAAGATGATAAGATTAATTAATTAAGATTAATAATTTATTATACTTATTAATATCATTATATTATTAGATTATATACATATATATTATAAATAAAATATATGTTGAAACGGTCGGTTTCGATTTAGATCCGTGCACAAGATGCTTAAACCGATACCGAACCAAAAATCGAAAAAATTCAAATTTAAAAACTGCACAGACCGATTATTGTTAAAAAACATACCAAATATAACCGGTTTGATTCGAGCCAATCGATTTGATCGATTTTTTCAAATTTTCTTACATTCTACCAATAGCACTTGAGAAATTGGATTTTTTATTTTTTTAGAGTTACAAATGACCCTTAGTAAGCCCATTAAAATGACTAACCGAGATAGAAGTTTGAGGCCATTTGATATGGAGTTATGGTTATAAAATTACTAAAAAGTTTAAAAAAACTAAACTCATAAAGAGTTAAATATTTATTTATATTCAATGTACATTTTGTATGATTTTTTTTATAAAAAATTTAAAAGTTATTTTCAAACATGTTTCAGTTAAATATCACTAAAAATTTAATTTCCAAATAGACACTAAGTAATAATTAATAAATACGAAGAGAGATAGTATTTAATAAATAAAGTCCAACGACCTATAAATTTATTTTCTTGTTAACAAATGGAAAAAAATAAAAATAAATTAGTTAATGGGTTTGCAATTTTAGGCTCCAAATCCTTCTGTCTTTATGTTCCAAAAAATTGATGATAATGAGATCACATTTCAAATTTATCATATATGGAATTTTCAAAAAATTTAATAATTATGAGTGTTTTCAAATATAGGAATAAGGAGATTTGAGGTCAAGCAATGCTTCATCTAGCTAATGAAAATCCAAAATCCTCTATCTCTCTCTCAATCTTGAGAAACATAAAATTACGAATAAATATACATCAAATTACAAAGCATATATACATATCTACACATATCATTATGATGATGAGAATATCAACTAATGATAATACAGATCCCATCATACTATGTGTATGCAGACAGCTTGTTACCTAGTGACTTATCCATTGTTGGGTAAAATTTTGGGATTCAATTAACGTTGTGTTTGGTTGGGAGATTTGAAAAGAGATTTAAAAAGAAAAAGTTAAAAGGTGTGTGAAATTAAATAAAATATAAGTATATTTTATTCACATATTTATTTATTTATTTATCTTTTATTTTTAAATCTCTTAATCGAATACACCGTAAGTTTACTCCCATTTTGAGTTTCGATAGTTGTAACACTTCGTAGCCAGTGACATGCTCTCATTGCGATGAGGGATTAATTGAGCGCGTGCGTTAAGTTAGCCAAACACTCTTGGGAAACCAAAACCAAAAACAAAAAAAATAAATAAAAAATAAAATGCGGTACTTTTGTTTTTGCCTCCGTTTGGGAAGCAGGTTGGCTTTTTGACTTTTTTGATTATTTTAGACTGAGCTAAAAAGTTTGGTTTGAGCAAAACTTTTTGGCTTTTTTGACTTTTTTTTTTATAAAAAAAATGTGTAATAATTATGAGTTGGATGTGATGTTTTGTTTGTTACGGCTAAAATAGTCTGTTTTGTCTTTTGTGACTAAAATAATCCAAAACTTCATTGCCAAATGGAACCTTTGTAATCTTGGTCTAAAACCAAAAAGCCCAAAAGCAAGATTGGTCCAAGGGCTCTTGTTGCAAACCGTGGGGCCTACTTTTTTACGAAAATTAATCCTGAGGCCCAGTAGGCCCATCAGCGATATATACAGCTTTTAAGCTAAGATTTCCCACGGTAGCCGAAGGCGGGTCTTTTTTCATTCGTCTCTCTTCCCTCTATTCTAGGGTTTTAAAGCAGGGGTTTTCTTGATCTTCTCTATTTTTGATATGTATTCCAAACCCATTTAACAAGAAACAAAAAGAAGGATTCAAAAAACAATGGCGTTTTCATTCACTCCACAGCAGCAACAGCAACCCCAACAACAGCAACTATTCCAACCTCAACAACAATCACCATTTCAACAGAGCAGCCCATTTTTCCAACCACAGCAACAGTCACAGCAACAATTTCAACTCCAACAACAGCAACAACAACAACAGCAGCAGCAGCAACAGCAACAACAATTTCAGCTGCAACAGCAGCAGCAACAACAACAACAACAACAACTACAACAACAACAACAACAACAACAACAGCCACTCTATCTCTTTACCAATGAGAAAACTCCGGCCACTTACAGCACCAAATGGGCCGATCTCCACCCCGACTCTCAAAAATTCCTCCTTCAAATCGAGTATGTGTGTATGCGTTCGAATGTTAACAATTGTACTCGTTTTGATTAATTGATTGATGTTTTGGGGGTTTAAGGGTTTAATGTTGCATTTGAATTTCGTTTGGAACGTGTAAATTTGGGTAATTCGTTGGTTGAGTTTGGATTTGATTTGCTGTTTTAGGGTTTTGAGTTGCTAAAGTAGTGGTTTTGTCGATAGGGAGAAAATACTGGAGTACAGGGATGAAAGCCAGCGGCTGGATCAGTGTAGTCGACTTTATGATTCTTCCGTCTCCAGTGACGGGTTCGAGCCCGACGCAAGCCACATTGTTCAGGTTTTCACTCTTTTGATTTACTGGATGTCTTTTGCTGCTTGTGACATTATGTGCCACACAATTGTCAATTCTGTGTTAACTTAGTATAGTTTCTTCCTCAACAAAGCTCGGTTAGGGCGGATAATCAGTCACATTCTCATCATCCTCTTTCATGGTCCTATATACCATTGCAATTCTCCCTCCATCTTACAGCGATTTTCCTGTTAACTACATAGGTTTAGTTATACCTTCACATGGAAGTCCAAGACGAGTAACTAAAAGCTTTTCTATGGTTGAATGATACTTGATTGTTCCTAAAATTTATCCTTCTGCGAAAAGAAGTATTAACCGCACTTGTTACTTCAAATAATTGTAACAAAGATTAATGTACAGAGGGTCAGGCATCACAGTTGGATATCTGATCCACTGTGTAGAACTGAGATAGCGTTTAGTAAAATAAATACCTCATAGCCTGGATGAAAACCTGGTGCATTGTCAATACTACCACTTAGAACTCTGTGGTCCTTTAAGATGTGTGTTGGCATGGCACTTTAGATTTGATACTGCTTTAAGTTCCTAGTGAAGTGATACATCCCAGTTGTTTTTCTACAATAATGCCTTCTTTTTGTTTTTTAATTCATAGAGTACATATTACTCTCTCTTCTATTATTGAGAAGTAGTTCTGGTTAGATGAATATTCTGGATAATCTCTTGATTTGATGATAGGCTTCATTTAAAATGATCCCTTATATATTACGGTTGACAAATAGTTACCATAAAAGATTACTCATCATAAGCAAATGATTTTAATGAAAGAGGTGAATATGATCGAATTGCTTATTAGTTGAGGTTTTGAGCTCACCTCGGCTCGTTATATTGCCTGGTATGAAAAGTTCCAAGGGTGGTTTGGAAGAACTAAACTTGGTTTTTGAGGCATGTGTTGATCTCTTATTGGATAGTGTGTTTTCAAACAAATTTGTTAACTTTTTGATTGAAAATCTATGGACAAAGAAAAGAAGTTAAGTCTAGTTTTGAACCTAAGAGGTCCTTTATGTATTTAAAAATTTCACTATTTGTTATTTTACCAATTAGAATTAGAATCTCAAAGTTATTTGAAAATTTCTATTCAAAAGAGAGCAAATTACAACTGTCTAGTTAAAACGGTCTTAAGAACACTAGAATCACAAGCTCTACCCAGAAGAGCCATTGGCTGATTGGACTTTGCTCACCTTACAACAAGCTTCAATTTTGGCTCAACGTTGGTTCAACTGGGCTATTAAGTGAGCTCAAACAAGCTTTTTCCTAGCCAAACTTGAGTTTTTCGGTTTTGTTTTCAACCCTACTGAGTAATGCCTGTGTAAGCTAGGAAACCGTCTGCCATCTTTTGGGTTGGGTTAGTCGTTTGAATAAAACTAGTCTCCAGGATAGAGAGAGGTCATACGAATGTTATCACCATCAAAATCAATTATTTTGTTGCTATTATATAGTCCTATACTTTTTTTTTGCTTTCAAAATTTCAATATTCAACATTTTTGTTGCGATAACCTTTTAGCAAAATACCTTTCAAGAGTAATCTTTTATACTTTTATCTATGTCCCGACTGAAAATTTAGGGTGAGCAGATTTGAAATTCTGTAAATTTGGAACTTCCATGGGGAGAATATTATGAATGTGTCCAGTTCCCTTGGTTTCTTTGTTATGTGAAGTAACATAAATGTCTCTGACAGAATTCCTGAATTATTCTGAATATTTTGAATTACCATCTTTTCAAACTAGTTGGAACAAATTATTCCTTCGACTTCAAATTTTATTTTTTCAATAATTCACAAACCCCAACTGCTGTAAACTATGTATAAATTATTGTTTAATTCCTTGAATTTTTTGGAATGAAGGTTAACTACTGGTTATCTCAGCAAGGTCTTGGTAGCCATGTTCATCAAATTTTCTTAAACTAATCATTTAACATCATCACCTATTGTGATCAATAAACACCAGTTGCAAACCTAGGATTCTTTTACAAGTTTTTTGAGAACAGTGTGGTACTTGAGCTTCTAAGGCTTCTTTTCAGCTCATTTTCTCTTTAATTCTGAGTTTATTGCATGATGATGAAACCTTCTAATTATCATGGCAGGAACTTGGTGGAATCAGTACATCAATGGAACGGCAGAAAGCTGTTTTGCAAGAATTAATGGCTGTTGTTAAACATATGCTACGTAACACAGAGGTTGCTATTCGTTCTTTCATGATGTTGCGCCCAAGGTTTATTCATCCAAATACAGGTGCTGCTTCAAATGCCGCTGCACCGTCACAGGCTTCAGGAGCTGCAGTGGCGCCAAATGCAAGTAGTCAACCAACAGCTGCCTCAGTAGTTCCAGTTTTTGATTTCTATAGTGGGCTCCCAAGGAAACCATCTCCCTTTTTGCAGCAAACAGTTGCCAGATTTGAGAAGTATATCGGTGAGTGCCGGCTGTGGATTGAAGAGTTAGAGCAGCTGCTCCTCATAGATTTTGACAGGAACTCTTTGAACTCTAGCTCCTCATTATTGCAGTCTCTACCCAAAGTCATGTCAAATGTGCATGACTTTTTTGTTCATGTGGCAGCGAAGGTAAAGAAACTGAATTTCTTGTGTTTTAGAGTTTTCTGTACCAAAAGTGTTCTTTAATATTTAGGCCTTGTTTGTCACAACCTAAAAAAGTTAAAAAGTCAAAAGTCACTATTCTATTTAAGACTCATCATCTTATTTAAGTCACATCACCTCTCTATCACATCACTTCAAACCCAACCCATATTTCATAAAAAGTCAAAAAGTGCACTTATTTAGGTCATCCCAAACCACCCCTTAATAATGTTTATTGATGCATTATTAGTTTATCATCCAAGGTTGTGTTTTGTAATGAAAGAAGATGCAAATTTTCTAATTGAAAGTAACTGAAAGTCTTTTTGGAAGATAGGACAGTTTGTTTGCCTCATTCCTCTTGCATTATTCATTAATGGTAGTAATTGCATGACAGTAGTGGCAGTTTTTGGGTGGACCACAGTCCCAATTTACCTTCAGAATTGTTATAATATGCATTTCGCTACTACAATTTTGTTTGCATCAGTGATGGTGTGAGTTTACTGTAAATGGAGCTCAGAAATCGTATCCTATGTGCCCTTTATAAGTTCATATTACCTTTTTACTTGCTACTTATGTGGTTGGAGATGCTTTCCAATATGCTCATGAGTATGCTGTTTTGTTGTTGTTGTTGTTGTTGTTATCACCTTTTGTAAGAGCTGTATGATCTGCTTCTCTGTAGGTGGAGAGCATTCATCAGTACATTGAATCCATGAAAACAGCATATCTTGCTGACCAGCGCCGCCGGGGAGATGGGAATGATCCGTTTCTTGAGGCTGATCGACGGGAAACAGCCAAACAAGAAGCTGCTGCTCGGAGGGTACATCCAACCTTGCATTTGCCTGCAATTCCACAACCATCAACTCAAGTTGCAGGGTTGTTTGCCAGCTCAGCAACACCTGGTGCATCGACTACCCCGCAAACTTCTGCAGCAGTTGCAGCATCATCAGGGAGTGGGTCCTCGCTTTTTGGTACTCCATCTGCTGCCACATCATCATCTTCTCTATTCTCCACTCCCATCACTTCTGCTCCGACGTCGTGCTTATTTGGAGCATCTGCTGCTTCGCCCCAGACACCACTTTTTGGTGCTACAACTTCTTCCTTAGGTAGTACTGGTGCACTATTTGGTTCAACTCTTTCTGCAGGAGTTTCCCCATTTGCTTCAGGTACATTCTATGGCTATGTCGTTTAGTATTAGTGAATTTGGGATACTATTATTAATTAACAGAATTCTTTTGCTTCTGATATTTAAACCTCCCAGTAAAGTTCAAGCCAAAACAGTGATAGATGCATGCAAAAGGAACTTGCAAATTTTGAATGTTATTCTTCTTGCTGTTATTATTTTTTTTTGGATCTGAAGTTATCTTTCACGATATTGTTGGGGAGCACTAATTTTAGTCCGAAATTGACATTTACTTTTGTGCCAAGATCTTGGCGTTGTGACAGGTTATATTCTGGGAATGATACTTTAAACACGAAAAGATCAATATTTTGCTGAAGATTAAGAAATAAGAATGTATGGAACATCATCGCAGTATGACAATGGGGTTTGATTTTGGACAGGACCGTTGAAATCATGTTTATTAATGACCAAATCATTCATGATGGATTCAGTTCTCTCACAGTGCTTGTTAATTTAGTTATTCCAAGCATATTAAAAAACTCTATGAATGTGATTTTGAGCCTGCCAGTTTGTAAGACTTTGAACTAATGGTATTCTTAATTTTGATGTATTGATATGATTGTTGATCAAGTATGCTTTGCTGATCTTGCAATACAAATGATTGTTAACCCATTGTTTGTTGACATAATGATTGCATACATTTTAACAGATACCACACAATCAACTAAACTTATTTTAATCACACAATTTTAAATTTTTTTTTTTTATTAATGATATTGGCTATACTATGTGCAGTATTACTAATAATAGAGTCACAAAAACCTAATATTACCACTTTCGCCTTGGCAGTCGCTGATTTTCTAATTTCAATCTTTTACTTACCATCTGATTGATTTTCTTACATTATCCTAGGTGCTGCAACAGGGTCAGGGGCGAGCTTTGGGACTGCATCTGTAAGTAACTTTGCTCACAACTCTTTGACTCTCTGAGCGTGTGTGTGCGCACACACTTGTGCATATGCTTTCCCTTTCCCTTTCCCTGGAACTTTGGACAAAGTCTAAGTGAAATTACAATCCAACTCCAGTCAGGCTTTTGACTATTTGAATGCCTCTTGGCATTCCTGAATTAAATTGTTTTGCCCTCTACTTCACCTAAATCCCGCTTTCCTAAATGTTGAAACTGAAAACCAAAACAATTTTTTGTTTTTATTTTTAAATAAGGGGCTATTTGGTTAATATGAATAACAAACCATGTTAGGTTCTCTTTCATTATGTTATCTAGTTTTTTTTGGGGGAAAAAAACCACTGCCTGCTTGGTTTTGATTTTCATTAGACCAATTCAAAGACTAATTTTCCATTTTTCAAGTATCTTATTAATTCTCCTATTTGTTGCAGAAAGCGAGAGCAAAAAGTCGCACTGGTCGACGCTAGGTAGTAGGCATTTCTTGATGTTCTGAAAATGGAGGCAACTTGTGCAACTTCTTATACGCACAATTGATTCTCAGCATCTGGATAACTCATTTTGTGGGAATTACCATTAGTTATTTGTGCTCTCTTTGAGATCTTAAATGCCGCTTCTTTTGCTTTGGAGTTGATGAATGTGCCATAATCTCTAACAGAGAGTTCATTTCCAAATGCTGGTTGGCCTCTGCATCGGAGTGCTATTTCTTTTCTTCCGGCTTCTAATGTTGCCGATATAATGCTTGGAGATCCATGTCGCTGTAACATTGTAAAATAAAACTTTACTAGGTGTTTTTTGCTGTAGATCCCTGTTAAGAATTTTTTGGGGTGTTGTCTCCTGATTTGACAAATTAGATGAATTATGTGAGTTGATCTGAAGTTTGATGCCATTCGAGGTTTATTGACCTGAGTATGCTATTTGAGGGTTTGTTTCTAGCTGTTGTTAAACAATTGTTCTTATTTGACACAATTAAAAATTTAAAGTCAAATGTGTTAAAATTGAAACGATAGGAATCAAATTGAAATTCAAGCAAACTTACAGGGATCATTGATTAAATTTGCCACCAAAAAAAACAAATGGTTTAGAGATTGCTTTGGTGATGACACGTCATATCAACAGATTAAAAGATTCAAAGTGTACACTTAAATCACTTTAATTAAAGGATTCAAAGTTGTCCTCATTTTCCATCTGTTTTTGATCTTTTCATGTTTCCTTGTAGTCTACGCAATTCATCTTGTATTTCATTGATCTTCGGATGTGATTGATCACCGGAAGAGAACACATGGATATCATTCATAACCTCAATCCAGCTTAAACCAGGGTCTTTTTCCAACATCAGTCCTCTCATCTTTCTTCTCATTCTTGTGACTGCGTCCCATTTACCTGCAGCTGCATAAAGATTGGTAAGCAATACATGTGTTGCATTGTCATTTGCATCTATGCTTAAAACTTCCTCAGCAGCGTGAACCCCTAATTCTAAATTTCTGTTGGTGACACATGAGCCCAACAATGTTCTCCACAAATCAATGTAATCTTCACTAAAAGGTGACTCAAAAATCATTTCCTCTGCCTCTTCTAACAGTCCTGCTCGACTCAACAAACTAACCATGCAAGAGTAGTGCTTAGGCCCAGGTCTCAAACCATTTTCTTTCATGTAATTCCATAGAAACTTTCCTTTATCAATCAATCCACAGTGGCTACAAGCAGTTAGGAGAGAAATGAATGTTACATGATCTGGTCTGAGATTTTTCTTCAGAATTTCATCAAAAACCTTCATTGCTTCTTCTGCCTTCCCGTTGTGACTATACCCTCCAAGCATTGCATTCCAGGCCTTCAAATCAGGGGATTTGACTTGGGAAATTGTCAATTTAGCAGCTTGAAGGTCCCCGGTTTTGGCGTACATATCTATTAGACTGCCATGGATCGATATTTCAACATCATATCCTGTTTTTACACTCTGGCAATGAATCATCTCACCTTGTTTCAAAGTCGCAAGGTCAGCACACGCGCTCAGAGCACTACTGAGAGCAAAACTATCAATCTTTTGGCCTTCCTGCAACATTCCATGGAACAACTTAATTGCATTCTCTCCATCAGCTGTTCTACAATGACCTGTGATCATCTCGGTCCATAGAATGACATCTTTCTCTAAAATTGAACTGAAAATCTTTTGAGCTGAATTGGTTTCAGAATTATTGAAGTACATAGATATCAACGTGCTTCCTACGTAGACACTCAGCTCATATCCTGTTTTGATGACTTGTGCATGCAGTGGTTTTCCATATTCAGAACTGAGGAATGTTCTTGTTGCAGATATGATGGCTGCAAACGTATACTCATCTGGTTTAACAAATGACATTTGCTGCAATTGGACAAACATTTCCATGGCCTCCTCTCTAAGACCATTCTCTGAATACCCGGCCATCATTGAATTCCATGAAACTAAATCGGGGTTCTCAATTCTACTAAAGACTTCAAACGCCGTGTGAATGTCTCCACAACTGCAGTACATGTCAAGCAGTGAATTCTGCAAAGGCAAATCAGTTGTTACGCCAGATATGATCACTTGGGCATGTACAAGTTGCCCAAAGCTATGATCTTTTTGTCTGCCACAGGCATTCAAAACCATTGAATATGTGAATTGGGTAGCAATTGTACCACTCCTCGCCATGCCGCCATAGAAATGAAGACCACCTTCTATGTTATCATTTTTCAGGTACCCAAAAATTATTGAATTCCAAGCCACTGCATCCTTGTCAACTATGCAGCCGAATACTTCTTTTGCCAATCCCAAATCCCCACAATTCGAATACATTCCAAGTAAGGATGTTTGGACACGCGTATCATCCACGAATCCAAATTTTATGACTTGGGAGTGAAGTGCATAACCCATCAAGCAATCTTCAAGTGAAGAAGATGCGTGTAAAAGGCTCGTGAACGTGGAACCATTTGGTCGAAGGATTTCAATTTCCAATTGTTCAAGCAGCTTGAAGGCTGAAAGTGCATGCCGTGAGCTTCGAGAATAGGCCGCGATGAGGGCATTGTAGGAGACAATATTTCGTTGAGGCATTTTGTCGAACAGGAGGCGAGAGTCGCCGAGGGAACCGCATCGAGCATACATGGAGATGATGTTGTTGTTGAGAAACGGTGATTGAGGGGCGGCAGGCATGGCGGTTAGGAAGAGAGCGTGGAGTTGGCGGGCTTTTCTGAGGGTGGTTGTGGAGTTGCATTTTTGAATGAGGAGAGATGCTATGGAAGAGGCTTCATGTGATGGTGGCATAAAAAAGACTTGTGGCTCTAACTGGAGGTATGGCATTCACATTCTTTGCAATTTCAAAATTATCAATTGCTCAACAAAAAACCAACCCACTTGATTGCTTTGAAATTGCCTAAAGGCATATATTACTTTTGTCCCTTAAGGCGTATATATGTTAGCCCACAAGAACTTCACTACTTCAGTTTGTTTTTCTTTCATTCGAGTTGCATTGAAGTGGTGGATGCTTAACAAGGAAACTAGTACGATTGCTAACAAGGAAATTTTATGTGCACATATACTCTCTTCTGCTTCAACAGATGATTAAGGATAAATCACTCTATTTGGTTATTCAATTTTTAAAATCAATTTTAATTAATATAATTTTTTAATATTTTGCTCAATTTTTTTTATTATTTTATTTTCTAGATGTGCATCTAATCCAACAAAAATAGATTAGATGCATCTAAAAAAAAATGATCAAAATATTAAAAATAAAATAATACAAATTATAAACTCAAAATTTGATTTTGAAAGCCGAATAATCAAACAAAGTGAGACATTTTCTTTCTCCCTGTATCACTCAAATATGGAAAAATTATAAATTTAAACTTCAATATTTTAGTTTATTTTTAATTTAAACCATCAATTCATTTTCATTAAGTAAAACTATATAAAAAACAATATTGTAGTCATTCAATTCAATGTAATTGTATGAAAAATACTTAAGTTATTCGTTTTCATTGAGTTTAGTGATTAAAATATGTCTTTTTTTGATAATTTTATTTAATAAAAATAGACGAATAATTTAAATTAAAAATAAATAAAAAAATTTAAGTTTAAATTGACAAACTAAAAAATTAAGATTTATTTTATTACAAAACTCAATTTTTGAATTTGTTTTTATAAAAAAAACTTAATTTTTATTTTAAAATTAGGATAAATTATAAATACACTCCTGAGGTTTGATTGAAATATGAATCACTCTTTGTGGTTTTGAAAATTACATTCCATCTCCTAAAATTTCTAATTTTATAACAAATCGCCTATTTTATTAATAAATCATCAAGTCAATTAACAGTTTTTAATAATGTTATAAATATATTTCAATTAATAATTTAGATAATTTTATTATTATATAAGAAAATAATTCTGAATTTTATTTTTTTAATTAATTTTGTTAAATAAAAATATTAACAATGAAATATTTACAAAGAGGTGTAATATTTCCTAAAAATTAATAAGAGGGGAATCGAGAAATAAATAGGAAGCTACGAAGAGAAGCCTAACAGTGACGCCTCGCTTCGCCATTCGAAGTCAGCGACTCAGAGCTTTCGGCGGAAAATGCAACACTCGCAGCTCTGCCGTCTAATCGACGAGTCTCTCTGTCCCTTCACAGGAGTCAGTTTCATCATTCTTTGCTTCTTGTTTTCTTCATCGCAATCTGTTTACTCTTTTTCTCACTCGTATCTTTGTCGTTTATTATACTATTTGCAGGATCAATTCGCTGTTTGCTTAACCAAAGAGACCGAGAAGAACCTCCTAATCGTTCTCTCTCAGGTTCTCTCCTCTTCTTCAATTGTAATTTCCGTTTTTGGTTTGGTTTGGTTTGGTTTTGTTTTGAACAATTATGTTTGGGTGATTACTTTTACGAATTATCTTCCAGTTGTTGAGACAAATTCAGTTGTGGACACATGATTTTGATAGCGATTCCGACAATGTTAGACTCTCTCTCTCTCTCTCTCTCTCCATAAATATATATATATATATAATTTTTAGATTTGGACATTTTAAAGGACTTATCAGTTAAAATTCAAAATTTTGGAACAGGGCATGGTGGTGAAATTACCTGTTTGCAACAACAAATGTTCGGTTGGCTCACATTGTGATGATCAGAACTGCTTAACTAAGATCGTAGGTGACTTGGTAACTGTTCTTTATTACCATGCTATTATGCTAAGCTGAATTTGATTATGTGGAATTTACAGCCGAGGGCTGCAGCTTTCTTCATACACGAGATAATTATTTTTGGTTCTTTGTATCATTGTTGTTGTTAAATAACTCTACATGTCGTAGGTGGTAAAATTTAAGAAGTATTGTTTTTATAATGTATGGTTTGTGTCTGCCATGTTCGATGCCATTGAAGAAAACTTCAATTTTGATAGGTGTCATGAGTCAATAAGTGGTCCAATGAATGCTTGATATGGTGAGAAAGCATATGTGTGTGTGTGTGTATGTGTGAATGTATTCTATAATGCCAAAAGAAAGGAAAAGTAGTCAGTTGCCTCTGGATGCAGACACACGTCATGTGGCTAACCACTAAAAAGTCACTTCCCAAAGAAACCCTAAATTGGGGTTGGATCATGGATTTGGATAGAGATTTGGAAAGGGAGAAAAATATGAATGAAACATAAACTAAGTGAGCTAAACCAAACCAAACCTTAAGTCCCATCAAATGGGGTTGGATTCATGAATCCTTCTTCTCCACACGGCCTTATCAAAGGCCATTTTTTTTAAATACATTTTTTTACTTTAAGTTTTGTGATTAGTTAAAATTGCAATTGTTAGGCTGTTTTGTTCAGCATGCATTGTCGAAAGATTCACATATGGTGAAATGTCGTAATACAATTATTAGGCCTGATTTGCGCAGTACACATTTTCAAAGCTCTTCACATATGGTGAAATATTATCATATTATGTTATGATTTCATTAGAAAGTTATCTGCCTGGCCTGGGGAAAAGAAAAATTTATCTCATAGATTTCCCATTTCACTATTTACCAGAGTAGACAAATATAACCTAAAGCGCACTTGGTAAAGGCCTGGGAGTTAAGACCCCAGGTCTCAAGTTCGAAACTCCTTGGGTCAATTCCCTGAGCGTAGCGCAGTTGGTTAGAATGTTAAGTTTTAAGTTGTTACCACAGCACTTGGTGTGGGTTTGATGCTCCCCCGCTGCGTGAATCTTGATTTAAGCAGAACTTGTCTTGGAGAGTTGGGGCAAGTTTTCAGGTTATAGTCTCTTGCTCGGAACGGACAATAGGACACCTTGGTGATCTCTGCTAGAGGCGCTGCCTTGGACCTACGGGAGAGTGAGAGAATTTTCCTATAAAGATTGTTTAGCTGCATCACTTATCTGGTTCTTGATGTTTTCTTACTTTCTTATGGAACTTGAATCGCTGCCTACCTGACAGAGCAATGGTTCCGTTTCTACTCTTGACCTTGTAAATTGTTGTTTCCTTACAGATACTTCTGCTACTAATCCAGAGTCAATATGTTCAACATTTGGCAGGCAACATTCTTGTGGCCATCTCTGATTACATTGTTGCATCTGTATGTGAAAATTTGCTACCTTGAAAGTTCAACTGTTTTTTTGTTTTTTGTTTTTTTCTTGTGATTTATCTTGCAAAACTGTATGTTTTACAGGGAGGCAATTGGGATGAATTTATGCAATCATTGTGTGTTTGCTTGGAGTTGTTGATTTCTAATGCTCTTTTGCATTCTTTGGTGCGGGCATCTACAAAAGCCCTGGTTTCAAAGCATGATTCATCAAGTGTCATTATTGCCTTGAAATCAAAACTGAAAAATGCAAATTGGTCTTCAGTGGCTTGCATTATTCGAGTTTTACGCAATATATTGAAATGTTTAAAGCAAGACATTGACGATCAACTCCTCAAAGTGTACTTGAATTCAATAAGTTATTGTCTTGCAAGTGTGCCTTGGGATTCAATGGATGAGGTCCATGTTGGTCAGAATGGCGATGCTCTTAGAAAATCCAGTGAGGATGCTTTTCACGCTAAAGCTGTGGAACTAGAGTCCAGCATTGTGTTTCGTGGAACTCTTGTTCAGCTTTTCTGTTCCTTGCTTAATCAAAGTGGTTGGATGGAAGCTGCTGGTGGAACTTTAAATAAGCATCCGGTTATTTGTGAAATCAGTAACCTCATTCCTAGACTTTTAACCTGGTGCCTTTGCGATGGGGATTCAAACAACATGTGCATGTCTGTGTACTTTAGACACAAGATGTTGGTATGGATTTAGCTTATCTGCTTTTTAGAAGTGTCAATGTTTCTTTGTTGCTAGTTCTTTTCTATTTACTCTTGTATTGTTCCTTTTGTTTTTATATCTTGGGGTGAGGATGGAGAGGGTGTTTATATGAAAAGAAGGGTGCACTGCGTGTACTCTTTGATGCAGGTACAACCTACAACTTACAAGTGAAGCAGTGTCAGAGATTTGAATTGCAAGATAAGGAACTTTGCATCATTAATTTGTTGCAGAAGTGTTTCACTTTGCTACATCCAACGTAACTAATGAACAGCTTGAACCAACTTGCTCGTTTTGGTTAGCTTGCTTCATATCGATTGGAATGTTGTCAACTTGACGTGCCATTTAGATCTTCTTTCATGTGTCATGTTCGACTTGTTTTTGTCTAGTTTCTGGAACAACTGCAGTGATAATATCTACTACCTCTCCATGTTGCTAGTTAAGATGTATTTTTTCATTGTATTTCTATCGCTCTAGAGGTGTTATTAAGTTTCTAATTCTATCTTCACTTGCTCACTATTGCTGAAATGTATGCTATTACATACATTCAAAATTATGCCACTGATTAGGTTGTTCTCCGCAGATGCTAATGGTCAGGCTTAGCTTCCAGATCCATTTGGAATATTCTCTTCTTGTTTCATGGTTGCAACTTATGCACGAGTACTTTGAAGATCTTTTGATGCAACCAATGACTCAGTTGGAGTCTGATCAGGAGGACATTCTAGAAGGCTCCCCATTTTTAGTGAGTGTTTCTGATGCCAGAATACATAATATGACTTCCAGACATTTACAAAGGCTTGCTGTTTTCCTTTTCCTGAGGTGTTCCTTTAGTTTGGTTGGCTTGAGAGATAAAACTGCTGGCCAGTGTGGCTGTGCAAATCTGAAGAGTTGCTTGAAATCTGATTCAAGTTCTGACCTTGAGTGTTACAGTAGAAAAAAAGGTTTATCAGAGCTTTATGGGTGGCTTCAAGGGCATCTTCCAGCTGAAATGTTCATCGGCTGCAAATTCTATTCTGAAAGATGCACCAGCTTTTCCTTATCCTTCCTCGGGCTATTTATCCATGAGGTTATCTCCGTACTCCCTTAGAAACTAGCTTTCAAACTTTATAGATTCTTCTGAAGGATGTATGTCTTTTTCCTATAAGTTGATTGATCCATGGAAATCTAGATTGAATGATTTGCATATCTACTTTCTTGGCTTATACAATGTACTGAAAGTGTGCAATATTATGGTCTTTCTTGTAGGTACTCTGTGCTTCAACCTAAGTTCAGTTTATATAGTTGCTAGTGTAGCTTGAATGGTTATATTAATTTATTAATCGTTTTATTTCTTGTTTGTAGAATATGTGCCTTTCTCTAGACCTGCTATATCCTAATTTCTTGTCTACTGTTGATTTGTAGGACGATATCCTATTTGAAGTGCTTTTGCAACTGTTTCACGTGTCCTTTGGTGGCAAGCAACAGTAAGCAACACATGCTAGAATATTTTTAGTGGTTATTAATAGTATTGGTTGCAAAAGTCTTTAATGAGTTTTTTGTTTGTATGTAGGGTCTGCCAAGACAGATGTGATGATATGCTTTTTCATGTTTCAAACCTTTTCAACCCCATACACCTATTCCATCTTTTTCTTGCAGAGGCAAGTTCAATATTTATAGATAATGGGAACAACTAAGACTTCTTACCCCAATGTATATACTTTTATTTCATTGATACAAAGCAAATGCCTCTGAGTTCTATTCTTCACTTACTGGGCGAAGTTATTAAATAAAGTAATACGTGCACTCCTAACTTGTTTGCAGTTACACTATGATCATCAAGTGCTTCTTGATTACCTAATTTCAAAAGATACAGGTGCCAAAGCTGCTGAATATCTGTTGAGGTAGTTTAGTTACTTGAATTGTACTTTGATCTTTCCTCTGAAGTTGTGAATACTAGATTTTCATGAATCATTTGCCTAAGAAAAACTGTTGCCTGCTTTAGATATGTTGAGAAGTGCAGGTTTTTTCAGAGCTTGCTTTAGTTAGGCAATGTATTTTCTTTTTCAGATCTTATTGCTTGGAGTAGTTGATGCAAACAAATGCAATGCATTGCAAGATAGTACTAGAGGATGGAACTTGGCCTGAGCTCTATCTCATCCTTGTATCTGTATGAATTTGGGGGTGTTTTTAATGAGTTTCTCAGTTTTTTTTTTTTTTTTGGGCCCCTTATTAGGTCCTTGCGTGTTGTATGTTATTCGTGGAACGTATTTGTGGAATTTTCAGCAGAAGGGAAAGTTACAAATGTGAGAGATATACATAAATCATCTGGCAAGAAAAGAAAAGTTCTTGTTGATGATTCACTTATTGAGGGACATCTAACTTCTTCATCAATGAAAAGCAAGGGGATTCCTCTGTCACTTGGAAAGCAATGTCAGAAAGACCTTAGGCATGGCAGCAAGCATTGTAGAACTACTAGGTTACCATTTGAGAATGCCAAGGATTGTTTGCTTTCACTGAAAAAGTCTCTGCAGAATCTCCATAAGAAAAGTTTGTTTCCATATAATCCACAGGTTCTTTTGCAACGGTGCGCTTCTTTTCTACATATTACATTTCTCTCATCAAATTGTGAATTATAGTGCTATGCTTCCCGTATTTACTCACCATTCTTACTTTGGTGCAATATTATTTAACTTGTTGGTGAAACCCATTTCGTACTAATAAAATGGAAAACTTCTAGAACTATTATTCTCTTTTATTTTTTTGATCCCCCTTTTTAGCAAGTACATGGACTCACTGAGACTAAATAAAGAATTCACACCTTTGCTACTATTGAAATCTAGCTGATACCTGTAGTTCATTTGTTTTTAATTGAAATATGTAGATCTGAAGCTTATGTTTCTTATATGGCTAACAGTGAATGTTATTCTCACAAGCTGCATTCCTTCTGCATGTTCAGATAACTAAAAATAAAACAAAAAAAGAGGAAGAAGAAAAAAAGAGTGCATATCCAGGTCATGAATCTAATTTTTTAGATTCTTTATCATCGTTACCTTTATGTCTATGTTTATGTGTTTATAACATTTACTCCAGTCAGTCTTCTCATTTCTACAATTCTGCTGATATGCTAATACTGATTTGAAGTGGTTTAGGAAGTGGGTTGGTCTATAGTAAATTTGTTAGTGAACATTGTTTCTGATTCAAGGGTCTTCATATATTATTGTAGTATGCAATGTGCTGGTTTAAGTTTTTGGAAGTTTGATATCTTTTTCTACAAAGTAAATTGTTTTTTTTCAATGTGCATCCATCCATCCTTGAGTACTTATGTATTTAAATTTATTTCTATATGGTGTATTTTTAATGGTTCTTGGATGTCTCCTATACTGAACTCACTTGTTCTGGTGACGTCTACTTTCCGCAAACCAACTGGTTACTTTTACTCTTTAATGCTGAGATTAATAAGCTGTGAACGTCATGACCGCTGAGGGGAAAAAAAAATCTGCTGTTAGGCTTTGATGAATTGGTTGTTACCCATTGCAGTTTAACAGGATTTCAGGAGCTTTGTCTCAAGCAGTAGAGTAACGTCCAGAGAATGGAGGAATTAATTCCTGGGTATGTATCATTTTGCCAATTATCAGTTTCTTTCCTTATCTCCCCTGGATTCATTTTCTGACTTCTGAACAGAAGGTTTTCCTCATGGTGGCCCAGAATTCATTTGGGGGCTGTGGTTCCCCAGAATTAAAATGGTACGTTTTGGATTCTGATGGCTTGTAAGGGCTAACCATGCCAGAGTCTTCATCTGAAAATGTTAGAAATTGATGAAAACAATTGTCATGGCAATGGAGAGACAATGAAATTTGTTCTTGGCTTTGATGCTTTGTGGGCAAAGGTCTTGTATGCATTTATTTAAAATGACGGTTTTCATAAATTGATCATATAAAAATTAGTGATTAATATATTGTTGATTTTTTTTATTTAATAAATTGACTTATTCAATTGATTGATTGACTCTTCATAACTTCCGTATGTAATCATTTTGAAACATGTGTCATGTGTATAATTTATGGTCGAATGCAGATGTATCTTTTAAATAAGTAATCGGCATTTGATGTGCCCCACAAAACAATTTACATGGAAGTATGAGTGTATAAGAAAGTAAATAGTAAACTAATGTGAGATAACATCTTCTGCAGCAGGAGGAGGTGGAGAAGAAAGAGGGGCACTTTGTCCTTGTTCACGAGATTGCAGTCATTCCTGAGATTGGCAGGTCACAAGGTTACAGATTTGGACTTCACTTTCTTTGCTTATCGCTCAAAGTGGCCAGACAAGTCCCTCATTCTTGGATACTTTACGGTGTTGATGGAGTTCATGGGGTCTCTCCCAGTGATGATAAGATGATTCTGGTAGGCCTGAGCATAGTAATATCACATCTGTTGCTGTGGAGTGGTTCTCTCCCTCAGAGAAGTGCTGTTGTTTGTCACTGCTCTTATGCTGGGTTCTAACCTAAAAACTATCACTTTAAAAAAAGAGGTACTGATTCTCTCGTTTATTCATGGGCATTCACACATTTTTATGTACATAGCCATGTTAAATCTTGAACACTCTGCCAAGATCAATATCTTGTCTGTTGACCCATAATGATTGAACTGCATGAGTAATAAAAATTGTGAATCATCGTTTATATATGCTGATTCACTTACACTTGCAATTAGCGCATCTAATACTTGCAGAACAGTGTTTGAACTTGAAATTCTGCATTATAATTTAATTGCTCTCAAAGTTGATGGACTTGAGCACACAGAGCAAGATGACTTTCTTCTCGAGATTTTTTCTCAAAAATTTTCATCATTTACATTTTCAGGTATTTGGTTAAAAAATTAAAACAAGTCTCTTATAATGAACCAATACAAACAGGGCCCTTCTTCTGTGTTGCAAGAGCCGCTGCTGATCTATTTCTACCACAAAACTAATGTTTGATGAGCATGGCCCTTTACATGGTGTGCATAGTCAAAGGTACTCGAACACATTTGGCTGACTAAAGCTTCACAAAAATTCAGGCATGAATGCTATCAGGAGGGCAGCTACTTGGATCTTCTTTGGGTACTTTTCCATGGCAAGAGCTTAGCTCAAGCCACCGACAGCTGTGCCCTGCCTGTACAGGAATAACCTTTTTCATTTGGAGGAATTGATGCCATGATCTTCCATTAATGGTGTAGAATACTCCTGAAGTGTATGGACCTCATTTAGTGTCTTCATGTTGACTTCAAAAACTGAAGGTGAAGCGTGGTGACCCTATGACTGAAGAACTTTGAGTCTTGGTTTCAGCTTGAACCAGATGCTAGCACCGTGATTTAGTCCGTGTACTAGAACAGAAACAAAATGCTCGTGTTTCCTCGTTGCAACCATTTTTCTTATTTTGTAACGCCTCTAAAATAATAGCATAAATACATCTACAAACATATATAAATGATAACATAAATCAGAGTAAATAGTTTTTTTATTTCCTGAAATTAATGGTACAAAAGAGTTTAACAGAAGTAGATGTCCTATTGGCTTACACATTTCGAAGCTTTGACTTGATTATAACAAAATGAGCTTTGCTTAATACAAATTTAGTCCTAGGTTATACAAAATAAGCAAAACATGAAACACTTGCTTCCCAAAGGTCTTCCAATGCTATTGTCTTCGTGGAGGCATGCCATCATTACCTAAAAATGTTATTCCCGAATAGGGTGAGTTACAGGCTAGTAGAAATTATCTAACATAGTATATGAAATTTAGCAAAGGTATAAGTGCAAGTATATAAACAATGCTTGTGATAAAACTCACAAAAGGTGTAAGTGTAAGGTGTAAGTGGGTTGCACACCATGTGCCACTTACACAAAAGGTGTAAGTGTAAGGTGTAGGTGTAAGTGTAAGTGTAAGGTGTAAGTGTAAGGTGTAAATGTAAGGTGTAAGGTGTAAGTGAGTTGCACACCATGTGCCACTTACACAAAAGGTGTAAGGTGTAAGGTATAAAAGGTGTAAGTATAAGGTGTAAGTGTAAAGAATAAGGTGTAAGGTGTAAGTTGCACACCATAACCAAACCTTAAAAGTTTTCACAACTTTCTATACTCACAAGATATCAATTTCAAGTTTTAATCCATTTACTTTCAATTCATATTCCTTTACTTATCTGTCTCCGTTCATAAGTTAATTTCATTATTTTTCAACAATCGAACTGAGGCTACAACTCAATAATTTTCAAATTATACAACACACATGCATAAATACTTCAAACTTTCATTTCACGGATATTTCGTTCGCGGACAGCCGTCAAATGGGATCCATGTAAACGTAGGCTATATAAGCATTACAATTGTCATTTTACGGATATTTCGTCTGCGGGTTAGGCACCCATGTATAATTTCGAGACTTTCACTCAGGACACTCTGGCCCACTTAATTATAATGGAGTTTATCCCCTTTCTCCTTCCAAACAAACATCCATACATATGTAATGTATTTAAACTTATAATCCAAACATGAAGCACATCCATTTTCTGCTCCTAAACAAACATACGTATACAACGTATATAAACATGGTCATATTCAATGACAATCATCAAAAGATTAGTTTTAATTCACCTAATCCACATGTAATTTCTACAACAGTCAGAGTTATCCTTCACCGATAGCCCAATACAGTTATCTCTAGATAGATATTTAATCTCAAACAGATAGTTTATTCAAAACTTTCAAAGAATGAGTTAATACTTAACCAATTTCACCATTTATATTAATACCCTCTCAATTTTACATTTTCAATGTCAATTTCAATTATTTGTACAAAATAATAGTTTGATCTAATTAGAGCAATTTTCTGATTTTTTCTTAAATATTAGCTAAGTGCCAAAATCATCAAATTAGACATAACACAACATCATTTTCAAACCCCACAAGCATTTATTTCACTTTCACCCAAAACCCCTCTTTTCATTTTATGCCCAAACCCTAGGTTTGTTTAAAATATTCCCCAAATCACACCATTGTTACACAAAAGACAATAATTAAGCTAAATATCATATGAAGGTGTAGAAAGATTCATACCTCAAAGATAGAAGATGAGCCAAGCAAGAGTGGAACCCCAAGAACGTCGAAACTCACTTCTAGTCGGATCAAAATGTAGATCTTGACGAGCTCTACCTTTTTCACAAAGGCACTAGAGTAGAAATCCTAATGGATCTAGATGAGATCTTAGAGAGAAAATGAATTTTAGATAGATAGAGAGAGAGAGAAAGAGAGAGAGAGAGACTCAAGAACAAGCTTTTTGGAAAGTTTTAGAGAGAGAGAGAAGAAAAAGTGATTCAAAATATCATCTTCTCGGACTGTTATACACGCAGTCTGCTTGAGCGTGGAAAGCTCCGCTTGAGCGTCAGACCCAAAGTTCCGCTCGAGCGTGAGACTGGACGCTCAAGCGTCTAATGCACACTTCTAGTATTTGCAGACCTGCAAAAAGAAATACTGCGAGTTGATGAATCCCGCTTAAGCGCAAGAAGGGCCGCTTGAGCGGAGGAGCAAAATTTGTGAAGCCTGCTCGAACGCAAGAATGCCCGCTCGAGCGCAAGAGCCAAAATCTGGGCATCACAGGTTTAGAAAAACAAGTAACCAACCTGTTTCAAGCACACAATCACAACCCGACAACCAAAATAGAAGGGAGACAAGTGGAATAAGACATAAATAATCATTCTAAATCATATCAACCCGAGTTCGGAATTCAATAGATAACGGATCAAAACCGGAATCGCTATAACCTCCCCACCTTAAGGAATTTCGTTCTCAAAATTACAAATCAAGCTCAAAATCAACATTAGACTATTTACAGCAATGTTATTCCCACAAGTTCATCACCATGACCCATCCTCCGGCCATCCATTTCCATCGGCTCAATACACAAGTCCCATATTGAAAGTACATTTTATAATTTCCAAGCATTTGTAATGTTTAAATCAAGTTTCAAGTTTCCAAAGGTTTACATAACATATACAATGCTTCCAAAAGTGATATAACACGTGATATTCCACATTCTCAAACATAAGCAATGTTTGTAACAACTCATGTTTCCAAAATGCCCATAACATATATAATGTTCTCAATATTTAAAACATATACAATGCTCATATTTTTTATCATCATAATCGAAATCTCAACACAAAATTAAACATTAACGAATAAGTCCGGATATTTTTCACAGACTTCCAATTCACACTCCCAGGTTGCTTCCTCAACCCCGTGGTGTCACCACAATACCTTTACTAAGGGAATTGTCTTGCCTCGCAAGACTTGGTCTCGTCTATCTAAGACCCTCACCGGTCTCTCCTCATATGAGGCATCTTCATCTACCTCCAAGTCGGTTCAATCCAATACATGTGATGGATCCGGGTCATATTTCCGTAGCATACTAATATGAAACACGTCATGAATCCTAGAAAGTTGTGGCAGTAATGCCAAACGGTAAGCAACTTTCTCAGTTCGCTCAAGGATCTTGAAAGGGCCAATAAATTGAGGGGACAACTTCCCACTCTTCCCAAATCTCATCAAACCTTGCCTAGGTGATATTTTCAGGAACACATGATCTCCCACCTCAAAAGACAAGGTTCTTTCCTACGGTCTGCATAGCTCTTTTGGCGACTCTGGGTCGTAACCAACCTCTTGCGAATAAGTGCTACTTTCTCCGTCGTTTCTCGAACTAACTCTGGGCCCAACAAAGGTGCATCAGCCACCTCGGCTAAACACACCGGAGATCTACACTGTCGGTTATACAAGGCCTCAAATGGTGCCATGCCAATACTCGATTGAAAACTGTTATTGTAAGCAAACTCCACTAAGGGCAGGTGCCTCTCCCACAACCCTTTAAAATCAAGTACATAATCTCGAAGCATATCCTCAAGAGTTTGAATAGTACACTCGGACTGCTTATTAGTCTAAGGATAATACGCAGTACTAAAGGTCAATCTAGTGCCTAAGGCACTCTGCAAACTCTACCATAATCGGGCTGTGAAACGCAGGTCTCTATCCGAAACGATCATCACAGGGACTCCGTGCAATCTTATTATGTCCCTGATATACAAGTCGGCAAGATGGTCTACAAAATCACTCACGCGCATAGGTATAAAGTGCGTGGACTTAGTCAACCGATCAACTACCACCAAAATGGCATCACTACCCCGTTGAGTCCTCGGGAGGCCTACAACAAAATCCATTGTGATATGTTCCCACTTCCATTCAGCTATAGGCAAGGGTTGCAACAAACCCACTGGTCTCTAATGCTCGGCTTTCACTTGTTGACAAGTAAGGCATTTCGATACAAATACGGCCACATTCTTCTTCATACCCCTCCACCAAAACTGGTGACTTAGATCATGATACATCTTTGTGCCTCCCGGATGCACTGCAAGGCGTGAATGATGAAACTCTTAGAGTACTTTCTCTCGGCAAGACTCTGGCACAAACAAACGGTCCCAGTATCTCACACTCTGGTCAGGATACACATTCAAACCCCTATCTATTTTCCTACCGGAAATCTTCTTCCTAAGGGCTTCTACCTCAAGATCACCCCTCTACACCTCTAACACTCGATTTACAAGTGTAGGTTGTGCAACCACTAAAAATAAAGCCGTAAATTCAACAGACTCACCAAGGTGCAAGTCAAACTCCCCAAGAGTACCCAACATTTCCCACCCCCGGATGGCGGTACAGGCCACACTGCTAATAAACTTCCTACTCAAAGCATCGGCCACAACGTTGGCCTTCTCCAGATGATAATGCAACTCGAAGTCATAGTCCTCTATGAACTTCATCCACATTCTCTGCCTCAAATTTAAGTCTTTCTGGGTAAACAAATATTTCAGACTCTTGTGATCGGAGAACACTTCAAATTTCTCCCCATACAGCTAATGCCTCCAAATTTTCAAGGCAAATATCATCACTGCTAGTTCTAGATCATGTGTGGGATAGTTCCTCTCGTGTGTTTTTAGCTGCCGCAAGCTATAGGCATCACAATAAATTGAGTAACCCAAACCCCTCTCCAGGATAATCAAAACTGGAGTAGTGGTGAGTCTAATTTTAAGTTCTTGGAATGACTTCTCATAAGTCTCATCCCACACAAATTTGACTCCATTCCTCGTCAGCCTAGTTAAAGGTGAAGCTAGCTTAGAGAAATCTTTCACAAATCTCCGATAATACCCAACCAACCCCAGAAAACTACGAATCTCAAAGGCATTTTTAGGTTGTGCCCAATCTTGCACTGCCTCTATTTTGGATGAATCTACCGTCACCCCTTTCCTAGATATCACATGGCCTAAGAACTTACCCTAAGCCAAAATTCATACTTCCCGAACTTAGCATACAGCTTATGGGTTCTAAGTAACTTAAGTACTACTTATAAATGCTCATTGTGTTCCTTCTCAGAAGGTGAATAAATAAGATGTCATCCACAAAGACGACCACAAAATGATCTAGAAACTCACGGAAGATCCGATTCATCAAATCCATAAATACAGCTAGAGCATTAGTTAGCCCAAAACACATTACTAGAAACTCATAATGGCCATACTGCGTACGGAATGCTGCCTTCGTGATATCCTCCTTCCTTATCCTCAACTAATGGTAACCTGACCTCAGGCCTATCTTAGAGAAACATCAAGACTCTTTCAACTAATCAAACATATCATCTATACAAGACATTGGGTACTTATTCTTAACAGTAACCTGGTTCAATTTTTGGCAAGCGATACAAAGTCACAAGGCTCCATCTTTCTTCTTAGCAAAGAGAATCGGTGCTCCACAAGGCGAAGTACTAGGGCGGATAAAACCCTTATCTAACAATTCTTGGAGTTGAACCAACAATTCTTGGAGTTGAACTTCAACTCACTCAACTCAGTAGGTGCAAACCGATATGGTGCCATAGAAATCGATGCCGTGCCAGGCAATAAATCAATAGAGAACTCAATCTCTCGGTGAGGTGGTAAATTAGTAAGATCTTTGGGAAAGACATCGAGGTATTCACAAACCACCTTTGGCAACTCAGCCCGGCCTTCATCACACTCACTACTTAAGAAGCTAGCAAGAAGACAACTAACCTCACTCCGCTCACGTGGATCATATATTGGTGATTGGACCCTATCCACCCAGTCTCCCAAGAAATAAAAGCAATCCCCGCTCAAGGTATATACAGTAACCCTCTGATGGTAGCAATCTATAACAGCCCGGTACGACGATAACCAGTTCATATCCAAAATAACATCATAACTAGTCATATCAAGCAAAACAAATGCAAATGGAAGTCGACGACCAACGATCGCTATGTCACAACCCCGACACCCTTGTTTCAAGATAACCTCACCACCAATAGGTGACTCTACACAAATAGGAGATGCTAACTGTACTAACTCCAATCCCAAAACAGATGCAAATGCAGACAAGATAAAAGAATGGGATGCACCCGTATTAATCAATACATTAGCAACTGAATTGCGAAACAAAAAGGTACCTCTTACAACAGATGGAGCCGGTACAAGATCTGGTGCGGTAATAGCATACACACGCCTTGTAGGCCTCTGATCTACCTGCTCACCCTCGGAGCATAGGCCTGCTGCACTAACTAAGCCGAAGAAGCTCCCTGATTGGCCCTCGAGGCCTGTGTTGACTGTGCTGGCTGGTGACTCTGTGTTTGTCTTGAACCAAACGCACCAGATGTGCCACCCAACTGTGGGCAAGATCTCTTCAGGTGCCCAGCTTGGCCGCATTGATAACAAGTGCGCGGCTGTCCTCTACCTTGATTCTGGTTCTGGTTCTGAGAATGAGCCGAAAACGAAGCTGCTCACTACTCTCCTCCTCTCTGTGGGCAAGCTGGAGACTTGTGACCCAACTGGCCACATTTGAAGCAAGTCACATCTCCTTGACCACCTCTCCTAGAACCCAAGCTAGGCACTGGAAAGGTAGACCTCGACTGAACTCCCTGGGACTGTTGAAGGTTAGGACCCCTCTGCCTTTTACCGTCCCCTTGACTATCCTGACTCCTCCTGAAGCCCCTTATCCTCTCCTCTTTTGCCTGCATGATAGTCTCAAGATGGGCTGCAGCCTTCACCAGGCGCCCATAATCCCTAATCATGGACCCATCTACTCGAAACATGAGTCCGGTCCTTAACCTCTTTTCGAACTACAGATAACGGCGCTCCTCAGTCACCACCAACTCAGGTGCAAACCTAGAGAGGCTAGTGAAAGTGGCCTCAAACTCGGCCATAGGCGTGGTCAACTGCTTGAGGCGAGAAAACTGATCTTTTAACTTCTCCCTAATAGTGGAAGACAAAAACTTATCTTGGAAGACGTTGATAAAAGCCTCCCAAGTCCCTTCAATGCGTCCCCGTGCATATTTCCACCACTGACCCGCATCCCCATTTAGCTGGAAAGACACCAAGGTCACCCTCAACTGGTCGTCCTTGATGCCAAGCATCTTGAACGTCTTCACTATCTGTTCAAGCCACTCATCTGCCTTTAGTGGCTCTTTTGGGTCACCCAAAAGCTTATCTAGATTCTACCGGAAAAACTCCCTCTTCAGAAAAGAAGGCCTTGCCTCAGCTACTTGGGCCTGGACTTGATTCTCAACTCTAAGAATGTCTATTGATTCCCTCAATGCTCCGGCCATTTCGCGGGCTAAGGCATCCATGGCCTGTTGACCTACTGGCTCGGCCACGTTGGCCTGACCAGTCCCTTCCTCCTGTGCCGGAAGGTCATCCGGCATAGGCATCTCGTGCCTCCTAGGCCTACACGCCTACCACCTCGACCACTTTCTGACATCCTAATGAAGGTAACAAAGAAATTAGCACATTCACAAGTGTGCTGAAGCTAACTCACTCGCGTCCTAATACATTGGATAACAGTAATTCACTCCACATAAGCACATAATCACGTAAACACACCTGAATTTCATCTCCGATAATGACCGTCCTGCAGCGTTGCTAGAGTTCCAATCAGAAATAGCAGTAATCAAGTACCTTTCTAACAGGACTCCCAGAAACTTGTAGACCCAATTAACATCCAAGAAATTCGATCCCATACCCAAATAATCACATAAGCATGTTGTCATAAAGAACATAACGTTCACACTTAAATCTCTATCAAGCGAGACAAACCCATTGTGGTACTAACCACTTTTCATGTACTCAAAGTATTCAAACCCGGTACGCTGTGATACCAAGTTGTAACGTCCCTAAAATAATAGCATAAATACATCCACAAACATATGTAAATGATAACATAAATCAGACTAAATAGTCCTTTCATTTCTTGAAATTAATGGTACAAAAGAGTTTAACAGAAATAGATGCCCTATTGGCTTACACTTTTCCAAGCCTTGACTTGGTTACAACAAAATGAGTTTCGCTCAATACAAATTTAGCCTTAGGCTATATAAAATAAGCAAAACATGAATCACTTGCTTCCCAAAGGTTCCTCCAATGCTATTGCCTTGGTGGAGACATGCCATCATTACTTGAAAATGTCATTCCCTAATAGGGTGAACTACAACCCAGTAGAAATCATCTAATACAGTATATGAAATTTAGCAAAGGTATAAGTACAAGTGCATAAACAATGCTTGTGGTAAAACTTTTCACAACTTTTTATACTCACAAGATATCAATTTCAAGTCTTAATCCATTTACTTTCAATTCATATTCCTTTCACTTATCTGTCTCCATTCATGAGTTAATTTCGTTATTTCAAATCATACAACACATATGCACGAACACTTCAAACTTCCATTTCATGGATATTTCGTCCGCGGGTAGCCGTCAAACAGGACCAATGTAAACGTAGGCTATATAAGTACTACAATTGCCATTTTACGGATATTTCGTCTGCGAGCTAGGCACCCATGTATAATTTCGGGACTTTCACCCAGGACACTCCGGTCAACTTAATTATAATGGAGTTCATCTTCTTTCTCCTCCCAAGCAAACATCCATACATATGCAATGTATTTAAACTTATAATCCAAACATGAAGCACATCCATTTTCTGTTCCCAAACAAACATACATATACAATGTATATAAACACAGTCATATTCAATGACAACCATCAAAAGATTAGTTTCAATTCACTTAATCCACATACAATTTCTACGATAGTGTCACGACCCAAACCCATCCCTATGGGTTTAGTATCGTAACCGGCCAGTAATCCTGAGATTACCGAAGGCCTCTGAGACAGATTAATTTAACAATAGGGGCTGGCGGAAGCAAATAACAAATATACAATATCTATTGAGCTGTGCAGACTTAAATGAGACAGAAAAGTCTTAAACTTTTATATACATATCTACACATCAACCTTACGTCATCATATACATACAGACTAGACAAAAATGGACTTAGCCTTATTTACAAAATAAACGAAAACTTGTTTAATCAAACAAGAAAACAAAACTTAAACTTTATGCACTTAGCCATAGCTAGTAGACATATCCGGAACCTCCACGGGAGGCACATAGGTTGGCTGACAAACAAAGAATCTAGGCAGCAGCTCTAGGACTAGTCACACGCCTGATCACCTACATACATAAACAATACAGTGAGCTGGAGCCTAGTGAATAATAACAAAGTAAAGGGGTTTTAATGAATGCGGTCCATAACAGTTACAGAAAACATAATTCAATAGTTATCAGAAATGGATTCATAATTATGTCAGAAGTCATAGTTCATAACAGATACATATTCAGGATCATATTCATAATCAGGATTTGCAGTTAATCATACGTGGTACATTTATTAGCAATAGTAGAAACAGTTGGCCCATAAAGGAACGACCATAAAGGCATACAGTTAACCCATAAGGGAAGGCCATAAAGGCATACAGTTGACCCATAAAGGGACGGCCATAAAGGCATACAGTTGACCCATAAAGAGACATAACAGAACAGATAACAGATGTCATTTGAAGTTAAGAATGCCACTCATACATTTCGGAAACATTGAACAACCATTCATTTATATAGAAACTAATATTTCAGAAATAGATCATCTTATATCATTCAGAAAATACTTAAAACTCAACATAGCTTTACAAAGGTACTACTCACAGTATTCAGATGCCTGGTTCGCTTTTGTAGCTGACCCTACACAATTCATAATACACGTAGAAATCGGGTCACAATATAATTTATTCCGTTCTTAACTTGTTTAATTCTCTTTATACCAAATTACACATCAATTTGCAATCTCGTAAATTCATCACAAGTCGCAAATAACATCCTCAACTCAACACACTTCAACTCAATATTAGTTAACTCAACTTAATTCAACATAAGTCAAAACAACTTAATTCAACAATACTATTTACAATTCAACATAGTTCAAGATAAATTCTTGAATCCCATTTCAACATTCCATAACCAAGTTTATATTGTCCACATCATTAACACATCTTTTCCCCCAAAACATTTCATATTATAGCATAATTTACAATGCCCATAACAAGGTTTAATCGCTAATTTTTAACATAATTTTCGAACATTTCCAAAATTCAATTAAACTTGTGTATATATAATTCTACTTTCAATTTAGGTAGAATCTTTGATTATCATCATGAATCAACCTAGGGTTTTCAAGAAAATCAAGAATTTCAAGAAAAATCCAAACTTTCCAAACCATTACTTTTTATTCCAATTTTTCCATTGATTACACACCTAAGGTTCATAATCCATCATCTTAACCCAACAATTGCACCCCCAACATTTCAAACTCTAAACCCCCAAATCTCATGTTGGACACTAGATGCTAAAAAATATAGATTTTATATTTATATAGTCAAAATACCACAAATCCATCCATTAATGCAAGTATTGAAAGGGAACTAGGACCTCTACCTCAAGAATCAAGCAAAAGAATGAAGCTCCAAGAAGAATTCTTCGCCAATCCGAAATCCAATCAGTTGAAAAGTGAGTCCTTCAAGCCTTCTTCACTTTTTGGTGGAAGATCTTGATCAATCCAAAGGGAAATGGAAGGCATTTGAGGTCAAAGACCTAGGGTTTTTGGACCTAGGTGAGAAGGATGAAGAGAGGAGATGAAAAGTGTGAAGAATGATCTAGAAAAGTCCCTTTAAACTTGCTGAATTCGCATGGTCCGTTCGAGCGTCGCTTTTCTCGTTCGAGCGTACCTACTTTCAGCACAGATTCCAAAACTTCAAACAAGTATAACTCTCTCATCCAGACTCCGTTTTAAGTTGTTCTTATGTCCAAATCGAAGCCCTGAAAATAAGCTTTCCAATGGTTCTAGCCTCAAATCCAAATTCAAAGTGTGGAAAAAGTAAAGGGCAAAAGAGTGACAGCTGCTCGTAAGAAAAATTATCCGAATTAAATTCTTGGTTCACTCTTACTTTACCATAATGCTACCACTTCGATCAATACCCCAAAATAAAATAAGGAGGTTCCAAATACACTAATAAAAATGTCAAGGGCAATCTCACTTTCCACACTCGAGCATCGCTTTCCACGCTTGTGCGCGCAGACCAACAAAGCTGTCCGCTTGAGCGACCACTCCTACGCTCGAGCGGGAATTCACAACTCTCAGAATTTTGGACCGTCTGCAAAAATGATGGGAACCTCTCAAGTCCGCTCGAGCGTCAACTCCCCAGCTCGAGCGGAGGGAAAAATTTCGGATCGTTACAATCTTCCCCCCTTTAGGAAGTTTGGTCCTCCAAACTTAAATCACTTGTATCGCAATCACTTCATATAGTTTTGTCTCATTCCATTCTTGCTCTCAAGTAACTTCCTTATCAGAAAATCTCATCACAGAAGTTTAACTCATCATCATTTATGTATAGATTAATAATCCAAATTGGCATAGCCACCATAATTTATCCTGTAATATAATGGTGGACCTCATAGTTTGCCTCATATTTAGGTTCACAACATCAAAAAAGAAAACGCATTATTTATGAAACTCATATATTTTGCGTAGCTATTCACATAACTTCAAATAATTCTCATACTTCTCAAATAATCAAGGCTCAAACTCAAATAATACTCATGACTATACTTCCTTGTTTCAAATGAATTCAAACTATTCTATCATTGACATTCACACAGTTCAATTCCTTTATTCGATGGCCAGTGATCAATAACAAAGTAAAAGTTTTAATGAATGATATCCATAACAGATTCAGAAATCAAAATTCAAATCAGAAACAGATTCTTATAATCGTTCAGATTTATAAACAGTCATATATGGTACATCCAATAGCAGAACAGTACAGTGGGTCTTAATAGACCGAACAGTCAGTTGATGGCCATCGAAACAGTAAACAATATTGGTTTCAAACATTGGAACTAACAGAGATCTCTCAGAATAAGCGATAAAGAATAGTAATAAAGAATAAAGACAAGATGCGATAGCGATGGCGATAAAGAATAAAGAATAATAATAGTAAGTTGCCATGGATGCCACAAGTACAGTTCATAAAATAGGACAAACATTCATTCAGTAAAGAATGTCACTTCAGAAAGCAGTACAGTCGATCGTTTGGAAAATAATTATAATTGAACATATCTTTACAACATTGTTACTCACAGATAGTAATTCATAATTCATATATAGCAAGAGATTGATGCCAATGACGTTCATGACCCGACTCTTTCGTTTCAAATAAGTCACAACATTTTATTGCGAATAGCCACTTGAAGTCTTCAAATTGGATTATGTATTTGATACAACAACGATAACTAACCCGAATTCTTGGTCCACAAATTCTTTGACCAATGATTTGGATATTTGCTCCCACGTAATTCATTAGTCATTTAGTCAAATAAGTGAGGGAATTCACTCCATTGGTCCCACAAGAAAGATATTTAATCTCGGAAGTCAAAGGCAACTCACTTAGGTGTGTGATTAACATTCACTTAATAGATAGAAGGTCCATTCACATTCATCGGGGTTTTGTTCCATTAGTTCTAAAAGAAAAGTCATTTACTTCCGAAAGTCAAAGACAAATCGCATATGGCCAATATTCACTTATTATATTCAACATTACATCCCAATAATCCATATTAAAAGCATTGAGTCAAATCCATAGGATAGCATTTCCAAATAATATAGATCCTCCGGGTAATGAAGAAACACTTATTACATATCACTAATCCCAATAATAAACTCATTTATGATCAAATGGGTCGAAATAAAAGAACGAGTTCTGAATAAATCATTATACAAACGTCCGTTCTCAGGTAGAAAGGGTGCTCAATAGTGGTCTTGGCAAATCGAAGCATTCTCATCCCAATTGTTTCAATAACCTTAAATTAAGTTCCATGAGGTTCTTTAAGAAATACACATTTACAACTTCGACGAAGAATAACATCTTGCTTTCTATTATGCATTAACTCTTTTGACTAACACTAGAAGTGAACTTTATTTCCAATGTTGACAATGCAATCTTAGCAAATAAAATTGATCTCTTTCCAATATTAAATAAGCTGTAGACACCCCATTTTTGACTGCCCTCAAGACTTGGGCATTACTGATGGTTTGCTCGATATTGAGAGATGTGCAGGCCAAAGATTCAATTCCTTCGGCAAGGAGAGAGGCAAACCGTTCAAAACACTTTGTTTAGGGGTTTGGAGTTGAAGAAAAGAGGAGAGGAGGGGAGAAAATAGGTTGGAGAAGAACTTCGCCATGAATCCGGGTAGAAGAAAGTCGAGCGGCCCTCGCTGAGTCAGGCTTATTCAATTGCATACTTGGAGTTAAGCTATGAGGCCACCATCGTTGGAAAGAAGACTTCCGGGGCTTCACTTTGTACTCAAGAATCTCCCAAAGCCAAGTCCGGGTGGAGGAGATATGTTGGGTTGAAGCAGGGGATCATCCCGGTTGGATTGAGTCTGCGCGACTTCACGGAAAAGGGCATAATTTTTTGTACAGGAGGAATTTTGATGCAAGGTTTGTGCCATTGGAAAGCTAACTTCCGGGGCTTCGATTTGCATATCCACAGGCCATGTTTTGACCAAGGAATCATCCATCGGCACTCTATTTAGCCGACCGGCCAGAAAAGATTGCTGGTCGGCACAAAAGAGTGCCGACCGGCCAAAAGTGCCCAGAACTCAGTTTTTTTGACAGATATTTATCATCCAGCTGCTATACACTGTACCAGATATTTCCAGTTGAGATATTTCGACCAAAAGCTCTTTTCTTGATATATATGGAACCTTATATCTCATGTTTGCAAGGTTAGAACTTCCTAAGCAAGTCTTGGAGCTTCTCACTCTAAAAGACCCCTCTCTCTCTCTAGAACTTCCACATCCAAATTTTAGCCCTCTCTTTCTTCCTATATTGCATATATAGAAGCATATAAGTGCTCAAAAGTGAGTGTTCTTCCCATTTCTTGAGCCTCCATCCTTAATCAAACTTGCCTATATTGAGGAGGTGATCCTTGGAGGTGTATTTGGAGCTCCTAAGGCTAGGTTGGTCCAAGAAAAACCTGTTTTGGTGCAGAGCTTCAAGGGTAAGTTCCTACTCTTCTCAAGCTTGATTTTGTGCACTTGTATAGCTATCTTTGCATGCTTCTTTTGGCCTGATTTTCAACTGTCAAAATCTCTATTTTTATGTATTAAAAGTGGTAGATTGAAGTCCTTGTGAGTTAAGAGGTGTCCTCCCTTTGTTGGTTCCTTGTTTTGTGAGATTGTGATCCACCTTTGAGCTTTTAAGCAAACCTCTTTTGGGCCTAAAAACAACCTTTTTTTCAGAGGTTTTTCAGTCATCAAAAACCAGCTTTGAGGTCTCAAATAGGAGGGGTTAGCCCCTCCTCCTTGTAGCTAGTTGTTATGCCTTGTTAGCCTTATATAAGAGCATCTTTTTTTGGGTTGTTTTAGCTTAAGCCAAGCATGTTTTGGGCCCTATTTTGCCATGTTTCAGATCTGTTTTGGGGTGGATAGGGCCCTTGTTGCTTATTTCTTGCACTTGTAGTGCAATCTTGCTTGCTAGCCTAACATGTGCTAGCTTAACTTTGGCCTACAATAGTTCATATTTTGCTGTGATTAAGCTCTGTTTTGAGGTGTTAATGTAGCTTGGGCATTGCTTTGCATGGTTGTGGTTTAAATACTTAGAATGGCCTAAAGGAGAGCATGTTTTGCAAGCTTGTTTTGGTGCATGACCAGCATGTTTTTAGCTCATATTTGACATATAGAAACTCTGTTTTGGGCTGGATAAAACTCTCATGCATTGCATTACATAGTTGTAGTTCATGTACTTCAAGAGCCCATTGTTTGGGCACATCATTTGAGCTTGTTTTGGTGCATGTTTCATGGCATTTCCAGCAGGGTTAGGGCATGTAGAAACACTGTTTTAAGGCTGCATATTTACTGTTTTTTGGGTTGATTTTGTCGTTTAAGGCTTGCCTCATGTGGTTATGGTATAATGCTCTTGCATGCCTAGTTGATTAGTCCATTGGAGCATGAGTGTTTGAACCATTTGCATGTTGTAGTAATGTCTTGCACACAATTTCATAACATACTTCATGCCATTCATGCCACTCCCTTACATGTTTCATTTTCATTGCTTAGAAAGTAGCCTTGAGCCTCTTGTCGGTTTGAGCATGAAGTTGAGACGTTCATGCTTAATGGCTTTAATCCTCTTGAGGGTTTCTACTAGCCAACGGCATGGGGTCTCCTTCATGCTCAAGACACTTGAGGCTTAGGCCCTCTTTCCTATTAGAGGACTCTCACTTGGACTTAATCAATTAAAGGATGAATTGGTAATGCTAAAATGAGTAAATAAAATTGACCAAGTAAAACGGCAAGATAAGCATGACATGTGTTTGCATTGCATGTGTCAAGTGTTCGATCGGACGTAATATCGAACACAAGGCGGATTAGTCCATTTCATACTCAAAGTGATGAAATGAGCTAATCCCCTTTGTCTCCAAGACCTTTGATCCATACATGATAAGGTTTTGGTATCATTTTTGTGTTGCATGCATATTTACATTGAAATAGCAATCTTGGTTCCTTAGACTATCATGCATCAAATGCATAATTGATAGCCCTAGAACCAAGAGCCATGCCTCCTTGAGTCCCTAAATATGATAGGAGGTATTGGACATGCTGACATATGCCCAAAAACCATGCCTTGCATTCTTTGTCTGCTTCTTTGTCAAAATCTGTCCTCTGCAGGAACTTTGTGCCGACCGGCAATGTATAGTGCCGACCGGCACTGTTTTTATGCCGATAAACTCCACATGCAGCCGGTGGTCAATCTCAGCAGCCGATGAGCTCTTCTCCCAGCCGGTGGGGTATTTCAGATCATTTGGGAGGTTTCCTGAAACCTTGGGAAATTTTGGAGAGGCAGGGCAGTAAAAACAGAAGCAGCAATGCCATGACACGGATTTTCCGGGCAAATCGGATCAAGCATGCATCATTCGCGCGCCCCAAGGCAGGGCTGAGGCCCCATTGCATTTATTTATTAATTTGCTTTAATTTTAGTAATTAGAATTTGTAATAATTTATTTATTCATTTATTCGTTGGACTGTATTATTATTTTGGTCCCTCCGAGTGAGGGCAAAAATGTAATAAGTGTGCGTGAGTGGGTGTATGTCTTCCAACCCCCATTTCTTTCTAACCCTTTTATTTACCTGCTTATGGTAGATTAGGGCACGTCTATCTTAGCATACCTTATGCAATGCATGTGTGCATTCATGCATTTGTTTACATACATCGGGCTCGGTACATCATACAAACTGCATTGTATTTTCAAATTCCAAATTGAATACATGCTATTTGATCGCATTTCACATGCCATGTTTAGGGTTAGCCGAGCCTACTCTAGATCGCATTTTTGCCTGTGTTGCATTAGCCACTTAACATGAACTAGGTCATGCATGCTTGCTAACTAGTTCACTGTTTTGGCGCGGAGTACGATGTAAGTTTTTATGGCTTTAGCATATCGCATGCGTGTGAATGTTTACCATGACAGTATACTTGCCATGCGGCTAAGTGCTTACATGATAAACTGTTTGAATGCCCGTGGGTGGAGGTTGGATTGCTTGAGTTGGAACAACTCATTGAAATCAGTATTTTAGCCTACTTGCGAGTAGCAAAGGAAAACAACACGTTTTTCGAGACAAAACAGATATGCAATGTTTATTCCCAAATTAGGCAATCTAGTCTATACTTGTTTGCTGTGCGCATAACATAGTAATTCTAGGCTAATAATTGGAATAAGAGCATGTAATGTTTTCAAAATTGGATATCACGGTTAGTAGAGGCCGGTCTTCGGACCGGGCGAAAGGGGGTGCTCATAGCTGACCTTCCCCGATCGTACCCAAGCTCCCGAGCCAAGACCACTTTGGTGATGACGGACATGTGGCCTTCGGCACCGAGTCAGGGTTTCCTAAATTTCCCAATTAAAAAAAAATATTTAGGTGGCGACTCTGTAATCTGGCAAAGCAGTCCATGTTTGGCACTACTTTTCAAAAATCTGTTTTCTCAAACGATTTGCCGGATTTGGACTCTTTGGTTCAGATTTAGAACCGCGACACAAATCGAGTCCGAACTGTAGAGTGAAGCCCACGGGCACGTCTACAGTTTCTGGCGACTCTGCTGGGGAGTTTTAGAGAGCTTGACTCGAACTCGTGATATCCAGTTTTGACTACACTTATGTGTTTCTTTGCATTGCATGTGCATTGGTGCGCCTAGGACATCGTGTTGGCCATCTGCTATTCTGGCGGTTTCTTTGGAGGCTTGTCTTGTCAAGGCATGACCATAAGGTGACCGGTTGCGGGCTCTGCCAAGATGGGAATACAAACCCGGTTTCTGGGGCACCCTTCGACCATTCGACCTAGTGCATATCGAAATCCGTAGTGACCATTCCAAACTAGAGACGGGTTGCTCACCCGATATTAGGTTGTTTGAAACCGCTGCGTGCATAGTGAAACCCTAGCTCGACAAAATAGGACAGAAACCCTCCCCAACATATAGGGTGTATTGGCTCTCTTTTATACATCATGTGCTTTTAGAGTGTATCTCTGAGAACACACATATCGGTTTGCAAGATTGGGTATCGTGCCCGAGGGCACCGATGCGATATTTGGAGAATCGATTATATCTGCGGGTATCGATTGATTTGGGGGCGATGATTTTGGGGAACGATGACCCGAATGAGTCTGATCGTTCGGTATGCTTATATCCGTTCTAGTGAAATTGAGCTGAGATGCTGTCGATTTTCTCTTTTGCTAGGTAGTCCTGGAACTATAGCTTCAGAAGGCTCCAATATTCCCCGAGGTTCATCGGACTTGTGCTGATAGACTTTGTTAGGTCAGGAATTCAGTTCAAAGGCAACCAGTGGTCCTTCGCTGAGGCAAGGTAGACATCCGATCCGTTAGTCACCAGTCACATCACCTCTGTTCGGATCCGCAACTTTCAGTTAATATGCAGGAAGAAGTGCGTCAACTCCAAGAGGCCATGCAGGCCATGCAGCAGGATGTTGCTCGTCGGGCAGAGTTTACCACCCGCCAAGCAGAGGTTCTGGCTCAACAAGCGGGCTTACTCACCAAGCTTCAGCAGCAACAGCAACCCCAACAAGACGGAGCGTCTGCTTCACACCCAACTTCACCCCCACCTATGGTTCTAATACCCAGGGAGGCAGCTCACGTCCAGGAAAGTACGGATGTTCCGACATGGCCAGTCCTACTGCCAATCCCACCTCAGTTGTCCAAAGCACCGGCTAATCCAGTGGACACGCCCTTTGAGGTTGACCCAACTGCACTTAAGGTCAATAAACTGGAAGAGTTGTGCAGACGAGCACATGGAGTGAACCCCATCCCAGATTTAGAGGACGGGTATATTGAATCTGCAGTTATCTTGCCGGAGCGGTTTAAAATGCCGCATATCGATCGCTTTGACGGCTCTGGAGACCCAAGGGTGCACCTCCACCTGTTTTCCGATATCTTGAAGCCAATGGGTTTGACCACATTTCGAAGTTGTCTCTCTTTGGCGAACCATATGCAGGATAGCCGCAATCGGCATGCAAAATTGAAGGACTCGTGAAGCAGGAATCGGGAAGAGTGGTGAGGCCTTTATTGCTCAATACTCCTACAACACACAGATCGAGGTCACAACTCGTGATCTCGAAGCCACCTGCCAAGAACCAAATGAGAGTTTCTCAGAGTTCGTGATGAGATGGAGATCAAAGGCCTCAATGATGACCACAAGGCCTTCTGACAAAGACCAGATAAGGATGGTTGTGCGCAACCTCCAACCCAGGATGATGCAAAAAATGATAGTTTTACCCTTTCCCACCTTTGCGGACCTACACGAGATAGGGGTACAGATCGAGGACTCTATGAAGCAGGATCTTGTTGACCAGGAGAAGGAGCAGCCTAGGAGGGCATTTACCCATAGTTCGAATGCGACCACCAGTGGTGACACAGCTGCTATAACTTCAGATATGGGCATGGTCGCCACTACCACACAAAAAATGACCACCCCACTCACCGGTGCATCCGAAACTAGCTCACAAATGGCCAAATACCCACCTCAGGGCCAAAGGGTGTTTACCCCACTGTACATGTCTCTATCAACGGCCCTGAGGGTCCTGATCAATAAAGGGCATCTGAAGCCACTGGAGCCACAACCATTACCAAAGAAACCCCCTCCCTCACATAACCCAGTGACTCAGGTTTTCCTTCAATGGCCATGATGACATCGATGTGTGCTTTCGTCTTCGTCATGAGATCCAAAATCTCATTGACAGCCGGACGATAGCTCCACCTTCAGGCCCCAATTACCAAGTACCTCATCCACATCTCAACCTAATCCATACACTACCATCCACCTTTGACCCCATCATATACATCACCCCAGCCCATCTGCCTAAGCCTGCGGTGTTCATTCCAGAGAGTCTGGACTTATGTATGATGGATGCATCTGAACCCCAATCATCTCAAACCCATGAACCCACTACTTCTGAGCTGATGAGGATGATCGAAGATCTTGAGAGCGTGGCGAATCGACCTTTGGGGTTTTGGCCCCATCATCAACCACATCACGTACCAGGGAGTTCATGTCTAAAGGCTCCCCAACCTTGGGACGGGTTGCATTGGAAGAAGGCCAATCTCTTGACAAAGTGGAAACAAGTGGAAAGAACAAGGTTGGGGCAAGCATTAGTCCCCATGAACACCTTCGGTGGGATGTTGAGGCTTTGAAAGCTGAAGGATTGAACAAAGAGCAAGTCCTTGCGGTTGTTGCAGAAACTGTAGATGACACTTTTGCCACTCAAATTAAGGGCAGTTCGAATCAAGGGGTGAGCCGGGAGAAGGGCCTTTGTACCAGGAATGTTCCTTTCAACTCTAGTCCCGTTCTCGGAAGAGACCAGCAAACCCAGTCAGCACCTGTCAATCCCTTTGCCGGTGCATCCAGCAAAAAGCCACAAACCTCAAAATACCCACCTCGGGGCCAGAGGGTGTTTACCCCACTGTACATGTCACTATCAGCGGCCTTGAGGGTCCTGATAAAAAAAGGGTACCTAGAGCCCTTGGAACCGCGGTCCCTACCAGAAAAACTCCCTCCTACCCATAATCCGGCCAAGTATTGTGCCTTCCATCAACAAGTTGGCCACATCACTGATAATTGTTTCCGTCTTTGCCATGAAATACAAGATCTGATTGACAATAAGGTTATCGTCGCACCAGACCCTGCAAAGTCTATCGGCACTGGATCGGTGAACTTGGGGGATAATGTGATGTGATTAGAGGTTGGACCACCTGCGGGCGGCGTTCAGTTTATTTCAGATGTGGTGGACGGCATGCACCGTTTTGAGCAATGTACAGATGCTGTTAATTTTGCTTTCTGACTTGGGTATTGGGTCAGTCTTGTCTTTTTGTATTGAGTCAGTCCTTTCATCTCGAGTCGATTGGATCTCTTATGTATCGAGTCAGTCCTGTTTTGTTAGAGTCGGGTGATTCCGGGGGTGTTACCTCGAGCATCACCATTTTGTTTTGTGTTTGTCTTTTCAGTTTCTTTTGAGTCTGTTTCTGCCAGGGAGCCAGTTATGCCAACAGATCTGAATGGAATAGCAGTGATTTTCACACTCTTGTGTTTGCTTCTGTCGTGTGCCAGTTGTGCCAGAAATTCTAAATGAGATGGCAGTATTTGACTAAGAACTCTATCTTTTCTGTGCCTTGAAGTCGTTATAATGACTTGAGTTTTTCAAAACTTTTTGAACACTGTGGTAAAAACAAAGAGGAAGGAATTCCTTGGGTTTTGCAAAAAACTGATCAAATTGAGAGAAAGAGAGGCGTGCTAAGCCCTTAATGAATGAAATCATGCTTGTTAGTGTGAGTACTGAGAAGGACCCTAGCTTTGATCCAGATTGGTCCTACACTGTCTTGGTATGACGATTTGTCGCTTTCTTAAAAACTTTCAAAAATGTTTCTTGCAGTCTGCGAAGACATGTGTGGAATCGCTCTTGAGATTGTGCAGCTCAGGATCGCTCTCGGCCTCGAGACTCAACCCCTTTGTTTTCAAACCTTGAACTTGGATTCAGAACGTTCAAAGGACAATCACAATGTGAGGCCTATGTGGCCAGATTTGAAGCAGCCCTCGAACAAGAGGCACCAAAGTCAGATCAAGAAGATCAGATCTCATCAGAAGAAGCTTGCAAAGCTAGATCAGAAACACCCCTCGAACTAGGGGCAAAGATGTCAGACGTGCTCGAAGAGCCGAAGATGAGTCCCCTTGCAAACCAACAGCCACTCTCCTGCATACGGATGGCTTTAAAACCCTACAACCATTTGGCATGGACCAAGCTACACTTTTACCCTTTGAGAGGCTCGCTGGGTCGAAAACCCAGAAGGGCGACCCAGGCAAAAGTTAGAGCAAAGAAAAATACAAAAAATGCAAAAAGAGAGAAAAAAAAAGAAGAACGCAAAAAAAAAAGGAAAAAAGGAAAATGCAAGAAAAAAAAAAGAGAAGAAGAAAAATGAATGAAAAGAATAGAAAAAAAAAGAGGAAAAGAAAGAAGAACAAAGCTCGCAAGGTCGAAAACCTGCAATAGGCGCCTTGGCAAAAGTTAGAGCATAAAAAGGAGAGGTTAAATACCCGAGTGTACCTTAACCCCCGAACTACGTAAGGCTTGATTCCCATCTTTGGGATACGTAGGCAACTTCATTATGAAGTCCAGCCCTAAAACAATTCAAATTTGATTGTGTCCATGAAATGGTTTTGATCATCTTTGCCTTCTCTGTATCTGAGAGTCTGGTTGTGTTCATCGCTCCGAGGACTGACTACAATGTGCTGCGGCATCATCCAAACAAGGGGCAACTTTCCGTTGCCATTCAAAACGCCGCAGTGTCATTTCAAACAAGGGGCAACTTTCCGTTGCCATGCAGTGTCCTTCAGACAAGGGGCAATTTTCCATTGCTATGGATCTGAGGTTGTGCATCTCAAAGAGTTGGTTCCGTGCTTGTTGAGCATTGGCCGTTTGCAAAAAAATAGTTTTTGAGAATTTTTACTAAGGTTGACTAATTCTCTCGAAAATTATTCCATCTTTTCCAAAACTGGACCATTTTCTTGGACCCAAAAAAGGAAAATTTTCAGTGCTCATAGCCTGACTTGCATGATTTTAAATCAAAAAGTTGAATAAGCATGTTAATCTAACTTTCATGTTGGTCAAAATTGTTTTAAAACCAAAAAAAAATGGTCAAAATGATGAACTAGGGGCATAGTTGAGTCAGGTGTTCTGTCTTTTCCCCATCATCAACATATTTGCCAAGAAGGGCACTCCACCTGCCAGAAGAGGGCACAACTGAAGTCAACAACAAAGGGCTGAAAGCTCTCTCACCCTCTAAGTAGCGAGGTATCAAGCCATGTGCGAAGCATGAACTGGAATGGGGCAAGATATTCCACTCCATCATCTGGACAGATCTAACCATGTCCAAACTCCCCAACCGATGTCAGCCGTAGATTCGCTGTACACCCAATTGTAGCGCGACCCCTCTGTGGGAGAAACTCACTGTTGTGTGCGGAAGAAAAAGAATCTAGCAGAATGCTAGGGGCAAGAGCCCGCAACTTCTTGTTTATCTACCAACCACTCTGGGGAGGGATGAAAAATGAGAGATTGAAGAATAGAGAGATGTGCGATGAGAGAAAAAGTGAGAAAAGGGATTTTGTGAGAAAAACCGAGCTTGAGGGCCGAGTGATGTGAGAATCGCAAATGAGAAAAGGGTGGGAAAGCATACGCGGGCGGCTCCTCGTGTCTCGAGGTCTTTTGTTTTTGTAAACACGTCTGTGTGTCGTGTCTTTTGTTTTGTTTTTCTCGATTCTTGCTTTGAGTCGTTCCGAGTGTGTCTCAATGTCTTTAGGTTGTATACCTTTTGTTTTCTATTATTGAGTCTTTTTCATTTGTGTTGATTCTTGGGCTCAATACTTGGCCGAGAACTCATTTTCTCAATTTCAAAAATGATTTGTTGTGTGCTCGAGTCTTTGTGCCATTCTCCACATTTGTGCAAAAAAGGAATTTGTTCTTTCAAAAACTGCAAGGTTTAACCCAGGTCATGTGAGAACAGTAAAATCAGGATCTATCTGAAGCTATATAGGTTCCAGACTGCAAAGCAAAAGAAAAGAGGGAAAATCGAAGCATCTGAGTGTGCTTCACCTCCAGCAAATTCCGTGGGATGTACCCCTTCAAGCCTTGTCAATGCTCCGAAGTATGGGTGTGCCTCTACCTCAAGCTCAAAATGTTTCTGCGGAAATATCAACTCATGTCTCCGATGCGTAGCTCATTGTCAGTTTGCATGCACAAGTTGTATCCTTTTGGAATCTATTGTGACTCCTCCGAGAGGTAAATCGGAGGTTGCGTTTGAATTGGTCCCATTAAAGTGTATTTCCTTATTCGACATTTTATTTCAAACCTGCTTGTTGAGATTGCATCGAATATGCATTAATTATTGTGCACAGAAATGTGTATACACACTCGTCCCACTTGCATTATGCTGCATGTTCCGAATTGCACTGTTATGCACCCACTTCATTTGCATCGTGATGCACATCCCAGTTGCATTGTTATGCACTTATTTCACTTGCGCTGTCATGCATGTTTCGCCCACATTGTTGTGCGCCGTTTTTTACTTGCGTCGCTGTTCTTTCCTCTCTCGCGTGTACTACGCTGAGAGGTTTCCTTTTGCTTTTCTCTTTCCTCTCTCGCGTGTACTACGCTGAGAGGCTTTTCTCTTTCCTCTCTCGCGTGTACTACGCTGAGAGGCTTTTCTCTTTCCTTTCTCGCGTGTACTACGCTGATGAGGTTTCTCTTTGCCTTTCCTTCTTCTCTTGCGTGTACTACGCTGAGAAATTTTATCCTTCTTCTCTTGCGTGTACTACGCTGAGAAATTCTTTCCTTCTTCTCTCGCGTGTACTACGCTGATGAGGTTTCTCTTTGTCTTTCCTTCTTCTCTTGCGTGTACTACGTTGAGAAATTTTATCCCTCTTCTCTTGCGTGTACTACGCTGAGAAATTTTATCCTTCTTCTCTCGCGTGTACTACGCTGAGAAGTGTTACTCTTTCCTCTCCTGTGTACGATACGCTGAGAGATGTTGTGCTTGAGACTTCGGGTATTCTCGATAGTCACTTTTAGCCTTCTCCGCGCAAGACGCCGTGAGAATTGCATAATTTTCTTACATCCTTTCTACATGAGTTGTAGTTTGGTTCATGTTTACTTGCTTGCATAGCATTCGCTTAAAATGTTGCATTTATTTTGCATAATTGCTTCATCACAGCATCCTTTGCATGATCATAAGTTATGCACTTGCATTGTGCATCACTTTGCATCCTGCCCCTGAACTACGCTGGTTTGATTCCTTGCAAGGGGATACGTAGGCAGCCTGCGGGCACAACCATTTACCTAATCTATATTTTGTTTGTTTGTCCAAGTCTTCGGTCCTGTCAAAAATGGGTCGTCACGGGGCTTTGACATTCACTCCCGTCATTGTTATGACTTTCGAGTTCTGTCAAAGAGGGGCAACTGTAGACACCCCATTTTTGATTGCCCTCAAGACTTGGGCATTACTGATGGTTTGCTCGATATTGAGAGATGTGCAGGCCAAAGATTCAATTCCTTCGGCAAGGAGAGAGGCAAACCGTTCAAAACACTTTGTTTAGGGGTTTGGAGTTGAAGAAAAGAGGAGAGGAGGGGAGAAAATAGGTTGGAGAAGAACTTCGCCATGAATCCGGGTAGAAGAAAGTCGAGCGGCCCTCGCTGAGTCAGGCTTATTCAATTGCATACTTGGAGTTAAGCTATGAGGCCATCATCGTTGGAAAGAAGACTTCCGGGGCTTCACTTTGTACTCAAGAATCTCCCAAAGCCAAGTCCGGGTGGAGGAGATATGTTGGGTTGAAGCAGGGGATCATCCCGGTTGGATCGAGTCTGCGCGACTTCACGGAAAAGGGCATAACTTTTTGCACAGGAGGAATTTTGATGTAAGGTTTGCGCCATTGGAAAGCTAACTTCCGGGGCTTCGATTTGCATACCCACCGGCCATGTTTTGACCAAGGAATCATCCATCGGCACTCTATTTAGCCGACCGGCCAGAAAAGATTGCTGGCCGGCACAAAAGAGTGCCGACCAGCCAAAAGTGCCTAGAACTCAGTTTTTTTGACAGATATTTATCATCCAGATGCTATACACTGTACCAGATATTTCCAGTTGAGATATTTCGACCAAAAGCTCTTTTCTTGATATATATGGAACCTTATATCTCATGTTTGCAAGGTTAGAACTTCCTAAGCAAGTCTTGGAGCTTCTCACTCTAAAAGACCCCTCTCTCTCTCTAGAACTTCCACATCCAAATTTCAGCCCTCTCTTTCTTCCTATATTGCATATATAGAAGCATATAAGTGCTCAAAAGTGAGTGTTCTTCCCATTTCTTGAGCCTCCATCCTTAATCAAACTTGCCTATATTGAGGAGGTGATCCTTGGAGGTGTATTTGGAGCTCCTAAGGCTAGTTTTGGTCCAAGAAAAACCTGTTTTGGTGCAGAGCTTCAAATGTAAGTTCCTACTCTTCTCAAGCTTGATTTTGTGCACTTGTATAGCTATCTTTGCATGCTTCTTTTGGCCTGATTTTCAACTGTCAAAATCTCTATTTTTATGTATTAAAAGTGGTAGATTGAAGTCCTTGTGAGTTAAGGGGTGTCCTCCCTTTGTTGGTTCCTTGTTTTGTGAGATTGTGATCCACCTTTGAGCTTTTAAGCAAACCTCTTTTGGGCCTAAAAACAACCTTTTTTTCAGAGGTTTTTCAGTCATCAAAAACCAGCTTTGAGGTCTCAAATAGGAGGGGTTAGCCCCTCCTCCTTGTAGCTAGTTGTTATGCCTTGTTAGCCTTATATAAGAGCATCTTTTTTTGGGTTGTTTTAGCTTAAGCCAAGCATGTTTTGGGCCCTATTTTGCCATGTTTCAGATCTGTTTTGGGGTGGATAGGGCCCTTGTTGCTTATTTCTTGCACTTGTAGTGCAATCTTGCTTGCTAGCCTAACATGCTTCATGTTTTAGCCCATCTTCCTAACATGTGCTAGCTTAACTTTGGCCTACAATAGTTCATATTTTGCTGTGATTAAGCTCTATTTTGAGGTGTTAATGTAGCTTGTGCATTGCTTTGCATGGTTGTGGTTTAAATACTTAGAATGGCCTAAAGGAGAGCATGTTTTGCAAGCTTGTTTTGGTGCATGACCAGCATGTTTTTAGCTCATATTTGACATATAGAAACTCTGTTTTGGGCTGGATAAAACTCTCATGCATTGCATTACATAGTTGTAGTTCATGTACTTCAAGAGCCCATTGTTTGGGCACATCATTTGAGCTTGTTTTGGTGCATGTTTCATGGCATTTCCAGCAGGGTTAGGGCATGTAGAAACACTGTTTTAAGGCTGCATATTTCTGTTTTGGGTTGATTTTGTCGTTTAAGGCTTGCCTCATGTGGTTATGGTATAATGCTCTTGCATGCCTAGTTGATTAGTCCATTGGAGCATGAGTGTTTGAACCATTTGCATGTTGTAGTAATGTCTTGCACACAATTTCATAACATACTTCATGCCATTCATGCCACTCCCTTACATGTTTCATTTTCATTGCTTAGAAAGTAGCCTTGAGCCTCTTGTCGGTTTGAGCATGAAGTTGAGACGTTCATGCTTAATGGCTTTAATCCTCTTGAGGGTTTCTACTAGCCAACGGCATGGGGTCTCCTTCATGCTCAAGACACTTGAGGCTTAGGCCCTCTTTCCTATTAGAGGATTCTCACTTGGACTTAATCAATTAAAGGATGAATTGGTAATGCTAAAATGAGTAAATAAAATTGACCAAGTAAAACGGCAAGATAAGCATGACATGTGTTTGCATTGCATGTGTCAAGTGTTCGATCGGACGTAATATCGAACACAAGGCGGATTAGTCCATTTCATACTCAAAGTGATGAAATGAGCTAATCCCTTTTGTCTCCAAGACCTTTGATCCATACATGATAAGGTTTTGGTATCATTTTTGTGTTGCATGCATATTTACATTGAAATAGCAATCTTGGTTCCTTAGACTATCATGCATCAAATGCATAATTGATAGCCCTAGAACCAAGAGCCATGCCTCCTTGAGTCCCTAAATATGATAGGAGGTATTGGACATGCTGACATATGCCCAAAAACCATGCCTTGCATTCTTTGTCTGCTTCTTCTTTGTCAAAATCATCCTCTGCGGGAACTTTGTGCCGGCCGGCAATGTATAGTGCCGGCCAAGCCTTTGTTTTATGCCGATAAACTCCACATGCAGCCGGTGGTCAATCTCAGCAGCCGATGAGCTCTTCCCCCAGCCGGTGGGGTATTTCAGATCATTTGGGAGGTTTCCTGAAACCTTGGGAAATTTTGGAGAGGCAGGGCAGTTAAAACAGAAGCAGCAATGCCATGACACGGATTTTCCGGGCAAATCGGATCAAGCATGCATCATTCGCGCGCCCCAAGGCAGGGCTGAGGCCCCATTGCATTTATTTATTAATTTGCTTTAATTTTAGTAATTAGAATTTGTAATAATTTATTTATTCATTTATTCGTTGGACTGTATTATTATTTTGGTCCCTCCGAGTGAGGGCAAAAATGTAATAAGTGTGCGTGAGTGGGTGTATGTCTTCCAACCCCCATTTCTTTCTAACCCTTTTATTTACCTGCTTATGGTAGATTAGGGCACGTCTATCTTAGCATACCTTATGCAATACATGTGTGCATTCATGCATTTGTTTACATACATCGGGCTCGGTACATCATACAAACTGCATTGTATTTTCAAATTCCAAATTGAATACATGCTATTTGATCGCATTTCACATGCCATGTTTAGGGTTAGTCGAGCCTACTCTAGATCGCATTTTTGCCTGTGTTGCATTAGCCACTTAACATGAACTAGGTCATGCATGCTTGCTAACTAGTTCACTGTTTTGGCGCGGAGTACGATGTAAGTTTTTATGGCTTTAGCATATCGCATGCGTGTGAATGTTTACCATGACAGTATACTTGCCATGCGGCTAAGTGCTTACATGATAAACTGTTTGAATGCCCGTGGGTGGAGGTTGGATTGCTTGAGTTGGAACAACTCATTGAAATCCGTATTTTAGCCTACTTGCGAGTAGCAAAGGAAAACAACACGTTTTTCGAGACAAAACGGATATGCAATGTTTATTCCCAAATTAGGCAATCTAGTCTATACTTGTTTGCTGTGCGCATAACATAGTAATTCTAGGCTAATAATTGGAATAAGAGCATGTAATGTTTTCAAAATTGGATATCACGGTTAGTAGAGGCCGGTCTTCGGACCGGGCGAAAGGGGGTGCTCATAGCTGACCTTCCCGTCGTACCCAAGCTCGAGCCAAGACCACTTTGGTGATGGCGGACATGTGGCCTTGACCTGAGTCGAGTTTCCTAAATTTCCCAATTAAAAAAATATTTAGGTGGCGACTCATGTCAAAGCAGTCCATGTTTGGCACTACTTTTCAAAAAATCTGTTTTCTCAAACGATTTGCCGGATTTGGACTCTTTGGTTCAGATTTAGAACCGCGACACAAATCGAGTCCGAACTGTAGAGTGAAGCCCACGGGCACGTCTACATAAGCCAATCTTCATTGGTTTAGCCCTTAGTCACACTTCATTAATTCTAGTAATTTTGATCAAGTTTTAAGTAAACAGATCCTAAATTTATCAAACTTTAGGTAGGAGAAATTCACATAACCAAAACATATGATATGACTACTCAAAATTCCATATACATGCTTAAGGTACTCCTTCACTTATCAATTGGGTTAGGTGTTAATCTTTAAATTGACCGGTCGACTTGAATCTCCTTAAAATTTTATTATTCATGAGTAATCCTTTGTTAGTTGTTCCATCTCTCCATATTTGAAGTTTGCTTCTTAAAATTCGATAATAAACCCGTTATAATATTTGCAACAAATCGAACATTTAGAGAATGTACTTATATCTTGTTTAAAATTACTTGTCTTTCCAAATTTTGCTTAACACTTAACATTCTGCTTCTTAAGCATATTATGTGATCACAAGGCAAAGGTGGATAATACTTGAAATAAAACTGGTTAGCTTAAAGCATAACATCAGAAATTTGACTATAAGTCAAACAATTATACAAAGTCATTGGTGGGGCAACCTATTCATTCCCATGGAGTTGACCGAGAATTTCCGATTCGAAGCTACGCCGGCCGAACGCAATTCCAATCGGACTTTCAAGGTCATTCAACAAAGGTATGAGATGCTATGGTTCACACATTAGATTCTTCAATGAATCAATATATTTCTTACATACCAAACAGTTTTCTTATTCTCAATCACCATAGCTCCCCATACCTCGTTGAATCATCAAATTCCTCAATTTTCTCAAATATTCTCGTAGTCTAATTTTACATTCAACTATGCAACTTTCGTAACTTCCATTAAAGATTTCATTAATTCCTTCTAAGACCATGTTCCCACAGATCAATATACTCGTATTCATTAATGTGCCAACCAGAAAATTACATTTCCCTTATAGCATTAAAATTCCACAACATTTCTTAACTTCAATACTAAACTTGTTGAATAAACACGTTCCAGTCTCCCCTAATCATTGAAATATCAAAATAACCTTTAACTCTTATAACACTATATTCTTACAAATCATTACACTCGTGCCCACCAAAGTTTTGATAAAAAATCATAATTTCCTCATAACATCAAAGTCCCATAATAGCTTTAACTTTTGGTCTTCATACAAAACTTATCGAATGAACACATCCCGGCCTTTTTCAATCGTCAAAATTTTACAATAACTCCCTATTTTTAGTTTCAATACTTAGTTTATTAAACAACCTTACACACATTTTTCTGAATGCACAACATAACATTCACTTGTTAGATGCATGCCAACTTAAATTCATTCTAGACATTCTAATGCTCAATGGACACGTGTGTGAGATATTAACTCGTGCTTTGATACCACTCAGTCACGACCTAAACCCGTCCCTATGGGTTTAGCATCGTAACCGGCCAGTAATCCTGAGATTACCGAAGGCCTCTGAGACAGATTAATTTAATAATAGGGGCTGGCGGAAGCAAATAACAAATATACAATATCTATTGAGCTGTGCAGACTTAAATGAGATAGAAAAGTCTTAAACTTTTATATACATATCTACATATCAACCTTACGTTATCATATACATACAGACTAGACAAAAATGGACTTAGCCTTATTTACAAAATAAACGAAAACTTGTTTAATCAAACAAGAAAACAAAACTTAAACTTTATGCACTTAGCCATAGCCATTAGACATATCCGGAACCTCCACGGGAGGCACATAGGTTGGCTGACAAACAAAGAATCTAGGCAGCAGCTCTAGGCCTAGTCACACGCCTGATCACCTACATACATAAACAATACAGTGAGCTGGAGCCTAGTGAATAATAACAAAGTAAAGGGGTTTTAATGAATGCGGTCCATAACAGTTACAGAAAACATAATTCAGTAGTTATCAGAAATGGATTCATAATCATGTTCAGAAGTCATAGTTCATAACAGATACAGATTCAGGATCATATTCATAATTAGAATTTGCAGTTAATCATACGTGGTATATTTATTAGCAATAGCAGAAACAGTTGGCCCATACAGGAACGGCCATAAAGGCATACAATTGACCCATAAGTGTCATGACCTAAACTCGCCCTCATGGGTTAAGGACATAACCGGCTAGTAATCAAGGGATTACCTACAGCCTCAAACCAAACCAGACATAACTCATCAGAGTAAAAGGGGCCAAACAGAAGTAATTTCAAACTTTGTCCTTAGAGCTGTGCTTATATTGCACGTCATAACAAACCATGCATATATATGTTAATAACTTACATCAAAATATGTACTAACACAAAGCTCTGTACATACAGGATCATTCAAGTCTAGGTCAGCCAATCATACTATATACAATCATAAACCAAAGTCCTCGCCAACATGACAAAATAAAACAAGATAGCAAAAGGGCGAAGACGAGTCTCGTGCGTGAGACGTAAGGGCTGGCTCTTCAAAACCTTGGTTGTTCCACACAAACTTCACTGAGGCTGGGTTTGGACCTCTCTTGGCTCACCTACAAACACATGAATGAGCATGAGCGAAAGCCTAGTAAATAATATCAAATAAAGAAGATACATGAGAGCAACATACATCAAACGGCCTGGGGCCCAATTCATATTTCTATCCAATATATATATAAGTCAAGTGACTGCGGTTTCAAACACATCGGACGGCCTCGAGACCAATCCATTCATGTCAAACTGGCGTTTGGCCCATTTATCTTTCATTCATGTCAAACGGTCTTCGGCCTATCCGTTCTTTCATTCATGTCAGACTGGCTTTTGGCCCAACCTCTCTTTCATTCATGTCAAACTGGCCTTTGGCCCAGCCATTCTTTCATTCATGTCATACTGGCCTTTGGCCTATTCATTCTATCTTTCATTCATGTCAAACTGGCCTTTGGCCCAACCATTCTTTCATTCATGTCAAACTGGCCTTTGGCCCATTCATTCTATCTTTCATGTCAAACTGGCCTTTGGCCTATTCATTCTATCTTTCATGTCAAACTGGCCTCTGGCCCATTCATTCTTTTATTCATGTCAGACTGTCATTCATGTCATACGGCCTCCGGCCTATTCAGTCATAGCGAACGGCCTTAGGCCCAACCATATGGCATAGCAAATATTTGTCCATAATTCAAATCAACAGACTCATAAAGCTTATAGAGGAATAAGTAATTGGACAAACAACATATCTCAAAATATCTCTATTAAGATATTACTCACAGTGATCGGTTGGATGATTTGCCCTGGAGCTTGACCCTACACATTACATAACACATATGGGTCACAAACGATTCAATCCGTTCTTAATTTATACACCCCTCTTAGGCTCCTTCCTTATCCTTTTAATTCATTCATAATGCTCAATGCATGCCTAAGAGTACTTAGAAGTGAAAGAGAACAGAAAACGAAACACAGAACGTCTTTATAAAATTTTTGAAACAGGGGTCCTCGCTCGAGCGTAGACTTCCCCGCTCGAGCGGACCTATGAGGTCTGTAAAAGTACTGGTTACATCATTTTTATGCTCGAGCGTGAAGTCAGGCGCTCGAGCTAAAGGTCATTCTACATAGCTCCCCGCTTGAGCGTGAACTTCCCCGCTTGAGCGGACATCCATGTTTGCAAAAAGTTCTGGGAGCTCGTATTCCCCGCTCAAACGGCGCCTTCCCCGCTCGAGCAGACATCCCAAATTCTGGAAAATCCAGAATTGTTCTTCAAGTTCAAACTCGACCTCTAAAGGTTCAAAACTCATAATTTTGGTTCCCAAACATGCAAATACATTATATATCATGAGTACACAAACAATATGAGGCTAATTGCTCAAAATCATGGTCTAATTCTTCAAAATTAATCAACATTCCTTTGTATAGTCATGGTTCATGCATTCAAACCTCATATAAGCTCCACATCTTTAACAATCAAACATGCATGCCAATTTTGACTTCATTTCTATTTCAAATGATGCAAATGGTGTTCATCCTCATGAAACTCAACAAAAACATGCTTGCATGTTTGATCCAATCCTCAATCTCTTATAATTGACATGCTATATGTTAGATTATGCAAATTTATGGCAATTCATAGCAATTCCATGCATGCATGTGCATATCTCATCAAAATCAACATAACTCATGATCTAACTCACCATTTAAACTTCAATTCATAAAAACACAACTCAAACTGATGAGTTAAGGGTTGATTACTCACCTAGGAGCTTTAATCTTCCAAACTTATGCTTAATTCTTGAGTTGGTCTTCAAATTACTCAAGCTTTAAGATCAAAGCTTCAATTTCCTTCACTCTCTCTCTCTTTAGCCGACCCCTTCTCACTCTAAGGTGCAAAATCTGATTTTTGAACTCAAACCCATGAATGCGAGTGTATAATGCCCTTATTAAAAAGCTCCCTTGGTCACATTTATCAATAGTAAATAATTGAGCACTAATTCATTAATTTAATCTATTTAATTTGATCCGAATCAGTTTTTCATTAAATTTTACCGTAGGCTCTAAAAATTACGCTAATCACAATGGCGGGTTTTGTGGCCGATAAGGCCTTCAATTTAATTTCCAAAGCAGAAAGTCAAACAGATTTTCCTATGGTGAACAGATAGAAATTCAAAACCACATATATTCGCATAAATGGCACACAAAATCATATCAAACATATAATCACATTCATAATAAAGACCAATTAGCATAATACGGGACAGGGTTATCACAATTTTCCCCCCTTTAGGAAGTTTGGTCCTTCAAACTTATTTTACCTTCATCGGGAAACAAATATGTGTAGCGCAGTCGTATTTCATCCTCTTTTTCCCACGTGGCATCTGTCCCATAGTGTTCTTTCCATTCCACTTTCACTATTGGGATGGACTTGCTTCTCAATTGTTTCACTTGCCGGTCAACGATTTGTTCCGGCCATTCGGCGTACTCCTTATTTTCGTCAAGAGCTACCCGGTGATAATCAATCACATGAAACGGGTCTCGAAGATAACCCCTCAATATTGACACATGAAACACATTATGGATTTGTTCGAACCCCGGTGGCAAAGCGACTAGGTAAGCGACTGGGCCAAGCCATTCTAGAATTTGAAACGGCCCAATGTAATGGGGCGACAACTTGCCCTTCTTTCCAAACCTGACTTGGCCTTTCATTGGAGTCACACGAATGAACACATGGTCACCAACCTCATACTCGAGAGGTCTTCTTCGGACATCTGCATAATTCATTTGTCGGTCCTGAGCAGTTTTGAGCCTTTACTGTATGGTTTTTATTTTCTCAGAAGTGTCTTGCACAATTTCGGGTGTAAGAAAAGCTCTATCCCTAACTTCTGTCCAACAAATTGGTGATCTACACCTTCTACCATACAAAGCCTCGTACAGTGCCATGCCGATGTTGGAGTGGAAGCTGTTATTGTATGCAAACTCTGCAAGTGGCAAATAGTCTTCCCAACTCCCTTGAAAATCTAAGGCACACATTCTCAGCATATCTTCCAATGTCTGTATGGTCCGTTCTGATTGCCCATCTGTTTGTGGATGGAATGCAGTACTAAATCTCAGTTCTGTCCCCATAGCTTCCTGTAAACTCTTCCACAATCTAGATACAAATTTCGGATCTCTATCCAACACAATAAATACCGAAACTCTGTGTAAGCAGACAATCTCATCAACATATATTGTAGCCAGTCTATAAGTATTAAATGTAGTTCTAACTGGTAGAAAATGTGCAGACTTAGTCAGTCTATCAACTACAACCCAAATAGAATCCGTACCTCGAGGTGTTCGGGGTAGACTAACAACAAAATCCATAGTCACATGCTCCCACTTCCATTCAGGAATAGGGAGAGGTTGAAGTAGACCACCCGGTTTTTGATGTTCAGCTTTAACTTGCTGACATTGAAGGCATTTGGACACATATTCTGCAATTTTTTTCTTCATTTTAGGTCACCAATAACTTTGTTTCAGATCCCGATGCATTTTATTGTTACCTGGATGAATAGCAAATACTGATTTGTGGGCTTTATCTAAAACCCTTTTTTTTAGTTCCGGAATATCCGGAATATACATTTGGTTTCGAAACCTCAACACTTCGCCTTCAATGCTGAACTCTGCTTTCAGAGTTGTCTCAAATTCATCAATCACTTTCTTGAGGAATTCATCTTCTTTTTGTTTCTGTTTAATCTCATCAATGATTGTCGGTTCGACTGAAATAGCGGTTATCAATCCGCCCTGTTCACACAATACCACTTCAATTTCAGACTTCTCAAAGTCTTGCAAAATTTCTTTCTGTTCAGTAAGCAAACAAGCCATACTCCCCATTGATTTTCTGCTTAAGGCATCAGCAACTGTGTTAGCTTTTTCGGGGTGATACTGAATCTCAAGATCATAGTCTTTTATCAGTTCAAGCCATCTCCTCTGTCGCATATTCAACTCTTTCTGCGTAAAGAAATATTTCAGACTTTTGTGATCCGTGTAGACTTCACACTTTGCCCCATACAAATAATGTCGCCATATTTTCAAAGCAAAAACAACTGCGGCCAATTCTAAATCATGTGTTGGGTAGTTCTTCTCGTGTGATCTCAACTGTCGGGAGGCGTAAGCAATAACCTTTCCGTTATGTATTAATACACAACCCAAACTTTTATAAGACGCATCATTGAAAATTACAAAATTTTCCGCACCTGTGGGCAATGTCAATACTGGTGCAGTGGTCAGTCTTGTCTTTAGTTCATGAAAAGCAGATTCTCTTTCGTCATTCCATTCAAATGGTTGCCCTTTGCGTGTCAGTTGGGTAAGAGGTACAGCTATCCTTGAAAAGTCTTTCACAAACCTCCTGTAATATTCGGCTAAGCCCATGAAACTGTGGACTTTTGTTACATTTGTCGGTGTAGGCCAATTCACAATTGCCTCTATTTTCTATAGGTCTACTGAAATTCCTTCCTTGTTGATCACATGCCCTAAAAAGGTTACTTCATCTAACCAAAATTCACATTTCTTTAGTTTAGCAAATAATTTATTTTCTCTAAGTGTTTGCAGGACAGTTCTCAAATGATGTTCATGTTCGAGTATATTCTTGGAGTATATCAAAATGTCATCAATAAAAACCAAAACAAATTCATCAAGGTAGGTTTTAAAAATATGGTTCAAGTGGTAATGTGTGAACAGGGCGGATTGATAGCCGCTATTTTAGCCGAACCGGCAACCATTGATGAAATTAAACAGAAACAAAAAGAGGATGAATTGCTCAAGAAAGTGATTGATGAATTTGAGACAAGTCCGAAAGCAGAGTTCAGCATTGAAGGCGAAGTGTTGAGATTCTGAAAATCGAATGTGTATCCCAGATATTCCCGAACTAAAGTAAAGGGTTTTAGATGAAGCCCATAAATCAGTGTTTGCTATGCATCCGGGTAACAATAAAATGTATCGAGATCTGAAACAAAGCTATTGGTGGCCTAAAATGAAGAAAGAGATTGCAGAATATGTGTCCAAATATTTTCAATGTCAGTAAGTTAAAGCTGAACATCAGAAACCGGGCGGTCTACTTCAACTCCTCCCTATTCCTGAATGGAAGTGGGAACACGTGACTATGGATTTTGTTGTTGGTCTACCTCAAACTCCTTGAGGTATGGATTCTATTTGGGTTGTAGTTGACAGACTGACTAAGTCTGCCCATTTTCTACCAGTTAGAACTACATTTAATGCTTATAGACTGGCTACAATATATGTTGATGAGATTGTCCGTTTACACGGAGTTCCGATATCTATTGTGTCGGATAGAGATCTGAAATTTGTATTTAGATTGTGGAAGAGTTTGCAGGAAGCTATGGGAACAAAACTGAGATTTAGTATTGCATTCCATCCGCAGACAGATGGGCAATCAGAACGGACCATACAGACATTAGAAGATATGTTGAGAATGTGTGCCTTAGATTTTCAGGGGAGTTGGGAAGACTATTTGCCACTAGCAGAGTTTGCATACAATAACAGCGTCCACTCCAGCATCGGTATGGCACCGTACGAGGCTTTGTATGGTAGAAGGTGTAGATCACCGATTTGTTGGACAGAAGTTGGGGATAGAGCTTTACTTGGGCCTGAAATTGTGCAAGACACTTCTGAGAAGATCAAAACTATTTAGCAAAGGCTCAAAACAGCTCAGGACCGACAAAAGAATTATGCAGATGTTCGAAGAAGACCTCTTGAGTATGAGGTTGGTGACCATGTGTTTATCTGTGTGACCCTGATGAAAGGCCAAGTCAGGTTTGGAAAGAAGGGCAAGTTGTTGTCCCGTTACATTGGGCCGTTTCAAATTCTAGAAAGGCTTGGTCTAGTTGCTTATAGAGTTGCTTTGCCGCCGGGATTTGAGAAAATCCATAATGTGTTTCATGTGTCAATGTTGAGGGGTTATTTTCGAGATCCGTTTCATGTGATTGATTATCATTGTGTAGCTCTTGATGAAAATATGGAATACGCCGAATGGCCGGAACAAATCATTGACCAGCAAGTGAAACAATTGAGAAGCAAGTCCATCCCAATGGTGAAAGTGGAATGGAAAGAACACTATGGGATGGATGCCACGTGGGAAAAAGAGGATGAAATGAGATTATGCTACCCACATTTGTTTCCCGACGAAGATAAATTAAGTTTGGAGGACCAAATTTCCTAAAGGGGGGAAGACTGTGATAACCCTGTTCCGTACCATGCTAATTGGTCTTTATTATGAATGTGATTATGTGTCTAATATGATTTTGTGTGCCATTTATGTGAATATATGTAGTTTTGAATTTCTATCTGTTCACCGTAGGAAAATCTGTTTGACTTTCTGCTTTGGAAATTAAATTGAAGGCCTTATCTGCCACAAAACCCGAAATTGATTACGCCATTGTGATTAGCGCAATTTTTAGAGCCTACGGTGAAATTTAATTGAAAATTGATTCGGATCAAAATAATTAGATTTAATTTATGGTGTAGTGCTCAAATTATTTAATATTGATAATTATGATTAATGAGACTTATATAAAAGGGGCACTACACACTCAACTCCTCTCTTTTATTCATTTTGGTTGAAATTACTCTAAGGAGAGAGAGAGAGGGTCGACTAGAGAGGGGAATAAGAAGAATTGTGCAAGTTTGGCTCAAGGCTTGAGAATTGGAAGTTTAACTAAAAAATTAAGCATAAGTTTGGAAGATTAAAGCTCCTAGGTGAGTAAATTCATAGATATTAGCTTGTACCTTTGGGAATTCAAAGTTGAATGATGATAAGGAACATGAATTGAATTGATTATGATGAGAATGAGCTAGTTTTGATAAATTAGGAGTCAATATACACATGCATGTAGGAAATTGCCATGAATTTGTATATTTGAGCTTGAAATACATGATGCATGTTGAATCTTTGATTGAAGTTCATGTTCTTGACCATCCCTTCATCATCTAAGTTGAGAATAAGGGTTATATCTCACATGCATGTACAATTCATAAGAGAATGAGTTTTGAATGCATGAATTTGTTATATGGGAATTAAGTTTGGTGTAAATTGGGACATGCATGTGATTAATTTGTGAAATTGAGCTTCATAATGTAATAAATTTGGTGTTGGATCATGTTAATACATGAATATGTGAAGTTTGAGCCATAATATGCAAGATATGTTGGGTTGAATGTAAGCTTGAAACTCAAGAACAATTCTGGACTTTCCAGAATTTGGGATGTCCGTTCGAGCGGGGAAGGCGCCGCTCGAGCTGAAAATACGAGCTCCCAGAACTTTCTGCAGACATGATGTCCGCTTAAGTGGGGAAGTTCACGCTCGAGCGGGAAGCCATGTAGTGAGGCCTTCAGCTCGAGCGCCCGACTTCACGCTTGAGCGTAAAAGTGATGTAACCAGTACTTTTGCAGACCTCATGGGTTCGCTCGAGCGGGGAAGTCCACGCTCGAGCGGGGACCCCTGTTTCAGAAATTTTGTAAAGGCGTTCTGTGTTTCGTTTTCCGTTCTCTTTCACTTCTAAGTACTCTTAGACATGCATTGAGCATTATGAATGAATTAAAAGGATAATAAAGGAGCCTAAGAGGGGTGTATAAATTAAGAACGGATTGAATCGTTTGTGACTCATATGTGTTATGTAATGTGTAGGGTCAAGCTCCAGGGCAAATCATTCAACCGATCATTGTGAGTAATATCTTAATAAAGATATCTGAAATATGCTATTTGTCCAATTACTTATCTTCCTATAAGTCTGTTAATTTGAATCGTGGACAAATGTTTGCCATGCCTAAAGAATGATTGGGCCAAAGGCCAGTTTGATATGAATGAAAGAATGATTGGGCCAAAGGCCAGTTTGACATGAATGAAAGAATGATTGGGTATAAGGGACGGCCATAAAGGCATACAGTTGACCCATAAAGGGACGGCCATAAAGGCTTATAGTTGACCTATAAAGGGACGGCCATAAAGGCATACAGTTGACCCATAAAGGGACGACCATAAAGGCATACAATTGACCCATAAAGGAATGTAACAAAACAGATAACAGATGTCATTTGAAGTTAAGAATACGACTCATACATTTCGGAAACATTGAACAACCATTCATTTATACAGAAACTAATATTTCAGAAATAGATCATCTTATATTATTCAGAAAATACTTAAAACTCAACATAGTTTTACAAAGTTACTACTTACAGTATTCAGATGCCTGGTTCGACCTTGTAGCTGACCCTACACAATTCATAATACACGTAGAAATCGGGTCACAATATAATTTATTCCGTTCTTAACTTTTTTAATTCTCTTTATACCAAATTACACATCAATTTGCAATCTCGCAAATTCATCACAAGTCGCAAATAACATCCTCAACTTAACACACTTCAACTCAATATTAGTCAACTCAACTTAATTCGACATAAGTCAAAACAACTTAATTCAACAATACTATTTACAATTCAACATAGTTCAAGATAAATTCTTGAATCCCATTTCAACATTCCATAACCAAGTTTATATTGTCCATATCATTAACGCATCTTTTTTCCCAAAACATTTCATATTATAGCATAATTTACAGTACCCATAACAAGGTTCAATCGCTAATTTTTAACATAATTTTCGAATATTTCCAAAATTCAATTAAACTTGTGTATATATAATTCAATCTCTCAATTTCATGATTCTACTTTCAATTTGGGCAGAATCTTTGATTATCATCATGAATCAACCTAGGGTTTTCAAGAAAATCAAGGATTTCAAGAAAAATCCAAACTTCCCAAACCATTACTTTTTATTCCAATTTTCCCATTGATTACACACCTAAGATTCATAATCCATCATCTTAACCCAATAATTGCACCCCCAACATTTCAAACTCTAAACCCCCAAATCTCATGTTGGAAACTATATGCTCAAAATATAGATTTTGTATTTATATAGTCAAAATACCACAAGTCCATCCATTAATACAAGTATTGAAAGGGAACTAGGACCCCTACCTCAAGAATGAAGCAAAAGAACGAAGCTCCAAGAAGAATTCTTCGCAAATCTGAAATCCAATCGGTTGAAAAGTGAGTCCTTCAAGCCTTCTTCACTTTTTGGTGGAAGATCTTGATCAATCCAAAGGGAAACGGAAGGCATTTGAGGTCAAAGACCTAGGGTTTTCAGACCTAGGTGAGAAGGATGAAGAGAGGAGATGAAAAGTGTGAAGAATGATCTAGAAAAGTCCCTGTAAACTTGCTGAATTCACGCAGTCCGCTCGAGCGTCGTTTTTCCCGCTTAAGCGTACCTGCTTTCAGCACAAATTCCAAAACTTCAAACAGGTATAGCTCTTTCATCCGGACTCCGTTTTAGGTTGTTCTTGTGTCCAAATCAAAGCCCCGGAAATAAGCTTTCTAATGGTTCTAGCCTCACATCCAAATTCAAAGTGTGGAAAAAGAAAAGGACAAAAGAGTGACGGCTGCTCGTAAGAAAAATTATTCGAATTAAATTCTTGGTTCACTCTTACTTTACCATAATGCTACCACTTTGATCAATACCCCAAAATAAAATAAGGAGGTTCCAAATACACTAATAAAAATGTCAAGGGCAATCTCACTTTCCATGCTCGAGCGCGCAGACCAACAAAGCTGTCCGCTCGAGCGACCACTCCTACGTTCGAGCGGGAATTCACAACTCTCAGAATTCCTAACTGTTTCCAAAAATGCTGGGAACCTCTCAAGTCCGCTCGAGCGTCAACTTCCTCGCTCGAGCGGAGGGAAAAATTCCGGATTGTTACAAATAGTCAAAGGTATCATCCACTAATAGCCCAATACAGTTATTTCTACATAGATATTCAATCTCAAACAGATAATTTATTCAAAACTTCTAAAAGAATAAGTTAATACATAACCAATTCCACCATTCATATTAATACCCTCTCAATTTCACATTTTCAATGTCAATTTCAATTATTTGTACAAAATAATAGTTTGATCCAATTAGGGCAACTTTTCCATTTTTCTCCAAATATTAGCCAAGTGTCAAAATCATCAAATTAGATATAACACAACATCATTTTCAAACCCCACAAGCATTTATTTCACCTTCACCCAAAACCCCTATTTCCATTTTATGTCCAAACCCTAGGTTTGTTTAAAACATTCCTCAAATCACACTATTGTTATACAAAAGACAATAACTAAGCTAATTATTATATAAAGGTCTAGAAAGATCCCCACCTCAAAGAAAGAAGACGAGCCAAGCAAGAGTGGAACCCTAAGAACACCGAAACCCACTTCTATTTGGATCGAAATGTAGATCTTGACGGGCTCTACCTTTTTCACAAAGGTACTAGGGTGGAAATCCTAATGGATCTAGATGAGCTCTTAGAGAGAATGTGAATTTTAGAGAGAGACTCAAGAACGAACTTTTTGGAAAGTTTTGGAGAGAGAGAGAGAGAAGAAAAAGTAATTCAAAATGTCATTTTCTCGATCGTTATACACTTGATCGCTCGGCGTGAAGGCCCGGACGCCGGCGTCAATGCATGATTCGATTTGTAGACTTGCAAAAAGAAATACTGCGAGTTGGCGAATCCTGCTCCTGCGCAAGAAGGGCCGCTCGAGTGGAGGAGCAAAATTTGTGAAGCCCGCTCGAGCGCAAGAGCCAAAATCTAGGCATCACAGGTTTGAAAAAACAAGTAACCAACTTGTTTCAAACACACAATTACAACTCCGATAACCAAAATAAAAGGGAGACAAGTGGAATAAGACATAAATAATTATTCTAAACCATATCAACCTGAGTCCGGAATTCAATAAATAACGAGTCAAAACCGGAATCGCTATATATTCAGCCTGTATTTCCCTCTCTTTCCTGTAGAGATGATCAATTGAGAAATTGCAGCTTACAAGTAGTGTATGTTGCAATTCCTCTAAAGCATGACAACACTAAAGTAATCAGGTGAGAATTCTTATAGGTCGATTAGATAGTGTTTTGAACTCACATTTGATTAATTAGCAGCCGGCATGGAGCACTTAAATTTAAGGCTTATTAGTATATTCATGTGATTCTTATTCTTCTAACAATTACATGCGGGATCTATTATTTTTGTATTTAATAGTGAAAAAATTAACTACGTTTGAATTGTGAGATGACGTGAGAAAATGAATAATTGTGATTTCTCATTTAGGTGAGAAGAAAAGAAATGATTATGAATTCTTACCATTATATTTAGATGAATAAAAGAAAAGAGAATGTGATTTTTCATCTATCTTGTTTGGATAGAATAAATAAGAGAAAAAGAAAAGAGTGTTTTATTTCATTTTATTAAAATAACCTTCCATATTGGTAAGTTATGTTTTTTTATAAGAGTAATTTTGGTATTTTAGAAAATATTGATTAAACCCAATTTATTTCTCACCAAATTTCATCATTTATGGTGGGAAACAAAACATAATTTTAATGAAATTTGTTTTTTACCAATTCTAATCATTTTTCATAATTTCTCACTTATTTAACTATTCAGACAAGTGGAAGAATTTTTTATTCTCATAAATTTTTTTTTTCCTTACTAATGAATTTTTTATAAACAAAACATAAATTTATTATTATTATTTTTCATAATTTCTCACTTATTTAATTTTTTATTCAATTTTGTGCTGGGCAGCTCGAAACCAATTATTCCGAACAGCTCGACAATCGTTTTACTTTTTTTTTTTTCCTTCGTTTTCCTCCCTCCCAAACCTACCAAACCCAAACAGAACATTTGTGAACATCAAACCTCCTTCATCTTCTTCTCCTTCATCTTCTTCTTTCTCTAAAACCTACCAAATCCATCACAACCCATCACAAAATTGAAGAAAACCCCCCAACAGTCTACCAATCAAACCCAAAAATTAAACTCAAAAATCAAACTAAAAAATCAAAACCATCATCATCAACAAACCCAACAATCAAAACCACCACCGATCATCATCAACAACACATCATCATCATCATCAACACACAGAGATACAGAGAGAGAGAGAGAGATACACACCGAGAGAGAGAGAGAGGTACACAGATCTATACAGATCTGTGTATACACAGAGGATGGCGGTGGTGCCGGTGATGGTGCTCTCTCTTCCCCCTCCCTCTTCTCTCTTCCTCTTTCTTTCTCTTCTTCTCTCTTCTCTTTCTTCCTCCCTCTGTTTTCAGCACAGCTAAGAGGGAAAGGCCAAAAAAACAAAAAATTCGGACTATTCGGGGGGAAAATCATTTTCCTATAACAGTATAATATTTTCATCTCTCTTGTTTTTTTTTTTTTTTTCAAGGCTTCTTTGGTTCTGACGATAGCCTCATCCATTGCCGTCTCAGGCTTTGGCGTTTTGGACACAACTTTCTGAAGAGTCAAACTTGTACATCCATATTAAATAGATTTTTTGTCCAGGTCCCCTCCCCTCTATCTCTACGTCACTGAGTTTGTGAATGAAATGGACAAGATGGTGAGATTACTATTATACCTCTCTACCCAAATCAAAGCTTATGAAAAGCTCAAAACTAGCACAAGGATAGGATAGTAGGTAGTAGGTAGAGCAGGCTGATGGATAAGCGTGAGAGTCATTTTGTGTTGGTTCACGGATCTTGTCACGGGGCATGGTGCTGGTTCAAGGTGGCGACTCTGCTGAGATCGGGCGGTCATAGGGTCACGGTTCTGGACTTGGCTGCCTCTGGTGTCCACCCTAAGCAGGTAGAGGAGGTCCGATCAATGTCAGACTACTTGGAGCCATTGATGGAATTCATGTTGTCCCTACAGGTGGATGATAGGGTGCTTCTGGTTGGCCACAGCATGGGTGGGATCGGCATATCTGTAGCTATGGAGAGGTTCCCTGAAAAAATTTCAGTTGCTGTATTTGTCGCTGCTTTTATGCCTGGTCCCGACCTTGATTTTCTTACCGTCTTTCAAGAGGTACCACCTATCTCTCTCTTTCTCCATCTCTCTCTTAGCCCATTACGTTTATGTACACACATACGGTGTTATTGTTTCAGCATCTTTTAGACACAACACACTGCCATATTTAGTTTCGACAATCATAAAATTGCAGAAAGTCCAATTATCTTGGGGGTTGAAAGCACAAGAAATTGTATTGATTTGTTGTTTTAGTGGCCGGCGATATGGGTTTTTCTCTAATACTATGCTTCTCTGTTTGCATGCAATTTTATAGCACGTTAAAGGATTGGACTCTTATATGGATTGCCAACAGAAGTTTGATAATGGGCTGGACAAACCTCCAACCTCCCTGATCTTCGGCCCCAAGTTTTTGTCGTCCAAGTTGTATAACCTATCGACACCTGAGGTATGTATTAATGGCATATGGATGAATGTTTTCTTTATGATTTTTTATTTTTTATTTTTTGTGAGTAAGTTGACTATCTTCTCTATGCCAATAGGAAGGGGGGAGGTGCTGTCACAGCATCATGCTGTGACAGTCAAACAGTGCCGTTTTGTTTATTACAAAAAAAAAAAAAAAAAATTAACATACGCCTTAACTTAAGTCGTCATTTTGCTGTAGTGTACGTGTTTTATGTTTGGGTTGATTTTATGAAAATAAGAACCTATTAAAAATAAATAAATTGAAACAATGGGTTTGATTAATTGAAAAAAATATGTAAAAAATTGTATAAAAATTGAATTTTTTAATATTTTTATTTGTCTCAAAATCATTTTTTTGTACAAATAAATTTTAAGGTAAATTGTACCGATGGTTCTTATATTTTGTTTGTGTTATTTTGATTCATGTAATAATAATTGATTTGATTTTGACTATATACTTTTTACTTTGTCACAATTTGATTCAATTCATTATAATTGTTATTTATTTATTTATTTTTTTTAATGAAAAATGTGAATATTGTTCGAATGTGTCCCACATCGTCTGAAGTTGCCCCCATTTGTGTGTTGGTTATAAAATTCTAGTTTTCCTTTCCTTAATACTTGGATTTTAAGGAGAAGAGTGGACTGGACTTTTCAATTTGGCATCAGAGCTTGGTTTAACATGTGATTTGCTGTGCCGTTTGTTCAGCTACTGTATGTTGTGGTCTAGGAGGGTATGTTGGAATGTGTCTCACATCGCCTAGAGTTGCCCTATCTGTACTGGTTATAAGGCTTCAGATTCCCTCCACTTAATACCTAGATTTTAAGGAAAAGTGTGAGCTGAATTTTTCAATTAATATGAGCGACATGTATCACATAAGGACAAATTTATAAACTTTATCAATTTATTGAGTTAGTATCAACCAATTTAGTAATTATTCTTGTCAAAAACCTTAATGTCATTGTCAATTGGATCAAATTGATACACAAATCTAAAAAAGTAAGAGTCAGAGTTGAGTCAATTGAAAGTGTAGGAATCAATATGACATAAGAGAAAAAATTTAGGGACTACCGATAGTAAATTTTAAAAGAAAACTAATGTTGCAATATAAGTACTTGAAACAAATGGTATTTCAATTATACAACTTGTAACAATCATATAATATAAAAAGTACATGTAACTATGATATATATAACTGTAACAACTAAATTAAATGAAAAATAAAGCAAATAAAGTTGAATTCAAACTATGAACGCATCAACCAACCAATTCAATGTTCAATATCATTCTAAATTCAATTCCTTCACATACCAAATCATCCAAAATTCAAATTAGTTTTCAAAAACATGCTCACAGGCTTGTGTTTCAATTTTTTTTTGTTTTTGTTTTTGTTTATTTATAGCTTCTCCTTATTTTCCTAAAGTCGACTCATAAAAGTGTTGTTGTACACTACATCAAGACGGTTGGCGTGCGTGTGTTTCAATTTTTTTTTTCAACAATGATACATTTCTCTAAATCAAAGAGTACTAATGAATTCTAATGGCATGTAAAGTAAAAAAAAAAAATATATATATATATATAAAACACAAATATCACTATCACAGTGGGACCCACACTCCATTAAAGTTTCTTTATTAAAACTCCAAAACTTTTTTGTTTTTGTTTTTGTTTTTTTTAAGGGGGATGCACCAATAAATCCCAAATTAATAACTTATACACTGTTTAGTCTTAAAAGTTTTCTTATAGACTGAAAGGTCCCATTACAATGTTAATAACATCAGATACAATGTTAATAACATCAGAGTCATGTTACAAACATTAGATTTCAAACATCTAATGTTCATCAAATTTCAATAATGTTTGAAAATATAGGATGAAAAACATCTAATATTCATCAGATTTCAATAAATTTTGAAATTATAGAATGAAACATCAGATCATTTACATCATGTTGATGTAAAAATGGGACTAAATAGAGCATAAGAAAACTTTTAAGACTAAATGGTTCAACGTTTCAAAAATTAGGACTTATGGTTAAATTTTCCTTTTTTTAATAAACAAAATGATACCGTTTGGCTGTTACAGTATGATGTTGGGAGAGATCGGGACACAGGTCGGCACAATCCTCAACGAGTCCTCAAGCGAAACCTCAATATGAGGTTCTTTTATATTTAAATAATATTTATTATTATTGTTTTTTTGAAGGATTTGACGCTTGCAACCTTGCTGGTGAGACCATATCCCATATACCATGATGAGGGGGAAGTATTAAAGGAAACTGCACTTACAAAGGATAACTATGGATCAGTCCGTCGAGTTTATGTTCTGATTGAAGAAGACAACATAATAAAGGAAAAATATCAACGGTGGATGATCGAAAACAATCCAACGGACGAGGTGAAGGTGATCCCAGGTTCAGATCACATGGTCATGATCTCTAAACCTCAGGAACTGTGCTCCTGCCTACAGGAGATCGCTGGAAACTCCTGATATGGTGTCTTGTTGTCTAAGTTGAAGTTTTATGTATCTTTCTCGGGACTCTTGGCTAAGATAAGTATGTTGCAAATGTTATAATGATCTTATTTGGAATAATTTCTGTGGATGTTTTATATATATATATATATATATAAATTTGTGTTAAATGTTTGGGGCAATTTTTATCTTTCAAATCTACCATTCAAATATTCAATTAATTGAGATAATTCAATTCTTGCTAGACAAAACTACCCTTCTTTTCAGGCTGTGTTAAAAAAAAAAAAAAAAAAGCAGCTTGACAGTATGTTTTCTCTTTCTGAAAATAGCACTAATATAATATTTTTTCTTTGGAAAATAGCAATACTCAAATTAGATGAGATTGTAGCTCAAAGATATATATCTCTGTATATTAAAAGAAGCGCTTGAAGTTTGTAGAAGCGCAATACTCAAATTAGCCCGCTTGAAGTTTGTATCTTTTTTTGATTTTGCCCTTTGGCTTGGAATTGTTTATTATTAGAGGCTTAGGTTTTAATTTTTTCAATTTGCCCTTTTATTTTGTATTATTTATCAATATTGGTGGTATTAATTTGCTTGAAGGTTTTTTTTTTTTTTTTTTTTTTTTTTTTTGTAATTATGCAAAAAAATCTTGGTCAGTTATAAAACAAGTGCTGCGATTAGCACCTACTTTTTTTCTTTGAACCCCCAATTTCTTTTATTTTTTTTAATTTTAATTTTATCCAAACATGAAGTTACATTTTTACCCTCATCTCTAACATTCTAGTCTTAATTTTTCAAACCCTAACCCTAACTCTAATTTACCTTAACCCACTAACCTTTTCACCACCATCTCCACTGGCGACCACTACAGAGAGAATTAAACAGCCTCGTGAGATGAAGACTCTCTCTCCCTTCCTCCCTCTCTCCATCAATTGCTCTCTACGTTTGCAATGTGTACAACTCTTTTTTTCTCTCTTAGTTCTCGATCTCTTTTGCTTTCTCTCTCTACCATTTTGCTCATTCTCTTTCGTAGCTGCTAATTATTCGAACCCTCTCTTGGACGCCAATGTCACTGCCGCAGAATCAAACACCTCGAGATCTAAGGAAAATAGCTTTGCCGACATGATTGATCGAGCTCTCAAAACGGAGTTCTCCGAGAACGGCAAGCAGTCTCAAGGTTATAAGCTCTCTTTGTTTACGTTTAAGGTTTGTTTGATGTGGTTTCTAAGTTAGGGCTTTGAATTTTTAGAAAAATTTCACTGTCCAAAACTTGAGTTAAAAATTGATGACTCTGTTTGTGTGTGTGTGTGAGAGAGAGAGAGAGAGAGAGAGAGAGAGAGAGTTGCAGAGAGTGAAACGAAATTGAAAAAGAAAAAGTTGCAGAGAGTGAAACGAAATCGAAAAAGGGAAAATTGCAAGGAGGATAGTTGTGATGGTTAGAGGTTATGGAAGGATGGTCACTGGTGGGGGAGGTGCTGGAAGGTTGTTGGATAGATGGGATTGCCGATGGTAAAAAAATTGCAGAAAAGAAGTTGGGGATCGAAAAGATAAGGGGTATAATAGGTATTAAGGTGGGGGTTAAAAGAAAAAAATAAAGGTATTCATTTTGCTGGGTGGAGGTTCAAAGAAATGAGAGAGCCAAAGTAAAGAGGTATGTGCTAGTAGTAGCCCTCCCTCTGTAAAACATAAATATTTTGATTTTGGATAAGTTACAAATACACCCCCGAGGTTTTCTTTCCTATTTTATCCTTTCATTTTGTATAATTTACTAATAATAGCCTATAATTTGACTTTTCTATTTACCCTCTTCTTTGATAATATTTACCAATATTTGTGGTAGTAATTTGAGTGAAGAATTTTTCGTAATAATGTAAAGATTCATGGTCAGTTATGACAAATAAATAAGGTGGTTTTGGGTAAACTAAAATTCACCCTTAAAGTTTGTTTAAAATATGAAATATATCTATAATACTAAAAATTACAACTATTCCTTATTAGAAATTTTAATTTAATAGAATAAACATAAAAAATTTATTAAAAGAAATGAAAATTCGTCTAAAAATAATTTTTAAAAAATCAAACCAAACAAAATAATTTGTTATAAGATTTGTATTTTGGAAATATAAATTTATCACAAGAATAGCCCGTGCCTGGCACAGGTCTAAAAATATTTTTTTTACAAATCAAACCAAATCGAAGTTTAATGGTGATATCATATGATCATTGGTGTGTAATATCACCATTCGATAATTGCACCCTAATAAAAAATAATTCACTCATTTGAACTAAAATTTTATCTTTTCTATTTATTCCATAATTGTACTTTATAATAGAAATTAAAATTTTTTTATCACGGAAATGCCTTGTAGCTCGACTGCTACGAGGCTCGAAATGGCTCGAGGGAGAGAAGAGAGGAAACAGAGGAGAAAAGGAGAGAGGGAGGGAGAGGAAGAAGGGAGGGAGGAGCTCGCCGCCGATCGTCCGTCGCAGCAGACCGTCGCCGATCGTCGCAAGGAGGGAGGAGCTTCAGACCGTCGATCGTCGTGGCCTCGCCTTCGGCCGTCCTCGCCCAGCTCCAGATCGTCACCGCCGTCCTCCCTCCGCCTCTGCCTCCGCCGCCTCCTCCTCCCCTGTTATTAGGGCCCCCTCCCCTCCTTCTCCCCCTCCACCATCTTCTTCGTTCTGCAACACAGACAAAAAAAAAAAAAAAAAAAAAAAAAAAAAAAAAAAAACTCGACACCAAAACAACGTCGTTTTGGTGTCGAGCCGCGATTCGAGCCTCGAATTCGAGCTACCTATCATCACCGTTTTTATCACATATTTAATCATTGATTCTATTCAATTTTGTAAAAAACTAATCTTATTTTTGGAGAAAAAGTTCAAGTAGTGGAATGAAATAAAGTGCAATGGAATGAAATGATAATAATAATTTTTTTACAATTCATTTTTTATTTATTTTTGAATGAATCAAATATAAAATAAATATTTTTAAAAAAATGTCATATTATTCCATTTTATTTAATAAACTCAATAAAATATTGAAGTCAAAAGATTATACTAACCCGTACCTTACACAAGCCTTTTTCACTAATATATATATATATATATTGAAATGGGGGCAAATTCCTTTCACTCTAGTCCAATTTAGTCTAAAATCTAAATTAGAATGCGCTGTTTAGACTTGTGAATCTCATTACGGGTGTCTGAACAGTTCTAAATAGAAGTATATTAACACTTATTTCACATGATCAATGTTCTGCTTAATTGATCACTCATGCCATAATTGATTATTCGGTCATTGCATCGGAGGATGAGTATGGTGGAGTTATTCGGTGATTTTGGAGTATTTTTTTTATATTATTTAAAATATTTATTTTGTGTTATGTTAAGATTTTTGTTTTGATGTGACACAAAAGCAAAGGATTTGCTATTTTAGTCGATGAAATTGATGAGTAAAATATTAGTTTTTTTAAAACAAAAAAAAATTATGGTGAGGATTTTTATTTTTATTTAATACACATTTTAACATATTTATTTATATTTTAAATTAATAAACACTTAACACAAAATTATATTCGAGAATCTCAATGAAAATGTTTTAAAAATATAAATTTTTAAGTGCCAGGAGCACAAAAATTATGTAAGCTAGATTATTTGAAGTGTGGTAAAAAAATATCCTACAATTGAATTTTTGTCATATATTATTAATTTTTTTTTATTATATCTTTTATTTATTTATTTATATTATCATAGTTATCCTGACGTACACTACAACAAAAACATACTTTAGTGGCACTACACTAGTGGCATATTTTTAGAAAATGCCACAAAAAATGATATTTAGTGGCACGTTTTTGAAAAATGCCACAAAACGACAAACATAAAAGGCTTTAGTGACATTTCAATGAACAAGTGTCACAAAACTACAACAAAAACATACTTTAGTGGCACTACACTAGTGGCATATTTTTTAGAAAATGCCACAAAAATGATATTTAGTGGCACGTTTTTGAAAAATGCCACAAAACGACAAACATAAAAGGCTCTAGTGACATTTCAATAAACAAGTGTCACAACACTACAACAAAAACATATTTTAGTGACACCATACTAGTGGCATGTTCTTAAAAAATGTCACAAAAAGAATATTTGGTGGCATTTTTTAGAAAAATGTCATAGAGCCACAAACATACAAGGCTCTAGTGGCATTTCAATTAAAAAAAAGTGTCATTTCACTACAACAAAAATGTCACTACAACAAATTTACACTTTAGTGACACTATACTAATAGTATGTTTTTAGAAAATATCACAAAAATAAAAATTGGCATTAAATGTTTTAGAAAAATGCCATAGAACCACAAAACATATAAGGTTCTAGTGGTATTTTAATAAAGAAATGTCACATCAATTTTTTGGCATTTTATAAAATAATGACACAAAAAATTATGTTCGTGACATTTACCAACAGATGCTACTAAACTTTAGTTGCAATGGCATTTTTTAAAAAATGTCAGGACACTAGATAGGTGCAAATTACTTTTTATGGCACTTAGGTGAAAAGTGTCATAAACAAATATTTTATAGCATTTTGAGAAATGCCACTAAGCCAAAAACTTTCCAAGCTTATAATGACATTTTTGAAAAAACAAAAAATGCCAATATATTTTCCAAAATTTTAAAATGCAGTAAATGATTAAAAATAAATGAATTAAACTCAATATACACTACAGGAAAAAGCATATTCGGCGACTAAATTTCCAGACCCAAAAAATTTGGTCGCTGAAAGTATAGCTTTCAGCGACCAAAACAGCATTAGTTTCCAAAAGTAAAGCTTTTTGGCGACTAAACAATTTTAGTAGCCAAAAGTCTACAATTGGTGACTAAAACTAAGTTTGGTTGCTGATTATATGAGTTTTAGTGACTAAAAGATTTTTAGTAGCCCAAAGTAAAGTTTTTTGGCAACTAAAAAAATTTAGTAGCCAAAAGTCTACAATTAGCGACTAAAAAACAAGTTTAGTGGCCAAAAGTGATCATTTTTAGCGCGGGAGAACTAAAATCTTAAGGTGGGAATCAAATTTTTTGGTGACCAAAATTTTGGTAGCTAAAAGTGCATCTTCGGCGACCAAATCCGATTTTGGTCCACAAAAGTTAAATTTTTTAGCAACTAAAAAATAATTAGTAGCCAAAAATATAGAATTGGCGACTAAAAAATATTTTTAGTCCCCAAAAGTGGTCTTTTTTTTTTATTTTGGCAGTAAATAGTTTATTTTACATAAATTATGTTCAATAAAATAATTATGTTTATACATATACTTTTATATTAATATTGATGTATATACTATATAAATAATATATGTTGCGTATATAATCATGTGGTGCTATAGAGGTGTAGTGGGAAAAGTGTGGTGTATAAGGTTTATGGTGCAGGAGGTTGGTGGTTCAAGTCTCCGCAAGAGCGGATCAAATTGTTCTACAACGAATTATCGTCACAAATGGCACTTGATAGCGTCACGAATAGTGTCACTGAAAGGTTTTAGTCTTGATGGTGTAATGACACTTATAAGTGTCACTAACTCTTTTTTTAATGGCGCTTGATAGTGCCACAAATAATATCTATCATGACATTAAAATGTCATTGAAAGTTTTTAGCTATGATGGTGCAGTGACACTTGCAAGTATCTACTGTGGCACTCGTATCTACTGTGGCACCGATAAAAGTGGCACTTGTTCAAAATGTCACAAGACCAAAAAATGTCATTAGAAAAATAGTTTTGTGGTACTTTCAAATGTCACTAAACTAAGAAAATGTTGTAGTGGTAGGAGAAAGAACCAATAATTGACATGCAGGATCAATCTTGACTCTCTTCTTGCATAGTGGTTATTTCGTTGCTTGGTGGTGTTAGAGTAATATTATCATTTATTAGTTGATATTTGTCGAAGTTATTTTTCAAAAATCTAATATGAACACATGAACTTGTCTCTAAAGTATCAAATAATTTTTTCTTCTGGAGATTACATGATTTGTGAAGTTACTTGCATAAGAAGTGGGTATTAGTTAGGGATGTAATCGGTTCGAAACGATCAGTATTTAAATGAAATTTTATATTGAATCGATAATATCAGTTTTATAATATTGAGAATCAGTACAAAACAAATTTTTCACTAAACCGCACTAATTCAAACGGTTCGACTTGGTGTATTTTTTATTTAACCTTCTAAATTTTAGTTACTTCTTAAATTTGTAGTATAGTAAATAATTTATATAAAAATATTGAATTAGTCATTTATACATTACTTCAATATCCAATCAAACCATTCACAAAAATACAAATAAAAGAATTAATAAATACAAAGTCTATAAGCTTTTACTGAACTAGAATTAAAAACAAAATATAATCTGAAAGTCAAAGCAAAATCAAAATTTAAAACCATCATCCCATAAAGTTAAATCACAAGTCTATCAAATAGAATTAAAACAAAAAATGAAAATTGATATAAACATCTGCTATAACTCTATAGGCATAGATCTAGAACCAAATTCTGGCATGATAAGTGGTGTGGGAATGTATGTCTCAAGAGAGAATTCCCTGGGTTATTCAGCCTTGCTCAATCTAAGGAAGGATCTGTCAAGCATTATTTTGATTTAAAAGGAAATTCAGTAGAATGAGAGATTCTGTTTAGAAGGGCTTTGTATGAGTGGGAGGAGTTGGAAGCATCAAGATTGAGAATTGTTCTAGCAGCAGCCCCTTCCCTCGCACTGGCCGCGTCTTGATGTTCCTTGTTGGGCGCGGCATCCTCGGCGTGTATTCCACATCCTCGTGTACAAATTACGCTCGATAGGTTTGGTTCTTGACTAGGGGTTGCGAGGTTGGTGTGGGTGAAGTCTATCCCATCCAAAGTGCAATTCTTTGGGTGGTTAGCTTGGAAGAACAAAGTAAAATCACTTTGAGTTTCTGCAGAAGATTGGGGTCTTGAATAGCAACTTCGGATATTAATTGTAGTTTTGCAAATCGAGCTGAATCTACTCGCCATGTCCTTCTCTTGTGTCATTTCGCCGGCATATCCGGGTCGCTATGCTAAAGTGGTGGGGATTTGTTGGGGCATTGCCGGATGCAGTGGAAAAGGTGCTTATTTGGTGGGAAGGAGCCAAAGTTAGGAAACCAGAAAGAGCATTATGGAAAAGTATTCCTTTAGCAGTGTTGTGGTCTATTTGGAAACTCAGAAACGAGTGTAAATTCAGGCACTCTAACCCTAGCCTTGTTGAAGTCATTGAGTTGATAAAGATTAGAGTTGCTCTATGGGCGAAGTCATCACATAATCTAGCCCAGTTTTCAGTTAATGATTTTCTCTGTAACATGAATCAAATTAGATTTTGCATCAGTGGTCATGGGCCTGTGTAACTGCAGCAGAGTAGTGATGTCAGTGAGTGCACTGTGCCCCTTGTTTGTAGTGAGTGGGAAGGCAGCATCTAATAGCTATGGTCACTGCCAGTTCTTGTAGCTTGTTGGAGGAGCAATTGGTTTGTGTAGTCCTGCATACTGGTTCTGCTGCTGCTGGTGTTCAAGCCAAGTCCCAATTCCCAGAGAGTGCACTGTGTCCCTTGCTTGAAGTGAGTGTGATGGCAGCATCTAATAGCTATGGTCACTGCCAGAGTTTGAAATTGGTTGATTGAAAATGGAAATAAAGCCTCAGAGAAGTCTGTCTTACAAATGGAGGTTGAGTGAAGAAATGCTTGAGGTTCCTGTTGGGTTGCAGAGAATTCAAGAATCTGCCTTGGACTGCTGGGCATGTTTGGTCCTGATCTGGGTTGAATAGAGTGTCCAAGATTGGTCTGCTCTGTTTTACTGCTGTCCTGTGGCTGCTGTGTGGTGTGCTTCTGCTTTTTGAGTTAGGCTGTTATGATCTGGTGCTCAGTATGGTCTCTCCTTCTTGTTTGGCAGCTGAATATTTCAGGGCTGCTCTGCTTATGGGATGGAGAATATGCAGCAGCTTGTGTAGTGATGCATGGGAGCCTCCACAACTATGGCAAGCCAGTGAAGACATGGTAGATTTACATCTTCCTAATAGATCAGGCCTATAGGTAGCATATCTGGGATGTTGGATGTTTGAGTGTCTGCAGTCTGCAGTCTGTAGTTTGCAGTGCAGTGCAGTGCTAGGCTTCACTCTTCAACAGGTGATGCTTTGTGGTGGAACACATGGAATTTGTCTTCTTTGGTGTTGCTCTTGGCTTATGGTCAGTCGATCTGTTTGGCTTTGTGTGATCTTTGCATGGAGACTGTGTTTTGGTTGAATTCTATTCTATAGGTCTGCAGAAGTAGTGCCTCAGTTTTGGGCCTTTGGAGGCAGTCTCATTGGAGGCAGTTTCACTTGCTTGCTGCTGGGTTTTGTTTTTGATCTGTGGCTGCTCACTCAACCTGCAGGCTGGGTTGCTCAAGCTGTGGTTTGTATGCAGACTTATCACAGATTTGTTTTGGAATTAAAGTGGGAGCATCACTACAGATTTGGTGATGTTTGTGCTCTTGTCTGCTGGTGGAAACCTAAGTGGTGGAGTGAAAAAGGAAAGAATCAAATACAACCACCTCATCGATGAGCTCGTGGAAAAGTTCTCCTGTGTCTCTGTTGCTATTTTCCATCATCAGTAAGGGTCCAATCCTTGGAGTCGAAGCTAGATTGCTTGAAGCTGCTGTCTGGTGGTTGTGTGGTTGCAGGATGGACTGCTGTATCTGGGCTGCTCTGGTGTTGTTGTTCTATCTGTTGTTGTTCTTTCTTTTCTGTCTGTTCGGTTGGTTGCTCACCAACCTTGGCGGCGCTAGCAAATGATAGGTTGGGCTCCTTTGTGCCAACCTGGTTGGGATGATTGAGCTCAATGTGATGCTTCTGCGCTCGCCTTTCTTTATTGATGTTTTTATCTTGCTCTTTGTAATATATTTTCATCAATAAAGCCTCTTCGTTTTGCCGATCAAAAAAAAAAAAAAAAAACTCTATAGGCATAGTAGTAACAAAACTTGACTCGAGCACATGAGTGGCAAACTAGCAACTTATCACATTGCCAATGTCTATTGTCAAACTTGAAATATTTAAAAAAAAATAAACAATTAAGCGAATCAACTGAACTTTGTACTCAGCCAATTTTATTAAATATTAAGATATATTGGGTTGTTTTAGAAAGTAAGTTAAAAGTTAGTTTTTTGATTTTTTTTAAATTTTTTTTTGAAAAAACTTTTAAAAAATTAGAGAAGTGATATGATCCAAAAGAAGTTAAAAGCCAAAAAACTAATTTTAACCTCGTCCTCAAAGGAGGCCATTATGTTTAATATGAAAAACTTTTGGTCAGTTTCGGTTTAATTTGGTGCACAAGATGCCTAGATTGGTACCGAACTGAAAACAAAAAAAAAAAAAAAAAATTTAAAAACTACACAAACCGATTCATATTAAAAGACTGACCCAATATAGCCAGTTTGGTTTGGTTTGGTTTGGTTTGGTTTGGTTCGATTCAATCAGTTTGGACGATTTTTTTCGATTTTTCTTACCTCCCTAATACTAGCCAAAATAAAAGTATTGGGTAAATGATATTTTTTGAAAAATAGAACTATTATATATTAACAAAAATATAGGTAGAAAACTCTTTTATGATTGTGGATTAAAGTGCTACGGATTTTTTTGTTAAAGATAACGGAAGGTGTATCATACTCTCTCAAATTGAGAGTGGCAATGTAAAAGTGTTAAGTTAAAGTAAAAAATTGAATCAAATGTCAATAATACCTCCATATTGATCTTATTCTCCAAATTAAATCTTAATCCTAACCAAAGCCTAACCCTAATTGTCATCTTTTATAAAAAATTTAATTTAAAATGTTATTAAATGAGAAATTGAGTTAAAAATTAAATAGTAGATTAAGGTAATTTTATAGTAATAAATTAGATTATTTCGGTTAGTTTATGGTTTAATTTATATATGTGTGTGTGTGTGTAAATGTTTGATTTAAAATGTTATTAAATAAGAAATTGGGTTAAAAATTAAAAATTAGATTAAGATAATTTTATGATTTAATTTTATAGTAATAAATTAAGGTATTTAGGTTAATTTATGAGTTAATTATATGTGTATATATATATTTACATGTTTAATTTAAAATGTTATTAAATAAAATAATTTTAATAAATTAGGGTGTTTAGTTTAATTTGTTAAATATATATTTATATATTTAATTTTAAATATTATTAACTAAGGTAATTTTATGATAATAAATTAGGGTATATAGTTTAATTTATGATTTAAATAAATATATATGTTTATTTTAAAATTTTATAAAAATTAAAAATTAGCTTAAGATAAATTTATGATAATAAATTAAGGCGTTTAAATTAATCTTAGAAAAAATTAGTAAAATTTCCATTTCTAACTTTTTATAGTAGGAGATGTCTAAAATATTTTTTTTAGGATAAATTACACTAACACCCCCTGAAATTTGGTCCAATTACATCGTACCCCTTGACGTTACAGAAATTACATTCCCACTCCTATGGTTAATAGTCTCATTTTACAAACCCCCATACTTATATAAAATGCAACAACTCCTGGTAGAAAAATTAAGGAAATTACATTAAAAAAAAAAAGTAAAGCAAGGGGGAAAAAAAGAGAAGTAAGAAAAAGAGTGCGTGTCGATCCAATGTCTTTTTATACCAATGTTAATTCCGTCTAAATAATTATATTGATAGGGGGTCAGTGTAATTTTCTAAAGGGGATGGTATGTATTAAATCCAAACCTCAGGGGTTGTAGGTGCAATTTACCATTTTTTTATTAGTTAAGGTTACTCGATGAAATTTCTTTCTGATCATATTAGCGAAATTTCTCTGAGTCGGGGTCGATATTTCTCTGAGTCTAGCAAAGTTTCTCTATGTTGGGATCAGAATTTCTCTGAATTGAATTTTTTTTGTGAAAATGTTGAGGGACCTTAACTATTATGAAAATATCGTATGTCTTTATATTATAAAATCTTAATATAAGGGATCTTAATTTTTTTTTTTACTTAATCTTATGGTTTAATTTATGGTAATTTTATGTTTAATTTAAAATATTATTAAATAAGAAATTGGGTTAAAAATTAAAATAATTTTATGATAATGAATTAAGTGTTTAGTTTACTATGATTTTATTTGTTAAATATATGATTAAGATAAGAAATTATATATATTAGAGAGAGAAAGAGAATATATCACAGGTGTATTTAACTAATTTTGCCCTTACTTAGATTTGGACATTAGTCCAAAATCAAAAGGGTTCTTTTTCTATATTTGAACTATAAAGGGATAAAATATTTTGAAGCAAAACTATAAAGGGTAAAATAAATTTTTCCCTTTTAATTATTTTTATTTTTATCTTTTTAAATTCTTACTCAAATGCATGATTTAAACACGACCTAAATGTTGAATAATAAATAAAAAAAAAGGGAAACAAAAAGCTTAAAAAGATACGTTTCGGTAGAAAGTTTGAAAACAATCACAACCAACACAACAACAACAATTTTATTATTGCTCACCAATTTTATTATCACAAATTAAAGAGGATAAAAATATGGGTAAACTACCAATAGGTCCTACTTGGGAGACTTATTACCCAATAGGTCCTACTTTGAGACTTATTACCCATTAAGTCCTATTTGATATAATTTATTAAGTGATAAAGACAAATTTTATCAGTCTTTTTTTTTTATGAATAATTTTATAGTGATAAATTTATCAGTCTCTTTTTTTATGAATAATTTTTTAGTGATAAATTTATCACTCTCTTATTTTTATAGTGTTAAATTTATTAGTTAGGACCTGTAGGTAAATAAGTCTAGTGAATAGGACTAATTGGTAAGTACCCCTAAAAATATCATGCTACAATAACAACATATAAAAGTCTTTTTAAGCTTGTTTTATTTGCCATCTCATATTTTTAAGTGTGCTTATTAGCAATTTCTAAGGGACAGCAGTAGAGTTCTCAAGGCTTTGAAAACATTGCCATATGATCTGCATTCTTAATCTCCTTCACCTCTTTCACTCTTCTGCTGTTTTCGATCATCTACCGTTGGTATTCCTTTGGTATTTCGTAATCTTCGTTGCACACAACAAAAACTTACATCACCGATACATAATCTTCATTTGAGAAGTTATTTGCCTGTGCCAAATCTTCTAAAAATAGTGACCTTGTATTCACTAATATTATTGCTAGTGTGAAATCCTATAAAAATAGCATATTAACTTATAGTAAGTCTAGAAACACAAAAATTAAATACATATTCGAACATTGAAATCATATGATAATATTTTTATCCTATTCTGTGTCTAATTTCCAGAGAGGAGGAGGATGGCTTACTTGGATGGGGCATAGTTGGTAGAGTTTGGATGCCAGAAATTTGGGCCAAAGAACATTGATGTTAGGGGCACTTCAGGAGTACCCCAGGATTCAAACTTTGTGTCCAACCATGATTCTGGGGTTATCCCCTTAAAGTACTGTAGCAAGAAGAAAATTAACCAAGAAACAGACAAGTCCAAAAGTTTTTCGTTTGAGAGGGTTAGTGTTTTTTGGGAACTACCTGATTGTGGTGTTAGATGGAAAAAAAATATAAATTAATAAATTTTTTTATAGAATTTATAATGTTTTTTTATTTGTTTGTAAATAATTTTTTACTGACACATGTCAGTGTAATTTCTCTTTTTTTTAGTAGGAAAAAAATAATTAGATACAGATAAGTGACCACTGGCATTATAGATAGACATAAATGGTGGGACTTTATATTAATAATGTGCTGATATAAAAGATGATATATTAAATGTTGTATAAAAATGTTGTAAGTATAACATTATTCTTGTGAATGTGCCACGACTCATATCTTATACAAAATTAGATTAAAAAAATATACGAAAAATGTAGAATGGGCGAATTACACTAATGAATAATACTCCCCTAATCCCCTAATCCCCCTAATTTCTTATTTTTTTTTTTTTTTTTTTTTTTTTTTTTTTTTTTTTTTTTTTTTTTCTTTTTGGAAGAGGGAGGATTCGCCTCTCCCCGATTGAGTGATGAAGTAAATTTGTTACACTAATTCAGTAAATCAAAAAATTTAAAATTTAAAATATTTCATATATTAAATATATCAATTACATATTAAAAGTCTAATAACCACTCATTATATGATCATCATCTAAACATATAATAAAAATTAATTTGGTAAAAAATAAATAAATAAAAGTTTAAAAGATTTATCAATTTTATATAATTTTATCTTTGATAGGTAGAAATTATTTTAAAAAATTCAAAAATATTTTGTTGACATTTATTTTTATCAAATTAGTTTATATTTTATCAAATTGACGACTTTGCCCTTGAAATTGAGCAATGATATTTTTAATTGTCCTTATTTGGAACAATATTCAAAATTCATGATCAAATGTGTCATAATTGAAAAGTCATGGATTAAAGTGACACGAACCTCAAACTATAGAGACTGTTAGTGTAATTCGTCCATGTAGAATTTAATACATGACACAAGATTCTATATCTAGAAATATATATATTTTTTCAAAATACTTACAATTATTAGATTATGTTTCAAGATTTTGTATCTTAAAATTTTCAAATTATTGTGATTGTTTTGGGACAAAGTATTTTTTAACAGGAACTATCTTAATTTTGAGTAGGGAAAACCTCTTAATTTTGAGTAATGCTATGTTTCAAAAAAGAAATATCATAAAAAGTTTCATAAAGATTCTTTACCCTTAGATTAGTTTGTGGTGTTATGTTATGCAATCACATACACTTTAAATTACAATCTATCAATCATGCTATAAGACAAAACTAATAAGTCCATTCTATTTATAAAATAAGACTTGAAAATTAAAACAAACTTATATTAAAGTAAATTGCTTTTTTTATTTTATTACTGATAATGCTGTAACTTCAATGGTGGACGGATCGGATTGATCCACGCTTTCAATGCGTTTGCTGGCCTCGGTGTCCTTAAAGTGAGCCTATAAAAAGGTCCAATAGAGGAGGTAATCCCCCGATGGACACTCCGACGATTATCGAGAGAGAGAGAAGGGCAAGGAATGAAAAACTTAACTTTTAACGCATTTCGAAAGCTTCCTTATATCCTTTACTCATCATCTCTTTGTCTATTCTAAACTGTTTTGTTGGCCGAAAGTCTATAGTCTAGCTCACATCATTCATGGTGAGTTTTGCCTCTTCCTGCGTGAAGGGCTTGCCGTAGTTAATACTGCGAGAGCCTCATTAAATGGCTGATGTGTAGGTGTAACAACTTTATAGGATCTTTGTCTGCTTACATGACTAATTTCTTGCCTGTGTTTGAATGCTGTTGGTCCTGGGACTTCTCAAGGTTACTGGGCTTTAATATCCAAGCCGTGAGCTGGGCCTTGAGCAGTGGGCTTGGCCCTCTTAGGTGGCCATTAGTATCGGTTTCCTACCGCACTAGATTATTTCTTAAAATTTCATAAAAATAAATTATTTCTTAAAATTTTACAAAACTTTTCATAATATTTCTTTCATAAAATTTAACATTGCTCAATTTTTCTTACATTGCTTTCCTTTCTCAAGACCAACCAATAATTAACAAAGGGTTAATTATACTAATAGTCCCTATAGTTTGAGACTTGTGTCACTTTGGTCCCTGACTTTTCAATTGTGATACATTTGACCCTGAATTTTGAATCTTGTTCCAAATAAGGACAATTGAAAATATTATTAAATTTTTCAAGGATAAAATCGCCAAGTTGATAAAATATAAGTTAATTTGACAAAAATAAATGTCAAAAAAACACCAATGATAAAATTATATAAAATTAATAAAAATTACATGATTAATTTTTTTAAATTAATTTTACATGATCATCATCCAAATACATAATAAAAATTAATTTGGTAAAAATAAATAAATAAATGTCTAAAAGATTTATCAATTTTACATAATTTTATTTTTAGTAAGTAGAAATAATTTTTAAAAATTCAAAAATATTTGTTTGACATTTATTTTTGTCAAATTAGTTTATATTTTATCAAATTGACAATTTTACCCTTGAAAAATCTAATTATATATTCAATTGTCCTTATTTGGAACAAGATTCAAAATTCAGAGTCAAATGTATTACAATTAAAAAGTCAGGGACCAAAGTGACACAAGCCTCAAACTATAAGGACTATTTGTGTAATTTGCCCATTAACAAATTAACAAGACGTGCCAAAATAATAATAATAATTAAAGACTGAAGGCAAATAATATTTTAATATCAATAATTATTTAAAATTAGTAGATAATGTTAAAATAATACTACACTACTTTGGGTTACGACCAGAAAAGCCTGCAAGCTTTGCCCGTAAAATGCAAAGACACTTACGAGATAGATCCGCATTAATCTTACTATTTAAATTAAATTAATAACAATCAAATTAAAACACTAGATATATTTCTTCCAACAACAATATAGAGAAAATTTATTTCAACGAAAGTGAGAGAAAATATTTATATATTAATGATAAATTTTATTACATTAAAAGTCAAATTTATAAAAGTTTCAATAGATTTATTTTTTGGGTAAATTACAAATATACCAATTGAAATTTGTTTAAAATAAGAATTATTCCTTGTGATTTAAGAATTACATCCCGTCTCTTAAAATTTCTAATTTCATAATAAATGAATAATTTTATTAATAAATCATTTAGTCAATTAATAATTTTTTATGATTTCAAAAATATATTTTAATTAATAATTTAAAAATTTTATTATTGTACAAAAGTACGAATTTTATTTTTTTAATTATTTTTATTAAATAAAATTTTTTATAATAAAATATTTATAATTTTTCAAATTATATAAAGTACTTTATATTTTAAGTATATACCAAAAGTGTATTTCCCTTAATTTTTTTTTACTCCCACTGATGGGCTATTTACTCAACTAAAGATTGCCTCGTTTTTAACGCGGTCTGTATTGTAGCTTCAACTTGCAAGTGGGCCATTGATTTGGAATCTGGATTTGAGCTCGGTCCTTGAGGGTTTTCGGGTCCACTTTGAGGCCCGATTTTGATAATTTGAACTGTTCATATTTTAATATTTACTCAGTATAACATACCTGTAAAAAATCAAGTTGATCGAATATCAGAAAGTATGTGTTCGAAAAACTAGGACTACAAACTATTTTTTAATAAACAATTTTTCGAACACATGCTTTCTGATATCTGATCAACTTGATTTTTTACAGGTATGTTATACTGAGTAAATATTAAAATATGAACGGTTCAGATTATCAAAATCGGGCCTCAAAGTGGACCCGAAGGCCTTTAAGGACCGAGCTCAAGGACCAAGCTCAAGGAAGGAATCCAAATTCATTGATTTGTTAGTCCAAACCAACCTCTAGCATTGGAATTTGGAGTGTGTAACCGTTATCTCTCCTTCCTTATCTATTGGGTAAACCATAATGAGTAAATTTGACTATTTTTTTCTGTCTTTAATTTTTTTTTTCCTGTTTTGGACTCTTATATTTTATATTTTTTTTCAAATTTACTCATAATGTTAAATTTTATTTTAAATTAGACAAAAAATATTACATTATAAGAAATATATTATTATAATAAAAATAATGTTAGGTATATCATAAAAAGTTTCATAAAACACCACACTAAGATGATATTACTTTCCTAATGCCTAACATTACTCTTATATTAAAGTTTGAGTTTGGTCACAATTGTAAATTATATTTAATAAAATATTTGTATATTAAGTGACTATCAATATATTATTTTTTATTTAAGTTTAAACATAACTTACCTTTTGAAATAAATTAAAAAATACTTGAAACATAAAATGCTAGGCTAAGAAAAAAAAAACTACCCTTATCAAATCTTAGTCGCTTCATTAGTATTAAATATTATTCAAGCATTAACAGTATTGTACAGGGAGTAAATATTCGTTGTTGTCCGTACTCCTCGTATCCAAGCTTTACTTCACTTCAATTAACCTGAGAATACAAAGATGGTGAGCTACCCGACGGTATGTTGCCGGAAAACCCCTCCGACGGTCAAGTTAGCACATTTTTAGAGAGAAAAAGAGAGAAGACAAAGGAGAGATGGAGCTTTGGATAGCCAGAAATTCAGACCTGTTATATAGAGACGTTACTTAGTCGATATAGCCTCTAAGCGTGCTACTCTGCTCACCATTTCCTGGATACGTGACTGTACTGCACTCTTTATTCTTTACATGTGTACCCGTCAATACCGCCAAACAGCATTGGCCAAACTGCCAATCGGTATCGATGCACACCTGGCAGGTTTCTCTTCTCGCACTCCAATTGGACCACCTGGCAATTTCCACCGAGCTAGGCATAGCCAGGTTAGTTCCAGCCTCAATTTTGGCTGACCTTCAGGGTCAAGCTCAATAACTAGCTTGGTTTGCCCAACTCTGTTCATTGCCGCTAACCTTGCTCAGCCTTGGACCATCTCTTCACCTAGCTCGGCTTAGCCCGGTCCAATTTTCGGACTTTGGGCTAACTCAGCCGCATGATCTAAAACCTCGGCCAAACTGCACTCGGTTATGCCAACTCGATCACGTAATCCAACGGCAAGGCCCAAGTCACAATTAGCTCAGCCCGTTTGCTTGACGCAAACTCCCCTCTCAATTGCCCCTTAATTCCGTCTGCATTCGTGTGACCGGAATTACATTACTAGGCTAGGATAGACTTTTTGCTCGGTGGTTCGCTTTTCTCGGTTGTTGGCCTTAAATCCCTTATGTTGTAACATGAATGAGATTAATCAACTTTAGCTTGGTTTAGGAACTTCTAAGTTAGCGAGCGAAGTTAGCTTGGCAATTTGCTTCTTGGTGAGTAAAATTAGCTCGGCAAGGAACTTCAATGTTGGCGAACAAAATCCAGCTCGACAACTTACTTCTTGGAGAGCAAAATCAACTTTGCCAGGAACTTCAAAGTCGGCGAGCAAGGTCAGCGCGCGCGACTTGCTTCTTGGCAAGCAAAATCAGTTTGGTAAAGAACTCCAAAGTAGGCGAGCAAGGTCAGCTCGACAACTTGCTTCTTGGAGAGCAAAATCAGCTCGGTAAGGAACTCCAAGGTTGGCGAGCAACGTCAGCACGACAATTTGCTCATTGGCAAGAAAAATTAGCTCGACAAGGAACTCCAAAATTGATGAGCAAGGTTAGCACTGTAGCTTGCTTCTTGGTGAGCAAAATCAGCTCGGCAAGGAACTTCAATGTCGGCGAGCAAGGTGAGCGTGGCGACTTGCTTCTTGGCGAGCAAAATCAGTTTGGTAAGAAACTCCAAGGTTGGCGAGTAAGGTCAGCTCCGCAACTTGCTTCTTGACGAACAAAATCAGCACAGCAAGGAACTCAAAAGTTGGCGAGCAACGTCAGCTCGGCAACTTGCTTCTTGGCAAGCAAAATCAACTTGGCAAGGAAATCCACGATTGGCAAGCAAGGTCAACTCGGCGACTTACTTCTTAGCGAGCAAAATCAGCTCAGTAATGAATTCCAAAGTTGATCAAAACCATTAACAACCCTTTTGCCGAGCAAAATCCGTCCAGCAAGGAATTCCAAGGTTGATCAAAACCATCAACAAACCTCTTGTAGAGCAAAATCTGCCCGGTAAGGAATTCCTAAGTTGAATAAAACCATCAACTTCCTTGATCGAGCTAAATCATCTCGGCCAGAAGTCTGGGAGTTGAACATATCATCAACTCGTTCGACTGAGCAATATCTACTCGACAGAGATCTGAGTTGAACAAATCATCAACTCGTTTAGCCGGGCAACATCCACTCAGCCGAGCTCTGAATTGAACAACTCATCCACTCATTCGGCCAGGCAACATCCGCTCGACTGAGCTTTGAATTGAACAACTCATCAACTCGTTCGACCGAGCAACATTCGCTCGGCTAAGCTCTGTGTTGAACAAATCATCAATTTGGCTTGCCAAATAAGGTCACCTTGGCCAAGAAAGTTAGAGTCGAACAACTTGGTTTGCCGAGTAAGGTCACCTTGGCCAAGAAAGTTGGAATTGAACAATTCATCAACTCGTTTGGCCGAGCAACATCTGCTCGGTGAAGCGTTGAGTTGAACAAATCATTAATTCGACTTGTCGGGTAAGGTCACATCGGCCAAGAAAGTTGAAGTTGAACAATTTATCAACTCATTTGGCCGAGCAACATCCGCTCGCCAACTCTTCGAGCTTAGCAAGTCATCAACTCATTTGGTCGAGCAACATCTGCTTGGTGGATAATTCCAAAGTTGATAAAATCTATCAACTATCCTCTTGCCAAGCAAAGATCTTTTTGGCAAGAAATATCAAGTCATTGAGATCAACCCTGCTGCTTTCTCTTTAGTTTGGGTCCTGCCTTAAACTTACACAGGCAAAACAGTGACCCAGACTAGGTGGGTTACCCCTAAACTATGTTCACTCTTCGATTGGAATTCTCTTCGCCTGAACAAATCATCAGTTTTTGTTGAAAGTTTTTGGGAAAAATTGGCTCGGCGACTTCTTGGCGAGCAAAATTCAGTTTGGTAAGAAATATCAAAGTTGGCAAGCAAAGTTACCTTGGCAATTTCTTCTTAGCGAGCAAAATCCATGCGGCAATGAATTCTGAAGTTGATCAAAACCATCAATAACCCTCTTGCCAAGCAAAATCCACCTGGCAAAGAATTCCAAAGTTGATCAGAACCATCAACAAACCTCTTGCCGAGCAAAATTCGTCTGACAAGAAATTCCAAAGTTGATCAAAACTATCAACAAACCTTTTGTCGAGCAAAATCTGCCCGGTAAGGAATTTTGATCTTTTTGTCAAAATGATCATTAGTTGCCCCTTGAACAGTGTTAAATCCGCTTGGCGAGAGAAAAATACAACAATTTTTAAGAAAACGGTTTACTTGTTTCGTTGCGCCAATGGCAGAAAGGGTTACAAAAATAGAAATAAGAACAAAACTTTAGATTGGCAGAGTTCGATATTTTGGAAATAGACCGACTATCTATATTCTATGAGTTTTATGCCCCTTTTCCTTGACCTTCTTACTGATGTCTTCCAAAACTGAACTTTCTAGATCTCTTCCATGGTGGTTTGCATGACCACCATTTTGTTCGACTGTGTGAACCTTTCCCACTACTCGTTTGTTCTCTACTACTGGATTTTCCATCACAGTAGCTGCGGCGGCATCCTTTTCGATTCGGATGTGCTCATTAATGTGTTGAATGAGCAGTTCCATGGTTAACGGTTGACTCATTGTGAGCAAGTCTCTCAATTGATGTTCAACTAGAAGACCGCGCTTATACTGAGTGATTGCAAGGTTGGTCGGGCAATCAAGGATCTTGTTGAAGGTCTCCCAATACTTATCATTATACGTCTTCAAAGAGTCACCTAGCTCCATCTTTATTCCCAAGAGATGGTCAACTTCATTGGGCGTTGTGGTGTTTGTCTTAAATCTAGTGACAAATGCCTCTGCCAACCGTTGCCACCCCTCAATGCTCTACTCCAGTAGCATCTCAAACCATTTTAGGCCCAATTCGCCTAAAATCAACGGAAAAATAAAGCACATCAATGCTTCGTTCCGTCTATGTCCAGCCATACCTTGTCAGAAATGGCTCACGTGCATATAGGGATCGGTTTTTCCATCATAGAGCGTGAACTTGGACTGGTGGAACCCAGTGGGGAGCGGCGTGTTCTCTATTTTAATGGAAAAATGGGTGGTGCTCAGCCTTGCCAACTCTTTGTCAGGTGGCACATGTGCCACCAAGCGTAGTGGTGGTATGGCGACCTCTTTACGAGCTCACCCTCTAGGGGCCAGTCACTGCAATGTAGGCATCCTTTACACTTTGTGTTGGCGAGCGCACTCATTCAACACATCCCTCAGGTCTTTTGACCGGTCGGAACATGAATATCTCGACGCCATCGTCGGACGTGAGAGGTGGTAACTGCTGTCCTATGTACGAGATGTCACTGCTGGCACGATGTAGTCTCCAACTCAGAAGCTTCTCGTGACGGAGAGTGAAGTGGTGCGGTGTTTATTTTGACTGCTAGAACGATGAGAATGGGCGTGCTTACCGTGGTTTCCACTCCAGCGATTCCATTTCTCTTTATCTGGCATTTTATGGTCTTCATCTCTGTTGCTATATTCTTGATGATGGTATTTTGGTCTCTCATCTTGTCTTCAAAGTATTGAGTGTGTGAGTCTCGCCGTCGGCGACGCTCTTTTGGGTTGACAGAGCGCCTATAACTTCTTCCACGCTTGTCTCATGCATCTCTGGGAAGTCCTTGCTCGGAGGTCTCCAAACCAGCTATTGTTGAAATGACAGACAGGTCATTTCTGCACCGAACGGACTCTGGCGTGATGCCGTCAATGGCAGACAACAGAATGTCGTCGTGGTTTTCTATGAAAGATGATTGGCCAAGCTTGAAGGACAAGGTTTTGTCTGTCGAAGCTTCCCATAGATGGTGCCAATTGTACGGGAAGCAAATATTCGTCACTGTCCGTACTCCTTGTGTCCAAGCTTTGCTTTATGGCTCTCGAGTCATTTTTACACCCCTAACTATAACCACTATAGTCTAACTCCTTCTTCTTCTTCTTATTTTTATTTTCTAGATCTGGGTTTTTCAGATCTCACTTTCTTTATTGGTGATGGTAGTGGAGATTTTAGTGATAGTGGTAGCCGGCGGTAAAGACCAGAAATGAAAATTTTATATATATAAAAATAAAACTTTTAGTATTACAATATTAAATTAATTATATAACATTTATTGAATGAATAATTTTTTATTTCAAAATGAAATAAAATATTACAAAAAATTATATTATTAAATAAAATAGGTATAGATTATTGATGATGGTAGAGCAATTGTATCATTATAGGTCAAGTACATCCCAACTAGGTTGGCACCTATTACCCTACCAATCATTTTCATTATACTCCATCTCAATAATCTAATACAAAAAAATAAAAATAAAAAATGAAATGAAATAGTAAAAAACAAATTGTCGATGAATCATCGGAGGAGATAGCCATTTCAGTTGCGTTGCTCGATGATATGTCATCCAAATCATTTTGAATTCGTTCATTTTCACTATAATTTTGTCTTCTTGTAAGCACATGTATATGATTTCTAGATATCATCAGTATCTCAACCATCTGGGGTGAAAGCCTGCTTCGGTAATTGCTCAACACCCATCCATCTGCACTAAAAACTATTTTCGAAGCAATTGTTGTAATAGGAACATTTAGTATATCACGTGCCATCTCATGCCACATAGTTTCATTTTGTTTCCACCATTCTAAAATATCAAAACATCGGAATCATCTACTAATAGGCTTTCCAAATAATGTTGTAGTTCAGAACTACTTACGCTTGTATGTTGAGATATTCTTCTACTTTTTATTGCTGAAAAAATACTTAATCTCCCACCTCGAGATGAGACTGCTAGTGTAGTGCGTGTAGGTGTATTTACAGATGCAACTACCCTGTATTCTTCAAATAATCTGTTGCATGTTTGCATAATAGGGGCAAACTGTGTTTGATCAATAAAAATACGTTCAAAAAATTATTATAAAGCAATTTCTTTACACCTAGGATAAATTATTATGGCTAAACCTAAAAGATGAGGCAAATGATCAAAATATTTATCAAATTTTGCTTTCATTGAAGTAATAATGATTACATAATATTCATTACTCATATATTTTACGAAAACTTTAATTATTTCTGCTAAAATATGTAAAACAAATGGTGAAGTAGGAATATATATATATATATATATATATTTATATAAGAAAATAGTCTTGTTGAAGAATAAAAAACTTTTAAAAAATCTTTATATAAGGCTACTTGGTGCCAATTAAGTTCTATGAGAGTTAGTACTCCTCCTATTAATTTTGTTGTAAAAAATAAATCTATTGCTCTTCTTTGTTTACAAACTATTTTTAACATATTATGTGTTCAATTCCACCTACTAGCTGCATTAAAAATTAATTTTTTAAATGACATATTTTTTCGTTAACGAATTTTTCTATATTCTGAAATTTAATTAGTAGAAGACATAATAGTAACAACTACATTTTTTTATTACAAGTACAAAAGTCTTGTATACATGCATAGCTTCTTTAACAATCAAATTTAAAATATGAGCACAACAATGAACATGTAATAAATCACCATCAACAAGTAATTGTAAAGTTAATTTTAAATGAGCTACAATTTGATTATAATATGATGCATTATCTAAACTAATCGTAAATATTTTATTTTGCAAAACCCATTCATATAATACATTTCTTATTTCTATACCAAGCGAATAACTAATGTATGGAATTTCAACTAATTTAAATGAAATAATTCTTTTATTTAATTTCCAATCATTATCAATAAGATGTGCTGTGATACATTGATATTCAAAACTATTATTTGATCATAGATTAGATGTTAAACAAACTCTTCCATTCAAATTTTTAAAGATGTATTCACTTTTAACATTATCAAATTTCTTTAAAATCTTGTTTCTATTAGTATTCCTTAAAATGCTTTGATATTGTTGTACAAAACTTTCGTGAATTATTTTGGTAAAATCGGGACATTTAGTTGTAGTAAAAGGTTGTTCCCTTTTAATAATGTAATCAACTACAGAATTTTGTGCACGCATAGGATCATGTGAAAATGTTTGCAAATTGCCAGTTGATGAAGCCCCTAATTGCATTTGACTTCTAATATCAGGTTATTGACTTTGTAAATATTAACATGTCTTTTTAGATGACTAGTACCCTTTGCAGACGCAACACTAAGTAAATGTGCACAATATTTATATTTTGCTTTAAATGTAATTGTACCATCAGGATTATTTATAGATATTTTTTCAAAATGTTCCCAAACAGTACTATTTTTCCCCCTAGATGATAATCCAACTATTGGAAGAGGGATATTAGAAAGAGAATCAATAGATTCATGTTGTGCATTATATGTATCAATATCGATATAAACATTAGGAATATTAGGATTCATAATAATGTAAGTAAAACAATATATAAGAATTAACAATTAATTTAAATAATATGTAAATACAATGAGTAAAAAATAATAATTAATAAATGTGTACAAATAATTAATGAAAAAAAATGAGTAGCTAATAAATTTAATTAAACTAATTAATGTTACCGATTGGCAAATGCGATAGATAAATTAGCTTCTTCTGATAAAAGTTTCTTGTTGCATAATTACAATTGTAACAACGCTGACCTCTGATTGACGTTAATTCGTGGTTAAATAAGCTTAATCAGTAATTAAGAGAAATTCCAAATTAAATTGCATATGTGTGTTGCCTTATTTGTGTTTATATCTGTTTAACGTAGAAATATCTATTTTCGTTTCTATCTAGGTTTACGAATTGAAGGCCTTATCGGCATCCGGTTCAGAAATTGACTTGATATATGTGTCATTTAGAATTTTTAAAATATTGTGGTAGGTTCAATTGAAATTCGATTTAGAATGAATTAAATTAGAATAAAATAATCTCACTTAATTATCTTTGACTCAAACTAATTAAGCTTTGTTAGTTGAGCCTATATAAGACCTCCACACCACCTAGACTCATCTTTCTTCATCATTTTTGAGACGGAAATAAGAGGGAGAAGAAAGGGAGTGAAGAGAAGTTTAAACTCAAGGAAAGGAAGCTAGCATTTGGAAAGAACTTTGGAAATTTGACATCCTAGCTCAAAGAATTAAGCATCTTAGACCTAATTGAACACCTAAGGTAAGAAATCAAACCTTGAGTTTTGTAGTTGAATTGGCTCATACATGAATTCAAGAGAATTGAGCTAAGAGTTGCAAGAATTAAGCTTAAGAAGTGGGCATGAAGATCAATTCCTATATGCATATTCATTTCATTGCATTTGGAGCATGTTTTCTAAGAAATTCTCTCATGCATGTAATAAATTGAGCTTAGTTATAGGAATTCATCATGTTTTACATCCTCTTATCTCATTTGATTATGTTTTGGAAATTTTGAACCCATGTCAATACATGTATGGTGTGTGTACTCATAATTCAAGTTTGAAATTTGAAAGATTCACTTGCTTTTAGGACTTGATTTTGAGTAATGATTCTTACTTCATGATTTTTTGCAAGTTTACAAGAGTTTCCTTAAGTTTTTGGCCCAAGAAACCATAATTTATAGCTTTGGGGTTGAATTTGAAGCTTGGAAGCAATTTTGGAAATTCAAGAATTTTGCTTCCACGCTCAAGCGACAAATCCTGCGCTCGAGCGACCACCTTTATTTTTGAACTTCTGCTCGAGCGACCAAAAGTCCGCTCGGGCTTAAAATGCATGCTCCCAGAAGTTTGCGTGTTTTGCAGACCGCTCGAGCGACAAAAGTTGCGCTTGAGCGAGGGTATGAGTCTCATGTTCGAGTGAGTGCCGAGCGAGCATTGAGCGAAAAAATCAAGCAACTAGCACTTTTGCAAAGTTTATAGACCACTTGAGCGACCACTCGCATTTTGCATATCCGCTCGAGCGAAGAAAGCTATGCTCGAGCGAGACTCCTGTTTTCAGCAATTTTGTTAAGTATTTTCAAGTGCATTTTAGCATCCTCATTGCATACTAAGCATGCCTAGGCCAAGATTGAGACACCATAATGAGGATAAGAAGTAGAAACACACAAAGATAAGAAAGAATTAAGTTAATATTTCTGGGTGTGTAATTCAGTACATGTTCATTCTGTAACTGTATAGGTCACGCGCCACAAGACGCCTGATTTGCCCATTCTATTTGTTTGCCTTGAAGCCATCTGTTAATTGTGAGTAATAACTTTGTAAAGTTATGTTTAATTATAAGTATTTTCTGACTGATATGTTACGATCTGTTTTCTAAAATGTTATTTTATGAATTAAGAATAAATGTCCAATTTTTGAAATGTATTTGTGGCATCCTTAGTTTATGTAGCACTGGCCCGGGGGTAATAATACCGTTGTCAATGTGCACTGTAATAACCCTTATCACTGATTACTGGTTTAACCACTGATTACTACTAAACAGAGACTGGTCATGAGAAGTAATTGAATCGATTGAAATACTGAACTGACTGACTGAAATTTGGAACTGAATTGATTGAGTATATTTGTTTAATCGTATGTCTATCTGTTGACTGTTAAATTATCTGTTCATGTTTTATGTTTGAAATTGCAAATTGAAGGCCTTATCGGCGGTCGAATCTGAAATTGATTAGAATTTATGTGAATTTATGGCATATTTAATTAAAAAGTGACTTCGTATGGTTAAATTAGACTAAATTAAGCTAAATTACATAAGTTGCCCTATTTACAATTTTGCCATAGAAGTGGGCCATTATTTATACATTGTTTGGAGCCTTATCACACCTAGACAAAACATTTTCTTCAGCCATTTCTTGAGTGTATAGCCGAATAGAGAGAGAGAGAGAGAGAGAGAAAGAGAATTAGGAGAGAATTTGGCTTCATTTTGTGTATTGGCTTGAAGAACTTGAAGAATTGAAGTATAGATTGCAAATTGAGCCTCCATACTTGTAATTGAAGACTTAGGTAAGGAATTCAACCTCTTAATTGTGTCTTTAAGTTGGTTCATGCATGATTCATGCCATATTGAAGAGCTAAGTCATGAATTGGTTCTAGCATGTTGAATTATAGCATATATCTTGCATGCATGCCTTCATTCTTGAGTTTTGAGGTGTTTGTTCATGGAATTTCACATGCATGTTCATACTATAGTTCTAGTTCATGAATTCCTCATGTTTTTGAAAGAATTGGCTTATTAGAGCAAGTATTGGAAGTTTTGAATTGGTTTAAACTCATGCATGTCATGTTTGAATTATGTTCATTAAAATGTTGTTTGAAATTGAGTTTAATTGAACTACCCTTGGGCTTTGATTTCCTAAATTGATCTTTGAAACATGTAATATTACGGGTTTTGAAGTGTTTTCCAGAAAATTAGCCCAAGAGGATCGAATTTGAGGCATTTAAACTTGGTTTTGAGCTTGGGGTTCAATTATGGAATTTCCAGAATTTGGACTCACGCTCGAGCAGGGAAAGTGGCGCTCGAGCGTGAAATTCGTGCTCCCAGCACTTTGCATTGTTTTGCAGTCCGCTCGAGCGGAAGAATGGACGCTCGAGCGAGACCTTTTGTTACACGCTCGAGCGGGTGTCGAGCGCCCATCGAGCGTGATTTTCACACATCCAGTACTTTTGCCATGTTTTGCAGTCCGCTCGAGCGTGGGAAGTGACGCTGGAGCGGGAACCTTTATCTGTATATCCGCTCGAGCGGGGAAATCCACGCTCGAGCGGGACCCCTATTTTCTAAAAATTATGAAAATGTTTTCTGAATGCATCTTTGCATCCTCATTTCATCCTAGGCATTCTTAGGCCTAGTTTAAGGCATCTTAATGAGGATATAGATGTATAACCCCATCGAGTCTAAGTAGGGACTAAGTCTTTGATTCCCGAATGTGAACTTAATGTGTGTTCGTTCTGTCACTGTATAGGGTTGGCCTTCGGAGACGCGCTTTAGCTGCTTATAGCCCAAAACTCTATGAGTAACAGTTGTGTAAAGATATGTTCAAATGTGATTGTTTAAACTGTATTGTCTCTGAACTGATACTGTTTACTGATTGAATATTTGTCCTCTATTCTGAATTGTATTATGGCATCCATAGCGACTACTGTTTACTGTTACTGCTAATGTTACAGAGATCTCTGTCAGTTCCTATCTTGGAACTTCTGTTTACTGTTATGATGGCCATCATTGACTATTCGGTCTTTTAAGACCTACTGTTTACTGTACTGCTATGCTAATGGATGTACCACATATGACTGTTATGACTGAATGACTGATATACTGAATCAATTGACTGTTTTCAATACTGAAAGGACATTCATTCTTAACCTCTTTACGCATTATGTTATTCACTGGGCTTTAGCTCACTGTTTATATATATATATATATGTAGGTGTTCAGGCACCAGACCAGAGCTAGGATCGTGGGTTAGACTCCCCTTTTTTGTCAAGCCAACCACTATGCCTCACTGCGAGGTTCCGAGCCTATCAAGCTATGGCTTAAGAGTGTTTTAATTTCCCCCGTCTGTCTCTGTATCTTTTTTGTAATCTGTATAGACTGTTACTGTACTATTTAATAGAGATTAGGTCCCTGTTCCGAATGATTGTAAATGTGGTACATACTGTTTTGCACTGATTGTATATATGTATGAAAATTCTTTTTATATACTGACTGTCACAGCTCATTGGACATTGTTTGTTTACTGTTTTGGCTTCCGCCATGCCCCTGTACTCTGTAATACTGTCTTACTGTTAAGCAGGCCTTCGGTAATCACGGATTACTGGCCGGTTACGGTGCTAAACCCATAAGGGCGGGTTTAGGTCATGACAGAGTGGTATCAGTGCGATACTTAACCATGAGTTATACTGCACACACGTGTCCAAATGAGCTATAGGGTGTTCTAGAAAAGCGATTAGGGCATCACATGAGCATGAAATGTGTGTGTGGACGTGACATGAATATGTGTTAATGTGTTTAAACATATGATTGCTTATGTTTAAATGTTTAAAGTATGCAACTTCCTATGTTTATTATTATTATGTTGCATATAGTGAAATGGATCATGTAAGCACTGTTAATGAAACTAAATCATCCGAAGCCAGAATGGCAAGACTGGAAAGAATTGTTGAACTATTAACTGAAGCCTTAAGGCAATAGCAACAATAGAATCAACAGCCCCCACCTCCTCCTCCGGTACAGCCGGAATCGAATGTTAATGATGGGGATATAATTGCTCTCACCCAGAAGTTTAGCAAAATGAAACCGCCATCCTTTCAGGGAGGCCTTGAACCACTAAAGGCTGAAGCTTGGGTTCTTGAAACAGAGAAATTATTTGAAGTGTTTCCGTGCTCTGAAGCACATAAAGTACTGTTAGCTACCTTCATCTTACAAGAATAAGCTAGAAGGTGGTGGATGCTAGTCTGTGACACTGACACCGTTATGACTTGGGCTCAATTCAAAGGAGCCTTCTTCGAAAAGTATTTCCCTCAGTGTGTTAGGGACAGAAAAATGACTGAATTTGAACAGTTGAGACAAGGCACTATGTCGGTAGCCGAGTATGAAACAAAGTTCACCGAACTTGCTAGTTATGCACCACACATGGTGGACACTGACTACAAGAAGGCCAGAAAGTTTGAAGGCGGCCTTAATGTTGCAATACTGGACAAAATAAATGTTTTAAAATTACCGAACTATGTAAATGTTCTTGACCGAGCAGTGATGGCTGAGTCGAACATCGAGACACTAAAACAAACTAAAACACCAGCGCCTGAATAGCATGGTAAAAGGCAGGGTTTTAAATTCAAGAAAAGAAAAAACAATCCATTGAACAAGAAACAGAATACAAGGTCAACGACTACTTCTAGTCAAGGGAACCGTTCTATACCGCCCTGTTCTGAATGCAGTAAGAATCACAAAGGAGTTTGTTATAAAATCTCTGGTGCTTGTTACTGGTGTGGCAAGGTGGGCCATATGGTCAAAGATTGCCCTTCCACTCCTCAGGGCAATAGTAAAGCTACACCAAGCGTAGCAGCATCAACTGCCCCACGAAAACCCAACCCTAAAGCTACCAGGAAAGAGCCTATGAGGCAGGGCCGAGTGTTCGCCCTAGTACTGGGAGATGTACAAAATACAGAGACCGTTGTGTCAGGTATTCTCTCTATTTGTACTAAAATGCTTATGTACTGATTGATTTGGGGTCTACACATTTATATGTATTGCATGCTTTTTCGCGAAAATTGAATAGACCATTAGAACCCATGAATTATCTGTTAGCTGTATCTTCACCTGTTGGGGGATCTGTAACTTGTGCTTATATATACCCTGCATGTGAAATTATTGTTGGGGATATGCATCTGTATATTGATTTACTGCCTCTGAACATTAATCATTTTGATGAGATATTGGGAATGGACTGGTTAACAAAATATTATGCTACTACAGACTGTGTGACAAAACAAGTTGTTTTCCGTCCACCTGGTTTACCCGAATTTGTGTTTAATGGAAGTGGAGTGGTACCTCTCCCGTATTTGATTTCATCTATGAAAGCTGTTAAATTGATTAGAAAAGGGTGTAAGGGATATCTGTGCTCTGTATTGACTGATGTTAAAACTGATGTGAATAGTATTCCTATAGTCAGAGAATTCCCAGATTTATTTCCAGATGATCTGCCAGGAGATTTGATTGATAGGGAGATTGAGTTCACCGTGGATGTGATTCCAGGTACACAGCCAATATCTAAAGCTCCTTACCGAATGGCTCCGACTGAACTGAAAGAATTGAAAGTGCAACTGCAAGAACTGTTAGATAAAAAGTTTATCAGGCCCAGTACTTCACCATGGGGCGCACCTGTCTTGTTTGTAAAGAAGAAAGACGGCTCACTGAGACTATGTATTGACTACCGTGAACTGAACAAGGTAATTGTGAAAAATAAATATCCATTGCCACGTATTGATGACTTATTTGACCAGTTACAGGGTGCTCAAGTGTTCTCTAAGATTGATCTCAGATCCAGATATCATCAACTGAAAGTTAAACTAGAAGACATTGATAAAACTGCTTTTCGAACGAGGTATGGACACTACGGATTTTTAGTTATGCCTTTCGGAGTTACCAATGAACCTGCTGCATTTATGGACCTCATGAACAGAATCTTTAAACCATTCCTCGATGACTTTATTGTTGTATTCATAGATGACATTATGATTTATTCCAAAAGTAGAGAAGAACATGAACATCATCTGAGACTTGCCCTACAGACCCTAAGAGAACAGAAACTTTGTGCTAAACTATGTAAATGTGAATTTTGGCTTGATCACATTATGTTTTTGGGACATGTTATTAGCAAGGATGGAATTTCAGTTGATCCACAGAAAATTAAAATAGTAGTGAACTGGCCTAGACCAACAAATGTTACAGAAGTCCGAAGCTTTTTGGGATTAGCTGGGTATTACAGAAGATTTGTCAAAGATTTCTCCAAAATTGCCTTACCGTTGACTCAATTGACTCAAAAGGGGATATCATTTGACTGGACTGACCAAAGGGAATCAGCATTCCAAGAGTTAAAAACTCGACTTGTGACTGCACCGGTTTTTACCCTACCCTTAGGTACGGATGGTTTTACCATTTTTAGTGATGCTTCTCATAAGGGTTTGGGGTGTGTTTTAATGGAGAATGGGAGAGTTATTGCCTATGCTTCCCGACAACTGAGACCGCATGAAAAGAAGTACCCGAGCCATGATCTGAAACTTGCTGCAGTAGTATTTGCATTGAAAATCTGGCGTCACTACGTCTATGGGGCGATATGTGAGGTGTATACAGATTACAAGAGTCTGAAGTACTTCTTCACATAGAAAGAACTGAACATGAGACAGCGGAGATGGCTAGAATTGATTAAAGACTATGACCTACAGATTTTGTACCATCCGGGAAAAGCCAACACCATTGCCGATGCACTGAGCCGGAAATCGATTGGAAACTTAGCCTGTTTACTCACCGGACAGAAAGAGTTGCTTTGTGACCTTGAAAAATCTGAAATTGAGATTGTTTTGCAAGAACAAGGTGGAACAATAGCTGCTATTTCTGCTCAACCGGCACTGATTGAAGAGATTAAAGAGAAACAGTAACAGGATGACTTCTTGAAGAAGATCATCGAAGAACGAAAATCTAAACCAAGACTGGGTTTCAAATTTGAAAACAATGTACTGAAATTTCAGGGGAGACTGTGTGTACCGAATGATTTTGAACTGAAAAGACGAGTTCTGCAAGAGGGCCACAATTCAAAATTTTCTATCCATCCGGGGAATACGAAAATGTATCAAGATTTGAAACTGAATTTCGGGTCGCCGGGAATGAAGAAAGAAGTTGCTGATTTTGTATCGAAATGTCTTCATTGCCAACAAGTCAAAGCAGAACATCAACGACCTGCAGGCTTACTGCAACCCTTACCCATATCGGAGTGGAAATGAGAACATATCACTATGGATTTTATCGTTGGATTGCCTCGCTCCAGTAAATGTATGGACTCAATCTGGGTTATTGTTGATAGACTGACTAAATCTGCTCACTTTTTACCTGTCAAAACAATTTATAATGCGGACAAATTGGCTGTCCTCTATATTGATGAAATTGTTAGACTGCATGGAGTGCCTGTGTCCATTGTTTCTGATAGGGACTCGAAGTTTACATCGAGATTTTGGCAAAGCCTCTGACAAAGATTGGTCTATCGAATCGAGACTGAGTAGTGCCTATCATCCTTAGACAGATGGCCAGTCAGAAAGAACCATCCAGACTCTGGAGGATTTACTGAGAATGTGCGTCCTTGATTTTCAAAGAAACTGGAAAAGTCATTTGCCTTTAGCTGAATTCGCCTACAATAATAGTTATCACTCAAGTATTGGTATGGCGCCTTTCGAGGCATTGTATGGCAGAAAATGTAGATCTCCGATTTGCTGGGCAGAAGTTGGAGATGGGCCTATACTTGGGCCCGAGATTGTATATGAAACGACTGAGAAAGTGAAACTGATACAACAGAGACTGAAAACCGCACAAAGCCGACAGAAAAGTTATGCGGATGTTAGAAGACGAGATAGAGAATATGAAGTAGGTGATCACGTGTTTGTGAAAGTGACACCGATGAAAGGCTAGACTCGTTTTGGGGTCAAAGGCAAGTTAGCGCCAAGATATGTCGGACCGTATAAGATTATTGAGAAAATCAATCCGGTGGCATATCAAGTTGTGCTTCCTCCTGAAATGGAGCATATGCATAATGTGTTCCATATCTCTATGTTGAGGGATTACCTCCGGGATCCTTTTCATGTGATTGAGCCGACCTGTGTAGTGCTAAGTGATGACTACACTTATGAAGAATGGCCTATCTAGATTGTGAACAGACAGATCAAGAAGTTGAGAAACAAGGAAATCCCGTTAGTGAAAGTTGACTGGCAAAACCATGGTGGCGTGTATGCCACTTGGGAAAGGGAAGATGACATGGCCAAGAGATATCCTGAATTGTTTCCACTGAATCCTGTTTTCTTCCAGAATGAAGGTAACTCTAGTTTAGAGGACTAAACTCTTTTTAAGGAGGGGAGACTGTAATAACCTTCACTACTGATTACTGGTTTAACCACTGATTACTGCTAAACTGAGACTGGTCATGAGAAGTAATTGAATCGATTGAAATACTGAATTGACTGACTGAAATCTAGAACTGAATTGATTGAGTATATCTGTTTAATCGTATGTCTATCTGTTGACTGTTAAATTATCTGTTCATGTTTTATGTTTGAAATTGCGAATTGAAGGCCTTATCGGCGGCCGAATCTGAAATCGATTAGAATTTATGTGAATTTATGGCATATTTAATTAAAAAGTGACTTGGTATGGTTAAATTAAACTAAATTAAGCTAAATTACATAAGTTGCCCTATTTACAATTTTGCCATAAAAGTGGGCCATTACCTATACATTGTTTGGAGCCTTATCACACCTAGACAAAACATTTTCTTCAGCCATTTCTTGAGTGTATAGCCGAATAGAGAGAGAGAGAGAGAGAGAGAGAGAGAGAGAGAGAATTAGGAGAGAATTTGGCTTTATTTTGTGTATTGGCTTGAAGAACTTGAAGAATTGAAGTATAGATTGCAAATTGAGCCTCCATACTTGTAATTGAAGACTTAGGTAAGGAATTCAACCTCTTAATTGTGTCTTTAAGTTGGTTCATGCATGATTCATGCCATATTGAAGAGCTAAGTCATGAATTGGTTCTAGCATGTTGAATTATAGCATATATCTTGCATGCATGCCTTCATTCTTGAGTTTTGAGGTGTTTGTTCATGGAATTCCACATGCATGTTCATACTATAGTTCTAGTTCATGAATTCCTCATGTTTTTTTGAAAGAATTGGCTCATTAGAGCAAGTATTGGAAGTTTTGAATTGGTTTAAACTCATGCATGTCATGTTTGAATTATGTTCATTAAAATGTTGTTTGAAATTGAGTTTAATTGAACTACCCTTGGGCTTTGATTTCCTAAATTAATCTTTGAAATATGTAATATTACGGGTTTTGAAGTGTTTTCCAAAAAATTAGCCCAAGAGGATTGAATTTGAGGCGTTTAAACTTGGTTTTGAGCTTGGGGATCAATTCTGGAATTTCCAGAATTTGGACTCACGCTCAAGCGGGGAAAGTGGTGCTCGAGCGTGAAATTCGTGCTCCCAGCAGTTTGTATTGTTTTGCAGTCTGCTTGAGCGGGAGAGTGGACGCTCGAGCGAGACCTTGTGTCACACGCTCGAGCGGGTGTCGAGCGCCCATCGAGCGTGATTTTTAGACATCTAGTAATTTTGCCATATTTTGCAGTCCGCTCGAGCATGGGAAGTGACGCTCGAGCGGGAACCTTTATCTGCATATCCGCTCGAGCGGGGAAATCCACGCTTGAGCGGGACCCTTTTTTTCTGAAAATTATGAAAATGTTTTCTGAATGCATCTTTGCATCCTCATTTCATCCTAGGCATTCTTAGGCCTAGTTTAAGGCATCTTAATGAGGATATAGATGTAGAACCCCACCGAGTCTAAGTAGGGACTAAGTCTTTGATTCCCGAATGTGAACTTAGTGTGTGTTCCTTCTTTCACTGTATAGGGTTGGCCTTCGGAGACGTGCTCTAGTTGCTTATAGCCCAGAACTTTGTGAGTAACAATTGTGTAAAGATATGTTCAAATGTGACTGTTTAAACTGTACTGTCTCTGAACTGATACTGTTTATTGATTGAATGTTTGTCCTCTATTCTGAATCAGACAGGCATCCATAGCGACTCATCGCTTATTGTTATCGCTATCACATACAGAGATCTCTGTCTGGCCTTATCTTGGAACTTCACATCGTTATGATGACCATCATTGATGCTCGGTCTTTTAAGACCCATCTTATCTTCGCTATGCTAATGGATGTACCACATATGACTGTTATGACTGAATGACTGATATACTGAATCAATTGACTGTTTTCAATACTGAAAGGACATTTATTCTTAACCTCTTTACGCATTATGTTATTCACTGGGCTTTAGCTCACTGTTTATATATATATATATATGTAGGTGTTCAGGCACCAGACCGGAGCTAGGAGCGTGGGTTAGACTCCCCTTTTTGTCAAGCCAACCACTATGCCTCACTGCGAGGTTCCGAGCCTATCAAGCTATGGCTTAGGGGTGTTTTAATTTCCCCCGTCTGTCTCTGTATCTTTTTTGTAATCTGTATAGACTGTTACTGTACTGTTTAATAGGGATTAGGTCCCTGTTCCGAATGATTGTAAATGTGGTACATACTGTTTTGCACTGATTGTATATATGTATGAAAAGTCTTTTTGCATACAGACTATCACAGCTCATTGGACATTATTTATTTACTATTTTGGCTTTCGCCATGCCGTACTACTGTCTTGTCTTATCATTAGGTGCCTTTGGTAATCACGGATTACTGGCCGGTTACGGTGCTAAACCCATAGGGATGGGTTTGGGTCGTGACATGCACGTGGCCCTCGCTTGGGGGTAACAATACTGTGGTTTATATTCACGTGGCCCTTGCTTGGGGATAACATTACTGAGGCCTATATTCATGTAGCCCTTACCTGGGGCTAATAATACCATGATTACTTGTGTGTAAGATATGAACCCTTATGGTTGTCGGTACCGACTATGCAAAATGTGATATGTCATGATAGCTAAATGGATGTATCACAAATACTTGTTGATTGTTTCTGGAAAGAATGTAAATCTATTTTTGAAAAGGATCCATTTATGATATAAACTCTGATTTCTAACTCTATGATAGACATGATTCATTAAAACCCTTTACCTTGTTATTATTCACTGGGCTTCCGCTAACTATTTATATTATGTATGTAGGTGAGCAGGCACGTGACCAGGCCTAAGTTGCTGCTTGGCAAGTTTTGGAGTCAGCGTGCCTTCTGTGGAGGTTCTCTTTTGAGATTTGACCAAGTTTTGAGTCTTTAGGATTTTTGTACTTTCTAATGTTTATGTTTAAGTGAACATGTTTTGGAAGTTCTATATATGTGGCTTTTATAACGTATGATTAATGCATTTTTGACGTCGCATCTCTATATAAATATAAGTTTGTTTTCAAAAATTTCTGTTCCATGTATGTTTGTACGGCTCTATGGACTATGCATATTTTGTATATTTGCTTCCGAAGCCCTTAATTATATGTTATTTTGTTGAGAGGCCTTTGGTAATCTAAGGATTACTGGTCGGTTACGACGCTAAATCTATAGGGGTGGGTTTGGGTCGTGACAACAATTGTCACTTAGGAATGACACTTCAAAATTTATTGAAAGTTGAGAGAGATTGAGAGTTTAAGAGAGATTGTGAGAGTTTAAGAGAGAGAGAGAGAGAGAGAGAGAGAATTATTTTGAAAAATGAAAGATATTTATAGTAGTTTGAAAGAGTGAAGTAAATTTAATATATATATATATATATATATTACCGTTGTAATAAACAGCAATATGATTGTTTGAATATTTTATTTTATTTTTTCATTCATATTTATTATTGGCAGCCGTACAGGTCTTTTGGCTGGCCGACAGATATATTGGTTGGCTAGATAGGTTTTTGGCTGGACGACTTGCCAGACGTCTAAGAGAACGACCGGCGCTCTAGTTCAGTTCTACCGACTGCAACGGCTAATTTTCAAAGTTTAACTTCGTAACGGCCATATTCTGAATGGGAAGAAAGAATAGGCCATGTCAGACAGAACAAAGCACTGAACTCTACTACACATTTAGAGCAACAGAGCTCTTGCTTGCACTGCCATATTTATCTAATTTTCCTACTGTTCTAATTGATGCATTAGTTTGTAATTTTTATTGGGGATTATTTATTTTAATTTGTAAGAACCTAATTCACCCTCATTTTAGGTTCTTTTTTAGGTAACAAGTTGAAATATATATATATATATATATATTTATTCATTCATTACAAGAAATTGACATTGACTATTGTGTTATTTTCTTTTGTTTTTATTTTTAGCAAGATCAATCTTTTTATTTATTTTATTTTATTTTTTAAATATTTAACCATTGCAAGTTGTTTTTTTTAATTTTTTGAAATTTGACCATTAGGTGGGCTAGGTCGGGCACCGAATTTTTTTGGACCGGACCAAGCTAACGGGTAGGGCCTCAAATGAAGGGCCCAGGCCCAGGCCCAGGCCCAAGGTACTAATTGGGCTGAAATGGGATGGGCCCACCTCGGGTCTTGTGCGGGCTTTAGGCTGCCCATGGGCCTCGGGTCATTTTTATACCCCTAACCACACAAACTCTCACTACACATTAATTTTTTAGGTTTCATTTGATAACTTTCAGTTTTAATCAAAAAGGTAAAAAAATTATTATAAGTTGTATGTCACTCTTTTTATTTTTTTGCATATTTTTTTTGTAAAAAGTTAAAAAATTATTAAAATAGTATATTCTCAAACGAGACCTTTACACCACATATTATTTTAATTATTTAATTTTTTTTTCTTATTTCACTGCATTAGTTTTTGGAAAACCCCAAAATATCTTCATCTTCTCCAACACTCCCATATCCTATCTACTAGCTGCCGCCACCCTTGTCCTAGTTGTCTCGCCGCCTTCCTCTTTATTATACTTATATCATTTTGAATATGGTTATACATTGTGCAAAATATTTTTTAAGGGTAAATTGTACTGGCACCCCTGAGATTTGATTTGATTACATCTTATAGGAATTACATTCTGACCGCTGTGGTTAATAGTCTCATTTCACAAATCCTCTTTACTTATATAAAAGACAACAACTCCTGGTAGAAAAATAGAGAAAATTACATTAGAAAAAAAATAAAAATAAAGCAAAAGAAAGAAAAAAAGAATAGAAGAAGTAAAAAAAAATATTTTTTTGATACCAATGTTAATCCTGTCTAAATAATTATAATGATAGGGGGTCAGTGTAATTTCCCAAACATTAAGGGGTGATATGTATTAAACCCAAACCTTAGGAGTGTAAGTGTAATTTACCATTTTTTTTATTAGCTAAGGTCCCTTGACAAAATTTTTCTGTGATCATACCAGGGAAATTTATCTGGTTTAGTCAAAATTGAAATTTTTCTAAGTTCAAAAAAATTTTGCTATGAAAATTGAAATTTCTCTATGTTGGGACCGAAATTTATCTAAGTCAGGCGAAATTTCTCTGAAATTGAATTTTTTCTGTGAAAATGTTAAGGGATCTTAACTACTATAAAAATATCGTTTGTCATTTATCTTATAAAATCTTAATATCATCGATCTTAATAAAAATTTCCCTTAATCATATGGTTTAATTTATGGTAATTTTATGTTTAATTTAAAATATTTTTAAATAGGAAATTGGGTTAAAATTAAAATAATTTTATGGTAATAAATTTGGTGTTTAGTTTTGTCATGACCCAAATGTGTCTCTAAAAGTTCAGATCATAACCGATAAGTAATCACTTGATTACCTTAGGCCTCAAACAAACATGCAGAATAATTATAATAATAGGGTCATAAGCGGAAACATAACGCAAATGAAGAAGTCCATTGAGCCATGCCAACATGATCAAAATTATAGAGCTTACAACATAACACATTTACATATTTGCATGACCATGCAGAAACTTATGTACCAATAAGAATTCCATACATATGGTTTATATATCCCAAGATCATAAGCAAAATGAACTAAAAGTCATAACAGAATGTGAGTTAAAAACCAAAAGCTTCATCTTGGAGACTCAACCAAACAGGTTGACAAAAATAACTCCTGAGGCAGACTTTAAGGTTGACCTCCATGCTGATCACTTACACACATACAACATAGGGAGTGAGGAACGCTCAATGAATAATAGTAGTAAAGTAAGGAGAATCAAATGAATAATCTTGATTAAAAAAAAAAGCATATTGTGTTAACACAATGCTCTTCCACAATTACATCATTCACAACATTATCCATAATCATACTTACAGAACGGGCTTAGGCCCAACATATTACGGAATAGACTCAGGCTCAACATTTAACAGAACAGCCTCAGGCCCAACATATATCAAAATGGATTAGGCCCAATCATGTATTAAAACGGTATCGTGTCTAATCATATATCAAAACAGCTTTCGGCCGAAGCAAATCATAGCATAAACGGAACGACCTTAGGTCCATATTGCACATGTCATATAACGTTCATAAAACTCGTTTATTTCTGTCAAAGCATAATATCAGAATAAGTCACCGTACCTGGATCAAAATAATCAATTAAGAACATATCTTTACAATACTATTACTCACAGTGTGCTTGGTCTTGTGGCGTTGCCTTCGGCACACGACCTACACAAAACATGTCGCATACACATTCAATAAAAAATTTGTTTCATTTCATACACTTTTCTTTTAATAGTTCACAACTCTTTTTAATGGGTTTCTAACCATCATTTCATCTCCCAAACGGTTTAAATAAGGTCGGGAATGCGTTCAGGAGGCTGGAGAGGTTAACGCGAGAAAGCAGAATTTTTCTCCTTTACTGGCCGCTCGTGCGGTTGGTCCACCCGCTCAAGCGATCAGGTTTTGCTCGTACGGAGGTGGTAGCTGCTCGATCAAGCAGAATGGTTCCCCTTGCTTTGGTCTATGCTTCGCTCGTGCGGAGCTCACAGCTGCATGAGTAGTCTGGGTAGTTCCAGGCAGTTCGACAATGGAGTTTTGAAGCCAAGTTCCCAAACTCAATTTCAAGCCCAAATTCATGCAAAACTCACTCAAAAACTTGTTATACTAACATGATTCAAGTATAATTTCAACTCAAACACATCAATCTTGCTTCAATGTAAAAATCAAAGTCTTATCTTTTTCTATACATATATAAAACCTCATGATCAAGTTCAAAAAATATATATACACATAGATGATCTTTCAACAAATCTTGGTTGTATGAACCATCTAGAGTTTATTTCATGAATTATTTACAAGATTGAGCTCAAGTTACACAAGGTTGAAGAGATTTCTTGATTTTATTTCAAGCCATTACACAATTCAAAACCCTAGTTCAAAATTCCCAATTTCTTCTTGATTTCAAGTAAAAGATGAGATATATACAAAGATTCCAAGTAGATTACCATACCTTAGTTCAAATCTAGGATTTGGCCTTGGAATTTCTTCCAAAATCCTAACTTCTCCTCTTTCCCTCTCTCTAACTCATTCTTTAGCAAGTCTCTTAACAATGAAGAACTCAAAAAATTGATATATATAAATTAGGCTAATTAAACATTACGAATCGTAATTTTACAAAATTTCACCGTAGGCTCTAAAAATCATGCTAAACATAGATATGAAGTTAGTTTTGGCTTCTGGTGCCTTTAAGACTTTTAATTTCAGTTCAAAGTTATAATTACAATAGATATTCCTACATTCGACATATATAATTCCAAAATCACATAGTTCACATACTTAAACTTGCAAATTCATATCAAACACATAATCACAAGCACAATTAAGCATAATAAGGGTTGGGTTATCACAAGTTTACTATGATTTTATTTGTTAAATATATGATTAAGAAAGGAAATTATATATATTAGAGAAGAGAGAATATATCATAGGTGTATTTAACTAATTTTGCCTCGAGTTAGATTTGCACTTTAGTTCAAAATCATAAGGGTTCTTTTCTTGTATTTGAACTATAAAAAGATAAAATATTTCAAAGCAAAATCATAAGGGAGGTAGAATAAATTTTGCCTTTGTAATTATTTTATCTTTGTCTTTTTAAATTTTACTCGAATGCATGATTTAAACACGACTTACATGTTAAATTAAAAAAAAAAAAAGAAGAGAGAAACAAAAAGGAAAAAAAGATACATTTATGTAGAAAGTTTGAAAACAATCACAACCACCGCAACAACAATAATTTTATTATCACAAATTAAAGGGGAAAAAAGTATCATGTTACAAGCAAAACATAACACATAAAAGTCTTTTTAAGGTTGCTTTATTTTCCATATCATGTTTTTAAGTGAGTTTATTAGCAATCTCTAAGAGACAGCAACAGAGTTCTCGAGGCTTTGAAAACATTGCCATATGATCTGCACCCTTGATCTCTTTCACCTCTTTCACTCCTCCGCTGTTTTCAATCATCCACCGTTGGAATTCCTCTGGTATTGTGTAATCTTCGTTGCACACAACAAAAACGCGCGCCACCGATCCGTAACCTTCATTTGAGAAGTTATTTGCATGTGCCAAATCTTCTAAAAATAGTGACCCTGGCCTCACTAACATTGTTGCTAGTGTGAAATCCTAAAAAAATAGCATATTAACTTGTAGTATGTTTAGAAACACAAAAATTAAATATGGATTTGAACATTGAAATCATATGATAATATTTTTTTTCTTATGTTTAATTTTCAGAGAGAGAGAGAGAGAGGGAGAGGGAGAGGGGGGGGGATGGCTTACTTGGATGGGGCATAGTTGGTAGAGTTTGGATGCCAGAAATTTGGGGCCAAAGAGCATTGATGTTAGGGGCATTTCAGGAGTACCATAAGATTCAAACTTTGTGTCCAACCATGATTCTGGGGTTGTCCCCTTAAGGCTCTGTAGCAAGAAGAAAATTAACCAAGAAACAAACAACTCAAAAAGTTTGTGAACTTCAATCTATGAAAGTTTCTTATTCATCCAAAAAAATAAAAAAACACAACTCAAAAAGTTTTCGCTTGAGATGGGTAGTTTTTTGGGAAACTACAGACAATAGTGTGAGATGAAAAAAATTATAAATTAATATAAAAATTATAATATTTATAATATCTTTTATTTGTTTGTAAATAATTTTTCACTGACACATATCAGTGTAATTTCTCCTTTTTTTGGTAAGAGAGAAATATTTGGGTACAAATAAGTGACCACTGACATTACGGATAGACATAAATGGGAGGATTTATTATGTAGTATTTTAGAAAGTTGGTAAAAAGTTAGTTTTTAACTTTTTATCTATTTTAGATCACATCACATCTCATATAATTTATTTATAAAAAAACAAACAATACAAGAAAATGCACTATTGGCGACTAAAAAATCACATTTCGTCGCTGAAAGTATAGCATTTGGTGACTAAAAAAATTTGATAGCCAAAAGTAAAGATTTTTGGCAACTAAAAAATTTTAGTAGCCAAAAGTATAGGTTTTGGCGAGTAAAAATCTGTTTGGTCACCGATATATGGCTTTTAGCGACTAAAAAAATTTTAGTAGCCAAAAGTAAGGCCTTTTGGTGACTAAAAAAAATTTAGTAGCCAAAAGTGAGGCATTCAGCGACTAAAAACATGTTTAGTAGCCGAAAGTGAGGCTTTACCGACTAAAAAATTTTTATTAGCCAAAAGTAAGCCCTTTTGGCGACTAAAAAAAATTAGTAGCCAAAAGTGAAGCATTCAGCGACTAAAAATATGTTTAGTAGCCGAAAGTGAGGTTTTTGGCGACTAAAAAGAAGTTTAGTCGCCAAAAGTGGTAATTTTAGCACTGGAAATTTTTTTTTAACGACTAAAAAATAATTAGTACTCAAAAGTATAGAATTGGCGACTAAAATTATATTTAGTCGCCATAAGTGGTCTCTTTTTTTTTTCCACTAAATAATTTATTTTTAAATAAATTATGTTTATATATATACTTTTATATTAATACGGGTTTATGTACTATATAAATAATATATGTTGTATATATAATCATATGGTGTTATGGAAGTGTAGTTGAAAGAGTGTGTTTTATAAGGTTTATGGTGTGAGAGGTTGATGGTTCGAATCTTCGCAAGAGCAGAGTGGTAATTTTTTTTTTTTTCAGAAATAAGCTTTTGGCGACTAAAATGTTTAGTCGCCAAAAGCTTGAGTATTGGCGACTAAAAAAATAGTAGGTGAATGTATTATTTAAAAAAATATAATTGGCTATTGGCGACTAAAACGTTAGTTGGTAAATGTATAATTTAAAAAATATAATTGACTATTGGCGACCAAAGTTTTGGTCGCTAAAGACTTGCTTTTTGGCGACAAAAAGTTTTTTAGTCGCCAATACCTTCCCCGACCGTTTTCTGGCGACCAAACCGGCGACTAAAAAATTTAGTCGGAGAAACAAAAAAAAACCGACTTTTGACGATTAAAAATTGACTTTTGGTGACTAAAAATTTAGTCACCAAATGTGTTTTTTCTTGTAGTGAAAATAAGCTTAAAAAGTCAAAAAATTAACTTTTTTTTTTCACTCACTTTACCCACATCCGACTTAGGACGATCCCAACGGATTAAGGGGATTTTGGGATTAGTTGGATCAAATCAATCCCTCAAAATTGGCGGGAAAAGAATCGAAATCCTTCCCACCACAAAGTCAGCAGCCCATCCACCCACCCCAACCACCAAAAAAAAAAAAAAAAAAAAAAAAAATTAACTTTTTACCAACTCTTCGAAACACCCCAATATTAATAATGTGCTGATACAAAACATGATATATTAAATGTTGTACAGAAATATTTTAAGTATAACATTATTCTTCTGAATGTGTCCTGACTCAGATCTTATACAAAATTAGATTAAAAAAATCTACGATAAATGTAGTTAATACATGACACAAGATTTTCTATCTAGATTTCGTTTCAAGATTTTGTATCTTAAAATTTTCAAATTATTGTGATTGTTTTGGGACAAAGTATTTTTTAACATGAACTATCTTAATTTTGAGTAATGCTATGTTTTAAGAAAAAATATCATGAAAAGTTTTATAAAGATTCTTTATCCTTAAATTAGTTTGTGGTTTGTGCTGTTCTGTTATGCAATCACATACATTAAGTTACAATCTATCAATCATACTATAAGACAAAACTAATAAGTCTATAATATTTACAAACTAAAATTTCAAAATTAAAACACATCTATATATATATATATATATATAAGGAAAATGAACTTTTTAGTGAGAAGCCTTCTAGGAGCTCCAAACCCTCATTCTAATTTTCTTGATTTTTTTAATTTTTAATAATTACTTTTATTTGATAATCCCACATTAGGGAAAAAAAAAAAGAAAAAAAAGAGTTATTTTACTCGTATAAGGAAAATCTTATACTCCCATCTCATTTAGTGAGGAGCTTTGTGAGAGTTTCAATATCTCATATTAATTTTCTTAATTTTTTTAATTTAAAACAATTACGAAAATCTTCATTAGCTAACTTTTATTTGAAAATCCCATATCGAAAAAAGAAAGAAAAAGCGAATTATTTAGGTTAGAATAGAGTGAATTGTTTAGGTTGAAAGCTTATATCATAGTTTAGGTTGATGGTTTACCAAACTGTACGTTGAAAATATGTCTCTCTAATAGGAGGCCAACTTATATAATTTAAAGGTTTTTTTTTAATAATTAATGTTATTATTATAATAAAAGGGTTTCAAAATTTGAAGACCGTCACCCATCTCCACCAATTGGATCCAATTAATTATATTTTTAAGACAATATTTTGCTCCAAATGTAATGATACAAGTTAATTTCATGATTATTGCCACATGGATGACAATGTAACAAAGCACACATGTCGAAAAGGAGAAGATGTCAGTTGATTGGCTTTGATTTATTTTCAGTTTTTATTAACAACATTCTAAACAAATTATTACTATGATCAATTAATAATATGAACTTATCATTATTTCAATTTAAAAAAAAAAAATTATTACTCACTAATGTGAATTTTTCTCAATCTAAAAACAACTTATTATTAGAAAACATGAGAACAAGAAATTTTAATTTTTACATTTTGATTATTAATTATTATTAACTTAGAAAAAAATTGTACCAAATAAATAAGCCAATAAATGAAGTGGGAAGTAGAAAACAAAAGACCACAAATAGGCGTATGGTGTATGAGTGATTTAGGCGTTTCTAGCATTAGTGGCTGGGCCTTGTAATTGTATGACTATTTTTATATCTGATTCTGCAATCAATTTCTATATAATCTATACCTGTTCGATAACAAACGAGGGTTTGTGCACAGTATCGGGCATGAAAGCAGTGAGGAAGACAGCAGTGGAGATTTTCTGGGGGAACTTGTCCATGGCAAGAGCCAAGTTCAAGCCACCAAGACTGTGCCCAACGAGAACCACCTTTTCACCCGGAGGAAGCGATTCCATGACCTCCATCAACGGCACCGTATAGTCATAAAAAGTGCGAATCTCTTCTATCTTCTTCATGTTGATACCGGATGCCGAGAGGTCGAGGGCAGTGACCTTGTGGCCATGAGACTCCAACAGTGGTTTGAGTTTGTACCAACACCAAGCTCCATGGCAAAGACCGTGTACCAGGATGAAATGGGTGTGTGTTTGTTGTTTGGCTGCTTCCATCTTTTTGTTTGTTGGTGATGGAGGGCCTCCGATGTGGATGGATGTTCCCTATCCTCTCTATATATAGGCAAGGAGCAGTGCAACATAGTGACGCAAGCATTTATATTTATAAATTCATTCACACAATAATGTGTTATAGAAATTGGCATCTATTATCATTAAATGAATAATAAATTAAAACTAACACATATTTTATCATATTATTATGGATAGAATTGTAAAAACATTTCGCAAATATTTTTCTTATTGCGGGATAAGGGGATAATGGGAAATTATTAATCCATTGCTTGCTTTATATGGTACTAAAATTTTAAATAATATTAATAATAATATAAAAAGATTACAAAAATAAGATGATTTGATTTCAAAATATATATATATATATTCCATTGTCAAAAATAATTATATTTAATTATTTCTTCATCTATTATCCCATGATATTCTTCCCATCTAATTTTATAATATAATTTATTTTTCACAATCCTATCAATAATCTAATCATATCCAATCTTATAAATATATATATATATATATATATATGGGGATTGGTTTATTTCTCTCTCATTATGAAAATTGTATAGGATTAGTAGTGGTTGTTGGGCTTGACTTGATAAATTTGTTGATTTTTTTAACTATTGTGAATTAGTAATTTGTTTAATGATGTAACTATTTCTTAAAATGTAATTATTCTTATATCTATTGAAAAAAAGAAAAAAGAAAAAAGAAAAAAGCAAACTAGGCCTGTAATTCATGCTTGGCCATCACTAGTTCCACTTAGATGAGCCATTTGGTTTATTTTTAATTTTGTCGAGTAGATTATTTATAAATAAAAAAAATTAGTAGTATTTTTATAAAAATAGTTATAAATTTATTGAAAAGTTTAAGATTTTAATTATTAATTTTAATAGAGTTTATTATTAATTTAAAGTTAATTTTAAAAACTTACACTTGATTGTATTTTTTTGAAAATATCACATTGATCTAATCATTTATGATAATATAATTTTATTGTTTTCATATTCATAAAAATGGATTAGTTCGATTGTAATAATAATGCGAATTTCTTAAGATAAAAAATGAAAAAAATTATAATTATAATTATTAATTTAATTTAATTTTTATTCAATAAATAATTCATGCATAAATCTAATAAATCTTTAAAATAGGTAATAATGGCCCACAGAACAGGAGAAGGTCCAATCCACTTTCGAAACTTAGCTTGGTTAGGCGATGAATTGAGAAAAACACTCATTTCGACTTTTAAAAGGGTAATTCTAAATCCACACAAGACAAACTCTTTACTCCACAAGGTCTCGTTTGACCATTTTTATTTTAAGTTAAAAAGTTAAAATATTATTATAAATTATTATATTATTATTTTTTTATTTTTTGTATATTTTTTTTTTGTAAAAAATTAAAAATTATTAAAATAATTTATTTCCAAATAAGACCTTTACACCACATATTATTTTAATTATTTAATTTTTTTTTTCTTATTTCACACCATCAATTTTTTGAAAAACCGTAACATATCTTCTTCATCTTTTTCAACACTCTCATATCCTATCTACTACTGGTCGCCACCCCTGTCCCAATCGCCTCGCCGCCTTCCCTTTTATTATACTTATATCATGGTAAGTATAGTTATACACTTTACAAATCACAGACAGAATATATCCATACTATATTTAACACCCTTCAACTTCCCACTTTTCCCGTCGCCATCGTCATCCTCATCCTCAGCTCGTTTATCAATCCTGTTAATCATGTGCTTTAATTTTGATGATATCTAAAATATTTAGGGATAAATTGTGATTTTTCAATACACATATTTTACATTATTTGATACAAAATATTTACTGTGCATGTTTGGAATTCGTGAAAATTACTATGCATAAAATCTATTTAACACTTCACTTTTTGACAAATTTGATATATCCACATAGGGTGGTGGGTTATTTTTATGTATCTAAAATCTTTGTAGGATATATATTTTTACATCTAATATAAATATTATTTAAAGAGATTTTACTATTCATTTAAATATTTTAATAAAAAAATTACTGTATATTCAAATATTTTATTAAAAAAGTCACTGTACACCATTTGATTTTACGGCATTCAAATATTTTATTAGAAAAGTCACCGTACACCATTTGATTTTACGGCAGACATTTTGAAAATATTGAAATTACTATTCATTGAAAGCGATGTTTGACTCTTAATTCAAATCCTCAGCCTACAAATTTTGAAATGAGAAATTGGTCCGGTGCTTTGCGTGTCAAAGGGGTCGAACTTAGCATGAGGAGCGTCTCTTCTCCAACGGATATAATTTTGGATATATATGAAAGTGTTTCGTTTAAAGAAAAATCAAGATGTCAGGAAGAGAAAAATCTATTATATTGAAATATTCTCAAATACTGTATTATGCTTCATTAAGTTATATATTTTCTGTGAGAAAATTTGTTGAGAGTTTGAGCGAAATTGTAAAAGAATTTTCTATCCCTTATTCATATTATTCTTGTAAAAAGATAGAGTTTTGTGAGTGATTTTTTTGAGATAAAATCACTTGGGTTAGGTGTGATTAGGCACCAGATTCAATACTAGTTGAGATATTTTTGTGAGTGATTTTTGAGATAAAACTACTTGGTTAGATGTGACTAAATACCAGATTCTAAATTAGTCGGAGTGATCGGGATTGTGACTAAACACCACAACTCCCACGTACATGTAGGGGTCAAAGATAGGAGGACAAAAATAAAAAAAAAAAAAAATTGTGGATCAATCAATATTCACTGGGATGGTAAGAGTCACCTCCACTGGGGTTTCCCTCATTTAAAAAAAAATTATCACATAAAAATAAGATGGACCCACACATATGAAACTAACTAGGGACGAAAAAATTATTGATTGGCTTGACGGCATCACGTGACTATTCTCATAACCAATAAAAAATCTCCATGCATATTCATATTTTTCAAACATTTAATACAAAATTATAAATTCTATCCCTTTTTATTCACCCAAAAAAATTCTATCCCTTTCAAATACACCTAGGACACCGCATGGTACGACTCAGGACCAACAATTAACATCTCCATGGGGCCATTCTCAGAGGACTTCCTACACGTTGCGAGATGTCAATGATTTGAATTTTTCTACACACGTGTGTGGTTTTGGTTCTTTTTGTATTTTTTTGATATTTGTATTAGTTTTGATTATGAATGTCAATGATTTGAATTTTTCTACATACGTGTGTGGCTTTGGTTCCTTTGTATATTTTTGATATATATATATATATTTTTTTTTATTTTGAGAATTTATTTGATTAATTTTGATTATGAATGTTCCTGTTGATTGTGGCATGATATATAGTTGAAAAAAAGACCAATGTTAATTTCTTAATCTCCAAATTTACTATTGAGGTGACATTATTCATATCATGTTTGGTGTCAATTTTTTTTTTTAAAACTTGTAAATCAATATAGTTAAAGAGCAAAATAATATATATATATATATATATTTGCTTTTAGATATTTTTTAAAAATATATTTAAGTTGATTTTGCTTTTGTTGGCTACATATTTTATATAAGCCAATTACAATTCGACGCGTGGCAGAATAAGGGTAATACAGGAAGACTATTCAAGTCTTCGATCATAATCGTACACGTGGCGGTTAGTATTGGTTATTACGAGATCTGAGTAGCATTGGATCAACAAAGAGATGCAAAGTGATATGGCTTCAACGGTTACTCACATTCAAATTCAAAATTAGGAGGGAAGTCTAACTGCAAGTGATGGCATAGTGGAGCTAATTATAAGGCAACATGATCAGCGATCATGGAGGAGCAGTTCAACGGTTGGAAATGCAGTTCGATAGTCATTACTGAGAAGTATAAATAGCAGAGAAGGCCCCAGAAAAAAGCCCCAGACTCAGATCCAAAAAACCAGTCTTATTTTACTTTATTTCCTTTCCAGTTTTACATTTCTTGTTCTTTACATTTCTGTACTTTAAAATTCCTGCACTGCACTTCGTTCATAGGAATAGTTTCAAGTAGATTGTTACTGTAAACCTCTACGAGGCTGAGTTTGGATCATTGAAAGTTTTTCATTTTAATGAAATGCTTCAATTGTTCTTCGTTTAATTGTTATTTGCTTAATTCTCCTAAATCAAGCCACCAGTAAAAGGCCTCTTCATTGAGGCTAAAAGAACTAAAACACAATCGTCTGATAATTGGTTGGCAATTAATTTTCTGTAAGGACTGATTGATCCTTGCTGGCACGCTCATAATTACAAAAGTAACCTTCGAAAGCCAAAAAGCCAACATATATTTTTAGCACGCCCAGTGGGACTAATTGAAATGGCTAGATGTAAGAGACAAGGAGAAAATGAACGCTTGGAAGAAGGCGTGGAAGGAGAGGTAGAAATACCTAATCCAGAGGATAATGTGACAACATATCCTGTGGAGACACCTATTTTATCAGAACCTATGGTCGAACAGACCAGCAATTCGGAACAAGTACCATATGTTCAGAATATTGGACGAGGCTAAGGAATTGGACCATCCACTGTTCCATCTACTCAGCTAATGAATCCATAGGGTGGCCTAGTAGATGCCATGGGACAACAGTTAATGAATACAATGGAAAGGTGGGCAACATCCTTTTTGAATCGAATGAATACCCACCAACCAACAAACACAAGACACATGGAAGATATTCCAAATGTCCCTCAGCAAAGATTGGCTAGAGATAAACAGCCTATGCAAATCAATGGACATTCTAATGGTCAAACTAGCAATCAAAACTATGAAAGACCATCACCTCAGTCTTGGTATGAACCTATTTCGAGGCCTATGGCAGGTCAAAATGCATCAGTACTTAACAGTGAAGCCATGCAAGTTGGCGGATCTGGCCCAGTACAAGAAAATGGCATAAAAATGGTCCCAAATCCCATGTTCGAAGCCATATCTGGCACGAGGGGGTTCACTAATCCCTTGTTCGATGTTATACTCGGGGGGTTGAAAGGTTTTCCTACAAATGGAAGAAACACAACACCAGTTTCAGCACCTTTCGTAGGTCCTTTCGCAGGACAGGCTCAAAGGGGTTACCCACACCTCCAACAGCAACTGGCACCACAGGGACAACCAGTCCCAAATATACCACCTTATGGACTAAGAGGACCCCAGGCACAAGGTTGTCCACCAAACCCTGTGTTTGTCCCTCCAGTAGTGGTTCAACAAGCACAAAATATGGTCCCTAGAGACCAAATTGCTGATTTTGTTAGAGAGATGTGTGGACCGATGGCTCGGGGGGTCCAGACTCCTGCGTACAGGAAACCGTACCCAGAATGGGTAGATAGGGTACATGAATACCCAAGAGGTTTCAGGGTACCAGATTTTACCCTTTTTTATGGAAATGGAAACCAGTCAACAGTGGAGTATATTGCTAGGTTTGCTGCTCAATACGGTGAATTTACTAATAATGACTATATGAAATTAAGATTATTCCCAAATTCTCTAACTGGGGAAACATTTGTATGGTATATTAACCTTACACCTGGCTCTATCCAAACTTGGCAACAAATGGAAGAGGCATTTCATACCCAATTCTTCCAATCGGAGCCAGAGGTTTCTATGGCAGACTTGGTAAGATTGAGTCAAAGGCCTGATGAAAAGGCTACTCAGTTTATTGCCAGATTTAAAAGAGCACGAAACAAATATAGGGTCATCCAACCAGAGCCAGAATTCGTAAGATTAGCTCAAAATGGCTTAGAGTTTAGGCTTCGAAAGAAGTTTGACTCAACTGAGTTCAGAGACTTGGGGGAACTAACTTATAAGGTGTCTAGGTATGAAGCATTACTAGAGGAGGAACAAGATCGAAATAATGCATCATACAAGACATATTATAGAGATCCTAATTATGAGATTGATGCAGCAGAGATTGTGGGGAAAGAACCTGTGATCTGTGAGGCATTAATTCATAAGAACACAACAATTGACCAGCAGTTTAAAAAGAAAGACCTTCATAGGAAATACTCTTTTGATTTAACAAAGGCAGATGACATTTTTGATCATTTGCTTGCGGCCAACTTCCTTAAGTTACCAAAAGGAGTCAAAATTCTATCTCCAGATGAACTTAAAGAAAAAGTGTATTGTAAATGGCATAATTCTTGGTCTCACTCGACTAAAAACTGTATTATTTTTCGAGACAAGATCCAAGAACAAATTCGGAAAGGAAGTTTAAAATTCCCAGCTAAAGCAGATAAAGCCATGGGGATCGACAGTAATCCATTTCCAGAAATTGGAGAGGTGGCAGCCAATGTCATTATGCCAGACTTCCAAAACTTGTCCTTGAAAGAATTAGAAGAAGTCAATGTGCAGATGCATGTTGCCAACCAGACAACTATCAAGAAAGACACTGGAAATCTATCAGCTATTGGACAAGGTTTCTCATACCAGAAGAAAGACTCTGATGAAGAAGCACCGGATGACGATTCTTTACAGGCAGCTGTAATGCAAAGGATGTGTCCCAGGTGCAGACTGAGCTACAAGTGGTTGAAAAGGCTTCCAATTGATGGGAAGCAGTATTATAAGGATGTGCAGAGGCGTCCTAAACCAACCAATGCTTATAACAAAAGGCCATACCCAACTAGTGTTAGGCAGCAGCTATTAATGGTTGAGCCAACAGCTGATAGAATGCATTCTAAAGGCAAGAGGCCTTTATATGAGTCCAGGCCACCTAATTATTACAGAATTAAGAGCAGTCATTCTGAAAGGAGACTGGAGAAGGGTTCAGTTTATGGGATCAAAGTCAGAGATTGGCCCCCCTAGACCAGCCTCACGCAGGACAGAAAGTGGCTACCTTCATCAAAGGCCTGAGTTAGGCTCAAAACATGAAGTCGAGAAAGCGAGCTTTTCTGACCCGACCAAGATGGCTTCGAAAGAAGAAAGAAACAGTTCAACAGCTGAGTCAGTAAGTTCGTGGGTACCTAGAGTTCCAGATTGGTTTGTGATGCAGAACAAACCTAGAGAAGTGTCTACCCAAAGAGATGTTGGAAACCAAGGTAGGATGGTCAAACCTCCTTTAGTGGCTCCGAACAATTGGGTATTGCTTAAACATCCCAAAACAAAAGGAACCAGATATGGTCCCCGTAATTTCTAGATCACAAAGGAGGAAGATTCAACATAGGTACACTCAATACCAAAAAGACCTGAAAGAAAGTGGAGAAAGCTCTTTATTGGTCCAAACAGAAGGAAAGAAGAATCCAAAGTCAGACCATACTCCAAAACCAACTCTACAAAACAAAATGGGTTGTAGCAGAGAACAACTGGCCAAAGTTCACTCTGAACTAAAAGCCAGAGAAAAGTCCAGTATAGCAGGATTGGAGAAGGCTTTGATGGAGAGTGATAGCGAGATAGAAGAAGAAATTGGCCTAGGCCAAAAGAAAGAAATGGTTGAGGAAGAAATGTTCGAAGCTTTCATGGCTGAACAGACGTTTTTGGTTGAAAAACCAATAAAAAAAGACCATTCGAAGGAGTTTGTTAGTAATGAAGTGCCAGAATGCAGCATGGAAGATACTTTTGAAGTAACTGAACAAAGTGGCCAAGAGGAGAAACAGGTACAGCTAGCCATCCAATTTGGCTCGTTTCCTCCAGTATCAATGAATATGGTACACATACTTCCGCATGAATTCCAAGCTGGAGATGAGAACCAAGAGGGTCAAGAAATTGACCCAATTCCAGTCTCTAATGAAGACTCACAAGTGAGTATGGTGCAAGATGAATCTGGAATGGCTACCCCAATAGAAACTGAATACAAGAGTAAAGAAGAGGTGAGTATTAACCTCTCATATCCTTTTGAGTATCCCTCGAACTCTATGACATAGCATGTCAAGCCTTTGTATATCAAGGCCTTCTTCGATGGGATATAATTGAACCGAGTCTTGGTGGATAATGGGGCAACAGTGAACTTACTATTGAAATCTTCCTTGAAGAAACTAGAGAAAAGGAACCCCAGATTAATCCCATCCAGCACAACGATTGCTAGCTTCGCTGGAGACAAACAGATGGCTCACGGAATTCTGTCCATCAACCTGAGTGTGGGGACCAGGGACTGCATGACGGCGTTCTTCGTTTTCGACAGCAATGCTAAGTACAATGCTTTACTTGGTAGATATTGGATTCACACTAACAAGTGTGTGCCTTCCTCTTTGCATCAGAAAATTATGATGGCCTTGGGCAATGGAGAGACAGAGAAAATTGATGCAGATCCTCAACCCTTCATAGCCTATGCAGACTTCGTAGAGGCCAAATTGTATATTGAGGGAGTGACACCACTCAGTATACTGAGAAAACCTGATGGCTCAGCCGAAATGACGGCTGATGAGGAAGTGACACACCTAAAGCACTTAGTCCAGAAGAGTGCTGATGAAGAGGTTGTCGTTAAGGATGACAATGATACCTGGTTGTAGGCAAAGAAATGAAGCCCAAGAAGCCAAGTCTTTGGCTCTAATTAAGTTCTCAATATTGGATGTAAAATCAATAGTCCAGAAAGTGCAAAAGTAAGAGAAAGAAGCCATGATAATTGGCTGTAAGCAGAAGCAGCAACAAGCCAGAGTTTTGGCCCTTGATAAATACTGTGTATTGGACATTGAAAAGTCCAGGAGATACAGGAAGAACAAGCCTTATGGATAGACTTTGTCTATGAGGAGGAGGGTAAAGATGTTGAATCAAAGAACCTGGGAGCAGAACAAAGCAAGGAGATTGCTTCGAAGGGAGAAGGAATCAAAGAAGGAGCTTCAGTAAGTTCTCAGATACAAGACCCCTTAGAAGAAGTAAATTTAGGAGAAGGTTCTACACAACAGCCCATCTATATAAGTGTTTGGTTGAATGCTCTTGACAGGAACCAGTTGTTGGTTGTTCTGAAGAAATATAAAGATTGTTTTGCATGGTCTTATAATGAACTACCACGATTGGATAGGTTATTAGTAAAACATAGGCTCCCTATGAGGCCTAATTTCAAGCCATACAAGCAAAAACCAAGAAGAATGAGTCCAGAAGTGATTCAGAAAGTTAAAGAGGAAATTCTTAGACTACTTAAGGCAGGTTGTGATATCCCTGTTCCGTAATATACTAATTGGTCCTTAATTTGAGTATGATTATGTGTTTAGCATGATTTTATGTGCCATTATGTGAATATATGTGATTTTGAAATGCTATCTGTTCACCGTAGGAATATCTGTTTGAATAATCTGCTTTGGAAATTAAATCGAGGGCCTTATTGGCCACAGAACCCAAAATTGATTACGGCATTGTGATTGGCATAATTTTTAGAGCCTACGGTGAAATTTAATTAGAAATTGATTCTGGTCAGATTAAACTGATTAAATTGATGATTTGAGTGCCCAACTATTTTATGTTAAAATAGTATATTAGTGGGGCTTGTTGTATGTTAGCACTCACTCTCTTTTAACTCTATTGAGCTCAAAATCTGAGATATACCATTGAGAGAGAGGGAGATCCGGCCTTAGTGAGAGAAAGAGAGAGAAGTTGTGCAAATTTTAGCTAAAGCTTGGGAACCTTGAAGATTATTCAAGATTTGATCATAGATTGTGAGAATCAAGCTCCTAGGTGAGTAATTCTTGGATTATAATTGGCAATTTTGTGTGTATCCAAGCTAATTAGGTGACCAAGAGTAAAATTGAATGAAATTGGGTTGGCCTTGTTGAATTAAAGCTTGATATATGCATGCATGTGAGAGATTGTTTTGAAATAGCATGTATAAGCTTGAAATACATGGTTTAAGTAGAGTTTTGGGTTGAAACCCATGTTTTGATCACCATTTGTGTTGTCTAAGTTGAGAATGTGGCTAGTTCATCACATGCATGTACAATTCATGAAGATATGAGCTTGAATGTTTGAATTTGAGCATGTTGGTGATGAGTTGTGATATTTTGGGACATGCATGCAAATAAATTATGAAATTGAGCTTCAATATGTTATAATTTATGCTTGCACCATGTTAGTACATGTCTATGAGTAATATGAGCCATAATATGCATGAATTGTTGGCTGGAAGTCGAAATGAAGCTCAAGAACACAATTATGGGTTTTCCAGAATTTTGAGGTCCGCTCGAGCGGGGAACATGACGCTCGAGTGGGAAAATCGTGTTCCCAGCACTTTTTGCAGAGTTGGACCTTCGCTCGAGCGGGATGTTTCACACTCGAGCGGAGAGCTTTTGTAGACAAGCCTTCCGCTCGAGCGCTCTATTCCACGCTCGAGTGTATTTTTCATGCAACCAGTACTTTTGCAGGCCTTAAGGGTCCGCTCGAGCGGGAACCCTGTTTTCTGAAATTTTGTATGCACGTTCTGTATTTCGTTTTCCGTTCTCTTTCACTTGTAAGCACTCTTAGGCATGTATTAAGCATTATAAATGAGTTAATGAGGTAAGATTGAAACCTAAAGAGGAATATGTGAATTAAAGAACGGATTGAACTGTTAGTGACCCTTTTTGTGTTCATGAAATGTGTAGGGTCAAGCTCTAGGGCAAATCCACAAGCCGATCACTGTGAGTAATATCGATATTTGATTGCTTGTAAATGTCCAATTGTTTATTCCCTTATAAGCTTTATAAGTTGCTAATTGGGATTGTGGACAGAAGTCTGACATGAATAAGTGAATGGATCGAAGGTCGATTTAATAAACACAAATAGACCGAAGGTCATTTTGATAAATACAAATGGACCAAAGGTCGTTTTGATAAACACAAATGGACCAAAGGTTGTTTTGACAGAACTGAATGGACCGAAGGTTGTTTCGATAGAAATGAGTAGGCCGAAGGCCGTTTTGACATGAATGAGTGGGCCGAAGGCCGTTTTGACATGAATAAGTGGGCCGAAGGCTGTTTTGATATAAATGAATGGGCCGAAGGCCATTTTGACAGAAATGATCGGGCCGGAGGCCATTTTGACATAAATGAGTGGGCCGAAGGCCGTTTTGACATGAATGGAAACCTGAATGGGCTAAAGGCTAGAATATTGACACTACAAGTCACTTGATTTGAAATTTGTATAGTTATATATCCGTTAAATAGAAATATGAATTGGGCCCAAGGCTGTTTGGAACCTGTTGTTCTACATTGTTATGTAACTTTTGTATTTGATATTATTCACTGGGCTATCGCTCACGCTCATTCGTGTATTTGTAGGTGAGCCAAGAGAAGTCCAAACCCAGCCCCAGTGAAGTCTGCCATGAACAACACGAATTTTGGAGAGTCAGCCTTGTGTCTCGCGCACGAGACCCATCCTTGCCATTTTGTTATGCATTTACGTTTTGTCTTGTCGACGAGGACTTTGTGTATATTTGTATATAGTCTGTTATGGGTTGGCTCAGTTTAGATGATCTTGTCTGTAAAGAAATTTATGCTTCTGTACTTTTGATGTGGGTTATTGACGTATATGAGTATGGTTTGTTTGATGTGCATATAAGCACGGCTCTATGGACAAAATTTTAAATTTTTGCTTCCGTTTGGCCCCTTTACTCTGTTGAGTTATGTCTATTTTGGTTTGAGGCCGTAGGTAATCCTAGGATTACTGGCCGGTTACGTCCTTAACCCATAGGAGCGGGTTCGGGTCGTGACACAGGTTTTATTAGGACAGCCAGGTATGTTGAATGGCTATCCAATATTGTGCATGTAGTTAAGAAGAATGGTAAAATGAGGGTATGCATTGATTTCAGAAACGTAAATCTAGCAACTTCAAAAGATGAATATCCAGTGCCTATAGTAGATTTGTTGGTAGACAATTCAGCAGGGCATCAAATTTTATCAATGATGGATGGGCACTCTGTTTATAACCAAATCTGCATTGCAGAGGAGGATGTTCACAAGACAGCATTCAGATGTCTTGGGAATATTGGCACCTTCGAATGGGTTAAAATGTCATTTGGCCTGAAGAATGTTGGGGCTACATATCAGAGGGCTATGAACACTATCTTTCATGACCTCATTGGAGGGTATTTAGAGTGTTATATTGATGACATTGTAGTGAAATCCCAATCCATAGAGGAGCATCTGTTTCACTTAGAAGCAGCTTTTGAAAGAATGAGAAAGTTCAAGTTGAAACTCAATCCTCTTAAGTGTGCTTTTGGCGTATCATTTGGAAACTTCTTGGGCTATGTAGTACAGAAGAAAGGAATACAGATTGACCAGAATAAAGCCAAAGCTATCATTGAAGCCAGACCTCCATCAAGTAAGAAAGAATTACAAAAGTTCCTTGGACAGGTTAATTTTCTTCGAAGATTCATTTATAATACTGCAGGGACAACTAAATTATTTGCTTCCTTGTTAAGGCTAAAAGATGAAGAGGAAATTGTGTGGACAGCAGAGCATCAAATTACTTTTGAAGGAATCAAAGCTTACTTGGCTAACCCTCTAGTGCTAATGCCACCAAAGGGTGATAAGCCCTTGAAGTTGTACATAGCTGCAGTAAAAGATTAATTGGGAGCTTTCTTAGCCCAAGACAATGAAGAAGGCAAGGAGCAAGCTGTTTATTACCTTAGTAGGTTTCTAAATTCTTGTGAATGTAAATACTCAGCTGTTGAAAAGCTGTGCCTTGCATTGTATTTTGCTGCAATGAAATTAAGATACTATTTTTTGCCTACAACTGTCTTGGTAATTGCAACCACAGATTTGGTTAAGTATATGTGATCTAGACCTATGTTGAGGGAAAGAATTGGCAAATGGATACTAGCCTTATCAGAATTTCATTTAGAATATGTTCCCCCAAAGGCAGTAAAAGGATAAGTTTTAGCTAATTTTTTGGCAGACCATCCATCTCAAACAAAAAGCCAAAAGATAATGGAACTTGGTATGGCTAGTGTTGAACCATGGCAGATATGGTTCGATGGATCAAAAGCTAGTGGTCTAATTGGAATTGGTGTGGTAATTAAGTCACCACAAGGAATAGAAACCACAAATGATTTCAGGGTGGATGAAATTACTCGCTCCAATAATCAAGCTGAATATGAAGCCTTAATAATGGGACTGGAAATTCTTATTGAATTACAAGTTCATGCAATTGACATATTTGGAGATTCTCAATTGGTGGTTAACCAAGTGAAAGGGATTTTCAAATATCAAAGTATAAGCATGTTGTCATACTATATTGTTTCATTACATCTGCTTTCTCAATTTCAAATAGCAAATATAATTCATGTCCCAAGATTCCTGAATAATAGAGCTAATGATGTGGCTTAGAAAGCTTCGAATTTCAAGAGAAGGGATAATGCTTAAAGGGACATAAGCCAAACAACATATCAGAAATTAATACCACCTTTAAATAAAAGGAATGTAGTCTTGGAAGTCAATCATAATGACTTACAAGAACAAGATTGGAGGCATCTAATAATGTAGTATCTGGTTGGCCCATGTTCAAAGGCCAGTAGAAAAATTAAATTACAATCTATGCAATACATGATGTATGGTAATGCTCTCTACAAAAGAGGGGGAGATGGTTTATTGTTGGAATGTTTAGGCCCAAAAGAAGCATTGACAGCTATGGCTGAGGTTCATGAAGGCATCTGTGGTGCTCATCAGTCTGGTGTGAAGATGAGATGGTTGCTTCGAAGGCATTCCTATTATTGGCCAATTATCCTTAAAGACTGCATAGAATATGCAAGAGGTTGCCAGGCATGTCAAAAGCATGGCACAATAAGGCATGTGCCTATAACTGACTTGCATGGAATAGTGAAGCCTTGGCCATTTAGAGGATGGGCCATGGATATGATGGAAAAAATACACCCACCCTCTTCGAAGCATCATTGTTTCATTTTAGTGGCCACTGATTACTTCACTAAGTGAGTCGAAGTCAAGCCATACAAGGCTGTAGACCAGACTGCGGTCATTGGATTCATTAAGGATTTGATCCATAGATTTGGTATCCCGCAGACTATAACTGTTGATAATGGGACTGTATTTGATGGGAAAATGGTAAAGTCTTTTGTAGCAGAGTTTGGAATTAGCCTTGTTAATTCCACCCCCTATTATGCACAAGCCAATGTTCAAGCTGAATCATCCAATAAGTCCTTGAAAAAAAGAATACAAAAGGTTGTGGAAGACAATCCTAGGGATTGACATAACTTATTGCTAGATGTATTGTGAGCTTATAGAACTTCCCTAAGGTCAAGCACATGAGTCACTCCTTATGCCTTAGTATATGGACATGATGTAGTGTTACCTGTGAAAATTAATGTTAAGTCCTTGAGGGTAAGATGCCAAGACCAGTTGATCTTGAGGAATACCATCAGAGTATGTGCTTGGAGTTAGGAAGCATAGATGAAGCTAGAATTCTGGCATTAAATAGCATTCTTTTCCAAAAGAAAAAAGTAGCCAAGAACTATAATAAAAAAAGTCAAACACATTGGCTTTAATGAAGGTGATTTGGTATGGAAGACAATACACCCAATAGAGATTAAAAGCCATAAGTTTGGCAAATGGTCACCTAACTGGGAAGGACCATATCAAGTTCATAGAGTCCTGCCTTTTGGAGCATACCATTTGAGAAATTTGAATGGATATGAACATTCCAAAAAGATTAATGGTAGATATTTAAAGCCTTATTTTCCAACTATATGGGAAACACAAGGAATATAATAAATGTTGAGTAAAAGAACATGAAAATATTCAAATGATAAATAAGAATTTGCTTTTTATAAAGAGTTGAATACATTCTGCCATAAATTGGCCCAAAAGTCATTACAATGTCTCAGTTGTTCTTTTACAATAGATGTTCTATTCTTAAATGATGAGAACAACTAGATAGCTGTGGTCATTTCCTGCTTTCGGTCAGCCAGTCCTTGATTGGTAATCTAAAACTTGGTGTCAGTTTGGATTAAGGCCTGGTTAACTGCAGAGAGCTCCTCTTCAAGTTGAGCTTTCTTCTCCAGTAGTTGAGTTCGAAAATGGGAGACAGAGGAATGTTGTTCTTTTAGCTCTGATAGTTCAGTATGTACTATGGAAACAAATCTCTGGTCTCTAATCAATTTCTCCTCTACAGCCTTGGCAGCATGGCAAATGTTGATGTAAAAGTCAATAGTGGCTGCTGCCTGAGATAAATGACTTGAGACATTCATGCTGGATTGCACAACGATTTTGCAGCATTGGAGGAAGCCATTTCTTATTATAGGCCTCTGTAAGGCCTCAAAAGGGATCCTCGAAAAGGATGTCAATAGCTCCAGGCAGCTGTCCAAGTCTATCAGAGGCGAAGGAGTCTTACTACTGGTGGAAGAGCTCTCAAAAATTTCTAGCAAGGAATCAGCTGGAACTAATGGCTCAGTCTCATCATTAGCCATTGGTGAGGTGGAAGGTATGTCGAAGAGACTAGCTAGTCTTGCTTCGAAGATGTCTACCTCATCCATGGAAATGAAAGGCGCAGAAAGAGCTTTAGTGGAAGGCACAAAGGATTGCATAGGGATAGGAGAAATGGGTGGAGCATCTTCATCAGTTTCTATGGTTCTAGCCACCAATAGATCGAGGGAAGAGGGGCTGGAACTAGGTAGAGGTGATAAACCATGAGTTGGAGAGCTACTAGTACCCTCTGTAGAAGAATCAGCTACCATCAAAGAGGAAGTAGTAGCTGGAGTTTCCTTAGGAGGGGAAAGAAAAGTAAGGCTCGAAAGAGAACTAAATTGAGAAAAATCAAAAGACAAATAAGGGAGATATGGGGTTAAGCCAGAAGGAAAAGGAGAAAGAATACTTGGCCTTAGGAAGGGTATAGAAAATATAGAGCCTGGAAGTGGCAGAATTATTTGAATGGTCTCCACATCTTGAGTTTGTTCCACTTCAACTGAAACTGAGGGGGTCTTTATTGGAAGAATAGGTTCAGTAGTTGTTGCTGCAAAAGAAGAAATACAAAGTAATGTCAAGTCTCAATACCAAGAAATTGACAAGGAAAAAGAATACAAACATGAAAGAAGTTACTTGTCTCAAAAGTGGTAGCAACAATGGGAGGGCTGCGAAGAGAATAGTGCTCAGTAATATGCTGCCTCCTTGCAGTTTCTCTTTGGATTGCAGCAGCAGTAGAAGCTTCATCTCTTAACAGTTGTTGCTGCCGCATTTTTTCAGCTCTCTGAAAAATAATTATGGCCTTAGAATATTCCTGCTCTACTGCCTTGGCAGCTGCCTCTTGAATAGGGTCTTCGACCAAATCAGAAGGGGAGACAGTCATCTTCCTTTTCTTTTTTCTCTGTATTGGTATTGCTTGCTCCTTCTCAATTTCTCTCTCTTCAATCTAGGATTCAGATTCCTCAAAAGTGAGTTCCTCTTCTATTACTCTGGCAGTTGTCTCATGAGTGGGATCTTGAACCAAATCAGAAGAAGAGACAGTCACTCTCTTTCTTGTTTCTAAGGGTGTCTTTTGCTCTTGCTCTGCTTCTTCTTCTTCTGCTGCCTGAACTTCAGGTGCTTTCTTTTCAGGATCGAGCAAAAGTTTCATTTTCTTCTTTTGTTGTTTGCTCCTGAGAAGATTTAAAGCTTGGGTCTTCTGAGGAGAGTCTCCCTGTGAAGCACCCGCACGACCTTCACAAAAGAAGAACTAAAGATAAGGCTAAAATGCATTATAAAAAAAGGCAAAAGGAGAAGAAACAAGGATATATACCTTTCTTCGAGGCAGCCCGAGTAACTTTAGGAGGAGTGGAGGCAACAGGAGTAGACTGTGTGGTGGCAGGCACAGGAACTGAAGTGGTAAGAACAGTGGAAGAAGTGATAACTCAAGCTCCTTTGGGCTTGGATTGGGGCATATCCAGCACCATTAATAAGTCTTAAGGAGCAATGGCCAAGTATACTTCCATATTGGTCACCCACCAGTTTTGGTACCTCTTCAATAGGTTACCTTAAGGAATGAAAGGGATATATTCAAAATCGATCAAGTCCTGTATAAATTTAGAAGTTGCCTCTTTTAGTTTGGACCTTTGAACCTTTAAATCCCAACTGGTAAGACTTAGATTGGTGTTACTGCAGAGAGCTATTGGGACCCCTTGTGAGAAGCCAAATTGTCTAGCAAATTGAGCAGGACAATATGGCTCAGCAATGCATTTGTAGGTTCTGGGGTTCATAGTCCCAATGAATAATTCTTTGGGGATCAGAATAGAAGCCCATATATCCTTGTGAGGAGGTGAAGTACAGAACCTATCACTTAGAAAATTCTTCAACCAAGATGGGCCAATAGTAATGAGTTTGAAATGACGAAAGCTGTAAGAAGGAAGGGAAGCTGGAAGTTGGTGGAAGAAAGAGAAGTAAAAAGCAAAGGTAGAAGGATAAAGTAAAGCATTGGCTAGCCTCATGCCATGAGTATGAGGGTTTGGCTCAAAAAATTTAAGGCACTTAGATTGTAGCTCAGCAAAATAAGCAAAATGCCAAAGCTGAAGTATCCAAAATAGACCCCCTTGATTGGCATCCAAGGGTTTCTCACAAAAAAGAGAACAAGCTCTATATACATGACCTAGAACGTATGGAGCTAAGGCCACCTTTTTTTGTAGGACAAGGGCTTTGGCAAAAGGGGCAAATTTAGGCATGATTCTTTGAGAAGAAGTGCATAAAAGGAATTTGCAAAGCCAATATAGTATGAAAGAAAAGAATTCCCTATCAGTTACAGGGCCCTTTCTTCTATTCTCAGCCTTGACAAAGTCACTGTAGGATGAGTTAAGAGAGGGGAGGGAAAAGGGGATTGGTAGGTCAGCATAATCTGGTCCAATGGGGGTACCAGTGGGGGACAATCCTAATAGATGGCAAATATCAAGAACAGTAGGGGCCATCATCCCACATCTGAATTGGAAGAAATTAAAGGCAGAATTCCAGAAGCAAAGGGCAGCAGGTATTAAGAAAAGGTCCTCTGAGATAGTAAACCTGGATAATTGGAGGGCATCGAGAAGGAAGAGCTCTTGAAGGTCCAAAGTCCTATCAGGGACAACCCGATCATACCATTCTTGCCACTCTAGTCTCACCGTGGGCCAGCATCGGTGGGGGCGATTCATCCTCCAGGTTCCCCAGTCAAGACCACCTTCGTAAAGGAGACAATGGTCTTCTAAACGTGGATATAACGCTGGAAGCTCAGTAAGAATCTCCTTGAAGATGGGCCCAAGCACATAGTCCTGTTGCTCATGATGTCGAGGGATGAAGATGCGTCCGTCGATGGCGCTTTTCTCACCGGCCTTGTACTTTTCACATTCTGCCTCAATAATCCTTTTCAGAGTTATAGACGAGCTTGCACGCTCTATGACTGGTACTTTTAATGAAGAAGAAGCCATTGATAGAAACTTTTCTCAGAGGACGAAGTTGGGAAAGGGAGTAGATAGAAGTGGAAGGTCGGTAGAGATAAAGGGTTTCTGCAATAGGGAAACAAGTGATTTCAGAACACGAAATAAAAGGGTTTTAAAGACCGTTGTGTCTGGAAAATATATCGTGTAATTCGTAAAGTACTAAAAATACAGATACGAAGAGTTTCCTTCAATATTGACGCTTTTGGAGGGAGAAACACATCCCAGATGTTGATGCCAGCTTCGAAATAAAATATTTAGCTTCGAAATCAGATTTTGGCGCCAAAAGTCAAATAACAATGGCTTCGAAACTGAGAAGCCGGCTTCGAAGCACATTCCATACCTAAGGATGTATGAATTCACAAGTATTTGTTTACTTCGAAGGAATTAAAGACCTGTTTTAAGTTTCTTAATGAGAGTAATGTCCTTCGAAGCAAAACTTGATACCCCTTAAAGATGGCAATTGGTGTTTGAAACATCAAAACCAATAGTTGGTTTATATATACAAAAGAGATTGTCTTTTCGGACTAAAACAGTGCAGCCCTCAAAAGGGGTTTTCATATTTTTGAAAGTATGGACTGTTGTTCGAAGCAAAAATGGTCAATTTAAAACTGATTGATCATACTAACCATGACCATATGTTAGTTATGATTAAAACAAGCTTTAAGGGGTAAGATTGTTAAATTCGAAGCACTGATTCTAAATGAAAATCAGCAAAAGCTGTCAACTTTATTTCATAAATTGGAAAAGTTCATGTTGGTTTTTTTAGTGTTTCATTTAAAATGATTGAGTCTAGATTCGAAGGACAAGATTGTTCAGTTCGAAACCCTAAATTTGCTTTTAAAGACAAACGGGGACAAGATCAAACGATGCCAAACAAAGAGAAAAGTCTTAGTTGTATTAAATCAAAAGCAATTACATCGAATGGCCCTCTTTGGGTACAAATTCAAGTTCATAAAAGTAAGAAATAAAATAAATAACAAGATCATGAAATTTGGTCTAACTATGATCAATGAATTTATGTTCTTTCTTTATTCTATCATCTATTTCTTCTAGGATTGGTTGCTGAAGTTGATGTGTTCTCACTTCATAAAAGAGCTCTTCAGCCTTTATTTCGAACGCTATTTCTCTCAACCCTTGTTCCAACTCGTCCATATCCAAGTCATCCTAGTACGCAGAGTCTTTATTCTTGAAGTTATCGAATTCTTCAATGAGGTTCTCTGCTTCGTACTGGGCATGAACTCAAAGGGATGAGAGTTGGTCCAAAGATTGAGTGGTGGCCATAGAAGTCCGATGCCAGTAAAGAAGCAATTGGAGTTGGTCCAAAAACATGTGAAGCTTTGCTTGGGCGAGGGGGTTGAGGACGTGACCCCGAGTCAAAATGTCACAAGCCCATCGAAGGTTCTTGAGAGGAATATCGTCCTCAAGAACATTGAAAGGCAAGTAAGAGAAAGGCTGCAAGCAGAAGTTGGGCTTGCTTCTGCTCAATTAGAGTAGGAAAAGGTGAAGGCTTGTAAGGAGGAAAGACTTTATCCGCAGAAAGGGCAAGCCTCAGTCTCTCTGTCCAGCAAGGATTTGGCGGAGTAGGAGGTATGGAAGCTTCCATTTCGGGAGAAGGAGCAAGGGCAGAAGGAAGAAGGGCATTAATATAATTGAGCCAGCCAGAAGAGCAAAGCTTCGCCTTCTGGGCTAAGAACGATGGGTTGTACCTTTGTGCCTCTTCTGGGCGTCAGGTAGCATGCACTATCTTTGTAGGCATGGAGGATGTGTACCATGCTACAAGTAGATTGTCCTCAAAATTGCGTCGGCGGTCGATGGGTACATAAGGATAGACCACCGAGCTTCGCGCATAGGAAGGAAACTCTAAAGGGTCAGTGAACTTGACAAAGTGATGGTTAATTCGCTCCCTTAAATCATAGGTCTCAGGTTCCGACCAGGTTGCCCAGTTAGAAGCCCCAAAGGAAGAAGAAGCCACAGCCTTATCCCCTACAGAGGGTTGTGAAGAAGAACTTCCCATGTCCATATTTGCAACTTTCTAAATCAAATGATTGAGGGCAGTTTGTTCGTAGTCCAAGGGTGAATCAAAAGAAGAACTTCCCATGTCTAGATTTGACACTTTTTGAATCAAACGATTAAGGGCAATGTGTTCGTAGTCCAATGGTTGATAATTTGTAAAGGCTTCCATGACTTGAATATAGAAAGGTGGGTAAAGGTGACTAATTAATACATGGAGGTTCTTTTGAGGAGGAACAACATCATCAGATGACTCTTCATGTGCTCGATCAATAGAAGAGAAAATTGATTTAGCCATAAAAATGTATCAGTCTGTTCGAATACTAAGGTGGTAGGGGTATTCAAAAGATTGAAAAAGAATTTAATGCAAATGACGAATGACGGTTGCATTTCTAGAAGAATGCAAAGCCCATGCACGTTCTAAGATGTGGATAAAAGACCTTGATCCACTAATATCACCAAGTATTGGGTATATTAGTGCGGGGGGTAATATTGGCTACATATTTTGTATAAGCCAATTACAATTCGACGTGTGGCAGAATAAGGGTAATACAGGAAGACTATTCAAGTCTTCGATCATGATCGTACACGCGGTGGTTAGTATTGGTTATTACGAGATCTGAGTAGCATTGGATCAGCAAAGAGATGCAAAGTGATGTGGCTTCAACGGTTACTCACATTCAAATTCAAAATTAGGAGGGAAGCCTAATTGCAAGTGATGGCATAGTGGAGCTAATTATAAGGCAACATGATCAGCGATCATGGAGGAGCAGCTCGATGGTTGGAAATGCAGTTTGATGGTCATCCTTGAGAAGTATAAATAGCAGAGAAGGCCCTAGAAAAAATTCCCAAACTCAGATCCAAAAAACCAGTCTTATTCTACTTTATTTCCTTTCCAGTTTTACATTTCTTGTTCTTTACATTTCTGTACTTTAAAATTCCTGCACTGCACTTCGTTCATAGGAGTAGTTTCAAGTAGATTGTTGCTGTAAATCTCTACGAGACTGAGTTTGGATCATTGTAAGTTTTTCATTTTAATGAAATACTTCAATTGTTCTTCATTTAATTGTTATTTGCTTAATTCTCCTAAATCAAGCCACCAGTAAAAGGCCTTTTCATTGAGGCTGAAAGAACTAAAACACAATCGTCTGATAATTGGTTGGCAATTAATTTTTTGTAAAGACTGATTGATCCTTACTGGCACACTCATAATTACAAAAGTAACCTTCGAAAGCCAAAAAGCCAATAGCTTCATAAATAAACAAAAGTTATAACTTATATACAACACTTTGACACAAATTTCAAAAAAAACAAAATTATAAGTAGTTTAATAAGTTATACCTTATTAAGACAATATAAAAAAGAGTAATGTTAGGATATCAAATGTTTTATCAAAATTTTTATAAAATACTTAGGGTGTATTTGTTTGAACGGACTAAATAAGGGGGGAATGTAATTCATCGGACTATTAGTCTCGGGATACATTGTCCCTGGACTATTTGGTTGGACTGGATTTGTGTCCTATGTTTATTTAGTCATGGGATTATATGTCTGGATTGGACTATTTTTAGTGAATCCAATGTTTGGTTAGACGGACTGGATAAGGATAAATGTTCAAAAAATTATTTTACCCTTCGAATTTATAATTTTTATTTAATATATAATTTTAAATTTGTAATCTATAATTTATAATTTAACAACCCTAAAAAAATTTAATTTATAAGGCCATAATTTTTAATTTATTATTTTCAATTAAATTAAATTTATAATTTATAATTTATATTTTTTATTTAATATATAATTTTAAATTAACGACAATAATTTATAATTTTATTTAATATATAAATTAAATTTTCAACAACACTAAAAAAATTTAATTTATAAGGCCATAATTTATAATTTATTATTTTTAAATAAATTTAATTTATAATTTATATTTTTTATTTAATATATAATTTTAAATTAACAACACTAAAAAAATAATTTTATTATATGTAAATTTAATTTTTTAACAACACTAAAAAAATTTAATTTATAAGGTCATAATTTTTAATTTATTATTTTTAATTAAATTAAATTTATAATTTATAATTTAAATTTTTTATTTAATATATAATTTTAAATTAACAACACTAAAAAAATAATTTATAAATGTTCAAAAGACTATTTTACCATTTTCTAATTGTTTATTAAGTAATAACATGGCGGGTAAAATGGACATTTTACAAAATAATCCCATGGGATACCAATCCCATGGTTTTCATCCCACCCCCCCAATGGGATAGGATAGTCTCATATTTGTGGGACTAATAGTCCGGGGGGACTATTAATCCGGAGCAAAATTTTTCAGACAAACAATGGACTATTAGTCCGGTGGGACTAATAGTCCAATCCCACCCTCTAATCCTTCAAAACAAACACACCCTTATATGAGTGTAGGGTTCACTTGGGTGTGGGATCATGTGAGTAATTTGATAAAATTTTTGATAAAATATTTGAACCCTTAACATTTCAACAATGCTAGAGATACTATAATTTTTTATCAAAAAGTTTATCAAATCACTTATATGAGTGTGGGGTCTATATGTGTGATTGAGAGACGCCACGCAAGACGCAAGAATGCCAGTTCAATGGTGACGTATGGAATGCCGAGGCATTGATTGAGAATGTCTTATATCTATGTGAGTGATTTTATAAATTTCTTAGTAATTTTGTTGAAAAGTGAAATTATTCCACTAATTTAAATTTTAGTTAAATATAGCTAACAAATTATAAAATTATTGCTTAATCAGCTTTAACAAGTTATTTCTAAACTAGCTTTTGATTAATTTTGCTACAGTACATCGTTGCATGTACCCTGTTAATAGGTTATACAATATTTTATCATTTATTTTTAAAAGTAACCTGACATCTTGTTGGATAACCAGCTGCTGCTGCATATATATATATATATATATATTTTTAAAGGAATATGAAACTACATAGATATATCCTATACACTTTGCATGTCCAGCTGGACAACTGCTACTGGGCACAATTTTTTTATTTTTTATTTTTAATATGAAATTGCATATATATAACAACACAAAATTAACTTCTCCTACACTATTTAGGCTGTTTTTTAAAAATACAAAATGAATATTTTATAAAATTTAATTTTAGAATATAGCTAAAATAGAAAAGTAATTATTTAGTTATAATTTAGTTCAAAATTTGTTTTGGCTAATGTCAATGCTTTTAGGACCTCAATTGCTTTATCAATTTTTTTACAAAAAATTCACATGAGTGTGAGGCGCACTTGGGTGTGGGACTAATACCCATGCAAATGATTTGATAAAATTTTGATAAAATATTTGTGACCTTTAACATTTCAACAATATTAGAGATATTAAATTTTTTATCAAGAAATTTATTAAATCACTCATATGAGTGTGACCCACATATGATATTGGGAACGCAAGGTGCAAGAATGTCAGTTTGATGGTGATGTATGGAATGCTCGGAAGGGTCACACCTATGCGAGTGATTTGCTAAATTTTATTAATATTCTCAACATTTTTCTTAACATTTTTTTTATATATAAAAAGTTAAATTATTCCACTAATGCAATTATGACCTACCATTTAACAAGTAAATTTAATATAAAATTTAATTATCATAATATTACTGGTCAAATAACTCAGCCAGTTTGTCATCCAAACATAACCCTGACTGTTTATTTATTTATTTTTTGTTAAAGTTAGTTTTTAAAATGTTATTATTATTATTATTACAAGTCCTAATTTCTTTTAAATGAATCAAAATTTTAGAAAGCCCACTAAAATCAAAATCCAATTTTATTTTAAAAATCAGAAATTTGGGACTTTTATTTTTAATAAAAAAAATTATTCAATTAATTTTACTTTCACTTTAATGTCTGGAGACACTTGTTATTCAAGAGCAAAGCCATATGCTAAGCATGAGTTGTCAAAACCTAATTGATATATGTTCACTCCTAATTTTTTAAAGGGTAAATTACACTTTGCCCCTCCAAAGTTTCACCTATTTCTCATTTTGGTCCTTTAAGTTTAATTTTTTTCACTTTGGCCCTTCTTGTTTACAATCCTTCTCAATTTGATCATTCATATTTGCAATCTTTTCCATTTTGACTCTTTAAGTTTCATTTTTCTCACTTCGGCTCTTCATGTTTATAATCCTTCCGACTTTAGCCCTTTATGTTTGCAATCATTCTCACTTTACTCTTAAACTAACTTCCATCCAAAAAAGTAACAAAATTTGTCACATCACTAACATATCAGCTTCATATGTGATGCAAAAAATTCACTAAAAATGCAAAAAAATAAAAAATAAAAAACAAAAAAATTGAAATTTTTTTTTTTTTAGCCTTTAGTAAACTTTTTTTTTTTCAAATTTATTCATAAACATTATTATATTATAGATGCATCTAGATTAGATACAACTAAAAAAATAAAAAACAAATTTAACTATAAAAAGAAAAAAAAAGTTTTCTAAAGACAAAAAAAAAACGATAGTAAATTTTTCATTTCAGAATTGACAATATAAGTGTTTGAGTTTATTTTTTTTGTCTTTAGTAAATTTTTTTCTTTATTTTAGTTAAAATTGTTTTTATTTTTTTAGTTGCATGTAATCTAGATGCATCTATAATGTAATAATATTTATGAATAAATTTGAAAAAAAAAAGTTCACTAAAAACAAAAAAAAATTCCAATTTTTTTGTTTTCTATTTTTTATTTTTTGCATCTTTAGTGAATTTTTTATATCACATATGGAGTTGATATTTTAATGAAGTGGCAGATTCTGTTAGTATTTTGGATGGAAATTAGTCTATAAATAAAGTGGGAAGGACTACAAATGTGAAGGGCTGTGATGGATTGCAAACATGAAGGACTAAAGTGGGAAAAATTAAGCTTAAAGAGGTAAAGTGAGAAGGATTGCAAACATGAAGGGTCAAAGTAAGAACAATTAAATTTATAGGGCCAAAGTGAGAAATAGATAAAACTTTAAGGGAGCAATATGTGATTTACCCATTCTTAAAAGGGTCAACAAGACATCAAATTTTCAAGAATTGTCAAGGAAACGATGCAGGAAATATTTTTTCCTGTAATCCTATTTCTTGCCCAGTATGATTAAATCCTATGAGCATTTGAAAGGGAATAAAAATGAGAGACTTAATTAAAATAAAATATTGATTAAAATATATTAAATAAGATTTACCTAAGGGGATTGGCTTCTTTCGGTGTTGGGCCCATAGGACTCACTATGAGTCTTGTTTCGATAATCCAAACCATTTAATATGTAAAATTTATCGAGTACTATATGCCTGTACAAAATCACATTGATCGGATATCGATAATTATTTTATCGGTTCAGATTTCTGTCAATCTTTTATTTTTTCACTGTCCATTTTTTTTTTATATACAAAACTGATTTGATCACGTAATTATCGATATCCGATCATCATAATTTTTTTACAGGCATATAGTACTCGAAGAGTTCTACACATTGAAGGATTCAGATTATCGAAATAGGACCCGTGGTGAGTCCTTACTGATCTAACATAATCTTCCAATCCGATCACAAATTGGAGAGAATCCAAATCCTATCCTAAGATACTTTGTCTCCCACTAGTCAAATTATTAAATTTGCAATGATTCAATAAATTAACCATCTAAATATAATTTCAGGTAATACTATACCACCCATCTTTTATGATTATTGTGTCATCCACTTATCAATGATATATATATATATATATATATTTGTTAATTATTTTATTACACAAGTAAAAATTTAAAGATGAATAAAAAGTATTGAGTTACCACTGGGGTGGTGGCTAGTGGAGAAAGTATCTTTCTCCATAGGCGTGACTCAGGTTCGACTTCTGGAAGGAGCGAAATGCTGGTCCTTTCAGTGGCTCACTTTGGTGACCTCGCTCTGTACTCCGATCGAAATTTAAGCTCGTCTATGACGTATGGTTGAGCTCCGCTAGTGCTTTGGTGGTGGGTCCCTTTCTATGGGTTGAATTAAATCAGGTTGGCAACCGGCTACTCCGAGGTTTGGGCTCACAGATGTCATGATGACACTTCAGGTCATCATTTTTTTTGGTCCAAAAAATAATATATATGTTACCCAAAAGACAACCTAAGAGGGAGGGTGAATTATGTTTTTACAATTAAAAATTAATGATACCCTAATAAAAATTATGACTAGTACAATAGATAAATATAGTTAATGAAATAAAAATAATAATTAAAACAAGTGTTCTAACAACTATGTCAGTTAATGATTTTAGCATAGTGAAAATGTGAAATATAGCTACAGCAATTTAAATAAAATAAAGAGATAATGGAGAAAGAGATAAACAAATTTATAGTGGTTCGGTTTCAACTTGGCCTACGTCCACTCCTCAAGCTTCACTTGAGATTTTCCACTATGCTCTAGCTTCACGGGGGTGCTAGCAACATCTTTACAAATGGAGCAATCCTCCACGGATTTTACACAGACTTTCTAAGTCAAGAGCACTGAGTGTACTACACTCTTACAAGATTGAAAAGAAGGTATTTTTGCTTTCACAGAAAGGTACAAGAATTATCTCTCAAAGATAGATATATAAAATGAAACTTTGATTTTTCTGTAAATCTTACACAGAAAAGATGAGCTTAATGCTATAAGGCTCAGTGTATAATTTCTGAGAGAGGATGTAAACAAAAATTGAAGAACACTTCTCAGAGAATTTTTCAGAGAATAGATGTGAGTGATTATAGACTAAAGAATATTTTCTGGTTTTTTTTTGTCACTTGTTTACATTAGAGGCTTTGGTATATATAATGAAACTTATAGCCGTTTATAACTGTTGCATTCCATCATTACTAATTTGAATATCTTCCTCTTCATCATTACTAATTTGAATATCTTCTACTTGAACGTTTTGGCATGCTGCTGTGCTGAGCTGTTTGAATTTTTTGGCCTACTGTTGTGGTGGGCTGTTTGAACCTTTTGTTTTGGGCTATTTGAACTCCTGATTTAATCAAATATTAAATACATTTTAACAATATTTAGGATAAAGGTTTAGGTGAGAAATAATGGGACAAAATAAATTTTGATTCTATTTTTCTCTTTCAAATAAATTAAAACATAATTAAATAAAGCATCAAAATAAATTTTGGATTTAAAACATAATTAAATAAATCATCAAAATAAATTTTGGATTCTATTTTTCTCTTTCAAATAAATTAAAACATAATTAAATAAATCATCAAAATAAATAAGTCTAACAATCTCTCCTTTTTTGATGATGGCACACAATGATATTTTGATTTGATTTTGGAGTAAGAAAAACTCCCCCTCAAGTCATGCTCCCTGAATTCATTTCTAAATATATAAGTTAGCACATGTGTAATAAATAAGCTTTAATTAGAGATATGATATGAGACTAATATATCAAACTATAAATACATAACATCAGATTAGTTTGAAAATAATACCATAATTTGAACATAATACCATAATACATAGCATCATAACATCGTAAGTTTTCTCCCCCTGTGACATTATCAAAAGAAAATCATGGGCCAGAATTTGGAGGAGGGGGAGGAAAATGATAGGGATAAATGGCAGATATGCATACACATACAACTCTTATGCGTCTCTGTTTTTTTTTTGCTAAACGTGATTGCCACGCGACCTGGCTTTTGTTTCATTGACCGACAAAAGCAACTCTCCTCGATTGCCACTCGCCTCAACTATCTCTCCCTCATTGTTTTCTTCTCTTCAGCCTTCTTCTTAATTACACTCGTCTACTTCTTCTTCTTCACCTCACTCTCTTCTATCTCTTCTTTATCATTCTCTTTGATTTTCTTCTTCCTCGAGAGACAGAACAGAGAAACTGAGCAGAGCAGAAAGGCTGCCAAAAATGACCCTCTTGTCGATTACATCTCTCTCTGCTACTTCATGGCTTCGTTCCGTCCCCTTACTCTCTTTCCGGACCAAAATGATCTTGTAAGCGCTGCTGGGCCGAGTGCCCTGGCTCCTACTCTTCCCAACCTTCCTATGATGTCGATTGAGCAAATAATGGCAGCTCAATCAGACATTGAAGCTAATCATTTCACACTGACGTCTTGTATGGAGACAGTGACTGTAGTCACAAAATTGGCTTACTGATTGCAGAACAGGACGAGTGAGCTCTATCAGGTCAATGTCCAACTCTCTATGCTCCAGTGCATGTACAAGGATGCGCGAGCAGAAATAGGCGCACTGAAGGCCAAAAATAAAGAGCTTAAACGGAAGACCACCTCCATGGCCCGATTTGGAGCAACGTCGTTCTTGGCCTTTGATAGTCAGCGGGGAGTCGTCACTCTCGACGAAAACACGGGGGCAGGGACGTCAAGGGTTGCCCAAGGTGATAAAAAGAAGAAGAAAACGATGGAAGAGGCGAGTAAGCAAGATCGGCGTATGGCCGTAAAAAAAAATGAAGGGTTTTTATTTTTATTTTTATTTTTTTATGTAAATATGTTTATTTTGATTGGCGGATGGCCGTAAAAAAAAATAAAGGGTGTTTTCATTTTTTTTATGTAAATATTTGTATTTTGATTTTTTTTGATTTTTATGTTTAAGTATTGAAAAATGAAATTAAAAAGCAGAAAAAATAAGAAAATTAAGCCCAAATAAAAAATAATAATGAGAAAAAAATAAAAATAAAAGAATAAAAAAAAATCAATGTATGCATAATTAATTTTACCTCAAGATGCAGAACTTAAAGAAAAATTACACAGTTGAGAATATGAAACTGTTAAGGAGAATAAATGTATGAAGGACTTGAAAGTATGCAACTGATATAAATGTTTCCATATCAATGTAGCAATACACATATATGATTTTAACAAAAATTCAAGTTTCACAGTTATAACAAAACTTTTTAAGTAGAAATCGACATTCCAAGCTCGCCATGAATAAAATTAAAGCGATCCTCGCTTAGGAGTTTTGTGAAAATATCCGCCAATTGCTTGTCGGTGTTTGTAAATTCAAGTACAATATCCCCTTTTTGAACATGATCTCTTAAAAAATGATGTTGAATTTCAATATGTTTTATTCGTGAGTGTTAAACCAGATTTTTGCTTAAATTGATGGCACTAGTATTATCACAATGTAGCATCAAGTTTAGATAAATGCCATGGGTGTAATAAGGAGAAGTTCCAAAGGTCAAGAATGAGACACATATGCTGTTGCAGCAAGATAATATGGCAACAATAAATCAATGAGCTTATCCATTATGAAGAATTCATGTTATTTCAATATATTTTCAAGCAAGAGCCAATGAGATACCAAATTGTTAAAAGTATATGTGAAGCAGTTGAGCATGATCTAATAATCAATTTCTAGCAAGAGCGTAAAGATTTTATACAAGATAATTAAAAAAAAATATGTGAGGTGCAAGCTCATAAGTATGATATCAAAAATAGAATAGAATTTGAGGGAATTTTTTTTTTTTAAAAAATAATCTAGTTTAAATTCTTCCCTTTGTTTCATTTGGCAAAATCAATAGCAGATATGATAAATGAAAGCTCATAACTGAAATGTTCTCTTCAATAATATCAATAGGATGCCAAATATTACCAATAAGGATGGCAAAATGATACCAACATGCAATCTACCAAGGATACAAATATGTAATCTAGAAGATTTAATAATCATAACTCAAGCATTATGTAGAATACCAAATATTGCTCATAATAGGTTAAACTCAATATAATCTCATGGCGCTAATGTAATTCCAAAAAATGAAGCATGTTTAAGGTATAGTAATCCATATGCTAAAAAAAATCATGAATTTCAATATATAGCACACATTTAAGCATAGGCATGATTCTTAGACAAGAGCATCATCAAAGAGTATACATTGCAAATCATATGAAGCATAATCAATCTTTTTCATATCAAAGTAATAACAGTATTAGCTCAAAGGATATAAGATAGAATTTTTACCTCAAAAACTTAAGAGAGTGTTGGAGACATACCTTTGGTTCCTGAGTTAGAAGCTTTTCAATCTTCAATTTTCTTTCATGAGGAGTTCATCTCAAAAGGGTTTAACAAGTATATCAGCAAAATAATTTCTCTCCCTAGGTTGGTGTTACCCTTTTCTAATATATAGAACAATCACTATTACTCAATAAAAATACAGCACAAATCACTTCTTATCACAAACTCAAAAGGTGAAAAATAATTCAATGATCAAACAAGAGTTTGGAATGCTATTTTTCAGAATTTTCAAGTTGTAGCACATAGCATAATATGTATAAGAAAATAGTGTTATGCTCTTTGTTTTATTAAGAAATGATAATCTTATTTAATCACATAACATTATCAAGAAGTATTTTCATCAATTCAATCCACATACTCAAGTGTGATAAAACATTTTACTTAATATGGAACACAACATGAATGTTATAAACAATTAATTCATCAATTTATCAATCAAAAACATTTCATGAGATGTATTCCAATATAATCCATATTCAAAAGATATTCAATAGGATAGATACAATGTCGATACAAATGTATGATACTTCTTTTCATTTAGACATTGTTGATGGATCATAATGAAGGAATTTCACAATTTATTCAAATATTCCAATGTAAAGCATATAAGCATGGAATTTTCATATTGAGCATATTCTTGAGATCACAAATGTAGAATTCAAAATATAGATAGTATATATCTCAAAAACATGCTATGACATCAAAATTGATTCTACAAAGATATGACTCAAAAAGGAATTAGCATATTAGTATGAAGTCATATATAAGATGTGAAAAGTATGCTCACAAAGAAATTTATCACTTCTTATAGCTTTTTCATAGCAATGGATAACATGATATAAAATGTTAATGAATACATAAATCATTCATATTCTAATAGGCATTCATCAAAATAATATAATTCTCATTTTTGAGTTCAATGAATGTTTGAAAGAAATTAGTAGAACATGACTTAGCAAACTTAGTACAATTAGGTTACATGGAAGCAATGATTGGACACAACATATTATACACAAATCACACCTTAAAGAATATAGAACTTTAAGTTTAAAGGTGTGTTAAGAGTTATACCTTCATTTACCTCTTTGGAATCTTCACCCATACATTAGCTCTATTGTTTATCTTAGTGATTTTCATTTCATCATTCTTTTTTTTGTAGGAGCTGATTTTGCTCTTTAAATTAAACACTCTTGTTGTGCATTTCCTCTCGAAGTCCTTGGTGTTCTTTGAGCTTCCACCTACAAAATATTTTGATTTCTTTCTTAGTACCCATACTTTCTTGGGTCCATGGAGATTAGTCTCAAGAATATTTAATTTCATAAACAGTTTAGGGGGATCAAAACTAATGCCTACTTTGTTAAAAACACATCTTTTATTTCCAAGAAGTTTGTTGAGATTTTCTTTTCCTTTTATAAAATTTTCAAGAGTTTTGTTTAAATCCTCAACATTGTTTTTCAAAATGTTTTTCTCATTGGCAATAGACAAAAAGTCATTTTTCAAAGTAGCATTTTTCATTTTTAAAACACCCACATCATTTGAAAGAGAAGTAACTAATTTCTTTAATTTAGAATTCTTAATACAAACATTTCTAAATATGTTATTTAATTCATTGAAACCACTTTCAAGTTCTACATAATTAGAGATTATCTCATCTTGAGTGGATTCTTCTTCTCCAAGAGCCATGAGACACAAGTTGGCTACTTTATCATTTTCTTTCCAAATGGGTTCCTTTTTGCTGCCATCAATCATTGAAAGTTCATGAGCCCTGAGTGAGCCTAGGAGTTCTTCAATGTCTAATTTTGTTAGGTCTTTTGCTTCTTGGGTAACTATAACCTTAGCTTCCCATTCATTTGGCAAAGACCTAAGTATTTTTCTTACAAACTCACCATTAGTATAAGATTTACCAATAGATTTTAGAGCATTAATAATATTGGTAAATTTATAAAACATTTCAAAAATAGATTCAAATGATTTCATAGTAAAGAGTTCATAATCATGAATAAGCATATCAATCCGAGACTCTTTTATTTGGCTAGTTCTTTCATAGGTGATTTTAAGTTTATCCCAAATCTCTTTAGTAGTAATACACCCAAAAATTCTATTGTACTCATTTGCATCTAGTCCACACACAAGAATAAACTTGGCTTTATCATTAGCTTGAAGGAGTTTATAATCAAGCTCATCAAATTCATCCTCAAGTTTAGGCACACTAATATGGTCTACTACCTTGGTTGGGATTTTAGGATTTTTAGTGATAATGAGCCACAAAGCATAATTGGTAGCTTGAAGATACAAAGTCATTTTTTCTTTCCAATGAATGTAATTACTACCGTCAAAGAGAGGTGGCCTATTGCTAGCTTGTCCTACAGCAGAGTAAGTAGAATACATGGTTGCTATGGATCAAAAACTCAAAATTGTTAAATCTAAAGAAGAGCCCCAGGCTCTGATACCAATTGTTACCCAAAAGACAATCTAAGGAGGGGTGAATTAAGTTTTTACAATTAAAAATTAATAATATCCTAATAAAAATTATGACTAGCACAATAGATAAATATAGTTAATGAAATAAAAATAATTAAAACAAGTGTTCTAACAACTATGTCAGTTAATGATTTTAGCACAGTAAAAATGTGAAATATAGCTACAGTAATTTAAATAAAATAAAGAGATAAGGAAGAGAGAGGCAAACAAATTTATAGTGGTTCGGTTTCAACTCGGCCTACGTCCACTCCTCAAGCTTCAATTGAGATTTTCCACTATGCTCTAGCTTCACGGGGGTGTTAGCAACCTCTTTACAAATAGAGCAATCCTCCATGAATTTTACACAAACTTTCTAAGTCAAGAACATTGAGTGTACTACACTCTTACAAGATTGAAAAGAATGTGTTTTTGCTTTCACAGAAAGTTACAAGAATTATCTCTCAAAGATAGATATATAAAATGAAGCTTTGATTTTTCTGTAAATCCCATACAGGAAAGAGGAGCTTAATGCTATAAGGCTCAGTTTATAATTTCTGAGAGAAGATATAAACAAAAATTGAAGAACATTTCTCAGAGAATTTTCAGAGTATAGATGTGAGTGATTATAGATTAAAGAATATATATATATATATATATATATATATTTGGTCACTTGTTTACATTAGAGGCTTTAGTATATATAATGAAACTTATAGCCGTTTATAGTCGTTGTATTTATTTGAATTTATAGCCGTTTATAACCGTTGTACTCCATCATTACTAATTTGAATATCTTCCACTCCATCATTACTAATTTGAATATCTTCCACTCCATCATTACTAATTTGAATATCTTCCACTTGAACCTTTTGGCCTGTTATTGTGCTGGGCTGTTTGAACCTTTTAGGCTGCTGTTGTGCTGGGCTGTTTGAACCTTTTGTTTTAGGCTATTTGAACTCCTGATTTAATCAAATATTAAATACATTCAAACAACATTTAAGATAAAGGTTTAGGTGAGAAATAATGGGACAAAATAAATTTTGGTTCTATTTTTCTATTTCAAATAAATTAAAACATAATTAAATAAATCATCAAAATAAAATTTGAATTTAAAATATAATTAAATAAATCATCAAAATAAATTTTGGATTATATTTTTCTCTTTGAAATAAATTAAACATAATTAAATAAATTATCAAAATCAATAAGTCTAACAATATATATATATATATATATATAAAGTATTGAGTTCTACCACTATACGTCAATGGCCCAAACTAAACAATAACTTTTTCTTTTATTTATTTTTAATTTTATATTTCTGATTGTATGAATTAATTTTTTTATTTTTTTTTAAAAATTAGGAGGTCACACTGGTAAAAGTTTAAAGATACATATAAAGTATTGAATCCACCACTACACATCAATGGTCCAGACCACCCAATAACATTTTTTTTTTTTTTTTGATTTTATGTTTTTGATTGTATGAATTAAAATTTAAAAAAAATTAAAGATACATTTGCGTAAGAGCATGATTCGCTTGTGTTCTTGTTGTACACCTCCTTGGAGTTGGACTGACGTGTTGAAATTGGATATCTCGTCAGCCTTCAATCTTCCAAGCTTGTTATTTGACCACTTTTACCATTTCAAAAGTTCTTTCAAAATTAATGACTGAAAAGTCTTTTATTCTTTTTGAAACTAGCCCTACTCAAATTGGATTAGAATTGTAGATCCAATATTCCTTGGACTTTTTTTCACTTGGGCTATTATTATTCTTATTGTTTTGTTACAATCGTTCTACAGTAATAAGTGAAGAAAATGTCATTATGCTTGGTATTATTATTTGAGTAGTTCTATTTAAATTAAAAAATTAAATTCTCTTTTTAAGTTTAATGGTCAATCAATCAATCACTTTTATATATTATTTTTTTTTATCATATCTTTTTTAATTATTAATCAATCATTTCACTTACTCATTACAGAATCTAAAAAATAGCTTTAAAAGTTAAAATTATATAACAATTTTCTTATTATTCTTCACTCAAATTCAACCATTATGTTTGATAAAAACATGCGTTCACTCGACAACTCAAATCGCTTAATTAATCTTGGCTACATGCACATGTTGTTCTTTCGATGATCTAAGAAATATTGTCACCAACATGTTATTGTTTTGATGATCTAAGAAATATTGTTTGGTTATGGTATGTATGATGAAGTTGGGTAAGTTGTCCCCCATACACCTTGTCTTAGAGTATCATTATCAAATTCGTTAGAGTATTTTTTTGATTACTTTATAACACAAAATCATAAAAACACATTTTATCAAATTTAATTTTTCACTAATTACTTTAGTTGAACGTTAAACCACTCGCTTCATGTATCTAAGAAAAGAGGATTCAACAAATGATTTTAAGTAATAAAATATTTAATATATTATATTTTATTTATCATTTAATCAATTATTACTATATTAATAATAAATATGTGTTAATATTATATTAGTTTAATAGATCTCACCACTTATATTTATTATTAATACAATATTATCAATAAAAAATAGTAAAATAAAAACTATAGAAAAATAAAAATAACAAAAAATAACATTTTAATTATATAGAATACAGAGTCAACACATGAGATTATAAATAAAATATAATAAAAAGAAACACAATAAAAAGAATATTTTAATGAAATAGAATTTTAAAATAGAGAATTTGATGGAGTGTGCACATAAAAAAAAGACTAACTAAAATACAAAAGTAGATTCTGTATTATAATTTGACTCAAATTTTACTGAGTTTGAAGCGGATCCTTATAGACCATTTTGGACAAAGTAGGACCATCAAATCAACATACAGATCTATTGTGACACTCGAATTTTCTTTTTTTAAATTTATTACTACAGTAAATAGAATTTTTAAAAAAATAAAAATAAATAAATAAATGCATAGTTAGAAAGTTGGGAATTAATCGATTAAATTACTAAGAAAATAGATTGGGAGACACTGCATGTTTAGAATATTAAATATTTCAATAAGTAGTAAGTGATGTTTTTGTATTAGGTGGTAAAATTTTTAGACGTGAACCTAACGTATAATCATATGTAATTTTAAAAATCATAACTTTTAAAATTTAAATAACATAACAAATAAATAAATAAATAAAGCCAAAACTTCCATAGAGCCAAGGGTCAACATGGCCCTGCGTGAACAAGGGTCAAACAAATGACAAAATGGGAAGCATCTACGTGTCCACTTGGGCCCACACAAACATATGGCACAGGAGGGAACATCGCCGTGTGATCTCCTAAAGCTTGGGCTCACTCTCGTTCAAGTATAATCGAGGGTATTGGTGTAGAGTGAGCAACAAACTTAGCAAAGTTAGGAAATACGTGAAAAATAAGAGAAATTTTATAACAAATGTGAGTTGTATTATATTTTGAATTATTATATTATGTTTTTTTATATGTTTTGAGATGGTATAATATATTTCACGAACGTTTTGAATTATTACAATTTATTTTATAATTTATGTTTTATGGCTATATTAATATTTCAATTACATGGAATATTTTTTAAACTCCATTTGCTTAAATTAAAATCATAAATATGTTTGTTTAAATTTTAAAAATTATTTGACAATGATTTTGTGAACAATTATTTTCTGTAAGTACCACCACGGGAGTCCCACGTCTTTGGGGACTTAAATAGCCATTGGTCCCTGTTTGGCCACTTTGTGGTTCTCTGTTTGTCATGGATCTATTGACCACTGTCCTGATTGTCACTTCAGTGACCTCTATTCTATTCTGTTTTGCACCGTGGTTATAGTTATTTACGTAATTTCTGTATTTCAATTTTTGACACTTAATTAATTTATTTATTCAACTTAAATTATGTTAATGTTTTAGCTTAAATAGCAATCCATGCATTTTTTTTTGTGCCCCTATATTCACAGTATAATATTTCTCACTCTGCTATGTGTTTATAGCTGTTACCCCTTTCAGGTAATGAGGTTTAGTGGGATCAAGATGAGGGAAAAATCATAGTGTTTTCTTTTTTTTTTGTTATGTACTATTTGTATTTTGACTTGACTCTTGTAACAACATAAAGGTCCAAATGACTATTTTTTGTTTTTTTTAATAAACTTTTGGTACCAAATTATTTTATTTTAAATTATTTAATTTGTTCATTACGCTACTATTACAAAATCATTTGAATTATTTTATTTTTTTTCTTATTACGACGTCGAGTCTTTGGGTATCATATTGGGTTGTGACATCTATCCCTATTTTAAGAGTTATTTATACCAAAATTTTTAACTCCACAAAATTTTTGTTAGAGAATTACATTTTTAAACTTATGAATTTACCTACATTGATGTGGTAAGGGAATTACGCTCTATATGATTGGATGTATAAAAAATCATAAGTTTAACACCTATCATATTTCAATGTTGTGGGTTGAATTGTAAAATTTTTTGGGATCTCAAACATTTTTTAAAAAAAAATTACTTTATAAATTCTGAGATATGAGTTATTGTTATTGTTATTTTTAACTTGAAAGACTATTAAATGAATTGAACCTTTTTAATAATTATATAAATTTAGGCCCTTAGCAAAATTTAATAGCACAATAAATTTACGTCTTTTATTAAATGTTTGAATTTAAGCCATAAAAAGTGATGATGCTACGGTTCCAACCGGAGGATGGGTCGGACTGATCCATGCTTCCAACGGGTTTGTTAGTCGTAATGATTCCCAGATGAGCCTGCAAAAAGGTTTGGAGGGGGGAGGAATTCCCCGACGGACTCTCCGACGGACAAGTTAAGTTAAGGGGAAGAGTGATTATAGATAGATAGAAGAGATGGAGGAAGAACTTAACCTTTAACGTATCTCGAAGGCTTCCTTATATCCTTTACTCATTATTTCTTTGTCCATTTCAGACTGTCTTGTTGGTTGAAAGTTTGTATTCTAGCTTGCATCGTTCATGGTGAGTCTGTATCCTCCGACGTGAAGGGGTTGTTGCATTTAATGCTACGAGAGCCTCATTAATGGCTGATGTGCGGGTGCAATAACTTTGCAGGATCTTTGTCTGTCTACATGGTTGATTTCCTGGCCGACATGTGTTTGAATGCTATTGGCCCTAGTTTATCATTGGTTTCTCAAGGTTACTGGGCTTTAATATCTAGCCCGTGGGTTGGGTTCTGAGTCGTGGGCCGGACCCTCTTGGATGCTCATTATGTTGTTAGTCTTGGTCCAATATTACTTAGACCATGAGCTGGGCTCTCTTGGATGCCCATCAGTATCAGTAGTCCTCTAGTCTTGAGTGCAGTTTTAGTCCAACGAAGGGAATAAAGAAAGTGTCGAGAGTTGCGAATGGCCGGGGAGGGGGCATGCGTGGAGCGAAGGGGTGGTGGAGTGGTGAGAAAAGGCCAACTAAATTCCAAGATGGCCGACCATGAAAGAGGCGAAGTGCGTAAGATGGTGGTCAGGATGGCCGACCGTGGAGGCGGTCGATTGTGAAAAGTAGATGGGCAGGCTGGCCGACCATGAAGGCAGCCGAGCGTAAAGGATGATGGTCGGGTTGGCCAAGCGTGAATGCGGCCGAGCGTAAAGGATGATAGTCATGCTTGCTAACCGTGAATGTGGCCGATCGTGAAAGTTGCTGTACGCGCATTGATGGTGCATGGGACTCGATGGATAAACAAGCACGTGCTGATGTGAAGTGGAATGGACGAGAGAGAGGAAAGAGAATTAGTGGGGAAGGGATGGATCACGTTTGTACACGTGGAGCAATTGAAGTTGCTGGTGACAAATGTCGAAGTGGCTGTAGGAGGGGAAGGGGTTGATAAGGAAAGAATAGGTGATTTTAATTTATTGTGAGATTTTCAAACTGGTGAAATTTAACCATGACCCTTAGAACACAAGCAAACCCTGGGCATTCAAACTTGTGCTTTTTTCTTACCTGATTGTGAAAAATTAGCACATTCCGGATTTTAGCTCTTACATCGTGGTGGATTCATCCCTCTTTCATATTACAAATTTCTTAGCGCCCGCAACCGAAACGCTATATAGAAATGTGAGGGAAATGGCTCAAGACAAAGTGCCTGCCTTGACATCAGACGCATTAAGAGAAGATGACGGAGTGACTCTGGTGGAACAGTACAGAGCAAAGAGGCATGGTGAAAGGGGAGTGGAGCGGCCATTGCGACCCTTCCATCAATGATGATTTCGGTAGCTCAACCGATTAGCCAAGTGGAGCCTAACCATTGGCAAACCAAGGCGGACAAATCCATGGTGACAGCAGAGGATCTGGAAGAGTTACGTCGTAAATACCAAATTCCGGCCGATATAGAGTGCCCACGGCGAAGGAGAAGGCGTTTAATGCACGGCTAATGGAATTTGCCTTGTACGAAGAAGCGCTGCGGGGGGGTCTGAGCCTGCCCCTCCCACAACTAGTGGTCGATGTGCTGAATCACCTGGAGGTGGCCTCAGGACAACTAATGCCAAATGCGTGAAAGATTTTATTTACCTGCGCAATTGCGTGGCCACGGGCGACCGGAGGAGAGGAAATGGCAGTGGACGAATTTTTCTCCTGCTACAAGGCTTCAAGGCAACAAGAGACTTGGGCGACCCTTCAAGCCATAGTGGGAAGATGATCAGTGGCAGGATTACCCTCGTTTGTGAAAGGTTGGCGACCAAAGTGGTTTTTTATGTTAGCTAGTGGTGGAAGGGAAGTGCGCATGAACTGCAAGGTCTCCACTAAGTCATTGGAGCCAAAGTTAGATGCTGCGGCGGAGAGGAGAGTCAAACAAGTGAAGGAGTGGTGGAAGAAGAAAGGGCTAAAATTGGATGACCTTGTCCAGCCGTTAGCCCTATTTGCTCTGAATCTGGGGTTTCAGCCGACTGGGAAAGATCTTGCCCCAGAGGAGGTGAAGGCAAGGAGGAAAACGCAAGAGGCGAAGGATGCGCAGGCGAAGGACGCACGGTCGTTTGCCATGGCGGACAAGCACAAGAAGAAAAATTTGGATCCAGCGCCGAAGCTAGTCACAAAAAGGTCTGTCTGACCATGACCCCAACCCTTGGGAGACAAGGACTTAGCAACATTTGTGCCTTTGCAGGCGCTGGTAGATCTGCTTGAAGGAGAGAAGTAAGAAAGAGATAGAGTTGATTGTGAAGGAGAAGAAGAAGCAGAGGGTAGGGGCGGAAGGGAGTGAAGAAGAATCGTTGCCGAAGAAGGCCAAAGAGGAGGCAGTGGAAGTGCCTTCAGATGTAGAGAGATGAGAGGTTAGGGTTGGGGTAGAGACGGAGGGAGGTTTGGCCGAGCACCCGGTCGCTTAAGTAACAAGTGGAGTGGATGAGCAAAGGGGGTCACCAAAGGCCAACCAATCTACCGACCTGCCCTACAACGGTGTGCTCTCAAGAGAAGAGCCCTCAAGGTAGGAGTTGGGGATCGCTACGCGTCATTTGTGTATCGTGGTCAGCCGCTCGGTTGGTGACAGTGGTGAGGCCAGGGTTGCTGCAAACCGCGTGTTAGGGGCCATTGAGGATGCGGCCGTGCGAGGGGTGTCATAGTTCATAAAAGCAGACCTCATGAGAGGACTCTGCTTTGCGTAGATGGAAGCAGTGACCCTGGCGGCTGCATAACTGGGCAAGGGGATGGGGGCAATAATGGAAATGGAGTTGCTTAAGGCCCAATTGGAGGAGGTGCGGGTGCAGTTGCAGAGTTTGAGAGAGAAAACAGTAGGCTAGAGGAAGGTGGCGATGAGTGCCTGCGCGAAGGGCTTAGCCTATGCTCAGAGGACGAAAAAGATGGAAGTATTGGCGGTGGTGCAGAGTTACTTAATTGAGCGCGCTAGGGTAGGCCAAGCTGAGGTCACCTCCGAGCTGTCGATTGCCAAGTCTGAACTTGAAGTGGTGCGCCACAAGGTAGTATCACTAGAGATTGAGCTGGCGAGCGAGTAGAAGAAGATAGGCGAGATCCAAGAAGTAAGCCTGCGACACCACCAAAGAGAGATTGGAAGAGGCCCTTGTGAATAATGAAAAGCTGCACGATCAGGCCTTGAAAGACAAGGAAGAGGTAGATGCGCGTGTCGCCGAGATGGAGAGGGCCTTGGGAGAAAAAAAGGCCAAGACTATAGAGTTAGCCAGGATGATGGCGTCTGAGAGGGCAGCTTATCCAAACCTATGCATCGCGGCGATGGAACAGTTTAAGTCATCCCTTGAAGTCCAAACGGTCATTGACGTGGCTGTGGCAAGGGGCTTGGCTAGAGGGGGGAAGGTGGTGCTGTGTCGTCAGAGGTGGTTGCTGCTGGGCTTACTGAAGAAGAAATAATCCAGAATTTTCAGCAGTTAGACTACTACAAGCATGAGATGAGCCAGTACAGGGACAGCGGTTGGACGAGTTTCAAGTACAGGGCGCAGGAGCTCTTTTCAAACATGGACTTTAAGGAGAGGAAGACATCGCCTAGACCTTGCTGGATGAGAGTGTAGACACCCCATTTTGACCGGCCCTAAAACTTGGGCACTTTTTTTTGATTATCCTATGATGACAAAATAAGAAGGTGTTTCTCATAGAATCTTCAATAAGACAACTTAGAATTTGAGCCTTGTTTCCAACCCTAAACAGCCACAAATTACCTTTCCAAGGATATATTCTGACCTCACAATTGCGTCTAGAATGGTTCGTTTAGCTAGGATCAACCTTCGCTGCACTTCTAGGGCCCTTATTAAAAAATTCTCTCGAAATCTAGTTTACAGCATAATTATTTGAAACTTCTGGGCCAAATTGTAATTTTTAAAACTCATGGAATATTTTGTTATGTGAGGAAATATTCTGTTAATTCAGGGAATATTTCGTCCATATGCAGAATATTCCATCAATGCTGATTGTGACGTTGACGTGGCGGTCTTGCTAACATGGTATGACTGGATTGGTCCTTGCTGGTGATGTGGCGCTAACTTGTCTTTACCCCAAAAAAAATGAATTTAAGGAATGCTGGTGAAGGGGTTTAAACCCCCAACCTAAGACTCCACACCTAACACCTAACCACTTTGCAAAAGCTTTGCCTTATGTTATATTTCCCCTCAAATAATATTTGATCATTTCTAAACCAGCTGGCAGAGAAGGTATATTTTTGCATTTTTTTCTTGTGTGTGGGACACTCCTCTACCCCATTGGCTGACCCATATATCACCAAATACATACCTAATCATCCTTCATTGTCAAAAAGATGCTTTTTTTTGCATCTATAAAGGAGTATCTCATGTAACCACCTTGAAAATTTGCCCTCCTATCACATTCTTGTCTCCTACCTTCTTTTTGACTTTTACTCTCCCTCATTGCCTATATAGAATGATCAGATTGTAAGAGAGAGAAATGACCACGAAACTGAAGAGAAAAGAGTGAGAAAAGGGTGAAAAGAGAAAGAAAAATTGAGTTTTTGAGAAAAAAACACTCCTATCTTCCATATACACTCCATACCTTCCATACAAACTAAAATTCCATCTTTCCTGCACCCAAAACTCCTCGAAAATTTTTGAAATAGCTAAATTTTAGTAATGATTGGTCAAAGGAAAGAGTGAGTGTTGTTGAAAGTGACAAAAAATAAGAGAGTTAGCCACTTTTCCACCATATATACCTAAAGTTCCATTCTAGTTTTGAATTGAGGATTGAGAACTCACTTTCTAAACTTGAGGGTGAGCAAAAAGAAGTTTGGAAATCAAGAAGTTCAATATTTCTTTGGAAGGTGAATTTCTAGTCTGTCATTTCTTATATTTTCTATCTCATATTTATTTTCTTGTTTCTTATTTCATAATGTTTTGTTATAATCCAAGTTGATTGTTTATTTCATATTTATTTTCTTACTTTCTATTTCATAGTATTTTGTTATAATCCAAGTGGTTTAGTGATCTCATATTTATTTTCTTGCTTCCTATTTTATAGTGTTTTGTTATAATTCTAGTGGTTTGTTTATCTCGTATTTATTTTGATGCTTTATATTTCATAGTGTGTTGTTGTAATTCAAGTGGTTTGTTTAGCTCATTATTATTATTATTATTATTATTATTAGTTGCTTGCTCTTGTTTCATATTAGTTGTGCTGTAAGCTAACCGGTAATGGTTAGTTGAGCCACCTATATATTTCTTGTTTGTTCCTTTTCTTGGTTTCGCAACAAGATAGGTTTTGCTCGGCCTAGTTGGCCGGTCGGATAGCTTCTTTCGGACAATATGGCGTAATCTCCCAATGTTGACCAATTTCCACTGATGGTTCCAAGGAACATGAAGCTTTTATTTTATTTATTTTTATTTTGAGTGTTTTGCGAGATTTTTATTTAGATGTAATATTCTCCTCATTCTTCTCTAATTTGGCTTGTAATTATTCTTTGAAGTGTTGTAATAATTCCCCACCCCCGTTTCTTTCTATCCCGTTCTTTTACTTGCTTTCTTTATCTGTGAATATGCATCATGTTTTGTCTTTTATTATATCCATGCTTTGTATCTATGTTTCATGCATCTTGATTCGGCTAATTTTGCATTTGTGGATTTAATCAATTCCTATGTGATTATGTGCGCTACCTCATGTTCTTAAGATGATTCACATGTCATATCTTAGAAGTCGAATCTTTAGTTGCATCTCATGAGTGGATTGCATTAGGATTTTGTATATAAGAACATGCATGCTTTACTAACTTTGTTTTGTAGCTTTCGCTGGACGTCAACATGTAAGTTTTTATGTTTTAACATCCCGTTTGTGTGTATTTTTCTTACTATGTTTAGCATTCTACCATGAGACTATTTGCTTATGTGATATAACTGTATGAATGCTAGTAGATGGAGGTTGTGTCGCTTAATTTGGAATAATGTTGATTTTCATGTTTGTAAACTCAATTTCTTTGAGTTGTACATCTTCAAAACTCTTTCAAAATACATGAAATTAAATTATTCTAAAATAAATGACATAATCTATACTTGTATGCTTCACATAGTAAATTTTAGGATTTATTAAATAATCGACATATGAACATATAAAGTAAATAAAATTCATATAATGGTTTAGTAAAGGCCGATCTTTTGATCGAGTGAGCGGGGGTACTCAATTAATGACCTTTCCCTCTCATACCTAAGGTTCTGAATCAAGACAACTTTGGTTATGATGAACAATGGCCTTGTCACGAGTCATGGGTTTTCTAATTTCGTAAAATATTAGGTGGCAACTTTGAGATCTGATGACGTAGTCCATTTTTGGCAAAATATTTTTTTTTTTTTTTGCAAATAAAATGGATTTTCTAAAATTTGCTAAATGTAGACTCTCGTCTACGTTTCACATTGCACTCGTGAAACTAGATCGAAGAGACAGAGGGTCTGAACTGTTTAACACGCACGGGTACCCCTTGGGCATGTTACAGAGGTGGTGAAGGAGGAAGACTTAGCATCCAGCGAAGGGGACAGAGGAGAAGTAGATTGAACTGTTTTTGTTTTTTTTATTTTTTTTGGTCTTTGTATAAAGGTTTAGGTTGTGTTGATAAAAAGTTGTACAATATTAATAAAATGAAGAAACTTAGCTTTTGTTATAAATTGTCGCTTTGTTGGTTTTTCTTTTGAATGTGCCAGTCACGAATTATTTTTGATGTTGAGTTGAATGTCAAACGCTTCAAGCGTAGGCTGGCTGAGGCTTATGGTGCTCGGTCTGTTTGAGGCTTATGGGTCTCAGTCTAGTTGAGCTTTTCAGGCTCAGTCTGGCTGAGACTTATGTGATTCAGTCTAGCGGAGCTCTTTAGGCACTGTTTGGCTGAGCTCTTTAGGCTTAGTCTGGCTGAGGCTTATGTAACTCAGTCTGGCTGAGCTTTGCATGCTCAATTTGGCTAATCTCTTCAGGCTTAGTCTGGCTGAGGCTTATGTAACTCAGTCTGGCTAAGACTTATATAACTCAGTTTGGCTGAGCTCTTCAGGCTTAGTCTGGTTGAGGCTTATGGTGCTCAGTCTGGCTGAGGCTTATGTAACTCAGTCTGGCTGAGCTCTTCAAGCTTAGTCAGGCTGAGGCTTATGTTTGTCATTGAAGCGTAGTCCTGTAATCATAGATTTACACATCGTATGGAAAAAAAAAATGAATAAGTGTTCTGAATAGCAAAGATGACCATACAACAGGTTGAACCATACAAAAAACAGCAGAAACCATTTTTATTGATAATAGCGTTTTAAGTGTTCTGCATTCCATGGATGAGGGAGGTCACTGCCCGTCATATCTTGGAGATGGTAAGTGCCCGGACGGGGTCTGGCTGTGACGATGTAAGGTCCTTCTCATTTAGCTGCTAGCTTGCCCTCGGTTGGGTTTTTGGTGGCGAGGGTGGCTTCGCGTAAGACTAGGTCGCCTACTGCGAATTCTTGGGATCTGACTCTACAGTTATAATGTGTTCTCATCCTCTGTTGATATGACGCTAGCCTAACAGTAGCTGACTCTTGGAGCTCTTCAATTAGGTCCAAATCGGTCCGTTGCAGCCCTTCGTTTAGTTCTGGATTCGAGTGTAGCACCCGAGGGGTCGGCAGACCGATTTCCATGCCAGGCGGGGCGGCCGGTAATGTGATGAAAAGGGGGTCTCTAGTGGGGGTGTAAGCTATTGTTCGATAGGCTTAGAGTATGTTCGGTAATTTCTCAACCTAGAGTCCTTTGGCGGCTTCTAGTTTGGTCTTGATAATCTTCAAAAGGGAGTGATTGGTGGCTTCGACTTGCCCGTTAGCTTGGGGATGGCCTGGGATGGAAAAACATGGTCTGATGTAGAGCACTTCGCAGAATTTCCTGAACTTAGTATTGTCAAATTGTTTGCCATTATCTGAAATGATGGCCTGGGGAATTCTGAATCTATATACAATTGATTGCCAGATGAACTTGGTGGTGTTTCATTTAGTGATTGTAGCAAGAGGTTCTGCTTCCATCTATTTGGTAAAGTAATCAATGGCGACCATAACGAATTTGACTTGGCCCCTGCCAATGGGCAAATGATCGATTAAGTCGATGCCTTACTTGGCAAAGGGGTAGGGGCTGCTGAGGGTGATCAGTTCCGTTGGCGGTGCATGAGAGATGTTGACAAAGCACTGGCATTTATCATACTTAAGCACAAAGTCACTAGCGTCTTGATTGATCGTGGGCCAGAAGTAGCTTGTGTAGAGAACTTTATAGGCTAGAGCAGGTCCGCCTGAATGGTTGCCACAAATGCCCTTGTGTATTTCTCTCATTACATAGTTTGCTTGAGTAGGACCGAGACACCTGAGGTATGGGTGTGAGAATCCCCGTTTGTACAGTAGGCCGCTGATGATGACATAGTTAGACGACCGAGCCTTGACCTTATCGGCCTCTTGTTTAGCATTTGGTAACACCTCGTGTTCTAAGAACGGGATGATGTCTTGGGCCCAAGGGATAGGCTCGTTCTGGAAGAAGTGGACTGCTTACAGATCTAGCGAAATGGCTGGAGTGGTCAAGTATTTGACTCGAATGCCGACTGGTCGACCGAAGCTAATTGAGCTATTTCATTGGCCTGAGAATTGTCTCCCTTGGGGATGTGCTGGATCTAGAAACTATTGAAAAGGCAGGTGAGAGGAAGAGCGATGTCCCTATATGCGCACATTGTTTCGTCCTTTGCGTCAAACTCCCTGGTTATCTGTCCGACAACCAATTGGGAATCGCTAAATACTTGGATATGGTCTACCCCGATGTCCTTGGCCAGTCGGAGACCTGCTATGAGGGCTTCATATTCAACCTTGTTATTGCTCGCGTTAAATAGAAAACGGAAGGCACACTTGAAGAATTCATCTTTTGGGGTGGTGAGTATTAAACTGGCTTCGCTACCCTCTTTTTGTGAGCAACCATCAACATTAAAGGTCCAAGAATGAGGGTCGGCTGTCTGAGGAATGGCTTGTGGCTTTAGTGGGGGTATATGTAAGGTAAGGTTGGTGAATTCCAAGATGAAGTTGGCGATGGCTTGTCCTTTGATGGCTGTTCGTGGTTGGTAAAAGATCTTGTATTGACTCAATTCGACAGACCATTGTATAAGTCTGCCTGATAACTCTGGTTGTTGCGTAATTCTTTTTAAAGGTTGATTAGTGAGGACCACAATTGAATGTGCCTGGAAATATGGTCAGAGACATCTGGAGTCGATGACCAGAGCCAGGACCATCTTCTCTAACAAAGGGTAGTTCTGTTCTGTCCGTCGGAGTACGCGGCTAATGTAGTAAATTGGGCGTTGGACTGAGTTGTCCTTTCTGATGAGGGCGACATTGACCGTGGTGGTGGAGACAACTAAGTAGAGAAAAATGGTCTCTTCTGGTAATGCTTAAGAGAGGAGAAGGGGATTGGCCAGACACTGTTTTAGTTATTGGAAGGCCTCCTCAGGCTCGGTGTTCCATTTGAAGGCCCATCGAAGAACTTTGAAGAATGAAAGGCATTTGTTAGTTACTTGGGATATGAAGCGGTTGAGGGCGGTAACTCTGCTTGTGAGCCGTTGGACCTCATTCACCGTTCTGAGAGATTGCATTTCTATCAGTGCCTTGATCTTTTCTAGGTTGGCCTCAATACCTCAGTGGCTGACCATGAATCCCAAAAATTTACCAGATCTAATGCCGAAGGCGCACTTTTCAGGATTCAGCTTCATCTAGTACTTGCGCAAGGTTTAGAAAGTCTCTCACAGGTTCGCTAAGTGATCGAAGAAGTGTTTGCTTTTGACAAGCATGTCATCGACATAAACCTCTATGTTCCGACCTATCTGGCTTTTGAAAACGGCATTAATCAGGAGTTGGTAAGTGGCCCCCACATTCTTCAAACTGAACAGCATCACACGGTAGTGATAAGTCCCCCTGTTAGTAATGAAAGAGATTTGCTCCTGGTTGGCTACATGCATTAAGATCTGGTTATAGCCGGAGAAAACATCCATGAAGCTAAGCATTTAATGTCTCGCAGTTGCGTCGACCAATAGATCTATCCTAGGAAGTGGGTAGCTCCTTGGAGCAAGCCTGGTTGAGGTCAGAGTAGTCGACGCATAGTCCCCATGTGCCATAATTTTTGCGGACCAAGACTACATTAGACAACCATTTGGGATAGTCCACGTTTCTGATGAACTGTGCCTTTAACAACTTGTCCACCTTAATGGCGATGAGGTTGTTGCACTCTGGATGAAAAATGCATTTTTTTTGGCAGAACGGTCAGAACTAGGGTTTAATACTGAGGCGATGAGTGATAAAAGGGGGGTCGATGCCTGGCATGTTTGCATCAGTCCAAGCAAAGACGTCCCTGTTCTCGGTTAGGAGAGCCGTGAAGTCGATCTTGGCTTGGGGAGATAGCTGACTATCGATCTAAGTCGTCTTCGTTGGGTCGCTAGAGTCAATGGATACTTCTATTAACTCTTCCACTGGTTTACCCCTGACAAATTCCTCCTCGTCCCTGACGTCCAGGCCTTTTATGATTATAGCCTCTTTCATCTTTACTTCTTTTAATGAAGCGATGTAACATTCTCTAGCCATGGTCAGCTTACCTCTTATGGTGCCAACCCTATGATCGGTTGAAAATTTTATTGCCAGGTGATAGGTGGATGTCACAGCATGGAAGGCATTGAGAGCTGCGCATCCAAGTATGACGTTGTAGGCGACGACCAAAAAGATAAGAATCATCGCATTTTGCCTTGGGTACTCACCGATAGTGATTGGTAGGTTGATGAACCCTATAGAAATTACCTGGTCTCCAGTGAAGCCAACTAAAGGCGTTTGTAGAGGCGATAACTTTTCTTCACCAATTTGGAGCTGGTTGAAAGCATTGAGGAATATAATGTCTGAGGAGTTGCCATTGTTGACGAGCACAAGTCGAACCTTGTAGTTGGAAAAGAGAGAGGAGATGACGAGTGAGTTGTTGTGGGAATATTGTATGCCTTCGTAATCTGCATCTGTGAAGGTAATCAGTTCCGACCATTGCTTGGGTTGCTTGGAAAGTTGGTCGACTAGCGTTACTTCTTTGTCTAACCCTTGCCTGATTCATCGGAGCTCGGCCCGCTGTGCTGATCGTGACGATCTGTCGCACGCGAGTCGACTTACAATGACCCTTGTTTCACCAGCTTGGGGAGCGGGGGCTCCTGGAGCTCAAGGTTGGTGTTGGGCTTTGTTACCCTCCCGCCGAGGCTGGTCAGCCTGTCGTGGTGGGATGCGTCTGTCATTTCGCTTTGGGGGTCAATTCTGGCCCTTTGGTGAGGTTGGGGCGCAGTGAAACCAGTCAAGCGTCTCTGATTGACCAGGTCCTCGACTTGATCCTTAAGGTTGATGCATTTATCTGTGTTATGGCCATGGTCACAATGGAAAGCGGCAGTATTTAGACTTATCCTGTCGATTGTAAGGGAACTTGGAAAGTTAGGGCCATCTCAAGTTGTAATCCTGCTGGATTTGGTTTAGGACATGCTCTATGGGCGTGTTGAGAGGGGTGTACCGCTTGAAACGGCCAGGCGGTCGGAGAGGAACTGCTCGGTCGAAGTATGGAGGTTGGTCAAGATGAGTGTATTGCGTATGTCTAGGTTCCGACTATTTTCTCTTGTCTTTGGGTTGTGAGGGTTTAGGTGTAGAATCTTGGTGGGCTTCTAAAGAGTCTTCAGCGTTCATGTATGTCTAGGCTTTGGTAAAAATGGTGGCCATGGTCGTCTGAGGGTTTTTGGAGAAGGAGAAAAGGAAATCCAATAGGCGTAGACCGGCCATAAAGGCTGTTAAGATAACTTTATCATCATTCTCTTCAACCTGGAGGGCTTCTGAATTAAAGCAAGTGACAAAATTGGGCAACGATTCCTCGTCAGTTTGCCGAATATTCGATAGCTGGGTCGCCGGTCGTCGCTGACGCTGAGCGCCGATGAAATGGCTCAGGAAAGAGTCACTTAGCTATTGAAAAGTGGTGATAGAGTCCAGTGGTAATTGACTGAACCATAGTCGCGCTGACTCCTTGAGTGTTACGGGGAATGCATGACACATGATTTCATCAGGGAAAGCTTGGAAGAACATGAGGGTCCTATAAGCTTCCAAATGGTCGACCAGATCAGTTGTACTGTCGAAGGTGTCGATCGGCGGCATCTTGAACTTGGAGGGTAGGGGTTTGTTCCTGATGGATGCAGCAAAAGGGGAGTTGGTTGTTGTAGAAGGTTTATTCTGCATGACCCCCTGAAGTTGGAGCTTTATGGCTCGTAGTTTCGCGTCCCAAATGGGGACATTGTCACTGCCGGAGGGAAATGGGGGTCGAACGCTGCTAGCCTCACTTTCGGGGACGGGAGGGTAGTGTGAGGGATGTGAACCCTAAGGTGGGGAGAGCGGTTCCTGAGGCGAGGGCCGTAGACTCTTTGAATTTGGCAAGTGAGCTTGTGGGATAAAAGGCGGAAAAGGAGGTCCCCGAGAAGCATATAGTTGGAGTGGGTGGCTTGGAGTTTGTTCCTGGTTTGGAGGGATGTCTGGTGGTGGTGGAGGAGGAAGAAGGAGATCCTGTTAGAGCAAGGCATTGATCAAGGCCTGGTTTTGCTCGGTTAAATGGTTGATGCTATTGGTGAGTTCAGCGAAATATGGAGGTGGGTTATTTGGATTAGAGGACTCAGCTTCAAGGTTACCAGCATTATGTTGGGAAGCCGTGGACCTGGTTGTGACCATCCACCTTGAAGTAAGAAGTGGGTGCCAATTGGGTTCCTTCTGGTGACAGTGAACACAATTGTCTTTGCGAAAAAGGATTCCCACAGACGACGCCAATTGATGATGCTACGGTTCCAGCCGGAGGATGAGTTGGACTGATCCACGCTTCCAACAAGTCTGTTGGCCTCGATGTTTCCCAGATGAGCCTGTAAAAAGCTCCAGAGGGGGGAGGGATTCCCCGACGGACCATTTAGGTTAAAGGGAAGAGTGATTATAGATAGATAGGAGAAACGGAAGAAGAACTTAGCCTTTAATGTATCTCGAAGGCTTCCTTATATCCTTTGCTCATCATTTCCTTGTTCATTTCAGACTGTCTTATTAGCCGAAAGTCTATATTCTAGCTTGCATCATTCATGGTGAGTCTGTATCCTCCGACTTGAAAGGGTTGTTGCATTTAATACTACGAGAGCCTCATTAATGGCTGATGTGTGGATGCAATAACTTTGCAGGATCTTTGTCTGCTTACATGGTTAATTCCCTGCTCGACATGTGTTTGAATGCTATTGGTCCTGGTCCATCATTGGTTTCTTAATGTTACTGAACTTTAATATCCAGCCCGTGGGTTAGGTCCTGAGTCGTGGGTCGGACCCTCTTGGATGCCCATCAGTATCAAAAAGAAAGTATATAGTTATATTGTGTAATTAAATAATATAAAAATAAAATTAATACTTTTAAATAGCTGGATCAGTTCGTGCTTGGCTACAATTTTTTTTTATATTTTAAATTTGACTCAAAATTCTAAAAAATTTTAAATCTCAATCAAATCCAATTTATGAGTTAAATATATATATATATATATTTTCAAATCATTAAAAATCAGGCTGGGCTGCAGAGCAATGCCCACCCCATACACTCTCTCTTTTTCTCTCTCCCACATTACGACAATTGGAGTAGCCGACCGGAGTTGGGATTCTCTCCTTCAGCTCTCACCTTCCCTCCCTACTTTTAATGGTGGAGATGTACCTGAAGTTGATTTAACGGTCCAGATTTGAGCGGAAAAGTAAATTTGAATTTATTTTATTAATTTTTTATTTTTAAATAGTTAAATCTGAACCGTTTGATCAACTCAAAGTATATCTCTATCGTTACAAGTAGGGAGATAAGGAGAGAACACAATAAAAGAATCTCAACTCAACCGACGGGCCTGTTGATTCTTGATTTGATACACCTAGTACCCTTTTAAAATATCATGCTTTAAATTAAAAAAATATATATAAATATAATTCAATATTTAATTTATTATATGGATCAAATCTTAAAATTTGTTATTTTAATTTAGGGAAAATTATAAATATATCCCTGAGGTTCGCTTAAAATACAGATTACTCTTTGTGGTTTGAAAAATTATAAATACCCCCTTATTAAAAGAAAATTATTTAACAGAATTAACTAAAAAAATGAAATTCATAATTATTCTCTTATACAATAGTAAAATTACCTAAATTATTAATTGAAACATATTTTTAATATCATTAAAAATTATTAATTGACTTAATAATTTATTAATAAAATTGACAATTTTTTATGAAATTAAAAACTTCAAGAGGTGGAATGTAATTTTTAAAATTATAAGGAACGATTTGTATTTTAATCAAATCTTAAAAGATGTGTTTATAATTTACCTTTAATATATACCCGGCACATGTCAGGCCTGCCAGGCTTTGGGAATGGCTGGTTGGTATTTGACTTTTTTTTTTTTTTTCCCTCGATGGAGGACTGGCAGTTTTTATTTGTTTATTTACTAATATATTTATTTATTTATTTAAAAAAAAAAGTTGATTATGATAATGAAGGTATATTATGATCCTTTTGGGCTAAATTAGACGAAAAAGGAAAGAAGAAGAGAGCCATGATTGCATGATTGAACACATACTCAACTTCCACGTGCTGCTAGTACTGTTGTTGAATAATTTTAAAAATAAAGAAGACTAGCCATTTAATTTAATAAAATAAAAGATCGAGTCTCATTATTAATGGCCATGTTAGGGAGTTGAATTTTTTTTGATATGTCTAACAACGTAAGGGACATATATATGATCTCTTAGAGAAATGATGAAGAATCATGTTTGAATCTTTTGCGAGAGGGAAGCAATTACTTTTTTTGGGTGCAAATTGACAAGGTCTAAAAGCAAATTACTCACAATGTTTTATATTCATTGATTTTTACTTTTTTATTTTTATTTTTTAGATTTGATTGATTTTTAATACTTGAATTACTATTTATTGGAGTCAAATTTAAAATACATCTAAAGTTCAGGTATCGTTTGGTAATGTTTACCTTCTTTGTTTATATTTACAAAAAATTTATAAATTGATTTTTATTTATTTTGTAAAAGAATATAAACTATAAACGTGTTTCATTCGGACGAAATGTTTAAAAAAATTTAAAAATATAAACTAAAAAACATATTAGTTAAGGTCTAAAATATTTATATTTATTTATTATTATTTATGACAATGGAATCATACATCAGAGATCTAATGCAAGATCAAAACACCAACAATGGCAACACAAACCCAATCGATTTGACTCTTTCTAAGTTCAAAAAAGTCATCTCTTTGTTGAACCGGACCAGTCACACCCAGTTCTGTTGCAGACCGCCTTGTCCTCCGTCGTTCTCATCCTCGTCTCTTTCGAATTAGACTCTGACACCATCAAAGCCTTCGAAGAGCAACGAATTTGGGGCTGCGGTGATGAATCTGGAACTGAGGTGATGGATCTAGAGTTGTGGCTTTCGAAGCTCTAATATCTATCATTCATCCGCAGTGGAGTTGAGCATGGAGGATGAGAGATCTGAAACGACGGCGGAGTCCAGATTTAAGGCAGTAAAGTCTAAATCTGAAGAGAGAGATGTGGTGCGGTGGGTGTTTAGAATACAGAAAGAGAGAGAGAGAGAGAGAGAGAGAGAGAGAAGCGTAGGAGAAGAGAGCGACCAACGATAGTGTAGTCAATGGAGAAGACGTGGTTGACGGTGGCATTAGAGTTGTGCTGGCGTCGGCGTTAATAGAGGTAGAGAAAAGAAAGAAGAGAGAAAGAGAGAGAGAGGCCGTGGCGGTAGAGCGACGGATGGTGAAGGGAAGTGGTGGTGAGAAAGGAAGGGAGAGAAGAGCTTTGGAGAGGGAGAGGAAGAGAGAGAGTATGGTTTGATTTACTGTAGCTCTGCGTTTTTTGAGTTTAAAAACTAACTTAAACTTATTTTTTGAGTTTACAATTTTTTATCAAATTTACAAACCGAGACCAATTATTTATAAACCAAAAAATCTACCAAACAATTTTTTACGATAATTTTTTTAAATTTTTATAAATATAAATTGAAAATTGAAAATAAAATTGTTATACCAAACGAGGCCTTAGAAATGAGTTTTATGTGATTTTTGAAATTATATTGACTTCGCCTATTAAATTTTTTTTATTAGTAGTTATTATTGATTTTATATTTTTACCTTTTAAGTTTTACTTATAACCAAACAATCTTAATTTAAAGGTCCCGTTTGGTGTAACTGTTAAAATATCTTATAGATTATAGCTTAACAGATTATAAATTATGACTTTAATCAGAAGTTGTTAATCTGTTTGGTGTACCTGTTGGATTATAGATTTAAGTTGCTGAGTAGTATTTGTTAAATAAGCTGTGAAATAGCTTTTTCAATTAATTTTTATTTTTTGTTTGTCTATATTTCTCATAAAAAATAATAATAATAATCTATAGTCCATTTGAGTTTTTTTCTATTTTTAAAAAAATAAAAAATAAAAAATAAAAAAATTTAAGAGTATAACCATTAATTAACATTTTCACAGCAGAAGCTGATAATCAGAAGCAAGGAGTGAACAGCTTTTCAGAATCAGCTTTTTTGAGTTAAAATAAGTTGTTAGAATCAGAAGCTGTTTGAAATAAGTTTAACCAAACAGTCCAAAATAACTTTTTCAAAGCTAAAAGCCATAAGTTGGCTCTAAAAAACTGAAACAAACACCCCCAAAGAAAGCAGATTGTGACTAAACATCTCCTTTCTTTTTTCTTTTTTTTTTTGCCCTTTTCATTACACCTTCCGTCCCATATTATTGGTCCATCTTTCCTTTTTTTTTTTTTTTTTTTTTTTTTTGAATGTCTCAAAATATTTGTACAATTTGAAAAGTCAAAAAATAAAATTTTATAAAATTCCAAAACTACCCTTAAAAAATAATTATAAACATATATAATAATGAAAATAAAAGAGACAATATGATAAATTAATATATTTTGATTTGAGTTCAAAACAATAATTACATTTCCCACTAAAAAGTTAGAATCGTCAAAAGAGATTGTACTTTATAATAAAAATTAAAGTTTCTATCACATATTTAATCATTGATTCTATTAATTTTGTAAAAAATTAATCTTATTTTTGGAGGAAAAGTTCAAGTAGTGGAATGGAATAAAGTGTAATAGAATGAAATGATTATTTTTTTATTTTTTTATGAAATAATTATTTTTTTAGAATTCATTTTTTATTATTTTTTAAATGAATCAAATATAAAATAAATATTTTTTTAAAAAATGTCATATTATTCTATTTAGTTTAATAAACTCAATAAAATATTAAAGTTAAAAGATCATACTAATCCGTGCCTTGCACGAGTCTTTTTCACTAATATATATATATATATATTGAGATGGGGTCGATTCCTTTACTCTAGTCTAATTTAATCGAAAATCTGAATTAAAATATGCTATTTAGACTTATAGATCTCATTATGCGTGTCTTGAATAATGATTCATCCCCCCTTTTCCTCCCATCCCCTTTGACCCCATCTCTCTCTCTCATTGGTTACATTTACTTTTTCTTTTTCTTTTTTTTCCTGCTCCTCCAATCACCACCCGCCACGTGACAAAGGGGGGGTGAGGGAGTGACCCCCAAAAGGGAGTCCCAAGCATTATTCTAGTTCTAAATAGAAGTATATGACCACTTATTTCACAGGTGTCTTGAACAGTTCTAAATAGAATCATATGAACACTTATTTCACATGACCATTGTTCTACTTAGCCCCTGTTTGGGAAGTGGGTTGATTTTTTAGCTTTTTGGTTTTTTTGGCTATTTTAGTCTGGGCTTAAAAGCTTGGTTTGGGAAGGACTTTTTGACTTTTTGACTTTTTTGAGTTTTTTTGTGAGAAAAGAATGTAATAATTATGGGTTAGATGTGATGTTTTGTTTGTTATGGCTAAAATAACCTATTTTATTTTTTGTAGCTAAAATAGCCAAAAAAGTCGAAACCATGGCTTCTCAAATGAAGCCTAAGGCTATACTTGATTGTTCAGTCATTACATGAGAGGATGAGTATGGTGGAGTTATTCGGTCATTTTGGAGTATTATTTTATATTATTTAAGATATTTTTTGTGTTATGTTAAGATATGAGCAATGATAGAGATCTCCTTTTTGGAAGACCCTCATAACTCTCATAGTGATCTACACTATTCATGATATGGATCCCACACATACATGAGTGTGCCTCACACATCATGAATGGTGTGGATCACTATGAGGGTTGTGGGGGTCCTCAAAAAAGCGGGTCTCACTCATTTTCTTTGTTTGTTTTGATGTGACACAAAAGTGATGAATTTGCTATTTTAGTTGATGAAATTCATGAGTAAAATGTGTTTGGTGGAGTTCTAGAAATATGATTTTGGTCTTTGGTTTGAACGTTGTGTTTGGTTTGGGCTTTGCAAACATAATTCCACACCTACTTTTGAAAACTCTTTTCTAGAAGGGAAAATTTGGCTAACTTGGACGTCCGGCCGGTTGATTGGAACAGTGTTCGATTTTTTTTTTTCCGCACCTATTATTTTTATATTGTAAATAAAAAATATTTTCGAATTTTTTTTTAATTTTTATATAAGCTTTGAATAAAATTTTGGGTTGTGTGTTTAGTTAGGAGTTGTAAGTTTTTAAATCAAATAACTTTTCTAATTTAAAAAACTCAAAATTCCTTCCAAAACTCAATTGACAACTCTTTTCAAAACTCATAACCAAACAATTTTTTCGCACTCAAATCATAATTTCAAAACTCACAAGCTCAAAATACAACTCTATTCTCAAATCATATTTAAAAAACTATACCAAAAATATATTTTTTTTTATAAATATTTTTATTTAATACATATTTTAACATATTTATTAGGATATTTATTTATTTTTTAAATTAATAAACACTTAACACAAAATTATATTAGAGAATCTCAATGAAAATGTTTTGAGTGTGTTATTTGATAAAAAATAATAAAAATATATAATTTTGGAAGTGTCAGGAGCACAAAAATTATGTAAGCTAGATTATTTGAAGTGTGGGAAAATAAATATCTTACAATTGAATTTTTATCATATATTACTAATTTTTTTATATTATATCTTGAATTTATTTATTTATATTGTCATAGCTATCCTGACGTAGGAGAAAGAACCAATAATTGATATGCAGGATCAATCTTGACTCTCTTCTTGCCTCTTGCATGGTGGTTATTTGGTGGTGTTAGAATAATATTATCATTTATTATTTGATATTTGTTAAAGTTATTTTTCACAAATCTAATACGAACACATGAACTTGTCTCTAAAGTGTTAAATAATTTTTTCTTCTAGAGATTACATGACTTGGGATGTTACTTTGTACAAGAAGTGGGTATTAATTAGGGACATAATCAGTTCGAAATGGTTGATATTTAGATGAAATTTTATACTGAATTGATAATGTCAATTCTATTATATTAAGAATCGATACAAAATGATTTTTTTCCTAAGCCGAACCAATTCAAATGGTTCGGCTCGATGCAAATTTTTATTTAACATTTTAAATTTGAGTTATTTCTTAAATTTGTAATATAATAAAAAATTTATATAAAAATATTGAATTAGTCATTTGTACATTACTTCAATATCCAATCAAACCATTCGCAAAATACAAACATAAGAATTAATAAGTCTGTAAAATTTTACTAAATTAGAATTAAAAACAAAATATAATTTGAAAATCAAAATTTAAAACCATCATCCCATAATGCTAAATCATAAGTCTATCGAATAGAATTAAAATAAAAAATGAAAAACAACATGGCTTCATTTGGGAAGTGGATTGGTTTTTTGATTTTTTTTTTTTTTTGTGTGGCTATTTTAGCTTGGGGCTAAAAAGTCTAATTTGGGAAGGGGTTTTGGCTTTTTTGTGAAAGAAAGAATGTAATGATTATGGATTGGATGTGATGTTTTCTCTTTTTCGACTAAAAAGCCTATTTTGTTTTTTGTGACTATTTTAGCCAAAAAAAATCCTCAAACCCAATTTCCCAAACATAGACATAAACATTTGTTATAGCTCTATAGGCATAATAGTAGCAAAACTTAACTCAAGCACATATGAGTAGCAAACTAACAACTTATCACATTACCAATGTTTATTATCAAAACTAGAATATTTAAGAAAAAATAAACAATTAAGTGAATCAACTGAATTTTATACTCAACCAATTTTATTATATATTTAAGATATATTGGGTTATTTTAGGAAGTAGGTTAAAAGCTAACTTTATGGCTTTTTTGATTTTTGTTTTTTTAAAAAAATGTAAAAAAGTAGAGAAGTGATATAACCAAAAAGAAATTTAAAGCCAAAAAGTTGCTTTTAATGTTGTCCTCAAAAGAGGCCATTATGTTTAATATGAAAAACTTTCGGTTAGTTTCGGTTTAATTCGATACACAAGATGCCTAAATCAATACCGAATCAAAAATAAAAAATAAAAAAAAAATTTAAAAACTGCATACACCGATTCATATTAAAAGACTGACCCAATAAAGCCAGTTTGGTTTGATTTGGTTTGGTTCAATTAGTTTGGTCGATTTTTCTTACCTCCCTAGTACTAGCCAAAATAAAAATATTGGCTAAACAATATTTTTTGAAAAATAGAACTATTACATATTAACAAAAATATAGGTAAAGAACTCTTTTATGATTGTGGAATAAAGTGCTAAAGATTTGTTTGTTAAAGATAACGGAAATTGTGTCACACTCTCTCAAATTGAGAGTAGGCAATGTAAAGTATTAAGTCAAAGTAAAAAATTGAATCAAATGTCAATAATATCCCCATATTAATTTTATTTTTCAAATTAAATCTTAATCCTAACCAAACCCTAACCCTACACTACAGGAAATCGCATTTTTGGCGACTAAAAATTTGGTCGGTAAAAATCTATTTTTAGTCGGCAAAAGCTATTCGCGACCAATTTTTTTGATCTCCACCTTGGTCGCCAATTGAGGGTCAACAAAAGTAATTAGTGACCAAAACTTTTGTTAGTCGGGAAAAAGTTGGATTTGCCGACTAAATTTTTGGTCGCTAAATATATCATTACTACGACTAATCCATTTAGTCACAAAAAGTGACATATTCCCAACCAAACATGTTAGTCACCAATTGTCTTATTTCACGACCAAAAAATTTGGTCGCCAATTATCACATTCCACGACCAAAAAGTTTGGTCGCCAATTGTCACATTCCACGACCAAAAGGTTTGGTCGCCAATTATCACATTCCACGACTAAAAAGTTTGGTCGCCAATTGTGAAATTCCATGACCAAAAAATTTAGTCGCCAATTGTGACATTCTAGGACCAAAAAGTTGGTCACCAAAAGGAATGTTTGTGCCAACATGCAACAAAATAAACATGTAATTTATAATAATCTATCCAATCTATTCAATGCAATCTGTAATTTACAATAATCAATCAAACCAACAATTCACCTGAATCATGAACATTTAGCAAACTATATAAATCATCAAACTCTGAACATGTCTAATTAAAGTCAGCAACTATTATAAGCTTTCATCTACAAGTAATTTCAAACTACATATTCCTTCAATTAAAAATCCACTTGTAATCTATATAATCATCCAATTCACATCCATTTAACATTAAAATTTAAACCATATTCCTTAAGTGAAGAGTAGAACTCCCTTCACAGAGCATCAATAGCTTTCATTGATTGAGTAGAAAGAAAATTCTTCTAACAGTGTTCATATCCAGTTATATCTCTTTCAGCTTCTTTCCAGGCCTCATAAGCTCGGACAAGAGCAAGGTGATCACTGTAATCACGTGAAAATTGTGCTTTTGTTGCTTCTGCTAGCTGCAAAGAGAAAGACACACAAATCAATTAGTGAAACAGATAAGATAAGATACTCAATTTTCCAGCAAAAGCTATCTATGAGTCACTACAACAAAAATATACTTTAGTGGCACTACACTAGTGGCATTTTTTTAGAAAATACCACAAAAATGATATTTAGTGGCACGTTTTTGAAAAATGCCACAAAACGACAAACATAAAAGGCTCTAGTGACATTTCAATGAATAAGTGTCACAAAACTACAACAAAAACATACTTTAGTGGCACTACACTAGTGGCATATTTTTAAAAAATGTTACAAAAATGATATTTAGTGGCACGTTTTTTAAAAGTGCCACAAAACGACGAACATAAAAGGTTCTAGTGACATTTCAATGCACAAGTGTCACAACACTATAACAAAAACATATTTTAGTGACACCATACTAGTGGCATGTTCTTAAAAAATGTCACAAAAAGAATATTTGGTGGTATTTTTTAGAAAAATGTCATAGAGCCGCAAACATACAAGGCTCTAGTGGCATTTCAATTAAAAAAAGTGTCACTTCACTACAACAAAAATGTCACTACAACAAATTTACACTTTAGTGACACTACACTAGTAGCATGTTTTTAGAAAATGCCACAAAAATAAAAATTGGCATTAAATGTTTTAGAAAAATGTCACAGAACCACAAAACATATAAGGCTTTAGTGGCATTTCAATAAAGAAATGTCACATCAATTTTATGACATTTTATAAAATAATGACACAAAAAATTATGTTCGTGACATTTACCAACAGATGTCACTAAACTTTAGTTGCAATGGCATTTTTTAAAAAATGTCAGGACACTAGGTAGGTGCAAATTACTTTTTATGGCACTTAGGTGAAAAGTGTTATAAACAAATATTTTATAGCATTTTGAGAAATGCCACTAAGCCAAAAACTTTCCAAGCTTATAGTGACATTTTTGAAAAAACAAAAAATGCCAATATATTTTCTAAATTTTTAAAATGCACTAAATGATTAAAAATAAATGAATTAAACTCAATATACACTACAGGAAAAAGCATATTCGGTGACTAAATTTCCTGACCAAAAAAATTTGGTCACTGAAAGTATAGCTTTCAGCGACCAAAACAGCATTAGTTGCCAAAAGTAAAGCTTTTTGGTGACTAAAAAAATTTAGTAGCCAAAAGTCTACAATTGGCGACTAAAACTAAGTTTGGTCGTTGATTATATGGGTTTTAGTGACTAAAAAATTTTTAGTAGCCCAAAGTAAAGTTTTTTGGCGACTAAAACAATTTAGTAGCCAAAAGCCTACAATTGGCGACTAAAAATAAGTTTGGTCCCTGATTATATGGGTTTTACCAACTAAAAAAATTTTAGTAGCCAAAAGTAAAGCTTTTTGGTGCCAAAAAAAATTTTAGTAGCCAAAAGTCTACAATTGGCGACTAAAAAATACGTTTAGTCGCCAAAAGTGGTCATTTTTAGCGCGGAAGAACTAAAATCCTAAGGCGGGAATAAAAATTTTTAGTGACCAAAATTTTGGTAGCTGAAAGTGCATCTTTGGCGACCAAATCCAATTTTGGTCGACAAAAGTTAAGTTTTTTAGCAACTAAAAAACAATTAGTAGCCAAAAGTATAGAATTGGCGACTAAAACATATTTTTAGTCGCCAAAAGTTTTCTTTTTTTTTTATTTTGATAGTAAATAGTTTATTTTACATAAATTATGTTCAATAAAATAATTATGTTTATACATATACTTTTATATTAATATGGATGTATGTACTATATAAATAATATATGTTGCATATATAATCATGTGGTGCTATAGAGGTGTAGTGGAAAGAGTGTGGTGTATAAGGTTTATGGTGCGGAAGGTTGGTGGTTCGAGTCTCCGCAAGAGCGGATCAAATTGTTCTACAACGAATTATCGTCATGAATGGCACTTGATAGCGTCACGAATAGTGCCTACCATGACATTAAAGTGTCACTGAAAGGTTTTAGTTTTGATGGTGTAATGACACTTACAAGTGTCACTAACTCTTTTTTTAATGGCGCTTGATAGTGCCACAAATAATATCTATCATGACATTAAAATGTCATTGAAAGTTTTCAGCCATGATGGTGCAGTGGCACTTGCAAGTATCTACCGTGGCACTCGTATCTACCGTGGCACCGATAGAAGTGACACTTGTTCAAAATGCCACAAGACCAAAAAATGTTATTAGAAGAATAGTTTTGTGGCACTTTCAAATGTCACTAAATTAAGAAAATGTTGTAGTGAGTGAAACCACAACTAAAACAACTATAGACATAAAATTATAATAGCATAAAAAGTTAAGAAAAATCATGATGGATTTGAATATTAAAGTTATAATAGCATTGAGCTGCTAAGAGCATCTCCAATGGTAATTGCTATAATACTATTACTATTGTTATAATTTAGCAATAAATAGTAGTAATTTGTCAAATTATAGTAATGGTGCTCCAATGGTACACATGCTATTTTGGCAAATTTCAACCAACCTTCCCATCAAATTTGTAGATATTGTTTGGATATAAATTTTTTAGTGATTTTATTTATTTATTTATTTTTGACCTTTTTTTAACTGTTTGTAAAAAAAATTATATATTTTCATTATACCCGACTAGACAAATATTTAATATTTAAAAAAAATTAAATATAATTCATCCTACCAAAAAAAAAAAAAAACCATTACCAAAAAAATAAATAAATTTATAGTGGCAAATTTTTTGTTCTACTGTGTTTTTTTATTTTTTATATTATTGCTCCACTGTGTTTATTTCTTCTATGAAAATTTTGGAGCCAAATTCTGTTTATTTGGATGATGTGGCAAGTTTGACAATTGCCAAACTTGTTGCCAAATTTGAGAGATGAAATGGCATTTGCCAAATTTGGCAAGGGTTATAGCATTCCATGGGAGCCATATTTTTTAGAACTCTTGTCAAATTTTGGCAATGGCAACTCAAATAGCTTGCCATTGGAGATGCTCTAAGAGCATCTCCAATGCAGTGCTAAAACAGCTGCTAAAGTCATAATATAGCAGCTTGGAAAAAAAAAAGCTTCTCCAATGGCATGCTATAGCAGCTGCTAAATTTGACAACTGCCAAATCTGTTGCCAAATTTGGCACCAACTTTGGCAGCTGCCAAATGTGCCAACTCACCAAAAATCAACCGTTTTCTTCCTTCCCTCCATCATCCTTCCCAGCAAAACAGAGTTAATTTTTTGTAAAACCAAATTCACTAATTTTTTTTTTCAATAGAAATTGTTTAAAACAGAATTTTTTTAGAACATAAATTATTTCAACAACCAAACCTTTCCAAATAAAAAAAAAAAAAAATACAGACAACAACAACAACAACAATAATCAAACAATTTCAATGTAAATAAGCAATTTCAAACAAATTTTAAACAATAAATACCAGAAATTTCTGATGGTTGATGGATTTGAGATGAGGTTTTGATTTTTGACGACAACTCTGTTTCGATTTCTGCGATCTGTGAAGAAGGCTCAAATAGGACTCCTTGATCTGCGATCTAAGATCTGCGAAATGGGGGAGAATGATCTACGATCTTGGTTCTCATGTTTGTTTTCATCTTCTTTGTGATATGCGAAGAGGGGTTTGTAAGAGAGAGAGAGAGAGAGAGAGAGAGAGAGAGAGAGAGAGAGAGAGAGAGAGAAAATGATCTGCAATCTTCGGTTTATTCCGTATCATCCATCTGCTACTAGTGGTAGTGGTGGTGGATTTGAGGATGAGACGAAGGAGAAGGATGAAGAGAGAGAGAGAGAGAGAGAGAGAGAGAGAGAGAGAACGTTCTGGTCAGTGAAGGTTTTAGATTGAGACAAGAAATGAGAGCATGAAAAAGATTGACAGAGAGAGACTAGTGGTTTGAAAGTTGAAGCATTATGTTTTGAGAGAGAAAAAGTGGTCTGAAGGTTGGCACCATTGTCAGCCGTTGATGTAATCCAACGGTTAGAAAATTGCTAGTTGTGGAAGTTGAAGCATTATGCAATGAATTTTTTTATTTTTTATTTTAATTTTGTAGTGGCATATGAATGGTGTGATGAATTATACAAATATTTTTAACTTTTTAATTTTTATAAAAAAATTTATATTTATCGAGTCAAGTAGAATTTAAATAATTTTCAATGTTATTATGAAACATACAAAGGTATTAAAATGAAGATAATAAAGTTACAAATAAAGATAATTTATTAAAATAAAAAATAAATAAATAGTGGGATGAATTATATTTATATATTTTTAAAATTTTTCATATTTGTCTAGTTGGGTATAATATAAATATATAATTTTTTTTAAATAGTTGAAAAAAGGTTACAAAAGATAAAAAAAAAAAAAAACAAAAACAAAATCACTAAAAAAATCTATATCCAAATAATACCTACAATTTAGAGGGAAAGTTGGTTGAAATTTGCAAAAATAGCATGTGACCATTGGAGCATCATTGCTATAATTTGGCAAAATAACACTATTCATTGCTAAATTATAGCAATGGCAATGCTATTTTGACAAACACCATTGGAGATGCTCTAAGGGGGCAGGAAAGGAAAACAAAATTACACTATAGCACACTGTCAATGAAGATTTTAAATAAAAAAACATGAATAATCCATTATAATTTTGTAGCTGTTGGCATGAACACAATGAATGATGAGAATCCACCACCCACTTTATTTTTACCTAAATTATATATATATATATATATTAACTTGCTGCGTTGAGTAGGGAAAAAAATTTACAATGATGATATGACATGATTATGGATGCATGATATATTACTCAGTAGATATTATATAAGTATAATAACAAATCTCACTGCATGTAAATGTGACAGGTACAGATTATATCAAAATAAAGCATAAACCAGAGCTAGCCACTGCAACCAAGGTTGCAACCCCAGCTGCAGCAAGACCAGGCCAGGTCAACACAACTAAGGCTGCAATACCAACCGTAGCCAGAGCAGCTAAAGTCAGAATAGATAGGGTTGTAGCTTCAGTCATGCTCACGTGTTATAAAGAGAACTAGCATAACTGTTTCAAGTAGTTAGATTGTTAGAATTAAACTGTGGTTAGATTAGTTTGTTATGATTAGATTAAATATAAAAGCATTGAATCTTTGTAATCAATTCATCAATCATGGTTTTTGCTAGGTTAAAGGAATTGAGCCTAACAAGTATAAGGATAATATAGCTTTGAGTACAATAAGAAAGAAAGTTTTGATGTAAAAGAAAAACTCTATAAAGATTGAAACCTCAAGAGATACCTCAATTTTGACACCTTCTTTGGCTTCTACAGCTTGATGAATCCCCTCAGACCATCTCCTTTTCTCTTCAACTCTCCTTGTCAACTACAGAAATGTCTTGTTGTGCTAATGTGAGTATTATGCTCAACTCTCCCCTAAGACCATTTATGTACTATGTTCAACCGTTTCATAATTAAAGTCCTTCAGAGTATCCAAACTACAGGTCCTCCGCTGCTAAGTCTCCTAATATAATGCATCAAAACCTATTCAAACAATAAGTTCAAAAAGTTAACAAACATTGGCAAACACCAATAGCCCAACAGTGTTATAGACAATGTAACTAATCAAAAAGTAAATGGCAGTACTACAAGAATCTCATAACAAAAAAATTTAAATAACATAAAAACACACATGCCAAAGTCAATTCCACAGATTTTAAACAAATCACTGAATGTAAATAATCTGGAACAGTGAACCACACACCAACAAGTTGAGAGAGTATGAGGTCAAGGGTACTCAAGTAAGTCTTATCACAAGCAGAACTCCATCTCCCATGCTACTGCCTCCCTGTAGACGTCCCCGAACGTCCCAGGAAGGAATCCCATTTTGTTCATTGGGCTCACTACAGTTCAGGACTCAATGTCACGGTCCTGTATCTAATCTCACAGAGTGCAATGCAAGACCGATGAATCATTAAAGAGTCCAAATCCGGAAAATCATTTTTTAAAACAGATTTTTTGAAAGAAGTGCCAAACATGGACTGCTTTTCCAGATACAGAGTCGCCACCTAAATATTTTTTATGGGGGAATTTAGGAAACCCTGACTCATTGCCTAAGGCCACGTATCCGTTGTCACCAAAGTTGCCTCGGCTCGAGAACTTAGGTACGATTGGGGAAGGTTAGCTATGAGCACCCCCACTCGCTCGATCAAAGATCGGCCTCTACTAACCATGATATCTAGTTTTGAAAACATTATGCATTCTTATTTCGGTTAATTAGCTAATCTTATTACGTGATGCGCACAACATAAAAGTATAGACTAGATCGCCTAATTTGGGACAAAGCATTGCATATCCGCTTGTTTGAAAGACAGTTTGAAATTTGCTACTCGCAAGTAGGCTAAAACACGGATTTCAACGAGTTGTTCCAACTCAAGCAATCCAACCTCCACCCGCAGGCATTCAGGCAGTAAATCAACTAAGTAGTTAACCTCATGGTAAGCATGTTTTCATGTTAACATTCACACTCATGCGAGATGCTAAAGCATAAACATTCACCTAGTAATCTAAGCCAAAAACAAGGAACATGTTAGTAATCAAATGTATGATCCAAGTCCATGTTAAGATGGCTTATGCATCGCAGGCAAAATGCAGCTAGAGTAGGCTCGGCTAATCTATAGATGGCATATGAAATGCAACAGATAACATATATTCAAGTTAGATTTGAAATACTATGCAATTAATATAATGCGCCGAGCCTGGTGCATGCAATACTGATGAATGATGCATACATGCATAGCATAAGGATGCTAATTGAAATATGCCCTAATACTAACCATCAAAAGTAGGTAAGTAAAAGGGAGAAAAAAGTGGGGGTTGGAAGACATGCATCGCACACACGCACACTTATTACAAATTCGCCCTCGCTCGGAGGGATCAAAAGAATAATACAATTTAATCAACTAACAAGCTAATTAAATAGTTACAAACTAATTAACTAGTTAAGCAAATTAACTAAGCTAATAAAGCGATAAAACAGCCTCAGGAAGAGGGACCAATGCATGCGTGCTCGACTCCACTCGGAAATCCACCACCATGCACAAGCTACCTCTGTTTTCACTGTTTTATGCCTCAGAAAATTGCACAAGTCCCAATGAGCACTCTCTGAACACTGTGGGGTGCCACCAGCCATGAGGAATGGTCACTGGCCATGGAGGAATGGTCATCGACCATAAATGTGGCTCTCGGCCAAAAGTTTGTGGTCGGCCGGCACTCAATGTGGTCAGTCGACCATCTATGTCTGCAGAATCCTGTTTTGACAGCAGCAGAGGACAAGACAAGGCATGGCAATGCATTTCAAAGCAATGTTTGCACCACCACACCCCTTATCATGTTTATGACTCAAAGGGGTATGGTGTTCGACCCTCGGACCACCAATCACGTATTTCAATGCATGATGGTCCAAGATGTCGAGTTATGCATTTTGATGTCAAATGTAATGCACATAAACACACAAGGGACCCAACCTCTATCATGGTGATTCAAGAGGCAAGGCGTGCATGCAAAATGCAACCTAAGCATGCGAGCTAAGTATGCAACATGAGCATGGGGACAAACATGCAAACATGCAAGCATGTGACAACCTATCAAACATGTGAACAGGCAATGTATACTAGGCGCACAACCTAAGCGAACAAGCATGTGCCAAGTATGCGAGTTAATCAAGCATGCGAGATGCAATGTAAACATGTAAGTATGCAAGACATGTAACATGTTAAGCAACTTAATCAAGGAAGTGTATGCCAAATGCAATGCGATTCAAGCATGCAACAACATGCGATAGGCCAAACATGCAACAACATGCGAACAATGGACTTATACCAATTTGGGCAGCTCTCAAATAGGCCAAAAATAGTGGCCAAATGCCAAGGAAATGAAGGCAAATGCACATACAAATATGCATGCAAACATGGTCCAACACTTGGGCATCAAAGAGAAACTTTTAAGCACACTTAAAAGGGACAAAACATGGACAAATGGCATACATTATAAGCTTTGAAAAAAAAAAAATCATGTTAAGGATGGTGCCAAACCAACTAAACTAAGCAATCAAAGCATGCAACAAAGTCCAAACTTGAAAACTAGCCACAGGACTCAAACCAAGGCTATATGAAGCAAGCTCCAAAGGGCCATGGAGACCTAAAATAGTCCCAATGCAGGTCTGAACAAGACCAAAAACACACCTAGATGGCATATAAATGGCCTAAATCTAAAGGCATGCACAAAGGTCCAAACATGGAGCACAAAACACAAACCTTTTGAAGCATCAAAGGAGCCACAAATGCAAGTATACAAACATGCTATATGGACTGAAATGACATGATAAGTGGTGCCAAACCACTGAAATGATGCAAGGAGGGCATGCTAGAGGGGCCAACACTCAAGGCCTACAAGGGAGATTGCATGGTAGCTATACAAAGCAAGTCATAAATGACCCAAACAACCAAAAACAGACCTCAAGCATACTAAAACATGCATAAAAGCTTCACAAAGCTAGGCCAAAATCATGCTAGAAACAAGGCTCAAAGCACAAAGCATGTGAATGCAATTTCATGGCATTACAAGACAAGTACGCAAGGCATGCATGGTGTGTCTAAATCAACTAAAAAAAGTGCTATATCATGGCAAAATAAGCACAAATATGCATTGAAAAGAAGCTAAGCAAAGCTAAGCATACAAGCTACAACACAAGCCATTTGTGTGAGCATCAAAGGCAATATGGAGAAGGGATGACCCTCTCCCATTTAGGACCTCAAAACCACCTTTCCACCACTGAAAATCCTCTGGATTTCAGTGATAGAAAGGTCATGCAAAGCTCAAAGAAAGGGCCAAAATAGATGGCCTTTAACAAGGCCTAACAAGGCCTTGGAGGAGGGGGGGGGACAACCCCAAACCTTAAAGCAACCTTAAACAAAGTTTTAAAACTAACAAAATCAGAACTTTTATATGTTATACACTAAGCTCAAAAACAGATACAAGATAGGTTAAAAGCTAGTGCAAGAATGGGGAATAAAGGGGTAAGATTCTTACCCTTGAAGACCTTCTTCACAAGGACCACTTTAGCAGCCTCTCCAAGCTTAGATCAACTCAAGAATTTTGAAAATCACTCCTTAGCGCCTCAGTAGCCAAAGGAGAGTGTAATACTAAGTGTTTGTATGCAAAACTATGAACAAAACACCTTAATACACACAAAATATGGAAGAGATGGAGATATAGAGATAGAATAGATACACAATCCTCTAACCCTAATCTCAGAGCTCTGGAATTTTTTGGAACCCTTGAGGAGGGAGGAGAAGCCCTCCTCTTATAGAATTCCAACTCTTGTAAAGCTTACAAGATAAGCTAAGCAAGAGGGAAATCCCTCCATACACGTGTATGGAGGGGGTGCAAAGTGGGTGCCAGTTGTGCCAGCTGGCACAAAATATCTGCCAAAAGCAGATGAACAGTGGTCGACCAACAAAAATGGCCATTTGACCAACAAAGGTGGCCGGCCGACCACCAAGAGTGCTGACCAGCCATCACCAATGGCCGGTGGCAAGAAAACATGGCCGGTGGCCTCAAGCCATGGCCGGTGAGGTATGGGGATGGCCAACAAGCTATTTCCCACCCTCAAAAGCAAAACAACAAGTGTTTGGTGCCAAACCAAACACAAAACAAACAAGTTAAGAGTTCCTAAGGCAAGGCACGTAGCCGAGGCCTCTGAGAACTCAAAACGAACACGAACATGGATGATCACCGAGTATTCAAACGGTGACGTCCAAGTCTTGAGGATGGTCAAAAATGGGGTGTCTACACTCCCATGTACCAGGAGAAAAAAAAGAAAAAAAACCAAAAAACATGTTCAACACAACACAACAATTCAACAAATCCAACAATAATCACACAATTATAGAAGGAAACCAATTCAGACAACCCAAAATAGTTTTTAATTCAGCATCAACAGAAAGAACTTAATTCAGACAACCCTAAAATATGTTATATGTGCCATTAATGTGAAAACTCAATTAAAAATTACACTATTTAGTCCCTCAAATATACCATATATATCACTTTAAAATATACCATATATGCTGATGCTTTACTGTTAAGAACATAAATTTAGGAAGAGTTAGCCATGTTTTGAAGGGAGTGAACACTGGAAATTCAAGAAAATTCCTGCTATACTTTTGGGACTGCAGTTGGGTATTTAGAATTAGGCAGATTGTGAATAAAGTAGGGATTTCATGGCTGTTTGGGTACTGTGTACCATACATGTGGATAGTAGCTAGGCTAAGTTTTTAGTTTTTTTGGTATTAGGCTAAGACGTCTGAGGAGAGTAGGATTTAGGCTTATCAAATAGTATTTTAAGTATAGGAGAAGGTTAACAATGTCTAAACTTAAGTTCAGAAGGACCTGATATTGTATAAATTAAAAGAAAAATGAAGAGAAGTAGAAGAAGAAGATAGGCATCGCATTCAAATTCCCCAGGGCATTAACCTTGGGGATCAAAGTATAGCACAGAGTTTGCCTCTCCATATCAAACTACAATTAATTTTTTTTATAATTGTACTCTAAAGACCTTACCAATTTCCACTGCTATCAAATATAATAGGCACATGAGAATATGGAGAGACATGAAGTCCACTACTATGTGTTATAAAAAGAACAGGTCAACTCAATAAAGCATGATGATTCATGATTGCAATTTGATATTTTTGGTTGCAATTTGCAATTTAATATTTTCAATTAACAGAGATCCATTGTCCATATGATAAGCAGAATCGTAAGACATTGCGCTATATTGGTTGCCATCACTTAAATCAGTCACTATCCAATAACTCACACCAATAGAATTCTTAAATATATGTAACACAGATTATTTTAGGCCTTCCAGTTTGAGAAACCCACCAAGTGGATCAGAGAGCTGTTGTGAAATCTACCTAATCAGACTAGTAGGATCTAGGAAAATTCAAGTAAAAAATTGTAGTTTTCCCATGATCCATGTTTGTCACTGCAACCAAACCCATCAATCCTTCAAACTACTCTCCAAACTATATGACTCTTAGTAACTTTTAAGCCATCAAATTAACAGTAGCATGTTAAGGAACAATTGAAACTAATTCATAGGCTATAATCTTTACACTAGATGAGTTGATTAAATATAAATTTTCAACCTTGCAAGTAGAATCTAAAAAATTCTTCACCACAAAAGAATTATTGTATACCTTTGTACAATCTGCCACAGCCTTTTTATACTTCCCAGCTTCTTTGTAACATGAAGCCCTACTAGATAAGACTTCCATGGAAGTAGCACCATCACCAGTCTTCTCAAGAAGAATCACAGCCCAAGAAAGCCACTTTATGGCATCAGCATACTTCCCCTGTTTGTAATTATCCATCCCCTTATTCTTTGCAGTCGAGGCTGAAACACCAGCAAGTGGTGTTTGGACAGCACATGGTGAGGCGAGGTGGGGTAAGGACAACATTTTATATGACAACTTCTCAATGGAAAAATTAACCAAGAGAAATTAAAACAAAATCAAAAACTAATGATGACAAACAAAAGAAATGACAAATCGAGAAAAAAAAGAGCTTACCACATGCCCTACTGACTGCCAAGCCACATGACCTGCATCTCCTTAATAGCGTAGTCGCAACTCATCACCAAGTACAAGACACAACTCATTATCTTCCTATAACATAAAGTGTACTTTTAGCTTTAACAAAAAATAAATATAAATTTAAAAGCTATGAACTGGCATAAAGTAAAAGGCAAATGAAACTAGAATTGAAATTGCAAAACAAAAGTAAAAACTAGAACCAAGATAGTAAAGCACCTTTGGAAAAACAAAATATGCAATGCGCTTCTTGTTGAGACCAACATCCCACCGTATCGTTACATTGTCTTTGCTTTGAGATTCTTTCATCATCTAAAAAAATAAAATTTATGTAAGGCTACACAAAATACTTCAATTGGAGCAAAAATTTGGGTAAGAAAGGCTTTAATGTCATTGATTGAAAAATAAAAATGACAAAACAGTAAAAGTGAAACAATGAAAGAAATTGGAAAACATCATGCATACTTTATCACAGTCAGCTTCAAGCTTGATAAGCGGGGCTAAAACATTCTGATACTGCATTGGGAAATAAATCATCAAAAAATTATTAGTAAAAAATTGATTTAGATAGATAACTACAACTTCTCCACATCATTCTCATGTTGTGAAAACAATCATACGATGTGAACCACCAATTCAAAGCTACAGCTTAGTGTTGTAAAAAATGGAACCTGATATGCATCTTCGTACTTCAAGGCAACGGGTTGAGGTTCATCATCCACACCAGGCTTCTCAAGATCTTCCAAGGTAACATCTGGATTGGTCTTCTAAAGTTCTTCAACTTTATTTATTTGCTGAGCACTGATTTGGCGTGCCCTCAACTGCTCCTGTTCAGATGGAACCTGCTAAGTGTACAAGTTTAGCAACTTTGGGAAAAAAGTATATATATCAGGTTATAGACAAAACAGAAATGACAACATGGGGAAAAGAAAATAACAACCTTAACCAAACGCAAAAACATCTATCATCAATAAGGGGACACCACTGACTCAAGTCCCAATTCATATCCTTCAATGGATTGACACTGAGACAAGGCTCCCTGCACAAAAGAACGACAACACTCACTGTCTTGGCAGAGATGAATCCAAGAAGGAAAACATTTCGACAACCACAATTGTAACATTCAAGGATTGTTTCTCTCAATGGACTATCTTTATGAAGACAAACTTCCTTGTGTTTAGCTCGAACCTACGAAAAACAATAGCATAAACCTCGCGATATAGAAAATTATCAAAGTAGAAAATCAAATTTATTCCAAAATAATTTATGTTATAATACATTTAACCAAAAAGGGGAAAAGAAAAGGCTGCAACAAAAAACTACTAGACAGCCATTCACCAATCACAACTATGAAATTTAAACCTCACATGCAAATAGATTGTATCAGTAAGCTTACAATACATTAAAATATTAAATTCAAACATGACATCGAACAAGTGATCAACAGAAGAGAGAACTGAAAAACACGGGCCCTAAACAACAAGGTAAGAAAATAAATAAACAACCAAACAAAGCTCTTCATGCCAAGCTAGCAAACTTCATAATCAATTCTTATATAAATTTATCGCTCAATTGAAATAAACAATTTAATGCCAAAAAAACTTCAATAAAAAAACCTTATAAAAAAAACTATGTAATCATTTTAGCAAAAATCAGATTGCAACCAAACTTTAGCTACCACTCAAAAAACCAAAAACAGATGGCCATAATAAACTGACAAAGTTGAGCTACCTATCAAGCATAAAATAAACTGATAAACCTGGGATCCACCCACTCTAAGATTTTCAGACCAGGTAATCCATTTGTATCTCAAGTGGGCTATATATATAAATATATATATACATATTGAAATTAAACCTACTCACTTAAAGCTAAATAAATATATTTCTACCAGCAGTTCTTAGGGTTTGAGTCTCGCAAGCAATGGTTCACTTTGAGCAACTTTCCGACTATAATTGTGTTGGTTCATCAACATCAACTTTCTAATATCTCTTCTCTTTTCTCTCTCATACACATATTTTAGATCCAAATGAAAATCAGTCAGGATCTAAGAGCCTAAATCAATTAAATTGAAACCATAAACAATAGTGCTAGTGATTTGAACGAACTTGAAATCCAAATTAGAACCCCATACCTGGTAGAAGAACCCTAGATCTAGATCCCAATCGGTCAAATCCAAATTAAACTCATCCAGATCTAAGAGCCTACATCAAACAGAGAGAAGCACATATCGAAACTTGATAGTCTTCAAAATCGATTCTTCTTCAAACTCGAGAGCCTTTGATATATCGAAGAGGGACAATCTGAACTGGATGAGAAGAGGAAGAAAGCCGATTCAAGAGAAAGAGATAGAGAGAGGCGATTTCAAAGACCACAGAGAGAGAGAGAGAGAGAGAGAGAGAGAGAGATCGCAAGAGAAAAGTGAGAAAGCTAAATAAGTATTTATAGGTAGATTGAGAAAGAGAAAGAGATTGTGTGTGTGAGAGAGAGAGATTCATACTGCTCTTGTTCTTCAGATCACCATGGCAACGGAGAGAGCTTGATACAGAGAGAATAATATCGAGAGAGACAACATCAAAGGAACAATGCATAAGAAAAGGGGCTAGGGCTTGCGTATAAGAAAGGGGCCTAGAGTGCAATGTACGGTGGTGACAGTGGAGAGGCGAGAACGGTGGATGACAACGTTGATGGTGAGGCGAGGCGAGGTGAGGTGAAGTGGGGTGGGGTGGGGTGGGGTGAGGTTTGGTGGTGAAAGAGAATCTGTATGAGAGAGAGAACAATCTGATTGGTTTAAACAGAGAACAGACGGGGAAATTAAATGGTTTCCTCTAAAATTTTCACACCTTTGGCAACAAAATTGGTTTTTGGTCAGCAAATGCTATTATCTGCAACCAAAATATTTTAGTCGCTAAAAGTTTTTCATTCCCACTTTTTTTTTTTGTCTTCCTTCTTCGACTTTTTGCCGACCAAATTTTTTTTGTCGCCAAATGAAATTTTTTTGCCACTAAAATAATAAATTGGTCACTAAAAATCACTTTTTGGCAAAAAGATATTTTTAGTCAGTAATAGTATCAAGTTTTAGCTACGAATTTTTTTTTTTGTCAGCAAATGTCAATTTTTTGCGACCAAAATATTTTTAGTCGGCAAAAGTCGTCGGCAATTGTGTATTTTCTTGTAGTGCTAATTGTCATATTTTATAAAAAAAATTTAATTTAATTTAATTTAAAATGTTATTAAATGAGAAATTGAGTTAAAAATGGGGCAAAACACCAATAAATCCCAAATTTTAATTTATTAAACCATTTGGTCCTGCGTTTTATTTTGTAGACTAATAAGTGCTATTTGAATGTTAATTACGTATATACCCATTTGTTTAACACGTAATATTTTTTTTATGGAGGACAAATGTAAGTTTTTACTGACGTTGTAATGACAAAAATACCCAAAAAGCTTACCGTAAGCCTTTTTTAGATTTCCCTCAACAACACCAACTACATCACCAACATCATCAACATCATCACCATCAACTACATCACCAACATCATTAAAAAACATCAACTACATCACCAACATCATTAAAAACATCATCAAAAATCAGCAACATCATAAAAACATCATCAACATCATCAACTACATCATCAACATTGTGAACATCATGAAAACATATCATCAACATCATGAACATCATCAAATCATCAAAACAACATCATCAAAACATATCATCAACATCGTGAACATCATCAAATCATCAAAAAAACATCAACAAAACATATCATCAACATCGTGAACATCATCAAAACAACATCATCAAAAAAACATCATCAAAACATATCATCAACATCGTGAACATCATCAAAACACATCATCAAAACATCAACTACATCATCAAAAACATCAACTACATCAGCAACATCATCAAAACATCAACTACATCACAACATCAACTACATTATCAACATCATCAAAAAGGTAATGATTCTCTTTTAAGATCAAGAAACCCAAAAGAAACCTCCTATCTGGACAACCCTTCCCATGATCATCCATCATTAATATCTATATAATACAAGAGATGTAGAGATATATATGTCCAGTTCACCCAAGTTCTTCACAATTCATTTTCCTATATCCCAAACAAGAAGATGAGTACTCAGACAAATACCAAGGCCAGCGCAGCTAACGCCGCCGCTACCATCACTGCTGAGCGAAGATGCTGAGAGGGGCTAAATGGGTTAAAGTTGGGATTGTATTGAGACCCAATTGAAAGGGAAAGCAAACCCAGATGTAGATTGATTTGAGAGAAAGACCGAGGAATTGAGGATTAGGGTTTGTGGTTGGGGAGGAAAACCATTCCGATTCTAGTGGTAAAACCATTCCGATTCCTTTGAATGCATAAACGGCCACACCTAAACCGTAAAAAAACACAGAGAAGCCTCCGAAAGCTTCGATCTCGGAGCTATGGCCATAGTGATGATCGAAGATGTTACAGTTTTCCTTCAACAGACGTTGATGATGTTTTGATGATGTTGTAGTTGATGTTATGTTGATGTTGATGTTGATGTTGATGATGTTGTTATGGGTAAAAATGTAAACTCTATATACAATATATCAAAAATATATATCATACCAAAAATAAAAAGGACTAAATGGTTTAAGAAAAAATACTTAGGACTAACTAGAGCAACATTTATTAAAATGGGATTTATGAGTAATTTTTCCTTAAAAATGAAATAGTAGATTAAGGTAATTTTATAGTAATAAATTAAATTATTTAGATTAGTTTATGGTTTAATTTATATATATATATATATATAGATGTGGGTGTATGCGTGTAAATATTTGATATAAAATGTTATTAAATAAGAAATTGGGTTAAAAATTAAAAATTAGATCAAGATAATTTTATGATTAATTTTATAGTAATAAATTAATGTATTTAGGTTAATTTATGAGTTTATTATATATATTTACATGTTTAATTTAAAATGTTATTAAATAAAATAATTTTACTAAATTAGGGTGTATAGCTTAATTTGTTAAATATATATGTATATATATATATATATATGTTTAATTTAAAATGTTATCAACTAAGGTAATTTTTTGATAATAAATTAGGGTACATAGTTTAATTTATGATTTAATTATATATATATATATATATGTTTATTTTAAATTTTTATGAAAATTAAAAATTATCTTAAGATAAATTTATGATAATAAATTAAGGTGTTTAAGTTAATCTTAGGAAAAATTAGTGAAACATTCATCTCCAACTTTGTATAGAGGTTTAAAATATTTTTTAGGATAAATTACACTGATACCCCTTGAGGTTTGGTCTAATTACATCGTACTCCTAATGTTATGAAAATTACATTTTTACCCATGTAGTTAATAGTCTCATTTCACAAACCACATACTTCACTACAAGAAATTGCACTTTTGGCGACTACTTTTGGCGACAACGTCAATTTTTCATAGCTAAAAGTATATTTTTGGCAACACAATGATGAATTTCGTTGGTAAAAGTAGTCCTTTAGCGACGCAATTTACTACCGTCGCTAAAAAGCCATAACATTCACTAAGCGCCAAAATTATTGATTAGCGCCAAAATTTCAAAAATTTTAGCTACGAGGCTTATTTTTTAGCGACACAATGAGCGTTGCTATTAGTGTGATTACTTTTGGCGACGACAAGTTGGCGTGGGCAAAGAGTTAAATATTTAGCGACGATAACTGTAACAAGCCCGCGAGGGACCTCGCTACAGTTCGGACTCGATTTTGTTGCGGTTCTCAATCTTGAACCAAAGAGTCCAAATCCGGCAAATCGTTTTGAAGGAAAACAGATTTTTTGAAAGAAGTGCCAAACATGGACTGCTTTGCCAGATAACAGAGTCGCCACCTAAATATTTTAAAATGGGAAATTTAGGAAACCCTGACTCGGTGCCGAAAGGCCACGTGTCCGTCATCACCAAAGTTGGCTCGGGAACTTGGGTACGATTAGGGAAGGTCACATCGTGAGCACCCCCTCTCGCCCGGTCAAAGACCGGCCTCTACTAACCATGATATCTGTTTTTGAAAACTTTGTGAGTTCTTATTCCGGTTATTAGCCTAGGTTACTATGTGATGTGCACAGCATACAAGTATAGACTGAATCGCCTGAATTGGAATTGAACATCTCATGTTTGTTTGTTTGAAAATGGTGTGATAGTGCTACCCGCAGGTAGGCTAAAATGCGGATTTGCCACCCTCAGGTGGGCTTAGAAAATAATGATTTTGCCACTATCTAGTGGGCTTAAAACAAACAGTTGATGAATTGTCCCAATTCAGATAACTCAACCTCCACCCACAGGCATTCAAGGCAGTTATATCACATAAGCACATAGCCCCATGGTAAGCATGTTATTCATGGCAGTCACTCACACGCATGCAAGGATGCTAAAGCATAAAACTTACCGAGTACTCCAAGCCAAAACAGGAAAATGATTAGGAATCATGCATGAATCCTAAATATACTGAAATGCCTAATGCAACACATGCAAAGATGCAAACTATAGCGGGCTCGGCTATTCTAAATATGGCATATGAGATGCAACAGCTATCAAGTACTCAACCTGGAATTGAAATCTGAGATCACGGTTTGTATGATGCGCCGAACGGTGCGTGCAAAACAGATGAATGATGCAAACATCTTTGTCATCTTTGTATGCTAATTGAAATATGCCCTATATCTAACCATCGTAAGCAGGCAAATAAAAGGGAGGAAGAAATGGGGGTTGGAAGACATACATCACACTCACACACCCTTATTACAACATTGCCCTCGCGCAGAGGGTCCGAATAAATAATAATACAGTCCGAATAAAAGAATATTACAGATTTCTAATTAATGTACAGATTAAACTAAGAAAGTCAGAAGCCGGGTTTGCAAGCCAGGGCCGCTTTGCTTCGATGAATGACGATATCGGGAATTTGCTGGTGCGGAAATCCACTGGGATGCCCCAATTTGCCTCTGTTTGCGATGTTTCTCGAAATGCGTGCCAAACTCCGGGAAGTCGCTAGTCCTCGGTTTTGCTATAACAGAGAGCAGGAAAAGGGCATAGCAATGTATTCACGAATATATGCATGCCTCGATCCTCGTGCCACCAATCACGCATATCGATGCATGATGGCCGATGAGCCGAATTGCACAACTCAATATAGGATGAATGCAGATGAATGCTACAACAAAACCTAACTCCATCATGGGTAATCCGGAGTATCGGTGACTTGGGAATTGAGACACATTCCGTCACTCGGAGTACGGAATGTACCTCGTTTCCCGTGCCCGGGCTAACACCTATCCCGAACACGATGCAATACGCATGGTATGCATGAAATGCAGCTAACAATGCTATGAAAGTGAGATGTCTCGAAATGCGTGCCCACAGGCACGCAAACTGAGAAAATTCATGAATGCAATCTAAGATACAACCTGGTATGCACTATACTGGGAAAATGAGATGAAAATGGGATGCCTCGAAAAGCGTACATGCGGGCACGCAAACCGAGGCCATGATGTGATATGCAAATCGGATAAAACCGAAGTGCCTCGAAATGCGTACACACGGGCACGTAAACCGAGGCGATGATGAAATGAGAAATCGGATAAAATTGAATTGCCTCGAAATGCGTGCCCACAGGCACGTAAACCGAGGTGATGATGAAATGAGAAATCGGATAAAACCGAAGTGCCTCGAAATGCGTGCACACGGGCACGTAAACCGAGGCGATGATGAAATGAGAAATCGGATAAAATTGAATTGCCTCGAAATGCGTGCCCACAGGCACGTAAACCGAGGCGATGATGAAATGAGAAATCGGATAAAACCGAAGTGAATCGAAATGCAAAAATCGGATAAAACCGAAGTGCCTCGAAATGCGCGTCCACAAGCACGCAAACCGAGGCAATGATGAAATGCAAAAATCAGATAAAACTGAAGTGCCTCGAAATGCGCGCCCACAGGCACGCAAATCGAGGCAATGATGAAATGCAAAAATCGGATAAAACTAAAGTGCCTTGAAATGTGCGCCCATAGGCACGCAAACCGAGGCAATGATGAAATGCAAAAATCGGATAAAATCGAAGTGCCTCGAAATGCGCGCCCACAGGCATGCAAACCGAGGCAATGATGAAATGCAAAAATCGGATAAAACCGAAGTGCCTCGAAATGCGCGCCCACAGGCACGCAAACCGAGGTAATGATGAAATGCAAAAATCGGATAAAACCGAAGTGCCTCGAAATGCGCGCCCACATACACGCAAACCGAGGCAATGATGAAATAGAATGAAAAGGCATACGGAATGCCACGATGGGCTTACACCAACATGAGAGGACCTCAGCCGCACTCACATAGGCTGCCGTCGGATAAAAAGAAGTGCCTCGAAATGCGTGCACACGGGCACGCAAACCGAGGCGGTGATGTACAGGCATGAAAATGCAGATCGGGCTTACACTAACATGAGAGGACCTCAGCCGCACTCACATAAGATGCCGATGAATGAAATCTGCGGCGTGCCCACGGGCACGCAAACCGAGGCAATGTACTAAGGCATGAAATGACATGGAAAATGATATGCAAGCATGCAAACCAAATTTCAGCAGCTAAATAAAGGGGAAAACAGCCCCGAAATGATACGAAATGACAATCAATGCACGAAATCATCCCGAAATGTGATTCTAAGTGCCTGAAATGGCCTACGGCTATGCTAAACATGCAAAATTGGCACATGACAGCAAAAACAGTAGCAAGGCAGCCCCAAAAATAGCATTTTTTAGTACAAAACATGGCCAAATTGTGAACATAGCTATGGCAACAATGGCATGCAAGAATACGGGAAAAGGGGGGAATTACAAAGCAAGTGGTATATGCAAATCCCAAACTGAAAAATTCCCTTCTACAATACTGAAGAGGAGCCCAAAATATGCATATTTTCAGTAAATGACAACTCCTAAATCAGTATGTAGATGGGCTCAAAATAGCATGCAATATAATGAGCTAACAAGGGCTATAAAGAGAGGTACCATAAACAATGACCAAACAACGTAAGACCCTTAATAAAACTTGAAGAATAGATCAAAACAAGACACTTCCTAAGCCTGATGGAGGCTGAAATCCGAAGCATGGCAAGCCTAAAAAAAGCATGCAATTTTACGAAAAAATGGAGGAATACAAAGGAAGTGCTAAAACCAATCATCAAATGGCTTAAGACCCTTAATAAAGCATGAATAATGGACCAAAATAAAGGAACTTTATAAGCCTGATGAAGGCTCAAAACAGTGACCAAATAGGCTCAAAGAGGTATGCAAAACATGGCCAAAGAGAGTTACAAAGGGAGGCCATTCATGGAGGCACCAAACAAGATTGGTCCCTTCTACAATGTTGTAGAGGGACACAAAATAAGCCCATAATCAGTTTATAGAATGCTCCAAAAATAAATGCATATAGGCTAAAAATAGCATGCAAGTTTACGGTAAAATGGGAGAATTTCAAAGGAAGTGCATGATAGAGTCACCAAACATGATGGAGCCCTTCTTCAATGTTGAAGAGGGGATCAATATAAGCTCACTAACAGTTTACATCAGTCTCGAAATCAGATTACTCATAAGGCAAATAAAGCATGCAATTTATTGGCATAAAAGGGGGTATTGAAAGAAGTATATCATGGAGATACCAAATGAGGTTGAGCCCTTCTACAATGTTGTAGAGGGGCTCAAAATAAGCCTAAAATCAGTAGGGGTCGGAGCCCAAAACTGAAAGCAAATGGGGCTAAAAAATAACTCAAAATTATACTAAAAAAAAAAAGAATTAGAAGTTTACCTTTGAAGACCTAACTTTGGTTGCTTCTTGGCTTCAATTTGTTGACTTTTGGCCTCTGAAAATCACTTCCTTGCTGCTGAAATGGAGTTGTTGATGGTAGAGCTTAGGGTTGGTGAAGGATTGAGCTAGGAAGCTTGAAGGTTTTTTTGAATTTTGGCTATGGAAATGGGAGTTTTTGGAGAGGGGCCCTCTTAGACAAATTTTGTAACCCTAGCAAAGGGGCTGTCCAGCCCTTTAAGTAGGCCAAAAAGAGTGTAAAAGGGGAGGGAAAAGCACCCAAGCTTTCCCTCCCAAAATATCCCCCGGATGGGGGAGATATTTCAAAAAGCAGCTGGACAGCTGTAAAGAGCCCAAAAGCAGAAAGCTGGCCGGCCAGGTGATTTTCTGGGAGGTGGCCGGCCGGCCACCCCACCTGGTCGGCCAGCCACTCACCCTGGCCGGCCGGCCATGGCCCAAAAATGAAAGTGAAATTTTCTGGCCGACCACCCTGCAATGGTGTCCTCCCATGTGTGTAGAATAAGGCCCCAAGGTCGGAATCTGGCAACTCTGAAGCAGAAGTCACAACATAGAGCTTGAAGGAGAGGCTCAAAAATGAAATCAACAATTGCTGGCCGACCACCAACTTTTAGGGTCCTCCCAGATGTGTGGAACAAGGTTCCAAGGTCGGAAATTGGCAACAGGCCGCAGAGCCACAACATAGAGCTTGAAGGAGAGGCTCAAAAATGAAATCAACAATTGCTGGCCGACCAGTAGTTTTTAGGGTCCTCCCATGTCCCCTGATCACAAATATGTAGCTTTGGTTGGAAGAAAATATCCCCAGGGTGTTCAACATTGGCCCGGAAGTGAGCAAAACGGGCGCCGGAGGAGCGAAACTGGTTATCTGGGATAATTGCTGGCCTCCCACCCCCCAGTGATCTTCCTGGTGTTGAAACAGAGGTACCTGCCAAATTTGAACAAAAACTAATGAGAAATGAACGCTCGGAGCCAAAACCGGGCAATTCGGGATCTCGAAAATGGGCTGCAGTGCGGAAGTGGTGTTCAAGAAGTGGGCATCTGCGACCCCAGTGTCCCTCGGAATGACAAAACAGAGGTTCCTGCCAAAAATCAGAGAAAACCGATGCAAAATGAATGCTCGGGGCCCAAATCACGCAGTTCAGGGTCCCGAAAACCGGCTACAGGCACCGAAAGTGGCATTCGGCCACTAAGTGGGCATCAGGGGCCCCAGTGTTCCTCAAAATGATAAAACAGAGGTGCATGCCAAAAACCGGAGAAATCGGAGATGGTTGGGCGGTCCCGAGCCGAGGCACACGGCTCAAAACCGGAACCTGCTCCGAATGGTCAAATGGCCTCTACCCACGAAATGTAGCTCACGGCCACCGGGAGATAGTCTACGAGACCATTCCCTCCCCTCAGGAAAGAAAACAGAGAAAATCGAGTCTGGTTCGCAAACCGAGACAAGGCACTGAAGAGAGTTCGGAAGTCCGGAGGCAGGGCGCGCGGCTGCGACTCTAAGACTGCTGAACGAGCACAGTATGCAACATCACCAAGCGCTCAATCGGTGACGTCTGAGTCTTGAGGACGGTCAAAAATGGGGTGTCTACAATAACGCTATTCGTTGGTAAAAGTTTTGCTAGTAAAATGAAGTGATTTAGTGGTTTGTGTTTTTAGTATAACTTTTGAAAGAGTTTTAAATATTCTAGTTAAAATTAAAGTGATCATTGAATTAGATCACAAAATGAACCCATCAAACCCAATCATATTCTTAAGTTGAGATGGCTAATTCGAGATAATTTAAATTTTTTCAAAGAATGTGATTAGATTATCAATTTCAATATATTTGGTTTTATTTTCAGAACCTAGTTTCAAATTTTCCTTTTCTAAAAAACTAAAAAAAAAATTGGGTGAAAAAATAAAAAATTACTTATTACACCACTAGAAAAATGGGTATATGACATAGAACCTTTTGCGACAGCATAATTATTCGTCGCAAAAAATAATTTTTTGCAACGATTAATATCTTGTCGCCAATAGTCACTTTTTGCGACGGCAATTACTGAATAAAAAGAGGGAAAAAAAGGTAGTTTTTTTTTTTTGGCCATAGCCTTTGTTGTGCGGTCCTAATAGACAAAAAAATAAATAAAAATAAATAAACCCTCCTTTTTTTCAAGCCCTTGGTGCCTAAAATCCCCAAATTTTATGATATCTTGGTGCCTCTGATTTTTCTTTTCATTTTCACGCTCAACTCTCTCTCCATCTGCATCTCCATCTTCTCTCTCGCTCAGCTCTCTCTGATGTGCGACTCAGATATGTAGAGCATCAATGTCGAAGCCACCGTTGCTCATCTTAATGTCGCACAGGACCACATAGTGTCCGTCAATCGTCCATCGTCGCACATCATCGCATGGCCACCGCCGCTCACCATTGCCTCGACGACTACCACCGCCATTGATGTCACTATTGCAAACCAGCAACCATTCTCTTCTTATCTCACATTACGATCCACCATTGGGGCACTACCCCCAAGTATGTCCTTTGTATTTCGCTCTCTATCTCTCTCTCTCTGTATCTTTGTATCTCTATCTCTATTCCCCCAATTTCGGCCTCTAGGGTTTTTTTCGCATACCTTCAAGCAAACCCACCCCCAAATCGACCCACCCACTTTCACACCTTATGCACTTTCTGCTTCAGCAATCTGATTGTGGATGTCTCTTCTCTTCTTACTAGTGATTATTAGTTGTCCATGGTGCAAATTCCAATCTCCGACCTCAATATTTTCTCGCCATTATATCTCTGTTTTGAACAACACCTCATGATCTGGATCCCCTATTCGATTGCCTCCAATCATACATGATTTTCTCAAGCCTCGCATTCTCAATGTTAGGTAATTAAAGTAATGTTGTGCTTGATTTCATTTGTATTTTGCTGTTATAAATTCGATTCTAGTTAGCTTTTTTGTTTCATTCTTTGCTAATTAGAAGTGTTATGATCTAATTAGACGAAAGATAAAGTTCTATTCTAGTTAGCATTTTTTGTCTAATTCTTTGTTTGATAGTTAGATGAAGTCTTATGATCTAATTAGACAAATTGACGGTTTTCGTTTCATGTTGATATATGCATCTTAGTTTAGATTCAAAGATAATTCGATTCTAGTTTTTTTTTTTGTATTTATTTTTTAATTCTCTGCTACTTAGTTTTTGTTTGATCGTTAGATGAGAAGTGTTATGATTTAATTAGACAAATTGTTGTGCATTCGTTTCATGTTGATACATGCATCTTAGTTCAAATTCAATCTGCTTTTGCACCTTTGTTTGATCTTTTATTATTATTATTATTATATAGCTTTTCCGGAAACCTCAGTGACTTTCAATGTGAAATTGCAATGCCTATATGTACGCTGCATTTTGATAAATTAAGGTCTGTCATCAACCTCCATGACTCTGTCAATTTCGTGTAATTATAATATATATTTTTTTGTTATTTAAGGTGTTTAAATTCATTTAATTTGATTATCTTTCATTTATTTCTTTAGCACACTCTGATGAGAATTTGGGATTAGGTTTTGGTCAGAGCAAAGTTTTTCTCTCATTCTGTTCTTTAATAGGCTTTTTCGGTACTTGGAAAGAAATTAACCTTTTGCCTTTTCTTTTCGGCTTTTGGTTTACTTTTCCCGTTTGTTTGGTTATTTAATTATTTTAATTGAACAAATAAAATTAAAAGTAATAAATCTAAATACCCAGCTAATAAAGAGTACAAACTATATAAATTACATCTTGAATTAAAGAATTTCCATTACAATAGGGACAATTTGAAAGGACATACTCAGTTACATAGGCTTAGTGCTTTTTTATTGCATTTATTGAACTGAACTGAACCAAAACTACTTTCTATGGTTTGGTTTTGGTCTGATTTCACAGGTTGATGGTTCGATTATAGTTCTAATTTTTTTGAAACTGTAAAAAATGGTTCAGCTTCTAGTTTACTTTAAAATGGACCAATTTGATCTGTGTACACCCCTATTGTTAACTGTAAACAAGTACATATGTTCAACCTTAGATTCCAAACCAAAAATGCTATGCATTATGAAAATTTATTCTTAATTTTATTTCAAAAGTGAGTATATGGTGTAAATTTGAAATTATTAAGATGTGAGGCTTACTTATGAAATATAGATTATTGATTATATTTTCTCAGTAATATTTTTTGAATATCTAGTACTTCTGCATTATTAGGCGTCTCTTAAGTTTAAATTTGAATTTGAAGGCCAATAAGACCTATCATAAGTCTTATTTTAACAATTTAAACCGTTCATTTTGTAGAGGGTATTTTATGTATAATCATAGTAAATTTCATTTTATAATGTTTATCTTTAAAAAATTAATGGTCTATCTTAAATAATTTATTCATCGTTCATTTTTTTCAAAGATAAGTATGACCAAAAAAAAAAAAGTTACAATTATTAAATTAATTTTTTTTTCTATAAATGATATAGATGGAGAGATTTACAAAATAAAAATTTGAATTATCAAAATGAGACTGATAATGACATCTTTAAATGAGAAGTTATTGGTTAGTCTAGAGGCAGCGCCACGTGGAGGTCTACATAATTGTAATTGATAAAAGAGATGAAGTCTATGATTTTATATTGAGTGATTGAGAAATATAAAGAGATATAGAAATTTATGATTAGCCTAGGACATAGTCACATCACGCCCTAGAATCAACAAATAATTTTGCCCTTTAAATTATCTCAAGTTTAAGTTTGAAATTAAAAGAAACCTAATCAATTGCTACATTGGGAGTAGAGTTCCACAACGAGCAAACTAACGCCCAAGCGTACCAAATTAATGCTCCCTCCCACCTTAGAAGAACGCTTGACTTAGAAGGGCCTCTCTCCCACTCCCCCATTCAGCAAACCCTCTTGCGATTAGGGTTCTTAGTCCTTCGAATATGGTAAGCTCTTGATCTCTCTATACATATAAATATATATATATATATATATATCGATTTCTATGTTATTTGTTTATTAAAGTTTGATTGCTTTTTAGAAGCATTGTTTTCTCATGAATTTTCTTTCTTCGCAGGCTGATTCTTCTCGAAAACGGTAATACACTCGTACTCTTACCCATGTATATGAATTTTTCGTATATGATTTGTTGGGACTTTTGATTCATGGACATGATCTTGCCTCTCTTTAATTGAAGATTGAATTTTTTTAATATATTTATATATATTTCTCTTCATTTCTCATACAAAGAACAACGGTTTAAGGCTGGCGATATGACATTCATGACATTTGAAGGACTTCTAGGTTCTACTGACTATATTTTAAGAGGAATGCAATGAAAATGATCTATTTTGGGTATATTTGGGTTGTTTTGTTTTTTCTAATAAACAATTTAGAATTGAGAAAAAGCTTGAAATCCCTAAAATCTCAACCTTAAATTTACCACAATGATGTGGATTGCTACATGGATTCTGTTGATTCATGTAAAATTAAATACCTTTGTCAGAATGCGTGCCACATAATTGTGGGTGACTTTATGGGTCTCAAGTAAGACTTTTGATTTATCTATGTTTTGGGTGATGGGACATTTGAACATTTCTCTAATATGTGCTTGAGGACTATCAGATATAGGGGACTCCCCTAAAAAAAAGGGCCCCTATTCTAAGAGAAGTAACATAAGTGTTTTTTTTTTTTTTTTTTTTTGAGCGTTGTTGATCCCTGTGCTGGATTACAACTTAGAGATCAGATTTTTAAATTTGTTGCTTCTTATTTATTGTAGCATAGGAATAGGGGAAAAAAAAAAGTTTTGGTTTCTACTTGGCGTGCTTGAAGCCTTAATTTTGTTGCTATTCTCTTTGAAGAGAGTTTATGTGTTTGTTTGCTTGTGTGGGGTTTCGAGATTTGTTCTTTCATTTGAAGAAAGATTGATAGGTTGTGTAGACATATGCTGGGAACTCATTTTTTGGAACTCGGTTATTTGGGGGATCAAAAACTGAGGATAGTGACAGGCTTTTTTTACTATTTTTTCATCCTTGCTTGGAAAAAATAGATAAATAATATGGAACCATCAAATGCTGCACAACTGCATGTGTCATTTAGTGAACAACTATATTGTTTGGGTCTAGAGATATATGAAGCAAAGGAAACCTTGGTTCCTGATGATTAGTTGATGTTAAGACACGAAGGTCGCAGTTAAAAGTGCAAGTGTTTTGGCTTTGCAAATTTTATTTTATTTTATTTTATTTTTTCTTTTAAAAAGTTAGCCACCTCTCTAGGTGCAGTCCAATTTCTTTGTCAAAACAGTAAAAATGTTAGTTATGGCATTTGCTTTGGTGAGTGAATTAGCATAGGATTTGATGAACCTGACAAGTAGTAAATAAATGCATCAGTTCAAAAGCATGAATGCAAGATGTTTTGGTTGAAACTTAAGAGGGTTCATGGGTTATTCGATATGATAAGTGATCTCAGCAAGTATGCAAGTTATTGAATTATTCAAAATAGAAGTGGATCCCTCATGTTTGACAATTTGAGGAACCAGATAGCTATGTTTTCACTTTTTTGTGTTCATGTCAGATCTTTGCCCCTGCTCCTTCCAGCTGTAGAGGATGGTATTTTCAGTGATAGTGGCGTGATCAAACAAAGTTCTCAGAGAATTGTTGGGTGATCTCTTGTTCAAGGTATATCTTTGCTCGTCCTTTTCAAAGTTAGCTTTGTGGAATTTCTTCTTGTTTTTTCCTCGACATGGTCTGCTTTTCTAGGTTCTTTGGAACCTCTGGAAAAGTGCTTCATGTGGGGGGTAGTGATGAGAAAGGAGCAATTCGTGAGGCACAAGGGTGTGCTATTATTGAGGTTCCCAGAAGAGAAAAGCATAATGAAGTTCTTCTTTGCATTATACATGGTTCGAATCGATGTGAGCTTAAAAGGCGCCGTGTAATCTTGTCGTCAATATAATGGATTGCTTTGTTTGTTGATATTTTGCTGCCTTTTGGTTTTTGGACATGTAGACTGTAAGTGTATTCCTCTCTCTCTCTCTCTCTCTCTCTCTCTCTCTCTCTCTCTTGTGCAGGCTGCATTACATGTGTGGAAGAGAATAGCAACAAAATCAGTTTTGATGAATACTTTAATTACTTCTCCTGCATCATCATTCTCTGAAAGGAGACAGGTCTGTTATTCTTCTTGTAGTGTTTTCTAAGCTATGATAGGGTTTTGTACAGTCCCAAATAATAAATTCAGTTGCTCTTGTATTTTCAGGTTACTGGACGATCTCTTGGTGAGCTTGTTAGAAAGCTTGGGGAAAGAGTTCTACCTTTAATCATTCCAATTTTATCACGAGGGCTAAAAGACCCTAATGCTAGCAGAAGACAAGTGAGGCTTTTGACCTTTAAATTCTACTTTGTGGATCTTATTTTCTTGTTTGCACTGGGCTTGATGAGAATCTCCGAAGACATGGCTGACAAATAGGTTTCTCTTGTTTTGGCAACATTTGGTTGACTTATTGCAGAAAAAATATATGTTGGCAACATTTTCCTTTTTTCTTTTTCACTTGTTATTGTTTACATTCTTGGTGTTGTTTTAAATTAGTATGGATATCATGACTGTTTATCTTAATTAATAGCATAGCATAGGCAATGTAAATTGTAGTAGTGATCTAAGAAGCACATACACACTTCTAAAAGGGTGGCATGTCCTTGTTGACACTGACATGTCAGATCTTTCTAGACCCGGAAATGCTTCGAACAATTGGTATACACAAGTGTCAATCACTTAGGCACATATAAAAGACATTATAAGTGTGAACAAAATAACATAGGATACAATGAAAAAGAAAACAATTTAGATTTATATCTATTAATCTCTCATTTTTTAATTTTTGTTTTAGTCCGCAAATCCAATTTTCTCTCTACCAACAGGGAGTATGTATTGGTCTGAGTGAAGTGATGGCCAGTGTTGGTAAGAGTCAGTTGTTGAGTTTCATGGATGAGCTCATTCCTACCATCCGTACAACCCTTTGTGATTTGTTGATCAATTGCTCTGATTTGCTGGTTCACCTAATCTATTCCACTTCTCTCTAATCTTTGGTGTATGCTATATTATGTTTCTTGTATTTCTTTAATAGCATGCCCGAGGTTCGTGAGTCAGCAGGCTTAGCATTCAGCACACTTTACAAGGTGCTCTTTCCTAATGTTTTTTTAGTCATTTTGATTTTATTTTTAACATGGTACTCTGGAGCAGAAAAATGTATAATAAATTGCCATAATGTAGAGTGCCGGATTGCAAACAAGTGATGAGATTGTCCCAACACTCTTGCATGCTTTGGAGGATGATGAAACCTCTGATACTGCCCTTGATGGCCTCAAACAAATCTTAAAGTAAGATATTCCACTTCTTAGATTAAATGCTGGACTTCTTGTTGTTTTTCACTATTTTGTGGTCCTTAAATTTCTTTGCATGTTAACTTCATGTCGGATCATTCTTTGTTTTGCCTCATATCTTGCCCAAGCCGTCCATCCTCCTCTTTAGTATGCATATAGACCTCCATTTTTGGTAAACCGATGCTTTTTAATCCTATTTTTTTTTGCTAACACCTTTGGATATGTATCCAGGGCCTTCAATGCACATGCTTTGGGAGCTCTATTTGAGGTTGCAGGTCTGGTTTGGACTTCCACCTCGATCTTGTCGTTCCACTTTTACTCAACGCAATGGATGATGATAACATGGTATGAAACGCTATAATTATAACTTGTTTTGGTAGTACTTGTTTTTTATATCATTTTATATTTCTTGCTTTATTTTAATCCTTTTACTATGGTAATCAATAATTCTCAGGTGCTCTTTGAAAATTTAGGAAGTCCAAAATTTGGCAAAGAAGGCCAAGAGATATTGTCTTAGTCATTGATGAGGAAGGCATAGAACCATTGATATCAGAACTTCTTAAAGGGGTTGGTGATCATCAGGTATGTTTTTTCTGAATTTTTTGGTTAATATTGTTTTCATCCTCTCTGTCCATCTCTTTTGTGACTGTTTTTGGTTGCAGGCTTCAATTAGACGAAGTTCTTCATATCTGCTTGGATACTTCTTCAAAAACAGCAAGTTATATTTGGTTGATGAAGCTCCGAATGTGATAACCACCCTGATTGTTTTGCTCAGTGATTGATTGATTCTGATTCGGTAATTCCATATAAATAATCTGTGGTTTTCTTTTGCTCCTCTGTGGTGCATGTTGTTTCTTACTATTTGTTCAACAGGTTGCTTGAGAAGCTTTGTCTAGAGTTGTCGGCTCAGTTCCTAAGGAAGTCCTTCCTTCATATATAAAGTTAGTTCGTGATGCAGTTTCTACATCTAGAGATAAAGAGCGTAGGAAAAGGAAGGTTAGTATGGTTTTATTGCAGCATAAATAATCACTCGTAGATGACACTGTGAACCATAATCACTATAATTTCCTTGGGCCTAATTTTTTTTGGGGCATCCTTAAATTAATCTTTTTCTTGCATGCACGGAGGGCCAGTTCTTATACCTGGATTATGTCTCCCTAAAGCTCTTCAACCATTGCTTCCTATCTTTCTCCACGTATGCCTGTTCATCTCATTCATCCGAGCTCTTATATAATATTCTTGTAGTGGTTGTGGCTTTATTTTCCAATCATAATAAGATGCTTTTGGATAATATATATTTTTTTCACTTTAATGGGGACCACACCAGTGTCATGCATGTTTTGGGTAATAGCCTAGTTTTGGGATGGTAGATGAGATATGGGATTAACAGCTGGGTTATACCTGCTCTTATTTTAAAGTATAATCTGTGGCTATTTGGTGAAATTGAAAATTTGCCATTGATATGGTGTGTCTGCTTCCACACTGCACATTGTTGATTTTTTTTATTCTTGAATGGTGACAAATTGGCCTTGCTTTTGCTGTGTTGTTCTTCTGCTTATACTAGAGCTTGTTATTGTTGATCTGTACTACAGCCTGTGCTGATCTATTTTGTGCATCATTGCTGATCTGTTTTGTTATGCTCTTGGATTACAAAATGGAGTGAGGCAGTGCTGAGAGAGTCTGGTTTTGATGTTCTGATGCACTACTGGTTAGGTATTGTATTAGGATTGGGAGTTCATTTTGCAGCAGTTTTCTGTGCGGAGTTGGATAAAGATGCACTTCTTAATCATATATTTTTTTTCCTTGGTTCATGAAAAGAAGAAAAAGAAAGTGTCCTGTCTACCTATTTGTTCCATTACATGCTTCAAGTTTGCTAATTCTATCTAGTTGCACTGACAGTTAAGCTTGTTATGGATGAAAAGGTGAAGAGGTCAAAGGGGTATGCTTTTATTCAGTACACTAGTCAAGACGATGCCCTGCTAGCTCTAGAAATCATGGATCATAAGGTAATAGGCGTATATTTGGTTGACATATTTCCACAAGAATGCTTACTTTATCATCATATAATAAAATACTAATTTATGGTCTTGCTTCTGTAGACTAACACCTTGTTTTCAAATAAAATTTGCTTATTGATGGTTAGGGACGGCTTAAAAATGGGAATATTGCTGCTGTAAAGGTTCTTTCACCTAAATCAAGTCAAGGAGTAAAGGAGTTCTTGACAGACATTAGAGTGATTTCAGATATAGAGCACCAAAATTTAGTCAATCTCTATGGCTGTTGCGTGGATGAAGAACATAGAATTCTGGTCTACAACTACCTTGAGAATAACAGCCTTGCGCAAACACTTACTGGTAATTCCATCTATCCGTTCTTAGTTTGGTAGTCTTTACACTTATTGGATTGGTAATTTAGTCCCCTGTTACAAGCCTTTTTTTTCTTTATCAGCAAAAATAATTTATTGATGTAAATTAATTGAGTACTACTTAGTATGTCAAACATACATCAATAAAAATAAAAAATAAAGAAGGCGTAGGAGAAATGCATGAATGTTTAAGAACATGTGTCAAGTAGGTTAGCACATGATCTCAACCAATCAAATGTAAGACCTAGGCTCAAAAAAAAAAAGAAAAAAGAAGAGAAGTAATTGGCAAGGCACTAACTACCAGAACTAGTAGGTTCCCTATGGGGGTTGTCAAACACATACAATAAATTGTTGTGTGCAATACTTTTCAGTAGAAAAAAAAAAAAAAAAAAAAAGGTGTGCAAGCCAGGATTCGATATTAGGGGTTTATAGTGTGAAGTAGTTCAGATGAATGCAATAGTAGTGGAAACGAGATTTTGAACTCTGGGTAGCAACTAGGAAATAATATTAAAAAAAACATTAGGTACAACATGAGTGCTGCTAGGCTCGGAGTGGTTGTCCTTGTGAAATCTTAAAATCATGGCTGGAGGCATGTCCTTGAATTGTAATGGATTTTAATCAAATCCCTGTTGGGTTACTTTAACTTCAGCCCTAGAGTTTTTCAGTTACTTTGTAAATGTGATATATCTTAGTACATATTGATGCAGTGGGTTGCTATCGGTTGCCAATTCATAATGCATTGATATAGGTTAGGGATGTGCACTTCTTGAAATTGGGAAATTATGCTTATATGAACAATCAACTAATTTTATTGTCTACTTTCTGGGAATAGTTTTAATATGGACAAATATATGAGTTTTTTTGTTTAAAGATTTAGATTTTTTGGGATATCCTTTTTTGTTTTCCTTTGCTAGGTGCTTCAGAGGGTGTTGTACAGGTTGTTTGCAGGTTTGGGATCAAACAACACAGGAATATGAGAGAGGGCAAAAAAGCTAATTGGGCTTTGTTTTAAAGTTGTCATTGATTAATAGAGGTCGCTCTGGGATCCTCTTTTTTTTGGTGGCGTCTTGCTTGTCGGTTTCTGCATTGTTGGTCTCTTCATTGCCGCCGCTTTGGTGGTCGATGCTTGCCGGGTCATTGTTCTTTGCAATGTTGTTGTGACACTTTGCTACTAGATCTTTGGTCTCACGCATAAGTTTGTGGGTGATTTGTCGTGTCGTTTTGCCTATCTTTGTTAGTTTCATGTTTTCATTTTGTTATCTGATGTTTCTACTGTGGGTTCACAATTTGGATGTATTTTGGAATTTTAGTGAGTTTACCCTTTTAGGTTTTATACACTGCTTCTAAAAGTAGTATCAGCAGTATTTTTTTTGCTTGCACATCAACTTTAGGTGATTTTCGATCAATGTTATTAGTTTGTAATAGTGGTGCTTGAGGGATGCCTCTTGTAAATCTGTAAATCTTATAAAAATATATAAATTATTTTCAATTATTTTTGTTGGTAAATGTGTCGCCAAAAGTTTATTTTTGCCCACTCATATTGTGTTGCTAGAAGTGTATTTTTAGCCAATGTCAATTTGTCGTTGTCAAAAGTAAACCTTTATCGACAAACAAATCGTCAGCAAATGATAATATTTACCGACGTAAATGTGTTGTCAAAAATTTACTTTTGCCCACTTATATTGTGTAGCTAAAAGTGTATTTTTTGCCAATGCTAGTTTGTCGTTGCCAAAAGTGACGCTTTATCGACAAACAAATCGTAGGCAAATGGCAACATCTACTGATATAAATGTGTCACCAAAAGTTTACTTTTACCGACGCATATTTTGTTGCTAAAAGTATATTTTTTGCCCATGCAAATTTGTGTCGTGAAAAGTGGCACACAATCGTCATATTTGAATGACTTTTACCGACGCAAGGTAAATTGTCAACAATGGATGAAGGCTTTTAACGACAACTATGTTCGTCGCTAAATGTATTACTTTTACCAACGCAATAACAATTTCGTCGGCAAAAACTTTTGCCGACTCACTTTTGCCTACAGGTTGCCAACGTAGCTTTGTGTGTTGGCAAAACTCTTTGCCAACGAATTTTCCCTTTTAGTAACATATTTTGTTGCGTTGCAAAAAATGTAATTTCTTGTAGTGCTTATATAAAAGGCAACAACTCTTGGTAGTAGAAAAACAGAAGAAATTATATTTAAAAAAAAGTAAAGCGAAGGGGGAAAAAAAAGTAAAGCAAAATAAGAAAAAGAGAGTGTATGAATTCAATTTTTTTTTATACCAATGTTAATTCCGTCTAAATAATTATAATGATAGAGGGGTCAATGTAATTTCCCAAACGTTAGGAGTGATATGTATTAAATCCAAACTTCAGGTGGTGTAGGTGTAATTTATCATTTTTTTATTAGCTAAGGTCTCTCGATGAAATTTTTCTGTGATCATATACCAGAGAATTTTTGAAATTTCTTTGTGATCATATTAGAGAAATTTCTCTATCAAATTTGAAATTTCTCTAAGTCGAATTTTTTTTATGAAAATGTTGAGGGACCTTAACTATTATGAAAATATCGTATGTCTTTATCTTATAAAATCTTAATATTAAGAATCTTTAAAAAAAAAAAAATCCTTAATCTTATGGTTTAATTTATGGAAATTTTATGTTTAATTTAAAATATTATTAAATAAGAAATTGGGTTAAAAATTAAAATAATTTTATGATAATAAATTAGGTGTTTAGTTTACTGTGATTTTATTTGTTAAATATATGGTTAAGATAGGAAATTATATATATATATATGAGAGAGAGAGAGAGAGAGAGAGAGAGAGAGAGAGAGAGAGAGAGAGAGAGAATATACCATAGATGTATTTAACTAATTTTGACCCGAGTAGATTTGCACATTAGTCCAAAACCATAAGGTTCTTTTTCTATATTTGAACTGCAAAGGGATAAAATATTTTGAAGCAAAACTACAAGGGGGTAAAATAAATTTTGTCATTTTAATTATTTTTATCTTTGTCTTTTTAAATTCTTACTCAAATGCATAATTTAAACACGACCTAAGTGTTAAATTAAAATTAAAAAAAAAAAAAAAAAAAAAGAAGAAGAAGAAGAAGAAGAAGAAGAAGAAGAGAGAAATAAAAAGCAAAAAAAGATACGTTTCGGTAGAAAGTTTGAAAACAATCACAATGAACGCAACAACGACAATTTTATTATCACTCAGCAATTTTATTATCACAAATTAAAGGGAAAAAAATATCATGCTACAATCAAAACATAGCACATAGAAGTTTTTTTAAGGTTGTTTTATTTGCCATCTCATATTTTTAAGTGTGCTTATTAGCAATCTCTAAGAGACAGCAGCAGAGTTCTCGAGGCTGCGAAAACATTGCCATATGATCTGCACCCTTGATCTCCTTCACCTCTTTTATTCCCCCATTGTTTTCGATCATCCACCGTTGGAATTCCTCTAGTATTGCGTAATCTTTGTTGCACACAATATAAACCCGCGTCACCGATCCATAACCTTCATTTGAGAAGTTATTTGCCTGTGCTAAATCTTCTAAAAATAGTGACCCTGTCCTCAATAATATTGTTGCTAATGTGAAATCCTGTAAAAAGAGCATATTAACTTGTAGTTTGTCTAGAAACACAAAAATTAAATACGGGTTTGAATATTGAAATCATATGATAATATTTTTTTGCCGATTCTGTGTTTAATTTTGAGAGAGAGAGGGAGAGAGGATGGCTTACTTGGATGGGGCATAGTTGGTAGAGTTTGGATGCCAGAAATTTGGGGCCAAAGAACATTGATGTTAGGGGCACTTCAGGAGTACCATAGGATTCAAACTTTGTGTCCAACCATGATTCTGGGGTTGTCCCCTTAAAGTACTGTGGCAAGAAGAAAATTAACCAAGAAACAGACAACTCAAAAAGTTTGTGAACTTTAATCTATAAAAGTTTCTTATTCCTGAAAAAAATGAAAAAGAAAAAAAAAGACAACTCAAAAAGTTTTTCGTTTGATAGGAGTAAGTAAAATGTGAATAAAAAACAGATGATCCTTACACTATGTTTGGTTAGAAAATTTAAAAAGATAAATAAAAAGAAAAATAAAATGTGAAAAAATATAGTCACATTTTATTTAATTTTATACACATTTTCACTTTTCCTTATCAAATTTATTCCTAAATTTTCAACCCAACACAATGTTATCGAACCTTAGCCGCTTCACTAATATTAAGGCCTGGTTTGGGGTACCCTAAATCAGCCAAAAAGTCAAAAAGTTACTCCAAAATCCAAAAAGATATCACTATTCACCAAAAAAAAAAAAAAAAAAAAATATTTTTTTTCTACCCAAAGTACACACCGACGTGACCCCAAAGCCGGCTGCTGTGCACGGCAGTGCATATATATGAAAGGATTGGGTGTGGTTTGTACACACACCACTGTTTAGCCTGTGGGGGCTATCACGGGTCCCATTTTGATAATCTGAACCGTTAGATGTGTAGAATTCGTCGAGTACTATATGTCTGCAAAAAATCACATTGATCGGATATCGATAACTATATGATCAGATCAGTTATGTACGAAAAATGGATGGTGTTATAATTAATGATTGAAAAATAAATATATCTGATCAGATAGCTATCAATGTCCGATTAACGTGATTTTTTATAGGTACATAGTGTTCGACGAGTTATACACATTGAACGGTTTAGATTATTAAAATGGGACCCGTGATGACCCCCACGGATCAAACAAAACCATGCAGTGCTTTGTACCAAAAATAGCTAATAATTTCCAACTCTCCTTCCCAGCTGCCGATTTGTACGGCTGGGGCCCACCTGTCACTATTCATCTCTTACACACTCTTTTTATACAATTTTTTAATACACATTTTTTCATAAAAATCCAAAAAGTTAACCCAAACCTTCATATTTTTTTCTCAACTTTTTTAGTCCAAAAATCCAAAAAGTGCACTTTTTTAGGTCACCCCAAACCAGCCCTAAATATTATTCAAGCATTAACAGTACTACGATAACTTAATAATATAAACTTATTATTATTTCAAATTAAAAAAAAAAATCATTACTCACTAATGTGAATTTTTCCCAATCTAAAAACTACTGTTATTAGAAAACATGAGAATGAGAAATTTTTTTAATTTTTACATTTTGATTATTAATTATTATTAACTTAGGAAAAACTGTACCAAATAAATAACCCAATAAATGAAGTGGGAAGTGGAAAAAAAAAAAGATCACAAATACGTGTATAGTGTATGAGTGATTTAGGTATTTCTAGCATTAGTAGCTTGGCCTTGTAACTGTATGACTATTTTATATCTAATTCTACGATTAATTTCTATATAATCTGTACCTGTTCGATAACAAACGAGGGTTTGTGCACAGTATCGGGCATGAAAGCAGTGAGGAAGATAGCAACGGAGATTTTCTGGGGGAACTTGTCCATGGCAAGAGCCAAGTTCAAGCCACCAAGACTGTGCCCAACGAGAACCACCTTTTCGCCCGGAGGAAGCGATTCCATGACCTCCATCAACGGCTCCGTATAGTCATAAAGAGTGCGAAGCTCTTCTATCTTCTTCATGTTGATACCGGAGGCCGAGAGGTCGAGGGCGGTGACCTTGTGGCCATGAGACTCCAGCAGTGGTTTGAGCTTGTACCAACACCAAGCTCCATGGCAAGCACCGTGTACCAGGACGAAATGGGTCTGTGTTTGTTGTTTGGTTGCTTCCATCTTTTTGTTTATCGGTGATCGTGCGCCTCCGATGTGGATGGATGTTCCCTAAAGAGAGGAGTACCAGTCAACGACGACAAAGATGAGTTCCGAGAAGAAGGTAGGTGACTCTTCCGATGACGCTTATCTTTCTTTCTCTCCCCAGTTCGTTCTGAGAAGAATGACAATGGTAAGAAGGTATTTAACTTTCTCTCTCTAGTCTTTCCAACTTCTCTTTTTTTTTTTCTTTTTTTTTTTTATTTATTTTTTAATAATGGGAAATGTTAGATTTCATAAAAAAAAAAATTATGAAAACTATCATGAAAGAATTTACATCGTTAAATCAGGTATACAAAAAAATATCATACTTAAACTAATGATACAGATCTAATTTTTATATTTTTTTCATAAAACTTAGCCTAACTCTTTAATAATATATGGGGCCTCCACTAAGATGAGTTGGTCAATGCCAACTCATTCATGAACCATTTCCTGATGAACATTTCCTCATCCGTAGCATTATTGACCCGTAGCATTATTAACATTTCCTGTGTGTATATAGTTAAGAAGCAGTGCTACATATAGACGCACAATCATTGGGTCGATAATAAATTAACAGTGACACATATTCTATCATATTATTATGAACAAAATTATAAAGACATTTTAATGGTTGCAAATATTTTTCTTATAAATAAAGATTGGGAGCTTTAATTTTGGAGTTATAAAAAGAGTTCTACTAATGTGATAAGGGGTGGAGTTTACATATAATGTGATGTATGTGTCTGTGTTTTTGTTTTTTCCTCATATCACATCACTAGAGCTCTCTTTAAAACTTTAAAATTAAAACTCCCGATCATTGTTATTTTCTTATAGCAGGATAAGGGAATAATGGAAAATTATTAATCCATTGCTTGCTTTATATGGTACTAAATTTTAAATAATTTTAATCATAATATAAAAAGATTACAAAAATAAGATGATTTGACTGCTATACAAAAAAAATTAATCAATTGTCAAAAATAATTAATTTTTAATTATTTTTTCATCTATTATCTCATGATATTCTTCTCATCTAATTTTATAACATAATTTATTTTTTACAATCCTATCAATAATCTAATCATATCCAATCTTATAAATATATATATATATATATATAGATTAATTTATTTCTCTCCCATTATGAAAATTGTATAGGATTAGTAGTGGTTATTGGACTTGACTTGATGAATTTGTTAATTTTTTAATTATTATGAGTTAGTAATCTGTTTAATGATGTAACTATTTCTTATAATATAATTATTCTTATATCTATTGGGGGAAAAAAAAAAAGAAGCCAACTGGGCCTGTAATTCATGAAACCATCCAGTCGAATGCTTGGCCATCAGTAGTTCCACTTAGATGAGCCATTGGGTTTATTTTTAATTTTGTTGCATAGATTATTTATATAGAAAATAAAAAAATAATAATTTAGTAGTATTTTTATAAAATAATTATAAATTTATTAAAAGGTTTAAGATTCTAATTATTAATATTAATAGAATTTATTATTAATTTAAATTTATTTAAAAAACTTAAACTTGATTGTAATTTTTTTTTTTTTTAAAAATCACATCGATCTAATAATCTATAACAATATAATTTTATTGTTTTCATATTCATAAAAATGGATTAGTTCGATTGTAATAATAATGCGCATTTTTTTAAGAAAAAAATGAATAAAAATTATAATTATACTTATTAATTTAATTTAATTTTTATTAAATAAATAATCATAATTCATGCATAAATCTAATAAATCATTCAAAGAGGTAATAATGGGCCCACAGGGAGAAGGCGACGAATTTAGAAAGACATACATTTCGACTTTTTAAAAGGGTGATTCTAAATCCACACCACGCCAACTCTAACCACACATTAATTTCTTAGTCTTTGACAATTTTTAGTTTCAATCAAAAAATTAAAAAATTATTATAAGTTATCTTATTATTTTTTTTATTTTTTTACATATCTTTTAGTAAAAAATTTAAAAAATATTAAAATTACATGTTCTCAAACGAAGCCCTTTTACACCACATATTATTTTAATTATTTAATTTTTTTTCTTATTTCACACCATCAATTTTTGGAAAACCCCAAAATATCTTCATCTTCTCCAACACGCCCATATCATATCTACCAAATGCCGCCCCCCCGTACCAGTTGCCTCGCCGCCTTCCCCTTTATTATACTTATATTATGGTGACTATGATTATATACCATACAAATTACAGATAGAATATATAATTATTATATTTAACACCCTTCAGGTTCTTGTTAGGGAAAATCGATGAATCCTCACAAGTAAATCAATCAATGGGAATATAAACTAATGCGAAAAAATTAAATCAAAGGCAACATAAGAATTTTTACGTGGTTCCCTCAATGTGAGGTACGTCCACGGGATCGAAATCCGATTTCACTATCAACCAAATAAGTTCCAAACGATTACAAACGAGACACGAATGGTCTCACAAAACCACCCTTAGGTGAATTCCAAATAATCACAAATAAACAAGAGGAAAGACCTCACCAAATAGATGAACCAAAATCTTCAGAATCAGAGTTGAAGAAGACTCAAAAATAATATCCCAAATCAGATCAAAAACTGAACAAAGCTGAATCAACTCGCTGATTCACGAACAAACAGCCGCTGCTATCCACCAAGGAAACCCACTAAACTGTTGATCAATCATGTTTGAGCCACTGCCATTCCAAACCAAAAAACAACCAAAGTTTGTTTTGACCAAGTCAAACAAGAGCAACAAACAACACCAATTTTCTAAGCTACTGTCGCCGCCCCTCTTTGCTTGGGAAAAACAACGCACCAAAAAAAATATTGTGAATTTAGGGTTTTTTTTAATCAAACCCTAATTGTATCCAGATTGAATTAGGCCTCCACAAATATAATATATAAAAATATATTATACCTAAACCAAGTCAAATTAAACTCTTTTTCCAAAACCAATTACGTCCCATACTCCAATAAGGAGGTATACCCAACAATTCTCCTCCTACCGACTTAGGTGGAGACATCAACCATACCCGCCAAAGTTCGACACTTTAAATGTTTGTCCCTCGACAAAGTCTTTGTCAACATATCCGAGATATTATCATATGTGTGAACCTTTTCGAGTTGTAACAATTTTGAATCTAACACATCACGAATCCAATGGTATCTCACATCAATGTGTTTCGATCTCGAATGAAAGGTAGAATTTTTACTCAAGTGAATAGCACTTTGATTATCACAATAAAGCACATACCTTTCTTGCTTCAAACCCAACTCTTGCAAAAATTTCTTTAACCATAACTCTTCTTTGCAAGCTTCTGTAATGGCAATAAATTCAGCTTCGGTAGTTGAGAGAGCAACACATTTTTGTAATTTAGATTGCTATGCCACAGCTCTCCCTGCAAAAGTCATTAAATATCCTGAAGTAGATTTCCTAGAATCAACATCACCAGCCATGTCAGAATCTGTGAACCCATCAAGCATCGGCTTACCATCCCCAAAACACAAACACACCTTCGAAGTCCCTCGAAGATACCTTAGAATCCATTTTACCGCTGCCCAATGTTCTTTACTCGGATTAGAGAGAAACCGACTCACCACACCAACGGCGTGAGCAATATCCGGCCTTGTACAAACCATGGCGTACATCAAAGAACCAACTGCTGAAGCATAAGGAACTTTCAACATCTCTTCTTTGTCTTTTCACTTGTAGGACATTGATTCGAACTAAGTTTGAAGTGACCTGCAAGTGGACAACCAACCGGCTTTGCTTTATCCATGTTGAATCTTTCAAGAACTTTCTCAATGTAGCTCTCTTGAGACAACCAAATCAGTCCCTCTTTGCGATCACGAACAATTTTCATACCAAGTATTTGCTTTGCCGGTCCCAAATCTTTCATAGCAAAAGATTTACTCAACTCCAATTTCAACCTGTTAATTATGGTAGAATCTTGACCCACAATTAACATGTCATCAACATAAAGCAAAAGAATAATAAATTTGTCTTCCGGAAAATTTTTCACAAACACACAATGGTCCGAAGTGGTTTTAGAAAAGCCATTATTCATCATGAAAGAGTCAAATTTTTTGTACCATTGCCGCGGAGCTTGCTTGAGGCCATACAAACTTTTCTTCAATTTGCAAACAAATTTCTCTTTCTCTTTCTCCACAAAACCTTCCGGTTGTTCCATGTAAATTTCTTCTTCAAGATCACCGTGAAGAAATGCGGTCTTTACATCAAGTTGCTCAACTTCAAGGTTCATACTTGCAGCCATGCCAAGTACAACCCGAATAGAAGACATCTTCACAACCGGCGAGAAAATCTCATCAAAGTCAATACCTTTCAATTGCTTCTTGGTAGCTCTCCGGCTCCCCTTGATCAGAAATCAACACAAATTCATTGGGAGGATACTTTCTTGAAGGTTGTCGGTCCCTTGTAGATTTTCTCAACTCAAGTTGTGGTGGCGGTTCTTGAGTTGGATGCTCTTCCTCAATTTTTGGCTCAACTTCATTAGGATTTGCATCATCCCCCACATCTTCAATAGGTGGCTGCACATCTCCCCCATTTTCATCATCAACTGGAGATGAAGGAGATGGATCCATGTCAATGAGATCACTAGTTTTTGGCTCCGGTTGATCACCTTTACCAAAGTCTTCAATTGTTTGGTCTTCAAGAAACACAACATCACGGCTTCGAATGACTTTCTTGTCGACCGGATCCCATAATCTATACCCGAATTCATCACGCCTATAGCTAAGAAAAATACATTGTCTTGACTTACTATCAAGCTTGGACCTCTCATCCTTTGGAATGTGAACAAAAGCTCGGCAACCAAACACTCTCAAGTACTCATAAGACACGTCTTTGCTACCCAAACTCTTTTCAGAACATCACCATTCAAAGGATAGCAAGGAGATAAATTAATCAAGTCAACCGCTGTACTCATTGCCTCACCCCAAAAGGATCTTGGCAATTTAGCTTGTGAAAGCAAACACCTTGTTCTTTCCACAATGGTGCGGTTCATCCTCTCGGCAACGCCATTTTGTTGAGGAGTCTTCTTAACTGTCTTTTGATGCCGAATACCTTGGCTGCGATAATACTCATCAAATGGCCCAATGTATTCACCACCATTGTCTGTTCGGATGCACTTCAATTTCTGCCCTGTTTCTCTTTCAACCATGGCTTAAAAATGCTTAAATACTTCTAGAATTTGATCTTTAGTTTTTAGTAGATAAGCCCAAACTTTCCTTGAATAATCATCAATGAAAGTGACAAAATAAAGTGCACCACCATGTGTTCTAACTTTTAAAGAACCACAAACATCTGAATGAATTAACTCCAACACATTTTCTTTTCTAGAAGCAACATTTTTATGAAAAAAAACTCTATGCTGTTTACCCGCCAAACAATGAACACAAGTTTTAAGATGTGTACCTTTCAAACCGGGTAGAAGCTCTTTCTTGAACAATACTTGCAACCCCTTTTCACTCATGTGGCCAAGCCGCTTGTACCACAATTTGGTAGAAGTATCATCTTCAAGTGCATTGACAACACCTTTACAAATTTTTCCTTGCATCGAATAAAGTGTATGAGTCTTCTTGCACTTAGCCACCACCAAAGAACCCTTTGTGTGCTTCCATATTCCATCACCAAATTTGTTGTTGAAGCCTTCATCATCTAGCTTCCCAGTAGAGATTAAATTAAGGCGAATGTCGGGAACATGCCTCACATCTTTAAGCAACAACTTGCAGCCCAAATTTGTTTCCAAGCAAACATCACCCATGCCAATAATCTTGGACAAACCTTCATTACCCATTCTAACAAAACCATAATTTCCTGCAGTGTAGGTAGTGAAGAAATCAACTCGAGAGGTCACATGAAAAGAAGCACCGGAATCAATCACCCAACTGCTCTCTTGGCCCACAAAATTGATACAATCATCCTCACAAACGACCATAAGATCATCAGTAGTAACTGCCGTTGTGTCTTCTTTCTTCTTATCCACACTTTTGTCACACCTTTTCTCCTTGTTCTTGAGCTTTCGGCATTCCCGCTTCATGTGCCCTTTCTCATGGCAATAATGGCACTCAATGTCTTTCTTTGAAAAAGAACCATCTCTTGACTTGTCACGGCTTTGATCACGACCATGAGGAGTCTTACTCCTCCCCCTTGTTTTGCTTCGGCCTCTCACAACAAATGCTTCTGAATGAGAGGAACCCGCTGATTTTCTTCTAGTTTCTTCATTTAATAAGCTACTAGTGACTTGGCCCATTGTGACAACTCCATCGGGTGCCGAATTACTAACTGTCACAACCAAAGTCTCCCAACTTTCGGGCAAGGAACTAAGTAGCATCAAAGCCTGCAACTCATCATCAAAAATAATTTTTATAGAAGCAAGTTGGTTAACAATACTCTTTATTTCATTCAGATGTTCCGGAATAGAGCTGCCCTCTTTATATTTTAAATTAACCAACTTACGAAACAAAAAGGCTTTATTTGTGGCTGATTTTCTATCATAAAGACTCTCTAATTTTTTTCCATAAATCATGTGCCGAAGTTGCAGTAGCAACATGATGAAACACACTGTCATCAATCCATTGACGGATAATACCAACGGCTTTCCGATTAAGCCTCTTCCACTCATCATCTTTCATATCAACAGGTTTGCCACTATCACCCTCAATGGGTCCATACAAGTCATTACAAAATAATAAGTCCTCCATTTTAGTTTTCCAAGTTACCCAATTGCTTCCATTGAAGCTAGACATACGACCCACATTCCCCTCCATTGATTTACACAAATAAATAAATCCCAATAAACCGTAAGCTCTGATACCAGTTGTTAGGAAAAATCGATGAATCCCCACAAGTAAATCAATCAATGAGAATATAAACTAATGCGGAAAAATTAAATCAAAAGCAACACAAGAATTTTTACGTGGTTCCCTCAATGTGAGGTACGTCCACGGGATCGAAATCCGATTCCACTATCAACCAAATAAGTTCCAAACGATTACAAACGAGACACGAATGGTCTCACAAAACCACCCTTAGGTGAATTCCAAATAATCACAAATAAACAAGAGGAAAGACCTCACCAAATAGATGAACCAAAATCTTCAGAATCAGAGTTGAAGAAGACCCAAAAATAATATCCCAAATCAGATCCAAAACTGAACAAAGCTGAATCAACTCGCTGATTCACGAACAAACAGCCGCTGTTATCCACCAAGGAAACCCACTAAATTGTTGATCAATCATGTTTGAGCCACTGCCATTCCAAACAAAAAACAACCAAAGTTTGTTTTGACCAAGTCAAACAAGAGCAACAAACAACACCAATTTTCTAAGCTACTGCCGCCGCCCCTCTTTGCTTGGGAAAAACAACACACCAAAAAAAATATTGTGAATTTAGGGTTTTTTTTAATCAAACCCTAATTGTATCCAGATTGAATTGGGCCTCCACAAATATAATATATAAAAATATATTATACCTAAACCAAGTCAAATTAAACTCTTTTTCCAAAACCAATTGGGTCCCATACTCCAATAAGGAGGTATACCCAACAGTTCTCTCTCTTCCCTTCCCCGTTGTTGTCGTCATCCTCATCTCTTCTATCAATCCCATCTCAAATTTCTCTCTCTCTCTATCTCTCTCTCTCTCTCTCGTTGCACAATGTGTGTTGTGATGACAGTGGAAGGCTACGATGGTGGCCGAAGAGGAAAGTCATCGTCATTGTGGTAGCTCGGGGACAACAGGCAGAGGTGAGAAGTTAGTGGAATCGACCTCCATAGCCACCACAACCATCATAACCTAACTCCTTCTTCTTCTTCTTATTTTCTAGATCTGGGTTTTTCATATCTCACTTTCTCTATTGGTGATGGCAGTGGAGATTTTAGTGATAGTGGTAACTGGCAGTAGAGACCGAACTGTGATGGTAGCAAGAGAGGATGTCGTGATGGTGGTGGTTTGAGACGACAGCCAAAGATAGTAGAACTTGGTGGAGTGGCTGGTGGTGGTGATGATGATGATGGTGTGAATTGAGAGATTAGAGTTTAGAAATTTGTCTAAAAAATTATTTTTGTGTGGGTTAAAATTTTAATAAAAAAAATTTAAGAATAATGTATACTGAAAGTATTAAAAATGCATAAATAAAATTATTATTTAAAAAAATGCTTTCGTATAATTGCATTGGTGGAAAAGTTCTATGTTCTAAATTGCCTACACCAGTCTAAAAATAGTAAGTTACGTATAAAAATCAAAATGAGACAAATATTTCACAAAGAATTAGGGATTATTTAAGATTTGTTTATTTAATATATTTTTTGATTTTTTATAAAAAAGTGTGCAGAAAAATAAAAAAATGATGTGACCGAAATAAATATACTTATTTAAATAATTCCCAAACAATCTCTTAGTCTTATATATAGATCTCATCTCTTATTAAACATTTGTATTTAATTTTGTGTTTGACCTCTATACACTTAAATTTATTATTTTAAAAAATGAGTTCAATAATGACTAACAACAATGTTACATGCATAAAATATACAAAAAAAATTATCAAATGAAAATAGGATGGACTCACACATGTGAAACTCACATGGCACGGAAAAATTATTAGTTGGTTTAAAGGCATCACGTGACCATATTCCTGACCAATTGAAAATCTCTATACACACTCATATTTTTTAATCACTCAATATAAAATTATAAATTTTATTATTTTCACCAATCAAAATACACATAGGACACCACATGGTGTGACCCAGGACCAACAGTTAACTTCTCCATGTGACCATTCTTAAGAAGCGTTTTTAAACGTTGCCAGATGTCAATGATTTGAATTTTTCTACATACGTGTGTGATTTTGGTTTCTTTTGTATTTTTTTTCATATATATATATATCTATATATTTCTCATTTTGAGAATTTATTTGCATTAATTTTGATTATGAATGTTACTGTTGATTGTGGTATGATATATGGTTTAAAAAAAAAGAGACTAATGTTAATTTTTTTCCTCCAAATTTACTATTGAGGTGACATCATTCATATCATGTTTCGTGTCATTTTTTTCAACTTGTAAATCAATATAATTAAAATGTAAAAATCAAAAAAATATATGCGTTTAGATAATTTTTTTAAAATGAATCGTTTAAATGTTAGGTTTTTCCCCTTAAGTGACGCGTTATGCCTGCCTCTGGGTGTTTCGAAAAGTGAGCAAGGGGCGTCGCATCGACACTTGGGTGCGGTGAAAAATGGACAAAGGTTCCCACATTTTTCTGGACGAGTGCGAGTAAAGAAGCTAGTCCAAGACTATAGGTTTAGGATAGCCACTTGGAATATAGGAACCTTAACTGGTAAGACGATGAAGTTGGTAGATATTATGATTAGGAGGAGAGTTAGTATAGCTTGCGTACAAGAAACTAAGTGGACAGGTGAGAAAGTTAGGGAAATTGAGGATACCAGTTTTAAAGTATATTATAGTGGTAAGGATAAACGCAGGAATGTGGTAAGAATCTTAATTGCCAAGGGTCTTGTGAAGAATGTAGTGGCGGTCGTTAGGAAAGGGGATATAATTATGTTAGTTAAACAAGTTATTGGAGAAAATACAGTGAACGCTATTAGTGCATATGCCCCTCAAGTAAGACTAGATGATCAGACTAAGAGGGATTTTTGGGAGCAAATGGATGAGATTTTACAGAAGATACCGGTAGGAGAGAACTTGATTATAGGTGGAGATTTTAATGGCCATGTATGCTAGATAAACTAGGCTATAAAAGGGTATATGGTGGATACGATTTTGGTGACAAAAATGAGGCTAGAGAGAGTATATTAGATTTTGCGTTGGCTTCTGACCTAGTGGTGGCCAATACTATATATAAGAAGACGGAGGAGCATTTGAAAACCTTTAAGAGTGGGTCAGTTAAGAGCCAAATAGATTACTTCTTAGTGAGAAAAGTGGACTGCCTAAAATGCAATGATTATAAGATAATTCCTAGAGAGAACCTGACCACTCAACATAGGATTTTGGTATTAGATTTATGTTTTAGAGGTCAATACCAAGCTATGAAGGATGGTGGGCGTTGTAGGACGAGATGGTGGGACCTAAAAGGGGATAAATTAGAAATATTTAAGAATAGAATGGATAAGGAAAGTACTTGGAACTTGAAAGATGATGCTAATACTATGTGGAACTTGATGGCCAATTGTATGATGAGAATCTTGAGGGAAGTTCTTGGAGAGTCGAAAGGAACGAGACCCAGCTCTAGGGAAACTTGGTGGTGGAGGGAAGAGGTTCAAGCGGTAGTTAAGGTAAAAAAAGAGTGCTTTAAAAAGTGGCAAAATGATAGAACTGAAGAAAACCTTAAGAGCTATAGATTGGCTAATAAGGAGGTCAAGAAAGTAGTGAGAGAGTCTAAGTTGAAAGCTTATGATGACCTGTACACTAGACTAAATAGTAAGGAGGGAGAGAAGAGGGTATACAAACTTGCTAAGATATAGAAGATGAAAACTAGAGATTTTAATCAAGTTAAGTGCATCAAAAGTGAGGATTCTAAGGTATTGGTGAGGGATAAAGAGATTATGGAAAGATGGAAGAATTATTTTAAGAAACTATTAAATGAGGAACATAGAGGTACGATAATAGAGGAAGAAATAACCAGTAATACGATAAACCATGACTATAAGTTCTGTCGCAGGATTAGGAACTTTGAAGCGGAGATTGCACTTAAGAAGATGAAATCAAATAAGGCTTTAGAACCTGATGATATCCCTATTGAAGCTTGGAATTGTTTGGGTAAAAAAAGGGGTTGCTTGGTTGACTCGGTTGTTCAGCAAAATTTTGTTGAATAAGAACATGCCAAATAAGTGGAGGAAGAGTATTTTAGTGACAATCTATAAGAATAAAAGAGATGTCCATAATTGCAATAACTATAGAGGAATCAAGCTAATGTGTCATATAATGAAAGTGTGGGAGAGGGTGATAGAACGCTGATTGCGAGATATAACAAAGGTGTCAGAAAATCAATTTGGGTTTATGCCTGGCAAGTCCACAATGGAAACGATCTATCTTTTGAGGAGAGTAATAGAAAAGTATAGAGAAAAAAAAAGAGACATTCGTATGATTTTTATTGACAAAGCATATGATAGAGTACCCCGGGATATAATATGGTGGGTGTTAGCGAAGAAATGGGTAACAAAAGGTTACATTTATGTGATTAGGGACATGTATGAAGAGGTGATGACCACTACTAGATTGCCTACTCAAGAGACAAATAAATTTCCTATCATTGTAGGGTTACACCAAGGATCTACCTTAAGTCCTTATCTTTTTGCTTTAATTATAGTTGAGTTGACAAGAAATATACAAGATGGCGTGCCATGGTGCATGCTTTTTGCAGACGATATAGTGCTACTGGATAAGACTAGAGAAGGGGTTAGTACAAAGTACTCTTGAATCTAAAGGATTCCGGATAAGCAGAACTAAGACAGTGTACATGGAGTGTAAACTTAGTAACAGTAACAATGACAGAGAGGAGAAGTGAAGATTGAGAACCAAAAACTTCCTAAGAGTGAACATTTTCGTTATTTAGGGTCGATTATCACAACAGCGGGGGAGATTGATACGGATGTGGCCCATAGGATTAAGACGGGATGATGTAAGTGGAGAATTGCATTTGAGGTACTACGCGAAAAACGAATACCCACTAGACTTAAAGGTAAGCTCTATAGAATGGCTATTAGACCAGCGATGTTGTATGGGACGGAGTGTTGGGAAACCAAGAAACAACATGTAGATAAGATGAGTGTGGCTGAGATGAGAATGTTAAGGTGAATGTGTGGCAAGACTAAACAAGACAGAATTAGGAATGAATATATTCAGGAATGGCTAGGAGTAGCACTGATAGAAGATAAGTTGAGAGAGAATCGATTAAGATGGTTTGGTCATATTCAACAGAGACCAACAGAGGCAATAGTGAAGAGATGCGATGTTGTAAAGGTAGGTGGAAGTGTTAGGGGACGGGTAGGCCTAGATTAACGTTGGTTAGCGTTGTAAATATAGATATGAATCTACTTAATTTAACTAACGAAATGGCCTTTGATAAGGCCGCGTGGAGAAGAAGGATTCATGTAGCCGACCCCATTTGATGGGATTTAAGGCTTGGTTTGGTTTAGATAATTTTTTTAACATGTATTTAAGTTGATTTTGCTTCATAAACAAACAAAAGTTAAAACTTATATACAACACTTTGACACAAATTTCCAACAAAAACAAAAAAAAAAAAAACAAAAACAAAATTTGAAGTAATTCAATAAGTTATACCAAACAAAATCACTTATTAAGACAATATAGAAAAGAGTAATGTTAGGACCTTAAATGTTTTATCAAAATTTCTATAAAATACTCATATAAATGTGGGGCCTACTTGGGTGTGGGATCATGTGAGTAATTTGATAGAAATTTTGATAAAATATTTGAAGCCTTTAGTATTTCAACAATGCTAGAGATATCAAATTTTTTATCAAGAAATTTATCAAATCACTCACATAGGTGTGAGGCCTACATGTGGGATTGGGAGACACCATGCAAGGTGCAGGAATGCCAATTCAATGGTGATGTATGGAATGCTCGGGCATTGATTAAATGCCCCACACCCATGTGAGTATTTTGATAAATTTTTTTAGTAATTTTGTTGATATTTCTAACATTTTTCTTAGCATTTTTGTATACTCCACTAATGTAAATTTTAGTTAAATATAACTAACAAATTATAAAATTATTGCTTAATCAGCCTCAACAAATTATTTCTAAACTAGCTTTTGGTTAATTTTGCTACAGTACATCGTTGGGCACTGTTAACAAGTTATATAATATTTTATTATTTATTTTTAAGAGTAACCTGACATTGTTGGGCACAATTTTTTTATTTTTTTTATTTTTTTTTTTTTTGAATATGAAACTGCATATATATAAAATGAATATTTTAACTTCTCCTATTTTGGCTGCTTTTTAACAATACAAAATGAATATTTTATAAAATTTAATTTTAGAACAGAGAGTCTGATATAGTGTACATACAAAAAAGTATTAACTAAAATAGAAAACTAATTTTTTTAGTTATAATTTAACTCAAAATTTGTTTTGGCTGATATGAATGCCTTTAGGACCTCAAATGCTTTATTAAAATTTTTACAAAACACTCACATGAGTGTGTGGCTCACTTGGGTGTGGGACCCACACCCATGTGAATGATTTGATAGAAATTTTGATAAAACATTTGTGACCTTTAACATTTAAACAATGTTAGAGATTTTAACAAGAAATCTACCAAATCACTCACATAAGTGTGGGATTCACATGTGGGATTGGGAGACGCTACACAAGGTGCATGAATGTCAGTTTGATAGCGATGTATGGAATGCTCAGGCATTGATTGAGAAGGTTGTACACTCATGTGAATGAGTTGGTAAATTTTTTAATAATTTTGTTGATATTCTCAACATTTTTCTTAGCATTTTTGTATAAAAAAAGTGAAATTATTCCACTAATGCAATCATGACCTACCATTTAACGAGTAACTTAATATAAAATTTGATTATCACAATATTACTTGTCAAATAACTCAGCCAGTCTGCCATCCAAACATCATCTTTATTTATTTATTTTTTTGTTAAAGTTATTTTTTTAAAAGTTGTTGTTATTATTATTATTATTATTACAAGGCCTAATTTCTTTTAAATGAATCAAAATTTTAGAAAGTCCACTAAAATAAAATCCAATTGTATTTTAAAAATCAGCAAATTGGACTTTTTATTTTAAATAAAAAAATTATTCAATTAATTTTACTTTCACTTTAATGTCTAGAAACACTTGACATTCAAGAGCAAAGCCATATCCTAAGCATGAGTTGTCAAAACCTAATTGATATATGTTCACTCCTAATTTTTTAAAAGGGTCAACAAGACATCAAATTTTCAAGAATTGTCAAGGAAACAATACAGGAAATTTTTTTACCCATAATCGGGGACGGAATCAAAATTTTATTATCAAAGGGACCAAAAGAAAAATAATTTTTTTTACTATATATACAAAACACACATGTATGTATATATGATATATAAATTATATATACAAAAAAAATAAATATCATAGAAACAATTTCTAATAGGATGATAAATTTTTTTGATATAAAATAGAAAGAGAATTTAAGATAGATGAAGAAGGGAAATGTTTGGGACCCCCTTTGGGGATGACCTCCATACTCCCAAAGTGATCATGGCCCTCCATATATGTGTGGGGTCTACATTGTGAGTAATTCAGATTTATAGGGGTCTTGTGACGGTGGAGTCTCAATCATTGCTCAAAGAAGAATGACATATATATATATTTTATACTGAGAGGTCATTTTATATATAAAATGATGTATATATATTTAAATTATATGACAGATAATAATGTTCACAGAAATAAGGGATTATGACCCCTATAATTTTCTTCTCGTTTCGTCCCTGCCTGTGATCCTATTTCTTGCCTAGTTTGAAAGGAAATAAAAATGATAGACTGATTTAATAAAAAAATATTAATTAAAATACATTAAATAAGATTTACTAAGATACTTTGTCTCCTACTAGTCACATTATTAAATTTGCAATGATTCAATAAATTAACCGTCTAAATATAATTTCAAGTAATACTATATACCACCCATCTTTTATGATCATTGTGCCATCCACTTATCAATATAATATATATATATATATATATTTGTTAATTATTTTATTACATGAGAAAATTAGGTCTTTTTTTCATTTTTAGTAATAAAAGAGTTTCACAATATTATTTTATGATATCTAAGGTCTCTCATCTACCTCCATATATCTCACCCACCCAATCTTGGTTCAACTTCACACTTCTCCAGGCCAACTTTCAAAACCTCTCTCTCTCTCTCTCACACACACACACACACACACACACACACACATGGAAGAAGGGTTTGAAACTCCCACAACCACCACCACTACCAATGGCGGCGGAGTTGCCACATACTTCAGACTAGAGTTTTAAGACCCTAACAATGGAAAAACCGCAATCTTTCATGAAACCTATATCTACTCCGATGACATTGATAGCACTTGCTTCACGCCTTACGTCAATGCTCCTTCGAACCCCGACTATGGCTCTGGAGGTTGCGGCGGAAGAGGATTCTTTTATGGTGCTCCGGCGAGTCCGATGCACTTCATGATGTATTCGTCGTCTCCAAATTCTATGCCTTTGGTGTCTGAGGCGTTGGTTTCGAGCTCGTGTGAGTTCGAATTTTCAACTAGGCTTGGGACAATAGGCTCATCGTTGACCGGATCGATGATCTCAATCGACAAATTGTTCCTGAACAGCCAAATCCGGCCGATGAAGCTCTCTTCGCACCTCCAACGGCATCAGGTGCTCGCGCCATTACTAGATCTTAACGAAAATGAAGACGATTGCGAGAATGTGATGAATGAATTCGACAAGTTTCTAAGAAGACGAAATGTGAAATGATGGAACAAATCTCTACGCCGAAGAACTAGTTCTATGTCGACGTTGAGATTCTCTTCATTTCAATGGGACGAAAGTGACGACAAAGATTAGAAATCTGAGAAAATGTAGACTAGTCTAAATTTCAAACATAAAGAAATTTGAGAACAAAGCCAGAGAAATTTTAATCTTCTCTAGCTTGAACCCAGAGAAATTCTCTATATGTAATTTTTTTGGCTTTCCTAGAATCTTTAGACTGGAATCTAAAATCTTTAGACTGGAATCACCACTAGAAAAAGGAGCATTTGACATGGAACTATTTGCGACGGTTTAAGTGCCGTTGCAAAAAACAAGTATTTGCGACAACACTTAATGACGTCGTGAAATTATTTTTGTTGCAACGGAAAAATTAAGCCCGTAGCAAAAAGTAAGGTTATATGCGACGGTAAAAAAATTCGTTGCGAAATCATTTTTTTTTGCAACGGCAAGTGACTGTCGCCAAAAACGATACTGGATAAATACTATTATTAGAGACGAATAACCTGAAACCATTGCAAAAGATTTATTTTTTTTGTGTTTTTGTTAATTTGCGACGGCCTTTTAAACCGTTGCAAAAACTTAATCCCCTAAGTTTCCATTTTCGCGCCTCTCTCTCTCTCTCTCTCGCGGCCAGCTCATACCGTCCTTAATATTTCAGTTCTCTCTTGAGCCTAGCTCTAATTTCACTGTGTCTCTCTCATGCCCGGCTTCCACTCTTTCTCTCTCTCTTTCTCTCGCAACGACAACCGCACTTACATGGGCAAATCTCCGGCATCCAGGTAACCCTCATCTCCTCTCCCTAAGCGCTTGTCCCTAATATTTCAGTTCTCTCCAAATTTCAACCCTAATTTCACTTGTGTCTCCCATGCCCAACCTTCACTCTCTCTCTCAAGAACGACAACAAAGACTGCAAGATAGGCAAATCTCCAAAGATCCGGTAACCCTCCTCTTATCTCCTCTCTTCTCCTCTCCCCCTCCTAATATATCAGTCTTCTCTCTCGCGTCCAGGGTTTAGGATTGTGTTTGAGCCCTTCTGTTTTGGACATTAGGGTTATGGAAAAATCATTGTACCGTCTAAAGGATGAAGATGATTTTCCACCTTTGTCAAATTGATTGTGGTGGGAAGGGAAGGGAAGGGAAGGGATGCTCTATTTACATCGACATAGTAAGTATGGATAGAACAGGATCTGCTAACAAACCAACCTAATCCTGAGCTTTCTGCCATTGCGACTCATCTTAAATTGTTTTACATTGAGTGATTGTCTATACTCTCTCTCTCTCTCTCTCTCTCTCTACATATATTGGGAAGTAGGTCTCCGATTTCCCTTATCTCTCTACATTTATTGCAGATTTTTTTCACATAGTCTATTCAACTTCCTTCTTTGTCTTTATCGTCTCAAAAGTTAATTAAACAAATTCATATATTTCTTTCGTTTTCTCTTCAGATCCTGTTCTCCTTGAGCATCTAAAATGTTATGATTTCTCATTGATTCTGATGTTAGTCACTACTGCTTGTGCATTTGCTAGTTCAATTTCTCATTTGTAGCCTTTCAAGTTCTATTGAATTTGAGTAGAAATGGAGCTTTGATATCAATACCTGTTGATCTACTATTTTGCTAAGCTAATTTTGAGGAATTATGTTGAATCCCGTAGGAATTTATTAGGTTTTTGTTTTTATTGCATAAATTCAATCGAGGCACTACATTGTGCTTCTAGTTGGGTTTTAATGGTGTTTAATTATCATAATTAATGTAGATGAATCCGGTAAGAAGTTGTTTTGAGGTGGTTTATAGTTCAGTTGCTTGTGACATTCTTGGTATGTTTGTAATTTAGATTTGATCTTAAGCTATTCATGTGTGTTTTGATTGATTCACATTCTTTTAAGGAATGTATTGAGGTTTGTTTGTTTTGAAGTGATTTTAATTCAATTGATGTTGATTTATGGACAAATTGGTAAGCACAAATTTGATTTTTTGTTTTGTTTTGTTTTGTTTTTTTATGGTGTTTTGCAGGAGGCTTTATTCTTTTGACTGTGTTTTGGAGGCAGATCTGAAGATCTCAAATCATCAGCAAAGCTGGCGGTGACACTAACTTGGAGGTTTGTTCCCAACAATGGCAGCAGCCTTGCCACTAATGATCTGGTACTTATGTACTTATATCTATGTACAATAAAATATTGGTTTGCCTTTTTGAGACTTGAATTTTGGAGCAATATGAGTAATAGTGGATATATTTTGCTTTCTTACACAACATGCTATATCACTTTCATGTTATTACTCTTGTGGTTTCCTATTTTCTTGATTAGAATCTTTAGGGTGGTCAGCATCCTTTTTTTGATGTATAATTATGTTGATAACATTTTCTTTGCTTCTATATCTAGTGGTGACCACAACTATCTCATTCTTTTTATTTCAGGAGAGAAATAGGGATGCTAAACATCATGATTCAGAGTTGCCAACTCCACATTCACTTAAGCTATAGTATTTTCTTAACAGGTTGAAACAGGTAATCTTCAAGATGCAACTTTTCTTAATGCTGTAGCAAAGGTAAATAATTTTATTGTTATATAGTACTCTTTCCCTGAATGTTCCCTTATGTTATTTACAATTTTCTACTATAGAGTAAAAAAAGTTACTGATCAGATTACTTGAATAAACAAATTGAAGCTATATATTGGGCAGAGTATCTTTATAATTTATTGAAGAAAGACAAAAGAAAGTGCTGTCAACTAATGGGGTAAGGATTTATTTTATTTATTATAAAGAATTTTGGCTCAAATGATAGAAGAGTAACTTTCCTATTTGTCTACCCATTTTTGAGAATTCTCAACCTTAACCATCTGAGATAATTTGGGCCGACCAACCCAGCTCCATAGCACTTAAATAAAAAAACTCAATAATTTAGTCATTTCACATTCAATTCCACAAGTCATTCTTTGATAAATCAGATTTATGTTTGTTCTGTTTTTGATTTGATTCGATTTAGGGAATACATCCTTCTTATAAATTTCACTTGTTATCACTTGAATAAATTGTTTAACAGCTTTTTTCTTTGTTGATTTTTGTATCAGGTTTTACTCTTTGTTCTTTGACCTTTATCACAACGATTTAATTGATATTATTGTTTCGCTTTTGCTTTATTATTATGACTAAGCCTTCTGATTTCATTGTTTTTATTGAATAGATTCCAGTCATCAAATTGAGATTTCTGACTCTAAAGCAGGTATGGAGCTTCTTGACATCATTCTAACCAAGGTATATATATCTACTGATGAATATTTTGAAGTAGAGACAGCGATGCTTGGCCCGGTAAATAATCCACTTGATGTGATGAAACTACAGGATGGTTTTTCCCAGACCTAGGATTGAATGATATATTTGTTTTGTTTGCTGAAAAGCCTTATTTCACCATAACTACTTTGTTTTTGATGATTGTGCCTATTTTGTATGTAGTCACTTTCTTGCTTATATGCTATTGAAGCATTTGATGAGGCATCACTCCGTGACAAATGCTTATTATAAATGGTCAATATTATAGCTTATGGACGCATAAGCTTTAAGTTATATTTTCCTAGATTCTACATTGCATTTAGTGGAACTTAATTATCAATGATATTTCCTTTCACTTTTGTATGGCAATAGCTGCTGAACTTGTTTCTTGGCCATGCCTCTGCCAATGGGATAGGCCAGGAATTTTTTTTTTAAACCCTAGCTGGGTTCAGTAGCCTACTTTGATGTTATATCTATGATGAGCTTGTTTCTTATACTTCTTTGTTCTAATAAAATAATATAATGTAGGGACTCTGTCAGCCCATTTAACTGTTTAGACTAACTTTTAATTGCACCAGGTTCTGTGGACACCCCATTTTTGACCGACCTTAAGACTCAGACGTCACCGATTGAGTGCTTGGTGATGTTGCATATCGTGCTCGCTCAGAAGCTTCAGAGTCTCGGCCGTGAGCCCTGCCTCCGAACTTCCGGGCTTTTCTGTGCCTTGCCTCGGTTTGCGAACCAAGCTCGATTTTCTCTGTTTCTCTTCCCAAAGGGAGGGAGAGGTCTCATAGACCATCTCTCAGTGGCCGTGGGCTACATTTCGTGGTCGTAGGCCATTTTGCCAATTTCGGAGCCCGGTTCCCGGTTTTCGGAGCCGTCAGGCCGTGTGCCTCGGTTCGGGACCGCCTAACTACCTCCGTTTGCTCCGGTTTTTGGCATGCATCATATTTACTCCCTTTTGAGGGACACTGTGGTCTGAGAGACCCACTTCGTGGTCAAACACCACTCTCGGTGCCTAACAGTCGATTTTCGGGGCCTCGGACTGCGCGTTTTGGCCCCCGAACCTTCATTTTGCATCGGTTTTTGTTCATCTTTGGCAGGGACCTCTGTTTTATCACCAGGAAGGTCATAGAAGGGTGGGAGGCCAGTAATTGTTTCAGCGACCAATTATATTCCTTCCTCGTCCTCCGATGCCCATTTTTCTCACTCCAAAGCCAATGTTGACCACCCTAAGGCCACTTTCTTCAGCTCCAAACCACATATCTGTGTTGTGCACACCTGGGAGGACACAAATATCACATGGCCAGACAGTAATTCCATTTGAACCTTTTGAACCCCTTTGAAAAATGGCTTGTTCTCTCTCCTGTTTCATTTCCTCCAATTTTGGACCATAGGGCTGTGTTGAGGGCATCTGGGAGGATACCAATTTGTGGTGGCCGGCCATTAATTCACCTTGGCCTTTTTGACCCCTGGCCGGCCGGCCATGGGGGGTGGCCGGCTAGCCACCTGCAGCTCCAATACCTGGCCGGCCTTGCTCCTCTCAGGTGGTACACTACAGCTGTATACTTTTTCCCCTCCAAAATCTGTATCCGATGGGGGGAAACTTGGCTTGTTTTTCCCCCCATTTTTCCCTCCTTTTCTCCCCCTCTTTGGCCAATATAACCAGCCTCCCAGGTCTGGTTTAGAGGTTGGAAAAATTGGCTTCAAGCTTCTTGCATTGCCTCTCTCCCTCTCTACACTTCCAAGCCTCAAACATCCAAGTTCTACACCCCTTTCTTCATCACCACCTAGCACCACACCACCACTTCCATTTCCAGCAGCTTGGAGCTCTTCTCAGAGGCTAGGAGGCACCATTTTTCAGTCCAAGAGGCAGCCAAGGCTTGGTCTTCAAGGGTAAGCATCATTTCCCCATTTTCTAGCTCATTGTTGTACCATTTCTTAGGCCTTTTTGCTTGCTGTTTTGAGCTCCGGCCATAACTGAAAATGTCATTTTTTTGAGCTCATTTTTCTATTTCATTAAGGGTCTTACCATGTTTGGGACCCCCATCTTGCACTTGCTTCAATATCCCTTTGTATGCCATTATCTTGCATAGTATTTTTGGCCCATGTGTAATCTGATTTGAGGCATGATATAAACTGTAACTGAGCTTATTTTGAGCTCTTATTCAACATTGAAGAAGGGCTCACCACTTTTTGGGACCTCCATGTATCACTTGCCGTTGTACCCCTCTTTGGTCCACATCTTTGCATGATTTATTAGCCTATTGTGTCTCTGTTTTTGGAGTTTGGTCCGAACTTAAAATGGCCCTATTTTGACCCCCTCTTCATGTTTCATTAAGGGTCTATGGCTTTTTGAGACATCCTTGGTATACTTCATGTTATAGCCCTCTTGGTGGCCTCATTTTGCATGATATTTTGAGCCTATTTGTATACTGTTTTGGGGCTGGTACTAAACTATAAAAGGCCTTATTTTTGGTCCCTCTTCAACATTGTTGAAGGGCCCTCACTTTTTTGAGACCTCCATGCACCACTTGCTTTTTTGCCCCTTTGTTGGCCTATTTCTTGCATAGCATTTTGAGCATACTTGTACCTGTTTTTGGAGTCTGTCATAAATTGTAATACATCATATTTTTTTCCCCTCTTCAATATTTTGAAGGCCCCTTCTCTGTTTGGGGCCAGAATTTGTGACTTGCTTCATTACCTCCCCCGCGGAGCCATTTTTGTATGATAATTTAGCCCTACTTGGGCCCACTGTTTGGCCTCACTCTAAACTGTAAAAATGCTTGTCTCGGGGCTTCCTTGCTTCTGTATTTTCATTTCATATTCAAATTATGTATGCATTGTACAGTTATGGGCCATTTCATGCGCCAAAATCCGTGTTTTGGGACTCATTTCATGCATCGGGTTTCATTTTACCGGGTTTCGGGGCTGTTTTGCATCTCATTTTACCTCTGATTTTTGCATGATAGTATGCCATTTTGTGTGTTTTGCCATGTCTTGTTAGAGTGGCATTCTGTGCCGTAGGTTCGGTCCTCGGTTTGCGTGCACGCACTTCGAGTTGTCTTATTTTCATCTAATGGCCTCTTATGTGAGTGTGGCTGAGGTCCACTTGTGTTGGTGTAAGCCCATATTGCATTGTGTATGCCATTTCATTTCATAGCATTGTGTATGCTAGGATGTATGTTAGCGCATTGTGTATGCCATGTTTCCTCGTGCATTGTGTATGCCATTCCATAACATTTTGCATGTTAGATTGTATCTTAGTTGCATTTCATGCATATCAGGCATATTGCATCGTGTTCGGGATAGGAGTTAGCCAAGACATGGGAAACGAGGTACGTTCCGTACTCCGAGTGATGGAATGTGCCTCAATTCCCCAGTCACCGACACTCTGGATTATCCATGATGGAGTTAGGTTTTGTTGTATTTCCATATGCATTCATTTCATATTGAGTTTTGCAATTTGACTCCTCGGCCATCATACATCGATATGCGTGATTGGTGGCACGAGGATCGAGACATGCATACATTTGTGAAAATACATTGCCATGCTCATTTCCTGCTCTCTGTTGCAGCAAAACGAAGAATCAGTAACTTTTCGGAGCTTGGCACGCATTTCAAGAACAGGTGCAAACAGAGGCTAATTGGGGCATCGTCATGGATTTCCGCACAAAGGCAACCCGAACATGCATTATCCATCACTCGGAGCGGAATCAAGGCAGTCCTTGGCTTGCATGCCAGTTTTACAGCTTTCTTAGTTAATTTGTTAATTAATTAGGAATTTATACATTATTTGGACTGTATTATTCTTTTATTCCGGACTGTATATTTATTCGGACCCTCTGCGCGAGGGCAAAATTGTAATAAGTGTGGGTGAGTGTGATGTATGTCTTCCAATCCCACGTCTTTCTTCCCTTTTATTTATTTGCTTATGATGGTTAGATTAGGGCACATTTCAATTAGCATACAGTATGATAGCATGTTTGCATTCATTCATCTGTCTTGCACACACCGGGCTCGGTGCATCATACTAACTACATTTGTATTTCAATTCCAAGTTGAATACATGTTAGCTGTAGGATTCCATATGCCATGTTTAGAATAGCCGAGCCTGCTATAGTTTGCATTTTTGCATGTGTTACATTAGGCATTTCTGTTTACTTAGGACGCATGCATGGATTTCTAATTAGCTTCTGTTTTGGCTTGGAGTACTTGGTGAGTTTTTATGCTTTAGCATCCTTGCACGCGTGTGGGTGTTGCCATGAATAGCATGCTTACCATGAGGCTAACTGCTTATGTGATATAACTGCCTGAATGCCTGTGGGTGGAGGTTGGGTTATTTGGATTGGAACAATTCATCAAGTGTTTTCTAAGCCCACCCGAGGGTGGCAAAATCTGCATTTTAAGCCTATCTGCGGGTAGCAAACCATCTTTCAAAAATAAACATGAAATGTTTTGTCCCAATTCAGGTGACCCGGTCTATACTTGTATGTTGTGCGCATCACATAGTAACCTAAGCTAATAACCGGAATAAGAACATACAATGTTTTCAAAAATAGATATCATGGTTAGTCGAGGCCGGTCTTTGACCGGGCGAGCGGGGGTGCTCACGAGGTGACCTTCCCCAATCGTACCCAAGTTCCCGAGCCGAGGCAACTTTGGTGATGATGGACACGTGGCCTTTGGCACCGAGTCAGGGTTTCCTAAATTTCCCATTAAAAAAACATTTAGGTGGCGACTCTGTATCTGGCAAAGCAGTCCATGTTTGGCACTTCTTTTCAAAAAAAATTGTTTTCAAAATCAATTTGCCGGATTTGGACTCTTTGGTTCAAGATTAAGAACCGTGACATTTGAGTCCTTGAACTATAGTGACCCCAATATGAACGGAACGAGACTTAACCCTCCTGGGGCGTTCGGGGACGTCTACAGTTTCTGGCGACTCTGCTGGGGAGTTAGAGAACTTGACTCGAACTCATGATGTCTTGTTTTGACTACATTTGTGTGTTTATTTGCATTGCATTTGCATTGATGCGCCTAGGACACCGTGTTTGCCATCTGCTATTCCTGAACGATTTGCCGGAGGCTTGTCTTGTCAAGGCATGACCATAAGGCTGACCGATTGTGGGCTCACAAGATGGGAACACAAACCCCGCTTTTCTGGGGCACCCTTTTGGCCATTCGACCTAGTGCATATTTGGATCCATAGTGACCATTCCAAACTAGGACAGGTTGCTTACCCGTTTATAGGTTGTTTGAAACCACTGCGTGCGTAGTGAAACCCTAGCTCTTGACAAAATAGGACAGGGAAACCCTACCCCAACATAGGGGTGTTTTGGCTCTCACTTATCTGTTATGTACTTTTAGAGTGCGTCTTTATAGGAATGCATGCATCAGTTTATGAGTTTGGGCATCAGGCCTGCGGGCATCAGTCAGTATTTGAGAATCAGTTATCTACGGGTATCTGATTCAGTTTTGGGGACAGTGATTTAGGGATATTGATCAGTGTTTGAGGACAGTGTGTATTCAGCTTACCAGCCGTGTGTTGTTATGCCCAGCCGTGTGTTGTGTATTTAATTTAAGCTGTTATGCTGTCCGTTTATCTGGTTATTTATTTCCTTTTCACTTTATTTATCTTTTTGCTAGGGGATAGGGTTTTTAGCACAATTGCTTCCGAACCAGTAAATATTCCCCAAGCACTTTGGACACGAGGTCGCCGACTCAATCTATCTGAGGATCTGGTTGACGGACATCCAGTGTTCCACTCCCTACCCCCAGTTGTTAGAAGAAGGCCAAGGAGGCGCAGTGTGTCAGAGTAGGGATTACCAAGACAGCGGGCTACTTTAGCAGCAAACAGTCAGGTTAGGATTTCTGTTTCCGCCGTAGAGATACACTTACCGGTCAGTCATCTGGACCAACAGAATATGGCCGGGATAGAGGAAATGATGCGTCAAATGCAAGAGAGCATGAGACAGATGCAGGAGGATGCCATCCGCCAAGCGGAATTTTCTAAGCAACAGGCCACAGTCATGGCCCAGCAGGCCGAGCTCATTACTAGACTGCAACAGCAGAATGCGACATCTGCTTCACATCAGGTTCCTCCTCCACCAGGGCCCCCATTACCCGAGCAGGCTCCTACTGTTCAGAATGCTCTGCCAAACACCCAGAACACCGTGCCAAATGTCCAGAATATCCAAGAGGACACAAACCTTCCAACGGGGCTAGCTCCGCCCCCGCTTCCACCTCAACTGTCCAAAACTCATACACCCAACCACTCAGACTCTCCCTTTCAGTTCGAAATCGACCATACAAATTTCTAAACCGAAAGCAAGCTTGAGAAGCTTTTCAAGAAATCACAAGGGGTAAAAGCCATTCTGGACATCGAAGATGGGTACACCGATGTAGCCGTAACATTGCCAGACAGATTCAAGATGCCACAAATTGACCGCTTCGACGGGTTCGGAGATCCCATGGTCCATCTTCGGCTATTCTCAGACATCCTGCGGCCCATGGGCCTAACCCGACCACAAAAACTTTTCTTGTTTGGCCGAACTTTGTCGGGTGTGGCGGCCATCTGGTATGCGAAATTAGAAAATGAGGTAAAAAGAAGTTGGAATGAGATGGCTGAGGCCTTTGTTGCACAGTACTCGTACAATACACAGATCGAGATTACAACCCGTGATCTCGAAACAACGAGGCAGGAACCCAAGGAGACTTTCTCAGACTTTGTAACTCGTTGGAGGGCAAAGGCATTAATGATGACCTTGAGGCCTACAGACAAAGATCAAATCAGGATGATTGTGCGCAATCTCCAACCGAAATTGATGCAGAAGATGATCGTACTTCCCTTTCCTACCTTCTCAGATTTACACGAAATGGGGGTACAGATCGAGGATGCCATAAAACAAGGTCTGATTGACCAGGATAAGGAGCAACCCAGAAGGACTTTCAACCGTAATAATAACGCAGGCCCAAGTGGCGCTGCAACTGTACGAGCTTCAGAGGTGAGCATGGTCACCACCACTCCCCCTCCCCCAAGACCCACGACAGCCACGCCTTTCTTTGGCGCATCTGGGAGTAATACCCAAAACACCAAATATCAACCCAGAGGCCAAAGAACCTTCACCCCCCTATATATGCCCCTGTCCAAAGCTCTGGGGGTATTGATCAGGAAGAAGCATTTGACGCCCCTAGAGCCGAGGCTGCTACCAAATCCACTCATTCCCTCTCATGACCCGGCAAAATACTGCGCGTATCACCAACAGCACGGTCATGACACGGACCGTTGTTTCAGATTACGTCATGAGATCCAGGATCTTATTGACAAGCAGGTGATTGCGCCTCCCGAAAAACCCAACGTCACAACAAATCCTCTCCCACCACATAACCAAGCCCCTCCTCCCAACAGAATCAACTTCATCCAAACTGGGGTCGTGTCTTACGATTCTAGTATCTATATCACCCCATCCCATCTACCTAAGCCGGAGGTGATCCTTCCTGTCTGCACTGACTTGTGCATGATGGACATCTCCACAACCCAATCTAAGCCAATGGTGGTGACCACTGAAGATGGGACAGGGCAGATTTCAGAGGAAAAGGGAGTTGCTGAGTTTGAGATTAAACAGTCCGGGAATCTTGCTGAAGGAGCTTATGATCCGAGTGAATACATCCAATCAGTGGGCTGGTCTGAGCTGAGTGCAGGGCTGCCAGAAAGAGCAGAATTATGTGTGATTCAGGGGGACAAATTTGAAAGGGGAACAGATGATCTAACAGCTGTAGGAGAGGACCTTGCCAACCTCCAGTTCTTTAGTGACCAAGAATCAGGGGATACAGAAATCAACTGGTTCGAATATGAGGAGTCGGCAGAAGTTACCGGATGGTTAGATGATCAACCAGACATCGTAGAATATCAACCAGAACAAGCCTGGGAAGGGCCGAGAGCCAGAATACACCGCCGGAGAGCGCCGGCACTAAGAATTTCGCTCAGAATTTGGGGATTGTAAATACAGGGAATATTGACCAACCGGCTGTACTGACACAGTTGGAACAACAAAGATTTGAGGATTTCGAGAGAATCAGAAAAGCGAAGGCCCATGTGGGGGTCGAGAGTGCTGTGTGCACAGGAACAGGAAATGCTACGGGTATGAGGATTGAAGGTGCTGCGGGTACGAGCATACCGGAGCCGGACAGGTGTCTATTGGCTGCCGACGGGATGTGGCGGGAATACGATGACTTATGTCTTGCCCACACAGATGAGGATTGGGGAAGTAACCAACCAGATGATACCTGGTATATTGACGAGATTGCTCATATGACAAGAAGTGGGCGATATTTCAAGCCCCAGCACTTAGACCAACTTGAGGCGTCTGGGAAAGACAAAGAAGTTGAGAAACAGAAGGAGAAACAGATTGAAAAAGAAGCTGTGCTCAAGCAGTTGAAGAAGATACAAGCAGACATCTCCATCTGGGGACTGCTTATGGCGTCGCGAGTACACAAACAGGCTGTCCTATCTACTATGGACAAGGCCAAACTCTCTATAGATATAACACCGTGAGCAGCAACGGTGGTTGGTCTTTTCCAGAGGAGGTTCCCAAGATTAACCTTTTTAAACAAAGAACTACTGCCTGAGGGCACAAATCATAACAAACCTCTCTATGTCTTCGTGGAGTGTAGAGACAAGTGGATACCGGTGGTACTTGTTGATACTGGGTCCGCCATCAATGTCTGCCCAGCCAGAACAGTGTATGCAATCGGGTTGAAGCCCGCGGACTTCGTGCCGACTACTCAAGTGATCAGGGCATATGATAATACTAGCAGGGAAGTGATGGGGACTGTCAAAATTCAGACTCAGGTTGGTCCGGGACAACATAACATTGAATTTCATGTCTTAGACGTTCCCGCAACCTTCAATCTACTCTTGGGGCGGCCGTGGCTGCACTAAGTGAAGGCAGTCTCTTCCACTTTACATCAGATGTTGAAGTACCCTCACAGGAAGGGGGTGGCTATTGTTTTCGGGAATTCATCCATCCATCCGCCCGCCGCCAGCAGTGTCTACACCGGTTCTAGAAATCGAGCATGGCACGAAGGATGTGTTCTTATCGGGATTCACTTTGGCTGAGGCCCGGGTGGTGCAGAATATTATGGCTATGAATGAAGGTGTGTACATCAGTGCTCAATCTGTCTACCTCATGAACAAGCTACAACACATCCCCGGGATGGGATTAGGAAGAAGCGGCCGGAAAGGCGTTGCAGTATTGGCCGAAGTGCCACACAACCCTCATACCTTTGGCTTGGGTTATCTGCCCACCAAAGAGGACTGGGTGAGGAAGGGAAAAGAAATGGCCGGAAGAGCCAGAGCAAAATAGGCTGGGAAGCCTTTTGAGTTAATGCATAGGCCCATTCAGGGTACCCTGAACGGACGTTTTGTCCGAGAGGGGGAGGACTTTCCATTTTGCGGCTTCCCAGAGCCGTAGATAAACGCGGAGAAGAAGCGTGCAAGCCGAGATATTCTTCGACCGCAACTATCGGGGATGACGTTGCACAGAGTATGCACTCCATCACCTAGGTTGAACAAAGGTAAGGCAAGGATTCCGAGGGCACGTAATTTGAAATTGGGGTAGCACCGCATGTCTACTTTCTCGATCCTCCGACGACCATAAGTGCTTGGGGATAACTGCGCTTTCCATGATTGGGGATGAAACGGTCATGAGCCAACCAAAGCCTATCTTGGATGCATCTATCGCACCCTCTCACTTGGCAATACGAGGAGGATTTTTGTCCAAAGCACCGGTCGTAGTGAGACGTAATCGATTCCACCGAGTCTTGTGAGTCGAATCGATTCCACCGACTAAGTCTGAGTCTGGTACTCCTGGGGATGTTAACCCGAATGCCATGGTCCTGTCTAGGTCGTCTTTTTCCTTTTCATTTGAGTCTGTTGTAAATGAATCGGACGATTTGGATGAACTTAATGAGAATCAAGTAACTGTGGTTTCTGAGTACTTTTCTGTGCCCTTAATTTATTGCATTAATTCAGACTTTCAAAATTTTGAAAACGACGAGGACGAAGTTCCTCCGGTTTTGCAACGATTAATTGAGCAAGAGCAGGAAAGATTTGTTAAACCCCTAGTGGACGAAATCACTACCGTGAACATTGGTACTGAGAAGGACCCGCGGCTGGTCCAGATCGGGTCCACGTTGTCTTTGAAGAAACGCGAGCGCTTAGTCGCTTTATTAAAAGATTTCAAAGATGTTTTCGCGTGGTCCTACGAAGACATGCCTGGAATCGATCCTGAGATTGTACAGCATCGGATCTCCCTTGACCCCGAGGCCCGACCTGTCAAACAGAAACTTAGGAGGATCCGCCCGGACTGGGCTCTCAAGATTAAGGAAGAGGTCACCAAGCAAATCGATGCAGGCTTCCTGCTGGTATCTGAATATCCGACTTGGTTGGCCAACATTGTTCCGGTGCCGAAGAAGGATGGCAGGATCCGAGTATGCGTGGACTTCAGGGATTTGAACAGAGCTAGTCCGAAGGACGACTTTCCCTTACCGCATATTGATGAGTTGGTGGATTTCACAGCAGGGCACGCATTGCTTTCATTTATGGATGGCTTCTCAGGCTACAACCAGATAGTAATGGCACCAAAAGATCGGGAAAAGACTGCATTCACCACCCCGTGGGGGACATACTGTTATAGAGTCATGCCATTTGGGTTGAAGAATGCTGGAGCTACTTATCAATGGGCCGCAACCACAATATTACACGACATGATTCACAAAGAGGTTAAGATGTATCTGGACGACATGATTGTCAAATCCAAGGAAAGAGAGGGCCACCACACTGCCTTGCACAAGTTTTTTCAAAGGATCAGGGAGTTCCAGTTGCGGCTAAACCCTCAGAAATGTACATTCGGTGTCACAGCGGGAAAAATGCTAGGGTTTCGACACAATAAAGGCATCGAGGTCGAATTCTTCCAAAATCAAGGCCATTCTAGAAATGCCACCACCAAGGACTGAAAAGGAGGTGCGAGGCTTTCTGGGTAAAGTGCAATTCATAAGACGGTTTATGTTAAAATTAACCTTGACTTGTGAACCACTTTTTGGCCTCCTCAAGAAAGGAAAGAAGTTCCAATGGGGCGGCCGATGTCAAGCTGCTTTTGAACAGATTAAATAATATTTACAGAACCCGCCCGTGTTGTCACCGCCAGAACCAGGGAAACCGTTGATTTTGTATCTGTCAGTAATTGAAACTACAATGGGCTGCATGCTTGCACAAGAATTAGATGACAAGATGGAGAGAGCCATCTACTATCTTAGCAAGAAGATGCTGGAGTACGAAACCCGCTACACCCCACTGGAAAAGGCTTGCTTAGTTTTGGTATGGGCTACCAGGAAGTCATGCACTACCGTTAGCTCACTGTAATGTTGGTTTTACGACTTGATCCCATCAAATATCTTTTCGAGAAACCAAAGACTTACGTGTAGGCTAGCTCGTTGGTTGCTCTCGAATTTGATCTAAAGTATATAACGCAAGTCGGTCAAAGGAAGAAAGGGCGAGTTCTTAGCCGACCATCCAAAGAGAAGGGGTGAAGCAATGAGTATTTATTCCCAGATGAAGCCATTTTACATATCGACGATTTAAACTTGATTTATGTACTTTGACGGAGCGCCAAATCAATAAGGGTATGGGATAGGTGTTGCCGATATAGCACCGACACCTCAGATCCTCTAGCCTTCAAGCTTCGATTCAAAGTCTCGAACAACGGCGTAATACGAGGCATGCATTGTCGGGTCTAGAAGCGCCCCGAACTAGGGTAAGACGGTTGGACGCCATTGGGGACTCGAACCTTGTTGTGTCTCAAGCTAAAGGAGACCGGAAAGTAAAAGAGAAAAGATGATGATGTATCACCGCACCTTGGATTTGCCGATTCTCGGTTTGAGAAGCTAAGTTTTACTCATCTACTAAGAGAGAACAACAGTTCGCAGATTCTTTAGCAACTCTATCTTCTATGATAGACATCCCATATGGAGTCCGGATGCGCCCAAATATCATCGACTGTAAATTTACACTGCCACGAGTCGATTGCGCTATAGATGAAGTTCGTGACAAAACCCCGGTATTACGACATCCGAACTTTGGAGAAAGAAGCATACCCGCCAGGTAAACGCCAAAGACAAAAGGGCAATCAGAATGGCGCTCACCATCATCCGCGGGTAAATCGTATAAAAGGGGTCATCCGGGAATGCATAAACCGTGGCGTTGATGCCGAAGAGTCAAAGCGCCGGATGGAAGCCATCCACGAGGAGAATGTGGTGCACATGAATGGGGTAATGTTGGCACCAAGATCCTCGACAGGTTATTAATCGTCCACCATGGAGGAGGATTGTATTGGTTTCGTCCGGTGATGCCATTAAATGTCGATTCATGCAAATCGCATGAACATTCCGCCACAAAGCTGCACAACATGACTTCGCCATGGCCGCTTTCAACTGGGAATTATGAATCGGAGTCATTACCAAGGGATCGAATGGGCATGAGTTCATCTTGGTAGCGATAGATTATTTCACAAAGTGGGTTGAGGCCCAATCTTATGCGGTTGAAGGCTTCGCGACGTCGCAAAATTTATCGTAAACAACATCATCTATCGCCACGGGGTCCCAAACGAAATAATTTCGCATAATGGTTCCCACTTCAAGAAGGAGGTGATTGATTTGTTGGAGAAATACAATGTGGCTTTTCATAAGTCATCTACCCATCGTCAAGAACCAATGGAGCGGTTGAGGCCGCCAACAAGAATATTAAGCGATATTGCGTAAGATGGTGGAAACCCACCGATCGGCCGATAAGCCGCTGCTCTGTGGGCTACCGGACTTCAATCAACTTCTATCGGGCGAATTCAGACTCATTGGTTTATGGGATGGAGGCCATTCTACCTATTGAGATTGAGGTTCCGTCATTACGAGTATTGGCCGAGTGTCAAATAGCCGAGGCAGATTGGCAGCAGAGCCGATTTGAGGAACTTATGCTTTTCGATGAAAGAAGACTGAAAGCGCTGTACCACATTCAAGGCTATCAACGCAGAATTGCCCAGGCTTTTAACAAGAAGGTTAAGTCCAGGAATTTAAAGGAGGGAGATTTGGTACTCAAAGACAACCGAACTCCCATCCACGACCCAAGGGGCAAGTTCAGACCCAATTGGACTAGTCCCTACATCATCAAGTCAATTTGGTCAGGCGGAGCTATGGTTCTGATGGATCTAGATGGCTTAGAGTTCTTACAACCGATCAATATGGACAAGTTGAAGAAATATTATCCCTGAGAGGCTCGCTAGGCCGAAAACCCGAAAGGGCGACCTAGGCAAAACTCAGAGCACAAAAAATTTGAAATTATAAAAACTGAGCTCGCAAGGTTGAAAACCCGCAAAGGGCGGCCTTGGCAAAAGTTAGAGCACAAAAGGAGAGTGAAAATACCAGAGCGAACCTAAGCCTGAACTACGTAAGGCTTGATTCCCATCCTTGGGATACGTAGGCAGCTTCATTATGAAGTTCAGCCACAACCTTTTCCCCGATCAACTTTGTCCATATTGATCATCTCAGTCATCTTTGTCCATCAGCATTCATCGGGATCTCCGACAAAGGTTATTCAGACTAGGGGCAACTTTCCGCTACACAAAGGCCGCTGATTATTCAAACTAGGGGCAACTTTCCAGTTGCTAGGATCCGGGATTATGTATCTCAGTGACAGATCTCAGGCGTGTCCAGTTTTGATCCATATTGAAAATAGTTTTGAAAAGTTTTAATAAAAGTTGACTTTGTTCAAATTAATCTTTTCACAACTAAGACCATTTTTGGACCAAAGCGGAAAATTTCAAGACACAACCTTCAATTTCATTGATTTCAAAGTAGTTCTCCGCTTCTTGCATACAATTGAAGTTTCTTTTTATTACACTCATAATGAAAACTTGAAAGTACTAATAAAGCAATAAACTGGGCATAGTTAAGTCAGTGTCCTCGCCTCCTCCCGAGCTAGTCGAAGCCTCTCGATGCCAAGTCGGGCCCCATGCCTCCTCATTAAGCCAATCCCAAAGACTCGCCGACAAAGTGCTTGAAAGTAGGGCGGGGCCAGAGTTCTCTAGTCCTCCATGCCGTGGCATATCGGGCAAGTTGTGCGCCGATCGAAAGCAAATGATACTCAATCCTCTCGTGGGCAAGTCCGATCATGACCAAACCGACGCAGAACCGAATGTAAAATAAAATACACAAGGGGTCGACTAATCAATCAATCCCGATCAGCCGGGACATGCTATAACCCATTGCTGGGAGATTGAACCAAGGGCAGCGCCAAGCAATGTGATCTGCAGACAAGTTGCACATCCAGTCGAACCAGCACCTTTCATCAGGGGCATCAACTAAACGTTGGCGAAAGAAGTAGTCGCGGGCTGAGTAGGCTGGGCAAGAGTCCACAACCTGCAATTTATCCATCAACCATACCTGGGAAGGGATGAAAAATGAGAGAATAAAGAATAGAGAGATGTGCGATAAGGGAAAAGTAAGAAAAGGGTTTTGTGAGAAAAACCGAGCCTGAGGGCCGAATGATGTGAGCAAATATATATGCGAGATTGGGTGGGAGACATTACCTGTAGCAATAGTGGACTTCCTGCAAATCTGGTCGTCTGCCGGCGATAGAAAGCATCCAAACCCATCAGCGTCTCGGCCAGTGTCATCGCAATACAGCTCTTTCCTTCTCTCAAGCCGTGAGCAACTTCAACCAGACGGATGCTAGATTCACCAAATCCTGAAGTGAGCAGAAAGTGAGATAGCATACATAAGCAAAGGGCGTGTTGCCGAAAGCCTTGCCAATAATGCTTACCGCGGTCGCCAGCATCAGAAAAGCGATGGATCAAGCCGAGAACGTCCAGTTCCCCGTTGCAGATCAGAGACCGAGCATCATGCATGGTGAGCCCACACATTTCCCCTAAAGCTTGGGCATGGCCAAAGCGAAATTGAGGCAGAATTTCTTCACAGCGTTCAGATTCCATCAAAACTTGAAAATCTTCGAAAGTTGGACATACCTCTTGCCCGCTGAAGCTGAAAACATGCGTCACTAGGTTCCAAAACCTCGCCACGGCATGGAGGAAGGGAAAGTGCAGTGGAGTGCGGCTTAGTGGGAATAGTGCATTCAAGCCGAAACCTCGGAAATTCAACTTTTCCGAGCCATCTAGAGAAGAGATCCAAGATGTGAGATTTTCTATGAGAAATGCCTCCATTTTTTGTGCAAAGCAGTGATGAAATGAATAAGTCCCGAGGTTGGAGCTTTTATAGAGGATGGGACACTATTCAGGGGACACGTGTCAAAAATTTGACGGCTGCTGAAATAAGTGGCTGGCCGGCTACCTTTTCTAGCTGGCCGGCCACATTTCTCCCCTCATATACAAAAAACTGGCCGGCCAGCTCCAAAAAGTGGCCGACCATGCTCCAATGTATGCCTTTGGTCCTGTTTTTCCCTCTAGAGGAAAGTTCCAGGCATTTCCAAGCATCGGGTGTATCGAAGGCCTCCATTTCCCTCCGTTTCGGATGCGTTCCGTTGTCCAGATTGTCCGAAGTACGCTTTGTTTTGTTTATCAAGTTGTAATTTTTGCTTATCGAGTTGTCGTTTTGTTTATCGAGTTGTAAGTTTTTTCGAGCTGTCGTATTTTGTATTTTGAATTGTTACTCTTTGTTTACGCAATTTTGTTAAGTCTTGTTTATCGAGTCGTTAACATTGTTGTATTTTGCTCATCGAGTTGTAAACTTGCTAAGATTCTGTTATTTCTTAGTGAGTTGAGTTGTTTGATTTGTTGCGTCGATTCATTACCTGACTCGGTAAATACAAAGTGCACATTTCCATTCAATCCCATTTTTTTGTGCAAAATGATGCGATGCGATGCTGAGAGCATAAAAATACAACACTTTTTCAAAAAGCTGTTTCACCCCATCATATTTCCTTTTACAAATAAAGGTACAAGTTTTACAGAGAATAAAACTGCCTAACAATATGCAAAGTGCTACAAACTACTAGCAAAAAGGAAAATAAAGCAGGAAACAGCAACATCAATACCCTCCGGAGCGGGAATGAGGGGCCCTCCTCATCCTCTTCTGCAAGACAACTTCTGCACCACCATCACCATCTGGGTCGGAGCTGTCATCCTCAGGATCCCCCTCAGCCTCGCCTCCACTCCTGGAACCAAGACCAGAATCCCCCTCCTCAGCGGATGTCTCCGAATCGACGGTCCGCGACCTCCTCCTCATCCTCATCAGCTCGCCTCTATAATATGTGCCCTGGCTCATGAAGGACCTCTCGAGCTCCTGAAAGGCCCGATGGCTCCTCGAAGGGCCCAGATGGCCCAAATACCGAAAAGGTCCAAACGATCGACCTCCCTGAGAAGGCCCGGGTGGCCCGGCCCGCGGCGGAGCATATATAGGAGGCATCTGAAAGTGAAGAGTTCAATACATCAGTTCAAATGTGAAAATCAGGTGCAAGTACAAGATGAGTGGGGTGTGTGTCGATGTGTTCTACACAAACAAATTCTATCAATGCAGAGAATGTTCAAAACCAAGTGTCATCGTAAATATGATAAATGCAAGAAAGATGAACAAGACATGCACACCCATAATGGCCACAGGCCTCCTCCGCAGGATCATGCCCTCAAATGCGGCCATCACTCCAAGCATCTCATCCACGTACTCAACAGGAGGCTGCAGATACAGATGCAAAACTATCAGTAAAGGAATGAATGTCCAAGTATCCGACTGATAAATCAAAGCTGTAAAGCATACCGGTGGTGAATCAGGATCTCTGACATATCTATGGTCAGGAAGGGGAGGCTCCAGTGAGACCTAGTAAGGAACCGTAAATCGCCAACTCGTCAACTCGGTCGGCATGTCTGGCCACCCAGGATGATGAAGAGTCGGAGGGATTGGGGGAACCGACCTACCCCCACCTCTAGATGTACCAAATTTCCGCCGAGGAAGGATATCTCAGAGCACGAGCCCGACTCAAGATGGCACACCAAAGAGCTCAATGACGGAGTACGACTCGCCAAGGAGGCATCGATATACGTAGCGATAAGTGGCATAGTCCCTCCTCAAGATGTAGCAAAGCATCGCTCAAAGATAGCACTAACAACATCCTCGAAGAGAGCCTATCGCAATCCGATATCGGCCGGGTGCCGCGAGGGTCCTGAGAAGTGTACCCCCATACCTGACGCAAAAAGCGTTCCCCTAGAAACCATGCTCTACCAACTGGTCCTTCGAGTAGAATTCTGTACTGGGAGGTGCCCGATCCTCCGACATACTAAAATCGGAGACCATCGCCCAAGGGCGCCCAAGGCTGCCATGTAATCTGCGAATAACAAGTGTATAAACCAATCAGAAATCGGGAATATACGGGGTAGATCAAAGATGAAAACGGAAGGGACTGAGAGTTTTGAAATACCTCCGTCGTCCGCACAGTGTCAGAATACTGCCGTAGATAAAAGAGAGTCTCTCGAAGTCTCAGCTGGTGTAGGCCCTCGAATACCAGTGAGTACGGGGTCATGAGGGGCCTTGCCACCACCAACTCTGGGGCTAACTTCGGGAAATATACGTAGATCCATAACTGAGGAAAGCAGTGCAGAATGTAAATACAAAGTGCTAAGGGCAAAATACAGAGTGTAAAGTGCGTTGTGTGTGCAATGTACAAGTAATGAGGAGCAGAAATGTAAATCAAGAGGACATAAAGTACCTCCCAGGCTCTCCAATAACCGCCAAGTAAGTCTCCCTGCCCGCGGGAGGTCACGCTCATGTAGCAGTAAAGGGTAGCCAGGTCGGCGCCACCCCTGCCGCACAACCGACTGCGTGATAGGTCAACCAGAGCGCCAACAGACATACCAACCGTGTTCCTCTATCGTGAACGAGTAGTCCCAAGAGGAACATAAGAAAACCACTGCATACTTGCTCGCCTCCTCAGAGTCCTGCCCATCCTCCCTATGAAAATGGAAAGAGAACCAGTGTATCGAACTCTCCGGAAGCTCACAACAAAGCGGCCCTCAAAGAAATGTATCCAAGCGACCTCCCATTCGCCCATGTCCTCGTCAGAAGGAATGGGCCAACCTCCTATGTCCAGCTACCAATACAAAGAAAATCCAAATGGGTCATAGTCAAATCCCCAGTGGCGGAAAAATGAAAGGAGTTGGTGGTGTCCCACCATCTCTCCACCAAAGCTGCCATCGGTGTCCTCCTGCCAGGACAACGCGATAACCCAATGCAGAAGGCCCCGAACCTCGCCAAATCTACTAAATCCCGGAGAGCCTCCGGGAGCTCAGCATACCAATCTCTAGCAGCGGTGGAGCCGTATCCCCGCACGGTGTGAGAACCAACCTGCATTCAGAACGAATACATGTGTCAGTATAAAATGAATGAGCTGTGTGCAAAGGAAATGAATAAGCTGTGTGCAAGTAAATAGGCTGCGTGCGAACTGTGTGTTCTACTCTACATCAGTGTGTGTTGCGTGTTCACCTTCAATTTGGGCTGTGTGTTCAGAAGATCCGAGTTAGGGCTGTGTGTTCTACTCTCCATCAGTGTGTGCTGCGTATTCACCTTCAATTTGGGCTGTGTGTTCAGAAGATCCGAGTTAGGGCTGTGTGTTCTACTCTCCATCAGTGTGTGCTGCGTGTTCACCTTCAATTTGGGCTGTGTGTTCAGAAGATCCGAGTTAGGGCTGTGTGTTCTACTCTACATCAGTGTGTGCTGCGTGTTCACCTTCAATTTGGGCTGTGTGTTCAGAAGATCCGAGTTAGGGTTGTGTGTTCTACTCTACATCAGTGTGTGCTACGTGTTCACCTTCAATTTGGGTTGTGTGTTCAGAAGATCCGAGTTAGGGCTGCGTGTTCTACTCTCAATCAGTGTGTGCTACGTGTTCACCTTCAATTTGGGCTGTGTGTTCAGAAAATCCGAGTTAGGGTTACATGTTCAACTCTCAATCAGTGTGTGCTGTGTGTTCACCTTCAATTTGGGCTGTGTGTTTAGAAAATCCGAGTTAGGGCTGCGTGTTCTATTCTCAATCAGTGTGTGCCGTGTGTTCATCTCAACGACGAGCTGTGTGTTTGACGTCAAAATATGGGCTGCGTGTTCATCTCAAATGTTTGGGCTACGCGTTCAACTCTCAATCATTGTGTGCCGTGTGTTCACCTCAACAATGAACTGTGTGCTCGACATCAAAGAATTGGCTGTGTGTGTTCATCTCAGAATTCAAGTATTGGGCCGTGTGTTCAATTCCCTACCGGTGTGTGCCGTGCGTCCACAATCAATTTATGGGCCCAGTGTTCAGAAATTCAAGTGATTGAATTATGGTTCGTAATGCAAACAGGATGCTGTGTCATGAACTAAACATTCTAAATAAGCTGCTTACTCAAAATGAGCAGACAAACATGGCAAAGACACGAAGTGCATGAAAAACACAGAATATGTTGTAGAAAAGGTAAAAAACAAAGTAAATACCTCTCGTGCCTCGTGGGAGAGGTGATACTCTGGCTCCCGTAGAAGCAAATCTCCGGGTGCTCGCTCATTAAAGTCAGTGAAGTGACGAAAAACGGCCTCTGAAGAACGTGGCGAAGGCATTTCTCGGGAATGAAGGGTCGAACCCTTGGAGGCAGAGTCATGACATCAAAATCATTCCCGGCACCCGAAGGACCTCCGCCGTGAGAAAAATGACCGGCCATTTCAGAAAATCTACAAAAATGAGCAAAAATGAGCCAAAATTGGAAAAAGTCAACAAAAGTCAACTCTCGGGAAATGAAAAAGTCAACAAAAGTCAACCCCTGAGAAAATCTTCCAAATATGGAGAGAACCTTACCTCAAGTGGCGAAAATGAGGAAAGAAGCCCCGAAATCAAAATTTAATCGGTTCAAAGTGTTTAAAACTGAAAGTTTTCGCGAAAACAACTTGCGTGGGGGGTTGGAAAATGCGTATAAAGCTCAGATCTGGAGAAAAAAATGGTTTAGGAGGGAGGAGAAGATGATTTCGGACCTGAAGTTATGAGCTCAAAGTGTTTGGGTAAGTAGATTTAAAGAAAAGAAGGTGAAAAGAGCAAATTACCCACGGATTTGGGTAGGTGGCCGGCCGGCCACCTTTTCTGGCTGGCCGGCCATTCTCTTTTTGAAACCTGGCCGGTGGCCTCCCCAGGGAAAAGAAAATGGCCGGTGGTGTTCCCCACATGCTCACCTAGCTCTCTGCAAATTTTGAGGAAGATTGGAGTTCCCGAGACCTGAAAAAGTTCAAGAAAAGTGCACTTTCTGTCACGAAACTGCTCCGCCGGAACTTCAGCTTCAATTTCTGACATGTGTCTCATCATTATTCATCAAAATCAAAGTGTATCCTTTTCAAAACATGTTGTAACCCCTCCGGGGGTGAACCAGAGGCCACGATCGAGTCGCCTTCGCCAAAACGCACGTTTCCTTGCTCGTTGTTTCGTAACAAACGTGCACCCTAATTTATGCTCGTTTTGCATTATCATGCACATAACTTGCATTCTCATGAACATACTTGCATTCTCATGAACATACTTGCATTGTCGTGCATGTTTTCTTGATATTACCATGCCTCTGTGTTTAAGCTTACGTTGTCACGCACGCTCCTTTCTCGCACTACGATGCATTCACCCACCGACACCGCTTTTGTCGAACTTTCGATATCACATTGGATATATCTTGCTAAACATGTTGTGCTTGTTGAGTTTCTCTCTTTCGCAGGCACGATATTGTATGTACGGTTCATTCGAAGCTGGTGCGACTAGACGAATCGTGCAGGTATCGTATCTTCTCCGTGTGAGACATGACGAGAGTTGAACAATTCTCCGCATTCTTAACTGCATGAAATATAGTTGTTACTTTGCATTCTTGCTTAAAACTGTTGCATCTATTTGCGAATACTTGTTTCATTACAGCTTGCTACATTTGCATGATCATTTACATCTGGCTCTGTGCATATCGCTTTGCATTTTGCCCCCTTGCCTGCGGGCACGCCTGCGGGCATATCTCTGTTCATCTTGTATGATTGTCTAAGTCTTCGCCTTGTCAAAATGGGTCGCTCTCGGCTTTGACATTCACTCCCGTCACTTGTGACTTCCGAGTTCTGTCAAAGAGGGGCAACTGTAGACACCCTATTTTTGACCGACCTTAAGACTCAGACGTCACCGATTGAGCGCTTGGTGATGTTGCATATCGTGCTCGCTTAGAAGCTTCAGAGTCTCGGCCGTGAGCCCTGCCTCCGAACTTCCGGGCTTTTCTGTGCCTTGCCTCGGTTTGCGAACCAAGCTCGGTTTTCTCTGTTTCTCTTCCCAAAGGGAGGGAGAGGTCTCGTAGACCATCTCTCAGTGGCCGTGGGCTACATTTCGTGGTTGTAGGCCATTTTGCCCATTTCGGAGCCCGGTTCCCGGTTTTCGGAGCCGTCAGGCCGTGTGCCTCGGTTCGGGACCGCCTAACTACCTCCGTTTGCTCTGGTTTTTGGCATGCATCCTATTTACTCCCTTTTGAGGGACACTGTGGTCTGAGAGACCCACTTCGTGGTCGAACACCACTCCCGGTGCCTAACAGTCAGTTTTCGGGGCCTCGGACTGCGCGTTTCGGCCCCCAAACCTTCATTTTGCATCGGTTTTTGTTCATCTTTGGCAGGGACCTCTGTTTCATCACCAGGAAGGTCATAGAAGGGTGGGAGGCCAGTAATTATTTCAGCGACCAGTTATATTCCTTCCTCGCCCTCCGATGCCTATTTTTCTCACTCCAAAGCCAATGTTGACTACCCTAAGGCCACTTTCTTCAGCTCCAAACCACATATTTGTGTTGTGCACACTTGGGAGGACAAAAATATCACATGGCCGGCCAGTAATTCGATTTGAACCTTTTGAACCCCTTTGAAAAATGGCTTGTTCTCTCTCATGTTTCACTTCCTCCAATTTTGGACCACAAGGCTGTGTTGAGGGCATCTGAGAGGACACCAATTTGTGGTGGCCGGCCATTAATTCACCTTGGCCTTTTTGACCTGGCCATGGGAGGTGGTCAGGCCACCAGCCTCCACACCGGCCGGCCTTGCTCCTCTCAGGTGGTACACTACAGCTGTATACTTTTTTTCCCCTCAAAATCTGTATCCGGGGGGGGGGGGGGGAACTTTTTGGGGGGAAACTTGGCTTGTTTTCCCCCCCATTTTTCCCTCATTTTCTCCCCCTCTTTGGCCAATATAACCAGCCTCCCAGGTCTAGTTTAGAGGTTGGAAAAATTGACCTCAAGCTTCTTGCATTGCCTCTCTCCCTCTCTACACTTCCAAGCCTCAAACATCCAAGTTCTACACCTCTTTCTTCATCACCACCTAGCACCACACCACCACTTCCATTTCCAGCAGCTTGGAGCTCTTCTCAGAGGGCAGGAGGCACCATTTTTCAGTCCAAGAGGCAGCCAAGGCTTGGTCTTCACGGGTAAGCATCATTTCCCCCTTTTCTAGCTCATTGTTGTACCATTTCTTAGGCCTTTTTGCTTGCTGTTTTGAGCTCCGGCCATAACTTAAAATGTTATTTTTTTGAGCTCATTTTTCTATTTCATTAAGGGTCTTACCCTGTTTGGGAGCCCCATCTTGCACTTGCTTCAATATCCCTTTGTATGCCATTATCTTGCATAGTATTTTTGGCCTATGTGTAATCTGATTTGAGGCATGATATAAACTGTAACTGAGCTTATTTTGAGCCCTTATTCAACATTGAAGAAGGGCTCACCACCTATTGGGACCTCCATGTATCACTTTCCATTGTACCCCTCTTTGGTCCCCATTTTTGCATGATTTATTAGCCTATTGTGTCTCTCTTTTTGGACTTTGGTCCGAACTTAAAATGGCCCTATTTTGACCCCTTATTTATGTTTCATTAAGGGTCTATGGCTGTTTGAGACATCCTTGGTATACTTCATGTTATAGCCCTCTTGGTGGCCTCATTTTGCATGATATTTTGAGCCTATTTGTATACTGTTTTGGGGTGGGTGATAAACTTTAAAAAGCCTTATTTTGGGTCCCTATTCAACATTGTTGAAGGGCCCTCACTTTTTTGAGACCTCCATGCACCACTTGCTTCTTTGCCCCTTTGTTGGCCTATTTCTTGCATAGCATTTTGAGCATACTTGTACCTGTTTTTGGAGTCTGTCATAGACTGTAATACATCATATTTTTTTCCCCTCTTCAATATTTTAGAAGGCCCCCTCTCTATTTGGGGCCAGAATTTGTGACTTGCTTCATTACCTCCCCCGCGGAGCCATTTTTGTATGCTAATTTAGCCCTACTTGGGCCCACTGTTTGGCCTCACTCTAAACTGTAAAAATTCTTGTCTCGGGGCTTCCTTGCTTCTATATTTTCATTTCATATTCAAATTATGTATGCATTGTACAGTTATAGGCCATTTCATGTGCCAAAACCCGTGTTTTGGGACTCGTTTCATGCATCGGGTTTCATTTTACCGCGTTTCGGGGCTGTTTTGGATCTCATTTTACCTCTGATTTTTGCATGATAGTATGCCATTTTGTGTGTTTTGCCATGTCTTGTTAGAGTGGCATTCTGTGCCGTAGGTTCGGTCCTCGGTTTGCGTGTACCCACTTCGAGTTGTCTCATTTTCATCTAATGGCCTCTTATGTGAGTGTGGCCGAGGTCCACTTGTGTTGGTGTAAGCCCATATTGCATTGTGTATGCCATTTCATTTCATAGCATTGTGTATGCTAGGATGTATGTTAGCGCATTGTGTATGCCATGTTTCCTCGTGCATTGTGTACGCCATTCCATAACATTTTGCATGTTAGATTGTATCTTAGTTGCATTTCATGCATATCAGGCATATTGCATCATGTTCGGGATAGGAGTTAGCCCGGACACGGGAAACGAGGTACGTTCCGTACTTCGAGTGACGGAACGTGTCTCAATTCCCCAGTCACCATACTCCGGATTATCCATGATGGAGTTAGGTTTTGTTGTATTTCCATATGCATTCATTTCATATTGAGTTGTGCAATTCGACTCCTCGGCCATCATGCATCGATATGCGTGATTGGTGGCACGAGGATCGAGACATGCATACATTTGTGAAAATACATTGCCATGCCCCTTTCCTGCTCTCTGTTGCAGCAAAACGAAAAATCAACAACTTTTCGGAGCTTGGCATGCATTTCAAGAACAGGTGCAGACAGAGGCTAATTGGGGCATCGTTATGGATTTCCGCACAAAGGCAACCCGAACATGCATCATCCATCACCCGGAGCAGAATCAAGGCAGTCCCTGGCTTGTATGCCAGTTTTACAGCTTTCTTAGTTAATTTGTTAATTAATTAGGAATTTGTACATTATTTGGATTTATTCGGACCCTCTGCGCGAGGGCAAAATTGTAATAAGTGTGGGTGAGTGTGATGTATGTCTTCCAATCCCACGTCTTTCTTCCCTTTTATTTATCTGCTTATGATGGTTAGATTAGGGCATATTTCAATTAGCATACAGTATGATAGCATGTTTGCATTCATTCATCTGTCTTGCACACATCGAGCTCGGCACATCATACTAACTACATTTGTATTTCAATTCCAAGTTGAATACATGTTAGCTGTAGGATTCCATATGCCATGTTTAGAATAGCCGAGCCTGCTATAGTTTGCATTTTTGCATGTGTTGTATTAGGCATTTCTGTATACTTAGGATGCATGCATGGATTTCTAATTAGCTTCTGTTTTGGCTTGGAGTACTCGGTGAGTTTTTATGCTTTAGCATCCTTGCACGCGTGTGGGTGCTGCCATGAATAGCATGCTTACCATGAGGCTAACTGCTTATGTGATATAATTGCCTGAATGCCTGTGGGTGGAGGTTGGGTTATTTAGATTGGAACAATTCATCAAGTGTTTTCTAAGCCCACCCGAGGGTGGCAAAATCTGCATTTTAAGCCTATCTGCGGGTAGCAAACCATCTTTCAAAAATAAACATGAAATGTTTTGTCCCAATTCAGGTGACCCGGTCTATACTTGTATGCTGTGCGCATCACATAGTAACCTAGGCTAATAACCGGAATAAGAACATACAATGTTTTCAAAAATAGATATCATGGTTAGTAGAGGCCGGTCTTTGACCGGGCGAGCGGGAGTGCTCACGAGGTGACCTTCCCCAATCGTACCCAAGTTCCCGAGCCGAGGCAACTTTGGTGATGACGGACACGTGGCCTTTGGCACCGAATCAGGGTTTCCTAAATTTCCCATTAAAAAAACATTTAGGTGGCGACTCTATATCTGGCAAAGCAGTCCATGTTTGGCACTTCTTTTAAAAAAAATCTGTTTTTAAAATCGATTTTCCGGATTTTGACTCTTTAATTCAAGATTAAGAACCGTGACATTTGAGTCCTTGAACTGTAGTGACCCCAATATGAACGGAACGGGACTTAACCCTCCCGGGGCGTTCGGGGACGTCTACAAGTTCTTCAAACAAATGAGTTATGCTGTTGTTATACGCTTTTGATAATTAGTGCATCGAGGAGTTCTGCATTTTGGTTTTCTAATGCTATATTTTCCACAATGACAGCCAATGAGTATGCTATATTTTTCTAAAGCTATACTTTGAGTTTGTAAATAAAATTGAGCATTCTCACTGTCTTTCTTCTCACATATTGTAGGATTCTCATGTTGATTGACAAATGCCCATCTAATTTATTTATGGTCTTCTTCTATAGACATTGTAATTGAATGCTTTAAAAGCATTATATATATATTTCTTTTTTGATTGATGGATACTTGTACTAAAGCATATTTTTTATGGTTTTACAGGGTAGTTATGATGCTGACCAATCTCCAATTCTTCTCAGTGCCATCTTTAGTTTTTTGCTTTTTTCTAATTTTTGCTTTGATCACATTAGAGGTCGTTTATCTTATTTACCATCTTTGAATTTATTTTTTTTGTAAAATTTTACTTTCTATACTCATTATGGTCTGGGAATTGAGAGCTTTCTACCAACTGTTAACTCTGTTTTTCCTTTTCAATTTTGTTACGGGAGTTAGTATTCTAGGGAATGTACAACACGTGTATATATATATATATATATATAGTTTTGTGCAATGTGTTCTGCTGGTGGTCTTCATGGTGAAGTATTGCTTTAGTCATGGAGGTGGACTAGTCTGGATCAAATCTGCTAGCCTGCATCAAAGGTTCTATGCTTGAGGTTCAATTGAGGACAATTTAGGTGCAGTTTGGGGTCTGTTGTGTATGATGCTATGTATGTTTGTTAGCTGCTGTTGGAATCAGCTGATGGTCTACTCTGTATGCTGTCTGCATGCTCTGTTTATATGGTCTGGTGGCTGTTTTCACTAGCTGAACTGGATCTGATCTGTTGATTAGCTGTGATTAGATGGTACCCTGAAGCAAGTGTGTGTTGCAGCTGTAGTTTTGTGTCTAGATGGTGCCTTCTAGGTCTGTTAAGGCTGCTGGTCTATGTGGTTTGGGTCTACAATCTGGATCAAATCTGCTGGACTAATTTGTTTGGTTTGGGTCTGCTGGTCTGTTTGGTTTGGGTGGCTGTTTGGATCTGATCTGTTGGGTTGAGCTAGATCTGATATGTTGTATAGCTGTTTGGTGTTTGTTTTGTGTTGTCTTTTTGTTGGTCTCTCACCAACTCCGGGGGTGCCAGCAGATGATAGGATGAGCCTTTTGGTGCCAACCTAGTTGGGATCAATTAGCTCATTGTGATGCGGTGCACTTCCATGCCCTTTATTGATGTATTGTGCCTGTTATCTTGCTCTTTTTCCATTAATAAAGTTTCTTTTTGCAGATCAAAAAAAATATATATATTATATTTCTATTTTTATAATTTTTTAAAAATATTTTTGTTCTTATTAAAATTCTAGGTTCTGAAATGCAGGTGGAGTTGAATGCTGTGTAGTGGCTAGTAAATGAGATTTAATTAGAAGCATATCATTTTCATAGATTGTTGGTTGCAGCCTTTCTGTTTAGTTCCTTGGCTCAATTTATCCATCAATGGTTCGATTTTTGGTAGTGTTGGCTGCAGCTATGAATGATTTTCAAAATCCCCGCATCCAGGTTAGTTCTTTTGGTGCTTTGACAATTGTAAATTTTAGATGGTTACAATTGATTTTCTATCTTGTCCTTCGTCCTGCAAATATCAATTGCATGAGTAAATCTGGTTTATGCATTTGTTGAGTCACTTTCAGGTATTTTGCTTTTACTTTTTACTTATATTTTCTACTTTCAAGGGTTCATGTTGACAAGTTTGGTAATCCCTGATATATTCTCCAGTTCGGATTTTATGTCTTTTGAATATTAATTACTATGGATCAATGTGATTTTGGTTGTTCACCATTGTTGCGATATAAATTAACAAACTCCGAAATACTTCTATAAGCAATGGTGAGGGTTTCATTCGAAAAAACTTCCTCGAGAGCCAAAATCTTGAGGTACTTGAGATCAATTTTTTCCCTATAAATGGGTATCCACACTACCAAATATTTGCATCAAATGGCTGAAAATAACTTAGATTCCAAATCAATAGTTATTTTCCGACTTCCAAATCGAAAAGTTACAGCAGAAACTATGTGAGACGGATTGGGTGAAATAGAAGCCTGTCATGAGCCTAAGGGAAAATAGTTAGAGTTTTACTAGATGTAGGTAAAGCAGGCTATTGACGTGGGTGGGAGGATGTAACAAACATAGGATAAAAAATGTTGCTGTTTGGAAAAAGATGTTTTTAGAGTTGCAGCCAAACATTGAAAAACAAAATAAATGTAAATTATTTTACATGGAATTATTTTCGCTGTAAATTATTTTACATCAAAACAAATGGAGCTTGAAATAAATAGAAGTTTCCCTTAATTATGTTGTAAATGATGATTTTTTTTTTTTTGCTTCTTTTTGCAGATTCTATCCTTTTGAGTACGTGATTATATCTTCGCATATTGATATTGGAGCTTACTGTTGATATCAAAACAAGCTATAATATCTTTTTTTTTTTTTTAAAAATATTTGTATTGTTGATACTTTTGTTTGTTTTAGATACAAAAATTTGAGTTCTTGAATAACAAAAATTATTAGTATTGTTGGAGGATGTTTTATATATTTTTGTAAAGAATATTTGGTTGACAATTGTTACAAGGTACATATATTATTCTTGGTATATGATTTTTTGAATGTGAATTTGGATGTGGATGTAGATGTATTTTAGAAAATATTAATAATTTGTATAAGGAATATTTAATAAAATATGATTTTATAAAAAATAATTTTATCGCTAATGTAATTCTCATTTTCTTATATTTATTAGTGACGGGTTAACCTGTCGCATATACATATTAGTTCCAATCTTTTGCGACGGTTTCAACTGTCACAAATAAATCTTTTGTGACGATTTCAACTGTTGCCAATACAGTATTAACTTAATACTACTTTTTTTGCGACGTTTTAGACCGTCGCTAATAATACTTTTTGCGACGGCAAATACTGTCGCTAAAAAAGATTTTTTGCAACAGCAATCAACATCGTCACTAAAAATGTTGTTTTTTCCCTTTTTTTTGTGTCAGGCAAAACCGTCGCAAAAACTATTGATTAACCGTCGCTACAAGAAAGCGACGGTTTGTAACCGTCGCAAATACTTTTTGTCACGCCCCTTTCCGCCACCCCCCATTTTCCGTCCCAGCTCCGTCGCAAAAGATGCGACGATATATGGACCTTTTGCGACGTTTGAGACCGTCGCAAAAAGTCTGATTTTTAGTAGTGAATCTAGAGAAATTCTCTGATCTTGAGAGAAATTTTATGGGAAGAAATTCTCTAGGAAGTTTAGAGAATTTTTCTGGAGTGGGAAGTCTAGAGAAATTCTCTAGATCGAATTTTCTTTAGATCGATATTGAGGGACCTTAGACATTATGAAAATATTAGATGCCTTTTATGTTATAAAATCTTAATATTAGGGACTCTAAAAAATATCCCCGTATTAGGCAGGTAAAAATTTGAAAATGAATATAAAGTATTGAATCCACTATTATACATCAATGGCATTTTATTACACGGGTAAATATTTAAAGATGAATATAAAGTATTGAGTTCTACCACTATAGGTCAATGGTCCAAACCAGCCAATAACTACTTCTTCTTCTTCTTCTTTTTTTAATTTTATGTTTTTGATTGTATGAATTAATTTTTTTTATAATTTTATAATTTTAAAAAAAAAAATAAAAATTAGGAGGTTACACTGGTAAAAGTTTAAAGATAAATATAAAGTATTGAATCCACCACTATATCAATTGTCCAGACCACCCAATAACTCTTTTTTTTTAAAAAAAAAAAATTATGTTTTTGATTGTATGAATTAAAATTAAAAAAAAGAACTAAAGATAGATTTGCGTAAGAGCATGATTCGCTTGTGTTCTTGTTGTATACTTCCTTGGACTTGGATTGACGTGTTAAAATTGGACATCTCGTAAGCTTTCAATCTTCCAAGCTTGTTATTTGACCACTTCTACCATTTCAAAAGTTCTTTCAAAATTAATGGCTGAAAAGTCTTTTATTCTTTTTGAAACTAGCCCTACTCAAATTGGATTGGAATTGTAGAGCCAATATTCCTTGGACTTTTTTTTCACTTGGGCTATTATTATTATTGTTGTTGTTTTCTTACAATCGTTCTAAAGTAATAAGAGAAGAAAATGTCATTATGTTTGGCATTATTAATTATTTATTTAATAATACATAAACACTTATTTATTTATAAATCATTTACTCAAAATCTCATCAAGTTGTCAAAACTTAATTCAAACTCCATGCATTGAAATATTTTTGAACTTCTTTTTCTTTGAAGAATAAGCATGAAATTAAATATGAGACTCATGAATTTATGAAATAAAATTCAATACAAAAAGTTTCATAAATCCATACTTTTAAATGGAAACTCAAAATCAAGAAACATAATTACTAATTAATTTATTTGAATCAAAACCTGTCACGACCCAAACCTGGTCCTATGGGTTTAGCATCAGAATCGCCAAGAATCCGAGATTACCAAGGCCCGCTAAAGAATACAAGAAACATAGTATGTTCTGGCGGAAGCCAATACAGTAAATAAATAATGTCCGATGAGCTGTGACAGTCTGTATGCCAAAAGATTTTTCATACATTTATGCAGTCAAACAGTATAGTCTATACCAATATTTACAGTCACTCAGTGCAGGGACCTAATCCCTTGATAACAGTACAGTAAAGCAGATAACAGTCTATACAAAACAAGGAGACAAAGACATGGGGAATGCTAAAACACCCTAAGCCTTAGCATGATAGCTTGGAACCTCGCAGAAGGCACGAGGTCGCTTGACAAACTGAATAACCCCGACGCTGCCTAGCTTTTGGTCCGGTGCTCAGACACCTACATATATATATATGAACAGTGAGCTAAAGCCCAGTGAATAACATAAAGCGTAAAGAGGTTTAGAATGAATGTCCTTACAGTAATGAAAACAGTTCAATTCAATCAGTATATCAGTTGTTCAGTACGGTAAACAGTCATATGTGGTACATCCATTAGCATATCAGTAACAGTAGGTCTTGAAAGACCGAACAGTAATGATGGCCATCAATCAGTAAACAGTAGTGGTTCCACGAGGGAACCGACAGAGATCTCTGTAACAGTAACAGTAAACAGTAAGTGCTAAGGATGCCACAGTACAGTTCAGAAATAAAGGACATACATTCATTCAATAACCATATCAGTTCAGTAAACAGTTCGGTTCAGTATTCAGAAGATAATCATTTTGAACATATCTTTATACAATTGTTACTCACAGAGTTCTGGGCTATCAGTAGCTAGAGTGTCTTCTCGGAATGCCAACCCTAAACAATTAACAGAATGAACACACACTAAGCTACACAGTTGGGAAAGATAATAATTAAATCCCTAAATTTGCCTCGGTGTGTTCTACCTCTATATCCTCTTTAAGATGCCTTAAATATGCCTTAGGAATGCCTAGGATGGAAAGAGGATGCAAAGATGCACTTAGAAAACATTTTCAGAAATTTCAGTGAAATAGAGTCCCGCTCGAGCGCAGGTTTCCCCGCTCGAGCGGACAAGCAAACAAAGGTACCCGCTCGAGCGTCAACTTCTCCGCTCGAGCGTGTCACTCAACACTCCGCTCGAGCGTACATTTATCCGCTCGAGCAGACTGATGAACAGTGCAAAGTACTGGATGCTCGATTTTTCCGCTCGAGCGGATCGACATCGCGATGAAAAGTATCGGGAGTTGATTTTCCGCCGAAGCGGCACTTCGCCGAAGCGGACAACCAAAATCTGGAAATTCCAGATTTGCGTTCTATGTTCAAAACTCAAATTTGATGCTCCCAATTTGATCCTCTTGGGCCCATTTCCTGGAAAACTCTTTTAAACACATAGAATAACATGTTTCAAAACTCAATTTAAGAAATCAAAGCCCAAGGGTGTTTAATCAAACCCAATTTCCAACCATTTTTCAAGAATAATTTTCAAACATGCCATGCATGAACTTTAAACCAAATTAAAGCTTCAAAGCTTGCTCAAATGAGCTCATTCCTTTCAAAACCAGATGAAAGCATGGTCTATAACAACAATATGAGCATGCATGTACTAATTTCCATGTAATCAACCTCAAAATGCAACAATATGGCCATGCATGCAACAATTAAACTCTAATCCAACACTTTGAGCCATACTTTGGCTCTAGACTTCAATTTAGTTCAAAACCATGCAAGAACAACTCAAGGACACAATTAAGAAGATGAGTGATCTACCTTAGGTGTAGAATTAAAGGTAAGGAGGCTCAATTATACAAGAATTCTTCAATTCCTTCACTTCTACCAAGCAAGACCAAGCAATTCTACAAGATGAAGCCAATCTCCCTCTCTCACTCTCTACTTCGGCAAAAACAAGGGAAATGGGGCTGAAGAAAATGTTTGTTTGATCATGTGTACAAGGCTCCAACAAGTTCAAGCTAGTGGGCCACTAAGTGGTAAAATAGTAATTAAGGCAACTCTTGTAATTGGTTCATTTTAATCTAATTTAATCATACATAATCACATTTTGGATAATTATACCATAAAATCAGATAAATTATGATGGTCATAAAACATCAATTTATTTACGGTTCGGCCGCCGATAGGGCCTTCAATTAGCAGTTTAAACATAAAACACGAGCAGATAAATAACCAGTCAAACATATAGAATATGCAATACAATAAATATACTCAATCAATTCAGGTTCAATTTCAACAATACCAAGATTTCATTCAATCCAGCTTATCGGTCTCGATTAAAGAATCAAGAATTAATCGGTAATTTATCGGTAAACAGTATGGGGGTTGTTACAGTTTCCCCTCCTTATAAGGAGTTTAGTCCTCTAAACTCGAGTTACCTTCATTCTGGAAGAAAACAGGATTCAGTGGAAACAGTTCTGGGTATCTTTTAGCCATGTCATCTTCCCTTTCCCAAGTAGCATACACGCCACCATGGTTCTGCCAGTCAACTTTCACTAACGGGATCTCCTTGTTTCTCAGTTTCTTGATCCGTCTATTTACAATCTGTACAGGCCTCTCCTCGTAAGTGTAGTCATCACTCAACACTATCCGAGTAGGCTCAATCACGTGGAATGGATCCCGGAGATAATCTCTCAACATCGAAATGTGGAAAACGTTATGCATATGCTCCATTTCAGGAGGAAGCGCAACTTGATACGCCACCGGATTGATTTTCTCAATAATCTCATACGGTCCGACATACCTAGGCGCCAACTTGCCTTTGACTCCAAAGCGAGTCTGGCCTTTCATTGGTGTCACTTTTACAAACACATGATCACCTACTTCATACTCTCGGTCCCGTCTTCTCGACATCCGTAACTAACTTTTAGGTCTCCGTTGTATCGATTTCATTTTTTCATCGTCTCATACACAATTTCGCCCGAGCAAAGGCCCATCTCCAACTTCTGCCCAGCAAATCGGAGATCTACACTTCCTGCCATACAATGCCTCGAAAGGCGCCATACCAATACTTGAATGATAGCTGTTGTTGTAGGCAAATTCAACCAATGGCAAATGGCTTTCCCAATTCGAAAATCAAGGACACACATTCTCAAGAATCCTCCGTCTGATGGTCCTTTCGATTGGCCATCCGGTTCGAGGATGATAAGCACTACTCGATCTCGATCCTCATGCAATCAGAGGCTTTGCCAAAACCTCGATGTAAACTTCGAATCCCTGTCAGAAACAATGGACACAGGCACTCCATGCAATCTAACAATTTCATCAATATAGAGTATAGCCAATTTGTCCGCATTATAAATTGTCTTAACAGGTAAGAAGTGAGCAGATTTAGTCAGTCTATCAACAATAACCCAAATTGAGTCCATACCTTTACTGGAGCGAGGCAACCCAACAATGAAATCCATGGTAATATGTTCCCATTTCCACTCCCAGAGGGAAGCGGTGAAGAGCGTTGGTGTCGTTGATGTTCCGCTTTAACTTATTGGCAATGAAGACATTTGGACACAAAGTCAACAATTTCTTTCTTCATTCCCGGCCACCAGAAATTCAATTTCAAATCTTGATACATTTTCGTATTCCCCGGATGAATAGTAAGTTTTGAGTTGTGGCCCTCTTGCGGAACTCATCTTTTTCGATTCGGTCATTTGGTACACACAGTCTTTCTTGAAATTTCAGTACGTTGTTTTCAAATTTGAATCCCGGTCTCGGTTTAGACTCCCTTTCTTCGATGATCTTCTTCAAGAAGTCATCCTGTTGTTGTTTTTCTTTAATCTCTTCAATCAATGCCGGTTGAGCAGAAATAGCAGCTATGGTTCCACCTTGTTCCCGTAACACAATTTCAATTCCAGATCTTTCAAGGTCACAAAGTAATTCTTTCTGCCCGGTAAGCAAACAAGCTAAATTTGCGATCGACTTCCGGCTCAAAGCATCGGCAACGGTGTTGGCCTTTCCTGGATGGTACAAAATCTGCAAATCATAATCTTTAATCAGTTCTAGCCACCTCCGCTGTCTCATGTTCAATTCTTTCTGGGTGAAGAAATATTTCAGACTTTTGTGGTCAGTGTATACTTCACATGTCGCCCCATACAGATAGTGACGCCAGATTTTCAGTGCAAATACCACTGCGGCAAGTTCCAGATCATGGGTTGGGTAGTTCTTTTCATGCGGTCTCAGTTGTTGGGAAGCATAAGCAATAACTCTCCCATTCTGCATTAAAACACATCCCAAACCCTTATGAGAAGCATCACTAAAAATAGTATAACCATCCGTACCTAAAGGTAAGGTAAGCATAGGTGCAGTCACAAGTCGAGTTTTCAACTCTTGGAATGCTGATTCCCTTTGGTCAGTCCAGTCAAATGATATCCCTTTCTGTGTCAGTTGAGTTAACGGTAAGGCAATTTTGGAGAAGTCTTTGACAAATCTTCTGTAATATCCAGCCAATCCCAAAAAGCTTCGGACTTCTGTCACATTTGTTGGTCTAGGCCAGTTTACTACAGCTTCAATTTTCTGCGAATCAACAGAAATTCCATCTTTGCTAACAACATGCCCCAAAAACATAACATGATCAAGCCAAAACTCACATTTAGACAGTTTAGCATACAGTTTCTGTTCTCTTAGGGTCTGTAGGGCAAGTCTCAAATGATGTTCATGTTCCTCTACGCTTTTGGAATAAATCAATATGTCATCGATAAATACCACAATAAAATCATCAAGGTACGGTTTAAAGATCCTATTCATGAGGTCCATAAATGCTGCAGGTGCATTGGTAACTCCAAAAGGCATAACTAAAAATTCGTAATGTCCATACCTTGTTCTAAAAGCAGTTTTATCAATGTCTTCTGGTTTAACTTTCAATTGATAGTACCCCGATCTGAGATCAATCTTGGAAAATACTTGAGCACCCTGTAACTGATCAAATAAGTCATCAATACGAGGTAATGGGTATTTATTCTTGACAGTTACCTTATTCAGTTCGCGGTAATTAATGCACAGTCTCAGTGAGCCATCTTTCTTCTTTACAAACAGGACAGGTGCGCCCCACGGTGAAGTACTAGGTCTGATGAACTTTTTATCTAACAGTTCTTGCAGTTGCACTTTCAGTTCTTTCAGTTCAGTTGGGGCCATTCGGTAAGGAGCTTTAGATATCGGTTGTGTTCCCGGAATTACATCAACGGTGAATTCAATCTCCCTGTCAATCAAATCCCCTGGCAGATCATCTGGAAATACATCTGGGAATTCTCTGACTATAGGAATACAATTCACATCAGTTTTAACATTATCATCAGTAGATACAGTCAGTACAGAACACAGATATCCTTTTCACCCTTTTCTAATCAGTTTAACAGCTTTCACAGAAGAAATCAGATACGGAGGAGGTACTACTCCACTCCCATTAAACACAAATTCAAGCAAACTAGGTGGACGGAAAACTACTTGTTTTGTTACACAGTCTATAGTGGCATGATATTTTTGTAACCAGTCCATCCCCAATATTACATCAAAATGATCAATGTTCAATGGCAGTAAATCAATAAACAGATGCATATCCCCAACAATGATTTCACATGCAGGGTACATATAAGCACATGTCATGGATCCTCCTACGGGTGATGATACGGCTAGCAAATAGTTCATAGGTTCTAAGGGTCTATTCAATTTTCGTGAAAAAGCATGCGATACATAAGAATGTGTAGACCCCGAATCGATCAGTACATATGCATTTTGAGCACAAATAGAGAGGATACCTGACACAACAGTTTCAGTATTTTGCACGTCTCCCGGTACTAGGGCAAACACTCGGCCCTGCCTCATCGGCTCTTTCCCGGTAGCTTTGGGGTTAGGCTTTGGTGCTACAGTTGATGCTGCGGCGCTGCCTACAGCTTTACTATTGCCCGGAGCAGTGGAAGGGCAATCTTTCACCATGTGGCCCACCTTGCCACACCTGTAACAAGCACTAGAGATTTTATAACAAACTCCTTTATGGTTCTTACCGCATTCGGAACAGGGCGGAAAGGGACAGTTTCCTTGACTAGAAGTAGTCGTTGACCCTGTATTTTGCTTTTTGTTCAATTGATTATGCTTGCCTCTCTTGAATTTGAAATTCTGTCGTTTACCACGCCATTCAGACGTCGGTGTTTCAGATTGTTCAGATTGTTTCACAGCTTCAATGTTTGACTCGGACATCAATGCTCGGTCAAGAACACCCACATAGGTCGGTAACTTTAAAACACTAATTCTATCCAGTATTGCAACATTCAGGCCGCCCTCAAATTTCCTGGCCTTCTTATAGTCAGTGTTCACCATATGTGGAGCATATCTAACAAGCTCGGTAAACTTTGTCTCATATTCGGCAACGGACATTGTGCCTTGTCTCAGCTGCTCAAATTCAGTTACTTTCCTATCTCTGACACACTGGGGAAAATATTTTTCGAAAAAGGACTCTTTAAACTGAGCCCAAGTCATTATATTGTTGGTATCACGGACCAGCATCCACCACCTTCTGGCCTCTTCTTGCAAGGTGAAGGTAGCTAACAATACTTTATTTGCTTCCGAACACAGAAACACTTCAAATAGCTTTTCAGTCTCAAGAACCCATGCTTCAGCTTTTAGCAGTTCAAGGCCTCCCTGAAAGGATGGCGGTTTCATTTTGCTGAACTTCTGGGTGAGAGCAATTATATCCCCATCATTCACATTCACATTTTGTTCCGACTGTACCGGAGGAGGAGGAGGGGGCTGTTGGTTCTGTTGTTGCTCAAGTCTAGTAGTTATCAGTTCCATCATTCTTTCCATTCGTGCCATTCTTGCCTCAGTAGATGAGGATTCAGGTTCATTTGCATTGTCCATTTCACTATAAACAGTTATAACAGTTTCCAATCATAAACAGTTACATACTTAAACAGTTTACCACATAAGCAGTCATGTGTTTAAACAGATTAACATGTCAACATGTATTCAATCACCACACACTTATCATGACTATGAATGCCCTAATCGCTTTTCTAGGACACCCTATAGCTCATTTGGACACGTGTGTGCGGTATAACACGTGGTTAAGTATCGCTCCGATACCACTCTGTCACGACCCAAACCCGGCCCTATGGGTTTAGCATCAGAATCGCCAAGAATCCGAGATTATCAAGGCCCGCTAATAAGAATACAAGAAACAGTAGTACGTTGGCGGAAGCCAATATAGTAAATAAATAATGTCCGATGAGCTGTGACAGTTTGTATGCCAAAAGATTTTTCATACATTTATGCAGTCAAACAGTACAGTCTATACCAATATTTACAGTCACTCAGTGCAAGGACCTAATCCCATGATAACAAGATAAAGAAAGTAGATAATGATCTATACAAAAGCGGTGAGGAGACAAAAGGGGAATGCTAAAACACCCCTAAGCCTTAGCATGACAGGCTTGGAACCTCGCAGTAAGGCACGTAGGCTGACTTGACAAAACTGGAATAACCCCGACGCGTCTAGCTTTGGTCCGGTGCCTGTACACCTACATATATATATATATGAACAGTGAGCTAAAGCCCAGTGAATAACATAAAGCGTAAAGAGGTTTAGAATGAATGTCCTTACAGTAATGAAAACAGTTCAATTCAATCAGTATATCGCTTGTTCAAGATTGAAACAAATCATATGTGGTACATCCATTAGCATATCAGTAACAGTAGGTCTTGAAAGACCCAACAGTAATGATGGCCATCAATCAGTAAACAGTAGTGGTTCCACATGGGAACCGAGAGAGATCTCTCAGAATAAGAATAAGAAATGAGGTGCTAAGGATGCCACAAGATGCTTGAAATAAAGGACATACATTCATTCAATAACCATATCCAAGAAATGGTTCAAGATTCAGAAGATAATCATTTTGAACATATCTTTACACAATTGTTACTCACAGAGTTCTGGGCTATCAGTAGCTAGAGCGTCTCCTCGGAATGCTAACCCTAAACAGTTAACAGAATGAACACACACTAAGCTACATAGTTGGGAAAGATAATAATTAAATCCCTAAATTTGCCTCGGTGTGTTCTACCTCTATATCCTCTTTAAGATGCCTTAAATATGCCCTAGGAATGCCTAGGATGGAAAGAGGATGCAAAGATGCACTTAGAAAACATTTTCAGAAATTTCAGTGAAACAGAGTCCCGCTCAAGCGCAGGTTTCCCCGCTCGAGCGGACAAGCAAACAAAGGTACCCGCTCGAGCGTCAACTTCCCCGCTCGAGCGTACATTTATCCGCTCGAGCAGACTGATGAACAGTGCAAAGTACTGGATGCTCGATTTTCCCGCTCGAGCGCTACTTCTCCCGCTCGAGCGGACTGATACTGCAGTGAAAAGTACTGGGAGCTTGATTTTCCCGCTCGAGCGGCACTTCCCCCGCTCGAGCGGACAACCAAAATCTGGAAATTCCAGATTTGCGTTCTAAGTTCAAAACTCAAATTTGATGCTCCCAATTCGATCCTCTTGGGCCCATTTCCTGGAAAACTCTTTTAAACACATAGAATAACATGTTTCAAAACTCAATTTAAGAAATCAAAGCCCAAGGGTGTTTAATCAAACCCAATTTCCAACCATTTTTCAAGAATAATTTTCAAACATGCCATGCATGAACTTTAAACCAAATTAAAGCTTCAAAGCTTGCTCAAATGAGCTCATTCCTTTCAAAACCAGATGAAAGCATGGTCTATAACAACAATATAAGCATGCATGTACTAATTTCCATGTAATCAACCTCAAAATGCAACAATATGGCCATGCATGCAACAATTAAACTCTAATCCAACACTTTGAGCCATACTTTGGCTCTAGACTTCAATTTAGTTCAAAACCATGCAAGAACAACTCAAGGACACAATTAAGAAGATGAGTGATCTACCTTAGGTGTAGAATTAAAGGTAAGGAGGCTCAATTATGCAAGAATTCTTCAATTCTTTCACTTTTACCAAGCAAGACCAAGCAATTCTACAAGATGAAGCCAATCTCCCTCTCTCACTCTCCACTTCGGCAAAAACAAGGGAAATGGGGCTGAAGAAAATGTTTGTTTGATCATGTGTACAAGGCTCCAACAAGTTCAAGCTAGTGGGCCACTAACTGGCAAAATAGTAATTAAGGCAACTCTTGTAATTGGTTCATTTTAATCTAATTTAATCATACCTAATCACATTTTGGATAATTATACCATAAAATCAGATAAATTATGATGGTCCTAAAACATCAATCTATTTACGGTTCGGCCGCCGATAGGGCCTTCAATTAGCAGTTTAAACATAAAACACGAACAGATAAATAACCAGTCAAATAGATAGATTATGCAATACAATAAATATACTCAATCAATTCAGGTTCAATTTCAGTCAGTCTGTTTAGTATTTCATTCAATCCAGTTATCAGTCATTATCAGTCTCAGTTAACAGTAATCAGTAATTAATCGATAATTTATCGGTAAACAGTATGGGGGGTTATTACAAAACCCATGAACTCATGCTTTTTAAAATTCTTCTTCAAAATCAAATTTACAATGCAATTGCATGTAATTTTTGAAACTTATTTTAACTATAACTTTCAAAGTCAACCACAAAATAATTAATTTCTAAATCAACTTTCATAATCTTAAATCTAATTCAATTTCTTCATCCTTTTACTTATTCCTTTCAAATTACATGAAATTGATTTCTAACTCTTTTCTATTTTCTTTAAATCATGAAATTGAAGTTATAAAACTCTTAGAGAAATATTTGCATGTATGAAATTAGGATCAAAATCAAACCATTTATATCAAAATTCCTTTAATTCAAGATTAAACTCAAAGTGCTCATGAATTCATCATTTTTCAAAACTTGCTCTTCTTATACCAAAACATGGAATAAATCCTTCACATCTTTTAAACAATCTAGGATGCATGTAAATAAGGAATTCAATTTCATGAAAATACCAAAATCAAACTCAAATGATGAATTACAAAAATAATCTCTTAGAATTTGATCTTGACTCAATTTTTAGCCCAAAACTTAATTTTCATAATACTTTTCCTTTACTCTATTCAAAGTATAAAATTAAATAGCTCGAGGTCTTCAAAAGCCATGATGCATGTGAATATAAAACTCAAATACTTCATAGTGTTCAAAATCAAACCCAATTTGATGATATTATGAGATCAATTTCCATATTCATCAACCTAACTCATTTTCTTCATTTTCTTGCTAATTTCTTTTTACTTACATGAAATTGAATCTAATTACCTCATGATTTCAGCTTCTAGATGATTTATCTATAATATTTGAGTTTTAAGTTCTTACCTAAAATCTTCAATTGATGAATCCTTGACAAAATCTTAAACTCTTCTTCAATCCTTCATTTCCCCAAGCTTTTCCTTAGCCTTTCTTCGCCATTTCTAGCACATGAGCTCTAAGATTTGAAAATTCTCTCTCTCTCTCTCTCTCTCTCTCTCTCTCTCTCAGGTTTGCTCAAAACAAATATGATGCTACACTCCTTTTTGTTTGATGACAATAGGATGGCAATGAATCGCCAATTTGGATTATTAATCATTAAGTGATTGAAAAATAAGTCCAATTTCTGTAAAGAGAGTCAAATGGAAAGAAAGTTACGTAAGAAAGGAAATGAAATGAGACAAAGCTACATGATTGGTTTTTGGTACAAGTGCCTTAAGTTTGGAGGACCAAACTTTCTAAGGATGAGAGACTGTAATGACCCTATCGCATATAATAATTAGCATTTAATTAATTAAGGAGATTTGAATTTAATTGCCTATTATTCTGATTTAATTTGAGATTTATGAAAAGTTCAAAAACTGATTCGTATATGATTTTATTAAGGATTTTATTTGGAATTAGAAATTGAAAACTTTGATGGCTCAAGAGAATATAATTGGTGAATTGAATTATTTTAATTTCGAGTATCAGACTATATGAGAGTTTAATTAACTATTCGATTCAATTTAGTAAAATTGAGATTTTATTAAATGGGTCCAAATTAGAGTTGATTAAGTTGTGAGAATTGGGAATTATGAGTTAAATTTATGGGAATGGCTTCTGTCCAGTCCTTAATCGGACTGGACCGTATTGTTGGGCTCATGGAGGCCCACCATAGGTCCCGTTTTGATAATCTGAACCGTTGAATGTGTAGAACTCGTCGAGTACTATATGGCTTAAAAAATCACGTTGATCGTATATCGATAGCTATGTAATCAAAATAGATTTTTGTCAACCGTTAATTTATTCACCGTCCATTTTTTTTTTATACAAAACTGATTTGATCGCATAGCTATTAATATTTGATTAACATGATTTTTTACAGCTATATAGTACTCGACGATTTCTACATATTGAACGGTTCAGATTATCAGAATGGGACCCGTGATGGTCCCCTACGGGCCCAACAGCACGGTCCAGTCTGATTAAGGACTGGACAGAAGCCATGCCCTAAATTTATTTATGAGGTGTTCAATTGAGTATATAATTTATTGACGAAGATTTTAAAGTTTAATCTGAAATTGAAGGCCTTAATGATTTAAGAAACCAAAATTGAGAATGAAGCCTTTTGGGAGTTTGATTAAAAATTTGATTCAGAATGATAAATTTAAATATAATTAATTGGGCTCTAATGGAAGTCAAATTAGACAAATCAAATTATGTGGAATTTGTGATTAGGTATGATTAATTTAATTATGTATTAACCAAGATTCATTAAGATTAAGTGTTGCTCAATTAAATTAAACAAAAACAAATTGAATTATGAAAGAATCTTGAATTGTCATGTGTGCTGAGAAATCTGGGTGTGCATTGAGCGAATCTGTGTATGTGTGTGCATGTGAGTGATGTGTTGCACGTGTGCAATGTAATGAGTGGAGTGTGTGTATATGAGGAGAAAGAGTAGGCAACTCTATTTTTATTACTTGCTGGAAGCATTCTTATGCTAGAAAAAGATTATTAAGCCTTTGTTTGGCAACTTGGATTGGGTTGGGTTGGGTTGGGTTTGGAGTTATTTTAGTCACAAAAAATAAAATAAGATTTTTAATCTAATAAGATAAAATATTACATTCAACGCATAATCATTATATTTTTTCTCTCACAAAAGTGAAAAAAATCAAAAAACTCATCTCAAACGAAACTTTTTAGCCCCAGGCTAAAATAGCTAAAAAGTCAAAAAGCTAATCCACTTCCCAAACAAACCCTAAGATAAATTAGGCTCTAACCACTTAGTCCAATATCTACTTTTTAACCTTATAATTTAACGAATTAGACAGGTCTTTTTTATACATTAACATATCTGTCAAGCAAAGTATACTTCAAATAATTCATGGCACATAATTAACACATATATAAGCATATAAATCACATAAAAGCACATAATTAAGGTAACCTTCGGATTTAACAGGTAATAAAGTGAGTGTTACATTGTCAACACATGAGATTATAAATAAAACATAATAAAAAAAACACAATAAAAAGAATATTTTAATGAAATAGAATTTTAAAATAGAGAGTTTGATGGAGTATGTAGATAAAAAAGAGGCTAACTAAAATACGACAGTAGATTTTGTGTTATAATTTAACTCAAATTTTACTGAATTTGATGCGGATCCTTGTAGACCATTTTGGACAAAGTAGGACCATTGAATCAACATATAGATCTATCCCTATTTTAAGAGTTATTTATACCAAAATTTTTTAACTCCACAAATTTTTTGTTAGAGAATTACATTTTTAAATTTACAAATTTATTTATAGTCATGTTGTAACAACCTAGATTTTTAATTATTCTGTAGAATTTATATTAATATTATTTAATTTCAGTTCGAAAAATATATAATTTATTATATATTATTATGCGTAATTTTATAAAATAATATAATTATTAAAAATTTAGAGACCAAAATATAAATAATAATAATATAGATAATATTAATAATAATAATAATAGGTGTGATATTAAAATAAAAAAATATATATATATATATATAATTCTTTTAAGATTTGAACATCCGTACAAATACATAAACTAATCCAAACTTATCCAAATAAGTTTCAAGTCTTGAGTTATAATGGCGTCTTGAGTTATAATGGCACCTAATATAGAGAGGTCACATGTGTGACTACGTGTCACGTAAGCTTGCTGGCCAAGCTTTACATCTAATATAAAAGGAATAGAAAGGAATGGAAAGATGAAAAGAAGAAAAAATGAGAGAAAGAAAGGAGAAAGTAAATAGAGAAGAGAAAGAGAATATTAAAAGTAAAGAAGGTTTTTGATAGTAGAAAGAAAGAGTAAAGTATTAAAGTTAAGGTGAGTCATATTATACCTTGAGTCATCAAAATATATTTTACTTATGTTTTGACTTACCATATTTGTTTTATATAAGTTATATTTTTAATAAAAAATCATATTTTATAAAGATTTCAGTTACGTGGTTTTATTCTTGAACTACATTTGCTTAAAAGAAAATCCATGGATATTTTTGTTTATATTTTAAAGAATATTTGGCTATAACCTTATATACAATTATGTTTTATAAGTACCACCACGGGAGTCCCACGCCTTGGGGGACTTAAATAACCATTGGCCTCTGTTTGACCACTTTGTGGTCCTCTGTTTGTCATGGATCCATTGACCTCTGTTCTGTGCGGACCAAAGTGTCGTACGGAGCTAAGTGCTACACTATTGTGGGAGCCACCTCTAGAATCCGTACGAGCCACCTCTTAAATCCATTCTTCTGCTCTGATTGTCACTTCTGTGACCTGTTCTGTTCTGTACCGTGGTTATGGTTATTTACTTACATAATATCTGTATTTCAGTTTCTGTCACTTAAATGATTTGTTTATCAAATTACCATGATTATAGTTATTTATTTATATAATCTCAGTTTTACTACTTAAAGGATTATTTGTTCCGACTAAGTTATCTTAAATGTTTTGGCCTAATTAACTATCCATGATTATTTCATGTCTTTTATACTCTTGGTATAATATTTCTCACTCTGTCATGCGCTTATAGTTGTTTACCAATTTTCAGGAAATAACTTTTGGAAAGTCTTAGATGCGATGCTGCGGAATAGACACACATAGCATTTTTATGATATTTCTCTATGTGAATAACGACCTTCTTGGTCAATATAATTTGTAATAAAAATAGAAGCTCCGATGATTATTTTGGTACCCTTACTTAAATATTTCTTCTGCTTGTGTTTATTTATTTGTTTAAGAATTGACCGTAGGTAACTTCAGTTACTGGCCATCACGATACTTAACCCTTGAGTACGGGGAGTGGATCGTGACACATGTGGTAAGAGAATTAAGCTCCATATGATTGGATGCGTAAAAAATTATAAGTTAACACCTATCATATTTCATTATTATGGATTGAATTGTAAATTTTTTTGGGAATCTCAAACATTTTTTTTAAAAAAATTACATTATAAATTGTGAGATATGAGTTATTGTCATTGTTATTTTTAACTCGAAGTGACTGTCAAATGAATTGAGGGAAATTATTCAATAATCTCGAAATACTACGTAGTCATACTTCAAGTCAATTACCAATTACTTAGTCTCATGTTATTTTTCCATTCTCAACATAAATCATGAGCTTATACTCCTCTCTACCAATCAAAATCTTATAGAACACCACATATCCATACTCCGAGAATACTAAATAATCACCCATGAATTAAACCTTTTTAATAATTTTGTAAATTTAGGCCCTCAATAAAATTTAAGAGCACAATAAATTTAGGTCTTTTATTAAATGTTTGAATTTAAGCCATAAAAAGAAAGTATATAGTTATATTGTGTAATTAAATAATATAAAAATAAAATTAATACTTTTAAATAGTTGGACCAGATCATGCTTGGCTACAATTTTTTTTATTTATATATTTCAAATTTAACTCAAAATTTAAAAAAATTTTAAAATCTCAATCAAATCTAGGGATGAGTATGGTCTGGATTGGATCGGATTGGGGTAAAACTAGGACTAATTCATTATTTACGATTCTTAAAAAATTGGAACCAATCCAATCCGTTTAAAACATAGAACTAATCCGAACCAATCCATTTAAATACCGATTGGATCAGTTTAAGATCACAGATTCACATAATTAAATAACAAAAATATATATATATATATATATAACACTTTAATTTCATAAAAATATAAACATAGTACTATATTAGTTCCACAATAGTAACATGTTTTTCTATAATAGCGACATACTGTTCTAGAATTTAAACAACTATAAGAAAATTAGTTTCACCATAAATATTTAGACCATTACAAATTAAAATTAAAAATTAACAAAAAAAAGTAATAAAAGAAGATATTATGCGGATTTAGGTTTGAGTTTAGATTTTATATAGAACAAGAAAAGATATTATGGGGAGGATGTATAATAAAAATATAGACTATTTGAATACGGTCCGGATCGGTTCCAATCCGGAACCGTAGAGTTCAATCCGGAATCAATCCGTGGAATATGAATTTTTAATTCTTTAATCCGGAACCGAACCACGAATTCAAAAAATTAATTCAAACTTATTAAATTGAATTAGACTGAATTGAATTATGAATTTTATGGATATCTTACTCCGCCCTAATCAAATCAGATTTTATGAGTTAAATATTTTTTTTCCAAATCGTTAAAAGATCAGGTTGGGCTGCGGGGCCAATGGGCACCCCATACACTTTGCTTCATATCTCTCTCTCTCTCTCTCTCTCTCTCTCTCCTCTTTTATTCAAATGCACTGTCTGTTTCTTGCCCCTTAGGGCAGTTGGAGTAGCCGATTCTTGATTGGATACACCTACTACCTTTTAAAATATCATGGTTTAATTTGAAAAATATATATAAATATAATTCAATATTTAATTTAATTATAGGGCAAATTATATATATCCTTTCGAGATTTAGCAAAATTACAGATACTCCTAAGGTTTGAGAAATTATAGATACTCCTTTGAAGGTACTATTTGCATAACAAATTAGGAGGCAAATTATTATAAAAATATAAATCTCAGGAAACAATTTGTTATGAAAATATAAATCTCAGGAAGGTATCTATAATTTCCAAAACTTCAAAGACATCTATAATTTAATTAAACTTCGAGAAAAGTATATGTAATTTACTCTTTATTTTATATGGATCAAATCTTCAAATCTGTTATTTAATTTCTCTTAATTTATATACCTGGCACATGTCAGGCCTACTAGGCTTTTGGGCATGGCTGGTTGGTGGTTGACAACTTTTATTTTATTATTATTTTTTTTCCGATTGTGGATTGACAGGTTTTATTTGTTTATTTACTAATGTATATTTATTTATTTTTAAAAAAGTTGGTTGAGATAATGAAGATATATTATGATCCTTTTGGGCTAAATTAGACAACAAAAGAAAAAAAAAGAGAAAGAAAAAGAGAGCCATGATTGCGTGATTGAACACAAATTCAACTTCCACGTGCTGCTAGTAATGTTGTTGAAATAATGTAATTTTAAAAGGAAAGAAAACCAGCCATTTAATTTAATAAAATAAAAGATCGTATCTCATTATTAATGGAGTTGAATTTTTTTGATATGTCTAACAACGTAAGGGGCATATATATGATCTCTAAGAGAAATGATGAAGAATCATGATTGAATCTTTTGCAAGAGGGAAGCAATTATTTATTTTACGTGCAAATTGACAAGGTCTAAAAATAAATTACTCACAATTTTTATTTTTTAGATTTGATTGATTTTTAATACTTGAATCATTATATATTAGAGTTAAATTTTAAATACATCTAAAGTTTAGAAATGAGTTTTACGTGATTTTTGAAATTATATTAACTTCGCCTATTAAATTTTTTTTATTAATAATTATTACTAATTTTATATTTTTACCTTTTAAGTTTTACTTATAACCAAACAATCTTAATTTAAAAGAGGCAAATTGTAACTAAACATTTTTTTTTTTTTTTTGGCCCTTTTCATTACAACCTCCCTCCTCCATCTTTCCTTTTTTGAATGTCTCAAAATATTTGTCCACTTCAAAAAGTCAAAATATAAAATTTTAAAGAATTCCAAAACTATCCGTAAAAAATAATTATAAATATATTTAATGATGAGAATAAAAAGGGCAATATGATAAATTAATATAATTCGATTTGGCTTCAAAACAATAATTACATGTCCCACTGAAAAGTTAGAATCCTCAAAAGAGATTATTATTATTAGACGAAGGGAGTATTTTATTTATTTATTTATTTTTATAACTCGATATCTAGTCTATTGGACTGATTAATTTGGGAAATTAATCTAACTACCCACTTGGAGGGTCCCAATTGCCTTGTATGGATTGACTCAAGAAATTATTTGCACAGAAATTTTAGAACCTAAAACAACAATGATAGAGATCACTAATTTTGGGGTTCTAAAAAGATCACTAATGACATGGCACAGAATAAAAAAAGAAAAAAAATACAACACTAAGGCCAAAATATCAAATCATTCATGATGAGGCCCACTGCCACATCATTAGTGGTAGCACTAATTAGTGCTCTCACTCATTTCTCTTTTATATGGGCATCTTCTTACATTTTAAATTAGAAATTAATAAAAAAAATTTAAATGTAATAAAATTAAAAAAAAGAAAGAAATATCATTTGATAAACTAATTAAAAAAGTGATTTAGAGTGGAGAATCCACTCTTTAACTAAAACTTAAGAAAAAATAGAGAGTGTTGCTGGAGATGTTATAATACCATACGAAAAAATTGATTCAACTTAAAAAAATGATTCTTTGAAATAGATAACCTATTTTTTAACTATTTTTTTCTATTAAAAAAAATGTATTATTGGAGTTTCTCTAACAAGCCACATGATGAAGTAGAACAAATTCAACCAAGGATTGCATCATTCATGGAGCATTCCAATATTCCAATTATGTAATTTACAGATGAGATATTTTATGATCTCAACCAACTTGTCACATGAACTTCAATTCGCCCAAGGAAAAAAAAACAATTTAAGTTTACTACAATTTTTTATCGAGCTCATGAGTCCACCTTCCTAGTATTTTTGAATGCAATTCACATCTCACCAAGGCATTGCAAGCAAACTCTCCACTTCCAATCAGTGACGGAATCAGGAAACAAAATCAGAATGAACACTTTTTTATTACAAATTTATAATTTTTTTTTTTCATAACCAACAATAAGAAGATAATAATAATTTTTACATTAATATTAAGCACAAAAACTTAAATAAATTATTGCAAAAACATTTCACATAAAATTTTACAATTAGCTTCGAGTAAAATCGAAAAGAAAGTATTGTGTGTAACTAGTGTATCAAATAAAATGTAAAAATAGTCATATATTTGAGTCTTAAAATAAATTATATAATGGTAAGATAAATTAAATTTTTACAAATTTGAGTAAAATTTTCATATAATAGTGATATCAAGTTATTATTGACATGATATCATTAACCAATAGTAAAGCAACATATGAAGGGTGAACACCACATGTAAATATAACTAACACTCTTAGTAATTTTTACATATATATATATAGTGAGATTATTATATTTTTATATCAATAATGATGGATATTACCTTTATATTAAGATTTTTTTTATAAAATTTTGTGTGTTGATTTCTGACCACACTGCCAATCAAGCACTCAGCTGGAGAACACTGACAGAATAGATTAAGCCCGAACAACCTGTCACAGAAAGATAAGAATCTCGCGATGGTTCGTCCACTCGGGGGCACTCCGACGATCAAGTCAGTAAAATATCTCTCAAAGATAACCAATAGTGCTTAACTCACTAGACAGAGCATAAAAAACATACCTTAGATCTATGGGGGTGCCTCTCTTTTATAGCCAACACAATCCTAGTCCCAATAGAAGCCTAGCTCTAATGGACTTAGGATTACCGCTAATCTTAAACTCCCAGTAGGATTAGGATAAACTCTCTAAGAGTCTTATTTTTACCCAAACTGAAGTCTTCTCCCATTCTAGGACTCTTGTGTCCTATCCGCTTATCTCAGATTTCGATATCTTCGGAGATAACCTCGGCCTGCCGAGATCACCTCAGCGTCGTGACCAGGACACGTGGCACCTCGGCTGACACGTCGGCGTCACCTTGGTCACGTGTTGGTACTCAGAAAATATATCCCCACAACTGCTCCTAGATTCTATTACCTCGGCATTCTGAGGTGATGAAACCTATATCGGTACTTCCTGTCAATACATCGACTTAAAGATTCCCAGCCGACATGTCTTTTTTAAGAACAAGGATCCCAAAGGCTTTTTTCAAGCGTATGAGCTGTCATACACAATAACTCAACCGTTTTAGTCACGTGTCTTCCCCTTACTGGATCGTACTCCAAACGCGTTTGCAAGTCGTCTCGCGCCTACATGCGTCGTCTGACACATTCGTTGTTCCAGGCACATTAATTGCCCTTTTGCCGCCGTTTCAAGTTTTTGACAAAACTCATTTCTTTCCTCCGTCTTTTCACTTTTCACTTTCGTGTCTGAAGCTTCTTTCTCTTTCTAACTTTTCCCTTCAAGATCCTCCATTGCTCAAGCTTTCCAAAGCTCTGCAACTTGCTCCGTCCATTTCCTCCGGTGAGGTTTTTGCTAATCTGTTACTTTTGCAACCGTCGTCTGACTTCGGCGATCTCAACACTGGTTTCCCTCTTCGGTGAGTTACTGTTTCCTCCCGATTTAATATCTCGTTTCAGTTTTTGATGGTATCTTGGGTTCCTGTCATTTTTGCGAATTTGCTTGTGACCTTAATTAGTTTAATCTGTTCGTGTATCTGCGTATGATTGCCTCGCGATTATGTTTTTGCTCAATCTCTTCTTGAGTATTCACAACCTGCACACACACTTGTCCACTTTTGCTATTGTTTTTGGCCTTGTACCCTTTCACACACTCTGTCACAATGTTCTTGGTAGTTCGCCCTTGTTCTTGATTCTGAAACACGTTCTTTTCTATTTTTTGTGTCTTTTCCAGATTCCTGCCTTCAATCTTTGTTCCCACAGACTTAGGTTTTGGGATTTGTTTGTAAAACCCACAAATTTTAGGAAAAACTAAAACGAATTCATTCTAGATCCGTACAAACCTTTACCATAGTGTATTTTTAGGTTTTTAGCCGAGGTCCTTTAAGCCCTCTAAAAATACTTCTTCCTGAAATCCGATATCCTCATTCAAGCCGACATTATGGGTATATGGAAGCATAGGGTAGACACCCCATCCAAGTTAGAATACTTTAGGCGAGAGTTTGACATCCCGACCGACGTTCATCTGAGGTTGGCTAGGGAGGATGACTCTATCATGCCCACAGCTGATTCCATGCCCCTCATTGTTATAGCTTTCATCGAATGTAGACTTCGGCTCCCACTCAATATTCTTTTTCGGGAGATTATTCATTATTATAAGTTGAACCCAATGCAACTTGCCATCAATTCCTACCGAGTCATAAACGGTATAATTGCCTTAGCTAAACACGAAAATGTTAGGATCACCTTAGCCGACATCTAATACTGTTACACCATGTGTGGCCTTAAAAAAGATACATGCTACGTTTATTACCTTAAGCCGACGTCTACAGAGTATAAAATCATAGTCGACCTCCCAGACTCCAACAAGGGAGCTGGAGATGATTACTTCATTACCTCGGGAAACTGGGAGTTTGCTCCAGACGAGGACCTCCATCTCTACCCTCTTCCTCGATCAGTCTTTGTAGAGGGCAATGGTAAGAGCCTTGTGTTCATACTAACTTCTTTTTAAAGTCTTCAATACTTTGTTTGTTTCTAATGTCTGTTTTTCTTGTAGCTCTTCCTCAGCCACCAAAGGGCTTCCGTCAGTCTTTTTTTCCCAGTAAAGGCTTGAGGAAACTTTTGGATCTGCTAGTCCACAAACGGAAGGCCCCTCTTCTATTTAATTTCATTCCTATGTACAAGTCAGCTCTTCCCGACGTTCCCAAGAAGAAGAAAAAAAATAGTCTGTCTCTACCTTCCGCCACAACTCCTCAAGCTGCCTCCACATCTCGGCAAGATCAAGGTTCAACTTATGATCCAGCCGAGCAGCCGTCAACCTCGGTTCCTTATCTGATCCCGATATCCCAACGCCAACGCCGGCGATGAACCGTTTTTGCTACCGAGATGGGCCATCAAAAAGCAGTTGCAAAAGATCTCTTGGCCAGCATCCCATCAACTATTGACGCTCCACCAGCGCAATCCCAGCCCCCTCCGAAGCCGAAAAGAATAAATAAGGCTCAACTAAAGACAAAGGTGACTCAGGTTGACACTGAGGATACTTTGCCAATTTCGAAATTGGCTCCAAGTGAGAAAACCACCTCCATCTCTAAGAAGAGGTCTGCTGAAACACAAGCATCCGAATCCCCCAGATTAAAAAGGCCGAGGTCATTCTCTGCAACCACCTCGGGGTCCCAAAAACACGATGCCCCTTGGCCCCCAAAATCATTCTGGAAGATAAACCAGTTATGGCCAGTGATAGCGCTGATGACATTAATGTCAGCATTACCCTTAGTACCGCTCTGCTTCTTCCCGGCGATCTCGACCGAAATGCCGAGTTAAGTGAATACGAGAACTATGCTCTGATGCTTTAGCGCTCCATTCAAGTAAGTGTCTTTGTTTGGTCGTTTTTCTTTCTTCATTTTTTATACTTTAGAAAATTTTGTAATAACTTCTGCTCTGTTTTATTTTTTCTCAAGCGATCCGGCATGCCCATTCTTTCTCAGTATAATCTTTCGAGAACCAGGAGAAGCTGGCCGAAAAGAAGAGGGAGGTCTCCAGTCTTCAAAAGGCCAACAAAAGCTTACAATCAAAAATGAAAAAATTGGAAGACCAAGCTGAGGCTGCCATTAAAGCTAAGGACGATGCCGATGAAAAAGCAGGTGCTGCTGAGGCCATTAACAAGGTTCTTGAGGCCCAGAAGAAAGAGTCTGAGGAAAAGATGGCCCAAGCCCAAAAAGAACTTCAGGATGCCTTGGCCACGAAGGACGCCGAGCTCAAGGCAGCCGATGAGAAGGGCTACAATGAGGGGGTGGCCGATGTCACGGTGGACTATGAAAAGCAAGTGAAGTAGGAATGCAATAAGGGTTTCACCCTTGGTTAGATGTCTCTTCTAAAAAATCTTGAAGTCCCCGAGGACTCGCTCCTCAAGAATGCCGACGTCATTCTTTTTCCATTCCCTCCAACTCCAAGTCAATCTGACGATGAATCTGAGTCTGAGGAGGAGACCTTGGTGAGGAAAACAAAGGAGGCTGCTGGGACCAAGTCCCCTTCTCTGAATGAGCAAGTCCTGGACTTGACTTAAGATGAGGAGGGTGAAGAAGTCTCCAAGGATGCCACTCCAGAGAAGGCGTCATCGGACGTGCCCTCTGCTGACAAGAGCCTTAATCTAACTCTTCAAGAAATCGATGCTGAGCTTGTGGGCGAGAAGGCTGCCAAGATATCTTCCCAGCAGTCGTCTGAACTTCAAACCCAACCATCTGCTGCTGCTGAGGAGTCTTGAATTTGGTGTTCTCATTTTTTCTTCATTTTGTGCCTTGCATTGTGTTTTTTCTTCTTTTCTGAAACAATGTAAACTTTCCATGTGGCCGATGTGCCTCTTTTTGATTGTTAATACAGCTTCATTTCCTGCATACTTGTATTGTTCTCTTTACTGTTATTTGTATGATTCCACACTTAGAGTATTTTGCATATCTTTAATATACACTTCAATCTTTGTGCAACCTTCTCGGGGTGACACACCTCGATTAAACTGATGATTTACCTCGGCGAGTACCTAAGTACCTTTCTTAGCATAACCTTGGTTTCAACTTGTAAATTTGTTCATAAAATTTCAACAAGTGTTAAACATCATCTCGGTTTAACTTCAACTTATAAACTTTTTAAGTTTCAACAAGTGTTAAACATGTTCTCGGTTTAACTTGAACTTGTAAACTTTTCTCAAGTTTCAACAAGTGTTAAACATAATCTCGGTTTAACTTCAACTTGTAAACTTTTCTTAAGTTTTAACAAGTGTTAAGACCGTTTTTCTTTTCTCTGCCCCCTAATGTGAACCTAAGTTCCATTTGGGTTCTTATTATACATGTATTCCAGAAACAACGTTATGTATCTTTATCAGTCACAAGTGTATAATCATATAAACAAGCGAAAACTTTATTTATGTACTTCGACAAATGACAAAAGAGCAACAAATTCTAATGATAGAAAAATTTCAAATTGCAAGTGTTCCAAGGTCTTGGAAACTCTTTGCCCTTATTGTCTTCAAGCCGATATGCCCCATTGCCCAATACCGAAGTGATTCTATAGGGTCCTTCCCAGTTTGGGCCAAGCTTGCCCTCCCTGGGATCCTTCTTGTTGCCGACGACTTTTCGCAAGACTAAGTCGCTGTAGACACCACATTTTTGACCGTCCTCAAGACTTGGACGTCACCGTTTGAACACTCGGTGATCATCCAGGTTTGTGTTCATCTTCAGTTCCCGGAGGTCTCGGCTACGCGCCTTGCTTTAGGATCTCTTGACTCGACTGTTTTGTGTCTGGTTTTGCACCAAACACTTGTGCTTTGCCTTGGAGGGGCAGGGAATGGCTTGTGGGCCATCCCCACACTCCACCGGCCATGGCTTGAGGCCACCGGCTGTGTTTTGTTTCCACCGGCCAAATGTTTGGCCGACCGGCACTACAGATGGCCGGCCGGCTATCTTTTTTGGTCAATTGCATTTTTGGCCAGCCGACTACTGTGCATCTGCTTTTGCAGATATTTTTGTGCAGCTGGCATGCACTTTCACCCCCTCCATACATGTATGGAGGGATTTCCCTCTTGTTAGCTTCCTTTGGAAGCTTTACAAGACTAATTGTCTATAAGAAGGAGCTTCTTCTCTCTTATAAAGGGGTTAGACAATTTTAGACAACATTTTTTTCCATAGTTTGAGCTTTAGGGTTAGGGTTTGTATCTCTTCTATCTCTATCTCTCTCTCTCTCTCTCTCTCTTGTGTTTAGTGTGTGTTTAGTCTCATTTTTGTGCACAAACACCCACCATCACACCTTTTCTTGGTTGCTGAGGTACCAGAGGTCTTCCTTTGAAGCTTTTGGACTGGTTTGGAACCAAAAGAGCTGCTGGAACATTGTTTGTGAAAAGGGTCTACAAGGGTAAGACTTTTGTCCCTTTTTACCCCATTTTTGCAAAGCTTTTTAGCCTATCTTGCATCTATTTTTGAGCTTAACATATAACATAGAAAAGTTCTGTTATTAAGTGCTCTAAATAGTTGGTTAAGGTTGCTTTAAGCTTTGGGGTTGTTTGACCCCTCTTAAGCCTTGTAAGGCTCCATTTTTGTGCCATTTTGGTTGAGCTCCGGGACCATTGTGTTTGGGCCTCCTCACCACTGAAATCTTGAGAGATTTCAGAGGTGAGGATGGTGCCTTGAGGTCCTAGGAAGGAGAGGGCCACCCCCTCTCCTTGTTGTCCTTGAAAAGGGCCTTTTTTTGCCTCTTTAGTGAGCACCATGTTTAAGTGTGTGTTGAACATGCCTTGACTGTTTTTTATGCTTATTATGTCATAATATAGCTCTGTTTTTAGTTGGTTTTGGTACACCATGCTTGCTTAGCATACATGCCTTGTAATGCTATGATTTGCCTCAATATATGCATAGCATTTAGACTATCATGTTCATGTGTTTTGGCCGAGCTTTGTGAAGCTTACATGAATATTTTGATGTGCTAAGGGCCTGTTTTAGGTCATTTGAGTCATTCATGTCTTGCTTTGTATAGCTACCATGCAATCCCTCTTGTATGCCTTAAGCTTTGGCCTCTCTAGCATGTCATCCTTGCTTTGTTTCAGTGGTTTGGAATCACTTGGTATGTTATTTCAGACCTCATGATGTGCTTATATGCTTGCATTCGATGTCCCTTTAATGCTCTATAAGGTTGTCATCTCATACTCCATGTTTAGGCCTCCTAGGATGCCATGTCATTGTGTTTTAGTTTTGTTTCAACATCCTAAACCTCTGATTTTGGTCATTCAATTTATGCCATGTTTGGTTTTGTTAAGGGTAGTTCAGTACATCCTTAGCTTGCCTTGAGTACTTGGACCAATTGCATGCTATACTTGTCTTGTTTGCTTGATTTGGCATCATCTTTGACATGATTTTCAGAGCTTACCTTGCATGCTAATTGTCCATGTTTACCTCCTTTTAAGTGTACTTAGAAGTTGTCCCTTTATGCTTAGGAATTGGACCATATTTGCATGCATGTGTGTGTGTTTTGGACCTCACTTCCATAGCATTAGCCACTGTTTTGGACCTAGTTTAGGGCTGTCCAATTAGTGTAAGTCCCTCCCTTAGCATGTGTTGCATGCTTACCTTATGTGTTGTTGCATGCTTGGTCCCATTTGTATGATGTTGCATACCTTGCATACTTGTATGTTTAGATTACATCTTGCATACTTGTAGGTTGCATTGCTTCATGCCTTACATGCTTCTTTAGGTTGTGGGCCTAACATGCATTGCTTGCTTGCATGGTTCATTTTGCATACTAGTCGACATGCTTAGGATTGCATTGCATTGGTATGCATGCTTTGCCTCTTGAATTGCTTGTGATAGAGGTTGAGCCCCTTTATTTGCTTATGTGCATTGCATTCCAATATCAAAATGCACCCTTGATTCCTTAGGCCATCATGCATGGAAATGCGTGATTGGTGGTCCGAAAATTGAGACCCATATCCTTTTGAGTCATAAACATGATAGGGGATGTGATTAGTGCATACATTGCTTGAAATACATTGCCATGCTTTGCTTTGTCCTCTGCTGCTGTCAAACTAGTTTCTGTAGGGAGATTTGGCCGGCCGGCCATCTTCAATGCCGACCGGCCATCCATTGTTGGCCGATGGAGTATTTTGTGGCCGGTGACCATTATACATGGCCAGTGACCAATCCCTTCAGTCGGTGGTGTTCTAGAGCACTCAGAGAAGCAACCCTGGGACTTGTGCAGTCTTCAGAGGAGGATAACAGCCAAAGCAGAGGCATCTTGTGCATGGCATTGGATTTCCGAACAAACCCGAGCACACGCACATTGGACCCTCTTCCCGAGGCTATTGTTTACTGCTTAATTATATTCAATTATATTAGGTGGTTTGTAATAATTAATTAGCTTGTAGGTTAATTAGTTGTATTATTCTTTCGGTCCCTTCGAGCGAGGGTAAATTTGTAATAAGTGTGGTTGCGTGTGTGTATGTCTTCCAACCCCCACTTCTTTCTCCCTTTTTACTTACCTGCTTTTGATGGTTAGTATTAGGGCATATTTAAATTAGCATCCTTATGCTATGCATGCGTGCATCATCCATCAGTATTGCATGCACCAGGCTCGGCGTATCATGCTAACTGCATAAGTATTTCAAATCTAACTTGAATACATGCTACTTGTGCATTTTTGCATGTCATTCTTAGATTAGCCGAGCCTATTCTATGTGACATTTTGTATGCGATGCATTAGCCACTTTAACATGAACTAGGATCACGCATGTTTGCTAATTGGTTTACTGTTCTGGCACGGAGTACACTATAAGTATTTTATGCTTTAGCATCTCGCATGAGTGTGAATGTTAAACATAATAGCATGCTTATCATGTGGCTAGATGTTTATTTGAGTAACTGCATGAATGCCTGTGGGTGAAGGTTAGATTGCTTGAGTTGGGACAACTCGTTGAAATCCGTGTTTTAGCCTACTTGCGAGTAGCAAAATATCAAAACGTTTTCCAAACAAATGGATATGCAATGTTTTGTTCCAAATTAGGCGATCTAGCCTATACTTGTTTGCTGTGCGCACAACATAGTAATTCTAGGCTAATAACCAGAACAAGAACGCGTAATGTTTTCAAAATTGGATATCATAGTTAGTAGAGGCCGATCTTCGGATCGGGCGAGAGGGGGTGCTCATAGCTGACCTTCCCCAATCGTACCCAAGTTCCCGAGCCGAGACAACTTTGGTGATGACGGACACGTGGCCTTTGGCACCGAGTCAAGGTTTTCTAAAATTCTCCCATTAAAAATATTTAGGTGGCGACTCTGTATCTGGCAAAGCAGTCCATGTTTGGCACTTCTTTCAAAAAAATCTGTTTCTCAAAATGATTTGCCAGATTTGGACTCTTTGGTTCAGATTAAGAATCGTGACAATTTGAGTCCGAACTGTAGTGAACCCAAATGAACAGAACAAGATTTCCCTCCCGGGACGTTCGGGGACGTCTACAGTTTCTCTCGACTCTACTAGGGATTTAGAGAGCTTGACTCGAACTCGTGATATCCTGTTTTGATTTCGCTTATGTGTCTCTTTGCATTGTATGTGCGTTGGTGCGCCTAGGACACCGTGTTGGCCATCTGCTATTCCTGAGCAGTTTGCTGGAGGCTTGACTTTGTCAAAGCATGCCATAAGGCTGACTGGTTGCGGGCTCTGCCAGTATGGGAACATAAACCCCGATTTTACCGGGGCACCCTTTTTGACCATTCGACCTAGTGCATATTCGGAATCCATAGTGACCATTCCAAACTAGGACAGGTTGCTTACCCGATGTTAGGTTGCTTGAAACCGCTGCGTGCGTAGTGAAACCCTAGCTCTAGACAAAATAGGACAGGGAAACCCTACCCCAACATAGGGGTGTTTTGGCTCTCTCTTACTTGTTATGTGCTTTTAGAGTGTATCTCTACAGGAACGCACATATCAGTTTGCAAAGTTTGAGTATTAGGCTCAAGGGTACCAGTATCGGTATTTGTGAGAATCAGTTATATCTGTAGGTATCCGATTCAGTGTTTGGGGCAGTGATTCTGGAAAACAGTGATCAGTAGTAGAGTATAGTTGTTCGGCTACACCTGTGTTTGATCCATTTGGGATGAAATGCTGCTTGTTTTCCCTTTCAGTTCAGAGAGTTGATACAGAATAGTCAGTGTTCCTCCTTGCTGAGGCAAGACAGATATCTGACCCGTCAATCACCGTTTAGTACAGCAAATCTATGATGACGCATAATTCGGAAGAGATCGTGTTATGACGGCTACATTAGATCAAGGAATCACTTTGCAAAGTGAGACCAATGTTGATGTACCGCATCTACCCAGGTCGCCTGTTGCGCACTCAGTCTGGACCCCCCAGTTGTACCAGGCTCATGAGCCCACCACATTCGAATTGATGGGAATGACAGGTGACCTCCAGAGGTCCGTGGCAGATCTCGCCTATGGAATGTCAGCTTCGCCACCAGCTGTACCATATGCCGGGAGTTTTGTACCGCAGGAGCCCCCGCTATTGGGACGAATTGTGATCGAGCTTAGCCAACTGGAGATGGCCTCCAACTATAACAATGATGTATCAACATCAACCCAAACCCTCGATCAGGCTGAGGCTAGAGGTAAAGACAAAGTGAAGTCAGATGCCGATCCTAGTGAACAACTGCTGTGGGCAGTTGAGGCTTTGAAAGCCGGGGGGATAAGTAAGCAATAGGTGTTCGCAGTCCTGACCAAGACTGTAGATGATGTTTTCCCCACTCCGCCTGAGGGTAGTTCAAGTCAGTCAGAAAACCGGGATAGGCCCCCTCATGCCAGAACAGTTCCTTCCACTCCCCACTCTACACCTGGGAAAGATCAGAAAGCCAAGGCAGCACCTGCCGATCCTTTTGCTAGTGCGTCTAGCAAGAATGCTCAACCTTCAAAGTACCTACCCCGAGGGCGCAGGGTCTTCCACGCTCTCTACATGCCATTATCCAAGGCACTTCAAATCCTGGTCGAAAGAGGGCATCTTAAGCCCCTGGAGCCTTTCCCTCTTCCGAAGAATCTCCCTCTCACACATGATGCTACCTTGTACTGCGCGTACCACCAGCAAACCGGTCATGCTACCGATAATTGTTTCCGCCTCCGTCATGAGGTGCAGGATTTGATCGATAACGAGGTTATCCTCCCACCTACCTTAGCCAAGTCTGTTACTACCCAGTTATTAGATTTTGAGGATACTGATACTGCGAGTATGTAATCAAGGAATGAACCATCTGCGAGCGGTGCCCGGTGTGTTTTGGATAAGGCGTCTGGCACGCATTTTTGAGCATCTGCGAATACTAGTTTTGTAAACTCTGGCTTAGGTGTCGAGTCAGTCTTTTGTTTTGAGTTTGTCTCATTGTCTTGAGTCAGTCCTTTTTGTTTAAGGGTCTGTCTTGTTATAGCGAGTCAGTCCCCTTGTATAGAATGTCAAGTGATTTCGGGGTTGTTGCCTCGAACACTGTTTTGTTTTGTAATTACCCTTTTGTTTTCTTTTTGAGTTTGTCTCTGCTGTGGAGCCAGTTACAATCAGGGGATTTGAATGAAACAGCTGCGGCTATCATGTTCCCGTGCTTACTGCTATTTTGGGCTGGTTGTGCCAGAGGATTTGAATGGAATGACAGTACATTCTACCTGCTCTCTTGTGCTCTGAAAATCATTTAGTTTTTTTTTTTCCCCCAAAACCGTTTTGAACACTGTGGTGATGAAAACGAAGAGGAAGGAATTCCTCGGGTTTTGCAAAACTTTGATCAATTTGAGAGAAAGATAGGTGTGCTAAGCCTTTTAATGAATGAAATCATGCTTGTTGGCGTGAGTACTGAGAAGGACCCTGGCTTGACCCAGACTAGTTTCACACTATCTTCAGCGCGAGCGATTTGGCGCTTTCTTAAAAAACTTTCAAAAACAAAATGTTTTGCGCGGTCCTGAGAAGACTTGTGTGGAATCGCTCTTGAGATTGTGCAGCCAAGGATCGCTCTCAGCCTCAAGATTCAATCCGTCTGTTTTCGAGCCTTGAACCCACTCAGAACGTTCAACGGTCAATCGTCATGTGAGGCCTGTGTGGCCAAATTTGAAGCAGCCCTCGAACAAGAGGCACCAAAATCAGATCGAGAAGGTCAGATCTCACCGCAAGAAGCTCGTGAAGCAACCGTGATGAATCCTTCTGCAAGTCAATACAACAGCCATTTTCCTAGATACAGGAAGGCTTTAACCTCAAAACCATTTGGCATGGACTTGTTACACTTTTACCCTTTGAGAGGCTTGCTGGGCCGAAAACCCGAAAGGGCGAACCAGGCAAAAGTTAGAGCAAAGAAAAGAAAAAAAGAAAAGGAAAGAAAAAAAAAAAGAAAAGAAGAAAGAAAAAAAGAAAAAAAAAATTGACAAAAGAAAAGAAGAATAGAAGCTCGCAAGGTCGAAAACCCGCATCGGGCGCCTTGGCAAAAGTTAGAGCCTAAAAAAAAAAAGCGAAGGTTAAATACCCGAGTGTACCTTAACCCCGGAACTACGTAAGGCTTGATTCCCATGTTTGGGATACGTAGGCAACTTCGTCCTAAAGTCTAGCCCCCAACGCTTTCATAGCGCCTCAGTCCATGTAATGGTTTTGATCACCTTTGCCTCCTCTGAATCCAATAGTTCGGTTGTGACAACCGGAACCACGCAGTCAACTTCCTCGTAAAGTCCAGCCACCAACGCTTTCACAGTGACTGTGTCCATATATTAGTTCTGACCATCATCGTCTTCTCCATGTCCGAGAGTTCGGTCGTGATCATCACTGACGAAGACTGTTTACAAAATGCCGCGGCATCATCCAAACAAGGGGCAACTTTCTGTTGCCATGAGTCACCGTCCAAACCAGGGGCAACTTTCCATTGCCATGTAACCCTTTCAAGTAAGGGGCAATTTTCCATTGCCTCCGATCCGAGGTTGGGCATCTCGAGGGTAGGTTCCATGCTCGTTTAGCATTGGCCGTTTGCAAAAATAGTTTTTGAAAATTTTTATTGAGGTTGACTATTTTCTCGAAAACTATTTCATTTTCCAAAGCTAGACTATTTTTGGGAACCAAAAGGGAAAATTTTTAGTGTTTATAGCCTGACTTGCATGATTTTCAAATAAAAAATTGAACAAGTATGTTAATCTAACTCTCACCTTGATCAAAACTATTTTAGTAGAAAACCAAAACAAAAAAATGGTCAAAGTGATGAACTAAGGGCACATTCGAGTCAGTTGTTCTGTCTTTCTCCTGTCGTCAACATGCTTGCCAGAAGGGCACTCTATGCACCGGAAAAGGGCATCACTGAAGCTGTCAATAAAGGGCTGAAAGCTCTCAATATCCTCCAAACAACGAGGTATCAAGCCAAGTGCGAAGCGCACATTAGGATGGATCAAAATACTCCATTCCCCGTCCGGAATATCGATTGAACATCACCGAAAGAAATAGCCGCGAGCCAATAGTGTTGGGCTTGAACCCACAACTTTCTATTCATCTATCAATCACCCTGGGGAGGGATGAAAAATGAGAGAATAAAGAATAGAGAGGTGTAAGCCGAGAGAAAAGTGAGCAAAAGGTGTTTTGAGAGAAAAACCGAGCCTGAGGGCCGAGTGATGTGAGAATCACAAATCAGAAAGGGTGGAACAATACCCAGAGAAACTGGCTCATCAAGATTTGAGGTCTCTCGTTTTTGTAAACACGTCTGTGTGTCGTGTCTTTTGTCTCGTTTACCTCAACTTTTATTTTGAGTATTTTCTGAGCATGTCTCGTTGTGTTTAGGTCATGTACCTTTTGGTTGAGTCTTTTCCGCTGTGTTCAGTTGTAGGCTCGATACCCCGGTTGAAAAACCCTTTTTCGATTTCAAACAAAAAAAAGAAAATCGCTTATGCTCAGAGTGTTGTGCCATTCTCTATATTTATGCGAAGCAAAAGAAGAAAATTTGGAGCATCTAAGTGTGCTCCAACTTCAGCCGGTTTCAGCTTTTGTAGTCTGTCTTGTTAGATTGGGCTATTTGTTCAGAATTTTCCGTGTGCAGAATGAACCGAGTGCTGTATTATGGGCTGTATGCAGACTAATCCCCAGTAGAGTATGGGCTGTGTGTTTAGGTTAAGCAGTGGTTTGCATGGGTTGTTTTGCTATTAGCTAGTTCATTATTTGCTTATTGCAATGCAAGTGTTTTATTTTCAGACATCAGATCAATCTCATTTACATTGAGGTGTAACATGATGTAATGCGATGCAATATATGAAATATACAAATATAACAGTTTTTCAGATAAAAAAGAGTTTGTTTCATTCGATCATCTTTTCAAGTACAAAGTTTTGGAAACAAAAATCTGCCTGCGACAGTACAAGGTACCCTAACTACCAACAAAAAAGGAAAAAGTACAAAAAGAGAAGAAAAATAGCAAAATCAATGTCAAGGTCTCAGGCCTGAGGGTCCGTCCTAGTCCTCTTCCTGGACGAAGGTCTAGGAGCATCACCAGCACTGTCATCTGAGCCCCAGTCCGAGCCATCTCCAATCTCCGACGACGACGACTCTGCCTCCGCCTCGGACTCCTCCTCATTATCGTCATCTGGAACTGGCGCCTGAGAGCTACTCCCAACGTGAGTGCACCCCGCCTTGGTGCGGGGGTATACTCTGCCCTCTCCATCTCCTCTGGCAGGAACAAAAGGCCTGGCTGGAACACCTCCTACGGTGGGAATCTGGAAGGGAGGCTGAAAAGTACAAAAGGCAAATGTCTCAGTATGTTGTGAGTAGTTTATCAGTGCAGAATGCAATGTATGAGTACAGTGTGTGAATATTGTAAGCAAAGTACCGGTGCAGAATGCAGTGTATAGTCTGAGATGTCGGAGATCTTAGTGAGATGGTGTCAAGTGTTGTGGTGTGCATCAGATTATGTGAAGCAGTTTATGTATGGTTTGAGACTGTGGTTGAAGAACATACCAGAATGCTGTAAAGGGGCAGAAGGTCGAAGGTCCGCTGTAGCATCCCCATCATGGAGGCATTCAACTCCAGGGACTGCCGGGTGTACTCGGAGGAAGCTTACAAAAGTATCAGATGCATCAGTATTCTGCGGAATATCAAATAAACTGAAATGAAATGACTATGCAAGACGTAAAATGCAGTAGTACATACTAGAGGCAAGTCGTGGAAACCGACCAACTCATGATCAGTAGGAGGAGGAGCAAAGGGGATCTGGTAGGTCGCCCCACCCTGCCCTCTGTATGTTAGCGAGGTGGGCAGTGCAGGCCAACCCGCCCTCTCGAAGCTCCGCCATGGACCAGCTTTCCTTGACGCTCTCTCCGGCCCGCTCTGCCCTAGGCTGGCTGACGGACCTCTCTCCTTCAACTCGACGGCCACCGCTCAGAGGCCGCATGATATACGTCTCCACGTACTCTCTATAGTCGTCTATGCCTCGGAAGCGGATCGCGTCCCAGCCAATAGTGTAATCGGCCATCTGCTCGGCAGTGAATCTCTCAGTCTCCCTCATATGCTCAGGAGGGTGAACCGGGACTATCTACTCTGGTAACCCTAGGGTGCAGCGTGAACGCCGCCCAGTACCAAGCCCAATGCCGGGCCCTCCAAGAATCCGAAATGCGAGGTCTCCTCGGCCGCAAATCGATCCCGAATCACGGCTGGCAATGGAGCCCAGGGCTGCCAGGTAATCTGGACATGAAATGTAGTTTGTTATCTAACTGTTATTGAAAGAACAGTGCAAAGCAAAGCTTAAATAAACTCTAAAGTTGAACATACCTCTGCGGGAGTGATGGTGTCAAAATAGCGACAGAAGAAGCTAAACGTCTCCCGAGGTCTCCGCACGCATCTCCCGTCAAAACGGCGCGAGAATGGAACGACGAGAGGGGTCTCTACGTCTGGCATGGGGGCGAGTCTCGGAAAGTAGGCATAGACCCACAACTGCAGAGTAAATGCCAGAATGCTTATCAGATAAAGTAGAGTATAGAATAAAGCAGAATAGCAGAGCCGTGTATTGTGCAGTGTGTGCCGTGTGTACAGTATATAGTCAGTGAAAAGTAGACTACAGTGTGTGCAGTGTACAGAGTATAGATAATAGAAAGCAGAAAAAGAAATGTACCTCCCAAGCATGCCAGTAGCCCCCGAGCAACTGTTTGCTGCCACGGGAAGCCGAGCTCATGTATCCGTAGAGTGTAGCCAGAGCGGCGCCACCCCAGTCATAGCGCAGGATCTGTGTGACATCCACTAAGGCGCTGAGCAAACAGAGGGGCATGGTATTCGCCCAGTCGGCGAAAATAGTCGTCCCCAGTAGAAACATCAGAAAGCCGCGCGCATATCGCTCCACAGCCTCCTGAGTCATCGGAGCCTCCTCCACTAGGGCTGGCTGAACCCTGAACTGGACCTCGAACCAGGAGTATCGGACGAAGCCGGGACGCGCAAGAGGCGGCACCTCGCCGAGCAGGTAGATCTGAGCAGCCGTCCACTCGTCCATGTCGGTATCAAAGGGGATTGGATCACCCCCTACCCCGATGCCTGTGAGCATCGAGAAATCATAGGGAGTCATTGCCATATCTCCCGTGGCAGAGAGGTGGAACGAGTCGGTGGTGTCCCACCACCTCTCAGCTAGAATGGCAAGGAGAGGCCTGCTCGTAGTGAGCCTGGAAAGTCCTCTGCAGAACGCACCGAACTCGGCCTGGTCCACGATGTGGCAAACTGCCTCCGGTAACTCCATGTACCAATCCCTAGCCGCAATATTCCCATACCCGTGAACGGTATGGGAATCTCCCTATTTTCAAACAAACAATTGCGAAGCAAGATAAAACATACGGTTTTGAAAAGCATTTAGAGTTGATAATGATACATAGTGTGTGCACGTTTTCAAGTTCAAACAGATACCGGGTGCCGGTGTGCGTACAGTAAACTACAACATGCGATGTGTCAGTGCGTTTGCATGGTTCAGTACAGATATAGCGTGTGTGCACGTTTTCAAGTTCAAATAGATATCGGTTGCCAGTGTGCGTATAGTGAACTACAGTAATGATGTGTCAATATGCTTGAGTGGTTCAGGGCAAGTGCAGTGTGGGTGTGCGTGTTCAAGTTCAAACAGATATCAGTTGCAAGTGTATTCACAGTCAACTACAGTGTACAGCGCATCAGTGTATTTGAGCTAAGCAGTTAAGAACAGAATCAACTATGGCAGTTAAGCGTTCTACATTGCGAAAACTAAAACCGGGAAAGAATGTACCTCGGAGGCGCCGTGTGACAGATGTGACTCTGGCTCACGTAGTAATAGCTCGGGTGGCACACCTCTCTCAAAACTCCTGAACTGACGGAGTCCGTCAGGGGGCAGAACGTGGATCGCCGGCTGGTAGGTCGTCGGGTCGAATGGACGGACGCTCAGGGGGAGAAGCTCGACCTCGGGATCCATCTCATGCTCCGAGGGAGTCCCGCCCTGAGGGATGTCATCCGCCATGTCAAAAGTCGTGCAAAAATGGCTGGGAAAGTGGAAACCGGGCTAGAATGCGAAAGGTCAACGAAAAGTCAACCCCCGAGAGGGTGAAAAATGGCCGGAAAAGCCAGGAAGTGGAAAATGTATGGAAATCGAGAGAAACTCGGGGGAAACAAATCCCAAAAAGTGGAAATAGCAAAGGAAACACTGAAACAAAGAAATGTTCGGTTCAAAATGTTTGAAAAGCGAAGGAGATCGCGAATCGAACGATGAAACGGGGGCTAAAACACAAGAAAACGGAGAAGGGAATAGGGGAAAATGCTCTAGAGAGAGAGGGGATGAAATTTCGGCTAGAGGGAAGTAAGAAAATAGGGTTTGAAACCCTATTTTAAAAGACCCATATGAAAAGTCAAAACCGCCTTAATCGGGCATTTTATTTACGACCAAACATTTGGCCGGTGATGTTTTTTGATGGCCGGTGGATGGCCGGTGACCTCCCCTCCTGGCCGGTGAGCCTCTTACAACCTTTTTTGGGTCAAATCTATAGTTTGGGGCCTTCATTGCTCAAGATAGTACAAGAAAAGGCATTTTCGAAGCTCAACCGGCCTCCGTTTTGACCTCAGACCGTGTCTTTTGTGCGTGGCACTCGAATTCGTGCAACGTGTATCCTTTCCGTATCCTTTTGTCTTTTACAAAACTCAAAAGTTGCCCCATGTACATTTCAAATCAATCGCACTGTCTTGTGCACTCACGTTGTCTAGCGCATCGCACTATTTTGCGCATCTCATTGCATTTTGCATGCATTCAATCACGCTATTTTGCGCATCTCATTGCATTTTATATGCATTCAATCGCGCTATTTTGTGCATCTCATTGCATTTGGCATGCATTCAATCGCACTATTTTGTGCATCGCACTGCCTCGCGCACTCCACGGTCTAGGAGACCTTAAATCCTTGGAAGGTGCAAGACCTTCGGTGCATTGGTGTGCACAGCACATACATATGTCATGCATTACATTGTAAATACTGCATATGTCATGCATCATTGTAAATAGTGCATATGTCATGCCTCATTGTAAATAGTGCATATGTCATGCATTTCATTCTAAATACTGCATATGTCATGAATTTCATTGTAAATATTGCATATGTCATGCATTCATTGTGAATAATGCATATATCATGCATTTCATTGTAATATAGTGCATATGTCATGCATTTCCACAGTAACCATCCATCCTAGTGCATATTGTAGATATTGCATTGTAGCTTGCATGCACCCATTGCATCACCTCCATCTATGGCTCGCACCTCTCCTTGTTGAGCTTGGTTTGGTATGTGCTCATACTTTTCACGTCGAAGCACAGTTTTGCATGTGTACGCGCATATTCCTTGTTGAACTTGGTTTGAGGGTGGCGGCACCTTTTCTGTGTTAGATGCGGTTCGTTTGTGTACATGCCTTTCCTAGGCAAGATTTGGTTTGGCCTGCGTGCCTTATCCATCGTATCTATTCCATTCCAGTGCATATCGTAAATATCGCATTGTAGCTTGCATGCATTCACTGCATCACCCCCTCCATCTTTGGCTTGCACCTTTCCTTGTTGAGCTTGGTTTGGTATGTGCTCATACTTTTCACGTCGAAGGACAGTTCTGCATGTGTACGCGCCTATTCCTTGATGAACTTGGTTTGAGGGTGGCGGCACCTTTTCTTTGTTAGACGCGGTTCATTTGTATACATGCCTTTCCTAGGCAAGATTTGGTTTGGCCTGCGTGCCTTATCTATCGTATCTATTCCATTCCAGTGCATATCGTAAATATCGTATTGTAGCTTGCATGCATTCACTGCATTACCCCCTCCATCTTTGGCTTGCACCTTTCCTTGTTGAGCTTGGTTTGGTATGTGCCCATACTTTTCACGTTAAAGCACAGTTTTGCATGTGTACGCGCCTATTCCTTGATGAACTTGGTTTGAGGGTGGTAGCACCTTTTCTGTGCTAGACGCGGCTTGTTTGTGTCCATGCCTTTCCTAGGCAAGATTTGGTTTGGCTGCATGTCATATCCATTGTATATATTACATTGTAGTGTAATTTTTGCATCCGGCATTAGGATCATTGTTCTTTCGTTAGCGGGTTGTTTCCCCACTTATGTTATTCCACCTAATACTTGTTCTTGCGTCCGTCTACATCACTCATAGTTCTGCATGTGTACGTGTTTTGAGGGTTGCGGCACCTTTTCTATGGTAGACGGACTTGCTACCTCCATCAATCTATTTGACATTTGTGTGGTTTTGAACCGCTCATGATTGGATCATGATTCAATTGCATTGCATATCGTTTGCATGGTTTCAATTGCATTGCATTTTCATTTGCATTATTATACATAGTTTTGTATATATTGCATATCATTTTGCATTCATTTTGCATGTTATGCATGTTGCTAACAATATTGTACCTGTTAAGTTTGCTTTCTTTTCAGGCACGATATTATATGTACGGTTCATTTGAGGTTGGTGCAACCAGACGAACCGCACAGGTATTGTATCCTCCGCGTGAGACGTATTGAGAATTGCATAATTCTCTTACATCCTTTCTGCATTGTAGTATAGTTTGGTGTATGCTAGCTTAAAACTGTTGCATTATTATGCTTCGTTATAGCTTTCTTTGCATGATCATAAGTTAGGTTCGTCTTTGTGCATTGTCTTGCATCTTGCCCTGCCTTCGGGCGCATATCTTGTTTGTCTTGCATGCTTTGTCTAAGTCTTCGGCCTTGTCAAAAATGGGTCATCTCTGGGCTTTGACAATCACTCCCGTCATTGTTATGACTTTCGAGTTCTGTCAAAGAGGGGCAACTGTAGACACCCCATTTTTTACCGTCCTCAAGACTTGGATGTCACCGTTTGAACACTCAGTGATCATCTATGTTTGTGTTCGTCTTGAGTTCCCGGAGGTCTCAGCTACGCGCCTTGCTTCAGGATCTCTCGACTTGACTGTTTTGTGTCTGGTTTTGCACCAAACACTTGTGCTTTGCCTTGGAGGGGCAGGGAATGGCTTGTGGGCCATCCCCACACTCCACCGGCCATGGCTTGAGGCCACCGACTGTGTTTTGTTTCCACCGGCCAAATGTTTGGCCAGCCGGCACTATAGATGGCCGGCCGGCTATCTTTTTTGGTCAATTGCATTTTTGGCCGGCCGACTACTGTGCATCTGCTTTTGCAGATATTTTTGTGCAATTGGCATGCACTTTCACCCCCTCCATACATGTGTATGGAGGGATTTCCCTCTTGTTAGCTTCCTTTGGAAGCTTTACAAGACTAATTGTCTATAAGAAGGAGCTTCTTCTCTCTTGTAAAGGGGTTAGACAATTTTAGACAACATTTTTTTCCAGAGTTTGAGCTTTAGGGTTAGGGTTTGTATCTCTTCTATCTCTATATCTATCTCTCTCTCTCTCTCTCTCTCTCTCTCTTGTGTTTAGTGTGTGTTTAGTCTCATTTTTGTGCACAAACACCCACCATCACCCCTTTTCTTGGTTGCTGAGGTACCAGAGGTCTTTCCTTGAAGCTTTTGGACTGGTTTGGAACCAAAAGAGCTGCTGGAACATTGTTTGTGAAGAGAGTCTACAAGGGTAAGACTTTTGTCCCCTTTTACCCCATTTTTGCAAAGCTTTTTATCCTATCTTGCATCTGTTTTTGAGCTTAACATATAACATAGAAAAGTTCTGTTATTAAGTGCTCTAAATAGTTGGTTAAGGTTTCTTTAAGCTTTGGGGTTGTTTGACCCCTCTTAAGCCTTGTAAGGCTCCATTTTTGTGCCATTTTGGTTGAGCTCCGGGACCATTGTGTTTGGGCCTCCTCACCACTGAAATCTTGAGAGATTTCAGAGGTGAGGATGGTGCCTTGAGGTCCTAGGAAGGAGAGGGCCACCCCCTCTCCTTGTTGTCCTTGAAAAGGGCCTTTTTTTGCCTCTTTAGTGAGCACCATGTTTAAGTGTGTGTTGAACATCCCTTGACTATTTTTTATACTTATTATGTCATAATATAGCTCTGTTTTTAGTTGGTTTAGGTACACCATGCTTGCTTAGCATACATGCCTTGTAATGCCATGATTTGCCTCAATATATGCATAGCATTTAGACTATCATGCTCATGTGTTGTGGCCGAGCTTTGTAAAGCATACATGCATATTTTGATGTGCTAAGGGCCTGTTTTAGGTCATTTGAGTCATTCATGTCTTGCTTTGTATAGCTACCATGCAATCTCTCTTGTATGCCTTAAGCTTTGGCCCCTCTAGCATGTCATCCTTGCTTTGTTTCAGTGGTTTGGAATCACTTGGTATGTTATTTCAGACCTGATGATGTGCTTATATGCTTGCATTCGATGTCCCTTTAATGCTCTATAAGGTTGTCATCGCATGCTCCATGTTTAGGCCTCCATGCATGCCATCATGTTTAGGACTCCTAGGACGCCATGTCATTGTGTTTTAGTTTTGTTTCAACATCCTAAACCTCTGATTTTGGTCATTCAATTTATGCTATGTTTGGTTTTGTTAAGAGTAGTTCAATACATCCTTAGCTTGCCTTGAGTACTTGGACCAATTGTATGCTATGATTGTCTTGTTTGCTTGATTTGGCATTATCTTTGACATGATTTTCAGAGCTTACCTTATATGCTAATTGTCCATGTTTACCTCCTTTTAAGTGTACTTAGAAGTTGTCCCTTTATGCTTAGGAATTGGACCATATTTGCATGCATGTGTGTGTGTTTTGGACCTCACTTCCATAGCATTGGCCACTGTTTTGGACCTAGTTTAGGGCTGTCCAATTAGTGTAAGTCCCTCCCTTAGCATGTGTTGGATGCTTACCTTCTGTGTTGTTGCATGCTTGGTCCCATTTGTATGATGTTGCATACCTTGCATACTTGTATGTTTAGATTACATCTTGCATACTTGTAGGTTGCATTGCTTCATGCCTTACATGCTTCTTTAGGTTGTGTGCCTAACATGCATTGCTTGCTTGCATGGTTCATTTTGCATACTAGTCGACATGCTTAGGATTGCATTGCATTGGTATGCATGCTTTGCCTCTTGAATTGCTTGTGATAGAGGTTGAGCCCCTTTATTTGCTTATGTGCATTGCATTGCAATATCAAAATGCACCCTTGATTCCTTGGGCCATCATGCATGGAAATGCGTGATTGGTGGTCCGAAAATCGAGACCCATATCCCTTTGAGTTATAAACATGATAGGGGATGTGATTAGTGAATACATTGCTTGAAATACAATGCCATGCTTTGCTTTGTCCTCTGCTGCTGTCAAACCAGTTTCTGCAGGGAGATTTGGCCGGCCGGCCATCTTCAGTGCCGACCGGCCATCCATTGTTGGCCGATGGAGTATTTTGTGGCCGGTGACCATTATACATGGCCGGTGACCAATCCCTTCAGCCGGTGGTATTCTAGGGCACTCAGAGAAGCAACCCTGGGACTTGTGCAGTCTTCAGAGAAGGATAACAGCCAAAGCAGAGGCATCTTGTGCATGGCATTGGATTTCCGAGCAAACCCGAGCATGCGCACATTGGACCCTCTTCCCGAGGTTATTGTTTACTGCTTAATTATATTCAATTAGATTAGGTGGTTTGTAATAATTAATTAGCTTGTAGGTTAATTAATTGTATTATTCTTTCGGTCCCTCCGAGCAAGGGCAAATTTGTAATAAGTGTGGGTGCGTATGTGTATGTCTTTCAACCCCCACTTCTTTCTCCCTTTTTACTTACCTGCTTTTGATGGTTAGTATTAGGGCATATTTAAATTAGCATCCTTATGCTATGCATGCATGCATCATTCATCAGTATTGCATGCACCGGGCTCGGCGCATCATGCTAACTGCATAAATATTTCAAATCTAACTTGAATACATGCTACTTGTGCATTTTCGCATGTCATTCTTAGATTAGCCGAGCCTATTCTATGTGACATTCCGTATGCGATGCATTAGCCACTTTAACATGAACTAGGATCACGCATGTTTGCTAACTGGTTTACTGTTTTGGCACGGAGTACACTGTAAGTATTTTATGCTTTAGCATCTCGTATGAGTGTGAATGTTAAACATAATAGCATGCTTATCATGTGGCTAGATGTTTATTTGAGTAAATGCCTGAATGCCTGTGGGTGAAGGTTAGATTGCTTGAGTTGGGACATCTTGTTGAAATCCGTGTTTTAGCCTACTTGCGAGTAGCAAAATATCAAAACGTTTTCCAAACAAACGGATATGCAATGTTTTGTTCCAAATTAGGCGATCTAGTCTATACTTGTTTGCTGTGCGCACAACATAGTAATTCAAGGCTAATAACCGGAACAAGAACGCGTAATGTTTTCAAAATTGGATATCATGGTTAGTAGAGGCCGATCTTCGGATCGGGCGAGAGGGGGTGCTCATAGCTGACCTTCCCGAATCGTACCCAAGTTCCCGAGCCGAGGCAACTTTGGTGATGACGGACACGTGGCCTTTGGCACCGAGTCAGGGTTTCCTAAATTCTCCAATTAAAAATATTTAGGTAGCGACTTTGTATCTGGCAAAGCAGTCCATGTTTGGCACTTCTTTCAAAAAAATCTGTTTCTCAAAACGATTTGCCAGATTTGGACTCTTTGGTTCAGATTAAGAACCGTGACAATTTGAGTCCAAACTGTAGTGAACCCAAATGAACAAAACGGGATTTCTCTCCCGGGATGTTCGGGGACGTCTACAGTCGCCGACTTAGAACTCCCTTGGGTTAACTTTTTTATTGTAAGCCCTAGCAAGCTGGTATTGGTATGTTGCTAACTGAATTGCAGCTCTTTCGCTTCTTTCTTCTAGTAGTTCCAGATCTCAGGCTAATAATACGTCATTGGTCCCATCCTTCACTCCCTGGGTTCTGATCCCTGTGATGCCGACTTCCAAGGGAATGATTGCTTCTGTGCCCTAGGCCATGGCAAAAGGGGATTCCCCCGCTGATCTTCTCGGCGTAGTTCGATATGCCTAAAGCACACTTAGTAGTTCATCCATCCACTTTCCCTTTGCTGCCTGCAGCCTCTTTTTTATCCCATCCAAGATAACTTTGTTGGATGCTTCTACTTGTCCATTGCTTTGAGGAAAGCTTGGGGTTGAAAAGTAGTTCTTGATCTTGAACTTTGCACAGAAGCTCTTGATTAGCTTATTGTCAAATTGTGTTCCATTGTCTGCGACTATTGTGCTTGGGATCCCAAATCTTGTGATTATGTTCTTCCATATGAAGCTCTTTACGTCCACATCTCGGATCTTAGCTAGGGGGTCAGCTTCTATCCATTTGGTGAAGTAATCTATTACTACCAGCAGGTACTTCCTTTGCCCAGTTGCTTGGGGCAGTTGTCCGACAAGATCCATTACCCATTAGGCAAACGGCCAGGGACTGGATACTGGGTTCAGGTGTAACGCCCTCAAAATAATACATAAAACTCACCATTCCTAACATGCATTGATATAAGAGAAATAAACATCTTTCCATTCATCAGAGTAATTAAATACAGAAGTATTACATGTTGACAACAAAAGTAAATGCCCCAGGGGCTTACAACTTTTCAAGCCAACACTTGGTCACAAAATAGAGTACTAACTCAATTACACTTTAAGCCCTCGGCTTGAATTTACATGTAATACAACAAAATATAACACCAAAAAGTCTGTTAGCCTCTAGCCTCCCAAGCTACGTCCTTGGAGGTGGTATACCATCTGTACCTGAAAATGATGTCCCATATAGGATGAGCCACAGCCCAGTAGAAATATGCTAAACCAATTATAAACAATGACTAAAATTATAGTATTTGATAGGTGGTTAACACTTATAAACCAATCTATATCATATTACAGCTCCTTAACAATTATGTCCATGTTACATTTCACTTTACTTTACTTGTCAACTCATTTCATAAACGTGCTCAGAACTTGGCCAAATAATTTAAATGAGACTACATCTCATATTACTAGTTCATCAATTTCAATTGGGATAACAATTCATATTAAATATTTCTTACTTTACAATAGATACACATAAATGCTGTATCAATCTCAAACAAAACACTTCCATACTTCATATATGATATACAGATTTGCTATATCAATACTTCAATAGATACACATAATTGTTGTATCAATGGAGTACATCCCCTATCTCCTCCCAAACAATGTCCGGTTTAGGAGTCTATCTCCCTATTTTCCCTTAAACCATGGAGTACATCCCCTATCTCCTCCCACACAACACAATGTATATAAACACATATCACATACAAGGCCAATCAATACATAAATTTTGATGTATTATTCCAACCGCCATATTCGATGACATATTCAATTGATTAGTTTTAGTTCGCCTAATCATCATGCATTGTCTACAACATTCAAGACTATCCTCCACCGATAGCCCAAGCAGTTATTTCTAAACAGAAAATAAATGCATCAAATGGATATAATATCAACATTTTCATAGGTGAGTGACAAATTAATCCAACTACACCATTAAATCCCATAATTTTTCAATTTCAATATTCTCAACTCAATTTCTCATTTCCCAAAATTAATTATACAAATTAATTTATCATAATAATTAGGGCATTTTCCCATATTTTACATATCAACCCTAAGGTTTGATTTCACCAATACAACAACATTAATTCCATTTTTGTTGGTCTCATACACCCATAGGAGTTAATACTTTGAAAACCCCCTTTCTATAATTTACAAATCAATCTCTAACTTTTTCAAAATTACCCAACAACCCCAACATATCAAAATGCCAAAAATTAAAGACAAAACTCATAAGATGGAGTAGGGTATCCCTACCTCGAAATGAATAGCTCAAATGGAGAAGATGACCAAAATCCAAAGTGCTCCAAATCCAATATTTTTCAGATTAAAACAAAGCCCTCGCGACCCTCTACCTTTCTTACAAAGAGACTAGGCTAGAAACTCACTAGAAGTAGATCAATCCCTAGAGAGAAGGTGCATAGAGAGAGAGAGAGAGAGAGAGAGAGAGAGCTCAGATCTAGGGTTTTGAAATCAAAAGAGATGAAAAAGTGAAGTGTTTACCCACTGCTGTCTACTGATATAACACAGGCTCACTCGAGCGAAGGATTAGTCGCTCGAGCGACCAGACACAAAGAATCCTCGCTCGAGCGTAGAAAGTCTCGCTCGAGCCAACAATACGAAGGTTCAGGTCTGCAACTCAAAAGCACGCTTGAGCGACAGAATGCTCACTCGAGCAAAGAAACTCAAAACATACACCTCGCTCGCTCGAGCCAAGAAATGCAACTCTCAGGTCCAAACCCAGACGCAGTCGCATGCTCGAGCGGAGGAACCCTGGCTCGAGCGAAGGATCTAAAACAAAGAGCTCGCTTGAGCGACAAAAGTCTTGCTTGAGCGAATGACCAAAATTCTAGGCAGCAACCATTTGCTCCCAATCACACCCAACCTGTAACAAACCTGCCCAACACATCCTATAACTCAAAAATAAGGAATTAAAGAATGACAACAAGATATATACAACAACAAGCTCCACAGAACCTAAGTCCGGATACAACAACCAAATGGGGAAAGACCGGGATCGCTATAACAGGTCTGCTGCTGGTTGGTGTATCAGAGGTGCAAACCTTTGACATTTTTCACACTTCTTAACATAGGCCTCTGCATCTTTCTGCATGTAGGGCCACCAATACCCCTAGGTAATGGCCCTATGAGCTAGTGATCTGCCCCCAGTGTGGCTTCCGCAAATTGCTTCATGTATTTCATATAGAAAATCTTCAACTTGTAAAGGATGTACGCACCTTAAAAGGGGTCCAATGAAGGATCTTCTGTAGAGACGTCCCTTTGCTGTTAGACTGAATCTTGCCGACTTCAATTTGATCTTGTGTGCCTCCTTGTGGTCATCTGGCAGCTTTCCTTCTTTCAGGAATGCAACAATTGCATCCATCCAGCTTGGTCCCATGTCCACACACATTGCTTCACGCTCTGTGGTTAGTGGTTCGATGCTTGGGCCCGACAAATAATCAACCATTATTGTCCTTGCCTTTCCAGGTTGTATTGCACTAGCTAGGTTGGCCAATGCATCGGCGTGACTGTTATCATCTCGGCTGACCTGAAGTAGTCGGCAGTTCTGAAACAAGGTTGCCAACCTGATGACCTCCTTTGTGTAGGCCGACATCCTCTCATCTCGGGCCGCAAACTCGCCTGTTGTCTGGTTAACTATAAGTTGTGAGTCACAAAAGACTATTACCTCATCTGCTTGTACTGCTGCTGCTAGCTTCAGTCCTGCAATGAGTGCTTCATATTCTGCCTCATTGTTTGAGGCCTTGAACCCCAAACGAATCGACTGTTCTAGTATCTGTCCATCTGGAGATACTAGTACTACTCTTGCCCCCACTCCCTGTCGGTTGGAACTCCCATCAACAAACAGTCGAAAGGAGTTGCCAATGTAAATGCTGCAGGGTCTGAGTTTTTCCTCTTTGCTTTGTTCTTTCGCCTTTAGCTGGGCTCTTCCTTGCTTGTTTGGACATCGTTCATCTTGGCTCAACGGTGCCCGATGTTCGATGGATTCTGGCGTGAACTCTGCCACGAAGTTAGTCAAAACTTGGCCTTTGATTGCTGTTCTGGGTCTGTACTCTAGGTCATACTGGCCCAAGGCGACTGCCCTTCTGGCTATTCTTCCTGTCAAGTCTCCTTGTTGCAGCAAGGACTTTAAGGGGTGCTCTGTTAGCAACACAATTTTATGGGCCTGGAAGTAATGGTTCAGCTTCTTTGAAGCCATTACTAAGGCCAGTGCCAATTTCTCTAAGGGTAGATACCTTGTTTCTGCATCGGCCAGGATTTTGCTTACATAGTAAACAGCTTTTTGTTCCCCTTTTTCTTCTCGGACTATCACTGCGCTTATCGCATGTTCTGAAACTGCTAAGTATAAAAACAGCTCCTCTCCGGGTTCTGGATTTGAAAGAATTGGGGCTGTGGTCAGATACTTCTTTAGGTCGGCCAAGGCGGCTTCGTATTCTTCGGTCCACAGGAAGTCTGTGGCTTTCTTTACTAAGTTAAAGAAAGGTCTGCACTTGTCTGAGCTTCTGCTGATGAACCTATTCAGGGCTGCGGCCCTTCCGGTTAGTATTTGTACCTGTTTTGCTGATGTCGGGTTCTTCAAATCCAGGATGGCCTTAATCTGATCTGGGCTGGCCTCAATTCCTCTTCTGGTCACCAATTATCCTAAGAACTTACCAGATCCAACTCCAAATGCGCACTTAGATGCATTGAGTCAGAGCCGATATGCTTTAAGGATTTCAAAGACTACTTTGAGGTCGGCCAGATGACCTTCTGGTTCCTTGGTCTTCACGACCATGTCGTCGATGTAAACTTCCACCGTTCGGCCAATCAGGTGTCTGAACATCTTGGTTACCAACCTTTGGTAAGTTGCTCCTACGTTTTTCAACCCAAAGGGCATCACCTTGTACCAGTACAGCCCTTTTGGGGTGATAAACGCAGTCTTCTCTTCATCCGCGGGGTACATGGCTATCTGGTGATACTCCCTGTCGGCATCTAGGAAGCTCATCCTTCCATGCCCTGAAGTGGCATCCATTAGCTGGTCAATCTTGGGTAGAGGGAAGCTGTCTTTGGGACATGCCTTGTCTAAGCTGGTAAAGTCTACGCAGACCCTCCATTTACCGTTCTTCTTCTTCTTCACCACTACTGTGTTTGATAGCCATGTCGAGTAATTTACCTCACGAATAGCCTTGGCTTCTAGTAGTCTGTCTACGTCCTCCTTTACTGCTTCGACGTGTATCAACGTCGGTCTTCTTGCTCGTTGGATTACAGGTTTGGCTGACCTGTCAACGTTCAGCTTATGGCAAGTGACCGCGGGGTCAATGCCTGGCATTTCGTAGGGCGTCCACGTGAACACCACAATATTTGCTCTCAAAAAAGCTTCCAACTCTTTTTCCTCTTCTTCGGTTAAGCCCGAGCCGAGAAAAAAGAAGAGTTCTTCATCCCCCTCCTGGACGAGGATTTTCTTTAGTGCTTCTTCACTTTTCTCAGCTGGCTCCTTGCCGACATCCTCTAGGACCTCCACGTCCTCGTCTTCGATCTCTGCCTTCTCTGGTTTTTGAATGCTGCAGGTGGATTTCATTGCTGCCATGGAGCAATTTTTTTGCCTACAGCTGATCTCCTCTGACCTACTCAATCCCATGCTCTGTTGGGAATCGCAATAGTTGATGCAATGTTGAGAGAACAGCCCCCATTGCATGCAACCATGGCCTTCCCAAAATGATGTTGTAAGGGGAGGGTGTGTCGATTACGGTGAATTCTGTTGTTATCTTCCTGGTGCCTGCCTGCACCTCCAAGCTGGTTGTTCCCAGTGGCCATGTCGGCGTTCCATTGAACCCAACCATTGGGTTATTGGATTGTTCCATATTGTCTAGGTGAAGGCCGAGCTCCTTGTAACATCGAACGTACATGATGTCACAAGAGCTGCCTTGGTCAATTAGGATGCGCTTTACTTGGCATTCCCCAACTTGGAGGAATACTACCAAGGCATCATTATGCGGATGTTGCACCATCTCAAGGTCAGCTTCAGAAAAGGACACTACTGGTCCTTGGCACTCCTCTGCTCGATGTCTCTTCTCCCCGACTTGGTAGACGTACTGCAAGTGCTTTACCTTCTGGGTCTTCCCCCTGATCTCATTCTCGTTGACCTTCGAGTGAATTACATTAATTACCCGAGGTCCTCTTGCCTGAGGTTGTTGTGCTGGGGAAGGCGGAGCTACTAGTGCCTGAGGCAGTCTTGCCTTTTCTTCCCTTGTTCTGGCCTCATCGACAAGGTCCCTCAGATGGCCTTGCCTCACCAGGTCTTCCAAGTGTGTTTTCAGGGCTCTATAGTCCTGAGTCATATGCCCGTTTTCATTGTGGTAAGCACAATGACTGCCAAGGTTTCTTTCCATAAATTCTCCTGGTACCTTTGCTAGTGTTCTGAAATAGGGTTGATTCCGAATTTGATCCAGGACTTTGTGAATTGGGATTCGAAACACAGTTGTCACTGCCTGTGAAGCCCTCAGTTCTGTCTCTTGCTTGCTTGATCCATTGTTACCTCGGCCTCGCTTCGGCGAGCCGTTTCCTTTCTCTTGCTTTGTCTCCTTGGTCCCCGACGTATCTTCCTCAGCTCTGGCATACTTCTTGATTCTCGCCATGAGCTCTTCCATACTTTTTGGCAGTGTCTTTGCCAAAGACTTTCGTAGTGGACAGTCATCTTTTAGGCCGTTTTTGAAAGATACGACCGCCACCTCTTGATTACACTCTGGTATTCAATTGAACACCTCATAGTATCTTTTTGCATAGGCCCTAAGGCCTTCATCCTTACTGATCTTCATTGCCATTAATGCGTTTACCCTCAATGGCTACAACTTGTTTGTCACGAACCTGGCCACAAACATCTCGGCCAGGCCTTCCCAAGTCTTCATGCTTCTCTTTGGTAGTTTGTGGAACCAATTTGATGTAATCTCCCCAAAGGATGAGGGGAACACTTTGCAGAGCAACGGCTCCTTCCCACTATACAATGCCGTTGAGTTCAAGTATAATCCAACGTGGAAGTTGGGGTCTGACTTACCATTGTATATTTGGAACCTCGGCATACTGAATCTCTTCGGCGCCTCAAACTTGTCCAACTCCACTGAGAATGGTGTCCTCGGCTTATCTGGGGAGATTACCTCGGCGTCGACATTCTGTTGCTTCCTCTTGATGTAATCTTTTAGGTCCTCCTTTGTTCGCCCAGGAGCTCGGCTATCTCCTGCTTTCAATCTTTTTGGTGCACTACTTTTAGCTTCATGGTGAATCCTCTTCGACCTTTCTCCATTAGTTGTGTCGAAGCACAGCGCCTGCCCCTAAACATGCCGATGTTCTTTGGGGTCTGCCGCCTTTGTGCGATGCGTCCTCCGTGATTCTTCTCTTCTTGACTCTCCTCGTCCGACTTCCCTGGAAGGTCGGTGAGAATGTCTTTCGCTCCTGGTATGCTGAGGGGCTATGGGGATTGTTTTTTTCCCTCCCTTCTGGGCATTAGCCGCTAGAATCGGCGTGTCCTGCAGCGGGAATAGTGGCTGCATAACGTTGTTTTGCATCATGAAATTGACGACCAATTGTAGGTCCGCCAATTTGTTTGCCATCTCTTTTACCTTTTCGTCCCTCCGCAGGCATCTATCCTTCCATACCTGAAGGTCATCCTTATTGTAGTACCCACTTCGATCTGGCTTCCTTAGAACGTCGCCATCCTGGCCGACTTCTTTGTTGCTGTGATTCTGGTCACGAGTTTCTGTATTGCGGTTGTTTCCTTCGACGTCAAGGTTGATAGGTCTGCCACTCCCAGTAGGAGTGTCGTCCCCAATCTTTTCCTTCTGTCCGTTGCTGGCCATTTATTCTTCTTTCTTTCCCACAGACGATGCCAAATTGTGTGTGTTGATTTCTGACCACACTGCCAATCAAGCACTCAGCTGGAGAACACTGGCAGAATAGATTAAGCCCGAACAACCTGTCACAGAAAGATAAGAATCCCGCGGTGGTTCGTCTACTCGGGGGCACTTCGACAATCAAGTCAGCAAAATATCTCTCAAAGATAACCAATAGTGCTTAACTCACTAGACAGAGCATAAAAGACATACCTTAGACCCATGGGAGTGCCTCTTTTTTATAGCCAACACAATCCTAGTCCCAATAGGAGCCTAGCTCTAATGGACTTAGAATTACTGCTAATCTTAGACTCCCAGTAGGATTAGGATAAACTCTCTAAGAGTCTTATCTTTACCCAAACTAAAGTCTTCTCCCATTCTAGGACTCTTGTGTCCTATCCACTTATCTCGGATTCCGATATCTTCGGAGATAACCTCGGCCTGCCGAGATCACCTCGGCGTCGTGGCCAGGACACGTGGCACCTCGGCTGACACGTCGGCGTTACCTTGGCCACGTGTTGGTACTTAGAAAATATATCCCCACAAATTTCATACATAAAAATATAATTTGCTGTAATCACTTCATTTTCAATAAAACAATCACTATTGTTTTCATAAATTTAAAAATGCCCTTGAAATTTTATTCTAAATATATTTTTGTTTAAAATTATATATATATATATATATATATGTTTAAAAAAAAACAAAACAAAAAACACAACAAAAAAAAAAATCAAAAATCCGGGGGGCAGGTGACCCCCTTAAGCCCCATGTGGCTCCGCCACTACTTCCAACAATGGACTTCTTGACCTCTACACTCTATCTATTAGCATTGACTTCAATTTGAGCCCTCTTTTCCTTTTCAAGAGGAGTAATACTAGGGATCATGAAAAAAATATCATGAATATGATTATGAAAGATTTTCCACGTTTGGATTATACATATAATAAAACACCACACACTAATCAAATGATGAAAAATTTTCATGATACATTTCATGATAATTTTTTTCATGATTTCTAACATTATTCTTCTACGAGGAACCAAAAAATGTCAAAAGTTGCCTTCGGGACCGGTCCTATTGCCGGTGATCGGAAACCTCCTGAAACTCAGAGACAAGCCCAACCAATCCCTAGCCGAGCTAGCGAAAACTCACAAACCCATCATGAGTCTGAAACTCAGTCGAGTAATCGTAGTGGTGATATCTTCATCAGCCATGGCCAAAGAAGTCCTCCAAAAGCAAGATCTCTCCTTCTCCAACCGGTCTATCCCCAATGCCCTCCATACCCACAAGCAGTACAAGTACTCAGTGATTTGGTTACCAGTCTCGAACCGATGGTGTAGCCTCCGGAAAATCCTGAATTCGAACATTTTTTTTATATTAATTTTACATTTTTTAAATATTTTTTTTTGGGGGGGGGGGGAAGGATCCCCTCTAGTCCAAAATCTAAACTAGAGAGTGTTGTTTAGACTCGTGGAGTTTACCACAAACCCCATTTCGATTATCTAAACCGTTTATTTTGTGACATTTTGTGTTTTTCATTCACATAGAAAACTAAGTTAATCTAATAATTGTAACTTGTCTAATTTATTGCATTTATTATCAAAAAAAATATTATATACTTTTAAAAATACAATTGTCGTCTATTGTTTTGGTGAAAATATTATAAATTAAATAAGTTACAGTTATCCGATCGACCTAATTTTTTTATGTAGATAAAATATATGAAGTTTTTAACAAAATAAATTATTCAAATTATCAAAATAGGACCTAAACAACACCCCAATCCAAATTGTTGATTGAAGGGCATCTGTCTATTTTTTTTTTATACCTCTTTTCAAAATATTTTCCATTCATATCCAAATTTTAACTTTTTTTTTTTATAGCACAAATCAAAGTAACATATACATTAGCCATATAGTGAGCCAGTTACAGATTTTGCAAGGTTATGGGTTAGTTCAACCAACGCCCTATCCACTTTAGTTATACATAAAAATTGAAAGGCAGAACTCGAAACCAAAATATCAACTAAATCTACCTCCCAATCAAAACTACATTTTTGTTCACAGCTGTCAACTAGGACTTTGCAATCAGTAAAAATAGACAAGCAATCAACCTTGTTCGCGATCGCCCACTTAATAGCCTCCAAGAGAGCTCTTGCATCAGGCAAAAAAGGTGAAGAGAGTCGAGTGGGTATCCCTCGTTGGTAGACCTGCATTTGATCGTTATCAAAACAAACCCATGTGATGCCCGCTTCTCTGGTGGCCTACTGCCATGCGCTATCCACGACACAAGTAAAAAGCTGAAAATCATTTGAAGCCACACAATTACTAACAAGAACACAACAGTGGTTAGAAGATGAATGATTCGGTTGTGCATGCTCATAGTCCGGGCTAACATTCGTGACATCTAAGTTATTGTTGGACCATTGCATTTTACATTCATCAACTAGAAATAAAGTTTGTTCAAGTGACAAGTGTTCGTTTTCAAAGACCTTAAGATTGCGTTGTCGCCAAATTGCCCAAAAGATGGCTACAAAATGGATGATGATCTCATTCTCCTGAACAAATTTGGTCCATTCCATCATCCAAGTGTTAAACCCAACAGGTTGACCTATTGAGAAGTCTAGCCCCAATGTTGTGCCCCTCCATACTCGTTGAGACCACGAACACTCAAAGAAAACATGCTCTCTTTTTTCCTTAGCTTGACCACATCGAGCACATAATGTATCAAGTGGGATGCCTTGCTTGCTAAGCTGTCATTTTACCGGAAGAATATTATGAAGGCATTTCCATAGAAATAAACTCAATTTAGAGGGCAAGTTTAACTTCCACAATTCTTTCCACACTAAAGGGTCAATGTCAGTACCACTATGAATACCCACATGTCAACTTTTAATAGCCGACCAATAGCCCGATTTAATCGAAAAAATTCCATTCTTAGAATTGATTCATACCAATTTATCCGGGCATGACACCAAAGGAATATGTATTCCTAGTATCAAAGGGACCACTGTGGCTGGAAACAACCAAGCAAGCATATCACTTCTCTAACAATGGTTTGGAAAATCTATCAAATGTGCCACTTTCATTTCTGGAAAATAATTTGTTACAACCCAAACCCACCCCTATGGGTTTAGCATCGCAACCGGCCAGTAATCCTTGGATTACCAAAGGCCTCTTGACAGATTAACATATAGATAAGGGCTGCGAAAGCAAATACACAAGATATACAAGGTCCAATGAGCTGTGGTAACGTACATGGGACAGAATAGCTTGAAACTTTTATAAAATACGAGTGAAGTCATCAGACATAATATTTACATAACACACATAGGCGTACATGACAAAAATCTCGCCCAAAACTTAATAGACAAACATAGTCTAATACAGATTACAAAACAGCCACAAAATCAGACTTCATCAGGAACCTCTCGGGAGGCGCAAAGGTTGGCTGACAAAAATAGAAACATAGGCCGTCAAATCTGGCCCTGATCACGTGCTGGCTCACCTACATGTATAATATAAACAGTGAGCGGAAGCCCAGTGAATAATAACGGAGTAAAGGGTTTTAATAAATGAAGTCCATACAGATTTAGAAATCATAATTCGGATTCATAAATAGATTCATATTCATATTCTTGTCCAAAATAAATACGACAGTCAGAGTTCATGCTTAATCATACGTGGTACATCCATTAGTGCTAACAGAGCAGATACAGAACAGATGCAGAACATTTGGTGGTTATGAATGACCAGTTCCATAAAGGAACCTCCAGATTCAGGTAACAAAGAATAAACATGCTGAGTCCCATGATGGAGCCTCCGGTACGGGTAACAGAGTGCAGTCATATTAAGTTCCATAATGGAACCTCCGATACCGAATAATAGCTAACATATATCACATGATGCTAAGGATGCCGCAAATACATGTCAGAAATTGGACAATTATTCATTGTACAAAACATAGCATTTCAGAAAACAAATCTTATTTCATCATACAAAAAATAAATAAAGTTGAACATAGCTTTACTATGTTATTACTCACAGTTGGCTTCGGGTGCAGACAGACAGAGCAGACTAATCAAATGGTTTATAGCACGTGACCTACATGAACACATAACAAAAACACGCTTGAAACATCGATTTGAATTATACATAACTTACTTTCTTTGCTCTTAGCGTGTTTCTAGCCTTTAACCTCATTATGGAGTCTTAATCATGGCCTAGGAATGCCTAGGATGGAATGAGGATGCAAAAATGCACTTGAAAACATTTTTCAAAACTTGCTGGAAATAGGGTCCACGCTCGAGCGTGGATTCCCTCGCTCGAGCGGACATGCAAGAAATGTAGGTTCGCTCGAGCATGACTTCTCTCGCTCGAGTGGACTATAAATTTTAGCAAAAGTACTGGATGCCTGAATTTCACGCTTGACGGATGCTCAACCCCCGCTCGAGCGTGAAGTCCCTCGCTCGAGCGGACTGCAAAACATATGAACTTCTGGGTACATGCATTTCACGCTCAAGCGTGACTCACGTCGCTTGAGTGGAAGTGCACGTGCTCAAAGCGCTCGCTCGAGCGTGAAGTCCCCTGCTCGAGCGTGGATCAAATTTCTAGAATTTCCAGATTTGATCTACAAGTTCAAACTCAACCTTCAAAGCATCAAACTTCATTTTTCTAGCTAAAACTTGAGAAAATACATAAAGACCCTTAAAACAACATGAATTAAAGATCATTTCAAGAAATCAAAGCCCAAAGACATGCCAATTGTACAAAATTCAACTTGAAACTGAAGAATAATCCATGAATATGACATGCATGCAATTCTTGGAACCAAAGCTTCTCAAAACATGATCAAGTGTTACCAAACAACACAAAACTCATTGTTTTCCCTAAATTAAAGTGAATACAAGACATGCATGAGGGAATTTAGCAACATGCTCCAAATGTAATGAAATGGGCATGCATGCATGGTATGGCCCAATTCTCTACATTCCTAACTCAATTCTTGCACTAAACAACTTAACCCTCTTGTGTTCATGCATTAGAGTCTAAACTTCAAGGCTTAAGGACAAAATTCTTACCTAGAGGCTTGAATTCACAAGTATTGAAGTTGTAGCTCTCAAATTCTCTTTAATTCACCCTCAATCCTAGCAATCCTCCTTTTCTCTTGCTTTTGATTTCAATTCTCCTTCCCTCTATCTCACTCTCACGTTTTTTTTGTAGTATAGGCTCAAAGGTGTATACAAATGGATGAGAAGAGATGAGTGGGCTCATAAAAGAAATGGTGTTTAATTAGTTTTAGTCATACGCAATTAAGTGGGATTAAATTAATCTTATTTAATCGTTCCAAATCGAATTTTAATTAAACCTACCATAAAATTCTATAAATTCCCCATAACATATATATCGAATCAATTTCTAAATCAGATGCCGATACGGCCTACAATTTGCAAACCGAAACTAAAAACATAAACAAATCTTTCTACATCAAACAGATATAAACACAAAATGATGCAATGCACATGTAATTGACTCAGGACTTTTTCTTAATTTCTGTGTAGGCATAATTAATCATGGATTAATATTAATCATGGATCGGGGTTGTTACATAGTTGGATAGCCCTGTACCTCTCACAGGGTTGAATTGCCCCGGTATCCAAGGATCCTCAAAGGGTTTTATAGACTGCCCATTCCCAACCCTCCAAATTAACCCCTCTAACAAATCCCTACCCCACAATATGCTTTTCCATCCCCAAGACACAGCTTTAGCACACAAATTTCAAGAAATTTTTTCCGAAAGCTATATTTCCCTAAAAACACTGTAGAAACAGAGAAGTCGGATTGGAAATTACACGCCAAGCTTGCTTTGCTAAGAGCGCCTAATTAAAGGAACCCAAATCACGCAAGCCCAGTCCTCCTTCATTTTTAGGTAAACATAACCTATCCTATTTTTTCCATTAAACCCTATGGCCCAAATTTGATTGCCATAAAAAACGATGAATAATGGCTTTCATTTTTTGAAGAACCCCACTTGGAATTTTAAAAACAAACATAATATAGATGGGGACAGCCCGCAAGACATGTTTGACCATAGTGCATCTACCGGCAAAATTCAATAGCCTACACTTCCAGCCTTGCAACTTACGTGATACTTTCTCAACCAAGATTTTAAAGATCTCACATTTAGATCTCCCAGAAAAATTCAAAGACGCGCCTAAGTACATGCCCAGATTGGGAACCACTTTAAATTTAAAAATAGAAGCCCAAAGGCCCCTTTCTCGGCCACCAAAATTGGGACTTGTATACAACTTGGACTTAGAAATATTAATTCTTAACCCAGATTGGTCGCAAAACCCATTTAAAATCCATTACAAACACCATACCTCTTCTCTTTTAAATTGCATAAATAAAAAACAACCATTAGCAAACATTAAATGAGAAACCGGAGGTGAGTGTCTACTAATAGCAACGCCTTGACAAATACCTTGTTGGGCAAAATGATTTAACCCCTCAGTTAAAGCTTGCATAACAAGAATAAACAAATAAGAAGACAACAGATCCCCTTGATGCAACCCAGCTTGTGGGGTGAAGAATTCCGAGGAATGGCCATTGAGTAAAATAGAAAAGGAAACTGTGAAAACACATTGATGGATCAGCTTAACCCAATGATCACTAAAACCCATACACCGAAAGACAGAAAGTAAAAATTCTCAATTGACACGATCATATGCTTTATTCATGTCCAGCTTTAAACCAAAAACATTTTACGCCCTTTTGTAGTATGCCGAATAAATTCAATCAACTCATGAGCAATCAAAATATTATCAGAAATAATATGACCCTTAAGAAATGCACTTCGGTTAGGGGCAATTAAATCGGGCAACACCTCACGCAGTCTATTGGCCAACACTTTCGACCCAATTTTATAAATCACATTGCAAAGACTAATCGGTCTAAAATCATTAACAGTTAACGAGTCCTTAACCTTCGGGATTAAGCAAATAAAAGTTTTATTGAATTCCTTAAGCAAAGAACCTGATTGAAGAAAAGCTAGCACTGTTTCAACAATCGAAGGGCCAACAATACTCCAATAGGTTAGATAAAACCCCGCAATGAGACCATCAGGCCCCAAAGCTTTTAGCTTACCCATTTGAAACACCACAGCTTTGATTTCAACCTCATTAAATGGGTGATTCAATAAAGTAAGATGGGTCTCAATGAGTTTACAACTAAAAACAGAAAGTAAATCAAAATGAGTGGGAAAGTCACCTGGATGTGAACTAGTCAGGGTAGGAGAGGGAGCATCACAATGAAACAAAGCTTTGAAATGATTGATAAAAGCTTGATGAATCTCCTTCTGGTCTGTTAGAAGAACTCCATCCTCCCTTTTCAAAACAAGAATCTGAACCTTCTTTTTCTTCCATGAGGCCATTTGATGAAAAAAGCTGGTATTCTTGTCCCCTACTTGTAGCCATCGCTGCTTAGGGCATTGAGCCCAATATAATTCTTGTTTGTTCAAAAGCTCATCTAGACGTTGCCGAATAGTCCACTCCGCATTTCAACTTAAACTTTATGAATGTTCAAGAACATAACATGCATGAATTCTCTTGTACTCAATCACTTCAAAACATGATCAAATTTGGAAAATTGATAGAAAACATGACGAATTCTCAAAATATAAGTGAGATGAACACATGCATGAAAGAATTCTTTGAAATCATGCTCAATTTAGAAAGAAATGGACATGCATGCATGAATTGATTCTCAAATCTACTCTTTAAGTTATTTCTTGACTTTACTCTCTAATTTCCATGAACCCATGCATGATACAACTCTATTTCACAATTAAAATGGTGGATTTCTACCTTAAGTCTTGAATTCTCAAGTGTGGTAGCTTAATCCTCCAAGTCCTCTTCAATTTCCTCTAAATCTCAAGCAATTCTCTTGTTGAGTTCAACTTCCTTCCTACTCTCTCTCCCTCTCACATTTTTGTGTCTATGAGAGCTCAAGGATGCATGTAAGATGGAGAAAAAGAGTGAGTGGAGAACAAAAAGGTGCCTTATATAGGCTTAGATCAAGATTTCATTAGTTAGGCTTAATTGAGCATTAATTATTGTAATTTAATCGTCCTGAAGCGAATTTCAATTAAACCTACCATAAAATCCTATAAATCCTAATTAACACGTAAATCAAGTCAATTTGTGAATCGGACGCAGATAAGGCCTTGAACTTGCAAACCGAAAGAAAACATGAACAGACCTTTCTATGTTAAATAGATATAGACACAAATAATGCAACACACATATGCAATTTAACTCAGAATTTCTTGTTAATTGCTGATTAGGCATTATTAATCATGGATTAACGTTAATCAGGGATCGAGGTTATTATAGTCTTCCCCTCTTAAAGAGTTTGGTCCCCCAAACTCGAGTTACTTTCGTTCTGGAAGAACATCGAGTCCAAAGGGAACAGTTCAGGATATCTTTTCATCATATCTTCCTCCCGTCTCCCAAGTTGCATAAGTTCCTCCATGATTCTGCCAATCAACCTTTACTAATGGAATTTCCTTGTTCCTCAATCTTTTGATTCGGCGGTTCACAACACGCTTTCTCAAATTAGAGGAATCTGGTACACAAAGTCTATTCTGAAATTTCAACACATTATTCTCAAACACAAACCCTGGCTTCGGTTTTGAATCAAATTTTTCCACAATCTTCTTCAGGTACTCATCTTCAAGTTGTTTCTGTTTGATTTCTTCAATGATTGCAGGTTGAGCGGAAATGGCAACTAAAATCCCACCTTGCTCTGGCAAAACAATTTCAATCTTATTCTTTTCCAGGTCATCTAGCAATTCTTTTTGACTGGGCAGCAAACATGACAAATTCCCAATCGACTTTCGGCTCAAAGCGTCAACTATAGTATTAGCTTTACCTGGATGATACTGAATGTGCAAATCATAGTCCTTGATTAGTTCCAACCATCTCCTTTGTCTTATATTTAGTTCTTTTTGAGTAAAAAAATACTTGAGGCTTTGTGATCCGTGTACACCTCACAAGTCGCTCCATACAGATAATGTTGCCAAATCTTTAAGGCAAACACTACAACTGCTAGTTTAAGATCATGTGTTGGGTAATTCTCTTCATGTGGACGAAGTTGCCGAGAGGCATAAGTAATTACTTTCTCATTTTGCATTAACACACAGCCCAAACCTTTGTAGGAAGCGTCACTGTAAATCTGAAACGCATCAGTACCATTGGGTAAGGTTAAAATCGGTGCAGTTACTAGTCTGGTCTTTAACTCTTGGAAGGCTGACTCTCTTTGTCCGTTCCAATCAAATGACACATTTTTCTGAGTTAACTGGGTCAATGGCATGGCAAGTTTTGAAAAGTCTTTCACAAATCTCCTATAGTAACCTGCAAGTCCCAGAAAACTTCTAACCTCTGTCACATTCGTCGGTTTAGGCCAGTCCACAATAGCTTCAATTTTCTGAGGGTCAACAGAAATGCCATCCTTATTGATTACATGCCCCAGAAATGCCACACTGTCAAGCCATAACTCACATTTGGATAATTTAGTGTATAACTTCTTTTCTCTCAAAGTCTGTAGAGTAGTTCTCAAGTGATTCTCATGATCTTCCATACTTTTGGAGTAAATCAAAATATCATCAATAAATACAACAACAAATTCATCCAGAAATGATTTAAACACTCTATTCATGAGGTCCATAAAGGCAGCAGGTGCATTAGTCACCCCAAACGGCATTACTAAAAATTCATAATGTCCATATCTAGTTCTAAATGTAGTTTTTTCTATGTCTTCTGCCTTAACTTTTAACTGGTGATACCCAGATCTGAGGTCAATCTTGGAAAACACTTGGGCTCCCTAAAGTTGATCAAACAAGTCATTTATTCGAGGTGAAGGGTATTTATTCTTGATGGTTACTTTGTTCAATTCCCAATAGTCTATGCATAACCTCAAAGATCCATCTTTCTTTTTGACAAATAGAACTAGAGCACCCCAAGGTGAAGTACTCGGATGGATGAATCTCTTGTTGAGCAGTTCCTGAAGTTGAGTTTTTAATTCTTTCAATTCTGAGGTAGACATCCTATAGGGGGAAATAGGTTGTGTTCCTGAGATTACTTCAATAATAAATTCAATCTCTCTATCAACTAAGTCCCCAGGCAATTCATTCGGAAACACATCAGGAAATTCACAAGCAACAAGAATAGTTTCCACATTAACACTATTAAATGATGCAATCAATATACAACACAAGTAACCCTTACATCCCTTCCTAAGCAATTTCCCAACTTTTATGGCTGAAATCAGGTATGGGGGAGGAACTACCCCATTTCCAATAAAAGTAAATTCAGGCATACTCAGTGGTCTAAACACAACATGTTTACTTGCATAGTCAATAGTAGCACAGTATTTGGTCAACCAGTCCATACCCAGAATACAATCAAAATGATCAATGTTCAAGGGCAACAAGTCAACATACAATGTCATATCACCAATCATAATATCACATGTTGGATAAACATAAGTACATATCATAGAACCCCCAGACGGTGTAGATACAGATAACACATATGTCATAAGTTCTAGTGGTCTAGTTAATTTCCAAGAAAAAGCATGTGATACGAAGGAATGTGTAGAACCAGAGTCTATCAGTACACATGCATTTTGAGAACATATAAGGAGTATACCAAACACCACGGTTTTGGTGTTTTGTACGTCACCAGGCACTAAGGTAAACACTTAACCTTGTCTCAAAGGTTTTTTCCCAATATTAGTCTTTGCATTTGTTTTAATTGTAGAAGCGGACCCAGCTGAACTCATCATAGGACGGCTGGCATTCTCAAACCCAAGTAAGCAATCTTTCACTACATGACCTGTCTTGCCACATCAGAAACAAGCACCGGATGCTCGGTAACATACACCTCTATGCTTTCTTCCACAATCAGGACAAACTGGAATAGACCCACTGCTCCGACTCGAACTGCTTGTAGACCATGTATTCTGCTTCTTACTTACATGAGAACGGCCTTTTTCCTCTCCAATCAGTTGTTGTTGCTGTTGGGGCCTTACTTTGCTTCATAGCGGCTAGGGTGGCTTCCGCCATTAAAGATCTATCAAGAACTTGCACATATGTTGGCAACTTTAGTACACCAACTCGATCAAATATGTCTAAGTCCAATCCTCCCTTAAATTTGCGAGCTTTCTTGTAGTCTGTGTCCACCATATGAGGAGCAAATCTAGCTAATTCGGTGAACTTTGCCTCATACTCGGGTACAGATATTCAGCCTTGCTTAAGTTCTTGGAATTCAGACACCTTTCGGTCCCGAAAACATTGAGGAAAATATTTTTCATAAAAGATCTCATTAAATCGAGCCCACGTCATATTCCCATTGGTATTCCGAATTGGTAACCACCACCCGCAAGCTTCGTCTTTCAGAGTATAAGTAGCCAATAAAACCTTCTGAATCTCAATACAGGGAAACACCTCAAACAGTTTTTCCATCTCAAGCAACCATGTCTTTGCTTTCAATAGTTCAATTCCACCTAGGACTGTTGGCGGTTTCATCTTTATGAATTTCTGAGTCAAGTTGATGATGTCATTATTATCTGTTTCGGCTTGTGTCGGCAGTGGTGGAGGGGGCAAAGGTTGTTGTCTTTGCTATTGTGTCATAACTTCAGTCAATGCCACAAGCATTTGTTCCATTCGGCTTATGCGAGCCTCTGAAGATTCACTTACATCATTTCCCCTTTCATTCTCCACGTTGCTATAGAGACACCAAATAATAATAAACATAGGAATAATCTCATTCATTTCTTTCAATGCATTTGCTCAGATTTACATTCAGTTTTCATATCCATTTGGGTTACCACACACTCACACATGCAGATGGAACGCCCCTATTTCTTACTAGGACATCCTAACTCATATGGACCTGTGTATGCGGTAAAACACGTGCTCTGATACCACTCTGTCACGACCTAAACCCGCCCCTATGGGTTTAGCATTGTAACCGACAGTAATCCTTGGATTACCAAAGGCCTCTTGACAAATTAGTGAATAATTAGGGACTGCGGAAGCAAATATACAAAATATATGAGGTCCAATGAGCTGTGATGACATACATGAGACAGAATAGCTTAAAAATTTTATAGACTTACGAGTGAAGTCACAAGATATAATATTTACATATCACACTTAGGCGTTCATGTCAAAATCACACCCATAACTTAACAACAAACATAGTCTAATATGATTACACAAACAGCCACAAGATTTGACTTCATCTGAAACCTCCTCGGGAGGCACAAAGGCTGGTTGACAAACAATGAAACATAGGCCGTCAACTCTGGGCCTGATCACGTGCTTGCTCACCTACATACATAATATAAATAGTGAACGGAAGCCCAGTGAATAATAACGGAGTAAAGAGGTTTTGATGAATGAAGTCCATACAGATTCAGAAATCATAATTCAGATTCATATTCGTATTCTTGTTTAGATGATATACAGAAATCATAATTCATGCTTAATCATACGTGGTACATCCATTAGCGCTAACAGAACAGACACAGAACAGATGCAGAACATATGGTGGTTATGAATAACCAGTTCCATAAAGGAACCTCCAGATTCGAGTAACAGAGAAAATACATGCTGAGCTCCATGAGGGAGCCTTCGGTACAGGTAATAGAGTGCAGACATATTAAGTTCCATAATGGAACCTCCGATACCGGGTAAGAGCTAACAGATATCACATGATGCTAAGGATGCCACAAATACATTATTACAAATTGGACAATCATTCTAGAAAACAGATCTTATTTCATCATATAGAAAATAAATAAGGTTGAACATAGCTTTACTAAGTTATTACTCATAGTTAGCTTCGAGTGCAAACAGAAAAAGCAAACTAATCAGACGGTCTACGGCACGTGACCTACATGAACACATAATGAACACACACCTGAAACATACGTTCAAATTGTACATGACTTGCTTTATTTATTCTGAGCGTGTTTCTAGCCTTTAACCTCATTATGGAGTCTTAATTATGGCCTAAGAATACCTAGGATGGAATGAGGATGCAAAAATGCATTTGAAAACATTTTCCAAAACTTGCTTAAAACAGGGTCCACGCTCGAACGTGGCTTTCCTCACTCGAGTAGACATGCAAGAAGTGAAGGTTTGCTTGAGCGTGACTTCCCTCGCTCGAGCAGACTGTAAACTTTGGAAAAAGTACTGGTTGCTTGCTTTTCACGCTCGACGGATGCTCGATCCACGCTCGAGCGTGAGACTCAGACCCTCGCTTGAGTATGACTTCTGTCGCTCAAGCGTGCTACAAAACAGATGAACTTCTGGATACATGCATTTCACACTTTAGCGAGCTTCTAGTCGCTCGAGTGAAAGTGCATGCACTCAGAGTGCTTGCTCGAGCGTGAACTCTTACGCTCAAGCATGAATGCAAAATCTAGAATTTCCAGATTTGATCTCCAAGCTTCAAACTCAAACCAAACACTTCAAAACTCAACATTTTGGGGCCAAAACTTTAGGAAACTCATAGAAACTCATAAAACAACATGTTTTAAGGATTATTTCTGGAAATCATGGCCCAATGACATGCCAATTGTACAAAATTTCAACTTAAACTTTATGAATGTTCAAGAACATAACATGCATGAATTCTCTTGTACTCAATCACTTCAAAACATGATCAAATTTGGAAAATTGATAGAAAACATGACGAATTCTCAAAATATAAGTGAGATGAACACATGCATGAAAGAATTCTTTGAAATCATGCTCAATTTAGGAAGAAATGGACATGTATGCATGAATTGATTCTCAAATCTACTCTTTAAGTTATTTCTTGACTTTAATCTCTAATTTCCATGAACCCATGCATGACACAACTCTATTTCACAATTAAAAGGGTGGATTTCTACCTTAAGTCTTGAATTCTCAAGTGTGGTAGCTTAATCCTCCAAGTCCTCTTCAATTTCCTCTAAATCTCAAGCAATTCTCTTGTTGAGTTCAACTTCCTTCCTACTCTCTCTCCCTCTCACATTTTTGTGTCTATGAGAGCTCAAGGATGCATGTAAGATGGAGAAAAAGAGTGAGTGGAGAACAAAAAGGTGCCTTATATAGGCTTAGATCAAGATTTCATTAGTTAGGCTTAATTGAGCATTAATTATTGTAATTTAATCGTCCTGAAGCGAATTTCAATTAAACCTACCATAAAATCCTATAAATCCTAATTAACACGTAAATCAAGTCAATTTGTGAATCGGATGCTGATAAGGCCTTTAACTTGCAAACTGAAAGAAAATATGAACAAATCTTTCTACGTTAAACAGATATAGACACAAATAATGCAACACACATATGCAATTTAATTCAAAATTTCTCCTTAATTACTGATTAGGCATAATTAATCATGGATTAATGTTAATCAGGGATCAGGGTTGTTACACAAACCGTCCAAGAATAGTAGATGGAAAACACAGTGACTTAAAGTAACCATGCAAATGTAATGCAAAAAATATATAAATGTAGATAAAATTTCACATCATGAGTTTCAAGTCAAGTTCTCTAAATCTCCAGCGGAGTTGCAAGAAACTGTGGCTTGACTTTTCGTGCTCCTTTTGGATACAACTAGCCCCACAGTTCGGACTCCTGTGGTTTTGAATCTAATTTCACAAAGTGCAATTTGAAATAATGAAAACACAAAATAGTCCAAATCTGACAATTCTTTTGAAAAATCGATGTTTGAATCAAATGCCAAAAATAGACTACTTTGCTAGATTTCAGAGTCGCCACCTAAATGTTTTTGAAAAAATTAAGAAACCCATGACTCGTGTCAAAGGCCACTTATCCGTCATCATCAAAGTGTCTCGACTCAGGAACTTAGGTGCAAGAGGGGAAGGTCATGAATTGATCACCCCACTTGCCCAATCAAAGATCAGCCTCTACTAATCATGATGTGATTCTTATTTACATTATATGCTCTTGTTCCGGTTTATTAGCTATTTTTACTATGTGATACGCACACAAGTATAAACTAATTTTGCAAAAGTTGGATCATTTAATTTCATGCTTGCTTTTTGAAAATGAAAAGAGTTTGTGAATGTACCACTTGAAAAAGTGGGCTTAAATGTACATTTAATCAAACTATCCCAATTCAAGCAATTAGCCTTCAGTCACATGCATTCAAACAGGTATATTATTTAAGCAATTAGCCTCATGGAAATATGCTTTGACATGGCAACACAAACATTCGATGCAAGATGCTAAAGCTCAAAATTGCTCACCTAGTACCCCGAGCTAAACAAAGCAAAATAATTAGAAAAAATATAGGAAAATTTACCCATAAGTCCTAGTTTTTGAAACGTTAAACCATTTAGTCCTAAAAGTTTTCTTATGCTCCATTTAGTCCCATTTTTACATCAGCATGATGTAAATGATGTAAATGATCTGATGTTTCATTCTATAATTTCAAAATTTATTGAAATCTGATAAACATTAGATGTTTTTCATCCTATATTTTCAAACATTATTGAAATTTGATGAACATTAGATGTTTGAAATCTAATGTTTGTAACATGACTCTGATGTTATTAACATTGTAATGGGACCTTTCAGTCTATAAGAAAACTTTTAGGACTAAACAGTGCATAAGTTATTAATTTGGGATTTATTGGTGCATCCCCCAAAAATATACATGCTGTTAATTAATACAATATGACTAAATGCAACACATACATTATGTAATTTATAGGCTCGGTTATAAGCATGGCATATGATTCCATTCAAGACATGTGATAAAGCACATATTCAAGTTTGAACATTGATATTGGGTTAGTATGATGAGCCGAACCTTGAATGCATGCAAGACAGTGGATGCAACGCATAAGAATGCTAATTTGAAAAATGATGTTCTATTTTAACCATTGTAAGCAAATAAGTAAAAGAGAGAAAGACGTGGAGTTGGAAGACATACAACTTATTACACATTTGCTCTCGTTCAAGAGGGTGCGAATCAAAATCTGAAAGTCCAAATTAAACTAATTATTACAGAACCGAATGAATAAATAAGAAAAGAATTAACTAGCTATAACAATTACAACTAAACAATAATAATAAGAGTTACAACAATAATTACAACAAGACTAATTATAACAATAATAATTAATTAATTACAACAATACTCGGAGCATTAATCTACAACATTGATGTAAGCAAGGATGCACAAAGGTTGCATACACAATGTCTAAGAACTGCTCTGTCTGCCTAGGTTTGCTCTGTTTCACCTTTAACCACTGCCCTCTGTTTTCTACAAAACATATTGCTGACCAAACATTGATGGCCGATCGGCCCTTAATGAAGCCCGACCAAGCCTAAATAAGGCCGTTCGCGCAAAATCATGTTTTGTACTCTAAAGTGAAAACAGTGCAAACAGAGTTATTATGAACTCTGTTTGTCCCTCTCACACTTCTCTATCATGGGAAAGCCTTGAGAGAAGATTGGAATCGTTTCCAAAACCATCAACGAGCAAGTTAATTGCTTGATGATTTCAGATTCAATTTGGATAAAATTCAATAAATGCAATGAACAACAACTACCCCTCTCACCTATCATAGAGTGAACTCAAAGAGAGAGGTAGAGACGCTTCAAGGTTCATCAAAACATCATGAATTAATGTAAGACAACCCTTGACACAATAGACTCGGCATAATGTCCGGCCGAACCCAAGCAATATAACTCATTTTCTTTATGTGGGTTGGATCATTTTAAGCTAAATTCATTAGTCTTTATCATCCTTTAATCCATTAAGTCCAAGATGATAGTTACGTCCACTAAAGATTACGTCCACTAAGTGAGAAATATGTCAAATGGGAAGTGATTCTCAACATGCAAAAGAGACTATGCCATTGAAAATGAACCTCCATAGAAATTAAGCCATTAAGCATAAATCTCTAGTTCATGTTTTGAATAACCGTCAACCGATTGACACAACTCTCAAATGAAAGAAATGAATGGAAAGTTGATTATTAAAATGAAGTTCTTAAAAATGGAAATTAGACAAAGAAAGGCCAAGAACAATATGTAACAAGCTAGGCATGCAAACATATGAGACAACAAGCAAACTAATCAAAGCATAAATTATTTAAACAACTTAGCATAGCCCTAAAACAGCTTCAAATAGGTAAAAAAACAGTGGCTCAAAGTGCATGAAAAGAGCCTAAAAAAAGCTAAACAACGAAGAAGGAAAATAAGGCTAGTAAATAAGAACAAGGATAGGTGGCTAACAGCTCCACTTTTGAAACCTCAAAACATGATTTTTTTTACCCTCTTTTTAACTCTGAAAATCAATTTAGAAAGCAAAGAAAAAGAGTGTAAAAGCAAGGGTTTAAGCTATAGGTGAAGGTGTAAGAAAGAGTGTTAACTCTTTCTACCCTTTTGGTAGCTTTCCAAACCCAAACTTAGACACTTAAAGGGAGATCATAACAACACAAAACTACAAGAACTTGATAATAAATAATTGAAATGAAAGCAAGAGAGGAAACAGCAAGTTTATACCTCTTAACAAAGGTAGCTCTTTGTTTGTAAATCAAACTAAGTCCAAACACACTCTCAAATCTTGCCTTCAGAGAGGTATTTGATGTCTTGGTGGCGAGAGCAGTTGCAGAACTGAGAATTTTAGGTAATTACTAAAACATATGGTTTCTTTATGTAGCATCTAGTGTTTCATCACACCCTTAGGTGGTTCTTGTATTCTTTCATTAAACAAACCTGGGAGAACAACCATCTCATTTTCTTGTATGGACATGGAAATTTCACTCGGAAAAAGATAATACCAAAACTATTTTACCTTGCAAGAATTTAAGATTGCCCACATAAACTCTACTCTTTATTTATTTCTTTGAGATGTCATGTTGGTCACAATATGGAAATAAAGCCAAAATCTGCTCAAGCCGCAAAACTTGTTTGTTCTCATCATGCTCAAATCAGTACTAATTGGGTTTATGTGTTTCACTTATTGTTGAACAAGTTAATCAAATTGTCTATCATAATTGTTTTTGTTTTTTTATATATACCTAAATTTCTAAACCTACTTAGTAACACTTTCTCCAACCATGTCAACTATGAGACTAATCATCATTTGTCAACATCATTCCTTGTAGGCAAACAAAACCTTGTGCACCTACTTATACACCACACAACTAGTAGTTCCTATCAAGATTCGAGATAGTGCTTGACCATGCATGTACAGAGGCATTTGACATCCACCCATATAAATTAGTATTGTGCAATTGACAAATGCTTTAGTTGTCAACAAAAATCTTATTCTTTCTTGTTTGCAGTCTAAAAGAGAATGCCGTCAAAGTGCTTTATTCTATCATTTTGCCGAGCCATTACAAGACTGCAATGGTACCATTTGTTTGTTTCAACCATGAATAATTATTTATCGTGTTTATTTGTTTTATAAACTTGAGGAACGACAAAGTCAACTATGTTTTTATATTGGCTCAGGGATGTGCAACAACTGTTCGTTTTCAAGTGAGGACAAGGAAATGGATGTCTCTGGTATAGATTTTGTTAAGGTTGTTCTTTGATTTACTTAATGCAGAGAATGGTACTCTTGGCATTTTCCTGAACTAGTAAAGATTGTCAATAACAACTATCTTTATGCCAAAGTTTCAAAATTTGTTGAGAATAAATTAGAATTGTTTGAAGACAAACTACCAAGCTTGATTGAATAGTTGGAGATGAAGATAAAGCAATGGTTGATCATGTTTTGGTGTGGTACAAATTAGTTTTTGGTGGTATAGATTAACTTTTGGATATTAATTTTGTTTAATCCTTTGTTATGTATGGAATTATATTTTTGACATTGGATTATACTTGGTTTGTATGGAATTTTTATTAGAAATATTCATTTGATGTTAAATATGATTTTTTTTTTTTTTTATGGTTAAAAGTGAAATGTGTGCATGTTGTGGAATGATTGCTAATTTTATCAGTATATGAATTTTTTTATTTATATACAGGGTACATATTGTATTAATAATGGAATAAATATAGGTGGTTGAGAAATTAATTCAAATAAACAAAAAGACTTTTGGCGATCAAATAGTTAGTAGCTAAAATAAATCAAGATAAGGAAAGAAACTTTTGCCGACTAAAGATTTTAGTCACGAAAGAACATGGCATCCTTTACCAACTAAAATGTTTGGTCGTTAATTACCATGAAATGAAAATATCTAATCTTTTGGCCACTAAAATGTTTAGTCGTGCAAACTAACAGCGACTAAATATTATGGTCACTAAATGTATTATTATTAGTGGCTAAAATTGTTAGTTAGTAAATGTACTATCATTAGCGACTAAAATGTTTTAGCAACTAAATATTTTAGTCGCTGAAAAAGAATTTTATTTTGATTTAATTACTTTTGACGACTAAATATTTGGAAAACTTTATGTTTGGCGACTAAGTCCATTTTAATAGCCAAAGATAAGTTTATTAGTGACTAAATATTTTAGTCGCTGAAAGAGAATTTCATTTTGATTCAGTTATTTTTGACAACTAAATATTTGGTCGACAAAACGTTATGTTTGGCGACTAAGTCCGTTTTAGTAGCCAAAGATAAGATAATTAGCGACCAATGTAACTGTAGTCGCCATTGACTATTGCTGACCAGGCTTTGGCTACCAACGGGGCGATGAATAAATTTAGTCGCCATTGACTTTTGCCAACTACAAAACAACCTTTGGCGACTAAAAATTTGGTCGCCAAAAGTGTAATTTCTTGTAGTACCACTTTTACCATTTCAAAAGTTCTTTCAAAATTAATGGCTGAAAAGTCTTTTATTCTTTTTGAAACTAGCCCTATTCAAATTGGATTAGAATTGTAGATCCAATATTCCTTGGACTTTTTTCCACTTAGGCTATTATTATTGTCACGACCCAAACCCACTCTATAGGTTTAACGTCGTTACAAACCAGTAATTCTTGGATTACCAAAGGCCTCTGAACAGTTTATCACATATTAAGGGGTTGCAGAAGTAAAATATATAAGCATGCATAATCCATTGAGTTGTGCTGACGTACATGGGACAAAATTTTCAAAAAGAAACTTATATATGTACATGTGACGTCATAGATATGGTAACCTTACGTCACCCATTCACACAAATAAAGTCAAAAGGGGACTTAGCCCAAAGTACAGATAAACAGAAAACTGGTTCATATACAAAAAGAAAACAAGTCTTATACATTCACAAAACATCACCACATGACTTTCAGAACCTCCTCGGGAGGCACAAGGGTTGGCCGACAAAACAAGCTCCAGGCGATCATCATTGAGCCTGGTCACATGCCTGATCACCTACATACATAATATAAATAGCGAGCGGAAGCCCAGTGAGTAATAACAGAGTAAAGGGTTTTAATTAAATGATGTCCCATATCAGATTCAGAAATCAGAGTTCATATCAGAAACAGATTCATATTCATATCAGAGTTTGTTCTTAATCATACGTAGTACATCCATTAGCATTAATAGAACAGATACAGATTAGATACAGACAGATACAAAATAGATGGTGTTTATGTATAACCAATTCCATAAAAGAACTTCCGGATCTAGATAACAAAAACCAGATATGCTGAGCTCCATAATTGAGCCTCCGATACGGGTAACGGATAACAGACATATTAAGTTCCATGATGGAACCTTTGATACTAGGTAATAGCTAACAGATATCATATGATGCTAAAGATGCCATAAATACATTATCAGAATTGGATAATTATTCATTGTATAGAACTTAACATTTCAGAAAATAGATCATATATCATCATACAGAAAATAAATAAAGTTGAACATAACTTTACTAAGTTATTACTCACAGATGGCTTCGAAAGCAAACAGATAGAGCAGAAAAATCAGATAACTTATGGCGTGTAACCTACTGTAAACACCCCATTTTTTACCGCCCTTAAGAATTGGGCGCCATCGATTGATCATTCGATGATGAATCTACACGCTTGTCCAAATGTTCGAGTTCCTCAGCAAGAAACCTCAGTTTTGAGCCTCAGAAACCTACAAACCTTGTGCCTTGTTTTTGGACCAAAATAGCAGTTTTTCAAGCTTGACCATCCAGGGGGTTACAGACCCACTAGTGGCCTGTCGTCCACTATTAGTGTACAGCCGCCCACTATTAGTGGCCTGCCGACTACTTGTGTTAAAACTCAATCTTTTTGCCAGTTGTGCCAACTGTCTCCACAAATGCATGCATTGCACCAACTGTGGCTATATGGATATTTTCAAGATAGTCTCATATATTTCTATATATATAGATGACTCCCTCTCAAAAATTAGGGTTAGAAAAATTTGTAGAGCAAAGTTTTAAAAAATATTTCTCTCTCTACATTTCTCTTTCTCCCTTGCAACTTCTATACCCTTTGCCTAGACACTCTAAACCAAATCTTGAGGGTTATTTGTTAAGGTGTTTAAGCTTGCATTTTAGCTCTTGAGAATATAAAATTGGTGGTTTGTAATTCAAAGGATCACTCATCTTCAAGAGGTTTACATCCTAGCTCCTTTGCACTACTTATTTCCTATCCTTTCTTGCTATTTTTACACTATTTTCACCCATATTTATGGGCTAAAACTTGTGGTTTAAGGCCATTAAAGGTAGAGGGGTTGACTACCCTCCTCTAAACCTTGCTTCCTAGGCCTTTACCCTTGTATTTCTCACTTTTTTCAGCCAGGCAATACCATTTTTTCCACATAGCAAAGCAAAGGCTGAGGTGCAAAACAGTGCAAAGGCATTTTTGGGGGAGCAAATCATGTTCATGCATAAGTCATTCCCTCATTTCTCAAGGACCGTGAACTTGCAAACTTGTAATATTTAAATGCTTCGTTAGAATAGCAAATTAATTTTGAGTTGTAATTAATTAGATTAATTAATTTTATGTTGTAATTATTTAATTAGCTAGAATAGTTAATTAAATTAGAGGTAGTTAGCTAGCTTAGCTAATTCATTCATTCAGACTCTCCTGTGCGAGGGCAAACTTGTAATAATGCGTATGTCATCCAAACCCCATTTCTTTCTCCCTTTTATTTACCCATTTACGATGGATAGTTTAAAGCATCATATTTTGTTTAGCATTTCCCATGTATAAAGCATTCATTTGTCTTGCATGCATTAGGCTTAGCGCATCATTCTAACAAGCAATGTCGTTTATTGCTTCTTTGAAAATGTGCTTAAACTAATGCTATCAAAGTGATTCACATGTCATGCTGGTAGCCAAGCCTATTAATTGCATATTGCATGTGTTGCATTAGTCATTTTTCATCCGTAGGATCATGCATTTTTTTCTAACTCTTTTGCTTCTTTTGGCTTGCCTTGGAGTACGAGGTGAACACTTATTGCTTTAGCATATAGCATGCGTGTGATTGTTGCCATGTCAAGCATATTCCATGAGGTTAAGTGTTTAATTGATATAACTGTTTGAATGCTTGTGAATGAAGGCTAATTACTTAAATTGGGATAATTTGCTTAATGTACATATGAGCCCATTTTTTTAAGTGGTACGTATTGAAACCATTTTTCAAACAAACATGAACTCAAAGTGTTTCAATTTTTGCAAATTATTCTATACTTGTGTGCATCACATAGTAAAATTACCCTAATAATCGAAACAAGATATAATGTAAATAAGAATCAAATTATGATTAATAGAGGCCAATCTTTGATCGGGCGAATAGGGTGCTCAATTTATGACCTTCCCCATTCGTACCTAAGTTCCCGAGACGAGACACTTTGGTGATGACGGATAAGTGGCATTTGGCACGAGTCTCGGGTTTCCTAAATTTGACAAAAGAAATATTTTGGTGGCGACTCTATAATTTGGCAAAAGCAGTCCATTTTTGGAATTTTTTATTCAAAATCGATTTTTCAAAAGAATTGTCGGATTTGAATTCATTTGTGTTTATCTATTTCACATTACACTTATGGAATCAGATTCAGAACCATGGGAGTCCAAACTATAGGGCTAGTCGTATCCGAAAGGAGCACCAAAAGCAAGCTATAGTTTTTGGCGACTCTATTAGGGAGGTTTAGAGACCTTGACTCGAACTTCATGGTGTAAAATTTTGTCTACATTTATATGTTCTTTGCATTGCATTTGCATTAGTGTGCTTAAGTCACTGTGTGTGCCAACTGCTATTCCTGAACGGTTTGCCTACGGCTTGCTCAAAAGCTGACCAAAAGGCTGATCGGTCATGGGCTCTGCTATGTTGGGAACACAGCCCTTAGATTTGGACTACCGTTGTACCGTTTGATCCTCCTTTCACTTCTCGGTATTAGGTGTGAGAGGTATATTAAGTGGTCTTACTGAGGTACCCTCTTTGACCATTTGGCCTAGTTACATGTAGTAAGCCATAGTGACTTTTCCAAACTAGGACAGGACGCTCACCCGAATGCATGATTGCATGAAACCGCTTGATTGAAATAGTAAACCCTAGTTCATGAGAAGACTAGGACAGGGTAACCCTACCCCCCTCATAGGGGTGTTTTGGCTATCTCTTAACTAGTATGTGATTTACAGTGAAATTGTACAGGAATGTGCATATCAGTTGCAAGGTTGGTATCTGTTTTGGGATAGAATTCAGTGTGGAGTACAATTCTACAGCTTTGATCATGTTTGTATTGATAAAAACTTGTAGCTAAAGTGTTGTGCTATTTCTGATTGCTGCTCTTTTACTTTATTTCTTTTGCTAGTTTAAACCATAACTTCAAAAAGTTCGAATATCCCCCAAGTACTCTGGACTCGAGTCGGAAGACTTTGCAAGGCTAGGGATTTTGTTCGGGGACAACCTGTGTTTACCTCACTCTCATCGGTTACAAAATGGAGGAGAACCAGACAGAGTTCGCCAGTCCAATTCTTACAACAATCACCTCTTAGCTAACCTGTGTTCAATGCGGTTCAAGAGTAGTCATCCACTTCCACTCCAATTCAAAAACAGTCACCTATTCCAATGGCACAATATCCTCCAGCCAATATGGAGGAACTACTACTCCATTTGCAACAAACAGTTGAGACCCTACAGCATGACGGAGCCCGTCAGACTAAAGTTACAGCCCATTAGGCCGAGGTCATAACCAGGCTACAGCAATAGCCACCGCAGTCGGCCGAGGCCTCTGCATCTTATGTACCTACCACAGCTATCCCAGCACTCGGAACCACTGCTAATACAGCAAATGTTCAAGAAAACCAGGGCAATCTAGCAGAACCTATCCTGACACAAGCGTCCAGAGCCCCGGTTTATCAGACTGAGGCTCCGTTCAAATTTGAGGTTGACCCAACTGCACTTAAGGTCAACAAACTGTAGAAATTGTTCAAGAGAGCACAAGGGGTCAATTCCATTCTAGATATAGAGGATGGATACACTGATTTTACAGTTACATTGTCAGATCGGTTTAAAATGTCGCACATTGATTGTTTTGACGGCTTCGGGAATCCGATGGTTCACTTGCGACTGTTTTCAGACATTTTGCGGCCAATGGGTTTAACTAGACTACAGAAGCTGTCTCTCTTTGGTCGCACCATGTCGGATATAACAGCCATTTGGTATGCTAAGTTGGAAGATTCTGTCAAACAGAATTTGGAGGAGATGGTCGGAGCCTTCATTGCTCAGTACTCTTACAATACGCAAATTGATGTCACAACTCGTGATCTTAAGGCAACACGTTAAGAGCCGAATGAGGGCTTCTCTGAGTTTGTGACAAGATAGAGGGCCAAAGCCTCGATGATGACCACTCGACCTTTAGAAAAGAATCAGATAAGAATGGTTGTCCGGAATCTGCATGGGTTGTTGCAGAAGATGAATGTTCTACCTCTATTCACCTTCATAGAGCTTCATGAAATGGGGGTGCAAATCGAAGATGCCATGAAACAAGGACTTATTACTGAGGATAAGGAGCTAGCCAAGAGGCCATTTGTTCACAGTTCCAATGCTTCCAATGATAGCACAACTGCGAGGCCATCGGATGTAAGTGTTGTCAACACGACAAAAACTGCTGACCCCTTTGCCAATATAGGCCCACAAACATCATCCAACCCTACCCAAACTCAGGGTAGGACTTTTAACCAACTATATATGACCCTATCCAAAGCCATTCAGGTGCTAGTCAAGAAAGGGCACCTAAAACTCTTAGAACCTCGCCTACTCCCTGACCCTCTTCCACCCAAGCATAACCCCGCAAAGTACTGTGCTTTTTACCAGCAACATGGTCATGACACCGACCAATACTTTCGATTGCGTCATGAGATTCAAGATCTTATTAACAACAAGGTTATCGCTCCACCTCAGAAACCAAATGTAACCACAAATCCAATCCCAGCCCATAATCAAGTTCTCCCACCCCGAAACCTTAACGTGATCCATACACTAGCCACTTCTTATGACCCCAACGTATATATTACCCCCTCCCACCTACCGAAACCAATGTTGTTTATTCCTGAGGGCACAGATTTGTGCATGATGGGCACATTTAAGCCACAACCTAAGCCTTATAATGTGGTGACAATACCTGTGGTAAAGGAGGGTATGGCCTTGGAGGGAGGTATTGGCCTGTTGGCAGAGTGTCCCGGGGACTTGTTTGAAAAGGCATACGATCCGAGTTGCTATATTATGCCAACTAGTCAAATTAGACCTAAAGTGGTGCTACCAATCTTGGTAGGCATCAATGTGGTCAGGGAGGATGGCCCAAGCCAAGGGTTGGATGCCCTTGTAGATCTCAAAGAAGATCTAGACAACTTGCAGTTCTTCGACGAGCATAATCAAGGAGATGTACAGCTCGGGTGGTTTGACCTAAACGGATAATACCAGATGGCTGAGTGATGAGCCAAACAAGGAAGAAGAAACTAGGATGAATCTAGAGGAAAAGGAAGCAGAGGTAGCTACAGTAACCGGAAAGGCTAATGAGAAAGAAAAACTGCCGAAGGGCACATCTGTAGAAAACCCAGCCCAAGAAGTGAGTGTTGTGAACACTGTAGATACTGAACAGGAAGCTGCACTGAGGCAGTTTAAAAGAGAGAGAAATGAAAACAATCGGAAAATTGTCATTGCGTGGCACCCTGTAGGGGACACTTATGATGAGAAAATGATTCAAGTAGAGCCAGACAACTTTTTTTCCCTTTAAGGTATGACTGTCTTTTGGTATTACAGTAGCAGTCCATGTAGCATCTTCAGTGGTCTTCCGAACCAAAGTCACATCCGGCTAATGGAGACAATCAAACCAAAATTCGACAAATTAAACCCTTACCACTTGAGCAATACATATTATATATAAAAAATATATATATTATTATTTTTATATTATTATTATTTTATTTTTATTGAAATTACGCACATCAAGTACGAGTATTGCTAGTAATCTTATAATTTTTTCAAATCATATATAAAATATATAAGTTATGCTGTATTTGAGAATGTGCTCCGTGGCACTTTAAATAAGCATTATTTGACTGATGTTGCTTCTTTGTTTTCCTAATAATCTATTCATTTCCCATTGTTTGTTTTCCTAAATAAAATAAATAAATAAATAAATACACCTTCTTGATGATTCTCTATTTTTACTTTTACTTCATTCTTTATTGTCATTTTGATTTGTTTTTATGTTCAAAACCTATCCAATTTTATAAGATTTTCTTGGGCTTCACATGAGATGATTCAATAATACGTATATTAAACATATTAGTTTTGAATTGACATAACAAAATTGAGACAAATAAAAAATTAGTTAATTAAAAAAAAATGATCAATATGATCAACATGAAAGGAGCATATAAACAACTTTATTGCTCCAAATACAAAAAACAAAAACAAAAACAAAAATATGTAAAAATAAAAATTTACAATAATTTTTTTGATTGAGATTATCATTCCCTCATCCTGGTATTTTTGAACAATTAGGCTACAAATTCAGTCGTAATTATCTAAAAAATACTCATCATCTTATAGTTCAAATTTATCTTATAAATAAATCTCCCTCATACAAATTCCATCCCAAACACACACTCGAATGGGTAAGGAGTAGTCAAATTGGATTAATAGAATTATTCATTGTTTAATGCAAAGTTCACACCTCACCAAGACTGTTAAAACCATTGAAAACTCTCCAACCTTCTCCAACCCATCCACACATTCGCAGGAAAAAATGGACTTCCTGAGCTTTGGACTATATCTTCTATTGTCTTTGACTTCAATTCGAGCCCTCTTTTCCTTTCTAAGAGGAACCAAACAAAGTCAAAAGCTCCCACGGGGACCCGTCCCATTGCCGGTGATCAGAAACCTCCTCAAACTAGGAAACAAGCCCCACCTGTCTCTAACCGAGCTAGCCAAAACTCAAGGTCCGATCATGAGTCTGAAATTCGGCCGAGTAACCACAGTGGTGATCTCTTCGTCAGCCATGGCCAAAGAAGTCCTCCAAAAGCAAGATCTCGCCTTCTCCAACGCCGCCCACGCCGACTAGCACCAAATATAGTTCTAAATCGCAGATCGGGTAACGAATTCAGATGTCGTGGAGTATCGATATCGGTAGTATCGATCGGTACGTATCGGGAATCGGGTGTCGCGACCGTGAAATTTCAAAAATCATTAGCAATCCCTCTAAAACTCAATTTTATGCATTTTTTTGACTCTTTTAACCTTAATTTATCACATTTTAATCAAAATTTTGATATGTAGGAGCACTTTTGACTCATTTTTAATTAAATGATATGTATTTATTTTAGTCTCAAACTTTTATTTGGCATATATGTTAAACTTTTAATAAAAAAATTGATGTGAAAATATATTTTTTTTTACTTATTTTCAACAATGAAATACTTCCAATGTACAACAAATTAAAATATTAAATCTCTTCACTTAATAATTAATTTAAACCTCTTTAAAAAAAATCTGACAAATGAAACCTCTTTAAAAAAAATTGGACATAAAAAAAATCTGAAATAAAAAAACTTGACCGATTAAAAAATTTGAAATAATAAAAAAATCTGAAATAAAAAATCTAGCAGATTAAACCTCTTTAAATAAAAATAAAAAATCTGAAATATTAAATCTCTTTTTAAAAAAAAAAAATGAACAATCCCAAACATTTCCACTAACCTTGTTTGTGGATCCAAATTTATTGAACAACCTGTTAGATTTTGTGGATCCAAATTTATTGAACAATGAACAATCCAAATTTATCGAAAATCTTGATTTCAATATTTTTTTTTTTTCCCTTGCTCAACTAAAAATATATATATTAATATTTAAACAATCATAAATATATATATATATATATATATTAATATCTCCCATCCCACACCATAATATAACCATATAACCACAAAATGTGAGGCTTAAATAAAAATTAAAAAACAAAATAGACATCATCAACAAATATAGCAATTACAAAACAAGAAGAAAAACAAACAAACAAACAAACAAACAAACAAATATAAAAATGAACTACACACTAGTACACAGCACAACGTCTCAAAACAAAACAGAGCATTGTAACAAACCTTTGAAGAAGCTCGCGAGCGGTGCGACGGTGCCCCGGGGAGATGGATTTGGGTTCGATTCGGTGCGGCAGTGCCACTAGGAGATGGATTTGCGTTCGATTCGATGGTTCTCCCTACAATACTTTGCAAGATCGGTGGATGGTTTGGGTTTAATTGAGGATTTGGGTTTGGTTTGGTACAAAATCGATGGATGGGTTTGGTGTGGTCCGTCGATTGCAGGTTATTATTGGGTTTGGTGTGGTCCGATTGAGGGTTGTTGTTGGGTTTGGCATGGTCCGATTGAGGGTTTGGGTTTGGGTTTGTTGATGGTTTTTATTTGCAGGTTGTTGTCTCCTCAAAGTTGAAGTGAACTCTACCACGTAGCCAAAGAAGGAAGCTTAGGTTGAAGTGAACCGGCGTATCGGAACAATATCGTTCTTGTATCGGATTCAGGCCGATACGTAGCGGGAATCGGCCGCTACGCCTGCGAATTTCGTTCTCACCGGTATATCGGTCCGTATCCGAAGCGGCACTCCAAATTTCAGATGAATCGCGGTGCAGACGCATCTGCCGATATTTAGAACCTTGGCACCAATACGCGGTGGTTTGGTTACCTGTCTTGAGCCGGTGGCAGACCCTCCCAAAAGTCATGACATCCAACATTTTTACCCGCAACAGACTCAACACCACCCAACGCATGCGGCAGCAGAAGGTGGCGGAGCTTGTCTACTACGCCCGCAAGTGTGGCCGAGAAGGTGCTGTTAGCACATAATTAAAATTTTAAATTTAAAGTTTATGAAAGCCACAATGTCAATATAAGGCTAAAAATGAATTGAATCAAAGACTTTGACTTGTTTAAAAACATTCTGTGAGTTGTATTTTGGAGTCTATAATTCATCTATTAAAACTAGTTTAAAACGACAGTTTATCTATGTCTAAAAAATCTCACAAACTATTTTCTACCATGCTAGTATTATTTAATTTATTGTTATTTAATTTTTAATTTCTAATTTCTTGAACAGGTGTTGCGGTGGATATTGGGAGAGCTGGTTTCAGGACGTCAATGAATGTGTTGTGGAACACCATTTTTTCGGAGGATTTCTCAGACCCTAGTCAAGATACTGGGAAAGAATTTAAGGACATGGTTTGGAATATCATGGCGGAGGCTAGTAGATTCAACTTGGTGGATTTTTTTCCAGCGGTGGCAAAGATGGATCCGCAAGGGATAAGGCAGCATATGACTAAGTACTTCTTGTACAAATTGTATAATTAAATAACCAAATAGATTCATAATTGATAATTGAAGTTTCAAAACAAAAAAACTATACTGAAAATTATAATACATAATAAAATAAAATAGCAAAAGAAAGCAAACCAAGGCATGCACTAGACAATGCCCTTAAAACAGATTCGCTGTCTCACCGGTTATGTGCTAGAGATTGTTCGACATCTTCCTCCCAGGATACGATGGTTGGACCAGCTACAACAATGCACTGATTGAGTAGTTTCAACGAATAGAACTTTGCAACACTCTCTCATAGAAAGAATATAATAAACTGAAGGAAAATTTCTAAAAGGCAAAGATAAAAAAAATTATGGGCAAAAGGAATGAAGGAGAAAGGTCTCCTTTTATACACATGGAATGATAGAGAAAGAGACTCCAGCAATCAAGGCCCATCACAAATGCATAAATCAATTTTATATTAATCTACAAAACTAAAGGATTAAATTTATCATAAATAGAGGAGTTACCAACTCTATTATACACCTAGGTTTTGTGTATATATTCCTGCAGCCCACAAATCTAACTTGGCCCAAAAAAATTATAATGGATGGGTCAAGCCCAGCTCCCACACTCATGAAATCCATTCCAGTCCCAAGTCCCACAGATCACGAACCCAGCTCGGTCCGAGCAGGCAGACGGCACACACGTATGGCAATTTTTACATAACCAACTTTGACCAAGTCCCTCCTTGAAGCATCCATAGCTCTCTTCCTTTGGAAAATGTGGATGCCTCAAAAGGCTTACACTCTTATGCAAAAAATGATATTTAAATACCCATCAATGCTCTCCTCTACAATCAATATGGGATACAAGGTTTTACATCTTTCCCAACACCTCTTTCATGAGGCCAACTTAATGAGTCAATTTCTCATTTAAACTTTAATAGTTTTTGGTCATTCTTTTTGTGGTATAAAGATCTCACTACAAATAATCTAAACCCACTTTACACCACCTCAATTAAGGATTGGCACCCACTTTAATATTGCATTAAAATCACCAAAAAATCATTATTTTTCCAACAACACTTTGGTAGTATGATTGAGCTTTTTGGGAGAGTGATCAATCGGAGGTGGAGGTTAGGAGATTAAGCAAGAGTGGTGAAGAAAATGATGTGATAGATATATTGCTCAATATTAGTGAAGAGAAGAATGGTGACGAGCTCGACAGAGTTCAAATTGAGCGCACTTGTTTGGTTCGTTCCTTCTTACTTTTATATTTGTAGAGGGTCAGAAATTAAACCCCAAATTAAGTGTAGACTCAAGTGCTAAGGTCACCTCCTCAAGGTGACCAGGAATGACTAAAAGAGTATGGGCTAAAACCCAAAGGAAATGAGCCAACAGTGGGCCGAAGCTGGTCCGACCCACTAAGAGTTCGAACAGACTCCATGAAAGAAAATGCTAAAGTGAAGTTACAGAGGGAACACATACAACGGTCAAGTTGCAGAGGCAATACATGCAGTGGTCAGTGGTCAAGTTGTTAAGATACCTTGCCTCAACGCTACCATTCCTTAATATTGTCGGTTCCGCTGCCATCTAAAGTTGCTGAGGGAAAGAGAAAGCCAAAGCAACTAAATTGCAGAGGCAACACTTGCGATAGCCAAGTTGCGAAAGCACTTTGATTCAACGCCGCCATTCCAAGTATTATCAGTACTACAGCCATCTAGAGTTGCTGAGAGGAGGAGAAAACTGAAGCAACTAAGTTGCAGAGACAGTACTTGCGGCGCCCAAGTTGCGGAAGTATTTTGTCGGCGTCACCATTTCTAATATTATCGATTTTTCCATTTGAACTTGCCACGCGAAATGATTGTCGCAGTAACTACAACCGCCGCAGGTAGCTTGTAGAGGGAACATCCTGCCAAGGTGATAGTAGATTTTGGGAGAAACTCCCCCTCTGCAAGTTGAGGCTAATGCTTGGCGCTGATAGCAAGGCCCAAGGCATTACTAGCCTAGGGCAGATAGTAGGCCCCAAAGTTCATTAACTTGGCGCTGATAACAGGCCCTAAAGTTCATTAACTTGGCGCTAATAGCGGGCCTCAAGACTTACTAGTTGGAGTTGATAGCAAGCTCAGAGATACCAGTTTACCACGGCAATCCCGCGAAAATGGGAGTAGGGTAACCCAAGTGTAAGGGACTCCCTTTCCATTACCCAAGTCATAGACATGCCTTAGTCGCACAGGCAGAACTAAGGAAGCCCGCTTGGGCTTGGTACTAAGGCACAACATAGCTGATAGCAGGCTTGGTTGTGGCCTTCGCCCTGGGAAGCTGGGGAGTTTGTGGTTAGATGGCTAAGGGTGAAGGCTTCGCTAAGGTGAACACGAACATAGCTGATAGCAGGTTAATGAAGTTCTAAGAACACATGTACTAACTAAATAGAACTGAGAAGGCAAGTGCACCAGCAAGGTTTACCGCTGCAAAAGCACTTGCTGAGGTTCGGGCTAACAGGGCAAGTGCAACGGCAAACACTCCCGCTACAACTGCACTTTGCTAAGGTTCAAAAGGGAGTTGCAGCGCCAAATACTCCCATCGCAACTACACTTGCTAAGGCTCAAAAAGGTAGTTGCGGAGGCAAACCAATAGTACACGGTACATGCACAGGGACATGTAGCACCTTCAGCCTGGTAGCTCAAAGCAGAATATTCTATGTGATTCTTAGGGACACCTGTCTTCTCTCTATTTGGCCACTTGGTGTCCTCTTGGTACCAAGGAAAAGACTATAAACAGGACTCATTTCCCAAGGCCCAAGAAGAAGAATTTTGGAAACTTGGGAGAGATGTTGCCCATTTGTGCACTAGCATTCATTTCTGTTTGAGCTTCCTGCTTCAGCCTCATCTAGCTACTCACTCTCCAATCATTCCACCATTGTTAGACTATTAACATAGTTTTGCCTCTTTAATCATCTTCCTAATCTCGAACCCCCCTACAATATTTTATCGCTTTATGTTATTTTAATCTTTATATTTTTAATTGGGTCAATTTTGACTCTTTATTTTAAATTTTATATCAATTTAATCCAATTAATAATATTATTTATGTTTTTTTAAAGAAAATTATCACTAAATTCGTTGAGATTAACTCACTAAATTGAGTAAGTTTCTAATTTTGTCCTTAAAAATATGACATATAACATTTATATGCATATTTTCCATATAAAAAAAATGTTAAGAGTTGGAATTAATTGGATTAAATTGAGATAAAGTGATAAATTCATAATCAAAATCGATTCAATTGAAATTACAAAGACTAAAGTGACACAAGAACCAAAATACAGGGACTACCATCATAATTTGCTTTACTTTTATTACATTGAATTTGAATTGAGTAATTATTTAGTCTGAATTGGTACAAAAATTGTGTTACAGGATTTATTTATAGCAGGGATAGACACAATTTTAAATACATTAGAGTGGGCAATGACAGAGCTCTTACGCGATCCAGAGACTCTAAAGAAAGCTTGAACAAATAGTTGGCAAAGGCAAACCAATATCAGAATCGGATATTGCACGCCTACCTTACTTGATGGCAATTGTTAAGGAAACCTTCAGGATGCACCCAGTAGTTTCCTTCTTAATTCCTCGTAAAGTTGACTCAGACGAGCAAGTCTGTGGCTACACAATCCCAAAAGGGTCACAAGTGCTAGTAAACATCTGGGCTATTGGCCATGACTAAAGCATTTGGCTGAACCCCACCTCCTTCATGCTGGAGAGGTTCTTGGACTCAGACATTGATGTCCGAGGCTGCAATTTTGAGTTAATTCCATATGGTGGAGGTCGAAGAATATGTCCCAGGCTACCATTGGCGACAAGGATGATTTCAGTGATGTTGGGTTCACTCTTAAATTCGCTTGATTGGAAGCTTGATAGTGGGATTAAACCGGAGGACTTGGATATGGAGGAGAAGTTTGGCATGATCTTACAGAAGGCTCAACCTCTTTTCTTTGTTCGATCCGGGGTTGACAATGTGCATTTTTTTTTTTCCCCTTCTTTTTTGGTTCTTCAATTCGTGTGCGGCAATAAGAATGGTTCTAGTGGTGTTGGGTTTGCTCATAAACTTATTTGATTGGAAAAGTGAAGGTGGGATTGAACTAGAGAACTTGCACATTTTGAGAAGTTTAGCATTGCACCTTACAGAAGAAGGAACCAACCTCTTCTTGTTATCCCAACCCAGGGTTGACATTTTATGTTTTTTTCTCTGTTTCGGTACCTCAATTGGTGTGTGTGGCAATGGTCCTAGTGATGTTGGGTTTGTGTGGCAGTATGATTTCCTTTTGTGCTTGAGTAAATGCCGGAAAAACTTTGTCACAATTAGTATTGTAAGCTGCTTATGTATATCATTGTAAACTACATTTAAAGTGCCTCCCATTCAACTTTTGTTTCTACTTTATCTATTTTATTAAGTTGGATTTATTCCTTTCTGTTCATTTCAACAAAAAAGAATATTTTTCATAAGAAATATTTTTTTGATTTACAAATTTGAGATTGATATGTTAATGATTACATTAGTGTTGATGTTAGCGATGATGATGGTTACGGTGCATGGAGTGGTGAGGTGGTTGAGACTTTCAATTCCTTTCACATTTTTTGAACTAGTCAATTAAAAATAATTTTAGGCATCTTTAACAAATTGGCAAACTAGCAAGAACAAATGAGATGATCTTACTCACTGCGACGTTTTTGCACGCATCTTACTTTAATGATATTTGTTGTAATATACTTTGTATTTCGCTTTTCATCAATATAATCTTTTTTTTACTGATAAAAAAAATTTGAAAATAATTTAACAATCTCAGTGATGCACAGCCTAATCATCATATAAACCAGCTACTGTTACTTCTTTCCTCAATTTTGGTGAAATTCAACAAAAAAAAATTTAAAAGTAATTTTTTGATTTTCAATTTTTTCATAGTTTTAAAAAGCTGTAGGTAATTGTTACAAAAATTATTTTTTGGTTAAGAAAAAAAGTTCTTTATGAATTTTTCCAAAGTTTTGCTTTTTGATAAAAAGAAAATTACCATATTACAATCATTAATACAGTATAAGTAAAGGGACACAGTGACGTTTTTAAAAATATTAATAATGAAGCCATTTTTTAGCTGCTAACATTCTCAAATTTATTATTTTTTAATGAAAAATTTGTTTTAAAATTATAACTAAACAAACTAATAGACTTTTTAACTTTTGACTATTTTAATTAAAAAAACTGTTTATTTAGAGATTACCAAATAGAGCTTAATCTATTAAAACACTCAAGCAAAATCAATGATATTTCTGAGAAATCTCCTGCAAACAGAGGCAAAGCTCCTTGGGTTTTGATAGGATGATCATGTGGTCAGCATTTGCAATGGACTTGACTTCATCAGGTGGGCTGTTCTGAATAATCCATCTCTGGAATTCGGGTTTCATAAGTTGGTCTTCTTCGCACACTATGTAAACCCGACTCACCGACCCGTATCTCGCTTCTGTTAGAAGCGATTCCTTGGCCAGGTCATCGAAGAACATCCCGTTGGGCCTCACTAACATCTTCGCTAATTCCAAGTCCTGCATGAATCCCAACCCAATTAGGCCCAAATCTCATTATTATAAGAAAATTTTGCATTTGAGATGACCATTGTCTTCTTATCAAATTAAAAAAATAATAATAATAATTTTAAGAAATTTATTTATATTTATTGTTATTCAATTAAAAAAATTGAATAACCTAATTAGGAAAATAGTATAAATGCATTTGTTTTAACCAAAGGTTAGGTCTTTAATTTAATTTACCTTTTCTATATTGCCATATAATAGAATAAGACCACCTACTCCCTCGTATTCCTTTTTTTTTTTTTTTTTTTTAAGTTTATATACATTTCATTGATTCATGTGGTTGTTTATATCAGTAAAAGTAACTGTATGAACTAATAAAATTAAAAGGGACAAAACAGTGCATAGAAATAGACATATAATTTGGATTCGGGTAAAAATTACAAATACACCTTCTGAAACTTGTTTAAAGTACAGATTGTCTCCTCTAGTTTGAAAAATTACAAATACCTCCTTGTTAATATTTTTTATTTAACAGAATTAACTAAAAAAGTGAAATTCGTAATTGCTCTCCTATACAACAATAAAATTACTTAAATTATTAATTGAAACATATTTCTAATTTATTAATAAAATAAGCGATTTATTGTGAAATTAGAAACCTCAGGAGTGAAATGTAATTTCTAAAACTACAGGTGATGATTCGTATTTTAATAACATCTTAGGAGATGTATTTGTAATTTACACATTTGAATTCAATCTACATTAGATGCGGATTAAATTGGGCGTAATTTTTTTTTAAACAAAAAGAAAATGATTCTCACATGTATTTATTAATTTGAGTTGTATAGTCCGTGTGTTTAGTATAAAAATATATATATTTGAGAAAATGGTTTTTTATATAACCTTTTCACTTTGTTTCATTTGAAAACTATGTGAAAGTCATTTTATTTTAACTTTTAAAGAAATTTCATCTAAATGATATGAATTTTTTTTTTTTTTTTTTTTTACAAAAATACAAAATGCCCATTAAAATGATTTAGTTACAAAAATATCACTTGAACTCTTTTTGGGTGCAGTTTTATGTGAAACTTTTTTAATAATGTCATAAATTAAAATTTTAGACACAGAAAAATATATAAAAAAATAATGTATTATGTAGATTCACTTTAGGTGTAGGGTCCACTATAGGAGAGCAGAATTTATGCAAAATAATCTAATTCAGTCACATCTGCATCAATTTTTGGATTTTATAACTTTAATTACTCGACAGCATTAATTAAATTGCCTTAAACACTGACCTCTGCTTGGCAATGTTGATAGACATTGGTGGCCATGTACTCTGGACCAAAGATTACTGTTGTCGGTGGATTTTCTGGGCCTTGATCGAATGTAAATCGGCAATCCTTAGTAGAGTGTAATGAGCTCCTCTTAAAGAACTATATAATCCATAAACAAAAGCAATAAATAATTACTATTTTGAAATGAAAATTGTATGGAAAATGATATGTAAACTTATTTTTTAAATTTATTTTTTGGATTTAATGATGTGTAAGAGAAATAATTTATTAATGATTGAAGAAGATATAAAAGAGTAAGTTGCTTTAAATATTCTAATTGATTGTCACATTATTAAATTTAAAAGTGGATTTAACTTTCGAGTTAGAATAGCAATTTAGTGTAAAAATCAATTAACTAACTTTTATTTTTGGAGAAATTATCCTCTCTTCCAAGAATTTCAATTAGACTGTGCTCCCTTTCAATTATATTGGTTGTTTTATATAATATATAGGGGAAAAAATAAGAAACAATGGATCTATAACTAATAGAATTGTAAGAACATATCATGTAAAATATGAGACAGACCTATCTAATAATTTTATTTTTATTTTTTTTAATTTTTGAGTTCGAAATGGGTTCTCTCTAGCTCGGCGTGCTGTTGTTGAGTTTGGTGGCCCCACCTTGATAATATCAATTACTAGCTTAAGAGAACTACTTGAGCAAAATATTTAGTTAAAAAATTAAGATGATTAGATACTATCTTACTCTTAGAATTATCTTAATTTTTTTATATAGATAGTATGTTCAGTAAATCTTATAGATAAATGATTTGAAATTAACAAAGTTGATTTCTAAATCGGCCCAACAAACTGAGACCTAACAACACAATACCTAACTGGAGTAAATGTATTTCTTTTTAACCTCCGTTTGTTTCAACATAAAATTTTTAGCACTAGAAATTATTTTTTCATGTAATTAATTATGCACATAATTTTTGTTTTTAAATTTTGGCTATCAAGTTGACACTTGAAACATAAAATTTTAAGGAAAATAATCTGAAAAGATCAATCACATAAGAGTTGTTGTAAGCGCTACATAATGAAGAATTTGTATTACTTACTTCTTGTATGAGAGTAGCAGGAGGGTGTTGACAGTTGGGCATGTAGGCTGTGATGAAAACACCAACCGAGATCTTCTCAGGGAACCTCTCCATAGCCAGAGAAATGCCAAGCCCACCATAGCTGTGCCCCACCAAAACCACCTTCTCATCGTCACGATCAGGCAAAGAGGCCATAAACTCCATCAAGGGCTGCAAGTAGTCGGAGATCGAAGCCATCTCATCGAGCCTTCTTGGGTCCACCCCACAACCACCCAGGTCGAGGGCGGTGACACGGTGGCCACCCGCCCGGAGCAGAGTGGCTAGCTTGTACCAGCACCATGCTCCGTGGCAAATTCCATGAACCAGAACAAAGTGCTTTGCACTCTCCTCCATTGATGATTCTTGTTGTCTTTAGTTTCGGATTTATGAATGGTTTATAGGATCATTGAAGGAATGGATGACAAAAAAGAGTTAAAAGAGGGATTATTTGTGTGGGGATGAGAAGTTTCACACTTTGTAGGGTATATAATTAACAGTAGAATCGTTGTCTTACATGACAATAGTCAGAAACATAATAATTACAATAAAAGAAAAAATGTTTATGACTCATTTATTGTTAATTAAATATTTTTTTAATAATATTATATGTATTAATTGTTATATCAATTACTGTGCTACTTTGGAAACAAAATAAAAAGCCAACGTAAGTGTCAAAAATGCAACAAAATTGATTTGAGAAGTGTCAAAAATGCAAGTATAAAATTATAACGGCACCGATTGGTAGCTCGAAACCATTTCGAGCCACACGGCTCGAATTTCAGCAGAGGAGGGGAGGGGAGGAGGGGATCTGAGGAGGAGGGAGGATCGGAGTGGGCATCGTGAGACGATCGGAGCTGGGCATCGACGAGACGATCGATTTGGGCATCGGCGAGACGATCGGAGCTGGCGACGAGACGATCGGCGGCGATCTTCTCTCTCCTCTCTTTCTCTCCTCGTTCTCTCTCTCTCCTCTGTTGAAGTCGACGAAGAAGACGAAAGAAAAGGAAGAAAAGAAAGAAAGAAAAAAAAAAAGCCAAAAAAAAAAAAAACGGACCAAAAGCGACGTCGTTTTGATGGTCCAAAACGTCGTTTTAGGACATTCGAGCCAAAATCGAGCCGTGGTTTTTCGAGCTACCACGCATTTTCCAAATTATAAATTAGAGCTTATGAAAAATAAATAAATAAATAAATTTTTTATGTTGGGTAAGGATATTTTGGTCATTTTAATTTGATTTGACACTATAAATAAATATTAAATAAAAAAAGTAAAAAGTCAACTTTTTACCAACTTCCCAAATAACTTTTCAAAAAGCTAAAAAGCTTAGTAAAAAGCCAAAAGTCAGCTCTTTACCAACTTTCCAAAAGACCCCACTATACTAAAGTCAAGTTTGGCAACTCAAAAATAATCCATCTTTTTATCTTTTTATCTTTTTTCCATCACATCACCTCTCTATTTTTCTGTACATCTTTTCGTAAAAAGACAAAAAGTACACTTATTTAGGACATTCCAAACAATCTTTTTGTTTTTTTGTACTAAAAAGTTGAGGAAAAAAATATGGATGTTTGGGTTAACTTTTTAACTTTTTATGAAAAAATATATATTAAAAAATTATATAAATTAGTGTGTAGGAAAAAATTAGGATTGGGAGTTGTGCAGCCATACTTTTTGACTTTTGGTGAATAGTGATAACTTTTTGACTTTTTGAGTAACTTTTTGACTTTTTAATTTTTTTCAACTTGCCAAACTTGACCTAATAGATAATATAGTATAATTTTAAAAATTTTAAATTTTTATAATTTGTATAACAGGTAAGATCATAATTTTAAAGTGATTATGTCATAATAATAAATGTTATTATGACCATATTTTGATGTGCAGCTCGTGCAACAACACCAATTTTTTCTCATATGCGGTTTTATATCATGACTAGCGAATTGTGTTTGTAATTTTATATATTTAAATTTGTAAATGATTTTATTAAACTTTAATCTCACATCATTAATCTAAGTTACTCAAATTTGTCTAATATATTGTAAATTTCTTGGTATTTATTGCAAATTAATTTTGAGTTAAATGTTTTGATATGGTATTTGACATGGTCATTTGCACATCAAAATATTTTATTTAAAATGAAGTAAAAACAATTATTCTGTAAAATAGTGATTAAGATCAGGTGTCGATTCTCAGAGACTAATCAAGTTGTTTTGATACAAAAATAATAATTAAAGCAATTTAAGAAAATTGATTTTGAAATTAATAAAACTAAAATTAATCAAACATAAAATAAATAAAATAAAATAAGAAATTTCTTATGATTTTGAATCTACCACTAACCTTATAATCAAAGGTTATTGTATTAGTTTTCAGAAAATCATTAATTTGGATAAAATTATATAAGTCGATCAAACATATATCGTCAAGAGAATTTGTATATTAAAACCAGAAAGTCACGAATTATCTTCACTTAGCACGGACCGTCACCACTAAACTAAACTAAACCACGACTCGTCTTACTAAATATGACTCATCTAAGAATTTTAATACACTATAGTGAAAACAATTATATAACATGATTTGAATAAAACATTTATTGCACAAAAATATCTAAAAGTTATACAATTTATCCAAATCAAATCAAAACTGAAAATATTTAATATAATAAATCACAATTATTTGATCAAGGTTTTATCTCCACCCTAAGATGAAAAATTATTTCCTAACACTCATACCACACTACTATATAAAAATTATACTCTCCCACCTTCCCTTTCTTTCTATTTTTCTCTTTCTTTCTCCGTGCTTCCTTGGCCGAAACCTCTGCCTACTCCCCCCCCTCCCCTCCTTTCTTTCTTTCTCTTCCTCTTCTTTTATAACCTTGAACCTGCAAAAGAAAACAAAACAAAATAAATATAATAATATAATATTTTATTATATATATATATATTAGTATATGCCGGTGCTCGTGTCCGTGCTCGTGTCTGTACCTGAAGACATGGTATAAATAAAAATAAGTGAACAAAAAGAAGAAAATAAATAAATAAGGGAGGAAAATAAAAAAAAATAAAAAAAGGATGAAGGTGAGATCATGGGATCATTCAAGAAATTATTCATTGGATCATGGGAGGATGGGTGAGAAAAGAAAAAAGTAAGAGAGAAAAACAAGAAAATAAGATATATTACAACTGTTATTTTGTAATTTAAACAAATTTAAACAATCTAAGGCCAAGTTTGGGATCTTGAGAAAAGCCAAAAAGTTAAAAAGTTATCAAAAAAGTCAAAAAGTTATCATATTTTCATGTTTTGGGCGGCCAAAATTGTGTCTGACCTAGGGAGGGTAAAAATACTATTTTACCCCTATTTTTTTATTCCTTCCTCAACACAATATTATCCTCTCACCCGACTATCCCCTTTCCCCTCTCTCTGTCTCTCTCTGTCTCTCTCTATCAGTCCAGTTTTGCAGAGATAGCCACAAAAGGGGCAAATCCGTCTGCGGAGATATCCACACGGCTGATCGCCGGAGTTCCGGTACCTTCACTGCAAAGACCGCAATGTAGTGGGGAAGTTCGACCTCGACTCGATCGAATTAGCGAAGAATCGACGGCTGTCGGACAATCCGTCGCCCAGATCTGCACCACTTCCGACCAGATCTACACCACGCCGGCCCGTTTCTCCCTAACTACAAGGTAACATCTCTTCCACACAAATTAATTTTCTCACTCTCGCTCTCATTTCTCTGATTATGTTCCAAAACTTTTCCTCTTTTCTACCTCTCTTCTTTTATCTCTAACTTCGAAACCCTCTCTTCTCTCTACCGAAACCCTCTATGAATCCGAAACCCAAACCAAATCTATAGATCTGGTTGTAAGATGTTCATTTGGGTTCAGCGATCTGTTTCACGATGTAAGCATCTCTCACGATTTCGGTTCGAAGTTCACAATCGACCCATCTCTCTGTGAAGATGGGTAAAAAGAACATCAGGGAAGAAGATGTCGGACCTTGAAAACCTTTCCATGTATTTCTTTTTCTGCAATTATATTTGTGCTTTTTTTTTTGAGAAATCACTTGCAATTTTTCTGAAGTTGCATAAAATTCTTAATTGTCGTTGTTGTTGTGATTGTTGTGTGTCTACGAATTGTTGTTGTAATTTTTGAATTTTGTTATGAAATTTTTTTTTTCTATTTGATAGAGTTTTGGTGGAAAAGATGAGGGTGGGAGAAATGGAAGAAAGAAAACCAGTGGGATGCTGATCTGCAAGTTTTGGCATTATAGCATGCAACTGGATTACTTTGTTTGGCCCAAACTGTCATATTATGGGTTTCGTAGTTGTTTTTGCAACTCATTAGCAATGCTCTAACATTGCTAGTGTGTATGTCTTTGGCTAATTTAGCTCTGTTACACACGAAAATATATATATATATATATATATGTTTAGCTTCTAAACCAAAATATTTTCAAATGCTTCATCTGATGCCTTGTGGACTCCCAACAACTCTTAATGGTGGATCTGCACCAGTTCACATACCATATTGAGGATCCTAATTCTTTTTATGTTTTTTTATTTTTATAAATCTAAGATAATGAATTTCTAAAAGTTTAAAGGTGAGCCTGCATTTATTGTTTGTTCTCTGATAGTGATTCCCCGATTGTTTGTTCTCATCAGAATGAATCTGTTAGTTAATGCACACTACTTGTAAATACACTATTGCTGAGCTATTCTATTAACCATATTGTTCTAAAATTGAAGTTATAATATGCATTAGTTTAATGGGTAAAAATATGCAGGATTTTGTTGATTTGTTTTTAATTTAAACTATCAGTTCATTTTCATTAACAAAAGATTAACAAAAATTGATGTTTGATCTATAAAACTCAAATTAATAGTAGTGTAACCTATTACACTATAATCTGCAGTCCCTTTTGGCTAATTTAGCTCTGTTTCACAAATGTTTATATGTTTTTTTTTTTATTCCCAGTATGAGTTTCAACCTTTTCAATTTTTCACGTATACCATAATTGTTGTTGCATTGTAGTACGCAAATGGAGCAGTCCCAAACGCAGTCGACGCCTTCCAAATCTTTTGCTTAAGCTGTAGTAAACAGACGCAGAGAAGCCCACAAACGCAAGATAAAGCATTTGGGGACTCCTAAGCGAGGCGGATTTTTTTGGAACTTGTTATCAAAGAGTTGGACGTTGGTTTCAAGGGGAGCTTCCATACAATGACAATGCATGGATATAGAGCTGTAAGCAAGGGCTTTCTGGACCGTACAAATAAGCTGCATGACGTCAAGCAACTACAGAACAAGTACGCGATGCTTAAAAAGGATTGGCAGTTGTGGTCAAAACTGATGAACAGCATGCATGGGCCAACCGGCATCAGTTACAATGAATCCACGGGTTTGATACAAGCATCTGACGACTGGTGGGTGCATTACGAAAAGGTAACATTTCCATTGAGTTTTACTTACGTCATTTACATGGATACTTAAACTGTTATTATTACAACTTTAACGATCAAAGTTATCTCAAATAAAGTTCTTCCTGTGGTTGAATAATGAATGGAAGGGGGAATATTATGATCTTATTGGAATTATGTTGTCGCTGCTACTTATTTGACCACGTCTATAATTATTAATTTAAAGCAAGGAGGGGGGACGAAATGGGGTTGCTGATGCATTGCGACTTTTTGGTGGGGTTAATGGTTTTCATGACTTTTTATGCTTTGGTATTTGCTTGTTTGGGTTGTCTTTTGGAATTAGGTCATTGTCTTTGCATACATTAGGTTATTGTTGTTGACGTTTGCTGATCATTGTCAATTTGATTTTTTTTTTTTAAAGTCAGAATTGCATAATTCGATACTCAGGCATCAGGATATGTTGATATTCTTACTCCAATTTTATAATATTGTTAACTGCCCAATATAGTTTTATAAGAAAATCATGAGCTAAGCCCCATTTTGCCCTCTCTCTTTTTCTCTCTTGCATTGGTGCTTAGAAAACCCACATCTCTTGAGGGGTCATCTTTTCCTTTTGTTTCTCTCTCTGCCTGCTCTTTATCCCTAGGATCTTCCCTAAACCCAGGCGCATCGGTTTCCATTCACAGCTTCTCATCTTGAGGTAATTATATTCTCTCTCTCTCTCTGATCATGGATGTTTTATATTTTTTATTTCTGTTTCCCATATAGGTGGTTGTTATTTTGTTGTATGATTGAACGAGTTCAATGAAATGCTGCTTCCAGCTGTTTTTTTTTTTTTTTTCCTCTGAAATTGCTGATGTGCTCATCATAAATGGGTATTGTAGCTTTGAATTTCTTTCTTGGTAGTCACAAATTATGTATTATCTGGCCTTTTATTTTGTTGTTTGGTACTGGAGGGTTAATAATTATTGCTGAATTGATAATGAGAAATGGGTATTGTAGCTTTCATTTTTTTCCTTGGCAGCATAGTCACAAATTATGAATCTGGGGCATTCATTCAACCTTTTTTTAATTGTTATTATTATCTTGAAGCTGATGTTGTGGGATAGTTTTGCCTCTTTGGCTTCAACATTTGATAAGAATTGTTCTATTTTGAAGCATTACTTGAAATACGTTATTTGTTTTGTAAATTTACGTTGTTTTGTTGATCAAATTAGTATGACTCAGTGTTGCATTTTTTGGAATTCTTTGAACTTTCATTTTTTTAATACTTGATTTATCTTTTTCTGTAGATCAAACCGAACCTTAGTAATTTAAAATTGTTCTTGAATCAACTGATGTATCCATTTCTTATTTGGGGCAAATTCAAAATTATTCGAATTGTGTTGGAGTCAATTACTGACTTTGGTAAATGACCCAAGGCAATTTCATTATAATTCAAAATTATGCTTTGTTTAAAACTCTCATTATGCCCCCAAATTTGTGGATTTATGTTGGGATCTCTATAAAAAAAATAAAAAATAAAAAAGAAGGAGAAGAAGAAGAAAAGAATTTAAAAAATCTCATGTATGAAATTTGGATGGTGAGGAACTTTATAATTCCCCATTCGTTTGAGTTGAGTTATTATTGATGGATATTTGCGTTACCGCATATAACAGTTCAATGTTCGCTCATATTGAGTTAAAGGCTAACAATACAGTTGACAAGAATATGACAACATCTTCCCTTACTTTTGGAAATGGATATTCTCATGGCTCCATAATTTCTGTATTGCAATTAAAACTTAAGTGGTATTTTTTTTTTGTTTTTTTTTTTCTTTTATGGTAAGCTCAGTGATTTAGGGATATTACGTTGAGTATTGAACAGTTTTGCTGGAAAAATATGAGCAATGGGAGCGCGCATTGGAACAACCCAGATATGAGCAAATATGTTTTAGATCATTTATTGGTTGCCTTTAAGTCATTCACACAATCTTCCCTTACTTGAAAATGGATGTGATAAGCCAACCCTTTAACCAGACCTTTAATTTCTATAGTTGAGCTTTATACTTTATTGTCAAAACAGTGTCGAAGTGTTACTATGCTGAAACATATTTTATGAGACTTTGAAAAGCTTTAGGATAGCCAAACTTGGCTTTAGTTTGCAGTGTTGGTATGGTCCAAATTGCTTACACAGATGCAAGAAATGTTCCTAAAATTGTTGCAACTGGGAAACCTGCCAGTTCGTAGAATCAGCTGAAACAATTTGGTGTATTACATCTCAAATGGCCTGACTTTGCCTAGCAGTCTTGGAGCATAAGTGGAATATGTATCCAGCCATTATGACTACTAGTAGTAATTGGTGAAGCATGCATGCTGCCGAATAGGATCAATTTCTGCTGCTATTTGTGTACTTAAGAATAGAATTATATTAATTGGGATTGTCACCTTGATTGTCTTTCAGATCTCATTGTACTATGATTTCTAACGTTTCTACTGCCGGTAAAATGACCATCACTTGCCACAAATTATTATTGATGGATATTTTGTTTTGTGTTGTCCCCAGGTTGACAAGAATGCGATGAAGTTCAAAACAAAACCGTTGGAGCACATGGACCTCATGCGAAGGGTGTACGAAGGTGCTACGACAACCGGAAAATATGCATGGACACCAGGTGCAGCGTTCGAACCTATGGCAACCGATGACGGTATTTGCGGCTTGAAGAAGATCATGGCGAGACAATGGTTACCTTTTTCGACTGGCGACAAGATGAACACACTGTGCACGACACTGTTGCGCAAGAGGATGGCACGCCGGCAACCGTGCACGTTGCGTCATCGGGAGTTAACGTTGACGACACACCAACAAGTGGCAGGAGCAAACGCAAGTCTCCAGGCCCAACACACCCACAGCGGAAAAAAGGGCAGAGTGGGGGAGCTTCTCTGTTGGCGAGTAGTATGGAAAACCTTGCATCGTCCGTGAAATTACAACAACGACAAATCCGCGTCTCACATGACTACGCAGATTCGGCACAGTCCCTCATTCAGAAGTGTGTCAGAAGGTTGTATTCGCTAGAAGGGCTCGATCCGCAAGACCCGCTAGTTCCTTTTGCTCATGCGTTACTTGACAACCCGGCAAATCAAGCCTTAATGATGGAGATTCCGACAGACGCGGCTGTCATTGCTTGGTTGCGAACGAAGAAGTCCCGTGAGCAATGCATCGGTGGCCCATCAGCAGCAAATTCCGGAATGGGTGGTGGCTAGTTCTGAGACAGTCCAGCAAATAAGTTGTGTCTCTTTATTAATGTTTCTGTGTGGCTTCTTTATCCTTCCTTCCCAAAAACTATTTCATTGTTCGTGGAATTTTTAGGACATTATCAGTTGATGTAATATTTGTGTGATGATGTTGATGTTGTAGTATGTGGTTGTTGCTGCCTTTTAAATTTCGTGCATTTTTTAGTAAGCAACTGTCCAATTAAGCAACTGTCCAATTAAGATCTTGCTTTAATTCCATTAGCAGTTCAAAAGTGTTTTTGTGAGTTCATCTCTCTCTCTTTCTCTCAATTTTTTGTGAGTTCAAGGTGATTAAAACATAAATTACCATTTGCCCATACAATGTATATTTTGGGTGCGTTTGGGAAGTTGGGTTTGGGCTAAATTAGCCACTAAATGACAAAAGTGGCTAATTTAGCCACAAACGGACAAAACAACTCTTGCATCATGGCTGCAACAATTTGACAAGTACATTTACCATAATACCCTCACATGAAAGAGGGGCGGCAAAGTTAAAAAAAAAAAAAAAAAAAAAATCAAATTAAGCTTTTTACCAGGAAAGACAAAGAAAGTTGAAAAATAAAATAAAATCATTTTTTTTGTTTTTTGTTAAAATATTTTATGAAAATAAATTTAAACTATATTTGATAAAAATATTTGAAAATAAATTTTTTTTTTGTTATGTATTTGGTTATGATTTGAGTGTAGAGTTGTGAAAGTAGTATGGAATTTCGAGTTATGTGTTTAGTTATGAGTTACCTCAATAATTTATTAATTGAGTTTCATTTTTTTATGTGTTTGGTTACGACCTGAGTGTAGAGTTGTTTTTAAATTTAAAATATTAACATTTTTAATTATTTAAATTTTTTGAATATTTAATTTATTTAAATTTTGTTGTTAAAATAATTTTTTTATTATTTAAATTGATTAAATTTTTACGATTTACATACTTTTTGAATATTTAATTTAAATTTTTGACATTAAATTTTTTAGATTATTTACATTATTTAAAAATTAAAATTAAATTTTAATGTATAAAAAAATGACAAAAATATAAATTTTAAAAAAATAATACACAAATTGTCATGTGCGACGTAAATTACAAATAAATGAAACACATAAATATATTAAGAAAAAAAATTATTGTATACCAATTAAAAAAACAAGACATAGTTAAAAATAAAACTCCAAGACAAAAAAAAAAACATAGTTATAGTAAAAAAAAAAATAATAAAAGACAAAAACATAAATTCCCCAATAAAAATCAAAAAATTTAAGCACAATACCCCAAATTCAAACCCAAAATTAAAAACAAGTAACAAGGGAAAAAATTAAGCAAAATACGAAAAATTCAAGCGCAAAATAAAAAAAATTCAAACAAAAAAAAAATTGACGCAAAATCTGCCAAACTAAAAAAAAAATAAAAAATAAAAAATTTGGATTTGCAAAATTCGGGAGATCGAAACCGAACATACAAAAATTGTCAACAACAAAACATAAAGAAAAAAATGCCAAAGCGAAACCCCAAAAAAACAAAAAAAAAAAACAAAAAAAAGGCAAAATCGAAATCCCAACATAAAAAAATGAAAATAAAAAAGAAGAACCAAAATATGGCAAATTCAAACCCAAAATAAAAAAAATAAAAAATAAACAAATTAAGCAAAAGTCAGCAGATCGACACACAATATACAAACAAGAAAAAAAAAAACACAAAAAAAAAGGCCAAATCCAAACCCTCAAAATAAAAAAATTTAGCAAAATACGCGAAATCGACAGATAACAAAAAAAAAAATTAAAATAAAAAAATAACCAAAATATGCCAAATCCAAAAAAAAAAATTAAAGAAAAATCCAAAATTGAAAAAAAAATACCAAAAAAAAAAACAAAAAAATAATTTTTTCCAGCAAAAAGCCAAAATTGTAAAAAAAAAAAAAAAAAATGCCAAATCCAAACCGAAATTAAAAAATTAACAAAAATGGAAAAAGGCAATTTGGTCATTTAACAAGATGACACCTCACCAAAAAGTCAAAAAGCTAAAAAAAATTTCTCAAACCAAACTTTTTAGCCCCAAACTAAAATAACCAAAAAAATTAAAAAGTCAAAAAACTAACCCACGGAGGATTTATATTTTTCGAAGTGTTGTCAATTTGCTGTAGCACTATTGAAAAAATTGTCAACAAAGGTTTGAGTCCATATACTAGGACCCACTACACTGTGAGCATACCACAGACCAATAATTTGGCTTTAAAGTCATGCATTGATGTAACTGTTTTGTCAGCACAATATATCATTTCGTATACACCAATAATTCTTACGGAAGCCCCAATAAGTGGCTTTCTTACGCACGCCCCAATAATTTGTGTTGTGTCCAATCTGCATGGACACGTGAAGTTGTTGTCCTTAGTAATTTCAAAGGTCCCACTTTCAAAGAAGAGAATCCCTTTCTGTATATAAGATTACATGTGGAGCGACTTTAATTTTCTTAAGTCATTATTTACTATTATTATGATTATTATTATTTTATTTTATTTTGACTTTATTAATTATGTGGATTTATGAGAATTTAATGTGTTTTTAGTTAATTTAATGTGATGTTTAAAGAATTTAATGTGGTAATTAATTAATTTAAAGTGTTATTTAATTATATGAAATTAATCAAAATATTTAAATATTTATATTTGTTATATAAAAAAAAAGGAGATGTTTTATATATGTATATTTAATTTTATATTTATATATATTATAATTATGTGTATTACATAATATAATATATTATAATAATTTATTAGAGTTAGAATGGGAATAGGTTATATTATAATATAATAATTATTAGGTTACAAACAAAAGGGTGTTGTATTACAACACTGATATGCAGCTCGAAAAAGGGCAGCACTAATGCCCCGAAATGCTATATATGGCAAAAAAAAAAAAAAAAAACAAAAACAAAAACAGAACTTACCAGAACAGGAAATTAGGGGCATTAGTGCTAAAGAAATTAGTGCTACAAATCATTTTTGGTTGTATTATATAATGATCAATTAGGTTAAATGATTGGAGGCTTAGTAAAAAAAAAAAAAAAAAAAAAAAAAAAAAGCCGCAGCAGAAAGGCATGGGAAGAGAAGGAAAAAGAGAGAGACGGCTGGTGAGAGGGAGAGAAAAGAAGAAAGGAGAAAAAGTTAGGGTTTTGTTTTGGTGACTTCATTAGTTTTCCAAATCATTCTTTGAACTTCAAAATAATATTGTGAGTACAAACCCTATTTTTCTTGATTATGTTTGATTCGTTAGTTTATTTATTTATTTATATTATTAGGTTGATGTGATTTGATATTTTTGTATGTGGATGTAGAGGATGAATTAACTTAATTATTTTGATTAGTGTCTATGAGATGTTTAGGGTTTTTAGATGAGAGATTAATTTTATTTAATTTGATTAGTGGAACGTGTAAAATTTAGGGTTCTCAGATGATTGATTTATTTTAATTAATTTGATTAGTGATATATATAAGGTTTAGGGTGTTTAAATGATTATTGATTTTATTATTATTATTTTTAGATGATTGATTAATCTAATTATTTTGATTAGTGTATATGCGATATTTAGAGTTCTTAGATGATTAATTTATTTTAATTAATTTGACTAGTGGTACGTGCAAGGTTTAGGGTTCTTAGATGATTAATTTATTTTAATTAATTTGATTAGTGGTACGTGCAATGTTTAGAGTTCTTAGAGGTTTGATTAATTTTAATTAATTTGACTAGTGGTACGTGCAAGGTTTAGGGTTCTTAGATGAGTGATTAATTTTAATTAATTTGATTAGTGGTACGTGTAAGGTTTAAGATTTTTAGATAATTAATTGATCGTAATTATTTTAACTAGTTGGGTATGAAAGGTTTGGAATTTTTTTGATGATTGATTAATTTTAATTATGTTGATTAGACGTATATGTAAGGTTTAGGATTTTTAGATGATTAATTGATTGTAGTAATTTTAATTAGTTGGGTACGTAAGGTTTGGGTTTTTTTTAGATGATTGATTAATTTTAATTATGAAGATTAGATGTATATGTAAGGTTTGGGATTTTTTTTGATGATTGATTAATTTTAATTATGTTGATTAGATGTATAGGTAAGATTTAAGATTTTTAGATAATTAATTGATCGTAATTATTTTGATTAGTTGGGTATGTAAGGTTTAGAATTTTTAGATGATTGACTAATTTTTAATTATTTTGATTAGACGTGTATGTAAGGTTTAGAGTTTTTGGATGATTGTTTGATTTTGTTTTTACATAAAGATGATAGATTAATTTTAATTATTTTGATTAGTTGTGGATATAAGATTTAGGGTTATAGATGATAGATTGATTTTAATTATTTTGACTAGTAGTGTATGTAAAGTTTAGGGTTCTTAGATAAGTGATTGATTTTAATTACTTTGATTAGTTGTGTAGGTAAAGTTTAGGGTTTTTTAGATGATTAATTAATTTTAATTATTTTTATTAGTTGTGTGTGTAAGATTTAGGATTTTTAGATGATTGATTGATTTTAATTATTTTGATTAGTTGTATATGTAAAGTTTAAGATTTTTAGATGATTGATTGATTTAAATTATTTTAATTAGTTGTGTATGCAAGGTTTATGTTTTTTTTTTATGTATTTATTTTATGGATTTAATCACACTCATAATTATACGAAATTGGAATAAAGTTAGAATCCATAGATATTGGTTAGAGGACGGATTGATTCGTTGTTTTTATTTATTTATTTTTAATTGATTTTGTATTTGCATGTAGATGATGGATTGATTTTAATTATTTTGATTAGTGGTGTATGCCATGTTTAGGTTTTTTTATATGGATTTATTCTATGGTTGTAATCATATTCACGGTCATATGAAATTTAATAAATTAAGAATTCATAAATAAATTCCTTGTACTCCACCATGACTCCATGGATTGTTATTTTATTTGAGTGATGGTGAGAAAGAGTGTATAAAAAAAAAGGTGAGGATTATGAGAGTTGTTTGATGCCTTATGCCCGGCATTGTTATATTTGTCTCATGATGTCGATGAGATGTTTATATATATTGTTGCCTCGTTCTCATGAGTAGACGAGTGCTTTGATTTGCGCGCGTACGTATATGCTAACCATCCGGGGAGTGTGAGTCAAACTCGGGACGATATCCCCGTGCAAGTTTGGCTTCGGAGTGGGTTAGGTATACGGGAGGCACATGAGATATATGTGTAGACCAGAAGGGGAGGGCCGAAGTGGTGGAGTCAAGGTACAAAGAATTAATTATAAACTTGTATGTTAGTTCGAATTGTCTTAATTGAGTCAAGGTACAAAGTAGTAATTATGAACTTATATGTATAGTTCGAATTATATTGATGGAGTTAAGGTACAAAAATTGAATTATGAGTTTATTGATTTGTACATCTTGAAAAATAGTAATCGGCCTCAATAAATTATGAAATTTGAGTAGAGGCATGTATACGTGATTTTGGACAACTTTTGTGTTGTAGCTTTTTATTAAAAAGATCGATTAGAATTTATAATCGGATGGCTTTGGTTATTGTCGGTTTGATTCATTTTGGTAATGCAGATTTTATAGGCTGTTTTAACCCACGAAACGAGCTTATTTTTATTGGTTTCGTGTAAACTAAAGTAAAACATTATTCTGCACACTTTTCATGTTTTGAACTTTTTCGAAAAAAATCATCTTAGGGCAGTTTTTGTTCATTTTCAGTTTCAAATTTTTTGATTGAATTCCGTCTAGAATTTTAGATCAAGTTTTCCTCTTAACCTGTTCAGTTTCTGTCAAATTCGTCCGCGTTGTCTTTTATAAAATTTGATTCTGTACAACTTTCGTTCTTTAAGTTTTCGTCAATTCAAATTATTTAAGCATGAAACGGTACATTTTTATACTTCTTCAGTAAGTTACTTATGATTAATTTATACTAACATTATTTTCTTTTGCAAGATGGTGGGTCTTACTAACTTTTTATGCAGGGCTGATCCACCATATTTCTATTTCTATTTCTATTTTTGTTTATTTTATAATCAATTTATATTTCGCTGTGTACGGACAAGAAACTAAATGCCACCGTATCTCGAGAAACTACCCATTCGTCTCGGTGCGGTTGGAACTACTTGTCTTGTCTAGTAATAAGAATTTAATGTATTTTTGTTTGTGTCTGGTGGACACGTGGGTATTGATTCTTGTACTGATACCAGTATATCTGTATACTGACCCGTTTTGTCTCTTGGCAACTCGGGTGCGTTCTGTTTGAGCGCAGCTGAGCTTCCTTTGCAGGATTAGTAGAGGCTTTGGTGGTGACAAGAAATAACTATGATCGTAGGACATGTCGATTGGACTTCTTTTGTTTTCTCATGTTTATAGTTGTTAGTAGTTTATGTATTTTTATTTTCTTTTATGACCTTAGTATTTTGAAAATTTGGCATGGGTTGTAACCTTACATTATTTAAGTTGTTTTGAAGTATTTATTGTTGCTTTAATGTTGAAGGTATTGGTTAGTTATAAAATTATGGTGAATGGTTTAGTTTGTGTTTAGTTTTTTTTGTTTCACCCCTAGGATTTGGATGATGGAATATTGATTGGGGTTTAGTCCTAAGTTAATATTTAATTGTTCAAATTTTGGGGTGTGACAACATGCTCATCTTCCATTTCTATATATACACCACAAATCAATTGAAACTTTGGCTTCAAAGGTCCGAGCACAATCTTCGATCATCTCATCTTTCATTTTTTTTATATAACACCACAAATCAGTGTGGTTGTCCCCTTTTTTACCCTCGCCCCAATCTGCTTCTTTTATTGTCCAAAGTCATTATACTTTTGTTGATAGGCAGCCTCGTATATTTTGATAAACCTGCTTAGCTCTTTATATTTTGCGTTATAGCTTTCCAAAATGGAAGACGACGCAGGTCCTAGTTACATTGTGCCCAGAAATGCATCCCGGGAAGCTGTCAATGAAATTGCACGGGAAATGGTGATCGAAACTGATCACAACTTGCTAGAGGCATATAATAGTGCAGCTACATATTACTACAACCATTATCACAGAGTACCTCGAAATACGTCAATACTTTCGGGACGTTTATGGATGTACGAGTTGTTTAACGGGTACCAAGGCCGGTTTGAAGATGCTGTCAGTATGTCCAAACCAGTGTTCTTGATGTTATGCGAGACTCTTCATAGTTTTGGATTGACACTGCCATAGCGGGAGCATGGCGTTCCGCTAGAAGAGAAGGTAGCCATTTTCATTTGTGCATTGCAGGGAATGAAGTTGAAAGATTTGCAAGAACGGTTCCAACACTCGAAGGAGACATTGTCACGGCATTTCCATGAGGTTTTGAAAGTTATGATACCGTTCACAGCGGTTCATAGTAGGAGTCTTACGCTTGAGCAAGTGCAACAAGGGGGCCACCCACATTTACAATCGCAACGGTGATACCGGCCGTTCAAGGTGACACTGTTTCACAAAATTTTAAATATCACAGTGACGACATATACCATGAATTTTTATTTATACTTTCTGCGTAATGGTGCGTTGTGTAGGACTGCATCGATGCACTAGACGGGACACACGTGATGGCTCGTGTCTCGAAAGAGTATGCAACTTCGTATTACGGTCGGAAAGGCGTCCCAACACAGAACATACTGGCCGTATGTGACTTCGATTTGTGTTTCACGTTTGTGTCAGCCGGTTGGGACGGGAGCATGCACGACAGTAGGGTGTTGCACTACGTGACAACCGAACCTAAACATCGCTTCCCGCACCCCGCACCTGGTAAAATTATATTTTATTTAACAAAAGAGTTTAATTTTAAAATAATATAAGACATATTACACATTCGTACTTGCTACCGTAATTAGCCAGTTGATCAATATGCCTCGCATTTCAGGTGTAATCTCTGTCTGAATTGCCATGTAATTTACCAGGGATTGATTCTGTGCCTGCAGTTGGATGCCATGGCACTATATGTATGAATACGAAGCAACTTGCAGTATGCGGACCAATTCCACATAATAATCCTTGAAAACAGGAACACACACACAAGGCCCAAATTTGGATAAAATGCAGTGATGAAAACTAGTCAAGAAGGAAGCACATGGGAGAAGAAGATTATATATATTAAAATAAAATAAAAAAAGACCTTGTAGGCGTCCCCGAACGCATCCCGGGGGAAGGGAGCGCGAGTCCCCCCCACCCCGCGTTCTGGTTCGATATTGGGTCACTACAGTTCGAAGGACTTAAACGTCACGGTTCTTAATCTTGAACCAAAGAGTCCAAATCCGGCAAATCGTTTTGAGAAAGCTGATTTTTTTGAAAGAAGTGCCAAACATAGATTGCTTCGCCAGATACAGAGTCGCCACCTAAATATTTTAAAATGGGAAATTTAGGAAACCCTGACTCGGTGCCAAAGGCCACGTGTCCGTCATCACCAAAGTTACCTCGGCTCGGGAACTTGGGTACGATTGGGGAAGGTCACTTCGTGAGCACCCCCGCTCGCCCGGTCAAAGACCGGCCTCTACTAACCATGATATCTGATTTTGAAAACTTTGTGAGTTCTCATTCCGGTTATTAGCCTAGGTTACTATGTGATGCGCACAGCATACAAGTATAGACTGAATCGCCTGAATTGGGACAAAACATTTCGTGTTTGTTTGAAAATGGTTTGATGGTGCTACCTGCAGGTAGGCTAAGACGTGGATTTGCCACCCTCGGGTGGGCTTAGAAAACATGATTTTGCCACTATCTAGTGGGCTTAAAACAAACATTCGATGAATTTGTCCAATCCAAATAACTCAACCTCCACCCACAGGCATTCAAGGCAGTTATATCACATAAGCATTTAGCCTCATGGTAAGCATGCTATCATGGCAACACTCACACGCATGCAAGGATGCTAAAGCATAAAACTCACCGAGTACTCCAAGCCAAAACAGAAACTACATTAGAAATCATGCATGATCCTAAGTATACAGAATTGCCTAATTCAACACATGCAAAGATGCAAATTATAGCAGGCTCGGCTATTCTAAACATGGCACATGAAATGCTACAACTAACACGTATTCAATTTGGAATTGAAATACGAATGCTTTTGTATGATCTTGGCCGAGTGCGTGCAAAAGCAGATGAATGATGCAAACATCTTTGTCATCTTTATGCTAATTGAACTATGCCCTATATCTAACCATCGTAAGCGGGTAAATAAAAGGGAAGAAAGACGTGGGGTTGGAAGACATACATCACACTCATCCACACTTATTACAATTATGCCCTCGCGCAGAGAGTCCGAATAAATTATACAGTCCGAAATAAAAGAATAATACAGTCCAAAATAATACAGATTCCTAATTAATTAAACAGATTAACTAAGAAAAACTGTAAATTGGCATGCAAGCCAGGGGCTGCCTCGATTCTGATGAATGATATATGCTGGGCTGCCTTGCGCGGAAATCCACTGGGATGCCCCGATTAGCCTCTGTTTGCACATTTTTTCGAAATGCGTGCCAGACTCCGAAAAGTTACTGATTTTTCATTTTTGCTGCAACAGAGAGCAGGAAAGGGGCATAGTAATGTATTTCACAAAATATATGCATGCCTCGATCCTCGTGCCACCAATCATGCATCTCGATGTATGATGGCTGAGGAATCGGATTGCACAACTCAATATAGGATGAATGCACATGAATGATACAACAAAACCTAACTCCATCATGGGTAATCCGGAGTGTCGGTGACTTAGGAATTGAGACCCGTTCCGTCACTCGGAGTACGGAACGCGCCTCGTTTCCCGTGCCCAGGCTAACTCCTATCCCGAACACGATGCAATATGCATGATATGCATGAATGCAACTAAAATACAATCGTAGCATGCACAATGCTATGAAAATGAGATGCCTCGAAATGCGTGCACGCGGGCACGCGAACCGAGGCGATGATCCTAAGGCATGAAATGGCATACGCAATGCAAATTGGACCTACACTAACACGAGTGGACCTCAGCCACACTCACATAAGAGGCCGTCGGATAAAAGTGAAGTGCCTCGAAATGCGTGCACACGAACACGCAAATCGAGGCAATGGCATACAAAATACAATGATGCTAAAATGAGATGTCTCGAAATGCGTGCCCACGGGCACGCAAACCGAGACGATGGCATACACGATGTGATGAGACTAAAATGAGATATACGATGCAATATGGGCTTACACCAACATGAGAGAGCCTCAGCCACACTCATATAAGAGGCCGGGAGATGAAAATGAAGTGCCTCGAAATGCGTGCACACGGGCACGCAAACTGAGGCAATGGTACTAAAGTATGAAATGGCATTCCAAATGCAGATTGGACTTATACTAATATTAGAGGGCCTCAGCCACACTCACATAAGAGGCCGTGAGATGAAAATGAAGTGCCTCGAAATGCGTGCACACGGGCACGCAAACCGAGGCAATGGTACTAAAGTATGAAATGGCATTCCAAATGCAGATTGGACTTATACTAATATGAGAGGGCCTCAGCCACACTCACATAAGAGGCCGTGAGATGAAAAATGAAGTGCCTCGAAGTGCGCGCACATGGGCACGCAAACCGAGGCAATGGCCCTAAGGCACGAAATGGCATGGAAAATGATATGCAAACATGCAAATGGAATTTCAGCACTCACAAATGATGCAAAACAGTCCCGAAAGGTGGGGAAATGACACCAAATGCACGGAACGGTCCCGAAATGCGATATTAAGCACCCGAAATGGCCTACAGCCATACTAAACATGCATAATTGGTACATGACATGCAAAACAGTAGCAAGGCAGCCCCAAAATAGCATTTTTTACAATACAAAACATGGCGAAATAGTGAGCATAGATAGGACAACAATGGCATGCAAAAATGGGGGCCAAGAGAGGGGTATTGAAGCAAGTGATGTATGCGATGCTCAAACTGAAAAATTTCCTTCTACAACACTGATGAGGGACCAAAAATATGCACATTTACAGTTTATGACAACCCTCAAATCAGTATGAAAACTTGCTAAAAATGTCATGCAAGAATGAAGCCAACAAAGGCTAGAACATGAAGTATGCCTTACATTCATCAAAAAATCTTGGACCCTTAACAAAACATGACAAGAAGGCAAAAATATGAATATTTTCAGTACTGACGATGGCCGAAAACAGAAGCTAGATAGGCCTAACAAAGCATGCAAAAATGGGGGCCAAAGAGGGATATAAAGACAAGCACAACATGGAGACCTCCAACAAGGTTGATCCTTTCTAAAATGTTGTATAGGGACACAAAATAAGCTTACTCACAGTTCATGACATGCTCCAAAACAGACTACATGCAGGTCAAACAAATCATGCAAATTTACGGTAAATATGAGAGATTATGAAGCAAGTGCATGATAGAGAGGCCAAACAGGGTTGAGCCCTTCTTCAATGTTGAAGAGGGGATCAAAATAGGCCCACTTGAAGTTTACATTATTCTCGAAAAAAGATCACTCATAAGATAGAAATTTCATGCAAAATAAAGGCATACAAGATGGTATTGAAGCAAGTGCACCACAGAGGGCTCAAACAGGGTTGAGCCCTTCAACAAACATGAAGAATAGCTCAAAAGAGTGACCCTTTCAGTTAGGGTCGGAGCCTAAAACAGTGAGAAAATAGGCTTAAGAAATGAAGCAAAAATGGGCTACAAAAGGGGGAAAGTCTACTTACCCTTGAAGACCAATACTTTTGTTGCTTCTTAGACCAAATTTGTTGCCTCTTAGCTGCTGGAATCCCTTCCTTGCTGTTGAAAATGGAGTGGTGGTGGTAGAGCTTGAAGATGATGAAGAAATGGAACCAAAACTTGAGAATTTGAGAGAGATGGAGAGAGATATGCTTGAACCAATTTTTCTCACCCTTTCTCTAGAGTTGGGAGGCTCCTTATATGGACAAAAGGAGGGGTGTAAAGGTGGAGGGAAATGCACCCAAGCCTTCCCTCCCAAAATATCCCCCGGATACAGATATTTTCTGGGGGAAACAGCTATACAGCTGTAAAGTATGCACTGAGGGGAGCATGGCCGGCCAGGTACTTTTCTTTGGAGGTGGTAGCCACCCCCCATGGCCGGCCGGCCAAGGGCAAAAATGGAAAGTGGAAATTTCTGGCCGGCCACCAAAGGTTGGTGTCCTCCCAAGTGTGTACAACAAGGCCCTGTGGTTGGAATCTGGCAACTCTGAAACAGGAGAGACAACAAGCCACCTTTAGGAGAGGTTCAAAAATAAAAAGTTGAATTACTGGCCGAGCTCTATTTTTAGGGTCCTCCCATGTGTCTACAACACAAATATGTGGTTTTGGCTCGAAGAAAATGGCCCTAGGGTGTTCAACATTAGCCCGGAAGTGAGAAAAACGGGCCGAGGAGCATAACCGAGTTCTTTGGGGCAATTGCTGGCCTCCCACCCTCCAGTGACCTTCCTTATGATAAAACAGAGGTACCTTCCAAAAATGAACAAAAACCGATACAAAACGAATGCTCGGGGGCCAAAACACGCAGTTCGGCGCCTCGAAAACCGGCCGTTAAGCACCGAAAGTGGTGTTTGGCTGCGAAGTGGGTATCTAAGACCCCAGTGTCCCTCGAAAGGGAGTAAATGAGATGCATGCCAGAAACCAGAGGAATCAGAGATGGTTGGGTGGTCCCGAACCGAGGCACACCTGACGGCTGGCAACCAGCAGGCTCGAAATGGGTAAAATGGCCTCTGACCCACGAAATGTAGCCCACGACCATCGAGAGATGGTCTACGGATCTATCCTCCCTCGGGAAAAAGCAGAGAAAACCGAGTGCGGTTGCAAACCGAGACAAAATCTGAAGAGAGTTCAGAGTCCGGAGGCGGGCGCCTGCGCGACTCTGAGACTTCTGAACGAGCACGATATGCAACATCACCGAGCGCTCAATCGGTGATGTCTGAGTCTTAAGGTCGGTCAAAAATGGGGTGTCTACACTTGCCCTTCTTTGACAAAACTCGGAAGTCACAAGTGGGGGGAGTGAATGTCAAAGCCGAGACGACCCATTTTGACAAGTAGAAGACTTAGACAATCATACAAGATGAACAATATGTGCCCGCAGCGTGCCCATGACGAGGGGGCAAAATGCAAAACGACATGCTGAGCCAAATGATCATGCAAATGCAAGAAGTCGTAATGAGGCAAGTATTCGCAAATAGATGCAGTTTAAGCAAGAATGCAAAGCAACAACTACATTTCATGCGGTTAGGAATGCGGAGAATCATTCAATTCTCGTCGCGTCTCACACGGAGAAGATACGATACTGCGCGATTCGATGCAGTCGCTTTGACCTCAAATGAACCGTACATACAATATCGTGCCTGCAAAAGAGAGAAATTCAACAAGAACAATATGCTAACAACATATATTCAATCCGATTCCTGTGGTTCCGAAAGTCTGACACACGCAGTGCCGGCGAGTGAATGCATCGCAATGCGAGGAAGGAATGCGCGTGACAACGCACGCTCGAGCATAGAGGTATGGTACATCAAGAAATCATGCATGATAATGCAAAATGCTCATAAGAATGCAAGTTATATGCAAAACAATGTAAAACGAGCATAAATCAGGGCGCCCATTTGTTGCGAAACAACGAGCTGGGAAACGCGCATTTCGGCGAAGGCAACTTGATCGCGGCCTCTGATTCACCTCCCGGAGAGGTTACAACATGTTTGAAAAGGATACACCTTGATTTTGATGAGTGATGATGAGACACATGTCAGAAATTGCAGCTGAAGTTCCGGCGGAGCAATTTCGCGCTAGAAAGTGCACTTTTCTTGAACTTTTTTGGGTCCCGGGAACTCCGATCTTCCTCAAATTTTGCAGAGAGCTAGAGGGGGGTGTGGGGAACACCATCGGCTAGGTGGTTGCCCTAGGGGAGGCCACCGGCTAGGAAAGAAAAAGCAAATGGTCGGCCAGCCAGAAAAGGTGGCCGGCCGGCCACCTGTCCAAAAGCAAGGGCATTTTTGTCATTTTCCTCATTTCTATATATATCATCATCCAATGCCTCCGAAATCACTTCCACAGCTGCAAAAATTCCTTCCCTTGCTCCCCAAACCGTTTTTTCCTTCAGATCTGCACTTTATACGCGCTTTTCGGCCTTCCACGTAAGTTGTTTTTGCGAAATCTTTCAGTTTTAAGCACTTTGGACCGATTAAATTTCGATTTCGGGGCTTCTTTTCTCATTTTCACCACTTGAGGTAAGTTTGTCTCAATATTTGGAAGATTTTCTTGGGAGTTGACTTTTGTTGACTTTTCCATTTCCCGGGAGTTGACTTTTGTTGACTTTTTCCAATTTTGGCTCATTTTGCTCATTTTTGCTCCTTTTTGCAGATTTTCTGAAATGGCGGGTGATTATCCTCATGGTGGAGGTCCTCCAGGTGCCGGAGATGATTTTGATGTCATGACATTGCCCCCGAGAGTCCGCCCTTTTATTCCGGGGAGATATGCCCCACCGGTACATATGCTTCCGCGGGCCGTTTTTCGTCGTTTCTCTGGGTTCAATGACCGGGCACCCGGGGATTTACTTCTGCGAGAGCCGGAGCAGCACCTCTCTCATGATGCACGAGAGGTATTTTACTTTATTTTCTGCATTTTCGTGCATTTTGTAGTTTTGCCATACTTGAACACACAGTTTTAGCTTATGACATAGTACTTTGCCTGCATCCTGAACGTGTTAGTTAAACACTTGAATTGCTGAACACACGGCTCGCTGACTGATTGATTGTGAACGCGTGGTACACATTAGTTAAGAGTTGAACACACAGCTCAAACACTGATTTGTCGAACACACAGCCCGAATTTGAAGGTGAACACACGGCACACATTGACTAAGAGTAGAACACGCAGCCCAAACTCTGATTTTCTGAACACGCAGTCCAAGTTGATGGTGAACACACAGCCCACACTAATTGAGAGTAGAACACACAGTCCCAAACTCCGATTTTCTGAACACGCAGTCCAAGTTGATGGTGAACACACAGCCCACACTGATTAAGAGTAGAACGCACAGTCCCAAACTCTGATTTTCTGAACACGCAGTCCAAGTTGATGGTGAACACACAGCTCACTGATTAAGAGTAGAACGCACAGTCCCAAACTCCGATTTTCTGAACACTCAGTCCAAAACATGATTCTTGAACACATGACCCAAAACACAGTTCTTGAACACGCAGACCCAGTTGAAGTGAACACATTAATCGATTAAGAATTGAACACTGACCCAAAACAGTTCTTGAACACCTGACCCAGATTTGAAGTGAACACCTGACCATCGATTAAGAATTGAACACGACCCAAAACATGAGTTCTTGAACACGTGACCCAGATTTGAAGTGAACACACGCCCATCGATTGAGAATTGAACACGCAGCCCAAAACAGTTCTTGAACACGCGGCCCAGTTGAAGTGAACACACGTACCATCGATTGAGAATTGAACACGCAGCCCAAAACACAGAGTTACTGAACACGCAGCCCAGATCTGAAGTGAACACACAGCCCACTGATTGAGAATTGAACACGCAGCCCAAAACACAGATTTACTGAACACGCAGCCCAGATTTGAAGTGTACACGCAGCCCACAGATTCAGGATTGAACACACAGCCCAAAACACAGAGTTATTAAATACGCAGCCCAGATTTGAAGTGAACACGCAGCCCACTGATTCATTTCATTTGCACACAGCTATTTCACTTCATTTGCACACAGCTTCTTCATTTCATTTGCACACAGCTATGCATTTCATTTGCACTGAACACATGTATTCATTCTGAATGTAGGGTGGCTCTCGCACCGTGCGAGGATACGGCTCTACCGCCGCGAGAGACTGGTACGCCGAGCTTCCAAAGACTGTCCGGGATCTGGTCGATCTAGCAGGGTTTGGAGCATTCTGCGTGGGATTATCACGTTGTCCTGCCAGCAGGACTTTGTTAGCTGCTTTGGTGGAGAGATGGTGGGACACCACCAATTCCTTCCACTTTTCTGCCACCGGGGATATGACCATGACTCATTGGACTTTCTTAGTACTCACCGGCCTAGACATAGGCAGTTGGCCCATACCTTATGACGAGGATATGGAAGAGTGGGAGGCCGCTTGGACACATCTATTGGGGGCTCGCCCACCTGTAGACAGAGCTTCCGGGAGAGTCCGGTACACCTGGTTCTCTTCCCGTTTTCGGAGGCCGGAGATGGAGCCTGAGTCTCCCGAGGAGGTTGAGCAGTATGCCCGTGGCTTCCTTATGTTCCTCTTTAGCACCACTTTGTTTGCCGATAGGGGGAACACTGTCGGGTTGTATCTTCTGAGTGCCCTAGTGGACCTATCACAGGTCAGTCGATATGACTAGGGGGGCGCTGGCCTGGCTACCCTCTATTGTTACATGAGTCTGACCTCTCATGAGGAGACTTACTTGGCGGCTATTGGAGAGCCTGGGAGGTACGTTCTGTCCTCTTGATTTACATTTCTGCTCCTTCTTACTTGTTCATTGCACACACACGGCGCACTTTGCACTTTGCACTCTGTATTCTGCCTTTAGCACTTTGTATTCATATTCTGCACTGCTTTTCTCAGCTATGGGTGTACGTATACTTTCCCACATTAGCCCCGGAGATGGAGGTGGCAGGACTCCTTATGACTCCGTTTTCATTAGTGTTCGAGGGCGATCATCGAGCGAGACCTCGAGAGACTCTCTTCTACCTGCAACAGTATTTTGATACTGTGCGGACGACAGAGGTATTTCAGAACTCTCAGTTCCTTTCATTTTCATCTTTGATCTGCCCTGTATATTCCTGATTTCTGATTGATTTATGCACTGGTTATCCGCAGATTACTTGGCAGCCCTGGGCGGTCTTTGGTGACGATCTCCGACATCAGTATCCCGGAGGATCGGGCACTTCCCAGTATAGGTTCCTGCTCGAAGGACCTGTTGGTAGGGCATGGTTCCTGGGGGAACGCTTCCTGCGTCAGGTGTGGGGGTACGATTCTCAGGACCCTCCTGCTGTACCTCCAGCCACTATGCGGACTGCCGATAGACTATCTTCCCAGGAGGTCATTAGTGCTATGCAGGGCACCGATGCTTTGTTACATCTCATGGAGGGGGACTACGCCACCTATCGTCGTATATACCTGATGCCCCCTTTGACGGGAGTGCGTGCTCCGTCACGGAGGTCTACTGATGTACCATCTTCGAGTCGTGCCGGTGCTACGGATATCCCCTCCTCTAGCAAGGCTGGTGCATCTAGGGGTAGAGGTAGTTCGATTCCTCCGATCCCTCCGTCTCTTCATCATCATCCTGGGTGGCCAGACATGCCGACCGAGTTGACGAGTTGGCGGTTCGGGACTCCTTACCAGGTCCCGCTAGAGCCTCCTCTTCCTGACCACAGATATGTCTGGGATCCTGATTCACCCCCGGTATGTTTTACAGCTTTGATTTATCAATCAGATTACTTGGACATTCATTCCTTCGCTGATAGTTTTGCATTTGTATTTGCAGCCCCCAGTTGAGTACACAGAAGAGCTGCTCGGGATGCTGGCCACATTCGAGGGCATGATCCTACGGAGGGAGGCGCAGATGGCCATCATGGGTGTGTAGGTATTATCCATCTTCCTTGTATTTAGCATTTTTCTGATGACACGCTAGTTTTGAACATCTTGCTGTATTGATAGGCTGTGTAGAGCACATCTGGCACACACCCCACTCGCATATTGTACTTACATCTGCTTTTCATATTTGAACTGATGTATTGAACTCTTCACTTTCAGATGCCTCCCGTGTATGCTCATGCATGGGCAGGCCACTGGGCCTTCTCGGGAGATCGAGTCTTGGACCTATTAAGTCTTGGGCCATCCGGGCCTTTTTGAGGAACTGGGCCATCCAGGCCTTCTCAGGGAGCTGGGCCATCTAGGCCTTCTCGAGGAGCTCGAGGAGCAGGGTCGTCTCACAGACGCAGGGCACCCATTATTGAGGAGGAGGAGGAGGAGGAGGTCGCAGACCGTGAGTCAGAGACATCCGCTGGGGAGGAAGGCTCCGGTCTTGGTTCCGAGAGTGGAGACGAGGCTGAGGGGGATCCGGAGGATGATAGCTCTGACCCGGATGGTGATGATGGTGCAGAGGTCATCCCGCAGAAGAGGATGAGAGGGCCTCCTCATTCCCGTTCCAGAGGATATTGATGCTATTTCCTGCTTTATTTTACTTTTTGCTAGTAGTTTGTAGCACCTTGCATAGTGTTACGCAGTTTTATTTTTTGTAAAACTTGTACCTTTATTTTGCTGTAAAACATGATGGAATGAAAGAGCTTTTGAAAAGATGTTTGTATTTGAAAATTCTTAGCATCACATCGCATCATTTTGCACAAAAATGGAATTGAATGAAAATGTGCCTTGTGTATTTACCGGGTCAGGTAATGAACCGACGCAACAAATCAAAAACTCGACTCACTAAGAAATAACAGAATCTTAGCAAGTTTACAACTCGATAAACAAAGTACAACAATGTTACCGACTCAATAAACAAGACTTAACAAAATTGTGTAAACAAAAGGTAACCACTCAAAACACAAAATGCGACAGCTCGACAAAACTTACAACTCGATAAGCAAAGCAACAACTCGACAAGCAAAACAACAACTCGATAAGCAAAAATACAACTAAGCGTACTTCGGACGGACGATCTGGATGATGGAACGTATCCGAAACTGAGAGAAATGGAGGCCTTCGACGTTCCCGATGCCTAGAAATGCCTCAAACTTCCTTTCCGGAGGGCAAAACAGGACCAATGCGTGGCCGAACACATTTTGCATCTGGAGACTAGAGGGTGGCCGGCCTACTAGAATAGATGGCCAGCCGGCCACCTCTCCCGCAACCCCCAGAATTTTGACACGTGTCCTTTGAAATAGTGTTTTATCCCCTTATAAAAGCCCCAACCTTGGAACTTATTCATTTCATCATTGCTTTGCACAAAAATGGAGGCATTTCTCACAGAAAATCTCACATCTTGGATCTCTTCTTTAGATGGCTCGAAAAAGTTGAACTTCCAGGGTTTCGGCTTGAATGCACTATTCACGCTGGGCCGGACTTCACTGCACCTTCCTTTCCTCCATGCGGCGATGAGATTTTGGAACCCCGTGACGCATGTCTTCAGCTTCGGAGGTCAAGAGGTATGTCCTACTTTTGAAGATTTTCAAGCTTTGATGGAGTCTGAACGCTCGGAAGAGATCTTGCCTCAGTCTCGTTTTGGCCATGCCCAAGCTTTGGGGCGGATGTGCGGTCTCAACGCGCATGATGCTCGATCTCTTATTGGTAATAGGATGTTGGATATCCCGAGTCTGATTTACTGATTCTCTGATGCCGGTGACCGCAGCAACCATCACTGGCAAGGTTTCCGACAACATGCCCTCTGCTTGTGCGTGCTATCTCATTTTCTGTTTGTCTCGGGTTCCGGAAGGGCTAGTATCCGTTTGATTGAAGTCGCTCAAGGCTTGAGGGATGGAAAGAGCTGTACCGCCATGACATTGGCCGAGACGCTGCTAGGTTTGGATGCCTTCTACCGCCAAGAGACAACCAGGTTTGCGGGGAGTCCACTACTGCTGCAGGTAATGTTTCCCACCCAAGCTCACGTATGTATTTGCTCACATCACTCGGCCCTCGGGCTCGATTTTTTCTCACAAAACCCTTATCTTACTTTTCTCTCATCGCACATCTCTCTATTCTTTATTCTCTCATTTTTCATCCCTCCCCAGATATGGTTGATGGATAAATTGCAAGTTGTGGACTCTTGCCCTGCTTACTCAGCCCGCGGTTACTTCTTTCGACAACGCCTGGTTGACGCCCTTGATGAGGGATGGTGGTTTGAATGGATGTGCAACTTGTCAGCTGAACGTATTGCTTGGCGCTGTCCTTGGCTTAACCTTCCGGCGATGAGCTATAGTATGTTCCAGGATACTGGGATCCGTTTGATCGGCTTGACCCATTGTGTATTCTATTTCCCATTCCGTATCCTGCGCCAATTTGGTCATGACCAGACTTGCCCTCCGGAGGGGATTGAATACCCGGTTACTTTCCTGGTTCGAGGTGCACACCTTGCTCGACATACTACGGCCTGGAGGACTAGAGCTCTATCCCCCTCGCTTTTCGGTTGCACTTTATCGGCGAGTCTTTGGGATTGGCTCAACAAAGAAGCACAGACTGGGCCTAGGTTGGCATCAGAGGCTTCAACTAGCTCTGGCAGGGGGCGCAGGGACATCTGACTTGACTATGCCTCAGATTTATTGCTTTATTAGTACTTTCAAGTTTTTGTTATGAGTGTAATAAAAAGCAACTTAAATTGTATGCAAGAGCGAGGGAACTCTGTTTTGAAATCAATGAAATTGAAGATTGTGGTACTGAAGATTCCTCGCTTTGGTCCAAAAATGGTCTTAGTTGTGAAAAGATTAATTTGAACAAAGTCAACTTTTATTAAAACTTTTCAAAACTATTTTCAATATGGATCAGAACTGGACACGCCTGAGATCTGTCACTGAGATGCACAACCCCAGATCCTAGCAACTGGAAAGTTGTCCCTAGTCTAGATAGTACCGCGGCACTGTGTGGCAACGGAAAGTTGCCCCTAGTCTGAATGGTACCGCAACACTTCATTGCAACAGAAAGTTGCCCCTAGTCTGAATAGCATTGTACCGGAGATCACGATAAATGCTGATGGATAGAGATGACTGAGATGATCAAATGGACAAAGTTGATCGGGGAAAAGATTGGGGCTGAACTTCAGGATGAAGCTGCCTACGTATCCCATAGATGGGAATCAAGCCTTACGTAGTTCAGGCTTGGGTTCGCTCGGGTATTTTTACTCTCCTTTTGCGCTCTAACTTTTGCCAAGGCCGCCCTTTGCGGGTTTTCAACCTTGCGAGCTCAGTTTTTATAATTTCAAATTTTCTATGCTCTGAATTTTGCCTAGGTCGCCCTTTCGGGTTTTCGGCCTAGCGAGCCTCTCAGGGGTAATATTTCTTCAACTTGTCCATGTTGATCGGTTGAGAAAACTCTAAGCCATCTAGATCCATCAGAACCACAGCTCCACCTGACCAGATTGACTTGATAATGTAGGGACCAGTCCAATTGGGTCTGAACTTGCCCCTTGGGTCGTGGATGGGGGCTCGGTTGTCTTTGAGTACCAAATCTCCTTCTTTCAAATTCCTGGACTTAACCTTCTTGTTAAAAGCCCGGGCGATTCTGCGTTGATAACCTTGGATGTGGTACAGTGCTTTCAGCCTTCTTTCATCGAAAAGCATGAGTTCCTCAAATCTGTTTTGCTGCCAATCTGCTTCGGCTATCTGGCACTCGGCCAATACTCGTAATGACGGGACCTCAATCTCAATAGGCAGAACGGCCTCCATCCCATAAACCAATGAGTACGGAGTCGCCCCGGTAGAAGTTCTGATTGAAGTCCTGTAGCCCCACAGAGCAAACGGCAGCTTATCTGGCCAGTCCCGATAGGTTTCCACCATCTTCTGTAGTATGCGCTTGATGTTCTTGTTGGCGGCCTCAACTGCTCCGTTGGTTTGCGGCCGGTAAGTAGACGACTTATGAAAAGCCACATTGTATTTCTCCAACAAATCGATCACCTCCTTCTTGAAGTGGGAACCATTGTCTGAAACGATTTCATTTGGGACTCCGTAGCGACAGATAATGTTGTTTCTGATAAATTTTGCTATATGCGAAGCCTTCAACACTGCATAAGATTGGGCCTCAACCCACTTTGTGAAATAATCTATCGCTACCAAGATGAACTCATGCCCATTCGACCTCTTTGGCGTAACAGCTCCGATTACATCAATTCCCCAGACATAAAACGGCCATAGGGAAGTCATGTTGTACAGCTTTGACGGTGGGATGTTCATGCGATTTGCATGAATTTGACACTTGTGACATCGCCGGACGAAGCCAATACAATCCTCCTCCATGGTGGACCAGTAATAACCTTGTCTAAGGATCTTCCGTGCCAACATTACCCCATTCATGTGTGCGCCACATTCACCCCCGTGGATAGCTTCCATCAGACGCTTTGACTCTTCGATATCAACGCACAGTTTATGCATTCCCAGATGACCTCGTTTATACAGTTTACCCCCGCAGATGATGAACTGAACTGCCATTCTTCTGATTGCCCTCTTGTCTTTGGCATTTACCCCTGGCGGGTACATTTCTTTCTCCAAGAAGTTCCAGATGTCGTAATACCAGGGGTGTTCATCCTGAACTTCATCTATGGCTGCAATAGACTCATAGGCAGGTGCAAATTTCTGGTCGATGATAACTGGACGCATTCGGACTCCACACGGAATGTTTATCATAGATGATAGAGTTGCTAATGAATCTGCGAACCTGTTGTTCTCCCTTAGTAGATGAGTAAAACTTAGCTTCTCAAACCGAGGAATCAGCAAATCCAAGGTTTGGTGATACATCATCATCTTTTCCTCTTTCACTTTCCAGTCTCCTTTAGCTTGAGACACAACAAGGTTCAAATCCCCAATAACGTCCAGTCGTCTTGCCCCTAGTTCCAAGGCTGCTTCTAGACCAGCGATACACGCCTCATATTTTGCCTCATTGTTCGAGACTTTGAACTGGAGCTTGAAGGCTAGAGGGATACGGGAATTGTCGGGTGCTATCAGCAACACTCCTATCCCATACCCATGTTGATTTGACGCTCCGTCAAAGTACATCGTCCAAGTTTCTTCGTCGATAAGCAGAATTGATTCATCCGGGAATAGGTACTCGATCGCTTCATCCCCCTCAACCGGGTGGTCGGCAAGGAACTCTGCCACTGCTCTTCCTTTCACTGACTTGCGTGTCACATACGTGAGATCAAATTCGGAGAGCAAAAGCAACCAACGAGCTAGCCTACCTGTAAGCGCTGGTTTCTCGAAGAGATATTTGATGGATCAAGTCGCGAAACCAACATTACAGAGTGGGCTAACAGGTAGTGCCGCAGCTTCCTGGTAGCCCATACCAGAGCTAAGCAAGCCTTTTCCAGCGGTGTATATCGGGTCTCATACTCCAGCATCTTTTTGCTCAAATAATAGATGGCTTTTTCCACCTTATCTTCTGATTCTTGTGCAAGCATGCAGCCCATTGTAGTTTCAGTTACTGACAGATACAAAATCAACGGTTTCCCTGGTTCTGGTGGCGATAAAACGGGTGGGTTCTGTAGATATTCTTTGATCTGCTCAAATGCAGCTTGACATCGGCCGTCCCATTGGAACTTCTTTCCTTTCTTGAGGAGGCCAAAAAGTGGTTCACAAGTCAAGGTTAGTTTTGAAATAAACTGTCTTATGAATTGCACTTTACCCAAAAAGCCTCGCACCTCCTTTTCAGTCTTTGGGGGTGGCATTTCTAGGATGGCCTTGATTTTGGAAGGATCGACCTCGATGCCTCTTTGTGTAATCAGAAACCCTAGCATTTTCCCCGCTGTAACACCAAACGTACATTTCTGAGGGTTTAGCCGCAACCGGAATTCCCTGATCCTTTGGAAAAACTTATGCAAGGCGGTGTAGTGGCCCTCTCTTTCCTTGGACTTGACAATCATGTCGTCCACGTACACCTCAACCTCTTTGTGGATCATATCATGTAGTATTGTGGTCGCGGCCCGTTGATAAGTAGCTCCAGCGTTCTTCAACCCAAACGGCATTACCCTGTAACAGTATGTCCCCCACGGGGTGGTGAATGCAGTCTTTTCCCTGTCTTCGGGTGCCATCACTATCTGGTTGTATCCTGAGAAGCCATCCATGAATGAGAGCAATGCATGCCCTGCTGTGAAGTCTACCAACTCATCGATGTGCGGTAAGGGAAAGTCGTCCTTCGGACTAGCTCTGTTCAAATCCCTGAAGTCTACACACACCTGGATCCTGCCATCTTTCTTCGGCACCGGAACAATGTTGGCCAACCAAGTCGGATATTCAGATACCAGCAGGAAGCCTGCGTCGATTTGCTTGGTGACCTCTTCCTTAATCTTGAGAGCCCAATCCGGGCGGATCCTTCTGAGTTTCTGCTTGACAGGTCGGGCCTCGGGGTCAAGGGGGATCCGATGCTGTACAATCTCAGGATCGATTCCAGGCATATCTTCGTAGGACCACGCGAAAACATCTTTGAAATCTTTTAATAAAGCGACTAAGCGCTCGCATTCCTCCGAAGACAACGTGGACCCGATTTGGACCAGCCGCGGGTCCTCCTCAGTACTAATGTTCACGGTAATGATTTCATCCATTAATGGTTTAACAAATCTCTCTTGCCCTTGCTCAATTAAACGTTGTAAAACTGGAGGAACTTCGTCCTCGTCGTTTTGATCAAAATTTTGAAAGTCTGAATTAATGCAATAAATTAGGGGCACAGAAAAGTACTCGGAAACCACATTCACCTCATTCTCATTAAGTTCATCCAAATCGTCCGATTCATTGGTTACAACAGACTCAAATGAAAAGGAAAAAGACGACCTGGACAGGACTGTGGCATCCGGGTTAACATCCCCAGGAGTACCAGACTCAGACTCAGTCGAGCTGGAACCTGATTCCGACTCACAGGACTCGGTGGAATCAGATTCTGGCTCACTACCTGACCCGTCTTCTTTGGACGTAAATCCCTCCTCGTACTGCCAAGTGAGAGAGGGTGCGATTGATGCATCCAAGATAGCTGCTGGTTGGCTCGCAGCCGTTTCATCCCCAATCATGGAAACCGCGAAGTTATCCCCCAAGCACTCTTGGTCGATCGGAGGATCAGAGAGGAGACATGCCAGTGCTACCCCCATTTCCAACTCTGTGCCCTCAGGATCCACTGCCTTATTCTGCTCAACCTCAGTTGTTGGGTCTGTCTGCTCTGTGGCAACGTCATCCCCGGATAGTTGCAGGTCGAAGAAGATTTCGAAACCTGGTACGCGCTTCTTCTCCGCGTTTAACCATGGCTCTGGGAAGCCGCAAAATGGAAAGTCCTCCCCCTCCCGGACAAAGCGTCCGTTCAGGGTACCCTGGATGGGCCTGTGCATTAAGTCAAAAGGCTTCCCAGCCTGCTTCGCTCTGGCTCTGCCGGCCATTTCCTTTCCTTTCCTCACCCAGTCTTCTTTGGTGGGCAGATAACCCAGTCCAAAGGTATGCGAGTTATGTGGCACTTCGGCCAACGCAGCGACTCCTTTCCTGCCGCTCCTTCCTAATCCCATCTCGGGAATATGTTGCAGCTTGTTCATGAGGTAGACGGATTGAGCACTAACGTACACACCTTCATTCGCAGCCATAATATTTTGCACTACCCGGGCCTCTGCCAAAGTGAACCCCGATAAAAACACATCCTCCGTGCCGTGCTCGATTTCCAAAACTGGCGTAGACACTTCTGGCGGCGGATGGATGGATGAATTTCCAAAAACAATTGCAACCCCCTTCCCGTGAGGGTATTTCAACATCTGGTGCAGAGTGGAAAAGACTGCTTTTACTTGGTGCAACCACGGCCGCCCCAAGAGCAAGTTGAAGGTTGCGGGAACGTCCAAGACATGAAATTCAATGTTGTGTTGTCCTGGACCAACCTGGGTCTGAACCTTAACAGTCCCCATCACTTCCCTACTGGTATTATCATAAGCTCTGATCACCTGAGTGGTTGGTATGAAGTCTGTAGGTTTTAACCCGATTGCATATGCCGTTCTGACTGGGCATACATTGATAGCAGACCCGGTATCGACAAGTACCACCGGTATCCACTTATCTCTACACTCCACGGAGATGTAGAGGGGTTTGTTATGATTCACGCCCTCGGGCGACAATTCCTTGTCTGAAAAGGTTAATTCGGGGAACCTCCTCCCGGAAAAACCAGCCCAACCAGCTGCTCTGGCGTAGTTTTGATGGAGAGTTTGGCCTTGTCCATAGCAGATAGGACAGCCTGTCTGTGTACCCTTGAAGCCATAAACAGTCCCCAGATGGAGATGTCTGCCTGTATTTTCTTTAACTGTTTCAGTACAGCTTCTTCTTCAATTTGCTTCTCTTTCTGTTTCTCTGTCTCTTTATCTTTCCTAGATGCTTCAGGTTGGTCGAGGTGTAGGGGCTTGAAGTACCGCTCGCTCCTGGTCATGTGGTCTACCTCATCGAGGTACCAAGTTTCATCTGGTTGAGCACCTGCCCAATCTTCGTCTGTGTGGGCAAGACATAAGTCATCGTCTTCCCACCACATCCCACTGATATTCAACAAACACCTATCTGGTTCCGGCAAGTTCGTACTCTTGGTACTTTCATCCCACATGCTCACAGCATGTCCTGCTCTTGTGCTCGCAGCACTTTCAACCTCCTCATGGTTCTTAGCTTTCCGGATTCTCTCAGAATCCCATCTCTTCTCTTGCTCCTTCTGTGTTAGTAGGGTTTGTTGTTTGGTTTTCACAATATCTTGATCCCGAGCGAAATTCTTTGTACCGGTGCTCTCCGGCAATTCAATCTGACTCTCGGCCCTTCCGGCCATCATTGATACCCCTGCCCCTGCCGAGCCTTGCTCTAGCTGAATTTCCACAACATCTGGCTGATCATCTAACCATCTGGCAACCTCTGCCGACTCCCCATATTCAAACCAATTAATTGTTGCATCCCCTGCTTCTTGGTCGTTGAAGAACTGGAGGTTGGCAAAATCTTCTTCCAACATTGTCAGATCATCTGCCCCTTGTTCAAGTCCGTCTCCCTGAATCATGCAGATTCGACTTTTTGCAGCGATCCACACTCGGCTCAGACCGGCCCACTGATAGGATGTATCCGCTCGGATCATAGGCTCTCCCAGCTAGATTCCCAGACTGTCCCATCTCAGACTCACCAATTCTGTTCTTTTCTGAAACCTGCCCCGTTCCATCTTCGGAGGTCACCACCTTTGGCTCAGATTGGGTTGTGAAGGTGTCCAACATGCACAAGTCAGTGCAATCAGGGAGGATCACCTCCGGCTTGGGTAGGTGAGAGGGAGTAATATAGATACTAGGATCGTAGGAAACGACCCCAGTTTGGATGAGGTTGACTCTTTTGGGTGGTGGATCTTGGTTATGTGCGGGGAGTGGGTTAGTTGTGACGTTGGGTCTTTCGGGAGGCAGAATGATATTCTTGTCAACGAGGTCTTGAATCTCGTGGCCTTGGCTAAAACATTGATCGTATCATGGCCATCTTCTTTGGTGATGCATACCTGATGCTTGGCGGGTTGTGGGAAGGGGGGAGTGGATTTGGTAGTGGCCTCGGTTCTAGGGGTTTTAGATGCCCCTTTTTGATTAGAACGCCGAGAGCCTTGGACAAAGGCATGTATAGTGGAGTGAAGGTTCTCTAGCCTCTGGATTGGTATCTCGGGCCTTGGTTATTGCTCCCGGAGGTACTAGAAAAAGGTGTGGCCGCTGCAGGCCTTGGTTGGGAAGGGGGAGTGGTAGTGACCATGCCGACCTCCGAAGTCCTTGTGTTTGCAGCGCCACTCGGGCCTGCGTTATTATTGCGGTTGAATGTCCTTCGGGGCTGCTCTCGGTCCTGGTCGATCAGACCTTGCTTCATCGCGTCCTCGATTTGTACTCCCATATCGTGTAGATCTGCGAAGGTGGGAAAGGGAACTACAATCATCTTCTGCATAAGTCTTGGTTGGAGATTGCGCACAATCATCCGAATTTGATCTTTGTCTGTTGGCCTCAAGGTCATCATCGATGCCTTTGCTCTCCACCGGGTTACAAAATCGGAGAAAGTCTCTTTCTGTTCCTGCCTCGTTGTTTCGAGATCACGTGTTGTAATCTCGATCTGTGTAATATATGAGTACTGTGCAACGAAGGCCTCAGCCAACTCATCCCAGTTCCTCTTGACATCATTATCCAACTTTGCATACCAGTTGGCGGCCACTCCTGACAGGGTTCGGCCAAACAGCGAGAGTTTCTGTAGTCTGGTTAGGCCCATTGGCCTCAGGATATCTGAAAATAATCGAAGATGGACCATGGGGTCCCCAGACCCATCGAAGCGATCGATCTGGGGCATCTTAAATCTGTCCGGCAATGTTACGGCCACATCTGTGTAGCCATCTTCGATGTCTGGGATGGCCTTCACCCCCTGCGATTTCTTGAAAAGCTTTTCCAGCTTTACTCGGCCAGAGTCAGATGATCTACCTCAAACTCAAATGGAGAGTCCGGGTGGTTGGGTGTAAGATTCTTGGACAGTTGTGGCAGAAGTGGGGGCGGAGCCAGCCCCGTTGGAAGACCTATGTCCTCTTGAGTGTTCTGGACATTGGGTAAGGTATTCTGGGTGTTCGGGAGGATATTCTGAGGATTTGGCAGGATATTACGACCAAGAGATGCTCGGGTAGTGGAGCATTGGTGGAGGAGGAGCTCGATATGAAGCGACGATTCTCATTGTTAGACCTAATGTCAGCTTCGGCTTTCTTGGGCCATATCGCGCTTGTTGTTTGGAAAATTCCGCTTGGCGGACGGCATCATCTTGCATCTGTTTCATGCTCTCATGCATCTGGCGCATCATCGTCTCTATTCCTGATATATTCTGCGGTTCCATCTGAATGACCGGTAAATGTACCTCTATGGCGTAACGTAAACTTCAAATCGACTATTTATGTCAGCGACCCTCTGTCGTAATCCTCGCTACGATACACTGCGCCTCCTCGGCCTTCTTCTGATAACTGGGGGTAGAGAGTGGAACACTGGATGTCCGTCAACGAGATCCTCGGATTGGTTGAGTCGGCGACCTCGTGTCCAAAGTGCTTGGGGAGTATCTGCCGGTTCGAAAGCAATCGTGCTAAAAACTGCCCTAGCAAAAGGATAATAAAGCAAAAAGGAAATAAATGACCAGAAAAACGGGCAGCATAACAGTTTAAATTAAATACACACAACACACAGTCGGGCATACAACACGCAGTTTGATAAGCTGAAAATACACTGTCCTCTATCACTGATCACTATTCCTGTATCACTGTTTCCCAAAACTGAATCGGATATCCGCAGACAACTGATTCTCAAATAACAGGCTGATGCCCGCAGGCGTGACACCCTATCTCAAAAACTGATGCCCACAGGCCGGATACCTGAACTCATAAATTGATACATGCATTCCTTGTAGAGACGCACTCTAACAAGCACATAACAGATAAATGAGAACCAAAACACCCCTATATTGGGGTTGGGTTTCCCTGTCCTATTTTGTCAGGAGCTAGGGTTTCACTACGCACGCAGCGGTTTCAAACAACCTATAAACGGGTAAGCAACCTGTCCTAGTTTGGAATAGTCACTATGGATCCGAATATACACTAGGTCGAATGGTCAAAAAGGGTGCCCCGGTAAAACCGGGGTTTGTGTTCTATCTTGGCGAGCCGTGAACCGGTCAGCCTTATGGACATGCCTTGACAAGACAAGCCTCCGGCAAACCGCTTAGGAATAGCAGATGGCAAACACGGTGTCCTAGGCGCACCAATACAAATGCAATGCAAAGAAACGCACAAGTGTAGTCAAAACCAGATATCATGAGTTCGAGTCAAGTTCTCTAAATCCCATGAGTCGCCAGAATCAGACGTCCCTCGACGCATCCGGAAGGAGTACGAGTCCCCCCTCGTTCAGTTCGATATTGGGTCACTCTGATTCGAAGGACTCAAACGTCACGGTTCTTAATCTTGAACCAAAGAGTCCAAATCCGCAAATCGTTTGAGAAAACTGATTTTTGAAAGAAGTGCCAAACATGGATCGCTTGAATCTGAGTCGCCACCTAAATATTTTAAAATGGGAAATTTAGGAAACCCTGACTCGGTGCCAAAGGCCATGTGTCCGTCATCACCAAAGTTGCCTCGGCTCGGGAACTTGGATACGATTGGGGAAGGTCACTTCGTGAGCACCCCCGCTCGCCCGGTCAAAGACCGGCCTCTACTAACCATGATATCTGATTTTGAAAACTTTGTGAGTTCTCATTCCGATTATTAGCCTAGGTTACTATGTGATGCGCACAGCATACAAGTATAGACTGAATCGCCTGAATTGGGACAAAACATTTCGTGTTTGTTTGAAAATTGTTTGATGGTGCTACCTGCAGGTAGGCTAAGACGTGGATTTGCCACCCTCGGGTGGGCTTAGAAAACATGATTTTGCCACTATCTAGTTGGCTTAAAACAAACATTCGATGAATTGTCCAATCCAAATAACTCAACCTCCACCCACAGGCATTCAAGGCAGTTATATCACATAAGCATTTAGCCTCATGGTAAGCATGCTATCATGGCAACACTCACACGCATGCAAGGATGCTAAAGCATAAAACTCACCGAGTACTCCAAGCCAAAACAGAAACTACATTAGAAATCATGCATGATCCTAAGTATACAGAATTGCCTAATTCAACACATGCAAATATGCAAATTATAGCAGGCTCGGCTATTCTAAACATGGCACATGAAATGCTACAACTAACACGTATTCAATTTGGAATTGAAATACGAATGCAGTTTGTATGATGCGCCGAGCCCGGTGCGTGCAAAACAGATGAATGATGCAAACATGCTGTCATACTGTATGCTAATTGAACTATGCCCTATATCTAACCATCGTAAGCGGGTAAATAAAAGGGAAGAAAGACGTGGGGTTGGAAGACATACATCACACTCACCCACACTTATTACAATTATGCCCTCGAGCAGAGGGTCCGAATAAATAATACAGTCCGAAATGAAAGAATAATACAGTCCGAAATAATACAGATTCCTAATTAATTAAACAGATTAACTAAGAAAAATTGTAAATTGGCATGCAAGCCAGGGGCTGCCTCGATTCTGATGAATGATATATGCTGGGCTGCCTTGTGCGGAAATCCACTGGGATGCCCCAATTAGCCTCTGTTTGCACCTTTCCTCGAAATGCGTGCCAGACTCCGAAAAGTTACTGATTCTTCATTTTTGCTGCAACAGAGAGCAGGAAAGGGGCATAGCAATGTATTTCACAAAATATATGCATGTCTCGATCCTCGTGCCACCAATCATGCATCTCGATGCATGATGGCCGAGTGTAGACGTCCCCGAACGCATCCCGGGGAAAGGAAGTGTGAGTCCCCCCCGTTCTGGTTCGATATTGGGTCACTACAATTCGAAGGACTCAAATGTCACGGTTCTCCATCTTGAACCGAAGAGTCCAAATCCGGCAAATCGATTTGAAAACAGATTTTTTGAAAGAAGTGCCAAACATGGACTGCTTCGCCAGATACAGAGTCGCCACCTAAATATTTTAAAATGGGAAATTTAGGAAACCCTGACTCGATGCCAAAGGCCATGTGTCCGTCATCACCAAAGTTGCCTCGGCTCGGGAACTTGGGTACGATTGGGGAAGGTCACTTCGTGAGCATTCTCGCCGACGTCAAAGACCGCCTCTACTAACCATGATATCGATTTTGAAAACATTGTGAGTTCTTATTAGGTTATTAGCCTAGGTTACTATGTGATGCGACAAAGATACAAGTATAGACTGAATTGCCTGAATTGGAACAAGACACTTCGTGTCTGTTTGTTTGTTTAAAAATGGTTTGATGGTGCTACCCACAGGTAGGCTAAGACGTGGATTTGCCACCCTCAGGTGGGCTTAGAAAAACTTGATTTTGCCACTATCTAGTGGGTTTAAAACTAGCATTCGATGAATTGTCCCAATTCAAGTAACTCAACCTCCACCCACAGGCATTCAAGGCAGTTATATCACATAAGCATTTAGCCTCATGGTAAGCATGCTATTCATGGCAACAATCACACGCATGCAAGGATGCTAAAGCATAAAACTCACCGAGTACTCCAAGCCAAAACAGAAGCTACGTTAGAAATCATGCATGATCCTAAGTATACAACAATGCCCAATGCAACACATGCAAAGATGCAACTATAGCAGGCTCGGCTATTCTAAACATGGTATATGGAGTGCTACAACTAACACGTATTCAATTTGGAATTGAAATACAAATGCAGTTTGTATGATGCGCCGAGCCCGGTGCGTGCAAAACAGATGAATGATGCAAACATGTTGTCATACTGTATGCTAATTGAAATATGCCCTATATCTAACCATCGTAAGCGGGTAAATAAAAGAGAAGAAAGACGTGGGGTTGGAAGACATACATCACACTCACGCACACTTATTACAATTATGCCCTCGCACAGAGGGTCCAAAAGAATATACAGTCCCAAATAAAAGAATAATACAGTCCGAAATAAAAGAATAATACAGTCCGAAATATATAGTCCGAATGATAAATGTACAAATTCCTAATTAATTATCAAATTAAATAAGAAAGCTGTAAAATAGCATGCAAGCCAGGGGCTGCCTTGAGACTCCGCTCCGGATAATGATATGATGCATGTTAGGGCTGCTTTGCGCGGAGATCCACTGGGATGCCCCAATCAGCCTCTATTTGCAATGTTTCTCGAAATGCATGCCGAGTCCCGGAAAGTTACTGATTCTTCATTTTGCTGCAACAGAGAGCAGGAGAGGGGCATAGCAATGTATTTCACAGATATATGCATGCCTCGATCCTCGTGCCACCAATCACGCATATTGATGCATGATGGCCGAGGAGTCGGATTGCACAACTCAATATGGGGTGAATGCAGATGAATGCTACAACAAAACCTAACTCCATCATGGGTAATCCGGAGTGCCGGTGACTTGGGAATTGGGACCCGTTCCGTCACTCAAAGTACGAAACGTGCCTCGTTTCCCGTGCCCAGGCTAACTCCTACCCCGAACACGATGCAATATGCACGATATGCATGAATGCAACTAAAATACAATCCTAACATACATAATGCTATGAAAATGAGATGCCTAGAAATGCGTGCACGCGGGCACGTAAATCGAGGCGATGATCCTGAAGCATGAAATGGCATACGCAATGCAAATTGGACTTACACTAACACGAGTGGACCTCAGCCACACTCACATAAGAAGCCGTGAGATGAAAAACAAAGTGCCTCAAAATGCGTGCACACTGGCACGCAAACTGAGGCGATGGCATAAAGGCATGAAACGGCCTGAAATATGATATATAATGAGCCTAAAATGAGATGTCTCGAAATGCGTGCCCACGGGCACGTAAATCAAGAAAATGACATACGGAATGTAATAGGACTAAAATGAGATATGCGATGCAATATGGGCTTACACCAACATGAGTGAGCCTCAGCCACACTCACACAGGAGGCCGGGAGATGAAAATGAAGTGCCTCGAAATGCGTGCACACAGGCACGCAAACTGAGGCAATGGCATACAGAATGCAATTAGACTAAGATGGCATACAGAATGTGAAATGGACTTACACCAACATGAGGGAGCCTCAGCCACACTCACATAAGAAGCCGTGAGATGAAAATGAAGTGCCTCGAAATGCGTGCACACAGGCACGCAAACCGAGGCAATGGCATACACAATGCGATGGCATGGAAATATGATATGCAAACATGCAAATGAATTTCAGCACTCACAAATGATGCAAAACAGTCCCGAAAGGTGGGGAAATGACACCAAATGCACGGAATGGTCCCGAAATGCGATATTAAGCACCCGAAATGGCCAACAGCTATACTAAACATGCATGGTTGGTACATGACATGCAAAACAGTAGCAAGGCAGCCCCAAAATAGAATTTTTTACAATACAAAACATGGCGAAATAGTGAGCATAGATAGGACAACAATGGCATGCAAAAATGGGGGCCAAGAGAGGGGTATTGAAGCAAGTGATGTATGCGATGCTCAAAGTTAAAAATTTCCTTCTACAACACTGATGAGGGACCAAAAATATGCACATTTACAGTTTATGACAACCCTCAAATCAGTATGAAAACTTGCTAAAAATGTCATGCAAGAATGAAGCCAACAAAGGCTAGAACATGAAGTATGCCTTACATTCATCAAACAACCTTGGACCCTTAACAAAACATGACAAGAAGGCCAAAATATGGATATTTTTAGTACTAATGATGGCCGAAAACAGAAGCTAGATAGGCCTAACAAAGCATGCAAAAATGGGGGCCAAAGAGGGATATAAAGACAAGCACAACATGGAGACCCCCAACAAGGTTGATCCCTTCTACAATGTTGTAGAGGGACACAAAATAAGCTTACTCACAGTTCATGATATGCCCCAAAACAGACTACATGCAGGTCAAACAAATCATGCAAATTTACGGTAAATATGAGAGATTATGAAGCAAGTGCATGATAGAGAGGCCAAACAGGGTTGAGTCCTTCTTCAATGTTGAAGAGGGGCTCAAAATAGACCCACTTTCAGTTTACATTATTCTCTAAAACAGATCACTCATAGGCTAAAAATTTCATGCAAAATAAAGGCATACAAGATGGTATTGAAGCAAGTGCACCACAGAGGGCTCAAACAGGGTTGAGCCCTTCAACAAACATGAATAATAGCTCAAAAGAGTGACCCTTTCAGTTAGGGTCGGAGCCTAAAATAGTGAGAAAATAGGCTTAAGAAATGAAGCAAAAATGGGCTACAAAAGGGGGAAAGTCTACTTACCCTTGAAGACCAATACTTTTGTTGCTTATTGGACCAAATTTGTTGCCTCTTAGCTGCTGGAATCCCTTCCTTGCTGCTGAAAATGGAGTGGTGGTGGTAGAGCTTGAAGATGATGAAGAAATGGAACCAAAACTTGAGAATTTGAGAGAGATGGAGAGAGATATGCTTGAACCAATTTTTCTAACCCTAGCCTAAGAGTTGGGAGGCTCCTTATAAGGACCAAAAGAGGAGGGCAAAGGTGGAGGGAAATGCACCCAAGTGTTCCCCTCCAAAATATCCCCCGGATACAGATCTTTTTTGGGGGAAACAGCTGTATGGCTGTATGGCACAGATTTCAAGGAGCATGGCCGGCCAGGCACTTTTACTGGAGGTGGCCGGCCGGCCAAGGGCAAAAAAGGAAAGTGAGAATTTCTGGCCGGCCACCAAAGGCTGGTGTCCTCCCATGTGTGTACAACAAGACCCTATGGTTGGAAATTGGCAACTCTGAACCAGGAGAAACAACAATCCACTTTTAGGAGAGGGTCAAAAATAAAAAGAAGAATTACTGGCCGAGCTCTATTTTTTAGGGTCCTCCCATGTGTGTACAACAGAAATATGTGGTTTTGGCTCGGAGAAAATGGCCCTAGGGTGTTCAACATTAGCCCGAAAGTGAGAAAAACGGGCCCCGGGGGGCGCCGGAGGAGCATAACTGGTTGCTGGGACAATTGCTGGCCACCCACCCTCCAATGACCTTCCTTATGATAAAACAGAGGTACCTGCCAAAAATGAACAAAAACCGATGCAAAACGAATGCTCGGGGGCCAAAACACGCAGTTCGGCGCCCCGAAAACCTGCCGTTAAGCACCGAAAGTGGTGTTTGGCTGCGAAGTAGGTATCTAAGACCCCAGTGTCCCTCGAAAGGGAGTAAATGAGATGCATGCCAAAAACCGGAGGAATCAGAGATGGTTGGGTGGTCCCGAACCGAGGCACACGGCCTGACGGCTTCGAAAACCGGGAACCAAGCTCCGAAATGGACAAAATGGCCTACGGCCACGAATTGTAGCCCACGGCCACTGAGAGATGGTCTACGGAACCTCTCCCTCCCCTCAGGAAAAGAAACAGAGAAAACCAAGTCTGGTTCGCAAACCGAGACAAGGTACAGAAGAGAGTTCAGGAGTCCGGAGGCAGGCGCCTACCGCGACTCGAGACTTCGAACGAAAGACGATATGCAACATCACCGAGCGCTCAATCGGTGATGTCTGAGTCTTAAGGTCGGTCAAAAATGGGGTGTCTACAGTTGCCCTTCTTTGACAAAACTCGGAAGTCACAAGTGACGGGAGTGAATGTCAAAGCCCAGAGACGACCCATTTTTGACAAGGCCGAAGACTTAGATAATCATACAAGATGAACAGAGATATGTGCCCGCAGGCGTGCCCGCAGGCAGGGGGGGCAAAATGCAAAACGACATGCACAGAGCCAGATGTAACTTAACGACCATGTAAGTGCAGCAAGCTGTAATGAGGCAAGTATTCGCAAATAGATGCAACAGTTTTAAGCAAGAATGCAAAGCAACAACTACATTTCATGCAGTTAGGAATGCGGAGAATCATTCAATTCTCGTCGTGTCTCACGCGGAGAAGATACGATACCTGCGCGATTCGTCTGGTCGCACCGGCCTCAAATGAACCGTACATACAATATCGTGCCTACAAAAGAGAGAATTTCAACAAGAACAATATGCTAACAACATATATTCAATGTGATTCCTGTGGTTTCGAAAGTTTGACATACGCAGTGTCGGCGAGTAAATGCATCGCAATGCGAGAAAGGAACATGCGTAACAACGCATGCTTGAGCACAGAGGTATGGTACAACAAGAAATCATGCATGTCAATTCAAAATGTTTATGAGAATGCAAGTTATATGCAAAACAATGCAAAACGAGCATAAATCAAGGCGCCTATTTGTTGCGAAACAACGAGCTGGGAAACGCGCATTTCGGCGAAGGCAACTTGATCGTGGCCTCTGATTCACCTCCCGGAGAGGTTACAACATGTTTGAAAAGGATACACCTTGATTTTGATGAGTGATGATGAGACACATGTCGGAAATTGCAGCTGAAGTTCCGGCGGAGCAATTTCGCGCCAGAAAATGTACTTTTCTTGAACTTTTTCAGGTCCCGGGAACTCCGATCTTCCTCAAAATTTGCAGGGAGCTAGAGGGGGGTGTGGGGAACACCACCGGCTAGGTGGTTGCCCTAGGGGAGGCCACCGGCTAGGAAAGAAAAAGCAAATGGCCGGCCAGCCAGAAAAGGTGGCCGGCCGGCCACCTGCCCAAAAGCAGAGGCATTTTTGTCATTTTCCTCATTTCTATATATATCCTCATCCAATGCCTCCGAAATCACTTCCACAGCTGCAAGAACTCCTTCCCTTGCTCCCCAAACCATTTTTTCCTTCAGATCTGCACTTTATACGCGCTTTTCGACCTTCCACGCAAGTTGTTTTCGCGAAATCTTTCAGTTTTAAGCACTTTTGACCGATTAAATTTCGATTTCGGGGCTTCTTTTCTCATTTTCACCACTTGAGGTAAGTTTGTCTCAATATTTGGAAGATTTTCTCGGGAGTTGACTTTTGTTGACTTTTCCATTTCCCGGGAGTTGACTTTTGTTGACTTTTTTCAATTTTGGCTCATTTCGCTCATTTTTGCTCCTTTTTGCAGATTTCTTGAAATGGCGGGTGATTACCCTCATGGTGGAGGTCCTCCAGGTACCGGAGATGATTTTGATGTCATGACATTGCCTCCGAGAGTCCGCCCTTTTATTCCGGGGAGATATGCCCCACCGGTACATATGCTTCCGCGGGCCGTTTTTCGTCGTTTCTCTGGGTTCAATGACCGGGCACCCGGGATTTATCATGAGAGCGAGCAAAGACTCTCTCACGATGCACGGAGGTATTTCACTTTATTTTCTGATTTTCGCATTTTGTAGTTTTGCCATGCTTGAACACACGCTTTTAGCTTATGACATAGTACTTTGCTCGCATCTAACGTGTTAGTTAAACGCTTGAATTCCGAACGCATACTCATCGACCGATTGATTGTGAACGCATGGTACACATTAGTTAAGAAATGAACACACGGCCAAACACCGATTTGTCGAACACAGGCCGGATTTGAAGGTGAACACACGGCACAATCGACTAAGAGTAGAACACGCACCCAAACTCGATTTTCGAACACGCGGTCAAGTTGATGGTGAACACACTTCATTAATCGATTGAGAGTAGAACACACAGTCCCAAACTCCGTTTTTCTGAACACGCAGTCCAAGTTGATGGTGAACACACAGCCCACACTGATTAAGAGTAGAACACACAGTCCCAAACTCCGTTTTTCTGAACACGCAGTCCAAGTTGATGGTGAACACACAGCCCACACTGATTAAGAGTAGAACACACAGTCCCAAAACACAGATTTACTGAACACGCAGTCCAAGTTTGAAGTGAACACACAGCTCACTGGTTGAGAATTGAACACGCAGCCCAAAACACAAATTTACTGAACATGCAGCCCAGATTTGAAGTGAACATACAGCCCACTGATTAAGAATTGAACACGCAGCCCAAAACACAGATTTACTGAACACACAGCCCAGATTTGAAGTGAACACACGTTTAATCGATTAAGAATTGAACACGCATTCAAAACACAGATTTATCAACACGCATTTCAGTTTGAAGTGAACACACAATTTAATCGATTGAGAATTTCATTTGCACACAGCTATTTCACTTCATTTGCACACAGCTTCTTCATTTCATTTGCACACAGCTTGCATTTTATTGTGTACTGAACACATGTATTCATTCTGAATGCAGGGTGGCTCTCGTGATCTTGAGGATACGGCTCTACCGCCGCGAGAGACTGGTATGCTGAGCTTCCAGAGGCTGTCCGGGATCTGGTCGATCTAGCAGGGTTCAGAGCATTCTGCGTGGGATTATCACGTTGTCCTGCCAGCAGGACTTTGTTAGCTGCTTTGGTGGAGAGATGGTGGGACACCACCAATTCCTTCTACTTTTCTGCCACCGGGGACATGACCATGACTCCGTTGGACTTTGCCGTACTAACCGGCCTAGACATAGGCGGTTGGCCCATATCTTATGACGAGGATATGGGAGAGTGGGAGGCCGCTTGGACACATCTATTGGGGGCTCGCCCACCTGTAGACAGAGCTTCCGGGAGAGTCCGGTACACCTGGTTCTCTTCCCGTTTTCGGAGGCCGGAGATGGAGCCTAAGTCTCCCGAGGAGGTTGAGCAGTACGCCCGTGGCTTCCTTATGTTCCTCTTTGGCACCACTCTGTTTGCCGATAGGGGGAACACTGTCGGGTTGTATCTTCTGAGTGCCCTAGTGGACCTATCACAGGTCAATCGATATGACTGGGGTGGCGCTGCACAGCTACCTCTATTGTTACATGAGTGCTGACCTCATGCAGGAGACTTACTTGCGGCTATTGGAGAGCCCGGAGGTACGCTCATTCCCCTTGATTTACATTTCGCTCCTTATTACTTGTTCATTGCACACACGCGCACTTTGCACTCAGATTCTCGCTTTAGCACTTTGTATTCATATTCTCTTTGCTTTTCAAATATGGGTGCACGTATACTTTCCCACATTAGCCCCGGAGATGGAGGTGGCAGGACTCCTTACGGCTCCGTTTTCACTGGTATTCGAGGGCGAGCACCGACCCAGACCTCGAGAGACTCTCTTCTACTGCGACAAGATTTTGATCTTGTGACGACAGAGGTATTTCGAACTCTCGCCTTTCATTTTCATCGTGATCCGCCTATATTCTCGATTTACGATTGATTTATGCACCGGTTATCCATGATTACTTGGCGACTGGCGGTCTTTGGTGACAATCTCCGACATCAGTATCTCGAAGGATCGGGCACTTCCCAGTATAGGTTCCTGCTCGAAGGACCAGTTGGTAGGGCATGGTTCCTGGGGGAACGCTTCCTGCGTCAGGTGTGGGGGTACGATTCTCAGGACCCTCCTGCTATACCTCCAGCCACTATGCGGACTGTCGATAGACTATCTTCCCAGGAGGTCATTAGTGCTATGCAGGGCACCGATGCTTTGTTACATCTCATGGAGGGGGACTACGCCACCTATCATCGTATATATCTGATGCCCCCCTTGACGGGAGTGCGTGCTCCGTCACGGAGGTCTACTGATGTACCATCTTCGAGTCGTGCTCATACCACGGATATCCCCTCCTCTAGCAGGGCTGGTGCATCTAGGGGTAGAGGTAGTTCGATTCCTCCGATCCCTCCGTCTCTTCATCATCATCCTGGGTGGCCAGACATGCCGACCGAGTTGACGAGTTGGCGGTTCGGGACTCCTTACCAGGTCCCGCTAGAGCCTCCTCTTCCTGACCACAGATATGTCTGGGATCCTGATTCACCCCCGGTATGTTTTACAGCTTTGATTTATTAGTTAGATATTTGGATGTTCATTCCTTCGCTGATATTTCTGCATTTGTATCTGTAGCCTCCAGTTGAGTACACAGAAGAGCTGCTCGGGATGCTGGCCACATTCGAGGGCATGATCCTACGAAGGGAGGCACAGATGGCCATCATGGGTGTGCAGGTACTGTTCATCTCCCCTATATCTAGCATATTTCTGATGACATACTGGTTTTGAACATTCTGCTGTATTGATAGACTGTGTAGAGCACATCTGACACACACCCCACTCGCATACTGTATTTGCATCTGCTTTGCATATTTGAACTTTTCACTTTCAGATGCCTCCTGTCTATGCACCGTCGCAGGCCGGGCCACCCGGGCCTTCTCAAGGAGGTCGAGGTACTGGACCTGTTCGAGGTACTGGGCCATCCGGGCCTTTTCGAGGAGCTAGGCCATCCAGGCCTTCTCAGGGAGCTGGGCCATCTAGGCTTTTTCGAGGAGCTCGAGGAGCATGGTCGTCTCGTAGACGCAGGGCACCCATTATTGAGGAAGAGGAGGAGGTCGCAGACCGTGAGTCAGAGACATCCGCTGGGAAGGGAGGCTCTGGTCTTGGTTTCGGGAATGGAGACGAGGCTGAGGGGGATCTAGAGGATGATAGCTCTGATCCGGATGGTGATGATGGTGCAGAGGTCATCCCGCAGAAGAGGATGAGAGGGCCTCCTCATTCCCGTTCCCGAGAATATTGATGCTATTTCCTGCTTTATTTTACTTTTTGCTAGTGGTTTGTAGCACCTTGCATAGTGTTAGGCAGTTTTATTTTTTTTGTAAAACTTGTACCTTTATTTTGCTGAAAAACATGATGGAATGAAACAACCTTTGAAGAGATGTTTGTATTTGAAATTCTTAGCATCGCAACGCATCATTTTGCACAAAAATGGAATTGAATGAAAATGTGCCTTGTGTATTTACCGGGTCAGGTAATGAACCGACGCAACAAATCAAAAACTCGACTCACTAAGAAATAACAGAATCTTAGCGAGTTTACAACTTGATAAACAAAGTACAACAATGTTACCGACTCAATAAACAAGACTCAACCAAAATCGCGTAAACAAAAAGTAACGACTCAAAAACATAAAATGCGACAGCTCGACAAAACTTACAACTCGATAAACAAAACAACAACTCGATAAGCAAAAATACAACAAAGCGTGCTTCGGACGGACGATCTGGATGATGGAACGTATCCGAAACTGAGAGAAATGGAGGCCTTCCACGTTCCCGATGCATAGAAATGCCTCAAACTTCCTTCCGGAGGGCAAAACAGGACCAATGCGTGGCCGAACACATTTTGCATCTGGAGACTAGAGGGTGGCCGGCCGGCCACCTCTCCCGCAACCCCCAGAATTTTGACACGTGTCCTTTGAATAGTGTTTTACCCCCTATAAAGCTCCAACTTTGGAACTCATTCATTTCATTACTGCTTTACACAAAATGGAGGCATTTCTCGCAGAAAATCTCACATCTTGGATCTCTTCTTTAGATGGCTTGGAAAAGTTGAACTTCTGGGGTTTCGGCTTGAATGCACTATTCACGTTGGGCCGGACTTCACTGCACCTTCCTTTCCTCCATGCCGCGATGAGATTTTGGAACCCAAAGGATGACGCGTCTTGACCGGAGGGCAAGAGGTATGTCCCACTTTTGAAGATTTTAAAGTTTTGATAGAATCCGAGCGAGGTGAGGAGATCTTGCCCCAACTCAATTTTGGCTATGCCCAAGCTTTGGGGCGGATGTGCGGTCTCAACGCGCATGATGCTCGATCTCTGATTGGTAATGGGATGTTGGATATCCCGAGCCTGGTTTACCGATTCTCTGATGCCGGTGACCGCAGCAACCATCATTGGCAAGGTTTCCGACAACATGCCCTCTGCTTGTGCGTGCTATTTCATTTTCTGTTTGTCTCGGGTTCCGGAGGGGCTAGCATCCGTTTGATTGAAGTCGCTCAAGGCTTGAGGGAAGGAAAGAGCTGTATCGCCATGACATTGGCCAAGACGCTGCTAGGTTTGGATGCCTTCTACCGCCAAGAGACAACCAGGTTTGAGGGGAGTCCACTACTGCTGCAGGTAATGTTTCCCACCCAAGCTCACATATATGTTTGCTCACATCACTCGGCCCTCAGGCTCGGTTTTTCTCACAAAACCCTTATCTTACTTTTCTCTCATCGCACATCTCTCTATTCTTTATTCTCTCATTTTTCATCCCTCCCCAGATATGGTTGATGGATAAATTGCAAGTTGTGGACTCTTGCCCTGCTTACTCAGCCCTCGGTTACTTCTTTCGACAACGCCTGGTTGACGCCCTTGATGAGGGATGGTGGTTTGAATGGATGTGCAACTTGTCAGCTGAACGCATTGCTTGGCGCTGTCCTTGGCTCAATCTCCCGGCAATGAGCTACAGCATGTCCCGGCAGGTTGGGATTCGACTGATCGGCTTAACTCACTGTGTATTCTATTTCCCATTCCGTATTCTGCGCCAGTTTGGCCATGATCATACTTGCTCACCAGAGGGGATAGAGTATCCAGCTACATTCCCAGTTCGAGGTGCGCAGCTGGCTCGGCAAGCCACGTCGTGCCCCGCCGTTACTTTTAGTTGCACTTTGTCTGGCGAGTGCTGGGATTGGCTTAATGAAGAAGCACAAGTTGGGCCTAGTTTGGCATCGGAGGCTTCAACCACTCGAGGGGCGCAGAACACTGACGGACTATGCCCCAGATTTATTGCTTTATTAGTACTTTCAAGTTTTCGTTATGAGTGTAATAAAAAGCAACTTCGATTGTATGCAAGAGCGAAAGAACTCTGTTTTGAAATCAAAGAAATTGAAGGTTGTGGTACTGAAAATTCTCCGTTTTTGGTCCAAAAATGGTCTTAGTTGTGAAAAGATTAATTTGAACAAAGTCAACTTTTATTAAAACTATTTCAAAACTATTTTCAATATGGATCAGAACTGGACACGCCTGAGATCTGTCACTGAAGATGCACAACCCCGGATCTTAGCAACTGGGAAGTTGCCCCTAGTTTGAAAAGTGCCTCGGCAATTCATAGCAACGGAAAGTTGCCCCTAGTCTGGATGGTGCCGCAACACTTCATTGCAACGGAAAGTTGCCCCTAGTCTGAATAACACTGTACAGGAGATCACGATAAACGCTGATGAATAGAGATGACTGAGATGATCAAATGGACAAAGTCGATCGGGGAAAAGATTGGGGCTGAACTTCAGGATGAAGCTGCCTACGTATCCCATAGATGGGAATCAAGCCTTACGTAGTTCAGGCTTGGGTTCGCTCGGGTATTTTTACTCTCCTTTTGCGCTCTAACTTTTGCCAAGGCCGCCCTTTGCGGGTTTTCAACCTTATGAGCTCGCTTTTATAATTTCAAATTTTCTATGCTCTGAATTTTGCCTAGGTCGCCTTTCGGTTTTCGCCCAGCGAGCCTCTCAGGGGTAATATTTCTTCAACTTGTCCATGTTGATCGGTTGAGAAAACTCTAAGCCATCTAGATCCATCGAACCACGCTCCACCGCACTGCATTGACTTGATAATGTAGGGACCGGTCAATTGGGTGCGAACTTGCCCTGGGTCGTGGATGGGAGCTCGGTTGTCTTTGAGTACCAAATCTCCTTCTTTCAAATTCTCGACTTAACCTTCTTGTTAAAAGCCCGGCGATTCTGCGTTGATAACCTTGGATGTGGTACAATGCTTTCACCTTCTTTCATCGAAAAGCATGAGTTCCTCAAACTGCTTTTCTCGCCAATCCGCTTGGCTATCCGCACTCGGCCAATACTCGTAATGACGGGACCTCAATTTCAATAGGCAGAACGGCCTTCATCCCATAAACCAATGAGTACGGAGTCGCCCCGGTAGAAGTTCTTATTGAAGTCCTCAGAGTCAGAGCAAAGCGGCTTTATCCGCCGATCCCGATAGGTTTCCACTATCTTCTGTAGTATGCGCTTGATGTTCTTGTTGGCGGCCTCAACTGCTCCATTGGTTTGCGGCCGGTAAGTAGACGACTTATGAAAAGCCACATTATATTTCTCCAACAAATCGATCACCTCCTTTTTGAAGTGGGAACCATTGTCTGAAACGATTTCATTTGGGACTCCGTAGCGACAGATAATGTTGTTTCTGATAAATTTTGCTACATGCGAAGCCTTCAACACTGCATAAGATTGGGCCTCAACCCACTTTGTGAAATAATCTATCGCTACCAAGATGAACTTATGCCCATTCGACCCTTTTGGCGTAACAGCTCCAATTACATCAATTCCCTAGACAGAAAACGGCCATGGCGAAGTCATGTTGTACAGCTTTGACGACGGGATGTTCATGCGATTTGCATGAATTTGACACTTGTGACATCGCCGGACGAAGCCAGTACAATCCTCCTCCATGGTGGACCAGTAATAACCTTGTCTAAGGATCTTCCGTGCCAACATTACCCCATTCATGTGTGCACCACATTCACCCCCGTGGATAGCTTCCATCAGACACTTTGACTCTTCGGCATCAACGCACAGTTTATGCATTCCCAGATGACCCGTTTATCTGATTTACCCCGCAGATGATGAACTGAACTGCCATTCTTCTGATTGCCCTCTTGTCTTTGGCATTTACCCCTGGCGGGTATGCTTCTTTCTCCAAGAAGTTCCAGATGTCGTAATACCAGGGGTGTTCGTCCTGAACTTCATCTATGGCTGCAATCGACTCATAGGCAGGTGCAAATTTCTGGTCGATGATGGCTAGACGCATTCGGACTCCACACGGGATGTCTATCATAGATAATAGAGTTGCTAGCGAATCTGCGAACCTGTTGTTCTCTCTTAGTAGATGAGTAAAACTTAGCTTCTCAAACCGAGGAATCAGCAAATCCAAGGTTTGGTGATACATAATCATCTTTTCCTCTTTCACTTTCCAGTCTCCTTTAGCTTGAGACACAACGAGGTTCGAATCCCCAATAACGTCCAGTCGTCTTGCCCCTAGTTCTAGGGCTGCTTCTAGACCAGCGATGCACGCCTCATATTCTGCTTCATTGTTCGAGACTTTGAACCGGAGCTTGAAGGCTAGAGGGATACGGGAATTGTCGGGTGCTATCAGCAACACTCCTATCCCATACCCATGTTGATTTGACGCTCCGTCAAAGTACATCGTCCAAGTTTCATCGTCGATATGCAAAATTGATTCATCCGGGAATAGGTACTCGACCGCTTCATCCCCCTCAACTGGGTGGTCGGCAAGGAACTCTGCTATCGCTTCTTCCTTTTCATCGACTTGGCGTCACGACGTGAGATGAAATTCGAGAGCAAAAGCAACCAACGAGCTAGCCTACCCGTAGTTACGGTTTCTCGAAGAGATATTTGATGGGATCAAGTCGTGAAACCAACATTACAGAGTGAGCTAACGGTAGTGCCGCAGACTTCGGTAGCCCATACCGAGCTAGGCAAGCCTTTTTCCAAATGGTATATCGGGTCTCATACTCTAGCATCTTTTTGCTCAAATAGTAGATCGCCTTCTCCACCTTATCTTCTGATTCTTGTGCAAGCATGCTCCCTATTGTAGTTTCAGTCACAGCCAGATACAAAATCAACGGTTTCCGGTTACGTGGCGATAAACGGGCGGTTCTCAGAGATATTCTTTAATCTGTTCAAATGCAGCTTGACATCGGCCGTCCCATTGGAACTTATTTCCTTTCTTGAGGAGGCCAAAAAGTGGTTCACAAGTCAAGGTTAATTTTGAAATAAACCGTCTTATGAATTGCACTTTACCCAGAAAGCCTCGCACCTCCTTTTCAGTCCTTGGTGGTGGCATTTCTAGGATGGCCTTGATTTTGGAAGGGTCGACCTCGATGCCCCTTTGTGTAATCAGAAACCCTAGCATTTTCCCCGCTGTAACACCAAACGTACATTTCTGAGGGTTTAGCCGCAACCGGAATTCCTTGATCCTTTGAAAAAACTTGTGCAAGGCGGTGTAGTGGCCCTCTCTTTCTTTGGACTTGACAATCATGTCGTCCACATACACCTCAACCTCTTTGTGGATCATATCATGTAGTATTGTGGTCGCGGCCCGTTGATAAGTAGCTCCAGCGTTCTTCAACCCAAACGGCATTACCCGGTAGCAGTATGTCCTCCACGGGGTGGTGAATGCAGTCTTTTCTCTATCTTCGGGTGCCATCACTATCTGGTTGTATCCTGAGAAGCCATCCATGAATGAGAGCAATGCATGCCCTGCTGTGAAGTCTACCAACTCATCGATGTGCGGTAAGGGAAAGTCGTCCTTCGGACTAGCTCTGTTCAAATCCCTGAAGTCTACACACACCCGGATCCTGCTATCTTTCTTCGGCACCGGAACAATGTTGGCCAACCAAGTCGGATATTCAGATACCAGTAGGAAGCCTGCGTCGATTTGCTTGGTGACCTCTTCCTTAATCTTAAGAGCCCAATCCGGGCGGATCCTTCTGAGTTTCGCTGATGTGTCGGGCCTCGGTCAAGGGGATCCGGTGTATAATCTCAGATCGATTCTGCATGTCTTCGTAGGACCACGCGAAAACATCTTTGAAATCTTTTAATAAAGCGACTAAGCGCTCGCGTTCCTCCGAAGACAACGTGGACCCGATCTGGACCAGCCGCGGGTCCTGTTCAGTACCAATGTTCACGGTAATGATTTCATCCATTAATGGTTTGACAAATCTCTCTTGCTCTTGCTCAATTAAACATTGTAAAACCGGAGGGACTTCGTCCTCGTCATTTTGATCAAAATTTTGAAAGTCTGAATTAATGCAATAAATTAGGGGCACAGAAAAGTACTCGGAAACCACAGATAGTTCATTCTCATTAGGCACATCCAAATCGTCCAATTCATTGGTTACAACAGACTCAAATGAAAAGGAAAAAGACGACCTGGACAGGACTGTGGCATCCGGGTTAACATCCCGTGAGTACAGACTTCGACTCGGTCAGTGGAACGATTCGACTCACAGACTCGGTGGAATCGATTCGCTCACTACGACCCGGTCTTCGACGTAAAATCCTCCTCATCGCCAAGTGAGAGAGGGTGCGATTGATGCATCCAAGATAGTCATTGGTCGGTTTCGGCCGCTTTCATCCCCAATCATGGAAACCGAAGTTATCCCCAAGCACTCTTGGTCAACGGAGGATCGAGAGGAGACATACCATGCTACCCCCATTTCTAACTCTGGCCTCCGGATCCTTTGCTTATTCTCGCTCAACTCGGTTGTTGGGTCTGCTCGCTCTGCGGGCAACGCTATCCCGGATAGTTGCAGGTCGAAGAAGATTTCGAAACCTGGTATGCGCTTCTTCTCTGCGTTTAACCATGGCTCTGGGAAACTGCAAAATGGAAAGTCCTCCCCCTCCCGGACGAAGCGTCCGTTTAGGGTACCCTGGATGGGCCTGTGCATTAAGTCAAAAGGCTTCCCAGCCTGCTTCGCTTTGGCTCTGCCGGCCATTTCTTTTCCTTTCCTCACCCAGTCCTCTTTGGTGGGCAGATAACCCAGTCCAAAGGTATGCGGGTTGTGTGGCACTTCGACCAATGCTGCGACTCCTTTCCTACCGCTTCTTCCTAATCCCATCCCGGGAATATGTTGTAGCTTGTTCATGAGGTAGACGGATTGAGCACTAACGTATACACCTTCATTCACAGCCATAATATTCTGCACTACCCGGGCCTCCGCCAAAGTGAACCCTGATAAGAACACATCCTCCGTGCCGTGCTCAATTTCCAAAACTGGCGTAGACACTTCTGGCGGTGGATGGATGGATGAATTTCCGAAAACAATTGCAACCCCCTTCCCGTGAGGGTATTTCAACATCTGGTGCAGAGTGGAAGAGACTGCTTTTACTTGGTGCAACCACGGCCGCCCCTAGAGCAAGTTGAAGGTTGCGGGAACGTCCAAGACATGAAATTCAATGTTGTGTTGTCTGACCAACCTGGTGCGAACCTTAATAAATTCCCCATCACTTCCCTACCGTATTATCATAAGCTCGATCACCGAGTGGTTGGTATGAAGTCTGCGGGTTTTAACCCGATTGCATATGCCGTTCTGACTGGGCAGACATTGATAGCAGACCCGGTATCAACAAGTACCATCGGTATCCACTTATCTCTACACTCCATGGAGATGTAGAGGGGTTTGTTATGATTCACGCCCTCAGGCGGCAATTCCTTGTCCGAAAAGGTTAATGCCGGGGAACCTCCTCCCGGAAAAACCAAATTTCAACCACCGCTTCTGGCGTAGTTTCGATGGAGAGTTTGGCCTTGTCCATAGCGAATAGGACAAATTGTCAGGCACCCTTGAAGCCATAAGGCGATCCCAGATGGAGATGTTCACAGTATTTTCTTTAACTGTTTCAGTACAACTTCTTCTTCGATTTGCTTCTCTCTCTGTTTCTCGGCCTCTTTATCTTTCCCAGATGCTTCGGGTTGGTCGAGGTGTGGGGGCTTGAAGTACCGCCCGCTCCTGGTCATGTGGTCCACCTCGTCGAGGTACCAAGTATCATCTGGTTGAGCACCTGCCCAATCTTCGTCTGTGTGGGCAAGACATAAGTCATCGTCTTCCCATCACATCCCACTGACATTCAACAAACACCTATCTGGTTCCGGCAAGTTCGTACTCTCGGTACTTTCATCCCGCATGCTCACAGCATGTCCTGCTCTTGTGCTCGCAGCACTTTCAACCTCCTCTTGGTTCTTGGCTTTTCGGATTCTCTCAGAATCCCATCTCTTCTCTTGCTCCTTCTGTGTTAGTAGGGTTTGTTGTTCGGTTTTCACAATATCTTGATCCCGAGCGAAATTCTTTGTACCGGCGCTCTCTGGCAATTCATTCTGACTCTCGGCCCTTCCGGCCATCATTGATACCCCTGCCCCTGCCAGGCCTTGCTCTGGCTGAATTTTCACAACATCTGGCTGATTATCTAACCATCCGGCAATCTCTACCGCCTCCCCATATTCAAACCAATTGATTGTTGCATCCCCTGTTTCTTGGTCGTTGAAGAACTGGAGGTTAGCAAAATCTTCTTCCACCGTTGTCAGATCATCTGCCCCTTGTTCAAGTCTGTCCCCCTGAATCATGCACAGTTCAACCTTTTCCGGCAGTCCCACACTCGGCTCAGACCGGCCCACTGATACGACGTATCCGTTTGGATCATAGGCTCTCCCAGCTAGATTCCCAGACTGCCCCATCTCAGACTCACCAATTATGCTCTCCTCTGAAGCCTGCCCCATTCCATCTTCGGAGGTCACTACCTCTGGCTCAGATTGGGTTGTGAAGGTGTCCAACATGCACAAGTCAGTGCAATCAGGAAGGATCACCTCCGGCTTGGGTAGGTGAGAGGGGGTAATATAGATACTAGGATCGTAGGAAACGACCCCAGTTTGGATGAGGTTGACTCTTTTGGGTGGTGGATCTTGGTTATGTGCGGGGAGTGGGTTAGTTGTGACATTGGGTCTTTCGGGGGGTAGAATGATATTCTTGTCAACGAGGTCTTGAATCTCGTGATTGATGGCCATGTCATGGCCATGCTGCTGGTGATACGCACAGTACTTGGCTGGGTTGTGGGAAGGGGGGAGTGGATTTGGTAGTGGCCTCGGCTCTAGGGGTTTCAGATGCCCATTTTTTATTAGAACGCCGAGAGCCTTGGACAAGGGCATATATAATGGAGTGAAGGTTCTTTGGCCTCTGGATTGGTATCTCGGGGCTTGGTTACTGCTCCCGGAAGTACTGGAAAATGGTGTGGCCGCTGCGGGCCTTGGTTGGGTGGGGGGAGTGGTGGTGACCATACCGACCTCCGAAGTCCTTGTGTTTGCAGCGCCACTCGAGCCTGCGTTATTATTGCGGTTGAATGTCCTTCGGGGCTGCTCTCGGTCCTGGTCGATCAGACCTTGCTTCATCGCGTCCTCGATTTGTACTCCCATATCATGTAGATCTGCGAAGGTGGGGAAGGGAACTACAATCATCTTCTGCATAAGTCTCGGTTGGAGATTGCGCACAATCATCCGAATTTGATCTTTATCTGTTGGCCTCAAGGTCATCATCAATGCCTTTGCTCTCCACTGAGTTACAAAATCAGAGAAAGATTCCTTGGGTTCCTGCCTCGTTGTTTCGAGATCACGTGTTGTAATCTCGATCTGTGTATTATATGAGTATTGTGCAACGAAGGCCTCAGCCAGCTCATCCCAGTTTCTCTTCACATCATTATCCAACTTTGCATACCAGTTGGCGGCCACTCCTGACAGGGTTCGGCCAAACAGCGAGAGTTTCTGTAGTCTGGTTAGGCCCATTGGCCGCAGGATGTCTGAAAATAGCCGAAGATGGACCATGGGATCTCCGGACCCATCAAAACGGTCAATCTGTGGCATCTTAAATCTGTCGGGCAATGTTACGGCCACATCAGTGTACCTATCTTCGATGTCTGGGATGGCCTTCACCCCCTGCGATTTCTTGAAAAGCTTTTCCAGCTTACTCAGTTTCAGAGCTGTCTGATCTACCTCGAACTCAAATGGAGAGTCCGGGTGGTTGGGTGTAAGATTCTTGGACAACAGGCGTATGGGGGCGAGCCACCGTTGGAAGACCTGTGTCCTCTTGGGTGTTCTGGACATTGGGTAAGGTATTCTGGGTGTTCGGGAGGATATTCTGAGGATTTGGCAGGGTATTCTGACCAGTAGATGCCTGCTCAGGTAGTGGAGCCACTGGTGGAGAGGGAGCCTGATATGAAGCAGATGCTGCATTCTGCTGTCGCAGCCTAGTAATCAGCTCGACCTGCTGGGCCATGACTACGGCTTGTTGTTTAGAAAATTCCGCTTAGCGGGTGGCATCATCTTGCATCTGTTTCATGCTCTCGTGCATCTGGCGCATCATCGCCTCCATCCCTGATGTATTCTGCTGTTCCATCTGAATGGCCGGTAAATGTACCTCTACGGTATACGTAAATTTCAACTTGATTGTTTATCGTCAAAGCAACCCTCGTCTCCGGTAATCCTCGCTTCGATACAATCGCGCCTCCTCGGCCTTCTTCGATAATCGGGGTAAAGAGGAACATCGATGTCCGTCAACGAGATCCTCGGATCGGTTGAGTCGTGACCTCGTGTCCAAAGTGCTTGGGGAGTATCTAGTGGTTCGAAGCAATCGTATAAAACTACCCTAGCAAAAAGATAATAAAGCAAAAAGGGAATAAAAGACCAAAAACGCAAAGATAACAATTTTAATTTAAATACACACAACACACAGTTGGGCATACAACACGCCGTTGATAAGCTGAAAATACATCGTCTCAATAATCGATCACGTTCTCAGATCATCGTTTCAAAATTGAATCTGATATCCGCAGACAACTGATTCTCAAATAACTGGCTGATGCCCGCAGGCGTGATGCCCTATCTCAAAAACTGATGCCCGCAGGCCTGATGCCCAAACTCAACTGATACATACATTCCCTGTAGAGACGCACTCTAACAAGCACATAACAGATAAGTGAGAGCCAAAACACCCCTATGTTGGGGTAGGGTTTCCCTGTCCTATTTTGTCAGGAGCTAGGGTTTCACTACGCACGCAGCGGTTTCAAACAACCTATATCGGGTAAGCAACCTGTCCTAGTTTGGAATGGTCACTATGGATTTCGATATGCACTAGGTCGAATGGTCAAAAAGGGTGCCTCGGTAAAACCGGGGTTTGTGTTCCCATGTCGAGCCGTAACCGTCAAATTTATGGTCATGACTTGACAAGACAAGCCTCCAAGAAATCGTTCGGGAATGGCATATGGCAAACACGGTCCTAGGCGCACCAATGCAAATGCAATGCAAAGAAACACACAAGTGTAGTCAAAACCAGATATCACGAAGTTCGAGTCAAGTTCTCTAAATCCCAAAGAGTCGCCAAAAATCAGACGCCCCCGAACGCATCCCGGGAAAGGGAGTGCGAGTCCCCTGCTCGTTCGATATTGGGTCACTACAGCGAAGGACTCAAATGTCACAGATTCTCCATCTTGAACCGAAGAGTCCAACCGCAAATCGCTTTTGAAAACAGATTTTTGAAAGAAGTGTCAAACATGGATCGCCGCCAGATCTGAGTCGCCACCTAAATATTTTAAAATGGGAAATTTAGGAAACCCCGACTCGGTGCCAAAGGCCACGTGTCCGCGTCATCACCAAAGTTGCCTCGGCTCGGAACTTGGGTACGATTGGGAAGGTCACCGTGAGCACTTCTCGACCGGTCAAAGACCGGCCTCTACTAACCATGATATCTGATTTTGAAAACATTGTGAGTTCTTATTCCGGTTATTAGCCTAGGTTACTATGTGATGCGCACAGCATACAAGTATAGACTGAATTGCCTGAATTGGAACAAGACACTTCGTGTCTGTTTGTTTGTTTAAAAATGGTTTGATGGTGCTACCCACAGGTAGGCTAAGACGTGGATTTGCCACCCTCAGGTGGGCTTAGAAAAACATGATTTTGCCACTATCTAGTGGGCTTAAAACTAGCATTCGATGAATTGTCCCAATTCAAGTAACTCAACCTCCACCCACAGGCATTCAAGGCAGTTATATCACATAAGCATTTAGCCTCATGGTAAGCATGCTATTCATGGCAACACTCACACGCATTCAAGGATGCTAAAGCATAAAACTCACCGAGTTCTCCAAGCCAAAACAGAAGCTACGTTAGAAATCATGCATGATCCTAAGTATACAGCAATGCCCAATGCAACACATGCAAAGATGCAACTATAGCAGGCTCGGCTATTCTAAACATGGTATATGGAGTGCTACAACTAACACGTATTCAATTTGGAATTGAAATACAAATGCAGTTTGTATGATGCGCCGAGCCCGGTGCGTGCAAAACAGATAAATGATGCAAACATGTTGTCATACTGTATGCTAATTGAAATATGCCCTATATCTAACCATCGTAAGCGGGTAAATAAAAGGGAAGAAAGACGTGGGGTTGGAAGACATACATCAGACTCACGCACACTTATTACAATTATGCCCTCGCACAGAGGGTCCAAAAGAATATACAATCCCAAATAAAAGAATAATACAGTCCGAAATAAAAGAATAATACAGTCCAAAATATATAGTCCGAATGATAAATGTACAAATTCCTAATTAATTATCAAATTAAATAAGAAAGCTGTAAAATAGCATGCAAGCCAGGGGCTGCCTTGAGACTCCGCTCCGGATAATGATATGATGCATGTTTGGGCTGCTTTGCGCGGAGATCTACTGGGATGCCCCAATCAGCTTCTGTTTGCAATGTTTCTCGAAATGTGTGCCGAGTCCCGAAAAGTTACTGATTCTTCATTTTGCTGCAACAGAGAGCAGGAGAGGGGCATAGCAATGTATTTCACAGATATATGCATGCCTCGATCCTCGTGCCACCAATCACGCATATCGATGCATGATGGCCGAGGAGTCGGATTGCACAACTCAATATGGGGTGAATGCAGATGAATGCTACAACAAAACCTAACTCCATCATGGGTAATCCGGAGTGCCGGTGACTTGAGAATTGGGACCCGTTCCGTCACTCAGAGTACGAAACGTGTCTCGTTTCCCGTGTCCGGGCTAACTCCTACCCCGAACACGATGCAATATGCACGATATGCATGAATGCAACTAAAATACAATCCTAACATACATAATGCTATGAAAATGAGATGCCTAGAAATGCGTGCACGCGGGCACGCAAATCGAGGCGATGATCCTGAAGCATGAAATGGCATACGCAATGCAAATTGGACTTACACTAACACGAGTGGACCTCAGCCACACTCACATAAGAAGCCGTGAGATGAAAAATAAAGTGCCTCGAAATGCGTACACACTGGCACGCAAACCGAGGCGATGGCATAAAGGCATGAAACGGCCTGAAATATGATATGTAATGAGCGTAAAATGAGATGTCTCGAAATGCGTGCCCACGGGCACGCAAACCGAGAAAATGGCATACGGAATGTAATAGGACTAAAATGAGATATGCGATGCAATATGGGCTTACACCAACATGAGCGAGCCTCGGCCACACTCACACGGGAGGCCGGGAGATGAAAATGAAGTGCCTCGAAATGCGTGCACACAGGCACGCAAACCGAGGCAATGACATACGGAATGCAATGAGACTAAAATGGCATACAGAATGAGAAATAGACTTACACCAACATGAGGGAGCCTCAGCCACACTCACATAAGAAGCCGTGAGATGAAAATGAAGTGCCTCGAAATGCGTGCACACAGGCACGCAAACCGTGGCAATGGCATACACAATGCGATGGCATGGAAATATGATATGCAAACATGCAAATGAATTTCAGCACTCACAAATGATGCAAAACAGTCCCGAAAGGTGGGGAAATGACACCAAATGCACGGAATGGTCCCGAAATGCGATATTAAGCACCCGAAATGGCCTACAGCTATACTAAACATGCATGGTTGGTACATGACATGCAAAAAAGTAGCAAGGCAGCCCCAAAATAGCATTTTTTACAATACAAAACATGGCGAAATAGTGAGCATAGATAGGACAACAATGGCATGCAAAAATGGGGGCCAAGAGAGGGGTATTGAAGCAAGTGATGTATGTGATGCTCAAACTGAAAAATTTCCTTCTAAAACACTGATGAGGGACCAAAAATATGCACATTTACAGTTTATGACAACCCTCAAATCAGTATGAAAACTTGCTAAAAATGTCATGCAAGAATGAAGCCAACAAAGGCTAGAACATGAAGTATACCTTACATTCATCAAACAACCTTGGACCCTTAACAAAACATTAAAACAAGGCCAAAATATGGATATTTTCAGTACTGACAATGGCCGAAAACAGAATCTAGATAGGCCTAACAAAGCATGCAAAAATGGGGGCCAAAGAGGGATATAAAGACAAGCACAACATGGAGACCCCAAACAAGGTTGATCCCTTCTACAATGTTGTAGAGGGACACAAAATAAGCTTACTCACAGTTCATGACATGCCCCAAAACAGACTACATGAAGGTCAAACAAATCATGCAAATTTACGGTAAATATGAGAGATTATGAAGCAAGTGGATGATAGAGAGGCCAAACAGGGTTGATCCCTTCTTAAATGTTGAAGAGGGGCTCAAAATAGGCCCACTTTAAGTTTACATTATGCTCGAAAACAGATCACTCATAGGCTATAAATTTCATGCAAAATAAAGGCATACAAGATGGTATTGAAGCAAGTGCACCACAGAGGGCTCAAACAGGGTTGAGCCCTTCAACAAACATGAAGAATAGCTCAAAAGAGTGACCCTTTCAGTTAGGGTCGGAGCCTAAAACAGTGAGAAAATAGGCTTAAGAAATGAAGCAAAAATGGGCTACAAAAGGGGGAAAGTCTACTTACCCTTGAAGACCAATACTTTTGTTGCTTCTTGGACCAAATTTGTTGCCTCTTAGCTGCTGGAATCCCTTCCTTGCTGCTGAAAATGGAGTGGTGGTGGTAGAGCTTGAAGATGATGAAGAAATGAAACCAAAACTTGAGAATTTGAGAGAGATGGAGAGAGATATGCTTGAACCAATTTTTCTAACCCTAGCCTAAGAGTTGGGAGGCTCCTTATAAGGACCAAAAGAGGAGGGCAAAGGTGGAGGGAAATGCACCCAAGTGTTCCCCTCCAAAATATCCCCCGGATACAGATCTTTTCTGGAGGAAACAGCTGTATGGCTGTATGGCACAGATTTCAAGGAGCATGGCCGGCCAGGCACTTTTACTGGAGGTGGCCGGCCGGCCACCCTCCATGGCCGGCCGGCCAAGGGCAAAAAAGGAAAGTGGGAATTTCTGGCCGGCCACCAAAGGTTGGTGTCCTCCCATGTGTGTACAACAAGACCCTATGGTTGGAAATTGGCAACTCTGAACCAGGAAAAACAACAATCCACTTTTAGGAGAGGGTCAAAAATGAAAAGAAGAATTACTGGCCGAGCTCTATTTTTTAGGGTCCTCCCATGTGTGTACAACACAAATATGTGGTTTTGGCTCGGAGAAAATGGCCCTAGGGTGTTCAACATTAGCCCGGAAGTGAGAAAAACGGGCCCCGGGAGGCGCCGGAGGAGCATAACTGGTTGCTGGGACAATTGCTGGCCTCCCACCCTCCAGTGACCTTCCTTATGATAAAACAGAGGTACCTGCCAAAAATGAACAAAAACCGATGCAAAACGAATGCTCGGGGGCCAAAACACGCAGTTTGGGGTCCCGAAAATCGGCCGTTAAGCACCGAAAGTGGTGTTTGGCTGCGAAGTGGGTATCTAAGACCCCAGTGTCCCTCGAAAGGGAGTAAATGAGATGCATGCCAGAAACCGGAGGAATCGGAGATGGTTGGGTGGTCCCGAACCGAGGCACACGGCCTGACGGCTCCGAAAATCGGGAACCGGGCTCCGAAATGGGCAAAATGGCCTACGGCCACGAAATGTAGCCCACGGCCACTGAGAGATGGTCTACGGGACCTCTCCCTCCCTTTAGGAAAAGAAACAGAGAAAACCAAGTCTGGTTCGCAAACCGAGACAAGGCACAGAAGAGAGTTCGGGAGTCCGGAGGCAGGGCGCACGGCCGCGACTCTGAGACTTCTGAACGAGCACGATATGCAACATCACCGAGCGCTCAATCGGTGACGTCTGAGTCTTAAGGTCGGTCAAAAATGGGGTGTCTACACCGAGGAATCGGATTGCACAACTCAATATAGGATGAATGCACATGAATGCTACAACAAAACCTAACTCCATCATGGGTAATCCGGAGTGTCAGTGACTTAGGAATTGAGACCCGTTCCGTCACTCGGAGTACGGAACGCGCCTCGTTTCCCGTGCCCGGGCTAACTCCTATCTCGAACACGATGCAATATGCATGATATGCATGAATGCAACTAAAATACAATCCTAGCATGCACAATGCTATGAAAATGAGATGCCTCGAAATACGTGCACGCGGGCACGCGAACCGAGGCGATGATCCTAAGGCATGAAATGGCATACGCAATGCAAATTGGACCTACACTAACACGAGTGGACCTCAGCCACACTCACATAAGAGGCCGTCGGATAAAAGTGAAGTGCCTCGAAATGCGTGCACACGGACACGCAAACCGAGGCAATGGCATACAAAATGCAATGATGCTAACATGAGATGTCTCGAAATACGTGCCCACAGACACGCAAACCGAGACGATGGCATACACGATGTGATGAGACTAAAATGAGATATGCGATGCAATATGGGCTTACACCAACATGAGAGAACCTCAGCCACACTCATATAAGAAGCCGAGAGATGAAAATGAAGTGCCTCGAAATGCGTGCACACGGGTACGCAAACCGAGGCAATGGTACTAAAGTATGAAATGGCATTCCAAATGCAGATTGGACTTATACTAATATGAGAGGGCCTCAGCCACACTCACATAAGAGGCCGTGAGATGAAAATGAAGTGCCTCGAAATGCGTGCATACGGGCACGCAAACCGAGGCAATGGTACTAAAGTATGAAATGGCATTCCAAATGCAGATTGGACTTATACTAATATGAGAGGGCCTCAGCCACACTCACATAAGAGGCCGTGAGATGAAAAATGAAGTGTCTCGAAGTGCGCGCACATGGGCACTCAAACCGAGGCAATGGCCCTAAGGCACGAAATGGCATGGAAAATGATATGCAAACATGCAAATGGAATTTCAGCACTCACAAATGATGCAAAACAGTCTCGAAAGGTGGGGAAATGGCACCAAATGCACGGAACGGTCCCGAAATGTGATATTATGCACCCGAAATGGCCTACAGCCATACTAAACATGCATAATTGGTACATGACATGCAAAACAGTAGCAAGACAGCCCCAAAATAGCATTTTTTACAATACAAAACATGGCGAAATAGTGAGCATAGATAGGACAACAATGGCATGCAAAAATGGGGGCCAAGAGAGGGGTATTGAAGCAAGTGATGTATGCAATGCTCAAAATGAAAAATTTCCTTCTACAACACTGATGAGGGACCAAAAATATGCACATTTATAGTTTATGACAACCCTCAAATCAGTATGAAAACTTGCTAAAAATGTCATGCAAGAATGAAGCCAACAAAGGCTAGAACATGAAGTATGCCTTACATTCATCAAACAAACTTGGACCCTTAACAAAACATGACAAGAAGGACAAAATATGGATATTTTCAGTACTGACAATGGCCGAAAACAGAAGCTAGATAGGCCTAACAAAGCATGCAAAAATGGGGGCCAAAGAGGGATATAAAGACAAGCACAACATGGAGACCTCCAAAAAGGTTGATCCCTTCTACAATGTTGTAGAGGGACACAAAATAAGCTTACTCACAGTTCATGATATGCTCCAAAACAGACTACATGCAGGTCAAACAAATCATGCAAATTTACGGTAAATATGAGAGATTATGAAGCAAGTGGATGATAGAGAGGCCAAACAGGGTTGAGCCCTTCTTCAATGTTGAAGAGGGGCTCAAAATAGGCCCACTTTAAGTTTACATTATGCTCGAAAACAGATCACTCATAGGCTAGAAATTTCATGCAAAATAAAGGCATACAAGATGGTATTGAAGCAAGTGCACCACAGAGGACTCAAACAGGGTTGAGCCCTTCAACAAACATGAAGAATAGCTCAAAAGAGTGACCCTTTCAGTTAGGGTTGGATCCTAAAACAGTGAGAAAATAGGCTTAAGAAATGAAGCAAAAATGGGCTACAAAAGGGGGAAAGTCTACTTACCCTTGAAGACCAATACTTTTGTTGCTTCTTAGACCAAATTTTTTGCCTCTTAGCTGCTGGAATCCCTTCCTTGCTGCTGAAAATGGAGTGGTGGTGGTAGAGCTTGAAGATGATGAAGAAATGGAACCAAAACTTGAGAATTTGAGAGAGATGGAGAGAGATATGCTTGAACCAATTTTTCTCACCCTTTCTCTAGAGTTGGGAGGCTCCTTATATGGACAAAAGGAGGGGTGTAAAGGTGGAGGAAAATGCACCCAAGCCTTCCCTCCCAAAATATCCCCCGGATACAGATATTTTCTGGGGGAAACAACTATACAGCTGTAAAGTATGCACTGAGGGGAGCATGGCCGGCCAGGTACTTTTGCTGGAGGTGGCCGGCCGGCCACCCCCCATGGCCGACTGGCCAAGGGCAAAAATGGAAAGTAGGAATTTCTGGCCGGCCACCAAAGGTTGGTGTCCTCCCAAGTGTGTACAACAAGGCCCTGTGGTTGGAATCTGGCAACTCTGAAACAGGAGAGACAACAAGCCACCTTTAGGAGAGGTTCAAAAATGAAAAGTTGAATTACTGGCCGAGCTCTATTTTTTAGGGTCCTCCCATGTGTGTACAACACAAATATGTGGTTTTGGCTCGAAGAAAATGGACCTAGGGTGTTCAACATTAGCCCGGAAGTGAGAAAAACGGGCCCCCGGGGGCGCCGGAGGAGCATAACTGGTTGCTGGGACAATTGCTGGCCTCCCACCCTCCAGTGACCTTTCTTATGATAAAACAGAGGTACCTGCCAAAAATGAACAAAAACCGATGCAAAACGAATGCTTGGGGGCCAAAACACGCAGTTCGGGGTCCCAAAAATCGGCCGTTAAGCACCGAAAGTGGTGTTTGGCTGCGAAGTGGGTATCTAAGACCCCAGTGTCCCTCGAAAGGGAGTAAATGAGATGCATGCCAGAAACCGGAGGAATCGGAGATGGTTGGGTGGTCCCGAACCGAGGCACACGGCCTGACGGCTCCGAAAACTGGGAACCGGGCTTCGAAATAGGCAAAATGGCCTACGGGCACGAAATGTAGCCCACGGCCACTGAGAGATGGTCTACGGGACCTCTCCCTCCCTTCAGGAAAAGAAACAGAGAAAATCAAGTCTGGTTCGCAAACCGAGACAAGGCACAGAAGAGAGTTCGGGAGTCCGGAGGCAGGGCGCACGGCCGTGACTCTGAGACTTCTGAACGAGCACGATATGCAACATCACCGAGCGCTCAATCGGTGACGTCTGAGTCTTAAGGTCGGTCAAAAATGGGGTGTCTACAGACCTATATGAATTTGATGGTATCAATGCACCTATTCTTTAATTATCTATGCACCTACCAAATTATTGTTGTGACTGATATCTCTTTTCAATTTAGCATTAATGGTATTGATTGTATGAATCTAAAACTGTAGTGAATTTTAGATGTGTAGGGTAAAAATTTAGGTTCTTGAAAATATTTTGGGAGCTTAATCGAACTACTATCTGGTTTTTTTTTTTTTTTTTTTGTGTAAATTTAGGTTCTTCGCAACCTAAACATAGCTCTGTTTTTAAAAAAATTGACGCAAACTATTTTTCTCAAATAACTTGTTTTTAAAAAAATGTTCGTTGCAGGAAAATTGTGATGCCCCTATTCCGTAATTAGCTAATTGGTCTTTAATATGAATTTGATTATATGTTTGATATGATTTGGTGTGCCAATTATGTGAATATATGTGGTTTTGAATTTCCATCTGTTCACCGTAGGAATATCTATTTGATTTTACCGCTTCGGGAATTAAATTGAGGGCCTTATCGGGCATAGAACCCAAAACTAATTGCGCCATCGTGATTGGCATAATTTTTAAAGCCTACGGTGAAATTTAATTGAAAATTGATTCGGGTCAGATTAAATCGATTAAATTAATGAATTAAGTGCCCAATTGTTTTAATATTAAAATAATGGCTTAGTGGAGCCATATAAGGGCCATACACACCCTCATTTGTCTCTTGGGACTTCAAAAATCTGAGTTTGCAATTGTGAGAGGGAGAGGGCCGGCCATAGTGAGAGAGAGAGAGCTCAAAAATTGAAGTTTGATCATTTAAGCTTGAATACTTGAAGGCCAACTCTAGATTTAACCATAAATTGGAAGAATTGAGCCCCTAGGTAAGCATTGATCATTGAATTCATGAGTTTAATGTGTAATCTTGTGTGTTCAAGGTTTGTTTGTAATCAAGAGCATGATTTGAGCGGGTTTTGTTGAAATTGAGGCTTGATATGTGCATGCATGTAAAGAACACCTATGGAATCACAAAATCAAGCATGTGAATTGTAAATTTTGAAAGATTAGAAGTGTAATCTCGCATGCAAGCATGTTCTTGTTGAATTTCATGGGAAGAAGCACTAATTGCATCATTAGAAGTGGAAATGGAAGTCAAATTGGGCATGCATGTTGTTTATTTAAAATGGGAACCTTGAATGCATGAGTTGGAGTTAATTTTGGGGCATGCATATGGTTAACTTGTGAAATTGGACTTCCTAATGTTGTAATCTTGCATTAGTATCATGTTAGCATGTGTATATGTGAGATTTGTGTCATAGCATGCAAGAAAAATAGATTGAATGTCGAAAATGAACTCAGGGAACCATTCTGGAAAACCCAGAATTTATGATGTGCGCTCGAGCAGGGGAACCGCCGCTCGAGCGGGGAATTCATGCTCCCAGCATATTTTGCAGACAGGCTTCCCGCTCGATCGGGAAAGTTGACGCTCGAGCGGGGAGCTATGTAGACAGACCTTCCGCTCGAGCGGCCGAGTTCACGCTCGAGCGTGGATTTGAGGCAACCAGCACTTTTGCAGGCTTAAGGGTCCGCTCGAGCGGGGAAACCCACGCTCGAGCGGGGACCCTGTTTTCTGAAATTCTGAAAGTGCATTCTGTGTTCTGTTTTCCGTTCTCTTTCACTTGTAAGCACTCTTAGGCATGTGTTAAGCATTGTAAATGAGTTAATGAGATAAGACTAAAGCCTAATGAGAAGTATGTGAATTAAAGAACGGATTGAACTGTTAGTGACCCAATTGTGTTCATGAAATGTGTAGGGTCAAGCTCCAGGGCAAATCCACAAGCCGATCACGGTGAGTAATATCGATATTTGAATGCTTGTGAATGTCCAATTGTCTATTCCCTTATAAGCTTTATGAATTGCTAATTGGGATTGTGGACGTAAGTCTGACATGGATAAACATAAATGGACCCAAGGTCGTTTTCATAAACATGAATGGACCAAAGGTCGTTTTGATAAACATAAATGGACCCAAGGTCGTTTTGATAAACATGAATAGACCAAAGGTCGTTCTGATAAACATGAATGGACCAAAGGTCGTTTTGATAAACATGAATGGACCAAAGGTCGTTTTGATAAACATAAATGGACCCAAGGTCGTTTTGATAAACATGAATGGACCAAAGGTCGTTCTGATAAACATGAATGGACCAAAGGTCGTTCTGATAAACATGAATGGACCAAAGGTCGTTTTGATAAACATGAATGGACCAAAGGTCGTTTTGATAAACATAAATGGACCCAAGGTCGTTTTGATAAACATGAATGGACCAAAGGTCGTTTTGATAAACATGAATGGACCCAAGGTCGTTTTGATGAGCATAAATGGACCCAAGTCGTTTTGACATGAATGAGTGGGCCGAAGGCCGTTTTGAAATGAATAAGTGGGCCGAAGGCCGTTCTGACATAAATGAATAGGCCAAAGGCCGTTTTGATACGAATGTATGGGCCGAAGGCCGTTTCGACATAAATGATTGGGCTGAAAGCCGTTTTGTCATAATCGAGTGGGCCGAAGGCCGTTTTGACATACATAATTGGGCCAAAGGCCGTTCTGACATAAATGATTGGGCCGAAGGCTGTTTTGACATAATCGAATGGGCCAAAGGCCGCTTTGAAAAGAATGGAGATCTGAATGGGCCAAAGGCTAGAATGTTTGGAATTACAATCACTTGATTTGTATTTAGTTATATACCTGTTAAATAGAAATATGAACTGGGCCCAAGGCCGTTTAGAATATGTTGTTCTACAATGTTATGTAAACTCTGTATTTGATATTATTCACTAGGCTATCGCTCACACTCATTCATGTGTTTGTAGGTGAGCCAAGAGAAGTCCAAACCCAGCCCCAGTAAAGTCTGCCACGAACAACATGAGTTTGGAGAGTCAGCCTTGTGTCTCACGCACGACACCCAACCTTGCCATTCTGTTATGTAATTCCATTTTGTCTTGTTGGCAAGGATTTTGTGTACATCGGTATGTAGTTGTGATGTGGGTTGACTCAGTTTAGATGATCCTGTTTGTAAAGGATTTTCTGTTACTGTATTTCGTTGTGGGTTATTAACGTATGTGCGCATGGTTTGTTTAAGGTGCATATAAGCACGGCTCTATGGACAAAGTTTTAAATTGCTTCCGTTTGGCCCCCATCAACTCTGTTAAAATACGTTTGGTTTGGTTTGGTTTGAGGCCGTAAGTAATCTCATGATTACTGGCCGGTTACGTCCTTAACCCATGGGGGCGAGTTCGAGTCGTGACAAAAATACTATTTGGTAGATAGCGGCTACAGCAACAAGACAGGGTACCTAGCTCCATACATGGGGTATAGGTATCACCAAAGTGCCCATCGAAATCGAAGACCACAAAATGAGTTCGAATTATTCAATAAGGCACATTCGTCATTACGTAGTTGTATCGAGCGGACATTCGGTGCGTGGAAGTCGAGGTGGGGGGCATTGCGGAATATTCAGAAGTTGAGTTTCTCTAATCAAGTGATATTCGTATATGCGTCGATGGCGTTACATAACTTCATACGCCGAAACAGTGCCATTGATGAGGTCACAGTTCCTATCGCAAATAGCACCGAATACGTGGCCTCCGAAATGCCCGACCACGATGAATACGCACGGGTTGCCGATGTGATTGAGGAAGGGGACTCCGATCCCGCAAGGACAGTTGTGCGAACGAACATTACGTACCAACTAGCCCAGCAGCGGAACACGAATAATTGAACGGACATTAATGTTGGTTAAATTTATAATGTGTGTAACTCAGATTCAAATCTATATTATCACTTATTGTTAATTTGTTTTGCTTTTCTGAATTTGTAATACTTTTCAGCAGGAAGTTGATAAAGTTTTGTATCCAAATTAAAAATGATAAAAAAAAGGAAAACAATAAACCCAAATTAATAATGTTAAAAGGAAAACAATAAAAAAAAATGTTAGTAGGAAAAGAAATAAAAAAGAAAAGAATAAAAAAGAAATATTGACTAACAAAAGAGCAGAAAGAAAACAAAAATTATAACGAAAAGAATGAAAAAAAAATTGAATAAACAAACGAAAAGAAAAAAAAATTATGTTAAAAGGAAAAGAATGCAAACCAAAAAAAATAATAATCAAAAAGGAAAGGAATAAAATAAATAATAATGGTAAAAGGAATAAAATTAAAAAAATAAATTCTTTTAAAATGGAAAATAATAAAAACAAAAATGTTATAAGGAAAACAAAAAAACAAATTGGCCGTTGCACATGTTTAGGAAAACAAAAATAATGATAAAAGGAAGAAAAGAACGAAAATAATGAATAAAAAAATAGAAACACATGTTTGACCGTTGCACAGGTTTACGAAATTGGGAAAAAAAATTTGAATCATATTTACGTTGCACAGTGGAGTGCAATTGTCACCACTCACTGACAGGACACCTACGCCTGAGCTGGTGTGTCAGTTGAGAAGGGCAAGACAGACACATTTTCATAAACGGCATTGCTACGTATTTTGAATATTACAACTTGAATGGTTCAAAAATAATCTCTTACCGGTAAGAGATTATTTTCATAGGTAAAAAAATAATCTCTTATCGGTAAGAGATTATTTTCGAGCCATCCGTGCCACACTTTTTCGAACTATAAAAAATTTCCCTTTCACAAAAGATCAAAAATTTATCTCAAATAACTATCTTTTTTTTCTATTTTTTTAATTCAAAAAGATAAAAAATATATTTATTTAATCTTTTCAAATTTGACCTAAATATCTTAATTAGACAAATGTATATAACACATTTTCAAAAACTTTCTTGTCAATAGACACATATATATATATATATATATTTTTTGAGTGGCTGTAGGGTGTGAGAGGCGTGCTGCCTCTTTTTCTCTTTCTTTCTTTTCATGTTTTTTTTTCTTCCTTTCTTTCCATTTTTGCTTCCATTGCTTTCAGCGGCCTCTCCTTTATTTGTTTTTTTTTTTTTTCATTTATTATTTATTATTTATATAATATAATATAATATTAAATATATTATTTATAGTAATTAATGTGTAAATACTAATATATATATATAGACATAAAAATCACACAAAATTATAAAATTATAACAATTAATGGACTAATAAAATATATATTAATGGGTCAAATGTGTAACATTTAAAATCCAATCACACCTCCCAACTTATATTTTGCTAGTCTTTGAGCAAAACAAAACTAAAAAGACAATAAAATAAAATTTATCTATGCCATTTTCGTAGAGAACACGATTACATTTAGCGTATGCAACTAGCCTTTAAACCCTTAAGTTATCCCTAGTGGACAAATTGTAGTCTTATGAGGGTTTGTAGAGAATTTATCCACAAAATTCAATTTTTTTTTCTTTTTTTTTTATAGAGATAATTGTTAATTTTAATGAATTAGTAAAAGAATTATCAGAATTTACAATACTAGCAATCAATAAAAATAATTTTATATATCTCAAATCTCAGTGTGTGTGTGTTAATTATAGCCAACAAAAATATTATTTAATCTCAAAATGAAATAAGACTCTAGTTCTATCAGAAGCATGCTTCAACTCAATTCTCTCTCGTTTACTCTCAACAAATGAAACATTCTAAAATGGTTCAACTCACCAGTGTATGTATGTGAGAGAATACTTATGTTTAACAAAACGAAAATTTCTCATAATTAGCAATGAAAAATGTTGTATAAAATGTTTTTTAAATTGGGTAATTGAAACAAAATAAATAAATTCATGCTTTATTAATTTAATTGAAAGAATATCAAATAAAACCATATTTGATAAATTACATCATATAGCATAAATATGAAACAAGACTAATATAAGAACATATTTAATCTGAATATGATAACAAGAAATCAAACCAAATTCTGTGTAATACCACAGTGTCCTTAAAATAGATTAGCCGCCTCACTGTGGGTGCTGGAGGAACGTAGACTTGTGTCTCTCAAGATAAGATGGTTTAAACCGGCGAACTCAAAAGCACCTTCTGTTAGCTTTGGCGAACCGACAATGGCAGCACTCTCTCACAGTAAGAAATTTCTAGCAAACTGACTAAAGAATGAAAGAAACAATTTCTGTGTTTGAGACTTAGCAAGAGGGTCTCAATTTATACATGTATAGGGGAGAGAGGAGAAGCCTCCAGCCTTTATAGCAGGAGGGTCACTAATACACCATTAACCTCTGCAATAAAGGCAGAAGTTACAAAACCCATTAACTCTTTCATGAAGCTAACTTCATGGGGCAATATCTCATTCAATTCTCAATAGTTTTTGGCCATTCTATTTGTGAAGTAAAGATCTCATTGCAAAATATCTAGACCCACTTAGACCCAACACAATAGATGGTTGAAACCCACTTTAATATTTAATTAAAGTCCCCAAAAATTTATTTTTTCCAACAATCCCCCACATGAATAAAAATTAACCGAATGACTCAACAAACAGACACCGTTCAACAAAGACTCGGAGAGAGAGCACACAGACTAACCCTGCATCAGAAAAGGTAACTGTTGGCCTTGAACCTTTCGCAGTGACAACCTATCAGATTTACTGGCTGACCAATGAACGTGATGTCTTGAACTGTTCTGTCGTTTGTGTAAATCGAGACAACAGACCTCACACAGGAGTTAGTCCAACCATTATTCTTGTTCTCACTTGTGTGTCCGGTATGGCCCTAGAACACTAGCTTGGTTCAGTGAGTGATTTTAAAGAATTCAGCCTTACCAATTCTTAAAGAAGCAACCCCACTTCACACTCACATAGGTGACCTATCTAAGGTATCTCATTATACCCTGGTTGACTATCATATCACTTAGGTCATTAAAAGCATTAGCTTAACCTTCTATCCCCATCGGGTATCACTAAACAAAGGAATGGGCAAGAGGATTTACCTCTTCAGTGACTCATCCATTACACGAAATTAGGTTGTCCTTTTAAACCTAGATCTTGGGATCTCCAATCAACTAGGTTTGGTTTTTCGTTCCGGTAACATTACTAAAGGCCTTAACCCCATTCCTCTTGACGACGTTTCTACTAACTCTCGAGTTAGCCCTTTAGTTAGCGGATCCGCAATGTTGTCCTTAGACTTTACATAGTCTAGAGAGACAATTCCATTAGAGAGTAGTTGTCGTATGGAATTATGTCTATGACGGATATGTCTAGACTTTCCATTATACATATGACTCTGTGCCCGTCCAATCGCCGATTGGCTATCGCAATGAATATAGATAGCAGGCACAGGTTTCAGCCAATGCGAAATATTCTCAACGAACTGGCGAAGCTATTCAGCCTCTTCAGTTGCTTTATCCAACACAATAAACTCAAATTCCATCGTTGATCTCGATATACACGTCTTCTTGGAAGATTTCCAAGACACAGCTGCCCCTCCGAGGGTAAACACATAACCACTAGTAGATTTAGAGTCTTTTATATCAGATATCCAGTTAGCGTCACTATACCCTTTTAGTAATGCTGGGTATCTGGTATAATGCAGCCCATAATCCCGGGTGCAGCGTAGATAACCTAACTGTCACAACCCAAACCCGCCCTTATGGGTTTAGTACCATAACCGGCCAGTAATTCGAGATTACCGAAGGCCTGCTTAACAGTGAAACAGTAATACAGAGTACAGGGGCTAGCGGAAGCCAAAACAGTAATTAAAAAATGTCCAATGAGCTGTGACAGTCTGTATGCAAAAAGACTTTTCATATCAAATTTACATTCAGTACCAAAACAGTATGTACAATATATACAAGCATTCAGGTTAGGGATCAAACCCTTACCATCACAGTACAGTACAAAGATCATTCAGTCTATACATTATTACAAAATAGAGGCAAAAAAAATGGAGAAATCTAAAACACCCCTAAATAACCTTGGCTTGAACAGTTCTGGAACCTCGCAGTGAGGCACAACGGTTGGCTTGACAAAACTGGAGTTTACCCTGATGCTCCTAGCAACGTTTTGGTGTCTGAACACCTACATATATATATATATATATATGAGCAGTAAGCTAAAGCCTAGTGAATAACATATGCATAAAGAGGTTAAGAATGAATGTCCTTTCAGTAGTGAAAATAGTCAATTATCAGTATATCAGTTATTCAGTCATAGCAGTTATAAGTGATACATCCAATAGCAAAAATAGTATAGTAGGTCTTAATAGACCGAACAGTCAGTTGATAGCCATCATATCAGTAAACAGTAGTGGTTCCAAACATGGGAACCGACAGAGATCTCTATAACGGTAGCAGTAACAGTAAATGCTATGGATGCTACGAGTACAATTCACAAACAGGACAAACATTCATTCAGTAGACAGTATTATTCATAAAGCAATTTAGTCATTTGTTCAGAAAATAATCTTATTTGGACATATTTTTACGACAGTGTTACTCACAAAGTTCTGGGCTATAGATAGCTAGAGCGTCCGCAGGTGCTAACCCTACACAGTTACAGAATGAACACACACTAAGCTACGTAGTTGGGAAATAATAATTTATTCCTAATTTGCCTCGGTGTGGTTCTATCTCAATATCCTCATTAAGATACTATAAACTAGGCCTAAGAATGCCTAGAATGAAATGAGGATGCAAAGATACACTTTAAAAACATTTTTAGAATTTTCAAAAAACAGAGGTTCCGCTCGAGTGTGGGCTTCCCCGCTTGAGCATACATGCAAACAAAAGGCTCCGCTCGAGCGTAAACTTACCCACTCGAGCGGTCTGCAAAACCGGACAAAAGTACTGGATGGGTGAAAATCATGCTCAACGGGCGCTCAACCCCCACTCGAACATGTGACTCAGGTCCCCGCTCGAGCATCCATTATTCCGCTCGAGCGGACTGCAAAACAAATGAAAATGTTGGGAGCACGATTTTCCCGCTCGAACGCCAGTTTACCCGCTCGAGCGTGAGTCCAAATTCTAGAAATTCCAGATTCGAACCTCAAGCTCAAAACCAAGTTTTAAAACACCAAATTCGATCCTCTTGGGCCAATTTTCTGGAAAACTCCTGTAAACTCATAATATAACATGATTCAAAGATCAATTTGAGAAATCAAAGCCTAAAGGTAGTTCAATTAAATCCAATTTCAAACCAAAGTTTGAGAACATACTTCCAATGTGACATTCATGAATTTAAACCAATTCAAAGCTTCAATCACTAGCTCAAATGAGCCAATCTTTTCAAAACAAGATGAAATCATGGACTATAACCATAATATGGACATGCATATAGCAATTTTCTATGGAAACAACTTTAAACTTATCCATATAGGTATGCATGCATGATATATGCCACAATGCAACATGCTAGGTCCAATTCAAGACTCAACTCTTCAATATAACATGAATGTAACATGAACCATGCAAGAACTGTCTTAAATACACAATCAAGAAGGTAATTACTCTACCTTAAGTTTCCAACTCCAAGTATAGAAGCTCAATTTTGCAATTATCTTCCAAAACCTCTTAGCCTCCAAGCAAATTCAAAATGAAAACAAGTTTTTCTCCCATCTCTCTCTCTCTAGTCGGTTATAGACTCAAGATGGCTGATGAAATGTTTTGTTTGAATGTAATAAGGCTCAAATGTGTTTTGTATAAAGTGGCCACTAAGTGGTAGTTTGGTAAATAAGTCCAACTATTGCAATTTAGCATTATTTAGGCCTAGTTTGGCATATACTATATAATCCATCTTTTTATCTTTTTATCTTTTTTCCATCACATCACTTCTCTACTTTTCTGCACATCTTTTCGTAAAAAGACAAAAAGTGCACTTTTTTAGGACACCCCAAACCAACCCTTAATCTAATTTAATCATACCAAATCACATTTCAAATAAATATACCATAAAATCACATTAATTCTAATTAACACAAGGCACTAATCAATTTCAGATTCGACCGCCGATAAGGCCTTCAATTTGCAATTTAAAGCATGAAACATGAACAGATGCATTTAATAGTCAACAGATAGAAATGAAAATAACACAATATATTCATGCAATTAATTCAGAATTTCAGTCTAATCATTTACTTATCGATTCGATCCACGTTTAGCAAGAAGCGGTGGTCTTATCAAGCTTGATAGTGAGGGTTGTCACAGTCTCCCCCCCCCTTATAAAGAGTTTAGTCCTCCAAACTCGAATTACCTTCATTATGGAAGAAAACAGGATTCAGTGGGAACAGTTCAAGATATCTCTTGCTCATATCATCTTCCCTTTCCCAAGTGGCATACACGTCACCATGGTTTTGCCAGTCAACTTTCACTAACGGAATCTCTTTATTCCTTAACTTCTTGATCCATCTGTTCACTATCTGAATAGGCCGTTCTTCGTAAGTGTAGTCATCACTTAGCACTACATGGGTAAGCTCAATCACATGGAAGGGAGCCCGAAGATAATCCCTTAACATTGAAATATGAAAGACATTATGCATATACTCCATTTCAGAAGGAAGCGCTACTTGATACGCCACCGAATTTTCTCAATAATCTCAAACGGTCCGACATACCTCGGCACTAGCTTACCCTTGACTCCAAAACGAGTCTGGCCTTTCATCGGTGTCACTTTAACAAAAACATGATCACCTACTTCGTACTCTCTATCTCATTTTCTGACATCCACATAACTTTTTCTATCAGCTCTGTGCGGTTTTCAGTCTCTGTTGAATCAGTTTCACCTTTTCGGTAGTTTCATGTACAATTTCGGGCCCAAGCAAAGGCCCATCTCTAACTTCTGCCCAGCAAATCGGAGATCTACATTTTCTGCCATACAAAGCCTTGAAAGACGCCATACTGATGCTTGAATGAAAGCTGTTGTTGTAAACAAATTCGGCTATAGGCAAATGGCTTTCCCAATTTCCCTAGAAATCAAGGACACACATTCTCAATAAATCTTCCAGAGTCTGGATGGTTCTTTCTGACTAACCATATGTCTGAGGATGGTATGCACTACTTAGTCTCAGTTCAGTACCCAATGTTGTCTATAAGCTTTGCCAGAATCTCGATGTAAACTTCGAATCCCTATCAGAAACAATGGACACAGGCACTCCATGCAATCTAACAATCTCATCAATATAGATTGTAGCCAATTTGTCCGCATTATAAATTGTTTTGACAGGTAAGAAGTGAGCAGATTTAGTCAGTCTATCAACAATAACCCAAATTGAATACAATAATCCAAATTGAATCCATACCTTTACTGGAGCGAGGTAAACCAACAATGAAATCCATAGTGATATGTTTCCATTTCCACTCCGGTATCGATAAGGGTTGCAGTAAGCCTGCGGGTCGTTGATGTTTGGCTTTAACTTGTTGGCCATGAAGACATTTCGATACAAAATCAGCAACTTCTTTCTTCATTCCCAGCCACCAGAAATTCAGTTTCAAATCTGGGTACATTTTCATATTTCCTGGATGGATAGACAATTTCGAATTGTGGCCTTCTTGCAGAATTCTTCTTTTCAATTCAGAATCATTCGGTACACACAATCTTCCCTGAAATTTCAACACATTATTCTCAAATTTGAAATCCAGCCTCGGCTTGGATTCCCGTTCTTCGATGATCTTCTTTAAGAAGTCATCTTGTTGCTGTTTCTCTTTAATCTCTTCAATCAGTGCTAGTTGAGCAGAAATAGCAGTTAATGTTCCACCTTGTTCACGCAAAACAATCTCAATATCAAGTCTTTCAAGGTCACATAGCAACTCTTTCTGTCCGGTGAGTAAACAGGCTAAGTTTCCAATCGACTTCCGACTCAAAGCATCGGCAACTGTGTTAGCTTTCTCTGAATGGTACAAAATCTGTAAGTCATAATCTTTTATCAGTTCTAACTATCTCCGCTGCCTCATGTTCAGTTCTTTCTATGTGAAGAAGTATTTCAAACTCTTGTGGTCTGTATACACCTCACATGTTGCCCCATAAAAGTAGTGACGCCAGATTTTCAGTGCAAACACGACTGTGGCAAGTTCCAAGTCATGGGTCGGGTAGTTCTTTTCATGCGGTCTTAGTTGTCGGGAAGCATATGCAATAACTTTACCATTCTACATTAAAACACATCCCAAACCCTTATAAGAAGTATCACTATATACAGTATAACCATCCGTACCTGAAGGTAAGGTGAGAATCGGTGCAGTCACTAGTCGAGTTTTCAACTCCTGAAAAAGTCGATTCCTCGACGGTCGATCAAATGATATCCCCTTCTGAGTCAGCTGTGTTAGTGGTAGGGCAATTTTGAAGAAATCTTTGACAAACCTTCTGTAATACCTGGCTAAGCCTAGAAAACTTCGGACTTCGATAACATTTGTCGGTCTAAGCCAGTTCACTACTACTTCAATTTTCTGTGGGTTAACTGTAATACCATCCTTACTGATCACATATCCCAAAAACATCACACTATCAAGCCAAAATTCACATTTAGTCAGTTTAGCATACAGTTTCTGTTCTCTTAGGGTCTGCAAAGCAATTCTCAAATGATGTTCATGTTCCTCAATGCTTTTGGAATAAATTAAAATGTCATCTATGAATACAACAATAAAGTCATCGAGGAATGGTTTAAAAATTCGGTTCATAAGGTCCATAAATGCAGCAGGTGCATTGGTAACTCCGAAAAGCGTAACTAAGAATTCATAATGTCCATACCTCGTTCGAAATGTAGTCTTTTCAATGTCCCCATCTTGACTTTCAACTGGTGGTATCCAGATCTAAGGTCAATTTTGGAGAACACTCGGGCACCCTGTAACTGGTCAAATAAATCATCAATGCGAGGCAATGGATATTTATTTTTCACCGTTACCTTGTTCAATTCACAGTAGTCAATGCAGAGTCTCAATGAGCCGTCTTTCTTTTTCACAAATAAGACTAGCGCGCCCCATGATGAAGTACTGGGCCTGATGAACTTCTTATCTAACAATTCTTGCAGCTAAACTTTCTACTCTTTCAATTCAGCCGGTGCCATTCTGTAAGGAGCTTTAGATACCGGCTGTGTACCCGGAATCACATCAATGGTGAACTCAATGTCCCTATCCATCAAATCCCCTGGCAGATCATCTGGGAAAACATCTGGGAATTCTCTGACTATAGGAATACTGTTCACATCAGTCTTATCATTAGTAGGTACAGTCAATATAGAACATAGATACCCCTTACACCCTTTTCTAATCAGTTTAAAAGCTTTCATGGATGAAATCAGATAGGGGGGAGGTACTACTCTAACTCCATTAAACACGAATTCAGGCAGTCCAGGTGGACGGAAAAACAACTTATTTTGTTACACAGTCTATGGTGGCATGATATTTTGTTAACCAATCCATTCCCAATATTACATCAAAATGGTCAATGTTCAATGGCAATAAATCAATATATAAATGCTCATCTTCAACAATAATCTCACATGCAAGGTACATATAAGCACAAGTCATGAATCCCCCGACAGGTGAAGATACAGCTAACAAGTAATTCATGGGTTCCAACGGTCTATTCAATTTTCGCGAAAAAGCATGCGACACATATGAATGTGTAGACCCCAAATCAATCAGAACATATGCATTTTGAGTACAGATTGAAAGTATACCTAACACAACGGTCTCGGTATTCTGCACATCTCCCGATACGAGTGCAAACACTTGGCCTTGCCTCATAGGCTCTTTTCCAGTGGCTTTAGGGTTGGGTTTTGGTGCAGCAACTGATGCTGCGGCGCTAGTTGCAGCTTTACTATTGCCCGGAGAAGTGGAAGGGCAATCTTTAACCATGTGGCCCACCTTGCCACACCTGTAACAAGCACCAGAAATTTTATAACAAACTCCCTTATGGTTCTTACCATATTCGGAACAGGGTGGTATAGAACGGTTCCCTTGACCAGAGCTAGTCGTTAACCCTGTATTCTGCTTTTTGTTCAATGGATTGTTCCTACCTTTCTTGAATTTAAAGCCTCGTCTCTTACCACACCATTCAGACGCTGGTGTTTCAGTTTGTTTCAGTGCTTCAATATTTGATTCAGCTATAATAGCCCGGTCAAGAACATCCATATACTTGTGCAATTTCAACACATTAATTCTGTCAAGTACTTCGACATTAAGGCCGCATTCGAATTTCCTAGCCTTCTTATAGTCAGTGTCCACCATGTGTGGTGCATATCTGGCAAGTTCAATAAATTTCGATTCATATTCAGCAACAGACATGGTACCTTATCTCAACTGTTCAAATTCAGTCACCTTGCAGTCTCGGACACACTGTGGAAAGTATTTCTCAAAGAAGGACTCTTTAAACTGAGCCCAATTCATAGCAGTATTGGTGTCGCGGACCAACACCCACCACCTTCTGGCCTTTTCTTATAAGGTGAAGGTAGCCAATAGCACTTTGTGTGCCTCAGAACATGGAAAGACTTCAAATAATTTTTCGGTTTCTAGCACCCATGCTTCGGCCTTCAATGGTTTCAAGGCCTCCCTGAAATGATGGCGGTTTCATCTTACTAAACTTCTGTGTTAGAGTAATGATGTCATCATTCACATTCTGTTCCGGCTGTACCGGAGGGGGTGGGGGCTGTTGGTTTTGTTATTGCTATTGCCTTAAGGCTTCAATCAGTAGTTCAACAGTTCTTTCTAATCTCGCCATTCTGGCGTCAGATGATTCAGTTTCATCGGCAGTTCTTGCATTATCCATTTCACTATATGCAACATAATAATAATAAACATAGGAAGTTGCATACTGTAAGCACATTAACACCTTAGCACATATATTCATGTCATGGCCACACACACTTTTAATGCTCATGTAATGCCCTATTACTTCTCTAGGACATCCTATAGCTCACTTGGACACGTGTGTGCGGTATAACTTGTGGTTTAAAATCGCTCTGATACCACTCTGTCACGACCCAAACCCGCCCCTATGGGTTTAGTACCGTAACCGGCTAGTAATTCGAGATTACTGAAGGCCTGCTTAACATTGAAACAGTAATACAGAGTACAGGGGCTGGCGGAAACCAAAATAGTAATTAAAAGATGTCCAATGAGCTGTGACAGTCTGTATGCAAAAAGACTTTTCATATCAAATTTACATTCAGTACCAAAACAGTATGCACAATATATACAAGCATTCAGGTTAGGGATCAAACCCCTACCATCACAGTACAGTACAAAGATCATTCAGTCTATACATTATTACAAAATAGAGGCAAAAAAAGGGAGGAAATCTAAAACACCCCTAAACAGCCTTGCTTTGAACAGTTCTAGAACCTCGCAGTGAGGCACAAAGGTTGGCTTGACAAAACTAGAGTTTACCCTGATGCTCCTAGCAACGGTCCGGTGTCTGAACACCTATATATATATATATATGAGCAGTGAGCTAAAGCCCAATGAATAACATATGCGTAAAAAGGTTAAGAATGAATGTCCTTTCAATAGTGAAAATAGTCAATTATCAGTATATCAGTTATTCAGTCATAGCAGTCATAAGTGGTATATCCAGTAGCAAAAACAGTACAGTAGGTCTTAATAGACCAAACAGTCAGTTGATGGCCATCATATCAGTAAATAGTAGTGGTTCCAAACATGGGAACCGACAGAGATCTCTGTAACAGTAGCAGTAACAGTAAATGCTATGGATGCCACGAGTACAGTTCACAAACAAGACAAACATTCATTTAGTAGACAGTATTATTCATAAAGCAGTTCAGTCATTTGTTCAGAAAATAATCTCATTTGGACATATCTTTACGACAGTGTTACTCACAGATTTCTGGGCTACAGATAGCTAGAGCGTCCGCAGGTGCCAACCCTACACAGTTACAGAATGAACACACATTAAGCTACACAGTTGGGAAATAATAACTTAATCCCTAATTTGCCTCGGTGTGGTTCTATCTCAATATCCTCATTAAGATGCTATAAACTAGGCCTAAGAATGCCTAGAATGAAATGAGGATGCAAAGATGCACTTTAAAAACATTTTCAGAATTTTCAGAAAACAGAGGTTCCGCTCGAGCGTGGGTTTCCCCGCTCGAGCGTACATGCAAACAAAAGGCTCCACTCGAGCGTAAACTTACCCGCTTAAGCAGTCTGCAAAACCGGACAAAAGTACTGGATGGGTGAAAATCATGCTCGACGGGCGCTCAACCCCCACTCGAGCGTATGACTCAGGTCCCCACTCGAGCGTCCATTATTCCGCTCGAGCGGACTGCAAAACAAATGAAAATGTTGGGAGCACGATTTTCCCGCTTAAGCGCCAGTTTACCTGCTCGAGCGTGAGTCCAAATTCTAAAATTTCCAAATTCGAACCTCAAGCTCAAAACCAAGTTTTAAAACACCAAATTCGATCCTCTTAGGCCAATTTTCTGGAAAACTCCTGTAAACTCATAATATAACATGATTCAAAGATCAATTTGAGAAATCAAAGCCCAAAGGTAGTTCAATTAAATCCAATTTCAAACCAAAGTTCGAGAACATACTTCCAATGTGACATGCATGAATTTAAACCAATTCAAAGCTTCAATCACTAGCTCAAATGAGCCAATCTTTTCAAAACAAGATGAAATCATGGACTATAACCATAATATGGACATGCATGTAGCGATTTTCTATGGAAACAACTTTAAACTCATCCATATAGGTATGCATGTATGATATATGCCACAATGCAACATGCTAGGTCCAATTCAAGACTCAACTCTTCAATATAACATGAATGTAACATGAACCATGCAAGAACTATCTTAAATACACAATCAAGAAGGTAATTACTCTACCTTAAGTTTCCAACTCCAAGTATAGAAGCTCAATTTTGCAATTATCTTCCAAAACCTCTTAGCCTCCAAGCAAATTCAAGATGAAAACAAGTTTTTCTCCCCTCCCTCTCTCTAGTCGGTTATAGACTCAAGATGGCTGATGAAATGTTTTGTTTGAATGTAATAAGGCTCAAATGTGTTTTGTATAAAGTGGCCACTAAGTGGTAGTTGGTAAATAAGTCCAACTATTGCAATTTAGCATTATTTAATCTAATTTAATCATACCAAATCACATTTCAAATAAATATACCATAAAATCACATTAATTCTAATTAACACAAGGCACTAATCAATTTCAGATTCGGCCGCCGATAAGGCCTTCAATTTGCAGTTTAAAGCATGAAACATGAACAGATGCATTTAACAGTCAACAGATAGAAATGCAAATAACACAATATATTCATGCAATTAATTCGAAATTTCAGTCTAATCATTTACTTATCGATTCGATCCAGTTTAGCGATGGCTGGTCTTATCGATGTGATAGTGAGGGTTGTCACACTAACACCCGCATAATGCCTCTCCAATGAGTGGCATTAGGATTACTCGTGTATCTACTAAGCCTGCTAACAAAGTAGGCTATATCCGGCCTTGTACAACTCATCAGATACATCAAACTTCCAATGACCTGAGAATATTCTAGCTGAGAGACACTCTCACCATTATTCTTGGTCAAATGTAGACTCACGTCTACCGGTGTCCTAGACACAATTGTATCAGATTTACTAAATTTCTCAAGTATCTTCTCAACATAGTGAGATTGAGAAAGTACAATACCACTAGATGTTCTGGTAATCTTAATACCTAGAATGACATCTGCAAGGCCCATATTTTTCATGTCAAACTTCGAGTTTAACAATCTCTTGGTAATTCAAAAAATTTCATCATTACTACCAATAATGAGTATGTTGTCTATGTATAGACACAAAATGACATAACCTCTGTCAGTGTCTTTAACATATATGCACTTGTCACACTCATTGATTCTAAACCTATTTGACAACATAGCATTGTCAAACTTCTCATACCATTGCTTGGATGCTTGTTTCAAACCATATAATGACTTGACAAGCTTACAGACTTTCTTATTTTTCCTTGGAGCTGAAAACCCCTCGGGTTGTTCCATGTAGATTTCTTCATCTAAATCTCTATTTAAGAAAGTTGTCTTTACATCCATCTGATGTATCTCTAGACCATGTAATGTAAAGCGGCTACTGCAATCACCATGTGAATGGATGTAATTCTTGTCACAGGTGAATACGTATCAAAGTAATCCAGGCATTCTCGCTGCTTGTATCCTTTGATAACTAGTCTAGCTTTATATTTATCAATTGACCCATCAGTCTTCATCTTTCTTCTAAAGATCCACTTACTCTCCAAGGCCTTACTGCCTGGGGGTAAATCAACCAACTCCCAAGTATGGTTCTGTAAGATGGAGTCAATTTCACTTTTAATAACTTCTTTCCATAAGGGACTTTCTGGTGAAGTCACCGCTTTATGGAAAGTTCAAGGTTCTCCCTCTAACATATAAGTCAAGAAGTCCAGGCCAAAGGACTTGGTAGTCCTAGCCCTCTTACTCCTTCTCGGCTCATCTACTTTCTCATCTTGATCATTATCTTCAGGTTCCTTCTCAAAACTTTGATCCTCTCCTTAGGTTCGGCAAGGAAATGTGTTTTCAAAGAAAAATGCATTCCTTGACTCCATGATAGTATTCTTGTGGATATCTGAAATATCACACTTGTGCACAAGAAACCTATATGTACTACTATTCTGTGCATAACCAATGAATATACAATCCACGATTTTCAAACCTATCCTAACCCGCTTGGGTGTAGGTACCGCCACTTTTGCAAGACACTCCCACATTCGTAGGAAATTATAAGAAGGCTTCCGGCCTTTCCAGAACTCATATGGAGTCTTGTCTACTTTTTTCTGAGGGATTCTATTTAGAATGTAATTCGCGGAGAGAATTGATTCCCCCCACAAGTTCTGTGGCAATCCAAAACTTAGCAACATTGCATTCATCATCTCCTTTAGTGTCATATTCTTCCATTCAGCAATCCCATTTGACTGAGGAGAACAAGGCACCATGGTTTGGTGGACAATCCCAGATTGAGTACAAATCTCAATAAACGGTGATTCATACTCACCACCACGATCACTTCTTAAAGTCTTAATCTTGCGGCCTAATTGATTCTCAACTTCATTCTTATAAAGAACAAATTTGTTAATAGCCTTATCTTTGCTTTTGAACAAATAGACATAACAATACTTAGTGCAATCATCAACAAAGGTGATGAAGTATTTATTGCCACCACGTGATTGTATAAACTTTAAGTCACACACATCACTATGCACTAAGTCCAACGGCTTTGAACTTCTTTCAATAGAATGAAACGAAGATCTTGTCAACTTCACTTCAACACAAGTCTCACACTTGTGTTTTGGATTAATCTTAAAATATGGTATGTGATCTAACTTGATTAATCTACGTAAAGATTCAAAGTTCACATGTCCTAGTCTACCATGCCACAAATTGGAAGACTCAAGCATATAAGCAGAAGAAGATACATCTTTATTCATCTTTGGGATAATAGTCATTACATTGAGTTTAAACATACCCCCTAATATATAACCCTTACCCACATACACTCTGCTCTTAGTTAAAACGACCTTGTGGGACTCAAAAACCATGCGAAAACCATGTTTGCTAAGAAGAGACCCTGAGATAAGATTCTTATGAATGTCCGGAACATACAGGACTTCGTTCAAGATCAGCTCTTTTCCTGAAGTCAACTTCAGGACCACATTTCCTTTTCCCTCAACAATTGAGGTAATAGAGTTTTCCATAAACAACTTCTCACCGTTTGTAACCGGTTCGAAAGTTATAAATAGTTTCTTCTCGGAGCAGATGTGGCGTGTAGCCCCAGTATCAATCCACCATTCTCTTGGGTTTGAACCCACCAGTTCACCTCAGAGACAACGGCAGACAAGTGCATATCATCCTCCTCATATGAGTGCTCTTGTATATTTGCCATATGAGCACGAGGTTTGGTCTTGTATGGCTTCTTCTACTTACAGCAGTCACTAGCTCGATGCCCCTCACTACCACAGTTGTAGCACTTCCCCAAGAATCGATAATCAAGTTCTTGCGGCTTGTATGTCGGCTTCTTTGCAACATCACCCCTTGGCCCCAACTTTGAGCCCTTGTTCACAGGAGGTTTCTTCCTCACCCCAGAAGATTTTCCATGCTCGATGATATTGGCCTTCACAGAGGAGATACTCCCTTCTTTCTTTCTATTATTCTCCTTAATTCAGAGTTAGACAATTAGTTCTTTAACAGACATTTCCTTGCGCTTATACTTTAAGTAGTTCTTGAAGTCCTTCCAACCGTTGGAAAGTTTTTCAATGATCACAGCAACTTGGAATGACTCGTTCAACGGCATCCCCTCAGCATGAATCTCATGCAAGATCACTTGGAACTCTTGGACTTGGCTTATCACAGTTTTTGAATCGATCATTTTAAAGTCCAGGAATCGGCCAACTACAAATTTCTTTGCCCCAGCATCCTCAATCCTGTATTTCTTGTCCCGAGATTCCCATAGCTCCTTTGCTGAACTCTTGGCACAAAACACACTGTATAGTGAGTCTGCCAAGCTGTTGAACACATAGTTCCGGCAGAGATAGTCTGTCTGCTTCTATATGTCAAACGCCATGACTTTCTGCCTGTCTGGCTCATTCTCTGCCACAGCTGGAGGATCCTCGCTCAAAACCTTTGCAAAGTTCAACGTAGTCAAATAGAACAGCATCTTTTATTGCCATCTCTTGAAGTTCACCCCAACAAAATTCTCTGGGCACTCATGATGATTGAGCGGTCCTCCAGGAACAGTCGGAGTAACACCAGGGTTGACCACAGAGGTCACAGCAGTAGGGGTTGGCAACCCCATTGTCCCGAGGTTCAGATCCCCACCAACATTAACAATAGCAGCAGCATCAGTGATAGTGGCCATTTCTGAAAATTACACCAGAATATCACGTTCTGTGTTTTTTCAAAATTGAAACTTAACACTAGAAAATCCCATAGTTGAAAAGTTAATTCAAAATTAGTCTCACCACTAAACCTAGAATCGAACATGGTCAAGAATGTTTCCAGGAAGACTAGAGGGGTCACAACAGTCCCACTTAAAACCCAATTAACCTTTTGACAAAACTTTCAAGAGCATGTTGACTCCTATTCCATGAGAAACAATTTTTAAAATTAAATTTCTAAGGGATGAACTAGGTTAAAACAAATCAAGGTCCAAAACTTTTACAAGCAATGTAAAACAATTGCTACAACATTATAAGCAAACAAAACTTGCTTTTACAAACTTGGTAAACAAACCAAATAAATCTCAAGCAAAAAATTGCTTCAAATATAAAGGAAAAATAAACTAATCCAATTGAGGATTATAAGTTGTCCATAAAATTCATTTCCACGCTTAAGTATGCCTAAAAGAAAGTTAGTAGCAAACGACAACATAATACAAAGCAACTAATCTAAAGAAATTGTACATACAATCAAATATTATTTAACCTTCTAGCAAATCATAGAATAGCAAAATAAATAATGAATTAAGATACTATACAAGTTACAAAGCCTTATAACTCCTAAATAACTTACAAAACTTACAACTCTAATTATTAAATTACAAATTAATTGCCATGAATTATATAAGAATTTAATTCACAATAACCATGTAAATGAATATAGGCAAGTTACACAAATTTTATAACTCCAAAATAAATAAATTTAATTCAAAATTTAATTCATCCAATTAAATCACACACTATTCATGGAAATAAATACACAAGTTACAAACCTTAAAATTTATAATCTCAAATACTAAAATTAAATTTATTGCCATGAGTTATATACCAATTATTAAATAATAAACATGGAAATAACTTATGTGTATAATTCTAGAAAACTAGAAGCAATTTCACATGCAAATTAGATTAGTAAAGCTAGAAGCATGCAAAACCAAAATATACATATGCAACATTAGTCAATTAGGATGAAACCAGTAGCATTCATCCTATTCCTATATGAAATTCATAGTCCAATTATGACAATCATATATGAAATTATAAATAATGAGCTTATTATTATACAAAAGTATATACTAATTTACATGGGAAAAGAAAAACTAGTAAACTATTACAAATATTAAATAGACTGTAGACAGACACAATAGCATCAAATCTTGTTGGTATTAAAAGAAAAAACCTCACCCCATGTTTTATAGAACCAGATAGAAACAAAAATAAACAATTCTGAACAACAAGTTTTTATGATCAGTATGCAATATTCACACACGTAACAATATGATGCAACAGTGGACTAACAGATATAAATTACATATGAATTTATTTATTTTTTCCATGAGAAATACATAATCTGTTTTAAGATTGTTGTTTAAATTGGGTAATTGAAACAAAATAAATAAATTCATACTTTATTAAATTAACTGAAAGAACATCAAATAAAACCATACTTGATAAATTACATCATAGAGCATAAATATGAAACAAGACTAATATAAGAACATATTTAATCTGAATATGATAACAAGAAATCAAACCAAATTCTGTGTGATATCACAGTGTCTTTAAAACAGATTAGCCGCCTCACCGTAGATGCTGGAGAAACGTCGACTTCTATCTCCCAGGATAAGATGGTTTAAACCGGCTAACTCAGAAGCACCTTGTGTTAGCTTTGGCAAACCGACAATGGGAGCACTCTCTCACAGTAAGAAATTTCTAGCAAATTGACTAAAGAATGGAAGAAACAATTTCTATGTTTGAGACTTGACAGGAGGGTCTCAATTTATACATGTATAGGGGAGAGAGGAGAAGCCTCCAGCCTTTATGGGTGGTCACTAATGCACCATTAACCTCTGCAATAAAGGCAGGAGTTACAAACCCCATTAATACACTATTAACCTCTGCAATAAAGGCATAAATTACAAACCCCATTAACTCTTTCATGAAGCTAGCTTCATGGGATAATTTCTTATTCAATTCTCAATGATTTTTTGTCATTCTATTTGTGGTGTAAAGATCTCATTGCAAAGTATCTACACCCACTTGGATCCAACACAATAGATAGTTGAGACCCACTTTAATATTTAATTAAAGTCACCAAAAATTCATTTTTTCCAACATAAAATATATATATATATATATATATAGTCTCATGATAGGAAAGCCGAAAATAATGAAATTATGTCAATTTGTCATTTGAAAAATCATATTAATTCCGAGATCAAATAGAACTTTATTTTTTGGTTGTAATGTTGAGTCAAAGGAAATTATTTACAAAATTGGGTATGGGGTGAAAACAGGTGTCCAAGAAATAAATCAAATTAATGCAGCATATGTAGAACATTGCTTCACTAACCCGTCCTTTTAACTCTTTTTTTTTTTTTTTTTTTAAATATTCACAACCATACTCTCTATTCTGTTGTTTTACTTTTTTCTCTTTTTTTTTATTCTTTTTTTTTTTAACATAGAAGTAAAAATATTTTTTTTACAATTTCCTTGTTCCACTCAGAAGATATCTTCCTCCCAAAATAACAGATAAAATCCATTATTGAGACACCAGAGGAAAAGACTAAATGAAAAATATATAAAAAAATCTGTAAAGGCTCAATGAGCTAACTAGCGATAATTGAAATAAGAAATTTTTTTATATTTTTTTAATAAAGCTCAAATATAGAAAGATGGCCTAAAATCATTTATCAAAATATAAGATGATTTATATGTTACACGGACAAAATTGCATAAAACAGATGATTTCAATGTTTTCGGCCAATTTGAAAGAATAATGAGACTTAACAACGACATAATGAGTTGTCAAAAAAAAATTAAGAGTAAATGTAATATAACCCTCCAAAAAGAATGATAAACTCAAAATTTTACACGGGTTATAGTTTTCGCATTGGACATCAAGATTTCAAGTCTAAGTCCAAAAATTAATCAAAGAATATTTAAGCGGTTATGTCGATGTGCACATCATTTGAGATGAGACACAAAATTATTTGTAACTAAAAAATAGTATAACAAACTAAAATATAATTAAAATGCTAAGGTAACAAAATTAACAATTAATTTCAATTTTTTTAAAAACACCACACGCAACACACACAAAAATATATATATATATATATATATTAACACAAACAACCGCACATACAAAGAAATTTTTTTTAAAAAAAATAAAAAACCACACTCATGTAACACAGCACGTAACAAAAACACAAAGAAAAAAAATTTAGTTTTTTTATTTTTATTTTTATTTTTAAACACGAACAATTGCAGACAATTTTTTTTTAACCTTCTTTTTTCAAAATACAAAGAAAATAAAAATAAAAATAAACACACAAACTAAAAATAAATAAATAAACATAAAACCCTAAATAAAAAAACAAAATAAACACACAACCTTTCCCCCAACTTAAATGACATTGTCTTCAATGACACGTACCACCAAGCACTAGGAATGACCGTTTTAACCTGACCTGCAGAGACTGTCCACACCTGTCCCGAATGGGGCGGGTTGTACTTGACACAACACTTATGCAAGGTAGGGGTGGATTACATTTTACTTACCTAAAGCGGAGGGCGGGGTGGACCGGGGCGGGGGCGGGGGCGGGGGGCGGGTATCACCTCTCCGATTCAAACCCGATCCGATATAATTAATAATATATATTTAATATAATTAAATTTAAAATAATAATAAAAAAAAAGAATACTACTTCTCAGCTCTTTTATATATAAAAGGCCCCCTTTCTTTATTAGACATAAGAAACCCATTTGCTCTGCTCTACTATTTGAACTTCCTGTTGGTCTCCCTCTCGGTTTCTCACATGAAGATTTGGTTCACTTCTCTGGACTAAAAGAATACTACAGGTATACAATTACAATGCTATATTTTCCTATTCTCTCTCAATCATAGGTTATTTTAAGTTCTTAAAGTGGTTTTATTTTAAACTCTTTCAAGTTCTGCATATATATTCTTTACTCTCTCTCTCTCTCTCTCTCTCTCTACATATATAATAGCTACTTTGTTTATGATTTCTTGGAACATGAGATGATGCCAAAGGAACTTATGTATAAACTAGAAATTTCCTCATTGACAATTTTTTTTTTCACCTTATGTTTGTTTGATTTTTTTATTTTATTAATTATTTTTATTGTTTGAGCTCTCAATTTGAATTGTGGGCGGGTATCCACAGATATCGGGTATCCGCGGGAGCGGGGATAAGGGGAAAAAATCCCACCCGTAGCGGGGAAAAAATCCCCTCCCCAGTGGCCATCCCTACCAAACACTGACAAAAACAGTAAAAAGGAAGAAAAACACAATAAAATAAAAATTACTCTTTTATTATCAGATTCCAAGCAATTTAGAGCTAAAAATTTTATCCTCCTATAAGTAACCCGTCTCAGACCAAGTTTCTTTAGTCTTACTCAGCGGTTCCCTTCAAAGGTATACTCGTCTATTCCACTTTTTCCGCTTCTTATGATTTATGAGATATGGGTCATCCCAGCCGAAATTATTTGACCCGTCCAAGAGTGGACAAAAGTGAGTTACAAAATCATCTTTTAACAAAGTAGAAGTAATATATACAAATTTAGGGTATGTGTCTTTTAATAGAAAATCATGTAAACATACCATAGAAAAAAAGATCAAAATATTATTGCCAATCACGAAATCCCAATCCAAATCATTGTCAAATCCACTCAACTCACTCATTATTTCCTAGACATTGGATAATTAGGTGGAGTATCCATGGAGATTGTCTCAACCTTATCTAAAAACTCATCAGTATTATTACCTGAGGGTAAAGGTTCTAACTCCATATGGGGTACTTCCACACTAGATGAAAAAGATGGGGTTAAGAGTGGATCACCCTTAATGGAAGAAAAATATGATTATCTGAAAGTGGTAGACAACGGCTCATCCATATTACTGTCATCAAAGTCAAAATGAGCTAGAAGCTCTCCTAAAGAATTTTCTATTAAAAAAAGAGAGACGGTTTCTTCTTCCCTATAGAGAATTTTAGCTATTTGCTCTAAATGGGCTTCCATTTTGGCAAACGATTGACTCTGGATATGCAACAACTCATAGGTGGACTCTAAACTGCTTTAAAGAAATGTTAACACTTTATCCTCGTGATTTGAATTTTGTTGAGGTAGGATTTGGGAGTGTAACAATTGTGTACTGTGAAGAATTTGCAACACTCTTTCTTCAAAATTGGGAGAATATTAAGGTGATGGAGTTTCATGTTGATATTGAAAATAATCAAAAGGGTTTTCAAAAAAATCAAAATGCTAACTCTTATATCCCCAAGAATTATTTCCAAAATACACCATAACTCTACTATACATAAGGCTTCAAAACACTAGATAGCTCTAACCTTTACTTTTGTCAAAAAGATTTCGCAGGAATGCTCAACTAACTTCTTTTTTTTTTATTCCTTCAAAAACACACTAAAGAAAAACTTGGAAATTAGTACAAAACAAAATAGAACAAAAGTGCGATAAGTAAATTGCGATAAATAAAAGTGCGATAAAAATAAAAAGGGGTATAAAACCTCCCAAAGAAAGAAAGAAAAAAAATATGATAAAGTAAATTGCAATAAAATAAATGCTAGTAGTTAGAAATTTTTTTTTTTAATCATCAAAGTTACATGTCCAACAAAGGTCATCCACAGTGTCCAACACGGGTATTTTCTTTGTGTCACATTATGGATTTTTTTTTTTTTGTTTTTTTTTTTTTAAGAAAAAGAAAATATTAGTAACACCTGCACAAGAAAAATATATATATATATATATTAAAATTAAAAATAAAAAAATGAATTACAATAAAAATTACTTTTGAATCAGACAACTTACCTTTAATTCCCGACAATAGCGCCAAAATTTGATATGGTCATTTGCACACAAAAATATTTTATTTAAAACCAAGTAAAAATAACTACTCTGTAGAATAGTGGTTAAGATCAGGTGTCGATCCTCAGGGACTAATCGAATTGTTTTGATACAAAAATAATAATTAAAATAATTTAAGAAAATTAATTTTGAAAATAATAAAATTAAAATTAATAAAACATAAAATAAATTAAATAAAATAAGAAATTTTTCAAGATTTTGAATCTACCACTAACCTTATAATTAGGAGTTATTGTATTAATTTTTAAAATATCATTAATTTGGATAAAATGATATAAGTTAATCAGAAATACATCATCAAGAGAATTTGTATATTAAAACCAGAAAGTCATTAATCATCTTCGCTTAACACAAACTGTCACCACTAAACTAAACTAAAGTTGATGCATGACCCGTTTTACTAGGTATGAATCATCTAACAATTTTAATACACAGTAGTAAAAATAATTGTATAACATGATTTGAATAAAACATTTATTGCTCAAAAAGATCTAAAAATTATACAATTTATTCAAATCAAATCAAAATTAAAAATACTAAATACAACTCACCCCTATTATTTGATCAAAATTTCATCTCCACCCTAAAATGAGAATATTAGTTCATAATATCTATATAACTACCACACTCTAATATATATAAATTACACTTTCCCAGTTTCCCTTTCTTTTCCTCTCTTTCTCTTCCTTTGGGCTGCAACGCTCTGCTTCCTTGGCCTCCGCCTCCGCCTCCGCCTCCGCCTGCTCCCCCCTTCTGTTCTTTCTTTTCTTCCTTTCTTATAACCTTCCAACTGCAAAATAAAACAAAATAATATAATATTTTACTATATATATATATAATTTGAGTGATTGAAGGGTGTGAGTAAGGCTGCAAATGAACCGAATTGTTCATGAACAACTCGAGCTTGTTTAAAACTCGTGTGAGCTTGACTCGTTTACTAAATGAACGAACTCGAACTCGATTTTTAGGCTTATTTATTAATCGAGCTGAGCTCGAGTAGCCCTAAGCTTGGCTCAATAAGGCTTGTGAATATAAAAATAAATTAACTAATATTTATTTTTAATAATATATTAAATAAATTTTCAATAATCTATTTTATTTTTTATTTATGTTTAGTGTTTGTATAAATTTACATATTTAATTGATGAAATTTATTATTAATATAAGTATTATTATATAATTTATCCATAATTTTGTATTTTTTTATCTTAATAAGTAGATTAATTAAATTTTAATTTTTTTTCAAATTCGAGCTCGAGCTCAAATTCGGCTCGTTTTTTAACCGAGCTCAAGTTCAATAAATATTTGACGAGCTAAGCTCAAACTTTATTTTTTAAGCTCGACTAGAGCTTGGCTCGAACTCGAGCTCAACTAATTCTTAATAAATGAGCTTGAACATTCAAAAATTTGGCTCGACTCGTTTGCAGTCTTATGTGTGAGAGACGTGGCTGCCTCTTTTTCTCTCTTTCTTTTCACTTTTGCTTCCATTGCTTCCAGCTGCCTCTCTTTTGTTTGTTTGTTTTGTTTTTTTTTTTTTTCATTTTTTATTTTATTATTTATAAAATTAATGTACAAACACTAAAACATATATAAATATACAAAAATCATACAAAATTATAAAATAATACAAATTAATAAACTAATAAAATATATATTAATGAGCCGAATATATAACATTTAGGATCCGATCAGTATTACCTATTAAGGTGGGGGAAATTGGATGTGAAAGCCTTCTTTGGATTGTGGGGGGAATGTGTGATTATATTTACACAAATGACATGTACACTTTATTATATGACTAGAAGACTGAGCTAACAATTATTGTTATTCTCTCCGGTCTGTAATCTGACTTGAGTAATTTTTGTCAGGCACTTTATGATAGAATCATCTAACTTTTTTATATAGATGAAATACATAAAATATTTAATAAAATGAATAATTCAAATTATTATAAAAATTATTCTTTAATCTTTACAGTAATTGTTAAGCAAATGTAGTTACATTTTTTGAGAAAAATATTTATTATTATTTTTTGAGAATTGTAACTATGTGATAAAGATATATTTCAAGTGAATTATTTACTTTATATAATAGAATAGATGATAATGATCATATTCTTCTTATTCTTTTTTAACAATTATTTCTAAATAATAATCAATGATCACGAGTAGTCAAGTCAGTGTTGATATAAAATTATGTGCAAAACTCTGGATACTTTCGTTAACAAGAAAAAAATAAAATTATATGTGACTATTTCTTTGACTAGGAAATGAATAATAAATTTTATTTTCAAAATTTTATCTATCATAATAGAACTAATTAAACACAGTTAATTTAAAGCACATAAATAGTCAATGTGCAATGTACAATGTGCACATAGTAAATACAAAAATCTGAGATAAACTCACATTTTCATAGCTGGTGTTAAGTTTCTCTCTTTTTTTCTTTTTCTCACAAAAAAAATTATATAAAAATAATAATAATAATGTTATAAAACTGAAGAAAATAAAAGAGAAAGTGAAGATCAAAAGGGAATAACAAAGAATTTGTGCTAAAAGAGAATAATTCACATTGATCCTCTTCAATCTATGCATCAAGCAAACAATTGCTTTTTGTAGACAAAAGAAAATCACCGTAGTCTTTTCTTACAACCTCTCCAATCTCCTACCTCTATTTTTTTTTTTTTTTTCTTTGTTTTTTCTTTGTTTTGAAATCTAAAACATTTTCTTCTTATCTAAAATGATATTTCTTTTGGGAGTAAATTACACTTTTCACCCCTGCACCTTACACAAATCTCACGTTACTCCATACACATCAAATTGTGACATTTAATTCCCTGCACTTTTGGTCAAATATCACATTAGCCCTTCTGTTAATAGTGAGGCTAACAGAAGTTATCCTTTAAGGGGCTAAGTGTCACAATTTTGATGTATAGGGATTAAAGTGGGATTTTATGTAAAGTGCAGGGGTGCAAAGTGTAATTTATCCTCACATGTTTTTCATGTGACTAACCTTTGTTAACAGCGAGGCTAATAAAAGGGTCAAAGTGACACTTGACCAAAAATACAGAAGGTTAAGTGTCACAATTTGATGTGTAAGAGTCAAAGTAAGATTTAATATAAAGTGCAAGGATACAAAGTATAATTTACCTTTCTTTTGGCGATTATCCAAACATTTCACAACAAATAATAATTACTACATACTATGTGTGACCATGTGGGGGCATGGTCCCTGTATCATTCAATCTTGAGACTTGTTTTATATTCAAATAACGTCAACAAAGAAAGTATCACATGCCCATATATCAAATAAAGTCGAAGGAAAAAAAAAGGTGTGCACGCAGAAATGAGCAAAAAAAAAAAATGTAGCATGTAATGTTGGGTAATTTTCACTGTATTTAAAAGTTTTAATTCTATTGTGTACAAAACAACAACTAGAATTTAAAGAAATAAAGAAAATGAGAGAATTAGTTTGATTACAAAAATCAAACTCGAAATAAGAGATAAATAAATAAATAACAGATTTTATTTTGTTACAAAAATAAAATTAAAATCTGATTTAAACAAATAAAAATAACACAAAAAATAAATTAAATAACTTACTTGATTTAATTTGTTCGAATTATAAACTGATCAAGTCCAGTGTTTGACACTGCGTCCTTAAGACAGATTCGTCCTCTCCACGGTGCTTTCAGAATTTGGACGTCTATCTCCCAGGATAAAATGATCTTACCACAAACAATAGCAGCACTACAAATTGTTTGCCTTACGAACACACTAAGTATTTATACTCTCTCCGATGAAATAAAATCGACAACATGAAGAGAATGTTTTGAGAATTATGAAGCGATGAAAATTAAAGATTACTAAATCCAAATGAGGGTCATTCTATTTATAGATGGAATAGTGGTCGGATTTGAATTGAACAGGTATGAAACCTGTTGGCTTTGAATTCAAACAGATTTCAATCTGTTGAATTATATTTCAAACAGATATCAAAAACGGGAAGGGCCCTGTTTGGGTGTGCACTAATACCAAACATGTTTATTTCCGGGAAGGGCCCTGTTTTGATGTACAATAAAACCAAACCAGTTTAATTTCGGGAAGGCCCTGTTTGGATGACCAGTAAATCCAAATCACTTTATTTGAATTAAATTCAAATGTTTTTGGCCCAAAAAGATTAGTCTTGGGCCGAACAAGCCCAACCTCACACCACGCACCAGCGCCAAGCCCAGCGACCCGGCCAGGACAGACGGGCATACAGGCGTGGGGTGAGTTTTGGGTCGGATGGGTCTAGCCCATTTTGCACATTACCTCTCCCTCTAAAACACTTGGTACCCTTGGGCACACCCAAGTACCAAACCCATGCCTTATAAACCCATTCAAAACCTCCCACCAAATCAATGTGGGACAAGCCTTATTCAAACCTTTAAGGAATTTCCACCAAAACTCCATTTCCATGGAGCATACTTTGGCTTCAATTTCTCATTCACTCGGTAATGGTTTTGAGTAACCAAATATACCACGTGAATCACAACGCGGCAAAGAACGCGTTACCACTTTGACCCGTGTAAATCGTTGCACGGGGCCCACCTAAAAATTAGACCAAACTTAGGAAAAAATTCTGGTTTTATCTAGAATTTAATAACCATTTCCAACAATCCCCCACATGAATGGAATTTGATGACAACGGAAATGCAACAATAAGCAGATTTATCGAAAGAGTATAAGTCGAAAATATCTTGCATCAGGATAGGTAGTTTTCGGCCTTGAACCTTCCCTAGTGATAACCTATCGGACTTACTGGCTAATCAATGGACGCGATGCCTTGAATTGTTCAGCCGTTTGTGTAAGCCAAGACAATAGATTTCACACAAAACATCTTCTAACACATCGTGGTTCTCACTGTTGTGTTCATTTTGGCCTTGAACGCTCCTGGTTTTCATGAGTGTTTCTAGAGAATGTAGCCTCTTTCATTCTCATAGAACCGGCCCCAGTTCAACACTCATATAGGTGATTCTTATTGTGAGTATCTTCTTATACTCATCTTGATTTTATGTCTTAATCAAGATATAAGTAATCATTAAAAGCAAAGCTTATCCTTATGCCCCTGCAGACAACATATGTTGCAGATATCACTCTCACCATAGGAATGGGTAGGGAATTTGAATCCCTTGGTGATTTCTGGCGAGCCATACATAACTTAGTTGTCCCTTTGAACTTAGTTCTTGGGATCTCCAGTCATATTAGTAGAGTTACCATTATGACGACTCTTATGTAATAGGCTTTAATCTCATCCCCTTTAATGAACTATACACTAGCTCTTTTGTCAAACCTTTTGTTAACGGATCTGCAATATTCTCTTTAGATTTTATATAATCTATTGAGATTATTCCGTTTGACAATAATTGCCTTACGGTATGCGTCGCATTTAATATGTCGTGACTTACCGTTATACATGTGATTCGTATTCTCGCCTATTGCAGATTGACTATCACAATGAATGCAAATAGCTGGCACAGGTTTTGGCCACATTGGAATGTCTTCTAAGAAGTGACGAAGCCATTCTGCTTCTTCACCTACTTTGTCTAAAGCAATGAACTCGGATTCCATTGTGGATCGTGCGATGCACGTTTGTTTCGTGGACTTCAAAGAAACAGCAGCGCCTCCTAGAGTAAAGACATATCCACTTGTGAATTTTGAATCTTTAATATCTGATATCCAATTGGCATCACAATAACCTTCAAGTACTGCTGGATATCGGGTAAAATTCAAACCATGGTTACGAGTAAATCTTAGATATCTAAGAACTCGAATGATCGCTTTCCAATGGTCTTCTCCGGGGTTACTAGTGTACCTACTCAATTTACTGATAGCATAAGCTATATCAGGACGAGTACAATTCATTAGGTACATTAGGCTTCCAATGATTTGGGAGTATTTTAACTGAGACACTGCATCACCTTTATTTTTCGATAAATAAAGACTGATGTCTACAGGTGTTCTAGCTAAATTCAAATCATCCTTGATAAATTTATCAAGAATTTTCTCAATATAATGAGATTGAGATAATGCATATCCGTCAGATGTTTTAGTTATTTTCATTCCTAATATAACATCTGCGACCCCCATATCTTTCATATCAAATCTTTTGTTAAGCATTTGCTTAGTTGATTTGATCATGTTTTGACTGCTTCCAATGATAAGCATGTCATCCACATAAAGACAAACTGTGACATAGCCTTGGTCAGTGTTTTTAACATAGACACATTTGTCACATTCGTTTATCTTAAACCCATTAGTAAGCATTGCATGATCAAATTTTTCATGCCATTACTTAGGTGCTTGTTTTAATCCATAAAGGGATTTTACAAGTCGACAAACTTTCTTTTCTTGCCCTGATACTACAAACCCTTCGGGTTGTTCCATATAGATCTCTTCATTTAGATCACCGTTTAAGAAAGCTGTCTTAACATCCATTTGATGTATTTCTAAATTAAACGCTGCTATAGCAATAAGCATGCGAATGGATGTTATTCTTGTCACAGGGGAATATGTGTCAAAACAATCCAAACCTTCCTTTTGTCTGTAACCTTTAACTACAAGTCTTGCTTTATACTTGTCAATTGAACTATCTGCTTTCATTTTTCTTTTGAATATCCATTTATATCCAAGAGGTTTAGAACCTGGTGGAAGATCCACTAATTCCCAAGTGTGATTTTGCATAATGGATTCAATTTCATTATTAACAGCCTCTTTCCACAAAGGTGCTTCAGACTGTCATTCTCGCTTTAAAGCTTTGAGGTTCATTTTCTAACAGGTATGTCAGAAAATCTGGACCAAAGGATTTTGATGTTCTCGCTCTCTTACTTCTTCTTGGTTCATCATCAGTTAAATCCTGTTGGTTGAGACCATTACTAGTCTCTTGTGTTTGATTGTCATTAGTCTCTTGACTTTGTGTACAATCATAAGTTCTTTTCTGTTAACTTAATTCCTGTCCTTTCTTGTAAGGAAAGACATGTTCAAAAAACACAGCATTCCTTGACTCTATAATAGTGTTCACATTTATATCAGGTATTTCTGATTTATAAGTCAGAAACCGATATGCACTACTATTCTGAGCATAACCAATAAACACACAATCTACTGTTTTGGGTCCAATCTTAGTCTTTTTAGGAACAGGAACTTCAACTTTTGCCAAACACCCCCACACTTTTAAGTATTTGTAGGAAGGTGATCGACCTTTCCACAATTCATAAGGAATGCTTTTGGTTTTCTTGTGGGGTATTCTATTAAGAACATATTAGCAGACAATATTGCTTCCCCCCACAAGTTCTGTGGTAAGCCTAAATTTAGTAACATACCATTCATCATTTGTTGTCTATGATGTGCTTGACTCATAAACTTCAAATCCAAAACTCCAAAATAATTATGATTACACAAATCAGAATTAATGTTGTGACAAAATCATATCCTCATAAAAATTTTGCCTAAGAAACGAACAATTCAAAAACCCAATTGATTGTATACATTCTTGTAACTCATTTATAAATAAATGTCACTGTCATAAAAATATTTGTGACAGAAGAAAATTAAATTATCTCAACTAATGCAAGAGATACATCCCCATAATAATAAAATGGTTTATGGTTTAACAATCTCTACTACGCAAGTAAAATAATTATTAACGACATCTCATGCCACATAATTCAAAATAAACCAATAATCAACATAAAAGATTTCTTAAATTACTTTCTAATTAAACGAAACGATATAATTACATACATCTTCATGTTTAAATTTCTCTGGTGTTTAAACACCCATTCAAAATTGATTAAAAATATTCAAATTAATCTGCTTATAACAATTTATCATTCCAAATCACTTGAAATTATTGTTAAGAAATAACTTGAGTTGATATCATACATGCATATCAAACGCATCAACTAAAAATAATGAATTAACAAAATAAATTAAACATGCATGATCTCATCACTTGCATCATGAAATAAAAGGATTCTCAACTCATAAAAAAAATCTAACGCATTTAAACTTTAAACTTCAAAATGACAAAATATACCTTCATTTAATAAGTTTGATTTGTACATAAATAAACAAATTAAATATGCATTAAAATGTTCTTGTGAATATATATATATATATATATATTTTCCTTTCCAACTCAAATGCAGAAACAATTCAAGACTATGAAACCACATTATAATAAAATTAGTTTGTAAAACTAATATTTTACTCTAGAAACAAATTCTTCCATGTATACTTACGATGAACTATGATAAATTCAAAAAGAATTAACACCTCTTTCACAAAGGATTAAAAAATAAGTGGTCTACCAAACGAAACCATAAGTCACTTACAATTAACAGATTGTGACTGAGTCACAAAGTTACATGATTGATTACCAAAATTAATTTTCTAGTTACTAAAACCAGAAAATAAATTACAATACAAAATAATTTTATTTTTCCTTGTTACTAAAACTAGTAAAATAAAATACCGAAATAATATCTGATTACAAAAATCAGAAAACCAAACCACAAATTAATTTTCTAGTTACTTAAACCAGAAAATAAATTATAACACAAAATAATTTTATTTTTCTTGTTACTAAAACTAGAAAATAATATAATTTTATTTTCCTTGTTACTAAAACTAGAAAATAAAATATCACAAAAATAACTGATTTCAAAAATCAGAAAACCACAAAATAATTTTCTAGTTATCAAAACCAGAAAATAAATTCTAGTTACTAAAACCAGAAAATAAATGATAACACAAAATAATTTTATTTTTCTTGTTACTAAAACAGGAAAAATAAAATACCAAAATAATTTTCTGTAATACCAAATAATATTCTGAAATTGTTAATGACACCAGTATCGTACTACTAGTTGTCAAAGAAAAGAGACAGTATATTACTACTATCTGTCAAATAGCATAAATCACTATTTGTTTTTCCAACCAGAATATTACTTTGAAAAACAGAAAATTAAATACAATGAAGATACCAAAAAGGATTCTGTCTTAAGATTGTTGGGCAATCTTCACTGTATTTAAAAGTTTTAATTCTATTGTGTACAAAACAACAACTAGAATTTAAAGAAATAAAGAAAATGAGAGAATTAGTTTGATTACAAAAATCAAACTCGAAATAAGAAATAAATAAATAAATAACATATTTTATTTTGTTACAAAAACAAAATTAAAATCTGATTTAAACAAATAAAAATAACACAAAAAATAAATTAAATAACTTACTTGATTTAATTTGTTCGAATTATAAACTGATCAAGTCTAGTGTTTGACACTGCGTCCTTAAGACAGATTCGTCCTCTTCACGGTGCTTTCAGAATTTGGACGTCTATCTCCCAGGATAAAATGATCTTACCACAAACAATAGCAGCACTACAAATTGTTTGCCTTACGAACACACTAAGTGTTTATACTCTCTCTGACAGAAATAAAATGCAGCAACATGAAGAGAATGTTTTCAGAATTATGAAGGACGAAAATTAAAGATTACTAAATCCAAATGAGGGCTGTCCTATTTATAGATGGAATAGTGGCTGTAGGATTTGAATTGAACAGGTATGAAACCTGTTGGCTTTGAATTCAAACAGATTTGAATCTGTTGAATTATATTTCAAACAGATATCAAAAACGGGAAGGGCCCTGTTTGGGTGTGCAGTAATACCAAACCTGTTTATTTTCGGGAAGGGCCCTGTTTGGATGTACAATAAAACCAAACCAGTTTAATTTCGGGAAGGGCCCTGTTTGGATGAACAGTAAATCCAAATCAATTTATTTGAATTAAATTCAAATGTTTTTTGCCCAAAAAGATTAGTATTGGGCCGAACAAGCCCAATCCAACCTTACACCATGCACCCAGGCCCAGCCCGGACGGACGGCGGCGCGCGCGTGTGGTGATTTTTGGGTCCAATGGGTCTAGCCCATAACCTCTCCCTCTAAAACACTTGGGTACCCCTTGGGGCACACCCCAAGTACCAAACCCATACCTTATAAACCCATTCAAAACCTCCCACCAAATCAATGTGGGACAAGCCTTATTCAAACCTTTAAGGAATTTCCACCAAAACTCCATTTCCATGGAGCATACTTTGGCTTCAATTTCTCATTCACTCGGTAATGATTTTGAGCAACCAAATATACCACGTGAATCACAACGCGGCAAAGAACGCTTTACCACTTTGACCCGTGTAAATCGATGCACGGGGCCCACCTAAAAATTAGACCAAATTTAAAAAAAAATTCTGGTTTTATCCAGAATTTAATAACCATTTCCAACAAGTAATTGACCCACTTTTATGGGTGGTGCCACACGCATTAATATGTTATGACATTGTCATTTTAAAATTATAATTTCACATATTATACAAATTATAAAGACATAACTTTTAAAATTATATTACATCATTTATTAATATACCAATTAATACATATAATATTATTTCACTTTCATATATTCCTTTCATATTCATTTTGGATTTCATTAAATCCTAAACCCTAAACTCGCTTTCAGTTGAAGAAAAGTTCAGTCCGATATTATTTGACATTTGGAGTTTATCAAAGCTTACTTTGAATGGTTTGAAAAAATGAAACAAATTTATTTTAAAATTATACTTATCATTAATTTTTTATAGAAGAAATTGATAAAATAATTGTAGCTACGATTATTGAATTGATTTTTTTACACGAATAATCTACGTGAGAAAGTCCAAAAATTAAATGATTTAAATTATCAAAATAGAACTCATGAAACACCCTACAAGACCTACAACACTTGACTCTAACCAGAGAGATCTTCTTTTTCTTCTTTTTTTTTTTTAATCTTTGTGTAGTTAACATTGTACGATTCCCCATCTAAAAATATATACAACTATTTAATCAATATTTTTAGATCAGATTTAATTTGCAAAATGGATTAAGCAGGATAAGATGTAGGATAATTTTATTACAAGAAAAGTATTTGAGTCATATTTTAACAAAATTCTTATTACACAACCCTTTCCTCGTCCGCGAATCAAAACATGACTTTCGGTATTCATTATCAAAACTTAAAAATTAAAAATGAAATTATTTGATTTTCGGATCCCTTATCCTGGCATTTAAACAGTTAAATGCAGTCAACTCACACATTGACCAAACATTAATTATTGAAAATTATATTTTTAAAATTAAGTAATGTTAAAGATGACTTATCCTTTAATTAATAAGTATCAAAAAAAATTTCCAGAAAATTACAATTCTGGTAATTTCATAAAATAATTATAGATTCACACAAAAATTAAGAATTTGAATATTAATATTTATAAAATTTAACACTGATCACAATCGAAAAAAAGTGTACATTGTTTATTTAAAAATCTCACCGTCACAGTCAAGTGAAAAAATATGCATAAATATTAGGTAAGAATGGTTCTTTTTTCCCATCTCTTTAAGCCCCATCTTTGTCTACTTTTAAATGGGAGCAACAATAATCTCATCTATAGCACCCTCCACTACTGTGGTGTCCATATCTTTGCTTACCTTTTAAGGAAAATATCATTAAAGTAGAAAGTAAGAAAAATATTTTTAAATTAATAAAAAAAAACTTTACAACATTAAAAAATAAATATATAAAATTTTAAGTGAAAGTGATAATATTTTTTAAAACAGAAATTATTGGTGTCTCGAATTAAGGTGTCTCAAATGGCTCGAATTTGTATTTATTGGCCAATCACTTGAACGATCAGGAGAACCACTTGTCTATCGCGGTTGTCACGTTGTCAATCACAACTGTCAATATTTTTGACGAACGATTAGGTGGATGACCGGATGAACAACCAACATGATAAAATTCAAGTCAAGCTCAAATTCGAGCTACGCAACAATGCTCTTTTTAAAATTACCACTGAAATATTATTTCCCCTCCTTTTTATCTCCTCCCTTTGGGTTATCTCCTTGGAGCATAAGAATATTACGAACACATCAAAATTTGGATGGCTATGCAAATTTATTAGTTGAATTAACAATCACCAAGCCACCACCACCTAAATCACTTCTGCAACTAATATCCCAGATTGGAAATCGACAGAGAAGCCTCAGTGAACAACATCATGAGAAGAAACGTAGGCCAGAATAGGCGGTTAAAAAAAAAATGCAATAAAAATAATGTGTCCATAGCCAAACTCTTTTCTTAAAAAGGGCTGTACTAATTTAAAATCCTAATACAACTATTACACATCTCAAAATATTTTTATAAATTTTACATTTTTTTTTTCCCACACATTTTACACATGAAGAGTGTCCTAAAATTTACTGGAGCCATGCTCCACTTGAATAAGTAATTGATATTTTTTATATCATCTCTTAAGATACTGACATAAAAATGTTGAATCGTATTATCTAAATCAATAACCAAAAATTTGTCGAGCACAGAATAATAATATCTTGTTTAGATGACCAAACGAGTTAGGGCACACTCGAAACACACATGGCCATTTTGGGACTCATTCATTTGGTCGGCCAACAGGTCAGTTGGGAGATTGGTCAGATACATTAAGGGCTCCACAACCCTGTGTAAATCTTAAATGAACTTAACCCAACATGACATAGTTTGGCAAGTAAATTAAAAATAATAACAATTTTAACAACTCCAAGTATGCCGACCCTATGTTTACTCTCTCACCTCCATGGCACAGAGCCATCCACTGACACCACCAACGGCCCACAGCCGCCTTCCCCCTCATCACCTCATCCTCCTGTCATCCGTTGGTGGTTCAGAGGCCTGATGCTCCATTGTAAGCAAAAATCCATAATCAACCCTTGACACCTAAGTTTTCATTTTTTGAAACTTCATAACATAAAAACTTCCTAGGTGGTCAACAAGTGATGTGACGTGTGATGGTAGCTGTATGTATAGTGGTCGTCCATAAGTGCTGTGTGACAATGGCTATGCGCGTAATGGTGATGTGGACAGAACAGAGGGTGACTCCCCTTGTAGCATTATTTTCCCCTTAGACTAAGGGTATCCCAATTGAAGAGATGGCTGGATTAGGTGCTAAGCACCGGTACTGGAAAAAGATATGTTCCTAATGATAGTGAAGCTCCCCCCTAATGATGGCCACTGTTAATGTGCATGGATGATGCCAATGCCGGTGATTGTACAGTTTAATTGCCAGTCATGTGGTAGAATGCAATAGAATCAACAGAAAGGAAAAAGTGTAACCAAAGAAAAAAAAATTTAAAATTTTTTTACAACCAAAAAACAAAAAAAAATGTATGAGGAAGGAAATAGAAAAAGAAAATATATTAAAAGATAGAACAATTTAATATGTACACACAAACCACCTCTTTTATAGAAGAATCTATTTCTGCTCATCTCAGTAGATATAATCTCTATTCAGGGTTATAAAGCTACCATCCATATATATATACACATGAGATGTCATAGCATAAAAGAAACCAAATTTTTTTTACCTCAGGATGAGATAAGAAAAGGCAATTTATCCTGAGAGCTTTAAATATCAGCTGAGCATGGTAGGATGTCCAGTCTGAAGCATCCTCTTAAACATGTCCATCCCAAATGCGGAATCTGATGAACTAAAAAACAAGGCAACATTCTATTAACTCAGCAGTCCAATGATTAGCTTCGGAAATGTTTCAAGCAACCACAACTAGAGTTCTAATTGAGAATATATATATATATTAAAACAAATTAGTGTATTAAGCATACTGCAATTATCAGTGTTAAAACTCAATGAAAGATTGCAAACAAAGGAATGCATTAATCAACTAAACACAGTGCAACGACTCAAAGATTAATTAGCATCTTGCAAAGTGTATAATTAAGGAAGACACCTTGCATGAAAAATTAGGGTCCAAAACCCATCCCCACAAACACAACTATAAAATCTCACAATTTCACATCATGAGAACTCATAAGCACAACCATTCCAGAAAGAAGTGTTGCCTTTGAACAAAAAAGCTGCCAAAAATCTAGAATTAATGCATCACCTACAATCAACTTGACCCTTATAATCTCACGTTCTCGATTAATGACACTCTTGGCACAATTACTATAGTGCAAAGCAGGGACTTTGTGAAAAAAGAGCTTCTGCAAACGGGAATCGCGTGTAGCTTTCCTTTTAACAAAGACAAAGTTCAGGTTGCATGTACTCTGAAAAACAAGATATTTCCCTTTTTTTCTTTTGAGTTGGTATAAATGAAAAATCCATGATAATGTTTCTTTTTTCATAAACATATCAAAAGCATTGAAAAAAACAAAATTAAAAATAAAACCACATCAATACATGAAAACAGATCAAATAACAATAACAAAAGAAAAGGACGCAGGGAATGTAGAAGCCTGTAAAATTCAACAGAGAAAATGAAATATGACAGCTACCCTTTAAGAAAGGTGCTAAATATTGAAACAGCTACAGTTGTATTGAAAAATAATCACCAGAACAATGTCATGGATAAAACAGCTCACCTTGAGACAGTAATTTCATAGGGAAAGGAGACACCTTCAAGATTCGGTATGGGTGGAACGTGATCTTTTTTCTCATTCACAAATTTTATTATCTGAAATAAAACCTCACGAAGAGATGCTTCAAGTGCTGCCCTCCGATGACTTCTCTCATCCAGAGCACTCTCTGCCATCATTCACAGGGAAGCATACATCATTATGAATTATTACTAAAACATTAATAAGAGAGCAACGCAATGCAATGAATGTACCTCCCGGGTCTACTACAAATTTGGAATGATGAGATTTTCCAGAATGTGCTTTTGAATGTTGCACCACGTTCAAATTTATAAACCACTGTTCCCAGTATAAGCGCTCAACTTTGTTACTGAACCATGTGGCCTGTTTGTTTTTCATTTCATAGAAAGATAAACATATCTGCACCATTAAGAGGCCCATAAGTGGAGACAAGTAGACAAATAAAGCAATTTTTACAAAGAAGATTTAAATACTGCCAAAAGCAAATATGACGGAGAAAAAACTCAATGAAGAGAGACAAACTGTGCTAGAGACCATTGCACTATAAGCTCCAAAACTAAGCACAACATAATATCTGGCTAACAATAATCTGGCAACTTTGAATGTAAGCAACCAAATTACAGAAGAAATGAAACATTATTAAAAATGACAATAACATCTCCAGAATGCAAGCTCTAGTCCTAAACAGAAAGAATTGCACAGAAGAAGAAAAAAATACAAATACTGGCCAGCTGATTTGAATTAAGAGTTGATATTATGGCAACAAGTAGGAGTAAATTGACATCAAATTACAAAGTTATAAGACATTTATGTTTCAGTGGAACAAGGGATTTTCCTTTGCTTGGTTCTCAAATTCCATAAGTGATAAGACAACAAATCGCACCATCTCATGGCCAGCATGCATTACTATGATACTAACAAGGTTGTCTGGATCTAAGATTGATAAAAGGTATCCAACACCACAGAAGGCAATTGAAGCTTTGCACGCAAAAATGCAACTTCAGAATTAACAATTATGCCCCTTAATGGATCAATATAGAGGGTGTCCGCCCCCGATGTTGCGACAAGGATTCAAGTCATGGGAATCAGCTTCATAGTCATCCATAAGCCATGCAAATTTTTTGTATGTACATCACACATAACCAAAATGATTTGCTAATTTCAATCCAATGGTAAACAAAAAACCTGATTTTTCTTGCTCGGGTGTTTCTCCACTCTATCGATGAACTGGCCAATCTTCTCATCAATTTTCTTTTCAAGTTCCACATCACCACATTGCACCTATGTAATAAAAATTTCAGGCATTAATGATAAAAATTATATACTACCAAAATAAAAGTTATCAATTTTAATCACTCCTACGGCTATAGTGCAATTAAATTGAAAAAAGGTAACATGACACAATCCAGGTCTCAAAACAATGTAAGATTTTACAAAACAATTAACAGGAGGGACACATATTTGCTTTGTTGCAGGCAAGCAACAAATCGCTTGCCCCAACCGAGATTCAAACAGCAGAAGGCTATATATTTCTTATTGCAAATTTAACAACAAACATATGCAGTGCAAAACCTGCCTCAGTTTTAACATAATTCTTAGGCACATGGCACTATCCCTACAAGATTAAAACTAATTCAAAACCAAATCAAATACAAGACAAACCACACTTAGCCATGTTTGAGAATGTGAAAGCAGTGTTGTTATTTTCTTTAAGCAAAAGTCACAATTTGCACACAAAACTACATTGACACATCATATAGCATATTTCCTTATCGTACAAAACAACTTCTAAGGACCATGCATCACTCAAAGTCCAAACGCACCCCTTGTACAAGATTTAGACCATTGCATCAAGAATATACAAGTTGGCATTTTGGTTTCAATGCTTCCACGATACACTAATACACAAATAAACAAGCAGCCAATCCTACAAGGAGCTTTGACCTCCCTGGACTTCAACAAAATACTAGGTGGAGCACAAAGCAAACTACAAAAGAATTGGAATGTTTACACAGGGAAAATAAAATTTGAATATTCCATAGCATATCGTACACCATCAGAAAAGCCAATCCAATGGTGATGGACTACACAGCACGATCCCTCTCGCTACACATGACCCACCCCCCAACCTAAATGAAAGCAGGATTCAACCCTAAGTCTCCAGTATGACTACCATGCCTTTTATTTCAAATTAACAAGAACGCTGCTCGGTTTATCTGTGTACATCAGAGGCGGAACCAATGAAAATAGTGGCAGCCTACATTTGGTGGCAGCAATGGTAGTACTTACACATGAGGAAGCGAATCACTTAAATCAAATTTGCATATGTCAAGTTTGGACCAAGCTTAACTGAGTGTCACTAGCCTTCAAATTCTAAATCAAGAAGAAGAACCTCCTACTCATAATACTTGCAAGATTCTCATATTATTCAAATATCAAACTACCCAAATTTGGTTATCCCACATATCCACCTCAAATGAGCTTCTCTATATACATGAGTCTAGTATTTGGGCTCTTGTCCAATCAATTACCAATCCCCCTAACCAAATAGAACCCATGAAGTTTCATCTAACCAATATATTCATGATAAAATAAAAGGAGTATTCTTTTGAATATTTTGTATTCTTTGAAAAACAAGGAAATTCCATATTGCATGAGGAAAAGGATCCTTTCTTCATCTACTACTAATGTCATCAAGAAAAACTGGCATGCATTCAACAAACGATAATATCTGCCAATAACTACAACAACTGAGAAAGCACTTACATATGTAATTTCAAATAGTTCCAAATCAATGTCTTTGGGCCGGACAAGGCCTAAAGCCCTATGGAACAATATTGTGTGCAGAATACCTGCACATATATTCACCATAGTTAATTGAAAAGAAATAATGTTATAGTGATTAGTTTGCAAAAACAAGAGAGACACAAGACAATTAAGGCAAAGTCGGGACAAAAGATTAGAAGAAAAATCACTAGATCTCCACCAACATCAATTAAATGGAGGAGACCTTCAAAATAAGGATAAAATATGGTTAATAGTATGAAACCAAAAGGACCTCAACTAGAAAGATATGAACTGGGCATAAGAAAATAAACTAATCATTAATCATTGGGCCACAAACTAAATTCTATGATCTCCTTCCGCCTTGTCGCAACTTGTAGTGGCAATGCAAAAGTAAACTACATACAAATAAGAAAAATGTGCTAATCATCTCAACAGCTACTCTCTTTTGGTAGCACTAACAACATGGTGGGCGGGGGAAGAAGAGAAAAAACAAAGAAAAAACCACCTTTTTTCAATGCCTTCATTATTGCTGTAAACTTGGCCAATGAACAGCATTGATCATGTTATGGCCTAGAAGGATAGGCAGAGAAAAGAAAATTCCTAGGGAATTGGAAGGCAGGGAAGACATTACCATCCTTTACATTCCATATTCTCACTTTTTTATATTTAGACACTTTCATAAGATCTTTTTACTTGTTCAAAATTCTTTAAATTAGTGTGTACTTTTTAACCACCTCCTCCCTTGTTTATGTATTTTTTGGGATATATATATCAACAAAAATTATGTTGGGTATGGTGGTAGAGGACCAAAGGTAAAACCGTCCTTTTACAAGTAAATTTATTGGAATTAATTATTACTGTAATTTAGTCCAAAACTACATGGGGGTAATCAGCTATTTTTAAAAGACAAGGGGTAAGTGCTGTGAAGTCATACCACAATGAGGTAATATGGATTTCGCTGTATATTATATATTGAAACAACAGAATAACAGGATATTCAAAAGACAGACAAAGGTAATAAAATGTGGGATGTCCAGTGCATTGTGCAAGCTTTGGGGAAACTATTATAAGTGACAAACAGAGCTCGAGAAAATTCAAGACTTGTAGGGGATGGGATGATTGAGAAGGTCTATTATTTTTACTTGTTAAGATTTGACTTCTTTCAATTGTGGGACAGTGGAACAGGTTTCCACCATCAAGTATTTGCCTATTGCTAATTCCTTTTAATTGAACAGAGCAGTTGGCCCAATGTTTTCGAGGTGATGAAGCAACTGCGATCGTTTCATTATAATCTTAACTTACTAGCCCAACTAACATCCTATCCTACAATTAGGAAGGCAAAAAATAACTATCCTGTTTTAGCTTATCCAAATCAGTAATAAGTGCTCCATTAGTAAGTCGAATTGCAAGCATAATTGAACACATATAGAACTCTACTACGTATATGAAAGGAGAGAACCTAAAAATCTTAGGTAATCCAATGAATCGACAAAAACTAACTTACATCGCAGAACTTCGCTAATCTCGAAGTGCTCCAATTCCTGAAAAAAAAACACCAAAAATAAAATAAAAATATATATATAAAAAATTAACAATCCTACTACAATCAACGAACAAATCCAGAAACATTGAGTTGGACAGATCGAATTTGATATACAAAGTAAACAGGCTTACCAATTCTTTGAGTTGACAAACTTCGCAGTTCATGATACGAGTTTGAATAATATACAGAGAAGATGTTGAAGAGAGTCCACGATCGAATTTTGAGGGGTGAGATTTGATCGGAAGCGAGAGAATGAAGCCCTAAAATTAACTTTGCGTCGTCAGCTTGTTGCGAGATTGCCGGGAAGGAAGGAAGTAATCGGACACTGTTTGTGCAGTGCAATGTGGCGCGAAGGGATTGGTGGGATATCAAAGGAAAGATTTATTTGGGTAAATTATACAAAAACCCCTCAATTTTCTTACATATAGCTTCACCCTCTCTTTGTTTTTAAAATTATTTTTAATCTTCTACGTTGATCTGTAATTTTCTACAAAATATATAAGTAATTGACTTAATTTCGGTGAAAACTTTATTATAAAATAAGTTTTGAAACATTATCTTATAGGAGTATGTGAGGAAGGCCCGTTTCGATCAACTTCCTCCAATGTATAAAAAATAATGACCGTATCAAAACAATAAACTTCGGTAAGATGAACTTTGATCTCCCATTATACATCTAATACTTAAAAAATGGGAATGTAAATTTATAATTAGTTTAAATTAAAAATATCATTACACTTATTATTAGATGATGTAAGAGCATTCACATCAAGTTCTTCAAATTTTTAGGCTAATTTAACTCAAAATTCACTTTTTCTATTTTAACTAGTCATCTTTTTAATATTCAATGCATCAAACTCTCTATTCTTACTCAATCTTATTAAAATATTAATTTGTTATTGTATTTGTTATTCTTTTTTTTTTTATTAAATTGATGAGGTGCTACCCAAACAATTCTTAAAAAAAAAAAAAACAAAAAAAAAAAATTGTTGTTGACTGATCAACCGGCAGATCGACCGTTTAGGCTAATTTTCGGCATTTTTTGCTCAATTTTCTTGTAGAAAATATAATAAAAAATTATATAACGAATGAACAGTGCCTCAACAAAATTGTTGAGGTACTGTAGCAAATCTAAGAAAATTTCAATTTAGAAAAAATTTGCTAAGGCTGATGAAAGGAGCATTTGATGATTTATTAGCTATATTTTAGTTTTTTGTTATTTTGGTGATCTTGATGCGGATGCTCTAATGGAACATCTCTATTACAAATAGGTAATTCTATTTCCACACACTTGATTAACTCAGTGCACATCTTTTTTTTAAAAAAAATTTTATTACATTTCTATCCTTCAATCAAATTACTAACACATATCTCCCTTTCTCAGTCCCTCCCAACTTCCCAACTCAACCCTAACTCTTGCCATTTCCGACCACTAGAAGTCACTTCCCTCCCTTCCGATCATCACTACTTTCATAGCATTCTTCTCCTCTTGACCGGCATCCATTACATAGAAATCCAATTATGGCTATTAATTTGGCATAACTTGATATATGTTATTAAATTCCATCTCTTTCTTTTGTTTTTTGAACAGGTAAGAGCTTTTGTCCTCCAATATATCCATTGGGAGACCAGTTGTGGCAATTAAATGAAGGTGTTCCTTTAATATGCCTCCATTCTCTTCAAGTCCAACCCTTCCCAGCACCACCATCTTTTGCTTCACAAACTGTTGTTAATTGTCAACCTCTTATGGGATATGCATCTGTTATTTCAGTGGCAGACCTCTTAACATTCATTTGTTCTAATAACTTTAGTTTTAAACATTATGTTGACCCGAAAGATGTTTGTGTTGAAGGGGCTATGGCAACTGCAGATGGCAGTCCATTATTAATCAGATCAACTGGGTTCTTCACAGATCCGATCTGGGGGCGGCGATGGAGAGGAGGAAGCAATGGCGGGAAGAAGTAGGGAGAGGCAAGTATGGGGAGGTTGAGAGAGGCTGAGAAGGGAACAGCGCTAGTGGGAGGCAGTGGTTGCCGACAATGGTTAGGGTTAGGATTTGTTGGAGACGATGAGGGTAGTTTAGTATTATCTAAAAATTATTGATGTGTATTGAGACAAAATTAAAAGTTTTAGTTTGTGTATAGTGTAAATTGAGTAAATGATGTATACTAAGATAAGTAAGGATGTATAAATAGAATTACCCTCAATATACACTATGTAACCATTAAATTTATATGACAATAATATCCTTAAGTAAAATGACTAAGGCCTCGTTTGGGAAGCGTCCCATTTAGTCAAAAAGTCAAAAAGTTACTAAAAAATTCAAAAAGCCAACAATCCATACCAAAAAGTCAAAGATTCTCCTTTCTCTTTACTTTTTGCACATCTTTTCGTAAAAAGCCAAAAAGTCATCTCAAACATACTAGTTTTTTTTAGCTCATATTTTAGTCAAATAGCTAAAAAGTTACTAAATTAGCCTGTTCCCAAACGAGGCCTAAGAACAATATAGATGTGTGTATACTTATTTCAACAATGGGTTTGGCTTTGGTCGAGTTCAAGATCGGACTGGACCATGTTGTTGGGCCCGTAGGGGCCTACCATGGATTCCGTTTTGATAATCCGAACTGTTGAATGTATAGAACTCGTCTGTCTACAAAAAAAATCACGTTGATCGGATATTGATAGCTATGTGATCAAATCATTTTTGTATAAAAATAGACGGTAAACAAATTAACGGTTGACAAAAAACTGTTTTGATCACATAGCTATCGGTATCCGATTAACGTGATTTTTTACAAGCATATAATACTCATCGAGTTTTACACATTGAACGGTTCGGATTATCAAAATGGGACCCGTGGTGGACTCCCATGGGTCCAACAGCACGGTCCAATCCGATCTTGGACTGGAACAAAGCCAAACCCTTCAACAATTTACGTATGAAAATACAAATATCTCTATACACACCATCATCTAGAATAAATATAAAATAAAATTCTATTACTTTTCAAACTCAAATATTATTGTTTTGGAAGATTTAGAGTTTTAAAATATTAAAATAAGTTGATTTAAAGATTTACCTATTATGAATGACATTGATTTGGAACAAAATAACAATAAAAATATCAGTTTACTTTGTTATTTATCTTGTTTGTATTAATTTGGAATAAAAGATCGTTGTTCATCTTTATAACAATGACTTATTTGTTCCATGCGCACATAGAGTTGAATATTTACGAAATATTCAATTATTTATATTTGAATAGAATCATTTTGTTCATATTATTAAAGTTGAGCAAGTATTAAATGTTCATACATAAAAAATTGAACATTTTAGTTTAGTTCAAATATAAATTTGTGAACATATTAAATTTTTTCAACACTGTATTTATGAACCATACTAAAACTATTTTTTTATTTAAATTTTTGTTAAATATCACACCGATTGCTTCGTCGCTTTAAAATTTTTGTTCACCGTTTAGTTCTCACCGTTTGCTCTCACGTTGCTTCCATAGATTCAATACAAATTTGGGAGAGAGAGAGAGAGAGAGAGAGAGAGACATAGGAATCTAAAATTACAATGAATTGTATTTTGGACCTTATTTAGCTTGTTTGATTACTACTTTTAGAATTCACTTTTTTTTAAATTAAATTTTTTTATTTTCCATGTTTTTTTTGTTTTCACTAAATTTTTTTAATATTTTAAGCAATTGTTTTTAATTTTTAGGTATAATATTTGTGAAAAAAATCTTTAAAAAATTCACTAAATACCAAAAATATAAATAAAAAAAAGGAAAATTCAGTACATTTTTTGTATTCTTGTGTATTTATTAATTTTTTAAAATATTTTTTTACAAAAATTTTACTTTTAGATACATCTAGCTGAGGTGCACCTAAAAAAGTTTTAAAAATTTGCTTAAAATTGATTGAGGCCAAATTGTGCAACACTGAGGCCGTTAATTAGGATCTCTTAATTTTACTTACTTGTCAAACTATATATTTTATGCCTGTTTAATGTTAATCAGGTTGTACATAGTGAGAGCATAAAATGAGCAAAAATGCAGAATTTTGGAGAGAAAAGTGATTCTCGTACGTGCGAAGGCCCATTCCCCCACGTACGGCCTTTACCTCGCAGCCAAACAAGGCCTAATCTTCCAACACGTATGGCACTCCTTTCCATACGTGCGGTGACCACTCCTGCACGTGCAGTCATACCTCGGATTTTGTGCCGCTATTTTGAACTTATTTGAAAGACAGCAAAGGTATAAAAAGACAGAAAATAGGCTGGAATAGGGGTCTGAAAAATTCAAGGAGAAAAAGGAGGTGAGGGTTTGGAAAAAAGTGATTCTCAATCTTCAAAGCCAATTCCCATGGAGGGTTTCATCTTTTCCCACTCCTCCATGAGTGGCTAGGCTCTTCTTTTCTAGGGTTTTGATGAAACCCTAGCTATTTAATTAGGTTTTCTTTTTGGTTTTTGATTATGTAAAGGTTTAAACAATTATATGGTGTTTTAGAAGTTTGAAATATATATTTTTCACTATTTCTTCGAGTATTCGGCTTTTTGTGATTGTTGAATGCTTTCCATATAATGGTTTTCTTTTCTTTTTTTTCATATTCAAGGTATGAGACGAGTCATACTACGAGGAACGAGTCATTTTGCTACTTTAGTTTAGAGCGAATGACTCATATTACTTGACATAGTTCGTGCTTATACATTGAACATGATAACTCTCTTAATAAATGCTTCGAACTTGTAATTATTTAGTTCAAACCATAGCATAATTGATTTCAAATTGAAACCTTATTTACGTAACTGGTGGTGAACTCATTGCCTTAGGTTTTTCCCCAAATCAGTAAATTCATCTTTATTTATAATTGCTATTTTATTCGCTTTGTTTAATTTAATTATTATTAGGTTATGAACAATCAATTTTTTTTATCGAAATTGATTTAGGAATTTAAAAATTAAATTAGTTTAATTTCCCGTTTATCCCTGTGGGTCGATATCTAAACTTGCCATTATTCTAAAAGAATTTGGTATAGTTTAGTGTTTATTTTTGGTGTGTGAAAGGATTGATCAAATTTTGGCGCCCTTGCTGGGGACTTCTGGCGAAATTAATTAATTTAAAGTTACATTCTTATTTTAATTTTTAGTTTAGAATTTTAGAATTTTAGAATTTTATTTATTTATTTATTATTATTATTTTTTTTAAGTGTTGCTAAGTGTGCAGAGTGTTTAAAAGTGGAACTATTACAGAAGTACAAGCGGAGCGCAACCGAGCTTTAAAAACAAACCACAACATTAAAGTGCTATAAAAAAAAAAGAAGCAAACACTCGCAAGTAAAGCATCAAAGTGCTAAAATGAAAGACAGAACTCAATCGGACGTTGGAGACAACGTCTACACATCAAGCACCTGCAAGACGAGTAAAGTGTTTTTGTTAAATCGTTGTGAATATTTCTCCTTTTGGTATTTTGCTTTCATAACTTAGTGCATAGAGTTAGAACTTAGTGTGTGTGTGTGTGTGAGTAGTGAATACACGGGCGCCATTCTTGTCGCCTTGAATTGTGGAGTTTGGACCTTGAACTAGAAAGGACTTTTAGGAAACTTAGAGCCTATGCCCGTGTTCCTAGGCTTGAATATTCATATCCATACTTTGAGCCATTAGAGATAGCAAATCTGAATGGCCAAAATAGGCTCAACCGGATCCTTAAGGGTTATTTTACACCCACTGCATATACATCACCATTATGCATCCAGTTACCCGACACCACTGTTGCTCATTATGAGATTAAGTCTAGCACCATCCAAATGCTCCCATCATTCCATGGACTAGCTCATAATGACCCTTACAAACATCTGTATGAATTTTTGGAAATTTGCTCTACAGTGAGGATCCAGAACTTTACTAATGAGGCCTTAATGTTGCGTTTATTTTCATTTTCATTAAAGGACAATGCCAAACATCGGCTGAACTCCTTACCTGCTAATTCAATCACAACTTGGGACCAATTACAGTAAAAATTTTTGGAGAAGTACTTTTCTATTGGTAAAACCAACTAACTCAGGCGAGCCATCACCAATTTTGCTCAAATTGATGGCGAGCAATTTCATAAAACATAGGAAAGACTTCGTGACGTTCTCTAACAGTGTCCCCACCACCAAGTGCCTAATTATTAACTTGTTCAGACCTTTTACTATGGCTTAACTGAGCCTCACCGCCAAATTGTGGATTCTTCTTGTGGTGGGACATTAACATCCAAAAATGACGTCGATGCATGGCAACTATTTGAGAATTTAAGTGATAATTCTCTTCACATGCCTCCGTAGCCCAACAAGTCTGGCAACGGGTAGTTGAAACCCCAAAAAGATGCGGCATTTATGAGATAGGGTAAAACCTAGAGTTAGCCCAACAGATACAGGCATTGTCCCACAAGAAAGATCAATTATTAGCTTCGGAACATAGCCCTACACAGCAAGATCAGCCTCAATTTCACAAGGCGTGTGCAATTTGTGCGAGCCTTGCTCATGACCTGAGTAAATGCCTTTCGGCATCACAATTTCTGGAATTAGTCTAAGAGCATGTGAATGTGGCTCAAGGATTTTCCAACTCGGGTAATGACCTATATTCCAATACATATAATCCGGGATGGAGAAATCACCCTAATTTTTCATGGACACCTCATTCACAAGGCACTTCTTACAATCCTCCACTACCAAGGCAGAATGTTAATAATTTTGCCAACCAATCTTCTTATCAACCACCACAACCTTACCGGCAACCACAACCCTCGCTTCTTTAAGGCAACTCAGCTTTTGAGACTCAAGTGTTAGAAGTTCTCTCAGAACTTAAGGGGTTAGCACTAATAGTTCACTCCTATACTCACTCCATAGCCAAGCTAGAGGCCCAATTGGATCAAATGGCTAATAACATGAATAGGAGAAAGGATTGGAAAATTACCGATTCAAACTGTGGCTAACCCTAAGGGTTAATATGGGCAGAAGGGTTGGGTGGGAATGGAAAGCACCATGAGTAGGTGCAAATGGTGATTACCTTGAGAAGTGGGAGGGAGTTAGAGCCTTGGCCAGTTGCCTTTGATGCAACTAAGGCTAAGAAAGGTGATCATGACGGTCAACCCAAAGAGAGCAAGGGTGAGGGAGAAACACCTAAGGGGGAGACTTAGTCCATAGCACTTTACATGAGCCTAAGGCACCACATGTGCCTAAGGCACCCTTTCCCCAATGCCTTGATACACCGTTCCCTTTTAATAAAAAAAAAACGACATCCATGGAAGCAATGATGAAGGTTTTTAAACAAGTTAAAATCAACCTCCTCCTGTTGGAGGCGATTAAACAAGTACCTTCATATGCTAAATTCTTGAAGGACCTTTATACGCATAATCGTAAATCTAGGACACACGTGTCCCAAAAGGTCATACTCACGGAGCAAGTAAGCTCCATCTTATTGAGTGACACACCCCCTAAGCTTAAAGACCCGGGTGCCCCAACCATTGCATGCATTATAGGGGACCATTTCATTGATAGGACCTTGTTAGATTTAGGGGCTAGTGTTAATTTGTTGCCGTACTCTGTGTGCGAAAAATTTGGGCTTGGCGAGTTAAAGCCTACTACTGTTACTCTCCAGTTGGCTGATCAGTCCCTCAACGTGCCACGTGGCATAGTTGAGGATGTGCTAGTAAAGTTTAATAGGTTTTATTTTCCTATTGACTTTTTGGTCTTAGATATGGAATCAGTAACCAACTCTAAGAAGCAAATCCCGATGATCTTAGGTCGACCTTTCTTGACTACGGCCAATGCATGCATAAATTGTCATACTGGGGTCATGGATGTTTTATTTAGAAATATGCAAGTGAAACTCAATATTTTCCAAGCATCCTAACAGCCCCACGAAAGAAAGAAGTGTTTATTTGTGGATGTTGTGGATGGGATTGTGGGGGAAGCTTTACCCTCCATTATTGTAGAGGACCCTCTAGAGGCTTGTCTAGCTTATTTTGGGTTTGAAAATTTTGATATTGACGGGTCGGTTGATGAGGTGAATGCCTTACTTAATTCTTCTTCCATTCTAGATTTTCCTCCGTGGAAAGCCCGATTTGAGTCCCTTTCTCCTCTATCTAGAGAACCTGCCATACCATCCTTAGTCACACCGCCTACACTTAAGTTGAAGCCATTCCCGGCCACACTCAAGTATGCATTTTTAGGGCCTAAGGATACTTTACCGGTCATCATTGCATTTGACTTAACTGCAAAGCAGGAAAGTCAATTATTGAGTGTTTTTGTGGCACACCGGAGTGCTATAAGGTGGTCGGTGGCTGATTTGAAAGGGATTGATCCCTCTGTGTACATATATCATATACATTTAGAGAAGGACACCAAACCTTCTCGGGAAATGCAACAGAGACTCAATCCCAACATAAAAGAGGCTGTAAAAAGGAGGTTCCGAAATTGTTAGATGCGGGTATTATATATCCCATCTCAAATAACAAGTGGGTGAGTCCCACACAAGTGGTGCCCAAGAAATCGAGCGTCACTATTGTAGAGAATGAGCAAGGAGAGTTGGTCTCCACACGAACCACTACTGAGTGGCGAGTGTATATTGATTATAAAAGATTAAATTCCATGACTAGGAATGACCATTTTCCTTTGTCATTTATTGATCAAATTCTTAAGAGGTTAGCGGGGGCAATGTTTTTATTATTTTCTTGGTGGCTACTCGGGATATAATTAAGGCCCGGTGTACCCTGTTGACCAATAAAAGACCATATTCACTTGCCTTTTTGGCACTTTTTCTTACAGACGCATGCCCTTTGGGCTATATAATGCACGGACGACTTTTCAACAGTATATGATGGCCATTTTCTCTAATATGGTGGAGAAATTTCTAGAGGTTTTCATGGATGACTTCTCCGTGTTTGGGTCGTCTTTTGAGGAATGTCTTCAGAACTTAACCAAAGTCTTTATTCGTTATGTAGAGACAAATCATATTTTGAGTTGGGAAAAGAGCCATTTTATGGTTCGTGAGGGTATAGTGTTGGAACACATTGTGTCCCCTCGAGGCATAGAGGTTGACAACGCTAAAGTTGACCTCATTGCAAGCTTTTCTCCACCCAATTCTGTGCATTAAGTCCGATCTTTCTTAGGGCATGTAGGTTTTTATCGTAGGTTCATCAAAGACTTTAGTAAAATATCTCATTCTTTGTGTAGTTTACTTGCTAAGGATGCATCATTTATCTTTGATAAGGCATGTTTGACAGCCTTTGAAACACTGAGAGCGGCCCTTACAACCACCCTAATCATGAAATCACCAAATTGGTTCTCCTATTTGAAATCATGTGTGATGCCTCGGGCTATGTTGTCGGGGCTGTGTTAGGCCAAAAGGTTAATAGGGCACCCTATGCTATAAACTATGCTAGTCGCACTCTCTCAGATGCACAATTGAATTACACTACCACCGAGAAAGAGTTGCTAGTTGTGGTCTTTGCCTTAGATAAATTTCGGTCCTATCTTCTAGGTTCCATGGTCATAGTCTTCACTGATCATGCCGCTTTGCGGTATTTACTATCAAAGAAAGAGACCAAACCTAGGTTGATTAGATGGATATTATTACTTCAAGAATTTGACTTAGAGATCCGAGATAAGAAAGGCTCTAAGAATGTGGTGGCAGATCACCTCTTCTAAGTCCTTGTTAAGTATACTAATGACCCTTTAACTTTGCATAATTCGTTTCAGGACGAACAACTTCTTGTGGTGTCACGAGTAAGCCCCCCGTAGTTTGCACATATTGTGAATTACTTGGCCATTGGGCAAATTCCTCAAAATTGGTTTAAGCAAGATAAAGACTAATTCTTTTCGTAGGTCAGGTATTATTTTTGGGAGGATCTGGAGTTGTTTAAATATTGCTCCGACCAAGTGATCTGACGGTGTGTGCCGGAGAGTGAGGTGCATAGCATTCTTACATTTTGTTATTCTTCTGAATGTGGCGGTCATTTTAGTGGGTATAAACAGTCGCCAAGGTTTTACAAAGCGGGTTTTACTAGCCCACAATTTTTAAAAATGGCCATCAATTTTGTAAAACTTGTTGGCACTGTTAGGAAATGGGTTCGATATCTTGTTGTGATATGATGCCAATGTCTTCTATTCTTGTGATAGAGATTTTTGATGTTTGGGGGATTGATTTTATGGACCCTTTCCCGTTATCGTTTGGGTTTGAGTATATTCTTTTGGTAGTGGATTATGTTTCTAAGTGGGTGGAGGCGATTGCAACCCGAACAAACGATCATAAAGTAGTAATCAAATTCTTGCATGAAAACATCTTTAGTCGTTTCGGGTTTCCTAGAGCCATAATAAGTGACCAGGGTACGCATTTTTGTAACCGGTTCTTTGAGTCGGTAGTTAAGAAATACTCTATCACTCATAAAATTGACACTCCATACCATCCTCAAACTAGTGGCCAAGTGGAAATCTCTAATAAAGAGGTGAAACACATAATAGAGAGAACGGTGAGGCTAAATAGGAAAGATTGGTCAAAACACTTGATTGATGCATTATGGGCCTACCGCACTGCTTATAAGACACCCATTGGAATGTCACCATATAGGGCAGTGTTTGGCAAAGCTTGCCACCTCCCGGTTGAACTTGAGCACCGAGTGTTGTGGGCTATAAAGAAGTTTAACTTCGATATGGCCACGGTTAGGCTCAACCGGAAATTACAACTCAATAAGTTGGAGGAAATTCGAAATGATACATATGAGAGTTCAAAAAATTTTAAAGCTTGAACTAAAGAATCCCATGATAAGCACATTAATAGAAAATCCTTTAAACCTGGCCAAAAAGTGTTGGAACAATCTTCAGTGTAAATAAAATAACTTGAAATAAATCAAAATAAATAAATAAATAACATACCGGATTTATTTATTGAACCCAATTAAAATTAAGACCAAGTCGAGTGTGTGACACTCTGTCCTTAAGACAGATTCACCCCGCTACGGTACTTACGGTTGAGTGGCGTCTATCTCCCATGATACAATGATCTTCACAAATTGTAGTAGTACTCCAAACAATTTGTTCGGCGAACCAAACCTATGATCTATACTCTCTTTATTATTTTCCTAAAACTAGAATGTAGGAAAATGCACTAAATAAAAGAAATGGACAGCAACAAAGACAATCTGCATATTGAATTATTCCGGATGGAAAAATTCGAATTACAAGGACTTCATTCTCTGCGATCCGGACCGCTGGAAAAGGCTGAATATATAGCCAAAAAATATGACCCGAACAGGTACTATTTGACTGTTGCCAGAAACTATTTTTCAAATATTGAAAAAGCTAACCGTTGGTCAAACACAAGAACACAAACAATTTGAAGGCTGTTGGTCTAACAGTAGGTTCATATTATTTTATTTAAACTATTTCAAATATATATATATATATTAAACTATTAAAATAGTTAAATAAATAATTAAATGAAGAGGTATAAATTTTAGGAAACTTTTAAGGAACCTAAAAATAGAATTTTAGAATTGAATTAAATTCTCACAATTACAAATTTTAGGAAACCACTTAGGAATCCAAAATTTGTATTTAGAATTAAATTAAATTCCCACAATAATTTTTATTGAAAAAATTCAAAAGAATTTTATCTAAATAAAAATTAATGTTACGTCAACTACCCATTCACTCATAAATGGTTTTGACGTTCCGTCTTCACCGTGTGACTTGCCACGCGGCAAGGAACACTTCACCTCTTCGGACCCACCCCAAACCATTTTTCCAACAATCCCCCACATGAATGGAATTTGACGGAGAGAAAATGCAACAACATGATCTAAATACAGAGAATATAGAAATTGAAAATATGCTGCAAAGGATAGGTAGCTTTTGGCTTTGAACCTTCCCTTGTGAGACACTATCGGATTTACTAGCTAACCAGTGAACATGATGTCTTGAACTGTTCAGCCATTTGTGTAAACCAAGACAATATAACTCACACAGTATATCTCCAGACACAGTTTAGTTCTCACTATTGTGTTCATTTTGGCCCTGAACAACCTGGTCTTCATGAGTGCTCTAGAGAATTGTAGCCCTTCACAAATCTCACGTAACCGCCCGATTCACACTCACATAGGTGATGCTTATGAAGAGTATCCTGCCATACTCCACTAGGTTTACCTAGATATAAGAATCATTAAAAGTTTTACTTAACCTAAAACGCTGCAGACATCACTATTTCATCATAGAAATAGGTAGGAGTTAGACTCCACAGTGATCCTTCTGAGTCAATCACAACTCGGTTGTCCCTTTGAACTTAGATCTTGGGATCTCCAGTCAACTAGGTTGGGTTGCCGTTGTGGTAACTCTTATTTAATAGGCTTAAGTCCCATTCCTCTCGATGAATTCTCAACTAACTCTCTTGCTAACCCTTTGGTCAGTGGATCCGCTATGTTGTCTTTAGACTTAACATATTCTATGGAAATAATTCCATTAGAGAGTAGTTGTCTTACGGTGTTATGTCGCATTTAATGTGTCGTGACTTACCGTTATACATATGACTCTGTGCTCTACCAATTGTTGATTGACTATCACAATGTATACATATAGCAGGCACCGGTTTTGGCCATATTGGAATATCTTCAAGGAAGTGGCGAAGCCATTCTGCCTCTCCCCCTGCTTTGTCTAAGGCTATGAATTCTGATTCCATAGTAGACCTAGCAATGCAAGTCTGTTTGGAATATTTCCAAGATACAGCCGCCCCACCAAGAGTAAAGACATACCTACTGGTGGACTTCGAGTCTTTAGTATCCGATATCCAATTTGCATCACAGTATCCTTCAAGTACTGCTGGATATCTAGTATAATTAAGCCCAATGTTACGAGTAAATCGTAGATATCTTAGAACCCTTATAATTGCTTTCCAGTGTTCTACTCCTAGATTACTCGTATATCTACTTAATTTACTTACTGCATAAGCTATATCTGGGCGAGTGCAGTTCATCAAGTACATTAAGCTTCTAATAATTTGGGCATACTCTAATTGAGAAATACTTTCCTGTACATTCTTAGAAAGATACAAATTAACATCTACAGGAGTTCTAGCAAGATGATCATCATCTTTACTGAATTTGTCAAGTATTTTCTCAATGTAATGAGATTGTGACAAAGCATATCTTTCTGATGTTTTGGTAATTTTCATACCAAGAATTATATCAGCAATGCCCATGTCTTTCATGTCAAAATGTTTATTCAACATTTTCTTGGTAGTTTTAATCATGTCATTATTACTACCAATGATGAGCATATCATCTACATAAAGACATACAATGACATACAATGACATAACCTTTATCCGTGTTTTTAATATAAACACATTTGTCACACTCATTAATTTTAAATCCATTTGACATCATTGCCTTGTCAAATTTCTCATGCCATTGCTTTGGGGCTTGTTTTAAACCATATAATGATTTAACCAATTTACACACTTTCTTTTCTTTCCTCGGAGCGAAAAACCCATACAGTTGTTCCATGTAAATTTCTTCATTTAACTCACCATTTAAGAAAGCGGTTTTAATATCCATTTGATGAATTTCTAGATTGTATAGAGATGCAATGGCAATTAGCATTCTAATGGATGTTATTCTAGTAACCGGTGAGTATGTGTCAAAGTAATCTAGACCTTCTTTTTGTCTAAAACCTTTGACTACAAGTCTTGCCTTGTATTTATCTATTGATCCATCCGCTTTCAATTTTCTTTTGAAAATCCACTTGTACCCAAGAGGTTTACAACCTGGTGGCAAATCCATCAATTCCCAAGTGTGATTTTGCAAGATGGATTCAACTTCACTGTTGACAGCTTCTTTCCATAAAGAAGCTTCAGGACTGGACATAGCCTCTTTAAAAGTTAAAGGCTCATTTTCTAACAAATATGTTAGAAAATCTGGACCAAACGATTTTGAGGTTCTAGCACGTTTACTACGCCTAAGTTCCTCTTCCTTATTTTGATCTAACTCTTGTTTTTGATCATGTTCTTGATCCTGACTAGTAATAGCATCAAAAGATCTTTTATTAGTACTAGTCTCTTGTCCAGTCTTCTTTGGAAATACATGTTCAAAAAAATATGCATTCCGAGACTCAATAATAGTATTTACATGCATTTCGGTATGTTCTGATTTATGAATCAAAAACCGATATGCACTACTATTCTTGACAACATAACCAATGAAAATGCAATCAATGGTCTTAGAACCTATCTTAGTCTTTTTAGGACTAGGAATAGCCACTTTAGCCAAACACCCCCACACTTTTAAGTATTTGTAGGATGGTACTCTTCTATGCCACAATTCATAAGGTGTTTGATTTATTTTCTTTCGGGGTACTTTATTTAAAATATAATTAGCAGAAAGTATTGCTTCCCCCCACAAGTTCTGAGGTAATCCAGAACTGATCAACATGACATTCATCATTTCTTTTAAAGTTCTATTTTTCCTTTCAGCAATTCCATTTTGTTGAGGTGAGTAAGGAGCGGTGGTTTGATGAATTATTCCATGTTCTTTACAAAATTCACCAAAAGGTGATTCATATTCACCACCTCTATCACTTCTAAGTTTCTTAATTTTCTTACCAAGTTGATTTTCAACTTCATTCTTATATTGAATGAAAGTTTCCAAAGCTTCATCCTTGGTTCGAATTAAATAAATATAACTATATCTAGTATAGTCATCTATAAAAGTGATTACATACTTTTTACCTCTGGTTTGAATTGATTTAAAATCACAAATGTCACTATGAATTAATTCAAGTGGTTCTGTACTTCTTTCAATTGAATGAAAAGGAGTTTTAGATAATTTTGCCTCAACACAAATTTCACATTTATGATTTGAATCAATGTCAAATTTAGGTAAACATTTCATATTAATTAATCTACACAAAGATCCATAATTAACATGTCCTAGTCTACCATGCCATAAATTTGAAGACTCAAGCAAGTAAGAAGTAGATGTAGTATTATTAATAACAGAAGGTACAACAGTCATTACATTTAACTTGAAAAGGCCATCAGACATATAACCTTTTCCTACATATATCCCATTCTTAGTAAGTACAAACTTATCACTCTCAAATACTAGCCTAAACCCATTCTTACTCAACAAAGATCCGGAAACAAGATTCTTGCGAATGTCTGGTACATGCAGCACATTGTTGAGAGTGAGTTCCTTTCCTGATGTCATCTTGAGAACAATCTTTCCTTGTCCTTCAACTTTGGAAGTTCAGGAGTTGCCCATAAAAAGTTGTTCACCATTGTCCACTGTAGAGTAAGATGTGAACATCTTTTTGTCGGCACAAATATGGCGAGTAGCACCAGTGTCCACCCACCATTCTTTAGGATTTCCGACAAGATTTGCCTCGGAAACAACTGCAGAAAGATTGATGTCATCTACACCATTGGAAATATTGTCCACTTCGGTCATATGGGCTTGAGCAGGCTTCTTGCTTGTTCTTTTCTTACTTTTGCCTTTGCTACGGCAATCTTTGGCCCGATGTCCCTCTTTGTCACAGATGTAACATTTGCCATTAAACTTATACTTTTTATTATCTCCCCCTTTAGAGCCTTGTGATGAACTTTCTCTAAAAGACTTACGTTTCTTGGTTTTTGAAACATGTTCCACCACATTTGCCTTAGACTCCATAGGATTCTTACTAGCCCGCTTTTCAGAATTGTGGTTGTCCTCCTCAATCCTTAAACGCACAATTAACTCGTCCATAGAAATTTCTTTACGCTTGTGTTTAAGATAGTTCTTGAATTCCTTCCAGCCTTTGGGTAATTTTTCAATTGAGGCTGCAACTTGGAAGAATTCACTAAGAAACATACCTTCTCCGTGAATGTCATGCGAAATGAGTTAGAAATCTTGAGCTTGGCTGATCACAGTTTTTGAATCAACCATTACAAAATCTAGGAATCTGCCAACCACAAATTTCTTTGAGCCGGCATCTTCTGTTTTGTACTTTTTCTCCAACGATTCCCAAAGTTCCTTTGCTGTCTTGATTGGACTGTAGACGTTGTATAATGTGTTGTCAAGTCCGTTCAAGACGTAATTTCGGCAAAGGAAATCGGCATGTTTCCAAGCATCAACCGCAGCAACCACTTGCCGGTTGATTTCATCATCTTTCAAGATATGAGCATCTTCACGGAGGAAATAAGCCATGTTCAGAGTTGTAAGATAGAACAACATTTTCTGTTGCCATCTTTTAAAGTCAGTTCCTGAGAACTTCTCTGGCTTTTCACCGTGATTTATCGGTACTGTCATCACAGGAGAGGGGGTTGGTGCAATCGCAGCCACCACAGTAGTACTTGTTTTAGGCATTTGTTTCAGTAGCCATCAATTCTAATTTATAAAACAACATTATAATTAGAATTTACACTACACAAAAAATTAAACCAAATTCACAGAATTAAATTCTGTAAAAATAAAAGAAACAAGAATGTAACTTTTATTTTTCAATTAATTTGAAAATAAAATAAAATTTTATTTAAACAAATTAATTCCACACAGAAAATAAAAGAAATAAAAAATATAACTTTTATTTTTCAATTAATTTGGAAATAAAATAAAATTTTATTTAACCAAAATAATTCTACACAGAAAATAAAATTCTGTAAAATAAAAGAAATAAGAATATAACTTTTATTTTTCAATTAATTTGGAAATAAAATAAAATTTTATTTAACCAAATTAATTCCACACAAAAAATTAATTTCAGTAGCACTTCAAAAATTAAAATACTAAAACAGAATTTTAATTAATGAAAACTCAGAAAATAATTTCTAAAATCCAAAATTAATTTACGAAAAAATTCACAAAAATATATTACGAATTGTTAATGACACCGATGTCGTACTACTAGTTGTCAAAGAAAAAAGCGATATATTACTACTATCTGTCAAATAGTATATAATCACTATTTGTTTTTCCAACCAGAATATTATTTTGTAAATCCACAGAAAATAATTTTCTTTCGAAATTATTTACGAAAAAAGAAAAAGGGAAACAAACGAAAAATTCTGTAAACAGAATAATTCGATTCTGTCTTAAGATTATTTGAACAATCTTCTGTGTAAATAAAATAACTTGAAATAAATCAAACAAAATAAATAAATAACATACCGGATTTATTTATCGAACCCAATTAAAATTAAGATCAAGTCGAGTGTGTGACACTCTGTCCTTAAGACAGATTCGCCCCGCTACGGTACTTACGGTTGAGTGGCGTCTATCTCTCATGATACAATGATCTTCACAAATTGTAGTAGTACTCCAAACAATTTGTTCGGCGAACCAAACATGTGATCTATACTCTCTTTATTATTTTCCTAAAACTAGAATGTAGGAAAATGCACTAAATAAAAGAAATGGACAGCAACAAAGACAATCTACAGATTGAATTATTCCGGATGGAAAAATTCGGATTACAAGGACTTCATTTTCTGCGATCCAGACCGCTGGAAAAGGCTGAATATATAGCCAAAAAATATGACCCGAACAGGTACTATTTGACTATTGCCAGAAACTATTTTTCAAATATTGAAAAAGCTAACCGTTGGTCAAACACAATAATACAAACAATTTGAAGGCTGTTGGTCTAACAGTAGGTTCATATTATTTTATTTAAACTATTTCAAATATATATATATTAAACTATTAAAATAGTTAAATAAATAATTAAATGAAGAGGTATAAATTTTAGGAAACTTTTAAGGAACCTAAAAATAGAATTTTAGAATTGAATTAAATTCTCACAATTACAAATTTTAAGAAACCACTTAGGAACCCAAAATTTGTATTTAGAATTAAATTAAATTCCCACAATAATTTTTATTGAAAAAATTCAAAAGAATTTTATCTAAATAAAAATTAATGTTACGTCAACTACCCATTCACTCATAAATGATTTTGACATTCCGTCTTCACCGTGTGACTTGCCACGTGGCAAGGAACACTTCACCTCTTCGAACCCACCCCAAACCATTTTTCCAACAAAAAGTATGGCTTTTTAACTCAAAATTGAGACTTTTTTCAGATAAGCTTAGATCAAGATGGGATGGTCCCTTTCTGGTTGTAGAGGCATTTATTCATAGCGTCGTTGCGGTGCAAGATCCAAGGAATGGCCACACTTTCAAAATAAATGGCCAAAGACTGAAGTCATATATAGAGGGATTGGGAATGAGGATATGATTGAGTCCATTGCTTTGATGGATCCTTTTTACTATGATTGAAAGATTGATGTCTTGTTCTCTTTTCCTTCATTTCTATTTTATTCTATTTTTATTTATGCTTCTTGTGCTTTATGAGACATCTAGGAGACTTTAAATTCTTTAAAGGTGTAATTCCTTTGGTGTTTGCCATGTCCGAACGACATCTAATAGTCTAGTATAGCCACCTAAGAGACCAACTTAGACGGTAGAAATTAGAGTTCGAATGGTAAAGCCTAGAACGCAAAAGTTTAGAATTTTCGAGACTAGAGTCTGGTTTAAATACCTAGGGGTGTGGAGATTGCTTCAAAACCACCCGGTTTGAACTCTGTATGGCAGCCCCATAAGTTGAGTTAGCTTTATGTGCCTCGATTCTATATACTAAATCAACTTAGTCTGTCACCCTGTTGGAGAATAGAGAAAGTTACAAACACTGTTAGAGAGAAAAGTAATACCCGTGGTTTTCGCGTGAAGATTATACCTTTGTTGAGCATTTAGTTATTTTTTAAATGCTATATTTATTTCAGATGTAAAATGAAGATAAAAATGGTTTGAAAAGTTTTTGGGTTGTGATTTGGGTTTAGTTTCTTAAAAAATAAAAAATAAAAAAATCTGCACGTGCGGCAAAAATCCTCCACACATATGGTAAAAGTTTTATTCCATAAGTTGGCGACTGCTTTAAAAGTAGGTGCGCGGGGGTGGTGCAGCTTGGGTCCCGCATGTACGAGAAATTTTTTGAAACTTTTTTGTCACCTGCATTATAAGCAGGTGCATGATTTGTGCAGGCACACATCCGCTCGTGCAACGTGAATTCCTGCACATGCGGCACGACGTTAAAAAAAAAAAAGATTTCATCAAAAACCTAACCCGCTTTTGCCTCATTCTCATAGACTCTGTCTCTCTCTCTCTTTACCTCTTATATTCTCTCTCTCTCTCTCTCTCTCTCTCTCTCTCTACCTTATTATCTTCTTAATCCCTTTCTCATTCACTCAAACCCCACCACTACCACCAACTTTCTTCATTCTTCTTCCCACCATCACCAATCTTCACCCAACATCTTCTCTCCACCACTTTACCACCGGACTCTTACCACCGGTGCCCTACCTTCTCTCCATTCGACAATCTCCGGCAACCACCATTTTTTCCAGCGAATCTTTGTTATTTCTTTCTCTTTCTTCACTTCTTGAAGGCACACTTTCCTATTTGTTTAATTTGTATAGTTATTCTTCCAATCTTCACTTATTGTTAAGTGTAGGAGTAGATTAACTTCTAAAGATTCATCTGCAAAAAAAAAAAAGAAATTAAAAAAAAAGAAAAGAAAAACCCTAAAAATTGAATCTGGCCAACACAGCCACACGTATGGCCACCATCGGCGCACATGCGACGCCTCATGAACAAAAAATGCTTAGCCTTTCTAATTCATTTTATTTCCTAAGTTGTCTATTTATTTATTTAGTTGTTTAGTTGTTTTTTTATTTTTTATTATCTCATTATTCTTTATTAGTTTAATTCATTACTTGTTAGTGTAGTTCATTTTTATTTGTTTAATCATTCAATATTTACATAAAATGTTAATGTGTCTAGTTTATTTTATTTTATTTTATTTTAGGTTTCATTTATTACCCACCAAAAAAAAATTATTTAGTTGTTTATTATTATTATTTTTATTTTATTTTGATTATTATTTATTCTATTGATTTTATTATCTCAGTATTACTTGTTAGTTTAATTCATTACTTGTTAGTGTAGTTCGTTTTTATTTGTTTAGTCATTAGTTTTTAAATAAAATGTTAATGTGTCTAGTTTATTTTATTTAATTTAATTTTAGATTTCATTTATTACAAAAAAAAAGAAGAAGAAGAAGAAGAAGAAGAGAACAAGAACAAGAACAAGAAAAATGATGAGAATTGCATGTGCTACATTAATGGGCAGAGATGTGCTTTAGTATCCTACTTTATTCTCATACTGGTTCCACGGGTATATGTGTCTGTTGTTGGTGTGTGCAGTACATGACTGATATCCACCCGGGCCTTAAAAAAGGCCAGAGGTTCTTCCTCCTCAACGCTACCGCCGCCACTGTCACCACTATTTTCGCCACCACCACTGGTTGAGCTGCCACGACCGGAGTGGGCTTCACAAGCTCACACAGTTCAACATCAACTATTTTTAGCATGACCTAGTCACTTCTTGGGCCGTTGAGCAGCTCTAACTCCGGCAACAGTTGGGCCTTTGCACTGTTACGGCGCCCACTTATTCTCGTCTAGTACGACTCCTCTACCAGAACGTGTACAAGTCACTCACTGAGGTAGGACTACTGTCCATTATTGATGGCTACCTTGTCAGCATCACAAAATCCACAATTGCCCAAGTGTTAGGGTTCTTTTCCAAGGCGGACCACTAGCCCTTCCCGAAAGTTGAAAGCTAACAACCCATACACAGCCTCATCCAAGAGTACTTCTCGGGGGCCCACGGTGGCGCAAGTTACACGTGCTTGCACCGGAGCAAGTTGTTTGGCCGCTTGTTATTCATTGACTCAGTGATACATAAGAATGCCCTTCCACTTGGGCATAAAGCTGAATGCCACATGGAGTTTGTTCGGGTCCTACGTGGTTATCAACATGGCTATCAGGTCCCGCTTATGTACGTGATCTGGATGCATATGCAAAAATTTCTACAAGAGGCCGTTCAGCCTCAACGTATGCAGAACCTAACTTGGCCTCTACCATTTGCCAACTTGCTCACACTTATCTTCGAGCTGAACAGCCTCCCAATTGATTCGACTCAGGAGATTGACACTGCTTATCCGACTTTCGGGTAGCGGGAATGGCAGCATAGCTTATCCCGCATCCTGCAACAAGCTGATGCCTCAGTTGATGAGGCCTATGACCCCATGCCCGACCAACCACCTCCTCCTACCTCTCATGTGCCACCCCAAGGGGACCCATTATACATGACTCGCGAGGAATACTTACATCTTCAGCACTCTATGGATTAGGTCCACAGTACTCTTCACGATCACCACCAGATCCTCATGGGGTTATGCACGGATTTTCAAGTGCATCGAGACTATGCTTAAGCGGCTTTCAACCAGCTCAACGCCCGCCAACTCAACATTCAGCAGTCAGTTATATCACTGCAAACTGACTTTTAAATATATTAAGAGTCCAGCTAGCAACATTTTGACTAGTTCAGCGCTCGGGTTCAGAACGAAGCGTTCGAGACGCCATCATTGATGAACGCCTTATTTGCGTAGCATTTCCCCCCACTGCCACCACCAGATTCTCATTAGTTCCAAACTATCTCTTTCTTTGTCTCTTTTATTTATGTATTTTCCTTTTAGTTGTTTCTTTTTCTATAAATTTAAAAAAAAAAATATGTGTGTGTGTGTGTGTTTTTTACTATTTGTCTACCTAGATGTGCACCTATAATCTCTGGTAATATTCTCTCTTGCCTATTTACTTAGCATTTGCTTCCATGGAGGACAATGTCATATTCAAGCTGGGGGATGAGGGTATTTTCTTTTGTGCATTTCTATTTGGCTCATAATTCATGCTTATACCTGCTTTACTTGATTGTACTACTTCACTTGATGTCGACTTGTTACTGATAACGTGATGATATTTGCATATGTTAATTAGGAAGCATTGTAGACTTGTATGAAAAGGGTTTACTGGGTAAAAACTTACATGTGATGTCTGTACTAGGATAGTTGTTTGTGGTTGTGGTATTAGTACACATATCATAAATATGCCTTGATTCACATAAACACATTATCATAACAGTGACCTCTTTATTATAATCTCTGGTATACATCATTGATAATTGCTAGTGTTGCAAAAAAAAAATAAATGACTAGCTTTGATTCTCAAAATAAATAATAAATAAATAAATAAAACAAACACTTGACTTGTTTGGGTTCGTAGTCTCTTTAACTCGAGTTATTAAGCCCGCAGGGGTGTCTTCACACCTAGTGCCCTAAAACCGTCTGATTTGGGAGTCATTGGCCCAATACTTGCTATATGGGTTAATTAGAAAGCTTAAGGGACCTAAAATTGCACAGTTAAGGAAAATAAGGAAAAAGACTTGTTCGGATTCTGTAGACGTCCCCGAACGCCCCGGGAGGGATGAGTCCCCCGTTCCGTTCATCTTGGGCTCACTACAGTTCAGGACTCAAATTGTCACGGTTCGTAATCTGAACCAAAGAGTCCAAATCCGGCAAATCGTTTTGAGAAAATAGATTTTTTTGAAAGAAGTGCCAAATATGGACTGCTTTGCGGAATCTGAGTCGCCACCACCTAAATATTTTATTTTTGGGAAATTTAGGAAACCCTGACTCGTGCCTAAGGCCACGTGTCCGTCATCACCAAAGTTACCTCGGCTCGGGAACTTGGGTACGATTGGGAAAGGTCACTTCGTGAGCACCCCCGCTCGCCCGATCAAAGATTGGCCTCTACTAACCATGATATCTAGTTTTGAAAATATTATGCATTCCTATTTCGGTTATTAGCCTAGATTTTACTATATGATGCGCACAGCATACAAGTATAGACTGGATCGCCTAAATTGAAACAAAACATTTCATGTTTGTTTTTGAAAGATGGTTTGCTACTCGCAAGTAGGCCTAAAATGCAGATTTTGCCACCCTCGGGTGGGCTTGGAAAACATGGTTTTGCCACTATCTAGTGGGCTTAAAACTCACAGATAATGATTTATCCCAATCCAAATAACCCAACCTTCACCCACAGGCATTCAGGCAGTTATATCACATAAGCAAATAGCCTCATGGTAAGCATGCTATCATGGCAGTCACTCACACACATGCAAGAATGCTAAAGCATAAAAACTTACCGAGTACTCCAAGCCAAAACAGAAGCTAATTAGAAATCCATGCATGATCCTAACTATACCGAAATGCCTAATGCAACACATGCAAAAATGCAACTATAGCAGGCTCGACTATTCTAAACATGGTATATGGAATGCTACAGCTAACACATATTCAACTCGGAATTGAAATACAATGCAATGAGTTATGATGCGCTGAGCCCGATACATGCAAAACAGATGAATGAATGCAAACATGCTATCATACTGTATACTAATTGAAACATGCCCTAATCTAACCATCATAAGCTGGTAAATAAAAGAAAGAAAGACGTGGGTTTGGAAGACATACATCACATGCACACACACTTATTACAACATTGCCCTCGCTCGGAGGGTCCAAAATAATATACAATCCCAAATAAATAACACAGTCCCAATAAGTACAAAATCTTAATTAATTAACAAATTAATCTAGGAAAGCAATAAATGGCACGCAAATCCATGGACTGCCTCGGCTCTGTTCCAAATGATGAATGATGCATGTTCGGGTTGCTTGGCGCAGAAATCCATTGTGACGTCCCAATTAGCCTCTATTTACAATTAAGTCCGGAATGTTGCGCGAAGCCCCAAAAGATTGCTAGTTTTTGATTTGCTGCAACAGAGAGCAGGAAAGGGGCATGGCAATGTATTTTCACATATGTATGCTTGACTACTCTTTAGGAAGTGTAGTCTTCGATCCTCGTGCCACCAATCACGTATCTCGATGCATGATGGCCGAGGGGTCGATTTGCACGACTCAATATGGAATGAATGCACACATAAACACAACAAGGCCTAAACTCCATCATGGATAATCCGGAGTGTCGGCGACTGGGAATTGAGACACGTTCCGTCACTCAGAGTACGAAACGTCCCTCGTTTCCCGTGCTCGGGCTAACTCCTATCCCAAGCACAATGCAATATGCATGACATGCATGAATGCAACTAATATACAACCTAGCATATACAATGCTATGAGATGGCATACACAATGCACGATGTAACATGGTATACACAATGCTCTAACATGCAACTTAGTATACGCAATGCTATGAAATGAAATGGCATACGCAATGCATGATGGACTCACGCCAACATGAGTGGACCTCATCCACACTTACATCAGCAACCATTAGATGAAAATGAGACACTCGAGATACGTGCACACATGCACGTAAACCGAGGACCGAACCTAAGGCACGAAATGCCACTCAAAAAGGCATGGCAAGGGATGCAATATGGCATACAAGCATGCAAGTTTTAGTACTGAAATGTGATGCAAAATGATCCCGAAACATAGAAACATGGCACCCGATGCATGAAATGGTCCTGAAACACAAAACTAGGTACATGCATTGATCTATAGCTATACAAAGTATACATTATTTGATCATGAAGCATGAAGACAGAACCAAGGCAGTTCTAAAACATGAACATTTCTAGTTCAAAGCATGGCCAAAAGATACTAGCAAGATGGACTAAAATAGCATGCAACTTTGACTAGCAAACATGGTTTACATGGCATGTATATGAAGCAAGTGAGAACTCATCAAACCAGCAAAAATCAATGAATAAAACATGCCAAAACATGCCCAAATAACCTCTGAAATGCAACCAACACATGCACAAATGATGGGTTCTTTTAGAGGGCATACAAAGGGGTTATTAAGCACATGCATCAAGGACACTTAGCATGGCACAAAAAACTCTGAAAATCAAATATGGTAGTCCCAAAACTCATCAAATTGAACTTGAAATCAGTCAACAAGGCATGCAAGATAGGACCTCTTTGGAAGGCCAAAATGACCATCAAACAAAACAAGGTAAGAGGGGGTCACCCCCCTCTACTTTTGAGACTAAAAAATGCATCAAAGCCATTGAAAATCCACTGGATTTCAGTGGCTAAGAGGCCAAAACAAGGCCAATGCAAATGCCCACATGTATGGCCCTAATCATGAAGAGATGAAGCATGCATAGGGTAAAGATGACCCCAAACAGAGAATGGATCTTAATTAAACATGAAGATGATGTCAAAAAAAAGACTATTTTCAGTTTAGGTCGAGGTCCAAAAAGGCTCACAAATAGGGCTAATATATCATGCAAAAACAGCCCTAAAAGAGAGGATGAACAAACAGGGCAGCAAATGACCTCAAACAGAGAAGAGCCCTTCAACAAAGTTGAAGAGGGGTTCAAAAAAAGATACTTTACAATTTATAAAAAATCCCAAATATGCTCACAAATAAGGCTACAATATGATGCAAAAATGGCCCTAAAAGAGAGATAGAGAGTAAGAGGCAGTAACTGGCCTCAAACAGTGAAGAGCCCTCCAACAAAATTGAAGAAGGGCTCAAAATAAGGCACTTTACAATTTTGCTCAAAGCCCATAAATGTTTATAAACAGGGCTAATATATCATGCAAGAAATAGGCCTAAAAGAGGGATAAAGGGAAAGTGGTAACAAATGGCTTCAAACAGAGAAAGTTCCTTAATCAATCATGAAAATGAGCTCAAAATAAGACTATTTCCAGTTCGGGTCGGAGTCCAAAAATGTAAGCAAATAAGGCTTATAGATGAAGCAAGAAAAGACTAGAAAAGGGGAAGAGAGAACTTACCCTTGAAGAGCAGCAAACCAGCAACTCTTAGACCAAATTTCTGAACTTTCAACCTCTTCAAATGTCCTCCAAGGTGCTGGAATGAGTGATGGAGGTGTGGTGCTATAGGTTGTAGTATAAATGGTGCAAGAAGCTTAGGATTTTGGAGCTTGGGAGAGAGGGATATAGAAGATGGAGTGTAAAGGCTCTCAACCAATTTTTTGTAACCCTTGAAAATGAAGCTTGAGTGCTGGTTTTATAGAGGGAGAGAGGCAAAGAAAAGGAGGGGGAAAACCAATTCAAATTTCCTCCCAAAAAGGGAGACCCTCGGACAGTGGGTCAAGTGAAAAATAGCTGGCACAGCTGGAATACACTCACGGAGACAAAAATGGCCGACTAGGTGCAAAAGGGACAGGTGGTCGGCCGGCCAATTCAAAAGGTTCAGGTGGCCGGCCGGCCACTTTACCTGGTCGGCCGACCAGGTCAAAAAGGTCAAAGGTGGCCGGGCACCCCCTAGAATGAAGCCCCAGAAGTTATCTTTCCAATGCCGCAAACCTTGTATTAAAATTCCTCTTGTGGAAAAAGTTATGCCAATTTTGGTGAAGCCGCACAGATTCGGTCTAACCGTATTGATCCCCTACTTCAACCAATCATATCTCCCCCGCCCGGACTTGTCCTTAGGAGATTCTTGAGTGTAAAATGAAGCCCCGGAAGTAAGATTTCCAACGATGGTGGCCTCATATCTTAATTCATTTTGTGCAAAGAGGTATGCCCGTTTCAGTGAAGCCACGTAGATGTTTTCCTCCTTCCCGGATTCATGCTAAACCACTTTTGACCAAAAAAAAAGCTGGTTTTTTAGAAAAATTGCTGGCCTCCCACCCTCCTACAAGCTTTCTAACAATGAAAATAAGGTCCCTGCCAAAAATGGACCAAGACGGATGCAAAACGAAGGTTCGAGGGCCAAAACACGCAGTTCGGGTCCCAAAAACAAGCTATTAGGCACTGGAAGTGGCGTTTGACCATGAAGGCGGTCTCCCGGTCCACAGTGTCTTTCAAAAGAGAGGAAACAAGGTGTGTTTCAAAAACCGGAGCAAACGGAGGTGGTTAAGCGGTCCCGAACAGGGGCACACGGCCGACGACTCTGAAAAACCGAAAATCGGGCTCCAAACGGAAAAAATGGCCTACGACCACGAAACATAGCCTACGGACACTGAGAGATGGTCTACGAGACCTCTCCCTCCCTTCGGAAAGAGAAAACAAAGAAAACAGGGCCTGGTTCGCAAACCGAGACAAGACACAAAAGAGTCCAAAAGTCCGGAGGCAAAGCTCGCAGCCGAGACTCTGAAACCTCTGAATGAGCACAATATGCAACATCACCGAGTGCTCAATCGGTGACGTCTGAGTCTTAAGGTTGGTCAAAAATGGGGTGTCTACAGATTCGTAGTCTTTTTAATTCGAGTTATTAGGACCGTAGGGGTGTCTTCACATCTAGTGCCCTAAAACCGTCTAGTTTGGGAGTCATTGGCCCAATACTTGCTACAAGGGATGATTAGAAAATTTAATGGATCAGGACATTACACAGTCTTTTAAAAAAAAAAAACATTTTGAGAATCTTGGTTACAAAAGTTTAATCTTGTCTGTATATGTTGATGGTTATTATAAGTTATACTGGGCTATTATAGTGGTTAGTTAACTAGTTATAGAGATTGCACATTACACCAAGGTTACTGATGATGTGTTCTACTAACATTCACAAGTGCATAGAACTTGATTTGTGTAATACTGAATTGCGGTCTTTACTCAATAAATTTCTTCATATTTGTCTACTGTGTCTACAATGACTCATCATGTCTTAATATTGCACTGTAATGGCACATAAGTTAATTCTTGTGTGGTATAGTGTGATTGATTGTTGCTGGATAGATGTGAATATGATAATGTTTGTGAGTATCATTTCTAGAAACTCTCACGAGACTTTACTCATCCACTTAGAATAACTTTGTGGTTTAAAGGCTTGTTGCATATGCTAAATACAACCGTTCTTCCCACGAAAGAGGAAATAGTTAGATTTTGTTTAATTATATATATATATATATATATTTTTCTTCTTTATTCCTTACTTAAGGACTAGCAAGTTGTAAGTTGGAGGATGTGATTGAGACTGAATTGTGCAACACTGAGGCCATTAATTAGGATATCTTAACTCTACTTGCTTGTCAAACTATATATTTTATGTCTGTTTAATGTCAATCAGGTTGTACATAGTGGGAGCATAAAATGAGCAAAAATATAGAATTTTGGAGAGAAAAGTGCTTCCTGCACATGCGGAGGCCCATTCCTGTACGTGCGGCCTTTACCTCGCAGCCAAACATGGCCTAATCTTCCTGTACGTGCAGTGACCACTCCCGCACGTGTGGCCGTACCTCGAATTTTATGCCACTATTTTGAACCTATCTGAAAGACAGCAAAGGTATAAAAAAACAAAAAATAGGTTAGAATACGGGTCTGAAAAATTCAAGGAGAAAGAGGAGGCTATGATTTGGAAAAAAGTGATTCTTAACCTTCAAAGCCAATTCCCATGGAGGATTCCATCTCTTCCCATTCCTCCATGAGTGGTTAGGCTCTTCTTTTCTAGGGTTTTGATGAAACCCTAACTATGTAATTAGGTTTTCTTTTTGGTTTTTGATTATGTAAAGATTTGAACAATTGTATGGTGTTTTAGAAGTTTCAAATATATATTTTTCACTATTTCTTCGAGTATTCGGCTTTCTGTGATTGTTGAATGCTTTCCATACAATGGTTTTCTTTTCTTTCGTATTCAAGGTATGAGACAAAACATACTACGAGGGACGAGTCGTTTTGCTACCCTATTTTAGAGCGAACGACTCGTACTACTTAAGATGGTTCGTGCCTATACATTGAACGTGGTAACTCTTTTGATAAATGCTTCGAACTTGTAGTTGCGAATTATTATTTAGTTCGAACCGTACCATAATTGATTTGAAATTGAAACTTTATTTACGTAATTGGTGGTGAACTCATTGCCCTAGATTTTTTCCCAAATCAGTAAATTCATCTTTATTTATAAATTCGTTTTGTTTAATTTAATTATTATTAGGTTATGAACAATCAATCTTTTTATCAAAATTGACTTAGGAATTTAATAATTAAATTAGTTTAATTTTCCGTTTGTCCCTGTGGATCAATATTTAGACTTGTCATTATTCTAAAAGAATTTGGTATAATTTAGTGTTTATTTTTTGTGTGTGAAACGACCCATCAAAAATTTTAAAATATTCACTAAAAAAATAAAAAAGAAAAACAACAAACTCAATTTCCAGAAAATTGAAACCAAACACACTGAATTGTCTTTTAAACTTTAATGGTGTGTACATCATCTTGTGTTAAGGTGTACATTTTGTTGTGTAGGTTATGTTAAAAGAGTAATATTATGGTGTATATTGAGTGAAAAATCAAAAGTTCAAAATATTATTGGTGTGTGTATACTCAAAGAATTGATGGTGTCTAAATAAAATCATCTATTACAAATATACAATGAAGAGGATCACAACTTGGATGGGAACTATGTAATACCTTTCATTCCTTTTATTGATATATAATAGACTCAATTATGCAAAGTTTTGGCCCCATGGAACATGGTTTAGGAGGGGTAAATCAAGTACGGACCTAATTTTGGACATTATTTACATAAAGTGTATGTCCTCCACTTCAAACTTGCAACTTTAAAATTGAGGGATTGAATTTTAATTACTGAACTAATGATCTCCTATCAACTAGTAAAATGAGGAAAAGTATCACAATCAAACGTCGGTGGAGCTCAACTTTCTTATAATCACAAGATAACAAAAATTTAAAAAAAAAAAAATCAAAAAGTTTGAGCAACAAAATTAGGTATAATCAACAGAAAGCACACTACATGATCCATTGGTTGGCAGGTTGGCATTCTAATGGCAAATCTTTGCAATCAAAGAACTGGTTTGTTTTCCAAAGTGGTAGTTGTGATTTTGTTTATGTCATTGACTATATGACTGTAAAAAACAAACATCAACTTCAAAACCTTGAAAAAAAGGGATGAAAACATATAAAGTAAAATTGACCAAACAACTAGAGGAATAAAAAATAAACCACACATGTTCTACTCAAATATTCTCCTTTTTCTTTCAAAATTTGTCTTGTGGTTTTATATGCTTGTAGGTGAAAGTGATACTTCAATTCCATTATCCTAACATTAATAGTCTTCCAAAGAAAAAAAAGAGCACATTAAGACAAGTACCTTTTTAAAAAAAATCATAGGACATGCATTTAATTGTCAATTTGGAATATAAAGTATTTTGTGTGGGGAATGAATGGCATGTGTGTTTACCTTCAATATCAACTACTCCCACCTTAACACTAAATCCAACCTTCTTGCCATAATCACCCCCATATTAGGACAATATAACTAAAATTATTATATATTTTTTGTCACCTCATTTGAGGTTTTCTGAAGAAGGGCTAAAAAAAGATTTTTTGGATTCTCAATATATTAATGGTGCGAGTAAGATTACAACCACATACTTTTTTATAACATTTTTGATTTCACAATAGAAATGGGTCCCATATGGTGTGATAATGTCGGATCTACTCTCACTGTGAGTAGGTGATTAGAAATGTTGTAAAAAAAATGTGGCTATAGTAGGACTCAAAGGTGCTGATTATTACACTAATTTATTTATTTATTTATAAATTTTGTTGACATATGCCCCACGTTCAGAAATTTTAAAATTTATATATATATATATATATATTTTGTATGGAAATTAGTACAATAAAAATAAATAATATTTTAAAACTTTCTTAACATATGTCTTAAGGGATGAATTATGATTGTAATTGCACTGAGAATACATTATAGTTAGCAATTAACATATACAGCTTGTGCCCCTCGGTGTGATTGTTTAATTTAATATTTCCATTACCAGTGAGTTTGAATTTAAGGCTTTGTTGTTTTCAGTTAGTTATATATAGATATATTTGTTTTTAGCAAATGACAAAATTATACAAGTCAAACTTAAAAGTGGTGGTAGAATGCATTATTGTTTACGGCATGCATTATTGAATTGTTAGTGGTGCTGAGGATACAATAATTGAACATCAAATTTACAAGAAATAATCTCTTCTTTTTTTTCTTCTTTTTTTTTTTTTTTTTTTTGTTGGTGTGTGTGAAGATTCAACTGGGGCAAAATAGGTACAGACCACAACAAACCTGGCCAGCCAAATTAATTTGTCCCATTTCCTTTGTGGGTATTGTGTCATGTTTGGCTTTCAATCCGAATGGAGAAATTTATTTGAAAGGAGGGTCGCTTTCCATAATAAGATAAATTTATTTTGCATCAAAGTATATGGAATTTAATTAATATTGAAGTCACTAAGACAATTGGGTGGATGATTACAGAAGTTATTTGGATTCATCTGCTGATGATTAATTTATGAAACTATTAAACGATCTGATGTGGAGCAAGTGAAGTGGAGGTTGACCAACGAATGAAAATGACATAGATAAAATGTTGTATAAGTTTATAATAAATTTTATAATATTAGCTAATGTGGTAGGCAATAATGAAATTTTGGTATTTAATATGGAGAGCATTACAATAAAGAGTTTCAAAAGCAAAGCATAACAAAAATTATAATGAACAACTATATTGTCTTTTTTAATAGGCCGGGGCTTGCTTCTAGTCCACCATCTAGATTGGAGGGTTCAGTCTGGTCCATCGGGCTTATTTTTGGATTCTTTTTGGATAATTTAAATTGTTCACATTTTAAAATTTGTTGAGTACATTATTCTTGTAAAAAATTACGTTGATTGGATAATGGATATTATGTATTCGGATCACTTTTTTATAAACCGTTAATTTTATGACCGGCCATTTTTTTCCCGATAATAGTGACCCAAATACATAGTATTCGTTATGTGATAAATGCAATATTTTACAGAAATAATATACTCAATAAACCTTAAAATATAAACTGTTCAAATTATTAAAAAGAGATCCAAAAATAAACTTAATGAACCGAACTAAACTGAACGATCTCAGATTTGGACTGGATACAGTCCCGACCCTTTTTAGTATGGGCATTGCAAATATAACAAGAGACTACACATTGCAATAATATAATAAATGTTGCATTCATATTTATTATTGAAAGTTTTTGAAAACCAATTCCAAAAGAAAATCAATGATGTATAGCATTGGTGACTTTTAATACGGAAGGGTTGCTTTTATTCTGGAAAATGCAATGAATCTTAAATAATTTATCAAATTTTTTACATGGGTATGAGATTCATACAAACACATGTGTGTGGGTCACACAATCATGTGAGAGATTTGGTAAAAAATTTTGATAAATTATTTAGAATCCCTAGCACGTAGCATTCAAATTTATCTTATTTCTCTCATATAAGTAGATTTCATCTTTTTTATGAGTCTTGTACCTATACGAAAATATTGTGTTTGATTCTATAATTAATTTTAATACAAATAAAAAAAAAAATCATACTTATACTGCTTCATTTTCTTCCTCATCTTGATAGTTGGTTGGCATTTATGTTGTAGATAAAGGAAGCATTTGCCTCAATAATTCAATATTCTTGAACTGTTGTAATATTAGGTAGGTGGGTTTTGAATAATACTATATGTATTAATTAGTATACTAATTAGTGTACTAATTGATAATGTGACATAATTTAAAAGACTTTTGATATTTATAATATGATTAATGAGTAAGGTCAATAATAATATTATGACTAATGTTAGTATACTAATAAGTACAGTAGAACTATCGATGGGTTTTTCTTGTTGGCAATCTCTGCCGATTTCTGTTAAGTTTTTCACCAATCGTTGTTCTTTGCTTCTCAGTTCACCCACTGAACACAAATAGTGATAAATTTTAATAACACAGATGGTCCAGCCCAAGCATTTCAAATAGGTGAATCGCTAGTGTGAGTGACCCAAGTCTCCAAGCTGTTCAGCAGTTTTTCTGGTTCCCAACTATCTTCAACATCTGTTAGTCAAAATGCAACCAAGTGTGTCATGCTTCAAAGTTTTTGCACAGAATTTTTCATTAAGATTATGTGATAGTAATATTTTTATAATTAAAAAAATAATATATGTTTAGTTTTAGTTTTTTTAATTCAGTTTTTTAAAATTTGAATTTTTTATTTTTCATATTTTTTTGCTTTTAAAAAATTAATAAATACACAAAAATATAAAAAATATACTAAATTTTCTTCTTCTTCTTCTTTTTGTATTTTTTGTTATTTAATGCATTTTTGAATTTTTTTTTTACAAATATTATACTTTTTAAGTATATTTAGGTTAGGTGTGTCTAAAAATTAAAAAAAAAAATTTGCTTAAAATATTAAAAAAAATTCATTGAAAATATTAAAATATAAAAAATAAAGAAATAGAATTTTCTGAAAACTAAAACCAAACAAGTTGATAATAATTTTTTTAGGTCCACTATCCTACCAAATATTGTGTTTCACAACTCAACATTATTGGAATATAAATTTAATTATACATTTTAATACAAATAATAAAGAATATAATTCTTTTTAAGCTTACTTCTTTTTTCTTTTTTTTTTTTGATGACTCAGGTATCCCCAACCCGTTGATTTTAAAGGAAGTCAGGACTAATCTTGAGGGCTCTGAAGTTAACGACCGGGCAAATCTCCAGTGGCCTCAAGGGGTAACTCGAACTCGAGACCTGTAAATTTTATCCTCAAGACTTTACTATTCGACCACTTCCCTTGAGATTTCTTTTTAAGCTTACTTAACATATATGTTAAAAAAACTCTAGATGAATTGATAATGTGTGAAAGGAGACATGAAATGGGCTATTTCAATTTGGGAAATGTTAATGATCTCTTTAAGTGGTGATCATCAATCAAACTGCAGTTAAAAAAATTGTAGAAATATATATATATATATATAAAAATAGTTAAGAAGATATAAAATGTATTTTAAATATTTTCACATTTTTATTATCTTAATGACCTGTCAATTTATTCATTGTCAAAGCGGTTGGAGAGTACATCAAATCAAAGATAGAAAATTCATCACGTAACTAAATGATTTTTAAAAAAAAAATTAATTTAAATCCATATATGTCAATTAGTCCTTCTTTCTTTCTTTCATATGGGGCTTTGATAATCTCTGTGTCCCATCAAAATCAAAAAAAAAATATTATGGAGCCCTTTTGTCATTCTTTTGGAAATGATCTCAATATTTCATAGCTCACCACCACTTAGATTAGTCCCTAACTGAGGATCTACCTTCTCAAATCGTGACACGTGTAAACACAGAATCTCATCATTCTCCCTCCCTCATGGATAATGCTTATGTTTCACGTCATATGTAGGTAAAGATGGATATGAGAGATATGCAGGGATGGTAATGGATAATTTATTTTGTGAGTATTTATGAAGATTCAATCTTAATATATAGGTTTTTTTTTTCTTTTTATTATACGTATTTTTTTTTTTTTAGGTATATCGAAAAATAATTTCTCCATATATTTTCACTAGGGATGGCAAGGGAGATTAATGCGGTGGATATTAATTCCCGTCGCCATTGTCCTATAATTATTTTTTTCTATTCCCCATTCTCTATAGGTACTACCCTCCTCATCTCCTAATGAGTTTGGATTTTTCCCAACCTAACTTAACTTTTTTTATTTATTTTTTTATTTTTTATTTTTTATTTTAAGATTCACAACCAAAACTAAATATATATTCAATCTTATTTTGTTTTATTTGGCTCAACAACAAAATCAAATACAAATTAATTAACATTGTCACATTATTCTTGTCAAATTTTATGTATATTTAGAAAAATTATATTCCTACAAAAAAATTCCATCTTCTTTTTTAATTTTTTTTAAAATTTTATTTATCTCTTTTTCCTCTCTATTAATTGATCTTTGATAATTTGAAGGTGAGTTGTTGCTTTGATTTCCATCTTCTTCTCTTTTTTTTAAAAAAAAAAAATTTATTTACATTTATAGAATGAATTTTTTTTGTTTCAATATCTCCTATAATTGTTTTATTGGATTTCTTTCTAATTTGATAGTAACTTTGGATTGAATTTCTCAATTTTCATCTTAACTAGTGACCACCTTAATTGAAATTTTGTACATTTTTGTCTTCAACTTTCATATTTTGGTTATGATTAGTTGCGCGTTTTTTATCGATAGTCACAATCTTGTCACCGTTATGTTGTCACCATCGCAAATCGCCGCTGCTGTAGTGAGAGGATGAGAGAGGGTGAGAATTAGAATTCTAATTGTAAATAGAGTAGTGAAAACGTATGGAGAAATTATTTTCCAATTTATCTAAAAAAAATATGAGAAAATTAGTGGGTATCCATCCCCGGTGGAGATTTAAAGAATATCACTTACCCTACCCGATGGAGAAGAAAAAAATGAGAAAACCCATGTATTTGGGTTGGGTCTCTATAGATACTCATATGGTAGGTTCTCCATTATCATCCCTAGTTTTCATTACTCTGTTTACAATTAGAGTTTTAATTCTCACTCTTTCTCATCCTCTCACTAAAGCAACAGCGATTTGCAATGGCAACAATCTAGCAGCGACAAGATTGTGCCTATCGATTAAAAACGCACAATTAATCATAACCAAAACATGAAAATTGAAGAAAAAAATGTACAAAATTTCAATTAAGGTGATCACCAGTTAAGATAAAAATTGAAAAATTCAATCTAAGGTTACTATCAAATCAGAAAGAAATCCAATAAAACAATTACAGGAGATATAGAAATAAAAAAATTTATTCTATAAATGCAAATAAAAAATTTTAAAAAAAAAGAAGAAGAAGAAGAAGAAGAAGATAGAAACGAGAGTAATAGCTCACCTTCAGATTATCAAAGATCAATTAATAGAGAGGAGAATAAGATATATAAAATTAAAAAAATTAAAAAAGAAGATGGAATTTTTTGTAGGAATAGAATTTTTCTAAATAAATTTAAAAAATTCTAAATATACATAAAATTTGACAAGAATAATGTGACAGTGTTAATTAATGTGTATTTGATTTTGTTGTTGAGCCAAATAAAACAAAATAAGATTGAATGTATATTTAGCTTTTATTGTAAAAAAAAAAAATGGTCAAGTTGGGTTGGGAAAATCCAAACCCATTAGGAGATGGGGAGGGTAATATCCATGGAGAATGGGAAATAGGAAAAAATAATTATAGGGGAATGGAGATGGGGAATTAATATCCACCTCATTAACCCTCATTATCATCCCTAGACATATGCGTCGTGTTTAATTAGAGAATTTAAGAATAGATTTAAAAGGATAAAGGAAAAAAGTATATAAAATTAGATAAAATATAAATATATTTTATTCATATTTTCTTTATTTTTCTAAATTTCTTCTTAAATCCTCCAACCAAACAAAACGATAATATTAGTAACAATAAATACACTAGGTTGGTTTAATATTCTAATTTTCTTTTTATTAATAATTTGTTAGTCAATAATATTATCATATTATTTTACACTAAAATTTATATTTTATTCTTATTTTTACAAGTCATTGCATGAATTTCAATCACTTTCGTCTTACCAAAAAAGATATTAGTGTTAATTAAATTAAATTTATAGAAACTGTTTTTTTTTTCTTTTCTAAACTAATAATACGAGTGTAAAGTTAGTTTATATATTCTATCTATCAAGACATGGATAACGATTGTTAGAAAACCTATGTCATAATTGTTAAGTTCTTGGTTTGGCCCATGATTTTTTCTATTAGAAAACGATTGTTAGAAACTTTGGTAATAATTGTTAAAAGTCCTTTTTTCTTCCCCCAAATCCACACTTTCTAATTTTTTTTTTTCTTCTTAACATTGTATTTGGTTAGAGCACTTGAGGAGGAATTTGAAAATAAAAAGAAAAAAAATAGGTGAAATATGAATAAAATATACGTACATTTAGTTTCATATATTTTTTTCTTTTCTTTTTCTAAATCTCTTATCAAATCTTCCAACCAAATACACATTTTGAGCTAATGTGCTGCCCCATTAGAAAATTATTCTTAGATTTTGTTAAAATAATAAAATAAAATAAAAAAACGTAACTCATTTGATAAATTTGTTTTGGTCAAGAACTTCACTTTATATATATATATATATATATGTACAAAATAAACTAACTTTTTAACAATAAAATTTTATCTTTTTATTCATTTATTTTTTGTAAACTATCAATAAATTAGTTTTTAACTACTTTTAAAAGAAGACCTAAGTTAAATATACTATAAGACAAATCAAATTTCGATGCATGTTGGGCTGGGGGTGCAATCTATCACAAATATAACAACTTTAGAGAAGTACTTGTGTTTCAAATATATTATGAACGTAACAAAATCTTACTTGCATGTTTTTTTGATACAATCCTTGACCATATTCTATCAAGTCTATATATTATAAAATTAATATACATCCCATGCTTATTCTTACATTCTTTGGGATCTTTAATGTAGATCACTTGAATGTTAGAAATCTAAACCCTCAATCTTATATAATCATATAATACACATAGAAATATTAATTTATTAGCAGAGCCTGCAACAACAAATGCAAACTTCCAAAAGGAAACCAAATCTAATCTTGGTAATAACAAAAATTGGTTCAACAGAAATTGGCATGGGAGACCTTAGGCTGTCAGAAACAAAATTCACTTCCCTGACAGCCTCATCATCATCATCATTCATCCCTTTTCATCTCTCTCTCTCATCCAATAAACACCAATCCACATGCCAACTTTGTTCACAGAGACATGATCTGTGGTATTCCTTAAGGGGAGATCTTGTCCATCCATATTCAATATAACCTTTTGTCAGGTTGAACCACCCATTAGAGTTCCTATCATGGGTCATATATATATTCTTTAAGATGGGTCCATGAGAACATGTAGAGTTTTTAAAGAATTATCCCATGTTTCTCCCCTACTTTCATTCCCATTCCCTAACTCTTTTTTCACTTTATATTTATAATTTGTATGAATGCCAACAAAAACACATGTCCTTCCATGTTTCTCCCTTTTTCATTTCATTCCCAAACTCTTTCACTTTATATTAATAATTTGTATGAATGGCAACAACAAAAAAAAATATGTCCTTTTGCTTCTTATAGAAAGAAAAATAAAAATGATTCACAAATATAATTAGAATAAAGATTGGGACCCTTTCTCCCCATTCCTTTTGACCCCTTTTCTTTTTTGATTGGTCACTTTTTACTTTTTTTTTTTTTTTTCTTCTCTTCCAATCACCACCCGCCACGTGTGTGTGGGGATGATGGGGGTTGAAACTTAACGGGGTTTAAATCACTACTGATATAATTATTGGTGCATTTTAATGTTTGATTCATTAAATGACTGATTTTAATTTGGCTTACTTATGAAATTGGTGGAAGTACTCGAGGTTTTCATTAAAGAATATTATGAAGAGAATTTTTTTTTTTATTTTATAAACAAAGACTTTATTGATAAAAAAAAAAGAAAAGAAAAAAAAGATTACATAAGTCATAATCAACAAAGAAAATAAAGAGTTCTTACATTGATTTGGATAGAGAGAATGATTTGAGGAATGTATCAAGCCCACAGACATGATCAAAAGATAATTTTTTTAACGTTATAATGATAATTTATAAATTATAAGTTATAACAGTAATAAATTCTAATTAAAGATAAAATAATCACAAAAAACAACATCATTTTATATAAGAAAATATTTTGCACAGAGATTTATTACCTCGTTGCAAATTCAAATGTTCCAAGCGGGACTTGAGTACAAAATATATTTGTTTGCTCTATGTTTTTCAAGGGTCTAGAGAATAGGGAGAGGGACTACCAATAATGTTCCATTAATATGCAGTACATTGAAAATAGACTGGGCCCACTAACAATAATAAATAAAGGGTTTTTTAAAATAATAATAATAATAATAATAAAACAATCAAGATAATTTAGGCATGCAATGTAAATTTGTCACATTGGTTGGTCATGAGATCGCTACGTGGAGCAACTTTTTAATTTCTCTAACAAGTTTATGATTAGGGGTGAGCAGCGGATACATTGATCCGTCAAACTCGACCGAATCGAACTGATCCGTCGCATTTTGGATGGATGCGTGATGACGAGCGGACGGTTGCGAATTGATTTTCTCCAATCCGCCAATTTGGCGGACGGATGGCGGATTTGAGATTCCTTTAGCCGCAACCGAACTGCCAAATCGCAAGTACTCGTAATAATTTATAAGACTTTATATTTTCAATTTGTTTAAATATTTTATTTATGTTTTCAATTGAAAAAGAACTTAAATATTCTGTTAAAAAAAAAATTTTAACTTGAATATATTTTTTGAATTGAAAAAAATAAACTTATTATTTATCTATATTTTTTTGTTTTTAAATTTAACTCTAAAAATAATAAATAGAAAATATGATATATGCTGGTTGGTTTTTGTTTTCAAAAACATATAGAGATGTAACAATACAGAGACATACAATCTCTACTACTACCCTGTTCATGTTTTGGTGGTTTGAATTGTTATTATATTTTAAAGAACCACAGATTGTAATACTTTATGTGGATGAATCATCTTGTGATTGTAATATGTGAATGAGCTATGCAGTGATTGTAATATTCTAAAATTTCAAAATTTCTTTTTTTAGATGAAACATATAGTGATTATAATAGTTTTTTAAGTAATTGACTGTAATACTTTCTTTTTCGTTTTTTTTGAGGAAATGTACAAGTTGAATTATGTTGAAAATTTATAAAATCTTAAACTGCCAAACCGATTCGCATCCATCCGCCAAACTGCCAATCCGCTCAATCCACATCCGCCGGATTGGCGGACGGATACGGATTGATTTTCTCCAATCCGCCAATTTAGCAGACGGATGGCGGATTGGAGATTCCGTGGCCGTAACCGACCCGCACCCACCCCTATTTGCTATTGATAAAAACTTACTTCTAAAAAATCTTATGGATGCCTTCGTTTGGAGAGTTGATCATTTTAGTCGGTTATTTTAATTTTTAATTATTTTAGTAGATTAAAATATTTGTATTTGAGAAGATGATTAGTTTTTTTTTATAATAAAAAGTGATATTGGTGAGAAAAAAAAATGATTATGAGTTTGATATGATATTTTGTCTTATAAATTATTTTAGTCTATTTTATCTTTTTATAAATTTTAGCCCCCAAAACAAAAAAAGTCTTTGCCAAACAAGTCTTTTTGGTTTTTTTTATTTGTGAACTTATTCTTAAATGATACTCCCCCGTTTCAAAATATTAGTCTCTTATTTTATTTTTTATTGTCTTAAAATATTAGTTCTTTTTCAAAAATCAAGAACTAAGTAATATGAATTTCTTATTTTGTCATTATTTTAAACTCATTAATAACACAAAAAATATAATTATGACAATTGATATTTTTTAAAAAAATGTACTATCAAATAGTAATTTTAGATTTTTTTTAAAATACAATAATTGTACTATCAAAAAAATTAAATTCTCTAAAAAATACTATTATTTTGCAACGGGGGAGGGAGTACATATTTTTCTTTTGGAAAAGTAAGAGAAAATGATCCATATAACTGTGAAGAAGAAGAAGAACAAGAAGAAGAACTGAGTGAGGATTAAACTAGTGGAATAGAAATATATCTGGGGATTAATTACAACTACAGCAACTACATGCAAGAGTTTGAGTAGTGTTTTGTGTGACTCTCTTGGGCTCTCATTGAAGTGTCAAATACGTAAATATGTGAGAACAAGACTTTCTGTGCAAAAACAAAGGGGGAAGAGAATTTCAGCAAACCAAGACTGTACTTGTGAGGACAACAATGCAAACACAGGCCCAGACGCCTTAAGGGGTCACAAGAACCTAGTTTAGACTCACTACTACAATTGCTAAAGACAGCTAGAGAAACTCATCAGTTGCATTATTATTATGCATACAATACAAACTTACAGACACACGAGAGAGAGAGAGAGAGAGAGAGAGAGAGAGAGAGAGAGAGAGAGAATTATTAACATTATTGAGAGTGAAACATATTATTTAATAAGGAAGCCGTACCCCTCTCCATCCACTCACAAAGAAAAAGGGTTTTGAGGACCCAAGAAAAAGCTGAGAGCTGCTCCATAAGGGGAGACAGAAGGAGGGGTCCATCATCCATTATCCATATTATAGAGAATGTGGGATTTCAAAACCCAATTCAATTCAGTTGAATATTGATGAATATCTCAATATTACAGGGGGGGTGTGTGTGTCACTGTCATATCATCCATTTGCCTGGCAGCCATAGCATAGCATGTGGCACTTTTACCTATTTAGGACACTATTTCACATCCCATTTTTATTTATATTTTTTATCCATTTTTTTTTTATAAAAAATAAAAAAATTATATTTATATTATTTCAAATACCCTCTAAAGTCTTCTTCATTCAAAAATTGAAAAAAAAAAAAAAGATCATAATTCAATTTATTTTTTACATTAGATTAAAATGTAATTGATATTCACGTTTCTTAAAAAGCACAATACTACTTGAACTACATTTTTTTTCTCAAGTGTTTACATTCAAGTAAAAATGAGATTAGTAATAGCATTTTTTTAAATGTAAATAACAATTATGCTTTTAATTTAATTTAAGAAATAATTAAATTTTAATTTAATTATTTAATTTTTAAATAAAAAAAACTCAAAAAGTATATTTTTGCACTTGTGCTAAGTTCATTCATTGAGTGACAAATGAAAAATTCATGAAAAATTACAAATCCCACCATGAAATAGTGTACCTACATTCCTTCATCAACGTTGTTTTTCGACCAGATAATAGAAAAGGGGGCATGTTGATAATGTCATTCGTACTACTCACATGCACAATAAAAAACATACATTCTTATATATGCATGCTATCCTACCATATGAGTCAACATAGAAGAAAAATGTCATTTTCCAAGAATTTTTATTTTAAATTTATCTAAAAATGAGATATATATAGTATAAATTTAAAATTACTAAAATATGAGTGACACCTAAAATGATTGTGATCAGTAAATATATTTTTAATAATTTTTTAGACAATTTTTTTAATTATTAATTTTTAATGTTTAGATAAAAAGTATGATAAAATATGCAAAAGTATATTTAAATTTTATTTTTATTTTAATAAATCATATACAAGAATAAATAGAGAGGAGTTTCTCTCAAGTTAATAATTCTACTTGAAATGTGATGTTTAGATTTTAGTGAGCCTTGCCGATCAACAAATAAATAAATAAATTCAGTGAGTCCACTTTGATAATATGCATAAGGAAAATGATTTAGACCACACAAAACCTTTCACAATGTGATCTAGCGTGGCAGGACAAATGTTAATTTTTTAATTTGTCACTATTCAATTGCGCAAGATCTATCTCTCTTGTCATGTCATTATAGATCAAATTCCGTCTAGGCATCCTCTTGGACAGTCGATTTTTGAATGAATTTGATGAAAATTTATTCTAGACCAGATGTTCGGCCGAACAACCACCCAGATTTGAAGAAACTATTGGAGGGAATCATATCAGATCAAATTTTTCATCAAATTTTTACTCAAATTTGATAAAGCGTTAGAGATGCTTTAACAAATGACCTCTTTTACTAATAAATTATCAAATAAATTAATAGTTTTTAATAATATCATAAATATATTTTTAATTCATAATTTAAGTAATTTTATTATTGTATAACAAAATAGTTAGAAATTTTATTTTTTAATTAATTTTATTAAATAAAAAATTAGAATAATTCGTATTTTAAATAAAAATAAACATATATTTGTAATTTATCTAAAAAATAAATGACAAATATAATTTTAATAATAAATTATTTATTTTAAAAATATATATAATCTAAACATGCTATTCAAACCCAAAAATTAAATACACTTTTTAGATTTAGTAATATGTCAAAAAGATAATTGGTTAATAATTAAATATTCTCTAATTATTAACTAATTATCTTGTATATAAATCAATCACTTTTCTAATAAAAAATGTGTCTAAAAATTAGATTTGTATATTATTTTTTAAATAATTAATCTTTAATTAACTTAATTTGTTGAATAAATAATCTATTAAAAACATTACAAAAATAAATTAATCTTTAATTAACTTAATTTGTTGAATAAATAATCTATTAAAAACATTACAAAAATAAATTAGATAGGGTTTTAGTAAGAGAGGGAGAGAGGGAGAGCGAGAGATTCGGCGGAGGAGAGAGAAAAGATGGTGATAGAGACAGAGCGAGAGAGAGAGAGAGAGAAAAAAAAGGGTTTTTGGTGGTTGTGGTGTGAAGTGTGGACCAAGAAGGAGCCCGAGGATCGAGGGAGGTCTACATCTACCACGCTTTTGTCTAGCCCACCACCCCCACCCATACCCAAACCCAACATTGACGGCGACCATTATCATCTGCCCCAACTCACTGGCCTGATTGGGGATGATAAAATTATCCAACTTAATTATATTCGTGCGTATTTAATTGTAATAAATAATATTTAAAAGAGAATTGATAAGATAATATAAAATATATGATTAAATAGATTAAAAATTATTAAAATTAAGATAAAATATAAATAAATAAATAAATCATTAAATAATTGAATTTAAAGGAAAATATACGCATGCAAAATCAGACCCGTTTCCATCCATAGACCCGACTCGTCAGCTGCCGGTCCTTCCCCACCAAAAAGCCATCTTTGTAACGATTACTCTAACGTCGTTTTGTCCCTGCCCGCAGAGGGCATTATCTGCTACTCTCTATACTATATTGTGGGTATTTGGGAAATTCTATTTTAGTTTTTAATATTTTAGTAAAAAATTTATGCTTAAAAAAATAATTGAATTTTTTTATAGTTAGATGTAATGCTTATGAAAAAAAAAATAAAATGATTATGAATTTAATATGATATTTTATATTATTAATTATTTTAACTTAAATTGGGCTAAAATCTCACTTCCCAAACAATTTGACCTTATTTTAATTTTTGACTATTTTAATTGGTTAAAATTTTTATGTTTAAGAAGATAGTTAGATTTTTTTATAATTAGATATAATATTTATAAGAAAAAAAATAAAATAATTATAAATTTAATATGATATTTTATCTTATTAATTATTTTAATTTATTTTATCTTTATTTTATCTTTTTATCTTTTTATTTTCATAATATAAAACAAATTAAAAAATACACTTATTCTAAACTTTTCAAACTTGACTTTTACCATTTTATAAATTTTAACCTAGAAAGTCCAATTGTAGCGTTTACGACACCACTGGCCAATGGTGGTGGAGGGTAGGTGGGTGGGTGTAGTCAGTCAGAGAGAGGTCTTTGGTCTGCTCTTCTGTTATCGAAAATCTCTGCCACAGGTCCCGCGGTCCGGACGGCACGCGCGGTCACCGCTCAATTACATTTATTTAGGAGAAAGAAATAACCGATCAGTATCTGTCAAGAAAAAAAATAATAATAACTACCATTAAGTATTATAAATATTAATAATTATAATTATAATTTTTTTTAAAGTTACAACTAAATGGTAAATTTTTCATTTATTTGTCAGCTATAAATAAATCTAAGGATATCAAACAAATTACTAAATATTTTACACTTATATTAATATTGTGTAAAACTCGTATAACATGAGATTTGACATTTATATTAATATTGTGTAAAATATTTAATAATTTTTTAAAACTTTTATCATTTTTATAAATAAATCAACGATATAAATTGTTCTGATTTTAATAGACCATCTTTACAGAAAATTAGTTTATCAAATATTACTTGTCACCTGTTTAAATTACATAAAATTAAATACATAAAGGTAAATGTTATCCAAAAAAAGGGTAAATGTTATCCAAATTAAAGTTTCTTTTTTTGCTGATCAAAAAAAAAAAAAAAAAAGATAAATGTTATCCAAATTATTGATTTTCATTTAATTTTATTTTTTGTATTGATCATCTCCTTAATTCTTATATTTAAATTCCGTCTCTAAGTTTCTCCCTTATTACCTATTGAGACTTAGGTTTTGTTTGGTTTCAATTTTTAGAAATCATTTTGAGACGAGTTTTCATTTATTTTTCTTGATTTCTTTTATATTTTAGTCTTTTTTTTTTCTCTCTTTTTAGATACATCAAGATTAGACGTGTCTAAAAAATAAAAGAGTTTAACTAAAGTATGAAAAAAAAATTCACTAGAAAAACAAAAATCCGAACAAAAATATATTTAAAAAGTATAAAAAAAATTAACTAAAATATATTAAAAAATCATTATTAATAAATAAAAAATAATTTTTAAAAAATCAAACCAAACATACACTTATTTTCTCTCAGCCATAGAAGTTTCATTTCCTATGTCTCACATAATTTCTTTTAGGGTAAATTATAAATACACTTCCTGAAATTTGATTAAAATACGAATCGTCTCTTGTAGTCTTGAAAATTACATTTTACCCCCTGAGATTTCTAATTTCATAACAAATCGCTCATTTTATTAATAAATCATCATTTTAATTAACAATTTTTAATGATATTAAAAATATGTTTCAATTAATAATTTAAATAATTTTATTATTGTATAGGAGAACAATTATGAATTTCAGTTTTTTAGTTAATTCTGTTAAATAAAAAATACTAACAACGAGGTATTTATAATTTTTCAAACTACATGAGGCAATCTGTACTTTAAGCAAACTTCAAGGGGTGTATTTGTAATTTATCCTTTTTTTTATTAAAGTCTCCGTAGTGCCTATATGGATTTGGGGTGGCTGCTGTGTAGATGCACAGTAGCCACTGTTGTATAGCTAAATGGGCTTATAACTCGACCCATTTCGATAATTCGAACCGTTCACATTTTAGAATACGTCAAGTATGACATACTTGTAAAAAATTAAGTTAATTGGATATGAAAGGGCAAACGATATCCGATTAACTTGATTTTTTGTAGGTATGTCCTACTTGATGTATTCTAAAATATGAACGATTTAAATTATTGAAATGGATCCATTTAACGGCACAACAATAACTGCTGTGCACCCCGCACAGCAACCACCCCCAAATCCTTCCCTATATAATTGTATCCCTTCTAGAACATATTTGGCCAAAAGTCCAAATATGAACTTGTATCCATTCCTTCTATATATATGGTTTTTTTTTTATCGGCACTATATATATGCTTATTTTTATGAGCATGTTATATTATATCTATTTAAAATTTTATTAATAATTTTATTAAAAATATATTTAAATATTATTAGATGTTTAAATGTTATTATTTTTTTAACAACTTATCACATTTAATCTTTTATATTTTTAATAAAATTATTTATATATATATATAGAATTATTCTATTTCTATTTATTATTTGATTGTTATTCCAACATATATATATATATATATATATTTGGCGAAAAGTCCATAATTGAACCATACTATAACTGGCAGTGGCAATAAAGAAAGAAAAGAAACAAACAAACACATGCATGACTTTTCATTTTAGGTTGTCCTTTCCTTTTCTGCTTTCAGCGTGAATATTATCAATTTGTTGGGTTGTGTATCACTTTTTAACCATACGGTTTTTTTTTTTTTTGGGCGTTTTTTTTTTTTTTTTTTGGAGGGGGGGATTAATTTCAATTTTATTCTTGCGATGGTTGTTTTTTCTATTTTACTTTTAAATTATTAGTTTCAATTATTTAATTACTAAATTTTTTATTTCGATTCATATGATCCAATTGAAATCTCATTTGGCAACTTTTAATTTTAAGTTGAAAAATTCTTGTAAATTATCACATCATTCCCTATATTTTTTACACATTTTTTCATAAAAAATTAAAAAATTATTAAAGTAACCTACTTTCAAACGAGACTAGACAAAAAAACCATCAATTTGTTTACACTATATTAAACACCTAGCCTTCAATCAAATATTCATATTTTTCTCCACCTCTGTTTTAAAAATAGTAAATAAAAAAAAATAAAATTTAGTTATTTTGTTTAAGTTTTTTCGAAATTAGGTTTTAACCGTTACTAACAACTGTCTCTAATTAAACTATATTGTATATATTTGTTGGACACTCGCACCGGAAATGGGGTACTATTGTGTGGCCATATAGGTCCGTTGAGGCATGTTTCGATTATTTGAACGTTCACTTTTTAGAGTACAAAGAGTAGAACATGCCTGTTAAAAATCAAGTTGATTAGATATTATTAACTCTTTCATCCATTCACATTTGTATCCAGTTTTATAATTCAAATCACATTTGTCGTTTATTTTTTATATACAAATGCGATTTGATGAAATAATTAACAATGTCTGATCAACTTAATTTTTTACAAGTATGTTTTACTCGATATATTGTACAAAGTGAACGGTTCAGGCACTACAAGAAAAATCAAAAGTCCACTTTTAGTCACCAAATACCTTCTTTTTAGTTTCCCCGACTAAATTTTTTAGTCGCCGGTTTTGTACGGTCGGGGAAGGTATTGCCGACTAAAAAAGTTTTAGTCGGCAAAAACACAGGTCTTTAGCGACCAAAGTTTTGGTCACCAATAGTCAATTCCACTTTTTAAAATTATACATTTAACGACTAATGTTTTAGTCGCCAATAGTCAATAAACGCCGACCAAACTGTTTAGTCGCCAAAAGAAACACTTTTGGTGACCAATAGTTTTAGTCGCCAAAGGTCATTCGGTGGAAATAAAAAAAACTAACTTTTCTGCTTTTTCTAAGATTCAAACCACGGACTTTCTACTTTCTAAACCTTTAGCAACACACTCTCTCCACTATACCACTACAACACCACATGAATATATATGTAATATATATTATTTATATAGTATATTGACCCGTATTAATATAAAACTATATATATAAATATAATTATTTTTATTCAATATAATTTATGTAAAAAAATAAATTATTTATTAAAAAAAATTTGAGGCAACTTTTGGCGACTAAATCTATTTTTTAGTCGTCCATTCTATAATTTTGGGCTACTAATTATTTTTTAGTCGCTAAAAAATAAGTTCCGCCTAAAAATAACCACTTTTGGCGACCAAACTTGTTTTTAGTCGCCAAAAACCTCCACCTTTGGCTACTAAACTGAATTTTAGTCGCCAATTGTAGACTTTTAGCTACTAAATTTTTTTTAGTAGCCAAAAAGCTTCACTTTTAGCTACAAAATTTATTTTTGTCGATAAAACATGTATAATCGGCGACCAAACTATTTTTTAATCGCCAAAACCTATACTTTTGGCTACTAAATTATTTTAGTCGCCAAAAACCTTCACTTTTGGCTACTAAAAAACCTTTAGTCGCTAAAACTCATATAATCGGCGACTAAATTGGTTTTTAGTCGCCAATAACTATACATTTGGCTACTAAACTGTTTTAGTCGCACTTTTGGCTACTAATTCCATTTTAGTCGCCAATTGTACTACTTTTAGCAACGAAAATTTGAATTTTAATAGCCAAAACTGCTTTTTGTTGTAGTAAGATTATCGAAACGAGTCTCAAAATGATTTATATAACCCCACGATAATGATTGCTATGCGGGAAATACATCAGTCGTTCCTTTTCTCTCTTGCTTGGAGTAATTGGAAATGTCTTCCTTTTTTTTCTTTTTTTTTTTCTTTTTTTTTTATTTAATTACGCATTGAATAATCATTAAAAAATGTAGACTATTAATTACAGTACATTTTAGTAAAATATCTGTAGGGCACTCGTTGTATTAATCTGACATAATGAAGTAGGGGTGAGACTGTAAAACATTAGTTATGAAAGGTCAGTTACAATGTTAACGTATAGCCCAAGTGATAAGATTTTACATTTCAATTATGACTGAATCACTATGGTGATTGACAAATGGTGTCACAAATGTGAGACATGTGGACCCTCCTTCCCCTAGCTACCGTTCTTTAATTTGAAAATTATTACGAATCATAAAAAACTATTTTAATTTTTATCTTAAAATTGAGTTTTTAATATAAATTTAAAATTAATGATGTGTAACTTAAACTTTGAATGACTAACTATGACCATTAATTTATTTTTTAAAATAATTGTTTTTGAGTTTATAATATTACACTTTTATTTTTCTATTAATTTTCACTTTGTCATCATTTTCTATCTTGGCATGTTTGTAGTTGCACAACCACACGTACATTGAAAAGAACCTTGTTCACACAAAGATTTTGTTGCCACACATGTTAGAATAATCTTAGAGTATCATATCGTATACCCTACCCAATGTTCTTGAACAATGAAAAATTACGAAATATGTTGAATAATTTTTTTTTTTTTTTTTGAACTATTTAATAAAAGATGGATTAGACTTGACAATATTACATGATATTTGATAATATTATTAAATAATTACCTTTACATTGGTTTTGGATTGTAAAAGTGTAACAGTGTCTTTTCATGAGTACCAAATAGAAAAGGATAGTTAATTCAGATTGTCTTATGTTCCTGTGGGTAGGTAAAATAGTGATGAAATAGAGACCTAAATATAAAAGAAAGACCTTGCTGATTTAGGTCCATGACCAAGGTCTTCTTCATACTTTTTGATCAAGTCGCATTATAAAATTCATATCAAGTGTGAACTATGATTTAGATAGTAAAGTCGTCAAATCTGATATTTTTCTTTAATAGTTCCATGAACCTCCCTGTTAAGGATAGCTATGATTACAAACGAACTGAACTGTTTATGAACAAATCGAGTTCAGCTCGTTTAAAGTTCGTTTGAGCTCAATTCATTTACTATATGAACAAGCTCAAGCTTAATTTTTAGATTCGTTTATTAATCAAGCCGAACTTGAGTAGCTCTAAACTTGGCTCAACAAGATTAGTGAATATAAAAATAAATAAATATTTATTTATTTTTAATAATATATTAAATAAATTTTCAATAATCTATTTTATTTTTTATTTATGGTTGGTGTTTGTATAATTTACATATTTGATTGATGAAATTTATTATTAACATAAATATTATTATATATATTACTCATAATTTTATTTTATTTTTAATCTTAATGAGTAAATTAATTTAAATTTGTTTTTTTTTTTTTTTCAAATTCAAGCTCAAGCTCGAGCTTAATTCAGCTCATTTATGTAATTGAGTAAGCTCGAGCCGAGCTCAAGTTCAACAATTATTTGACGAATTGAATTCGAACTCAATTTTTTAAGTTCGGCTCGAGTTCGAGCTTGACTAATTCTTAATAAACAAGTTTAAACATTCCAAAGCTTGACTCGACTCGGCTCATTTGCAATCTTAATGATAGTGGGGTTCAAATATGTTTTTGTATATAAACATGTTTATATATAATTTTCTATTAAGCTCAATGTGGAAAATGTTTTTTGTTTTTTTTAAATATGTTTTTAGTTTTGGTAAGATTTCGATACATGGCGTACCTAATGTACGAAACTCCTACTTAAACGGAGTCTGGGTAAGAGTTGATATACCCAACCGTACTCCCGCAAACGAAGAGGTTGTTTTCACGAAAGATTTCGATACAATAGAAAAGAAAAAAAAAATTGTGATTAAAAAAAAAAAACTAAATTAAAGGAGGAGCATTTTCTAGTTTATAAACATGAAAAACATTTGTTAGATCTAATGAAACAAATCAGAATCTTACCATTGTTACCACCATTACCACCACTATAACCACAACCACCACCCCACTATTGCAGCCACCTTCTTACCACACCATCACACCCTACCTAACATCACCGCCAGAACCACTAGTACCACAACATTTTTAGGGTTGCAATAAAAAATTTAAAAAAAACAAACACACATTAATTTCAAGATACAACTTAACTAAAAGACTACAAGTATGGAGCATGTAAATTATAAAATTATCCCCATTATAACATATAAAAGTTGTAGAAACCAAAATTTTCATCTTTAAAAGTATAAATTTTGTTGGAAAAAATATTTAAGAACTAATTTTAATTGTCACGAGAACTTGCGAAAAGTTAAAAAACAATAGTTTTTAGAGACAAAATTTTAAAAATATTACTAATAAATATACTTTTAGGAGAGCTGTCCTTATATTTGTTTTGTGGTCCTTGTTGAAGTATAGAAATGACTACATCTTTAATGGCATTCAACCAGTCATTGAAGATCTGTGTGGGTTAATTAAATTAAGAGTGGCCTTGTAGTTGAAGTCTTATCATAAGGAAGGGGTGCTTATATTCCATTAATGAGATTGTGTCAAGCGTACAGTTGGTGAGAATTTGCTTTCAAGCTATTTTTTGGATCAGAGGAGAACTTCGCTTGCTGAAGCTTTGGAGGGCTGCTGCTACTGTTTTTCATTTGGTTTAGGTGGCTGCTTGTGTTCCTAGTTTGAAGTTGGCTAGTTTGTCAGCTAATAAGTGATTGGGCGTGTTTTCTCATGCTAACCTAGTTGAGATTAGTTTGTTTTGTTATAATATTCTTTGCACTCATCTTTTTGTATTTTTGGATGTACTATTTTTTTATTTTATCAATAAACTTTTCTTTGTATTTTGCAGATCAAAAAAATGCACTTTTAGAAATAAAATAAATAGAGAATCCCCTCCAGTCAATATTTTGGACTGGACAGGGTTGTTCTAGCTCGGGGCTCATTACAGATTCTCATTTTAATAATCCAAACTATTCATTTTGTCGGATTTTTAGTGTATTTCATCCCAAAAAAAAATAGGTCGATCCGGTAACTAAAACTAATTCAATTTATCGCATTTTTCACAAAAAAATTTATAGGTTTTTTTTGTTTTGTCGTCTTTTTTTTTGTGTAAAAAATACGATAAATTGAACTAGTTACAGTTATTGAATTGACCTAAATTTTTTTTATAGATGAAATATACAAAAAATTTGACAAAACAAACGGTTTAGATTATCAAAATAGGGTATGCGATGGGCCCCATGGGCCGAAACAACCCGTCTTGTCCAAAACAATGACAAGAGGGGATCCTCCAAAATAAATTAGTCCCCAAAAAATTTATTTTTTGAGAACTTTTGGTCCTAAATGATTAGTAATTCATCATATCCAATTTTATCGCTAAAAATAAAATAGTAACATTTTTTACAATAAAAATATTTTGTCCTTAAAAAGTGATTTTGTCCTTAAATTTTTGTCCCTAAAATCTTAATTTATTATAATGCCCTCTCTAACTGCGTAAGCTTTTAAATGAGATAGTGGTCAACAATTTGTCCTCATCTCTTGAGCAATTATTCCATAGGCAGACCACATTAGTAGTGTACCCAACCAATGAGAATAATACATAGAGGGAACAAAAACGTAATACCTGGAGAAATTTTGAGAACTTTGTTAATGTGTTATTAATTTAAAAAACAACTACCACGTTTTTTAAAAATTTCACTGGTTACCACATACCACATGAGCTGATGATGTAATCTTCCTAACCTACTAAATAATTTCTGCCTTCTTAATTTTTGCACCCAAAACTCAGCAAAAGGGTGGTTTAGATTTGTAGTTATATCTTAATTTGAAGACTATTTTCTTATTGCATTCCATATAAACCATTACTTAACATTCTTAATTATTTGGCCCTTCTTCACCAGATTTCTTTCCCCCTTAAAACTTTTTTTTTTTTCTCCTCAACAAGTGTGTATAAGGAACCATGCTTCTCTCTCTTTCAAATAATCCGCAATTTTCTCAACAATTACTAACCATTTCGGTTGAATTGGCCTCATATTATCAAAACTAGTATTAATAAGACATCAATAATGCCACAAAAAAAAAAATAAGACATCAATAATGCCACAGTGACTAAATTTGAGTATCAAATTTTGAATACTATCTAAAAATAACGGTAGAGCCCAAAAGTAACAGCATGCGAAAGGAACATCAATATTTTTAGGTAAGCAAAAACTAAAAGGCACATCATTTTGTTAGTGATTTCTTAAGCTCTCAACCAAATGGATTTTGAAGTCAATAGATATAAAATCTTTCAAGTCAATATGTACCCTCATTTGCATTCACGTTTTCATAGTCAATTAAAGACGCCATCTTATGCAATTCCATGGAGGTTTTGGGCCACATCTCTGAAAGTTTTGAACATGAAGAAGCTTCACAACGCTCCATCACATATATTGTGTTGACCTTATTTGGTGTAATTTATGAGGTTGTTTATATATATATACATATATATATATTTTTTTTTAATTTAAGAAATTTGTGTTAAATTGTTTGTTATAGTTTTTATTTACATTTTATGATGCAGAAATAACTCATATAAATTAAAAAAATAATTATTTAAAATGAGGAAATATATGTTTTTAATTTTTTAATTTTTTATTTTTGAACTTTCAACACAAAAGAAATCGCACTAAATTGGTCGAATAATTGACCTTTGGCTTCAACAATACCCAAATGTGCAACACACCTTGCCAATCATCTTGCAATTTCTTAGCTCTTACTAGTATGGGATTAAGGAATAAGTATTGCATATAACAATCATAATATTATTAATTAATTAAAGAACTAATATGACAACAATGGAATTATATGGTTAAATAAGTAGAAAATAAGAACTATTTATTTATTCCATTACTCCTATCATATAATTGATAACACTAAATGAATTTGGGTGAAAATTCAAAGAATGAAAGAAATAAGGTAAATAAAATATAATTATATTTCATACATTTTTTTTTCTTTTTTTCTAAATTCATAAACCAAACATAATTAGCCCCCATTTGGAATGAACTAATTTGCTTGACTTTTTTATTTTTTTGACTATTTCATTTTGACTAAAAAAATTATGTTTAAAATAAATTTTTAATTTTTTATAATTAATTTAATAATCATAAAAAAAATAATTATAATTTAAATATGACATTTTATTTTATTAACGAAATTAAATTAAACGATGCCGGTTGGCTAAATTCAAGCCATAAGTTTCGGGGCAGTGCCATTATAAACGTTACACGTACGTATAAGTGATTAGCCCTCTGCTTGAACTAGTAATGATTGTTTTGAACAGCATCTTTCATAAAAAAAAGCGCAAAACCCTAGCAAAGATTATTCTTTTAGTAAACTTGATTGCAAGTATCATTATCAATTCTTAGCTCTACTCCCACTTATTTGTACAATGGTGAGTGAATCGTATGTGGATAAATATATATATATATATATAGTGCCACCAAAACTTTAATTCTACTCCCAAACTCAAATTTGGCATACCCATAGACACCCATTTGAATTTCAAATTGAAATATGGTACCAAAAATATTTATAAAAAAAAAAAAAATTGGACTAAAAAGTGTGCAGAATAATGTGGCAATTTTATTTTTAGAATAACAAACTATAATAGTAGGTGACTTGGTTTGAAAACAAAAAAAAAAAAATGAAAATCATATTATTTTGTATAAAAAATTTATTAAATATCAATCTAAGATTTAATTTATGTTTCATTAAATTTAAATATTTATTATAAAATACATTCAAATGTGAGATTTTCTGAAGTGTTGTCTGTTGTGACCACAGACCCAAATCAAAAAACAAGAAAGTGAAGATTTTCCAATCTGATTCGTTAATCTTTCTTTCTCAAATGCCCACTGGAATCATGAGGACAATAATGTGGTCTTATCAATTTTGATTTTTAATGAGAGAGAAAGGTATGATGACAAGGGTAAATTGGGAAAAAGATAAAATTTCCTCATACTTCATTCCACAAAAACGTACTATTATATTTTCTAAACCTAGAGAAAGTGGTTTCTCTCTTCTTTCTCCTTTGTATTTCTATATTAAAGCTTTGCCTACTACCCTCCAGTCCTCTATTCTTTTACACCCACAAAGACCAGTCCAAGAAAAGCCATATTCAGCTAGAGATCTTACAAAGGCAAGTCATGTTTCCACCTCTCTCTCTCTCTTTCTCACAGATCATCACACAGTAATATACAACAAAACCTACTTTCTTTATAGCTTTTCCACTACCAAAAAAGACTAACCCTTCTTTGCTTTTCTTGTTTTTGGATTGTTGTAGATCTCAAAAAAAAAAGAAAAAAAGAAAAAAAATGATTCAAGAGCTATTAGGAGGTGGTGCTGGACTAATAGGAGGAGAGAGAAAAATCTCCATTACCGGTGTTCTAGAGGGTTCCTCCCCTTCTCCCTCTCCTTCTTCATCTTCTCCATCTCCTTCCTCCTCTGCCGCCACCACTCCAGCGAACTCTTCAGCCCCAGCGGAGAACCAAAACCTTCGGTGTCCGCGTTGCGATTCATCGAACACCAAGTTCTGTTACTACAACAACTACAACCTCACTCAGCCCCGCCACTTCTGCAAGACTTGCCGACGGTACTGGACCAAAGGCGGCGCTCTCCGCAATGTCCCGATTGGCGGCGGTTGCAGGAAAAACAAGACTGTCAGTGTGACATCATCTTCCGGCAAGCCAAGTGCCGCCGCGGGGAGGTTAAAAACGGTTGTCTCATCTGAGATAGGAAAATCAACCCTAGGCCTTGTTGGTGGTTTTGATCAAGAGCTTCCATCAAACCCTATTCTATGGGCCTCGCCGCAGAATTCTCATCTGCTTGCCTTACTCAGAGCCAATCAAAACCCTAACCCTAATTCTCTTACTGTGAAGGAGGAAAGTGTTATGATTGGATCGCCCCACATGAGCGCTCGAGCACTTGGCTTGAATAACCAGGTTCCTTCTATTGGTCTGTGCAACCCTTTTTGGAGAAGCAATAATCAACAACAAAATCACCAAGCTCAAGTTCAACACCATCATCATCATCAACAAAATCACCATCAGCAACAGCAACAGCACAATGGGTTTGTACTTGGTGAAGTTCAAAACACGGGTATTCAAGATCTGTATCAAAGGCTTAGACCTTCATCAGTGAACTACTATCCTCATCATTCGCCGGTACTTATGAGCAATGTGGGTTCTTCATCTTCATCTTCTTCCGCAATTTTGGAGTCAGCTCCTGTTGCGGCTGCCGGTGAATTGGATTACTGGAACCCGACGCTTTCGTGGTCAGATCTGCCAACAACCAATGGTGCATATCCTTAAGAATCCTTTTTTATTTTATTTTATTACTTTCATAAGCTAGGGTTTGTTGTTGTTGTTGTGGTGGTCTGGGTTGTGGTATATGAATATGGTTTGTAGAATTATTTTTCTTCTTTGCTTTCTTGCTCTTTTTTTTTTTTTTTTAATATTATGTATGTGTGTTTTAAGGTGTGTTAATGTTTGGTTAATTTATGAGGGTGTACTTGTACCAAGGACCAAGAAGTGTTAAAAATGGGAAAATGTTAGGTTTTCTTGAAGTGCTTTTTCTGTGGCAGATTTCGCATTTTTGTTGCATAAAATATATCATAGGTTTACCTAAAAGAAAGGCCTGGCTAGGATAGGACTTGAATTTTTCTAGATAGGAGGAGAGTGTTGATTTCATTCTTCTACAGAGGAGAAAAGATTTTTTTCTAAATTTTTTAGTACCAAGTAGTACTTTTTCTATTACAACAGTAGAAGATATTTGAAATAAAACATACGACAAAGAATAAACTCCGAGATAGAAGAATATATCTTCTTGGTTATCACAACTTCTTTATATATATATATATATATATGTACAGACACCACAAGACCATATCTTAGAGAAGGTGGTGGTGGTGGTGGTGGAGGTGGAGGCCTGGTGGGGTGGCAGATGAAGATTCGTTCAATGTTTTTGATATTTGACTAATGACAAGTGAGTGAGTTGTGAGTGAGTGAGTGAGCGAGCGAGTGAGTTGTGAATGAAGTGGGGGTTGGGGTTAAAAAGCAGCCTTTGGAAAGAGTTTCCTTAAAACAGCAATTTGATTCTTACAGTGAGAAGGATTCCACATGCAGCCTTTTTTATGTGTCTGCCTGCCTCGCTCTGTTTGCTTCTCTGGAATTTGACAACATATTATTCCCTCTCTTCCCCTTTTGTATTACTTTAACTCACCACCATCTCCTTCCTCCTACACTCACATACACACACCACTTCCACTATCATCTCTCTCTCTCTCTCTCTCTCTAGTTTGAACATGCAAGATGACAAAGCAGCAAGTATATTACTTTTCTGTATCAAAGAGTTTTATTTCTGAAAAGTTACCACATTATGCCAGTTAAATATTACATGTTACGGAGTTTTTGTCATTGTTTTATATTACCTTCTACATAAATATTTATGATTGGTTCTTTTATTTGAAAATAATTGTTAAGTAATTAATAAAAATAATTATTTAATATTTTATCAGGTAATCCGGTGACATGTTTCTATTCTCAAATGTTATGTAACCCTTCTAACTTGATTAGGTTCTTTTAGCATTAATACTGAAAATATTAACTTATCATGTATATTAATTAGAGTAATGCTAGAAGCCTAAAAGTTCTATCAAAATTTCTTTCAAATGTCTCACATGGGTGTGCGATCCAAATTCCATGGAGACATTTGATAGAAATTTTTTAAAACTTTTGAGATATCTAACATTTTTGTATAACTTTTTTTCTAATTTATCATTATGATTCATAATTTTAAAATTTTACCATCACATTATTTTCAATAACTTTTTTTCTATAAAAATTATGTTAATTATTGATAACTTTTTTTTAAACTTTTATAATGCTCGGTCAAATTCTGTCGGTCATGGGTTGATAAAGTGCAGGGAATCAAGGGAGAGAAATAAGAGAAGAAGAGCAGATAATTAGAAGTGTGAAACTAACATTTGAAAGGGGAAAAAATTATAAATCAGAGTAATTCTAAAAAAATAATAATAAATTAATGGTAAATATCTATTTTAATAATTAAAGACATAAGTTTTTCAATGTACCTGTAATTACTTTCTAAAGATGCACTGAACAATAATTCTCCCAAAAAGAAAAGGAAAAAAATCAAAAGAATGAAAAATTAAACAATGAAAATCCAATATGTACGGCTTTATCAATATGAAGCAAAAGAAGTGATGATACAAGTATGATAGAAGCACTCTAATTAATTATGTGACTGGAAGAGGGAGTGTATTTCATCACCCTTCTCATGATAAGAAACACTTAGGATAGGATGTGATCAAAATTTGATCATATAGGATAAATATGTATGTATGTATGTATGTAATATTTCTTCGTCTATATTCTTTCTTTTTATTTATTTTATTTCCTAAGTTATCATTAACGAGGTCTCATCATGTCTCATCACGTGATAAACAAAAACCAAATACATGTAAAAATTATAATTATCGAATAAACACAAGATATATTGTCTACTTTGATATCTTATTAAATTATTAATCACCACTTTAATTATTATAGCGATGACAACTTTATTTTTGATACTCTCATCGAATACAAAGAATTTATCCACTTCCCCATACTTCTAAATTTTAAAGAAGACAACTTTGTCATCATGGTTTTGCTTAATTAGAGCTCCAAACAACCCAGCATCATATGTAATTTCCTTGTGCACAAACAACCCAGCAACATGGTTTTCCTTGGGGGGTTGGGGCATTGAATAATTTTTCCATGACAAATTAGTTGAATTGGGTCGACCGGTTGAGACAAATCAAAATTTTAGATTAAAATATTATTTTTACATGTTCTTTATATTGAGTCCGGATCCTCTCCAGGGATCCTCACGTGGCCCATTTGAAGATGATTAAAAAAAAGAAATGGAAGAAGAACAGAGGATGAAGATCTGATCTGTTCAAGTCTGTTTGGAAGAAGAAACAGAAGAAATGAAGAGAAGAGAGTGAGAGGAATTTTTATTTTGTATTGGTGAGATTTTCCAACTATCATTTAACAGATTTTCCAAAATTCCTTTTGGATTCATCAAGATGATGATGAAATTTCACTTTTCCAGATCAACATTTAGATGATGAAGAAACATTTTCCAGATCAACATCTTCATTATCAAGAACATCTTTGCCATCTAAACATTTTCATTTTTCCAGATCAACATTAAACATCTTCATCGCCATTTTCCAGATCAACATCTTCATCATCAAGAACATCTTCGCCATCTAAACATTTTCACTTTTCCAGATCAACATTAAACATCTTCATCGCCATCTAAATGTTTAAATGAACTGAAGAAAAGTGAAATTTCATCTAAACATTTCATTTAAACATCTAAACATTTTCATTTAAATGATGATGAAATTTCACTTTTCCATATCAACATTAAAAAAAATTTCACTTTTCACGTTTAGATGATGAAGATGTTTTTTCGCGTTGTTCTTGATGATGTTCTTAAACATCATCATCATCTTCATCATCTTCAACATCTTCATCATCTTCAATTCTCTCTTCCTCCTCAAAATCCAGATCCATCACCTCTCTCTTCCTCTTCTCTCCTCTCTCCCAAAACAACCCAACATTAATACTCAATTTTAATTTTTAACTTTTAATTTTTACAAAACCCAAATTCTGATTGTTCAAAAATTCAAGGAAGAAGAAGAAAAAAATTCCTCTGGGTTGATTTTTGAAGATTCGTGTTCAAAAATTCAAGGAAGAAGAAAAAATTCAAAGATTTTTGAAGATTTACGTGTTCAAAAATTCAAGGAAGAAGAAGTTTTGGTGAAAACGAATTTTTTTTGATCTTCAAATGGGCCACGGGAGATCCCTGGAGAGGATCCGGACTCCTTTATATTAGGATTCTTTAAGTAACAAAAAAATAAATGACCAATACTGCACATTTTGTAATTGTAATAAAAGATTGAGACATTTATGAGGTTTGTAAAACTCCTCAAGTTTGTTGTGAATAATCTTTCACACTAAACTAAAAATTGACAAAAGTTGAAGGATAGCATGTGGTTGCTTTCGATTTCTCAACTACAATGCCGAATGAATCGATTCAATACTAATTTTTTATCTCAACTCAGATCAAACCGAACAAAAAAACACCCCTAATCTCAGCCCAACAAGGTGATGCAAGTGCATGTGAAACACAGACATGGGGCACGAGCAAGGTGTTGTGCGGTCCATTGGGCCCTTGTCTTGAGTATATTTTAATGATTCGAACCGTTTATATTATAAGGTCCATCAAACATATCATATATATAAAAAATTAAGTTAATCAGATATGTATAACTTCACGATCAAGTCTTAACTATTTTAAAATAAATTATCAAAATTATGTTAATTGGTTTTTTTTTAACAAAATAAATATGGTCTTATTTTAAAGTTACAGATAACCAATTAACTTGATTTTTTTTATAAATAATCTACTCAATAAATTTTATAATATAAACGATTCATATCAATAACATAAGTTAGGGATAAAGGCCCGATGGGCCGCACAGCACCGTGTTGTGCCTACGCTCCCCAATTCCCTGAAACAGTATCTAAATTTTCCGGGAAAGAGAGATTTTTTATTTTTTTTGGATCTGACGGGAAAGAGATTGTACTTCATAAAGAGCAACTTGAACCACTTCATACACTATACTTCATAAAGAGCAACTTGAACCCACTTTATACATTGGTCTTGTGTTTAGGAAGTCGGCTATTTCAATAAGTTATTTTAATTTTTAATTATTTTAGTAAATTAAAATATTTGTGTTTGAAAAAAAAATTAATTTTTTTATAATTAAATGTGATATTTATGAAAAAAAATAAAACGATTATAGATTTAACGTGATATTTTATCTTATTAATTATTTTAACTTATTTTATCTTTTAAATTTTAGTTCAAAAAGTATTTAAAATTTTTTTTTTTCCAAACAGGGCACTGTAGAACCACATAAATCAAATAGCATCAGTTTTTGTCCCCCTAGGGTAGGTCTGGATGCATCATTGTAGCCTCATTTAAGAGGCCCAAAACTTATTCCTAATAAAATTTGAATCTGAAATTCAAACATGGACCAAGCTATTTCTCACTAGTATTTTTGTGTCTTTTGTGGAACTTTTTAAGGAAAAAAAGAAAAAAGAAAAGAAAAAAAAAAGAGGCAAATAAACAACTAAAAATTCAGAATAATATTGAACTTTTTTATTAAGATTATGACTAGGGAGAAATCTAAACACAATGACAATTGTAAAACCTTTGTCACTCCCCAATTACATCCTCTTCTGTTTTCTTTTTTTCTTGGTTGACAGTCACTCTCTTGTGACTGAATTACAATAGCGAAAATTAAAAATAAAATAAAAAAGGAAAGGAAAAAAAATTGTAGAAGGAAAAGGTTACATGCATCAATGATGAATAATATCCAACTACTACTAAGGGTGTGCCAAGCCACAAAACAAAGCATTTTGAGGGATGTTATACTCCGTATACGCGCTGGTTTCGCTGTTCCACACTCTAACGTACAATTGCTGACCCAAATACTGCCTCGGCCAGATTGCAGACCTCAAATTCCACATGCCCTTGTTGTCCAACGACACCAAGATCACACTCCAACCATTTGGATAGACCTACAAGAATACATTGCATAAATATCAATTTTGATGTTTTTTTTTTTTTCCTTTTTATTTGGAAAGTGCCTGTTTGAGTATTCATCGAAAGCCTAACTAAGACGCTCTAAGAAATTGCTATTAGTTACCTGGACAGTGTATCTGCTGGTCGCATCAGCTAGATTGTAGCGTTTTCTCATATCAGGTATCCACTGACCATTCCCAAATCTGATTTTCAGAAAGAAATAGTCAGACTAAATATCGGAAGCATCGATATGGTACTATAATTTTCAACAATATATGATACATAAAGCTTTGATCAGTTGGCCAAATTTGAAGTCGCATCTCCCAAGAAACATCACGGAATGGATCTTAGACTACCACAAAGCCAAGAATAAACAAAGATGACTTCAAAGATGTTTAGGCCTACATGAAAAGGGCCAAGCTTGTCTCTAGTTCAGAATCAAAGCAACAAATGATTGCCACGTAGGCATTTTTTTTTGTAAATTAATAGTTCAGATGATGTCCACCTACTTACAAACCCAATATTAGATCTAAACAAAAAAATCCAACCCAATATTTAATGAGTTCATGGGTAGACAAAATCTAGACCTTCGATTTACAAAATGTGCCAAGGTGGCAAAATCTGGGAGCTCGGACTGTTCTCTCCAGTCCATATCCAGACTGGTGAGAAGTAATTCTCATATTAAAATGTTCTCTGGGCCTTCATTCATTATCCATGAAAGTTGAAAGAGGAACAAACATAATACGACTGTCATGAAAATTGGACAAACAAAATATCTAAAAATGAAATAACACGGAGGCGTACCCGACTGTCCAGAAATCATAACCATCAAGATGCCAAGCTTGGACAGTTTTCTCATTATTTTGAAAGACTACTTCCACAAAGTCGTGAAGAGTAGTGCCAATGACAGAGGTGCCAAGTACTGCAGGGCCTGTAGGAGGAGTGTCCTTGATTGTGGTCAAACTGAAGACTCCAGGGATGTTAAGATAGTCAGCAAGCTTCAGAGGGGTGCTTGGGTTAACATAGGAGACATTGTTAACAGCATAGCGAAGTTTGCCATTTATCTTTGTCGCTGAGTTTGCAAGTATAATTGTCCGAACTACTGGTATTGTACCATAATGAAATGACCCTTGAGGATTGGGCCTGGCTGCATTTGCCGTCAAATTCCATCTTATTAAAAAAAAGGGGGACAAAAGAAAGAAAGAAGAAGATAGTTCAGAATCGAAGATTAATAACAGATTAATAACTAAAAACTATGTATGGCTCCAAGGGATGGTAATGGAGAATTTCCCTGGACACAATGTACCTGATTGTCCGTGCTTGCTTCATCGACCAGTGAAGCTGATAAGTAGGACCAATGGGCAGTGGTTCGGTGGCTGGGCTGTTAGAACCAGCATAGTGAAGAATGGCAGTAGCAGTAAGAATAGGCTTTGTAAAACGAGATGAAGCAACAATGAAGTAGTCCTTTGGTGACCCGTTTAAGGTCACCAAAACAGCCACAGCTTGGCCAACATGAATATCAAGTGATTCATATACTTCCTGCTGAGTGTGAGCTCCTTCAACCTCAACCAGTGTTAATGTATGGCCCTGAATCCTGAAGTTGATTGAAGTTGTTAAACCCACATTCGACACCCTAAACAGATAGGATTGCCCTGAAATACAGAAACCGAACTTTACAAATTTTAAATGTAAATCAACAAAAGTTTCAACTTTAGCAGTTGAATGCATACAAGAAACCAAATTATGTCACTAGTCTACAAATTTCAGTGCAAGGAGACAATGAACTGGAACTAAATAATTAATGGGGATGCTTATTGCCTTTTTCACCAGTGAAAGAAGCAGATTTAGGAAGTCCATTTATAAGAATAGCATCAGGGAAAGGAAAAGGATTCCCCAAGTCCAGTGTTTGCTGTAATATCTGCAAGAATAAGATGATCAACAGTGTTAATCCTCGTACCTAATAGAGAAAGTTTTAACTGGATATTTCAATATAATAATCTGTTAAACAGAACAAAATAAAAAGGGAAAGACCTAAACAGACATTTAGATCATAACAAACTTTTTGGGCTTGCAAGAGGAACCATTTTTATCTTATCCCGTAAATGCACTGTGTGCTTTTGCTTTGCCAACTGTATGGTTAAATTTGAAGGGGTTCTATTCTTAGAACTATAACAGACATATTCAAGAAAAAAACAGACAATTTAAACAGACTTAATGCAATTAACATGAGCTCCAGCTAGTCACTTTTGTGAAGAAAAAACAAACTATTCTGATCCTACATCCAGAACATACAACTATGCATCCTGAGAACCTGTTTAGAAAGGCAATTCCTTGTGCTCATTCTCACTATCTTTGCTTGCTTGGATGGCCTGCTTTTTTGTTAAAATTTTTGTGGATTCAATTCACTATAATAAATAATCTAGTCACTGACCTCACATTCTTGCAAACCAAACCTAGTGATATGTTTTCAACCCGCGTGATAACTGTCCCACCACAAAACTTTTGTTGTGGTTTTCAGAGATTCAGGGTTACAGCATTGGATTGGAAAAAATGTAACGGCTTTTATCCAATTCAGTTTTAGACCTATTTAGGAGTTCAAAATTTTGATTAAGGAATCATTTGCTAAGGGAAAAACAATATGTTTGATTGAAAGTGGATTTTTTTTTTTTTTTAATATTTGATTGAAAGTGGATGGTTCCTAAAAAAATCTCTCTTCCATGAAAAAAAGAGGTAGTAAGTAGCACAGGCAAGGACACCGACACATCTATTTTAAAAAATAGAGGACCCAACATGCTTGGGAAGTTGGGATACATTAAAGTTTAATATTTTTGCAAATGTATTATATGCCACATATATGAATAAAGATAGCTATATATTTCATGAACTACAACACCACACTATTTACATAGCTATAAATTTTTTCATCACTTAAATGTAAAGATATCATTCACGTAAGCAAATTACATTATAAAAAATGCAAAATAATTATAGAACATTCTAACACATGTGATGTTTCATCTGATAAATGTTTCAAAGTATATATAGTGTATAAGTTGTGTTTTGAAGAATGCAAAACATTGTTATTATGAAATGATTCATCATATAAGACGTGATTGGACTTTTTAATAAAGACATGTTGAAGACATGCTTTTAAAAATGTCCGAAGAGTGTCGGTGTCGAACACGGGTGTCGGACATGACACGTTTCCTCTGCAAAAGAGTTTGTGCTTCGTAGGAGGTAGATGTACAGGATTTTAAGGTGACAATGCTAGTAACTAATACAGAATTTTGATTTATGCTTATCATGCTCAAGCGTCTTGGATTTTAGCATATGCCCAAACATAGGGCACTTTGCCAGTCCTCCATAACAAGTGCTCCACAGAAATTATAACCTAAATCCTATGATATATCCAATAACTATAAGTTATAATGAAATTATTTTAAGCACTCAGAATATGATCCAAAATGAAAATATGTGGGTTTCAAAAGGGCTTGCATGGGCTAGCCAAGCAAAACAAACTTGGCGTAAGCATTGATGCATATTACTGTAATTGATTTACAAGCCCATCTACTGGGCAGGTAAATTCAACCCAAGCCAGTTCAGGCAAGAGAATTAATGAATATTCCTATAAAATATTTTATCCAAATTGAAAGGAAAATTTGAGCAACTTTTCATTTTATGGAAAACAGAAGAAAGGGCTCACAGACCTTGTGATCAGACTTCCACCAATCATTAACAACTACAGTGAATTCGTCAGCAGGTTTGTCATATGGTACGGGTATAATTGACCTTGATGCGACATTGAGCCCCCCAAAACCACCAGCAGCTCTATGCATCAAAGTCGAAGGGAAATAGGAGAAGGTCCCTGTCTGATCCTTCATTTGCATCTTGTATGTCCAGTTTGTGTTTGGAGGGATTGGGCAATTCGTTCCAAGCACTCCATCTTGCCATGAGGACTTCCTCTGTTTAATTCCATTCCTGGATCCAACCACAAAACCATTATTTAGGAGCTGTAGCTTTACTTCTAAATCCACATTCAAACCAATAAAGAAAAGAAGAAAAAATATCCACTCCTGCACACTGTTCCCACCAAGTAAGTGAACACACTGAAAACAGGAAATGTATAAAAAAGAAACAAAATATTGACAGTGCTTGGAATGACACCTTCACCTTCAAAACTAAGTTCCCCTATTAAGTTTGAGATAGAGTTCTGCTTAGAAATGTGAGTGACTAAAGAACAGACCCCATCCTCTTCAACCTCTTTGGAGAAAACTTCCAATTATCACATTTCTTCGACCTTTTCTCTTTATGTTTATATACGTGTAAAATGAAAGAAAAAAAATAAAGAGATTTATCAACAGAAAAAAAAAAAATACAAAACAAAACAAAAGAAGAAGAAATGAGTACTCTTTTCCTATAAATTCCCTTACGTCATTTGCAATAGATAGATACAACTTCAGAAAATTTAGTTTGCTTTCATGTTCCTTTTTTCTTTTATTTTTCAAATTACACACAATGAAGACAGCCTAAGCAGCCTAAACCCTATGGAATGAGTGCTGGGCACTTCTTCCACACCAGAGAGTAGGCATAGACAAATTTTGAAGCCCTTGGATGGAAAGAACAGTACAATACTTCCAAACAGAATGAACAACCTAAATGTCTAACACCCGTGGGCCGTGGGTAGCTTTTAGTAAGGCTCAATACACAGTGGAATAGGTGTATCCAACACATTGAATATAACTTAGCCCAAGCTGCAAATCAAATATTTAAACTGGGCAACTTCTTCATGCTCAATTTATGCCTGTAAATGATGACTCTAAGGCCTCGTTTGTTTGGGATTTGGCCTTTTAGTAATTTTTTTGGCTTTTTTATGAGGTGAATGACTTTTTAGTTGTACGGAAAAACGTGAATTACTGGCATGTTTCACTTGCTTTATTTAGTAGCTTTTTGGATTTGACATTTTTACTTTTTTTTTTTTTTTTTTTTTTTTTTTTGGGTCTTTTTTAGCCAAAAAACCAAGTTCCCAAATGAGGCTTAAGCTAGAGCCGACAACAACATGATCCATATCTAGGCCACTTAAGGACCATCTTGATATTTCTTAAGCAAGAGACTCCTAAGATTTAAATCAACACTCTGGCATGCCAGGAATTAAAAATCACAGAATAATGACCCTCCTAACCCAATCCTCCTAACCCAATTACCTATTCAATTGGTATGGAAGTGCAGAAAACACCGTATAATGTTAAGTTGAGACACGCATTGACAGAACACCATTGGAGTGAACAAGCAAGAGACACATGTAGAAGAGGAAGGGAAGGATGCAAACACTGACCATGTAATGAGGAAAGGCTCATCCAGATTGTTAATGACATCAACAATTACATTGTCGTTAGTGATGCAGTCAAGTGTGGGTCCAGGAAACTGCCCATTGATAAGGATGCCCTACAAAAACCCCGGAGAAAAATAAAGATGAAATGAAACTGCATAAAAGAAAAAGAACAATTAAATATGGCAGGTATTGACTAACAAAAATGGGGTTGGAAAATCTACCCGTTGGTTGACACCAAGAGGAGAAACTGTTCCATATGTAACCTCCAATGTAAAATATCTATATGGGTCTTCAGCCTTCACCCATGAAACACTCAAGCAAGCAAATATTCCAAGAAAAATTTGCAGAAAAATGGAGCGTGTCATTTTATTAGAATACATTCCTCCAAGAATCTGTCTCCACCCAAAAACAAAGGATCACAGAAAACATGTTAAGAGCAATTCAATTTGAGTTTGCATCCTGCTCAAATTTAAAAATTAGAATAAAGTTTGTTAAACAGTTAAAACAAGAAAACTTAGTTGGAGTCTTGACACCAAATTTTGAAATCAATTTAAGATATAAAATCAGATATGTTGTTGTTCATCATGAACTATATACAAGTGCAAAACTCTTGAAACATATTGCTACAGTTACATTTAAAAAGGCAAGACTACAATCTCAAATTTCCTAACCATGAAGAATTCAAATCCTAATGAAGTACAATTACAATTTCCAAAAACATTATGCTCATTCAAACATATAGACGAACAGATAACTTACAAGTTCGAAAACCCAATAACGAAAAGAATGAATCTATCTCCCCAATTGGTAGAGGAGACAGAGAAACAAGCGAAGATGTATGCCGACGACGATAGTTGAAGTAAGAACACCAAGACTTATATACAAGCAAGTAGAACTGACAGCAAAACATCATCTTAATCTGAAAGTGTAACGTGGACTCGAGTACCAAGAAATCGATCTCGTTTGCGGCGCACTTCATGCTAGCGATCCAGACTGTACTTGTTCTTCACAACCCATTTGCAGCTCAGTTGTGAATAGCCAACCCATTAATCTATTTGACCAGAATTTCTTGAAATTCCCAAATCTTTCTTCCATTAAAAGAAATAAATATTAAAAATATATGTACATTTGTAACACAATGTTCATCATTATTATTATTTAGTATTTTGGTTCTTGGAGTGAAATTGTAGAGAGTACAGTGGTGTAATGTGGTGTGGGTTTGGGATTTAGATTTGGAAACGTCGGTGGTGAGATAGGGAAGGAAGATCTGGGAAAGAAGCGAGAACGACGCAGCCGAGAGCGGATCGTCATTAAATGCGATTCAATTGGGGGTTAATAATTGACAATCAAGAGAGAGAAGAACATAAATTGAAAATTAGGGTTTTGGGTTAAGCAGAGAAGGGTTGGCTGGTTGGTTCACATGGAAGCGAAGACAATGGGAGGCTTCAGTGGATCGGGTCTCAGAGAGAGGCACTATACAAGCACTCTCTGTGGGGGTTTAGTTTAGGGTTTCGAGATTTTGGAGGGAAAATTTTGTTTACTGTATCAACTGTATTTGGGAAGGTCGTTTATTCCCATTTTGACTTCCCGCCGTCTGCTGCCACTTTGGTTTTTTTTTTTTTAAAAAAAATTGCAACGACTTTATATTTGGATTTTAATTAATGGATAAAAATGGGAAATAAAATTATTTATGCAAGCATACTTTCTTTTATCAAAAATTTAACCAAAAAAATGAATATTTTGATCCATATATATATTTCTTGACCACGCAAAGTCATTTTCTTTTCTTATTCTTTTTTTCTTTTTGTCACCCTTCAATTATTCAAGGGTTCTTATATAAAGAATTTTTTGTTAAGTGTTCTTTTTTTTTTTTTTTTGGTAAAATAAGAAGAGAAGAAGAAGAAGGAAAGGAGGAGGAGGAGGAGAAGGAGGCCGAACTCATCTTTCTCCTCTTCTCCTCTGTTCCTCCCCTGGTTTCAATGAAGAAGAAGAAGAAGAAAAGGAAGAAAGAAATGGAAGAAAAAGAAGGAAAAAAAAAAAAAAGAATGGCAAAACGACGTCATTTTGCCATTCGAGCCAAAATCGAGTCACGAATTTCGAGCTATCAGGAATTTTTCAATAAATTTTGAGAACGAGGTCACAAGTATGTCAATAAGGATTCAAATTGATTTTAACGTAATTTAAATTTGATTACAAAATAATTTGAATTTAGAATCCCATTCAATTACAACAAATTCTATCATCAAAATCCAATCAATGTTTTATTTGATCAAAAATATAAACCCACCCATTTTGTTATAACACCTTTTTCTAAGAGAAAATTCAAAAAAATGATAAGTAAAAAATATAATTATAAAGTGATGAAGATATAAATCTTATTTGCATAATTTAATGCATAATTCACTTGTACATTTATTACTTTACAATTAGTTTTTGAGGTATTTATACACAAATTCTAATTTATGAACTTATACTACGTTAAGTCTTAACTAAGATTTTTTAGACCTTCAAATCTCATTAAATTTTTAATAGTTGGAATGTCCTTTCAAATAATGATTGTTCACCATTTATGATTTTCTATAAATGAATATGATGATTTGACATTTATTTTTACTTTCAAAACTTTAAAATATAAACTTTTAAATTGAAAAAACTAAAAAAAAAATGTGCAAAATTTTAAAAAATTGAATTATTTTTTTGTGCAAAATTACAAATTTTGTGTCTATAAAGACGCATGATGATAGAACATTGATATGCAAAACTGGAAAAGAAAAAATTAAAAATGAAAAATTTGATAATGTTCTCAATTTTAAAACTGAAAAAAACGGATAATGTTCTCAGTTTTATTGGATAATTGAATCAAACTAATAAGTAAAAGGGCAAAAACATTAATCTCATGCTCTTGTTTTTTTATTAGTTAGTAAAACAATTATCTTGAATATTACTATACAAAATTGATGATATTCTTAGTTTTAAAAATTAGAAGAAAAAAAAAATTAATAATGTTCTCAGTTTTACTAAATAAGACTTATTGGTTTGAAAAATCTTAGATAGAATATGAACTATCATAATATTTGTAAATAGAACATTAGATAATTAACCCTTAGTTTTTCTACTCTCAATTTTTTTTGATATTCCCCCAATCTATTTGAATTTCACTTCTTTCTTTTTTTTCTTTTTTTTTTTTTCTTTTTGTTGCCAATTATTTTTAAAATATAATAATCTATATACACATAAAAATTAAACTATAAAAATCGTATTGGATTTATCCAAATGATTAACACATGAAATATTCATTAACGGATTCGGATTTTTCCAATCAAATTCAGATTAAATCCAATGCACACATAATTCTTTATGAAACTGACTGGCCACAGCCATGTGAACTTCCCCTCTTGGAATCCTTTTCTTCAAGTCAACTAACTTCATTCAGAATGCATCCCAAGGACAGATTTTCCATAGAAAATTAGTAGATAGAATGACACTGATACCAAGTACATGTGAAATTAATAAATTCCCCTCATGTGCCCATAATAATGTGCCTTAATATAATTTTAGTAAAATATCTCATGTCAATTGGGTTTTTTGCAATTTGCAGCCCAGACTGCACTGGCTTAGCGCCCATCACTTGTCAATGACATTGCCATTGCCTACTATCGAGTTGATAAATATATACATTTTTTATTTGTTCATTTTAACTATTGAGTTTGTATTAATGTGATCCAGTAGTAATTGTCATCTAGTTTTCTAACAAGAAATACCACATTATGCTAAAATATTTTTCATTTTGGCTTCTTTCATAATATTCTCACTCATTTTGACAATTTAAATATTATACTTTTCCCGTTTTAACTCTTTTTGTTGACTGTGATGTGACTTTTTTTTGTTAAAAAATTAGATGGTGGTAGCTTAACTAAAACATATTGACAAAAATTCAATAAATAGAAAGAGCAAATTGAAAGTGCAGCTTCTCTCTTTTTCTCTCTTCTGTAATCAGAATTTTGATATGGTTTGCTTTTGCAGTTGTTTTCTAATTTTTGAACATGCACAAAATGAAATTCATCAGTTACTTACAGTCACAAATACCATAGCAATTAAACGTCTTTTGCTCATAAACATAGTATCGAATGCAAGTCAACCCATCCATGGTAATCACAACCAAAACAATTGTACTAGAAATGCAGAAGAATTTGATAGAATAAGACGCAGATAAAAACTTCAGTGCATTTAGACTTTCTCCAATTAAAATAGGAACTACAATGTTAGAATACGGAAATACGAGGTTGTCCACAACCACAACCAAAGTTGAAAACAAGCACTTCTACACCTCAATTTCATACGGTACTTGTTACACTTCAGCTACAGAAATCAAATGTGGAAACATAACAAGAAGGAAGAAAAGCATAAATTATGATTTAGGCAAAAGTAGTTTTTTTCCCCCTCTAATTCTCAAACAACATTTGGCTCCCAGCCACAACTTTTTCACAAAATAAATCCAACTAAATCAAACTAATTAGGTAATCACTCGGTAAAAAAATAAAATTAACCTATAATTTTTGCGATATACAAATCAAGAAGCCGAAAGATTTAGAAATGACTGAAAAATAAACAGTTCTGTCTTCTCTTGCAGTCAAGCTCTCATGACTGAAAAATAGAACACTGAAAAGATGATCATATCAAGGGTGTTGTCCAACAGCTTTTCCACAAAGAAGTGCATTATGAGGAATGTCATATTCATTAGAAAGGCTGTGGATTGCGGTGTATACCCTGAGATAGAATTGCTGCCCGAGATACTGCCTTTCCCACATTGCAGACCTCATATTCCACATGCCCTGGTTGTCCAATGAGATCAATATGGCAGTCCACGAGTTCGGATACACCTGCAAAAAAAATCCAAGCATGTAAGGAAAAATTTAGGTGAATATTAGGTGAATATAGTGGCAAAAACCATGGCTCAATTTGCGAGGTATGAGGTATTTGGTTAAGTTTTTAGAAATTATTTTCTGTTTATTTATTTATTTATTAGGAATTAGTTTTGACAAAAATAAACACTCAAAAAGATTTTTTTTAATTTCAAAAATTATTTCCGCCCCGAAATAGAGAAAAGCATATGAAAATAATGAGTGTTTTTTATTTGCATCAAACTAGTTTTTATATTTTATTTTTCAAAATACACTGTTTCTGAAAACAACCAAAAAGACCAGTATTTAGGTTACCTGTACAGTGTGCCTTGTAAGAGCGTCAACTAGATTGTAGGACTTTCTACTGGCATTTGTCCATTGCTTAGAACCATAACTGTAAAATAGTTAGGAGTGACAAATGATCAGCGACAAAATGCTTCACAAAAGAAATGAAAAGGACAAGCAAAGCAGTCACTTACCCAACAACCCAAAAATCATAGCCATCAAGATGCCAAGATTGCACGGTTTTTTCATTGTTTTGGAAAACAACTTCAATGAAATCATGGAGGGAGGCAGGCACAACAGACGTAGATAGGAATGGAGGGCCTTCCGAGGGAAGGCTTTGGATAGTATCCATACTAAAGATTCCAGGGATGTTAAAATAATCGGCAAGCTTCAGAGGGGTATCGGAATTGATGTAGGAGACCCTGTTAACAGCATATCGTTGTTTCCCATTGATTAGAGGTGCTGAGTTGGCCAATATAATTGTCCTTGCTATCGTAATATTTCCATAGTGGTACGATCCCTGAGGGTTGGGCCTAGCTGCATTCGCTGTCAAGTTCCACCTTCAAGAAACACAAACAAGAAGTGGCCAAAAAAAAAAATCAGTATAGATCCTTAAACATTTCAATGTCCAATGAATCAAAGGCTACATTTTATCCCTTTTTTGGCTCATTAAGAATACATTTGTTCTAATGGAAATTACAATCAGGAATTGTAAAGGGTTCCCCAATTTGACTCATGTCTATGAAGAAAAATCATTCATCCATCTCACAACTATCAACAATTTGTGTTTCAAATCACCCAACTTTTGTGTCATCCCAAGAAAAGCTTGAGTTGATCCCATATCATTAGTTGTTATAGCTCCAATTTTTTTTCAAATCACCCAACTAATGATGATGAGTTTTTAACTTTAAATTCCATCTAAAACACTATGAAACCACTCAAATTCCACTTAACAGCCAAACACATTTAATCTACTCTGTTATAAGTTGAAAACAAGACTAAATTTTAGGTGTACACTTGCAACTTCCAAAATGAATACCTGTGTGTGGGTGTGAGTACAGTTTTTCTCGTGTATATACCTGAGGGTTCTGGCTTGCTTCATAGACCAGTGTATTTGGTAAGTCGGACCAGCAGGCACAGGTCCAGATACTTGGGTTTGAGAGTTTGTGTAGTGTAACACTGCTGTAGCTGTAAGAACATGCTTTGTAAACCGTGAAGATGCAACGATGTAGTAGTCCTTTGGAGACTGATCCAAGGTAACTAGGACAGACAAGGATTGGCCAACATGCACATCTAGAGAATCATATGTGTTCTGAATGACATGAGAGCCTTCAACCTCAACTAACTTCATTGTATGGTTCTGAATCCTAAAATTGAAAGCGGTCGACAAGCCCACATTTGAAATCCTGAACATGTAGGTTTTGCCTGATATGCAAAAGAAAGTGGAGCATTGTTAACAAAACGCTATCTCACAGGACTAAACTACCTATTCATAAGTCACTACATGGAAATTGTAAAAACATCCTTTGAATGAAAGCCTAGTAGTAATCAAGTGATGAGGATGACCTTGATCACCAGTAAAGGTAGACTCAGGCAACCCATTTACAAGGATGGCATCAGGAAAGGGAAGAGATTTCCCTGAATCCAAAAGTTGCTGCAATTCCTGCAGACAAGAAGACATGTTATTAGAGTATGACAAGGATGTACATTTCATTCAGGCACCATTCTGGCATGATATTTTCACCAGCCATATATTAGATTCCAACTAAATTCACATCATGTATTACCAACTAAAACTATACCCTTTTCTGGACTTCTTTTATAGAAAAATACAAATAAAAAAAATAATCAATTTTTTACATTTTTCGGATTGTCTAGTCGAGACGGATCTAGAAAGTAGAGAAATTTGACATAATTTATATATTTAAAAAAAATCACTAAAGATGAATGGGAGATTTGGTCAAAGTCCCCTCCTAACAAAACTTTAATACATTAAGAACAAGAACAAAAAGTTTTCCTTGAAAAATCCAACACATAATATTAAACTATTATGCACTAATTACCTCAAAATATTGAACTTTAAAATAATGAACAATGCTATATGCACTAATTACCATTATTATCAAAATATTAAACTTTAAAATAATAAACAATGCTATATGCACTAATTAGTGTACACATTAGTATACCAATAGATGATGTGGCATAATTTTAGAGGTTTTGGATATTTGTAATTTGTATTTTGTATAATAAATAGGGTCATTAATGATATCATAACACTAGTTAGTACACTAATGTGTACACTATTTGGTGCATGTAGCACCACCGTAAAATTATATAACTTTTGATGTAGATGTCGATTGTTAATAAATTAATATCTTTAGAACTCTCTCATCAAGATCTAATCAAATAAGATTCACGTTGCCTATGAAATTCTTAGAGGAAAAAGAATTATTACCGTCGCAATTGATATAAACAGTAACATGTTACTCTGTTTAAGAGTAACTTTATTTGAGAGTAATATGTTACTTTGTTTGACAGTAACTCTATTTGAGAGTAATATGTTACTCTATCTCACAGTAACAAGTTATTCTGCTTGACAGTAACTCTATTTCATTGTAACATGTTGCTCTCACATTAATATGTTAATCTGTTTGACAGTAACTCTATTTGACAATAATTCTATTTGAAAGTAACTCTATTTAATAGTAACATGTTACTCTGTCTCACAATAACTCTATTTGACTCTGTCTCAAAGTAACTCTATTTAACATGTTACTCTGTTTGAAAGTAACTCTATTTGAGAGTAACAAAGTAACTCTGTTTGAGAGTAACATGTTACTCTGTTTGAAAGTAACTCTATTTGAGAGTAACATGTTATTTTGGCAATATTGTCCAAGAAAAAATATATATATATATATATTTTAGTTTGTCCTTAGTCAATTAAGTGTTTCTCCTTAGGGGGTTAAAAAGGAAAATAAATTGAGTTGTATTTTCACTAAGGGTTGGTTTGGGATGTCCTAAAAAAGTGCACTTTTTGTCTTTTTACGAAAAGATGTGCAGAAAAGTAAAGAGGTGATGTGATGAAAAAAAGATAAAAAGATGGATTATATAGGTTATGCCAAACAAGGCCTAAATAAGAGTAGGGGTTTTGGCTAAATTTTTCAAGATCAAAATAAGTCTAACTAACAAAGCCAAAATGGCAAACTCCCAATAAAAGCCCAACTAAGAGTAGCTTTCTGAGATAAAATCATACAAGAATTTTTCCAAAGGGGGGAAAATAAGAAAAAGCATCACGCAGTTTGGATCCAGCTCAACAACCTGGCTCCATCGTGTTGGTCAGATTGACCAAACAGAACTTTTAACATCAATTAGCATAAATTCCATAAGATGGATTTCAACAGCATCTTTCATCCGGTTACAAATATCATTTTCCATTCCACAAATGCAAGAATAAGAACCAATTCTACAGCCGTTGACTTAATTTTAGAACACAAAGTTCACAAAAGCATCTGAATTAATACTATTCCTAGTGATTTAAAGAAATGCATACTGACAATGCCATTATTTTTAAGAATTTCATATATAAAGAAAAACAAATACTTAAGTAGGTCAAAAAAATATGAACTCATACCTTATGCCTGGTCTTGGACCAATCACCAATAAGTAAAGTAAAATCCTCAGCAGGTTTAAGATACGGTATAGGGATCACAGATCTTGCATAGACATTTAGCCTTCCAAACCCACCAGCAGCTTTGTGCATTAGAGTTGATGGGAAGTATGTGAAGGTTCCAATCTGATCTTTGGCTTGGTACTTGTAAGTGAAGTTCGAGTTTGGAGGGATGGGGCAATTAGTGCCCAACACTCCATCTTGCCAGGAATTCTTCCTCTGCTTAATTCCATTCCTAGAAGTGAAAAATTAGTGTTATTAGATCATGTTCTATTGTAGATGCCATGTAAATTAACAGAAATTGCACAAAAGGAACATTAAATTAGGTATGTATGCAATGTTAACAACACTCTTTTCTCAAAATTTAACACTTCTTACATTGGAAAAAGAAAAGTAAGGTATATAACAACTTAATGGTATCCTCAAACCAAGTCCATTTTGCCTCGAAAGAAAATATTGACGAAGGTCGCATTCATTTGAAAAATTTTAGGATCATGAACCACTATAATGAACCTATTGATATTCTTCTTTTATTTTATTGTGCATCGAATGTCGTAGCTTTGGGGAGGGGGGAAGACATGAACCCTTGACCTCCTAGTGAGGTGCAGAGGTTAATGGGCTAACCCAATTGATTAGTAGGCTATTTCTACGCTCTTATACACATTCCCAAATCATGCTCTTGTCAACCCTTCATTATCCATTGAACATAATACACATTGGATGAAGCATAACTTGTAAGCTTGCCAAATTAATAAGCATCAGGATAGAAATGTTCAGGTAATTTATTCAATTAACCAAAATGTTTTAAAATAAAACAAAAAACACAAATATTAGGGCAAGGTATCAAGTTGACTTCCCCTGTAGTTTGAAGATCAAATATGTCCAAATCAACGAATTTAAAATTTCAGTAATGCTTATGCCAAAAACAGGTCTAAAACTAAAAGATGGGCCAAAGCAGTGTACGAGAGAGAGAGAGAGAGAGAGTCACCATGTCAAGAGAAAAGGGTCGTCGAGCTGATTAAAAACATTGATGACAATGTTGTCATTAGTGACAACATCAAGTGGAGGGCCAGGAAATTGACCATTGATAAGGATGACCTTCAAAATCAAACATTAAAAATTTTAAGAAATCTGAAAACTAAAAAACCAAAATGCATGCAGTATATATAACCAAACCTGTTGAGCGACACCGAGAGGAGAAGCTGTTCCATAAGTGACAGTCCATGTGAAGTATCTATAGGCATCCTCTGCTTTCACAATAGAAACACTCAACAGAGCCAGAGCAACAAAAATTGAAAGTAGTAACACTGATCTCCCCATTGTAGCAGAAAAGCAAAGAAACCCACAAATCTCTCTTGTCTACAAATCAAACGAGAGGCCACAAATCAAAACCCACAACACAAACATATATACAAACACAATGCATATAATATACACAAAGAAACAAACAAAGAAATAGATAGATAGAACGTACCAAGTGAAAAGTGAGTATTCTACCCACAAAAAGAATAAAAAAGAAAAGAAAAGAAAAGAATAGAAGATGTGTCTTGTACGGGAAAGAAATACACCTTCTCGTATAATCCTGTTGACCAAGTCCTCGTTTCTCAATACGTCGTCGTTCCACCACCTGAAAACACAAACGTGAAGGTGTCTTGGGTTGTGCGGAAACCCCTCCGATGCCTAAGTCAGTAAGCAAGACAAGAAGGCAAAAGCTCAATGTATTCAGGGAGCAAAATTGTATTACCTCTCCAAAGGTAGCATTGGTGAGCTTTATATAGATTTCACGTGGCACAATCCTGGTAGGACTCTTATTTCTCCATGCACAGAGTCCTTCGGGATTACTCCTCCTGTGTAGAGTCCTCCTAGGATTCATACTCTTCCTAGAAGATAATGCTTATCTTCAACACCCCATAAACCAAGTGAGATGGTTCTTCTCATGGCGAACTACTTCTCGGGACCGAACTAACTATTACTTGGCCCTTGTTTTACTCTCCTTACCTCGGCTTTTGCACACTAAGACCGAGCTATCCATAAGGAAGTAAAACCGAGCTACATGCAAACTATGGTTTACTTGGTCTCTCACATGCTACCAAGTAACCGTAGTCGAAACATTTCAAGCTACTCCACTCAACAGGAGTAGAACCAAGTTCCCGAAGACCGGACTATTCACCATGGGCTGCGTCGGCGGTGCGCCTTCAAAGTTACTTCTCCAAACCGGAGTAACTTACATGGCCTTCTCTATGTGAGCCTTTTATTCGGTCATAAGGCCCAACACCTAGCTCGGCCACTTGTATACAAATTCCTCTCAATTGCCCTTAATTCCATCGCAAAGCATGATTGGGATTACTGTTTACCAACCGAGCTAGTCTTAACCTCTCCGTAGAGCTAAAACATTCGTTAGCCTTTCGGTAGAGCTAAGACCCTTAGTCTATCCAACCGAGCTAAATGTGGGCTCTTGCACGTCCGGTCAAACGTCTCTTCGATTCTTGAAACGCTTGTCCTTCGGACACGTGGCAAACCCCAATTGGCCCTTGTCTTCGTATTCGCAATTTTGAGCTTACCAAAAACGCCTTTTTTCCCAAAAATGACCATTTCACTTTCACTCTACATGCTCAAACTCTCTTTTCTGTTAGTTCTTCATCCTTGCATCCCAAGAACTCCGTGCCACCTTGCCTTGCACCCTTCTCCAATCCCTTCTCTCTTCGGGTAAGCAACATGGTCCCATTTTGTTTCTGTTTTTGCTCTTAAGTTCATAGTTTATGTTGTGTGTTTTCACAAAACACTTTGCATGCTATGTTTACGAAAAGGACTTCACATGAACATTAGGAGGTAGAACAATCATTTAATCCATAGAAATGCATCCAACCGAACTAGGAATTTGTTTGTCTTTGTCTAGGTGAACTAGAACCGAGCTAGCACTTGTAGATAACCGATGGTTTTAATAGGTTGCCACTTGATTCACCTTAGCCAAATAAAAAGCCGAGCTAGAAAATCGGCCCTCAACCGAAGCTAAGCTCGGGGCCAAGCCACCATTTCGAGTTCCTCAACCGAACTCGGAAAAAGATGCCCTTGAGGCCTAACCGAGGTAAGAACAACCATAGGTGAGACCGAGATAACCACAAACTTTTCGAACCGAGATAACGAGAACCTTTCTGGCCGATGTAGATAGCTTAGCACCTGTAGAGCCGAGTAAGACCAAATTTTTCTTGCTTTATTTTTGTATACGGTCTTTGATCTGCTTGACACTTTGTTTTTCAACTGCGGACTTAGGTTGCGCACTCCTCTGCGTCAAACCGGACTGACACGTTCTTACAACCGAGATAAATTATTTCTTAACTTATAAAACAAATGGGTGAGACACTTGGTAGAAACCCAATTAGAACAAGACAACATTCCAACCGATGTAAATCTAGAACTAGCGAACCAGAGTCGACCCATGACGAAGAAGGCCTTTTACCCTCAATCTATAGTAGAAACCGGACTCGATTCCCGGTCCAACCACTAATTTGTGAATTCCTCGGACAAACCGGACTACCCACTCGGCTATCCACCAATACATATCGAATAATAATGGGCATAGATGCTCGAACCAACAAAAACCTAGGTCGGCCGAGATACTATCAAGATTCCATAGGCTCAAAAACCAAGGTTGGTGCTACTATTTGAGAGTCTTGAGGTAGAAAAGATAATAAAGCACACACGGACAAGGGCGTCAACGATGATGACTTCTTTTGGGTTTGAGGAACTTTGAGGACTTCAAGCCCAAATCGAGCCATAGAATAAAGCGGAAGAAAGGAGAACCGGTATAAGAACTTGGTTTTCATTTCGCCTTTCTCTGAATTTTACTTTCTGGACTAACACTTGACTTTTTATGCTCATGAATAAGGCTCTTCTCATCTCCAACTACAACTATCCCAACACCACTCGGGTGAAAGAAAGGAGTTGGGCAAAACTTCTCGACCTCTGAATACTCTGACGAAAAGCAAAATGATTTTCTTCTTGAAGACCCAAAGACCGGATCCAACCTTGCGAAATCGTCCTTGCGACTAACCCCGAACAAGAGATGGCGAAGAAAAAGACCGAGGCCATGCTCAGAAACCTTCAACCGAGGTACCACAGGCCAATCAACCGTGGTGGCTCTTCCATCGCATCATCGCTTTCCCCCCCGAAAACAAGCGTGCGGTGAACCAACGGCCACAACTTGTTGATGAAGATGAGAATGCTCGCCACCAAACCCACCAAGCAAGGTTACTCAACCGAACCCCGAGTCATCAAGCGATGCAGGAACCCCCAATGGGCTCTAGTCTTCAACAACGGGCTATCAACGAGGATGACTCGTTGTCTCGGACAAGGATCACCTTTCGCCTTCAATTTGGCGGTGTGTGCCTTCAAAAGACATGGAGCACCATGCCAAGCTCAACACCGAGGTAAAGTCACTTGGTCCGCCTCGAAGTCAATGATCGTGGTAAGTAATCGGCCTTCTGTCTCTAAAGTTTGTCTAACTTCCATTTCGATTAAAAACTAAAAATCTACCATCTGCTCTTGAAAAACCACGCTTGCACGGGCGGTGATGGAGCTTAAGCCATGAAAGACGAGTGGCCAAAGCTCGAACTAACACAAGCAAAGAACAAGGCGGCCGGAGGCCGAGGCATGGTTACCTCGGTGAAAGTGACAAACAAAAGCCGCCACCGAGGTGAAAGATCACTACTTGTGGAGATGGCCCACTTCAAAATAAAAAGACGGAAATGAACTCGAAGGCCAAGTAAAAGGGCCCAGCGAGGATTCAAGAAGGTCAAGACGATCTGACCTTCAATGCGCGCAGACTAAAGACCTCTTCTTTAAGTGCGGTGGCGGAGTGGAGAAGCTCGGTTGCACTCAGATACCGATGCTAACGCTCCACCGTATTTCATTGACGATCTTCAAAAGGCATTCTGGAAGCGTCTGGTGACGAAGAGGATGATGAAGATGATGACGATGATGATGAAGATGAGGAGCCATCTCGACTCCGCCACCAAACAATCATCGGTTGGAGCCAACCGTGGACTTGACGACCGAGACACTAACTCTCTCGCTCGCGGATACCACGGTCCAAACTCCCTCCCCAAACCGGTCTCGGCGGAGCTCGATGCGAACTAGATGCACTCCTAGGATGACTTGTATTTTTGTAATTTTTGCTTCTTTTTTTTTTTTTTTTTTTTCTTGTACTTCGGTTTTGGAACTATGGAACCGGACTATGGTCCCACAATTACACTTCCTTTTTGATTTGAATGGAAAAATCTTTTACCTTCCACTCCGGTTATGAACTTGCTTGGTTGTTTGCTTTTCCATGAACTTGATTTCACAACTGTGATCTCGATTGACCATATACCTCACTTGCCAACCACTCTTCAGCCGATGTAACCTACTTCGGCTGAAGAGTACAAAGAGTTGGTTTAATCCAGCCAACCACTCTTCAGCCGGTATAACTTACTTCGTGAAGAGTACAAAGAGTTGGTTTAATCGATAACCACTCTTCAATGGTATAACTTACTTGGTGAAGAGTACAAAGAGTCGGTTTGATCGACCAACCACTCTTCACGGTGTAACTTACTTGGTGAAGAGTACAAAGAGTTGGTTTAATCGACCAACCACTCTTCGCAGTATAACTTACTTCTGTGAAGAGTACAAAGATGGTTTAATCGATAACCACTCTTCAGGTTAAGATAACTTACTTTGAAGAGTACAAAGATGGTTTAATCGATAACCACTCTTCAAAGGTATAACTTACCAAGGGTACAAAAGTTGGTTTAATCGATAACCACTCTTGATGCAGATAACTTACTTCGTCAAGAGTACAAAGAGATAGTTTAATCGACCAACCACTCTTGTACGGTATAACTTACTTGGTTGAAGAGTACAGAAGTTGGTTTAATCCACCAACCACGTGTAGCCATTCCCATACTTTGGCCAAGTGTTGGTTTAATCCAGCCAACCTCTATGTAGCCATTCCCATACTTTGGCTAAGTGTTGGTTTAATCCAGCCAACCTCTATGTAGCCATTCCCATACTTTGGCTAAGTGTTGGTTTAATCCAGCCAACCCCTATGTAGCCATTCCCATACTTTGGCTAAGTGTTGGTTTAATCCAGCCAACCTCTAAGTTGGTTTTTCCAGCCAACTTAGAATGTTTGGTTATTCCGACCAAATGTCCTCGCACGGATCCCGATCACGGCTTAGGAGGGTTAATAGTTGGTTATTCCGGCCGACTATGTTTACAATGCTACTATCTTGCTAAAACTACTTTCTACGGAAAACAAATATACTAAAAAGAATCGACTTGTTTTATTGAGAAAGTAGAAAATTACACATACTCAAAAAGAAAAAAGCTAAAAGTAAAATAACTTGAGATTGGCAGTATTCCATGGCCTAGGAATTGCTTTGCCGTCCTTATCCTCCAAGTGGTATGCCCCTTTGCCTGCTAATCCGACCACTTTGTAAGGCCCTTCCCAGTTAGGTCCTAACTTGCCATCCCCTGGGACCAATGTGTTGCCCATAACTTTGCGTAGTACCCAATCGCCAATCTTGAACTGCCTTGGATGTCTTTGTTTTGTTGTATTTTCTGGACAACTCTTGCTGATAGGAGGCGATGTGAACCAACGCCTTTTCTCTTCTTTCTTCCGCAAGGTCAAGTTCCAATGCTATAGCTTCGCCATTTAGGTCGGGATCAAAATTTTCGCTCCGAATGGTAGGAAGGCCAACTTCTAAGGGATGACGGCTTCCATGCCATATGCTAGGAGAATGGTGTTTCTCCTGTTGATGCGATAAGCCCATAAAACATGAGGAGCTCTTCGCCACTTGCCTTTGGCTTTTCCAACCTTTTCTTCAATCCGTCCAAGACTACCTTGTTTGACGCCTCTGTCCATTTGCTTGGGGATATGCGGTGTGGAGTTGTAGAACTCTATCTTGTATTCTTCACAAAAGCTTCAAAATCGCCATCAAAGTGCCGTTATCGAATCGTGCTTTTGGTATGCCAAAGCGATAATGATGTTACGCGGACAAACTTCTTCACATCTTTTTCCTTGATTGACGCTAAGGCTTGCTTCCACCCACTTTGTGAAGTAGTCTGTCGCAAGAAAGAACTTCCTGGAGTTTGTTGGGAGTGGTCCCACTATGTCCAAGCCCACATTGCGAAAGGCCACGGACTAGTGAGAGGTAGGAGTTCTCTTCTTTGGTTGGTGGATTTGATCATAAACTTGACACTTTTCGCATTTTTGACATACTTCAATCCGCTTGCATGTAGGGCCACCAATATCCTTGTGAAATAGCTCGGTATGCCAATGACCTTCCTCCTTGATGGATACACCTTCATGTATTTCGAACAAGAATGCTTCTACCTTCTTTGGGGTGGACACACTTTAAGTAGGGTCTGGCGACTTCTTGTATAATGCTAAGGATGGAGAGAGCCAAAATCGTTGCGACTTGGCTCTTATTAGCTTCTTTCTTATCTTACGGTAGAGTCGTCTTTCAGAATGGTATAATGGGATCCATCCAAGAAGGACCTAACTCCGCAACATACCTCTTGACTTTTGGGTCTTCAATACTTGGTGCAGGCGGATAATCGACCAATAGTGGATGAGGATGGAGGTGTCGCCATCGAGGCGAGGCCGCAAGTTGCTCTACTATTCTCCTCTCTCTGTTCTATTCACGACTTCAAACTTCTTGATCTCTGTTCCGACTAAGTCTTGGTACTTAGCCATTCTTTCATCCTTTGCTTCATAATCGCCAGAAATTTGATTCACCACCAATTGCAGTCGTAAACCATTAATTGATGGCCTTCATGTACGACTTGAGCAAGAAGCGTACTCCGTTGTTCGGAAGCCAAGGTTGATCGCTGCTCCACTACCAAGCCGTCTGGAGAGATGAGGACTATGCCAAGTCTGCTCCATGTCGATTGGGCGCCATCCACAAAGAGTTTCCACATCTCCCCAACGAACAACTTCCAACAGTGGAGGTCGATGCCTTGGGGTCTTCCAGTTGCTAATGTCTTCTTGAATCCATAATCGCGCCCTTGTCTTCTGGGCCCAAGTCATTAGTTGCTAGTGAATTTTGACTTGGTGTGGTAAGGTTGGCCTCTTCTTCGCCTTCTTTATCCCATGCCTTTTTGGTTTTGTAGTAGCTGGTACTAGGGGTTGCGCTATTCCGGGGTCAAACCGCATCACTAGGTTGGTTGTATCAGTCAGTTCAATTGGGCAAACTGGGTGGCTTGCAGGAGTGAACGCTGGGACGAAGTCTGCCAAAGATTGGGCCTTGGGTTGGAACTTCACATCATATTGTCCCAACTCCGCCCACTTCAAAATCCGCGAAAAGTTCGCCCTCTCAAACAGAGCTTTTAGTGGAAAGTGTGAGGACGACAATGGTGTGGGCGTGAAAGTAGTGTGCCAACTTCGGAGGCCATCATTAAGGCGGTGCTAACTTCTCTAGAGGTAAGTACCTTGTTTGACTCCGGCCCAAAGAATGTCTTCGACATAGAAGATAGGCGGTGTTGGATTCTTCGCCGAACCAATCCGCACTTATCGCGTCTTTGAGATCGCCAAATAGAGGAAGAGTTCTTCCCCGGTATGGGGTAACGAGTAATGGTGGAGAAGACATGTACTCCTTGTGGCGAGCTTTGTCGCATTCTTCGTCCCACTCAAACTTAGCTTTTAATGACCGAAAGAATGGGCGTAATCTGTCGAAGACCTACCGATGAATCGGTTAAATCTGCGCTCATCTGCGGTGAGATCTGCACTTCTTTCATCGAGTTCGTCGCTCTAGCTCTTGGATTGCTTTGATCGAGAAGGATCGCCTCTATACCTCGATTGGTCACCAAGCCTAAGAATTTGCTCGATCCAAAGCACACTTCGCTGCTAATATGAGCTTATGCTTTTTCGGATCTCGAACATCTCACTTAGGTCCTTGAGGTGGTCACTCTCACTCTTGCTCTTGACCACCATATCGTCGATGTAAGCCTCCATTGTTCGCCCAACAATGGCTCAAACATCTTGGTAACCATTCTGTTCTTTAGGCCAAAGGGCATGACCTTGTAACAATATAGTCCTCTTGGAGTGGTGAAGGGCGTTACTTCTGGTTCGTGCATGGCTATCGATGGTAGCCTCTGCGTCAAGGAAGCTGCTATGTCGTTAGGTCCACCAATTGATCGATCCTGGGGGAAATCGCTTTGGGCATGCTTTGTTGTGATTTGTAGTCGGCAGACGCGCCACTTCCCATTCTTTTTGGCACTACTACCGTGTTAGAGATCCACAGGGTAGTGCACTTCTCGACGCTCGCTTCTAACAAGTTACCCACCTCTCGCCACTATCTCGGCGTGGTGGAGTGCCGATCTCTAGCGAAGGGTGGACATTGGTGATGGCAAATGAAGTTCAATGCGGCATGTCGTATGGGGTCGGCGAACACTTCGATGTTGGAGGTCGAAATTCCAAGACCTCCAATCTCTCGATCGGACAACGACGATCCAAGAAGGAAGAACTTTTAGGGTTCTTCTCATCTATTCGACTTCTACCAGTCCTCCATCGCTTTTGATTAGCCTCTTTGCCAACATCCGAATAGTTCATTACTCGTTCTTCAACCGAATGAACATATCCTTTGGCCGCGGCTACCATTCGCTTGTGAAGCCTTTGCTTGGACATAATCTGGTCCCCATACTTCTTCTATCACTCACGGATTGGGAACCTCATCACTTGGTGGTAAGAGGATGCCGCCCAAAATGATGTTGTAAGTGGCGGAACCTTTAACACCCGAACTCCACTTGCTTTGTCACACGGGAGGATGATTTTGCCGACTGGCCACTCTGGCATGGAGTTGAACCCAATGAGGGGAGATACTGCAGGGGCCAAGTCTTTATCTTGCAACTTGAGTTGCTTGAAGGTTTCGTAGTACATGATTGCATTGTATATATATATAGATAGATGAATGAATCCGAGGAGACAATAAGAGAGCGCGTAAAGAAGCTTCACTGGGTATGCCTGTGGTGTGGTGTGGTGGGGGTGAGTGGTATTATTGTATTGGAATTTTAATAAAAGAGGGATATGTAGGTGGGCAAAGCGGAGAATGAGCCCATTTGCGCCGCATTTCACGCGGTTCCAGGTAATCATGAGCCGTTCAAGTTTATCACGAGGTTGAGGAGAACGTATTCGGTGCTTCTGGTTTATTAATGCCTTTTTTTTAATGGTCTTTTTTTTTATTTATTTTTATTTTTTTTTTACTCAGGAGAGGAAAAAAAATTTACACAAACATGGTGGGTGTAAATAATCTTGTGATGGGGTGTAATTCAAATTTTGTGGGGATGAAGTCTAACTTATACCCCTATAATTTTTTTGTAGTTACAATTTAGTAAATTTTTTTTTTCTTTTTTTTTTTGGGTTCGGATATTAATTCGGGAGACTATTTAGACTTGGAAGACCCATTTTGAGACTAATTTCGATAATCCGAACCGTTTACTTTTTACGACTCATTAAGTAGAATATTTATGTAAAAAAATCAAAATTGATTTGATATCAGTAGCTACATATTTAAATCATATTTACTTTTAAAAAATTGATAACAAATATAATTTCAAAAATAGTCATATATTTTTTTATAATATAAATTTGATTCAAACATATAGGCATCGATATTCGATCATCATAATTTTTTGCATGAATATTTTACCTAACGAGTTATAAAAAATAAATGATTTAAATCATTAAAATTGATCTCAAAATGAACTTACTAAGTTCAAACACTTTCTTAAGTTGATATGACCAACTTAAGAGAAACCAAATATCTTTTTTCAAGTTTTTTTTTTTTATTTTTAAATTTGATAAAAAAAATCAGAATTACAATAATGATACATTTACCACATTTCTATATTTGTCAACAATAATATTGGTGTGATATGTTCCTCCATCAATCTCTACAAAGATGAAGCGTGGCTGTTGTGTTGTTGACATAGCACTCATTGTTGCTCAGGTGAAAGGGTTACCTTCGTTTCTTATTTTGATAATTTAAATCGTTTATTTTTTTAAATATGTTGAGCAAAATATTCTTACAAAAACTTAAGTAATCTGACATCAATATCATCAAATCAATTTCGTATTTAATTTTATACTCAAAATTACAATTACACTTATTATTTATTTTTACTGATACAAAATTAATTTGATTATCGATATCCGATCAATTTTATTTTTTATAAAAATATTCTATCCAATATATTGTAAAAAATAAACAATTTAAATTATTAAAGTACCCTCAAGGTGGGCCCATCAATGAAGCAGCATCCATCCTTCATCCCTAATAAAATGATGACAAATTTAGCGCTTTCACATTACTCACATATATATATATATATTTTGATTCAAAAATGGATATGCAGATAGGTTACTTCAACATATCCGTTAGAGAGTATTATCCCTTAGCACCTACAGCATATCTGCAGAAAACCCCACCATACTTACGTCGGAGCCGAAACTTAAGCCCCCCACATGTTCCAGGCACTAAGGAATATGTTTAACCCCAACAACGTGATATGAAGACTTGAACCCAAGCCTTGAGCGAGGGATTCGAAGGTCTTATCTATTGAACCATCCATGTTGGTATTACCCACATATTTAATAGGTCACATTATGTTTTAGAATAAAATTGTTGCTAAAACCATTAATGTGTTTGATTATTGTTAAATTTTCTAATTTTCTTCACATTAGTGGAAGAGTTGATTTGAATGACGGCTTGTTTTTTTGTTTTTTTTTTGAAAATTTACAAATAAAAAATTCATGCAAAAATATTACAAGAATAATATAACAATGTCATTTTTAAAATTATAAGTTATTTTAATGGGTCTTTTAATTTGAAATAAATAGACACACTTGTGTCAAAAAAAATTATATAATTTTTTTATTTGTATATCATTACTATTTTTTTGTTCCATTGTTACCTTTTCCAACTAAAAATAAACAATTTTTTTCTACTTAATTAATCAAAAAATAATTAAAAACACCAAATTAATATTTTAGTATAAGTTTTTTCATTATCTTTTGATCACTTCTACGTGCTTAGTGTTAAATATACAGCATCTCTCTAGACAATTGGATTGCATGTGCATAAAAATGTTTGACCCATTATCTCTCTAAATCACCAAATTAAATCATATAATTTAGATTTTTCTCAAATCAATTGATTTTTTTTTTTTCAAAATTCAAACAGTCCAATGATCCAAGAAGCCACATATTCATGTGACTCACTTAAGTCAATGGTCCAAAATGTCACGAGATTAAGATAAATATATTATATATGATTCATCATATAAACATATTTTTTTCAATGAAATAATTCAATCAATAGAAAATAGAAGAAATTACTTTTAAATTTTAAATATTTTTTATTTTTTATTTTTTTATTTTTTTCAGTTGGAGAAGGGGATAGAGTAAAGGAATCCCAAGCACGATTCATAATTGATTAGTTTAATTTAATTCAAGGGTAAATTATAAACACACTCCCTGAGATTTACTTAAATTATAAATTATTACCTGTGGTTTTAGAAATTACATTATGTTCCCTAACGTTTCAAATTTCATAACAAATAGGTCTTTTTATTAATAATTCATCAAGTTAATTAACGTTTTTAAAAATGTTAAAATTTTATTTCAATTAATAATTCAAATAATTTTATTATTATATAGGTAAACAGTTAGAAATTTCACTTTTTTAATTAATTTTGTTAAATAAAAAATCTTAACAGGGAGATATTTATAATTTTTTAAACTACAAGAAACAATTCATATTTTAAGTAAATTTCAAAAATATATTTGTAATTTACCTTAATTCAAGTAGTCTGGCATTTTCTCTACCACACCGTTAGCCTTTGCCTTTTTTTTTTTTTTAAGCTAGTCATTAGCCTTTGCTTGAAAAAAAAACTCACTCACATAACCAAATTAAGGGAAATATTACAGTACATACTTTTTAAAAGATATGTATTGTATATATTTTATAATTAAAAAAATATATATATAATTTTATTTTTTATGAGTCATAATTAAAAAAATAATTATAACCAAACAACGTATAAAATATAATTAGAGAAGAAAATTATTTATAATTAATAAAAAAACATAACTTAAAAATACATACGCTAACAGTGTTTATAATAGAATTTGTCCTAAATATATGGCCCAGTTGGGTTGAATGAGAGAGGTCAGTCAATCCATGTGATTAGATTGGATTTGAATTTTGAAAATAATAATAATAATAAATAAATAAAAGCACCCACTTCGAGCCTACTACATATATCATACATTCATACTCATTTATGGAAAAAGCACAAAACAGAAAAGGATTAAAGCTTTTTAACTGTCTGGTGGAAGTTGATTGGTGCACCCTTAAATCTCGCCATTAATTGCCTAGTGCTTTATCATCTTTTGAATCCAAATTTATTTTTATTTTTTTTCTCGTTCTATTTCATTTTCTTTGTAAGAAATCATATTTTAGTTAGTTTGATTGTGGTTTCAAAACAATAAGTGATTTTTTAAGTTAAAAAGTCATTAAAAAAATCAAAAAGTCAACAACTCATATCAAAAAGTTAAAGATTCTATTTTCTCTCTATTTTTTACATATCTTTTTGTAAAAAATTAAAAAGTTATTAAAAAAATCAAAAAGCCAACAACTCATATCAAAAAATTAAAAATTCTCTTTTCTCTCTATTTTTTGCACATCTTTTTATAAAAAGTTATTCTAAATATACTAGTTTTTTTTAGCTCATATTTTAGTCAAATAACTAAAAAGTTACTAAATTAGCATATTCCCAAACGAGGCCTAAAGTTACTAAATTGCCCATTTATTTGCTTATTTATTACGTAGTTTTTAAATTTTTTAATATATTTTTTCCTAAAAAAAATTTAAAATTTATTAAATAAATAAATTCCAAATCTATAAACCAACTAGACCATCCAGTCGGTCACTTTTTTTGCTTTGGATAAAGAGGCAAACTTTATCGACAAATATTATTTTGTTGGATACACAACGTAAGATAATCATCCCATTCTTGTCATTGGATACAAAATATTTAACAAAATAAGGAGGTTGATGATATATTACAATGGATTATTGTGCAAAAACAATGACTTTAGCTAATTTGTTCGCAAGTGTTTGCCTCTCGGTAGGTATGCATGAGAGATATAATCCAATCACGCCCAAGAAGAGACAATCAAGACAAGAGGTTAAATTCATGGTGAACTGCTTTGATTGGTGGATAATAATAAATAATAAAAGAAAAAACTACTTGGGAATCAATATCTAGATTAATGGATTGATATCCATTTGTGTTTATTTTTCTTTTTATCAAATTGTTTCATGTGTTGGTTATTGAACTTTTTAGGTTTGCGTTATCGAATTATGATTAGAACTGGAACTATAATGTTTGGTTATCTTGTTATATTTTACTTATAATCTGGACGTGACACAAGATAATGTGATTATTATAATATAATTGTATATTTATAATTGCATTTTCTTTTTCTTTTTTTTGGATGTATTCTATTTGTACATTTTATTTTTTTTGTATTTCATTTTCTTTATTTTTTCTTGGGAGATTTATTAAAAAATCTTTTTTCAAGTGTTTGTATCCCAATTAGTCTATAAGATATTCTTCTATTCTAATAAGTGCTATTATTTGAGCATTTGAGCTATCAAATCCTAATTCTCATATTTAAAGTATTTTATGAATATTTCTACCCTTACAAATATTTTTTGAACGGTTAACAATTTAGTAATATGAACATTCGTATTTTACAATATGAATATTCATATTGATGTGTGAATGTTCACATTGGCGGTGTAAATATTCACATCATGGAACATTCACATTATAAATATGAATATTATTAAGGTATTTTAGTAATTATATCACTTATAAAACTTATTGAAATATAAAAATAATAATATAGACTAAATAAAATATAAATAAGTAAAAAAAAATTTATGGAAAAGTGTTCCTTAAAATTCTTTGCCTTCTAACTTCTCTCTTACTGTTACATTGATTTTTTTGTTTTTTGGGTTCATGTGGTGGACCATTTAACCACGTTTGGCGCAGTAACAAAGGGAGAAAGGTTGATGTTTTACCGAACAATTTTTTTTTTGCGCAAAAGAAGGTACATTTTTCAGCAAATTTTATATATTTTTATAATTTTTATGGAAAAAAATTGTAAAATTTTATTTTGAATTTATTAAGGGGCATTTATATACAAGTCTCATTTTGTGAATATATAATCCATTAGATCCTAAATAAAATTATTTACTTCTTCAAGTCCCATTAATTTTTAATAGACCAATTTATCCCCCCAAATGGTCGTCTTCCAACCATCGCTACACTAGCACTGGAATTCCATCATCTCTATTTCTTGCTGTAACACCAATGATGCCTATAACTCTCTCTCTCTCTCTCTCTCTCTGAATTTGAATGTAGATCTTGTGTGATCAATAGGAGGGGTCTAGGGTTAAATTACATACATGTTTGTGAATGGGTGTGTGTTTTCAGTTCAAGATGGTGATAGATGTTGAACCACCGAGCCCTCTTCGCTACATAATTGGAGCAGCGATCATGATGATCATTGTCGTATTATCTCTTATTCTCCTCCCCACAGACCCAATCTTTGGTCTCATCCATACGGCTCCTCATTTGCCCCAGTCCCTCTCCTCTCACCTCCGATCGCTTCCCCTCCGTCTAGTGCGTCATCGGCTCCAGATTTAGATTCTACAATCGCAACACAAAGCAAGCCACGACCCTCAATTACAAACTCTTTGTTAAACTTGAGTCATTGTGTAGAGGCAGAACCAAGTACTCAGACACATGACACTGCATTATACTCTTAAGCTGTGTCTCTTTTTTGGAATTGAGAATATTCTCAGTTTATAATATTCTCAATTTTAATCATAAAAAAACTCAATTTAGCAATCTAATGTGTCAGGTTCGTAGAATTATCTTTCTTTTCAATCCCATACTTTTCTTAGAAGCCAAACAGATTGTGATCAAGCAAGAAGAGAACACATACCTCAGGACTTGATGTGGTTTGCGTCTACGTCATATCGAGCTTCGATTTCTCCAAAGTCACCGCACCAAAAGCACCAAAAAAATTGAGAGATTTTCTCAAAACTGATAATATTCTCAGTTCATACTAAGAAAAAATTGAGAAATTTCTTAGTTTTAATAATTATATACTAAAATCATTCTCTGTTTTGAAAATTGAGAACATTCTTAATTTTGAGATTAAATAGCAAAACATCTTTTTACTTATAAATAAGACTTATTGGTTCAAAAACTTTTTGACAAGACCTAAGTTACCACTAAATATGTAGACAGGACTTTTTAGTAATTTACTCATCTATTAATAAGTGATTTGCTAACAAAATATTAAAACAAAAATACCATATTTCTATGATTTTACTATAAGATAAAAGGATTAGCTTGGTGGATGAGACGATATTTTACCAATCATGATCTCTAAATTTGAGTCTTCCAACTCATGATGCAACTTTTCCTTATCTAGTTCCTTCCTATAAATTGTAAACAGAAAATAAAAATTCAATTAATTTATTTTATTCTTGTAATTTGTTAATATAACTTGAAGAATTGATGTGATTAATCTCATTTCCTTCAATAAAAGAGGGGGAGAAAGAAAAAATTATCACATAAGTTCGCTTCATATTGGTATGTCTTTGTAATTGGTTACATACTCATTATTTCTAATTTTTTCTCCTATATTTATTTCATAAAGTAACCAATAAAATTATAAAGACACACAACCTAATTGAAATTTCTAAATTCCGGATAATTTTTCTGAGAGAAAGAGACTACAAACTCATTCAGTATGTTTGGTTTCGATTTTTTGGAAATTGAGTTTTTTTTTTCGTATTTTTTTTTGTTTTCAGTAAATATTTTAAAAATTCAAGCAATTTTTTTATTCTTTTTTAAATGCACCTTACTTAGATATATCTAAATAGTAAAATATCTGTAAAAAAAATTTTAAAAAAATTAATAAATATAAAAAAATACAGAAAATGTATTGAATTTTTATATATATTTTTTATTTTTGGTATTTAGTGAATCTGTAAAGATTTTTTTCACAAATATTATGTTTTTTAAGTGTATTTATGTTAGGTGTGTTTACAAATTAAAAAAAAAAATTACTTAAAATATTAAAAATAAAAAAATATAGAAAATAAAAAATTGAAATTTTTTGAAAAATATTTTTTAGAAATCAAAATCAAACAAGCTGATTACTCTGTAAAGTTTCATTACTTTATGAGAGAAACAAAAATGAAGGCAAAATTGATTCCAGTGAACCACTTTCCAACAAATTGAGATCCGTCAGCAATATTAATTTCTTTTATATCTATAGATAGCTGAGTAGTTTATTTAATATTTTATTTAAATTTAAAAATAAATAAATCTAGGTAACCTAAAGAATTTAATGTGACACAAAAGTCTAACCAATTTAAATCACTGAAAACTGATCCAAACGATTTGGTTTGTCTTATTTGCAAGTAAAATAAACAAGTTGGGACCAAGTTGGACATCTAAATCGAATTTTATATTTTATTTTTATTTTTATTTTATATGAATTTGTCTAAGATGGCGTTCATGTAGGATTTTAGCACATCGTAGATAGGCACATGGGATTAACGTTGGTTTACAGTCAAGAAAAGTCAAACAAGAGCGAAGATAATTAATTACAACTTTTAACAATTCTTTATAAAATATATATATATATATATATAAGTGTTATGTATCATATTTTTAAAGATAACATTATAAATTTATTTAATTCAATAAGTTAATTTTAATCAATTTATTGATAATTTAAATAAATAAAAAAATTAACGATATTATCACTTGGATTTAATTGACACAAAATCTAAAATTAAAAATTAAAATCGAGTCAATTAAAAATATAAAAATCAAAATAACAAAAGTAATAAAATATAGTTACCACAAATATAACTCGTCCATATAGGGAAACTTACTGATAAGTCCCATGTACTAAGTTCAAGATCCAGCTAATCCCAAAACAAAATACTTGCACCAATTAGTCCAACACATTTTTAATTGTTACCAAAAAATCTTTTTTTTTTTTTTTTAATTTACAGACACTGTTCACATCTTACTATCGTCGGACTTCTGTCAAACGGTCGCCGGAAACTCGTCGGAATGTTCAACATCTCCGGAAAGTCGTTGGAATGTTAAAAACATGTTATGAAACTGTAAAATTTTACAGTTCTAAAGCATGTTATAAAACTGTAAAATTTTACAGTTTTAAACCATGATTCATTCCAGCACCAAAAAAAAAAAATTCAAACTGCAAAATTTTACAGTTTTCACCGCTTGTAACTAAAACTCGAAAATTACTTGTTCAGAATTCGAAAATTTTCTCATTACAAATCTGTGTGATAGTCAGTACAAATCGAGTCATTACAGGATCTGTTTCAATGATATTATAGATCTATTTCATTATCAACAACAACAACCATAGATCAACAACTATCCCAAAATAAATCAGTAAATAGAGAAAGAGAGAAATTGACAAAGATATATACACAAATCTGTTCAATCTAAGCCTGAGATCGAGGATGGCGTCTTCTTATTCTTGTTCTTCATCGTCTTCTTGTTCTTCAGTTCTACATCGTACCAAATCTGGTCACTCTGATCAGATCTTCGGCGTCAATAATCGATCTGCGTGGTGGAGAAAGTGGCGACGATGGTGCCGCATAGATGTTCGGATCGGAAGGTCGTAAGAGGAAGCAAAAACCGAAAAAAAAACGAGAGGAAGGGAAGCAAAAAACAGAGAGAGAGAGGGGAAAGGACTTTTGGGTGCAGTGAAAAAGTTTTGGGATTAAATAGAGACCACATGTTTCACATGAAACCTATGAATAATTTTCCCTTCTTTATCAGTAGGAATGTGGGCCTCGCACATGTGTAGTCCATGGAAATTTGCAAGGGAGAAGAAGATAGCAAAAAATGTTATAAATTCTTGAAATATCATGTATTAGTATTATTTATTTGATGATATTCATGATAAATGAAAAATCATAATAAAGAGTAAGGATTTTTTTTCTCACTTAATTATTTACTTTTTACTACTATTTTAAAAGTCTACGTGTTTTTTATTTTTTACATATTTTAAAAGAAAAATGATTTGTGGCACTAAAAAGTTGGGCACTAATGTCCCTAATTTTCATTTTGGGTAATTGTTTTGTTTTGTTTTTTTTTTTTTTTTTGCCTTATATAAAAATTAGGGACATTAATGCTCAACTTTTTAGTGCCAGAAATCAAAACTGATTTCAAAAATAATCTTCCAAACTTATTAAACAACCCAACAAGACCAGCCGTTGCTTGCCCACATCAATCTACTACCGTCTATGTATCTACTACCACTATTATTATTATTATTATTATTATTATTATCTATCTAAACTACTTCAAAGACAAGGAACAGTCACTCTTATTATTTTTTACTTTTTTTTAATTCCCAAAATATCCTTCATAACATAAATTTTACATCGACAGACATGTGTCCCACCGCGCTTGGATTACCAACCATTAGCTGCACTAACCAGCACACTATTCTACACTATAAACAAACACCACAACCCTCAAGCCTTTACGATTGCATTTTATATATTTTAATTTATATTTTGATTGATAAAAATTATAGTTAATGATGCAGTTCGTTCCTGATGGATGGACTGAACTGATCCAAGCTCCTCGAGCCCACGTCCAAATGACAAAGCCCACTAGATGACCTGCAAGTAAGTTCAATGGGGAATGGGGTAGTCCCCCAGTGTACCCTCCAACGAGCAAGTTAGCAAATAGAAAAGAGATGGAGTATATTGGGAGGGATTGGAGATAAAGAACTTAACCTTCTTCTCGTCTTCGATGCTTGCTTATATCCTTTGGTAATCATTTCACTGTCTCTTCCGACGTGCTCCCCTTGCCGAAAGCCTGTGTTGTAGCTTACCTTGTACAGGGTAAGGGGGTGCTGTTATGACGGGGAGGTGTTGTCGTAATAAATGCTGTGATGGATTGCATTAATGGTGATGTGTTGTGGCAATAACTTTGCAGATCTTTGTCTGCTGACGTGGCCTGTTCTGCACCTGTCATGTGTCCGAATATCATTAGCCCTTCATGCTCAGTTGGCCTCCAGCTATCTTGGGCTTTACCAGTCGGGTTATGTTATGGGTCTTAAGTGATGGGCTTGGGGTTGTTCACCGTGGGCTGTAGCCTTTATGGGCCTATCCATGTCAGTAGTCCCCTATTCCCGAATGCAGCTTCACTCCAACGAAGGGAATAGTAGTGAAGGAGATGGGTCCGGCCGGCAGGGGTGACCGAATTGGTGGATCTAGTGGAAGGGCCGATCGTGAGGTGGGCTGGCCGCGAAGGTGGCCGAGCGGAAAGACTGCTCGTGAGGTGTGCCGACCGCAAGGGTCACCGAGCGAGAAGACCGATCGCGAGGCGTGCCAACCACGAGGGTGGCCGAGCAGGAAGACCGATCGCGAGGCATGCCGACTGCGATGGCGGCCGAGCGGGAAGACCGATCGCGAGGCTTGCTTGTCGCGAGGACGACGAGCGGAAAAAGTGATCGCGGCGTTGGACCGCGAGGTGGTGGAGCGAAAGCGGGGGCGCTCAAAATGCGGCGTGTCACGTGATGATTTGAAGTGGAAAAGACAAGGTAAGGGCAGGAGTCAGTACATCGTGGTCATACACGTGGCAAGATCTTAGGGGGGAAAGGTTAGGCGTTGGATCAGAGACGAAACGTTAGACCATTATTATGGGTGTCGAAAGGACAAATTTGGCAGATGATTTGAAAAGTTTTCAAACTGGCGAAAATTAATTGGGATCCTTGGAATACGGGCAAACCGTGGGCTTTTGGCATCATTCGATTCACCTACTTGTTTACAAAGAATCAAAATATTCCAAGGGTTACTTCATTCGTTGCTCACGATACACCTTTACAACACTTCTTCAATTTTCTAGCACCTGCATCAGAAGCGATTCGTGGACACAGCTTAGAAATGGCGCAAGAAGAAACTGCGAATGTCAGGGTAGATCCGCTCGGGGAGGATGATGCTGTAGAGTTGGCGCAGCAGTATAAGATGGAGAGGGCGGGGGAAACGGTTGCACGATTCCGCAGTTCCACCGTGATAGCAGCTGCGGAGCCAATCAGCCAGGCAGAACCGGACCACTGGCACACAAAGACGGATAAATCAACGGTGACTGCAGCGGATTTGGAGGCGATTCGTGAAAAATACCAGATTCCGATGGAGGTGGAGTTATTGCTGCCAACATCAACGGAGAGGCCGTCTGACGCCAGACCAGGAGAGTTTTCCTTGTACGAGGAGGCTCTGAAGGGTGGACTGAGGTTGCCACTGCCTTAAGTGGTAGTGGACGTGCTCAACCGTCTTGAGGTAGCACCGGGCCAGCTGATGCCCAATGCATGGAAGATCCTGCTAGCTTGCGCAAGCGCATGGCCGAAGGCGAATGGAAGGGAGGCTATAACGGTAGATGAATTTTTCGCCTGCTATAAAGCCTCAGGGCAACAAGAGACGTGGGTCACGTTGCAGGCAGCAATGGGGAAGGAGTTGGTGGCGGGTCTGCCATCGTCAATAAAGAGGTGGCGACCAAGATGGTTCTATGTGTCTGCCAATTGGGGGCCTGGGGTTTGCATCATCTGGAAGGTGCCCATCAGGTCGATGGAGGCAAGACTGGGGGCAGCGGCGGAGGAGAGGGTGAAGAGGGTGAAGGAGTGGAGGGAGAGAGAGAAGGTCAAATGGGACGAGCTTGTTCAGCCGTCCGCGTTGTTTGAGGCGGGGTAGGGGCCGCTGCCAATCGATGCAGACCTTGACTGAGCAGAGTTGGAAGCGAGGAGGGAAGCTCAGGAGGCAGAGAATCAGGCCATCCTAGCTAAAGCCAAAAAGTTTAAAGAAGCGCAAGAAGGCCGACCAGCTCAATCGATCGCGCGGGAGAGGATCCGACCGCGCCTAAGGCCACTGGGGGGGAAGGACTTAAGCATTTTTGAGCCGCGACCACCCCCAGTGGATCCTGTGAAAGAACAAGCCAAAAGGGAAGGAAAGACTCTAAAGAAGAAGAAGAAGAAGAAGAAGAAGAAGAAGAGTGCCCCAGAGGAGGGTGTAGATGAGCCTGGGTCCAAAAAGGCTAAGGTCGTTCCAGGCATGGTGGAGACCTCTGTGGTCAAGGATGCCCCAAAAGTGGCGGGGGTTACCCCAAGGTTGGAGGTTGTGGAGATTGCCCCAGCAGTACAAGTGGGAGTTGGGGTAACTGGTGCAGAGCCGAGTGTGGGGCAACAGACCCAAAGGGGCTCTGATCCCCAAAAAGGAGGAGTCAGTCTTGCCACAGCAATTTATCATGCCCGTGCGGTGGCTGGACGGTTGGAAGGAGAGGAGGGGCCAGCCAGGGCAGGAGCAGACCGGCTGGTGAAGATTGTAGAGGAGTCAGCTCTGCGTTCAGCGTCCAAATTCAGTGAGGCTGACCTGCTGAGGGGGTTATGCTCCGCTCAAATAGAGGTAACCACCTTGGTAGGGGCCCTACTGAGGAAGGCGGGGGCTGCCAAACTAAAGGCAGAGGAAGCCAAGACTCAGCTCACAAAATTGAAGAAGGAGAGTGCAAGCTGGGAGAGTGCTCATGCCGATCTGCAAGCGGCCAAGGTGGAGCTGGAGAACACACGCCGCCAGGTTGTGTCGCTCTAGTTCCAACTGGCTGGCAAGCGGAAGAAGGTGGATGAGGCCTAGAAGGCTTACGCCGTCGCAGTCGAACGCCATGAAGAATCGATGATCAACAATGAAAAGCTAGTCAGGCAAAAAGATGAGGCGAATGTGAAAGTTGGCGCTCTGCAAAAGGAGCTGGAGGGCGAGCGTGCCAAAGCAATGGAGTATAGGCAAAATCTGCGTAAGGAGTTAGAGGCAGAGAGAGGAAGGGCGACTGTTGAGAGAGAGACTCTGCAGAGGGAGTTGGAAGCTGAGAGGGCCAAGGCTTCTTCTGAGAAGGCGATCCTACAGAAAGAGCTGGATGAAGAAAGGGTGAAGGCAGCCTCTGAAAGGGCTGCCTACCCCGATCTGTACATTGCAGCAGTTGATCAATTCAAAGGATCGCCTGAATTTCAGATGGCGGTTGATGCTGCAGTCGCCATCAGCTTGGCTAGGGAGGAATCTGGTGGGGCTGGCCCATCAAGAACGACTGCTGAGGGGAGATCTAATTCTGAAGTCATTGAAAGCTTCTAGTAGTCAGACTTCTACAAGCACGAAATGGTCGAGTACTGGGACAGCGGGTGGAAGATGTTCAAACGTAGGGCTGAGGAGCTGTTCCCAGAGCTTGACCTGAGTAGTGTCACGATTGGGGAGGATGACGTGGCCCAGACTCCCCTGGATGAAGGAATTAAAGAGGCAGATCTCGTCTCCAGTGAGGAAGGGGAGTGAATTGAAGATGTGTGTGCTTAAGAGTTTTTGTTTACACATTGTATCTTTTTTTTTTTTTTTTTTGGAAGTACTGTAGTGAACTGATGTACACATTTTTGAATAAATAAAATTTCTTTTGCGTTTCTATGATTCGATTGTGTTTGCTTATGTATAAGTCAGTGTGAATGGAATTTGGGAATGCCTCCATACAGAGGTGTAATAAAAATCCAATATTGAGTAAAGTTAAAAACTCCTTAATGCAGAGTAAAAGTGGACTTGTATAAAATTTGGACGGAAGAGAGTGGTTGATCGAAGGTACGCGAGATGATGGAGGTAATAATCTGGAACTGTGACTGTCAGCCATAATCAGGGAGTTTCACTGGTGATGGGATGATCTTATTTTGGATCTGGAATTAAGGTTGCGAGTGACTCATTCTGGACCTGCATTGGTGGCCCTCAGTCTAGTTGAGACTTGTGATGTTTATTATGGCTGGGGCTTTGAGTACTAAGTCAGGCGGAAGTCCTGAGTGTTCAGCCTGGCTGAGGCTTTAAGTGCTCGGTCTGGCTAAGGCTTTGAGTGCCCAGTCTGGCTGAGGCATTGAGTGCTCAGTCTGGCGGAGGCTTTGAGTGCTCAGGCTGGCCGAGGCTTTGAGTGCTCAGTCTGGCCGAGGCTTTGAGTGCTCGGGCCTGGTGAGACTTTGAGTGCTTTCGATCTGGTTGAGGCTTTGAGTGCTCGATCTGGCGGAGGCTTTGAGTGCTCGATTTGGTGAGGCTTTGAATGCTTTCGATCTGGTGAGGCTTTGAAATTGCAGTAAAAATGTTATTGAGACGAGGGTGTTGGGCCATAAATAAAATTGTTGCCATGAGAAGCATGGTTCAACGATCAAAATTTACATTATGCGTCAAAAGGAAGTACAACAATTGTGCAATACAAAAGCAATAGCCTATTGAAAGTAACGTTTCAAGTGTTCGGCATTCCAAGGGTGGGGAAGGTCTCGACCCTCTATGTTTTGAAGTCGGTAAGTGCCCGGACGTAGGCGAGCTTTCACAATGTAGGGTCCTTCCCATTTGGCTGCCAGTTTTCCCTCGGTCGGATTTTTGGTGGCAAAAGTGGCCTCTCTTAAGACAAGATCTCCTACAGCGAATTCCCGTGGTCGAACTTTGTGGTTGTAGTGCGTTCTCATTTTCTGTTGGTATGAGGCCAATCTGACAACAGTGGTCTCTCTGAGTTCTTCAATTAGGTCCAAATCTGCCCGACGGAGCTCTTCAGTGAGCGCTGGATCCGGATGTAAAACCTTGGGGGTTGGCAGACCGACTTCCACTGGAATAACCGCCTCAGCACCGTATGTTAGGCGGAAAGGGGTTTCCCCGGTGGGAGTCCGAGCTGTAGTTCGGTAGGCCCAGAGTACATTCGGCAGTTCCTCAGCCCAGAGTCCCTTAGCAGCTTCCAGCTTAGTCTTGATGATCTTCAGAAGAGAACGATTGGTGACCTCAACTTGGCCATTAGCTTCGGGATGACCAGGGGAGGAGAAACATGGTTGAATTTGGAGGTCGGCATAGAACTTCCTGTACTTGGCGTTGTCGAATTGTTTGCCGTTGTCTGACACGATGGCCTGAGGGATACCAAACCTACAAACGATTGACTGCCAGATGAACCTGGTTGTGTTCCGTTCGGTGATGGTGGTGAGGGGCTCTGCCTCGACCCACTTGGTGAAGTAATCAATGGCAACAACTGCGAACTTGGTCTGGCCTCGGCCGGTGGGAAATGGACCGATTAGGTCGATCCCCCATTTGGCGAACGGGTACGGGCTGCAGAGCGTAATCAGTTCGGTGGGAGGAGCATGGGGGATATTGGCAAAGCGCTGGCACTTATCGTATTTGAGGACAAAATCAGTAGCATCTTGATTGAGAGTCGGCCAGAAATAACCAGTACGGAGTATTTTGTGGGCCAAAGATCTGCCGCCCGAATGATTGCCGCAAATTCCCTCATGGATTTCTTGCATTACATAGGTTGCTCGGGTTGAGTTGAGGCATCGTAGGTATGGTCATGAAAAACCACGTTTGTACAAGACGCCATTGACCAGGACGTAGTTAGACGACCAAGCCTTGACCTTGGCGGCCTGCTGTTGGTCATCTAGGAGTTCTCCTGTTGTCAAAAATAGGGTGATATCGGATGCCGAGGGGATGGGTTCATTTTGGAAGAACTACACCTCGTGCGGGTCGGGCGAGATGGCTAGATGAGTTAGGTATTCGAGGCGGACTCTGTGGCTGAGGTCGGACTGATCTGCAGAGGCCAACTGAGCCATCTCATCTGCTTTGGAGTTTTCTGCCCGAGGTATGTGCTTGATCTGGAAAGCATTGAAGAGGCGAACAAGGGGGAGCGCCATGTCCCTGTAAGCCCGCATTGTGCCATCCTTGGCATCGAATTCTCCCGTAATCTGACTGACGATGAGCTGTGAGTCACTGAACACTTGGATATGACTAACACCAATATCCTTGGCCAGGCAGAGTCCTCCTATCAATGCTTCATATTCGGCCTCATTGTTGCTGGTCTCAAACAAAAGACGAAGAGCACATTTGAAATAACCACCCTTCGAGGAGGTGAGGATGAGACCAGCCCCGCTACCTTCCCTCCGGGATGACCCGTCGACGTTGAGAGTCCAAGAATAGGGGTCTTCTGGGTCGGCAGGAGTTGGTGGGGGTGGAGAAGTAGTGGTTGGGGTAGGGTTGGTAAAATCCAAGATGAAGTCAGCTATGGCCTATCCATTGATTGCTGTGCGAGGACGGTAGGAGATGTCAAACTGGCTGAGTTCCACTGACCACTGCATAAGTCGGCCAGAAAGCTCTGGTTGCTGCATGACCTTCTTTAGGGGCTGGTCGGTAAGGACTACTATGGAATGGGCCTGGAAGTAAGGACGAAGTCGTCTGGAGGCGGCGACCAAGGCCAGGGATAGCTTTTCTAGCAATGGGTAATTCTGTTCTGCTCTCCTGAGAGCTCGACTGATGTAGTAAACCGGCCATTGGACTGAGCCGTCTTTCCTGATAAGAGCTGCACTGACGGCGGTGTTCGATACTGCTAAATAGAGGAAAAGGGGCTCGCTTGTAATTGCTTGTGAAAGAAGTGGGGGATTAGCCATGCATTGCTTTAGCTGCTGAAAAGCCTCTTTGGATTCAGTTGTCCATTCAAAAGTCTGCCGAAGGACTTTGAAGAATGGTAGGCACTTATCTGTTGCGCGAGAAATAAAGTGGTTGAGGGCCGCCACTCTGCCAGTGAGTCTTTGAACTTCTTTGACAGTTTTGGGTGATTCCATCTCAATCAAGGCCTTGATCTTCTCAGCGTTGGCTTCAATGCCGCGCTGACTGACCATAAAACCCAAGAACTTTCCAGATCCTACGCCAAAAGCGCACTTCTCTGGGTTCAGCTTCATCTGATACTTGCGAAGGGTGGCAAAGGTTTCTCGTAGGTCGGTTAGATGGTTAGTGGAGAGTTTGCTCTTGACTAGCATGTCGTCCACATACACTTCCATGTTCCGACCGATCTGATAGTGGAAAACGGCATTGACTAACCGTTGGTAAGTGGCCCCAGCATTCTTTAGTCCGAACGACATTACACAGTAATGGTAGATACCTCAGTCGATGATGAAGGATGTGTGTTCCCGATCGGATGAGTGCATCATGATCTGGTTGTACCTAGAGAAAGCATCCATGAATCTGAGCATTTGGTGACCGGCCGTGGCGTCGACCAGCAGATCTATGCGGGGGAGTGGATAGCTATCCTTGGGGCAAGCTCGGTTCAGGTCAGAGTAATCGACGCAGAGTCGCCACTTGCCATTGTTCTTGCGGACTAGAACCACATTGGACAGCCACTTAGGATAGTCTACATTTTTTATGAATTGAGCCTCAAGGAGTTTGTTAACTTCTGCGGCTATGAGATTATTGCGCTCTGGGTGGAAAATACGCTGCTTTTGTCGGTAAGGTCGGAAATGAGGTTCGATGCTGAGGCGGTGAGTTATGAAGGTGGGGTCAATGCCTGGCATGTCTGAATGGGTCCAAGCAAAGACGTCATTGTGTTCAGTCAAAAAGGCAGTAAGATCGGATTTCGCTTGGGGGGATAGTTGGCTGCTGATCTTAGCAGTTTTTAATGGGTCGGTGGGGTTAATAGGGACCTCAACGAGCTCCTCCACTAGTTTTCCTCTAACTAGCTCGTCCTCATCCCAGACGTTCAGTCCTTCAATGATCATTGCCTTCTTCAGCTTGACTTCTTTAAGTGAAGCAACATAACAATCCCTGGCCACGGTCTGCTCTCCTCTGACTGTTCCGACCTCGAGGTCAGTGAAAAACTTGAGGGAAAGATGATAGGTAGATGTGATGGCTTGGAAAGCGTTTAGGGCGGTGCGGCCAAGGATGATGTTGTAGGCAGATGGGCAAACGACCACAAGGAAGGTAAGCAACTTCGTGGCCTGCCGTGGGTATTCGCCGATGGTGATGGGAAGGTCAATAGAGCCAATGGAGGTCACACGGTCGCCAGTGAAGCCGACCAGGGGGGTTTGGAATGGAGACAAGCTTTCTTCCCCAATCTTGAGCTGGCGGAAGCAGTTGAGGAAGATGATGTCTGAGGAGCTGCCGTTATCGATGAGAACTCGTCTGACCTTGTAGTTAGAGAGGATGGCCGAAATGACAAGGGGGTCATCATGTGGGTAACGGATGCCTGTACAGTCGGCATCCGTAAAGGTGATGGGCTCATCCTTTGTTTGAAACATTTGGAGGGTCGGTCTCTGATGGCAGCGCCTTGTCTGAGCCCTGCCTTATTTTTCTTAGTTCCGCCCTCTGAGCCAAACGGGATGGTCCCCTGCAGGCAAATCCGCCTGAAATAACTCTGATTTCACCAACAGGCGGGGGTGGGTTACCTTGTGGCCGAGGCTGTTGTGGAGGTCGATCATGGCCTTGATTTGGTTGAGTCGGCCGCCGTGGTGAAGTGTGCCAGCGATTGTCTCTGTGGGGTTCGGTTCTTTGCCGTTGCTGAGGGCGGGTGTCCGTGAACCGGCTTACACGTCCCTGGCGAATGAGGGTCTCTACCTGATCCTTGAGGTTGATGCAGTCATCAATATTATGGCCATGGTCCTGGTAGAAACGGCAATATTTGGACTGGTCTTTCAGGTTGGAATGGTTCCGTGGAGGGGGAGGCCATTTGAGGGGGTAGTCCCGTTGGATTTGGTTGAGGACATGTTCCATGGGAGAATTGAGGAGTGTATACCGCTCGAACCAACTAGGCAGTCGGACCGGTGCCGACCGGTCTGCACGAGGGGGTCGGTCTGTATAGTGGGATGTTTGGCTATGATACTGGGCGTTTTTGGGTTCTGAGTCTTTTCTCTTTTCTCTTGGGGTCAGGTTTTTAGTTGTTGAATCCTGCCGAGCGGCTAGTGAATCCTCGGCATTCATGTATTTCTGGGCTTTGGAGAGTAGGACTGCTATTGAGGTCGGGGGGGTTTTTAGAGAGGGAGAAAAGGAAATAAGACGATCGCAGACCGGCCATGAAAGCTGTGAGGATGACCTTGTCATCATTTTCTGCAACTTGCAGGGCTTCAGTGTTGAAGCGAGTGACAAAGGCTGTGATGATTCCCCTCGATGCAGCGGAATATTAAGGAGTTCGGTGGCCGGGCGTCGCTGGCGCTGGGCTCCGATAAAATGGCTCAGGAAAGAGTCACTGAGATGTTGGAAGGTGGAGACAGAATCTGGTGGTAACTAGCTAAACCGTACCGAGTGACCTCTTGATGTCACGGAAAAGCTCGAGACATGATCTCATGCAGGAAGGCATGGAGAATCATGAGGGTGCGATGGGTCTCGGATGGTCGACCGGGTCTGTTGTCCCGTCAAAGGAGTCAATGGAGGGCATTTTGAACTTGGCGGGCAGGGGTTTGTCTCGGATAGAAGCAACGAATGGTGAGTTTGCCGTAGTGGAGGGCTTATGCTGAATGTTCTGCATAACTCCTTGGAGTTGGAGCTTCATGGCTCTGAGTTCAGCGTCCCAGAGGGGAGTGTTCTCGCCACTAGAGGGGGATAGGTGTTGGACGCTGCTGGCCTCTCCCTCGGAGGCTGGTGCTGTGACTGATGGGTGTGGGGGTGGAGGTGGTGGATTTATATATGGGTGAGGAGGTTGCAAACCTCCCAAGCTAAGTGGATTGGGTAGTGGGATAGTATGGTTCGGAGCTCGTTCTAGATTGGGCGGAATATCTGGAGATGGTGGAACATGGAGGTTTCTTTGGAGTAGAGCGGTTATTAGGGCCTGGTTTTGCTCGGCCATGCGGTTGATACTGTTGGTAAGCTCGATGAAATATTGAGGTGGGTAGTCTGGATTGGGAGGGTCGATTTGGTGGTCGGCAGCATTATGGTGGGAAGCCATGGATCTAGTCGTGACCATACACCTTGATGGATGAGATGAAAAGGTTGGTGGAACAGGGTCTCCGGCGGCAATGAACACAACTGGCGCACGGACAAACCACTTCCCACAGACGGCGCCAACTGATGATGCAGTTTGTTCCCGGTGGATGGACTGGACTGATCCAAGCTTCTCGAGCCCACGTCTGAATGACAAAGCCCACTAGATGACCTGCAATTAAGTTCAATGGGGAACGGGGTAGTATAGACGTCCCCGAACGCATCCCGGGGAAAGGAGTGCGAGTCCCCCCCCTGTTCTGGTTCGATATTGGGTCACTACAGTTCAAAGGACTCAAATGTCACGGTTCTTAATCTTGAACCAAAGAGTCCAAATCCGGCAAATCGTTTTGAAAATAGATTTTTTGAAAGAAGTGCCAAACATGGACTGCTTCGCCAGATACAGAGTCGCCACCTAAATGTTTTTTTTAAATGGGAAATTTAGGAAACCCTGACTCGGTGCCAAAGGCCACGTGTCCGTCATCACCAAAGTTGCCTCGGCTCGGGAACTTGGGTACGATTGGGGAAGGTCACTTCGTGAGCACCCCCGCTCGCCCGGTCAAAGACCGGCCTCTACTAACCATGATATCTGATTTTGAAAACATTGTGAGTTCTTATTCCGGTTATTAGCTTAGGTTACTATGTGATGCTCGCAGCAAACAAGTATAGACTGAGTCGCCTAAATTGGAACAAAACATTTCATGTTTATTTGTTTGAAAATGGTTTGATAATGCTACCCGCAGGTAGGCTAAGACGTGGATTTGCCACCCTCGGGTGGGCTTAGAAAAACGTGATTTTGCCATCATCTAGTGGGCTTAAAACAAACAGTCAATGATTCGTTCCACTCCAAGTAACTCAACCTCCACCCACAGGCATTCAAGGCAGTTATATCACATAAGCACGTAGCCTCATGGTAAGCATGCTATTCATGGCAGTCACTCACACGTATGCAAGGATGCTAAAGCATAAAACTCACCGAGTACTCCAAGCCAAAAGCAAGCTCATTAGAAATCATCGTGATCCTAAATATCTGATTGCCTAATGCAACACATGCAAAGATGCAAACTATAGCAGGCTCGGCTATTATAAACATGGCATATGGAATGCTACAACTAACACGTATTCAATTTGGAATTGAAATACAAATGCAGTTTGTATGATGCAAAAGCAGATGAATGATGCAAACATGTTTTCATCTTTGTATGCTAATTGAAATATGCCCTATATCTAACCATCATAAGCGGGTAAATAAAAGGGAAGAAAAGGCGTGGGGTTGGAAGACATACATCACACTCACCCACACTTATTACAATTATGCCCTCGCAGAGGGTCGAATAAATATCTGATCCCAAAATGAAAGAATAATACAGTCCAAATAATATACAAATCCCTAATTAATTAACGAATTAACTAAGAAAGCTGTAAAACTGGCATGCAAGCCAGGGGCTGCCTTGACTCCGCTCCGGATAATGAGATGATGCATGTTTGGGCTGCTTTGCGCGGAAATCCACTAGGATGCCCCGATTAGTCTCTGTTTGTAATGTTTCTCGAAATGCGTGCCAAATTTTGAAAAAGTTGCTGATTCTTGATTTTGCTGCAACAGAGAGCAGGAAAGGGGCATAGCAATGTATTTCACAAATATATGCATGCCTCGATCCTCGTGCCACCAATCACGCATCTCGATGCACGATGGCCGAGGAGCCGAATTACACAACTCAATATGGGATGAATGCATATGAATGCTACAACAAAACCTAACTCCATCATGGATAATTCGGAGTGTCAGTGACTTGGGAATTGAGACCCGTTTCGTCGCTCGGAGTACGAAACGTGTCTCGTTTCCCGTGCCCAGGCTAACTCTTATCCCGAACACGATGCAATATGCATGAAATGCAGCTAATATGTAATCCTAACATACACAATGTCATGGAATGGCATACACGCTATACGAGGTAATACACAACCGGGCAAATACAATGCTACAGATGAAATGGCATACGCAATGCAATAATGGGCTTATACCAACATGAGAGAGCCTCAGCCACGCTCACATAGGAGGCCATCAGATGAAAACAAGATACCTCGAAGTGCGTGCCCGCGGGCACGCAAACCGAGAACGGACCCTCGGGCATCGAAATGCCACTCTAATGAGACATGACAAAGACATGGAATATGATATGCAAACATGCAAAAATCAGTGGCAAAATGAGGGGCAAAACAGCCCCGGAGCGAAGCGAAATAATACCCGATGCATGAAATGATCCCGAAATGCGAATTTAGGCACCCGAAATGACTTGTAGCAATACAATACATGCATAATTGATACATGACATGAAAAATCAGAAGCAAGGCAGCCCCAAAAATCACATTTTTACAGTACAAAACATGGCCAAACAGCAATTACAAGTAGGGCTAAAATGGCATACAAAAATGGCTCCGCAAGGGAGGCTATGAAGCAAGTGGTAGATGCAAAGCCCAAATGGAAAAATACCCTTATACAACACTGAAGAGGGATTAAAAATATGAACATTTACAGTAGATGACAAGCCTCAAATCAGTACGCAAACATGTTCAAAATGCAATGCAAGATTAAGGCCAAAAGAGGGTGTAACATGAGGTAGGCCAAATATACATCAAAAAGCCAAAGACCATTAATGAGACATGCCAATAAGGTCAAAATATGGCCATTTCAAGTTCTGATCATGGCCGAAAACAGAAGCTAGATAAGCCTAAAAAGCATGCAAAAATGGGGGCCAAAGAGGGGTATAACATGAAGTACAACATGGAGGGCCCCAACAGTGGTGATCCCTTCTATAATGTGGTAGAGGGACTCAAAATAAGCCTATTCACAGTTCATGACACACTCCAAAACAATTTACATATAGGCCAAAAAAATCATGCAAATTTACGGTAAATAGGAGGGGTTATGAAGTAAGTGCAAGATAGGGGGCCAAAAAAGGGTTGATCCCTTCTTCAATGTTGAAGACGGGCTCAAAATAGGCCCACTTACAGTTTACATTATGCTCAAAAACAGATCACACATAGGCTGGAAATTTCATGCAAAAATGTGACATACCAAGGGGTATTGAAGCAAGTACCAAATGGAGGGCTCAAACAGGGTTGGGCCCTTGAACAAAAATGAACAATGGCTCAAAAAAGGCCTAGTTTCAGTTAGGGTCAGAGCCCAAAACAGTAAGAAAATAGGCTAGAAAAATGGTGCAAAAAATGAGCTAAAAGAGGAGAAATGTGACCTTACCCTTGAAGACTATTCTTTGCTGCCTTTAGGACCAAGGGATGTTGTTTCTAAGCCTCTGAAAAACCTGTCCTTGCTGCTGGAATGGAGTGGTGGTGATGGTGCTTGGTAGTAATGAAGAAATGGAGCCAAAACTTAGAGATTTTGAGAGGAAATGAGAGAGATATGTATATGTATGCACAAGGCAAGTGTTTTAACCCTTGAAGGAGAGCTAGAGCTGCTGTGTTGATGCAAGGATGGAGGAGAAAAAGGTTAGAAAGTGTGTAGAGCTTTGGGATTAAGTTCCCTCTTCTACCAAAAGTCCCCCGAAATCAGATCTTTTTGAGGAAACAACTATACAACTATAAGACACACATCCCAAGGATCATGGCCGGCCTGCTACTTTTGTTGCAGGTGGCCGGCTTGCTACCCCCTATGGCCAGCCGGCCAAGGGGCAAAATGGTCTAGAACAATTTCTGGCCGGCCACCAGATATTGGTGTCCTCCCAGGTCTCCTCAACAAGGCCCTATGGTTGAAAATTGGCAACTCTAAAACAGGAGAGGCAACAAGCTACTTTTAGGAGGGACTCAAAAGTGGAAAAAGGAATTACTGGCCGGCCATAGACTTTTAGGGTCCTCCCATGTGTGTACAACACAAATATGTGGTTTGGGCTTGAAGAAAATGCTCCTAGGGTGGTCAACATTGGCTCGGAAGTGAGGAAAACGGGCGCCGGAGGAGCATAACTGATTGCTGGGACAATTGCTGGCCTCCCATCCTCCAGTGGCCTTCTTGGTGATAAAACAGAGGTACCTTCCAAAAATGAACGAAAACCGATGCAAAACGAATGCTCGGGGCTAAAACGCATGATTCGGGGTCCGAAAATAGGTATTAAGCAAAGTGGCATTCGGCCATGAAGTGGGTCTCTCAGACCTCAGTGTCCCTCAAAAGGGAGTAAATAAGATGCATGCCAAAAATCAGAGAAATCGGAGACGGTTAGACGGTCCCGAACCAAGGCACACGGCCTGACGGCTCCGAAAACCGGGAACCGGGCCTCGAAATGGGCAAAATGGCCTACGGCCACGAAATGTAGCCTATGGCCACTGAGAGATGGTCTACGGGACCTCTCCCTCCCTTCAGGAAGAGAAACAGAGAAAACCGAGTCTGGTTCGCAAACCGAGACAAGGTACAGAAGAGGGTTCGGAAGTCCGGAGGCAAGGCTCACGGTCGCGACTCTGAGACTTTTAAACAAGCACAATATGCAACATCACCGAGCGCTCAATCGGTGACGTCTGAGTCTTAAGGACAGTCAAGAATGGGGTGTCTACAGTTGCCCCTCTTTGACAGAACTCGGAAGTCACAAGTGACGGAAGTGAATGTCAAAGCCCAGAGACGACCCATTTTTGACAAGGCCGAAGACTTAGACAATCATACAAGATGAACAGAGATATGCCTGCAGGCGTGCCCGTAGGCAAAGGGGGCAAAATGCAAAGCGATATGCATGGAGCCAGATGTAACTTAATGATCATGCAAGTGCAGCAAGCTGTAATGAAGCAAGTATTCGCAAATAGATGCAACAGTTTTAAGCAAGAATGCAAAGCAACAACTACATTTCATGCAGTTAGGAATGCGGATAATTCATTCAATTCTCGTCGCGTCTCACACGGAGAAGATACGATACCTGCGCGATTCGATGCAGTCGCACGACCTCAAATGAACCGTACATACAATATCGTGCCTGCAAAAGAAAGAAATTCAACAAGAACAATATGCTAACAACATATATTCAATGTGATTCTTGTGATTCCGAAAGTTTGACACACACAGTGTCGGTGAGTGAACGCATCGCAATGCGAGAAGGGAACGTGCGTGACAACGCATGCTCAAGCACAGAGGTATGGTACACCAAGAAAACATGCATGACAATGCAAAATGCTCATGAGAATGCAAGTTATGTGCGTAATAATGCAAAATAAGCATAAATCAGGGTGCCCGTTTGTTGCGAAACAACGTGTGAAAGCAGCGCATTTCGTGGCGACTTCGATCATGACCTCTGGTTCACCTCCTGGAGAGGTTACAACATGCTCAAAAAGGATACACTCTGATTTTCATGAGTAATAATGAGACACATGTCAGAAATTGCAGCTGAAGTTCCGGCGGAGCAATTTCGAGCCAGAAAGTGCACTTTTCTTGAACTTCTTCAGGTCTCGGGAACTCCGATCTTCCTCAAAATTTGCAGGAAGCTAGGTGAGCATGTGAGGAACACCACCGGCCAGGTGGTTGTCCTAGGGGAGGTCACTGGCCAGGAACCAAAAAAGCAAATGGCCGGCCAGCCAGAAAAGGTGGCCGGCCGGCCACCTGTCCAAAACAGGGGGCAATTTTGTCTTTTCGCCTCATTTTCTTTATATTCCCTCATCCATTCAATCCGAGACCACACCCACAGCTGCGAAAACTTCTCCCCTTGCCTCCCAAACCATTTTTTCCTTCAGATCTGCACTTTATACGCATTTTTCAGCCTCCCACGCAAGTTGTTTTCGCAAAAACATTCGATTTTAAGCACTTTGGACCGATTAAATTTTGATTTCGGGGCTTCTTTTCTCATTTTCATCACTTGAGGTAAGTTTGTCTCAATATTTGGAAGATTTTCTTGGGAGTTGACTTTTGTTGACTTTTTCATTTCCCGAGAGTTGACTTTTGTTGACTTTTTCCAATTTTGGCTTATTTTTGCTCATTTTTGCTCCTTTTGCAGATTTTTTTGAACTGGCGGGTAACTTCCCTCATGGTGGAGGTCCTCCAGGTGCCGGGGATGATTTCGATATCATGACGCTGCCCCCGAGGGTCCGACCCTTCATCCCCGAGAGATACGCCCCGTCGGTACACATTCTTCCGCGGGCCGTTTTTCGTCATTTTACTGACTTCAATGATCGGGCACCCGGAGATCTACTTCTACGAGAGCCGGAGCACCACCTTTCTTATGAGGCACGAGAGGTATTTTACTTCATTTTCTGTATATTTCGTGCATTTCATACTTTTGTCATGCTTGAACACACAGTTTAGCTCATGACATAGTACTTTGCATGCATCCTGAACATGTGGCTTAAACACTTGAACTTCTGAACACTAGGCTCATCGACTGATTATGAACGCACGGTACGCATTAGTTAAGAATTGAACACATGGCTCAAGCATTAATTTGTTGAATACACAGCCCGGATTTGAAGGTGAACACACAGCACACACTAGCTAAAAGGGTAGAACACACAGTCCCAAACTCTGATTTTCTGAACACACAGTTCTAGTTAATGGTGAGCACACGGCACACACTGATTGAAAGTAGAACACGCAGTCCCAAACTCTGATTTTCTGAACACACAGTTCTAGTTGATGGTGAACACACAGCCCACACTGGCTAAGAGTAGAACACGCAGTCCCAAACTCTGATTTTCTGAACACACAGTTCTAGTTGATGGTGAACACACAGCCCACACTGATTATGAGAGTAGAACACGCAGTCCCAAACTCTGATTTTCTGAACACACAGTTCTAGTTAATGGTGAACGCACAGCCCACACTAATTATGAGAGTAGAACACACAGCCCTAACTCTGATTTTCTGAACACACAGTTCTAGTTAATGGTGAACACACAGCCCACACTGGCTAAGAGTAGAACACGCAGTCCCAAACTCTGATTTTCTGAACACACAGCCCAGACATTTAATTTTCTGAACACACAGCCCAGAACACTGATTTTCTGAACACACAGCCTAGACATTTAATTTTCTGAACACACAGCCCAGACATTTAATTTTCTGAACACACAGCCCAGAACACTGATTTTCTGAACACACAGCCCAGATATTTAATTTTTTGAACACACAGCCCAGACATTTAATTTTCTAAACACACAGCCCAGAACACTGATTTTCTGAACACACAGCCCAGACATTTAATTTTCTGAACACACAGCCCAGACATTGATTAAAGCGAACACGCAGCCCACTGATTAAGATTTGAACACGCAGCCCAAAACACTGATTTTCTGAACACACAGCCCAGACATTTAATTTTCTGAACACATAGTTCATTTACTTGCATTTGCACACAACTCATTCATTCTGATTCTGACACATGCGTTCATTCTGAATACAAGTTGGCTCTCGTACCGTGCGAGGATACGGCTCCACTGCTGCGAGAGAGTGGTATACCGAGCTTCCGAAGGCTATCCGGGATTTGGTTGATTCAGTAGGGTTCGGGGCCTTCTGCGTAGGATTATCACATTGTCCTGCCAGTAGGACGCTGTTAGCTGCTTTGGTGGAGAGATTGTGGGACACCACCAATTCCTTCCACTTTTCTGCCACCGGGGATCTGACCATGACCCCGCTAGACTTCGCTGTACTTACTGGCCTAGACATAGGAGGTTGGCCCATTCCTTACAACGAGGATATGGGCAGTGGGAGGCCACTTGGGTACATCTGTTGGGGGCCCGCCCACCTGTAGACAGAGCTTCTGGGAGAGTCCAGTACACTTGGTTCTTTTCCCGTTTTCGGAGGCCGGAGATGGAGCCCGAGTCTCCTGAGGAGGTTGAGCAATACACCCGCGGTTTCCTTATGTTCCTCTTTGGCACCACTCTGTTTGCTGATAGGGGGAACACTGTCAGGTTATATCTTTTGAGTGCCCTAGTGGACCTATCACAGGTCAGTCGGTACGACTGGGGTGGCGCTGGCCTGGCTACCCTCTATTGCTATATGGCTGACCTCTCATGGCGGGAGACTTACTCGGCGGCTATTGGAGAGCCTGGGAGGTACGTTCTGTCCTCTCAATTTATATTTTCTACTCCTCATTACTTGTTCATAGCACACACGGCGCACTTTACATTCTGTATTTTGCCCTCAGCACTTTGTATTTACATTCTGCACTGCTTTTCTCAGCTATGGGTCTACGTATATTTTTCGACGTTAGCCCCGGAGATGGAGGTGGCAGGGCCCCTTATGACCCCGTTTTCATTGGTATTCGAGGGCCAGCACCGACCGAGACCTCAAGAGACTCTCTTCTACCTGCGACAGTATTTTGACACTGTTCGGACGACAGAGGTATTTCAGAACTCTCAGTTCTCTTCCGTTTTCATCTTTGATTTGCCCTGTATATTCTCGATTTCTGATTGATTTATGCACTGGTTATCCGCAGATTACGTGGCAGCCCTGGGCGGTCTTGGGCGATGGTCTCCGATATTAGTATCCTGGAGGATCGGGTAACTCCCAGTATAGGTTCCTACTTGAAGGACCGGTTGGCAGGGCATGGTTCCTAGGGGAACGTTTTCTGCGTCAGGTATGAGGGTACATTTCTCAGGACCCTCCTGCAGCACCTCCAGCTACTATGCGGACTACTGATAGACTCTCTGCCCAGGAGGTCGTTAGCGCTATGCAGGGCACCAATGCTTTGTTGCACCTTATAGACGGGGACTACGCCACTTATCGTCACACATATCTGATGCCTCCCTTGACGAGAGTGCGTGCTCCACCACTGAGGTCCACTGGTATACCATATTCGAGTCGGGCTCGTGCTACGGATATCCCATCCTCGGCGAAGTGAAATGCGTCTCGAGTGGGGTGGGTCAATTCCCGATCCCTCGACTCTTCATCATCTGGGTGGCGGACATGCCATCGAAGCCGACGAGTTGGCGATTTGGGACTTCTTACCAGGTCTCGCTAGAGCCTCCTCTTCCTGACCACAGATATGTCAGAGATCCTAATTCACCCCCGGTATGTTTTACAGCTTTGATTTATCAGTCAGATACTTGGACATTCATTCCCTCACTGATAGTTTTGCATTTGTATCTGTAGCCTCCAGTTGAGTACACGGATGAGATACTTGGGATGCTGGCCACATTCGAGGGCATGATCCTACGGAGGGAGGCACAGCTGGCCATTATGGGCATCTGGTCTTATTCATCTTCCGTATTTAGCATATTTACGATGACATCTTTGGTTTTGAACATCTGTTGTATTGATAGGTTGTGTAGAGCACATCGACACACCCTATTCAGATATTGTACTTGCATCGCTTTTCATATTTGAACGATGTATTGAACTCTTTACTTTCGGATGCCTCCTATATATGCACCTTCTGGCAGACCACCCGCTTTCTCAGAGAGGTCGAGGTGCTGGGCCGTCTGGGCCTTTTCGAGGAGCTGGGCCATCCAGGCCTTCTCAGGAAGCAGGGCCATCTAGGCCTTACCGAGGAGCTTGAGGAGCGAGGTCGTCTCGCAGACGTAGGGCACATGTTATAGAGGCAGAGCCTGATGAGGAGGAGGAGGTTGCAGATCGTGAGTCAGAGACATCTGCTGAGGAGGGGGGCTCCGGCCTTGGTTCCGGGAGTGGAGACGAGGCTGAAGGAGATCCTGAGGATGACAGCTCCGATCCGGATGGTGATGATGGTGCAGAGGTTATCCCGCAGAAGAGGATGAGGGGGCCTCCTCATTCCCGCTCTCGAGGATATTGATGCTATTTCCTGCTTTATTTTACTTTTTGCTAGTAGTTTGTAGTACTTTGCATATTGTTAGGCAGTTTTATTTTCCGTAAAACTTGTACCTTTATTTTGTTGTAAAACATGATGGAATGAAACAGCTTTTGAAAAGGTGTTTGTATTTGAAATTCTTAGCATCGCATCGCATCATTTTGCACAAAAATGGAATTGAATGGGAATGTACCTTGTGTATTTACCGGGTTAGGTAATGAACCGACGCAACAAATCAAAAAACTCGACTCACTAAGAAATAACAGAATCTTAGCAAGTTTACAACTCGATAAGCAAAATACAACAATGTTAACGACTCGATAAACAAGACTTAACAAAATTGCGTAACCAAAGAGTAACAACTCAAAACACAAAATGCGACAGCTCGACAAAACTTACAACTCGATAAACAAAGCAACAACTCGATAAGCAAAATACAACAAAGCGTACTTCGGATGGACGATCTGGATAATGGAACGCATCCAAAACTGAGAGAAATGGAGGCCTTCGACATCCCCGATGCATAGAAATGCCTCAAACTTCCTTCCGGAGGGCAAAACAGGACCAATGCATGGCCGGCCACATTTTGCATTTGGGGACTAGAGGGTGGCCGGCCGGCCAGTTTTTGAAACAAGGGTGGCCGGCCTGCTAGAATAGGTGGCTGGCCGGCCCCCTTTCCTGCAACTTCTAGAATTGTGACACGTGTCCTCAAATAGTGTTTTACCCCCTCTATAAAGCTCCAACTTTGGAATTCATTCATTTCATCACTGCTTTGCACAAAATGGAGGCATTTCTCACAGAAAATCTCACATCTTGGATCTCTTCTTTAGATGGCTCGAAAAAGTTGAACTTCCGGGGTTTCGGCTTGAATGCACTATTCATTTGGTAGGACTTCTTGCATCTTCCTTTCCTCCATGCCGCGATGAGATTTTGGAACCCAGTGACGCACGTTTTCAGCTTCGGAGGGCAAGAGGTATGTCCCACTTTTGAAGATTTTCAAGTTTTGATAGAATCCGAGCAAGGTGAGGAGATCTTGCCCCAACTCAATTTTGGCTATGCCCAAACCTTAGGGCGGATGTGCGGACTCAACGCGCATGATGCTCGATCCCTGATTTGTAACGGAATGTTGGATATCCCAAGCCTGATTTACCGGTTCTCCGATGCTGGTGACCGCAGCGACCATCATTGGCAAGGCTTCCGGCGACACGCCCTCTGTTTATGCATGTTATCTCATTTTCTGTTTGCCTCGAGCTTTGGAGGATCCTGCGTCCGTCTGATTGAAGTGGCCCAAGGCTTGAGGGAAGGAAAGAGTTGCATTGCCATGACATTGGCTGAGACACTGATGGGCTTGGATGCTTTCTATCGCCGGGAGACAACCAGGTTTGCAGGGAGTCCACTACTGCTGCAGGTAATGTTTCCCACCCGATCTCACATATGTATTTGCTTACATCACTCGGCCCTCAGGCTCGGTTTTTCTCACAAAACCCTTTTATTACTTTTCTCTCATCGTACATCTCTCCATTCTTTATTCTCTCATTTTTCATCCCTCCCCAGATATGGTTGATGGATAAATTGCAAGTTGTAGACTCTTGCCTTGCGTACTCAGCCCGCGGCTATTTCTTTCGACAATGCCTAGTCGACGCCCTTGATGAGGGATGGTGGTTTGATTGGATGTGCAACTTGTCGGCAGATCGCATTGCGTGGCGCTGCCCTTGGCTCAATCTCCCGGCAATGAGCTACAGCATGTCTCGGCAGGTCGGGATTCGATTGATCGGCTTGACTCACTGCGTATTCTATTTCCCATTCCGTATTCTACGCCAGTTTGGCCATGATCAGGCTTGCCCACGGAGGATAGAGTATCCGGCTACATTCTCGGTTCGAGGTGCACAGCTAGCTCGGCAGGCCGCAGCGTGGAGAATTAGAGAACTCCTGGCTCCTGCTCCCACTTTTAGTTGCACTTTGTCTGATGAGTGCTGGGATTGGCTCAACGAAGAAGCACAGGTTGGGCTTAGGTTGGCATCAGAGGCTTCAACTAGCTCTGGCAGGGGGCGCAGGGACACTTGACTTGACTATGCCCCGAATTTATTGCTTTATTAGTACTTTCAAGTTTTCGTTATGAGCGTAATAAAAAGCAACTTCGATTGTATGCAAGAGTAAGAGAACTCTGTTTTGAAGTCAATGAAATTGAAGGTTGTGGTACTGAAAATTTTCCACTTTGGTCCAAAAATGGTCTTAGTTGTAAAAAGATTAATTTTGAGCAAAGTCAACTTTTATTAAAACTTTTCAAAACTATTTTCGATATGGATCAGAACTGGACACGCCTAAGATCTGTCACTGAGATACACAACCCCGGATCCTAGCAACTGGAAAGTTGCCCCTAGTCTGAATAGCACTGTACCAGAGATCACGATAAATGCTGATGGATAGAGATGACTGAGATGATCAAGTGGACAAAGTTGATCGGGGAAAAGATTGTGGCTAAACTTCAGGATGAAGCTGCCTACGTATCCCGAAGATGGGAATCAAGCCTTACGTAGTTCAGGCTCAGGTTCGCTCGGGTATTTTTACTCTCCTTTTGCGCTCTAACTTTTGCCAAGGCCGCCCTTTGCGGGTTTTCAACCTTGCGAGCTCAGTTTTTATAATTTCAAATTTTCTATGCTCTGAATTTTGCCTAGGTCGCCCTTTCGGGTTTTCGGCCTAGCGAGCCTCTCAGGGGTAGTATTTCTTCAACTTGTCCATGTTGATCGGTTGAGAAAACTCTAAGCCATCTAGATCCATCAGAACCACAGCTCCACCAGACCAGATTGACTTGATAATGTAGGGACCAGTCCAATTGGGTCTGAACTTGCCCCTTGGGTCGTGGATGGGAGCTCGGTTGTCTTTGAGTACCAAATCTCCTTCTTTCAAATTCCTGGACTTAACCTTCTTGTTAAAGGCCCAGGCGATTCTGCGTTGATAACTTTGGACGTGGTACAGTGCTTTCAACCTTCTTTCATCGAAAAGCATGAGTTCCTCAAATCTGTTTTGTTGCCAATCCGCTTCGGCTATCTGGCACTCAGCCAATACTCGTAATGACGGGACCTCAATCTCAATAGGTAGAACGGCCTCCATCCCATAAACTAATGAGTACGGAGTCGCCCCAATAGAAGTTCTGATTGAAGTCCTGTAGCCCCACAGAGCGAACGGCAGTTTATCTGGCCAGTCCCGGTAGGTTTCCACCATCTTCTGTAGTATGCGCTTGATATTCTTGTTGGCGGCCTCAACTGCTCCATTAGTTTGCGGCCGGTAGGTAGATGACTTATGAAAAGCCACATTGTATTTCTCCAACAAGTCAATCACCTCCTTCTTAAAGTGGGAACCATTGTCTGAAACGATTTCATTTGGGACCCCGTAGCGACAGATGATGTTGTTTCTGATGAATTTTGCTACATGCGACGCCTTCAACACCGCATAAGATTGGGCCTCGACCCACTTTGTGAAATAATCTATCGCTACCAAGATAAACTCATGCCCATTCGACCCCTTTGGCATGACAGCTTCGATTACATCAATTCCCCAGACAGAAAACGGCCAGGGCAAAGTCATGTTGTACAGTTTTGATGGCGGGATGTTCATGCGATTTGCATGAATTTGACACTTGTGACATCGCCGGACGAAACCAATACAATCCTCCTCCATGGTGGACCAGTAATAACCCTGTCTGAGAATCTTCCGTGCCAACATTACCCCATTCATGTGTGCACCACATTCTCCCCCGTGGATGGCTTCCATCAGACGCTTTGACTCTTTGGCATCAACGCACAGTTTATGCATTCCCAGATGACCCCGTTTATACAGTTTACCCCCGCAGATGATGAACTGGACTGCCATTCTCCTGATTGCCCTCTTGTCTTTGGCATTTACCCCTGGCGGGTATGTTTCTTTCTCCAAGAAGTTCCAGATGTCGTAATACCAGGGGTGTTCGTCCTGAACTTCATCTATGGCTGCAATCGACTCATAGGCAGGTGCAAATTTCTGGTCGATGATGATTGGACGCATTCGGACTCCACACGGGATGTCTATCATAGATGATAGAGTTGCTAAAGAATCTGCGAACTTGTTGTTCTCTCTTAGTAGATGAGTAAAACTTAGCTTCTCAAACCGAGGAATCAGCAAATCCAAGGTTTGGTGATACATCATCATCTTTTCCTCTTTCACTTTCCAGTCTCCTTTAGCTTGAGACACAACAAGGTTCGAATCCCCAATGACGTCCAGTCGTCTTGCCCCTAGTTCCAGGGCTGCTTCTAGACCAGCGATACACGCCTCGTATTCTGCTTCATTGTTCGAGACTTTGAATCGGAGTTTGAAGGCTAGAGGGATACGGGAATTGTCGGGTGCTATCAGCAACACTCCTATCCCATACCCATGTTGATTTGACGCTCCGTCAAAGTACATCGTCCAAGTTTCATCGTCGATATGCAGGATTGATTCATCTAGGAACAGGTACTCAACTGCTTCATCCCCCCCAACCGGGTGGTCGGCAAGGAACTCTGCCACTGCTCTTCCTTTCACTGACTTGCGTGTCACGTACGTGAGATCAAATTTGGAGAGCAACAGCAACCAACGAGCTAGCCTACCCGTAAGTGCTGGTTTCCCGAAGAGATATTTGATGGGATCAAGTCATGAAACCAACATTACAGAGTGAGCTAACAGGTAGTGCCGCAGCTTCCTGGTAGCCCATACCAGAGCTAAGCAAGCCTTTTCCAGCGGTGTATATCGGGTCTCATAATCCAGCATCTTCTTGCTGAGATAGTAGATGGCTTTTTTCACCTTATCTTCTGATTCTTGTACAAGTATGCAGCCCATCGTGGTCTCAGTCACTGACAGATACAAAATCAACGGTTTCTCCGGTTCCGGTGGCGATAAAACGGGTGGGTTCCGTAGATATTCTTTGATTTGTTCAAATGCAGCTTGACATCGGCCGTCCCATTGGAACTTCTTTCCTTTCTTCAGGAGGCCAAAAAGTGGTTCACAAGTCAAGGTTAATTTTGAAATAAACCGTCATATGAATTGCACTTTATCCAGAAAGCCTCGCACCTCCTTTTCAGTCCTTGGTGGTGGCATTTCTAAGATGGCCTTGATTTTGGAAGGATCGACCTCGATGCCTCTTTGTGTGTCGAAACCCAGACATTTTTCATTGTAACACCAAATGTACATTTCGAGGGTTTAGCATAACCGAATTCACGATCCTTTGGAAAAACTTATGCAAGGCGGTGTAGTGGCCCTCTCTTTCCTTGGACTTGACAATCATGTCGTCCACATACACCTCAACCTCTTTGTGGATCATATCATGTAGTATTGTGGTCGCGGCCCGTTGATAAGTAGCTCCAGCGTTTTTCAACCCAAACGGCATTACCCGGTAGCAGTATGTCCCCCACGGGGTGGTGAATGCAGTCTTTTCCCTATCTTCTGGTGCCATCACTATCTGGTTGTATCCTGAGAAGCCATCCATGAATGAGAGCAATGCATGCCCTGCTGTGAAATCTACCAACTCATCGATGTGCGGTAAGGGAAAGTCGTCCTTCGGACTAGCTCTGTTCAAATCCCTGAAGTCTACACACACCCGGATCCTGCCATCTTTCTTCGACACCGGAACAATGTTGGCCAACCAAGTCGGATATTCAGATACCAGCAGGAAGCCTGCGTCGATTTGCTTGGTGACCTCTTCCTTAATCTTAAGAGCCCAATCCGGGCAGATCCTTCTGAGTTTTTGCTTGACAGGTCGGGCCTCGGGGTCAAAGGGGATCTGATGCTGTACAATCTCAGGATCGATTCCAGACATGTCTTCGTAGGACCACGCGAAAATATTTTTGAAATCTTTTAATAAAGCGACTAAGCGCTCGCGTTCCTCTGAAGACAACGTGGACCCGATCTGGACCAGCCGCGGGTCCTCCTCAGTACCAATGTTCACGGTAATGATTTCGTCCATTAATGGTTTAACAAATCTCTCTTGCTCTTGTTCAATTAAACGTTGTAAAATAGGAGGAACTTCGTCCTCGTCGTTTTCATCAAAGTTTTGAAAGTCTGAATTAATGCAATAAATCAAGGGCACAGAAAAATACTCGGAAACCACAGATAGTTCATTCTCATTAGGCACATCCAAATCGTCCGATTCATTGGTTACAACAGACTCAAATGAAAAGGAAAAAGACGACCTAGATAAGACTGTGGCATCCGGGTTAGCTTCCCAGAGTACGGACTCAGACTTCGGTCATTTGGAACTGATTAAACTCCACAGGACTCGGTGGAATCGATTCGGCTCACTACTGACTTGATCTTCTTTGGACAAAATCCTCGTACTGCCAAGTGAGAGAGGGTACGATTGATGCATCCAAGATAGCTGCTGGTAGGCCCACAGCCGTTCTATCCCCAATCATGGAAACCACGAAGTTATCCCTCAAGCACTCTTGGTTGATCGGAGGATTAGAGAGGAGACATGCCAGTGCTACCCCCATTTCCAATTCCGTGCCCTTAGGATCCTGCTTATTCTCGCTCAACCTCATTTGTTGGAGTGCATGCGCTTTCTGTGGCAATGTCATCCTGGATAGTTGCGGTCGAAGAAAATTTGAAGCTTTATGCGCTTTTTCTCGCGTTTAACCATGGCTCTGGGAAGCCGCAAAATGAAGAGTCCTCCCCCTTCTGGACAAAGCGTCCGTTCAGGTACCACTGGATGGGCACTGCATTAATTCAAAAGGCTTCCCGGCTGCCGCTCTACCGGCCATTTCTTTTCCTTTCCTCACCCAGTCCTCTTTGGTGGGCAGATAACCCAGTCCAAAGGTATACGGGTTGTGTGACACTTCGGCCAATGCTGCGACTCCTTTCCTGCTGCTTTTTCCTAATCCCATCCCGGGAATATGTTGTAGCTTGTTCATGAGGTAAACGGATTGAGCACTGACGTACATACCTTCATTCACAGCCATAATATTCTGCACTACCCGGGCCTTTGCCAAAGTGAACCCCGATAAGAACACATCCTCCGTGCCGTGCTCGATTTCCAAAACTGGTGTAGACACTTCCGGCGGCGGATGGATGGATGAGTTTCCGAAAACAATTGTAACCCCTTTCCCGTGAGGGTATTTCAACATTTGGTGTAGAGTGGAAGAGACTGCTTTCACTTGGTGCAACCACGGTCACCCCAAGAGGAAGTTGAAGGTTGCGGGAACATCCAAGACATGAAATTCAATGTTGTGTTGTCCTGGACCAACCTGGGTCTGAACCTTGACAGTCCCCATCACTTCCCTGCTGGTATTATCGTAAGCTTTGATCACCTGAGTGGTTGGTATGAAGTCCACAGGTTTCAACCCGATTGCATATGTCGTTCTGGCTGGGCAAACGTTGATAGCAGACCCGGTATCAACAAGTACCACCGGTATCCACTTATCTCTACATTCCACGGAGATGTAGAGAGGTTTGTTATGATTTATGCCCTCAGGCGGCAGTTCTTTGTCTGAAAAGGTTAATGCCGGGGAACCTCTTCCCGAAAAAACCAGCCCAACCAGCTGTTCTGGTGTAGTATCGATGGAGAGTTTGGCCTTGTCCATAGCAGATAGGACAGCCTGTCTATGTACCCGTGAAGCCATAAGCAGTCCCCAGATGGAGATGTCTGCTTGTATCTTCTTTAATTGTCTTAGTACAGCTTCTTCTTCAATTTGCTTCTCTATCTATTTCTCAACTTCTTTATCTTTTCCAGATGTTTCGGGTTGGTCTAGGTGTGGGGGCTTGAAGTACCGCCCGCTCCTGGTCATGTAGTCCACCTCATCGAGGTACCAAGTATCATCTGGTTGAGCGCCTGCCCAATCTTCATCCGTGTGGGCAAGACATAAGTCATCGTCTTCCCACCACATCCCGCTAGCATTCAACAGACACCTATCTGGTTCTGGCAAGTTTGTACTCTCGGTACTTTCATCCCATATGCTCACAGCATATCCTGCTTTCGTGCTCGCAGCACTTTCAATCTCTTCATGGTTCTTGGCTTTCCGGATTCTCTCAGAATCCCAATTCCTCCCTTGCTCCTCCTGTGTTAGTATGGTTTGTTGTTCAGTTTTCACAATATCTTGATCCCGAGCAAAATTCTTTGTACCGGCACTCTCCGGTAATCCATTCTGACTCTCGGCCCTTCCGGCAATCATTGATACCCTTGCCCTTGCCGGGCCTTGCTCTGGCTGAAATTCCACAATGTCTGGCTGATCATCTAACCATCCAGTAATCTCTGCCGACTCCCCATATTCAAACCAGTTGATTGTTGCATCCCCTGCTTCTTGGTCGTTGAAGAATTGGAGGTTGGCAAAATATTCTTCCACTGTTGTCAGATCATCTGCCCCTTGTTCAAGTCTATCCTTCCAAATCATGCACAGTTCAGCTTTTTCTGGCAGCCCCACACTCAGCTCGGACTGGCCCACTGATAGGATGTATCCGCTCGGATCATAGGCTCTTCCAGCTAGATTCTCAGACTGTTCCATCCCAGACTCAATAATTCTTCCTTCCTCTGAAAACTGCCCCATTCCATCTTCGATGGTCACCACCTTTGGCTCAGATTGGGTTGTGAAAGCGTCCAACATGCACAAGTCAGTGCAGTCAGGAAGGATCACCTCCGGCTTGGGTAGGTGAGAGGGAGTAATATAGATACTAGGATCGTAGGACACGACCCCAGTTTGGATGAGGTTGACTCTTTTGGGTGGTGGATCTTGGTTATGTGCGGGGGGGAGTGGGTTGGTTGTGACGTTGGGTCTTTCGGGAGGCAGAATAATGTTTTTGTCAATGAGGTCCTGAATCTCGTGATGCGGAAACATTAGTGTCAGATCATGGCCATGCTTCTTTGGTGGTACGACAAAGATTTGGCCGGGTTGTGGAAAGGGGGGAGTGGATTTGGTAATGGCCTCGGCTCTAGGGGTTTCAGATGCCCCTTTTTTATTAGAACCCCGAGAGCCTTGGACAAAGGCATGTATAGTGGAGTGAAGGTTCTTTGGCCTCTGGATTGATATCTCAGGGCTTGGGTACTGCTCTCGGATGTACTGGAAAAGGGTGTGGCCACCGCGGGCCTTGGATGGGGAGGGGGAGTAGTGGTGACCATACCGACCTCCGAAGTCCTTGTGTTTGCAGCACCACTCAGGCCTGCGTTGTTATTGCGGTTGAATGTCCTTCGGGGCTGCTCCCGGTCCTGGTCGATCAAACCTTGCTTCATCGCATCCTCGATCTGTACCTCCATCTCGTGTAAGTCTGAGAAGGTGGGAAAAGTGAGTACGATCATTCTCTGCATCAACTTCGGTTGGAGATTGCGTACAATCATCCGGATTTGATCTTTGTCTGTAGGCCTCAAGGTCATCATCGACGCCTTTGCCCTCCACCGAGTTATAAAGTCTGAGAAAGTCTCCTTTTGTTCCTACCTCGTTGTTTCGAGATCACGTGTTGTAATCTCGATCTGCGTATTATGCAATCTTCGCATAGCGAAGGCCTCAGCCATCTCATCCCAGCTTCTTTTCACATCATCTTCTAACTTGGCGTACCAAATGGCTGCCACACCCGACAAAGTTCGGCCAAACAGGGAAAGCTTTTGTGGTTGGGTTAGGCTCATTGGCCTCAGGATGTCTGAAAATAGCCGGAGATGGACCATAGGATCCCCTGACCCATCAAAACGATCAATCTGTGGCATCTTGAATCTGTCTGGCAATGTTACAGCCACGTCGGTGTACCCATCTTCGATGTTTGGAATGGCCTTCACCCCCTGCGATTTCTTGAAAAGCTTCTCCAACTTACTCAGTTTTAGAGCTGTATGATCTACCTTGAACTCAAATGGAGAGTCCGAGTGGTTGGGTGTAAGATTCTTGGACAGTTGCGGCAGAAGCGGAGGCGGAGTCAGCCCTGTTGAAAGGTTGGTGTCCTCTTGAATATTCTGGACATTGGGTAGGGTGTTCTAGGTGTTCGGGAGGGTATTCTGAGGATTTGGCGAGTATTCGACCCGGCCAGTGTCTGCTTTCGGGTAGTGGAGCCGCTGGTGGAGGTGCGCTGATGTGAAGTTGACGTTACATTGCTGACCGCCTAATGTCGGCTGGATCTTGAGCCATATCGTAGCTTGTTGTTTAGAAAATTCCGCTTGGCGGATGGCATCCTCTTGCATCTGTTTCATGCTCTCATGCATTTGGCGCATCATCGCCTCCATCCCTGATGTATTCTGCTGTTCCATCTGAATGACCGGTAAATGTATCTCTATGGCAGACACAGAAATCTCAACCTGACTGTTTACTGTCAAAGCAGCCCTCTGTCCCGGTAATCCCTGTTCTGACACACTGCGCCTCCTCGGCCTTTTTCTGATAACTGGGGGTAAAGAGTGGAACACTGGATGTCCGTCAACGAGATCCTCGGATCGGTTGAGTCGGCGACCTCGTGTCCAAAGTACTTGGGGAGTATCTACTGGTTCGGAAGCAATCGTGCTAAAAAACTGCCCCCTAGCAAAAAGATAATAAAGCAAAAAGGAAATAAATAATGAGATAAACGGGCAGCATAACAGCTTAAATTAAATACACACAACACACAGCCGAGCATTCAACACACAGTTGATAAGCTGAAAATACACTGTCCTCAATCACTGATCATTGTTCCTGTATCACTGTTCCCCAAAACTGAATCCGATACCCGCAGACAACTGATTCTCAAATACTGACTGATGCCCGCAGGCCTGATGCCCAAACTCATAGACTGATACATGCATTCCCTGTAGAGACACACTCTAACAAGCACATAGCAGATAAGTGAGAGCCAAAACACCCCTATGTTGGGGTAGGGTTTCCCTGTCCTATTTTGTCAGGAGCTAGGGTTTTACTACGCACACAGCGGTTTCAAACAACCTATAAATGGGTAAGCAACCTGTCCTAGTTTGGAATGGTCACTATGGATCCGAATATGCACTAGGTCGAATGGTCAAAAAGGGTGCCCCGGTAAAACCGGGGTTTGTGTTCCCATGCTGTTAGAGCCCAGAGTCGATCAGCCTTACGGACATGCCTTGACAAGACAAGCCTCCGGCAAATCGTTCGGGAATGGCATATGGCAAACACGGTGTCCTAGGCACACCAATGCAAATGCAATGCAAAGAAACACACAAGTGTAGTCAAAACCAGATATCATGAGTTCGAGTCAAGTTCTCTAACTCCCCAGCAGAGTCGCCAGAAACTGTAGACATCCCCGAACGCATCCTGGGGAAAGGAGTGCGAGTCCCCCCCCCCTCCCGGTTCTGGTTCGATATTGGGTCACTACAATTCGAAGGACTCAAATGTCACGGTTCTTAATCTTGAACCAAAGAGTCCAAATCCGGCAAATCATTTTGAAAACAAATTTTTTGAAAGAAGTGCCAAACATGGACTGCTTCGCTAGATACAGAGTCGCCACCTAAATGTTTTTTAAATGGGAAATTTAGGAAACCCTGACTCGGTGCCAAAGGCCACGTGTCCGTCATCACCAAAGTTGTCTCGGCTCGGGAACTTGGGTACGATTGGGGAAGGTCGCCGTGAGCACCCGCCGCCGATCAAAGACCGGCCTCTACTAACCATGATATCTGATTTTGAAAACATTGTGAGTTCTTATTCCGGTTATTAGCCTAGGTTATTATGTGATGCTCGTAGCAAACAAGCATAGACTGAGTCGCCTGAATTGGAACAAAACATTTCATGTTTGTTTGTTTGAAAATGGTTTGATGATGCTACCCGCAGGTAGGCTAAGACGTGGATTTGCCACCCTCGGGTGGGCTTAGAAAAACGTGATTTTGCCATCATCTAGTGGGCTTAAAACAAATAGTCAATGATTCGTTCCACTCCAAGTAACTCAACCTCCACCCACAGGCATTCAAGGCAGTTATATCACATAAGCACGTAGCCTCATGGTAAGCATGCTATTCATGGCAGTCACTCACACGCATGCAAGGATGCTAAAGCATAAAACTCACCGAGTACTCCAAGCCAAAACAGAAGCTCATTAGAAATCATGCGTGATCCTAAATATACAGGATTGCCTAATGCAACACATGCAAAGATGCAAACTATAGCAGGCTCGGCTATTCTAAACATGGCATATGGAATGCTACAACTAACACGTATTCAATTTGGAATTGAAATACAAATGCAGTTTGTATGATCTGGCAGAGATGCGTGCAAAATAGATGAATGATGCAAACATGCTGTCATACTGTATGCTAATTGAAATATGCCCTATATCTAACCATCATAAGCAGGTAAATAAAAGGGAAGAAAGACGTGGGGTCGGAAGACATACATCACACTCACCCACACTTATTACAATTATGCCCTCGCGCAGAGGGTCCGAATAAATATCTGATCCCAAAATGAAAGAATAATACAGTCCAAAATATACAGTCCAAATAATATACAAATCCCTAATTAATTAACGAATTAACTAAGAAAGCTGTAAAACTGGCATGCAAGCCAGGGGCTGCCTTGACTCTGCTCCGGATAATGAGATGATGCATGTTTGGGCTGCTTTGCGCGGAAATCTACTAGGATGCCCCGATTAGTCTCTGTTTGTAATGTTTCTCGAAATGCGTGCCAGATTTCAGAAAAGTTGCTGATTCTTGATTTTGCTGCAACAGAGAGCAGGAAAGGGGCATAGCAATGTATTTCACAAATATATGCATGCCTCGATCCTCGTGCCACCAATCACGCATCTCGATGCACGATGGCCGAGGAGCCGAATTGCACAACTCAATATGGGATGAATGCATATGAATGCTACAACAAAACCTAACTCCATCATGGATAATCCGGAGTGTCGGTGACTTGAGAATTGAGACCCGTTCCGTCGCTCGGAGTACGAAACGTGTCTCGTTTCCCGTGCCCAGGCTAACTCTTATCCCGAACACGATGCAATATGCATGATATGCATGAAATGCAGCTAATATGCAATCCTAACATACACAATGTCTTGGAATGGCATACACGCTATACGAGGTAATACACAACCGGGCAAACACAATGCTACGGATGAAATGGCATACACAATGCAATAATGGGCTTATACCAACATGAGAGAGCCTCAGCCACGCTCACATGGGAGGCCATCAGATGAAAACAAGATACCTCGAAGTGCGTGCCCTCGGGCACCGAAATGCCACTCTAATGAGACATGACAAAGACATGGAATATGATATGCAAACATGCAAAAATCAGTGGCAAAATGAGGGGCAAAACAGCCCCGGAGCGAGGCGAAATAATACTCGATGCATGAAATGATCCCGAAATGCGAATTTAGGCACCCGAAACGACTTGTAGCTATACAATACATGCATAATTGATACATGAAATGAAAAAGAAGAAGCAAGGAAGCCCAAAACTCACATTTTTACAGTAAAAAACATGGCCAAACAGCAATCACAAGTAGGGCTAAAATGGCATACAAAAATGGCTCCGCAAGGGAGACTATGAAGCAAGTGGTAGATGCAAAGCCCAAATGGAAAAATACCCTTCTACAACACTGAAGAGGGATTAAAAATATGAACATTTACAGTAGATGACAAGCCTCAAATCAGTATGCAAACATGCTCAAAATGCAATGCAAGATTAAGGCCAAAAGAGGGTGTAACATGAGGTAGGCCAAATATACATCAAAAAGCCAAAGACCCTTAATGAGACATGCCAATAAGTTCAAAATATGGCCATTTTCGGTTCTGATAATGGCCGAAAACAGAAGCTAGATAAGCCTAAAAAGCATGCAAAAATGGGGGCCAAAGAGGGGTATAACATGAAGTACAACATGGAGGCCCCCAACAGTGGTAATCCCTTCTAAAATGTGGTAGAGGGACTCAAAATAAGCCTATTCACAGTTCATGACACACTCCAAAACAATTTAAATATAGGCCAAAAAAATCATGCAAATTTACGGTAAATATGAGGGGTTATGAAGTAAGTGAAAGATAGGGGGGCCAAAAAGGGTTGAGCCCTTCTTCAATGTTGAATAGGGGATCAAAATAGTCCCACTTATAGTTTACATTATGCTCGAAAACAGATCACACATAGGCTAGAAATTTCATGCAAAAATGTGACATACCAAGGGGTATTGAAGCAAGTACCAAATGGAGGGCTCAAACAGGGTTGGGACCTTGAACAAACATGAACAATGGCTCAAAAAAGGCCTAGTTTCAGTTAGGGTCAGTGCCAAAAACAGTAAGAAAATAGGCTAGAAAAATGGTGCAAAAAATGAGCTAAAAGAGGGGAAATGTGAACTTACCCTTGAAGACTATTCTTTGCTGCCTTTAGGACCAAGGGATGTTGCTTCTAAGCCTCTGAAAAACCTCTCCTTGCTGCTGGAATGGAGTGGTGGTGGTGCTGCTTGGTAGTAATGAAGAAATGGAGCCAAAACTTAGAGATTTTGAGAGGAAATGAGAGAGATATGTATATGTATGCACAAGGCAAGTGTTCTAACCCTTGAAGGAGAGCTAGAGCTGCTGTGTTGATGCAAGGATGGAGGAGAAAAAGGTGAGAAAGTGTGTAGAGCTTTGGGATTAAGTTCCCTCTTCTACCAAAAGTCCCCCGAAATCAGATCTTTTGGGGGAAACAGCTATACAGCTGTAAGACACACATCTCAAGGATCATGGCCGGCCTGCTACTTTTGTTGCAGGTGGCCGGCCTGCTACCCCCTATGGCCGGCCGGCCAAGGGGCAAAATGGTCCAGAACAATTTCTGGCCGGCCACCAGATATTGGTGTCCTCCCAGGTCTCCTCAACAAGGCCCTGTGGTTGAAAATTGGCAACTCTAAAACAGGAGAGGCAACAAGCAACTTTTAAGAGGGACTCAAAAGTGGAAAAAGGAATTACTGGCCGGCCATAGACTTTTAGGGTCCTCCCATGTGTGTACAACACAAATATGTGGTTTGGGCTTGAAGAAAATGCTCCTAGGGTGGTCAACATTGGCTCGGAAGTGAGGAAAACGGGCGTCGGAGGGCGCCAGAGGAGCATAACTGATTGCTGGGACAATTGCTGGCCTCCCATCCTCCAGTGACCTTCTTGGTGATAAAACAGAGGTACCTGCCAAAAATGAACGAAAACCGATGCAAAACGAATGCTCGGGGGCCAAAACACGCAGTTCGGGGTCCCGAAAATAGGCTGTTAAGCACCGAAAGTGACATTCGGCCATGAAGTGGGTCTCTCAGACCTCAGTGTCCCTCAAAAGGGAGTAAATAAGATGCATGCCAAAAACTAGAGAAATCGGAGACGGTTAGACGGTCCCGAACCGAGGCACACGGCCTGACGGCTCCGAAAACCGAGAACCGGGCCCCGAAATGGGCAAAGTGGCCTACGGCCACGAAATGTAGCCTACGGCCACTGAGAGATGGTCTACGGGACCTCTCCCTCCCTTCAAGAAGAGAAACGGAGAAAACTGAGTCTGGTTCGCAAACCGAGACAAGGTACAGAAGAGGGTTCGGAAGTCCGGAGGCAGGGCTCACGGCCGCAACTCTGAGACTTCTGAACAAGCACAATATGCAACATCACCGAGCGCTCAATCGGTGACGTCTGAGTCTTAAGGTCGGTCAAGAATGAGGTGTCTACAAGTAGTCCTCCAGCGAACCCTCCGACGAGCAAGTTAGCAAATAGAAAAGAGATGGAGTATATTGGAAGGGATTGGAGATAAAGAACTTAACCTTCTTCTCGTCTTCGATGCTTGCTTATATCCTTTGGTAATCATTTCACTGTCCCTTCCGACGTGCTCCCCTTGCCGAAAGCCTGTGCTATAGCTTACCTTATACAGAATAAGGGGGCGCTGTTCCGACGGAGAGGTGTTGTTGTAATAAATGCTGTGATGGATTGCATTAATGGTGATGTGTTGTGGCAATAACTTTGCAGATATTTGTCTGCTGACGTGGCCTGTTCTGCACCTGCCATGTGTCCGAATATCATTAGCCCTTCATGCTCAGTTGGCCTCCAACTGTCCTGGGCTTTACCAGCTAAGTTATGTTATGGATCTTAAGTGATGGGCTTGGGGTTGTTCACCGTGAGCTGTAGCCTTTATGGACCTATCCATGTCAATAGTTATTAAACATACTTTTTTAGAGGGATAAATATACTTAATTGATTTTAATTTGATCCACCACTACCGAATACCAAATAACCACCACCAATTCTTGTCAATTGAACGTGGTTCAATGTGGATTCCTGAACATTAAATTTTTATTCTATTCTTGAAATGTGTATATCTAAATACAGATATACATACATACAAAAAAAAAAAAAAACAAATATAATCATTTACAAAAATAAATAAATAAATAATTCTAAACAAAAAATCCTCAAACTTTTAATCATATATTGAAATGATGAAATTCAAAATTTTAATTCATAGTTACCACGAATATCAACTACTTATATATATATATATATGTTGTTATTGTTAAATAATTAAAAATTAATAAAATTTTCATTTAAATTTCAAATTTCAAATTGAAAGTTGTACAATTAATATTTTTTAAAATTGAATAGGTGTTTGTTTAAATTTAAAAGGTTTTGGATTTAAATCCAACCATTACATTATGCACAAAATTCATAAAGAGTTCTATATAAACCAATTATCTTTTTCTTTTTTTTCTTGACATTAACATTTTTTTTTTTATTTAACACTAAAAAAAAATCAATTTCCTATTCCTCTGTTTCAAAAGTCTTATAACAAACTTATCTTCCTATTTTTTGAATTGATGATTGAACTATAAATTTTTTCTTATTTCCTCTACGTCATTCCATATTATCAAGGCCGGACCTAAGGCTGGGCATAGGTGGCTGCAGCCCAGTCCAAAATTTAAAAAATCTATAGAGATTTTTTTTCCCACCCAACCTAGCCTCCCAACTTCTCCCAACCTAGCCCCAAATAAGGGCCAATAGTTTTTTTGTTTGTTTTTTAAATAGGCAGCCCAATAGCTACCCAATACTTACCCAAAAAAAAAGATAGACAGGCCAATAGGTTTGTATTTGTTTAAAGAATAAATCTTCCAAAACAATCCTCACATCTTTTAATAGATAGGAAGCAGCCCTCTCTTCATCTTCTCCGTCGTCTCTAGTAGTCTACAGCAACTCCACTTTCCTACCATTTTTTGTAAATGTAATTAATTAATTATTTTATTCTGTTGGTTGAGAATGGAATTGATTAACAATGGTTTTAAAATTTTGTCTTTATGCAACAAATATTATATTACTCTTACTTTTTTTATGATACTGTCTTGTTCAATGTTCTATATTGCTCTTAGTTTTTTAACTTTGAAATATGTTAAAACTATCATTCGCAATTCAACGGGGGATGAGTTTCTTATCGATTGCTTGTCTCTCTACCTTGAATAATCAATAAATTTAGATATTAATTTAGATTATATTATTAAATTCTCTTTGTTTTTTTATGTGGTTATACTTAAAATATATAGTATAATTTTACCTTAATATTAGCCCACCCTATCGACGAATCCTGGGTCCGCCCTTGCATATTATTGTACATATTATTTACAATTATCCATGTAACACCCTCAAAATAAACCCATTTAACATACATTCTTAACATGCTTTGACAAGAGAGAATAAAGCATAATTACATTTCATCAGAGTATTCATTACAAAATGTATTATATGTTGACATCAAAAGTAAATGCCCTACAAGCTTACAACTTTCCAAGTCAACACTTGATTACAAAAAGAGAGTACTAACTCTATACAAAATAAGCCCTTAGCTTGATATACATGTAATACAACAAAATAACAAAAGAGTCTTTAACTCCTACAACAATCCGTGCTAAGATCTCAGAGGCGGCATAGTACCTGAACCTGAAAATGATGTCCTATATAGGGTGAACCAACACCAAGTAGAGATATGCTAAACATAATATGAGCAATAACTAAAACATTAGCATTTGACAGATGTTTAACTCACATGAATAAATTCGTAACCTATTTCAATTACATGAAAAATGTATCCATGCTTTATTTCATTTTTAATACTTATCTAATTTCTCAATTCATAAACCTGGCTCAGAACCTGGCCATGTACTTCAAATGAGATTACATTTCTTATCAACAGTACTTCTATTTCAATTGAGATAACAACTCAAATTAAGCACTTCACACTTAACCAAAGATATACATAATTGCTGTATCAATCTCAAACCAAACACTTCCATACTTCATATATGATATACAAATTAGCTATATCAATACTTCAATAGATACACAAAATTGCTGTATCAATGGAGTCCATCCCCTATCTTCTCCCAAACAATATCCAGTTTAGGAGTCCATCCCCTATCTTCTCCTAAACTGTGGAGTGCATCCCCTATCTCCTCTCACACAACACAATGCTTATAAACGTTTATCATATACACAATCAATCAATACATAAGTTCAATGTATTATTCCAACTGTCATATTCGATGACATATTCAATTGATTAGTTTTAGTTCGCCTAATCATCATGCATTGTCTACAACAATCAAGACTATCCTCCACCGATAGCCTAAAGCAGTTATTTCTAAACAGATAATAAATGCCTCAACAGATATAAAATCTCAACATTTTCAAAGTGAGCGATTAATAAATCCAACTCCACCATTCTAATTCATAATGAGCCAATTCCATTATTTCCAACTCAATTTCACATTTCCATAACAATTGTCATTAATTACACTAATGACCCAAATATACCCAAACATGGCATTTTTTCCATTTTTCTCAATATTGACCCAAAGGTTCAAATATTATCAACAACATCAATACTATCATTTTGAAGACCCAAAATACATATTTATGAGCCAAAATAACAAAACCCCTCTTTTGAAAATAACACATTTCAAATCTTAACTTTCCAAATCAACCTATCTATACAAATAATTCAATGTCTATGTTAAAACACATAAGAATGAGAAGAAATTCCTACCTCAAATTCGGAGCTCAAAGAAAGAAGAAGACCAAACTCAAAGTGCTCCAAACTTCAAACTTTTCGGATCAAAATGTAGCCCTCAACGATCAACACACTTTTTACAAAGACACCAAGGAAGCGGATCACTCTAGCTAGATCAAACCCTAGAGACAAGGGAGATTCTAGAGAGAGGAGCTCTCAAAATCAGTTTTGGGAAAGTAAGAGAGAGAAAGGGAAATGAAAAAGTGATCCAAAAAGGTGAAATCCCGAAGTTATACCAGTCGCCCCGCTCGAGCGTCAGACACAGACTCACGCTCGAGCGTCAAAAGAGCCGCTTGAGCGTAGATTGCACACTTCCAGAAGTTTTGCAGACATGGTCCCCGTTCGAGCGTCAAACTCCCCGCTCGAGCGGAGGAATAAAAACAAAGGGTTATGCTCGAGCGTCAAAACTTCCGCTCGAACGTCTAAAGACCTGCAGAAAAAAGTATTAGGAGGTGGAAAATTACGCTAGAGCGTCAAAATGCCCGCTCGAGCGGAGAAGCAACAACGAAAGGCCCGCTCGAGCGTCAAAAGCCCCGTTCGAGCGTGAAGGCCAAAATCTAGGCATCAACTCTAGGTTTCAAAACACAACCAACCTGTTTCAAACCTACCCAACACAATCCAAGACTCAAATACAAAGAATAAGGGAAGGAAATGAGAATGAGACAACAACACAACCACAGAACCAAGTCCGGAACACAATATACAAATGAAAGGAAAATCGGGATTGCTATAATCCATCATGGATTAGACCACTTTGAATGTTTTGGGTTGAATTTTAGAGTTGTATTCATTTGTTCGAATCTATACAAAAATGTTGTTAATATTTTGGGTTGAATTTTAGAATTGTATGCATCTATTCGAATCTACATAGATGGAGATGCATCCAGTTTTGTACTGCATCTTAGGAATTCGCAAGCTATTTTTATACACTTTCTCTTTGTTTAGATTTTTAGAATTGTATTATTTTACATGATACTTTAAGGAAAATGATATACAAATCCACTTTTTAGACACACTTTCTAGACCCAGTAATGTGTCAAGAAGATGATTGATTAACCCACGTATGCTATCAAAATTCTAAATGACAACCACTATCTATGTTTTAATTTTTGAAAACTATATTTTTGCCTATGTTTTGATTATGCAATATAGACAACTATACATAAGTTAATGAAATATAGACAATTGTAAATAAGTTAATTCACACCTCTTTTTTTTTTTCATGCATGATATATATATATTTTTTCAAACTTATATGCAAGGTTTTGAAAAGCAGTTGTGGTCGCTGTAACCGTTGCGGCGTCGAGATAGCAATTGCGGCGTGTAAAGGTTGTAGTGTAACAGCTAAGAATCGTATTTTATTTTTTATTTTTTGCACAACTTGAAGAAAACTTACCAATATGCATATATTTTTTTTTAGAATCACATTTATTAGGGTTTAAAATACTTTTTTTAATCAATTTTTGTAAATTTTTAAGTATGATCCAATATATTTCATATTTTTAAATCACTGAAAAAACTAATGGTAACCCGTGCTATGCACTGGATTTTATAAATTAAAAAAAATTATTATAATTATCGTGAAGTAATTTTTATTTTGCAGTATATATGAAATTTATAAGTTAACTTTTATGTTTATAACTTTTTAAATTATTAGTTTAAAAAAAATTAAAAAATATATATATATTTAGTGCAATTTTGATAATTTGTATTAAAAAAAAGTTAAACCTGATTAAATGAGATTAATTGAGTTATAACATACCTCTTCTTGTTATGAAAATATACAAATTCAATAGTTATAATTAAAAAACAAATATATAATTTTATTATTAAATATGAAGTGAAGTGATATTTAACAATAATTAATATGATATTCCTATTATTCATCCAATAATTTAAGTTGCATTTCTTTTGATTTCAATTTCATAACAAAAAATACAATATGAATATAATACACACATGACATTTCTAGTTTTTATGAATAAGAAGATTTCAAAATATTTTCAAACTTTCATCATTTTCTTTTAATTTTTTTTATCTAATTTAATTTTAAATTTGAATAAATTTTTTGATTTGATATGAATTATTTTAACTTTTTCATTAAATTTTATCAACTTTTAAAAGAATTTTCATTCTTATCCCAATTTTTTTGCTTTTCATCAATTTTGATGGAAAAAACAATAATTTTCAAATTTTCATCTTTTTAAATTTTTATTAAATTATAATTTGATAAAAAAATATATTAAGGGTTGAAAATTCTCTTAATTGGAATCATAGTGAAATAACATCTTGAAATAATCAAAATTTGAGTATGTGGTTGGTTGAAATGTATAATGTAATTAATTATTTTCTCATATTTATAAAAATAATTGACACTTATGACAACATCATTATAAGTTGGATTATGGAAAAAAATTTGGGGTGCCAAACATTTTCCATTTGTAAATATCCTACATATTAAAAAATGAAAAAAAAAAAAGAAAAAGAAAAAATGTGTAGCTTTTTTATATGTATTTATCGGTTTTGTTTTATGGACAAAAACAATTGATGTTTCAATTTAAAAAATTAAAAAGTAAAAAAAAAAAATAGATTGAATTTTTTAGAGATAAAAGAAACCATTTAACTCTACTATATACTATTAAGCTGTACTATTTTAATCACTTAAAAAAAATAGAAATTATATTTAGAAATTATCCATATATATTATGCTATTATATACGACTATAATTGTAACAAATCAACTATAATTTATATGAAAAATTATATTAAGTTTTTCATTTTCAATTAATTGAATTATAATTAACAAAGTAACAAATAACAGTAATGGTCTAATGGGATAGAAAGAAGATAAAAATAAAGAACACAATGATATTTAAAAGTTTTAAATTTATCTAGTTATACAAAAATCTAATATTATAGCAAAAACTTGAATTCTCAATAAATTTTTACATTTTTTTATAAAATAAAATGATAATAAAAAAATAAAAAATTTGATACCCATTTGTTTACTTCAATTTTATGATCTTCATTAAAAAAAAAAAAATCCGATTAAAATCCTTAGCATGGAACGGACATAGATACTTCAATTGCAATCATAATTACCAATAATTCTTCTCTACCATGCAAACCTGTAAACAAATATATAAACATCACTAAAACCGAAACCAAAACCAAACCAACGGTAGAGAAAAAGAATCAAATAGAGAAAAAAATAAAATTAAAAAATAAATAAATTTATAGAATAGGAGAATGTTATCTCCAACAACTTAAACCTCACCTAGCTCAATTCATTAGCTCTTCTGCCAGTGCTCACGAAATTTAGGAGTTGGAATGACTAATCAGATTATTCTTTAAATAAAACTTGAAAATTGATTAATTTGTCTTATTAAGAAAAATAGATAACTATATTACTAAATCATAATTCAAATTTAGATATTGTCATATTTTTTTTTTTTAGATTCATATCTAAGTTCTTATCTTTTTTTTTTATTTTTTACTTTTGTATGATTTCTATTCGGGGGTTTTTTTTTTTTCTCTTCAATTTATTTAAGATGGAATTGTGAGTTTCTTTTTTTTTTTTTTAATTTAATTTGTCTGTGGTTTCTATTTGTTTTTAATTATTATTATTTAGGTAAGTTATGATGTGAGTTAGATATGTGATAGACATATGAGTTTTATTGATTTAAAGTATAATATTTGTTTAAATAAACTTTAAAGATTCTTAAAATTTAAAATTTATTAACTGAATATTTATTAATTGAATAAGTAAAAATCAAATTTATTAATTTTATTTGTTTGTATATCTGATTTTTAGTTTTTTTTAATGTTTTAATATAATATATAAGATATAGATAGATATCTATAACTTTCATGAAAAATATTATCTGATTTTTTGAAGAAGAGAGAAGGAAGGCAAGTTTTAATATTTTTTTTTAGAAAATCGATGAGAAAGATTAGGATGGAGAGATTATGAAATATTTTTGTTATTAAATAAATAAATCAGTCAATAGTTTTTTTAATCTATTTTATAAATTAAAAAATCAATAATTTTAGAAAATTGATTAATTTGTCCAATTAAGTGATTTAAAATTTTGATAAATATACATCAAAAAATAGATAATTATATTACTAAATCATAATTCAAATTTAGATGTTGTTATATCTTTTATCTACAGCTAAATTCTTATATTCTTTATTTTTGTGTGTAACCATAGTGTACGAGATAAATTAAAAATGGTGCTGCAGTAATTATGAAAGAAGTCAAAAAAGTTTGTGGGTTGGCAGAAGTTAATAAATGTTGAGGGTTTTTTTTTTTTAAAATCAAAATATTAGAAAATTAGGATTAAGATATTGGAGCTCCCATAAAGCTTGTAGATTAAAACCTCATTTTTCTTATATAATATACTAGCCTATCACCCGTGCTATGTACGGGATAATTATAGATATTTATATTTGTTTTAGATTTTTTTTAATATATAAATTATGTTTTTAAAGATTTTTTATAAAAATAATTTAACAATCTTATCACTAACCATAGTATATGGGAGAAGTTGAAAAGGGTACTTCAGTAACTATACATGGATTGTATCTATAATTATTTGTATGATGGGATTTTAAATGCTGATCAGGAGATTTTGACCAAATCAATAAATGCTGAGATTTTTTTTTAAATAAAAAATAAAAAATATAGAAAATTCAGATTGAGATATTGACGCTCCTACAGGTCTTGGGGTTAAAAATCCCCTTTTACTTAATATATAGTATAGATATATATATATATAGATGAGCTTTTTACATTTTTTTTCAATAGTTATTGATTTTAAGAATAATTGATTTTAAATGTTTACAAATTATTTTTTACCAATACTTGAACTAACTGAACAAAAAATATTCAGAATTATTAAATCAAAGGATTATAAAATAAAATTTGTGCCATAAATTTTTTAAAAAATTTAAAGAAAAAAATTCTATATAAGATTTTTTCTTTGAGTTTGGATCACTTGAATATTTGTTTCCTTTTTTTTGTAAGTGTTTTTTTTTTTTTTTTGGAAAAATGATACTATTCAGAATATTATAAAAAGGTGTAACGGTGTATAATGGACCGTTAGGTCGTTACGTAACACCGCAACGATCGTTATATATATGAATTTCCGTCACATCACTATAGCAACCGTAACGGGTAGCAGCAACTACCACAACTGTTACATAACAGCATTACGTAATGATTGCAACCGCTTTTTAAAACCTTACTTATATGTTTTCACAAGACTTTCTGTAATATTGCAATATAGAAAATAGCTTCAAAATTTTGATTGCGTTTAATTTAGATTTTTTTTTATTCTACCTAACTTTAATTTTATTTTCAAATGATATACATGCAAATAGTATCCCACAGAAGTTGATCTCAAATTTTTAAATTTTTTTAGTTAAATCCATAAACACTAACTGCTACAGTTGTTGAAAAAATGAATTAGATTAAAATAGCCATGTGCATCGCACGTGTGCTTTAACTAGTTTAATAAAAGTGAGTTACAATATTTTATTCATAAATTTTACATTTTTGTTTGAAATATTATGTAAATAATATATAATATTCTAAGGTTATTGAATTATCAACAGAACATAATAGTAGGGTGTTTGTGAAGAAAGTTGAGTTAAAATAACTCATTAAAAGATAAAATAACAGTTAATAAAATAAAATATCACATTTAACTTATAATTATTTTATTTTTTTCTTACAATTATCAAATCAACTAAAAAAACTAACCAACTTTTCAAATATAATTTTTTAATCAAACTAAAATAATTAAAAAGATAAATAAAATAGTCCATCTTTGAAGCAAGGCCTGTGACAAAAGAGAAAAAGAGATAGGCTTTACTAATGATGAGGATACATGTGAGGTGTTCGGTTGGGTGTTTTTGAGTGGGTACCACACCGAATTTCCTCTCCGCGTGAAGCACAGTGCGGTGACTTCTAAAAAGAGTTGCAAAATATGTATTGAAGACGAAACAAAGAAGCAACGTTTGGTTTTAGTTTCGGAAAATATTTTTTTTTAAGAAAATTATTTTTTTATTTTTTGTTTTCAATGAATTCTTTTAATATTTTAAGTAAACTTTTTAATTTTTAGACACACTTAACATAAATACACTTAAAAATATATAATATTTGAGATTTTTTTTATTTAAAAATTAACTAAATACCAAAAATATATATATATATATATACGAAAATTCAATGTATTTTTCATATTTTTGTATATTTATTAATTTTTTAAAATATTTTTTCACAAATATTTTATTATTTAGATAAATCTAAGTAAGATGCATCTAAAAAAGTAAAAAAATTGTTTAAATTTTTTAAAATATTCATTAAAAATAAAAAAAATACGAAAAACAATATATTTATTTTCTAAAAAAATAAATTTAGAAAACTAGAACCAAACCCACTAAATAAGATTGTAAAGGGTCAAATAACTTAACAACTTAGGGTTCGTTGGGGATGTAGATTGGCTTTTTGACTTTTTGACATTTTAGCTTTGGCTACAAAACCTCAATTGGGATGGATTTTTTGACCTTTTTGATTTTTATGAGAAAAAAATAAAATGATTATCATTTAGATGTGATATTTTATTTTATTAATTTTTTAATCTATTTTATCATTTTGTAACTACTTTAATCCAAGATTGAAATGCGAAATAAAGGCTTAATAAGAATTACAAATAACAAAATATAAATTCGTCATGAGTATGATGTGTTGTTTAAATTGTGAAATTAAATAAATAGATTTATGAAGAAAACAAATGATGTACCAAGAACATATGCTAATAATTACAATTAAATTTCAATGAAATACAAACAATAAAAGAACAAAACAATGCAACACTCTCTCACAATAGGAACTATCAGACTTGTAAAATGGAAGCAAAAATTTCTATTTGAAACTTGACGGAGGGTCTCAATTTATACATGTATAGGGAGAGAGGAAGAGCCTCCAGCCTTTAAGGCTAGTCATTAAAACACCAAGCATCCATAGCCCCTTTCCACAAAAATGAAAAGTATGGATGCCCAAAGGATTCACACCCTTTAGCCAAGAAAAAAGATTTAAATACTCTTTAAACTCTTATTCATGAATCTAACATCATGAAGCAAATTCTTGGCAATTTCTTATTCAAAACCCAATGGTTTTTGGCTCACTTGGACCAACACAATAAATGGTTAGGATCCACTTTAATATTTAATTAAAGTCACCACACTTTAATATTAAATTAAAGTCCCCAAAAATCATTTTTTCCAACAATCCCCCACATGAATAAAAATTGACCGAATAACTCAACAAACGGACATCGTTCAACAATAAAGACTCTGAGAGAGAGTACAACGGACTAACCCGACCATCGAGAGAAGGTAGCTTTGGCTTTGAACCTCTCGGTGAAAACCTGAATAAGACATCTTGAGACAATAGATCTCACACAGGAATTACTCCTACCACCATTATGTTCAGTGGTTTCAAAGAATCTTGGCCTATCCAATTCTTCTAGAAGCGGCCCCACTTCACACTCACATAGGTGACTCTACTAAAGTATCTGCAATACTTAGCTCAACACAAAGAGTCATTAAAAGGCGAACATTCTCCACACTTGCGGTATCATCGATAGAAGGAATGAGGTTTAACCTCATTAGGTTGTCCCATTGAACCTAGATCTTGGGATCTCCAACTAGGTTGGGTTTCCATTCGGTAACTTCCAAAGGCCTTAACCCCATTCCTTTTGACTAACACTCGACTTAACCCTTTGGTTAGCGGATCAATGTTGTCTGAGACTTTACAAAGTCTAAAGAGACAACTCCATTCGAGTAGTTTGTCGTATGGAATTATGTCTCTGACGGATATGTCTAGACTTTCCATTATACATATTACTACCAATTCTTGATTGACAATCACAATGAATACAAATTTTAGACCAACGTGGAATATCTTCAAAGAAATGGCGAAGCCATACGCTCTTCCCGTTGCTTTATCCAAAGCAATAAACTCGATTCCATCATTGATCTAGATATACACGTTTGCTTGGACAATTTCCAAGACGAGTGAACACATATCCACTAGTGGACTTTGAGTCCTTTATATCGATATCCACTATATCCTTCAAGTAGTTTGGATATCGAGTATAATGCGACCCATAATCCCGAGTGTAGCGTAAATACCTTAACACCCGCACAATGCCCTTCCAATGAAGCATCGGGATTACTTGTGTATCTACTAAGGTAAGCTATATCCAGCCCTAGTACAACTCGCCGGATACATTAAACTTCCAATACCCGAGAATATTTTAGAGACACTCTCTTATTATTCTAGGTAAAGTGCGATCCACTAAACTTCTCAAGTATCTTATCAACATAATGAGACCGAGAAAGTACAATTACGCGAGATTACGGTAATCTTAATTCCCAGAATAACATCTGCAATGCCCATATCCTTCATGTCAAATTTAGAGTTTAACAACTTCTTGGTAGTTTTGATCATTTCATCGTCACTACCTATAATGAGCATATCATCAACATATAGACATAAAATGACATAACCTCTGTCAGTGTCTTTGACATAAAAACACTTGTCACATTCGTTGATTCGAAACCCATTTGACAACATTACATTGTCAAACTTCTCATGCCATTGTTTAGGCGCTTGCTTCAAACCATACAAAGATTTGACAAGTTACTTTCTTGCTTTGTCGAAAACCTTCAAGGTTGCTCCATGTAGATTTCTTCATTCAAATCCCCATTTAAGAAATTGTCTTTACATCCATCTGGTGTATCTCAAGATTAAGGCGCTATCGCAATCACCATGCAAATGGATATTGTCCTAGTTATAGGTGAGTATCGAGGGCCTTCTCGTTGCCTATACCCTTTGATAATGAGCCTGCCTTATACTTGTCAATAGACCCATCGGCCTTCATCTTTCGTTTAAAATCCATTTTAAAGGCTTACAACACGGAGGTAAATCTACCAACTCCGGTGTGGTTCTCGTAAGATGGAGTCAATCTCACTTTTGATCGCTTCTTTCCATAAAGGACTCTCGGGAGAAGTCACTTTGTGGAAAGTTTGAGGTTCGTTCTCAACCATATAAGTCAAGAAGTTGGGATCAAAAGACTTTAGCCCTTTTACTCCTTCTAGGTGATCATCACGGATCATCAACATGATCATCCTCACTAGCAAGCTCATCAAATTGCTCCAAGACCTTGGAACCATGGGTTGGCAAGGAAAAATGTCTTCAAAGAAAACATGCATTCCTTAACTCCATGATGGTATTCGAATTTCGGACTTAGAAACCGATATGCACTACTATTATGTGCATAACCAATGAATATACAATCCCTATCCTAACCCGTTAGGGTGTAGAATCGCCACAATAGCAAGATACCCCCACATTTGTAAGAATTTATAAGAAGGCTTAACGCCTTTCCATAACTCATACGGGATCTTGTCCACTTCACTTCAACACAAGTTTCACACTTGTGTTGTCGGACTCAAAAACCAGAGAAGAGTCCTTGAGACAAGATTCTGGAAAAGTCCGAACATCTGAAAGTCGAACATCTGAGGACTTCATTAGCTCTTTCACGAGGTTAACCGGGACCACCTTTCTCATAAACAACTTCTCGTAGCCTTAGTAAAACTAAAAGCCTCTTGCTACCATAGTTGTAGCACTTCCCAAAGAACCGATAAGCTTCTTTACAACACCACCCCTTAGTCCCAGCTTAGAGCCCTTGTTCACGGGGGGGCTTCTTCCTTATCCCAGAAAAAGTTTCCATGCTCAATGACATTTGCCTTCACTGAGGAGGTACTCCCTCCTTTCTTTTTATTATCCTCCTCAATTCAGAGTCGGATAATTAAGTCTACTTTGTAGAATAAATACAAAGTCTTAAACAGATCCTTGTGTCACAATGATTATGAAACTCTCAAAATCATATCACAGTAAATACATTCCCAGAATGTCATCAACCGAATTAGGCACCCAAATATATTAGGTCCGACTTATCACTCTGAAGTCAATAGTCTTACTATTAGGAAACACAAATCCAGTGTTCAATAGTCTACTATTCGGAACTTCATAACATGGCCAGTAGTCTTATCACTAGGAATCATTAATTTCTCAGCATGTGGTCAGTAGACTTTCTACTACTAGGAATCACAATGTCTTAACCTATGATCAGTAGTCACTTTACTACTAGGAATCACAACGTCCTGACATAGGATCAATAGACTCTTTCATTACTAGGAATCATCATGTCTTGACATATGACCAATAGTCTCTCCACTACTAGGAATCATGATGTCTTGACATGTGATCAGTAATCTGTTCACTACTAGGAACCACAATCTCATTGGTCTAACACCACCTAGGAACCACCAGTTTTCTATCTCTGTGATCAGTGATCTTGAACTCACTAGGAGCCACTAATTTAAGAATATATTTGGAATTTAAAAATCCAAAAAATATTCACCCATTATAACAAGTTGTCTCGTCTTTGCTCTTAAGCAAAGTCACATAGCAATCATAAATGCTATAAATAACACAAGGATACCATACGAATTGCCTCTGATCAATTCAGAGACATTTTAATGCAATCTTTATGATTTCCTTTAAGAAACTCGTGAGGCAAAGGTTGTTAGGTGGAATAACATTTCTCTTAGTCACAGTTTTGAAGCTATTTCTGAAACATCACAATAGAATTTCACTCCTGTGATTCCAGAAATTAAACTTAACCCTTAGAAAATCCCTTAGAAGAAAAATTAATTCAAAAATTAGTCTCACCATTTAACCTAGAATCGAACATGGTCAGGAATGTTCCCAGGAAGACTGGAGGGGTCACATCGGTCCCACTTAAAACCCAGTTAACCTTTTGACAAAACATTCAAGAGCATGTTGACTCCTAGTCCATAGGAAACAATTTAAAAATTAAGATTTCCAGGGATAAACCAGGTTATAACAAACCGATTCCCAAGCAAATAAAATTTGCTATCAGAATTACACCACTCATAAAAGTTAACCGGTACTCCCGGAACTACGCCTGAATAAAATCAGAAATATTTTAGCTAATGCTAAAATTTGGTTTCCTTTCTCAAAACCAAAACACTTTGGACATAATCAGATTATAACCAAAGACTTTCTCCAAACTTGGTTTTCCAACACTAATAAAAGATTATACCCAAAGACTTCCTCAAACTCTAAAAGTTTGAAACCAAATCCCTCTTAGTTGTCATTTCTGAACAAATAAGAACTGCTCTTTAGCCAAAGCTAAACACTTTGGTTTCTATCACAGAAAACCAAACCAAATTCCAAACTTACAAACAATTTAAAAATTGCTATAACAATTACACGCATATAAAATGCTTCTAACAAAACAAGCAAAGAAACCTTGCTACTACAAATTGGTAAACAAACCAACTAAATCTCAAGCAAAACATGCTTCAAACATTTAAATAAAATAGCCAATCCATAAGGATTCTATTTAGTCCAAAAGCTTTTTCCACGCTTAGGTATTCCTATTCAACACAAATGTTAGTAGTCCAAACATTTTCTTTTTACATCCCAAATACTATTCATTTGGTTTTATATTTGTTTTTCGCATTGGTATCCCTACAAAGAAAGTTAGTAGCAAACCACAACAAAATACAATTTGTAACTTTAAAATTAAATTACAACTTTAAAATAAGGTTCAATGCTCATGAGTCATGACTGAAATTAATTCATAATAAACATTTAAATTAATAACTCCAAATAGCTAAGTCAATTCAAAGTTAATGCATCCAATTAAATAATTTAGATTAATGCACCCAATTAAATAATTCACCTTAATGCACCCAATTAGATAACTTAGATTAATGCACCTAATTAAATAATTTAGATTACTGCACCCAATTAAATAATTTAGATGAATGCACTCAATTAAATAATTTAGATTAATGCACTCAATTAAATAACTTAGATTAATGCACCTAATTAAATTCAAATTAATCATGTACACAATTATAACTCCAAATACATTAAACTAAAATTAATAGGCAAGAGTTACAACCAATAACCATTTAGCAATTAACATATGCAAATAATTCTAAAACATTAAATTATGTACTCTAGTCTAGAACATAATAAGCATGTAACAAATTAAAATTAGAATAGAATTAGCATGTCAAAATTGCAACATCCATAAATTATATTTTATAACCTTAAAATTCATGCAAATCATGGTAGGGGAATGATGAACCATATGCATAAAACAATATCATACTAATACAATTAAGTATGCAAATTATAATAGAGCATTCTAATTAAACTAAGCAATTAGAGAATAACATTGCATGATTTATAATCATTGAAATAGTGAGTAATTCCGCAACAATTCCTAATAACATTATACAAAGCTAACCTAATTTTCGATATAAATCTATTCGATCAATTTCCTAGAAAATATATATAAAAATCTGTTTTAAGCTTGTTGTTTAAATTGTGAAATTAAATAAATAGATTTATGAAGAAAACAAATTATGTACCAGGAACATATGCTAATAATTACAATTAAATTTCAAAATACACAATAAAAGGGTAAAGTCGAGTGCTTGAGGAAACTGACGGTCAAAACCTAGCTTAGCGAACAAAACAATGGCAGCACTCTCTCACAATAGGAACTATCAAGCAAACTGACTTGTAAAATGGAAGCAAAAATTTCTATTTGAAACTTGACAGGAGGGTCTCAATTTATACATGTATAGGGGAGAGAGGAAGAGCCTCCAGCCTTTAAGGCTAGTCATTAAAACACCAAGCATCCATAGCCCCTTTCCACAAAAATGAAAAGTATGGATGCCCAAAGGATTCACACCCTTTAGCCAAGAAAAAAGATTTAAATACTCTTTAAACTCTTATTCATGAATCTAACATCATGAAGCAAATTCTTGGCAATTTCTTATTCAAAACCCAATGGTTTTTGGCTCACTTGGACCAACACAATAAATGGTTAGGATCCACTTTAATATTTAATTAAAGTCATCACACTTTAATATTAAATTAAAGTCCCCAAAAATCATTTTTTCCAACATGATGTTCCTACAAACAACAAACAAGCTTTATTGATTGTGATGTTAGTGCTTGGCATTGTGATGTCCCTGCTGATGAGTATCACTTTTGGTAGACAAACAGATGGATTCAAACAAAAGTAGTAAACTAAGATCTTAGATATATCTAGGATGCAATTCGGGCGGATTCGGGTAGGTTGAGAAGTTATTCAAGCTCAGTTCGAGTTGTGCTGAGAACTGTCCAGGTCCGTTCAAGCTCGAATTGTAATCCGATGTTGTCTGCTCAAGCCCGACCCGAATTAAACCCGAATTGACCGAGTTACCCGAATTGTAATTTTTTTTTTTTTTGGCAACTACATTATTAAATCATTAAAATTTGACTCTATTTACATTTTTTTTATATATAGAAAATCATTAATACCATCAAAACAAATAATTTATATAATGTAAGAGAGATGCCATTATAATAATCTTTATAATTTATGAGTAAAAATAAAAAAAAAAAGATTTTACGTTATTTGTATATATAATATATATTCAATATAATTTAATAATCTAATTTACTTTAATTTCACGTAATGGCTAATAATTTACATATATATTTAATATTTTTATATATCTATATATGTATAATTCGGGTTTCGGGTTACTCGAGTTATTTGATGTCTTTACCCAAGCTCGTCCAAATTTAATTCGGACTTCTGAATTTTTGCCTAAGCCCATATCGAATTTGAAAATATCTTGTTCAAACTCTAAAAAAATTCAGACTGGATTCGAATTACTCGGGTTGAACCCACCCAAATTACACCCCTAGATATACCTCAACCAGACCCATAAATTAAAGGACAAATCACAGTAGTACTCCTTATCATTCATCTCGTGTTAATTTAATTTTTAAAATTTTAATTGTAATGGTTTAATCAATTCAACAAATTAAACACAAAAATACAAAATTAAAAGTAGCATTATTGCAATTAGAATTATATATAGTGACCAAATTGTCAAGAGGTAAACAGCATGTATTACTATTGTAATTTGCCCAACATTAAAAGTCAAACCCACTGATCAGTAGTCTATTGTTAATTAGTTTAGAAGCAATTAATGGCATATTCTTGACTATGATGTTTGGTCCTTTGTGGTTTCATTTGATTTGGGTTGAAGGAAACATTTGTGGGTAAAACCGGTGGTGGAGCCAAAGCAGGACTAAGGGTTACTTGCCCCCTCAGTTTTGAATGTTTTTTTTTTTTTTTTTAATTGTTGTTGTTGTTATTATTGTATTGTTCACACATAATATGTAATTTATTTAGTATTCTTGGAACGCTATGTGATGTTATTTATGTGGTGGTTTAAATCAATAATGTAGTGTCAAATTTTTTAAATGGAACATATTAACTCATTATTGTTAGGTAATTGGAAGATAATAATTGAATTACTTAGTGTCAATTGTGATTTCTTATATTCAAACCACTACGTCATCAACAGCATATAATATTCTGGAATTATCTAATAATTTCTATTCAAAACACATTTTTATAATCAATGCTATCTCTCTAATATTTTTCTATCAAATGAAAATTATAGAAATTTTATAATGATTTGTGCTATAAATTATTTGCTTCTATTTTCTAAAATTAAGAATTTTAATTGTAATTTTTTGTGCTAAAATTGCATACTTACATTATTATTGTATCTAAGTTATTCCACATTATTATAGAATTTTGATTAGTTGCTATTAATAATAAATAATTAAATTTTTATACCTAAATTTAGCTCATAAGATTATTATTATTTTATTATTGATCACTAAAAAAAATTAAAATTATAAAGTGCCCTCTCTACCTTAATTTCTTGGTTCCGCCACTGGCTAAAACCCTTTATGTGATCAATTGTGTGTGGCTGTCTATGATTCATATGTTGTAATGCAATGCAACACATCCTTGCTAAGTTAACATGCGTAGGTGTTATGTATATGATACTTTATATGTGTAGTTTAAGATTGTATTTTAATCATGAAATTCACCCATTTTTTAAATTTATTTTTCTTTACAAATTTCTACCTAAATTTATAATTCAAACACAATCTAAAAAACTTATGTGTCCCCTTGAAGCTCCCTTATAAAGTACAATTGAGTAGTTGGTTCAGTGGTAAGAATTTAGATTTCTTCACTCAATACTTGAGCTTGAGTCTCTATAGCTACTTGGTAGAGTTAAATTTACTCATCAACACGACAGCACCTATACAACATGCTGTGGGGCCTTAGTTTCGACCCTAATATAGAAAAGATGGATTTTCTTACAAATTGTTTTGTGATATTGAGAGACAATACTTCTCGATAAATATATAGAGTAACATATCTTCATACCCATATTTTTTAAATTTAAAAAAAAATGAAACTCCTTAAAAAGTTAAATGGAGTCAGAGATTCAAAATTGTAATCGCAAGCCTCTGCTCTGTATAAAATTGTTCTCTAGTTCATCTACTTGGACAATTCTTTCTTTGTCAAGGTTATTAATTATGTGTACTCCAATGCTTATTTCAAATGTTTTCTTAACGAGCGTCAAGCTTAAAATAATTCTACAATATTTATAAAAGTGGGCACTAAAATGTACCAATCATTTAACTTTGTTAACTGACTTATCTTTAAAACTCTTCTTAACAATACTTTCATTTTTTGTTTTGTTTTGTCTTGTTTTGTTTTGTTTTTTTTTGTTTGTTTTGGTTAACAAGTGCCTCTGAACACATAGTAATGTGTATTAATTAGTTCAATGGTTAAGATTTAACCTAATAATCTTAAGATTATGAGTTCAAGTCTTGAGGCCACCACTTTGTGCATTATGCTAAGGCCAAGTTTGGCATACCTCAAATAATTTATCTTTTTATCTTTTTATCTTTTTATCTTTTTTCCATTACATCATCTCTCTACTTTTCTGCACATCTTTTCGTAAAAAGACAAAAAGTACACTTATTTAGGTCATCACAAACAACCCCTTAAATGTTAGGTGTGTACTCAATATTTTTCCTCACAAACACACATTGATTGTGTACTAATTAGGCGTTATTTTTAAGTGCCTATGAACACAAGAAAAAAATAATAATAATAGATCTCAAGATAACGGGGACCAACATATGTAATAGTAAAGAGATGTGATACTAACAGTAAAGGGAAGTGTTAGGAAAAAGGAACAAACTTAGATTGACGTGGATTAGTGTAGTACATAAAAAAGATGAATATCCTTAATTACACTAATCAAATGGCCTTTGATAGAATCAAGTGGAGAAGAAAGATTTATGTAGCCGACCCCATTTAATAGGATTTAAGAGTTGATGTGATTTGGTTTGATTAGATCCCAAGGCATCTGTTACTAAATTCAAAAGGAAAAACAACAAATTAGTGTAGGGTAGAAAAAAATTCAAATTAATTGTAAAGTTTATAAATTTTAATTATTAAAGTCATAGACTACGTGTGTGTAATTATTTTTGAAGAATACACCTGATTTGTAATTTTTTCAATTCAGGTTTCGTTTGGAATGTGAGTTAGCTTTTTGACTATTTAGCCTAGGACTAAAAAGTCTTGTTTGGGATAAACTTTTTGACTTTTTTAATTTTTATGAGAAAAAAATAAAATAATTATGATTTAAATATGACATTTTATCTTATTAATTTTTTAATTTATTTTATTTTTTTAGGACTATTTTAACTTAAAAATCAACTCAATCAATATGCCAAACGAGTGCGCAAAATATCCCTTTTACACTTTTTCAAAACACTTTTTATTTTTTATTTTTTTATATCACATTTTTAATACTAACTAGTTTCCAGAAAAATAATCCAGTGCTTCTGACTCTCATAATTCATAAACTATCAAATAAAAATGTTTTTAATTAATAAAATTTTAAATAATTATATATTCTTTATAATATACTTTTTTTTTTATTATTTTTTTAAAAAGCACAACTATTTCAAACTTGATAATATATAACATTTACAAGGGCGGTAGGGAATGGCATGCCAAGGAAGGATCCCCTCCTTGATTCCCTTAATTTCTTATTTGATGGGTCGTTGGGTCAATTTTTGTGTCGAATTTTAATGATCCGAACCGTTCATATTTTAAAATTTGTCATGTATATCATACTTATAAAAAATCAAGTCGATCGAATATCAAAAACAACATGAACTAAAAGTTTTATTAAATAATTAAACTATTTATTAAATTTTTTTAATAAACAGTTTTTAATTTTTCTGATATTTGATCAATTTAATTTTTTATAAGTATAATATATATCAAATCATCAAAATTGAACAAAAAAAATAAAAATAAACCCAATAACCCATCAAATAAAAAGTCAAATAGGAAAGCCAAGGTTGAGATCCTTGTTCCTGGGATGCCACCCAAAAATGAGCTGGTGAGAGAAGAAGAATATTTTAGTGTGATGGTGGCGGAAGCAACAATAAATGTTTGCCTAATCCCCCACATGCATGCATGCTTCTAGCAAACTCATTAGTCGACACTCCCACAAATTCTGATTGGAAGAACCTTTTGACTTTTGTACCAAGTTTTTAGTTCACACTAGGGTTCAAATTAAAAGAACTATAAACACTCCTTTCTTTTTCTTTTTCTTTTATATTTGTTTAGGTTTTTTTTAGGTTCACTTTGTAGGAATTTAGGATGTTAGATAAACAAGGTCAAATCCGAAGCCCACATTGAACACACTGATCAGCCACCAATAGATGGCTAAGGGCTTCCCAAGCACCTTTGCAAAATCCAAATCATATGAGGTCCAACCCTGAGATTTTCAGAACCCAAAGTTGATAATTAATTAATAAATTTTTGAGGTTCTTCATATTTTATTTTCATTGAATGAATTTTTTTTTTCCTTTTTGTGAATTCAGATGGATAATTTCTTTTAAGAGTCATGATGAACTGAGATCAAAATACTTTTTTAGATCAAAATTCAAAATAAGAACGCCACAACCACTTAACAAAATAAAAAACTTTTAAATTATGTGATGTTACAGAGAAAACCTTGTGAGTGACATGGAATAATTGTCTACAAGGAAAAAGAAGAACACATTAAAATTTAAATTATGTGACGTAATTGAACAAATAATTCTAGATATTGCAAATTGAAACACAAAGTATAGTCTCATCTAAACAGCCTTAGCCTCATAATATATAAGTCTCATTAAGCAATTACCAAGTCAAATAACAAATTTTGCATAAATGGCCCAAACAATCAGCATAGCTTTAACATATAATTCACTAGGGTTTCAATCTATCAAAAAAATAAATTTTCAAAATTTGTTTTGTATGTGCAAGTCAACAAAAAAAAAAAAAAAAAAAAAATTTGTATATAGATAAATAAATCCACGGCTATGTTTGTTTGGAGAGAAAATATTCTCTAAATTTTTCCAAAAGAAATAATCATAAAATGGTGGAAAATTTCCAAGAAAATATTTCCGCCAAAGCAAACAGACCTTAAATTTCAAAAAAGAAAAAATAGGCCGCAACTTTAGAATGAAGAGTCATAAAAAAAAAATTAAAAATAAAAATAAAAAGTGACAGAAGCTTACTTAAAATTGGTAGTAATTTGGACGAGTGTGCTGTTGCTAGGTTTGCTCTTTGTTGGGCTGCTGCTGCTGTCAAGTTGTTGAAAAAATTGGATTAAGGCCTCGTTTGGCAATCAAATTTTTTAGCCTAAAAGTCAAAAAGTTACTAAATTAGCCAAAAAGCTAACAATCTATACCAAAAAGTCAAAGATTCTCTTTTCTCTCTACTTTTTGCACATCTTTTCGTAAAAAACCAAAAAGTCATCCCAAACATACTAATTTTTTTTTAGCTCATATTTTAGCCAAATAGTCAAAAAGTTACTAAATTAGCATGTTTCCAAACGAGGCCTAAGAGTAGTTAAGGTTAGAAATTGGACACTGCTGTGTTTTTGCTGTGCCGTAAAACGGCACAGTTTCATCACTTTTTTTTTTTTTTTCCCTTTTTCATGTTGTCACTATGTTTTTTTGGCATGATAAATTACACTTTACCTTAAACCCTAAACTCTAAAATAAAATAAATAAGTTTTAAGAATTAAACCTAAACCCTAAAATAAAAAATATAAATTTTAAAACAGTACAGTTTCACCACTTTTTTTTTTTCATGTTGTCACTATGTTTTTTTGGCATGATAAATTACACTTTACCCTAAACCCTAAACTCTAAAAAAAAATAATAATAATAAGTTTTAAGAATCTATACTATATATTAAGCAAAAGGGGCTTTTTAACCCCAAACCTTGTGGGAGCTCCAATCTTCCAATCTAAATTTCTTGATTTTTTGATTTAAAAAAAAAATCTTAGCATTTATTAACTTCTCCCAACTCCCAAGTCTTACCCTCATAATAACACTTTAATGCATTAAGAACAAGCATAAAAAAAATTCTTTGAAATCCAACACATATGAATTTCTTAAAAAGTCCAAACACATATGATTATTATCCCTCGTAATAACACTTTAATGCATTAAGAACAAGCATAAAAAAAAATTTCTTGAAAAGTCCAACACATATGATTATTATCAAAATATTAAACTTTAATATAATATAATAAAAAAAAAGACATTTGATTCCTTGAAAAGTCCAACACATATGATTATTATCAAAATATTAAACTTCAATATACTATACAAAAGGAAAAAAAGAAGACATTTAAAAAAAAAAAATTTTAAATCACAATTCACATATATAGTATAACGATCCTGGTTTTCCCTTCTTTGTTTATTATATTCCGGATTCGGTTCTGTGGATGTATTATTGTCTTATTCTCATTTCCATCATTTACTCTTTGTATTTGAATCTTGAGTTGTGTTGGGCAAGTTTGAAACAGATTGGTTGTGTTTGGAAACCAAGAGTTGATGCCCAATTTTTGGCCTTCACGCTCGAGCGGGCGTTTTGACGCTCGAGCGTGATTATTCATCTCTCAGCATTTTGTTCTGCAGGTCATCGGACGCTCGAGCGTCCACTTTCACACTCGAGCGGGGACCATCGTCTGCAAAACTTTTGGAAGTGTGCATCCGGCGCTCGAGCGGCGCTTTTGACGCTCGTGCGTAAGTCTGTGTCTGACGCTCGAGCAGGGCGTTCCACGCTCGAGCGGACATGTTTGCATATCAGTCTGTAATTCAGCTTTTTGGATCACTTTTTCGGCACCTTCTCTCTCTCTCTCTAACTTTTCAAAACCTCCATTAGAGAGCTTCTATCTCTAGACTTCAACTTCTCTCTAAGAAATCATCTAGATCAAGTGATCTTCTACCTTGGTCCCTTTGTATAAAATGTGGAGTTTGGCTTGCTCTTCATTTTGATCCAAAAATTATTGGATTTGGAGCACCTTCGAAATTCTTCATCTTCTCTATTTGGTCTCTCCATTTGAGGTAGGAATAACTACTTATTTTTATGATCTTTAACATAGATGTTGAGCATTTTGTATAAATGGTTTGATTTGGGAAGTTAGGGTTTGAGATTTGAAATATTGAAAAGAGGGGTTTTGTTTCTTTTGAAATAAACTTGTATATGTGGGTTTTAAAATGGAGTTATGGATGTTTATTAGAGGTATTTGGACCCTTGGGTCAATTTTGAGAAAAATGGGAGAATATCCTAATTGGGTTTATTTGGGTCATTCATATAATTAATGGAATTAATTATGAGATAATGAAATTGACTTAAGATGAGATCGAATGGTGAAGTTGGATTTATTAATTACTCACTCTTGAAAATGTTGATAATTTATCTGTTGATGCATTTATTATCTGTTTAGAAATAATTACTTTGGATTATCGGTGGAGGATAGTCTTGATTGTTGTAGACACTGCATGATGATTAGGTAAATTAAAACTGATTAATTGAATATGTCATTGAATATGACGATTGAAATAATACATCAAATATGTGTATTGATTGATTATGTATATGATAATTGTTTATATACATTGTATTGTATGAGAGGAGATAGGGGATGTACTCCACGGTTTGGGAGGAGATAGGAGATGAACTCCTAAACCGGATATTATTTGAGAGGAGATAGGGGATGGACTCCATTGATACAGCAAACATGTGTATCTATTGTGAAGTATGAAAGTGTTTTAATATGATATTGATACAGCAAATATGTGTATCTATTGTGAAGTATGGAAGTGTTTTGATATGAGTGTTATCTCATTTATAAAGGAAGTGCTTTAATATGAGTCGTAGTCTCATTAAATTGTTGGCTAGGTTCTGAGCCATGTTATGACTTGAAAATTTGATAAGTAAAGGAAAGTGGAATGAAATATGGACATATCTGTCATGGAATTGGATTGTGTTATACATTGGTTTGTATGAGTTAAACATTTATCAAATGCTAATGTTTTAGTTATTGCTCATATTATGTTTAGCATATCTTTACTGGGCGTTGGCTCATCCTATATAGGACATTATTTTCAGGTGCAGGTGATATGCCGCCTCCAAGGTCTTAGCTTGGGAGGTTATAGAAGTTGAAGGCTTATCTTTTTGTGATTATCTTTTTGTATTACATGTATATCAAGCCAAGGGCTTATTTTGTGAAAAGTGTTAGAATTCTATTTTTGTTGAACCCAAATGTTAACTTGGAAAGTTGTAAGCCTGTAGGGCATTTACTTTTGTTATCAACATGTAATATCTCTTGTAAGAATACTCTGATGTTGGGAATATGATATCTTTTTCTTGTATCATGATTGTATGATTTATGAGTTTCTTTTGAGGGCGTTACAACTTGGTATCAGAGCGTACCGGGTTTGAATACTTTGGATACGTGGGAAGTGATTAGTATCACAATGGGTTTGTCTCGCTTGCTAGAGACTCATGTGTGATATTCCGTGTTTATCTGATAACATGCTTATGTGACTACTTGGGTATGAGATTTAATTTCTAAGATGTTGATTGGATCTTTGGGTTTCTGGGGAGTCCTATTGGAAAAGCATTTGATCAATGCTGTTTCTGACTGGAACTCTAACAACGCCTCGGGACTGTCATTATCTGGAAATGAAATTTGTAAGTGCTTATGTGATTATATGATTATGTGCTTACTATATATTAAGCAAAAAGGGAATTTTTAGCCTCAAGTCTTGTGGGAGCTCCAATCTCCCAATCTAAATTTCCTGATTTTTTGATTTAAATTTTTTTTTTTTTTAGCATTTATTAACTTCTCCCAACTCCCAAGTCTTACCATCATAATAACACTTTAATGCATTAAGAACAAGCATAAAAAAAAAATTCTTTGAAATCCAATACATATAAATTCCTTGAAAAGTCCCAACACATATAATTATTATCCCTCATACTAACATTTTAATGCATTAAGAACAAGCATAAAAAAAAAAATTTCTTGAAAAGTCAAATACATCTGATTATTATCAAAATATTAAACTTTAATATAATATAATAAAAAAAAAGATATTTAATTTCTTGAAAAGTCCAACACATATGATTATTATCAAAATATTAAATTTTAATATAATATAAAAAAGGAAAAAAAGAAGACATTTAAAAAAAAAAAAAAAACATTTAAAAATCACAATTCACATATATAGATAATTGTAAACACTATCTGTGCATAGCACGGGTGATATGCTAGTATCTATACTATATATTAAGCAAAAAGAGGTTTTTAACCCCAAGCCTTGTGGGAGCTTCAATCTCCCAATCTAAATTTCCTGATTTTTTGATTTAAAAAAAAAAAATCTTAGCAATTATTAACTTCTCCCAACTCCCAAGTTTTGCCATCATAATAACACTTTAATGTATTAAGAACAACCATAAAAAAATTATTTGAAATCCAACACATATGAATTCTTTGAAATGTCCCAACATATATGATTATTATCCCTCATAATAACACTTTAATGCATTAAGAACAAGTATAAAAAAATCTATCTATACTATATATTAAGCAAAAGGGGGATTTTTAACCCCAAGCCTTGTGGAAGCTCCAATCTCTCAATCTAAATTTTTAGCATTTATTAACTTCTCCCAACTCCCAAGACTTACCATCATAATAACACTTTAATGCATTATGAACAAGCATAAAAAAAAATTCTTTGAAATCCAACACATATGAATTCCTTAAAAAGTCCCAACACATGATTATTATCCCTTATAATAACACTTTAATGCATTAAGAACAAGCATAAAAAAAAATTCTTGAAAAGTTCAACACATATGATTATTATCAAAATATTAAACTTTAATTTAATATAATAATAAAAAAAAGGCATTTAATTCCTTGAAAAATTCAATAAATATGATTATTACAAAAATATTAAACTTTAATATAATCAAACGCGATACAGACCCCCTCCCCCTTCTCACCCCCTCTACCTCCACACACACGTGGGGGTTGGTGAGTGAGGGAGAAAAAAAAAAAAAAAAAAAAAAAAAACACAGTTTTCAACCAATAAGAAGAAGAGGGGGTCGTGGGGGTGCTGCCAAAAGGGGGTATCAGTCTTTTTTGTTAATATAATATAAAAAATGAAAAAAAGAAGACATTTAAAAAATAAAAAAAAATTTAAAATCAAAATTCACATATATAGATAATTATAAACACAATCCGTACATAGCACGAGTGATATGTTAGTACTATATATTAAACAAAATGGGGTTTTTAACTCAAGCCTTGTGGGAGCTCCAATCTCCCAATCTCCCAATTTAAATTTCCTGATTTTTTGATTTAAAAAAAAAAATCTTAGCATTTATTAACTTCTCTCAAGTCTGAAGTCTTATCCTCATAATAACACTTTAATGTATTAAGAACAAGCATAAAAAAATTCTTTAAAATCCAACACATATGGATTCTTTGAAAAGTCCCAACACATATGATTATTATTCATCATAATAACACTTTAATGCATTAAGAACAAGCATAAAAAAATATTTCTTGAAAAGTTCAACACATATGATTATTATCAAGATATTAAACTTTAGGAGTTTTCTTAGGTGTGCAACCCACAAAAGGTGTAAGTGGGTTGCACACAATGTGCCACTTACACAAAAGGTGTAAGTGTAAGTGTAAGGTGTAAGTGTAAGGTGTAAATGTAAGGTGTAAGTGAGTTGCACACCATGTGCCACTTACACAAAAGGTGTAAGGTGTAAGGTATAAAAGGTGTAAGTATAAGGTGTAAGTGTAAAAAATAAGGTGTAAGGTGTAAGTTGCACACCATAACCAAACCCTAAACTTTAATATAATATAATAAAAAAAAAACATTTAATTCCTTGAAAAGTCCGACAGATATGATGATTATCAAAATATTAAACTTTAATATAATATAAAAAAAGGAAAAAAAAAGGCATTTAAAAAAAAAACATTTAAAAATCACAATTCACATATATATAATTGTAAATACAATTCGTGCATAGCACGTGTGATCTGCTAGTCTATCTATCTATCTATCTATCTATACTATATATTAAGCAAAAGGGGGTTTTAACCCCCAAGGCCTGTGGAAGCTCCAATATGCCAATCCTAATTTTCTGATTTTTTATTTTTTTTAAAAAAAAAAAATTACTTTTTACATTTCCAAGAGACCCATCTATACATGTAATTATTGTGTACATGACTTTTAATTTTTTAAAGCCTCGGTATAAATGACTTTTAATTTTTTAAAGCCTCGGTCAAACCCCAGGGTATTACTTTTGCATCCTATACATGTAATTTTCATCCCAAGAGACAATTGTAATCAAGTCTTATTTAATAAGGGTTTATTTATTTCTTTTAATTTTTTTTTTCTCTCTTAATTTTATCCTTCCCAAGACATTTTTTCCTCGGTTTTCTTCTTCAGGCCATTACTTTTTGCATCTTATACATGTAATTTGCATCCCAAAGACAATTGTAATCAAGTCTTATTTAGTCTTATTTAATAAGTGTTTATTTATTTTTCTCTTAATTTTTTCCTCTTAATTTTATCCTTCCCAAGACATTTTTTCCCTCTTAATTTTTCTTTATAACTCCTCCAATACACATATTTTCTTAACTTTTTTGCTTTCTCCTTCTTCAGTTCTCATTTCCATACTTTCAAACTTCGGTGACTACATATGCAAACAAGAAGTGTTATTTTTGTTTAATTTCTCCTTCTTAACTTTTTTCTTTTGTTTCTTGTTTTAATATTGTAGTTAGTACAATGGTTTTTTGATTTTATTTCTGCTTTTAATATTGTAGTTAATCAAAAATTAGTTCAATGGTTTTCTTGATTTTATTTTTTATTTTTAATATGATTAAAGTTAGATAAAAAATATTGTAGTTAATCAAAAATTAGTTCAATGGTTTTCTTGATTTTATTTCTTATTTTTGAATTTTTAATATGATTAAAGTTAGATAAGAAGATTATAATTAGTTTTTAGTGTTTTAATATGATTAAAAACAATGTCCTATACATGTAATTTTCATCGCAAGAGACAATTGTAATCAAGTCTTATTTAATAAGGGTTTATTTATTTTTCCTCTTAATTTTTTCTCTCTTAATTTTATCCTTCCCAAGACATTTTTTCTCGGTTTTCTTCTTGAGGGCCATTACTTTTTGCATCTTATACATGTAATTTGCATCCCAAGTGACAATTGTAATCAAGTCTTATTTAGTCTTATTTAATAAGTGATGATTTATTTTTCTCTCTTAATTTTTTCCCTCTTAATTTTATCCTTCTCAAGACATTTTTTTTCCTCTTATTTTTTTCTTTATACCTCCTCCAATCCACATATTTTTCTTCACTTTTTTTGCTTTCTCCTTCTTCAGTTCTCATTTCCATACTTTCAGCTCCAGTGACTACATATGCAAACAGTAAGTGTTATTTTTGTTTAATTTCTCCTTCTTAACTTTTTTCTTTTGTTTCTGTTTAATATTGTAGTTAGTACAATGGTTTTTTGATTTTATTTCTTGTTTTAATATTGTAGTTAATCAAAATTAGTTCAATGGTTTTCTTGATTTTATTTTTTATTTTTTAATATGATTAAAGTTAGATAAAAAATATTGTAGTTAATCAAAAATTAGTTCAATGGTTTTCTTGATTTTATTTCTTATTTTTGAATTTTTAATATGATTAAAGTTAGATAAAAAGAAAAATGTGATTATAATTAGTTTTTGATTTTTTAATATGATTAAAGTTAGATAAAAAGAAAAAATCAATGGTTTTCTTGATTTTATATTTGATTTTTTAATATGATTAAAGTTAGATAAAAATATTGTAGTTAATCAAAAATTAGTTCAATGGTTTTCTTGATTTTATTTTTGGTTTTCTTGATTTTTAATGTGATTATAATTAGTTGAATGATTCCTTTTTTTAATGTGATTGTATTAATGTTATTTAATCTTTTTATTTACTATTTTAATTTTTTAATATGATTAAAGTTAGTTCAATGGTTTTCTTGATTTTATTTTTGATTTTTTAATATGATTAAAGTTAGATAAAAAGAAAAAATGTGATTATAATTAGTTTTTGATTTTTTAATATGATTAAAGTTAGATAAAAAGAAAAATGTGATTATAATTAGTTGAATGATTCTTTTTTAATGTGATTGTATTAATGTTATTTTAACTTTTTATTTACTATTTTACTTTTTTAATATGATTAAAGTTAGATAAATATAAACCCTCACAAAAGAAAAATGTCATTATAATTAGTTAGTTATAAACCCTCACAAAAGAAAAATGTCATTATAATTAGTTAGTTTAATGTGATTATAATTTTTAATATAATTCTTTTTTTTTAATGTGATTGTAGTTAGTTTAATAGCTCTTTTTTTTAATTTATTTATTTTATTATGAAAAAATGTGATGTGATTGTAGTTTGTTCAATGACTCTTTTTTTTAATATGATTGTTGCAGTTACATCAATGTTTGTTTTTTTTAATGTTATTTAATCTTTTTATTTACTATTTTAATTTAATTTTTAATTTTTTAATATGATTGTAGTTAGTTATAATTAGTTGAATGATTCTTTTTTTAATGTGATTGTAGTTAGTTTATTAAAAATTATTTTATTAAAAATTCTTATTTTATTAAAAATTCTTATTTTTTTAATGTGATTGTAGTTAGTTTATTAAAAATTATTTTATTAAAAATTCTTATTTTATTATCTTAAGAATTTATAATAGTTTAATAGTTATTTTATTAAAAATTCTTAATATTTTCATTTTCAAATTTCTTAAGATCTATAGATACATTGTATAAAAATTATAAATTCATATATAGCTCATATGCATCTACATTGTCAATAGGTGATAGAATTATCAGATATCCCTATTTTGCTGATTTACATCCATATGCAAGTAATTGGAGCGTTAAAGCAAAGTTAGTCAGGTTGTTATCTGTGACTAATCGTCCTGGGGGAAATATGACATTCAAAATGATTTTTGTTGATGGACAGGTATTTACAACTCTTATCATGAGATAATTGTTAAATATTTTGTTTTATATTATGTTAAAAGTGCATTTATTAACTTTTTGAAAGGGTGATGCCATGGAAGGAATCTGTATGCTCAAGAATATGATTACTTCAAAGAACATTTAATTGAGGGGAAAATATATTGTTTTAGAGGAGTTCATATTACATTGGCTGATGAGAAATTCAAGTTGGTGCCATATTATTATAAGATGTCTTTTACTAATGATACAACAATTGTGGACATACTTGATCATGATACTAATATACCATTTCAGTGGTATTTCCTTAAAAAATTATCAGACATTGGCCAATTTCTTCATCAAGATGTTCAATTAATAGGTACACTAATTTTACTAAATGATACTTATCTAAATTATATACTTACATAGTTTATTACCAATACAAAAAATTTGTGACTATCAAAACAATAAACATGCAAATCTTTGAAATATGCAGATGTGATTGGTTTGGTTGTTAGTGTAATGAATGTCAAGGTATTACAAATCGTGATAATTCCAAGAGAGAGATCCTACTCCTTGATACGAGGTCTGATACTATAACATATTTCTGTCTCGTTACCAAATTTAAAATACTCTACTAATTATATTATTTTTTCTAATCTCAACTTTTTTTTTTAATTGTAAAAACAGTTTCACATTGGTAAGACTAACTCTATGGGATGTGTTTGCAACAACTGATGGCATGCAACTATATCATACTCTAGAGAAAGAAAAAATTTTGTTTGCCCTCGGATTATGATTAAAGATTATCATGGTAGGATTACTTTTTATTCACTTTTATAATATCTACATGCATATACAAATATTGATATTAATAAATTATCTTTTCTCAACTTCTAGGTCCATGTCTTGCTACATGCAAATACAGCAAGTTATATATCAATCATTCATTCTGTTATACAAATCATATTCGAGTGTGGTATGTTATGATTGTATAATATTAATCAATTATATATGACAATATAATTCTCACAATTATATATATATATTGACATGTTTATCTAGGCTTGCTATGAATCCTATATCACAAAAGTTGGTATCTTGGAATCGAAAAAATGGATTCTCAATTTCACAGTCATTGATAATATCAAATGCCAAAAGAATTCGAATACGTGATTTTGCACCCATGCCAAAGGTAATAATTGTTATCATCCCAATTAATGAAAATTAAACGATATGTATATAATTTGTTTATAGAGAGATTAATTTATGTTTTTTCAAATATTTTGTAGGTCTCATATTTTCGAATACTTGGGTACATCAAACAAATTGATGTTGACAACCTTTGGATTGATTTGTGCAAAAGTTGCTATCAAAAAGTTGAGTATCATTATGGTCACATTGTTTGTCGTCACTGCCTACATGATGATATTGATATTATAACAAGGTAATTTTCTTTAGGTAAAGAATTACTATGTACAATAATAATTCAAACTTAATAAGCGTTTTAATTTTTTATTAGGTACAATATTTCCTTTTAACAAGCGTCCTTTTTTTTTTTTTGGTTGATAAGATACAATGTTAACCTTGTGGTCAAAGACAGAACTGGTTCAATAAATCTCACTGTTCAAGATAAACGGGCAGAGTTTATTTTGCGATGTCAACCATCATATTTGAAGAATATGAGATCAAAGGTAGGAAATTATAAAATTTATTATAAATAACTTATTCTTACTTTTTCAAACACAAACTTATAATTCCAAAATTTTATAGGATAATGGCGTTAGAATGATTAAAGATTATATTGCGTCATGCCAAGACCGTGCCTATGCATTTATCATACCTGTACCAACAATGCCACGTCAACTAGATTGTGCACCGTGCGTTACCTTTGTTTTAAATATAGATTGGTCTGAAGAATGTCTATATCTTTCAGAAAGTAAAAAAAAAATGTAAGTATAACATTTTTACTTTATAACATTTTATAAATACATAGTATATGTATTGTTCATTAATTATGATACTAACTATCATGTTGACAATGCAGGAATGCTGATGGAAGGCCCACAACAATTTAGATTTTAGTTATTTTTTGTTTTACTTATTCAGTGAATTTCGAACAAATGTAATAAATTCTTATATTTAGTACTTTAATTATGCAATGTCAATATTTTCTTTTAAAATTACATATATTTTATGCTAACAATTTAAAAATATGTTTAACATAACTATGAATGGTTTTTTTTTTAATTTAAATTTAATCCCGTGCATAGCACGGGTGATATGCTAGTACTATATATTAAGCAAAAGAGGGTTTTTAACCCCAAGTCTTGTGGGAGCTCCAATCTCCCAATATAAATTTCTTGATTTTTTGATTTAAAAAAAAAAACCTGAGCATTTATTAACTTCTCCTAACCTCCAAGTCTTACCCTCATAATAAAACTTTAATGTATCAAGAACAAGTATAAAAAAAATTTCTTGAAAAGTCCAACACATATGATTATTATCAAAATATTAAACTTTAATATAATATAATAAAAAAAATAAGACATTTAATTTCTTGAAAAGTCCAACATATATGATTATTATCAAAATATTAAACTTTAATATAATATAAAAAAGAAAAAAAAGAAGATATTTAAAAAAAAAAAAAAAGACATTTAAAAATCGCAATTCACATATATAGATAACTAGTCTATCACCCGTGCTATGCACGGGATAATTATAGATATTTATATTTGTTTTCATTTTTTTTAATATATAAATTAAATATATAAATTAAATACAGGGGGTTTGACTGAGGAGTTTGAAAGAATTTAATAAGTGTTTATTTATTTATTTAAGAGGCATTTACACAATAATTACATAATATATAAATTAAATACATGGGGTTTGACCGAGGAGTTTGAAAGAATTTATAAGTGTTTATTTATTTATTTAAGAGGCATTTACACAATAATTACATGGGTCTCTTAGGGAAGCAAAAACTAATAAAATTAGGATTTCATTTATTGCGTTATTCATTTAATAAGTGTAATTATTATAAATTAAGTGTTTATTGTAATCAATAGTGTAATTATTACAATCTTTGAATTTATTGTAATCAATAGTGTAATTATTACAATCTTTGAACCAATCACCAATCACCAAGTCAATTTTTTTTAAAAAAATAATTAAAAAATCAAGAAATTAGGATTGGCATGTTGGAGGTTCCACAAGCCTTGGGTCTTAAAAGACCGAGGAGTTTGAAAGAATTTAATAAGTGTTTATTTATTTATTTAAGAGGCATTTACACAATAATTACATGGGTCTCTTAGGGAAGCAAAAACTAATAAAATTAGGATTTCATTTATTGCGTTATTCATTTAATAAGTGTAATTATTATAAATTAAGTGTTTATTGTAATCAATAGTGTAATTATTACAATCTTTGAATTTATTGTAATCAATAGTGTAATTATTACAATCTTTGAACCAATCACCAATCACCAAGTCAATTTTTTTAAAAAAAATAATTAAAAAATCAAGAAATTAGGATTGGCATGTTGGAGGTTCCACAAGCCTTGGGTTTTAAAAAACCCTTTTCCTTAATATATAGATATAGATTGTAAATATATTAAGAGAAAATGGGGTTTCTAAACCTCAAGCCTTGTTGGAGCTCTAATCTCTCAATCTTAATTTTCTAAATTTTTGATTTAAAAAAAAAAACTCAGCATTTATTAAGTTGATCAAAATCTCATGATTATTAATTTTTTTCAATCCACGTGCCTGCATTTATTGATTTGGTCAAAATACTTGATTAACATTTAAAATTTCCTTATACAAATAATTATAGATATAGCTCGTGCATAGTTACTGCAGTAACCTTTTTAATTTTTCCTGTACACTATGGTTAGTAATAAGATTGTTAAATTATTTTTATAAAAAAATCTTAAAAAACATAATTTATATATTAAAAAAAATTAAAACAAATATAAACATCTATAATTATCCCGTGCATGGCACGGGTGATAGGCTAGTCTATCTATATCTATACTATATATTAAGCAAAAGGGAGTTTTTAACCCCAAGGCCTGTGGGAGCTCCAATCTCCTAATCCTAATTTTCTAATTTTTTGATTTTAAAAAAAAAAACTTCAGCATTTATTGATTTCTCCCAATCCAACCTCAGCATTTATTGATTTTTCTCAACCTACAATCTCTTTTGACTTCTCTCATAATTATTGCAACATCCTTTTTAATTTCTCCCATAAACTATGGTTACACACAAAAATAAAAAATAAAAAAGATAAGAATTTAGCTATAGATCTCAAAAAGATATAACATCTAAATTTGAATTATGATTTAATAATATAATTATGTATTTTTTTTTTAATGTATATCTATCAAAATTTTAAATCACTTAATGGGACAAATTAATCAATTTTCCGAAATTATTGATTTTTAATTTACAAAATAGATTAAAAAAACTATTAACTGATTTATTCATTTAATAACAAAAATATTTCATAATCTCTCTCTCCTATCTCTCTCACAAATTTTGAAAAAAAAATATTAAAACTTACATTTATTTTCTCTTCCCCAAAAAATTAGATAAGAGCTCCAATCTCCTAATCCTAATTTTCTAATTTTTTGATTTAAAAAAAAAAAACCTCAGCATTTATTAATTTCTTCCAACCCAACCTTAGCATTTATTGACTTTTCCCAACCCACAATCTCTTTTGACTTCTCTCATGATTATTGCAATACCCTTTTCAATTTCTCCCATACACTATGGTTTCACACAAAAATAAAAAATAAAAAAAAAAAATTTAGCTATAGATCTAAAAAAGATATAACACCTAAATTTGAATTGTAATTTAATAATATAATTATGTATTTTTTTTTATGTATATCTATCAAAATTTTAAATTACTTAATGACAAATTAATTAATTTTCCAAAATTATTGATTTTTAATTTACAAAATAAATTAAAAAAAACTATTGACTGATTTATTTATTTAATAACAAAAATATTTCATAATATCTCCCTCCTAATCTCTCTCACAAATTTTCAAAAAAAAAATATTAAAACTTGCATTCATTTTCTCTTCTCCAAAAAATCAGATAATATTTTCTATTAAAGTTGTAGATATCTACCGATATTTTATATATTATATTATAACATAACAAAAAAAACTAAAAAGCTAAAAAAAAATCTTTAAAGTTTATCTAAATAAACTTTAAATCAATAAAACTCATATGTCTATCACATATCTAACTCACATCATAACTTACCTAAATAATAATAATTAAAAACAAATGGAAACCACAGATAAATTACATTTTTAAAAAAAAGATACTCACAACTCCATCTTAAATAAATTGAAAAAAAAAATACTCGAATAGAAACCACACAAAAATAAAAATAAAAATAAAAAGATATATCTATCTATCTATCTATATCTATACTATATATTAAGCAAAATGGGATTTTTAACCCCAATCCTTGTGGGAGCTCCAATCTTCCAATCTAAATTTCTTGATTTTTTGATTTAAAAAAAAAAATCTTAGTATTTACTAACTTCTCTCAACTTTCAAGTCTTACCATCATAATAATACTTTAATGCATTAAGAACAAGTATAAAAAAAATTCTTTTAAATCCAACACATATGAATTCTTTGAAAAGTCCCAAAACGTATGATTATTATCCCTCATAATAACACTTTAATGCATTAATAAAAAAAATTTCTTGAAAAGTCCAACACATATGATTATTATCAAAATATTAAACTTTAATATAACATAATAATAAAAAAAGACATTTAATTCCTTGAAAAGTCCAACACATATGATTATTGTCAAAATATTAAACTTTAATATAATATAAAAAAGGAAAAAAAGAAGACATTTAAAATAATTTGGGCAAATTACAAACACCCCCCTCGAGGTTTGGTGAAAATACAGATTCTCCCCCCGAGGTTTGAGAAATTACATCCCACCCCCTAAGGATCAAATTTGCATAACAAATTAGGGAAAATTAAGGGAGAATCTATATGAAAATAAAAATCTCAGGGGGTAATTTGTTATGGAAATATAAACCTCAGGGGAAGGGATGTAATTTCTCAAACTTCAAGAGGAAATCTATATTTTCACAAAACCTCGAAAGAGGTGTTTATAATTTGCCAAAAAAAAACATTTAAAAATCACAATTCACATATATAAATAATTATAAACACAATCCGTGCATAGCACGGATGATATGCTAGTACTATATATTAAACAAAAGGGGGTTTTGAACCCTTAGTCTTGTGGGAGCTCCAATCTCCCAATCTAAATTTTCTGATTTTTTAATTTAAAAAAAAAACTTTAGCATTTATTAATTTCTCCCAATTCCCAAGTCTTATACTCATAATAACACTTTAATACATTAAGAACAAGTATAAAAAAAATTCTTTGAAATGCAACACATATGAATTCCTTGAAAAGTCCCAATATATATGATTATTATTCCTTATAATAACACTTTAATGTGTTAAGAACAAGCATATAAAAAATTTCTTGAAAAGTCCAACATATATGATTATTATCAAAATATTAAACTTTAATATAATATAATAATAATAAAAAAAGACATTTAATTTCTTGAAAAGTCTAACACATATGATTATTATCAAAATAATAAATTTTAATATAATATAAAAAAGGAAAAAAAGAAGACATTTAAGAAAAAAGAAAAGACATTTAAAAATTGCAATTCACATATATAAATAATTGTAAATATAATCTGTGCATAGCACGGATGATATGCTAGTACTATACATTAAGCAAAATGGGATTTTTAACCCCAAGCCTTGTGGGAGCTCCAATCTCCCAATCTAAATTTCATGATTTTTTTATTTAAAAAAAAAAAAATCTTAGCATTTATTAACATCTCCCAACTCCCAAGTCTTACTCTCATAATAACACTTTAATGCATTAAGAACAAGCATAATTTTTTTTTTTTGAAATCCAACATATATGAATTCTTTGAAAAGTTCCAACACATATGATTATTATCCCTCATAATAACACTTTAATGCATTAAGAACAAACATAAAAAAAAAATTCTTGAAAAGTCCAACACATATGATTATTATCAAAATATTAAACATTAATATAATATAATAAAAAAAAAGACATTTAATTAATTGAAAAGTCGAACACATATGATTATTATCAAAATATTAAACTTTAATATAATATAAAAAAGGAAAAAAGAGGACATTTAAATATATATATATATATATTTAAAAATCACAATTCACATATACAGATAATTATAAACACAATAAAATAGGAGGACATTCATGTCTACATGTTTTTTTTATAAGATCTCCTCCATTATAATAAGATAGCACTTTATTTTTCTCATCTTATAATATATATATATTATTATATAGTATCTATCTATACTATATATTAAGCAAAAGGGAGCTTTTATGTCACGACCCCAAACCGCCCCTAGTAGAATGGTGCCGTGATGGCCAGTAATCCGAGATTACCGAAGGCCAACTTTCAAAGTTCACACACAATCAGAGTACAATATATGGGGCTTACATGTGCGGAAGCATTATATGTAAATCTAACTAGTCCATAAGAGCTGTGCATATGTCAAATGAAATGGCATACATCTTAATTAAAGTCTTACAACTTGGCTACAAATAAAATAAGGTACATATTACATCTTGATCAAAAGGCTTCTCAAGTTTACATTTACAAAATACATGAAATGCAACTAAGAAGCATAATCTTCAAGATTGCTGACATAACATGAATCCAAAACATCTTGCAAAACACACACATCTCGGCGTGGCCGACTTCTTGCTCGTTACCTACATACATATAGAGAGGGTGAGCTTGGATACTCAGTGAATGGTACAAGTAATAAAGGGTTTAATGAATGATTCGAGGTCTTGTCAAAACAATACATATATCATAGCTTGTTCAAAACATGTACTTGGCATAACTTGTATCTAAACATGTACTTGGGGTGATGACATTCGGGCAAAACAAAAGCATAACCTCAAAGATCGAGCACACCCGTTCATAGCCCGTCGGTGGCCGATATCTTGACAAGGGTGCTACTTGGGCTTAACGTCCCCTAGCACGAAAGGACGGTGCTACCTGGGCTTAAAGTCCCCTAGCACGGAAGGACTATGTTACTTGGGCTTAACGCCCCTAACACGAAAGGACGGTGCTACCTGGGCTTAAAGTCCCTAGCACGGAAGGACTATGTTACTTGGGCTTAACGCCCCTAACACGAAAGGACGGTTCCAAGAATGTCATCCAAAACAAAGCTTATACTTGATACATAAAATAAGGGTAATCATTCATACTTAACAAATACTTTCAAAACACAAAGAAGCAAAGCCTTTATCAAAACGTATAACATAGCTTTATTAAAAATACCACTCACATAGTTCTTGGGACGTCGGATCAAGGCAAGGTCCAAGTCCTACAAACACATGACAAAGTCTCTTGAACACACTTCTCAAACAAGTCTCACATACATACAAATGATCTCGAAAACATCTTTGGAAGTCAAGACACTCTGCACATGTCAATGGGACATCTTGGGCACCAACAGTCTATGCCGAGGTCCCACACCTCTGGCCGAGGTGTGTCTACCACGGCTTGCCATGCGGTGCAGCAGTCGAGGTTCAAACAAGACAAGTGCAAGTGATCATGCAAGGTAGGCCAAGGTGAGATACGATGCTTGGCCTAAGTGTAAGGTTTAGGCAAGGATGATCTCGACTACACTTCGAAGTGAAGTTCGAACTGGTTTCCACCCGTGAAGAACATGAAGAACATGAACATGAAGGACATGAATACGATGAATGCCAAAATCATAACTTGCTTATACAAAATCTGGGTTTTCATGCTATGAGTTCGAGAACAAGCACCTGGGAACCCATACTTGAAGAACATGTGAAAACAAACACAAAAACATATATCTTGGCTTGAACTTTCGGATCAAAACATGACTTTTCTCAAGAACATATGAATATCATATTCTCTTTCTAAAACCGAACTTCAAAACGATGCATGGCTTTCAAAACATATTCAATCATGCAATGCAATAACATAAACATAAAGAACATCATGAGCACATCAAGAATCTAACCTTGGAACACGAATCTAACGGTTTGATCTCTAGGAATCAAGCTTGGATCTCTACTCCTCTTTAGAACTCCTTCTCCTCTCTTCTAGAGCCTCTCTCTCTCTATCGGTGACTTAACACTCACGGCCACGTGGCGCTACCGGGTTGGTTCTCTTCAAAAGGTGATCGATAGATTAGACAAGTCAACGACAAAGCGTATCTAACAAGCTTGGTGGCAAGGGCACCTCGGCAAGTGATGACATCGGCAAAGACAAGACATCGGCAAACAAAGGACAATGACTTGACTAAGGACAAGACTTCGCTACTAAGGCAACAATGATCTCGCTAGGAAGAACAACACTTGACTAAGTTGCCACACCTTGGCCTAGATGTGCCACACCTCGGTCTAGGTCATACCACTCGGGACAAGATCACTTGGGTTCAAGGATAACATCTCGGCCTAGATAATACACACCTCGGCCTCGGCGATACACACCTCGCCCAGATGATAATCATCTCGGCCAATATGCCAGGATAAAGATGGAGGTCAAGCAAAGGGGTTCCCAGATAGTTCTAGGCTTAGGATGACCTCGGCTTGGAAATGATCTAGGCTTAGCATGACTTAGGCTTAACAATACAAGGAAGGAACAAAGCATACATATACACTTAGGCAAATCATATACGCATAAAAACATGGCAAGATTCATGAATGTTAACTTAACAAAGCATGGTTATGCAAATGCACATGAACATGACTATGGTATGAAATGTGGGTTGTTACATCCTTCCCCCCTTAAAGAAGTTTGGTCCCCAAACTTAACTTACCATGTTCCCAAAAACATCTCTGCATGTCAGATTCTCATCTCTTCTTATCATCTTTAGCTTTTGCTCTGGGACAATCCTTAATACGATGACCCTTCTCCACATTCAAAACATGCTCCAGATGCTGATGACAAACCCCAAAATGTCGATCCCGCAGCCTTGTACATGTCGGCTGGTGTAACTTTCTGATTCGTGTTGTTGGGATTGTTCACTGCTTTCCTCCTCGGCATCACTCAGTGTCCGCCTCTTCTTCGCGGTTGTCATAGGTCCGCTTTTTTTGATTTCCTCCGAACTCGCTTGCTCAGTTGGCTTCGCTGAATGGCTTTGTCTAGCACTCCAAAGATACGTCGGCATGTTGAGCAAATTTACCCGATCTTGTATTGGTCCTAAGCCCACTCTCAAACTTTCTAGCCTTCATATATTCATCGCCGACCATGTGAGGTGCATACCTCGCTAATTCTGTGAAGGCACGGTCATATTCACCAATCGCTTTTGTCAGCTTTGTTGTGTCAACGTCTAAACTTCGGTAGCCTTGCGGTTCGAACACTTAGGGAAAATGTTTGTTGTAAAACAACTCCAAAAATCGCCCAAGTCAAGTCCGGATTACTTTCTCGGATCATCATCCACCATCTACGTCAAGGTCGTCTTCCAATGTGAATGCTGCCAATGACACCTTCGGGGCGTCGGTGCTGGGAAAAACCTCGAACAACTTCTCCATCTCAAGAACCCATGCTTCTGCCTTCATCGGCTCTATACCTCCTTGGAACGTCGGCGGGTTCATCTTCTTGAATTCTTTGGTCAAAGTCAAAGTACCATCCCCATACAAAGCCGTGGAGGCACTTCTTTGACCGGCCGAGGTGGAGGTGGTCGCTGCTTACCATCGCCATCATCGCTTTCACCGAGTAGATGTAGTACCAATGTTCGTTGCCTTGCTTGCCTTAACTCACCAACCAAACCTTCAACAATCCTTTCTAGTCGGTCCAACCTGTCTTCGGACTGATCTCGGCGAACTGGGGGTCTACCTCTTCTCATGATGCTAGAGGTATGCAAAAAATGTGACTCTTAAAACAAAATGAACAATTAAACATGTATGCAAGGGAAAATGATCATACCGAGATGATGCATGAACAAATAGACATGTATGCAAGTGAACCTGATTATGCCGAGATGATGCACATTTCGTCAAGTAGCAAGCAACATGATGCAATCCTAGTATCAAGTCTAAGGGAAATCCTATGCTCTTTAGGACTCAAGTGTGTGAACAACGTACTATAAGGAACTTGTGCTCTGATACCATTCTGTCACGACCCCAAACCGCCCCTAGTAGAATGGTGCCGTGATGGCCAGTAATCCGAGATTACCGAAGGCCAACTTTCAAAGTTCACACACAATCAGAGTACAATATATGGGGCTTACATGTGCGGAAGCATTATATGTAAATCTAACTAGTCCATAAGAGCTGTGCATATGTCAAATGAAATGGCATACATCTTAATTAAAGTCTTACAACTTGGCTACAAATAAAATAAGGTACATATTACATCTTGATCAAAAGGCTTCTCAAGCCGACATTTACAAAATACATGAAATGCAACTAAGAAGCATAATCTTCAAGATTGCTGACATAACATGAATCCAAAACATCTTGCAAAACACACACATCTCGGCGTGGCCGACTTCTTGCTCGTTACCTACATACATATAGAGAGGGTGAGCTTGGATACTCAGTGAATGGTACAAGTAATAAAGGGTTTAATGAATGATTCGAGGTCTTGTCAAAACAATACATATATCATAGCTTGTTCAAAACATGTACTTGGCATAACTTGTATCTAAACATGTACTTGGGGTGATGACATTCCGCAAAACAAAAGCATAACCTCGATCGAGCACACCCGCTCATAGTCCGCTTGGGTCGATATCTTGACAAGGGTGCTACTTGGGCTTAACGCCCCTAGCACGAAGGACGGTGCTACCGGGCTTAAAGTCCCCTAGCACGGAAGGACTATGTTACTTGGGCTTAACGCCCCTAACACGAAAGGACGGTGCTACGGGCTTAAAGTCCCCTAGCACGGAAGGACTATGTTACTTGGGCTTAACGCCCCTAACACGAAAGGACGGTTCTAAGAATGTCATTCAAAACAAAGTTTATACTTTATACATTAAATAATTGTAATCATTCATATTTTACAAATACTTACAAAACACAACAAAGCAAAGCCATTATCAAAACGTATAACATAGCTTTATTAAAAATACCACTCACATAGTTCTTGGGACGTCGGGATCAAGGCAAGGTCCAAGTCCTACAAACACATGACAAAGTCTACTGAACACACTTCTCAAACAAGTCTCACATACATACAAATGATCTCGAAAACATCTTTGGAAGTCAAGACACTACTGCACATGTCAATGGGACATCCTGGGCACCAACCAGGACTATGCCGAGGTCCCACACCTCCTGGCCGAGGTGTGTCTACCACGGCCAGGCTTGGTCCGCAGTCGAGGTTCAAACAAGACAAGTGCAAGTGATCATGCAAGGTAGGCCAAGGTGAGATACGATGCTTGGCCTAAGTGTAAGGTTTAGGCAAGGATGATCTCGTGACTACACTTCGAAGTGAAGTCTGGAACTGGTTTCCACCCGTGAAGAACATGAAGAACATGAACATGAAGGACATGAATATGATGAATGCCAAAATCATAACTTGCTTATACAAAATCTGGGTTTTCATGCTATGAGTTCGAAAACAAGGACCTGGGTACCCATACTTGAAGATCATGTGAAAACAAACACAAAAACATATATCTTGGCTTGAACTTTCGGATCAAAACATGACTTTTCTCAAGAACATATGAATATCATATTCTCTTTCTAAAACCGAACTTCAAAACGATGCATGGCTTTCAAAACATATTCAATCATGCAATGCAATAACATAAACATAAAGAACATCATGAGCACATCAAGAATCTAACCTTGGAACACGAATCTAACGGTTTGATCTCTAGGAATCAAGCTTGGATCTCTACTCCCTCTTTAGAACTCCTTCTCCCTCTCTTCTAGAGCCTCTCTCTCTCTATCGGCTGACTTAACACTCAGCTCGGCCACGTGGCGCTACCGGGTTGGTTCTCTTCAAAAAGGTGACTGATAGATTAGACAAGTCACTGACAAAGCGTATCTAACAAGCTTGGTGGCAAGGGCACCTCGGCAAGTGATGACATCGGCAAAGACAAGACATCGGCAAACAAAGGACAATGACTTCGGCTAAGGACAAGACTTCGGCTACTAAGGCAACAATGATCTCGCTAGGAAGAACAACACTTGACTAAGTTGCCACACCTTGGCCTAGATGTGCCACACCTCGGTCTAGGTCATACCACTCCGGGACAAGATCACTTGGGTTCAAGGATAACATCTCGGCCTAGATAATACACACCTCGGCCTCGGCGATACACACCTCGGCCCAGATGATAATCATCTCGGCCAATATGCCAGGATAAAGATGGAGGTCAAGCAAAGGGGTTCCCAGATAGTTCTAGGCTTAGGATGACCTCGGCTTGGAAATGATCTAGGCTTAGCATGACTTAGGCTTAACAATACAAGGAAGGAACAAAGCATACATATACACTTAGGCAAATCATATACGTACAAAACATGGCAAGATTCATGAATGTTAACTTAACAAAGCATGGTTATGCAAATGCACATGAACATGACTATGGTATGAAATGTGGGTTGTTACATTTTAACCCCAAACTTTGTGGGAGCTCCAATCTCCCAATCTAAATTTTCTAATTTTTTGATTTTAAAAAAAAAAACCCTTAGCATTTATTAACTTTTTCCAACCCCTAAATCTTATCCTCATAATAACACTTTAATGCATTAAGAACAAGCATAAAAAAAATTATTTGAAATCGAACACATATGAATTCTTTGAAAAGTCCCAACACATATAATTATTATCCCTCCTAATAATACTTTAATTCATTAAGAATAAGCATAAAATTTTTTTTTTCAAAAGTCCAACACATATGATTATTAAACTTTAATCTATACTATATATTAAGCAAAAGGGGGTTTTTAACCCCAAGCCTTGTGGGAGCTCCAATCTCCCAATCTAAATTTCTTGATTTTTTGATTTAAAAAAATAAAATCTTAGCATTTATTAACTTCTCCCAACTCCCAAGTCTTACTATCATAATAACACTTTAATGCATTAAGAACAAGTATATAAAAAAAAAAATCTTTGAAATCCAACACATATAAATTTCTACTATATATTAAGCAAAATGAGGTTTTTAACCCCAAGCCTTGTGGGAGATCCAATCTCTTAATCTAAATTTCTTGATTTTTTGATTTAAAAAAAATAAAATCTTAGCATTTATTAACTTCTCCCAACTCCCAATCTATACTATATATTAAGCAAAAGGGGGTTTTTAACCCCTAGGCCTATGGGAGCTCCAATCTCCTAATCCTAATTTTCTAATTTTTTGATTTAAAAAAAAAAAAAAAACCTCAGCATTTATTGACTTCACCCAACCCAACTTCAGCATTTATTGACTTTTCCCAACCCACAATCCCTTTTAACTTCTCTCATAATTATTGCAACATCCTTTTCAATTTCTTCCATAAACTATAGTTACACACAAAAATAAAAAATTATAAAAATTTAGGTATAGATCTCAAAAAGATATAACATCTAAATTTCAATTATGATTTAATAATATAATTATGTATTTTTTTTTATGTATATCTATCAAAATTTTAAATCACTTAATAGGACAAATCAATCAAATTTTCAAAATTATTGATTTTTAATTTACAAAATAGATTAAAAAAAACTATTGACTGATTTATTTATTTAATAACAAAAATATTTCATAATCTCTCTCTCCTAATCTCTCTCACAAATTTTCAAAAAAAAAAAATATTAAAACTTGCATTCATTTTCTCTTTCCCAAAAAATCAGATAGGAGCTCCAATCTCCTAATCCTAATTTTCTAATTTTTTGATTTAAAAAAAAAAAAAACTCAGCATTTATTGATTTCTCCCAACCCAACCTCAACATTTATTGACATTTCCCAACCCACAATCCCTTTTGACTTCTCTCATAATTATTGCAACACCCTTTTCAATTTCTCTCATACACTATGGTTACACACAAATTTTTTTTTTTAAAAAAAAATTTAGCTATAGATCTCAAAAAGATATAAAATCGAAATTTGAATTGTGATTTAATAATATAATTATGTAATTTTTTTTATGTATATTTATCAAAATTTTAAATTACTTAATGGGACAAATTAATCAATTTTCCAAAATTATTGATTTTTAATTTACAAAATAGATTAAAAAAAAACTATTGACTGATTTATTTATTTAATAACAAAAATATTTCATAATCTCTCCCTCCTAATCTCTCTCATAAATTTTCAAAAAAAAATATTAAAACTTGCATTCATTTTCTCTTCCTCAAAAAATCAGATAATATTTTCTATTAAAGTTGTAGATATCTACCTAGATTTTATATATTATATTATAACATAACAAAAAAAAACTAAAAATCTAAAAAAAATCTTTAAAGTTTATCTAAATAAATTTTAAATCAATAAAACACACATGTCTATTACATATTTAACTCACATCATAACTTACCTAAATAATAATAATTAAAAAAAATGGAAACCATAGATAAATTAAATTTAAAAAAAAAAAGATACCCACAACTCTATCTTAAATAAATTGAAAAAAAAAAAAATACCCGAATAGAAACCACACAAAAATAAAAATAAAAATAAAAAGATATATCTATCTATCTATCTATATCTATACTATATATTAAGCAAAAGAGGGTTTTTAACCCCCAAGGCCCATGGAAGCTTCAATATCCCAATCTGAATTTTTTTAATTTTTTATTAAAAAAAAAAACTCAGCATTTATTGATTTGGTCAAAATCTCCTGATTAGCATTTATTAATTTTTTTCAATCCACATATCTTTCCGCATGCCTGCAATTATTGATTTGGTTAAAATCTCCTAATCAGCATTTAAAATCCCCTTCTACAAATAATTATAGGTACAATTCGTGTATAGTTACTGCAATACCCTTTTCAACTTCCCCCATACACTATGGTTAGTGATAAGCAAAAAATCTTAAAAAACATAATTTATATATTAAAAAAAATCTAAAACAAATATAAATATCTATAATTATCCCGTGCATAGCACGGGTAATAGGCTAGTCTATATATTAAGGAAAAGGGTCTTTTAAAACCCAAAGCTTGTGGAACCTCCAACATGCCAATCCTAATTTCTTGATTTTTTAATATTTTTTTTTATAAAAATTGACTTGGTAATTGGTGATTGGTTCAAAGATTGTAATAATTACACTATTGATTATAATAAATTCAAAGATTGTAATAATTACACTATTGATTACAATAAACACTTAATTTATAATAATTACACTTATTACATAAATAACGCAATAAATGAAATCCTAATTTCCTTACTTTTGCATCCCCAAGAGACCCATGTAATTATTATGTAAATGCCTCTTAAATAAATAAATAAACGCTTATTAAATTCTTTTAAATTTCTCGGTCAAACCCCATGTATTTAATTTATATATTATGTAATTATTGTATAAATACCTCTTAAATAAATAAATAAACACTTGTTAAATTCTTTCAAACTCCTCGGTCAAACTCCATGTATTTAATTTATATATTAAAAAAAATAAAAATAAATATAAATATTTATAATTATCCCGTGCATAGCACGGGTGATAGGCTAGTATATATTAAGCAAAAGGGGGTTTTTAACCCCAAGCCTTGTGGGAGATCCAATCTCCCAATCTAAATTTCTTGATTTTTTGATTTAAAAAAAATAAAATCTTAGCATTTATTAATTTCTCCCAACTCCCAAGTCTTACCATCATAATAACACTTTAATGCATTAAGAACAAATATATAAAAAAAAAAATCTTTGAAATCCAACACATATAAATTTCTACTATATATTAAGCAAAATGAGATTTTTAACCCCAAGCCTTGTGGGAGATCCAATCTCTCAATCTAAATTTATTGATTTTTTTATTTAAAAAAAATAAAATCTTAGCATTTATTAACTTCTCCCAACTCCCAAGTCTTACAATCATAATAACACTTTAATGCATTAAGAACAAGTATAAAAAAAAAAAAAAAATCTTTGAGATCCAACACATATAAATTTCTTGAAAAATCCTAACACATATGATTATTATCCCTCATAATAACACTTTAATGCATTAAGAACAAGTATAAAAAAATTTTATTGAAAAATCCAACACATATGATTATTATCAAAATATTAAACTTTAATATAATATAATTAAAAAAAAAGACATTTAATTCATTGAAAAATCAAACACATATGATTATTATCAAAATATTAAACTTTAATATAATATAATTAAAAAAAATACATTTAATTCATTGAAAATTCAAACGCATATGATTATTATCAAAATATTAAGCTTTAATATAATATAAAAAAAAGAAGACATTTAAAAAAAAAATATTTAAAATCACAATTCACAAGCTGGGTGGAGGCTCCAATATCATAATATATCTATACTATATATTAAGCAAAATGAGATTTTTAACCCCCAAGGCCTATGGAAGCTTCAATATTCCAATATGAAATTTCTAATTTTTTATTTTTTTAAAAAACTCAGTATTTATTGATTTGGTCAAAATCTTCTGATCAATATTTATTAACTTTTTTTCAATCCACATGTCTTTCCACATACATGCATTTATTGATTTGGTCAAAATTCTCTGATCAACATTTAAAATCCCTTCATACAAATAATTATAGATACAATCCGTGTATAGTTACTGCAGTACCCTTTTCAACTTTTCTCATACACTATGGTTAGTGATAAGATTGTTAAATTATTTTTATAAAAAAATCTTAAAAAATATAATTTATATATTAATTTTAAAAAATAAATAAATATAAATATCTATAATTATCCGTGTATAGCACGAGTGATAGGCTAATATATATATATATATATATCATTAAATATATGCAGGGACGGAATCAGGATTTCATCACCGGAGGGGCCAAAAGACAAATAATTTTTTGGTACTATATACATATGCATGCATGTATGTACAATATGATATATAAATTATGTATATACACAAAAAAATTTAAATACCACAGAAGTAATTTCTAATAGGATAAAGTTTTTTGGGTACAAAATAAAAAGAGAGCGCAAAATAAGATATATATTTTTTATATTGGGGGTCATTTTATGTACAAAATGAAATATATTTTTAAAATACTATGACAAACCATATTTTTCACAGAAACTGGGGGGCCATGGCCCCCCATAGTCTTCTCCTAGTTCCGTCCCTGAATATATGATACACACGAGGTGTTTTTCATAGAATTTACTAACGAGAAGCTTTTCCTCGATTTTTCATCAAATCCTCCAACTTAGGATATAGCAGTGGTTGATCTCCTAAAATTAAAACTCTAATTGAATTTTAATAATATAAAAAATTAAAAAAAAATACAAAATTAAAACATCACATCAAATAAAACAGACGCATACATTAAAGTCTCTCCTAGAGCTATCAAGCATTTCTATTTAGGATAATGTCGTGGTCAGTGGTCCAATGAGAACATGGAAGGTAGAAAGTAATGAGAGAAAATACTATAAAAAAATTAAAAAAAAAAAAGGTCCCACCCAACCTTGAGTAACAAGGACAAACAGTTGTGGTTTAAAGCTGTTGCACCTCTCATGGGATTGATATCTGGTGGATTTTGATGATTTAAATTAATTATATTGTACAATTCAATTATTAGATCATTTATAAAAAAAAAAATAAATTAATTTGATATTTATAATTACATAATAATATCGTATTTATTTTTTAAAAGATAAATAACAAGCATGAATTTTAATAATAATCTAGTTGTTTTTTTAATTCTAATTATGTAATTAGAAATATTTAATTAATTTAATTTTTTATGATATATACTCTATTTCACGATGCACCGTCAAAATAAATTTGATGTGGACCTTGATAAATTGGGTAAATTACATTACCTCTCTGGAGATTTTTAATAATTATAAAAATCTCTCTTGAGATTTTAAAAATTACACTGACCTTCCTTACTCTAGCTAACAATATACAATACCCTCTTCTGTTAACTTTTACTTAGACACCTTTAGTTTCTATAATGAAATGCTCAAAATACCCTCTATTTGTCCTTTTTCTGATCTCTTTTCCTCCACCAACCATTAATTATTTTCTCTCCCAATTTGCAGTTATCCAAGCCACTCCTTCCTACTTGTAGTTTTCTTTCTAAAGCAAAATTAATGTGTTGAGTTTTTTTTTTAATGTATTTTTATGATAATGTTATGCATTTCTTTATCGAAATATTAATCAATAATTTGAAATATGATGTAATCTATTATGATTAACATTTTCATAAATAAAAATAATAATACAATTGTAAAAGTACATAACTATATCACAATTGTTATAACAAATAATATCTAATAATGAATTATCATCATACTATCAGAAAATTAGTTAATATTTGCCACAAAAATTTGCAATATTTATCCAAAAAAAATACATAATAAAATGGGTGATGCTTATGCAAATTATGATAAACTTATGGTGTTAGTTATGATACATGTCATAATTAAAAAATAATAATTAATCATAACCAAACACAACATAAGGTATAATCAAAGACCTTTTTGATCATAACCAAAATAATAATTACAACAAGTAACTAATACCACAATGAATCATAATCAAATCACCATTAACACCAACATAGGTCATAACCAAAAACTATAAACGTCATACCTTGGGCATATGGTACACATCCCAAAATGATATGTGCATCATAGAATTTCCCTAATAAAATACATACAATATACACTTTTTTTCATTTTTTTTTTACCGTCTTCATATATATATATATATATATTTGGCAAAATTCTAATAGTCTACAAAAGATGAGCATACAATTGCTGTCACCCAAAATCACCAAACCCACCTTAAAAATTTGATCAATTCAATTCCTATTTTTTGATTTCTCATTCATTTAATTGAGGTTCATCATTCCAAATTTTTTTATTTCTTTATTCAATCAAACATTCATGTTCTATCAAAAACACTAAACCCAAATGAGTTTGATTTCAAAATCACTATTTAACCTGCCATAAAATTAAATCATGCTAATTCTTCATTTTTGGTACCAGTTGGTTTGGATACGGAAATTGATTGATACAATTACCATCACTACCACACCATTTTTGGTATAACAATACAATTACCACCACCACACCATTTTATTATGTATTTTTTGATAAATATTATAAATTTTTGTAAGAAATGTTATTTAATTTTCTAATAGTGTGATAATAATTTATTATTATATATTATTTGTTATACCAATTGTGATATAGTTATGTACTTTTATGGTAGTATTATTTATTTTTTTTATCGAAATGTTACTCAATCATAATAGATTATATCATATTTCAAATTATTGAATAATATTTCTATAAAAAACTTAACATTATCATAAAAATACGGAATTATATCATCAATTTTTTTAAAAAATAATAATTTTACTTTAGAAATTGAGCTACAAGCTGAAAGCAATGGTCAAGATAGCCACAAAGTGGGAGAGAAAATAAATTATAATTAGGGAAGAAAAAGAGATTAAAAAAACAAATAAAGGGTATTTTTGTTATTTCATTATAAAAATTAACATTGTCTAAAAAAAATTAACAAAAAAGAAATATTTATATATTATCAATTAAAATAAGAGAGTTCAATACAACTTCTAAAATTTTTCTATCAAAAACCTCAAGGTAAGTGTAATTTACCCTAATAAATTCGATATTGACCCAATGTAAGTGGTTATAGCAGCCTGAGGCACAGGAGCATTCTCGTTTTCTAGAAATCAAGAGAAAGAAGAGTCAACAATGGCGTGCTCATAACGAGACAACTAAGTCAATACTGGCCTGTCCTCTCCTCTCCTCTGTGGATGGATGGCCCATTTCCACTGAGTCAACAATGGCTTATCAGTCATTTCTCTGTATTTCATGAGAGGGGAGATCTGCACCTTTAGTACGGCCGAGCTACGATAGCGCGGACGTGACAGACCTCTCGACGCCGTACCATTCCCTCTATGTAGCACAGTCCATGAGTCTGTTTTGCACGGTCGAGGAGATCGGCCGACCAGGCACGATCCAATGCCTGACCGAACTGTGAAGCGGCAGAGTACGCAGCGGTGTCTGGTGACCGAGCTAAGAGTAGCCCGGACTGGACTTGAGACACGGTTAGGGCCGGCATGCCTCTAACCGATCAGGCGAGATGGACAGGCTTCGTATAATTGAGGATGAAGGTAGAACGGGCTGAGGCCAGTGCGCATCGCAGCCGGGTGTCATGACAGACCGGTCAATTACGGCTCGGCCATGTGAGTCCGGTATTGGTCCCTTTGCCAAGAGACAAGTCGACGTGGCATAGCTCGGTCGTGCTGCGTATGGTGACAATTCTCTGTGGGCTAGGCCGGCCGTGGTACTTTGGTTAAGTGTGCCACCTGGGCCAATGGCGTGAAGGAGAGGACATCTGCTCCATGCACGCACCAATACCGTTGGGCAGTTCTGCATGTACTGGTTGGAGGACAAAACCTTTACATGCGTAAGGTGGTGAGCGGTAAGAACTGCCACCTGTCCATGGAAGGACAACAGAGGTGGTGCACGCACGATCTTGGGGCTGCATGGCCAGCCTAGAAATAGTAGGGGGAAGGTGAATGTTAGAGGTATGCAACTTCATTCCTTGGAAATATATTCTCTCTCTAACAATCTCCTTTTTCCTCAAGTGGTCTGACTTAATCGTCGGAGGGTCTAACCGGCACACCGCCGCCGGGCAACTCACCGTTTCTGTATTGCCCGGTTAGACGCCGTCAAGTGAAGCTTGGAGTGCAAGGAGTACGGAAAGCAGAGGATATTTCGCCCCCGTACAATTGGCGCCGTCAGTGGGAAAAGTAGTGATAATTCAACCCTTGTTCTTCAAGCCTCTTCGACCATTTCCATGGCCAACAACGACGAAATCCCGCTGTCCGTCGTCGATGGTGTCACTCCGGAGTCTGTCCGAAAGAGAGATGGCCCCCCAGATGTACCGGCTATGGTGGGCCTAGAAACCTCTTCGCGAGGTGCACGAGACAAACGCGGAAGGAGCTCTGATCGTTCGAAGAGTCTAGAGGGCCGTCGGCAGTGGGGGGAGTCCCAAGCGCAGCGCCTGGAGCACAAACTCAAAGACCAGGATGCCCTCATTCGCAAGATGGCGGCGGAGATGGAGATGTTGAGGCGCCAGATTAAGGGGAAGGGTGTTGCTGGGGAGGGCAACCTCAGTGAGCGCACCCCCTCCCTTCGTTCTAGCAGTCGCCGCCAAAGGAGGACTCACTCTATCTCCATCACCAGGAACTATGGGGTTGGGGATTCCGACCAAAGAGAGGGCAGGTCCTTGACTCGCGACAGCACCTACTGCCCCTCGTACCCGTCGTCAACGTCGCGATACTCTGCCTCCACCCGTTCCAGGGATCTCAGGGATGTGTTGAAGAAGAGAGTGCGTCGTCGAGAGGCTCAGAGAGTGCCGGTGCTACAAAGGTTGAGCGCCCCAGCTCACTGCAGTGAAGAAGTGGCGATGCTAGCGCCCAGAATGATGGCCCCTGCGCTGGTGGACAAGGAGCTGGCAAGACTTACAGCCACGCCGCTGTCTCCAGAAATCGAGAGCACTTCACTCCCTGCTGGATTCCACTAGCCAAAGTTCACTTTGTACGACGGCAAGACGGATCTGTACATACACGTAAGTCATTACCGTCAAGTAATGGCTGGCCACCGGCGCAATGACGCCCTGATGTGCCTCATATTCCGAGCAAGTTTGGGAGAGCTGGGTTTGAAGTGGTTTGAAAGGCTCCCGGAGGGGAGTATCGAGGGGTGGCAGCAACTAGCGGAAGCCTTCGTCACCAGATTCAAAACCAACACTCGAACACTGAAGGAGGTCGACCATCTCATGGGCGTCAAGATGGAATCTGAATGTTCGTTGAAGGCATACAACGCGAAGTACTGGGAAACTTACAATGAGATCCTCGACTGCCCTACCAATCAGGCGATCACTCAGTACAAACGGGGTCTCCAAGTCGGACATAGACTGCGAGATTCGCTCACGATGCACCAGCCCACCACTATGGAGTCCTTGATGCAGCGGATCAACGAACACATCCGTATGGAGGAGGATGTCGCCTCCGCGACTGAGAAGGTTAATCTGGCCGTGGCGGACAGAAAGGTGGCAGGGAAAGTTCACTCGGTCGGGCAAGAGGACAACCGCCCAAATGACCGGTCAAAAGATCAACGTCGTGGCGCAAACCGCGGTGACAGAAACATGGGTCAAAGGAACGACCGAATTGACGCTCCCCGTGATGCAGCAGAGGATGCTAAGAGAAAATTGAAGGCGCGGACTAGAATCACCACGGTTTTCAAAATCCCTATCTACCGCATTTTGAGCGATATCCGAGGTGAGCCTTTTGTCCGATGGCCAGCCAAGTTGGGGAGTGCACAGAGGGGCTTCAACTCAAAATATCGCTGCACCTTTCATGAAGAACGGGGACACCGAACAGAGGATTGCTTGCCGCTCAAACAACACTTAGAGGAGTTGGTGGCGGCGGGGCATCTTGACCAATACATAGATGGGGGCATTAAGGCCACGCCAGCAGGACAAACCAAGCCGAACGGCCTGGCCGCTCTAGAGGTGCCCCCGCAAGGTGTAATCAACGTCATCCACAGCAACATTGAACCAGCAAGGGTCTGCGAGCTTAGAGGAATGATCAAGAAGGCCGAGTACATGAGGGAAGTGCTCTCTGTTCAGCCCACCGTGAAACGGGGAAAGACCGAAGAGAGGGACATCCTTTCATTCTCGACCAAGGACTTGGAAAGGGTTCAGATGCCACACAATGATGCTTTAGTAGTCACTTTTCGCATCAAAGACTTTCACATCAAGAGAATCTTGATCGACTAGGGGAGTTCAGTCGAAATTATGTATTATGACGCATTTAAACAAATGAAGTTAGAAGACAAGGACCTGGCCCCTGCAACGTCCCCTTTGGTCGGCTTTAACGCACAGCCAGAATGGCCAATCGGAAAGATTATTTTTCCGGTCAAAGCGGGTTCGGTCGTAAAGCAAGTAGAATTCTCGGTGCTCAAAGTTCCATTGACTTACAACTTGATCTTAGGTAGGGGCTGGCTGCACGCCATGCAAGTAGTTACTTCGACCTTCCACCAAGTCATGCGCTTTCCGGCACCAAGCGGACAAATAGAGGAAGTTTGGGGAGACCAGGTGATGGCAAAACAATGCTTCGTTGTGGTAAATAGCAGCCGAGCAGCCAAAGGGTTTGTCCAAATGATTGAGGGGCCCGAGGGTAAGGAGGTCCTTGAAGATGTAGGAAGAAAGGCCAAGGAAAAATTGGTCGAAGATTTGGTAGAAGTGCGCATTGACGAGAACGATCCAACTAAATTCTTCCTCTTGGGATCATCCTTGTCTAGCGCCGAGCGGATGGATTATGTCAACTTCTTGGTTTCCAATTTGGAGGCCTTTGCCTGGACTCCTTACAACATGCCTGGCATCGACCGGAGCTTCATTTGTCATCAGTTGAATGTCTTCCCCAATGCACGACCAATCATTCAAAGGACGCGCCGCTCAGTCTTGCTGTCACGACCCAAACCCGCCCCTATGGGTTTAGCGCCGTAACTGGCCAGTAATCCGAGATTACCAAAGGCCTGCTTAACAGTAGAACAGTAATACAGAGTACAGGGGCATGGCGGAAGCCAATACAGTAAATAAACAATGTCCAATGAGCTGTGACAGTCTGTATGCCAAAAAGATTTTTCATACATTTACACAGAACTGTATGCAGAACATTTACAAACATTCAGAACAGGGATCAAGTCCCTATTAACCAGTACAATGCAGTCTATACAGTCTATACAATAAACAAAATAGTACAGGAGAGGGAACACTAAACACCCCTAGCCTTAGCTTGGCAGGCTCGAAACCTCGCAGTGAGACACATAGGTTGGCTTGACAAAACTGGGAATACCCCAACGCTTCTAGCATTGGTCTGGTGCCTGTACACCCACATATATATATGAGCAGTGAGTTAAAGCCCAGTGAATAACACAATGCGTAAAGGGGTTAAGAATAAATGCCCTTTCAGTATTGAAAACAGTCATTTCAGTCAGTTTATCAGTCAATCAGTTTGTGGCTCATATTCCAGGCCATAACAGTCATTCGGTTAAAACAGTGATATGGGGTACATCCATTAGCATAATAGTATAGTAAACAGTAGGTCTTAAAAGACCGGGTCTTAACAGACTAACAAAGGAATGATGGCCATCAAGAGTAATACAAAGAATAAAGAATAATAATGTAAGAATAGCATTACCATTTCGTAAAACAAGACAAGATTTATGGATTCAAGAGGTGTCTCGCACAGACTCTAGAGGTGGCTCACTATGTAGCACTTAGCTCCGTGCAGCACGTTGTTCCATATCAGAAATACAGAATGGCCATCATAACAGTAAACAGTAGTGGTTCCAAACTTGGGAACCGACAGAGATCTCTGTAACAGTGGCAGTAACAGTGAACAGTAGGTGCTAAGGATGCCACAATACATTTCAAAATAAAGGACATACATTCATTCAGTAAACAGTATCAGTTCAGTAAACAGTTCAATTCAGTAAACAGTTCAGAAGATAATCATTTTTGAACATATCTTTACACAGTTGTTACTCACAGAGTTCTGGGCTACAGTAAGCTAGAGCGTCTCCTCGGTAAGCCAACCCTACACAGTTAACAGATTGAACACACACTAAGCTACACAGTTGGGAAAGATAATAACTTAATCCCTAATTTGCCTCAGTGTGTTCTACATCTATATCCTCATTAAGATGTCTTGAACTAGGCCTAAGAATGCCTAGAATGGAATGAGGATGCAAGAATGCACTCAAAAAAACAGTTTCAGAATTTTTCAGAAAAACAGTTCCCCGCTCGAGCGCAGGTTTCCCCGCTTGAGCGGACATGCAACAAAGGTCCCCGCTCGAGCGTGTGACACAAGCCTCCGCTCGAGCGTACAATACCCCACTCGAGCGTACTGTAAAACAATGAGAGATGCTGGGACCTCGATTTCCCCGCTCGAACGGCACTTCCCTCGCTCGAGCGAACGACCAAAATCTGGAAAATCCAGATTTGAACTCCAAGTTCAAAACCAAGTTTTAAAGCACCAAAATCGATCCTCTTGGGCTGAATTTCTGGAAACCTCTTGTAAACTCATAATATTACATGATTCCAAGCTCAATTTATAAAATCAAAGCCCAAGGGTAGTTCAATTAAACTCCTTTTCAAAACAATTTTCATAAACATGATGAACATGCAATATCCATGAATTCAATCAATTCAAAGCCTCAAATGTTAGTTCAACTGAGCTCATTTCTTCAAGAACATGATGAAATCATGGTCTTTAACATGAATATGAACATGCATGCAAGATTTCCATGAAATCAAACCTCACAATGCAAGGATAAACACATGCATGCATGAAATGAGCTTCAATTCAACACCATTGGACTAATTCATGCCTTAGATCACTAAAGACCCATGAATCATGCAAGAATAAACTCAAATGCACAATAAAGAAGGTTAATGATCTACCTTAGGTCTTCAATTAAGAGTCTAGGAGTTCAATGTTGTTATCACTCTTCAATTCTTCCAAGATTCAAGCCAACTCTCATGTGAAATCAATCTTCTTGTTTTCTCTCTCTCTAAGTCGGTTTTGAGCTCTCAAAATGAGCTAATGAAAAGTCTTGTTGAATGCTTAATAAGGCTCAAAAATGTTATAATAGAAGGGCCCACTAGCATGGCAATTCCGTAAATAACGCAACTCTTTGATTTAGTTTATTTTAATCTAATTTAATCACACCAAATCGATTTTCAGATAAATATGCCATAAAATCACATTAATCATGATGAACACAGAACATCAATCAATTTCAGATTTGGCCGCCGATAAGGTCTTCAATTTGCAGTTTAATGCGTAAGACGAGAACAGATAATTTGCCAGTCAAACAGATAGATTATGCGTTTAAATAATTACGGTCAATCAATCAGTCTCAAATTTCAGTCAGTCAGTTCTGTATTTCAATCAATTCAATTATCAATCATTATAGGTCTCTGTTTAGCAGTAATCAGTACTTAATCAGTAATCAGTGATGATGGTTATTACAGTCTCCCCTCCTTATAAAGAGTTTGGTCCTCCAAACTCGAATCAACATATGACAACAGAGATGATGCCTATTATAAAGGTAACTTTCACTCTATAATAGGAGCATAATCATATTAAAACAGAATCTTATGCACAGTCAGATTTCAGTCAAGGACAGTTTCGGATACATGTTCATTTCCATATTCTTGTCTAGAGCATACATAGATGCCACAATTCTTACTTCATTTGCACTGGTCTCAGTTTCATAAGTAATTTCCCCCGTTAAGTTACAGAGTTTCGATTCATCCTCTTCCGAGTTATTCACCCGGTCTTAGTTCAATTTGGTTCTCAATTCGGTAATCCATCACAGTCAGTCCAGTTCCTTCGGGAGTTATCGAGAATATAAAGCGAATTGTACATTACTCCCATAGCAGTAGGCAGAATTCTGAAGTAAGTATTCATTTACTATTCATCAGTTCCAGTTCTCACAGATTCAGTCATAAGCACATGTCAATACGACAGCAGTCATACAGATTACATATACTTCCAGACAGTCAGAGTTTATGATCAACACCAGTCTGTTGTCAACAGATCCCATCAGTTCTGAAGTACAGTAATTACCAAAACAGTCATTTCCTAGTCAAACAAGTTCATGGTCATAACAGTAATACCGGGTAAGTCATCACATGTTACATACCTAGTATAATATAATAAAAAAAAGAAAACATTTAATTTTTTAAAAAGTCCAACACATATGATTATTATCAAAATATTAAACTTTAATATAATAAAAAAAAGAAAAAAAGAAAACATTTAAAAAAAAGAAAAAAGAAAAGACATTTAAAAATTGCAATTCACATATATAGATAATTGTAAATATATCAAGAAAAATAGGGTTTTTAAACCCCGAGCCTTGTGGGAGCTCCAATCTCTCAATCTTAATTTTCTAAATTTTTGATTTAAAAAAAAAAAAAAACTCAGTATTTATTGATTTGGTCAAAATTCTCTGATCAGCATTTATTAACTTTTTCCAATCCATATGCCTGCATTTATTGATTTGGTCAAAATCCCTGATTAACATTTAAAATCCCCTCGTACAAATAATTATAGATACAGCCCGTGCATAATTACTGCATCAGTCTTTCTAATTTCTCCTGTACACTATGGTTAGTGATAAGATTGTTAAATTATTTTTATAAAAATTTTTAAAAAACATAATTTATATATTAAAAAAAATTTAAAATAAATATAAATATCTATAATTATCCCATGCATAGCACGGGTGATAGGCTAGTATTATATAAGGTAAATGGGATTTATAATCTACAAGTTTTGTGGGAGCTCTAATATCCTGATTCTAATCTATCTATACTATATATTAAGCAAAATGAGGTTTTTAACCCCAAGTCTTGTGAGAGCTCCAATCACCCAATCTAAATTTCCTGATTTTTTGATTAAAAAAAAAACTTTAGCATTTATTAACTTCTCCCAACCCCCAAGTCTTACCCTCATAATAACACTTTAATACATTAAGAATAAGCATAAAAAAAATTCTTTGAAATCCAACACATATGAATTCCTTGAAAAGTCACAACATATGATTATTATCCCTTATAATAACACTTTAATGCATCAAGAAGAAGCATAAAAAAAAATTTCTTGAAAAGTCCAACACATATGATTATTATCAAAATATTAAACTTTAATATAATATAATAAAAAAACAAGACATTTAATTTCTTGAAAAGTCTAACACATATGATTATTATCAAAATATTAAACTTTAATATAATATAAAAAAGGAAAAAAAGAAGGCATTTAAAAAGAAAAAAAGAAGACATTTAAAAATCGCAATTCACATATATAGATAATTGTAAATACAATCCGTGCATAGCATGGGTGATATGCTAGTTGTAGCAATCCCGGTTTCAATCTTTTTTTTTATGTTTTGCCACTTTGATCGGGCTTCGGGGTTGAGGGGCGCCCTTGGCGGAATCAAGCGGCAAGACTGGCAAGGGTCGAGTTCTGGCCACCAAGAAGTTCCAAGGGCAAGGCCCGACGGGTGTAGACACCCCATTTTTGATCGTCCTCAAGACTTGGACGTCACCGTTTGAACACTCGGTGATTATCCATGTTTGTGTTTGTTTGGAGTTCCCGGAGTTCTCGGCTACGCGCCTTGCCTCAGGATCTCCGAACTTGACTGTTTTGTGTCTGGTTTTGCACCAAACACTTGTGTTTTTCCTTGGAGGGGCAGGGAATGCCTTGTGAGGCATCCCCACACACCACTAGCACTAGCTAGAGGCCACCGGCTGGTTTTTCTTGCCACCGGCAAAATATATTGCCGGTCGACACTCTTTGTTGCTGGTCGGCAGTCATTTTTGTCAAAATGACATTTTTGGCTAGCCGACTACTGTTCATCTGCTTTTTTAGATATTTTGAAACAGCTATTTGGCATTTGCTTCCCCTCCATACGCGTGTATGGAGGGATGTCCCTCTTGTTTGCTTACTAGTTAAGCATTACAAGATTGCTCCCTCTATAAGAAGAGGCCTTCTCTCCCTTGTTCTAGGGTTAGAAAAATTGGAGAGGAGAGGGAGAAGAGCTCTGGTTTTAGCTTTAGGACATATATCTATACCTTCCCCTCTTTGTTGTCTTGTGTGTGTTTTCGTCCATACTATTGCACACAAGCACCTAGTGCTTCACCTTCCTTGGGCTACTGAGGTTCTAAGGGCTTGTTTTTGATATTTTTGACTGGATTGGAGCTTAAGGAGGCAACAAGAGCACCCTTTGTGAAGAAGGTCAACATGGGTAAGAAACTAGTCCTTTTTACCCCATTTTTGCATCCTATTTCTACCTATCTTAGAGCTATTTTTGTGCTTAGTGTTTAATACAAAAAAGTTTTGTTTTTAGGCCCTCTTGATAGTTTGTTAAGAGTGTTTTGTGGTTTGGGTGTGTTTGACCACCCTTAGGCCTTGAAAGGCCTCATTTTGTGCTATTTTGTGCAAGTTTCGAGACTTTGGTGTTTGGGCCTCTTCACCACTAAAATCTTGAGGGATTTCAGTGGTGGAGATGGTGCCTTGAAGTCTCCAAAAGGGGAGGGCCACCCCCTCTCCTTGTTGTCCTTGAAAGGGACCATTTTTGGTCTCTTAAGGAAGCCTTTGTTCAAGTGTGTGTTAAGCATGCCATGGTTGTATTTTATGCTTATATTGCCATGTTATAACTTTGTATTAAGTTGGTTTTGGTACTCCATACATGTTTAGTATAGTTGCCATGTAATGCCTCCTTGATCCCTTAACATGCCTTAGGTTGTTAGCCTTTGTTTGAGCATGATTTAGGTTTAGACTTATGAATGTTTTGTGCTTATTTTGCTATGCTTTAGGTCTGTCCATAGTTGTTTGGATTGATTTTGGCATGCTTAGTATAGCTTCTTTGCATTTGTGGCTTGTCGGGCTTGTAGGCCTCAAGTATGTGAATGTGTAGCATGTGTTGCTTGCATCATTTTGGTGGTTTGGAACCACCCAACATGTAATTTCAGTCCCTTTGGCATGCTCATATGCTTGCCTTAATTGCCTCTTTATTGCTTTGAGAGCATGTGTTGTATGTCTTATGTTTTGACCGTTGTGCATGCCTTTAAATTCAAACCATTTAGATGCCATCTAAGTGGTCCTTTGGGCTTGATTTTGTGTGCTAAAACTTTGATTTTAGTTGCTTAAGTCTTGCCATGTTAGGTTTTGCCAAGTGTAGTTCAATGCCTCTTGGCATGCCTCAAGTATTTTGGGCCAATTGCATGCTTTTGTTTGTCTTGTGTGAGTTGGTTTGTGTCACGACCCAAACCCGGCCCTATGGGTTTAGCACCGTAACTGGCCAGTAATCCGAGATTACCAAAGGCCTCTGAGCGTATCTGATCAAACAGTATGAGAACTGAAGCCAATACAGTAAATAACTAGTGTCCATTGAGCTGTGAAAATCTGTATGTCAAAAACATTTTTATGCATTCATACAGTTCAAACAGTACACTCTATACAATCATTTACAGTCAGTCAGTACGGGGATCGAATCCCTCGATAACAGTACAGTAAACAGTCTATACAAAAGTACAATACAGTAAGGAGACCGGTAGGGGACACAAAAACACCCCAAGCCATAACATGGCAACTCGGAACCTCGCAGTGAGGCACATAGGCTGGCTTGACAAAACTGGGGACCAATCCCACGCTCCTAGCTCCGGATGCAGTTCGAGAACCTACATATATATAAACAGTGAGCTAAAGCCCAGTGAATAACATACAGTGTAAAGAGGTTATGAATGAATGTCCCTTACAGTAATGAAATCAATTCATTATACAGTATTTCAATCTTTCAGTATTTCAGTCAATCAGTATATCAATCAATCAGTCATATGTGGTACATCCATTAGCCTATAAACAGTAGGTCCAGAAAGGACCGGGCCTTAACAGACCCAACAATAATGATGGCCATCAATCAGTAAACAGTATGGTTCCACGAGGAAACCGACAGAGCTCAGAATACCAATAACAAAGGTGCTAAGGATGCCACAATACGATTAAAATGCAGACATACATTCATTCAATAAACAATATCAGTTCAATAAACAGTTCAGTTCAGTATTCAAAATATAACCATTTGAACATATCTTTACACAATCTGTTACTCACAGAGATTGGGCTATAGCAGCTAGAGCGCGTCCCCGGGAGCCAACCCTAAACAGTTAACAAATAGAACACACACTAAGTTCACAATCGGAAAGGATGATAATTAAAATCCCTAAATTTCCTCGGTGTGGTTCTATGTCTAAATCCTCATTAAGATGTCTTAAACTAGGCCTAAGAATTCCTAGGATGGGATGAGGATGCAAAAATACAGTTGGAAGGCATTTTTCAAAAGTTGTTGAAAACAGGGGCCTCGCTCGAGCGAGCCTTCCTTCGCTCGAGCGAGGTTGCAAAAACAAAGGCTTCGCTCGAGCGAACAATCCTTCGCTCGAGCGATCTGATGAAACAGTAAAAGTACTGGATGTTCGATTTTTACGCGCGATGCTCGCTCGATGCTCGCTCGAGCGAGCTTCCAAAATCAAAGGGTTCGCTCGAGCGAGCCTTCCTTCGCTCGAGCGGTCTGATGAAACAGTAAAAAGAATGGGTGTTCGATTTTTACGCCGAGCCACCAATCCTTCGCCGGCGTGGCTCGAAGAAACGTTGGTCGCCGAGCGAGAATCCTTCGCTGGCGAAGAAGCCAAATCTGGAATTTCAGTTGCCTTCCAAGCTCAAACCAAGCATTCTCAACTCAATTCTCGACCTCTTGGGCTCAAATTCTGGAAAATACATCCCAAAACAATATATAACAAGTTTCAAAAGCCAATTTATGAATTCAAGCCCCAAAGGTGAGTCAATTAAAACCATTTTTCAAACCCAATTTCAAGAATACTTCCAAACATGCAATGCATGAGTTTTAATCCAAAACCAAGCTTCAAATCTTGCTCTAATGAGCTCCAATCTTTGAAAACAATGTGGAAACATGGATTATGATAAAAACATGGACATGCATGTATAATTCTCCAATAATTTAACTTCAAAACATGCCAAATGACCATGCATGCAACATTCAAGCTCTAATTCAACAATTATGAACAATTTCATGACTTAATTGTACAATGATGCAAGAATCATGCAAAACTTAGCTCAAAGACAACAATAAGGAGATGAATGTCCTACCTTAATCTTGTATTCAAGGTGTGGGAGCTAAATTTGCCAATTTCCTACAAGTTCTTCAAGTCTACAAGATGAATTAAATTTTCCCCTTAAATTCTCTCCCTCTCTTTCACCAAATTCGGTTGTAGCTCTCAAACAAGGCTGAGGGAATGGTTGATTAAGTGTATAAGGCTCTACAAAGAGTAATATTAAGCAAAGCCCACCCGATGGCATAATTGTAAATAAGACAACTCTTTAATTAACCCAATTTAATCTAATTTAATCATTCCTAATCAATTTTCAGATAAATATACCATAAAATCAGAAATATTCTACTGATTCTAAAACATCAAACGGTTTCTAAATCGGCCGCCGATAAGGCCTTCAATTAACAGTTTAAACACATGGATTCAAACAGATAATTAATCAATTAAACGAATAGAAATGCAATATAACAGATAACTTTTCCAATTTCAGTTCCAGTTTCAATCAGTCTATCCAATACTTCAGTTAATCCAATTATCAGTCATTAGCGGTCCAGTTTAGCAATAATCAGTATTTAATTCAGTGGTTATTCAGTAATCGGTACGAGGGTTGTTACAGTCTCCCCTCCTTATAAGGAGTTTAGTCCTCTAAACTCGAGTTACCTTCGGTTTGGAAGAAAACAGGGTTCAGCGGGAACAAATCAGGATATCGCCTAGCCATGTCATCTTCCCTTTCCCAAGTGGCATACACACCACCATGGTTCTGCCAATCAACTTTCACTAGCGGGATCTCCTTGTTTCTCAGTTTCTTGATCCGCTTGGTACAATCAGATAGGCCGTTCCTCGTAAGTGTAGTCATCACTCAACACGATACGGGTAGGCTCAATCACATGAAACGGATCCCGAAGATAGTCTCTCAACATCGAAATGTGAAAGACGTTATGCATATGCTCCATTTGAGGAGGAAGCGCAACTTGATACGCCACCGGATTGATTTTCTCGATAATCTGCACGGTCCGACATACCATGGCGCTTAACTTGCCTTTTTGACTCCAAAACGAAGTCCGCCTTTCATTGGTGTCACTTTCACAAACACGTGATCACCCACTTCATATTCTCGCTCGCCTTCAATATCCGCATAACTCTTTTGTCTACTTGCGCTTTTCAATCTCGTCAGACGCTTTTATCTTTTCAACGTTTCAGAAACAATTTTGGGCCCAAGAATGGCCCATCTCCAACTTCGCCCAAAGAGATTGAGATCTACACTTTCGCCATACAATGCCTCGAAAGGCGCCATTCCAATACTCGAATGGTAGTCATGTTGTAGGCGAATTCACCCAACACCAAATGACTTTCCCAATTTCCCTGAAAATCAACGACACACATTCTCAGTAGATCCTCTAGAGTCTGGATGGTCCTTTTTGACTGGCCATCTGTCTGAGGATGATAAGCACTACTCAAATTTCAATTCAAGACTAATGCAGTCAGAGGCTCGCTGTAACCTCGATGTAAACTTCAATCCTCGTCAAACAATAGACACAGTAATTCGCAGCCTAACAATTTCACAATATAGATAATGTACTAATTTATCCGCATTATAAATTGTCTTGACAGGTAGGAAGTGTGCGGATTTAGTCAGTCTATCAACAATAACCCAAATAGAGTCCATACCTTTCCTGGAGCGAGGTAAACCAACGGTAAAATCCATCGTGATATGCTCCCATTTCCACTCTGGTATGGGCAAGGGTTGCAAGAATCCAAAGGTCGTTGATGTTCACTTTTGACTTGTCGGCAATGAAGACATTTGGACACAAAGTCGGCAATTTCTTCTTCATTCCTCGCCACCGAAATTTCGTTTCAGATCTTGGTACATTTTCAGATTCCCGGTGAATCGAAAACTTCGAATGGCCTTCTTGCGTAACTCTTCTTTTCAATTCAAGGTCATTTGGTACACATACCGTCTTGAAATTTCAATACATCGTTGTCAAATTTGAACCCCGGTCTCGGTTTCGAATCTCTTTCTTCAACAATCTTCTTCAAGTAATCATCCAGTTGCTGTTTTTCTTTAATTTCTTCAATCAAAGCTGGTTGAGCAAAAATAGCAGGTAAGGTTCCACCTTGTTCCTTCAAAACAATTTCAATTTCAGACTTTTTCCAGATCAAGAAGCAACTCTTTCTCCAAGTCAAGAACAAAGCTAAGTTGGCGATCGATTTTCGCTCAAGGCATCTAAGAACGGTGTTGGCTTTTCCCTGATGGTACGTAATCAGAGGTCATAATCTTTGATCGCCCACCATCTCCGCTGTCTCATATTCAGTTCTTTCGAGTGAAAAGTATTTCAGTGCTCTTGTGGTCGATACACTTCACATGTTGCTCCATACAAATAGTGACGCCAAATTTTCAGTGCAAAAACTACTGCAGCAAGTTCTAGGTCATGGGTCGGGTAGTTCTTTTCGTGTGGTCTCAACTGTCGGGAAGCATAAGCAATAACTCTCCCATTCTGCATTAAAACACATCCCAAACCCTTATGAGAAGCATCACTAAATACAGTATAACCATCCGTACCTGAAGGTAGAGTCAGAATCGGTGCAGTTACATGTCTAGTTTTCAACTCTTGAAATGCTGATTCCCTCTGGTCAGTCCAGTTAAATGATATCCCTTTCTGAGTCAACTGAGTCAGTGGTAAGGCAATTTTGGAGAAGTCTTTGACAAACCTTCTGTAATATCCAGCCAGTCCCAAAAAGCTTTGAACTTCGGTTACATTTGTTGGTCTAGGCCAGTTCACTACTTCAATTTTCATGATCAACAGAGATTCCGCTCTTTGCTAACAACATGCCCCAAAACATCACATGGTCAAGCCAAAACTCACACTTAGACAATTTAGCATACGCCGTTTCTCTTAAGGTTTGCAAGGCTAGTCTCAGATGATGTTCATGTTCTTCAACAGTCTTAGAATAAATCAATATGTCATCAATGAATACCACAATAAAATCATCAAGGTATGGTTTAAAAATCCTGTTCATAAGGTCCATAAATGCAGCAGGGGCATTCGTGACTCCGAACGGCATAACTAAAAATTCATAATGGCCATACCTCGTTCTAAAAGCAGTTTTATCAATGTCCTCCGGTTTGACTTTCAGTTGATGATACCCCGATCTAAGATCAATCTTGAAAAACACTTGTGCACCCTGTAACTGGTCAAATAAATAATCAATACGCGGTAATGGATATTTATTCTTTACAGTTACCTTGTTCAGTTCGCGGTAATCAATACATAGTCGCAGTGAACCATCCTTCTTCTTCACAAACAAAACAGGTGCACCCCACGGTGACATACTGGGTCTGATAAACTTCTTGTCTAACAGTTCCTGCAATTGTACCTTCAATTCTTTCAGTTCAGTTGGAGCCATTCTGTAAGGAGCTTTAGATATCTACCGTAAAATTCTAACCACATCCACAATAAATTCAATTTCCCTGTCAATCAAATCCCCTGGCAAATCATCTGGAAATACATCTGGGAATTCTCTGACTATAGGAATACAATTCACATCAGTTTTAACACTATCATTAGCGGATACAGTCAATACAGAACACAGATACCCTTTACACCCCTTTCTAATCAATTTGACAGCTTTTACAGAAGAAATCAGATATGGAGGAGGTACTACTCCACTCCCATTAAACACAAATTCAGGCAAACCCGGTGGACGGAAAACAACTTGCTTGGTCACACAATCGATAGTAGCATGATATTTTTGTAACCAATCCATTCCCAATATTACGTCGAAATGGTCAATATTCAATGGTAGTAAATCAATAAATAGGTGCATATCCCCAACAATAATCTCACAAGCAGGATACATATATGCACATGTCAGGGATCCCCCAACAGGTGATGATACAGCTAGCAAATAGTTCATGGGTTCTAAGGGTCTATTCAATTTACGCGAAAAAGCATGCGTCACATACTAATGTGTAGACCTAATCAATCAATACATAAGCATTTTGAGCAGATAGAGAGGATACTTGACACAACAGCCTCAAGTTTTGCACGCCTCCTGATTAGGGCAAACACTGCCCCGCCTCATGTGCTCTTTCCCTGAGCTTTGGGGTTCGGTTTTGGTGTTATGGTGATGTCACAAGGCTTGGCAATTTTTACTACCGGGTCAAGGGCAGAGGGATCTTTTGATTCTCGGGCCCACCTTGCCACATCAAACAAGCTCCAACTGTAGCAAACCCCTTTATGCTTATTGCCACATATGGAGTGGTGGAGTAAACCCACTCTTGGTCAGGCTAGTCGTCGACCCCAGATTCTCGCTTCTTGTTTGTCGGGTTATGCTTGCCTTTCTTAGATTTGAAACTCGCTTTTGCCTTGCCACTCGCTTGTCGGTGTTTCAGATTGTTTCACCGCCGCAATATTTGTCTCGCCATCAATGCCCGGCCGAGAACACCCACATAAGTTGGCATTTTCAAAACATTTATTCGATCCTCAGATAGCAACACTAAGGCCGCCTTCAAACCTCCTGCCTTCTTATAATTCCAGATCCACCATATGTGGTGCATACCTAGCAAGTTCAGTAAATTGCTTCTCATACTCGGCAACAGACGCTTTTGCCTCTCCTCACTGCTCAAACTCACCACTTTTTCTCGTCTCGATGTAATCGGGAAAATACTTTTCAAAGAAGGACTCTTGAATCGAGCCCAAGTCACAATAGTATTTGCATCGCGTCAACATCCACCACCTTCTGGCTTCTTCCTGAAGGGTGAAGGTTGCTAACAATACTTTGTTTGCTTCAGAGCACGGAAAAACCTCAAACAACTTTTCAGTCTCAAGAACCCAAGCTTCAGCCTTTAACGGTTCTAAGCCTCCCCGAAGGACGGTTTCATTTTGTCAATTTCGGTAAGAGCAATAATGTCCACCTCGTTAGCATTCACATTCTCAGACATCTGTTCCGGTTGCACCGGAGGAGGAGGAGGTGGGGGCTGTTGGTTCGGTTGTTGTTCGAGTCTTTCAATTATCAGTCCCATCATTTGTTCAAGTCTGGCCATTCTGGCCTCAGAGGATGATGCTTCAGTTTCATTTGCAGTGTTTGTGTTATCCATTTCACTATAAGCAGTTATGACAGTTATCATTATAAGCAGTTGTACAATTAAACAGTTTAACATTTTAACATATAATCAGTCAGTCATAAGCACACACTTTTCAAATTCATGAGATGCCCTAATTACTTTTCTAGGACACCCTATAGCTCGTTTGGACACGTGTGTGCGGTATAACTCGTGGTTAAGTATCGCTCTGATACCACTCTGTCACGACCCAAACCCGGCCCTATGGGTTTAGCATCAGAATCGCCAAGAATCCGAGATTACCAAAGGCCTCTGAACGATGTCTGATCAAACAGAGTACAGGGCCTGGCGGAAGCCAATACAGTAAATAACTAGTGTCCATTGAGCTGTGAAAATCTGTATGTCAAAAACATTTTATGCATTCATACAGTTCAAAACAGTACACTCTATACAATCATTTACAGTCAGTCAGTACGGGGATCGAATCCCTCGATAACAGTGCAGTAAACAGTCTATACAAAAGTACAATACAGTAAGGAGACCGATAGGGGACACAAAAACACCCCAAGCCATAACATGGCAACTCGGAACCTCGCAGTGAGGCACATAGGCTGGCTTGACAAAACTGGGGATCAATCCCACGCTCCTAGCTCCGGTCTGGTTGCTGAGAACCTACATATATATATAAACAGTGAGCTAAAGCCCAGTGAATAACATACAGTGTAAAGAGGTTATGAATGAATGTCCCTTACAGTAATGAAATCAATTCATTATACAGTATTTCAATCTTTCAGTATTTCAGTCAATCAGTATATCAATCAATCAGTCATATGTGGTACATCCATTAGCCTATAAACAAGAGGGTCCAGAAAGGACCGGCCTTAACAGACCCAACAATAATGATGGCCATCAATCAAGAAATGCGATGGTTCCACGAGGAAACCGACAGAGCTCAGAATACCAATAACAAAGGGTGCTAAGGATGCCTGTCTGATTCGAAATGCAGGACATACATTCATTCAATAAACAATATCAGTTCAATAAACAGTTCAGTTCAGTATTCAAAATATAACCATTTGAACATATCTTGACACAATCTGTTACTCACAGAGATTGGGCTATAGCAGCTAGAGCGCGTCCCCAGGAGCCAACCCTAAACAGTTAACAAATAGAACACACACTAAGTTCACAATCGGAAAGGATGATAATTAAAATCCCTAAATTTTCTCGGTGTGGTTCTATGTCTAAATCCTCATTAAGATGTCTTAAACTAGGCCTAAGAATGCCTAGGATGGGATGAGGATGCAAAAATACAGTTGGAAGGCATTTTTCAAAAGTTGCTGAAAACAGGGGCCTCGCTTGAGCGAGCCTTCCTTCGCTCGAGCGAGGTTGCAAAAACAAAGGCTTCGCTCGAGCGAACAATCCTTCGCTCGAGCGATCTGATGAAACAGTAAAAGTACTGGATGTTCGATTTTTATGCGCGATGCTCGCTCGAGCGAGCTTCCAAAATCAAAGGGTTCGCTCGAGCGAGCCTTCCTTCGCTCGAGCGGTCTGATGAAACAGTAAAAGTACTGGATGTTCGATTTTTACGCTCGAGCCACCAATCCTTCGCTCGAGCGTGGCTCAGAGGAAACGTTGGTCGCTCGAGCGAGGAATCCTTCGCTCGAGCGAAGAAGCCAAATCTGGAATTTCCAGATTTGCCTTCCAAGCTCAAACCAAGCATTCTCAACTCAATTCTCGACCTCTTGGGCTCAAATTCTGGAAAATACATCCCAAAACAATATATAACAAGTTTCAAAAGCCAATTTATGAATTCAAGCCCCAAAGGTGAGTCAATTAAAACCATTTTTCAAACCCAATTTCAAGAATACTTCCAAACATGCAATGCATGAGTTTTAATCCAAAACCAAGCTTCAAATCTTGCTCTAATGAGCTCCAATCTTTGAAAACAATGTGGAAACATGGATTATGATAAAAACATGGACATGCATGTATAATTCTCCAATAATTTAACTTCAAAACATGCCAAATGACCATGCATGCAACATTCAAGCTCTAATTCAACAATTATGAACAATTTCATGACTTAATTGCACAATGATGCAAGAATCATGCAAAACTTAGCTCAAAGACAACAATAAGGAGATGAATGTCCTACCTTAATCTTGTATTCAAGGTGTGGGAGCTAAATTTGCCAATTTCCTACAAGTTCTTCAAGTCTACAAGATGAATTAAATTTTCCCCTTAAATTCTCTCCCTCTCTTTCACCAAATTCGGTTGTAGCTCTCAAACAAGGCTGAGGGAATGGTTGATTAAGTGTATAAGGCTCTACAAAGAGTAATATTAAGCAAAGCCCACCCAATGGCATAATTGTAAATAAGGCAACTCTTTAATTAACCCAATTTAATCTAATTTAATCATTCCTAATCAATTTTCAGATAAATATACCATAAAATCAGAAATATTCTACTGATTCTAAAACATCAAACGGTTTCTAAATCGGCCGCCGATAAGGCCTTCAATTAACAGTTTAAACACATGGATTCAAACAGATAATTAATCAATTAAACGAATAGAAATGCAATATAACAGATAACTTTTCCAATTTCAGTTCCAGTTTCAATCAGTCTATCCAATACTTCAGTTAATCCAATTATCAGTCATTAGCGGTCCAGTTTAGCAATAATCAGTATTTAATTCCGTGGTTATTCAGTAATCGGTACGAGGGTTGTTACAGTTTGGCACCTCTTATAACATGATTTCAGAGCTTAACTTGCATGCCAATTGTTCATATTTGTGCCCTCTTAAATGTGTTTAAAAGTTGCCCCATTATGCTTAAAGTATTGGACCATGAGTGCTTGCATAAGTTTGTGCATTTTGGCCTTCATTTTTAGGCACTTTGGCCACTGATTTTAAGCCTATTTGGAGTTGCCTAAGTCATGTTTAAGTCCACTCCTTTGCTTAGTTTGCATGCTTGCCTTGGATGTGTGTTTGCATACTAGCATTCTTGTTTGCATCCCATGTTGCATACTAGTTAACATGCTTAGGATTGCACACATAGACATGCATGCCTTGTCCCTTGATTTGGTGATGGGGATTGGGCTCCTTGATTGTTTAGTTTGCATTTCATTTGACATGAAAATTGCACACTTGATTCTTTGGGCCATCATGCATAGAAATGCGTGATTGGTGGCCCGAGAATCGAGGCACATCCTCCCTTGAGTCATTAACATGATAGGGAGTGTGATTGGTGCATACATAGCTTGAATAGCATTGCCATGCCAGATTCTGTCCTCTGCTGCTGTGAGTTGCAGATTCTGCAGGAATTTATTTCTTGCCGGCCGGCAGTATTTAGTGCCGACCGGCAGTCAATAAATGGCCGGTGGATATATTTTGTGCCGATGGGCTACATCCTAGTGCCGGTGGTCATTTCCTCCAGCCGATGGGATTCTCCAGTGTCCAGAGAGGCATCCTTGAGGCTTTGGCAGTTTTCAGATGAACAAAGCAGGGAAAACAGAGGCAGGCTAGGCATGGCAGTGCAATTCCGAGCGGAATCCGATCGTGTATGCATTGAGCTCTCGCCCCGAGGCGATTTACTGTTTTGTTCTTAGATTAATCAATTTGTTAATTTAATTAATTTGTAATATTTAATTAGCTTGCGTAGTTAATTAATTTGTATATTCTTTTGGGTCCCTCCGAGCGAGGGCAAATCTGTAATAAGTGTGGATGAGTGGTGTGCATGTCTTCCAACCCCCACTTCTTTCTTCCCTTTTATTTCACCGCTTACGATGGTAGATTAGGACACGTTTACTTTAGCATACCTTATGCAAGGCATGCGTGCATCCATTCATTTGTTGACATGCACCGGGCTCGGTACATCATACGACCGCATTGCATCTTCCAATCCAACTTGAATACGTGCATCAAATGATTGCATTTCACATGCCATTTTAGGGTTAGCCGAGCCTATCCTAATCACATTCTGTATGCGATGCATTAGTCATCCTAACATGAACTAGGGCATGCATGTTTGCTAACTGGTTTCTGTTTTGGCACGGAGTACAATGTGAGTATTTATGCTTTAGCATCTCGCATGCGTGTGAATGTTAACATGATAGTAGGCTTACCATGCGGCTAGTTGCTTACATGAGATAAACTGTTTGAATGCCTGTGGGTGGAGGTTGGATTGCTTGAGTTGGAAAAACTCGTTGAAATCCGTGTTTTAGCCTACTTGCGAGTAGCAAAATCCGAAACGCTTTCAAAACGAATGGATATGCAATGTTTATTTCCAAATTAGGCAATCTAGTCTATACTTGTTTGCTGCGCGCATAACATAGTAATTCTAGGCTAATAATTGGAATAAGAGCATGTAATGTTTTCAAAATCGGATATCACGGTTAGTAGAGGCCGGTCTTCGGACCGGGCGAAAAGGGGTGCTCATAGTTGACCTTCCCCGATCGTACCCAAGCTCTCGAGCCAAGACAACTTTGGTGATGACGGACACGTGGCCTTCGGCACCGAGTCAGGGTTTCCTAAATTTCCCATTTTAAAAATATTTAGGTGGCGACTCTGTATCTGGCAAAGCAGTCCATGTTTGGCACTACTTTTCAAAAAAATCTGTTTTCTCAAACGATTTGCCAGAGTTGGACTCTTTGGTTCAGATTAAGAACCGCAACAAACAAAAACAGGGGAGTCCGAACTGTAGCGGTAGCGAGGTCCCTCGCGGGCGCTGTCTACAACGGGGTTGAGGGGCAGCGCCCCTCAAAACAAAAATTCATAATGCATTCGAAGTTACTTGACCTATGCCCGCAAAAGTACTGGGAGAGCGTATTTCACGTTCGAGCATAGGGTTTCACATTTTGTGTTCAAAGGTTTCCACTTTATAAGCATTTGGACACAAAATGTTTCCTCTCTCAGCGATGTGGGATTCAAAGAGTGGACGAAAGTGTTGTGCCAAACGACGTCGTTTGGTGTGTTTGTTGGAAGTCCCACATCGATTACAAGATACAATTTAAGGTGGACAAACTTCTATATAAGTGCAAGTGCAGAGGGTTAGCTTATCAGCTTCTATGGTTCTTTCTTGGTTTACTGAGCCATTACGAGCCGAGCTTGAGTTATAAATTTTAGTTGTGCCGAGCTAGATTTTGGCCATAGTTCCATTGGGATTTTGGCCATAGTTCTTTCGCCAAAGTTGTGTAATTTCTCGAGGGCTTTGTGGTGTGTGGTGGAGATCGAGTTTCATCTCTTTTCATCTTCTCCATTTGAGCTCCGAATTTGAGGTAGGGATTCCTACTCATTCTTATGTGTTTTAACATAAATGTTGAGTTATTTGTATAGATGATTTGATTTGGGAACTTAAGGTTGGAGATGTATAATGTTGAAAACAAGGGTTTTGTTCAATTGACTCATACCTGTGTGTTTTGGTTTTAAACATGGAGATTATTGATGTTTTTGATAATATTTGAACCATTGGGTCAATATTGAGAAAAAGGAAAAAATGCCATGTTTGGGTATATTTGGGTCATTACTGTAATTAATGACAATTAATACGGAAATATGAAATTGAGTTGGAAATAATAAAATCGACTCAATATGAGGTAGAATGGTAGAGTTGGATTCTTTAATCACTCACTTTGAAAATGTTGAGATTATATATATCTGTTGTAGCATTTATTTTCTGTCTAGAAATAACTGCTTTGGGCTATCGGTGGAGGATAGTCTTGATTGTTGTAGACAATGTATGATGATTAGGCAAACTAAAACTAATCAATTGAATATGTCATCGAATATAGTGACTGGAATAATGCATTAACTTTATGTATTAATTGATTGTATATGATCTACGTTTATATACATGTGTTGTGTGGGAGGAGATAGGGGATGTACTCCACGATTTAGGGGAAGATAGGGGATGAACCTCTAAACTGGATTTTGTGTGACATTGATACAGCACTACAATGTGTATCAAGTGTTGATTATGGAAGTGTTTAAATTGATTTGATATAGCACTAAAATGTATATCGTTATCAATTGTGAAGTATAAAAGTGATTCCATGTTATGTTGATACAACACCGAAATGTGTATCTTTCGTAAAGTGTGGAAATAGTTTATGTGTTATCGATACAGTATTAAAATGTGTATCCATCATGAATTTCAAAAGTGTTTTAAAGATGAGTCTTAATCTCATTAAGTTATTGGGCTAGGTGTTGAGCCTTGTTTTCAAACTCGAAGTTGAAAAAGAAATGGGAAATGAAATATAACATGGACTTAATGTCATGAAACCGGAAATGTTAATTTGAGTTTTTATCTCAATTGAAATGGAAGTACTGTTGATATGAGATATAATCTCACTTAAAGGGTATGGTTAGGTTTTGAGCCAGGATTATGAATTAAGAAATGGTAAGTATTATGAAACATGAATACATTTATCATGTAATTGAAATGGATTATGAATGGATATATGTGAGTCAAACATTTACCGAATGCTTACGTTTTAGTTATTGCCCATATTATGTTTAGCATATCTCTACTGGGCTGTTAGCTCACCCTATACGGGAACATCATTTTCAGGTCCAGGTGATATGCTACCTCCAAGGACTTAGCTTGGAAGGATTTGGAGTTGAAGACTCTGTTTAGATTAGTTGTCATTTTGTTTTATTTGATATTACATGTAAACTCAAGCCAAGGGCTTAATGTGTAATTGAGTTAGTACTCAGACTTTAGTGTCCAAGTGTTGGCTTGGAAAGATGTAAGCCCGTAGGGCATTTACTTTCGTTATTACATGTAATGTCTTTTAATGAGATTACTCTGATGAATGGAATAAGGTCTTGTCTCTCTTAATCAATGCATGTTAATATTGTATATATTATGGGTTTATTTTGAGGGCGTTACACTAGTACTATATATTAAGCAAAAATGGCTTTTTAACTCCAAGTCTTGTGGGAGCTCCAATCTCCCAATCTAAATTTTTTGATTTTTTGATTTAAAAAAAAAAAAAAAACTTAGCATTTATTAACTTCTCCCAACTCCCAAGTCTTACTCTCATAATAACACTTTAATGCATTAAGAACAAGCATAAAAAAAATTCTTTGAAATCCAACACATATGAATTCCTTGAAAAGTGCCAACACATATGATTATTATCTCTCATAATAACACTTTAATGCATTAAGAACAAGTATTAAAAAAAATTCTTGAAAAGTCCAACATATATAATTATTATCAAAATATTAAATTTTAATATAATATAATAAAAAAAAGATATTTGATTTCTTGAAAAGTCCAACACATATGATTATTATCAAAATATTAAACTTTAATATAATATACAAAAGGAAAAAAAGAAGACATTTAAAAAAAAAATTTAAAATCACAATTCACATATATAGATAATTGTAAACACAATCCGTGCATAGCACGGGTACTATCTATCTATACTATATATTAAGCAAAAGGAGATTTTGAACTCAGAGGCCTTGTGAGAGCTCCAATATCCTAATCCTAATTTTCTAATTTTTTGATTTAACAAAAAAAAAAAAACCGTCAGCATTTATTGTTTCTCCCAACCCAACCTCAACATTTATTAATTTATCCCAACCCACAATCTCTTTTGACTTTTCTCATACTTACTGCAGCACCCTTTTCAATTTCTTTCATATACTATGGTTACACACAAAAATAAAAAAGATAAGAATTTAGTTATAGATCTCAAAAAAATATAAAATCTAAATTTGAATTATGATTTAGTAATATAATTATGTATTTTTTTTATATATATATCTATCAAAATTTTAAATCACTTAATGGGATAAATTAATCAATTTTTTAAAATTATTAATTTTTTTATTTACAAAATAGATTAAAAAAAATATTAACTGATTTATTTGTTTAATAACAAAAATATTTCGTAATCTCTCACTCCTAATATCTCTCATCGATTTCAAAAAAAAAAAAAAAATTAAAACTTGCATTCGTTTTCTCTTTTCCAAAAAATCAGATAATATTTTTTATTAAAGTTGTAGATATCTATCTATATCTTATATATTATATTATAACATAAAATAAAAAAAAACTAAAAAAAAAAATCTTTAAAGGTTATCTAATAATCACTATGCCAAAACAGGGCATTAACAACGGTTTTTTTAACGGCGGTAACGAAAACCATCGGTTTCGCCGTTAATGATATATTAACGGCAGTATTAACGGCGGTTTTCGTTACCGCCGTTAAAAAAACCGCCACTAAAAGTGTCTTTAACGACGGTAAATAAAAAAAAAAAACCCTCAACATTTATTGTTTCTCCCAACCCAACCTCAACATTGATTAATTTCTCCCAACCCACAATCTCTTTTGACTTTTTTCATACTTACTGCAGCACCCTTTTCAATTTCTTTCATACACTATGGTTACACACAAAAATGAAGAAGATAAGAATTTAGCTATAGATCTCAAAAAAATATAAAATATAAATTTGAATTATGATTTAGTAATATAATTATGTATTTTTTTTTATATATATCTATCAAAATTTTAAATCACTTAATAGGACAAATTAATCAATTTTTTAAAATTATTAATTTTTTTATTTACAAAATAGATTAAAAAAAATATTAACTGATTTATTTGTTTAATAACAAAAATATTTCGTAATCTCTCCCTCCTAATATCTCTCATCGATTTCAAAAAAAAAAAAAATTAAAAATTGCATTCGTTTTCTCTTTTCCAAAAAATGAGATAATATTTTTTTATTAAAGTTGTAGATATCTATCTATATCTTATATATTATATTATAACATAAAATAAAAAAAAACTAAAAAAAAAAAATCTTTAAAGCTTATCTAATAATTATAATATTTTTTTTGAATTTATAAAGTTTCGTGCATAGCACGGGTTATCACTATCTATATATCTATACTATATATTAAGCAAAAGGGAGTTTTTAACCCCCAAGGCCTGTGGGAGGTTCAATATCTCAATCTGAATTTTCTATATTTTTTATTTTTTTATTTAAAAAAAAACTCAGCATTTATTGATTTGGTCAAAATCCCTTGATCAGCATTTATTAATTTTTTTCAATCCACATATCTTTCTACATACCTACATTTATTGATTTGGTCAAAAATTTTTAATCAGCATTTAAAATCCCCTCACACAAATAATTATAGATACAATCCGTATATAGTTATTGCAGTACCCTTTTCAACTTCTCTCATACACTGTGGTTAGTGATAAAATTATTAAATTATTTTTATAAAAAATCTTAAAAAACATAATTTATATATTAAAAAAATTTAAAACAAATATAAATATTTATAATTATCTCGTGCATAGCACGGTGATTGATTTTTTTAATTATTGATAATGATTAGATAGCATTAAAAAAATTGTGATTTGTATGATTGAAGTTATCTCTTTTTGTTTATAATTTTATTTTTTTAATATAATTGAAGTTAGATAAACATAAACACTCACAAAGGGGGTTTTTAACCCCCAAAGGCCTGTGAGAATTTCAATATTCCAATCTGAATTTTCTATATTTTTTATTTTTTATTTAAAAAAAAAACTCAACCTTTATTGATTTGGTCAAAATCCTCTAATTATAATAATTTTTCGTGGGTGCTCTTTCTCTCTCTCATAGGTGCGTAGGAGTCGTGGTGGGGGTCGTGGGGTCTTTTGCACTTCTGTAAAATTAAACATCTTATCTTATCTTATCTATCTATACTATATATTAAGCAAAAAGGGATTTTTGACATCAAGCCTTGTGGGAGCTCCAATCTCCCAATCTAAATTTTTTGATTTAAAAAAAAAAAAAACCTTAGCATTTATTAACTTCTCCCAACCCCCAAGTCTTACCCTCATAATAACACTTTAATGTATTAAGAACAAGCATAAAAAAAATCTTTGAAATCCAACACATGAATTTCTTGAAAAGTCTCAACACATATGATTATTATCCCTCATAATAACACTTTAATACTGTTGGCTTTTTGGCTTTCGAAGGGTATTTTTGTAAATACGAGCGTGCCAGCAAGGATTAATCAGTCCTTACAGAAATTATAATTGCCAACCAATTATCAGACGATTGTGTTTTAGTTCTTTCAGCCTCAATGAAGAGGACTTTTACTGGTGGCTTGAGTTAGGAGAAATTAAGCAAAATAATAGTTAAATGACGAACAATTGAAGTATTTCATTAAGATGAAAACTTACAATGATCCAAACTCAGCCTCGTAGAGGTTTACAGCAACAATCTACTTGAAACTACTCCTATGAATGAAGTGCAGTGCAGGAATTTAAAGTGCAAGAATGTAAAGAACATGTATTTAAAGTGCAGGAAATGTAAAGACTGGAAATGTAAAATTAGAAAAGAAAATATGAAGTAAATGACTAGTTTGTTGGATCTGAGTCTGGGGGTTTTTTCTGGGGGCTTCCCTGCTATTTATACTCCTCAAAGATGACCATCGAACTGCACTTCAAACCGTCGAACTGCTCCTCCATGATTGCTTGATCATGCTACCTTAGAAGTAGTTCCACTACGCCATTCCTTGCAGTTAGGCTTCCCTCTTATATTTGAATTTGAATGTGAGTAACCGTTGAAGCCACGTCACCTTGTACCTCTTTATTGATCTAGTGCTACTCAGATCACGTGAGAACCAATACTAACTGCCACGTGTACGATCAGGATCGAAGACTTAGATGGTCTTCCTATATTACCCTCATTCTGCCACGTGTCGAATTGTGATTGGCTTTTACAAAATATGTAGCCAACATTACCCCCCGCACTAATGTATCCAATACTTGGTGATATTAGTGGGTCAAAGCTTTTCCCGCGCTTTTGGAACGTGCATGGAGTCTATATTCTGGAAATACAACCATCATCCATTGATGATTACTCGCATTAATTTTGTTTCTGACCTTCGGAACATCTCTACCACTTTAGTAATCGAACAGACTAATATCTCTTTTATGACTGAACCAAACTTCTTCTCTATTGATCAAGTACATGAAGAGTCATTTGATGATGTTGTTTTCTCTCGAAAGAACTTCCATGCATTCATTAACCACTTTTACCCGCCTTTCCATATTCAAGTCATGGATGCCTTTGCAAATTACCAACCTTTGGATTACGAACATATTGTCCTTAATCCTTCGATTCAGAAAGTTGCAAATATGGACATGGGAAATTCTTCTTTTGATTCACCTTTGGATTGTGAACAAAATGCCCTTAATCCTTTGATCCAGAAGGTTGCAAATATGGATATATGAGGCCCCTCTCTACAATCCTCTGCATGAGAGAAGGCTGTGGCTTCAAATTCCTCTAGGGCTTCAGTGTCATGACCCGAACCTGCCCCTATGGGTTAAGGACATAACCGGCCAGTAATCTTGTGATTACCTGCGGCCTCAAACCAAAATAGACGTAACTCGTCAGAGAAAAGGGGCCAAACGGAAGCCAAAATTTAAAACTTTGTCCATAGAGCCGTGCTTATATGCACATCAAACAAACCATACTCATACGCGTTAATAACCCACAACAAAAGTACAGTAACATAAACATTTTTACAAACAGGATCATTCAAATTAAGCCAACACACAACAGACTATATACAAATGTACGTAAAGTCCTTGCCAGCAAGACAAAATATAAATACATGGCAAAATGGCAAGGATAGGTCTCGTGCGTGAGACACAAGGCTGGCTCTCTCAAAACTTATGTTATTCCTGGCAGACTTCACTGGGGCTGGGTTTGGACCGCTCTTGGCTCACCTACAAACACATGAATAAGCGTGAGCGATAACCCAGTGAATAATATCAAATGCAGAAGTCATAAGAACAATATGTAGAACAACACACTCCAAACGGCCTCGGGCCCAATTCATTTTCCTACTTAACATATGTACATTATACAAGGTTTAGATCAAGTAACTGTAGTTCCAAACATATTCAAATTTCCATTTATGTCAAAACGGCCTTCGGCCCATTCATTGATGTCAAAACGGCCTTCGGCCCACTCATTCGTATCAAAACGGCCTTCGGCCCATACATTCGTATCAAAACGGCCTTCGGCCCATACATTCGTATCAAAACGGCCTTCGGCCCAATCATTTATGTCAGAACGGCCTTTTGCCCACTCATTCATTCCAAAACGACCTTGGGTCCATTTATATTTATCAAAACAACCTTGGGTCCATTTATGTTTATCAAAATACTGGGAGCTCGATTTCTCCGCTCAAGCGGCGGTTTCCCCGCTCGAGCGGGCACCAACTTTATGGGTTTTCCAGAACTGTTCTTGAGCTTCAAATGCACATTCAAACTGATATTTCTTGCATTTCATAGCCCATAGCACTCACACACATATACCAACATGATATAAACACCAAATTACAACATATTGAAGCTCAATTCCCATGAATCAATCACATGCAAACCCAAATTATACCAAACTTACTTCCAATATATTAAATTCATGCATTTAAGCTTCATATCCTCATCAATCATGCATGCATGTCAATTCTTGACCCCACTTCTATTTCAAATGGTACAAATGGTGCTTCTAACCATGAAACTCAACAAAACTATGCTTGCATGTATACTTCAATGCTCAATTCTTTACAATTCACATGTTACATGCTAGATTGTGTAATTTCACAAGAGTTCACTACATGCATGCACATATGGACTTCAAATTTATCAAATACAACACAACACCATCATTTATAGCATAATTCTTGTTCTTAATCACCAATCAACTCTAAATTTACAAGATTACTCACCAAAGAGCTTTAATCTTCACAACTATGGTTAATTCTTGAGCTAGCCTTCAAGACTCCAAAGCTTTAAGAGCAACTTAGATGATTTCCCCCATTTCTCTCTCAATTTCGGGTCTCTCACTCTCTCTCTAGAGAGTTTAATCAGCCAAAGCCACATAAGGGAAGAAATTGAGGGTTTAGTGCCCTTTTACATCAAACCCCACTATTCCAAAATAATAATAATAAACAATTGGGCACTAAATTATCAATTTAATCAACTTAATCTGACCCGAATCAATTTCTAATTAAATTTGACCGTAGGCTCTAAAAATTATGCCAATCACAATGGCGTCATCAATTTCGGGTTCCGTGGCCGATAAGGCCCTCAATTTAATTTCCAAAGCAGATCATTCAAGCAGATATTCCTACGGTGAACAGATAGAATTCCAAAACCACATAGATTCACATAATGGCACACCAAATCGTATCAAAATATATAATCATATATGTATTAGGGACCTATTAACATAATGCAAAACAGGGGTATCACATTCAGGCTGGACAAGCTGGTCAGAACCTGAGGTCTGGGAATTAAGGGAGCGAATTAACTATCACTTTGTCGAATTCACCGACCCGTTGGACTTTTCTTCTTATGCGCGAAGCTCGGTGGTTTATCCTTACATGCCTATCGACCGTCGATGCAGTTTAGAGGACAATCTGCTCGTGGCATGGTACACATCATCCATGCCTACAAAAATGGTATGATTTGTTCCTCGCCCATAAGAGGCACAAGGATATAACCCTTCATTTTTAGCCAAGAAGGCGAAGCTTCATCCTTCTGACTGGCTTGATTGTGTCAATGCTCCTCAATTTCCTCTTTCTTTCGAAATGGAGGCCCTTATACCTCCTCCTTCGCAAAAACTTTCCTAGATAGAGAAGTTGAGGCTTACCCTTTCTGCAGAGAAAGTTTTCCCTCCTTACGAGCCTCCACCTTCTCCTACTCCAGCTCAACAAAAGCAAGCCCAACTCCTGCTTGTAGCATTTTCTCACTTATCATTCAATGTTCTTGAGGAAGATGTTCCCCTTAAGAACTTTCGATGGGCTTGTAATATTCTAACTCGGGGCCACGTTCTCAACCCCATTGCTCAAGCAGAACTTCACACGTTTTTGGACCAACTTCCATCACTTCTCCATTGGCACCGCACTTCTTTGGCCACCACTCAATCCTTGTATCAACTTTCATCACTCTGAGTTCATTCTCAATATGAAGCAGAGAACATCATCGAAGAATACAACGACTTTCAAAATAAGGATTCTGCGTACTGGGATGATTTGGAAATGGATGAGTTGGAACAAGAGCTAAGAGAAACGGCGTTCGAAATGAAGGCTGAGGAGCTTTTTTATGAAGTGAGAACACACTAACTCATGCAGCCAATGTTAGAAGAAATAGAGGATAGAATGAAGAAAGAACAGAAATTCATTGATCATAGTTGGACTAAGTTTCATGATCTTGTTATTTATTCCATTCCCTATTTTTATGAGCTTGAGTTTGTACCCAAATAGGGTTATTTGATGTAATCACTTTTGCTTAAATATAATTAAGACTTTTCCTCTGTTTGGCATTGTCTCTGTTTGCCTTTAAAAGCACATTCAAGACTTTGAACTGAACAATCTCATCCTTCGAACCTGGACTCAATTGTCTTAAATGAAACACTGTAAAAAACCAATTATGAACTTTTCCAATTTATAGAATAAAGTTAACAGTTTTTTGGCTGATTTTCAATAATCAGTGTTTCGAATCTAGCAATCTTATACTTAAAGCTTGTTTCAACCATAATCAACATCTGACCATGGTTAGCATGATCAATTTAGTTTCAAATTGACCATCTTTTGTTTCGAATAACAGTTCATGCTGCTTTAGTTCCACATACAACTTTTCTGTGAACCAACCATTGGTTTTGATGTTTCAAACACCAAATCCTATCCTTAAAGAATCTCAAGTTTTGCCTCGAAGGTCATTACCTTCGTTAAGAAACCTAAAACAGGTCTTTTAACCTTTCGGAGAAAAACAAACACTTGAGTATTCTTATATCTTTTTTTTTTTAGTATGAAATGTACTTCGAAGCTGGATTCTTTGTTTCGAAGCTGTAGTTTTTGGGTTTTGGCACCAAAATTTGGCTTCGAAGCCAAATTTTTACTTCGAAGCTAACCTCAGTATCTGGGCTGTGTTTTTTTCCTCCAAAAGTATCAATATTGAAGAAAACTCTGTATTCGTACTTCTAGTACTTAACGACTTATGCAATATATTTTTCAGACACAAAAGCTTTTAAACACCCCTTTGTTTCGTGCTCTGAAATCACTTGGTCTTTTAACACACAAACCCTACCGATCTTCTGTTAACCCTCTCTTCCTTGCTACTTGCTATCAATGGATCCTTCCTCGCTGAAAGTGCTCGCTGGCAACCGTATCAGCCCTACCATGGTTTTGAAGAAATGCATTGATGAAGAAATCGCCAAGCTAACAACTGGTGGGTCAAGCGCCATAGATGGACGTCTCTTTGTTCCTCGCCACAACAACCAACAAGAGTACGTCTTAGGTCCCATCTTTCGGGAGGCCCCTGACCAACTCCCAGCTTTATACCCTCATTTGGAAGATCACTTTCTTTTTTACGAAGGAGGGCTTGACTGGAGGAATTGGAGAATGACCCGGCCTCATCGCTGCTGGCCGACATTGAGAACCGAGTAGGAGGAATGGTATGACAGGGTGGTGCCTGCGAGAGAAGATGACCTACAGGAGCTCTGCATCCTCGACGCTCTTCGTCTTTCCAGGTTCATTATTCGTGAGGACCTTTTTTTAATTCCTGCTGCTCTATGTTTTTGGAATATGGCTTTTAATTTCTTCAAATTTCGGTGTGGCATGATGGCCCCCACCGTTCTTGATATTTGCCATCTTTTAGGGCTTTCACCCCATGGCTTTCCCTTTACTCCAAACTACCCGGACCTCCCTGTCAAATTTTCCTTTCTAGCCTTAAACTCTTCTTACAGTGACTTCGTAAAGGCTGAAAATAAAAGGGAAGGCCCCGTGAGAGACAGAGAACTATTTTCCTTCATTTTATACTGGTTGTGCAAATTTCTCTTTTGTACCTCATCTCAGAGGATTATGCCTGAGTTCGCTCCACTTGCGAAGGCACTTGTCTTGAAAAAACACATAGCTCTTGCCTCTTATCTTTTAGCTCATGTCTACAGAGCTTGTTTCCAATTTTGTGAAAAACCTCTTGATGTTAACCAAGGAGGTCCCCTTTGGGTGCTCCGGCTCTGGCTCTTTGCCTATTTCACTGATTTGCATAAAAAATGCATAAAATTCCTTGTTCAGGATCCTAGCACCTATGGGGAAAAGTATGCTAGGATTGTTCTTTACCCTGCTTCTTTTGCTTATTACTTTGCCTTCTTTTATTAACTCCCTATTTCTCCTCCTACTTCCCTTTTTTGTCCTTTTGATGCCAATAAAGGACCTGCTTGGCTGCAAACTTTTCTGGCTGATAAAGAGTGTTTCACCTCACCACACAAAGATATGTGGGCTTCAATTTTGCTACCTAGGGAGCTGTTCATTGGCATTTTAAACCCTCGAGGTTATAAATGCATATCTGAGGTGTACTGCCCTTCTCAATTTGCTAGACAATTTGGGCTCACTCAAGGGATACCTGTTCCACTTTGTAGTCTCTCGAATGTCCACCTCACGGCTAGAGACTTGAGAATATCTAAATCAAAACTAGAGGCGGCAATATTCAAACTGCTGAAAGAATTGAATGAATTTCAATTTATCCATTTTCTCCCATCTGGCTTAGTTTTGAAAAGATTCCAGAACTGGTGGACAGCCAATATGGAAATGCGCCTATCTGCACACCCTCATGACTTGCTAATAGGGTTAGGAGTGCCTTCGAAGGCTAAGTCAGCGACAGTTGAGAACATTCCTCCCTTTTTTGCAGCTACCACAACTTCCCATGCAGCCTCACCTCCTTCAACTAGAGTTACCAGAGCTGCTTCGAAGAAAGGCAAGCATTTCTAAGTTCCTCTTTCCTTTAACTCTTTTGTTTGCCTCCTTTATATTCACATATTTTGGTGCAGGGTCTCCACAAGAAGAATCTCCTAAAAGAGCTGAAACTCTAGCTGCTCTCAAGGCCAAACAATAGCAGAAAAAGAAAAGAAAACTGGTACTCACTCCTGAAGAATTTGAATCTCAAAATAAAGAGAGAGAGATTGAGCAAGAGCAAGAAACACCATTACAAAGAAAAAGAGAACAAGGGTGACTGCCCTCTCTTCTGATTTGGTCGAAGATCCTAATTCCGAGACAGTTGACAAAGCAATGGAACAGGGGCTTACTTCTGAAGAACTTGATCCTCAAATTGAAGAGAGAGAGGTTGAGAAGGAGCCAGTAGTATCATTGCCAAGAAGGAAGAGAAAGCAAGTGATTGTTTCTGCTACTGACTTGATTGAAGATCCTATCCATGAAGCTGCTGCCAAGGTAGTAGAACAGGAACATTCCAAAGCAATGATCGTCTTTGAGAGGGCTGAGAAGAGACGGCAGCAACAATTTCTAAGAGATGAAGCTGCTGCTGATGCACTACAAAGGGAAACTGCAAGAAGGCAACAAACTGCCGAGCATTACTCCCATTGTAGCTCTCCCATTACTGCCAACATCTCTGAAACAAGTAATTTCTTTCATGCTTCTACTATTTTGCCTTATCAGATTTCGACACTAGAGCTTGACCTTACGTTTCTTCCTTTTGGCAGCAACAATTACTGAGGCTATACTTCTAATGAGGACTCCCTCAATTTTAGTTGAAGTTGATCAGATGTAGAATGTGAAAGCCATTCAGATAATACTTTCACTTCCTAGGCCCACATTTCATATAGCCCCTTTGAGTCCTAGCATTTCTTTAACTCTTTCTTTTGGTTTGACTCCATATCTTTCTCACTTGATCCTTGACACTTCTCTTTCGAGCCTTGCTCCTCATTCTTCTTCCAAGGAAATCCCAACTGCTACTCCACCTACGATGGCGGTTGATTCCCCTATTGAGGGTGCTGGTAGCTCTCCAACCCGTGGTTTATCACCTTTATCTAGCTCCAGCCCTTCTTCACCTGATTCATTGGTGGCTAGGACCATGGAGACTGCTAAAGATGCTCCATCCACTTCTCCTATCCCTATGCAGTCCTTTATGCCTTCCACCACAACTCTCTCTGCACACTTCATGTCTACGGATGAGGTAGACGTCTTCGAAGCCAGACTAGTGTAGACACCCCATTTTTGACCGTCCTCAAGACTTGGACGTCACCGCTTGAACACTCGGTGATTATCCATGTTTGTGTTTGTTTGGAGTTCCCGGAGTTCTCGGCTACGCGCCTTGCCTCAGGATCCCCGAACTCCACTGTTTTGTGTCTAGTTTTGCACCAAACACTTGTGTTTTGCCTTGGAGGGGCAGAGAATGCCTTGTGAGGCATCCCCACACACCACCGGCACTAGCTAGAGGCCACCGGCTGGTTTTTCTTGCCACCGACAATATATATTGCCAGCCGGCACTCTTTGTTGCCGGCCGGCCATCAATTTTGTCAAAATGACAATTTTGAGTGGCCGACAACTGTTCATTTACTTTTTGTAGATATTTCATGCCAACTGTGATAGCTGGCACCTACCCCTTTCCTCTCCATACACGTGTATGGAGGGATTTCCCTCTTGGATGGCTTGTTTTGTAAGCTTTACAAGAGGGAATTGCCTATATAGGAGAGAGTCTTCTCTTGGCATTAGGGTTAGACACTTTTGAGACATTTTAGACAGCTTTGGTGAAGCTTGAGTTCTAGGGTTAGGGTTAGAAATATTTCTTATCTTTATAAGTGTGTGTTTTGTGTCACTTTTGCTCACATACACACACTAACACACCATCTCTTGGACTTGAGACCCTTGGAGGCTTGTTTGAGTGTTTTGGAGGTGGATTCAAGCCAAGAAGGGCTGTTGGAGCATCATTTGTGAAGGTGGTCTTCAAGGGTGAGAAACTTCCCTTTTATTCCCCATTTTTGCATTGATTTTCTACCTATCTTAAAGCTGTTTTTGTGTTTAGTGTATAACATAAAAAAGTTATGCTTTTAGGCCCTCTTGATTGTTTGTTAAGAGTGTTTTGTGCTTTGGGGAAGTTTGACCCCTCTTAGGCCTTGTAAGGCCCTTGTTTTGTGCTATTTTGTGCAAGTTTCGAGACTTTGGTGTTTGGGCCTCTTCACCCCTGAAATCTTGAGGGATTTCAGTGGTGGAGATGGTGCCTTGAAGTCTCCAAAAGGGGAGGGCCACCCCCTCTCCATGTTGTCCTTGAAATGGACCATTTTGGGTCTCTTAAGGAAGTCTTTGTTCAAGTGTGTGTAGAGCTTGCCATGGCTGTATTTTATGCTTATATTGCCATGTTATAACTTTGTATTAAGTTGGTTTTGGTACTCCATGCATGTTTAGTATAGTTGCCATGTAATGCCTCCTTGATCCCTTAACATGCCTTAGCTTGTTAGCCTTTGTTCGAGCATGTTTTAGGCTTAGCCTTGTGAATGTTTTGTGCTTATTTTGCCATTCTTTAGGTCTGTCCATAGTTGTTTGGATCGATTTTGGCATGCTTAGTATAGCTCTTTTGCATTTGTAGCTTGTTAGGCTTATATGCCTCAAGTATGTGAATGTGTAGCATGTGTTGCTTGCATCATTTTGGTGGTTTGGAACCATCTAACATGTAATTTCAGTTCCTTTGGCATGCTCATATGCTTGCCTTAGTTGCCTCTTTGTTGCTTTGAGAGCATGTGTTGTATGCCCTATGTTTTGACCATTGTGCATGCCTTTGAATTTGAGCCACTTAGATGCCATCTAAGTAGTCCTTTGGCCTTGTTTTAACATGCTAAAAATCTGTTTTTAGTTGTTTAATGCATGCCATGTTTGTTGTGCTAAATGTGCTTCAAAGCTTCATGACTTGCCTCAAGTACTTGGACCATGCTTGCATGCTTATGCTTATCTCATTTGGGTTGGTTTGGCACCACATTTTGACATGATTTTAAAGCTTTTTATTCCATGCCAATTGTCCATGTTTAGCCTCTTTCAAGTGTGTTTGAGAGTTGTTTGTTTAATGCTTAGGTTTGTGCCTTAACATGTGCATGCGCGTGTGTGTGCTTAGCCTTCATTTTTGGGCACTTTGGCCACTGTTTTAGGCCTATTTAGAGCTGCCTAATTCATGTTTAAGTCCCTCTTTTATTTGGTTTGCATGCTTGCCTTGCATGCTTGCTTGTATGTTTGTATAAGTGCCTTGCATTGTCCATATTGCATGCTAGCCAACATGTCTAGGATTGCATTGCATTGTGCATGCTTGGCCTCTTGAAGTGAGTGTGATAGAGGTTAGGCTTCCTTGTGTGATTATATGGCTTGCATGCATTTGAAATTGAAAGTGCACACTCGATTCTTTGGGCCATCATGCATGGAAATGCGTGATTGGTGGCCCGAGAATCGAGGCACATCCTCCCTTGAGTCATTAACATGAGAGGGAGTGTGATTGGTGCATACATAGCTTGAATAGCATTGCCATGCAAGATTTTGCCCTCTGCTGCTGTGAGTTGCAGGTTCTGCAGGCATTGTTTGCCGACCGGCAACATTTTATGCCAGCTGGCAGTAAATTATCGGCCGGTGGGTTCATTTTGTGCCGATGACCACATCCTTCAGCCGGTGGTGTTCCCTTTCAGCCGGTGGGATCCCCCAGTATCCTGAGAGGCATTCCTGAGACTTTGGCAGTTTTCAGAGGAGCAAAGCAGGGAAAACAGAAGCAGACTATGCTTGGCAGTGCGATTCCGAGCGAGTCCCGAGCATGCGCTGCATCTGACCCGCTTCCCGAGGGCTTTACTGTTTTAATTAGATTAATTAATTTGTTTAGTTAATTTAATTAATTTGTAATATTTAATTAGCTTGCGTAGTTAATTAATTTGTATTATTTATTTGGTCTCTCCGTGTGAGGGCAAATCTGTAATAAGTGTGTGTGAGTGGTGTGCATGTCTTCCAACCCCCACTTCTTTCTTCCCTTTTATTTACCTGCTTACGATGGTAGATTAGGGCACATTTATTTTAGCATACCTTATGCTATGCATGCGTGCATACATACATTTGTCTTACATGCACCGGGCTCGGTACATCATACAAACTGCATTGTATCTTCAAATCTAACTTGAATACGTGCACCGAATGATTGCATTTCACATGCCATTTTAGGGTTAGCCGAGCCTATCCTAATCACATTCTGCATGCGATGCATTAGTCACTTTAACATGAACTAGGACACGCATGTTTGCTAACTGGTTTATTGTTTTGGCACGGAGTACGATGTAAGTATTTATGCTTTAGCATCTCGCATGCGTGTGAATGTTAACATGACAGTAGGCTTACCATGTGGCTAATTGCTTCTATGAGATAAACTGTTTGAATGCCTGTGGGTGGAGGTTGGATTGTTTGAGTTGGAAAAACTCGTTGAAATCCATGTTTTAGCCTACTTGCGAGTAGCAAATTCCAAAGCACTTTCAAAACAAACGGATATGCAATGTTTATTCCCAAATTAGGTAATCTAGTCTATACTTGTTTGCTGCGCGCATAACATAGTAATTCTAGGCTAATAACCGGAATAAGAACACATAACGTTTTCCAAATCGGATATCACGGTTAGTAGAGGCCGGTCTTGGTCGGCGAAAGCGAAGTGCTCATAGCTGACCTTCCCCGATCGTACCCAAGCTCCCGAGCCAAGACAACTTTGGTGATGACGGACACGTGGCCTTCGGCACCGAGTCAGGGTTTTCTAAATTTCCCATTTTAAAAATATTTAGGTGGCAACTCTGTATCTGGCAAAGTAGTCCATGTTTGGCACTTCTTTTCAAAATCTGTTTTTCTCAAAACGATTTGCCAGAGTTGGACTCTTTGGTTCAAGATTAAGAACCGTGACACAAATTGAGTCCGAATTGTAACTAGTGAGTTCCCTCGCGGACCTGTTACAACTAGCTAGTCTCTTCGACGTACCCTCTACCTCTCTAACATTGAATGTTGAAGCTGAGCCATTAGTTTTGGCTGACTCCTTGCTAGAAATCTTTAAGAGCTCTTCTTCTTCTAGCAGCAAGCCTTCTGCACCTTTGATAGACCTAGATGCATGCCTGGATTTGTTGATTTCTTTTTCGAGGATCCCCTTCGAGGCTCTACAAAGGCCTATAATCAGAAATGGGTTCCTCCAATGCTGCAAAGTTGCTGAGCGGTCTGGCATGAACGTTTCAAGTCATCTATCTCAGGCAGCAGCTATTGTCGATTTTTACATTAGCATTTGTCACGCCGCCAAGGCTGAGGATGAGAAATTGGCTGGCGACCAAAGTTTTGTTTCCCACGTACATACTGAAGTGTCAAAGCTTAAGGAACAACACTCTTCTGCCTCCTACTTTCGAGTCCAGTTGTTGGAGAGGAAAGCTCAACTTGAAGAGGAGATATCTGCAGTGAATCAGGCCTTAGTCCGAACTAACACTAAACTGCAAATTACCAACCAAGGACTGGCCGATCGAAAGGAAGAGATGGCTGCAGCTATTCGACTATTTTCAGCATTTACCAATAGGAAATCTGTTGTACAAAAACAATTAAGACACTGTAATGATTTTTGGGTCAATTTGTGGCAAAATGTACTTAATTCTTTATGAAAGAACAAATTTTTATCTGTCATCTGAGTAATCTTATGTTCTTGTACTTGGTGTTTATTTTGTTCCTTGTGTTTCCCAAATGGTTGGAAAATAAGGCTTCAAATATCTACCATTAATCTTTTTGAGATGTATATACCCATTCAAATTTCTCAAATGGTATGCTCCAAAAGGCAGAATTCTATGGATTTGATATGGTCCTTCCCAGTTAGGTGACCATTTGCCAAACTTATGGCTTTTAATTCCTATTGGGAGTATTGTTTTCCCTACCACATCACCTTCATCAAAGCCAATATATTTGACCTTCTTATTGTAATTTTTAGCCGCTTTCTTCTTTTGCAAGAGAATGCTGTTTAATGCCAGAATTCTGGCTTCATCTATGCTTTCTAACTCCAAACACATACTTTGATGGTACTGCTCAGGATCTAACTGATCTTGGCATCTTACCCTCAAAGATTTAACATTAATCTCCACAGGTAACACTGCATCATGCCCATATACTAAGGCATAAGGAGTGACTCCTGTGCTTGACCTTGGGGAAGTTCTGTAAGCCTACAAAACATCCAACAACAGGTTATGCCAATCCCTAGGATTATCTTCCACAACCTTTTGTATTCCCTTTTTCAAGGATTTATTGGATGATTCAGCTTGACCATTGGCTTGTGCATAATAGGGTATGGAATTAACAAGGCTAATTCCAAATTCTACCACAAAGGACTTCACCATCTTCCCATCGAACACAGTCCCATTATCCACAATTATAGTTTGTGGGATGCCAAATCTATGGATCAAATCTTTAATGAACCCAATGACCTCTGTTTGGTCTACAGCCTTGTATGGCTTAACTTCGACCCACTTAGTAAAGTAATCAGTGGCCACTAGAATGAAACAATGATGCTTCGAAGAAGGTGAGTGTATTTTCCCCATCATATCCATAGCCCACCCTCTGAATGGCCAGGGCTTCATTACTATATGTAGGTAAGTTATGGGCACATGCCTTATTGTGCCATGTTTTTGGCATGCCTGGCAACCCTTTGCATACTCTATGCAGTCTTTAAGGATAGTTGGCCAATAATAGGAATGCCTTCGAAGTAACCATCTCATCTTCACACTAGGCTAATGAGCACCACAGATGCCTTTATGAACCTCAGCCATAGCTGTTAATGCTTCTTTTAGGCCTAAGCATTCTAGCAATAAGCCATCTCTCCCCCTTTTGTAGAGAGCATTACCATATATCATATATTGCATAGACTGCAATTTAATTTTCCTGTTGGTTTTCGAAGATGGACCAGCCAAGTACTGCATTATTGGATGCCTCTAATCTTGTTCTTATAAGTCATTATGATTGACTTCCAAGAGTCATTATGATTGACTTCCAAGACCACATTCCTTTTATTCAAAGGTGGTATCAATTTCTGATATGTTGTTTGGCTTATGTCCCTTTGGGCATTATCCCTTCTCTTGAAGTTTGAAGCTTTCTGAGGCACATCATTAGCTCTATTATTTAAGAATCTTGGAACATGAGTTACATTTGCTATTTGAAATTGAGAAAGCAGATGTAATGCAACAACATAGTATGGTAAAATGCTTATGTTTTGACACTTGAAAATCCCTTTCACTTGGTTAACCACCAATTGAGAATCTCCGAAAATGTCAACTGCATGAACTTGTAATCCAATAAGAATTTCTAGTCCTACTATTAAGGCTTCATGTTCAGCCTGGTTATTAGAACTAGTAGCTTTATCCACTCTGAAACCATGTGTGGTTTTTACCCATTGTGGTGATTTAATCACAATACCAATTCCAATTAAGCCATTGGTTGTCGACCCATCGAACCACATTTGCCATGGCTCAACACTGGCCATACCAAGTTCCATTATCTCTTGGCTCTCTATTTGAGATGAATGATCTGCCAGAAAATTGGCTAAAACTTGCCCTTTTACTGCCCTTTGAATGACATATTCTAGATGGAACTCTGATAAGGCTAGTATCTACTTGCCAATTCTTCCCCTCAACATAGGTCTAGATAACATATACTTAACCAAATCTGTGGTTGCAATTACCAAGACAGTTGTAGGTAAAGATAGTATCTTAATTTCATTGCAGCAAAATACAAAGCAAGACACAGCTTTTCAACAATTTAATATTTACATTCACAAGAATTTAAAAACCTACTAAGGTAATAAACAGCTTGCTCCTTGCCTTCTTCATTATCTTGAGCCAAGAAAGCTCCCAATGAATCTTCTACTGCAGCTATGTACAACTTCAAGGGCTTATCACCCTTTGGTGGCATCAGCACTGGAGGGTTGGCCAAGCAGGCTTTGATACCTTCGAAAGCAATTTGATGCTGTGCTGTCCACACAAATTCCTCTTCATCTTTCAGCTTTAACAAGGAAGAAAATACTTTAGTTTTCCCTGCAGTGTTAGAAATGAACTTTCAAAGAAAGTTAACCTGTCCAAGGAACCTTTGTAATTCTTTCTTACTTGATGAAGGTCCGGCTTCAATGATGGCTTTGGCTTTGTTTCGGTCAATCTGTATTCCTTTCTTGTGTACCACATAGCCCAAGAAGTTTTCAGATGATACGCCAAAAGCACACTTAAGAGGATTGAGCTTCAATTTGAACTTTCTCATTCTTTCAAAGGCTGCTTCAAAGTGAAACAGATGCTCCTTCATGGATTGGGATTTAACTACAATGTCATTAATATAACACTCTAAATACCCTCCAATGAGGTCATGAAAGATAGTGTTCATAGCTCTCTGATATGTAGTTCCAGCATTTTTCAGGCCAAATGGCATTTTAACCCATTCGAAGGTGCCAATATTTCCAGGACATCTGAATGCTGTCTTGTGGACATCCTCCTCTGCAATGCAGATCTGGTTATAACCAGAATGCCTATCCATCATTAATAAAACTTGATGCCTTGCTGAACTGTCTACCAACAGATCCACTATAGGCATAGGGTACTCATCTTTTGGAGTTGCTAGATTTAAGTTTCTGAAATCAATGCATACCCTCATTTTACCATTCTTCTTGACCACATGCACAATATTAGATAGCCATTCAACATACCTGACTGTCCTAATAAAGCATGCCTTGAGTAATCTGAGAAACTCTTCTTTAACTCTCTGAATTACTTCTGGACTCATTCTTCTTGGTTTTTGCTTGTATGGCTTGAAATTAGGCTTCATAGGGAGCCTATGTTCCACTAATGACCTATCATATCCTGCTAGTTCATTATAAGACCATGCAAAGCAATCTTTATATTTCTTTAGAACAACCAATAACTGGTCCCTGTCCAGATCATTCAAACAAGCACTTATATAGGTGGGCTGTTGCATAGAACCTTCTCTTAAATTTACTTCTTCTAAGGTGTAATAACCCTCGCCATTGGTTACCGAATTACTTGACATCTTGATAAACTAAGATGATTATGGTGATAATTGAAGACCGTAGTATTCTTTGAATCGGTAGCTAAATTTGAAACTGCATCGATTGATTGTATCTGTTTAATTGCATGTTTATCTGTTTGACTGTGTAATTATCTGTTCAGCTTTTATGTTTAAACTATTAATTGAAGGCCTTATCGGCGGCCGAATCTGAAATCAATTAGTGTTTTATGATCCTCATGATTTATGTAAATTTATGGAATGCTTATCTAAAATGTGATTTAGCATGATTAAATTAGACTAAAATAAGCTAATTGGCTAAGTTGGACTTATTTACCAAGAAGCCATGTAGTGGCCTACTATCTCCATCTTTTTGAGCCATATGCATCACTTGAGCCTTATTACAAAAACATATTTATCAGCCAAGCTCCTTGTTTCCACCGAATTAGAGAGAGATAGAGAGTAGAAGACTAGAGTGATTTCATCTTGCATGCTTGGAGTTTGAGAGGATTGGAAGAGTTCTTGATCAATTGAGCTTGCTTACCTTTAATCCAAGACCTAAGGTAGGAGAATCAACCTTTCCTTGTTGTAATTAAGATAGTTCTTACATACCTCATGCTAATTATAGAGATAAGGCATGTTTTGGTTCAATAATGTTGAATTAGAGATCAATTGTTGCATGCATGTGCATATTGTCAAGTTTGGAGGTTGTAATACATCATTTCCACACATGCATGTTCATAATATTGTTGTAATTCATGTTGCCATCATGTTTTTGAAAGATTTGAGCTCATAGGAGCAGACATTGAGGCTTTAATTGGATTTAAATTCATGCATGTTGCATGTTCTTCATGTTCATGAAAATTGATTTGAAATTGAGTTTGAATTAGACACCTTTGGGCTTGATTTACCAAATTGATCTTTGAAATACATAATGTTATGTGTTTACAAGTGTTTTTCCAGGTTTTTAGCCCAAAAGGATAAAAAATTTGGCTTTTAAACTTGATTTTGAGCTTGGGACTCAAATCTGGAATTTCCAGATTTTGGGCCTACGCTCGAGCGGGGAAGTCCACGCTCGAGCGTACACTTCGCTTTCGGCGAAAAAAGTTACGCTCGAGCGTGAAATGCGAGCATCCAGTACTTTGCATGAGTTCACAGTCCGCTCGAGTGAGGAAACTCACGCTCGATCGAGGACTTGTGTCTTATGCTCGAGCGAGGGTCGAGCGTCCATCGAGCGTAAATTTGGAGCATCCAGCATTTTTACTGTAGCACACAGTCCGTTCAAGCGACAGAATTGACGCTCGAGCGAAGCTCCTTTGTTTGCATGTCCGCTCGAGCGTAGAAAGCCACGCTCGAGCGAGACCCCTATTTTCAGCAAATTTTGTAAAGTGTTCAAAAGTGCATCTTTGCATCATCTTTCCATCCTAGGCATTCCTAGGGCATATTTAAGGCATCTTAAAGAGGATATAGATGTAGAACCACACTGAGACAAATTAGGGATTAAATTATTATCTTTCCCAACTGTATAGCTTAGTGTGTGTTCAATCTGTTAACTGTATAGGATTGGCATCTCGAGGAGACGCTCTAGTTCGTTGTAGCCCAGAACTCTGTGAGTAAGAATTGTGTAAAGATATGTTCAAAATGATTACCGTTGAATACTGAATTGAACTGCTTACTGAACTGATATTGATTACTAAATGAATGTATGTCCTTTATTTTTGAACTGTACTGTGGCATCCTTAGCACCTACTGTTTACTGTTACTGTTACAAAGATCTCTGTCAGTTCCCTCGTGGAACCACTACTGTTTACTAATTGATGGCCATCATTACTGTTCGGTCTTTTAAGACCTACTGTTACTATTACGCTAATGGATGTACCACATATGACTGTTTACTGTATTGAACAACTGATATACTGATTGAATTGAACTGTTTTCACTACTGTAAGGACATTCATTTTAAACCTCTTTACGCATTGTGCCTGTTTGGCAGAAATTATTTATAGCTTATTTCAGTTTTCAGCTTAATTTAAGTTATTTTGATGTGTTTGGTTTAGCTTATAGCTTATAGCTTATAGCTTTGTGGAAGTCAGAAATCAGTTTATTCTTTGAGTGGGGCAGGAGATGCTTTAAGAATAAGCTGGAAATCAGCTTAAGCTGAAAGTTATAAGTTATAAGCTGTTTAGGCATAAGCTATAAGCACTTTCCCACAACTCTACCAAACAGGGCTATTATGTTATTCACTGGGCTTTAGCTCACTGCTCATATATATATGTAGGTGTACAGGCACCAGATTAAAGCTAGAGGCGTCGGGGTATTTCCAGTTTTGTCAAGCCAACCTATGTGCCTCATTGCGAGGTTCCGAGCCTGCCAAGCTAAGGCTTAGGGGTGTTTTAGTGATTCCCCCTTCTGTACTGTTTTGTAATATTGTATAGACTGTATGTTTGCACCGTACTGTACTATAATAGGGATTAGGTCCCTGTTTCACTGAATGATATGTATGCATATGCACTGTTCTGTAAATATGTATGAAAAATCTTTTGGCATACAGACTGTCACAGCTTATTGGACATTGTTTAATTACTGTATTGGCTTCCGCCAAGCCCTGTGATTTTGTCTTCTTGTATTGTCATTAGCGGCCTTGGTGATCTCGGATTCTTGGCGATTCTGATGCTAAACCCATAGGGGCGGGTTTGGATCGTGACATAAGGGGTCTTGTGTCTGAGAACTTATTGAAGCTCTTTCCTTGGTTTCTTCTACCTTCGAAGCAACCTTCTCGCTTTGTTTTGCTCCCAGGTTCTTTAGCTCAACCTCTTTGCCCTCCTCCTCATAGACAAAATCTGTCCATAATGCATCCTCTTCTTGTATCTCCTGGACTTTTGTTTCAATGTCCAATGCACAGTATTTGCCAAGGGTCAAAATTCGAACCTGTTGTTGCTCCTGTTTGCAGCCAATTATCATGGCTTTTCTTTCTTGCTTCTGTACTTGCTGGACTATTGATTTTACATCCAATGTTGAAAACTTAATTAGAGCCAAAGACTTGGCTTCTTGTTCTTCATCTCTTTGCCTACAACCAGGCACCATCGTCATCCTTAATGACAATTTCTTCATCAGCACTTTCTTGGACTAAGTGCTTCAGGTGTGTCACTTCCTCATCAGCCATCACTTAATTTGAGCCATCGACTTTTCTCGATTATCTTGAGTGGTGTCACTCCCTCAATATACAACTTGGCCTCTGCAAAGCCTGCACAGGCTATGAAGGGTTGAGGATCTGCATCAATTTCCTCTGTTTCTCCATTGCATAAGGCCATCATAATTTTTTGATACAAAGAGGAAGGCACACATTTGTTAGTGTGGATCCAATCTCTCCCAAGTAAAGCATTGTATTTAGCATTACTGTCGATTATGAAGAATGCTGTCATGCAGTCCCTGGTTCCCACACTCAAGTTAATGGGTAGAATCCCCTGAGCCATCTGTTTGTCTCCAGCAAAGCCAGCGATGGTTGTACTGGTTGGAATCAACCTGGGATTCTTTTTTCCTAGTTTCTTTAAAGAAGATTTCGGTAGTAAGTTCACTGTTGCCCCATTGTCTATCAGGACTCGGTTCAGTTGTATCCCATTGAAGAAAGCCTTGATGTACAAAGGCTTGACATGTTGTGTCATAGAATTCGAGGGATACTCAAAAGGATACGAGAGGTTAATGCTCACCTCTTCTTCACTCTCATATTCAGTTTCCATTGGGGTAGCCATTCCAGAATCATCTTGTACCATACTTACTTGTGAGTTTTCACTAGAGACAGGAATAGGATCCATGTCTTGGTCATCTTGGTCCTCATCTCCAGCCTGGAACTCATGAGGCAGTATGTGTACCATATTGACTGATACTGGAGGAAATGAGCCGAATTGGATGGCTGGCTGCACCTGCTTCCTCCCTTGGCCACCTTGTTTAGTTACTTCAGCAGCATCCTCCATGCTGCACTTTGGCACTTCGTTGTTAACTGATTCCTTCGAAGGATCTTTCTCAATTGGTTTTTCAACCAAAAATGTTTGCTCAGCCATGAAGGCTTCGAACATTTCTTCCTCCACCATTTCTTTCTTTTGGCTTATGCCAATTTCTTCTTCTGTCTCGCTATCACTCTCCATCAGAGCTTTTTCCAATCCTGCTAAGCTAGACTTCTCTCTGGCTTTTAGTTCAGAATGAACCTTGGCCAACTGTTCTCTGCTGCAACCCACTTTGCTTTGTAGAGTTGGCTTTGGAGTATGGTCTGACTTTGGAGTCTTCTTTCCTTCTGCCTGGACCAATGAAGAGCTCTCTCCATTTTCTTTCATATCGTTCTGGTATTGAGTGTACCTGCGCTGGATCTTTCTCCTCTGTGATCTCGAAATGATTGGGACCATATCTGGTTCCTTTGTCTTTGGGTGTTTAAGCAATACCCAATTGTTTGGAGCCACCAAAGGAGGCTTGACCATCCTGCCTTGGTTTCCAACATCTCTCTGGCCAGGCACTCCCCTAGGTTTGTTTTGCATTATAAACCTGGTACCCACGAACGTACTGACTCAGATGTTGAACCGCTTTTTTCTACCTTCGAAGCCATCTTCGAAGCTGGCTGTGAAGGTAAGTGCTTGGCCCTAACCTTATGTTTTGAGCTTGATTCAGACCTTCGATGAAGCTAGCCACTTTCTGTCCTGCGTGAGGCTGGTCTAGGGGGCCAATCTCTGGCTTTGATCCCATGAACTGAGCCTTTCTCCAGTTTTCTTTCAGAATGGTTGCTCTCCATTCTGTAATAATTAGGTGGCCTGGATTCATATAAGGGCCTCTTGCCTTTTGCATGCATTCTGTCCATTGCAGGCTCAACCACTAGTGGTCACTGCCTATCACTAGCCGGATACGGCCTTTTGTTATAAGCATTGGTTGATTTAGGACGTCTCTGTACATCCCTATAATATTGCTTTCCATCAACTGGAAGCCCTTTCAACCACTTATAACTCAGTCTGCACCTGCGACACATCCTTTGTATTACTGCTGCCTCTAAGGAATCATCATCCAGTGATTCTTCATCAGAGTGTTCCCTCCGGTGTGAGAAACCTTGTCCAATAGCTGGTGGGTTTCTAGTGTCCTTCTTGATGGTTGTCTGGTTAACAACATGCATCTGCACATTGACTTCCTCTAATTCTGTCAAGGACAAGTTCTGGAAGTCTGACGTAATGACATTGGCTGCCGCCTCTCTAACTCCTGGAAATGGATTATTGTCGATCCCCATGGCCTTTTCTGTTTTGGCTGGGAACTTCAAACTTCATTTTTGAATTTGCTCTTGGATCCTGTCTCGAAAAACAATGCAATTTTTAGTCGAGTGAGACCAAGAGTTATGCCATTTACAATATACTTTTCCCTTAAGTTCATCTAGAGATGGCAATTTTACTCCTTTAGGTAACTTAAGGAAGTTGGCCGCGAGCAAATGATCAAAGATGTCATCTGCCTTTGTTAAATCGAAAGAATACTTTCTGTGAAAGTCTTTCTTTTTAAACTGCTGGTCAATTGTTGTATCCTTATGGATTAATGCCTCACAGATCACAGGTTCTTTGCCTACAATCTCTGCCGCATCGATCTCATAATTAGGATCTCTATAATATGTCTTGTACGATGCATTATTTCGATCTTGTTCCTCCTCTAGTAATGCTTCGTATCTAGACACCTGTAGACGCGCCCTTGGGCCTCTCTCTACAGTTCGGACTCCTTTTGTGTCACGGTTCTAAATCTGAACCAAAAAGTCCAACTCTGGCAAATCGTTTTGAAGAAAAAACAGATTTTGAAAAAGTAGTGCCAAACATGGACTGCTTTGCTAGATTACAGAGTCGCCACCTAAATATTTTAAAATGGAAAATTTAGGAAACCCTGACTCGGTGCCGAAGGCCACGTGTCCGTCATCACCAAATGTCTTGGCTTGGGAGCTTGGGTACGATTGGGGAAGGTCAGCTATGAGCACCCCGCTTCGCCCGGTCCGAAGACCGGCCTCTACTAACCGTGATATCCATTTTTGAAAACATCATGTGCTCTTATTCCACTTATTAACCTAGAATTACTATGTTATGCGCGCAGCAAACAAGTATAGACTAGATTGCCTAATTTGGAAATAAACATTGCATATCCGTTCGTTTTGAAAACAGTTTGAAATTGCTACTCGCAAGTAGGCTAAAATACGGATTTCAACGAGTTATTCCAACTCAAGTAATCCAACCTCCACCCACAGGCATTCAAACAGTTTATAACACATAAGCATTTAGCCGCATGGCAATCATACTGTCATGGCAAACATTCACACGCATGCGATATGCTAAAGCGTAACAAGCTGACATGGTTCTCCGTGCCAAAACAAGAAACTAGTTAGCAAACATGCATGACCTAGTTCATGTTAAGTGGCTAATGCAACACAGGCATAGATGCAATCTAGAGTAGGCTCGGCTAACCCTAAACATGGCATGTGAAATGCGCGAGTAGCACTTATTCAATTTGGAATTGAAAATTGCAATGCGGTTTGTGTGATGTACCGAGCCCAATGCATGTAAACAAATGCATGGGTGCACGCATGCATTGCATAAGGTATGCTAATTTTAAACGTGCCCTAATCTACCATCATAAGCAGGTAAATAAAAGGGAAGAAAGAAATGGGGGTTGGAAGACATACATGCCACTCACCCACACTCATTACAATTACGCCCTCACTCGGAGGGACCGAATAAATATTACAGATTAATTAACTACGCAAGCTAATTAAATATTACAAATTCACTAAATTAATTAACAAATTAACTAAGTTAATTAAAGCAGTAAATGCCTCGGGAAGAGGGCAAGATGCATCACGCGCCCGGAACTTGCTCAGAATCGCACTGCCATGCATGATTGCCTCTGTTTTCCCTGCTTTCCTCCTCTGAAGACTGCCAAAACTTCAAGAATACTTCCTTGGGCACTGGGGATCACCACCGGCTGGGGTGGAACACCACCGGCTGAAGGATGTGGTCACCGGCATTGAATTCATCCATCATTTGCCCGAGATCGCGGTCGGCACTAAATAAGTCTTGCCGGCACAAAATGCTCATGAAGCCTTGCAGACCAACAAACCAGCACCCCTTGGTCCAAGTTTCTGAGCTCCTAACCTTTGCAAATGACCTCCCAAATGCTGGAATGGAAGATGGAGGTGTTGTGCTAGGTGTTGTAGAGCAAATGATACAAGAACCAAGGTGTTTGGAAGCTTGGATAGGATAGATATAGAGAAGGAGGTGGGATATATGTATCTATATCAGAATATATGTATATCCTCTGGTTTTTTTGCTTAAGAATCTCCAACCTCAATCAAAGGGAGAGAAGGCTTGCTCATATAGGCAACCAAAGGCTCTAAGCTTAATGGCTAAGCAAGAGGAAAGGGGTCAAGGGACCAAGGGGGTGCAAGGCTTATTGGAGAAGCTAAAACAGCTCGCCAAGCTTCCCCAAGAAGCTTGGCCAAAGGGTTCAAGGTTCTAGAAGGAAAGGGGGGGTTTAAAGGTTCAAATGGGTGCAAAATAGGCACATGTATGCACGTGGAGCTGGTTCTGTGCATCCCAGCTGGCACAGCTGGCATGCACCAGGCTTGGGAGGGTCAAAGGGGTCAGGTCGGCCAGAAAATTTGATCATCGGCCAAAATAAAGTGCCGGTCGGCACTATTTTCTGCCGGTCAGCTAAATATAGTGCCGATAGGTGATTTCTAGGTCAAAAAAATTCCAGTGGGTATACAAATTGAAGCCCCGAAAGTTAGCTTTCCAATGGCGCAAACCTTGCATTAAAATTCCTTCTGTGGAAAGAGTTATGCTCTTTTTGGTGAAGCCGCGCAGACTCGATCTAAACGGGATGATGCCCAGCTTCAACCAATCATATCTCCTCCACCCGGACTTGGCTTTGGGAGATTCTTGAGTGCAAAATGAAGCCCCGGAAGTCTTCTTTCCAATAGTTATGGCCTCATAGCTTAACTCCAAGTATGCAATTGAATAAGCCTGATTCAGCGAGGGCCGCTCGACTTTCTTCTACCTGGATTCATGGCGAACTTCTTCTCCAACCTATTTTCTCCCCTCCTCTCCTCTTTTCTTCAACTCCAAACCCTAAACAAAGTGTTTTGAAGGGTTTGCCTCTCTCCTTGCCGAAGGAATTGAATCTTTGGCCTGCACATCTCTTAACACCGAGCAAACCATCAGTAATGCCCAAGTCTTGAGGGCGGTCAAAAATGGGGTGTCTACAACACCTTATAGGTTAGTTCCACTAAATCTCTGAATTCAGTTGAGTCAAACTTCTTTCGAAGCCTGAACTCTAGGCCATTTTGAGCCAATCTTACGAATTCTGACTCTGGCAGGATGACTCTACATTTATTTCGAGCCCTTTTAAATCTAGCAATAAACTGAGTAGCCTTTTCTTCAGGCCTTTGACTCAATCTAGCCAAGTCTGCCATAGAAACTTCTATCTCCGATTGGAAGAATTAGGCATGAAATGCCTCTTCCATATGTTGTCAATTTTGAATGAAGCCAGGTATAAGGTTGATGTACCATACAAATGCTCCCCCGGTTAGAGAATTTGGGAATAATCTCAGTTTTATATAGTCATGATTAGTAAATTCACCGCATTGAGCAGCAAACCTAGCAATATGCTCTATTGTTGATTGGTTTCCACTCCCATAGAAAAGGGTAAAATCTGGTATCCTGAACCCCCTTGGGTATTCATGTACCCTATCTATCTATTCTGGGTATGGTTTTCTGTATACAGCAGTCTGGACCCCCCGAGCCATTGGTCCACACATCTCCCTAACAATATCAGCAATTTGGTCCCTAGGGACCATATTTTGTGCCTGCTGAACCACTACTGGAGGGACAAACACAGGATTTTGTGGACAAACTTGTGCTTGCGGTCCTCTTGGTCCATAAGGTGGTACATTTGAGACTTGTTGTCCTTGTGGTGCAAGTTGCTATTGGGGGTGTGGGTAACCCCTTTGAGCCTGTCCTGCGAAAGGACCTGCGAAAGGTACAGGAATAAGCGTTGTGTCCCTTCCATTTGCAGGCCAACCTTCTAACCCCCCGGGTATAAATTCGAATAAGGGATTATTATACCCCCTAGTGTCAGGTATGGCTTCGAACATGGGATTTGTAACCATTCTTACGCCAGTTTCTTGTACTTGACCAAATCCACCAACTTGTGTGGCTTCATTGTTGAGTACTGAGGCATTTTGGCCTGCTATAGGCCTCAAAATGGGTTCATACCAAGACTGAGGTGATGGTCTTTCATAGTTCTGATTACTAGTTTGACCAATAGAATGTCCATTAACTTGCATAGGCTGTTTGTCTCTAGCCAATTTTTGTTGAGGGACATTTAAAACTTCCTCTGTGTGTCTTGTTTTTGTTAGTTGGTGGTTATTCATTCGATCCAAAAAGGATGTTGCCTACCTTTCCATTGTGTTCATTAATTGTTGTCCCATAACATCTACTGGGCCATCCCATGGATTTGTTGGCGGAGTAGATGGAACAGTGGATGGTCCAATTCCTTGGTTTCGTCCAATATTATGAACATATGATTCTTGTCCCGAGGTACTGGTCTGTTCGACCATAGGTTCTGATAACATGGGAGTTTCCACAGGATGTGTTACCACATTATCCTATGGATTATGTATTTCTACCTCTCCTTCTACGCCTTCTTCCAAGCGTTCATTTTCTCCTTGTCTTCTTCGTCTAGCCATTTTAACAGGTCCCACTGGGCGTGCCAAAAATATATGTTGGCTTTTTGGCTTTCGAAGGGTATTTTTGTAAATGCGAGCGTGCCAGCAAGGATCAATCAGTCCTTACAGAAATTATAATTGCTAACCAATTATCAGACGATTGTGTTTTAGTTCTTTTAGCCTCAATGAAGAGGACTTTTACTGGTGGCTTGACTTAGGAGAAATTAAGTAAAATAACAGTTAAATGACGAATAATTGAAGTATTTCATTAAGATGAAAACTTACAATGATCCAAACTCAGCCTCATAGAGGTTTACAACAACAATCTACTTGAAACTACTTCTATGAACGAAGTGCAGTGTAGTGTAGGAATTTAAAGTGCAGGAATGTAAATAACATGTATTTAAAGTGCAGGAAATGTAAAGACTGGAAATGTAAAACTGGAAAAGAAAATATGAAGTAAATGACTGGTTTGTTGGATCTGAATCTGGAGGTTTTTTTTGGGGGCTTCCTTGCTATTTATACTCCTCAAAGATGACCATCGAACTGCACTTCAAACCGTCGAACTGCTCCTCCATGATTGCTTGATCATGCTGCCTTAGAAGTAGTTCCACTACGTCATTCCTTGCAGTTGGGCTTCCCTCCTATATTTGAATTTAAATGTGAGTAACCGTTGAAGCCACGTCACCTTGCACCTCTTTATTGATCCAGTGCTACTCAGATCACGTGAGAACCAATACGCCACGTGTATGATCAGGATTGAAGACTTAGATGGTCTTCCTATATTACCCTCATTCTGTCACGTGTCGAATTATGATTGGCTTTTACAAAATATGTAGCCAACAAATACATTAATAACAAAAATTTCTTAAAAAGTCCAACACATATGATTATTATCAAAATATTAAACTTTAATATAATATAATAAAAAAAAGAAGACATTTAATTCCTTGAAAATTCCAACACATATGATTATTATCAAAATATTAAATTTTAATATAATATAATAAAAAAAAGAAGACATTTAATTTCTTGAAAAGTCTAACACATATGATTATTATCAAAATATTAAACTTTAATATAATATAAAAAAGGAAAAAAAGAAGACATTAAAAAAAAAAAAGACATTTAAAAATCGCAATTCACATATATAGATAATTGTAAATATATTAAGGAAAATGGGGTTTCTAAACCCCAAGCCTTGTGGGAATTTCAATCTCTCAATCTTAATTTTCTAAATTTTTGATTTAAAAAAAAAAATCTCAGCATTTATTGATTTGGTTAAAATCTTCTGATCAACATTTATTAATTTTTTCCAATCCACATGCCTGTATTTATTGATTTGGTCAAAATCTTTGATTAGCATTTAAAATTCCCTCATACAAATAATTATAGATAAAGCCCGTGCATAGTTACTGCAGTAGTTTTTTTAATTTCTCCTGTACACTATGATTAGTGATAAGATTGTTAAATTATTTTTATAAAAAAATCTTAAAAAACATAATTTATATATTAAAAAAAAATTAAAACAAATATAAATATCTATAATTATTCCGTGCATAGTACGGGTGATAGGCTAATCTATACTATATATTAAGCAAAAGGGAGTTTTTAACCCCCAAGGCCTGTGAGAGCTTCAATATCTCAATTTGAATTTTCTAAATTTTTTATTTTTTATTTTAAAAAAAATCTCAGCATTTATTGATTAAGTCAAAATCCCCTGATCAGCATTTATTAAAATTTTTCAATCCACATGTCTTTCCACATGCCTACATTTATTGATTTGGTCAAGATTTCCTAATCAGCATTTAAAATCCCATCATACAAATAATTATAGATACAATCCATGTATAGTTACTGTAGTATCCTTTTCAACTTCTCCAATGCACTATGGTTAGTGATAAAATTGTTAAATTATTTTTATAAAAAATTTTAAAAAACATAATTTATATATTAAGAAAAATCTAAAACAAATATAAAATATTTATAATTATTCCGTGCATAGCACGGGTGATAGGCTAGTATCTATCTATACTATATATTAAGCAAAAGGGGGTTTTTAACCCCAAGGCTTGTGGGAGCTTCAATATGCCAATCCTAGTTTTCTAATTTCTTTGTTTTTTTAAAAAAAAAATTGTTTTTTTTTAAAAAAAATTAACCTCAGCATTTATTAACTTCTCTTTACCCATAAGACTTTTTACTTTTCTTATAATTACTGCAGTACCTTTTCCAAAACAAATAATTTGTATATTAAAAAAAATTTAAAACAAATATAAATATCTATATCTATATCTATCTATTTATTTATATCTATTTCTAACCTACAAGTTTTGTGGGAGTTCCAATACCTGAACCTTAATTTCTTAATTTTTTAATTTAAAAAAAAAATTAGCACTTATTAAATTCTTCCAAATCTTTTTAATTTTTTCCATAACTATGTTTCTTTCTCTATAGGTATTTACACACCACCACTTTCTGCTTCCCCAAGAGACCCATTTAATCATTGTGTCAATGGCTCTTAATTTTTTTTCTCTCTTAATTTTTTGTTTTTTTTTTTCAAAAAAATAAAATAAAATTTAACATTTATTAAATTCTTTCAAGTCTTTATAACTTCTTCAATATACACACTTTTTTTAGCTTTTCACATGCCTATTGCAAACAATGAGTCTCTTTTTTGCTTTCTCCTTCTTGACTTCTCACTTCTACTGTAACAACCCTCACTTTGAATCAGTCTTGCTTGCATGTATTTTGTATGACCTTGAATTGTCAAGTTTGTAATCTTGATACTTGCCTTGTTTTGCTTTGTTTTATTGTAAGTTGCTGGAATTCGTGTTTTGTTTGGAGCGTAGCCGAGGTCAGCTCAGCATAGTTTGCCTTTGAGCCTTTGCGATTTGGCGCTTTTGGAACCTTAGCCGACCTCCATCTTCACCCGGCATGTTTGCCGAGATGTTACCTTTGGGCGAAGTGTGTATCGCCGGTGTGATGTTTTGTGCTTGTAATCGTTGTTCTTGGCAGGTATGGCCTAGGCCGAGATGTGGTACACCAGGCCAAGGTGTGGCAGCTTAGTCAAGTGTCGCCCTCCCTAGCCTTTGTCTTTGTTGACTGTTGTCAAGTCTTGTCTTTGGCCGAGGTCATTTCTTAGCCGCCAAGCGTGTTGTGTACGCTTTGTCGAGACTTGTCTTGTCTAGCGTCACCTTTCTAATCAATCCGGTGATGCCACGTGTCGAGGCTATGACGCCTATAATGCATCATTGTGTATCTTTTGATTATGATTTGGTCTCAAATCTTTGTCTTGTTTAGAAAGCTCTAGAACTTAGAGCTAGAATTTTAGTGTGGGAGTTGAGCTCGAGCTTGATCGTGGAAGATCGAACCGTTAGATTTCAGCTTTTGAGGTTAGATTCTTGTTCTACATCGATTGTTCTTATTGATCATCTAGATGCATTGCATGATTGGATCTGTTTTGCATGTCATGCATTGATTTGAACTTGGTTTTGAAAGAGAAAATGTTGTTCTTGTGTTCATAAAGGAGAACCTTGTTTAGATCCGAAAGTTTGGAACAAGAATCATGTTTTGTGTTTGTTCTTGCATAATTTTCTCGAATGAGAACCCTAGTCCACGTTTTTGAACTCTTAGCTTGAAAACCCCAGATTTCGATATGTGAGTTGGATTTCAAAGATGCATGATCTTGTTCTTCGTGCCCTTTGAAAGGAAACTCGTTTTCCTAACTTTGCCTTGTCTTGGCTTCGAGTCCACACCTCGGCGGGGAGGTGTAGGACCTCGGCTAGACCTGGATGGTACCCAGTGCACTTCGTCGTGAAGGGAAATAATGTTTTGATTCCTTGCATGTATGTGAAGCTCGTTTTGAGAGTATGGTTTGCTATGTGATTGTAGGACTTTGATCTTTGCTTGAGCCTACACCTGAAGACCGAGGTGAGTGGTGCTTTTAATAAAGCTATGTTATAAAGCTTTTGATAAATCTTGCTTGTTTCGCTTTGGTAAAAGTAATTGCTAAGCATGAATGATTAGCCTATTTTGATGTTTTGTATATGGGCTTGTTTTGATGGTATTCTTGAAAGTCCCCTGTGCTGGAGGACTCTAAACTTTAGCAGCACTAGAGGAAAGGTAAGTATGAACTTTGTCTTGATGATGTCCTTGTAATGGGTTGAGCGTTGTTTCGGTATCTTTGGAAAGTCCCTTGTACTGGAGGACTCTAAACTTTCGCAGTACTTCTTGTTAAAAGGATACGGTCCTTTCTTTGGAAAGTCCCTTGTACTGGAGGACTCTAAACTTTCGCAGTACTTCTTGTTAAAAGGATACGGTCCTTTCTTTGGAAAGTCCCTTGTCTCGGAGGACTCTAAACTTCTTCTTGTTAAAAGGATACGGTCCTTTCTTTGGAAAGTCCCTTGTCGGAGGACTCTAAACTTCTTCTTGTTAAAAGGATACGGTCCTTTCTTTGGAAAGTCCCTTGTTTGGAGGACTCTAAACTTTCATGATACTTCTTGTTAAAAGGATACGGTCCTTTCTTTGGAAAGTCCCTTGTCTTGGAGGACTCTAAACTTTTCTTGTTAAGAGGATACGGTCCTATCTTGCTAAGATAAATGTTAAAGCGCTACGGGCCTAAGTAACACAAGTCCCTTGTGCTAGAGGACTTTAAACTTTTGTAGCACCACTTGGTGAAAAAGGGCTACGCCTAAGTCACAAACTTCGTGAAAAACGGGCCTAAGTCATATAAGCTTGATATGTTTTGTCTTGAAGATTACCTCGCTACTACTTGTGCTATCTCGGCAAATGTTTTGACTTGTAAGACTTGTTGGATGAATACGGTTCATCACTTGATTCGATACAACTTGATTTGTCTTGTTTTGGAAGGAACCTCGCTACTACTTGTTTAATCTTTGTATTGCTTTTGCGGTAGGATTTGACAGATGAATACGGTTCATCTCTTGTTCTTGATATTCTTGAACCTCGCTATTGTTTGAATGGTTTTGATATGCTTTGTTTTCTATTATTCATGCAAACCTTTATTTCTAGTACCATTCATCGAGTTTCCAAGCTCACCTCTCTATATATATGTAGGTGATGCGGCTGACGCCTAGAAGTATTTGTACTTTTGTTTTGGGATTTTTGTTATGCCAACTTGACTTGCTTACATCGGCTTTTGTGATTACCTCGGCATATGTGTTACTTGGTGATTCTTGAAAATCATGCTTCTTTGCTCGTGAACAGATTTGTATATGGAGAAGCCTTTTGATCAGATGTAACTTGTATTTGTTTTGTTATCTGCCGAGGTGCGATTATGTATGCATTTACATTTGATCTATGCGACTCTCAAGGACCATTTGTATTTAGTTTATTCGCATATGTGAGCCCCTATGATTACTCGATGTGTGTGAAATTTTGTGCCTTTGGTAATTACGGATTCTTGGCCATCTCGACACCTACTAGGGAGTGGTATCAGCACAAGTTCCTCATAGTACGTTGATTCACACACTCGAGTCCTAAAGAGCATAGGATTCCATTTAGAAAGATGCTAGGGTTGCATCATATTGCTTGCTATTTGAACAAGGTGTGCATTGTCTTGACTTGCTTAATTGTTACTGGAGTTATTTGTTTACTTGCTTTAAAGTCACACTTTGTATACTCATAGTATCATGAGGAGAGGTAGACCTCCACTTGCCCGAGATAATGGAAAGATTAATGGAAGGATTGACCCGTGAGTTAAGGCAAATAAGAAGAAGACGCTTAGTGCTACATTGGCGAAATGTAGTCCCTCCTCCACCTCCCCCAACGCCGGTTCTCTACAACCTTATATGGAGATGGCACAATAGCTTTGATCGGGAGTTCAAGAAGATGAGACCACCAAGGTTTTCGGAGGTATTGAGCCAATGAAGGCCGAGGCATGGGTTTTGGAAATGGAGAACTGTTTGAGATTTTCCGACCGATGTTCGAAGGTGACTTTATTCACGACGACGATGCTCGGAGATGGTGGATGATGACCAGAGAAACTAACCTGGTTTAACGGGCAAGGTTTTTGGAACTATTTTACAAGAAGCATTTTCCGGCGCTCGGCTTGAATCGCTACCGAATGACCTTGACATATGATCGCGCTTTTCTTGAATTGGTAAGGTTTGTACCTCACATGATCAATGATGAATACATGAAGGCTAGGAAGTTTGAAAGTGGGCGGACCGATTCAAGACCGGGTTAGCGCTTTCGATATGCCGACCTATGAAGTCTCAACAAAGCGTTTTGGGCGAAACCAACTTGAACAGTACGAGAACTCGAGAGAATCACGGAAGAGGAACTATGACAATCACCGAACACAGTTGAACACCAATAAGAAGATGAACAAGGGGTTATCGAAGGTAATACTAGCCGACATGTTCAGATTGGGAAGCAACATTTTGGGGTTTGTCGTCGGACATCCGGTGCTTGCTATGAATGTGGAGAAGTGGGTCATTTTGTGAGAGATTGTCCTAAGACAAAGGTGAAACCAAAGAAGAAAGGTGAGAATACCTAACGTGCAGTTCAAAAGAATAATGAAAGGACAGATGAAGTATTTGCACTAGTGCGGGGATACTGGTGTCGTATACTTCTAATTTGCTCAAATGCTTATGTGTTAGTTGATTAAGACTCTCGCTTTGTTTCTACTAAGTTTGCCGAGAAGATTAATAGGAAATTAGAATCTCTTGATTATGTGCTATGGGAGATCCATGATTGTTGCATCCATTTATAGAGCATGTGTTGTCGTCATTGAGCATGTTGAGCGCTAGTTGATTTAATGCCCTTGAATATAGATCAATTCGATGTTATATTGGGAATGGATTGGTTAGTAGCAAACCACGCTCATTGATTGTGTTTGAAGAGTGTCACATTGAAACCCCCAAACCTAGCAAGTTATTTTTGTAAGGAGTAATTCCCCACCTTATTTAATCTCATCCATGAAGGCACGTAAGTTGATCCAAAAAAGGGTTATTTGTGTAGTATATTGAAAGATCGGATGGAAATGTTAGTTTAGCCGACATCTTGTTCATGAGTTCGTCTTTCCTAATGATTTACGGCCATTTGGTCGATAGAGAAATAGAGTTTATCGTTGATGTTATATCGGATCTCCAAAACACCATATAGAATGGCCGAACTTAGAGAATTGAAACTACAATTGCAAGAGTTGTTGGACAAGGGATTTATTAGGCCGAGCACATCACCATGGGGAGCACTGTTATTTGTTAAGAAGAAGGATGGCACACTTCGCCTTTGTATTGATTATAGAGAACTCAATAAGGTCACCATTAAGAATAAGTACCCATTACCTAGGATTGATGATTTACTTGATCGGTTACAAGGAGCACGAGTCTTTTCCAAGATTGACCTTAGGTCGGGCTACCATCGGCTTAAGGTTAAGGCAGAGGATGTTGAGAAGATCGCCTTTCGGACTAGATATGGCCACTACGAATTTTTAGTGATGCCTTTCGGATTGACCAATGCCGCATTTATGGATTTAATGAGCGAGTCTTCAAGCCCCACTTAGATGAGTTTGTGGTCGTCTTCATCGATGATATATTGATTTATTCCAAGAGTGAAGTTGAACATGAAAACCATCGAGAATTTCTTATATTGAGAGGAAGCGTATGCTAAATTTAACAAGTGTGAGTTTTGGCTTTCTACTATTTCATTTCGGGTCATGTAATAAATGAAGAAGGTATTTCAGTTGATCCGAGCAAAATAGAAGTAAATTGGCCGAGGCCGACCAATGTGTCCGAGGTTCAAGTTTTCGGGTTTGGAAGTTCGTGAAAGATTTCTCCAGATTGCAACTCCATTGACACAATTGACTAGGAAGGAGCACCGTATAAATGGATGAAGATCGAGTGAACTAAAGACGAGGTTGGTTCTGACAAGATCGTACTTCCATCGTAATGAGGAGTTTCATGTTTTGATGCGTCGCATAAGGGTTTGGGTTGTGTATTAATGCAAGGAGGTAAGGTTATAGCATATGCATCTCGTCAATTGAAGCCACATGAGAAGAACTATCCTACCCATGACTTGGAGCTAGCAACCGTGGTATTTGCTTTGAAGATTTGGCGTCATTACTTGTATGGAGCTTCTTGTCGTTTTTACAGATCATCGAGCTTGAAGTATCTATTCACAAGAATTGAACTTGAGACAAAGAAGATGGCTCGAGTTGTTGAAGGACTACGATATGATTCAATATCACCCGGAAAGATGGGCCCGGCGCTCTGAAAATCGGTTGAAATTTGGCATGCCTAACATTGATTAGAACCAACCATTGTTGAAGAAGTAAAGGCAAGACAAATGGAGGATGAATTCTTGAAAAGTAGCCGATGAGATTGTTACCAAGCCGAGATCCGGTACACCTTTGAAAACCAAGTGCTTAAGTTTGAAGGAAATTGTGTGTAGATGTTCCAGAAAAGGAAGATTTTGCTAGAAGCTCATAATTCCAAGTTGCAGTAAGTTCATCCAGAAATACCAAAATGTACCAAGAGACATTTTGGTGGCCAAACATGAAAAGAGAGATAGTGTTTGCATTGTCAAGTAAGAACATCGAGACCAGCAGACTTCTACAACCTTTGCCGATCCTCGAGTGGAAGTGGGAACACATCTCCATGGATTTTGTGAGAACACGAAAGGTATGGATTCGATTTGGGTTGTGGTAGATAGACTAACCAAGTCAAGACACTTTTTGCTCAAAACTACTTTCAACGCCGATCAACTTGCCTTACTATATGTGAATGAGATTGTTAGACTTCATGGAGTGCCGATGTCAATAGTGTCGGACCGAGATCGAGTCTACAGAGGGCCTTTGGAGCCGCGAGATTTAGTCTGACTTTTCATCCCTGCAGATGGGCAAACAGAAGAACGATTGAGACACTTGAAGATATGCTTAGACTACGTGTATTGGATTTCCAAGGAAATTGGGGAATGCATTTGCCATTAGTGGAATTTATCACGAGTATTGGTATGGCACCGTATGAAGCTCTATATGGAAGAAAATGCGCCGATATGTTGGACCGAAGTCGGAGATAAGGCTCGCTTGGTCGAACTCATTCAAGTAACAACAGAGAAGATTAAACTTATTGAGGATTAAAACAAAAGAGTTATGAGAAGAAATGAGCTAGAATTGAAGTTGGGGATCACGTATTCCTAAAGGTTTCACCAATGAAAGGAGTTTCGATTTGGGAAGAGAGGTAAGTTAGCACCCGTTATATTGGCCCATTTGAAGTCCTTGACAAGGTTAACTCGACTTGCTTTGCCACGTAATTGAGCCAAGTCCATAACGTGTTTCATGTTTCGATGTTAAGGAAGTATATTCGGGATCCACGCATGTAATTAAGCATTCGAATCGAAGTTAATGAGAATTTGGGCTATGAAGAGAAGCCGTCTATTGTGGATGGAACAAGTTAAGCAATTGAGAAACAAGTCGATACCAATGGTAAAGGTGGAATGGAAAGAGCACTATGGCAAGGACGCCACATGGGAAATGGAAGAGGAAATGAGAATTGACATCGAGTTATTCTTGGACCAAGGTATAGTAAGTTTGGGGTCCAAACTTCCTTAAGGGGTAGGATGTAACAACCCTCACTTTGAATCATCTTGCTTGCATGTATTTTGTATGACCTTGAATTGTCAAGTTTGTAATCTTGATACTTGCCTTGTTTTGCTTTGTTTTATTGTAAGTTCTTTGGAATTGTTTTGTTTGGATAGTTTGCCTTTGAGCCTTTAGCAGTTTGGAACCTTAGCCGACCTCCATCTTCACCCGGCATGTTTGCCGAGATGTTACCTTTGGGCGAAGTGTGTATCGGTGATGTTTTGTGCTTGTAATCGTTGTTCTTGGGCGGTATGGCCTAGGCCGAGATGTGGTACACGCCAAGGTGTGGCAGCTTAGTCAAGTGTCGTCCTCCCTAGCCTTTGTCTTTGTTGACAAGTCTTGTCTTTGGCCGAGGTCATTAGCGTGTTGTGTACGCTTTGTCGAGACTTGTCTTGTCTAGCATCACCTTTCTAATCGCACCAATCCGGTGATGCCTGGAGGCTATGACGCCTATAATGCATCATTGTGTATCTTTTGATTATGATTTGGTCTCAAATCTTTGTCTTGTTTAGAGAAGCTCTAGAACTTAGAGCTAGAATTTTAGTGTGGGAGTTGAGCTCGAGCTTGATCGTGGAAGATCGAACCGTAGATTTCAGCTTTTGAGGTTAGATTCTTGTTCTACATCGATTGTTCTTATTGATCATCTAGATGCATTGCATGATTGGATCTGCTTTTGCATGTCATGCATTGATTTGAACTTGGTTTTGAAAGAGAAAATGTTGTTCTTGTGTTCTTAAAGGAGAACCTTGTTTTGATCCGAAAGTTTGGAACAAGAATCATGTTTTGTGTTTGTTCTTGCATAATTTTCTAATGAGTACCCTAGTCCACGTTTTTGAACTCTTAGCTTGAAATATATGTGAGTTGGATTTGATGCATGATCTTGTTCTTCGTGCCTTTGAAAGGAAACTGGGTTTTCCTAACTTTGCCTTGTCTTGGCTTTCGAGTCCACACCTCGGGGAGGTGTAGGACCTCGGACTAGACCTGGATGGTACCAGTGCACTTCCTGTGATGGGAAATAATGTTTTGATTCCTTGCATGTATGTGAAGCTCGTTTTGAGAGTATGGTTTGCTATGTGATTGTAGGACTTTGATCTTTGCTTGAGCCTACACCAAGACCGAGGTGAGTGGTGCTTTTAATAAAGCTATGTTATAAAGCTTTTGATAAATCTTGCTTGTTTCGCTTTGGTAAAAGTAATTGCTAAGCATGAATGATTAGCCTATTTTGATGTTTTGTATATGGGCTTGTTTTGATGGTATTCTTGACAAGTCCCTTGTGCTAGAGGACTCTAAACTTCACTAGAGGAAAGGTAAGTATGAACTTTGTCTTGATGATGTCCTTGTAATGGGTTGAGCGTTGTTTGGTATCTTTGGAAAGTCCCTTGTCTTGGAGGACTCTAAACTTTCTTGTTAAAAGGATACGGTCCTTTCTTTGGAAAGTCCCTTGTCTTGGAGGACTCTAAACTTTTGTTAAAAGGATACGGTCCTTTCTTTGGAAAGTCCCTTGTCTTGGAGGACTCTAAACTTCTTGTTAAAAGGATACGGTCCTTTCTTTGGAAAGTCCCTTGTCTTGGAGGACTCTAAACTTTTCTTGTTAAAAGGATACGGTCCTTTCTTTGGAAAGTCCCTTGTCTTGGAGGACTCTAAACTTTTCTTGTTAAGAGGATACGGTCCTATCTTGCTAAGATAAATGTTAACCTAAGTAACACAAGTCCCTTGTGCTAGAGGACTTTAAACTTTTGTAGCACCACTTGGTGAAAACCTAAGTCACAAACTGAAACCTAAGTCATATAAGCTTGATATGTTTTGTCTTGAAGATTACCTCGGCTACTACTTGTGCTATCTCGGCAAATGTTTTGACTTGTAAGACTTGTTGGATGAATACGGTTCATCACTTGATTCGATACAACTTGATTTGTCTTGTTTTGGAAGGAACCTCGCTACTACTTGTTTAATCTTTGTATTGCTTTGTGCGGTAGGATTTGACAGATGAATACGGTTCATCTCTTCTTGATATTCTTCGAACCTCGCTATTGTTTGAATGGTTTTGATATGCTTTGTTTTGGGGAGACTTGGCTATTATTCATGCAAACCTTTATTTCTAGTACCATTCATCGAGTTTCCAAGCTCACCCTCTATATATATGTAGGTGATACGCCTAGAAGTATTTGACAATTTTGTTTTGGGATTTTGTTATGCCAACTTGACTTGCTTACATCGCTTGTTTTGTGATTACCTCGGCATATGTGTTACTGATTCTTGAAAATCATGCTTCTTTGCTATTTGTATAGAAGCCTTTTGATCAGGATGTAACTTGTATTTGTTTTGTTATCTTATGTATGCATTTACATTTGATCTATGCACTCTCAAGGACCATTTGTATTTAGTTTATTCGCCTCGCATATGTGAGCCCCTATGATTACTCGATGTGTGTGAAATTTTGTAATAGGCCTTTGGTAATTCCATCTCGACCTACTAGTCGTGACATCTACACTTTCAACTTCAGTGACTACGTATGTAAACAGTAAGTTTTCTTTTCGTTTTTTCCTTCTTGACTTTTCCTTTTGTTTACTGTTTTAATATTGTAGTTAGATAGTGCATAAAAATATTTGTGATTTGTCTAGCGAATAAAAAATTATAATTTGATTTTTTAATATGATTGAAGTTAGATAAATATAAACCCTCACAAAGAGGAAAATGTGATTATAATTAGTTGAATGATTCTTTTTTTTTTTTTTTTTTTTTAATGTGATTGTAGTTAGTTTAATAGTTCTTTTCTTTCATTTATTTATTTTATTATGGGAAAAATGTGATGTGATTGTAGTTTGTTCAATAGCTCTTTTTTTTAATATGATTGTTGTAGTTAGTTCAATGTTTTTTTTTTTTTTAAATGTTTGTTAATCTTTTTATTTACTATTTTAATTTTATTTTTGATTTTTTAATATGATTGAAGTTAGATAAATATAAACCCTCACAAAGAGAAAAATGTGATTATAATTAGTTGAATGATTCTTTTTTTTTTTTTAATGTGATTATAGTTAGTTTAATAGTTCTTTTTTCTTTATTTATTTATTTATTTTATTATGGGCTATCTAACTGTTGAAGTTATCTCCTTTTGTTTATAATTTTATTTTTTAATATGATTGAAGTTAGATAAACATAAACACTCACAAAAAGAAAAATGTGATTATAGTTTGTTCAATACTTCTAAATAATCTTTTTATTTACTATTTTAATGGTTCTTTTTTTAATTATTTTTTTATTATGAGAAAAATATGATTGTAGTTAGATAGCATTAAAAAAATTGTGATTTGTATGATTGAAATTATCTCCTTTTGTTTATAATTTTATTTTTTAATATGATTGAAATTAGATAAACATAAGCACTCACAAAAAGAAAAATGTGATTATAATTTGTTTAGTGTTTCTAAATAATCTTTTTATTTACTATTTTAATGGTTCTTTTTTTCAATTATTTTTTTTTATTATGAGAAAAATATGATTGTAGTTAGATAGCATTAAAAAAATTGTGATTTGTATGATTGAAGTTATCTCTTTTTGTTTATAATTTGATTTTTTTAATATGATTGAAGTAAGATAAACATAGACACTCACAAAAAGAAAAATGTGATTATAATTTGTTTAGTGTTTCTAAATAATCTTTTTATTTACTATTTTAAGGGTTCTTTTTTAAAAGTTATTTTTTTTATTATGAGAAAAATATGATTGTAGTTAGATAGCATTAAAAAGTTATGATTTGTATAATTGAAGTTATCTCCTTTTGTTTGTTTATAATTTGATTTTTTAATATGATTGAAGTTAGATAAACATAAACACTCATAAAAAAAAATGTGATTGTAATTTGTTCGATGGTTCTAAATATTCTTTTTATTTACTATTCCAATGGATCTTTTTTTAAATGTGACTTAATCGTTTTATTTACTGTTTTAATGATTTTTCTTTACAATTATTTTTTTTATTATGAAAACAATATGATTGTAGTTAGATAGCATAAAAATATTTGTGGATTTTATGATTGAAGTTATTTCCTTTTTTGATTTGTATTTGGTCTAGCCAAAAAAAATATATAATTTGATTTTTTAATATGATTCGAGTTAGATAAACATAAACACTAAAAAAAAAAAAAATGTGATTGTAGTTAGTTCAACGGTTCTTTTTTTTAATGTGATTGTAATTAATTTAATGGTTCTTTTTTGTTTTTATTTATTTATTTTTATTATGAAAAAAATGTGATGTGATTGTACTTTGTTCAACGGTTCTTTTTTTTTTTAATGTGATTGTAGTTAGTTTAATGATTTTTTTTTTTCGTTTATTTATTTTTATTATAAGAAAAATATGATGTGATTGCAATTAAAAAATCAAATCATGCAAATCACAAATATTTGTGAAGTCAGATAAACATAATGTCACGACCCAAACCCGCCCCTATGGGTTTAGTATCAGAATCGCCAAGAATCCTAGATTATCAAGGCCTACTTAACGATATCTGAGAAATAGAGTACAGGGGCTTGGCGGAAGCCAATACAGTAAATAAACAATGTCCAATGAGCTGTGACAGTCAGTATGTCAAAAAGATTTTTCATACATTTATACAGAACAGTACGAAACAGTATGCATATCATATACAACTAGTCGGAACAGGGATTTAATCCTCGATAAATAGTACAGTGCAAAACGTTCAGTCTATACAATAAACAAAACAGTACGGAAGGGGAAAACTAGACACCCCTAAGCCTTAGCTTGGCAGGCTTGGAACCTCGCAGTGAGGCACAGTGGTTGACTTGACAAAACTGGAGTTTATCCCCGACGCCTCTAGCTTTGATCTGGTGCTTGTACACCTACATATTGTAACAAGCCCGCGGGGGACCTTGCTACAACAGTTCGGACTCCCTTTTTGTGTTACGGTTCGTAATCTGAACCAAAGAGTCTAAATCCGACAAATCGTTTTGAGAAAAAACTGATTTTTGAAAAGTAGTGCCAAACATGGACTGCTTTGCCAGATACAGAGTCGCCATCTAAATATTTTTTAATGGGGGAATTTAGGAAACCCTGACAAGGTGCCAAAGGCCACGTACGATTGGGGAAGGTCAGCTATGAGCACCCCCTCTCGCCCGATCTGAAGATCGGCCTCTACTAACCGTGATATCCAATTTTAAAAACGTTATGTGTTCTTATTCCGGTTATTAGCCTAGAATTACTATGTTATGCGCACAGCAAATAGGTATAGACCAAATCGCCTAAATTGGAACAAAACACTACATGTTTGTTTTAAAAATGGTTTGCTACTCGCAAGTAGGCCAAAATGCAGGTTTTGCTACCCTCATGTGGGCTTTTAGAAAAGACAGTTTTGCCACTATCTGGTGGGCTTAAAACTCACAGTTTTAATGCATTATTCCAATCTAGGTAATTTGACCTCCATCCACAGGCATTCAAACAGTTATATCACATAAGCACTTAGCCTCATGGTAGTCATGCTATTATGGCAACACTCACACACGTGCAAGGATGCTAAAGCATAAAAATTCACCTAGTACTCCAAGCCAAAACAGAAGCTCATTAGAAATCCATGCATGGACCTAAGCATACTGAAATGTCTAATGCAACACATGCAAAGATGTAATCTAGGCAGGCTCGGCTATCCTAAACATGGCATGTGGGATGCTACAAATAACACGTATTCAATTTGGAATTGAAATACAATGCAGTTTGTATGATGTACCAAGCCCGATGCATGTCAACAAATGCATGGATGCACGCATGCATTGCATAAGGTATGCTAATTTTTAATATGCCCTAATCTACCATCATAAGGTGTAAATAAAAGGGAAGAAAGAAATGGGGTTGGAAGACATACACACACTCACCCACACTTATTACAAATATGCCCTCACAGAGGGACCAAAAGAATATCTGATCCCAAATAATACAGAATCAATGAGAATAAATTATTACAGAATTCTAATTATCAAATTAAATGCAAAAAGGAAAGGTGGCCACAGCCCCTGTCTCGGGATGCGCGAATGATGCATGCTCGAATCCGACTCGCCCGGAAAACCCGCACCATGCCACTGCTGCTTTTGTTTACACTGCCCTGCCTCTCCAAAGACTGCCAAAGTCCTGGGACACGTTCCTTGCACACTGTAGAATACCATCGGCTGGAGGAAATTCCCACCGGCCATGAGGAATGTCCATCGGCTGCTGATGAAGCTATCGGCCATTCACAAATGGCCGGTCAGCACTGTATGTTGCCGGTTGGCAGAAACTTCCTGCAGAAGACAGTTTTGACAGCAACAAAGGACAGACAGTGCATGGCATGAAATTTCAAGCGAATGTGTGCACCAACACATCCCTTATCATGATTTTGACTCAAAGGGGTATGTTCCTTGATCCTCGGACCACCAATTGCGCATTTCGATGCGTGATGGCCCAAGAAACCAAGTATGCACTTTGATTTCAAATGTCATGCAAACCAAACAAACACATAAAGCCCAACCTCTATCACTTGATCAAGAGGCAAGGCATGCATGCCCAATGGAATTGCAACCTAGGCATGGCGGCTAAGTATGCAACATGAACATGCAAATGAGCAATGTATGCTAGGCGCGCAACCTAAACACGTAAACAAACATGGCATGCAACAACATGCAACGATGGACTTAAACTAACATAGCTCGCAAGCATGCCAAAATCAACGGCCATTAAATGAAAATGAGGCACTCGAAATGCGTGCACGCATGTACGCAAACCGAGGACCAAACCTAAGGCACGAATGCCACCCTAACAAGGCATGGCAAAGCATGGATCATGGTATGCAAACAATGCAAATTTCAGTAGCTAAAAGTGATGCAAAACAGCCCCGAAATACGCAAACATGACACCCGATGCAAGGAAATGGTCCCGAAATGCGATATTAGGCACATGAAGTGACTTGTGGCTATATCAAACATGCATAATTTGAACATGAAGCATGAAGAAAGAAGCTAGGAAGCCCCAAAACAAGCATTTTTTCAGTACAAATCATGGCAAGACAGCAAGCACAAGCAGGGCTAAAATGGCATACAAAAATGGGGGCCAAGAGAGGTATATGAGACAACCCACAAATGATGGCCCCAAACAGAGAAAGGGGCTTCTACAACATTTAAGATGAGCCAAAAATATGATGCTTTGAAGTAGATGACAATCCCCAAATCAGTATAAAAACATGCTCAAAATGCAACGCAAGATATGGGGAAAAAGAGAGCCACAACATGAAGTATACAAAATATGTCTCAAACAGCAACAAACCCTCAATGGAACATGGAGAGGGGGTAAAAATAAGCCCCTTTTCAGTTCTGACCAAGGTCCAAAAACAAATACACAACAGCCTAGTAAATCATGCAAAAGAGGGGACCCAAGAGGGGTTCAATGGCAAGTCATGCATGGAGGTCCCAAACAGTGTTGAGCCCTTCTTCAATGTTGGATAAGGGCTCAAAATAAGCCTATTTTCAGTTTACATAATGCTCCAAAACAGATCATACACAAGCCAAATATACTATGCAAGAAAAATGGCATAAGAGGGCTAATGAAGGAAGTGCTAGCTTCTGTCCTCAAAAAGCAAGAGGTCCTCAATAAAACATGAAGGGGACCCCAAAATATGATGATTTAAAGTTTGGGTCGGAGCCCAAAAGTGCAAGAAACTATGGCTTAGATATGAAGCAAGAAAAGACTAGAAAAGGGAAGAGGAGGACTCACCCTTGAAGACCAGCAAACCAGCACCTCTTGGACCAAGTTTAGGTGCCCTAAGCTCTGAAGAACAGCCCCAAGTTTCTGGAATGGAGTAAGGATGCCTTGTGCTATGAGTTATAGTGCAAATGGCCAAGAACCAAGGGTGTTTGGAAGCTTGGATGGGATAGATATAGAGGGTGATGGAGGGTTGTATGTATGTATATATCAGATATATCTATATATCTCTGGTTTTTTGTTCCAAACCTCCAACCCTAAACAAAGGAGAAGGGACCTCTCTTATATAGGCAATGTAAAGGCCAAGCTTACAAGACAAGCTATCCAAAAAGGGTCAAGGGGGGGTCAAGGCTTATTCAAGAAGCTTGGAAAGCTGGTAGGTTTCTTGAGGAAGCCAAGACAAGGGGTCAAGGCTTCCTCAAGAAGCCTTGAACAAAGGGTGCAAAGAAGGGGGCAAAGGTGGTGTAAAGGCTCAAAATAGGCACATATATGCACGTGGAGCTGGTTCTGTGCATCCCAGCTGGCACAGCTGGCATGCATTATGCCCGGGAGAGTCAAAAGGGTCAGATCGGCCAAGAAAAAGGGTCATCGGCACAATAAATTGCCGGTCGGCACAATAAATTGCCGACCTGCACTTTGTACTAGCCGATCGGCTAAATAGAGTTCCGATGGGTGTCCAATGAGGTCAAAAAGTGCCGGTGGATGTCAAAATTGAAGCCCCAGAAGTTAGATTTCCAATGGCGCAAACCTTGCATTAAAATTCCTTCTGTGGAAAAAGTTATGCCCTTTTTGGTGAAGCCGCGCAGACTCGATCCAACCGGGATGATGCCCGACTTCAACCAATCATATCTCCTCCACCCGGACTTGGCTTTAGGAGATTCTTGAATGAAAAATGAAGCCCTAGAAGTCTTCTTTCCAATGGTGGTGGCCTCATAGCTCAACTCCAAGTGTATAGGTAGATAAGCTTGATTTAGCGATGACTGCTCGTCTTTCTCCCACCCGGATTCATCCTGAACTTCTCTCAAACTAGTTTTCTCCCCTCTTCTCCTCTTCTCTTCAACTTCAAACCCCTAAATAAGGTGTTTTGAAAGATTTTTTAAATATTTCATCTCTTTTTCATTCATTTCCACTTTGTCCTTGCTCGGTTTACCGAAAAACGCACCATTTACCGAAATGCGAGCGTCGGAACACCGTGGGAATTTTACTTCAAAAATGTTTTGAAAGAGAGGGTTTTAAGGTCTAAAAACCATTCAAAATAGCTTTGATTCAAAATGGGGTGTGAAGTTGAGATTCGCCTCTCTTCTTGCCGAAGAAACTGAACCTGTGCCCTGCGCACCTTTCTCCAACAAGTAAACCATCAGTAGTGCCCAAGTCTTGTGGGTGGTCAAAAATGGGGTGTCTACACATATATATATAAGCAGTGAGCTAAAGCCCAGTGAATAACATAATGCGTAAAGAGGTTTAGAATGAATGCCCTTACAGTAATGAAAACAGTGTTCATTAAATCAGTATATCAGTTGTTCAGTGCAGTAAACAGTCATATGTGGAACATCCATTAGCATAACAGTAAACAGTAGGTCTTAAAAGACCGAGCAGTAATGATGGCCATCAATCAATAAGCAGTAGTGGTTCCACGAGGGAATCGGCGTAAAGAATAAAGAAATAACGATGAGGTGCTAAGGATGCCACAGTATAGTTTAGAATATAATCATTTTGAACATATCTTTACACAATTGTTACTCACAGAGTTCTGGGCTACAGTGAACTAGAGCGTCCCCTCGAAATGCCAACCCTATACAGTTAACAGATTGAACACACACTAAGTTTCACAGTTGGGAAAGATAATAACTTAATCCCTAAATTTGCCTCTGTGTGTTCTACATCCATATCCTCTTTAAGATGCCTTAAACTAGGTCTAAAAATGCCTAGGATGGGATGAGGATGCAAAGATGCACTTAGAAAACATTTTACAAAATTTGTTGAAAACAGGGGCCTCGCTCGAGCGAGGATTCCTTCGTTCGAGCGGACATGCAGACAAAGGATCTCCGCTCGAGCGTGAATTCCGTCGCTCGAGTGGACTGTGTGCTACAGTAAAAATACTGGATGCTCAAAATTTATGCTCAATGCTCGCTCGAGCGTGAGACACAACTCTTCACTCGAACGTAGGTCCCTTCGCTCGAGCGTACGCCTGCGCGCACCAAGATTCTGAGAGCTTGAAATTTACGCTCGAGCCACCATTCCGTCGCTCGAGCGTAGCTCAGAGTAAACGATGGTCGCTCGAGCGTAGAATCCTTCGCTCGAGCGAAGAAGCCAAATCTGGAATTTCCAGATTTGCCTCCCAAGCTCAAACCAAGCATTCTACAGCTCTAAACTCGACCTCTTGGGCCCAAATTCTAGAAAACACATCTAAACTCAATATATAACAAGTTTCAAAGCTCAATTTGTGAATTTAAAGCCCAAGGGTGAGTCAATTAAATCCAAATTTCAAACCAATTTTATGAACATGTTATAACATGACATGCATGAACTTTAAACAATTTCCAAGCTTCAATGCTAGCTCAAATGAGCTCAAATCTTTGAAAAACTAGATGAAATCATGGTCCCAAACCTCAACATGAACATGCATGCAACATTTGCCATGAAATCAACCCAAAACTCTTCAATATAGACATGCATGCAATAATTAAGCTCTATATCAACACTTATTGAACTAATTCATGCCTTAACTCTACAATTTAACTTGAATCATGCAAGATTAATCTCAAACACACAACGAAGGAGGTCAATGGTCTACCTTAAGTCTTGAATTCAAGTGTAGAAGTCCAAAAATGCAAGAATCCCTTCAATTCTCTCAACCTCAAAGCCAAATCTCAAGAACTCAAGCTTTCTCTCCTATCTCTCTCTCTAATTCGGCTATGAACAAGAAATGAGCTGAGCAAAATGTTGCCTAAGTGTATAAAGGCTCAAATATTTCAATAAACAAAAGCCCACTCACAATGGCAATTTGGTAGATAAGACAACTTATGTGTTTTACATTATTTAATCTAGTTTAATCATACAAAATCAATTTTTAGATAAATACACCCTTAAATCACATAAATTCTACTGATCATGAAACACTAATCGATTTCCGGTTCGGCCGCCGATAAGGCCTTCCATTAACAGTTTAAACATAACAACATAAACAGATAATCAAATAGTCAAACAGATAGAATGCAAATTAACATATATACTCAGTCAATTCAGTTTCAGATTCCAGTCAGTCTGTTCAGTATTTTAATCAGTTCAATTACTTCTCATAATCAGTCTCAGTTTAGCGGTAATCAGTAGTTAATCGGTAAGTAGTAGTGAGGGTTATTACACATAAACACTCACAAAGAAAAAAATGTGATTGTAGTTAGTTCAATGGTTCTTTTTTTTTTTTTTTACTTATTCACTGAATTTCAAACAAATGTAATAAATTCTTATTTCTATTAGTTTAATTATGCAATGTCAATATTTTCTTTTAAAATTACATATATTTTATGCTAACAATTTAAAAATATGTTTGACATAACTATGAATGGTTTTTTTTTTTAATCTCATGCATAGCACGAGTGATATGCTAATATTATATAAGGTAAAGGGGATTTCTAATCTACAAGCTTTGTGGGAGCTCCAATATCCTAATTCTAATTTTCTAATTTTTTGATTTAAAAAAAAATCAACATTTATTGACTTCACCCAACCCACAAATCATTTTGACTATGGTTACACACAAAAATAAAAAAAGATAAGAATTTAACTATAAATCTCTAAAAGATATAACATCTACTACAAGAAAAAGGGGATACAACAACGTTTATTTAGTAGTGTTTTTGAAAACGCTATAAAATATGAAAAATCTAGCACATGATTTTGTTTTCTACACGCCGGTCATCGGTAAATGTAGGACAACGTTTTTGAAACGTTGGGTTATGGTTAAAACGGTGTAGTTTAGTTTAGATAAAAGTATTTATTTTTCTTTTAAATTTCTTTTTTGCTTTTAAGAGTCGTGGGGGTCCGAGAGAGAGAGAGAGAGAGGCGGCTTCAGAGAAAGACAGAGAGAGAGAGGGATCGACACTTGGTGGTTCGATCTGGATCGATTCTTCGTCATTTTGATCTTGAAAAGCTGGTTCTGTATTTGATTTGAGCGTTTACTTAGTTACTGTTCGAATCTCTGTAATTTAAATCGATCTAGGGCTCGTTCTTCTTCGTGTTTGGGTGCGGCATAGCTCAAGGTAAGGGATTTGTTGAATTCACCGAAGATCTGTGTAGTTTCATGGCTAAAAAGTAACGATCTGGAATGTAGTTACGTTGATGTTTGTAAATTCAGTTTCTTCTTCACTCGATTTGGTTGAAATCTAGCATTTTTTGCTTTTGCCTTTTGTGTTTTGCTTCTTTCTTCTAATTTTCGTTCTCTTCCTCTTTATGGTCCACGCATTGGGATGGAGTTCTTGATCACCAGCAAATGGAAAGAATGGAGTAGTGATAGAGAGATGTTGCTGCCGATCGAGAGTTGCATCCAACAGCTTCGGTATCACAGAACACTAGTTCAGGGGCTTGAAGCGTGGTGCTGTGTCCTTCATCAACAGCTCAGCCTTATCAATCTCTGCTTCAAGTAGACCAATTTCAAGCTCATTTGATCTCTGCTTTAGTCTATACACCGCCATTGAAGAGCTCAATCGAGTTTGGCCAAGTCAAACTCATCCAAAAGGTAAGTTAAGATATGTCAAGCACATAATTTTTCATTAACTAAAAATTTGATTTCCGTTTTCGGATTATCTTCTTCACAAAAAGCAAAACCAGTCTTTCATTAGCATTTGAATTTATACTTTGTTTTTGGAGATTTTGATCGAAAATCAAGATTTTAAAGCTCCAAGCTGTGGCCTGTGCTCTGTTTTATAGGATTTTTTTTTTCTCTCTCTTTTTTTTTTTTTTTTTTTTTTGGGCTTCAATGTTGAATTCGTTTCTTCGTTTTTCCAAACAGAGCACAAGACATTGCTTTTTACTAGTATTTTAAATTTGTTCATTCAACTCTAAGATATGTCTCTCAAGTGTATTGTATGTATGTATATATATATATATATTTATATATATATGAAGCTTATTGCTTGTTTTGGTTGCAGAGTTCGCAGAGGGGTCGCCATTAGAGGTAGTTCCATTTTTGCACTATTTTCTTGAGAGTTACACTAGCATAGGGAAATCAATACTAGGAATTTGTAAGAGATGAGAAGACATGAGATATTTGGAACCTGAGAAAATTAAGAAATGTTGAGTTTGAGCAAGCCTAGTACTGTCATTTGGTCTGCTTGAGTTAAGTAGAGTTGCACTTTTCTTGTTCATTTTATTAATAAGCAATAAACTAGGCCTTATAGACATGCAACTCCCGCATAATAGTATATGGGAAGTCAAGTGAAGATTCTTTTTTAAAAAATATTTTGGATATATAATAGCCTCCCTCTATTTATAAGCATGATCTATTTCTAGTATGTGTGCCCTAACAACAAAGTTTTGTCAAATATAAATATTTAGAAACATTTTGCTCCAAATAGCAAATTCGATTTCCATAAATACATCAAGAGATCTATGGAAGATGACTTCAAGGTGGTTGTGGGAATAAGGTATCTTTCCCAAATTCCTTTCTACTTCACTTTCATTGTCAACATCATTCAATGCCTTAATATCTGCTAAAAATTTTTGTTGATTTTTTGCAGTATTCCACTCTGGATTTTCACTTTCATCTTACTGCTTCTGAATGTTTACCGTAAGAAAATTTCTCCTTTTTTATTCTTGTTTCATACCATATTTTCATGATTGAATCCATGATATATAGCTTTATAATATTAATATATATATTTATTTTGTAAAAATGGTACAGAATGGTACACACTTGCTTGGATCTCCTTGGTGCCACTCAGTGTAAGACATAAATATATGCATCACAAGCTTTTCTGTTCCATTGTAGAACATGTTTGTTTTTCTGCTAATTGTCTCTGTTAATTTATGTTTATGTATCTATTCTTCAGATACTTCTGTTAGTGGGCACAAAACTGGAACTAGTTATAACGGAGATGGCTCAACAGATTGATGACCGGACTAGTGTAGTCAGAGAAGCTCCAACTGTGGAACCAAACAACAATTTTTTCTGGTTTAATAGACCCCAGTGGATCCTCATCTTGATCCATATTACCTTGTTCCAGGTTAACTTTTTAGCACTACTACCATACACAAAGAAACACTTAGAGAAGTTATTTCTTAATTTGCTTTCTTTTTCCCCTTTAATTCAAGTGAAAATTACATTCATTTCAAGAAATATTGATTATTAATACAATATCCACATTCCTAACTATATGCCTTTGGTACAAATTATTATTGTAAAGACCATTTTTCCAATCTTGAGAGGTACATGTGGCTTTCTCAAACAACTAAGAAAGTCTCAATGAGGGATACCTGTTGAGTAAATTATTCATGTTAAAAAATCAGATTGATTGGATATTAATAGCATTCTTGAAAAAAAAAAAATTTAATTTTTTACATGAATGATCTAACTAGTATGCTCTACAAAATGAACAATTCAAGTCATTGAAATGAGTTTGGAGTGAATCCCACCAAAGGATACAACAGATGCTAGTGTACCTAAAGGCATGGCAGGTACCCTCTGAAATTCTCATTATTACATAGTTGGATCAAGGGACATAAATTTAAGTTTGATTTCAAAGGTGGAAATGTACCTTCAAAATGCCAAAACTAAACTCAACAACATTCTACATTTTTGACATATATAACAATATTTTTTAGTAGCTTGGTCAAGCCTATTGACTCCTACAACTACTGTTGTCTTCTCTGCTGAATGCGTTCCAGATGGCATTTTTCTTATGGACATGGGTAATTTGATTCTTAAACAATTTACAAAAATCAAGGTTTTTTTATCAGTTTGATCATTTTTTCAATTAGTGAGAGATGTCAAATGAACTGGCTTAAATGAAATTATAATACAGTATGAGTTCAGGTTTAAATCATGCTTCCACAAAAGCTTGTACATACTTTTGCCAAGAATTTTGCTCGGGGTAGCCTACTCAGGTAGGTGCAGACTATATTACCTTCCCTCTTTATGCCTTGGCGACTCAAGTAAGTTCGTGTGTGCAGCTGTAACAGTTTTTAATTTTTATTTAAATTTTATGTTATGATGGAATCAAAAATTAAGAAATAATTTACGAAAAATAAGCACACAAGTGTGCAAGTATTTACATGATTTGATTGTAAATCTATGTTCAAGGGTGAAGAACAACAGAGGAATTTCATAAATATAGAGAACACAATGAATCGACTACCTCAATGCAACTATATGTGACAGAAGCTCTCAAAACCATACACAAAGCCATAGAACCCAATATACACAAGGATCCCAATAGTGCCAAATTGAGACAAAAAAGACCCAAATACACATACCATTTACCTCGCCATTTACCCATTAATCAGGTGATAATCCAAGTTAGATTCGAGACATACCCACAAAATTCTTCTCATTAAATGTTCAAACAATTTCTTAATTACATCTCACATTTTGAATGGATACATGGATGGTTCAAACAATTTCTTATCAAATGTTCTTACATCTCAAATGTTTAAAACATTTCATACATACCCATTAATGGTTTGTGATGTATGTATATGTAGATGGGATCTCATATGAAGAAAGCAATTTTTGAGGAGCAGACAGCAAAGGCTCTGAAGAAATGGCAAAAGGCTGCTAGGGATAGAAAGAAACTAAGAAAAAAGGAAGGAGGAACACCAGATAATTCTGTTTCTGGGTTAATAAGTGGTGAAAATACACCGAGCCGAGGCTCATCACCCATATATTTGCTCCACAAGCACAAAGTATCCTCAAGTGCAGGACCAGAACTCGAAAGTGTTCCCAATTCTCCGAGATCTTACCAATCTGATCTTGATCTTGAGCTCTCGAAGCGAGATTTTCGCTCATGGTAGGCATGATTCAATGACAAGACCTCAGGTTCAATCACAAAGAAATGATCATGAATCTCATAGTATTGATTTTTCATTTGTTAAGCCTTAGACAAAAGTAAATACATCTGATCATAACAATCCAAACCATAGATAGATTCATGTGTTGTTGTTACAATAAGTTCATTGACTATTCTTTTTAGTTTATGTTTGGAATTCTTAATAAAATGTTATACTAATCTTGTTGTCCATTTTCTCTATATATGATTGGTAATTTGGTAGTTGTATTTCCTTCATGACAAGGCGGTGGCGTGCCGACCACTTCGAGGATTGGCTTGTTAGTTGTGACCAAATTTTTGAATAAAGAAATTTCCATTTTTAGTTGGTGCAACTAAATTTCTATGAAGGTGTCATTTTGAAGTGATTCTTAATATGTTACTTGTGAAATATGCCTTGGACTTTATTTATTTATTTTTGTTAATTTCCTTTGGACTTTATTAAACAAGAGTATATCTAGTTACTTTCATTTTTTAAAGAAAAAAAAATTGATTATGGTGAGTCTTACTTATACAATAACTAATAACTTTTGTTGGATGGATCTAAAAAAGTAGGCAAAATTTATCCATTGACAACCCTAATAAAAAAATCATTTTTTTTTCATAGGCTATAAACTATTCAATTTTCAGAGGACATCCACTCGCGCCCCAAGTGTGCTAAATGTTTAATCATGAATCTATTAATGTTTACTAAAATTTTTAGTTGCATTTGTCACAAACTTCATGTGTTTACTAAATTATGTGAGTATTAGGTAGTATTAAGAGTTGTCTTGCCTGGCCAACTCCCAATTGGCGTTGTATGCATTGTGGATTGCATATTGTCCTATTGACTAATTTGTAGTCCTTATGATTGTCGTTGTATTGAACTGTCAGGCATACATGGCATTTAATGATATAGATGTTGCTATCGAAAGTTTCAAGAAGGCATTGGAATTGGAGCCAAATGATGGTTTGTGACAGTTTCTAACCTTGAACTTTTTATAAATATAATGCATTGTCAAAACTTTCAGCACATCATAAATTTCACTCTGATGAAATCCTAAATAGCAAAAGAAAAAAAAATTAACTTGGCAATAATTACCTTCTCTGTGGGCTACAAGTTTTATTTTTTATGGGTTTTTCGTATTCTACCATAACATTAATCTATTTTGGGAGATGGCTGAGGTCTTACTGAAAGTCATTTTGAAATTTGAATGACAGTTTTCAAGTACTAAACTAGATACTTAATAGTCTGGAGTTTGTAATTTTCATAGAATTGAGGTTTGAAACGTGATAACTGACTTGGTTTCTGGCATCTTTCAGCTGGAATGAAAAAGGAGTCACGCAAAGAAGCAAGAAGAAGGTTAGTATGATTGCATAAAATCAAACATTTTTATGGCATTAAATGCTTATCACTCATCGGGGTTTGAATTGTTGGAATTGGGACATGATTTGATAGACGAGATCCGGAGAAAAGCATATTCTAAGATGTTCCAATAGCAGTTGGTGGTTGCATGGTATGTTGGACCCCTTTTAAGAACTATTTCTCGATTCTTTTTCCTTGAAAGTGTGGCTTTCTCATTTGGTTTTGGAATACTGTGCTACCATTGTCTCTTAGGAACAATATACTGATTAATTCTTGTGTTGATTCAATGTTGGATTGAGTGAACTTGTTCAGGCTTTTTCACACATTCAGGTAATGTTGCTTTTGCTTTTCAGTCAAGTCCTGGTGACTTTTGTGTATGTCTACCAGTTTGCATCAATTCAAAAAAATTTCACTTAAGTTGTGGAGATTTCTTTGGCTGATCCATCTTATGATGATTTGACCTTAATTTGTTTCGGGTTATAAAATAGGGTTAGCTACACTAAGACTCCCTCAATTGAACGAATATCGGTTTACTCCCCCCATCTATGAACCGGTATAGTCTAACCCCTCAACTATAAAACTGTGTAAATTCCTCTCTTGGAAGAAAAAAATTCACTACAATGGTGATAGCATGCCATCACCAACTTTATAAATTACCATGTAAGTATGATCAATCTTGCCTATGCAGTAGTTACAAAATTATGTTGGAATGGGTTGTTACATTTGAATAGTGGGGTTCACCATCTCATATGTAGTTTTATTACTGGTTGGTGATACTACATGTCAATGTTGACATGGTATAAAGGAGGTAAACTGATGGTATTCTTTAATAGTTGAGGGGGTATTGGTGTGATTAACCCTATAATTTTTTGGTAATGACAATTTTTTTGGGGATACTTTTTACTAGTTTTCTGGAAGAAGATAAATAATTGTTTTGTGTTGTTAGCGAGTTTTCTTTGCATTTGTTATGCTTTTTCTGATGGATTTTCTTTTCTTTAATTTGACTCCCAGGTTTTCATTTGAGGGTGAAGAACATGAGCATATATCCAAAACCGGCAAAACAATCAGACAAATTTCGGCGAGCCAAATTTTAACAACTAGATTAATCTATTTTTATTTATTTATTTCTGAGTTGTTATAGCTACCTGATCCAATGTCCATATTTCTCAAGGAACAACTACGTGTCTGGAGAGCATTAAATGGAGATATTTGCTTAACTAACCTTTTTTTTAAAATTTTTTTTTTATCACTGTTGGTTTTTGGTGTATTGTCTTAAAATTATATGGGTCCATGATAATAACATGTGTTGTATTGGCTTTTACACAAGGGTTACTTTCTCTTGAGTATTCATGATAATAACATGATAATAAATTTTGAGATTGAGTATATGAATTTGGTTGTGATTTTTGTAATTTCAATTTTGATGTGTTTGGTTGAATATATATATTTTTTGAAGCAGGGTTTGGAGAATTCTAGCTAGTAGCAAATAAAATATTATTGTGGAATGGTTAAAATTTCATTAGGTTGCATCCACCTCCCTCCCCCCCCCCCAAAAAAAAGAAAAAAAAAAGAGCTTTTAGTGGCGTTTTTGTAAAAAAAACGCCGCTATAGGGTCTGTATGATGTCATCTCGCCGAAAGGAATCTATAGCGATCCCGGGTTTACCCTTGATGTACAGTGATCCGGACATGTGTCCGTTGATGTTGGTGGTTGACTATTATCTTGTTTACATCCTTTTATACCTTGTATTTGAGTTATGGGATGTGTTAGGGCGTTTATTCTGAGTTGGTTGAACTTAGGAACCAAGTCTAGTCGCCTAGGTTTTGGTCCGCCGAGCGAGAGGTTTACGCCGGCGGGGACCTTGTTGCTTGTACGCTCGAGCGGGGTTTTGGGCGCTCGAGCGGAGAATACACCCATCCGATATCTTGTGCTTCTGCAAAACTTCTGCAGGTGAGATTCCTACGCTCGAGCGGGTTTTCTGAGCTCTAGCGGGTTGAGCTCGAGCGGTATTGTTGGCGCTCGAGCGGACAGTACCTTTTGGGTGAAGAGTTCTTGGAGAGGGAGATTTACGCTCGAGCAGGCTGGATTTCACGCTCGAGCGGACGAACTTTATTTTGTTTCTTGGCGCTCGAGCAGACCTTGTTGAGCTCGAGCGGACCATGTTTTGTGTTTCTTTACGCTCGAGCGGTGTGTCTTACGCTCGAGCGGACCTGTCGTATAACTGAGAGTGGCTGGGCATTTTAAATCACTTTTCACTTTTCCTTCTCTCTCCTACTTTTCCAAAACGCCATTTTCAGAGCTTCTCACTCTAAAACCATAACTTCTCTCTAGAGTTTGATCTAGGTAGAGTGTTCTTCTTCCCTTCGGCCTTTGTAAAGGTTGGGTTGATCGTCGGGGGCGTCGTTTTGATCCAAAAAGTTTGGTGTTTGGAGCGTTTTGATTTTGGTCTCTTATCCATTCGAGCTCCAACTTTGAGGTAGGGATATCCTACTCCTCTTTATGGATTTTGTCTTTAAATTTTAGCATCTTGATGGGTTGGAAGTTGTCTTGTAATTTCGAGAAAATTTGGGGCTTTTATGTAATTTTATAAAAGTTGGGGTTTTATTTAAAATAAACCTATATGCATGTTTAGTATTGAGAAATGAGATTAATGTGGAATTATTGATGAAAATGGAACCATAAGGGTTGGAATGTTAATTATGGAAAGATGCCCTAATTACATTGATTGATTAATTTGAATAATTAATTGTGAGGAATGAGGAATTGGGTTGAAAATGTTGAGATTGGTAGTGCATGGGAAAAAGGGGTGTAGTTGAATTACTTATCACTCACCGAATTGAAATGTTGATTTAATATCCATTTTGTGCATTTACTTTCTGTATAGAAATAACTGCTTTGGGCTATCGGTGGAGGATAGTCTTGATTGTTGTAGATAATGCATGATGATTAGGCAAATTGAAACTAATCAATGGGATGTGTCATAGAGTATGACGGTGGATAGAATACATTAATTTTATGTATTGATTGATTGTGTATAGAACCTATGTGTTTATATGCACTTTGTGTAGAGGAGGAGATGGGGGATGTACTCCGCGGTTTAGGGGAAGATGGGGGATGTACCTCTAAACCGGATAGCGTTGGGAGGAGATGGGGGATGTACTCCGTAGATACAGCTCATATGCTTGTCTAAAGAAGTGAAGATACAGCTCATATGCTTATCTTTGAGAAGTATAGATATAGCTCATATGCTTGTCTAGAGAAGAGTAGATATAGCTCCTATGCTTATCGTTTGTTGTGTGATATAGTTCTTATACTTATCTGCTGAGATGTTGATACAGCTCATATGCTTATCGGTTAATGTGATGACATAGCTAATGTACCTATATGTCGAAAATGGAAAATGAAAGATAATAGAGACTTGTAAGTCATGTAATCGAAATGTGATACAAGTGGATGTTTCGGTGTTAGCCATCTATCAACTGCTAATCTTTTAGTCATTGTTCATAGTTGGTTTAGTGTATTTCTACTGGGTTGTGGCTCACCCTATATGGGAACATCATTTTCAGGTACAGGTAGCATGCCACCTCCAAGGACATAGCTTGGGAGGCTAGAGGCGGGCAGACTTTTTGTTGTCTTTCCTTGATGTATTACATGTAAATTCAAGCCAAGGGCTTAATGTGTAAATGAGTTAGCACTCTATTTTTGTAACCAAGTGTTAACTTGGAAAGCTGTAAGCCCTTAGGGCATTTGCTTTTGTTGTTAACATGTAATACTTTTGTAGTGAAACTCTGTCAATGGAAGAATGTGGATCTTTTATACATATCAATGCATGTTTTTATTGTTGGGTTTTATGTTGTTATTTTGAGGGCGTTACAGAATCGCCGTCGGTGATTGTAGCATGACGTTTTCTAAAACATCGCAATAAGGTCTACAACGGCGTTTTTTAAACGTCACAAACATATAACGATGGCCGTACCTGTGGCGTATAATAAAAACGTCACCAAAGGTTTTAGCAGCGTTTTTCCGATATTTAGCGACGTTTTACAAACGCCACTAAAAGCTGTATTTTTTGTAGTGATCTAAATTTGAATTATGATTTAGTAATATAATTATCTATTTTTTGATGTATATATATCAAACTTTCAAATAACTTAATGGGACAAATTAATCAATTTTCTAAAATTATTACTTTTTTAATTTATAAAATAGATTAAAAAAACTATTGACTGATTTATTTATTTAATAATAAAAAATTTTCATAATCTCTCCACCCTAATCTCTCTCACCAATTTCCAAAAAAAAAATAAAAAATAAAACTTGCCTTATTTTTTCTCCCAAAAATTAGATAATATTTTTCATGAAAATTGTAAACATTTATCTATATTTTATATATTATATTATAACATATTATAACATAACTAAAAGAAAGAACCAAGGGGGCGGGGGCGGGGAGCACTAAAAATCTGATATACGAATAGAAAAAATTAAAATTTGATTTTTATTTATTCAGTTAAAATCTTTCTTTTACATCTTAATATTTAATTTTAAATTTTAAATTTTAAAAATCTTTAAAATTTATCTAAACAAATCTAATTTGAAAATATCTCCCCCCATTATACTTTAAATCAATAAAACTCACATGTCTATCACAAATCTAACTCACATCATAACTTACCTAAATAATGATAATTAAAAACAAATAAAAATCACAGATAAATTAAATTAAAAAAAAAAGATACTCACAACTCCATCTTAAATAAATTGAAGGAAAAAAAAAAACCCCGAATAGAAACTACACAAAAATAAAAAAAGATAAGAATTTAGATATGAATCTAAAAAAAATATGACAATATCTAAATTTGAATTATGATTTAGTAATATAATTATCTATTTTTATGATGCATATATATATATATATAAATTTTAAATCACTTAATGAGACAAAGTAATCAATTTTCAAATCTTATTTAAAGAATAATCTAATTAGTCATCTGAACTCCTAAACTTCGTGGGTACTAACAGAGGAGCTAATGGATTGGGTTAGGTGATGTTTAAATTGTTGGAAGTAACATTCTCCAACTCTACAAATTTATTTATTTTTTCCTTGTGTGATTCTCTTTCTCTACTATTGGATTGCTTTTCGTTTCGGTTTTAGTGAGATTTATGTGTTTGTTTACAAGTTTGTATGGTAGAGCAAAATTATTGGTGATTATGGTTGCAATCGAAATATCTATGTTCATTCCATGCGAATAATTTTGATTGAATTTTGTTTTCTTTAGTGAAGATCATAAAAATGAAGTAAAAAAATGGATATCAAAATTTTTAAATGTTTTTTGTCATTTTATTTTATAAAAAATGTGAAAATTTATTGAAAATTCAAAATTTTACTATAACATTAGATTTTTGTATAACTAGGTAAATTTAAAACTTTTAAATATCATTGTGTTCTTTATTTTTATTCTATTTCTATCTCATTAGACTATTACTGCTATTTGTTAGTTTGTTAATTATAATTCAATTAATTGAAAATGAAAGCTTAATATAACTTTTCATATATATTATAGTTAATTTGTTACTACTATAGCGGTATATAATAGCATAATACATAGGGATAATTTCTAAATATAATTTATATTTTTTTTATGTAATTAAAATAGTCTATCTTAATAGTATATAGAAGAGTTAAATGGTTTCTTTTATCTCTAAAAAACCTAATCTATTTTTTTTTTTACTTTTTAATTTTTTTAAATTGAAATAATCCATCTTAATATAAAAGAGGTAGATGGTTTTTTTAATCTCTAAAAAACCCAATCTATTTTTTTTTACTTTTTAATTTTTTAAATTGAAATATCAATTGTTTATGTCCATAAAACAAAGCTGATAAACACATATAAAAAACCTACACATTTTTATTTTTTATTTTTTTAATATGTAGGATATTTACAAATGGAAAATGTTTGACACCTCAAATTTTTTTCCATAATCCAATTTATAATGATGTAGTCATAAGTGTCAATTTTTATACAAATATGAGAAGATAATTAATTAAATTATATATTTCAACCAACTACATATTCAAACTTTGACTATTTTAAAATGTTATTTTACTATAATTTCAATTAAGAGAATTTTCAACCCTTAATATATGTTTTTATCAAATTATAATTTGATAAAAATTTAAAAAGATAAAACGTTGAAAATTATTGTTTTTTCTATTAAAATTGGTAAAAAGAAAAAAAAAATGGGATAAGAATGAAAGTTCTTTTAAAAATTGATAAAAATTTAATGAAAAAGTTAAAGCAATTCATATCAAATCAAAAATTTTATTCAAATTTAAAATCAAAATAGATAAAAAAAAAATTAAAAGAAAATGATGAAATTTTGAAAATATTTTGAAATCTTCTTATTCATAAAGGCTAAAAATCTGTGTGTATTATATTCGTATTGTATTTTTAGTTATGAAATTGAAATCAAAAGAAATGTAACTTAAATTATTGGATTAATAATAGAAACATCATATTAATTATTGTTAAATATCACATCATTTCATATTTAATAATAAAATTATATATTTGTTTTAATTCTAACTTTTAAATTTGCATATTTTCATAATAAGAAGAGGTATGTGATAATTCAGTTAATCTCATTTAATCAGGTTTAACTTTTTTTAAATATAAATTATCAAAATTGCACTAAATATATTTATATATATATTTTTAATTTTTTTAAACTAATAATTTAAAAAGTTATAAACATTAAAGTTAACTTATAAATTTCATGTATAACGCAACATAAAATATTAAATTCTTTCAAGATAATTATAATGATTTTTTTTTTAATTTATAAAGTCCCATACATAGTACGGGTGACATGCTAGTTAAACCTAAATCCTAAGCCTTAAACTCTAAAATAAAAATAATAAATTTTAAAAATTAAACCCTAAATCCTAAACCCCAAACCCTAAAATAAAAAAATAAATAAATTTTAAAAATTAAACCCTAAACCCTAAAATAAAAAAATAAATTTAAAAAATTAAACCTAAACCCTAAATCCTAAAATAAATACATAAAAAATAAATTTTAAGAATTAAAAACTAAACCCTAAAATAAAAAAAAATTTAAAATTAAACCTAAACCCTAAACCCTAAAATAAAAATAAATAAATTTTAAGAATTAAACTCTAAATCCTAAACTCTAAAATAAAAAAAAAAAATTTAAGAATTAAACCCTAAATCCTAAACTCTAAAATAAAAATAAATAAATAAATTTTATCCCTAAACCCTAAAATAAAAAAAAAAGATAAATATTAAGAATTAAACCCTAAACCCTAAACTCTAAATCCTAAAAATGAAAAATATAAATTTTAAGGGAAAAAAAAGGAACATGAAACTATCTTTGTTTCTGGGATAGTAGGAATAAGGAGGCACACAAAATGACCCTCCTCCCCTGAATTTGGGGGTCACTTCTTGCCCACTGTTCTCTCGTAAAAAAGCAACCTGATTTCACCACTTCTTCTTCTTCTTTTTATTTATTTTTTATTTTTTATTTTTTATGTTGTCACTATATTTTTTTGTCATGATAAATTATACTTTACCCTCAACCCTAAATTTTAAAATAAATTTTTTTTTTAAAACAGCACAATTTTACCACTTTTTTTTTTCTACTTTTTTTTTTTTTTTTTCATGTTGTCACTATGTTTTTTTGGCATGATAAATTTCACTTTACCCTAAACCCTAAACTCTAATATAAAAAAAAATAAGTTTTGAGAATTAAACCCAAATCCTAAACCCTAAATCCTAAACCCCAAACCCTAAAATAAAAAAAAATTAAAAATTAAACCCTAAACCCTAAAATAAAAATAATAAATTTTAAGAATTAAACCCTAAACCCTAAAATAAATAAATTTTAAAAATTAAATCCTAAACCCTAAAATAAAAATAATAAATTTTAAGAATTAAACCCTAAACCCTAAAATAAAAAAAATAAATTTTAAGAATTAAACCCTAAACCCTAAAATAAAAAGAAATAAATTTTAAGAATTAAACCCAAAATTCTAAACCCTAAACCCTAAAATAAAAAAAATAAATTTTATCCCTAAACCCTAAAATAAAAAAATAAAAAAAATTTAAGAATTAAACCCTAAACCCTAAACTCTAAACCCTAAAATAAAAATATAAATTTTAAGGAAAAAAAGAAAAAAAGAAAAAAGGAACATGAAACTATGTCGTTTTACGGCACAACATGAGCAGGGAAGGGGCATAGCAGTGACCCCGCTCCCTAAGAAATTAGATAGAGAGAGAGAATGAGCCTTTTTAATTTTGAATGGGCCTTTTAATTTTTTAATGAGTCAATTTATTTTAAGTTAGTTTAGGCCCTTTTTAATTTTTTTTAAACCTAAAACATACCTAATATATTACAATAAACTATAATAGGGGAACCCCCTTTTTTTAGGTTTATTTTGAAGGGCCCTAGGCCATGGCCTGGTGGGATAGGCCTAGGGCCGGGCCTACATATGAGCTTGTGGGTACCTAATTGATTAGCAAAACAAAAAGCAAATTCGGAAAAAATTTGTAGATTCAAATTAATCAGGTCCTAGATTTGTAGAAAACTTTCACATTTTAAGAACTAACAATGATATCTCTGTTACACTCTTAGACGTAGTTGTTATGCATGTTAGAACTCTCTTTTATTCAAGTTTCAATATGTCTTCGATGAAGAAAGACTATCATTGTGGGATTCTCATCAAACAATCCAAGTCCTAGTATAGATATCATTTTGAGTACTCTCTAAGCTTAATCATCCACCCACCAGTGGGTGATGTAATTCATATTTTGAAACTTTCTCTTAATTGCATCATTTTCTTGAATATTTTTGCACATATTGATCCGACTTATTACAATCAATAAGGCTATAATTTCATAATTATTTACTCAAAATTTATCAAAAAAATAGGAATTAATGGTTTAAATTCATTTCATTCATGAATTTTATACTTTATCAATTTAACTTCTACCACACATACTCATTCTAGGTAAATTAATGGATTCCTAATTAATAGTTTTTTTTTGTATTACAATGGCACAAAGCGTATGACTTGGTCATCTTGATCAAAAGTAAATCATTAAATAATGGAGTGTTTTGGAAAGTTAGTAAAAAGTTAGTTTTTTAATTTTTTAAGTTTATTTTATCTTTTTGTGAATAAAAAAATGTGAGAGTTGATGTGACTCAAAATTAATAAAAAGCTAAAAATTGGCCATTTTTCTGGCCATTTTTCTGCTTTTTTAGATATTTTGTGTGCCAATTGTGCCAGTTGTTGGTCACTGAAGCCATCGTCCATACACGTGTATGGAGGGATGGAAACAAGCTTTTAGCTTATTTTTCTATATAAGGGGAGGTCCCTTCCCCTTTTAGAGGGTTCTAAAATTTTGGAAGCAAAATTTTACCCTCTCTAGAATTCTCTCTCTCTCTCTCTCTCTCTCTCTCTCTATCTATATATATATATATATTGTGCTTGAAAGTGAGTTTTCTTTGCATTTTTGCACACAACCTCCTAACCAACTTAGACTACCTTGGAGCTGAGGTTCTTGAAGGTCTTATTTGAGTTGTTGAATGTTGGTTTTGGCTCAGAAGTTGCCTCTTTGCTGCTGTGCTTCAAGGGTAAGGCACTTACCCCTTTTAAGCTTGTTTTTGTACACTAGTTTGGGCCACCTTTGCATGCTGTTTTGGCCAAGTTTTCAACTACAAAAACCTCTATTTTTAAGTGTTAAAAATGGTTGTTTGAGGCCTTTTTGGAGTTAGGGGTGGTCTATCCTCTTTTGTAGCTTTATTTGCTAAGCTTTGTGCCATCCTTTAAAGTTTTTAAAACACCCTTTGTTTGGCCTTTCTACCATTGAAACTCAGAGGTTTTTCAGTGGTAGAAAGTTGGTTTTGAGGACCAAAATGGGGGGAGGGGGGGGGACCCCCTCTCACATCTTGTTTGCATGTGTTTATGGCCTAGTAGTTGAGCATGTTTTTCTACCATCTCTTGGCTTGTTCTCAGCATGTTTTTGGCCTTATTTTAACATGTTATAACTCTGTTTTGGGCTGGTTGGAGCACCTCTTACTTGCTTCTTACACTTGTAGTGTAATTATGCTTGTTAGCCTAGCTTACTTGATGTTGTAGCCTATTATTTTAGCATGTGTTGGCTCCACTCCAGCACATTTTTGCTCATGTTTTGCCATGTTTAAACTTTGTTTGAGTGGTCTTGGTCCCTTGAGACTTGTCTTGTATAGCTATAGTGTAGTTAGCTTCACTAGTTTTGTGTTTCAAGGCCCTTAGCATGCTTTGCTTGTGATGTTTGCATGGTATGGCATCATGTAGCATGTGATTTTAAAGCATATACCTCTGTCATAATCTCACATACTTCACTTCTTCATTGCTTTTGAGGGTTGTGTATTGTGCCTTGTGCCTTGCTTACGGGCTAACATGTGTGCATGTTCTCCTAGTCTTTTGTGCCTTAATTTCAACATGTTTAGGCCACTGATTTGGCATGTTTTAGGTTTGTCCATAGCTGGTTTGGTTGTTTGAGCATGATATTGCATACTTCTAGTGTAATACACTTCACTAGCTTTGATACCCTTGGCTATTAACATGTTGTACATGAGTTGTTTGCATGTTATAATCTTATTTCTCATGCCATTTCGGCATTGAAATTTTGCCACCTCCCTCATTTCTTCACTCTTTAATTTGCTTTGAGGTTTGTTTGGCCTAAGGTTGTGTTTAAGCATGAGTTAGAGTTTGTGCTCAAATGGCTTTAACCCTCTTATGAGGGTTTCTCCTAGTCAAAGGCATGATCCCTCTCATGTCCTAAACCACCCTTTTGGTTGACCCCTCTCATTAGAGGACTTTCACATTAGACTAACCGGTTAAGGAATGGCTTGATAATGTAAAATGTGTAAACAAGAATTGAGCAAAGTAAAACATGAACAAGATAAGCATTTGTGTTGCATTGCATGTGTTTGGATCGGACGTTAATCCAAACACAAGAAATGTGAGACGTTTCATACTCAAAGTGATAAAACGTGTCACAATTCTTAGTCGTTGTCACCCTTTATCATGTATGATAGGGCGGCGGCCTTTCGATTCTTATGTGCGTATTCATTAAGCTTGTGCAAGCTTGGTCCTTTGGTCACCATGCATTGAAAATGCTTGGTTGGTGGCTTGAGGGCCGAGGGCCAAGTGCCACACTCCTTTGAGCTTGAGACATGATAAGGAGGATGGTAGTACACACATTTCCTTGCAAATACACTGCCATGCCTCTGTTTGCTCTCTATTGCAGCAAAAAGAGGAAGTTCAGGAAATCAGTGGCTGACCGGCCACATGTACCAGTTGACCGACCACCAAAGCCAGCCAACCGGCCACTAGTGTTGGCCGATGGCCACCCATTATAGTCGATCGACCATTAGTATATTCTTGAGATCAAACAGAAGCAATCTAGAGGTTGGCATAATTTTCAGAGGTCTAAAGATGTGAAAACAGAGGCATCTAGAGGCAAGGTGGTGGATTTTCGGGAGGACGCAATTGAGCATGCATATCTCCCTCGCTTCCCGAGGCTTTTCATTTGAATTAATTAGCTAATTAGTTTATTAGCTTAGTCATTTTGTAATTAATTAGTTAAGTGTTTAATTAATTAATTCGGTTTGTAATTAATTAGCTTAGTGTAGCTAGTTATTCAATTTGGTTTTGTAATAATTAATTAGCTAGAATAGTTAATTAGTTGGTTTGTAATAATTAGCTTAGCTTAGATTAGCTTAGTTTATTTATTCAGACCCTCCTTCACGAGGGCGCAATGTTGTAATAAGGGTGCGTGTGTGTGTGCATGTCTTCCGACCCCACTTCTTTCTCCCTTTTACTTAATCGCTTTCAATAGTTAGTTTTAGGGCATTTTTCAATTAGCATACCTTATGGTTGCATGTTTGCATCCATTCATTTGTCTTGCATGCACCGGGCTCAGCGCATCATTCAAACTGCATCGTATTTCAATACCTATTTGAATACATGTATCAAGTCGTTGCATTCATATGCCATCTTAGATAGCCGAGCCTATTTAGTTGCATTATTGCATGTGTTGCATTAGGCATTTTTTATAGTTAGGATCATGCATTGTTTCTAACTAGCTTCTGTTTTAGCTTGGAGTACACTGTAAGTGTTACGCTTTAGCATACTTGCATGAGTGTGAGTGTTGCCATGATAGCATGCTTGCCATGAGGCTATTTGCTTAAGTGTTTAACTGCATGAATGCCTATGGATGAAGGCTTTGTTGCCTGAATTGGAACAAATCAATAATTGTGAGTTTTAAGCCCACTTTGCGAAGTGGCAAATCATGTTTTCAAGCCCATCATGTTTGGTGGCAAATCCGTGCTTTAGGCCACTTGCGAGTGGCACTTTTAAACCATTTTCGAAAACAAACATGAGTTGTTTTGTTCCAATTCTCGCGATTTGGTCTATACTTGTGTGTGTGCGCCACATAGTAAAGTTAGATTAATAACCGGAATAAGAACACATGTGTTTATAAAACAACATATCATGCTTAGTAGAGGTCGATCCTTTGATCGGGTGAGTGGGAGTGCTCATTGCATGACCTTCCCCTCTCGTACCCAAGTTCCTGAGCCGAGGCAACTTTGGTGATGACGGACACGTGGCCTTTGGCATGAGTCAGGGTTTCCTAAATTTTCCAAAATAAAATATTTAGGTGGCAACTCTATAATCTGGAAAAACAGTCCATGTTTGGCGTTTTTTCATTCAAAATTGATTTTCCAAAACCAATTACCAGATTTGGACTCTTTGGTGTTTATCAGTCTCATATTGCACTTCGTGAGATTAGATTCAGAATCGTGATAGGAGTTCGAACTATAGTGAGACCAATTCGCTCCTCTCCGAGAGGGGGGGCGCGCGAAGAAAGTCGGGTCTACAAAAACTGGACCACTTCTCAAAAGGAACCTCTTCGGGGGGCACAATGGCTAGTAGACAGATAGAACTCCAGGCGATCAACTTTGAGCTTGGTTACGTACGTGGTCACCTACATACATAAATAATACGATGAGCTAGAGTTCAGTGAATAATAACAAATTAAAGGGGTTTAATAAATGATATCCATCACAGAGTTAGAAATCAGAGTTTATATAAAAAACATATTCTTATCAGAAACAGAGTCTTATGCACATTCAGATTTCAAATCAAAAACAGATTCATATACATGTTGATATTCGTATTCAGATTTTGCATATGATCATATGTGGTACATCCATTAGTGCTAACAAATCCAATGACCTATAAAGAGATGGCCATAAAGGCATTTCGATGACTCATGTGCACAAAAACGTTTCTGATGACCCATAAAGGGACAACCATGTAGCTTGCTTTTCGTGCTCCTCTCAGATACGACCAGCCCTACAGTTCGGACTCCCGTGGTTCTGAATCTAATTTCATAAGTGCAATGTAAAATAGATAAACACAAATCAGTCTAAATCCGACAAATCTTTTAAAAAATCAATTTTGAATCAGAAATGCCACAAATAGACTACATTTCTAGATCTCAAAGTTTCCACCTAAATATTTTTGAAAAATTTAGGAAACTTGTGACTCATGCCAAAAGTAACATATCCATCATCACCAAAGTGTCTTGGCTCAGGAATTTAGGTATGAGAGAGGAAGGTCATGAATTGAGCACCCTACTCACCTAATCAAGGATCTGTCTCTACTAATTATGATGTGATTTTTATTTACATTATATGCTTTTGTTCTGGTTATTATGCCAAACACTACTACAAGAGGCACACAAGTATAGACTATTTACTCATTTTAGAACGCTTTGATTTCATGTTTGTTTGCAAAACGTTTTGGATATGTGTTACTTGAAAGAGTAAGCTCATATGTACATTAATCAAATCATTCCAATTTAAGCAAATTAGCCTTTATCCACAGGCATTCAAGAGATATATCAATTAAGCACTTAGCCTCATAGTAAATATGCTTGATATTGCAACACTAACATACATGGAATATGCTAAAGCAAGAAATGCTCACCTAGTACTCCAAGGCAAGCCAAAGAAAACTAAAATAATAAGAGGAAATGCATGCTCCTAAACAATGCAACATGACTAATGCAACACATACAAAATGCAACTAATAGGCTCGGTTTATTAACATGGCATGTGAATCAATTTGATAGCATGCGGTGAAGTACGTATTCAAGAAAGTAATAAATGACAATATTGTTGGAATGATGAACCGAACCTTATGCATGCAAAAATGGATATTTACACATGGTAATGATATGAAATAAAAAACATGATGCTATATGCAACCCATCATAAACAAATAAATAAAAGGGAGAAAGAAATGGGGGTTGGAAGACATATACACATTATTACAAGTTTGCCTTCATACAAGAGGGTTTGAATGTCCAAGTGTCCAAATTAACTACTTATTACAAATTCGAATGAATAATAAATAAACTAATTATCTAATTTATTACAACAACAATATTACAACAATAATATGAACAAAAATATTACAACAATAATGCACAAGGATCATATGCACGTCGAGTAAAACAGTCTTCAGAAACTGCTCTGTCTTCCTTCTAGAAAATTGCTCTGTTTCACCCTCAGCCACTGCTCTCTGTTTCAACCAAAAGTGCTTTGTTTACCATACATTGAGGCCCGGTTGGGCCCAAACAAATCTGGCTGTGCCCTGTTTTGTTGCAAAAAAATGTTTTTGTGCCCTGAGGTGAAAATAGTGTAGACAGAGCATTTTTAAGCCATGTTTGTCATTTTTGCTCTTCTCTATCGTCGAGAAACTCAAGAGAAGAGCGGATTCGATTCTGAAACCATCAATGGTCGCAAGTTGGTTGCATGATGGTTTTGGACAGAATTGGACAAAAATTAATGAATGCAATAAAAGACACACCACCCCTCCCTCCTATCATGAAGTTAGTTCAAGGAGGGAGGTAGACATGCCTCAAGAATCATCAATATCAAGAATTAGGACGTGATGACTCTAGAAGTGACGAATTCGGTATAACGTCTGACCAAATTCAACCAATTCTATTAATCTTCTTTATGTCGGTTTAGTCTATTTTATTAACCTTTTTTAACTTACTTTTCCATTACTTAATCATTTTGTCCAAAAGTGAATGTTACGTCCACTAAGTGCAAAAGGCAATGAAAATTATCAAGTATTGACTTAACCCGAGAAATGAGCCTTTCAAGCCCTTTTCTTTGGAGGGAAATTACAAAAGAGGAATCAAACACATTTACAAGCGATAATGGATTCTAAGTCAAACCCAAAATAAGCGATAATGACTAGTCAAACTCAAAGGAGCAATAATGACATAACTAAACCCACAATGAGTGATAAGGACTCTAAATCCAAACTTGATAACAAGCTATAATGAAACCTTCTTTTGTGATTTCCAAGGGCCTAACCAAAGAGTTAGTCCCATAAAAGTAAATACACCAGTGATAAAGAGGAGTGACAAACAAGAGGTTGCGTTTAGCATAAGAGAGATGTAATGCCTTGGCAATGAACCTCTGAAGAGATTAAACCATTAAGCATGGAAGGGCTCTTTCTTATGCTTGAACAACACCCTTTTGTTAAACACAAATCTTTAATAAATAAAAAAAACAAAGAATGGAGGGAGGTTGCAGAGATGATTATGCGAAGTTGATTATTACAAAAGTAGGACTCTTTACATGAAAACTAGATAAAGAAAGCTATTAACTCGAATGACTCGATGTCTAAGGCCTAAACAACCGAAGTCATGAGGACTTATAACACAACAAGTATAATATTCAAAGCATAAACTATTTAAATGAATTAAATAGCCCCTAAAACATAAAACATAGTACCTAAAATCATGTTTAAAAGAGGACGAAAGATAGCCAAAAACAAGGAGATACAAAGCTAGTAAGCACAACTAACGACGGGTGGCTAATCCTTCCACTTTTGAGACTTCTAAACTATATTTTTTAGCCCTTTAAAACTCTAAAAATCAGTATGTAAACCAAAGAAAAGAGTGGGAAAACAAGGGGTACGAGCTATGGGAGAAGGTTCAAGAAAGGGTGATAAGCCCCTCTACCTTAGATAGCTCTTTAACCCTAAGTTTCAGCACTTGGAATGGATCCGAAATAGTATGAAAGCACAAGAAAAAGATAGAAAAAGATTGAAATGAAAGCAAGGAAGATGGTGGCAAGCTTTTACCTCTTGAAGAAAGAAAGCTTTGGTTGTAAACCAAACTTGATCCTAGAGCACTCTCAAGGTTGAATTATGATTCTCAAGTCTTAACCAAGGCTCCAAGGTTCCAAGTCTAAGCTTTAATGGTGTATATGATATATGCATATAGTTCAATGATGGTAGGCTAGCTCGAAAATGACTTGTAAATGAAGAAGGAGCTCTCAAAGGTGTTTTAAGCTCTTTGAAAATTTTCTAACCCTCAAAACAAAGATATTAGCTCTTATTTATAGAATTTGTGGTAAATAGGTCATAAATATCTTTAAAAATAGACAGCTGGCAGATTTCCAACCAAAACAATGTTTATCGCCCAAAAGGCACATCCGGGCTCTAATGGCCATAGCTGGCCCTAAATGAGGCACGGTCGGGCCCCAATGTGGCTCCTCTGTTCCTCTGTTTAAAGTTCAATGTAAGTTGGCATAATGCTCAAAAATGGATTTCTGAAGTATAAAAACAGCTTGGATATGGAAGGTTAGGATTGTTTAGAGCTCGAATTCCGATTCCTTCGTTGAGAATTCAAACCATTTACAAAATGTAACTTTCATCATTGAAAGCTCAGAATAAAGCACTCAAGTCTTACGGGTGGTCAAAAATGGGGTGTTTATAGGCCATAAAGGCATTCTGGTGACCCAGAAAGGGACAACCATAAAGGCATTCTGATGGCCCATAAAGGGACGCATATCATATGATGCTAAGGATGCCATGAATACATTTCAGAAAATTGGACAACCAATCATTCATATAAAATACAACATTTCAAAAAGCTAATCATTTCATATCATAATGTTCAAAAGATACTTAACATTGAACATAGCTTTACAAAGTTATTACTCATAGATGGCTCCAATAGAAGATTAGATGAATTAAACAAACTGAGCAGCTAATGTGCGTGACCTACACAATCACATAGCGAATACACATTGAAACGCACATTTTGAAACCACTTAACTTGTTTCTTTTCTATCTTGGTGTGTTTCTAATCCCTTATCCTCATTATTATGTTTTCATTAAGGCTTAGGAATGCCTAGGATGCAATGAGGATGCCAAAATATGTATTGCAACACTTATTCAAATTTCTAAAAACAGGGTCTTCGCTCGAGCACAACTTTGGTCGCTTGAGCGGATTGCAAAACTCTGAAAAACTTCTGGGAGCTCTCATTTTGCACTCGAGCGCAACTTCTGGTCGCTCGAGCCAAAGTTCAAAAATAGGCATGGGTGTTCAAGCACAGGTTTCCTTGCTCGAGCGGAGGCTCATGTCTGCAAAAGTACTGGGAGCATGAATTTTAAGCTCAAGCCAACTTTTGGTCGCTCAAGCGGAAGTGCAAAACCAAGAGTGGTCACTCGAGCACAAAATATGTTTCTCGTGCAGTGATGCAGAATTCTGGAATTTGCAGATTAATGTTAAAGATGCAAAACTCAATTCCAAAGCTTTAACACACATCATTTGGGCTCAAAACTTGAGAAAACATGTCTAAACTTGTAAAACATCCTGTATTCAAAACCATTTCACAAAATCAAAGCCTAAAAGCATGCCAATTGACAAAAAACAAAGTTGATATTTTGAAAACATAACATGAGCATAACATGCATGAAGTGTATTGGCTTTTAAGCTTCCAAAACGTGATCAATTGGTATAAAATAATGTAAGACAAGATGAATTCTCAAAGTAAAGTCAAAACCAAGACATGTATGGAAGAATTCTTTAAAAACAACTTCATAATGATGTGATATATGCATGTATGTATGTATTGAGCCTAAATTCTTCAATCCTAGCTTCATCCATGTATTTAACCTCTTAATCTTCTTGAATTCATGTCTTGACGAATTTAAACTTCAAGTTTAAAGGTTGAGTTTCCTACCTCAATTCCTCAAATGGAGTTTATATGACCAAGTCTTCAACTTCCAAACTAATTCCCTTCAAATTCCTTTTAATTCCTTGGTTTGATCTCAATTCTCTCTTCATCTTCTCTCCCTCATGTTTTGACGCTTTAAGGATGATGGAATGAGGTGCAAAATGAACTAATGAGTTCATATGGGCCTTATATAGGCTTGATTAACATTGGCTAATGAAGTGGAATTTAGTGCTAATTAAATTATTCTAATTATTTGGTTTCGATTCGAATTTCAATTAAATCTACTACAAAATTCTAAAAATTCCAAATAACACATAAACCAGGTCAATTTCGTGATCGGGTGCCAGTATGGCCTTCAATTCGTAAAATGAAACAGGAACACAGACAAATATTCCTATAGCAGACAGATATAAACTCAAATAATGCAACACATATGCAATTAGTTCAGAATTTCTCCTTAATTACTGATTAGGAACTCTTAATCATGTTCATGCTATGTTTCTAAACAATGGTTTGCACTTAGAAAAATACTATATGGTAACCAAAATGTGTCATATGAGTTGATTTAGAGGCCAAAAGAAAAATGATAACATGAGATGATATTATGATGGGCAGTAGCTACCCACCTATTCAAGATATGTTCATTTATTTCAAAAGAAATTTTTGTACATGCAGGATTGGTTTCCCAATGCTCACTATGAATGTTTTAAATATGAGTGTTATATTTGTGGGGTTATAAATTGTTTATGATTGTTGGAATGATAATTCCAGTGTGCATTACCATAATAGATTCAAAATCCCGCATCCTATGGATTTACATACAATGCAATACTTATATTCTTTTGATACATGTTTTTAATTTTTTAATTTTTAACATATGCAATTCAAAATGACCAACTTTAATCCTTTGTCCAAAATTCTTGATGATAATCGTTTGACTGGACCAAACTATGTGAATTGGAAGAGAAATATAACAATTGTCCTCACTGCTGAAAAATTGAACTAGGTCCTAACCACTGATCCACCTATGCTCCCTGGAGCGGATGCCACTGATGAACAATGTGAGGTTGCTAGGAAGTGGCAAGAGGCGGACGCTGTTGCAAAATGCTACATATTGGCCTCAATGACCAATGTTGCAAAAGCAACATGAGGGTGTTCCTATTGCAAAAGACATGATGATTAATTTGAAAGAAATGTTTGGAGAACATAACAAAAGTGCACGCTAAATTGCCATGAAAGGTTTGATGTCCACTAAAATGGTGGAAGGTACTCCAGTACATGAACATGTCTTGAAAATGATATTTTTCATTAATATACTGAAAACTTTGGGTGCAGATATTGATGGTGAAACTAAAATTGATGCGATTCTTTCATCTTTACCAGATTCTTATAACTAGTTTATTTTAAATTACAATATGAATAAGATGATTGTTGCACCATCAAAACTGCTCAATATGTTGCAAGCAGCAGAGGATCTTATTAAAAATAGCCAACCCACTAATGAGTGAGAAGAAAGGTCCTAGAAAATTCAAGCCAAAGGGATGAAAGTTACAAGAGGAGTACTTGCTAATAGCATGTGAGTAATACTTCGAATTCAAAAATATTACTTTACATTTTATTTAAAAATATCAATTTATAATTTAGATTCATTTACCTATAGATCTATGTGAGTGATTTTCCGATCACACTGCCCGTCCAGTAGTCAGCTAGAGAGCATCGGCAGAGTAGATGACACCTGGTTAACCTATAATAGAAAGAAAAGGCTCCGGCGGTGGTTCTACCACCCGGGGGCGCTCCGACGAACAAGTCAGTATCTCTCAAAGATAATTCAAGTGCTTAAATCACTGCTCAAGGCTTAAAATTACGTACCTTAGACCCGCCGGGGGTGCCCTTTTTTATAGTTTAACTCCTTCCCAGTCCCACTAGAAGTCTGACTTCTATGGACTCCAATTTCGGATTTATCTTGGACTCTTCAAGAGATAAGAATAGACTCCCTAAAAGTATTACCTGTATCCATCTTGTAGTCTTCCTTCATTCTAGGACTCCTGTCCCTTATCCGCTTATCCCGGATTCCTGTATTCTCGCAGATAACTTTGGCCTAGCCGAGATCATCCTGGTATCTAGACCAGGACACGTGACATCTCGGCTGACACTCCGGTGTCACCTCGGCCATGTGTTGGTACTCAGAAAATATATCCCCACAACTGCCCCCTAGGTTCTATTACCTCGGCATTCTGAGATGATGGAACCTACATTGGTACTCTTGTTAAACATCGGCTCAAGAACTTCCCAGCCGAGATCATTCACTTTTAGCCCGACATGCTCTCTTCGGAGAACAAGAATTCCAGTGAACTCTTTCACGCGCATGGCTCGTGCCTGTGACGCACTCGCAAGCCGTCTTTCATTTGTCTGCGCCGTCTGACGTCCGCGTTACCCCAGGTGCATTAAATGCTTCTGTTTTGCCGCCGTTTCAAATTTTGACAAAACTTTTGCCTCTCTCTTTTGGCTCTTCACTTTTGCATTAGATTTCCTTGCTTTCTCTCTCTCTAAACTTTCTTCTTCGAAACCGCCATTGCTTCAAGCTCCAAGCTCTGTGACTGTCTTTCCTTCTCCTCTCTTGTGAAGCTGTCATCATTTCGTCACATCTGTAACTGCCGTCTGACTTCGGCGAAACTCATTCCGGCCCTATTTCTCTGGTAAGCTACTGTTCCCTTCGCTTTCATTTCTGTTGAAATTATTTGCTCCCATTTTTGTTTCAAATCTTGTGAGTCATATATCTGAAAGTATTTGAGTGAACTTGATTTCTGCCCATACACTGTTCACCACTTTCTTGCACTCTTGTCACCGTTCTTGACCGTATACTTCATATATTTTTTTATGCTTTTGATAGCCCCACCTCTGTTCTTAATTCTGAAACTTTGCTTTTACTTTTCTGTTTTCCAGATTTCTGCCCTCCATACTCGTTCTTCGTAGATTTAGGTTTGGGATTTGTCTGTAGAACCAATCAATTTATAGGAAAAACTGAAACACTCCTTACCAATATATACCTAGGTTCAAGCCGAGGTCCCAATAACCCTTTAAGAGCACCCTCTTTGCGTAGCCAAGTACATTTATACCGAAATCATGGGTATGTGGAGGAATAGGATAAATACCCCAACTAAACTTGAATTTTTTAGGCAAGAGTTCTCTATTCCTAATGACGTTCACCTTAGGCTGGCTGGGGATGATGATTCCATCATGCCTACAGACCATACGATGCCTTTCCCTATTGTAGCTTTCATTGAATGTGGACTCCGGCTTCCACTTGATCCCCTCTTTTGTGAAGTTCTTCACTATTATAAATTGAACCCCATGCAACTTACCATCAACTCCTACAGAGTGATTAATGGTATCATAGCCCTGGCTAGGCAGGAGAATGTTACGATTACCCTTGCCGATATCCAATTTTGTTATACCATGTGCGCCCTGGACTTAAAAGAAAAAGGCTTTGTTTATTACCTCAAGCCGAGGTCCACTGAATTCAAAATTATAGCCGACCTCCCAGACTCCAACAAGGGGGCTGGAGACGACTACCTTATTGCCTCTGGAAATTGGGAGTTTGCCCCAGATGAAGATGCCCATTTATACCCTCTTCCTTGAACTGTTAAGGAGGGCAAGGGTAAGAGCCCACTGTCAATCACTTGTTCCTTTTTAAGTCTTCAAAACTTTGTCTGTTTTTAATTTCTTGTTCTTCTTGCAGACGTTCATAAACCACCAAAGAACTTTTGCCAATCCTATTTTCTGGGCAAGGATTTGAAGAAGTTACTAGATTTGCCAATTGACAAACGAAAAGCTCCACTGGTACTGAACTTCATCCTGACGTACAAATCCACTCTTCCTGACATCCCAAGGAAGAAGAAAAAGAGCCTCTCTCCATCTACCGCCACAACCCAGGCTACCTCTACATCTCGGACTGATCAGGAGTCAACATCTGACCCAGTTGATCTGCCATCAACTTCAGCACCATGCTTGATCCCTATTCCTGAACGAAAATGTCGGCGACGACTTGTCAAAACTACTGAGATGGTTCGCCGAAAGCCCGTAGCTCAAGATCTCCTGGCCGATCTTCCTACCGACGTCGATGCTCAGCCGACGTACACCATGCCCCCACCAAAGCCAAAAAGAACAAAGAAAGCTCAGCCGAAGGCCACAGCCGCTCAAATTGAGACTGAAGACACATTGCCAATTTCACAATTGGGAGGGAGAGATCGCTTCGTTCCTTAAAAGATCTCAAGAAGCCTGACCATCCTCCTCTTCAAAATCAAAGAAGCCAAGGTTGTCCTCTGGCACAACTTCTAAGTCAAAAAAGCCCTTGGTCCCCTGGGAGCCAAAAATTACTCTAGAGGACAAGCCAGTCTTTGAGAGTGATAGCGCCGAGGATATTAATATCGGCGTTGCACTCATCACTGCCCTCTTACTCCCGGGTGATCTTGAGCGGAACGCCGAGATCAATGAGTATGAGAACTACTGTCTCATGCTTCAACATTCTGTTCAGGTAAATGTTCCTACTTGGAACTTTTTGCTTTCTTTCTGTTTCTTACTTAGAATATTTTCTAACACTGTTTTTTGCCTTCAGGCCATCCAGCATGCCCACTCCTTCTCTATTCAGTCGTTTGAAAACCAGGAGAGGCTTGCCGAGGCTAAGAGGGAGGTCTCCGGCCTCAAAAGGTCCAATAAAGGTCTTGAAGCAAAAATGAAGAAATTGAAAGACCAAGCCGTGGCTGCTACAAAAGCCCAAACTTCTGCCGAGGAGAAGATCAGCGCTGCTGAGGCTATAAACAAAGTTCTTCAAGCCCAATTGAAGGAAGTTGAGGATAGGAGGGCCCAAGCCGAGAAGGAGCTTCAAGAAGCCCTAGCCACAAAAAAGGTCGAAATCGAAGAGGCTGATGAAAAGGCCTATGCTCAAGGTATGGCTGATGTCGCTGAGGACTACAAGCTTCAAGTCAGGCAAGCATGCAACAGGGGCTTCTCCCTTAGTTGGATGGCCGTTCTGAAGAAACTTGACACCTTGGCTGACTCGCCTCTGAGGAACGCCGATCAGATTTCTCTGCCATTCCCTCAGCCTCTTCCTCCAAGTCAAGCTGAAGATGACTCTGAGTCTGAATCCGAAGAAGAGGAAAAGGATGATGATAAGGCCTTGGTCAGGAAGCCCAAGGATGCCACTGAGACCAAGTCCCTTCCTCAGGATGATCAAGTCCTAGACTTGACTCATGATGAGGAGGATGAAGTGGTTATCAAGGAGGCTGCTCCTGAACCGGCACCATTCGACGTTCCTCCAACTGAGAAAGGCTTTGATGAGACACTTGCGGAGATTGACGCCGAGATCGAGGTGGAAAAGTCTGGTGAAGTAGTTCCTCAGGGATCTCCCGAGGTAGTTCTCCAAGAAGTGGCCGAGGTTCAAACTCAAACTGTTCTTGAAGTTGAAAAAACACAACTGTGATGCTTTTTCTTTTTCTGTCTTTTGTACTTCTTGTACATTTTCGTTTTCAGAACAATGTAAACTCTGTATATGGCCGATGTGCCTTTTTCCATTCTAATGCTAAATACAACTTTCTTCTACTGAGTGTTTGTACTTTTGTATTCTTGTGACTGCTTCTGCATGATTCTATACTTAGAATATTTTGCAAGTCTCTCCTCCTTTGTACAATCTCCTCGGGGAGAAATACCTCGAGTATGTTTACCCGAAGGTTTATCTCGGCTAGGACTTCACCTGTAAATTTTCCATAAATTTCAACAAGTATAAAGCATATACAATTTTAACTGGCAAACTTTTCGCAAGGTTTAACAAGGGGCTGAATCAATAAACTTAATTTAACTTCATCTTGTAAATTGCTACAAATTTCAACAAGTGAAGATAAACGATTATTTCGGCTTAACTTTAACTTGTAAATTGCTACAAATTTCAACAAGTAAAGATAAGGAATTTATCTCAGCTTAACTTTAACTTGTAAATTGCTACAAATTTCAACAAGTAAAGATAAGGAATTTATCTCAGCTTATCTTTAACTTGTAAATTGCTACAAATTTCAACAAGTAAAGATATGGAATTTATCTCATCTTAACTTCGGTTAAGCATAATCTCTGTTTAACTTTGGTTAAACTTTATCTCGGCTTAACTTCTGCTAAGTATTACTGTCTTCTCTCTGCCCCCAATGTGAACCTAAGTTCCACTTGCGTTCTCATTATTCAAAAAACAACATTATGCATAGTTTTATAAGTTCTGGAAAATCCTGCTAAGATTTTATTGATCATATCGGCAAAAAAATCAAACAATAGCTAATGATAGAAAAACTTTAGATTACAAGTGTTCCATGGTCTACGCAATGCTTTGCCCTCATTATCCTCGAGCCGATATGCCCCATTTCCTAACACCGAAGTAATTCTGTAGGGACCTTCCCAGTTTGGGCCAAGCTTGCCCTCTCTGGGATCCTTCTTATTGCCGACGACTTTTCTTAAGACTAGGTCATTGACTTGAAAATCCCTTGGATTGACCTTCTTGTTGTAAGCTTTGGCAAGCTGTTGCTGGTATGCTGCAAGCTGGATTGCAGCTTTCTCTCTTCTTTCTTCTAGTAGATCCAGATCTCGGGCTAAGAGCACATCATTAGTCCCATTCTCAACTCCCTGGGTTCTAATCCCTGGGATGCCGATCTCCAATGGAATGACTGCTTCTGTGCCATAAGCAATGGCAAAGGGGGATTTCCCTGTTGATTTTCTCGGCATAGTGTGATATGCCCAGAGCACATTGGGCAATTCGTCTACCCACTTTCCTTTTACTGCCTGCAGCCTCTTCTTTATCCCATCCAGAATTACTTTGTTGGATGCTTCTGCATGCCCATTACTTTGTGGAAAACTTGGTGTTGAAAAGTTATTCTTTATCTTGAACTTCGCACAAAAATTCTTGATGAGTTTGCTGTCAAACTGTGTTCCGTTGTCAGCAACTATTGCTCTTGGAATCCCAAATCTGGTGATGATGTTTCTCCAGATGAAGTATTTCACATCCACATCTCGGATTTTGGCAAGAGGCTCTGCTTCTATCCACTTTGTGAAGTAGTCTGTTGCTACCAGTAGGTACTTCCGCTGCCCAGTTGCTTGGGGCAATTGTCCAACGAGATCCATGCCCCATTGGGCAAATGGCCAAGGGCTGGAAACCGGGTTCAGGTTAGCAGCTGGCTGATGTATCAAAGGTGCAAACCTCTGGCATTATTCACACTTCTTCACATAGGCCTCCGCATCTTTTTGCATATAGGGCCACCAATACCCCTGGGTAATGGCCCTGTGAGCTAATGATCTGCCTCCTGCGTGGCTTCCACAAACTCCTTCGTGAATTTCATATAAAAAGTCTTCAACCTGAAGAGGGTGTACACACCTTAAAAGAGGTCCAGTGAAGGATCTTACAGAGGTGTCTTCATTGCCGATCAATCTTGTTGACTTCAATCTGACCTTGTGTGCCTCCTTTCGTTCTTCTGGCAGCTTTCCCTCTTTCAGGAATGCAATAATTGCATCTATCCAGCTTGGTCCCATGTCCACACATAATGCCTCTTGCATTGTGTTCGGTGGCTCTATGCTCGGGCCTGATAGCTAATCGATCATTATTGTCCTTGTCTTTCCGGTTTGCATTGAACTTGCTAAATTGGCCAACGCGTCGGCGTGGCTGTTATCATCTCGGCTAACCTGAAGAAGTCGGCAGTTTTGAAACAAGGTCGCAAACTGATGACTTCTTTTATGATGCCGACATCCTTTCATCTCGAAACGAACTCTCCGTAGTTTGATTCACTATAAGTTGTGAATCACAAAAACTATTAACTCATCTCACATACGCTACTGGCTTGATCCCAAAGAATCAATGCTTCATACTCCGCCTCATTATTCGAGGCTTTGAACCCCAGTCGAATGGACTGCTCCAATATCTCTTCGTCGGGGGATATCAATACTACTCCTGCCCCTGCCCCCTGCCAGTTTGAGCTCCCATCAACAAAAAGTTGAAAGGAGTCGCCGATGTAAATGCTGCAGGGTCTGAGTTTTTCCTTTCTTGGTTCTTTAGCTTTCTGCTGGGCTTCTCCTTCCTTGTTTGGACATTGTTCATCTCGGCTCAACGGAGCCCGATGTTCGATGTATTTTGGCGAAAACTCGGCCACGAAGTCGGCCAAGACTTGACCCTTAATAGCTATTCTCGGCCTGAACTCCAGGTCATATTGGCCCAAAGCTACGGCCCATCTTGCTATTCTTCCAGTTAAGTCTCCTTGTTGCAACAAGGATTTCAGTGGGTGCTCTGTTAGTACCACAATCTTGTGAGCCTGAAAGTAATGGTTTAGCTTCTTTGAAGCCATTATCAAGGCCAGCATTAATTTCTCCAGTGGTAGATACCTTGTTTCTGCGTCGGCCAAGGTTTTACTTACATAGTAAACAGCCTTCTGCTCTCCTTTCTCTTTTCGGATTATCACAGCACTTACCGCGTGCTCCGAGACTGCTAAGTATAAAAACAGTTCCTCCCCAGGTTCAAGTGTTGAGAGGACTGGAGCCGTGGTAAGATATTTCTTTAGGTCGGCCAGAGCGGCTTCACATTCCTCAGTCCAAAGAAAATCCGTGGCCTTTTTCACCAGATTGAAAAAAGGTTTACATTTGTCCGAACTTCGGCTTATGAACCTGTTTAGGGCTGCGGCCCTTCCAGTAAGCATTTGAACCTGTTTCGCCGATGTCGGACTCTGTAATTCTAGGATGGCCTTGATCTGATCTGGGCTGGCTTCAATGCCCCTTCTAGTCACTAGGTATCCCAAGAACTTACCGGATCCGACTCCAAATGCGTACTTCGATGCGTTGAGTCGGAGCTGATATGTTTTGAGTATGTCAAAGACCTCTTTTAGGTCAGCAAGATGATCCTTTGGTTCCTTGGTCTTTACGACCATGTCATCAATGTAGACTTGTACTGTTCGGCCAATCAAGTATTTGAACATCTTGGTTACCAGCCTTTGGAAAGTTGCTCCTGCGTTTTTCAACCCAAAAGGCATAACTTTGTAACAATACAGTCCTTTTGGGGTGATAAACGCTATCTTCTCCTCATCCGGGGGGTACATGGCTATCTGGTGATACCCCCTGTAAGCATCCAAGAAGCTCATCCTTCCATGTCCAGATGTGGCGTCCACCAACTAGTCGATCTTTGGTAGAGGAAAGCTATCTTTGGGACAAGCTTTGTTCAAGTTTGTAAAATCTACGCAGACCCTCCACTTGCCATTCTTCTTCTTCACTACCACGGTGTTTGACAGCCATGTCGGGTAATTGGCTTCTCTGATGGCCCTGGCCTCCAGAAGTCTGTCTACTTCCTCCTCCACTGCTTCGACGTGCATCAACGTCGGTCTTCTGGCCCGTTGTATTACAGGTTTGGCCGACCTGTCAACGTTGAGTCTGTGACATGTGACCTCGGGGTCAATGCCAGGCATTTCATAAGGTGTCCGGGCGAACACCTCAATATTTTTTCTCAAAAAGGCTTCCAGCTCTCTTTCCTCTTCTTTGGCTAATCCTGTGCCGAGAAGAAAGAAGCGTTCCTCATCGCCCTCCTGGACGAGAATTTTCTTTAGTGCTTCTTCACTTTTCTTGGCTGGCTCCTTGCCGACATCATCTAGGACCTTTATGTCCTCCTTTTCAACTTCCGCCATCTCTGGTTCCCGAATGCTGCAGGTTAATTTCATTGTTGCCATGGAGCAATTTTTTGCCTGCAGCTGATCTCCTCTGACTTCCTCAATTCCATGTTCTGTTGGGAACCGTAGCAGTTGATGCAATGTTGAGGGAACTGCCCCCATTGCATGCAACCACGGCCTCCCCAAGATAATGTTGTAAGGTGAGGGCGTGTCAATCACAATGAATTCTGTCTTGATCTTCTTCGTGCCAGCCTGTATCTCCAAGCTTGTTGCGCCCAATGGCCATGTCGGCGTTCCATTGAAGCCGACCATCGGGCCATTTGACTGCTCCATGTCGTCAGGGTGAAGGCCTAACTCCTTGTAACATCTAACATACATGATGTCGCAGGAGCTGCCTTGATCAATCAGGATGCGTTTCACTTGGCACTCCCCAACCTGGAGGGATACTACCAAGGCATCATTGTGCGGGTGCTGGACCATATCTAGGTCGGCTTCTGTGAAGGTTATCATCAGTCCTTGGCACTCTTCAGGTCGAGGTCTTTTCAGTCCGACCTGGTTGACGTGCTGCAGGTGTTTTACCCTCTGTGTTTCCCCCCGTATGTCATTTTCATTCACCTTTGAGTGGATCACATTAACCACCCGAGGTCCGCCTGCCTGTGGTTGCTGTGCTGGGGGAGGCAGGGCTGCTGGTGCTTGAGGCAATCGTGCCTGTTCTTCTCTTGTTCTGGCCTCATCCACAAGGTCTCTCAGATGGCCTTGCCTCACTAAATCTTCTAAGTGTGCTTTAAGGGCTCTGCAACCCTGAGTTGGGTGCCCCTCCTTATTGTGGTAAGCACAACGCCTACCAAGGTTTCTTCCTATAAATTCTCCTGGTGCCCTTGCCGGCGTTCTGAAGTAGGGCTGATTTCGAAATTGATCAAGGACTTTGTGGACTAGAATTCGGAACACTGTTGTCACTGCCTGCTTAGCTTTCAACTCTGTCTCTTGTTTGTTGGGTCCATTGTTACCTCGGCCTCGCTTCGGCGAGCCGTTGCCTTTTTCTGGCTTTGTTTCCTTATTCCCCGATGTATCTTCCTCGGCTCTGGCATACTTCTCGATTCTCGCCATGGGGTCTTCCATGCTCTTTAGCAGTGTCTTTGCCAAAGACTTCCGTAGTGGACAGTCATCCTTCAGGCCGTTCTTGAAAGACACGACCGCCACCTCCTGGTTGCATTCAGGTATTCGATTGAACACCTCATAGTACCTCTTTGCATAGGCCCTAAGGCTTTCATCTTTGCCGATCTTTAGAGCCATTAATGCATCCACCCTCAATGGTCATAGCTTTGTTTGTTATGAACCTGGCCACAAACATCTCGGCCAAGCCTTCCCAAGTCTTCACACTCCCCTTTGGTAATTTGTGGAACCAATCTAATGCAATCTCCCCGAAGGATGAAGGGAACACTTTGCAGAGCAACGGCCCGTTTCCACTATATAATGCCATTGAATTCAAAAATAATCCAACATGGAAGTTAGGGTCTGACTTACCATCATATATTTGGAACCTCGGCATAGTGAATCTTTTCGGCGCAGCAAATTTGTCTAATTCCACCTTCGAATGGTGTCCTCGGTTTAATCGGGGAGGTTACTTCGACTTCGGCATTCTCTTGCTTCCTCTTGAGGTAATCTCTCAAGTCTTCTTTACTTCCCTACAGCCCGGCTATCTTTGGACTTCAGCCTTTTCGGCACACTACTCTCGGCCTCATGGTGGCCCCTTTTTGATCCTTCCCCGTTGGATGCATCGAAACACAATACCTGCCCCTGAACATGCCGATGTTCTTTGGGGTCTGCCTCCTTCGCATGATATGTCCTTCGGGACTCTTCTCTTATCGGCTCTTCTCGACCGACTTCCCTGGAAGGTTGGTGAGAGTGCCTTCCACTCCTCGTGTCGAGGGTTTCGGGATTACTGCCTCTTCTTACGGGCGCTTTCGCCGGTATTGGCGTGTCCTGTAGCGGGTATGGCAGCTGCATGACATTATTTTGCATCATGAAGTTGACGACCGATTGAAGGTCTGCCAATTTGTTTGCCATCTCTTTTACTTCTTCACCCCTCCTCAGACATCTGTCTTTCCAGGTCTGGAGGTTGTCTTCGTTATAGTACCTGCCCTGGTTTGCTTTCTTTGATGTGTCGCCATCTTGGCCGACGTCTTTCTCTGCGTGATTTTGCTCACGAGTTTCTTCGTTATGGTTTCCTTTTTCAACGTCAGGGTCGACGGGTCTTCCACTCCCAGCAGGAGTGTTGTCCCCAATCTTTTCCTTCTGCGTGTTACTGGCCATCTACTCTTCTTTCGTTCCCACAGACGACGCCAAATTGTGTGAGTGATTTTCCGATCACACTGCCCGTCCAGTAGTTAGCTAGAGAGCACCGGCAGAGTAGATGACACCTGGTTAACCTATAACAGAAAGAAAAGGCTCCGGCGGTGGTTTTACCACCCGGGGGCGCTCCGACGAACAAGTCAGTATCTCTCAAAGATAATTCAAGTGCTTAAATCACTGCTCAAGGCTTAAAATTGCGTACCTTAGACCCGTCGGGGGTGCTCTTTTTTTATAGTTTAACTCCCTCCCAGTCCCACTAGAAGTCTGACTTCTATGGACTCCAATTCCGGATTTATCTTGGACTCTTCAAGAGATAAGGATAGACTCGCTAAAAGTATTACCTGTATTCATCTTGTAGTCTTCCTTCATTCTAGGACTCCTGTCCCTTATCCGCTTATCCCGGATTCCTGTATTCTCGCAGATAACCTTGGCCTAGCCGAGATCATCCTGGTATCTAGACCAGGACACATGACATCTCGGCTGACACTCCGTTGTCACCTCGGCCACGTGTTGGTACTCATAAAATATATCCCCACAAGATCTTACACTTGTAACAATTTAATCTCTACCATATATCCCACTACCTAGAAAATTCTTGGTAGTTTAATTTGGGAACCTAGAGTTTTTCATAGAATGCTGGTCACCATTATAATCTTCGTGATTAAGGAAACTTATTTTCAAGTTGGAGCAATTAAAATAAAATATGCAGGAATAGTTGATTACGTGTGAGACTTGATCTTTGTATGAGACAAGTCAGAAGTTTGCACAAACGTGTGTAGCTATTTGTTCTTTTTCTCTCATGTGTCCCATGACAAAAGCAACACCGTGAAACACATTTTGCAAACATTAATACTATCGTCTCTAACCTACCCATTTAGAAATTATTTAAAATTATTATTTTGTAATTCAAATTTATTCTATGTATAAATTTAATATTATATACATTTCATCTTTATCATACAATCACTTACTCAAAAATTTTTAAAGGTATATGTCTAGTTTTCAGACTTTTCTTGTTTTCAATTTTTCTATCTCTCTCTCTCTCTCTCTCTCTCTTAATACATTAATCTAATTTCAAAATAGAAGAGGATTATGGACGGAAGGACGTTATTTGAATCTATGGGATTCATCATGAATTTTATTTCAATGATTCAAATAATTCATTTTGTTAGATAATTCATATATTTTATTCACACAAAAAATTAGATTGATACAATAATCGTAATTTATTTAATTTATCACGCTTGTCACCCAAAAAATCGACGACAATTGTGCTTTTAAAAATTAATCATTCATTTTTTTTTTGGTGACAAATATGATAAATTGAATAAGTTACAATGATCATATCAATCTATTTTTTTTAAATAAAAATTTTCAAATTTTTAACAAAATGAACAATTTAAATTATTAAAATAAATTTAACTGGAAGGAGCTACCACCTTTCAAAATTAAGTACGAAAATTTATTTATTTATTTGAATATATAAATAAATAAATTTTAAAACAGAAAATGTTGTACGACTTTTCTTTACATGGTGGAAAAGCATCTGGAGAGTGAGAAAGTGGAAGCCAGTGCATGTGAAATGAATTTCCAAAGATGGTTTATTCATAGAGAGAGGGGTGGCTATTTTTGGGAAAAAAATTTAAAAATTTGTTTGGTTAAAATTTAAAATTATTATTTTTATTATATATTAATTAGCCTTTTTTTTTTTAACATACTACATATCAATTAATTTTTTTTACATCTATTTATTCAATTACAAAAAAAAAAAAAAAAAAAAAAATCATCCAAAATTCTAAAACTTTAAAACTAAACATACATCCAAATAAATTTTTAAATTTTATAAACTCTTTCCAAAAAACTGTATTTTGTAAACTCTCTCAACTTTTGATTTGATTTTTTTGTTATATAGCGATTCCGGTTTTGACCTGTCACTTGCTGTATTTCGGACTCGGGTTTGTATGGTTTTGAATAGTGATTCATATCTTATTCCCTTGTCTCCTCTTTATTTTGGTTACCGGGTTGTGGTTGTGCATTTAGAACAGGTTGGTTGCTTGTTTTTCCAAACTTTTGTTGTCCAGATGTTTACTCCTTTGCTCGAGCGGCCTTTCTTGAGCTCGAGTGGGCTTTATAATTTTTGCTCCTCCGCTCGAGCGGCACTTCTTGCGCTTGAGTGAGCTTTGCTAACTCTCAGTACTTTGTAGGTCTGCAAAACTACTGGGAGAGTGTTTTCTATGCTCAAGCGGCATTTCTTACACTTGAGCATTAGTTTGTTGTCTGCAAAACTTCTGGATGTGTGTTTTCTACACTCGAGCGGAGAATTCTTGCGCTCGAGTAGGTAGCATTCATTGTGTCTTGGTACTTGAGTGGAACAACTTCTTTTTTTTTTTTTTTTGTGTCTGACGGTCGAGCGTCAACTCTTCCACTCGAACGGACTATGCGTATATCAAATCGCGAAAATGACTTTTTACATTATTTTTTCAGATCTATCCTTCAAAAAGTCCTAAAGTGAGACCATTTTTCTTTAAAACTTACCTTCTCTTTACATTTCCATCTAGATCTAGTGATTTCTCCACCCTACTTCCTTTGTTAAAAAGGTAGAGCTTCTCAAGATCTTCACTTTGATCCGAACAAACTTGGTTTTCGGTGTCTTTGAAGTTTCAACCTTCCTTTGCTCATCTTCTCTTCTTGAGGTAGGGATTTTCTACACTTAAATATGGCTTTTGACTTAGTGATTTGTCGTTGTGTAACAATTGTGGGATTTGGGTGTAGTTTAGACAAACCTAGGGTTTGGGTATGAAATGAAAAGAGGGATTTCTTTGTGGATGTGAAATAAATGAGTGTGGGGTTTGAATATGAGATCATGTTGTGTCAAAATGGTTGATTTTGATGCTTGGGTTGATATGTGAGAAAAATTGGAGAGGGTGGTTTTACCCTAATTGAATTAATTGTTATTGTGTATAAATAATTGGATTTGTCATTGAAAGGGTGAAATTGAATGATTATTGATATGAATAGTGGGGTTGGATATGTGTTATCTCATACCTCTGGAAATTTTAGATAAATTATCCGTCTTAAGATTGTATATCTGTTTAAAAATATCTATATTGGGCTATCAATGGAGGATATCTTTGATTGTTGTAGAAATTGCATGTGGATTAGGTAAATTGAAACTAATCTCTTATTGGTTATCATTGAATATGACTATGTTTATATACATTGTATATATATGATTATTTGGGAGAAGAAATGGATGTACTCCAAGTGTGATTATGTGTTTAAAAACATTTGTAGCTCGCCTTTTTCGCGCCCCCTTTCGGAAGGTTTGAAAAAAAGCTCTACAGTTCGAACTCCCGCGGCTCTGAATCTAATCTCACAAGTGCAATGTGAAATTGATAAACACCAAAGAGTCCAAATCCAACAAATCTTTTTGGAAAATCGATTTTGAATCAAATTGCCAAAAATGGACTACTTTGCCAGATACAGAGTTGCCATCTAAATATTTTGTTTTGGAAAAATTTAGGAAATCTATGACTTGTGCCAAAGGCCACTTGTCCATTATCACCAAAGTTGCCTCGGCTCGAGAACTTAGGTACGAGAGGGGAAGGTCATGAATTGAGCACCCCCGCTCACCCGATCAAAAATCGGCCTCTACTAATCATGATATGATTTTTTATCAACATTATGTGTTCTTGTTTTGATTATTAGGCTAGCTTTACTATGTGATGCATATAAGCAAGTATAGACTAAAATTGTAAGACTTGGAACAATTCAATTCCTGTTTGTTTGTGAAAATGGTTTGAATTTGCCACCTCAATTAGGCTTAAAGTTTGCGAATTTGCTACCAAACATAGTGGGCTTAAAACTGATTTGCCACGCAACAAAGTGGGCTTAAAAGTTACATTTGTTGACTCGTTCCAATTCAAACAACAAGCCTTCATTCACAGGCATTCAACTAGTTTATCAAGTAAGCATTTAGCCTCATGGCAAGCATGTTAGATATGGCAACACTCACATTCATGCAAGATTGCTAAAGCATAAAACTCACCTAGTACTCCAAGCTAAGAAGATATGAGTTAGAAAAATATGCATGATTCCTAACTATTCAAGATGCCTAATGCAACATATGCAATGTGTAATTAATAGGCTCGGCTACTAATATGGCATATGGATCGATTTGATAACATGTGATTAAACACATATTCAAATAAGATATTGAAATAACAATACAGTTTGAATGATGCGCCGAGCCTCGATGCATGTAAGACAAGATGAATGTATGCAAGCATAAGGTATGCTATTTGAAACGTGCCTCTAATCTAACCATCAAAAGCGATTAAATAAAAGGGAGAAAGACAAGGGGTTGGAAGACATACACATTATTACATTTTGCTCTTATGAAGGAGAGTCCGAATGAATAAAGAAAAACTAGCTAGCAACTAATTAGGGATAAGCTAATTAAGCTAAACAAGCTACTTAACTAATTATTACAAAACTTGAATGAAATAAATTAACTAACTATTCTAAGCTAATTAAAATATTACAACAACTAAATAATTTAACTAGACTAAGTTAATTAAATATTACAACACAAATGTAAGCAACCTAAGTAATTAAGACATCTAACTACGTTGCCACTACTCCACCTCGGGAAATGGAAAATGCACATGCTTGGATACCACCCGAAAAGACCTCTGTTTTGCTCTCAAAAGCCCCTGTTTGCACAGTTGAACATTTCTAGAACCATTCTGCTCCACCTTACCAACATTCTGCTGAAGTTTGCATCAGTGACCAGCCGACCACTGGTAGATGCTGTCGGCCATTTGCCGTCCATGAAGGTGGCATGTTGGCCATCTATGGTGCACTGCCGGCCACTGATGCATTGGATCATCATGCTGTAACAGAGTACAAATAGAGCAAAAATAGGGTTTTTCCAAGGATTGTCTGCACAATTCACCCCTCATTTTTATAGACAAATCCAAGGAGTTGTGAACTTAAGCCACAAACCACTAATCTAAGCAATTTCATTGCATGATGACTTGTGATTCAAGGTGTGCAAGCTCAATGAATGCAAAACAAAACACTCAAGAACGATCACCCTATTATGCATGATCAAGGGTAATGGAGACATAGGAAACTTGAGACATTTCATCACTTTGAGTATGAAATGTCCCAATTTTCCTTGTGTTCAATTAACGTTTGATTGAACACACCAAGTTATTAGCTTGCTCAATTTTAGTCCCAAGTTTTATTTACACCATTTTACTTACCAACCATCCTTTAATCAAATTAAGTCCAAATGGTGAATTAAGTCCTCCACATGGAAAAAAAAAGCTCAAACCAAAGGTTGTTTTAGGCATGAAAGAGACCTCATGCCGTTGGTAATGAACCCCCAAATGGATTAAACCATTAAGCACAAAACCTCAATTTCATGTTTTAAACAAGCAAATGGTTTGAACCACTTTCAAAGCAAAAATAAAACCAAGAAAGGAGGAAGGTTGCAGAGATGATTAAGTGCTAAAAATGAATGATAAAAGCATAAACAAATGCTATCAACTCAAACAAGAAGGTGTCTAGAGCCTAAAACACCAAGCTTGTAAGGACTATTGCACTAAAACCATGCAAAACAAGACTTAACTGACTCGAACAATCCAAAACAAAGCTAAAGCAGTCTAAAACAAAGGCAAAAACATGCTGGAATTAAGCTAAAACAAGCTAGAAAAATAAGCTAACACATGGCACCAACTAGGGTAGCAAACAAGACACAAGGAGGAGAGGCTAACGCCTCTAATTTTGGACCTCAAAACATGATTTTTCTGACTGAAAATACTCTAAAATTCAGTGGTAAAAGCCAAAAAAAAAGATGGTTTCAAAATGGGAAACAAAGGTGCAAAGGCCTTAACAATAAGGAATAAAGAGGGATGAACCACCCCCTAACCTTTAATGGCCAAAAACACTAATTTCAACCCATGAAAACAATTTTTTTTATAGCTCAAAATCAGCCCACAACAGTAGGAAAAAGATGGGAAAACAAGTAAGCAAAGTAAGCTTAAAAGGCTAGTATTATACCTCTTGAAGAGAAGAGTGATTTCAAGTAACAATTCAAGCCAAAACCAACTTCAAGAGCTCCAAGAAGGCCTCAAGGAACCTTAGCTCAAAGATGATCAACTTTGATTAAGGAGGTGTAGGCAAAAGTGTAGTGTATGTAGGCTAATTTGTACAAACTTGCAAGAGAGAGAGAGAGAGAGAGAAAGAGAAATATAGAAAAAGAGAGAGAGAGAGAGAATTGTAGAGAGAGAGACTCCCAAAATTTTTCTAACCTTGAAATATGAGAGATAGGTCATCTATATATAGAAAAATGTGAGCTTTGGTCGAAAATATCATCAAATGGATAGCTGGAACTTTGTGCAAACAGTTTGAGGTAAATATCTGCAAAAAAAAACTGATTTTTGACACCAGTGGCTGGAAAACTTCATCCATGGCTAGAAAAATTCACCCATGGCCGGCATGGGGCCGGCAAAATTTACCTAGGGCCGGCATGGGGCAGCAAGCCACATTAGTGGCCGGCCACAAAAATCTGTTTTTCGGGCCCGACTTCAAATGGGCATATCTCCTTCATCCAGACTCCTTTGTAGATCATTCTTGAGTCTAAATTAAAGCTCTGGAAGTCTACTTTCCAATGGTGGCAGCCTCACATCTAAATTCTATGTGGGAAAAGAGATATGCCTATTTTAGTGAAGGTTGCTCAGTTTTGGCTTAAACGGATTGATGCTTAACTTCAAACACCCATATCTCCCTCATCTGAACTCGGCTTTAGGAGATTCTTGAGTATAAAATGAAGCCCCGGAATTCCAATTTCCAATGGTGGTGGCCTCATAACTAAAGTCCAAGTATAAAAAAGGATAGGCCTAATTTAGTGAGGCTACTCGGTTCTCTCTTAACGGTTTCAAGCCGAAGTTCTTTCCCAACTATTTTTCTTCCCTCCACTCTTATTTTCTTCAACTCCAAACCTTTAAATAAGAAGTTTTTAAAAAAAAATTCAAAGAGTTCACCTCCCTTTCATTTATCTCCACCTTGTCCTTGCTCGGTTTATCGACAAGTACAATTTTCAACGAAATGCAAGCCTCGGAACATCGTAAAAACATTTTCAAAAATATTTTGAAAGAGATGGTGTTGAGGTCTAAAATAATTTTGGTCAAAATAGTTTTGGTCCAAAATGGGGTATAAAGTTGGGATTTGGAGCTCTTCTTACTAAAGAAATTGAATATTTGCATTGCACAACTTTCATCATTGAGTGGTCAATCGGTGGCGCCCAAGTCTTAAGGGCAGTAAAAAATGAGGTGTCTACAACATTGTATATGTATTTTTGTTTGGGAGGAGAAAGGAGATGGACTCCACTATTTGGGAGGAGAAAGTGGATGGACTCCATTATAATTAAGTTGGCCAGAGTGACCTGAGTGAAAGTCCCGAAATTTATACTTGGGTGCCGATCCTGCAGATGAAATATCCGTAAAATGACAGTTGGAAGTGTTTGTGTGTTGATTGTGAAATTGTTGAATCATTGAGTTGGAGTCGCATTTGGGTTATTGATAAACAATGAAATTGGCTCATGTATTGAAATGAATTGAAGGCAAATGAAATGGCATATGGACTTGGTATTTTTATGACTATATAAAAGTGTGAATGTTTTATCCCGAGCACTGTATATGCACATCGCACTTATATCTTTGTTAAATATCATATATTATGTTAGATTATTCCTACTGGGCTGTGGCTCATCCTATTTGGAAAAAAACATTTTTAGGTAATGATGGCATGCCTCCACTAAGGCAATAGCATTGAAAAGACTTTTGAGAAGCAAGAGCTTCCTTGTTTTGTTTCACTTTTTGTACAGCCAAAGGCTTTAATTGTACGAGTTAATCTCTTTTGTTGTAACCAAGTCAAGGCTTGGAAAGATGTAAGCCCATAAGGCATTTATTTGTATTAAACACCTTTGTACTATTAACTCTAAGAAATGAAAGAACATTATACTTTGATTCATGTTGTAAACTATATTTATTATGTGTTGGGTTTATGTTTTATTTTGGGGGCGTTACAACTTGGTATCAGAGCGTACCGGGTTTGAATACTTTGGGTACGTGGGAAGTGGTTAGTACCACAATGGGTTTGTCTCACTAGTTAGAGACTTAAGTATGGACGATATGTACTTATGTGATAACATGCTTATGTGATTATATGGGTATGAGATTTAATTCCTAAGATGTTGATTGGGTCTATGGGTTTCTAGAAGTCCTATTATAAGAGCACTCGATCACTGCTATTTCTAATTGAAACTGTAGCAATACTGCGAGACAGTCATTACCTAGGAAGGAAATTCATACGTGTTTACGTAATTATGTGCTTATATGGAATGAATTACTATTGTCCATCGTATTAAGACGCGAGTGAATTAGTTTTGGCACATTTGTGCTAATCTCTTTCGTTACCTTTATTAGGATGTCAGGACATGGACGTGGTGGTGGTAAGCGTGGTAGGCCTAGGAGGCACGAGGTGCCTACACCGGATGAAATTCCGGCACAAGAAGAAGAAGTTGGTTAGGCTAACATGGCTGAGCTAGTAGGTCAACAGGCCATGGCCGCCTTAGCCCGTGAAATGGCCAGGGCATTGCGGGAATCTATGGACATTCTCAGAGCTGAGAATCAAGTCCAAGTCCAGGTTGTTAAGGCATGGCCATCTTTTCTAAAGAGAGTTTTTCCGGTTTATCCCAGATAAGTTTTTGGGGGATCCTAAGGAGCCACTGAAGGTAAATGAGTGGCTTGAACAGATAGTGAAGACATTCAAGATACTTGGCATCGAGGACAACCAGTTGAGGGTGACCTTGGCGTCTTTCCAACAAAAGGGGGATGCGGGTCAGTGGTGAAAGTATGCACGGGGACGCATTGGAGGTACATGGGAGGCTTTTGTCAACGCCTTCCAGGACAAGTTTCTACCTCCCACGATTAGGGAGAAGTTGAGAGACCAGTTTTCCAAGTTGGTGTAGTTGAAAACACTAGTGGCTGAGTTCGAAGCCACCTTTACTAGCTTGTCTAGGTTTGCACCTAAGCTTGTGGTGACTGAAGAACACTGTTGCTTGGAGTTTGAGAAACGGTTGAGGACCGGGCTCATGTTCAGAGTGGCTAGATCCATGATTAGAGACAATGGGCACCTCGTGAAGGCAGCGGCCCATCTTGAGACTATCATACAGGCAGAGAAGGAGAGGATGAGAGGCTCTAGGAGGAGTCAGGATAGTCTGGGGGACGATAAGAAGTAGAGGGGTTCTAACCCTCAGTCAAGGTCCATTTTCCTAGTGTCGAGTTCAGGTTCTGGGAGAGGTAGTCATGGAGATATGACTTGTTTTAAATGTGGTCATTTGGGCTACGAATCTCCAGCTTGCCCGTAAAGAGAAAGGCAACGAGCAACACCATCTTCGGCTCGTTCTTAGGGCCAGAGTCAGGGTAGAGGGCAGCCGTCCACTTGTTATTAGTGTGGATAGGTGGGACACCTGAAGAGATTTTGCCCATGGTTGGGTGGCACATCTGGTGCGTTTGGTTCGAGACAAACACAGAGCCACCAGTCTACACAGTTAGTACAGGCCTTGAGGGCCAATCAGGGAGCCTCTTTGGCTCAATCCGTGCAGCAGGCTTATGCTCCGAGGGGTGAGCAGGTAGATCAAAGGCCAACAAGGCGTGTGTATGCTGTTACCGTGCCAGATCTTGTACCGGCTCCATCTGTAGTGAGAGGTACCTTTTTGTTTTGTAATTTAGTTGCTAATGTGTTTATTAATACGGGTGCATCCCATTCATTGATTTCATCTGCATTTGTATCGATTTTAGGGTTGGAGTTGGCACAGTTAGCATCTCCTATTTGTGTAGAGTCACCTATTGTTGGTGAGGTTATCTTGAAACAAGGGTGTCGGGGTTGTGACATCGAGGTTGCCGGTCGTCGATTACCTTTTTCATTTGCTTTACTTGATATGTCTAGTTTTGATATTATTTTGGGTATGAATTGGTTATCATCATACCGAGCTATTATAGATTGCTACCGTCAGAGGGTTATTGTATGTACCTTGAACGGTGACTGTTTTCATTTCTTGGGGGGATCGGGTGGATAGAGTCTTATCATCGGTATGTGATCCACATGGGTGGAGTGAACTTAGTTGTCTCCTTGCTAGTTTTTTGAGTAGTGAGTGTGATAAAGGCCGGGTTGAGTTGCCAAGGGTGGTTTGTGAATACCCCGATGTTTTTCCCAAGGACCTTACTAGTTTGCCACCTCACTGAGAGATCAAGTTCTCTATTGATTTAGTGCCTAGCACGACACCGATTTCTATGGCATCGTATCTGTTTGCACCTACTGAGTTGAATGAGTTAAAGATTCCATTCCAGGAGTTGTTAGATAAGGGTTTTGTCCTCCCTAATAGTTCACCTTGGGGAGCACCAGCTCTCTTTGCTAAAAAGGAAGATGGAGCGTTGCGTCTTTGTATTGATTACTGAAAGTTGAACCGGGTAACTGTTAAGAACAAGTACCCAATGCCTCGTATAAATGATCTATTTAATCAGTTGAATGGGTCTTATTATTTTTCTAAGATAGACTTCAAATCGGGTTACTATTAGTTAAGGGTAAGGGAGGAGGATATCCCGAAGACGGCATTCCGTTCATAGTATGGCCATTACGAGTTCCTAGTGATGCCTTTTGGGCTAACCAATGCTCCAGTTGTATTTATGGATTTGATGAACTGGATCTTCCATGAGTTCCTAGATCGTTTTATGGATGACATTTTAATTTACACACCCTCAGAGGAGAAACCCAAGGAACACTTGGGAGTGGTGCTTGAATTGCTTAGAGCTCATAAGTTGTATGCTAAGTTTGGAAAGTATGAATTCTGGTTAAAAGAGGTTAAAGTTCCTAGGCCATGTGGTGTTCGAGGAAGGAGTAACTGTAGATTCATCTAAGATAGAGGTAGTGCAAGATTGGGCACAACCTAGGAATGCTTTTGAGATCCGTAGTTTTCTGGGGTTGGCCAGGTATTATTGGAGATTTGTGAAGGATTTCTCTAGACTAGCTTCACCTTTAACTAGGCTGATGAGGAAGGGAGTCAAATTTGTGTGGAATGAGGCTTATGAGAAGTTGTTCCAGGAACTCAAGGTTAGACTCACCACTACTCTAGTCTTGATTATTCCAGAGATGGGTTTGGGTTATTCAGTGTATTGTGATGCCTCCTGAGAAGGTTTGGGTTGTGTTTTAATGCAAAAGGGGAAGGTAGTAGCCTATGGCTCGTGGTAGTTGAAAACACACAAGAGGAACTACCCCACCCATGATCTAGAATTAGCAGCAGTGATATTTGCCTTGAAAATTTGGAGGCATTATCTGTATGGTGAGAAATTTGAGGTGTTTTCCGATCACAAGAGTCTGAAGTATCTGTTTACACAGAAAGACTTGAATTTAAAGTAGAGGAGGTGGATGAAATTCATAGAGGATTATGATTTTGAATTGCATTATCATCCGGGAAAGGCCAATGTTGTGGCCGATGCCTTGAGTAGGAAATCTATTAGCAGTATAGCTTATATTGTCATCCAAAAATGGGAGATGTTGGGTACTCTTGGGGAGTTTGACTTGTATCTTGGGGAGTCCGTTGAATCTGCGGTTTTGTTTTCAGTAGCTGCACAACCTACACTTGTGAACCGAGTGTTAGGAGCGTAGAGGGGTGATCTTAAGGTAGAAACCCTCATGAAAAAGATCTCCAGTGGGAAAGTGGAGAAGGGCTTAAGTGTGTATCCTGACCAGAGTGTGATATACCGTGATCATTTGTTTGTGCCGAAGTCTTGCCGAGAATAAGTACTCCGAGAGTTTCACCATTCACGCCTTGCGGTGCATCTAGGAGGCACAAAGATGTATCATGATTTGAGTCGCCAGTTTTGGTGGAGAGGTATGAAGAAGGATGTAGCCGTGTTTGTATCGAAATGCCTTACTTGTCAACAAGTGAAGGCCAAGCATTAGAGGCCAGTGGGTTTGTTGCAACCCTTGTCTATAGCCGAGTGAAAATGAGAGCATGTCACAATGGATTTGTTGTGGGCCTTTCGAGAACTCAGCGAAGTAGTGATGCCATTTAGGTGGTAGTTGACCGACTATCCAAGTCTGCGCACTTTATACCTATGCGCTTGAGTGATTCGGTAGACTATTTTGCCGACTTGTATATCAGGGACATAGTGAGGTTGCACGGGGTCCTGTGGACGTGCCCCGCGAGAACTCCCCAAAAATCCGCGCGCCCGCCAGCGAGGGTGTGGCGAGGATCTCCTCTCTTTCTCTGAGCTACCACAGTTCGGACTCAAATGTCACAGTTCTGAATCTAATCTTACAATGTGCGATGTAAGACCGATAAATCACTAAAGAGTCCAAATCTGGTAAATCGTTTTGGAAAACTGATTTTTATAAAGAAGTGCCAAACATGGACTGCTTTTCCAGATACAGAGTCGCCACCTAAATATTTTATTTTGGGAGAATTTAGGAAACCCTGACTCGTGCCGAAGGCCACGTGTCCGTCATCACCAAAGTTGTCTCAGCTCGGGAACTTGGGTATGAGAGGGGAAGGTCATGTAATGAGCACCCCCGCTCGCCCGATCAAAGATCGGCCTGTACTAAACATGATATTTTGTTTTTGAAAACACATGTGTTCTTATTCCGATTAATTAGTTAATCTTACTATGCGATGCGCACAACATACAAGTATAGACTAGATCGCCTAATTTGGAACAAAGCATTGCATATTCGTTTGAAAATGGTTTGAAGTTTTGCTACTCGCAAGTAGGCTAAATCCGGGATTCAATGAATTGTTCCAATTCAAGTAATCCAACCTTCACCCATAGGCATTCAGGCAGTTATAGCAAATAAGTAATTAGCCTCATGGCAAGCATGCTTTTATGGTAATCAATAACACACATGCAATATGCTAAAGCGTAAACACTCACAGTGTACTCCGAGCCAAAACAAAGAACTAGTTAGAAATCATGCATGATCCTAGTTCATGTCAAGATGGCTAATGCAACACATGCAAAAATGCAACTAAGATAGGCTCGGCTATCCTAAGAGTGTCATGTGAAATGCAACCTGGTATATGTATTCAAATTGGAATTGAAATACAATGCAGTTAGTATGATACGCCGAACCCGGTGCATGCAATACAGATGAATGATGCACGCATGCAAGTATAAGGTATGCTAATTGAAACATGCCCTAAAACTAACCATTGTAAGCGGTTAAGTAAAAGGGAGAAAGAAATGGGGGTTGGAAGACATGCATCACACACACGCACGCTTATTACAACATTACGCCCTCTCGAGGGAGGGACCGAATAAGAAGCTAACTAGCTAATCTAAGCTAATTAAACTAATTATTACACAACAAATTAATTAACTAATCCTAGTTAACTAATTATTACAAAACAAATTTAAATAGCTAAACGCATTAACTAATTAAGGTACAAACCAAAGCGTAAACTAGCTATCTAAGCATGGTAGCTAAGGAAAGCAATAAAACAGGAGGTTCTTAGAGGGAGAAGACTGGATGCATGCCCGGTCGCTTCGTTCGAAAATCCAATACGGTGCCCTGATTTGCCTCTGTTTTCATTTGTCCTCAGAAACTTGTACCAAGCTCCAGAAAGATGAAACTCCACCTAGGGAAACCTGTGGGAGGGTGGCCGACCACTTTTGGTCTCTCCAGACACCTGCCGACCACTTTTGGTTGTTGAAAAACCAGAAAAGTGGTCGGCCAGCTAGTTTTTCGGGCTGGCCGGCCAGTTGTTGCTGCTGAATTCTAGTTTGCTGCAACAGAGAGCAAAAAAGGGCATGGCAATGTATTTGCAAGATATGTGTGCACAACCACTCTCCCTATCATGTCATGAACTTAAGGGAGTGCGGTTCTCGACCCTCGGGCCACCAATCGCGCATTTCAATGCGTGATGGCCGAGAGGCGAAGTTGCACAATTATGAATGCACAAGTAAACACATAAAGCCTAAAACTCTATCATGTATGATCAAGAGCGTCGGCGACCAGGAATTGAGGCACGTTTCATCACTTTAAGTATGAAACGTCCCTCTTTTTCCGTGTTTGGACTAACACCTATTCTAAACACAATACAACACATAACATGGCATGCACAATGCAATGTGACATGGAGTATGCAAAAATGTAATGCAATGAAACAAGCATGCAAACAACATGCAAGGCGACATGAGCAAACTACCAATGCTAAGGGCATGCATACTCAATACAAAGAAACAACTTGGCATACACAATGCAAATAACCACATGGCATGCACAATGCAATGTAAGATGGCATACTCAATGCAATGAACAATAAGCATGCGAACAACATGATGCAATGCAACTAGCATACACAATGCAAATAGACATGGCATACACAAATGCGATGAACCAATATGGCATACTCAATGCAATGACTATCATGGCATACTCAATGCGAATCAAGAACATGGCATGCACAATGCAATCAATAACATAACATGCACGATGCGATGTAACATGGCATATGCAATGCTCAATGGACTTAAACCAAAACGGATAGACCTCAGCCATGTCCAAAATAGAGGCCATTGGTGATGAAATAAAGGCACAAAAGGCAAGGCATGCATGCACAATGCATTAGCCAACCAACTAGGCCCAAGAGCATAACCTTCAAGAGGCTTAACAAGTGACAAATGTGCAAGTGTGACAACACTAAGTGCACTGAATTTAGATAAGAAATGATGCCAAATCACTTAAACAATGCAAGTAAAGCATGCTGGGGTCCTAAAGCATGAAAGCTAGTAAAGAGGACTACAATGGAGGCATGCAATACATGGCACAAATGCATGAACCAATCATGGACAGAGCTCAAGTAGATCAAAACAAAGACCTAAACATGCTAGGATGAGGACTCAAAGACCTAGGCATGCAAGCATACAAGCTAAGCCATAAGTAAGGTAACAATGCACAACACTTAAAGGCATTCAAAGCATGAAAAAAGTGGGAACATGGCAATGCTAAATGCTCTAAAATAACATGATAAATGATGCCAAATCATATACATGATGCAAATGAAGCATGCTATGGTGCCCAAAGCTTGAAGCAAGCAAGAGCACTTGTACTATAACTATGCAAAACATGAAGCATATGGCCAAGGCAACCCAAAACAGTTCTAGAACATGTTAAAATGAGTCTAAAACATGCATGGAAGGAAGCCAAAACATGCTAGCATGAGGGGCATAAGACATGATGCATACAAGGCAAATAAGGTAGATTACACTACACCTATTAGGACCAAGCATGGAATGACTTAAGTAACAAAAATCAAAGTTATATGATGACAAAATAACCCCAAATAAGCACTGAAATGATGGCTCGCAAGCTAAGTCATGAAGGCATACACAATGGTTCATGTTAAGGCATAAAGGGCCAACCCTCCAACGCATTGAATGAGTGACGAATGCAAGTGCATGAGCATGAAACATGGACTGAAATCACATAATAAATGATGCCAAATCATTCAAATAGTCTAAGTAAAGCATGCTAGTGGACTTGATGCACAAAGCTAACAAGCTAGAATGCACTATAGCCATACAAAGCATGACATGCATGGTCAAAAAAACCAAAATCAGAGCTAAAGCATGTTAAAACATGGACAAAAGCTTCATGAAGTTAAGCCAAAAGTATGCTAGAATGACATGTTAAAACATGATGCATGTTAGGCTATTTCAAAGAAATGCACTGCAAGTGCATGGAGCATGCAAAGGCCAACCAAACCAAATCCTAACAAAGGTATGACATGAAAAAACAAGCCCAAGAACATACTAAAATGGACTCAACACTGGCTAAAATGACATGCTACTTCATGAAGCATACAAAGCTAATGTGTGTGATTTACACTACAAGTGTATAAGGCATGCATGGAGTGACAAAACCAAGCAAAAACAGTGGCACGCCACAGCAAAATAACCACAAATACAAGCTAAGATATGGCCAACATAAGCTTAACAAACATGCTCAAACATGAGGCATATATGACAAGTATTGAAGACACTAGGAGAGTGGATGACCCTCTCGTTTTTGGTAACTCAAAACACCCTTCCCACCACTGAAATTCCTCTGAGTTTCAGTGGTGAGAAGGCTAAAACAAGGTGGTCCCAAAGGCTCACAAAGAAGGCACAAAAGCAAGGCCTAACAAGGCCTAAGAGGGGGTAAAAAAACCCCAAACACAGAAGTGACCTTAAACAAAGGTCTTAAACACACAAAAATAGAACTTTTTGCAGTAGGAAGCTAAATCAAAATAGCACGCAAAAGGGTTCAAAAGCTTAAGCAAGAATAGGGGTTTTAACAGTTAAAGACTCACCCTTGATGAACTTCTTCAAGGCTGCAACTCCAGCAGGTTTTTTGAGCTTAAACTAGTCCAAGAACACCAAAAACAACCCCTTAGCACCTTAGCAACCCAAGGATGGTGTTTGAGTGTGTGTTTGTGTGTTAAAGTGAGACAAAACTACACTTTTATGCACAAAATAAGAGCAAACAAGGAGATATAGATACAATGCTATATGTATCACTCAAGGCACTTTTTTCTCAACCTAGGGGAGGGAGGAGATGGTTCTCTCTTATAGAGAACCAAAAGAAAAGCTTCTTGGAGAAGCTAAGGTCCAAGGAAATCCCTCCATACACGTGCATGGAGGATAGCTTCAGTGCCCTCTAGCTGTGCCAGCTGGAGGAAAATATCTCCAAAAAGGTGGCAAAAAGCAGCCGACCACTTAGTGGTCGGCCAGCTACTTCAAGTGGTCGGCCGACCCCCACAAGTGGTCTCCCAAGACAACAAGTGGTCGGCCATGGTAGGAGATGATCAGTACACTAAAAACAAGCTAGGGGTGGGGTGGTCGACCAGAAAAGATGGCTCAAAGACCTAGGAGACCAGTTGTTGAATCAGAAAACTGGCGGGCGAGAAGAAAAGTGGTCTCCAAGAAAAAAAACTGGTCTCCCACCCTTGGACCACCTTCCAAACAAGGAAAACAAGGTTTGCACCAAAAAAAAACCAAAACGGATGCAAGCCGAAAGTCCGGGAGGCGAAGCGCGCAGCCGGGAGCCTCGAAAACTAGCTGACAAGCACCAAAAGTGGATCACGACCACAAAAGTGGTCTCCCAAACCACAGTGGCCCTCTAGGCCAAAGAAACAAGGTGCGATACCCCTGTTCTGTATTATGTTAATTGGTCTCTAATATGTATGTGATTATATGTTTTGATATGATTTTGTGTGCCATTATGTGGATATATGTGATTTTGGAACTCTATCTATTCACCGTAGGAATATCTGTTTGAATAATCCGCTTTGGAAATTAAATTGAGGGCCTTATCGGCCACAGAACCCGAAATTAATTACGCCTTTGTGGTTAGCGTAATTTTTAGAGCCCATGGTGAAATTTAATTGAAGATTGATTCGGGTTAAATTAAATCGATTAAATTGATAAATAGTGCCAAATTGCTCAATTATTTTATGTTGAAATAATATTTTGAGTGGGGCTATATTATAAGCCTTATTTCCTTCCCTTTTACATGACTTTGCTGATCAACTCTAAGAGGAAAAGGGAGAGGGTCGGCTATTAGAGAGAGGAAGGGGAGAAAATCTAAGTTTTGCTTTTGATCCTTGCATGCATTGAAGATAACACAATAATTGCCATAGATTATGAAGATTAAACTCCTTGGTGAGTAATTCATGCATTTTAATTATTATCTTGTGAACTCAAGCTTGAAAGAGAGTCAAGAACATGGATTGGTTTGATCATAAGGGGATTGAAATGAAATTGGGCTAGTTTTGTTGAATTGAAGCTTAATATGTGCATGCATGTAAGAAATTACTTTGAAATTGCATGTTTGAGCACAAATGTGTGTAATCCATGTGAAATGTTAAAGGAAACTCATGTTTTGATCACCATTTGAGTTATCCAAGTCGAGAGTGTGGCTAATTCATCACATGTATGTACAATTTGAGAAGATATGAGCTTGAATGCATGAATTTGTTATGTTGGTGTTGAGTTTGACATATTTTGGGCCATGCATGTAGATAAGTCAAGAAATTGAGCTCCATAATGTTATAATCTTGTATTGGTGCCATGTCGGTATGATTATATTGAGATTTGAGCCATTGCATGCAAGAATTGTGGCTTGAAAGTTGAATTGGAGCTCAAGAACATAATCTGGGAAACCTAGAATTTTGATGTCCGCTCGAGCGGGGAAATGTCCGCTGGAGCGGGGATTTCGAGCTCCCAGTATTTTGTTCTTGCAGGCATGGTGTCTGCTCGAGCGGGGAATTTCACGCTCGAGCGGGGATCATGGAGGATGAACTTCCGTTCGAGCGTCCTATCTCGAGCTCGAGCGTAAAAATGATGCATCCAGTATTTTTTTGCAGACATAGAGTCCGCTCAAGCGGGTAATTGCACGCTCGAGCGGGGAGCTATGTTGAGAGGCATTTCGCTCGAGCACCATTTTGGACGATCGAGCATAGATTTCACCTATCCAGTACTTTTGCAGGCCTTAAGGGTCCGCTCGAGCGGGGAAGTTTAAGCTCGGGCGGGGACCCTGTTTTCTGAAATTCTGTTTTTGCATTCTGAGTTCTGTTTTCCATTCTCTTTCACTTGTGAGCACTCTTAGGCATATGTTAAGCATTGTAAATGAGTTAATGAGATAAGAATAAAGCCTAAAGAGGAATATGTAAATTAAAAAACGGATTGAACTGTTAGTGACCCTTTTGTGTTCATGAAATGTGTAGGGTCAAGCTCCAAGGTGAATCCACAAGCCGATCACTGTGAGTAATATCGATATTTGAACGCTTATGAATGTCCAATTGTTTATTCCCTTATAAGCTTTATGAGTTGCTAATTGGGATTGTGGACAAAAGTTGACATGAATGAACGAATGGACCAAAGGTCGTTTTGATAAGAAATATACATGGACCGGAGGTCGTTTTGATACGTATGTATAGGCCGAAGGCCGTTTTGATATAAATGTAAGGGCCGAAGGCTGTTTTGATACAAATGTGTGGGCCAAAGGCCGTTTTGACATGAATGTATGGGCTGAAGGCCGTTTTGGCATAAATGAATGGGCTAAAGGCCGTTTTGACATAAATGAATGGGCCGAAGGCCGTTTTGACATGAATGGGAATCTGAATGGGCAAAAGGCCAGTATGTTTGGAACTACAGTCACTTGATCTAATCTTGGTATAAATGTACATATGTTAAGTAGAAATATGAATTGGGCCCAAGGCCGTTTGGAGTATGTTGTTCTACATATTGTTATATGACTTCTGTATTTGATATTATTCACTGGGTTATCGCTCACGCTCATTCATGTGTTTGTAGGTGAGCCGAGGGAAGTCCAAACCCAGCCCCAGTTCAGTTTGCCAGGAACGACATGAGTTTTGAGAAAGTCAGCCTTGTGTCTCACGTACGAGACCTACCCTTGCCATTTTGTTATGTAATTATATTTTGTCTTACTGGCAAGGAATTTATGTATATTTGTAAATAGTTTGTCATGGGTTGACTTAGCTAGATGATCCTGTCTTAAAGAACTTATGGTACTGTACTTTTGATGTGGGTTATTAACGTATATGGGTATGGTTTGTTTTAAAGTGCATATAAGCACAGCTCTATGGACAAAGTTTTTTATTATTGCTTCCGTTTGGCCCCTTTACTCTGTTGAGTTATGTCTATTCTGTTTTGAGGCCGTAGGTAATCCCAGGATTACTGGCCAGTTACGTCCTTAACCCATAGGGGTGGGTTCGGGTCGTGACAAAGTGGTATCAGAGCACGAGTTAATAACTCACACACTTGTCCAAAAGAACAATAAGCGTCTAGAAAAGATCTAGGATGCATTCATAGGATGAATTGAAAGCACCAAGTATGTGCATAAATGTTTTGATATGAACAATTATGTGTTGTAAGTTGTGAATTACTTGCATTGCAAATTACCTGAATATGTATGCTCCTTGTTACATGCATACTTGTGTATATCATGTATATAGCATAATGCAAGTTTAATCAGATGGTAAGAACCAGAGGAAATGAAATAAAAGAATCCTTAACGGCCAGAATGAACAGAATGGAAAGACTGATACAGGAAATGGCAAAAGCTTTGAGACAGCAACAGGAGTGGCAACAGCAGTGGCAGCAACCACACCCGGCACCTCCACCTCCACCTCCGGCACCACCCGTGCCGGATAACCAAAATGATGATCGGATTATAGCTCTCACCAAGGAATTCAAGAAAATGAAACCACCACAGTTCCACGGGGGACTAGATCCATTGAAAGCCGAAGCGTGGGTCCTCGGCATTGAGAAACTATTTGAAGTGTTCCCCTGTTTAGAGGCTTAGAAAGTGCTTCTAGCTACTTTTATGCTAGAAGATGAAGCAAGAAGATGGTGGATGTTGATGGGAGAAAATCATAAGGATATTGACTGGGTAAAGTTTCTAGAAATATTCTATGACAAATACTTCCCGTAATGTGTACGGGATAGGAAAGTAACAGAGTTCATGGAACTCAAGCAAGATAGCATGACAGTGGCTGAGTATGAGGCCAAGTTCACTGAGTTGGCCAGGTTTGCACCACATGTAATTGACACAGATAATAAGAAGGCAAGACATTTCGAAGGTGGACTCCGCAGTGACATCCTAGAGAGGGTGAATGTCCTAAAGCTGGAGACCTACATTGGAGTGCTTGACAGGGCCATTATATTAGAGGCTAATATAGCTAGACAAGCTAAACCAATAACTGAATGGAAGGGTAATAAAAGGCAGGGCTTCTTTTCGAAGAAGAAATTTCTAAAAAATCAAAATACGGACTCCTCAACTACTTCAAGTTCTTTCCGAGACACAGCTCCCATGTGCAACATTTGTAGCAAAAAGCACCGTGGAGTCTGTTACCGTGCATCAGGAGCATATTTCAATTGTGGGAGGCAAGGGCACATAGCCCGAGAATGTAATCAGAACAGTGGGAAACTCGCAGCTAGTTCGACTGCATCAGTTCCAAAGCCGGGAAATACTTTGAGATCTGCTACTACTGGGGATACAGTGAGACAGGGGAGAGTTTTTGCACTTGTTCCGGGCAATACACGGAATGCCAATGCTGTTGTCTCAAGTACTATTTCAATATGTAAGCAGGATGCCTTTATATTAATTGATTCTGGATCAACACACTCATTTGTGACATATACATTTGCATCTAGACTAAATAGACCCCTAGAGTTATTACCATATTTGTTATGTGTGTCTGCTCTATCGGGGAAATCTGTGTTATGTGACTATATATATCGGTTTTGTGACATGTGCATCGAGGATGCTACCCTATATGTAGATTTGTTGCCCTTGAACTTTAGACATTTCGATGTAATATTGGGCATGGATTGGTTGACCAAGTATTGTGCCACCATAGATTGTGTGACTAAAAGGGTTGTATTTAAATCATCAGAACAAAAAGAAATTGTGTTTGTGGGCAATGGGGTAGTGCCTCCACCTTATTTGATATCTGCAATGAAAGCATGTAAACTGATCAGGAAAGGGTGCTAGGGTTATCTGTGCTATGTGTTGACTGAACAACCTGTGAATATTGAATTGAATGATATTCCTATTGTTAGAGAATTTCCGGATGTGTTTCCGAATGAATTACCAGGGGAATTAGTAGACAGGGAGATAGAGTTTACTATTAAGACTGTGCCGGGCATCCAGCCTATTTCTAAAACTCCCTACAGAATGGCTACTACTGAAATGAAGGAGTTGAAAGAACAATTGCAAGATCTGCTTGATAAGGGGTTTATCCGACCTAGCACCTCGCCTTGGGGTGCACCAGTACTGTTTGTGAAAAAGAATGATGGTACCTTGCGTCTGTGCATCGATTATCGGGAATTGAATAAGGTAACAGTAAAGAACAAATACCCCCTACCCCGTATTGATGACTTATTTGACCAATTGCAGGGATCACAGGTGTTTTCTAAGATTGATTTGAGATCCGGGTATCACCAGCTGAAGGTTAAGGCAGAGGATGTTGAAAAAATCGCATTCAGAACGAGGTATGGTCATTTTGAGTTTCTTGTCATGCCATTTGGAGTGACTAATGCCCCGGCAGCATTTATGGACTTGATGAATAGAATTTTTAAAACCTACCTTGATAAGTTTGTCATAGTCTTCATCGACGATATTTTGATATATTCTAAAAATAGACTTGAACATGAACATCACTTGAGAATTGTTTTACAAATACTTAGGGAAAGAAAATTATTTGCTAAACTAAAGAAATGTGAGTTTTGGTAAGATGAGGTTGTTTTCTTAGGGCATGTGATCAACAAGGAAGGAATTTCGGTGGACCCGCAGAAAATAGAGGCAATTGTGAATTCGCCTACACCGACTAATGTAACAGAAGTTCGCAGCTTTATGGGCTTAGTTGGGTACTACAGGAGGTTTGTGAAGGATTTTTCGAAATTAGCCGTGCCTCTTACCCAATGGACACGTAAAGGGCAACCATTTAAGTGGAACAGTGAAAGAGAATTAGCCTTTCATGAATTGAAAACGAGATTGACTACTACACCAATTTTGGCATTACCTTCAGGTACGGAAAATTTTGTGATTTTCAGTGATGCATCTTATAAGGGTTTGGGTTATGTGTTAATGCAGAATGGAAAGGTTATTGCTTATGCCTCCCGACAGTTGAGGCCGCATGAGAAGAATTATCCAACGCATGACCTAGAACTGGCCGCAGTTGTTTTTGCTTTGAAAATCTAGCGGCATTACTTGTATGGGGCAAAGTGTGAAGTCTATACAGAACATAAGAGCCTGAAATACTTCTTCACGTAGAAAGAGTTGAATATGCGTCAGAGAAGATGGCTGGAACTAATAAAAGACTATGACCTTGAGATTCAGTACCACCCTGGGAAAGCCAATACCGTTGCTGATGCCTTGAGCAGGAAATCGACAGGGAGTATGGCTTGGTTGCTTACAGAACAAAGGGAAATTTTGCAAGACTTTGAGAAGTTTGAAATTGAAGTAATAGTATGTGAACAGGACGGATTAATAGCCGCTATTACAGGCAAGCCGCAATTGTTGATGAAATCAAGCAGAAATAGAAAGAGGATGAGCTCCTCAGGAAGGTGATTGATGAGTTTGAAACAAGCCCAAACGCAGAATTTAGCATTGGGAATGAAATGCTGAAATTCCGGAGTCGAATATGTGTCCCTGATATTCCCGAACTAAAGAAGAGGGTTTTAGATGAAGCCCACAGATCCGTATTTGCTATGCACCCAGGTAACAATAAAATGTATCGGGATTTGAAACAAACCTATTAGTGGCCTAAAATGAAAAGAGAGATTGTAGAATATGTGTCCAAGTGCCTTCAGTGTCAGCAAGTTAAGGCTGAACATCAAAAACTGGGCGGTCTACTTCAACCCCTCCCTATTCCTGAATAGAAGTGGGAACATGTGACTATGGATTTCGTTGTTGGCTTGCCTCGGACTTCTCGAGGTATGGATTCTGTTTGGGTTGTAGTTGATAGACTGACTAAATCTGAACATTTTCTGCATGTCAAAACTACATTTACTACTTATAGATTGGCTACCATTTACGTTGATGAGATTGTCCATCTACACGGAATTCCGGTATCTATTGTGTCGGATAGAGATCCGAAATTTGTATCCAGATTATGGAAGAGTTTGCAGGAAGCTATGGGAATAGAACTAAGGTTCAGTACTGCATTCCACCCACAGACAGATAGGCAGTCAGAACGAACGATACAAACTTTGGAAGATATGCTTCGCATGTGTGCTCTGGATTTTCAGGGGAGTTGGAAAGATTATTTGCCACTTGCAGAATTTGCTTATAATAACAGCTTCCACTCCAGCATCGGTATGGCACCATACGAGGCTTTGTATGGTAGGAGGTGTAGATCACCTGTTTGTTGGACAGAGGTCGGGGATAGAGCTTTGCTTGGGCCAGAAATTGTGCAAGACACTTCTGAAAAGATCAAAATTATTCGGCAAAGGCTCAAAACAGCTCAAGACCGACAGAAGAATTATGCAGACGTTCGGAGAAGACCTCTTGAGTATGAGGTTGGTGACCATGTGTTGATCTGTGTTTCTCCGATGAAAGGCCAAATTAGATTTGGAAAAAAAGGGGCAAGTTGTCGCCTCGCTACATTGGGTCGTTTCAAATTTTGGAGAAGCTTGGTCCAGTTGCTTATAGAGTGGCTTTACCACTGAGATTCGAGCAAATCCATAATGTGTTTCATGTGTCGATGTTGAGAGGTTACCTCCAAGACCCGTTTTATGTGATTGATTATCACCGGGTTGCTATTAATGAAAATATAGAATATGCTGAATGGCCGGAACGAATTGTTGATCGGTAAGTGAAACAATTGAGAAGCAAGTCCATCCCAATGGTGAAAGTGGAATGGAAAGAGCACTATGGGACGGATGCCACGTGGGAAAAAGAGGAGGAAATGCGACTACGCTATCCACATTTGTTGCCTGACGAAGGTAACTTAAGTTTGGAGGACCAAACTTTCTAAATGGGGGAAGACTATGACACCCCTGTTCTGTATTATGTTAATTGGCCCCTAATACGTATGTGATTATATGTTTTGATATGATTTTGTGTGCCATTATGTGGATATATGTGATTTTGGAACTCTATCTGTTCACCGTAGGAATATCTGTTTGAATAATCCGCTTTGGAAATTAAATTGAGGGCCCTATCGCCACGTAACTCAAATTGATTACGCCTTTGTGGTTAGCGTAATTTTTAGAGCCTACGGTGAAATTTAATTGAAGATTGATTCGGGTTAAATTAAATCGATTAAATTGATGAATAGTGCCAAATTGCTCAATTATTTTATGTTAAACTAATATTGTGAGTGGGGCTATTTTATGAGCCTTATTTCCTTCCCCTTTACATGACTTTGCTTATCAACTCTAAGAGGAAAAGGGAAAGGGTCGGCTATTAGAGAGAGGAAGGGGAGAAAATCTAAGTTTTGCTTTTGATCCTTGCATGCATTGAAGATAACACAAGAATTGCCATAGATTGTGAAGATTAAACTCCTTGGTGAGTAATTCATGCATTTTAATTATTATCTTGTGAACTCAAGCTTGAAAGAGAGTCAAGAACATGGATTGGTTTGATCATAAGGGGATTGAAATGAAATTGGGCTAGTTTTGTTGAATTGAAGCTTAATATGTGCATGCATGTAAGAAATTACTTTGAAATTGCATGTTTGAGCACAAATGTGTGTAATCCATGTGAAATGTTAAAGGAAACTCATGTTTTGATCACCATTTGAGTTATCCAAGTCGAGAGTGTGGCTAATTCATCACATGCATGTACAATTTGAGAAGATATGAGCTTGAATGCATGAATTTGTTATGTTGGTATTGAGTTTGACATATTTTGGGCCACGCATGTAGATAAGTCAAGAAATCGAGCTCCATAATGTTATAATCTTGCATTGGTGCCATGTTGGTATGATTATATTGAGATTTGAGCCATTGCATGCAAGAATTGTGGCTTGAAAGTTGAATTGGAGCTCAAGAACATAATCTGGGAAACCCAGAATTTTGATGTCCGCTCGAGCGGGGGGATGTCCGCTGGAGCGGGGATTTCGAGCTCCCAGTATTTTGTTCTTGCAGGCATGGTGTCTGCTCAAGCGGGGAATTTCACGCTCGAGCGGGGATCATGGAGGATGAACTTCCGCTCGAGCGTCCTATCTCGAGCTCGAGCGTAAAAATGATGCATCCAGTTATTTTTTGCAGACATAGAGTCCGCTCGAGCAGGTAATTGCACGCTCAAGCGGGGAGCTATGTTGAGAGGCATTCCACTCGAGCACCATTTTGGATGATCGAGCGTAAATTTCACCTATCTAGTACTTTTGCAGGCCTTAAGGGTTCGCTCGAGCGGGGAAGTTTATCCTCGAGCGGGGACCTTGTTTTCTGAAATTCTGTTTTTGCATTCTGAGTTCTGTTTTCCGTTCTCTTTCACTTGTGAGCACTCTTAGGCATATGTTAAGCATTGTAAATGAGTTAATGAGATAAGAATAAAGCCTAAAGAGGAATATGTAAATTAAAGAACGGATTGAACTGTTAGTGACCCTTTTGTGTTCATGAAATGTGTAGGGTCAAGCTCCAGGACGAATCCACAAGCCGATCACTGTGAGTAATATCGATATTTGAACGCTTATGAATGTCCAATTGTTTATTCCCTTATAAGCTTTATGAGTTGCTAATTGGGATTGTGGACAAAAGTTGACATGAATGAACGAATGGACTAAAGGTCGTTTTGATAAGAAATATACATGGACCGGAGGTCGTTTTGATACGTATGTATGGGCCGAAGGCCGTTTTGATATAAATGTATGGGCCGAAGGCCGTTTTGATACGAATGTGTGGGCCAAAGGCCGTTTTGACATGAATGTATGGGCTGAAGGCCGTTTTGGCATAAATGAACGGGCCAAAGGCTGTTTTAACATAAATGTATGGGCCAAAGGCCGTTTTAACATAAATGTATGAGCCGAAGGCCGTTTTGACATAAATGGATGGGCCAAAGGCCGTTTTGACATAAATGAATGGGCCGAAGGCCATTTTGACATGAATGGGAATCTGAATGGGCAAAAGGCCAGTATGTTTAGAACTACAGTCACTTGATCTAATCTTGGTATAAATGTACATATGTTAAGTAGAAATATGAATTGGGCCCAAGGCCGTTTGGAGTATGTTGTTCTACATATTGTTATATGACTTCTGTATTTGATATTATTCACTGGGCTATCGCTCACGCTTATTCATGTGTTTGTACGTGAGCCGAGGGAAGTCCAAACCCAGCCCCAGTGAAGTCTGCCAGGAACGACATGAGTTTTGAGAAAGTCAACTGTCTCACGCACGAGACCTACCCTTGCCATTTTGTTATGTAATTATATTTTGTCTTACTGGCAAGGACTTTATGTATATTTGTAAATAGTTTGTCATGGGTTAACTTAGCTGGATGATCCTGTCTTAAAGAACTTATGGTACTGTACTTTTGACGTGGGTTATTAACGTATATGGGTATGGTTTGTTTTGAAGTGCATATAAGCACAGCTCTATGGACAAAGTTTTTTATTATTGCTTCTGTTTGGCCCCTTTACTCTGTTGAGTTATGTCTATTCTGTTTTGAGGCCGTAGGTAATCCCAGGATTACTGGCCGGTTACGTCCTTAACCCATAGGGGCGGGTTCGGGTCGTGACACAAGGTGTGGTTAAAAAACCACGCCAAACGGAGAACGTTAAGCGGTCCCGAGACAAGGCACGCGGCCAAAGGCTTCGAAAATCAAAAACTAGTCTCCAAACGGGAAAAGTGGCCTACGACCACAAAAAGTGATCTACGACCACAAAGAGATGGTGTACCAGACCACTCCCTCCCTCAGGCAAGGAAAACAAGGCTTGGTCCACAAACTGAGCCGAAACACAAAGAGTTCAGAGGCCCGGGTGCAAGGCTCTCAGCCAAAACTCTGAGACCTCGAAACGAGCACAATATGTGCAATCACCGAGCGCTCAATTGATGACATCTGAGTCTTAAGATCGGTTAAAAATGGGGTGTCTACAGGTCCCTATGACGATTGTTTCGGATAGAGATTCGCGTTTCACATCTTGATTGTGACAGAGCTTGCAGAGTGCCTTGGGCACTAGATTGACCTTTAGTACTGTGTATCATCCTCAGACTGACGGGCAATCCGAGCGTACTATTCAGATCCTTGAGGATATGCTTCGAGGGTGTGTCCTTGACTTCAAGGGTTCGTGGGAGAGGCATCTGTCCTTGGTGGAGTTTGCCTATAACAATAGCTTCCAATCAAGTATTGGCATGGTGCCGTTTGAGGCCTTGTATGGTCGACCATGTAGATCTCCACTATATTGAGCCGATGTGGGTGATGCACATTTGTTAGGTCTAGAGTTAGTTCGGGAGACAACAGAGAAGGTAGCACTTATTCGTAAGAGATTGGTTATGGCTCAGAGTCGCCAGAAAAGTTATGCCGACCGTAGGAGGAGACCCTTGTCTTTTGAGGTGGAAGACCATGTGTTTTTGAAAATATCACCTAGGTAGGGTTTGATGAGATTCGGTAAAAATGGGAAGTTATCCTCTCGGTTTATTGGCCCTTTTGAGATCCTTGAACGGATTGGGGAGGTTGCTTATCGTTTGACGTTGCTGCCATAACTTTCTAGAGTGCATGATGTGTTTCATATTAGTATGCTTCGGAAGTATGAGCCGGATCCATTGCACGTGTTGGATTGGACCGACTTGGAGGTAGATGAGGATGCCTCGTATAAGGAGAGACCGGTGAGAGTCTTGGATAGAGGGGACCAAGTCTTGCGTGGCAAGACAATTCCCTTAGTAAAAGTATTGTGAAAACATCACAGAATTAAGGAAGCGACTTGGGAACATGAATTGGAGGTCTGAGAGAAATATCTGGACTTGTTTGTTGATGTGTAAACATGTATTGAGATTTTGATTATGTTAATGAAAAATAGAAGCATTGTATATGTTTTAAATTATGAAAACATTGTATATGTTATGGGCATTTTGGAAACATGTATTCAATATAAGTATTGCATATGTTTTGAGAATATGGACTATTAAGGGTGTTGTATCACTTTCGGAAGCATTGTATATGTTATGAAAATTTTTTAACACTCCGATTTTGATTAAACATTGTAAATAGTTTGGGAAATTATAAACGTCTTTTTGATATGGGACTAGTGCATCGAGTCGATGAGAATGGATGACCGGAGAATGGGTCATGGTATTGAATTTGTGAGAATAACATTGTTATGAATGGTCTAATGTTGATTTTGAACTTGATTTGAAATTTCGAGGATGAAATTCTTTAAAGGGGGAGATTATAGCGTTTCCGGTTTTGACCTGTCACTTATTGTATTCCGGACTCAGGTTTGTATGGTTTTGAATAGTGATTCATATCTTGTTTCCCTTGTCTCCCCTTTATTTTGGTTACCGGGTTGTGGTTGTGTGTTTGGAACAGGTTGGTTGCTTGTTTTTCCAAACTTTTGTTGCCCAGATTTTTACTCCTCTGCTCGAGCGGCCTTTCTTGAGCTCAAGCGGGCTTTGTAATTTTTGCTCCTTCGCTCAAGTGGCACTTCTGGTGCTCGAGCAGGTTTTGCTAACTCTCAGTACTTTGTAGGTCTGCAAAACTACTAGGAGAGTGTTTTCTATGCTCGAGCAGGTGGGCGCTCGAGTGGCCTTTCCTACGCTCGAGTGTTGGTTTGTTGTTTGCAAAACTTCTAGATGTGTGTTTTCTACGCTCGAGCGGGTAGCGTTCGTTGTGTCTTGGCGATCGAGCAGCCTTTATTATGCTCAAGCGGAACAACTTTTTTTGTGTCTGACGCTCGAGCATCAACTCTTTCGTTCGAGCGGACTGTGCGTATCTCAGATTGCAAAAATGACTTTTTACATTACTTTTTCAGATCTATTCTTCAAAAAGCCCTAAAGTGAGACCCTTTCTCTCTAAAACTTACATTCTCTCTACATTTCTATCTAGATCTAGTGATTTCTCCACCCTACTTCCTTTGTTAAAAAGGTAGAGCTTCTCAAGATCTTCACTTTGATCCGAACAAACTTGGGTTTCGGTGTCTTTAGAGTTTCAACCTTGCTTTGCTCATCTTCTCTTCTTGAGGTAGGGATTTTCTACACTTTAATACGGTTTTTAACTTAGTTATTTGTCGTTGTGTAACAATAGTGGGATTTGGATGTAGTTTAGACAAACCTAGGGTTTGGGTATGAAATGAAAAGAGGGATTTCTTTGTGAATGTGAAATAAATGAGTGTGGGGTTTGAATATGAGATCATGTTGTGTCAAAATGGTTGATTTTGATACTTGTGTTGATATGTGGGAAAAGTGGGAGGTTTTGCCCTAATTGAATTAATTGTTATTGTGTATAAATAACTGGATTTGTCATTGAAATGGTGAAATCGAATGATTATTGATATGAATAGTGGGGTTGGATATGTGTTGTCTCATACCTTTGGAAATTTTGAATAAATTATCTGTCTTGAGATTATATATCTGTTTAGAGATACCTATATTGGGCTATCGGTAGGAGATAGTTTTGATTGTTGTAGAAATTGCATGTTGATTAGGTGAATTGAAACTAATCTCTTATTGGTTGTCATTGAATATGACTATGTTTAAATATATTGTATACGTATGATTATTTAGGAGAAGAAAGGGTATGTACTCCAAGTGTGATTATGTGTTTAAATACATTGTATATGTATGATTGTTTGGGAGAAGAAAGGGGATGGACTCCACTGTTTGGGAGGAGAAAGGGGATGGACTCCATTATAATTAAGTTGGTCAAAGTGTTCTAGGTGAAAATCTCGAAATTTATACATGGGTGCCGATCCCGCGGACGAAATATCTGTAAAATGACAGTTGGAAGTGTTTGTGTGTTAATTGTGAAATTGTTGAATCATTGAGTTGTAGTCTCATTTGAGTTATTGATAAACAATGAAATTGGCTCATGTATTGAAATGAATTGAAGGAAAATAAAATAGAATATGGACTTGGTATTTTTATGACTATATAAAAGTGTGAATGTTTTATCCCAGGCACTGTATATGCACACCGCACTTATATCTTTGTTAAATATCATATATTGTGTTAGATTATTCTTACTGGGCTGTGGCTCACCTTATTTGGAAAAAAAAAAAATTCAAGTAATGATGGCATGCCTCCACCACGGCAATAGCATTGAAAGGACTTTTGGGAAGCAAGAGCTTCCTTGTTTTGTCTCACTTTTTGTACAACCAAAGGCTTTAATCGTACAAGTTAATCTCTTTTGTTGTAACCAAGTCAAGTCTTGGAAAGATGTAAACCCATAGGGTATTTATTTGTATTAAACACCTTTGTACTATTAACTCTAAGAAATGAAAGAACATTATACTCTAATTCATGCTGTAAACTGTATTTATTATGTGTTGGGTTTATGGTTTATTTTGGGGGTGTTACATGTTAGAAATAAATTTAGCTACACAATAATTATTCACACATCCTTGAAGGGAATTGGAGAAAAAAATACAAACCATTGTATTTCATTCATATTTCAAATGATCAAATTACAAAGTTACATATAACACACCAATACCCAACTCTTAATATTCTAACATAAAAATAATTCTTACTAATATTTAGACGTACATATTTCTCCAATTGTCTTTAAAAGTAAAAATTTTATTATTAAAATATTTAGAGATCAATTTTTATCGTCGCAAGAATAATCATTAAAAGATTTTCCCCAAAAAGTTCTAAAAAAAATTAGGGAGAAATTTTTAAAATTGTTGTTAATAAATGTAATTTTAGAGATAAAATAATTTGGTCTCAAAATGTTTATTTTTTTAGATAAAAAACTTAATCCTAATAAGATAATAATTTATCACTAAATGTATAATTTCATAACTATAAATACAATAAGAAGAAATAAAAATGTTATGATTAGCATAACGACCTAATTTTTTTTCCGAGAATGATAAATACAAAAATGTTTACACAATAAATAATTTGAATTATCAAAATAGAATGCATAATGAATCCTAAAGACTTTAACATAATAATAGAGTTTCAGATTTTACAATTGAGAGAATGTCTATCCATATTATCAATGAAATATTAATATAAGATAGTGAATAGAACACGATAAAAAAAATGTGAAAAATAAGAGCAAAATGCACTATATAAAACATCTGTTATTTTGTATTTCGAATGCATACTACAAACTAATAATTTTTTTTAATGATTCAAATTTATTTTTTATTTTATTCATAAATTTCATCCTTTATTAATTCAGTAATACTATGAATTCAAACATAAAAATTTAAAAATTATTCAGAATTTTACATCAATAAGTTAGATTCATTTTGCCTTCGTTTGAGATGTAGGTTGATTTTTTGACTTTTTTAGCCTAGGGCTAAAAAGTCTCGTTTGGGATAAATTTTTTAGCTTATTTGATTTTTGTGAGAGAAAAAAAATAAAATGATTATAGTTTCGATATGACATTTTGTCTTATTGATTTTTTAACTTATTTTGTGACTATTTTAACCCAAAACCAACATGCCAAACAGAGCCTTTGTGGGTTCGTTTGAAATGTGGGTTGGCTTTTTGACTTTTTGATTATTTTAGTCCGAGGCTAAAAGCCTTGTTTGGGATAAGCTTTTTGGCTTTTTTGACTTTTGTGAGAAAAAAAATGAAATAATTATAGGTTAAATGTGACATTTTGTCCTATTTGACTAAAATAGCCTATTTTGTCCTATATAGCTATTTTAGCCCAAATGGGCATCCTAAACCAGGCTTGTATTTGGATTAATTTTTTTTAACTTTTTGGATTAATTTTTGGATTAAAAAGTTTATTTGGATTAATTTTTTTTAACTTTTTTTTAAAAAATAAAATAATTATGACATTTTATATTCTTTAATTTGTTTTATTTTTTTATAATTAATTTAGTTAAAAATCAAAAAAGGCCACTTATCAAACCAGCTTTGTCAACAATTTAATCATCATCACACAAAATGATTATACGCATATTCTGAGACGATAAATTTGATTCCCTGATTCCTAACTTTTTGCTTTTAAATATGCGAACACTACTGTAAATAAAGTGTGAAAACACGCAAGTGGGAGAAAAAGATGAAGTCTGTGTTGACTTGTTAACTCTCAACATACTCGTTTCGTTTTGATGTGAAGGTCACTGGAAGTTCCCTCTGAGAGAGAGAGAGAGAGAGAGAGAGAGAGAGAGACTACATTTATGTATGTAAAATAGAGAGATGAGAGAAAGAGAGGGAACATGGACTTGAGATCTTCTTCATCCATCAGATACTTTTCTAGAGTCTGGATCCTCGGCCGCACTTCTCTGCGGCCCTCCAAAACGACATCGTTTTGAATTTTTTTTTCCTCTTTCTTATTTTGCTTTTCCCTTTTCATTTTTGAACCCTAGCCTCTGAGACAGATTAAGAGAGAGGTGACGAACGGAAAGGCGACGGAGGCAAGGCAATGAGAGGCAGTGAGAGACTAACAGAGAGAGGCGGCGAGAGAGGAATAGAAAGGGCCACGAACACGAGACGGCGACGAGGTTCTCAAGCACTCTTTCCCTTCCAAGATCTTCCACCCACCTTTCGAGTTGTCTCTCTCTAAAGCATCCAAGTGGATTTTTCACTTCGATCTCAAAAATGCCTCTTCTGTCTCCCTTGAAGCTTTGAACCCTTTTTGGGCTTACGTTCTCTCCCTCAGGTCACTTTTGGCCCCAAAAGGTCATTTCTCTTCTTTCCTGTGCTTATTCACAGTTTTTAGATTGTGGCTTCTATGATTTTGTTTCCTAATTAAAGTAGTTTGGTTTAATTTAAGTATTAATTTAGTTTCCAGATTGTGGGTTCTAATGTTTTGAGCATGATTCAAGATTTTGGTAGCTAACAAAATTTTGGGGAAAATGGAGTTATTATCTTCATACTCAGTTTGGTTTGAAAGTTGTTAATTTAGTTGCTATGATTTTGATCAATTGCTACTCTGTTAAATGCAGGTGGCAGTTGCCTAATATAGATAGCTCTTGTGACAACCCTCATCATTGTTTACTGATAATACCACTGATTACTGCTAAACTGTGACTGAACATGATTAAGTAACTGATTTGACTAACATTCTGAATTGATTGATTGAGTGTATTAGTTTAAACTCATTTCTATCTGTTTGACTGTTAATTGATATGTTCATGTTTTAAGTTTGAACTGTAAATTGAAGGCCTTATCGACGGCCGAATCTGAAATCGATTAATATTTTATGCTAATTAGAATTTATGTGATTTTATGGTATGTTTAATTGAAATTTGATTTGGTATGATTAAATTGGATTAAATAATGTTGAATTACATTAAATAAGTTTATTACCCTTTTGCCATTGAGTGGGCATCTTTAGGCCATTAGTTCATTTCAATTTTGATACACTATCTCAACCATTTTTCCTAGGCCAAAACCGAGAGAGAGAGAGAAAGAGAGACTTGAGAGAGAATTGTTTCATCTAGAGAATTACTTGGAGAATTAGAAGATTTGGAGGATAATTGCACAAATTGAGCTTCAATTCTTGAAATTGAGGACCTAAGGTAAGAGAATCATCTTCTTGAACTTGTATTTAAGTTGTATCTTGCATGTTTCATGGAAGTTTGGTGATTAGAGTCTAGAATTGGTTCATAATGTTGAATTGAAGCTTAAATCATGCATGCATGTACATGTTCTAGCATTTTGAGGTTGTTTTCATGGAAATTGATACATGCGTGTCCATATCTTGATTATAGTTCATGAATTCATCATGTTTTTGGAAGTTTCGACTCATTTGATTATGTATTGGAAGCTTTGATTTCAATTGAACACTTGCATGTCATATGTTCATCATGTTCTTGAAGTTTATTTGGATTTGTGTTTAATTGAACTACCTCTGGGCTTTGATTTTGTAAATTGATCTTTGAAACATGTCATATTATGGGTTTTAATGTGTTTTCTAGAAAATTGGCCCAAAAGGATCGAGTTTGAAGGTTTAAAGATTAAGTTTTGTGCTTGGAGACAAATCTGGACATTCCAGATTTTGGATCCACGCTCGAGCATACACTCTGAGTTCATGCAGTCCGCTCGAGCGGGGAAAGTAACGCTCGAGCGTGAAATGCGTGTATCCAGTACTTTTCATATGTTTACAGTCCGCTCGAGCGAGGGAATGCACGCTTGAGCGAGGGCTTATGTCTCACGCTCGAGCGGAGATCGAGCGCCCATCGAGCGTGAATTGCATGCATATAATACTTTTGCCTATGTTTGCAGTCCGCTCGAGCGAGGAAAGTCCCGCTCGAGCGGAGATCCTTTATCTGCATGTCCGCTCGAGCGTATAAAGCCACGCTCGAGCGTGGACCCTTGTTTCAGCAAATTTTGAAAAGTGTTTTAAAGTGCATCTTTGCATCCTCTTTCTATCCTAGGCATTCCTAGGACATGTTTAAGGCATCTTAATGAGGATATTGATGTAGAACCACACCGAGGCAAGTTAGGGACTAAGTCGTTGATTCCCAAGTGTGTAACTTAGTGTGCGTTCATTCTGTAACTGTGTAGGGTTGGCATCCGAGGACGCTCATTAGCCGCTTATAGCCCAGTGCTCTGTGAGTAACAGTGTTGTAAAGATATGTTCAATCATGAATATTTTCTGAATGATCTACTATACTACTTTCTGAAATGATATTTCTTACTGAATGAATGATGTCCTATTGATGAACTGTACTCGTGGTATCCATAGCAACTTACTGTTACTGTACTGTTACTGCTACTGTCACAGAGATCTCTGTCGGTTCTCATGTTTGAAACCACTATTATTTACTGTTATGATGGCCATCAACTGACTGTTCGGTCTGTTAAGACCTACTGTACTGTTTTGCTATTGGATATACCACTTATAACTGCTATGGTTTCTAAATGACTGATATGACTGTTTAATGACTGAAAGGACATTCATTCTTAACCTCTTTACACAGTTGTTATTCATTGGGCTTTAGCTCACTGTTTATATATATATGTAGTTGTCCAGGCACCAGATCGGAGCTAGGAGCGTTGGGTTAAACTCCCTTTTTGTCAAGCCAACCAACGTGCCTTACTGCGAGGTTCCAAGTGTGTTCAAGCTTAGGCTTGCTTGGGGTGTCTCAGTTCACCCTTCCGTCTCTATTTTGTAATACTGTATAGACTTGTACTGTACTGTTATGGTAGGGATTTGGTCCCTAACCTGAATGCCTATATATGATGTATGTACATACTGCTTTTGTTCCGAATGTGAATGTGTTATGAAAAGTCTTTTTGCATACAGACTGTCACAGTTCATTGGACATCTTTCATTTACTGTTTTGGCTTCCGCCACTTCAGACTACTGTATTCTTGTTATCAAGTGTCAGCCTTCGGTAATCACGGATTACTGACTGGTTACGGTGCTAAACCCATAGGGGCGGGTTTGGGTCGTGACAACTCTGTTTTAACGTCCATTGCCAGTGAATTACGCCGTGACAAATACACCCCTGTTAATCCTGAGAAGTTGAAGGCTGTAGTTGTAGGGTTATCACCAAAGTTGTTAAAATCGAGATTCTACGTTGGGTCGTTGGAGGTGTTTATAGGATCGGATCGTAGAATCGAATTAAGGATCGCAAGATCCTACCGAAAAAAACAAATTACATAATAATTTAATTTAAATAAACATTTCTTAAAAAGTATACACAAAATGAGCCTATATTCTATGAAAAAGAAGTGAAGATATTGTGAAAAATATAATACTCCGTGTAAAATGTACATATAATATTATACAATAGAAAACTCGATGGTAAAAGTTTTGTATTTCATCAAAAAAGAAGATGAAGAAGAAGAAGAAGAATTCTATAACAAAATACTTTATAATCTACAATAATGCATAAAAAGTGAAGAAAAAGTATTTAACAAAGTTGGATATGAAAATAGATTAAGAACTCAAAAGAGCAGCTTAACCGAATGATAAGGTTTGTCGTTAGCATCCCTGGTGGAGCGGATTCAAGCCACAAAAATAATCTCTCCAAAAATTGGGATAAAGTTGCAATCATTTTACCCTCTTTAGACTCCACTAAAGCTAAGTTTGTTTTTCCGACTAATTAATTTTCTTAAATTACCACAATATTTGAATGTTTGTTTCCTAATTTGTTTTTTTTAGTCTATTTTATTCAAACTACTTAATTTTTATTATTTATTTTGATCACATAAATTGGTATTTAGACAACAAATATAAAATTTACAATAAAATATGTCATACAATACAAAACAAGGCTTGTAAATTGGATCAGATTGCATCGGATTCGGGTCGGGATTCCAAGATCCTATAAGATTCCATTACTAGGATCAAAAAATCCTACCTATAAGGAATTTTTTACACGATCCGGATCGATTATACTCAAATGGATCGTAAGATCTGGATCGGGATTCTGATAACCATGGCTATCACAAAGTAGGTTTAGAATGGTTTTCATTTAATGGATATGAATGTCTATTCATTTTCTTCTTGAATATCTTATTGTACTTAGCTTTATCCTTGGGATTATGAGGGTTCTAGTTTGTATTTTACTTGAATGATGGGTCTTTGATTTTGTATTTTTCTATTTATTTGATTTCTATGTGTTGTATAAATGATAAAAATTGTGTTCCTATCCTGTCATTAGACTCCATGATAAAAGAAAAAGAAAAGGGGGGAAACTTTACATTGGAGAGGCTTGGCTTGTCATTAGCATTCTTAGTGTCCTTCTGCCTTAGAAAAGCAATACAATGATACAGGATGTTTGTCTCATACAAAAACCTTCTGTTGCCTTTGGCAGTGCCACTTTGATGGTTGGACTGGCACCCTCCAAACTAGAGCTGCGCAATGTAAGTGTACATCTTCCGTGCTTTGGCTCTTAGATTTTTCTCCACATCATGGACTTTTAATGTCACAAATTAGTAAATGACAATGAAAAACAACCTTGATCAGTTTTTCTTTAAGTATATGTGAACTCAAACACATGCCCAAACATACAAATACCTACAGTGCATAGTTGAAATTAGTTAGCAATAGAACTATTTTATATTTGGATAAATTATACAGACCTCTAAAAAATAGATTTATTACAGTAGTTGAGCAAGTAAGCAAGTAGTTGAGCAGCCTCGGAGGAGCACAGATGTTTTCGAGGCTTCAAGAAATAGCATTGACCAGAAAAAGAAACCAAGGCACAACACCGATAGGCCAAAAAAAATGAAGACACTACATCCAAAGGAGATGAAGTTGACACCTGAGATCACTTTTGGGGGTGCTTGTATTTGTATGGGGTCTTATGTAGTTTTTATTTGTACAAAACAACCTTCTATCTTTCTTTCTTTGTATTTGTATGGGGTCTCATGTACTTGTATTTGTATAGTATTAATTTTTATAATGAAGCCTATCCAGTCAAGAAATGGTTTTCAATTGACTTAAAATTTCAATTGACCAAATACTTGATAACATTTGTAGCCATTTCCTTTCTCACATTTGTAGACCAAATTCTTGGTTAGACCAAATACTTGCTATCTTTTACTTTCCCAAAAAAATTGTGATTGAATTTGTTTTCAATAGCCATTTCATATGGAGAAATAGTTTTTTTTCTTTTCTTTTTCTTTCTTTAATTGAAAATTGAACCTCTTACTCAAATTCAAGTTTAAATTTATAATCCAAACACAACCAAAATCAATTCCTGGGAAGATGAAAATGTAGTAATAGTTTGCTCCACAAGCAGATAGTTCTGCTACTCATTCACTTCTTCCCTCCCTTCCTCCATCACTATATATGAAAGTTGAATGTAAATTTAGAATAGTAAACTACGTAGACATTCACACCCGATCAATTGAAGAAACTGGAAACATTAAACTCACAAATTAATTAAGAGAATAAACTTGATTTGTAAATAAAACAGTGTAGATTTTTTTAAGAGAATAAAAATTACAAAAGGGAAAGAAAATAAAAAGATCACCCAAATAAAAATTTCACTGGAGGAAAGGACCAACTGTTTGTGACTTTGTCCTATAAATTCAAGCCAAAGAGGCTTGGAGGGAAAAGAAAATGTGAAAACAAGGATGTTGTCAAATAGAGTTTCTGTGAAGATTTTAGCAGTAATATTCTCCTTTGATGAACTCATTCAGTTTATTCACTTCCCCGCTTTGCTGCTCCACCATCGCTCAGACAACATCTACAATCGAAATCATTCCAACAATCTTTCCATCTATCACTGGAACATGCCGTATGTGATTCTTTGCAAACAACAAAAATTATTATTATTTCCCTCACCCTAAAAAAAAAAAAAGGGACTCAATAGTATACAGTTTTTCTTTTCACATCACAATTCAATAGGATAAATTTTACCTGTCATGAGCTGTATTGCTTGAAGAATGTTTGTATCGGATGTCACTATTATCAACTCGTGCTGTTCGATTAAGAATATGAAACTTGTCAGATCTTCACACACACACACACACACACACACACACATATAAGAAAAGAAAATGTATATCTTGAGGTAACAGGAATAACCTGATCAGTCATGATTTCCCCAACTCTTGTGTATTTAGAAGGCCTATCCTCAACAAAAATTCTTCAAAATCATTGTATATCAAGATTATCTCTCAAGACATTTATCAAACAGTTGGTTTGCAACACAAAATGTAATACAAATCACAAGAAATGCTTTCAAAATGCAAAATAGAAATTTTAGCAAAAAGTGCTACACAAACACAAAAGTGCTACACGCTTTGCAAACTCATTTTTTTCAAAGCAGACTACTAAACATGTATAGAACTATGATAAAAACTAAAATTGGATTACTACTAAACATAATAATCCACAAAAGAATCTCTTAATTGATCATTAGTATGTAATGATCAAACATACTAAATCAAACATGAATATACGGCAGAAACACAGAAGACACAACTAATCCACAAATACAGCTTACAGAAGACACAACATTCTTCAATATGTATATATGGAATAAATTTTAGAAACACAGACAACACAAACATTTCAAAAATAAGAATACAAAAATTAGGAATTTCATAACACAGACAGACCTAGTTATATATGTATACATGTATATATTAGCAAGAAAAATCTGAAATGATGAAATTGACCTCGTCATGGCCACAATCTCGCCTTGCCGTTGTGTTGCGTCCCTTCGCCAGCCTCCGTCCTTCGCTGTCGCCGTCGCCATCGTGTCCCTCCACTATCTCTCTTAGTTCGTTTCTTTATGCCTGCCTCTCTCTCTCTCTCTCTCTCTTCATCTATCCTCTTTCTCTCTCATCTTTGTCTCTGTTAGGGCTAAACACAAAACATATGAGATTATAGAGGAATATGAAAGTCAAAAAAGAGGGAAACTCAAATTTTTGAAGGGGGGAAAAAAAACACAAGCCAAAATGATGTCGTTTTAGCCAAAACGACGTCATTTTGAAGAGGGCGGTAGGCAGGGCCGCAGGAAAGGGCGGCCGAGGATCCTTACTCCAGATTTTATTCTACACACAGACAGACAATGCATGCGCAGCTCAAAACAATAGGTTAGATCTTGTTCTTCTTCCAATCTATTTAAAGAAAAAACAGTTATTAGAATTGTTAGTCTCTTTTTTAACTTTTTTTTATTTGATTTGTGTTTTTTCATTCTAGTTATTGCTATTCTCATTGATTCTGTGATTGATGAGTAAGCTTCTAATATTTGTGATTTGACAAAGCAAAATAGCTACCCCCTCTCTGTGTGGGTAATTTTGTGAATCATTTTGTATGGCAGGCGCAAGTGATTGATTACTGACAAACAACACTATGTGGCTCTCTCTCTCTCTCATTCACTTGATGGCATTTGGAAGACGAATATTATCATCCATATTTGTCACGACCCAAACCCGCCCCTATAGGTTTAGCGTCGTAACTGGCCAATAATCATGAGATTACCGAAGGCCTTTGAGACATATTAACATAATATTAGGGGCTAACGGAAGCAAATAACAAACATACAACATCCATTGAGCTGTGCACTTATATGAGGCAGAAAAATTTGAAACTTTTCATATACATATATATACATCATTCTTATGTCATCATATATATACAGATTAGACAAAGAGGGACTTAGTGTAGACACCCCATTTTTGACCGTCCTCAAGACTTGGACGTCATCGTTTGAACACCCGGTGATCATCCATGTTTGTGTTCGTTTGGAGTTCCCGGAGGTCTCGGCTACGCGCCTTGCCTTAGGATCTCTGAACTCGACCGTTTTGTGTCTGGTTTTGCACCAAACACTTGTGTTTTGCCTTGGAGGGGCAGGGAATGCCTTGTGAGACATCTCTACACATCACCGACCATGGCTTGAGGCCACCGGCTGTTGTTTGTGTCCATCGGCCATATATTTGGCCGACCGGCCATCAATTTTGTCAAAATGGCAATTTTGAGCGTCTGACCACTGTTCATCTACTTTTTGTAGATATTTTGTGCCAGCTGTGATAGCTGGCACCCACCCCATTCCCCTCCATACACGTGTATGGGGGGATTTCCCTCTTGGATGGCTTGTTTTGTAAGCCTTACAAGAGGGAATTGCCTATATAGGAGAGGTTCTTCTCCTGGCATAGAGGTTAGACATTTTTAGTCAGCTTTTGTAAAGCTTGAGTTCTAGGGTTAGGGTTAGATACATATTCTATCTCTATAAGTGTGTGTTTTGTCCTACTTTTGCTCACAAACACACACCATCTCTTGGACTTGAGACCTTTGGAAGGTTGTTTTAGTGTTTTGGAGCTGGATTAAAGCCAAGGAAGGCTATTGGAGCATTGTTGGTGAAGAAAGGCTTCAAGGGTAAGAAACTTCCCTTTTATTCTCCATTTTTGCATTGCTTTTCTACCTATCTTAGAACTATTTTTGTGTTTAGTGTATAACATAAAAAAAAGTTCTATTTTTTAGCCCTCTTGATTGTTTGTTAAGAGTATTTTGTGGTTTGGGTTTGTTTGACCCCTCCTAGGCCTTGTAAGGCTCCTTTTTGTGCTATTTTGTGCAAGTTTCGGGACTTTGATGTTTGGGCCTCTTCACCACTAAAATCTTGAGAGATTTCAGTGGTGAAGATGGTGCCTTAAAGTCTCAAAAAGGGGAGGGCCACCCCCTCTCCTTGTTGTCCTTGAAAAGGACCAATTTTGGCCTCTTAAGGGAGCATTATGTTTAAAGGTTTGTTGATCATGCCATGGCTATATTTTATGCTTATATTGTCATGATTTAACTTTGCATTAAGCTGGTTTTGGTACACCATGCATGCTTAGCATACCTACCATGTAATGCCTTGTTATTGCCTTAATATGCCTTAGGTTGTTAGCCTTTGTTCTAGCATGTTTTAGGTTTAACCTTGTGAAGGTTTTGTGCTTATTTTGCCATGTTTAAGGTCTGTCCATAATTGTTTGGGTCGATTTTGGCATGCTTGGTATAGCTCCTTTGTATTTGAGCTTGTATGCTTCAAGTATGAGAATGTGTAGCATGTGTTACTTGCATCATTTAAGTGGTTTGGCACCATTTGTAACATCATTTCAGTCCCTAAGACATGCTTGTATGCTTGCCTTGGTTGTCTCTTTGTTGCCTCTTGAGCATGTGTTATATGCTCCTTGAAGTGCATTTGTGCATACCTTCATATTAGAGCCACTTAGATGCCATCTAAGTAGTCCTTTGGCCTTGTTTTAACATGCTAAAAATCTGTTTTTAGTTGTTTAATGCATGCCATGGTTGTTACGCTAAGTGTGTTTCAAAGCTTCATTACCTTGCTTCAAGAATTTGGACTATTTGCACACTAGTATTTGTCTTGTTTAAGTTGGTTTGGCACCTCTTATAACATGATTTTCAGGGCTTATGTTGCATGCCATATGTCCATGTTAGGCCTCTTTTGAATGTGTTTAAAAGTTGCCTTTATATGCTTAAGTGTTGGACCACAACATGTGCATGTGTGCATGTGCGTTTAGCCTTCATTTTTGGGCACTTTGGCCACTGTTTTGGGCCTAACTAGAGCTGCCTAATTCATGTTTAAGACCATCATTTGCTTGGTTGCATGCTTACCTTACATGTTTGTACATGTTTGTACATTGTCCATGTTCATGTTTGCATGCTTGCCCTCATGATCATGTTGCATATTAGCTAACATGCCTAGGATGCATTGTACTTTGCATGCATACCTTGTCCCTTGATTTAGTGATAAGGATTGGGCCTTGGTTTGATTGTTTGCATTGCATTTGAAATCAATGTGCACAACTTGGTTCTTTGGGCCATCATGCATGGAAATGCGTGATTGATGGTCCGAGAATCGAGGCATATGCCCCTTTGAGTCACAAACATGATAAGGGGCATGATTGGTGTATACATTGCTTGAATTGTATTGCCATGCAAGTTCTGCCCTCTGCTGCTGTCAATTGCAGGTTCTGCAGGCATTCTTTGCCGACCGGCAATATTTAGTGCCGACCGGCAATATATTGGTGGCCGATAGCCTCATTTCCAGCCGATGGCCATATCTAGCAGCCGGTGGTAATTCTACGCAGCCGGTGGTGTCCCCCAATGTCCAGAGAGACATCCCTGAGGCTTTGGCAGTCTTTGGAGGGGCAGAGCAGGGAAAACAGAGGCAGACCATGCATGGCAGTGCAATTCTGAGCAGGACCCGAGCATGCGTTGCATCAGGCTCTCCTCCCGAGGCGGTTTACTGTTTTTCCTAGTTTAGTTAGTTGTTAACTAATTAGGCAATTTGTAATTATTAATTAGCTTGCGTAGTTGGTTAATTTGTATTATTCTTTTGGTCCCTCCGGACGAGGGCGAATCTGTAATAAGTGTGGGTGCGTGTGCGTGCATGTCTTCCAACCTCCACTTCTTTCTCCCTTTTACTTACCTGTTTTGATGGTTAGTATTAGGGCACGTTTAAATTAGCATATCTCATGCAATGCATGCGTGCATCCATGCATTTGTCTTGCATGCACCGGGCTCGGTACATCATACAAACTGCATTGTATTTTCAATTCCAAATTGAATACGTAATAGTTGTAGCATTTCACATGACACTTTAGGGTTTGCCGAGCCCATCCTAATCACATCCTGTATGTGTTGCATTAGCCACTTAACATGAACTAGGACATGCATGTTTGCTAATCAGTTTATTGTTTCGGCACGAAGTACGATGTAAGTATTTATGCTTTAGCATCTCGCATGCGTGTGAATGTTAACATGACAGTATGCTTACCATGCGGCTAAGTGCTTATATGAGATAAAATGTTTGAATGCCTATGGGTGAAGGTTGGATTGTTTGAGCTGGAAAAACTCATTGAAATCCATATTTTAGTCTACTTGCGAGTAGCAAATTTCAAAGTATTTTCAAAACAAACGGATATGCGATGCTTGTTTCCAAATTAGGCAATCTAGTCTATACTTGTTTGCTGGGCGCATAACATAGTGATTCTAGACTAATAACCGGAACAAGAACACATAATGTTTTAAAAATCAGATATCATAGTTAGTAGAGGCCGGTCTTCGGACCAGGCGAAAGGGAGTGCTCATAGCTGACCTTCCCCGATCGTACCCAAGCTCCCGAGCCGAGGCAGCTTTGGTGATGACGGACACGTGGCCTTTGGCACCGAGTCAGGGTTTCCTAAATTTCCCAAAATAAAATATTTAGGTGGCGACTCTGTATCTGGCAAAGCAGTCCATGTTTGGCACTTCTTTCAAAATCTATTTTTCTCAAAACGATTTGCCAGAGTTGGACTCTTTGGTTCAGATTAAGAACCGCAACAAACAAAAAGGGGAGTCCGAACTATAGCGAGGTCCCCCGCGGGCTTGTTACACTTAGCCCTATTTAAAAAATAAACAAAGCCTTGTTTAACCAAACAAGAAAACAAAACTTGAACTTTATGTACTTAGCCATAACCACTAGACATATCCGAAACCTCTACGGGAGGCACATAGGTTGGCTGACAAAACAAAGTCCAGACAGAAGCTCTAGGCCTGGTCACGCAGCTGACCACCTACATACGTAAATAATACGGTGAGCTGGAACCCAGTAAATAATAACAAAGTAAAGAGTTTTAATGAATGATGTCCGTCAGAGTCTTATGCATATTCAGATTTCCGTCAGAAACGAATTCATATTCATATTCTTATTCAAATCACATACAGAAATTAGAGTTCATACTTAGTCTTACATAGTACACCCGTTAGCGCTACCAATCACATACAAAGAGTCTTAAATCGTACTCGTTAGTTCTATGGAAGAACCTTCGGCCGGGTAAGGATAACTTGTCAGTTCCATAAAGAAACCTCCGAACTAAGAACTTGTAAACTTGTCAGTTCCACCTAGAAACCTCCAGCCGGGTACAGATAGCTTGTCAGTTCCATAAGGAACCTCCGGTACCGGAAACTTGTAACATACTTGAATCATAGCATGATATCACTTGTAACATACTTGAATCATAGCATAATGTCACTTGTAACATACTTGAATCATAACATAATATCACTTAAATGCTTGTTATTGTTGGACAATCATTCATAGTATAAAACATGGCATTTTATTCAACGGATCTTATTTCATATAACGAAAATAATTTAACTTGAACATAGCTTTACTAAATTATTACTCACAATGTTCAAATGCTTGGTTCACCCTTGTAGTTGACCCTACACAATTCATAATACACATAAAAATTGGGTCACAATAAAATTCATTACGTTCTTTAACTTGTTTAACATTCTTAGGCTTCTTTTATGTTCTTTAATTCATTTACAATGGTTAATGCATGCCTAAGAGTGCTTTGGAAAAAAAGGGAACAGAAAACGATGTATAGAACAACTTTTTAAAATTTCTGAAGCAGGGTTCTCCGCTCGAGCGTAGCGTCGGCCGCTCAAGCGGACCTCTTTGGTCTGAAAAGTACTGGTTGCTTGCAAATTACGCTCGAGCGAGACTTTTGACGCTCGAGCGAGGAGTCTAGTAAAACAGGGTACGTTCGAGCGGACAAGTCAAATTCTGGGTTTTTCTAGATTATGTTTGAGTTTCAAAACTTGGTTCCAACCAATGTAATTAATATCATAAGACTCATATTTTCACCACATAACCTTTAACATGAATATAAGGGCCAATTTTACAGGATTTGAATATCAAATTTACATAAATCCATCTCATAACTCGAATCATATCAAACTCACTTCATAACTTCAAAGCTCATGCAAATTAATTTCCATGTCATTTGAAATATACATGCATGTTTGTACTCAAATATGCAAACCCATGACAATCCTTTACATGCATGTACACACAAACTTCAAATTCAACTCAATTCATGTTTTTCATATCAAGCCCAATTCCAAACTCACAAATTCTAAAACTTGAATTGAGCTTTCAAAATAACTTCAAAATTTAGGTTCATACATGGCTTGTCTAAAACATACAAACTTTTAAATAATCAAGAAAATATAATCAATTTAAATATTTACATCAAAACTCCTTTAATTTATAAATTAAGCTCATTGTTCATAAACTCATAAATTTCCAAAGCTTAATTCTTATTTCATCAAAACATGAGATCAATTATTAGAAATCCATGATGCATGTACAATTAGAATATTAAAACTTGTAGAATTTATCCATATATGTAGAAATTAGACTCAATTCATACATGATATTCCAAAATCAAACCCAAAGTGATTAATTTTTTATTTAACTTCATAAACTTGATCTTGGCTCCAATTTTCATTTTCTTGTCAATTTTTTCTAGCAAACATTGCATATATGTAATTCCAATAAAACTAACTAATTTAATATATTCATTAACATGTTTAAATTAAATAAAACTCTTAAATTACATTACATGCATGGATTAGAAATTAAAATCAAACCAATTTTTAGGTTTCAAAACAAAATCAAAACCTCAATTAACTCTATGATTAACCCTTTTTTTTTAACTCAATGTTTTCAAAATATTTTCTTCAAAATCAAATGCATAATAAACTTGTATGGCTCAAATCCTTTCAAAACTCATGGTGCATGCAAATATACATTTCATATATACCAAAGTTTCCAAACCCAAGCTCAATTTGGAGAATTCTTACAATTATTTCAATAACCACAAACATGCATGTAACCCATTTCATGTTTAGAACCCAATTTCCTTCCATAATTTTGAATCCAATTCAATTTCTTCATCATTTTACTAATTCCTCTTAAATCATGAAATTGAAATTATAAACAATTTTAATGAAATATTTGCATATATGAAATTAGGATCAAAACTACTAATTTTATATTTTTCCCAAGCAAATCATAATTTAATTCTTGAATTAGTCTAATTTAGATTTTTATCAATTTTTTTCATATCTAACCCAAATTTAAACTCATAAGTCTTCTACACATGAATTAAATCTAAAACTTTGAAATTCTAACATTCATGTAAGGATGAGCCTCAAACTTATGAAGAATAATAAAAATCAAACTCAAACTGATTAATTTCCAAATTTATTTCCATAATCTTAAACTTAATTCCAATTTTCTTCATCTTCTTGCTAATTCCTTTTAATTACATGATTTGAGTCTAATTTCATCTTTAATTGTAAGTGTAATGTAAGGATTCTACACAAATTAAGCATAAATTCCATACCTTAAGTTTTCTAATTCTTCTTCTCCTTCAAACCTTGAGCTCCTCTTTCAATTTCTCTTCTTTTCTAGCTTTTCTTTCCTTAGTTTTTTTTTTTCTTCTTGGGCTGAAATTCCTTCTTTTCCAACAACAAGCAACAAAAATGAAGTGGGTTCTCTCTAGACTCTCTCTTCGTTTCTCTCTCTCAGATTCTTTCTCCGTTCTTTCCTTTTTCTCTTTTCTTTTTTTTTTTTTCTTCCAGCAAAAGGTTGAGGCCAACCCTCAAAATATTACATACATATACATACCTTCACCTCTTGACCCACACAAGAACACGTGCACACACACGCTCTCAGAATTGCTCAGTACACCCATAGAATTCTCAGCACACCCACATCCAAAATTCTAGTTTGTTCCATAATTTAATTTATGTGTATAATTAATTTAATTAAGCATCACTTAATCTTAATAAATCTTGATTAACACAAAATTAATTAATTATAACTAATCTCAAATCCCACATAATTTAATTAGTCTAATTAATTTCCATAAGTGCCCAATTAATTATATTTAAATTTATCAATCTGAATCAAATTTTAATTAAACTCCCAAAAAGCCCCAAATATCAAATTGAACTTATTCCTATCCTCAATTTTGGTTTCTTAAATCATATAAGCCTTCAATTTCTGATCAGACTTATAGTTTCGTCAATAAATTGCTTATCCAAATTAATTTAATTCACAATAATCTTAATTCCTAATTCGTATAACTTAATCAACTTCAATTTGGACCCAATTAATCAAATCTTAATTTTATAAATCTAAATCGAATATTTAATTAAACCCCCATATGATTTAATATTCGAAATTAAAATAATTCAATTCGCCATTTATACTATCTTGAGCCCCTTAGGCTTTCACTTTCTAATTTCAAAAATTAATCCTCAATAGAATCATATATGAATCAATTTCCATAATTTTCATAAATCCCGAATTAAATTAGAAAAATTGACAATTAAAATTCAAATATATTTAATTAATTAAGTGTTAATCATTATACGTGGTGGGATCGTCACAATATTTGATAATAAGAATGATTCAAATCAAGAAAAGAAATTCCTGCAAAACGGAAGCATATTTTTGGAAGATCTTATTTCTTTTTCAAATGGTAAATATAATAGTTCTATTCGTAGATTCTCTATCCAAGAGCTCTCTCAGGCAACAAATGAATTTTGCTCCAATCAAATTGTGTTGGTTGACTATTTTGATATTTATAAGGGTTCTTTTGACAAACACCCACTTTTAATCAAGGAGCATCATTCACATTCGATTTATGCAAAGCCTCAGGTTATCCGCGACATGGTGATTACGTCATTAATGAGTAGTCACAAGAATGTTTTAAAACTAATAGGTTGTTGTCTAGACTTTGACATTCCTGCTTCAGTGAATATGCAATAGGAGGGAGTATCAAATTACTTTCAAAATGTTTGTACGAAAGTAAATGCTCATCATCATTAGCATGGAAAAGTAGGCTAAAGATAGCAAATGATATTGCCTATGCTATTATTTACATGCATACTGCGTTTTCTGCACCCATCATCTATAGGGACCTAGAACCAAATAATATTATCATAGACCAATCTGGTGTTGCTAAATTATTGGATTTCTCCGTCTCTATATCAATTCTAGGGTTGAGCAACGGATATATCGATCCGTCAAAACCGACCGAACCGAACCGATCCGCCGCATTTTGGACGGATACGTGATGACGAGCGGACGGTTGCGGATTGATTTTCTCTAATCCGCCAATTTGGCGGACGGATGGCGGATTTGAAGTTCCTTTGGCCGCAACCGAACCGCCAAACCGCGAGAACTCTTAGTAATTTATAAGACTTTTGTGTTTTCAATTTGTTTAAATATTTTGTTTGTGTTTTCAATTGAAAAAGAGTTCAAATATTTTGTTGGAAAAAAATTTTCAACTTGAACATATTTTTTGAATTGAAAAAAATAAACGTATTATTTATCTATATTTTTTGGTTTTTAAATCTAACTCTAAAAGTAATAAATAGAAAATATAACATATGCTGGTTGGTTTTTGTTTTCAAAAACATATATAAATGTAACAATACAGAGACATATAATCTCTACTATTGCTCTGTTTATGGTTTTGGTAGTTTGAATTGTTTTTATATTTTAAGAACCACAGATTGTAATATTTTATATGGATGAGGCATGCTGTGATTGTAATATGTGGATGAGACATGCAGTGATTGTGATATTCTAAAGTTTTAAACTTTGTTTCTTTGGATGATGCATGCAGTAATTATAATACTTTTTTAAATCATTGACTTTAATACTTTCTACTCTTTTTTTTTAAGGAAGTGTACAAGTTGAATTATGTTGAAAATTTATAAAATTTCAAACCGCCAACCCGATTCGTATCCATCCGCCAAACTTCCAATCCGCTCAATCCACATCCGTCGGATTGGTGGACGGATGCGGATTGATTTTCTCCAATCCGCCAATCTGGCGGACGGATGGCGGATTGAAGGTTTCGTGGCCGCAACCGACCCGCGCCCACCCCTAATCAATTCCTCCTGGAGAAACACAGGTGGAAGACAAGGTAGTTGGGACAATTGGATTTATAAATCCTAAGTACATATCAACGGGCTTTTTCTCTGAGAAGTCCGATGTTTATAGTTTTAGCATGATTCTTCTTGAACTTCTAATCGGGAAAAAAGCCATAGACTTGTACCATGACACAAATCAGCGATCCATAGTATCATAGGTGAAAGACTCTGTAGAAAAGGATCAGTTCAATGAAGTTGTGGATCCAAGAATTCTGAAAGAAAGAGGAGGAATTGAGCAAGAACAACAATTACAAGCTGTAGGAGCACTTGCCTTGAGATGCACCCAATATAACAAAGAAGATAGACTAGAAATGATTGATGTCACAAAAGAACTCAGGCAAATGCTCAAGTCTGATTGCCCCTCCTTCTCAACTCGACCATAATAATCCTCCATTTCTAAGATGATGATGGTGACGACTACGACGACTATATGCTTCATACAATTATATATGCATCGTCACCAATTCATACAATTATGTATTACACATTATTATATATGCTACTACTCATCTCTCTCATTGTTATACATTGTTAAACCATTCTGTTTGGCTCTATATTGTTTGTGAGGTAGAAAACTTTTGCTCTACAAAGTGATTATTCAGAGTATATATATATAGTAACTATTTTAATGTTATGACATCTTGTGTGATATGTTCTGATTACTGAATTGTAGTCTCAGTGTATGTCTTATTACTAAGATAAATACCAATTGTGCAGCCTGTATATTTTTTTCCCATCTTTCCATTACATTCACACCCCATTCCACAACTAAAATGGTAGAGGGGAAATTTTTTTTTTTTTTTTTTTTTTTTTGGGTAGATGTAAAGCCAGTTTGAACATACTCTTTTTTTTTTTAATAGATGTAAAGCTGTTAAGTGTAGCACTGGCATTACTGTTGAACAAAGCAGTCTACATTTGCTCTTATAGATTTTGGGCTTGCCAAACAGCCCACTACATGGTTAATTGAACTGGGAAAATACAGCCAAACTAAGCACATCAACATCATTGGAAGCTCATGGAACAGATTTGCCCTATGCCTCCTTGCTACGGAGTAGGATTCTGATTTGTTTACATTAGTGTAGTTATATTTTGGGCCTTCTTTTGCAATTTATGAGTTGGGTTTGCGACTTGGGCTTTGCAATGGCAGGTTTAAGATTGCAACGCAATTGTTTGGATCATAAGATTTATTATTGTTAATTTATTTTAACGAAGGAAAAAGCCCCCAAAAAAAAAAATTTAATTAATAGTGAATACTAATTTTTTTTTTTTTTTTTTGGGCGAATTACTTACCAGCCATTTTTAAAAAGTGTGTATTCTATTTAATCTCAAAATCTTTTAGATAGACCCAAAAGTTTTGTACTCATTTATCTTCTCATCTTTCTTTGCACCTTATTTTTTCTCTTTATCTCTCTTTCTCTGATATTTTGGCGAAGATCACCACCATGTCTTCTTTCTTTTCTTTCTCTTTCTAATCTACAGTCACCGGCGACCAATGACCACCATTAATTAGGATTCACAGATAAATATCAAGCACCGACTCCTTGTTTCGCGCTTACCGATGGTGGAGGAGATGAGTACTCAAATCTAATGTAAATCTATTCAGATCTACATCAGATTTGAATAGATCTATGCCAGATTTTGCTAGATCTAAACTAAAAATAATTGTTGAAGTACAACTCTCTCTATCTCTGTCTCTTTCCTAAGATCTCTCAGTTTTTTTTACTTTTTCCGTAGTACACATTTCTATTTTCCTGTTTTAATAGAAAAAATTGTCAAGTTCTGAACAAGTTGTTTTTTACTTTTAGTTACAGGCGGTGAAAATTGTAAAATTTTATAGTTTCAATTTTTTTGGTGCTGAAATGATTCATTCTTTAGAACTGTAAAATTTTACAGCTTCATAACTTTATTTAGAATTGTAAAATTTTATGATTTCATAACATGTTTTTTAGTTTGATTAATAAGAATAAATACTTAATAAAATCATACTTTTGAAACTGTGACATTTTATAGTTTCAAAATTTGCTTTTCAATTTGATCAATATTGGAGATTATTTATTTAAACTCTACAAAAATTGAAAATAATTTATATTTTTTCCCATTGTTGCTGTTTGTTATTATTACGTTTTTTTTTTTCTTTTAGTTTATCAATATTTAGCACATTTTGATATTTTTTTGCTCTAATTTCTCAATTTATTCATTTTTTTACTGACAATATTTTGGATATTCTGGTGAGTCTCCAACGATATCCTTGACGTCCAGCAAGCATTCTAGACATTCGGTGACTTTTAATAACATTTAGAACACTCCGGCAATACTCCTATGAATTTTTGGTGATATTCCGATAACTTTCCAGTGATGTTAAATATTTCAACAAGTCTTTGGTGACCGTCTGGCGGAAATCTGACGGTGGTGGGATGTAGCAGCATCTTTAAAAAAAATTTTTAAAAAAAAAGGTAAAAATTAAAAATATATAGGACTAATTGGAGTAAGTGTTTTGTTTTGAAATTAAATGAATTTTAAACTTTGTGTATAAAATCTATCGGTAAGTTCCCTTTTTTTAGATGGTAGTGAATATTTATTTATGTAGAGAGAAATAACAAGACAGTGGGTCATAAAAAGATAATTATAAATAAGTGACAAATATTATAAATATTAGTAATTATAATTACAATTTTTTTTCATAAATTTATAATAATTTTTAAAAATTATCACTAAGTGACAATTTTTCCATTTATATATTGGTTGAGAAAATTATTATGAGATTGGGAGTCCCATTTAGATTGCTAATCCTCTCAAAAGGGTGGGACTAGCCTATAGGAGGCTTGGAATCACGGGAATGAAAGTGAAAATTTTATTTTACTCTCACTTTATAAAAATAATAAAGTTACTAATTAAACAAATGTAATTTAGATAATCTTATTCATTTTTATTTTTTTTTTTAAAATTCGACAATAAAACATCATTGCTAAATATGTGTTACTTCATAAGCACTAAAAAAAATTATATTAACATGCTAAAGCTATTATTTTTTATTTTTCATTGATTTAATAAAAATAAAAATCTAACATATTTAAGCTTGTATCACAATCGACGGATTTAATCACTAAAAACTGATCCAAACGATTTGGTTTGTCTTATATGCAAGTAAAAACCAGTTGGGACCAAGTTGAACATCTAAATCGAATTTTATTTTTTATTTTTATTTTAATTTTATATGAATTTGTCTAAGATGGCGTTGATATAGGATTTTAGCACTGGAGATAGGCACATGGGATTAGCCTTGGTTTAAAATCAATAAAAGTCAAACAAAAGCAAAGATATATATTATCCTATACCAATTTAGTATTAACAAATTATGACAGTGGTCTTTATATTTTAGTTTTTGTGTTATTTTAATTTTTTTTTTTAATTTTAATTGATTCTATTTTGACTTTAAATTTATAAATTTATTTCAATTTGATCCAATTAGTTACTGTGTAAGTGATTTTCTGATCACACTGCCGTCCTTAGTGATTCAGCTGTAGAACACAGGCAGAATAGATGGCACCCTGCTGTCCTGCACAGAAATATAAGAATCCCGCGGTGGTTCGTCCACCCAGGAGCACTCCGACGATCAAGTTAGTATATCTCTCAAAGATAAATCAAGTGCTAAACTCACAAGCTTGAGTATCAAAAGCATACCTTAGACCCATGGGGGTGCCCCTCTTTTATAGCCAATACAATCCTAGTCCCAATAGGAGCCTAACTCCAATGGACTCAGGATTACTACTAATTTGAAACTCCCAGTAGGATTAAGATAAACCCTCTAAAAGTTTCATCTTTACCCAAATTGAAGTCTTCTCCCCATCTAGGACTCTTGTCCTTTATCCGCTTCTCTCGGATTCCAATATCTTCGGAGATAACCTCGGCAACTCCGAGATCACCTCGGCGTAACTACCACGGCACGTGTCACCTCGGCTGACACGTCGGCGTCACCTTACCACATGTTGGTACTCAGAAAATATATCCCCACAACTGCCCCCTAGGTTCTATTACCTCGGCATTCTGAGGTGATGGAACCTATATCATTCCTTCCTTCCAGTACGTCGGCACAAGAACTCTTCAGCCGAGATCATTCTCTTTAGGCCGACATGTCTTCTTTCAAGAACAAGAATTCAAATGAACTCTTCCACGCGCATGAGCTGTCATGCATCACTTCTCAACCGTTTCACTTATGCGTTTTATCCTTATTGGCCCGTGCCTGTGACGCGCCTGTAAGCCGTCTTTTATCTGTCTGCACCGTCTGACGCATGCATTTTTCCAGGCACACTAAATGCCTTATTTTGCCGCCGTTTCACGTTTTTGACAAAAACTTTCCCTTCATCTTCTTTTCTTCACTTTTACATTCGATTTTCTTGTTTTCTGTCTCTCTAAACTTTCTCAAATCTGCCATTGCTCTAGCTCCCAGCTCTGCAACTGTCTTCATTCCTCCATTCCAGCGAAGCTTTTGCCGTTCCGGTGTGTCTGTAACCGTCGCCTGACCTCGGCGATCTTTATATCGGCTCTAGTTTTCTTGGTAAGCCTCTGTTCCTTTCATTCGTAATTCCTTTATGCTCGTTTGCTTTCTTGCTGCCATTACTACTTTGTTCAAACCTTTGATTTACTGAATATTATTCTTCTGGATGCGTCTTATTTTATGAATTTGCTCATGTCATGAACACTTGCACTGTTTTACTACTTTTTTGCCACTATTTTTGACCTTTTACTTCTGTATTTCTTTCGTTTTTGAGAACCATACCTCTGTTCTTTGATTCTGAAACGTCGTTCTTTGTTTTCTGCTTTTTGTATCTTTTCCAAATCTGTGCCCTTGATCTTCGTCTTCATAGTTTTAGGTTTGGGATTTGTCTATAGAGCCTTCAATTCTTAGAAAAAACTAAAACAAGCCTTACCAATCTTTACCCAGATTTGTAGCCGAGGTTCTAGCAACCCTTCTGAAATATCCCTCTTCTGAAACCCAGCCCTCTATATTTAGACCGACGTCATGGGTATGTGGAGACATAGGGTAGACACCCCAACCAAACTTGAATTCTTTAGGCAAGAGTTCTCCATCCCAGCCGATGTCCATCTGAGACTAGCTGGGGATGATGACTCTATCATGCCCGCAGATGATACAATGCCCTTTCCCATTGTTGCTTTTGCTGAGTGTGGACTTCGGCTCCCACGCAATCCCTTTTTTCGTAAAGTTCTTCACTACTACACATTGAACCCTATGCAGCTTACCATCAACTCCTATAAAGTGATTAATGGTATCATAGCCTTAACTAGGTAAGAGAACGTTAGGATCACCCTTTCCGACATCCAATATTGTTATACCATGTGTGCCCTTAACTTGAAAGAAAAGGGTTACGTCTATTATCTCAAGCCGAGGTCCACTGAATTCAAAATCGTAGCCAACCTCCCAGACTCCAACAAGGGAGCTGGAGATGACTATGTCATTGCTTTGGGAAATTAGGAGTTTGGCCCAGACGAAGATGTTCATCTTTACCCTCTTCCTCAAACAGTTAAAGAGGGCAAGGGTAAGAGCCCAGTGTTAATCACTTAGTTGTTTTCTTTTCAAGTCTTCAAAACTTTGTCTGTTTCTAATGCCTTGTTCTTCTTTACAGACGTTCGCAAGCCACCAAAGGACTTTCGCCAGTCCTACTTTCTAGGCAAGGACTTAAAGAAGCTCATAGATCTTCCAATCCACAAGCGCAAAGCTCCACTAGTACTAAATTTCATTCCGACGTACAAATCCACTCTGCCCGATGTCCCAAGGAAGGTGAAAAAGAGCCTCTCTCCACCTACTGCCACAACTCAAACTGCCTCTACATCCCGAACAGATCAGGAGTCAACATCTGACCCAACCAATCAGCCATCTACTTCGGTCCCCTACTTGATACCAATACCCGAACGAAAACGCCGGCGCAGACTTGTCAAAACTGCCGAAACGGTTCGCCCAGAGCCTGTCGCCCAAGATCTCTTAGCCGACCTCCCAACCAATGTCGATGTTGTTCCGACCCAATCTATGCCCCCACCAAAGCCAAAAAGAACCAAGAAGGCCCAGCCTAAGGCCAAGGCTACTGAGGTTGAGGCTGAGGATGCCCTGCCCATCTCCAAGTTGGCTAAAAGCAGCAAATCCCAACCCTCTGCTGGGAAGAGGCATGCAGTGACCCAACCATCAGAGTCCTCAAAGTCAAAGAAGCCGAGGTCCTCCTCTGCAACGACTTCAAAGTCCAAAGTACCAAACGTCCCTTGGACGCCCGAGATTACTTTGGAGAATAAGCCGGTCATTATGGTTATCGATAATACGATTTACATAAATAAATGTCGGCGTTGCACTCAGTACAGCTCTTCTTCTCCCAGGTGATCTAGAAAAGAATGCTAAAATGAGTGAGTACGAAAATTACGCTTTCATGCTTCAACGCTGTGTTCAAGTAAGTGTCTTTACTTGGTAACCTGTCTTTTCCTCATCTTTTCATACTTGTAAAACCTTGTTTTAACTTTTTGCTTTGTGTTCTTTCAGATTGTTCAGCATGCCCATTCCTTCTCTATGCAATCTTTTGAGAACAGAGAGAAGTTAACTGATTTGAAGGAGTATTCTGCCCTCCAAAAGATCAACAAGGGTCTTCAAGCAAAAATGAAGAAGTTGGAAGATCAGGCCGAGTCTGCTACTAAAGCCCAAACCTTGGCTGAAGAAAAGGCTGATGCTGCTGAAGCTATAAAGAAGGTTCTTTGAAAAAAAAATCGAGAAGCGACCAAAGCCAAGAAGGAGCTTCAGGAGGCCTTGGCAACTAAAGAAGCTGAAATAAAAGAGGCTGATGAGAAGGCTTATGCCCAGGGCGTGGCCGACGTCACTGAGGACTACAAGCTTCAAGTCAGGCAGGCATGCAACAGGGGATTTTCCCTTGGTTGGATGTCCTTGATAAAAAAACTTGATCTCCCTGCTGACTCGCCTTTCCGCAACGTTGATGTTATTCCTCTTCCATTTCCTCCTCCTCCACCTCCAAGTCAGGCTGAAGAAGAATCTGAGTCTGAGTCTGAGAGTGAAGATAACAATGATGACGAGGCCTTGGTGAGGAAATCCAAGGATGCTGCCGGGGTCAAGTCTCCTCTTCATATTGAGCCAATCCTGGACTTAACCCAAGATGAGGAGATTGAGGAGGTGCCCAAGGAAGCTGATATAGGGAAGTTATCTTTCGACCTTCTTCTAGCTGAAAGAAGTCTTGATAAAACACTTGCTGAGATTGACGCCGAGCTGGCTGCAGAAAAGACTGCCGAAGTAGTTCCTCAAGAATCTGCCGAGGTAGTTCTCCAAGAATCGGCCGACGTCCAGACCCAAATCCCTCATGAAGCTGAAAAATCATAACTTCGATGTCTTCTGTACTCTTTTTGTTTCTTTGGACAATATAATTTTCTTTGTGCTTCTGGTTTTAAAACACTGCAAGTTTTTTATATGGCCGATGTGCCTCTGTTCCCTGTTGAATGCTCAATACAACTTTCTTTTACATGCTTGTACCTTTGTACTTTTTTTGATTGCTTCTGTATGACTCTATACTTAGAATATTTTGCATATACTCTTCATACTTCTTCCTTCTTTGTGCAATCTTCTCAGGGTTATATATCTCGGGTATAATAACTACAAACTTTACTTCGGCAAGATACTGACCTGTAAACTTTTCATAAATTTCAACAAGTGTTTAAACAGTGATCTTATTCTAACCCACTTGTAAATTGCTACAAATTTCAACAAAGATTAACATATTCAGTAAACTTTTCTCAAGTTATAACAAGTGCTAAATAATGATCTACTTGTAAATTGCTACAAATTTCAACGAGTGTTTAAACAAAATACTTAGCTTTTATTTCAACCTGTAAATTGCTGCAAGTTTCAACAGATGATCATATGTCGGCTTAACGTCATCTTGTAAATTGCTACAAATTTCAACAAGTGTTAAGCATCTTCTTTTGGTTTAATCAACCCGTAGATTGCTACAAGTGTTTAAGCAATAACCTCGGCTTCACTTCGACTTGTAAATTGTTACAAATTTCAACAAGTGAATGCAAACAGTAATCTCGGCTTAACTTCAACTTGTAAATTGCTACAAATTTCAACAAGTGAAGATAAGGAACCATCTCAGCTTATCTTCAACTTGTAAATTACTACAAATTTCAACAAGTGAAGATAAGGAACTATCTCAGCTTATCTTCAACTTGTAAATTGCTACAAATTTCAACAAGTGAAAATAAGAACCATCTCGGCTGAACTTCAACTTGTAAATTGCTACAAATTTCAACAAGTGAAGATAAGGAACCATCTCAGCTTATCTTCAACTTGTAAATTGCTACAAATTTCAACAAGTGAAGATAAGGAACCATCTCGGCTTAACTTCAACTTGTAAATTGCTACAAATTTCAACAAGTGTTAAGCATATTCTTCTTTTTTTTGCCCCCAATGTGAACCTGAGTTCCACTTGAATTCTCATTATTCATGTCTCTCAAAAATAACATTGTGTATCTTTATCAATCATATGTGTGTGAAAAATTCTGAAAAGATTTTATTGATGACATCGGCCAAAAACAATGCATATCTAATGATAGAAAAATTTCAAATTACAAGTGTTCCAAGGTCTGGGTAATGCTTTGCCCTCATTATCTTCAAGTCGATAAGCTCCATTGCCTAACACCAAAGTAATTCTGTAGGGTCCTTCCCAGTTTGGGCCAAGCTTGCTTTCTTTGGGATCTTTCTTGTTGCCGACGACTTTTCTCTCAAGGCTAGGTCGCCGACTTGAAAATCTCTTGGATTGACCTTCTTGTTGTAAGCTCTGGCAAGCTGTTGCTGGTATACTGCGAGCTGAATTGCAGCTTTCTCCCTTCGTTCTTCTAAAAGATCCAGATCTCAAGCTAAGAGTATGTCATTAGTCCCATTCTCAACTCTCTGGGTTCGGATCCCTGAGATGCCAACTTCCAGTGGAATGACTGCTTCTGTGCCATAAGCCATGGCAAAGGGGGATTCCCCTGTTGATCTTCTCAGCGTAGTCCGATATGCCCAATGCACGTTGGGCAATTCGTCTACCCACTTTCCTTTTGCTGCCTGTAGCCTCTTCTTTAATCCATCCAAAATTACTTTGTTGGAGGCCTCTACTTGCCCATTGCTTTGGGAAAAACTTGGTGTTGAAAAGTAATTCTTGATCTTGAATTTCGCGCAAAAGTTCTTGATGAGTTTGCTGTCAAACTGCGTTCCGTTGTCGGCAACTATGGCTCTTGGAATGCCAAATCTGGTGATAATGTTTTTTCATATGAAATTCTTGACGTCCACATCTCGGATTTTGGTAAGAGGTTCTGCCTCTATCCACTTTGTGAAGTAATCTGTTGCTACTAGCAAGTATTTTCTCTGCCCAGTTGCTTAGGGAAGTTGTCCAACCAGATCCATGCCCCATTGGGCAAACGGCCAAGGACTGGATACTGGATTCAGGTCAACAGCTGGTTGATGAATCAAAGGTGCAAACCTTTGGCATTGTTCGCACTTCTTCACGTATGCTTCTACATCCTTTTGCATGTGGGGCCACCAATATCCCTGGGTAATGGCCCTGTGAGCTAGTGATCTGCCCCCAGAGTGGCTTCTACAAACTCCTTCATGAATTTCATATAAAAAATCTTCAACTTGCAAAGGGTGTACGCACCTTAAAAGGGGTCTAGTAAAGGATCTTCTGTAGAGATGTCCATCCGCAGTCAGGCTGAATCTTGCCGACTTTAATCTAACTTTGTGTGCCTCCTTGCGGTCTTCTGAAAAATTTCCTTCTTTCAGGAATGCAACAATTGCATCCATCCAGCTTGGCCCCATGTCCACACACATTACTTCTTGCTCTGTGTTCTGTGGTTCTATGCTCAGGCCCGACATGTAGTCAATCATAATTGTCCTTATTTTTCCAGTCTGCATTGAACTTGCCAGGTTGGCCAACGTATTGGCGTGGCTATTATCATCTCGGCTTACTTGGAGTAGTCGGCAGTTCTGAAATAAGTTTGCCAATCTGATAATCTCTTTTGCATATGCCGACATCCTTTCGTCTCTGGCTGCAAATTCCCATTGGATCGTTAACAATCACCGTGAATCACAAAAACTATTACCTCATCTCGCTTTCTTTGTTGCGGTTTAGCCTGCAATTAATGCCTCGTATTCTGCTTCATTGTTTGAGGCCTTGAACCCTAAACGGATGGACTGTTCTATTATTTCTCCATTTGGAGATATCAGTAGTACTCCTGCCCCCGCTCCTTGTCGGTTTGAACTTCCATCGACAAACAATCTGAAGGAGTCGCCGATGTAGATGCTGCAGGGTCTGAGTTTTTCCTTCCTTTGCTCTCTTGCCTTAGGCTGGGATTCTCCTTGTTTGCTGGGACAATGTTTATCTAGGCTCAACGGAACCCGATGTTCGATGGATTCAGGCGTGAATTCTGCCACGAAGTCGGCCAAAACATGGCCCTTGATTGCTGTTCTAGACCTGAACTCCAGGTCATATTGGCCCAAGTCCACTGCCCATCTTGTAATTCTTCTTGTTAAGTCTCCTTGTTGTGATAAGGACTTCAGTGGGTGCTCTGTTAGTACCATCATTTTGTGTGCTTGAAAGTAATGGTTCAACTTTTTTGAGGCCATCACTAAGGCCAACATTAATTTCTCTAGTGGTAGATACCTTGTTTCTGCGTCGGCCAAGGTTTTACTTACATAGTAAACAACCTTCTGTTCTCCTTTTTCTTCTCGGATTAGTACTGCACTTACTGCATGTTCTGACCTGACTAAGAACAAACGGCTCTTCCTGTGTTCAGGTGTTGAGAGGACTGGAGCCGTGGTCAGATATTTCTTTAGGTCGGCCAAAGCGGCCTCACATTCCTCAGTCCATAGGAAGTCCGTGTTCTTTTTTACCAAGTTGAAGAAGGGTTTACATTTGTCTGAGCTTCGGCTTATGAACCTATTTAGGGCTGCGGCCCTTCCAGTAAGCATTTGTACTTGTTTTGCCGATGTTGGGCTCTGTAGGTCTAAAATGGCGTTGATCTGATCTGGGCTAGCCTCTATGCCCCTCCTTGTTACTAGGTACCCCAGAAACTTACCAGATCCAACTCCAAATGCACACTTTGATGCGTTGAGTCGAAGCTGATATGTTTTGAGGATTTCAAATACTTTTTTTAGGTCGGCAAGATGACTCCTGGGCTCCTTGGTCTTTACGACCATGTCATCGATGTAGACTTCTACTGTTTGGCTGATCAAGTGCTTGAACATTTTGGTTACCAGCCTTTGGTAGGTTGTTCCTGCGTTTTTCAACCCAAAAGGCATCACTCTGTAACAGTACAGGCCTTTTGGGGTGATGAACGTTGTCTTCTCTTCATCTAGGGAGTACATAGCTATCTGGTGGTACCCCCTATAAGCATCTAGGAAGCTTATCCTTCCATGTCCAGATGTGACATCCACCAGCTGGTCAATTTTGGGTAGAGGGAAGCTGTCTTTGGGACAGGCTTTGTTCAGGCTTGTAAAATCCATGCATATCCTCCATTTACCGTTCTTCTTCTTTACTACCACAGTGTTTGATAGCCATGTCGGATAATTGACTTCTCTGATGGCCCTGGCCTCTAGAAGTCTGTCTACTTCCTCCTCCACTGCTTCGACGTGCATCAACGTCGGTCTTCTGGCTCGTTGTATTACAGGTTTGGCCGACCTGTCAACGTTCAGTCTGTGACATGTGACCTCGGGGTCAATGCCAAGCATTTCGTAAGGTGTCCAGGCGAACACCTCTATGTTTGTTCTCAAAAAGGCTTCCAGTTCCTTTTCTTCTTCTTCGGCTAAGCCTAAGCCGAGAAGAAAAAAGCGCTCTTCATCGCCCTCCTGGACGAGGATTTTCTTTAGTTTTTCTTCACTCTTCTCGGTCGGCTCCTTGCCAACATCATCTAGGACCTCCATGTCCTCATCTTCAATCTCTACCTTCCCTGGTTCTTGTATGTTGCAGGTTGTTTTCATTGCTGCCATGGAGCAATTTTTCACCTGCAGCTGGTCTCCTCTAACTTCTTCAATTCCATGTTCTGTTGGGAACCGCAATAGTTGATGCAACGTTGAAGGAACTGCCCCCATTGCATGTAACCATGGCCTTCCCAAGATGATGTTGTATGGTGAAGGTGTGTCAATCACAATGAACTCTGTCATGATCTTCTTAGTGTCGGCTTGTACTTCCAAGTTTGTATCGCCTAGTGGGTGAAGGCGTTTCATCCTAGTGTCGGCATTTCATTGAAGCTGACCATCGGGCCATTCGATTGCTCCATGTCATCTGGGTGAAGGCCCAGCTCCTTGTAACATCTAACATACATGATGTCACAAGAGCTGCCTTGATTTATCAAGATGCGTTTCACTTGGTACTCCCCAACCTGAAGGGATACTACCAAGGCATCATTATGCGGGTGCTGGACCATCTCTAGGTCGGCTTCGGTGAAGGCTATCATCGGGCCTGGGTACTCTTTAGGCCGAGGTCTTTTCTGTCCGACCTGGTTCACGTGGTGCAGGTGTTTTACTCTTTGGGTCTCCCCCCGTATGTCATTTTTGTTCACCTTGGAGTGAATTACGTTAACCACCCTAGGTCCCCCTCCCTGTGGTTGCTGTGCTGGAGGAAGCGGGGCTGCTGGTCTTGAGGCAACCTTGCCTGCTCTTCTCTAGTCCTGGCTTCGTTGACAAGATCCCTCAGATGGCCTTGTCTTACTAAGTCCTCTAAGTATGCTTTTAGGGCTCTGCAGCCCTGAGTTGGGTGCCCTTCTTCATTGTGGTAAGCACAACTCCTACCAACGTTCCTGCCCATGTATTCCCCTGGGGCCTTTGCTGGTGTTCTGAAATAGGGTTGATTTTGGATTTGATCCAGGACTTTGTGGACTGGGATTTGGAACACAGTCGTCACTGCCTGTTTGCCCCTCAATTCTATCTCTGCTTTGCTAAATTTGTTGTAACTTCGGCCTTGTTTTGGCGAGCCGTTCCCTTTTTCCTGTTTTACCTCCTTATTCCCCGATGTATCCTCATCGGCTTTGGCATACTTCTCGATTCTTGCCATGAGCTCCTCCATACTTTTTGGCAATGTCTTTGCCAAAGATTTCCGTAATGAGCAATCCTCTTTCAGGCCGTTCTTAAAAGACACGACCGCCACTTCTTGGTTGCATTCAGGTATTCGATTGAACACCTCGTAATATCTCTTTGCATAGGCCCTAAGGCCTTCATCGTTGCTGATCTTTAGAGCCATTAATGCGTCCACCCTCAATGGCTGCAGCTTGTTTGTTACGAACGTGGCCACGAACATCTTGGCCAGGCCTTCCCATGTCTTCATGCTTCCCTTTGGCAGCTTGTGGAACCAATCTGATGCAATCTCCCCAAAAGACGAGGGGAACACTTTGCAGAGCAACGGCTCGTTCCCACTGTATAATGCCATTGAGTTCAAGAATAATCCAACGTAGAAGTTAGGGTCTGACTTACCATCGTATATTTGAAACCTCGGCATACTAAATCTCTTCGGTGCCTCAAATTTGTCCAGCTCTACCGAGAACGGTGTCCTCGGCTTCAGTATTATGTTCCTTCCTCTTGAGGTAATTTCGTAGGTCTTCTTTACTCCTCCCTGGAGCTCGGCTATCTTTTGACTTCAGTCTTTTTGGCACACTACTTTCGGCCTCGTGGTGGACCCGTTTTGATCTTTCTCCATGGGTTGTGTCAAAGCAGAGCGCCTGTCCCTAGACATGCCGATGTTCTCTGGGTTCTGGGTCCTTCGTGTGATATGTCCTTTGGGACTTCTCTTGTCTCGGCTCCTCTCGTTCGACTTCCCTGGAAGGCGAGTGATAGTGCCTTCCGCTCCTGGTGTGTTGAGGTACTTCGGGAATTGTTTTCCCTCCTCCCTTCTGGGTGTTAACTGCTGGGATTGGCGTGTCCTGCAGCGGGTACGGTGGCTGCATGACATTGTTTTGCATCATGAAGTTGACGACCAGCTACAGGTCTGCCAACTTGTCTGCTAATTCTTTTACTTCCTCATCCCTCTGTAGGCACCTGTCCCTCCATATCTGGAGGTTATCTTCGTTGTAGTATCTGCCTTGGTCTATCTTCTTTGAAGTGTCGCCCTCCTGGCCGACGTCTTTTCCTCCGTGCCCCTGGTCACGGGCTTCTTCGTTGTGGTTGTCTCCTTCAATGTCAAGGTCGATAGGCCTGCTACTCCCAGCAGGAGCGTCGTCCCCAACCTTTTCTCTATGTACGTTACTGGCCATCTATTCGTCTTTCCTTTCCACAGACGGCGCCAAATTGTGTAAGTGATTTTCTGATCACACTGCCCTCCTTAGTGATTTAGCTGTAGAACACAGGCAGAATAGATGGCACTCTGCTGTCCTGCACAGAAATATAAGAATCCTGCGGTGGTTCGTCCACCCGGGGGCACTCCGACGATCAAGTCAATATATCTCTCAAAGATAAATCAAGTGCTAAACTCACAAGCTTGAGTATCAAAAGCATACCTTAGACCCATGGGGGTGCCCCTCTTTTATAGCCAATACAATCTTAGTCCCAATAGGAGCTTAACTCCAATGGACTCAGGATTACTACTAATCTGAAACTCCCAGTGGGATTAAAATAAACCCTCTAAGAGTTTCATCTTTACCCAAATTGAAGTCTTCTCCCCATCTAGGACTCTTGTCCTTTATCCGCTTATCTCGGATTCTGATATCTTCGGAGGTAACCTCGACAACTCCGAGATCACCTCGGCGTAACTACCACGGCACGTGTCACCTCGGCTGACACGTCGACGTCACCTTACCACGTGTTGGTACTCAGAAAATATATCCCCACAGTTACAACTTTTAACATTTCTGTATAAAAAAATGTACATAAGTAACATGTGTTATATTTTTTAAGACAAAATTATAAATTTACTCAACTCAATAAGTTATCTTCAACCAATTTAATGATAAATTTTTTTTTTAAAACAAATACTAACGATATTATTAATTAAATTAAATTGATATAAAATTTAAAATTAAAATTCAAAATCAACTCAATTAAAGATCTAGGAACCAAAATAACATAAATAATAAAATATAAAAATCACCATGTAATTTGCTCTTGTTTATATGAATGTGGGCCTCGCACATGCGCAGTCCATGGATATTTGCAGGGTAGAAGAAGATAGCAAAAATTGTTAGAAATTCTTGAAATATCATGTAGGATTCTTATTTATTTGATGATATTCGTGATAAATGAAAAATCATAATAAACATGAAGGATTTTTTTCTCACTTAATTATCTACTATTTACTACTAATTTTTCACGTATTTCAAAAATATTCTTCTAAATTTATTAAACAACACAACAAGATCAACCGTTAGTTACTTGACCATATCAATCTACTATCTACTATCTACCATCTACTACCACTATTATTATTATTATTATTATTATTATTATTATTATTATCTATCTAAACTACTTTAAAAAAAAAAAAAAATGGATCGCTCACTCTAATTGTTTTTTACTTTTTTTTTTGTCCAAATCTCAAAATACCCTTCATAACATAAATTTGCATAGACAGACATGTGTTTACTTTTTTCCAATTTCCAAAATATCCTTTATAACATAAATTTTGTATCAACAGACATGTGTCGCACCATGCCTGGATTACCAACCATTGTCTGCACTAACCAACACACCATTCTTCAATTAAACAAACACCACAGCACTCAAGCCTTTAAGATTGCATTTTATTCTAATTTATATTTTAATTGACAAAAAGTACAGTTATTAAACATACGTTTTTTAAAGGGGATAGACATACTTTAACTGATTTTAATTTGATCCACCATCACTGAATACCGAATAACCACCACTAATTATTGTCAATTGAACGTGGTTCAACGTGGATTCCTAAACATTAAATTTTTATTCTATTCTTAAAATGTATATATATACATATATAAATACAAATATACATACATATAAAAAAACAAATATAATCATTTATAAAAATAAATAAATAATTCTAAACAAAAAATTCTTCATACTTTCAATCATATATTGAAATGATGAAATTCAAAATTTTAAAATTTATGGTTATCACGAATATGACTATTTATATATATAAATGTTGTTATTGTTAAATAATTAAAAATTAAATAAATTTTGCATTTAAACTTCAAATTTCAAATTAAAAGTTGTACATTTAGAGGACATTATTTTGAATTGAATAGGTGTTTGTTTAAGTTTATATGGTTTTGAATTTAAATCCAACTACCGCACAAAAAGTCATAAAGAATCTTATATAAATTAGTTGTCTTTTTTTGTCTTCTTGACATTAACTTTTTTTGGTTTATTTAACACTAAAAAAGGATCAATTTCCTATTCCTCTGCTTCAAAAGTCCTATAACAAGCCTATCTCCCTATTTTTTGAATTGATGATTGAACTGTAAAATCTTTCTTATTTTTTCTATCTACTTCGATATTGTTATACATATTATTTATAACTATCCATCATGGATTAGACTGCTGTGAATATTTTAGGTTGAATCTTAGAGTTGTATTTATTTGTTCGAATCTATACAATAAATGTTGTGAATATTTTGGGTTGAATCTTAGAGTTGTATGCATTTATTCTAATCTATATAGATGAAAATGCATCCGGTTTCATACTGTATTTTAAGAATTCACAAGCTATTTTTATACACTTTATCTTTGTTTAGATTTTTAGAATTGTATTATTTTATATGGTACTTTAAGGAAAATGATATACAAGTCCACTTTTTAAATCCACTTTCTAGAACTAGTGATGTGTCAAGAAAAAGATGATTAGTTGATAATTAGAGAATATTTAATTATCAATAAATTATCTTCTTAACACATCACTGAGTCTGGAAAGTTAGTGTAATTTTTTGCCTGAATAGCAATGATTGTACTTTAATAACTTACGTATACTATCAAAATTTTAAATGACAACCACTTTCGAAGGTTTAATTTTTGGAAATTATATTTTTCCCTATATTTTGATTATGCAATGTAAACAACTACATATAAGTTAATTCACATCTTTTTTTTTTTTCTTTTTTTTTTTTGTGCGCACGCGCGCGCACATGATATATATATAATTATTGATTTCATTTAATTTATATATATATTCAAATTTATATGTTTTCACAAGACTTCTTGCAAGATGCAATATAGAAAATAGCTCAAGAATTTTGATTTCATTTAATTTATATTTTTTTGCTTTACCTAACTTTAATTTCATTTTCAAATAATATACATACAAATAGTACCCGGCAGAATTTGATCTCATATTTTCTCAAAATGTTACTTAAATTTATGAACACTACTTGCTATAATTGTTGAAAAAATAAATTGGACCAAAATAGTCAGGTGCATTGCACGTGTGCTTTTAATTGTTGAAAAAATAAATTAGACCAAATAGTGCATCGCACGTGTGCTTTAACTAGTTTAATAAAAGTGAGTTACAATGTTTTATTCACAATAATTTTACATATGTAATTTGTTTGAAATATTATGTAAATAATATTATATAATATTTTAAGATTATTGAATTATTAACATAACTTAATAGTGGGGGTGTTGTTTGGGATGAAAATTAGGCTAAAACCATTAAAAAATAAAATAAGTTAAAATAATTAATAAGATAAGATGTATCCAACTTATAATCATTTTATTTTTTCTCTCATAATTATCAAATCAATTATAAAAATTAAAAATTAAAAAAACCAACCAACAATCTCTTTAACCAAATTAAAATAATTAAAAAAATTAAATAACTAATTAAAATAGCCACCTATTTAAATAAGGTTAGTGACAAAAGGAAAATGTTTGAGACCTCTTTTGGAGATAACTTTTACACTTTTAAAGTGATCTTGGCCCTCCATATATGTGTAGGGTCTACTTATATATATGTGAAACCTACATCATGAATGATTCAGATTTGTAAAAGAGAAATGTTAGGTATCAAGAAAATTTTTTTATGAAAATAATCATGAAAGATTTATAACCCTTAGATTACCTTGATTAGTATATGGTATTTTATTCTAAGGCTAAGTTTGGGATGTGCAAAATAATTCAAAAAGCCAAAAAGTTACTCAAAAAGTTAAAAAGTTAACACTATTTACCAAAAGTCAACAATTACGGCTGCACAACTCTCAATTCAAATTTTTCTCTAAAAACTAATTTTTACAATTTTTTATTACACATTTTTTCATAAAAAGTGAAAAAATTAACCAAAACATCCATATTTTCAACCTCAATTTTTTAGTCCAAAAAAACAAAAAGTGTACTTATTTAGTCTTCCTAAACTTGGCCTAAGTGTAATCCAAAGATCACAAATTTTTTATGATCATTTTCACGAAAGACTTTTCATAATACTTAGCATTGCTGTTTGTAAAAATCTTCTGAGGTAAGAGTCTCAATTTTGCTTGTGAGGTTTTCCTAATGATGACACATGCGAGGTGTTCGGCTGGGTGTTTTTGAGTGGGTGCCACACCGTATTCCTCTCCGCGTGAAGCACAGTTCGGTGACTGTTGAAAAGCGTTGCAAAATGGGATTGAAGACAAAACAAACAAGCAAGCAACATATCAATCAAGAAAAATAAAAATAATGAGATCGTAAAGGGGTAAATAATTTAACAATAACTACAAATAACAAAATGTAAATTCGCCATCATTCTGATGTTCATATACAAACCAGCTTTATTGATTGTGATGTTAGTGCATGGCATTGTGATGTCCCTGTTGATGAGTATCACTTTTGGTAGGCTAACTGATGGATTCAAACAAAAGTAGTAAATTAGGAGGATTTCTAATGGTATTTGTTATAATATCATTATTATTGTTATAATTTGATAATAAATAATAATAATTTGTCAAATTATAGCAATGATATTGTAATGGTACACATGCTATTTTAATAAATCTCAACCACCTTTCTTTCCAAATTTGTGGGTATTGTTTAGATATAGTTTTTTAGTTTTTTTTTTTTTTTTTTTGTCTTTTGTGATATTTTTTTAACTGTTTTTTTAAAAAAAATTATATATTTATATTACATCCGGCTAGACAAATATAAAAAATGAAAAAAAAATTAAATACTGAAAATTACATTGAAACATAAAAATGGCATTACAAATAAAGACTAAAAATTACATTAAATAAATGACATTGTAAAATTAAAAAATACATTTTCCCATAATTAGTCATCAGGAGGTGGGAAAAATAGTAATTTGGGTTGCTGACATTTGCAGACCACTTGGCAAAAAATTCGTATAATGTAATACGCTTTCGTCTGAGGGTCCAAATGAGAAATGTCTGTAGTCATTATCAAATGTTCTTCCTTTTTGATCTCATGTTCTTGTCTTTTAATCTCAAGTTCTTTCATCTCCTACAATGTTTGAATGATTTTTTCTTCTCTTTTAACTTTTTCCATTTCTTTCACAACAAGGTGTTGGTTAAATGTCTCCAACACATTGCTAAATTTGTGGACTTCAGTTTCAACGATTTGATTTCTCTGAAATAATTCTTTTGCAACTTTCCTACCCGTAGGCCTTTTACCCCTTGCAGAGACACTACTCTCACCAATTGAATTATTACCAACGGTTGGATTGTTACCAACACTTGGACTGTTGTCTCCTTAAAGAGAAATGCAGTTATCTATAAGGGAATCGGGGGTTGCATTAGGGGAAAACGGTGTATGTATCCTTAACTTCATTGTGTTTGTAGAAGCTACATTTTGCCACCTGACATTGTTTTGCAAGATTGGCCAACAATGTTCAAAAACAAAATGTTTATTTTCATCTTGATGGTATAAAAGTTTTGCTTGAAGCAACTGTACAATAAAATATTTAATTAATTAATTAGTTAATTTTTATATGATACAAAATTAAAAAAATTAAAAAAAAAACTAACATAATAAATGAAGATGAAATCTTACTATATCAACTTGAGACATTTTACTTGGATGTAGATTTTCGACTTCCGCTAAACACCCACAAAATTTGTTGCAACATTTCATGATTACACCCCATCGAGATGAGATAGACACTTGTGTTCTTGAGTGATCATTTTGTAGCGAGCAATAATTTTCAAAAATTCTTCCTCAAAAATGAGCATGAGATTGCAAATTTCCAACAATTGGATCTTCAGTAATGTGACATCAAATTGCCACATCTTCTTGAGTGGTGAATGATTTTCATCTCTTTGTTTTTCATGAACCTTCCATACTAATTGTGTAAAAAATCAAACATAAAAAAATTATGTAGATTGAAAGTTGTGAATTCAAATTGAGAGTAGTTGTTTATATTTATAGGGAGTAAAAACATGGCCCTTTATTTTTTATCCGTTTAATTTATAGCCATTAAATAAAGTCGTTTCAAACTTTTCTGAATTGGAGGAAGAAAAAGAGTCATTGCTCAATTTGTACATTCCAATGACAAAAGAGCACCATTGGATTAAATAATCCAACGGTTTATATGAACCCTCTGGAATCATCTTACTCCAGATAAACACTCGACTCTCTCTCTATCTCTCTATCTCTCTTCATTGCCTCTGTCTCCCTCTCTCTCACCATCTTTATCTCTCTCCCTCTTTCTTATTGTCTCTAAACCTCTCCCTTATACTCTCTCCCCATATCTATCAGCTTCTTTATCACCACAACCACAAGAACCACTACCACCACAAACAGCAGAACTACCACCACACCCACCGTCGATCTCCAACACTCAAACCCCAAATTTCTTTGTCCAACCCTCTTCTCCACCACAACCTCGTCTCACAACTCTCTGTTTCTCTGTTTCTTTAAGATCAACTCTCGGTTTCTTTGTTTCAGTAGCCTTTCTCTGTTTCTCTCCCTCTCTCTCTTCATCCTTTAAACCTTTCTCTCACTTCAAATGAACCCTCATCGCCGATCACTAGTCGTCTCCCTCTCTATCTATCTATCTATCTATCTCTCTCTCTCTCTCTCACTCTATGTCCATCTTGACTCCGGAATGTTCGGATCAGTGAAAATCAGAGAGAGAGATAAATCAATGACCCTCAGTGAAGATCAATTGATGACAAGAATCTCATCCACCCTCCTCTTCGGATCGCAGAACTGTAAGATAATGAAACCCTAAACCTTTATCTTCGATTTGTCTGTGAGAAACCCTAAACCTTTATTTTCGATTTGTCTATCAGAAACCCTAAACCTTTATTTTCGATTTGTCTGTGAGAAAACCGAAATCCTTAAAATCACTTGAAGAAGAATATGAAAACGAAGAAGATGAAGCTGAAGCAACTGTACTGAGCTTCAACCTATTTCTTTAAATCCAGGTATTTATTGCTTAAACTCTGCTTCAGATTTATTGATTATTGTTTGGATTGCTTGAGATTTGTTGAGATTACTTGAAATTTGTTTGAGATTGCTTATATGATGTTGTTAAGGGTGCAACTCGGGCGAGTACGGTCAGGTTGGGAGGTTGTCCAAGCCCAGCTTGAGTTGTGCTGAGATCTGTCCAGGCCCACCCAAGCTCGAATTGTAACCCGAGGTTGCTTGCCCAAACCCGACCCGAGTTAAACCCGAATTGATCGAGTTGCCGGAATTGCCTGAATTGTAAATTTTTTTTTTTTGCAGCTACATTATTAAATTATTAAAATTTGACTCTATTTATATTTTTTTATATATAGAAATCATTAATACCATCAAAACAAATAATTTATATAATGTAAGAGAGATGCCACTATAATAGTCTTTACAATTTATGAGTAAAAATAAAAAAAAGATTTTACATAATTTGTGTATATAATATATATTCAATATAATTTAATAATCTAATTTACTTTAATATCAAGTAATGGTTAATAATTTATATATATATATATATTTAATATTTTTACATATCTATATATGTATAATTCGACTTTCGGGTTGCCCAGGTTGTTTGATGTCTTCACCCAAGCCCGTCCAAATTTAATTCGGGCTTCTAAATTTTTGCCCAAGCCTATACCGAATTTGAAAATATCTTGTCCAAGCCCTAAAAAAAATTAGGCTGGGTTCGGGTTGCTCGGGTTAAACCCGCCCAAGTTGCACCCCTAGCTGTTGTTGTTTTAGTGAAATTCTGTTTTAAAAAAATTATTGATTTTTTCTTTCAAATGTCAATTGCCAACAGTATTTAAACAAATTGGTGAGTTTCGTTTAAAACAAATTTTGTGAATTTCACAAAATGAAATTATTGATCTATTTTTGTTTGAGTTTATTTTAGAAAAGGATGAGAAATTGAGGAAGAGAAGGAAGGAAAGAAGAAAATTAGTTGGTTTTGAGTGAGCTAGCAGATTTGCCATTTGCCAAAGTTGTTGTCAAACTTGGCATCAACTTCAGCATTTGCCACTTTTAAGAGCTGCTATATCTCACCATTGGAGAATCCCTTTTTCCTCAAAACTGCTATATTATAGCTTTGACAACTCCAATGGCAAACCATTGGAGATGCTCTAAGGATCTTAGATATATCTTAACCAGACCCATAAATTAAAGGACAAATCACAGTAGTACTCTTTATCATTCATCTAGTGTTAATTTAATTTATTAAATTTTAATTGTAATGGTTTTATTATTTAATTTTGAATTTTGAGTCTATTTTTTTTATATTTATATATGATATTACAATGAATTCTAACACATTATAATCATAATGATGGAGATTTAAAAAAACACATAATGAATTGAACAAATTAAACACAAAATACAAAATTAAAAGTAGCATTACTGCAATTAGAATTATATATAGGGACCAAATTGTCAAGAGGTAAACAACATGTATTACTATTGTAATTTGCCCTAAATTAAAAGTCAAACCCTGTGATCAGTAATATATTGTTAATTAGTTTAGAAGCAATTAATGGCATATTCTAGATTATGATGTTTGGTCCTCTGTGGTTTCATTTGATTTGGGTTGAAGAAAACATTTGTGGGTAAAGCCCTTATGTGATCAGTTGTGTGTAGGTGTCTGTGAGTGTAAAAATGGCTCGTGACTCATGGGTGGCTTGAAATTCACCCACGGTTTGGGATGGGCTCAACCCGTTTAAGTCCGTTTGGATTCGGGTCCGAGCCCAACCTGAGACCTTAGGCTTGGCTTGGGCCATCAATTGAAAGCCTGGTGCGGCCCGTGGTCCAACCCATCGGCCCGCTTAAGGCCCGCCCAAGACTCAGTGTCTTTTTTAATGGAAAATAATAAAATTTTAGTAGAAAAAATTTAAAAAAAACAAAAAAAAATATTCAGACCTACCCACGCCCAAGCTCAGGCCCACTAAGCTTGTCGGCTCGGCCTGGCCCGCCCAAGACCCGAATACCACCTAAGCCTGGGCCTAATTTTCTGGCTCGTGCACAGGCCCAGCCCGACTCGACCCGAATTTTGGAGGGATCCCGCGAGACTCGACATAGGCCGAGCCGAAGCAAATTTACACCCCTAGATGTAATGCAATGCAACACATCCATAGAAGCTAAGTTAACATGCGTAGGTGTTATGTACATGACACATAGGTAGGTGTTATATATATGATATTGTACATGTGTAGTTTAAGATTGTATTTAAATCATGAAATTCACCCATTTTTTTTTAATTTTTCTTTACAAATTTTTATCTAAATTTATGATTCAAACACAATCTAAGAGACTTATGTGTCCCCTTGAAGCTCCCTTATAAAGTACAATCGAGTGGTTGGTTTAATGATAAGAATTTAGATTTCTTCACTCAGTACTTGAATTCAAGTCTCTATAGCTTCTTGGTAGAGTTAAATTTGCTCTTCAACACCTATACAACATGTGGTGGGACCTTAGCTTCAACCCTAACATAGACAAGATGGATTTTCTTACAAATTGTTGTGTGATGTTGAGAGACAATACTTCTCAATAAATATATAGAGTAACATATCTTCATACCCATATTTTTTAATTTAAAAAAAAAATAAAGCTCCTTATAAAGTTAAATGGATATGGAGTCGGAGATTCAAAATTGCAATCCCAAGCTTTTGTTCTATACAAAATTGTTCTCTAGTTCATTTACTTGGATAATTCTTCCTTTGCCTTGACAGCTTATTAATTATGTGTCAAGCTTATTCAAATGCTTATTTCAAATGTTTTCTTAATGAGTGTCAAGCTTAAAATAATTGTACAATATTTAAAAAATGGGCAATAAAATGTACCAATCGTTTAACTTTGTTAACTGACTTATCTTTAAAACTCTCCTTAACAATACTTTCAATTTTTTGTGTGTGTGTGTTAACAAGTGCCTCTAAATACAAAAAAATAAAAATAAAAATAATAGATCCTAACACTACAGGAAATTAGGGATTTAACGGCATTTAATTAACGGTATTTTATTAAACGTCACTTTTTTTAATAATTAACAGCATTTTTTAAATGTCACATTTGTTATTAATTAAAATGGTACCGTTTTGTGAATAGAAGACGTTTGAAAAACGCCTCCAAATCCTGTCTCTCTTCACACCCTCTTTTGTCTCTCTAAACCTTTATTTTGAAAACCCTGTTTTGAGCACTGCCGTCTAGATGATCGAATCCTGTCTCACTCACTCTCTTGCCCTCTCTTTCTCTCAGAGGATCGAATCTGTTTGATTGGAAAAAAAAAAAGATAAGTTCTCTCTCTCGATTCTTCTTCAGTCTCTTACTCAGTGATTCTTCTTCGATTCTTCTTCAGTTCAGTGATTTATCTCGAGATTGCGATTTCAAAGTTCGATTTTGAGCACAACTCTATGATTTATCTCTGTGGATTTGGAACTCTTCGTCATATTCAATCAAAGGTTTGTTATTCTGTTTGTGATTTGCCTCTATTTTGGATCAGTGTTTTGCTTAGTAAATACTTTTGTTTAGGGCTCTATATAGGTCTTATGCCCTTAGGGCTCACAATTCTTCTTCACTCTCTTACCCAGTGATTCTTCTTCGATTCTTTTTCAGTTCAGTGATTCATCTTGGGATTGCGATTTCAAAGTTCGATTTTGAGCACAGCTTCGTGATTTATCTCCATGGATTTGGAACTCTTCGTCTTCTTCGATCAGAGGTTAGTTGTTCTATTTGTGATTTATCTCTCTTTTGGATTAGTGTTTCGAAAAATGTTGAATCAATGTTTTGAAAAATTGGTCTCAGTGATTTCATCTCTATTTTAGTAATTGTTTTTCATTGACGTGTTGCTCTGCACTATGAGATCTAGATTGTGCTTTTAGTGATTGGTCTCAGTGATTTCATCTATGTTTATATTGTGTTCGATCTGTCATCGATGTGGTTATGGACTTTGATTTTTGTGAATTCGTGTGTGATTGGTTGATTCTGTTTGGAATTGTGGAATTCACTGATTTGAGTCAATGTGTTCTGATCATAGGGTTCTTCTCAATGTCTATTTTTGCATTAGAATTTAATTTATATTATTATGTATTAGGGATTGTTTGACTTTGCTCCCTAAAATTAGGTTGTGGTTGGTTGAACCCCACTAAAGAAATCATAAGTTTTCTCACTCTACTTGGCGAAAGAGAAGACAAGGTAACTGGGTCTTTTTTGGTGTCAGGATTGTGACTAATGATGGGCACAAGCTATATTCTTAATCATGTGTTGACATGGTTTACTTTTTTGATAGTGGACAAGGTTTTGCTTGAAACTCCAGAGGAAGAGATTGACTTCCAAAGTTTGAGTATTAGAGAGATAATTTTGCTTACACAGTATTGGGAGCGGATGCCGATACATACTATTTTTTAATTTATGATTACTTTGTTTTAATGGATATGATGAGTGGATATCATTGCATGTTATGCATAGATATTTTTTATGATACTTTGTTACTGAAATATCACCATTTTCTTTCTTGTTGTGTCACATTTCTCTACCTGTGTAATTTGTCTGGTTTATTTTAGCATATCTAATTCAATGCCTTAGTTTCGTTTGGTTCTCTTATTCAGAGCAAAGAAGGAAAAACACCAAAACCACCTTCAACCAATCAAAGGTATGGAAGTTCTCCAAACAGGTATTCAAAAGTTTGGAAAGTTAGGAGAATCTTTTGCAGCCTTGTGTGATGGGTGATCCTCAAGAAATTTTTAGTCTGATTCTTTAAGGAATGATGTTTAGTTACTATTATGGAGTATTAATATAATTAGTGCAAATAGCTTCAGTTCTATTTTAATTTGTGTTCTAGGTTGTGCGGCAGTTTGGTATAGATAATAAAAATAACACCCAAATAGTACACATTAATGTGTGTTTGGAAGGAAAAAAATTGAGTGCACACCTAATCTTTGGCATAGTGTATAAAGTGATTGCCCCGAGACTTGAACCCACAACCTCAAGGTTATTAGGTCAAGGTTTTATCATTGCACCAATGGTTACCCCTAAAAAAAAAAAAATCTTCAGTTCTATTCTTAGTTAATTTTAATTCTACAATGGTGGTTGGTGTCATTGTCGTTGTAGTTTCATGTTAGATCCCCATATTTGGATGCCTGGCTGCATAAACCATTAGCAAATGTTATATATATTGCGTCCAAAAATTTTTTTGTCTTCTGATAGATTTTTAGTTTCAGTTTATTTTGTTAAAAATGCATCTAATTTGATAGGGCTTTTTTGGATTTGCCATATGTGGCCAAGATGCAGACACTAGTAAAAAAAATGCATGCATGCAGCTTCTAAATTTCATGCGCAAATTAAATCAGAATATATATTAAATTATTTATATGGTGAGTTTGTCTGCTTGGAAATTGTGGAATAATTTGAGCTTTCTTGCAAATCATTCCCATTATCAACTGGTGATTGAGCGCTTACAACAACTTGCTACTGAGAAAAAACAAAACTCCTATGGAGATGATTCAATTGGCTTGACAAGCAATGAGGATGAGGTGAATCCCGAAATCAACGTATGTCTCTTTTGTTGTGTCCGGTTCTATACTCGTTTTTTGTGTTCTTAGACTTTTTCTTTGTGGCTTGTTTATCATTTCATTTTGTCAATGCATTTATTTGCAGGGTGAATAGGAGGAAGTAGCAAAACCCGAGCAAGGAAAGGAAGCAGAAGTAGAATCTATGGAGCCTGAAGTTTCTTGAGTTTAGAGTCCGGTGAATTATTGTGATAGTGAGGATGAGTTATGTAGATGGAGTCAATATAAAAATGAATTTTAATGTTCAAAGACAATGATTTGAACTAGACATATATAACTTTTGGCACAGCGGAATGGATTTTGAAGAACAATGCCCTATATAGTACAAAAATTAAAGACTGAACCCCACTAAAGAAATCATTATCAAGAAAACCATTTTCAACAAAATCGTTACGGTTGTTAGTGATATATGTTCCATGTGTTTAGCTTGAATATTCAGTTCTTTGTTTTTATCATATATTATTATATCAGATTGTTCTTCTATTAATAACTGCAATAGTGAATTTCATTAGCTGCTTTGATTCAGCATGAGTCATTCAGATTCTAATCTGTGTCTTTTGGTATATGCAGCAAGTAGCTAAGTGGGTAATGATAATGGTGCAAGGTTTTGCTAGTAAGACGATGAATTATTTGAATACTTTCACATTGTTAATTATGTAAACCTTGTCATCATACTTAGAGCCTTCTTTTTGAATAAAATTATAGTCAATTGAGTTCAGTTATGGAGCCAATAGAAGTTGGCATGATAGCCATCCCAAAATAAGCTACTGTTTTTGCCTATGTGCATTGATCTTCTAAGAGGAATGCAATGTCAAGTTTTTTCTTTCCTTCTTCTTTTCTTTTCTTTTTTTGAGTTTAGTATTTTTAGCCACCCTAGAAGCATCTACTTCAGTTGCTAATGCATTGCGATCTTCCAATGGGAATGCATTGTCAAGTATTTGCATTTTTGGAATTTGGAATTTTTCACTCTTGGAGGTGGCTTTTTGTTTGTTTTGAAGCATGGAAAATTTAGTTACATAATCTTTGCTTTCCACCTTTTTTTGTTTTGGTACTAAACTTCTAATCCAAGAACGACAGCACATATCTTGCTGTTGCATTCTACATGGAACCAATTTGTACCTCAATGGTGAAGGCTTTATGAATAGAGAAGATTTTTACCTCTCATGCATTACAATATCAAAAATCGGGACATTAGAGCAATTACTTAACGAACTTGGTAATGAATTTGTTGGTTTCATCTAGAAATGCCAATTTTGGTATAAGAAAGATGATAGTAACAGTCTTTGTGGAGTGCCAACATGTTATTTCAAACCTCTATGTTGCCTTTAACTCATTTCTGAGTTCTTTCTGAGGACTTAAAAGAGTGGTCATTCATGAAGTTGTATATGCTTTAGTTTATTTAAGCACAATGTTTTGTTCCCGAGTCAGCCAGTTTATGGACTAGCCCTGATTGTTTTGACTTTATCAGCTTCATGTTCGAGCTTGTAAATGAGTGAGAAACTAGACTCAAAGTGGCTGTACTAATATTTATCTAATGTTGAAACATCTCTATTGTAAATTCTCAATTTTGCTTGTATGATACTTGGGAGCAAATGATGTAGAATATAAGACAAACCTAGCAGCTGCCATTGTGGTGACAAAGGAAGATCAATAATTGGCAATTTCTCAACACAGAAATGAGCCCAGATGGAGGTCACTTGAGCAGAGGATGTAAGTAGCTCTGCTAGGAGTAGGACTTGCACTTTTAACAGAGACTTGTCCATCCTCCTTTGATTAAAACCATGGTTGGTCTTTGCTAATGCCACTTGGGAGTCACTTCTGTAAGACCCTAATCTTTGTGATGTGATGACCTATATCAGTCACTTGAAGTTGAAGTATAATTATTGGATGGGTCACTATACATTCTTTCAGCCTGGCTGTTACATGCCGATTGTAGTGTTGACCGGTGTTTTCCTCAATGAGTTGACATTGTAATCTCTCTCTCTCTCTCTCTCCCCTTCATCTGTGTTGCTACTGCTGCTTTGTGTTTGTGTTGGAGTTAGTTGCTGTTGCTGTTGCTTTGGGTTTGTTCATCTTTCACTCTCTTATTGTTCTTAATGCTTGAAATGGTTGGTTTATTTATTTATTTATTTATTTATTGTTGTTGCTGCAATTCTTGTTCCTTCAATTGATATTAGCGCTCAGTGGAAGACTTGGAAGGTGTTGCAAAGTTGTATATTTCTTATTGGTTAGAACTGGCAACTACTCCATATGGTTCACCCCTGGATGCTACAAAAATGTATTGACCTGTAGCCCTTTGTAGACACCCTATTTTGACCAGCCCTAAGACTTGGGCGCTTTTTTTTTATTACCCAATGATGACAATTAGAATGTGTTTCTCATAGAATCTTCAGTAAGAGAGATGAAATTTGAACTTTAAACCCAACCTTTACCATTATAGCCAAATTGTTTTAAACTACTAAATATTTCATTAGTTTAGTATTTTGAAATTTTGCCTAATTTTATATGTTTGTTCATATTTTTTTTTGTGTTTTTATATAAATTGGTATAAATTATATATTTTATATATATTATAAAATAAAAAAATAAAAAATCGTTTGATATCGGTCAGCCCTCGGCTGTTAACATCAAACATCAGGATTGTATATATATATGCTATTATATAAGATATATTATTATATATTAGGCATATATTATTATATGTTATTATATTATATGTTTGCTTATATAAAGAGGGAGGGAGAGGTTCAGCACAAAAGGGGGAGGGTTTTTTGATTCAGGAGAATTAAGAGAGTTAGAGAGAAAAGAGAGGAAAATTTGTCTACATTTCAAACTTGAGCCAAAATACTTCCAAGCTTCCATAACTACTGAGGATTTGAGAACAGACTTCCTACACTTTAGGGTGATCAAGAGGGAGTTTGTAAACTAAGGAGTTCATCATTTTCTTGTAAGAAACAATTCCACTATTTTCTCGAGGCTTGATAGAGAAGTGTGAGAGCGACAAACAGAATTTGGAACACCCTGTCTGCACTGTTTTCACCTCAGGCATGAATAAACAGTCTTCTGCAAAGAAATAAGGCATGGTCGGATTTATTTGAGCTCAAATCGATTTCGGGTCAGCTAGACCCCAATATATGGCAACCGTACGCTTTTGGTTAGCAGTAGTGACTGCAATAGTGACTGAGGGTGAAACAGAACAGTTCCCAACAAGGCAAGGCAGACAGAGTGGCTTCCAAGGAGCATCACGCGAGCATTGCATATGTATTGTTGTTATAATAAATTAGACAACCCTTTTAATTGTTTATTCATTTGGATTTTTAATAAATAGTTAATTTGGACACTCAGACATTCGAACTCTCCTGTGTGAGGGTGCAATTTTGTAATAATGTGTATGTCTTCCAACCCTACGTCTTTCTCTTTTTTATTTAATCGCTTATGATGGTTAGATTAGGGGTATCATGTTTTATTTAGCATTATTCATGTTTGCATCCATTTGTCTTGCATGCACCGGGGCTCGGCTCATCATTTTAAATTGCTTGTTTACATACTTCTTCGAATACATGTTAAACTGCATACTATCAAATTGATTCATATACCATATTAGTAGCCGAGCCTATTTAATTGCATATTGTATATGTTGCATTAGTCATATTGCATAGTTAGGATCATGCATTTTTCTAACTAGTTTCTCTTTTGGCTTGAAGTACGAGATAAGTTTTTATGTTTTAGCATGTTGCATAAGTGTGATTGTTGCTATGCCTAGCATACTTGCCATGAGGCTAAATGCTTAATTGATAAACTGCTTGAATGCCTGTGGATGAAGGCTATTTGCTTAAATTTGAATAATTTGAATAATGTTCATATGCGATCACTTTTTTAAGTGGTACATATTCAAAGCACTTTTGTTTTTCAAAACAAACATGAATCAAGTATTTCAATATTTGCAAAATTAGTCTATACTTGTATGCATCACATAGTAAAGTTAGCCTAATAATAATCGAAACAAGAGCATATAATGTGAATAAGAATTAGATCATGATTAGTAAAGGCTGATCTTTGATCGGGCGAGCGATGGTGCTCAGATGCATTCATGACCTTCCCCTCTCATACCTAAGTTCCCGAACCGAGACAATCTTGGTGTTGACGGATAAGTAGCCTTCGGCACAAGTCATGGGTTTCCTAAATTTTTGAAAACAAAATATTTAAGTGGCGACTCTGTAAATCTAGCAAAATAGTCCATTTTTGGCATTTGATTCAAACATTGATTTTCTAAAAAAATTTTCCGGATTTGGACTCTTTTTGTGTTTTCACTATTTCACATGGCACTTGTGAAATCAGATTCAGAACCACAAGTAGAGTCCGATACTGTAAAGGCTTATTCATCTTCCGAAAGGGGGTGCAAAAAAGTCGAGCTACACCCTTCCTTGTGAAAGTCACTTTAAAGTAGCAACTAAGATGAGAGCCTTGAAGGTTGTAATTGTTAAAACAGTTTATGAGGTTCTATGCAAATTTTTTGGCAAATCACATCTTTTAAATGTTGTTCATCTCACACTGATGAGAGCTACTCTTGAAGTTTAAGTAATTTGACTTCTTCTTGACCATTTTGATCTTAATTGATGTATTTAAAGTCTGAACTAAATTGTTTCTATTTTCTATTCTTGGGTATGCAATGCATTGTTTCTTATTTTTAATTTTGTTTTCAAGCTTAGTTTATTTATTTTTTTAATAAACATCAATTATTAGTTTTTAATAATTGTTTATGACAGGTATTTTTTTAGTTCAACCATATAAAATTAGTATAACTTTAAAATTTAAAAAAAAAAAGAAAAGGTTATGGCGGCGTTTTTTAAACGTCACTATATCCCAATCCCAACGGCTGGATTTTTAAAATGTAAAAATGTCTATGATGGCGTTTAAAAAACGTCGCTAAATATCATAGTATGTCATAGTACTGTTAGGGTAAGACATTTGGCAGTATTTTTAAAAACGCCGCGTATACTAATATAACAACGTTTTTCAAACGCCATAAAACTATAGTGACAGTTGCATTGTCGGCATTTGGCACTAAACGTCACAAAAAGAATTAGCGACGTTTTTAGTACCTATAGCAGCGTTTTTAAAATGCCCCCAAAAGTCAATTTTCTAGCAGTGTAAGACAATGAAAACGAACGGATACAATAGTGAAGAAATGCGATACTGATAGTAAAAAGGAAGTATTAGGGGAAGGAGCAGACTTAAATTGACGTGGGCTAATCTAGTAAATAGAGAGATTAATATCCTTAATTAGACTAACCAAATGGCCTTTGATAGAGTCAAGTGGAGATGAAGGATTTATGTAGCCGACTCCATTTGATAGAATTTAAGATTTAATTTGATTTGGTTTGGTTTGATTAGTTCCCAAGACATCTGTTACTAAATTCAAAAGAAAAACTAACAAATAAGTGTAAGGTAGAAAAAAATTCAGATTAATGGTAAAGTTTATAAACTTTAATTATTAAAGTCATAGACCACGTGTATGTAATTATTTTTGAAGAATAAACTTGATTTGTAATTTTCTCAATTCAAGTTTTGTTTGGGGTGTGAGTTGACTTTTTAGCTATTTTAATGTGAGGTTAAAAAGTCTCGTTTGGGATGAATTTTTTTTAACTTTTTTGACTTTTGTGAAAAAAAAAAATGATTATAGTTTGAATATGAAATTTTATCATATTAATTTTTTAACCTATTTCATCTTTTTATAACTATTTTAACCAAAAAGCCAGCCCAACTAATAGGCCAAATGAGTGCTCAAAATACCCCTTTTACACTTTTCAAAACACCTTTTTTTTTTTTTTTTTTTATCACATTTTCAATACTAACAAGTGTCCAGAAAAATAATCAATTGCTTCTGACTCTCATAATTCATAAAATATCAAATAAAAATGTTTTTGATTAATAAAATTTTAAATAATTATACATTCTTTATAATATGCTTTTTATTATTTTATTTTTTTTGAAAAGAGCACAACTATTTCAAACTTGATGATATGTAACATTTACAAGAGGTGTATGGAATGGGATGCCATCCAAAAATGAGCTGGTGAGAGAAGAAGAATATTTTAGTGTGATAATGTTTGCCTAATCCCCCACATGCATGCGGGCTTCTAGCAAACTCATTAGTCGTCCCCCAAATTCTAATTGGAACAACCTTACACTAGGGTTCAAATTAAAAGAACTAAACAAACACTCCTTTCTTTTTCTTTTTCTTTTATATTTGTTTAGGTTTTTTTTAAGTTCACCTTGTACGAATTTGGGATGTTAGATAAACAAGGCCAAATCCGAAGCCCACATTGAACACGCTGATCGGCCACCAATAGATGGCTAAGGGCATCCCAAGCACCTCGCAAAATCCAAATCATATGAGCTTGTGGGTACCTAATTAATTAGCAAAATTAAGGGTACTTACGTGTAAATCTTAATAAGTGGATTTATTGTCTAATAAGTCCTATGAAAAAAATTTGTCATAAAAAAAGTCACTAATTGTAAGTTTTAGCGACAATTTATAAAATCATGATAAAAAAAGTCACTAATTGTCAATTTTTAGCGACGTATGTAAAAAATTGTTGCAAAAAAATTATTGTTAGCAACAATTTTGCCAAGACTTATTTTCAATAGGATTTGATGGGAATTAAGTCCAACTATTAGGACCTATTGATAGTTTATCCCAAAACTAAAAGCAAAGTCGGACAAAATTTGTAGATTCAAATTAGTCAGTTCCTAGATTTGTGATGAATTTACATTTTTTTACAAATAATAATAATAATTGTGTGACACGGGCTTATGATTTCATGTTCATAAATACAACTCACATTCAAATCTACCATTGCATTAGATGACTTAAATAGTTACTTTAAACTCCAAATTTGAGAAAACTTTTACATTTTAAGAACTAACAAACACCGTTGCTACACTCTTAGACGTAGTTGTTATGCATATTAGAACTCTCTTTTATTTAAGTTTCAATATGTCTTCTATGAAGAAAGACAATCATTGTGAGATTCTCATCAAACAATCCATGTCCATGGTATAGATATCATTTCGAGTACTCTCCAAGCTTCATCATCCACCCACTAGTGGGTGATGTAATTCATATTTTAAAACTTCCTTTTGATTGCATCATTTTTTTGGACATTTTTGTTACAATCAATAAGGTTATAAATTTAGAATTTATCCAAAAATAAGAACCAATGATTTAAATTAATTTCATTCATGAATCTCATATTTTATCAATTTAATTTTTACCACGCATACTCATTCAGAGTAAATTACGGACTTCTAATTATGGGATCTTAGTTTTTTTTTTATTACAATGGCACAAAGCGTAGGGAACCAAATTAAATATAATATGAGAGAACCAAATTAAACAAAGTGGATCCGTGGCTCAATGGTAGCGCGTCTCCAGTTCAGAAGGTTGTGTGTGATCGATTCGCGTCGGGTTCTATACCCGCTTGTATTTTTATTGAGTTTTGGAATTTGATCACAGTCAATACTGTTCATAGTCAATAGGGGAGAGGCCTGGGAAGCTTCAAGCTCTCTTCCTACTATATGTTCCAAAAGCTACGAAACGAATATTTCTTTTTGAAAAAGGGTATGCATTGTTTTCCACACCTTTTTTTCCCCTCCAGAATTCAAATTCCACACGAAGAATCGAAGAAACTTGGCAGAAATTCCATCACTACTTCTTCACTGCTCTCGCGTTCACAACTGCTTCACTTGCAAGTTCCATAGCCTTCACTATAACAACACCAAACCCAATCCCACTTGGTTTTTTAATTTAGTTTTGGAATTTGATCGGTCACTGTCACTACTGTTCATAGTCAATGGGGGAGAGGACTGGGAAGCTTCAAGCTCTCTTCCTACTATTATATTTTCCAAAAGCTACGAAACGAATATTTCTTCTTTGAAAAAGGGTATGCATTGTTTTTCACACCTTTTTTCCCCTCCAGAATTCAAATTCCAAACGAAGAATCGAAGAAACTTGGCAGAAATTCCATCACTACTTCTTCACTGCTCTCGCGTTCACAATTGCTTCACTTGCAAGTTCCATAGCCTTTCACTATAACAACACCAAACCCAATCCCAATTCTCTGGAACTAGAGTGGGTTTTGGAAGACATCGATGGCTGGTTCACTGGTTGGAGGTGCTGCTTTGGGAGCTGCGTTTGGGGAATTATTTCGAGCTGTTGACAATGGGATAATTAATGCTGTGCAATTCAAGTCCACCCTCACAAGCCTTAGGTCGAGGCTGAATCAGATAAGCCCGATGCTAGAAGAAATCGACAAGCTAAACAGAAAATTGGGCCGATTGGAGCAAGACACTGAGATGTTCACCAACCGTTTGAAAAAAGGTCTACACTTAATAAATAAATGCGAGAAGATCCCCTGGTGGAATTGCTTCAAGAAATGGTTCTACACAAATAAGCTTAAGGGCTTAGAACAATCTATCGTGATGTTCTTTCAGATCGAGGCGCAAGCACAGATGTCTATGGACAGCAGGAAGATTTTGGTGGTGGTGAACGAAGTGGATGAGAAATTAGAGCGTATGAACACGTTCGGAAGTGGAGGATGGGGTTGTAATGGGAAGGGAATTGCCGGTTGGTGTGAAGTTCCTGGAGTTCCCAATTTTGTTGTGGGATTCGAAGAACCTCTTCAAGAATTGAAAACCATGGTGCTCGAGGGTGGAGAACAGGTGGTTGCCATTTCGGGCCCTGGAGGATGTGGGAAGTCTACCTTGGCCAAAATGCTCTGTCATGATAAAGAAATTGAAGGTATATAATGTCTCTCTCTCTCTCTCTATATATATATATATTTGATATATAATTTGGAAACTAAACTAGCATAAAACCTGTGATTTTAAAAGAAACCCAGAAATTTATTTTTTGAAATCTGTAATGGACAATTTTTGACAAACAGTGTGTTTGGATAGGCATATTCAAGGACAATATCTTCTTTGTGGCCTTTTCCAAGGCACCTAACCTCAAGGTCATAACTGAGAGATTATTACAACACAACGGTTATCAAGTTCCCCAGTTTCAAACAGATGAAGAGGCAATGAACCAATTGGAAAGCATGCTGAATCGAATAGGACAACCTATATTGCTAGTCTTGGATGATGTGTGGTTTGGATCGGAATTCATTGTTGAGAACTTCAAGTTCCAAATATCAGATTACAAAATCTTGATTACATCAAGATCTGTATTTCCAAGATTTTCTTCAACACATAGATTGAACTTGTTGAAAGATGAACAAGCCATGGCTCTTTTCTGTCATTTAGCATTTCCACAAGGTGGGAGCTCCTCCTACATACCAGATGATCTTGTGAAAAAGGTCAGAAACAAATATTCACTTCTGACCTATTGATTTAATAGCAAATCATATTGTGACATGTGTATGTTCATAATAAATAAAATTAAAAATATAGAAACACAAAGATCACATAACATCTTGTAATTGTATATATAGTATTGATATGGTTGTGATATAATATGAGTATAGATAGTTGTGAAAAGCTTATTTAGAAATATTAATTTGCATGATGATGATGAGTTTCAATATCACCTCCTTACAACTACAGATGTTAAATTCATTGCGTTAAAAGACTCGCAAGTAGAGCATCCCTTTGCTGACTTGTTTGGCAGCATTGAACTGCAGATAGTGAGAGGCTGTGGAGGGTTCCCTTTGGCCCTTGAAGTGGTTGGCAAATCACTCAAAGGAGAATCTGAGGTCACCTGGAACAGTAGGCTGAACCGGTGGCTTGAAGGACAATCTATTTTCTATTCTGACGCAGCACCAAATGGAGCCACTGATATACTTAATCGTCTCCAAACCACCTTAGATGCCCTGGATGCAAAAATCAAGGAGTGTTACTTGGACCTGGCTTCATTTCCTGAGGACCAAAGAATCCCTGCCATGGCACTTGTGGACATGTGGGTGGAACTTTACAACCTTGATGAAGTTAGTGCCTTTGCCAACATCCATGAACTGTCTGATCGGAATCTCCTCAATCTTGTACCTGCAAGGTATTGCTTTTTGTTAAGAGATGTCTTGTATGTTAGTGTGTGCGCGCTTACTAGTAAGATAAATAATGCTCTGCATGAATGCCTATCTTAAATCCAGTGTGCCGGGAGGTATAGCCTCTCATCACATTGCAGCAGGGACGCTATTGTTGTTGTTTCTTCCAATTAATGGACTAATCATAGAATTATATATTTAGGGCTAGTTTGGCATGTACTAAATAAGTCAAAAAGTCAAAAAGTTACTATCTTATTTAAGTCATATCATCTTATTTAAATCACATCATCTCTCTAACACATCACATCAAACCCAACCTAAACCCAACCCAAACCCACCAATAAATCAAAAAGTGTATTTTTTTAGAACATCCCAAACCAACCCTTACTATTGTTGTATATACCTATGAATTGATATTAACCATCCAATTTCATTCCCATTCACAGGAAAGATGCAAGTGAGATCAATGGCTACTACAATGAGCATTTTGTCACGCAGCATGATCTACTTAGAGAGGTAGCTACCCACCAGATTGACCAAAATCCGATACACCGGAGTAGATTAATAATGGACATCAGTGGCAATGATCTTCCCAAGTGGTGGATTGAACAAGGGCAGCATCCTATCCGCCTTGTGTCTATATCCACAGGTGTGCTTATCTTTGTGTATTTAAAATTAGGATAAATTATACTTTTAACTTCTATAATTTGACCTAAATTTTACTTTGGTCCCTATTGTTTCAAATTGAACAATTTAGCCTTACAAGTATTTAAAATAATGTCACGCACAATATGTGCTATTTGTCTCTTTTCCAACAAGTGACACAGTGCAGAAAATTGGCTACAGGTGAAATCTCAAACGGGCACAACATGCAACTAAGTAAAGTTGAAGTTCTATTGCTGAACATCCAAATAAGGAACTACACCTTACCTCAGTTGATGGAGAAAATGGACCAATTGAAGGTTCTGATCGTCACCAACTACGGTTTTTACTCAGCTGAGATCAGCAACTTTCCACTACTTGGACATTTATCCAGTCTAAAGAGAATCAGATTCGAGCATATTTCAATATCTTCCATTGCTAAAACCATGCTACGACTAAAAAATTTGCAGAAAATATCCTTGGTTATGTGCAAGTTTGATGACGCTTTTGGGAACTGCACTATCCAGATTGCCGATATGTTGCCAAATCTTGTGGAGATTGTTATTGACTGTTGCAATGATTTAGTGGAATTCCCAGCATGGCTCTGCAATATCAGCGGCCTTAAGAGGCTTGACATCACCAACTGTCATGAGCTCATTGCACTTCCTGAAGCATTTGTAAAGCTAGATAATTTAGAAGTGCTAAGGCTTCATGCCTGCACAAAACTTTTGGAGCTGCCTGAGTCAATTGGAAGACTCCAAAAATTTAGATTTCTTGATTTATCTGACTGCATAAGCATAAGTAAATTGACTGAACGGATGGGGGAGTTATCCAGTCTAAGAAAGCTGAACGTGAGAGGTTGCCGTGGATTGTCAGAGTTGCCATCCTCTGTGAAGAATCTTAAGCAATTGGAGGATTTGATATGTGATGAAGAAACTGGTCATCTCTGGGAGAATTATAAGATTCATCTCCCCAATCTGAAGTTTCATGTGCTTAAAGAAGATGTCAACCTAGACTGGCTTAAATGATATTCATCCTTAATGAGCCTTCACCGAGCTGAAGATTTTTTATTCCGAGCGGAAACATAAACCTGAAATGGCTCACAATCTTTGTAGCAGAAGCTAAAAAAATTCATGTTCTTTTGAAGAGTTCCTTCTGGGAGAATGACTTGAGCACTTGATTATGCTTTTGTTTTTCGTTCTGATGCCTATATATATGAAGCTATTAACTGTGTTCTGATGCCTATGTATATGAAGCTATTAACTGTACTGTATCGTGTACAAACACAATTTCAAAATTCTTAGAGAATGATGTAATGCTATGAATTGAAATTTTTAAAAGATCAATTGACCAAAAATCTTGGAAATACTTATCTTGATGTAGCCAAAATTTTGTATAGGATTTGGTCCTATTTTCCTCAGCATGAATTCCAATTGGGTGATTGCCTCTTCCATCTGTTTGAAACTTGGGCACTCGATAAACATGGTGTTGAAATACCTTCAGTCAAAAACCGAGGCAACCAGTCTTTGCTGTGTATTTTACTTTTAATTTTTTTACGAGGGTGTTCAGGGCTTCGCCTACTACATTAAAAATCATCATTGAGTCTTGTTAACTGTTCCCTTAAAATCCAACATTTTCTGCATGCAAGTGCAGTGGGTGACCATGGGGTTCTTGGCACATCGACCTCAATATATACAAGAGGGACTACTCTAAGCAGCCAGAAGAAGGCCACAACGTGTACTACCAAAAAAAAAAACACCCCAGTGAGAAAAAGAGGACTGGAGGAACTCATAGAAGAGCTCAACACAACTGTTAACGGAGTAGAAATTTATACAACACTGAAAGTTCTAACAAAGAAAAAGGGGAAAAGGAGAGAGAGAGAGAGAGAGAGAGAGAGAGATCACAATCGAACAAAAAACACAATAAAATAAAATAAAAATATGACTTCGACGAAAGTAAGGGGTTGTATATATTCTACTAGCAAAGGGATAAAACTCAACTTTCTTCCCTACAAAAGCACAATATATTATGCTGATTATGCAGATACCTTGAACAAGTGACTGACTAGGGCCAAGTTTGACATCTATTAAATAATACAAAAAGTCAAAAAGTCACTATCTTATTTAAGTCACATCATCTTATTCAAATCACATCACCTCTCTAACACATCACATCAAACTCAATCTATATAAGTCAATAAGTCAAAAAGTACACTTTTTTAGAATATCCCAAACCAACCCTAGATCTCATACCGTGATCACTAGGATATCTATGAGATATTCTATCATGCATTGTAAAGCTCAACTTTCATTACAAACCTGAGAGACCAGAATGTTCACTCATAGCTGAGGAAACTGATTTCTGAAGCTCCTGAAAGAAATTGTAATCAGACTGCATAGATGACCTCTCCACTGCTGTCGATATCAAGATCAGGATCTGAGTCCAAATCTTCCATGTCCAGGTCTAGATCGTACAGGCCAACTGGCAGTATGGTAGCCTCAGAAATTATTTGCATGATTGCATCAATGCTCTTCATGGGTTGATCAGGCTCTTCATACTTGTTGCTCATCATCTTTTCATCCATGAGCTCTGCAGGGAGGTTCTTTAGAAACCACTCGTGGTTCCTTATCTCAGGAATGGTGATCCTCTGTTGCATGTGTACATCAAATGGCATTAGGCTTATATAGCGACAAAACTAGACTAAATAAGGCTGCTCAAATCCATAGCATAAATATTTTAATAAATGGTGAAATACCCATAATGAATTAATGGATAAATTCCAATGACTATAATCCTGTATAACAAAGTGCACTACCATAACAGCTCTTGGTACAGATCCCTCATATATGTAATTAAGCTTGTAATCATAGTCATATCAATATGCATGCCATCTCTCGAAGCAGAATTCAGAGTACAGGATTCTCATCCTTCTGTGGCTGCTCTTACTCCCAATTCCACTTTGTTCTTGAACCCCATTCAGTGTCTTAGGGCCTAAAAGACATTTTCTACAACCCTCAGCTATAGCCTTTCTTAGAGTCCAGAGCAACATGGAGGAAACATTCAAGCTTCAATTTTTATTTTTTTCCCAAGATGCTCCACTTCATGGAAAGAGGAGGAATATCTTCCCTCAGAATCCCCACACAACGCTTCATAAAAAACAATCACCCTATCTTGAAAATCTTGGTTAAAACATGCACACAAACCATGACATCTGAATGAATGTATTACCAACCAAATCTCCAAGATGTTACATATAGGATTGAAAAATATATATATTAAACACGCCAAGTTTCTTAAAAATCTGAAATTACTAACCTTTGTGGGGTCTTCAACAAAGATCCTTGAGATTAGGTGCCGACATTCACGAGATATTTGGATATTATCTGGAATAGAATACTGGACTTGAAGAATTCTCTGCAGAAAAGTGAATGAAAATTTCTCGTGCTCAGTAAAATTACTCATTCAAGTAGTAGATACTGATGTCATAAAAGGTCCAAAGAAATACTTGTATTGTCTTCCTGAAGTCTTTTGGTTCATCACGGTCCTCAAAAGGAAAGGCACCAACTAGCATCACATAGAATGTCACACCACAGGACCAAACATCTGCAATCTAAAATTGCAACAATTTATGAGACCCCAAAATTACTGGCTTCAATTCTTAGATATATTCTAATGAAGCAGCAAAACTACAGGGGAAATATCAAGTAAGTCCTACTTTTCCAATGAAATTTCCATTTGCCTCCCATGTTTTATCTTCTCCAAAACATGCTACAAGCAAACTTTATTCTAATTCGATAATTGAAGCTAATGGAACGACATAAACCAATGCTTTACATTGTGTTTGAATCATAGATTTCGATAGGGCGTTGGAAAAGGAAACGGAAACGGAAACAGAAATGATGGGTGAAATGTGAATGAAATATAAGCTAAATTTTTTCTCCATTTCCCTTTCCTTTTCCAAATCCATACCCAAAACCATGATCCAAATACAACCTTAAGATTTCATAAGCAAAGTTGCACATAACTGGAACAAAGACCAAAATAGGATAAAAAAGATTTGCGAGTGTTCATGTAGTGTATCTAACAGTTGCCAAAATTGTGAAGTTGGGTAGAATTGAAACATGTAATCTCACCTAATGACTTAGGCGGTGTTTGGCAACTTGGTTTTTGGGTTTTTTTTTTGTTTTTTTTCACTACAAGACAAATGTTTTACAAAACCAAAAAAAATAAATCCAAACAAAATATCACATCAAACCCCATAATCATTTCATTTTTTTTCTCACAAACATCATATCCAATCACAAAAAAACCCAACTATCTTCTCAAACACAAAAAAAATTTTCTCCAATAATATCCTACAACTTAAAAAACATACAACGAAACCCACATCCCAAACACCCACTTAATGAAGGTAAATTGCTATTAGATGTCCACATCAAACAAGTTCACATGCAAATCTAAGACTATAAAGCACCCATGACAAACATCTCAGCTAACATCTAAAGCAAATGAATAAAGACTTGCCAATTTCTTCCCAAAATTAACAGTGGAATGCTCTCTAAATTGAAGACATTTTAGTGCAGCCTATCTGATAACAACAATAAAAGCATGCCAACTTCCCTCTTTGGTCAAGCTTACATTTTAGTTTTGTCATTAAATGATTACTATTCATGGTAATTAACTTATTATAAGTACCATGACATCATGTAAATTTAATAAAGCAAAAAAAAAAAAAAAAAATAGCATAAAAGACATGGACTGTGTGAATCATGTCATAATAACATTCACGTGAGCCCCATGAACTAGAACAACCAAAAGCAAAAATGTATGTATAAGAAATTTCAGAGGAAGAGTAAGAAAATTTAAAAAAAAAAATTAGTAGAGTAATTTTAATTTCAATTGCTTTATTTAATCATTGATTCGTGCTTTGACTGGAAAATACCAAGACTTACATGAGATGTGTTGAATGGCTTGAAATATATTGTTAGGCCCATTCCCTAATGTGGGTATCTATATTATGCTTGGCATGTGGTGAGCCCTACGGGCGTCACATCCTCACCATCACACATCCACGTGGCAGACCGTTGAGGCACCATAATGAGTTGGGGTCGTATACCTAGCCTAAGCAGGGGCATGCACACCACCAAGACTTATATGAGATGTGTTGAATGGCTTGATATATATTGTTAGGCCCATTCCCTAATGTGGGTATCTATATTATGCTTGGCACGTGGTGAGCCCCACGGGCGTCAAATCCTCACCATCACACATCCACGTGGTAGACCCTTGAGGCACCACGATGAGTTGGGGTCATATGACTAGCCTAAGCGGGGGCATGCACACCACCAAGTATGAAAACAGGGCCACAACTCACTTTCATAGAGTTGGCTCTTGGCTGCCTACTCACCCCAGCTCCATAGCAACATAGTTGGACTCTTGGCTCACCTATGTTTACTTAGCTGCTCAAGATGAGCCCTTGGCTCACCCATGCACTCACCCCCTTGGCTGCCTAGGTTGGGAGCAAGACCTAGGCATTCCTGCTTGGGATCATTGGAGGATTGTGAAATGGAGGCTAAGACCTCAAGATCGTCGAGGTCGTGCAGCTGTCTCCCTACAATGACTGACAGCCCCCTCTTTGACTTGGCTTAGAGAAAGAGACGTTGACCTTACACTTACATCTAATGCACATATGATACGCCTATCAAGATATCATACCTACACCTACAGCTCCCATGATGCAACCTTCTCAAGGACCTGAATCATAGGACATAGGTAGTAAGGTTGATATCACATTCCTGTAGAGTCGAGGAGAACTTGTCACCTGTCTTGAGGTTGCTTGAACTCCAATACTCCTGGAGTCTATGTAACGGCATCATAAGTGCAATCACAATCACACAACAAGAGCAACAAGAATCACATAACATACACTAAGCGTTCAAGGTCTCTCACTGCCACCCCTTTCCTCTCTAAGTCTGCCTTGGTCTTTTCCTCTTCTACCTCCGATGATCTCAGGCTATTGAAGTGCCCACCATCTTCCCAGAGGTCAATAACCAATTGCCCTTTAATCTTTATTTCCCACATTATACTCCACTGGGGAAGAGTGGTGCTCACTTCACATGGCACCCAAAAAGAACACCAGAACCGGTACATTGACATCCCAAGGTGGCGGTAGGGAGACTCTGGTGAAGACCTCGAAACACATCCCCAACGATTTTTCGAAGGAACAATCCTCTCAACCTGCCATAGCAGAGCAACTACGTGTATTGACGAAGAGTGTCACCTCTCTCCAACAGAACTAGCAACTCTTGATGGATGTCCTACTAGCCTTACAAGGGGCACCTACACTTCCATCATCATCAAACCCCTGTTATTCATCACAAAATGCCGTTTCACCATCAACTTAGAATGGCTTAGAGGCTAACCCCACTCCACAAAACAACTTGCAAAACCAAGCAGGAGGACAAACAGCCACCCTGCTCCCTCCATCGGCTCCAAGCCAAGTACCTCCACCACAAGTTGGTTCGGTCGGTGGAACTCTCACCGCAATGGCTTCAACTTACACTTTGACTCTTCCGCCAAACCAAACTTCTTTAACCCAACTATTGACATTGGACGTGGTGAAAGAACACATATACAGTCTACTTCAGACAAAGGTCACATCCCTACTTCTCTAGAACTGTACCCAAGTTTGTCTGCTTTGATAGACGAAAGGGGAATGCTAGGGAGCACATTTCGTGCTTTCTTGATGCTTTTGGTGCTCACCAAGAAGACTGAAACCTCTGTATTAGAGTTCTCCAAATCCCTCACAGACCAAGCATTTTCTTAGTATACCAACCTCGCCGTTGGTTCCATATCTTTGTGGGAAGACTTGGTGAAGAAGTTTTATATCAAGTTCTTTTATGTCGAAGAGAGATTAACCACTCTCCACCTCATGAGAGAGACACAACGATAAGGAGAAGATATCTTGATTTATGTCCGCCGCTTTAGAGAAAAAGCAGTAGACATTCAAGATCCGATGGAAGAACATCAGCTGGTGTCAATGTGTATCGAAGGGATGCTCACAGCTTACAAGACCGGCCCTCTCCAATAGGCCGCCTCACTAGCTTCTCTCGAAGGCAGAATATGATATCATTTGTAAAGCCCCTAAGGCCATCAAGAGCCAAGTTTCGACTGACATCCTGGCTCATTTCCCAAGCGGAAACATGAGCCGCCCTCAGATAAACTTCCAAGTGATGAATTCCAAGCTGTTGAAGTGAATACCGAAGGAGAATGGAGCTTGAGCTTTGACGGATCATCTACTTCCAAAGGAGGAGTTGGAATAGTACTTCTCCAAATAAAACTTAAGTCAATTTGTCATACAAACTAGAGTTTAGATGTTCCAACAACAAGGCAGAGTATGAAGCCCTGATATTAGGGCTTATAGCAGCACTCCATCTAGGAGTAAGTCTCCTATGTATGAAAAGAGACTCTAATCTGGTAGTCAAAAAGACCACTGGAGACTACGTTATCAAAGAGCCCCCTTTGCTTCATACAAAACCATCGTTCAAAAGCTGACAAATGAATTCGACACAATAAGGATAGAGCACGCTCCTTGCTCTAACAATTGACACCCAAGTGTCCTCTCTACCTTGACTTCTAAGGTAGAATTCTCAGAAGAATTAACTAAGATAGAGCTCCTGAAACGCACCATGCCATGCTTAATAACAATTATCTTTCCTAAAGAAGAACCCACTAACTAGAGAGCCCCAATGAAGTAGAGCTCCAAGGTGATAGAGCTCTCTTTGATAGAGCTAGCTTCAAATATTTTCATCAATTTTTGGCTTAGTTTCTAAAGGAGTAGAGCCAACAAAAGTAGAGCCCATGTAATGGTCGAGCTCTCATTGGTAGAGCTAGCTGGTAAATATAGCTCTACTAGGTAGAGATAACTCCAAGGTGATAAAGCTCTCCTTGGTAGAGTTATCTCCAAATACATTTTTATCAATTTTTTGGCTCATCAAATTTTTTCAACAAAGTCTCCAATGAAATAGGGCTCTCTAATTTCTTGGCTCTCCAAGATGGCGGAGACCAATGAAGTAGAGTTCTCCTCAGTAGAGCTGGCTTCTGATTTTCTCATCATCAAATTTGACCAAGTCCCCAAAGCGGTGAAGCCAACAAAAAGTGCAGCCCATGTAGTGATAGCTCCAAATATACTTTTATTAATTTTTGGGCTCACTAATTTCTTGGCTCTCTAGAGGAGACCAATGAAGTATAGCTCTCCTTAAAAGAGTTGGCTCTTAATTCCTAGCTCTCCATCAAAGTAGGGCTCTCAAATTTCTTGGCTCTCCAAGATGGCGAAGGCCAACGAAGTAGAGCTCTCCTTAGTAAAGCTGGCTCCCAATTTTCTCATCAAAATTTGGTTAAGTCTCCAAAATGGTGAGGTAACAAAGTAGAGTTCTCCAATTCTTTGACTCTCCAAGGAGAACTCTCCAATTTCATGGCCCTCCAAGATTACCAATGAAGTAGAACTCCAGCTGCCTCCTAATTCTTGGCTCACCAATGTGTATAGTTCTAAATATATTATTATTTTTCAACTCTCAACATGACGATAACTCCAAATATATCATCATTTATTTTAAAGCTCTTCAATTTCGACTCTCCAAGATATTAGAGGTCGACGAAGAAGAGCTCTCTCTAGTAGAGCTTGGGTCTCTAATATTTTATTATTATTTTAGAGCTCTCTAATTTTATAACTCTCTAATATTTTATTATTAATTCTTAGAGCTTCCCAATTTCATAGCTCTCCCACAAAGTAGAGCTCTAGAGTTGGCCCCCAATGTTCCCATAAAACTTGCGAAGTCTCCGAAGTAGCTGGAGTTCACATGGTGACAACTCTGCAATATTTTATTATTATTCTTATATCCCTCCAATTTCATAGCTTTCTAATATTTTTATAGCTCTCCAATATTTTATTATTATTCTTAGAACTCTCTAATTTCACAACTCTCCAATATTTTATCATTATTCTTAGAGCTCTCTAATTTCATAGCTCTCTAATATTTTTTTATTATTTTTAGAACTCTCCAATTTCATAGATCTCCAATATTTTATTATTAATTCTTGGAGCTCTTTAATTTCATAGCTCTCCCACATAGCGCTCTCCCTTAATAGAGTTGGCTTCCAATTTTCTCATAAAACTTGCCACGTGTCCAAAGTTAGCAAAAAATCCTTAGCTCTCCAATTTCCCAACTCTCTTATATTTCTTTATTATTCTTAGAGCTCTTCAATTTCATAATTCTCTAATATTTTATTATTATTTTTAGAACTCTCTAATATTTTGTTATTATTCTTAGAACTCTCTAATTTCAGAGCTCACCAATATTTTATTATTAATTTTAGAACTCTCTCCAACCCTTTGGCTCTCTACCAAAATAATATTTTATTATTAATTTTAGAACTCTCTAATCCTTTGGCTCTCCACCAAAATAATATTTTATCATGAACAATGATACATCTCTCTAATTTTAGAATTCTAATTCAGTTCTAATGATGTGGCAAAGAATAAAATAAATAAAATTAAGGCCAAAACTTCACATCACAGTAGGATTCACTTTCATTAGAGCTTATTAGAACTCCTTTATTAGAGCTCTTAATCATTTTTCTTTATTATTATAGCACCCTCCAATTCTTCGGTTTTCCAAAATACAACCCTCTAATTTCAGCTATCGAAGTGCCTCATCAAATTTTTTGCCAAGGCTACTATGTTTGAATTGAGTGATTTGGAGAGAAAAAAAAATGGAGAGATATGTATTTCTCTTACTTGTTTGGATAACTTAAGTGAAGAAAAATGAGAAGAAATTGAGAGAAACTCATTTCTCTTATAAGCCTCATTTTCAATTTTCCCAAAAATGGAGAGATTGGAAGAGAAAAGAAACCACTATTTTCATAATACCAATTTTATCCCTATAAAAATAAAAAAAATAAAATGATTGAAAATATAAAAAGGTTATTTTGATAATATAACATAAAATAATTTCTTTTCTTTTTTCTAAATAACATCTAACCAAATAAGAATGAGAGAAATTACAATCATTTCTTTTCTTTTATTTCTTTCTTATCCAAACAAAAATAAGAAAAATCATAATCATTTTTTTTCTTTTCTTTTCTTTTCTTTTATAACTTAAGTAATTTTTTCTTTTCTTTTCTCTCCTAAATTCCCAAACATAGTAAAGCCCATACAATAGCTCACCAATTTTTAGGCTCTACAACAAAAATCTACTCTTTTCAGCTCTCCAGTCAAAAAAAAGGGGTGATTGGAAGCATACCTCAACAAAGTAAGCAGGCAAAACCCACAACTACGGCTCACCTTCGAAAACACAAAAAATTTGATAAAAAGTACGAAAAGTTGTTTGGTTTGATTTTTTTGAAAAAATATTTTGGAAACTTATTTTGAGAGAGAGTTTTGAAAAAAGTGATTGATTTGATGTGTATGAGAGAGATTTGTTTGAAAAACTTGTTTGTTTTATAAGTTTTGGAAAATTTTTTTGAGAAAATTTGTTTGATTTGAGTTTTTTTGAAAACTCATTTGTAGAGAAATTTTTTCAAAAATTTTTAAGAAATTCAAACCAAACGAGCCCAAAGTTCTCTCCCAGTAGCTCGAAACTCCCTAGCTGCCCTGCCCAGATCTTGCCTCTTCTCTCCCAAGAATCGACAATAGTAGTACCTCTTCTCCCCTCTATTAGATCAACAAATCAAAGGAACCACAACCCTAGCTCTACCCTTGTTTCGGCATACATACCTTCAATTCGACAGCTCCGATTTTGCAAAAGCTTTACACAGATCGACCATTGCTCGACCCACTTCCCTAACTCGATTCAAAAAAGTTGATCGGCGATACAAAAACCCAAAAACAGTCCCATACTAAACCCAAGATCGGATTCTGCCGAAACTGCGTGAGAAAAATTGCAGTTCCTTCTCACCACGCAGCGCCTTTTGCTCTGACACCACCTCATAGCTCGTCGGCGGCAACCTTTTTTCCCTCACTCACGGTTGTCGGCACCCTTCTTCTCTCTAAAAACCCATAACCAAACTTATGGAGGGAGAGAATATAAAGAACCCAGAACCCAACTTGAAGAGAGAATGAAAAAACCCAGAACCCAACTGGGAGTGAAAGACCATACAAAACCCAGAATCAAACCGGGAGAGAGAAGTATAAAAAACCCAGAACAACCAAATAGGTTTCTTAGTGGTGTACATTTATCCAAGAAACCAAGATGCGGGTAACCAAGTCAACAAAACACCCTTCTATACCGTGGGTAAAAGGAGAAGACGTGGAAGCAATCGGAAAATACAAAGTTCCTATTTGATCAAGGTTTAAAATTAAAAAAAAAAAAGGGGGGGGAAAAATTCCCTCTATCCAATGGATAAAAGAAGAAGGCGGAGGAAGTGACCGGAATACACAAAGCTCTGATCAAATTCAAAATATTCATAATACATATTTCTGTAAAAACGTGAGCTCCCTATTCGAGTGGGTTCAACCTATACCCAAAATATATACAAACTCTTATGAATTTATATAGGGTAATTGTTCTTTGCTACAAAACTGCAATGTTCAAGTGGAACAAGGAACTCCCAATAATAATAATAATATAAATAAATAAAATATATATACATATATATACACATACATTGAGGTTGTACCTTCCCAAGGTAGAATCCTTAAATCGATCAAAAACTCTTCATGCTCGATGGAAATATTAAAATAGACGTGACTGCTCATGGCTCATGACTGCAGAAATCTTAAACTCTCCAAAACGTCACTTTAATGCAGCTACTAACAGCTACAAAAGCTATCATGATTACCTTCAAATCAGTAGCTATTAATAGTCCACTCTAAACTAGTAGCTACGATTTCAATTGGTGAGTTGTCCTCTCCATAAATCGCTCATTCCCAACGTCTTCATGAAGCTGCAAAAGTTAGTAAACTCACCTCCTCCTTCCCAATGCAATCTCTTTATGAGAGAGCAAATACAAAACAATAACATAACAAAAACTCAAGCACATTTATATTCAATTGCTAATACTCTCTTCTCAACTTCAACAACCCATTCTCTCGAACAATGACTTCTAGAGGAGAGGATCACTAAGATAGCATCGTTTGGCAACCAGTGAACAACAAGGCTCCAAACTGGAGAGGTTCAAACTACATAGTTTCGAACGTCAACTTTAGAGCTTCGAACTCCACTCTCACTCACCACTAGCCAGTGAACAAGAAGGCTCCAAACTGGGGAGGTTCAAATTACATAACTTTGAATTCCAACTTTAGAGCTTCGAGCTCCACTTCCACTCACCGCCACCACCACCGCCCGGTGTGTAAGTTCTTTAAAAAAATGCTTTCTATGCCTCCATAGAAATTCCAAGGTCTGCTATTCAAATCCCCTTGGGTCTAGCACCTAACATCCCCATATACGGTTGTAAAGGTGCCTAACGAATTCCAAGATAAAGTAAGGGATAGTACAAGGCATTAACGCTTCCAGATCTCTATATAATACCATCATTCTACACTTTGTTCTTGCCAAACCAAGAAGGCAACCTCACTCTCCAAGGGTCCACCTGCTAAGCAATGCAAGTGTTGATCTTACATTTTGAGAGGATCTGAATCAACATCCTCTCACAAAGACCGACAGAGAGGAATCTGAACCATCGTATCTCTATGATGTCAACACCATTGGAAAACCTAAATGAAGATTTGGGACTTGGATGAGATATAGCGAACTTCATAGACCTTAACTTGGGAGAAAAGAGAGCTCTTTGCAGCACTCCGCCAAGCATTTCCCATAACATTCCGCTAAACATCTTCTTCTTCAACATTGAGGGTGCCGCTCGCCCTAACTTCCTTCGGCACTACATGCACCTACACTCTTATGGACGATTCCATCTCCTCATCATGAAAAATGAGAAAGCAAGGCCCAATTTCTAAGTCAAATCATGGGCTACTCCAACACCAAGACCATAAATCCCAGCGAAATGGAAAGAGTAATGGGTAAGATTTGGTACCTATGGAACACAACTGAAATTTCATATGAAGTAGTAGAGATCCCATGGAATGAGGTTATTGCCCAACAAGCCCAAAATTCATAAAGAGTCCTATATAAACCAATTATCTTTTTTTTTTTCTTGACATTAACACATTATTTATTTATTTAACACTAAAAAAAGATCAATTTCCTATTCCTCGGCTTCAAAAGTCTTAGAACAAACTTATCTTCCTACTTTTTGAATTGATGATTGAACTATAAAATTTTTCTTATTTCCTCTACGTAGTTCCATATTGTTGTACATATTATTTACAACTATCCATCATGAATTAGACCGCTGTGAATGTTTTGGGTTGAATTTTAGAGTTGTATTCATTTGTTCAAATCTATACAAAAATGCTGTGAATATTTTGGATTGAATCTTAGAATTGTATGCATCTATTCAAATCTACATAGATGGAGATGCATCCAGTTTCGTACTACATCTTAGGAATTCGCAAGCTATTTTTATACACTTCTCTTTGTTTAGATTTTTAGAATTGTATTATTTTACATGATACTGTAAGGAAAATGACAAACAAATCCACTTTTTAGACACACTTCCTAGACCTAGTAATGTGTCAAGAAAATGATTGATCAACCCACGTATGCTGTCAAAATTCTAAATGACAATCACTATCTATGTTTTAATTTTTGAAAACTATATTTTTGCCTATGTTTTGATTATGCAATGTAGACAACTATACATAAGTTAATGCAATATAGACAACTGTAAATAAGTTAATTCACACCTCTCTTCTTTTTTCTTTTTTTTCGCATGCATGATATATATATATATATATATATTTTTCAAACTTATATGCAAGGTTTTGAAAAACGGTTATGGTCGTCGTAACAGTTGCGGTGACGCGGTAGCGGTTGCAGCGAGTAAAGGTTGTAGTGTAACGGTTGCGGTAACCAGAACTGTATTTTTTTTTATTTTTCGCATAATTTGAAAAAAACTTACCGATATGCATATATTTTTTTTAGAATCACATTTATTGGAGTTTAAAATAATTTTTTTAATCAATTTTTGTTAATTTTTAAGTATGATCCAATAAATTTCATATTTTCAAATCGCTAGAAAATGAGTTTCTTACATTTTATTTCAATAGTTAATGATTTTAAGAATAATTGATTTTAAATGTCTACAAATTATTTTTTACTAATACTTGAATTAACTGAACAAAAAATATTCACAATTATTAAATCAAAGAATTATAAAATAAAATTTGTGTCATAAATTTTTAAAAAATTATAAAGAATTTTATATAAGATTTTTTCTTTGAGTTTGGATCACTTGAATATTTGTTCTTTTTTTTAAGTTTTTTTTTTTTTTTTGGGAAAATGAAACTATTCTGAATATTGTTAAAAGGTGTAACGATATAGAATGGACCGTTAGGCCGTTACGTAACACCGCAACAGCCGTTATACAAGTGAATTTCTGTCACACCACTATAGCAATCATGACGGGTGGCAGTAACCACCACAATTATTACATAACGGCGTTATGTAACGGTTGTAACCGCTTTTTAAAACCTTACTTATATGTTTTCACAAGACTTTTTGTAATATTGCAATATAGAAAATAGCTTCAAAATTTTGATTACATTTAATTTATATTTTTTATTTTACCTAGCTTTAATTTTATTTTCAAAGGGTATACATGCAAATAGTATCCCACACAAGTTGATCTCAAGTTTTTTAAAAATTTTACTTAAATCAATAAACACTACTTGCTACAATTGTTGAAAAAATGAATTAGACCAAAATAACCACATGCATCGCACGTTCTTTAACTAGTTTAATAAAAGTGAGTTGCAATGTTTTATTCATAAATTTTACATTTTTGTTTGAAATATTATGTAAATAATATATACTATTCTAAGATTATTGAATTATTAATCAAACCTAATAGTGGGGTGTTTGTGAAGAAGGTTGGATTAAAATAACTCATTAAAAGATAAAATAGGTTAAAACAACTAATAAAATAAAATGTCACATCCAACTTATAATTATTTTATTTTTTCTTTCACAATTATCAAATCAACTAAAAAAAACTAACCAACTTTTCAAATATAATTTTTTTTAATCAAACTAAAATAATTAAAAAAATAAATAACTAACTAAAATAGTCCATCTTCAAAGCAAGGCCAGAGACAAAATTAAGGAGCAAAAGAGATAGGCTTTACTATCGGTTGGGTGTTTTTGAGTGGGTACCACACCGAATTTCCCCTCCGCGTGAAGCACAGTGCGGTGACTTCTAAAAAGAATTGCAAAATGGCTATTGAAGACAAAACAAACAAGCAACATCAATCAAGAAAAATAAAAATAATCAGTTTGGTTTTAGTTTTTAGCAAATATTCTTTTAAAAATTTACTTTTTTGTTTTCAATGAATTTTTAAAATATTTTAAGTATTTTTTTAAATTTTTTTTTAAACATACCTAACATAAATACATTTAAAAAGTATAATATTTGTGAAAAAAATATTTTAAAAATTTACTAAATATCAAAAATATAATATATATATATATATATATGAGAATTCAGTACATCTTGCGTATTTCAATACATCGTGCGTGTTTTTGTGCATTTATTAATTTTTTAAAATATTTTTTCATGAATATTTTATTATTTAGATACATCTAAATAAAATGCATCTAAAAAAGTTAAAAATTGCTTAAAATTTTAAAATATTCACTAAAAATAAAACACAAAAAGTGAAAAACTTAATTTTCAAAAAATTAAATTTGAAAAACTAAAATCAAACACACTATAAGATTGTAAAGGGTCAGATAACTTAATAAAAATTACAAATAACAAAATATAAATTCGTCATGATTCTGATGTTCCTACAAACAACAAACGAGCTTTATTGATTTTGATTGTGATGTTAGTGCATGGCATTGTGATGTCCGTGCTGATGAGTATCACTTTCGGTAGACAAACTGATGGATTCAAACAAAAGTAGTAAACTAAAAGGATCTTAGAGATACCTCAACCAGACCCATAAATTAAAGGACAAATCACAGTAGTACTCCTTATCATTCATCTCGTGTTAATTTAATTTTTAAAATTTTAATTGTAATAGTTTTATTATTTAATTTTGTATTTTGAGTCTATTTTTTTTTTTTATATATTTATATATGATATTACAATGAATTCTAACACATTATAATCATAATGATGAAGCTTTAAAGAAAACACATAATCAATTGAACAAATTAAACACAAAAATACAAAATTAAAAGTAGCATTATTGCAATTAGAATTATATATAGGGACCAAATTGTCAAGAGGTAAACAGCATGCATTACTATTGTAATTTGTCCAACATTAAAAGTCAAACCCACTGATCAGTAGTCTATTGTTAATTAGTTTAGAAGCAATTAATGGCATATTCTTGACTATGATGTTTGGTCCTTTGTGGTTTCATTTGATTTGGGTTGAAGGAAACATTTGTGGGTAAAACCCCTTATGTAATCAATTGTGTGTAGCTGTCTATGATTCATATGCTGTAATGCAATGTAACACATCCTCGCTAAGTTAACATGTGTAGGTGTTATGTATATGACACATAGGTAGGTGTTATGCATATGATACTATACATGTGTAGTTTAAGATTATATTTGGATCATGAAATTCACTCATCTTTTTTTTTTTTTATACAAATTTTTATTTAAATTTATGATTCAAAACACAATCTAAAAAACTTATGTGTCCCCTTGAAGCTCCCTTATAAAGTACAATCGAGTGGTTGGTTCAATGGTAAGAATTTAGATTTTTTTCACTCAATACTTGAGTTTGAATCGCTATAGCTGCTTGGTAGAGATAAATTTACTCATCGACACCTATACAACATGCGGTGGGACCTTAGCTTTGACCCTAACATAAATAAGATGGGTTTTCTTACAAATTGTTGCGTGATGTTGAGAGATAATACTTCTCGATAAATATATAGAGTAACATACCTTCATACCCATATTTTTTAATTTAAAAAAATAAAAATAAAACTCCTTATAAAGTTAAATGGAGTCAGAGATTCAAAATTCCAATCCCAAGCCTCTGCTCTGTATAAAATTGTTCTCTAGTTTATTTACTTGACAATTCTTCCCTTGCCTTGAAAGCTTATTAATTATGTGTCAAACTTATTCAAATGCTCATTTCAAATGTTTTCTTAATGAGTGTCAAGCTTAAAATAATTGTACAATATTTATAAAAGTGGGCACTAAAATGTACCAATTTAACTTTGTTAATTGACTTATCTTTAAAACTCTCCTTAACAATACTCTCAATTTTATTTATTTTTTTGTTTTTTTGGTGTGTGTTAACAAGTGCCTCTGAACACAAGAAAAATAAAATAAAAATAAATAGATCTCAAGACAACAAAGACCAATAGATACAATAGTGAAAAGATGAGATACTGACAGTAAAGGGAAGTATTAGGAAAATGAGCAGATCTAAATTGATGTGGATTAGTGTAGTAAATAGAGAGATGAATATTCTTAATTAGACTAACCAAATAACCTTTGATAAAGTCAAGTGGAGAAGAATGATTTATGTAGCCGGCCCTATTTGATAAGATTTAAGACTTGATTTGATTTGGTTTGATTAGATCCCAAGACATCTGTTACTAAATTCAAAAGGAAAAATAACAAATTAGAGTAGGGTAGAAAAAAATTTAGATTAATGGTAAAGTTTATAAATTTTAATTATTAAAGTCATAGACCACGTGTGTAATTATTTTTGAAGAATACTGTCACGACCCATTCCCCGTACCTAAGGGTTACGTATCGTGATGGCCAGTAACTAAAGAACCTCCAGCCAATTCTTAAACAAATTAATAAACGCGAGCGAAAGTAATTTTAAGTGAGGGTATCAAAATAATCATCGGAGCTTCTATTTTTATTACAAAATGTATTGACCAAAGAGACCGATATTTACATATAAAAATATCATAAAAGTGCTGTGTGTGTCTATTCGTAGCCCCGCATCTAAGACTTCCCAAAAGTTATTTCTGAATTGCATTATTTGCTGAAAATTGGTAAACAGCTATAAACACATGATAGAGTAAGAAATATTATGTCAAGAGTATAATAGACATAAAATAACCATGGATAGTTATGTAACTAAAATATTTAAGATCACTTGGTCTGAACGAATAATCATTTAAGTAGCAAAATTGAGATTATGTAAATAAATAATCATAACCACGGTACCGAACATAACAGAACAAATATATGGGCTCAAGAGGTGGCTCCCACAATAGTGTAGCACTTAGTTCCGTACAACACTTTGATCCACATCAGAAATTAGAGTGTCAATGGATCCATGACAGACAGAGGGCCATTCACAGGAGTGACAGTCAGAACAGAGATACGGATTCAAGAGATGGCTCGTATGGATTATAGAGGTGGCTCCCACAATAGTGTAGCACTTATCTTCGCACAACACTTTGCTCCACACAGATTAGAGGTCAATAGATCCATGACAATAGAGGGCCACAAGGTGACTAAACAGAGATCAATGATTATTTAAGTCCCCCAAAGCGTGGGACTTCTGTGGTGGTACTTACAAAACATAATTGTTTATAAGGTTATAGTCAAATATTCTTTAAAATATAAACAAACATATCAATGGGTTTCATTTTAACAAATAGAGTTCAGAAATTAATCCACATAACTGAAATATTTATATAATTTATAATAACTTATAAAACATAACTTGTATAAAATAAATATGATAAGTCAAAACATACGTAAAATATATTATGGTAACTCAAGGTATAATATAACTCACTTTAACTTTAATACATCATTCTTTCTTTTCACTATCAAAGGCCTTCTCAACTTCTATTATTTTCTTTCCCTTTTCTTCATTTGTTTTCCTTTTCTTTCCTTCACCCAGCTGAATCACTTCCCGATTTATAAGGAGGTGAGGGCATTGGTTGGCGGCCAACGCATATCTTTCCGCAAGATTTGATTCATAATTATATAGATTTATACTTATCTTATATAAATATTTAAGATAATTACATTTTAACCTAATTTTTTTAATATAACTATATAAATAAATTAATCTCTAATTAAATTACATTTTATCGTATACCAACAGAAAATTAAATATTTATTTTACTACTACACCCATTATTATTATTATTATTATTATTATTTAGTTACTCTTACCTTTATATTTATTTATTTACTATCTTTAATTTTAATTTGGCCCAACTAATATTATAATTCCATATTTCTACTAATTTGGCCCAAAATAATAATCCCTAATTTAATTACACTTTATCTCATACGGCCGTAACATTTAATATTTTATTTTACTCTTACGGAATATTTAATTAAACATTTAAGGTTTTTCTCATTTATAATTAAATAATACTAATATAAAATTTAAAGGACAACTTAAATTTTCAGGTTGTTACAAATAAACCTGATTTGTAATTTTCTCAATTCAGGTCTCGTTCGGAATGTGGATTAGTTTTTTGATTATTTAGCCTGAGACTAAAAAATCTCGTTTGGGATGAGTTTTTTGACTTTTGTGAGAAAAAAATAAAATAATTATGATTTATATGTAACATTTTGTCTTATTAATTTTTTAATTTTTTTTTTAATCCTTTTATGACTATTTTAACTAAAAAATCAACCCAATCAAAATGCCAAACGAGTGGTCAAAATACCCCTTTTACAATTTTTCAAAACATTTTTTTTATTTTTTATTATCACATTTTCAATACTAACAAGTGTCCAGCAAAAAAATCAAGTACTTCTGACTCTCATAATTCATAAACTATCAAATAAAAATGTTTTTAATTAATAAAATTTTAAATAATTATATATTCTTTATAATATACTTTTTTATTATTATTATTTTTTTAAAAAGCACAACTATTTCAAACTTGATAATATATAACATTTGCAAGAGGCGTAGGGAATGGGATGCCACCCAAAAATGAGCTGGTGAGAGAAGAATAATATTTTAGTGTGATAGTGGCGGAAGCACCAATAAATGTTTGCCCAATCCCCCACATGCATGCATGCTTCCAGCAAACTCATTAGTCGACACTCCCACAAATTCTGATTGGAAGAACCTTTTGACTTTTGTACCAAGTTTTAAGTTCACACTAGGGTTCAAATTAAAGGAACTAAACAAACACTCCTTTCTTTTTCTTCTTATTTTATTTTTCTTTTATATTTGTTTAGTTTTTTTTTTATGTTCACTTTGTAGGAATTTAGGATGTTAGATAAATAAGGTCAAATCCGAAGCCCACATTGAACACACGGATCAGCTACAAATAGATGGCTAAGGCCATCTTTAACCATTCACCAAATCTAACATTAAATTTAAATTTGATGAAAAAAAATTATTTTTTGTGCTTCAACGGTTGCACCAAAACAGTATCAAATTGAGAAAACATCAAACGTTTCACCAAACTGAGGATAACTTGTTCCTTTCACCAATTCACTGTACATAGCCACTAAAGCAGAAATTATTGTGAAAATTTTACATTATGGGTCGAACACCCGGTCGACTATCTTAGTATTTTTTCAAGCAACAGAAATGAAGGCAAAAACTGGAAATTTGCTATTACCGGTTGACCCCTGGACAACCCTCTCTGTTTGATACACACTACAGTGAACGGTTGGAGCTATTGGTATCATAATGAGAAAATTGACTTTTTTTTACTCAAATTTGGTGAAAATTTTGTTCAACTGTTGGAGATGCTCTAACTAGGGGCTTCCCAAGCACCTTCGCAAAATCCAAATCATATGAGGAGGCCCGACCTGTGATTTTTAGAGTCCAAAGTCGATAATCAACTAATAAATTTCTAAGATCCTTTATATATTTTTTTTTCATTGAATGCAAGAAAAAAAAAATCCTTTTTGTGAATCTAGATGGATAATTTCTTTTAAGAGTCATAATGAACTGAGATCAAAATATTTTTTTAGATCAAAATTGAAAATAAGAGCACCACAAACACTTAACAAAATAAAAAAAACTTTTAAATTATGTAATGTTACGGAGAAGGCCCTATGAGTGATATGGAATAATTGTCTACAAGGAAAAAGAAAAACATATTGAAATTTAAATTATGTGATGTTACCATATTGAACAAATAATTCTAGATATTGCAAACTGAAACACAAAGTATAATCTCATCTAAACAGCCTTAGCCTCATAATAAGTCTCATTAAGCAATTACCAAGTCAAATAACAAATTTTACATAAATCGCCCAAACAATCAACATAGCTTTAACACATAATTCACCAACTCTAGGGTTTCAATCTATCAGAAAAATAAATTTTCAAAATTTGTTATTTATGTGCAAGTCAACAACAAAAAAAAAAATATATGTATATAAATAAATAAATTCACGGCTATGTTTGTTTGGAGGGAAAATATTCTCTAAATTTTTCCAAAAGAAATAATCATAAAATGGTGGAAAATTTCCTAGAAAATATTTCCGCCAACGCAAACAGACCTTAAATTTCAAAAAAGAAAAAAGAGACTGCAACTTTACAATGAAGAGTCATAAAAAAAATAATAATAATAAAATAAAAATAAAAAGTGACAGAAGCTTACTTAAAATTGGTAGTAATTTGGACGAGTGTGCTGCTGCTGCTGCTAGGTTTGCTCTTTGTTGGCCTGCTGCTGTCAAGTTGTTGGAAAAATTAGATTAAGAGTAGTTAGGGTTAGAAATTAGACAGGGGTCACTATTGTGCTCCCTTCCTGCTGTGCCATAAAACGGCACAATTTCACCACTTTCTTTCTTTTTTTTTTTTTTTTTTTCTTTTTCATGTTGTCACTATGTTTTTTTGGCATGATAAATTGCACTTTACCCTAAACCTTAAACTCTAAAATAAAAAAAAATAAATTTTAAGAATTAAACCTAAATCCTAAACCCTAAAATAAAAAAAATAAATTTTAAAACGGCACAGTTTCATCCTCTTTTTTTTTTTTCTTCATGTTGTCACTATGTTTTTTTGGCATGATAAATTACACTTTACCCTAAACCCTAAACTCTAAAATAAAAAAAAATAAATTTTAAGAATTAAACCTAAATCCTAAACCCTAAACCCTAAAATAAAAAAATAAATTTTAAAAATTAGACCCTAAATCCTAAAATAAAAAAATAAATAAATTTTAAAAATTAAACCCTAAACCCTAGAATAATTTTTTTTTAAAATAATTATACCCTAAACCCTAAAATAATAATAAAATTTTTTTAAAGTTAAACCTAAACCCTAAAATAAAAATAAATAAATTTTAAGAATTAAACCCTAAATTCTAAACCCTGAACCCTAAAATTAAAAAAAAATTAAGAATTAAACCCTAAATCCTAAACCCTAAAATAAAAAAAAATAAATTTTAAGAATTAAACCCTAAATCCTAAACTCTAAAATAAAAAACATAAATTTTAAGGCAAAAAAGAAAAAAAGAAAAAAGGAACACAAAACTGTGCCATTTTACGGCACAACAGGGAGGGGGCATAGCAGTGACCCTGCTCCCTTAGAAATTAGATAGGGAGAGAGAATGAGCCTTTTAATTTTGAATGGCCTTTCAATTTTTTAATGAGTCAATTTATTTTAAGTTAGTTTGGGCCTTCTTTAATTTTTTTAAAATCTAAAACATACCTAATATATTACACTAAACTATAATAGGAGGAACCCATTTTTTATGTCTATTTTGAAAGGCCCTAGGCCATGGCCTGGTGGGCCTATGCCTAAGGCCGAGCTTGCATATGAGCTTGTGGGTACCTAATTGATTAGCAAAACTAAAAGCAAATTCGGACAAAATTTATAGATACAAATTAGTTAGGTCCTAGATTTGTGATGAATTTACATTTTTTACAAAAATAATAATAATAACAATAATAATTGTGTGACACGGACTTATAATTCCGTGTTCATAAATACAACTCACATTCAAATTTGCCTTTGCATTAGGCGACTTAAATAGTTACTTTAAGCTCCAAATTTAAGAACACTTTCACATTTTAAGAACTAGCAATGATACCGCTGCTACACTCTTAGACGTAGTTGTTATGCATGTTAGAACTCTCTTTTATTCAAGTTTCAATATGTCTTCAATGAAGAAAGACAATCATTGTGGGATTCTCATCAAACAATTCACGTCCTTAGTATAGATATCATTTTGAGTACTCTCTACGCTTCATCATATAGTACTCTCTAAGCCTCATCATCCACCCACTATTGGGTGATGTAATTCATATTTTGAAACTTTCTCTTGATTGCATCATTTTCTTGAACATTTTTGCACATATTGATCTAACTTATTACAATCAATAAGGCTATAAATTCATAATTATTTACTCAAAATTTATCAAAAAATAGGAATTAATGCTTTAAATTCATTTCATTCATGAATTTTATACTTTATCAAATTAATTCTACCACACATAATCATTCTAAGTAAATTACGGATTCCTAATTCTAAGATCTTAGTTTTTTTGTATTACAATGGCACAAAGCGTATGGCTTGGTCATGCTGATCAAAAGTAAATCATTAAATAAAGGAGTGTTTTAAGAAGTTGGTAAAAAATTAATTTTTTGACTTTTTGGGTCTATTTTTATTTTTGTAAATGAAAAATATGAGAAGTGATGTGACCAAAAATGGGTAATCCTATTTCCACACACTCAGTTATCTTTGTGCACATCATTTCTTAGTGCACACACTTATTAATTATATATTATTGTTCTCAATCCACACACCAGCTATTTTAATTATATCCCTAACTCATATCTTTGTACACACACCACCTAAACCCTTATTCCACATTTATGTTCAAAATTCTAGACCCATTTTCCACACACCCATTTTCAGTTCTACCCATATTGAAAACACAGTGAAAACCCTCAATTGAAGACACAATGAAAACCCTTTGACACCTCCATTGAATATCCTCCACCTACATTGCATTTTTAATTTTTTTAACTAAAATACCCTCTATCCAAACGAGGCCTTATCATTCTAGAAAGATAACAGTTGCCCAGTTGTACAAGAATAACAATTCTCTCTGAACTGGGATTGGACATGGATATTATTGTGTGTATTAATTGAAGCCAACCCACCAAACCAAAACAATTTACAAACTTTCTCAAACGTTACGTGACACTCATTAATACAAACCCAACCAACCATGTCAAGAACAACAAGCCCTCTTTACCACCAACCATCACTCAATCACACCTTCTCCTAATGGAAAATTGCGAATTAAAAAAAAAAAAAAAAAGAACTATTGTGCCAAAAAAAAAAAAAAATCACTTCTTTTTCACTATATTTGTTATAATTAGACATATTCTTATTTGAATTTGAACTTCTATTAATTTGCAATTCTTCCATCACAAAATTCAAAAATGATGGTGGATTATAATGAGAAAACGATATAACTAATGGAGTATGAACATAGAGAGTGTTGCTATAAGAGTATTACTTTGCAAATAATAGAGGACAATAAAGTGTGTAGCAAGTAATGGACACTAGAATAAGTGAGAAACAATGGAAAAGGTGAGAAACAATGGAGAAATTAGGGTTAATTTTTTTTTTAATCAAAAGATGTGCACTGAGATTTTTTGTTTTTAAAATATGTGTGCAGAGAAAACTTTGATTTAATATTAAAAGCGTGTTTTGATATCCATTATGATCATTTTGTTTTAGGGTATAATTGCCATTAAAATTATATTTCATTAAGTGTATACACAGAGATAAATAGGTGTTTGGAAATAGAATTACCCACCCAAAATGGATAAAAAGCTAAAAATTAGCTTTTTACCCTCTTCCCAAGTGACCCCAAAATATGAGATAAAAAAATGGAACAAAGTGGATCCGTGGCGCAATGGTATCGTGTCTGACTCCAGATCAGAAGGTTGCATGTTCGATTCACGTCGGGTTCTATTAGGCCATCTCCAATGGTTCATCAAACCTTGTATCAAATTTGAAATTTGGTGAAAAAATCACTTTTTGGAGCTCCAATGGTTTCAGCAAATTGGTATCAAATTGAGAAAACATCAAAGGTTTCACCAAATTGAGGATGGCTTGCCCTTTCACCAATTCACTATGCATAGCTGTTAAAGCAGAAATTTGTGAAAATTTTACACTAAGTGGTCGACCACCTAGTTGACCACTTGGTCGGCCAACCGGTCGACCACCAGGTTGACCAACCGGTCGCCCAGCTCATGCAAAAACTGTGTTCGATTTTGGTTCAAATTACTGGTTCAAATAGTTCAAAAAAAATTTATAAAAAACAAAAATTGGCCTTACCGGTCGACTGGCCGGTCAACCAACCGGTCGACCACTTTCCTTTTGATGCACGGTTGGAGCAAGTCATATTAGATTGAAAAAATTGGCTTCTTTTTACTCAAATTTAGTGAAAATTTTGATTCACCGTTGGAGATGCTCTTAGTACTTGGCTTTTTTATTTAGTTTTGGAATTTGATCAGTCACTATCATTACTGTTCATAGTCAATGAGGGAGAGGACTGGGAAGCTTCAAGTCCTACTATTATATGTTCCAAAAGCTACGAAACGAATATTTCTTTTTAAAAAAGGGTATGCATTGTTTTCCACACCTTTTTTCCCCTCCAGAATTCAAATTCCACACGAAGAATCGAAGAAACTTGGCAGAAATTCCATCACTACTTCTTCACTGCTCTCGCGTTCACAACTGCTTCACTTGCAAGTTCCATAGCCTTCACTATAACAACACCAAACCCAATCCCAATTCTCTGGAACTAGAGTGGGTTTTGGAAGACATCGATGGCTAGTTCACTGGTTGGAGGTGCTGCTTTGGGAGCTGCGTTTGGAGAATTGATGCGTGCTGTTGACTATGGGATAATTAATGCTGTGCAATTCAAGTCCACCCTCACAAGCCTTAGGTCGAGGCTGAATCAGATAAGCCCGATGCTCAAAGAAATCAACAAGCTAAACAGAAAATTGGGCCGATTGGAGCAAGACACAGAGATGTTCACCAATCATTTGAAAAAAGGTCTACACTTTGTAAATAAATGCGAGAAGATCCCCTGGTGGAATTGCTTCAAGAAATGGTTAGGGCTTAGAACAATCTATCGTGATGTTCTTTCAGATAGAGGCGCAAGCACAGATGTCTATGGACAGCAGGAGGATTTTGGTAGTGATGAACCAAGTGGATGAGGAATTGGAGTGCATGAACACGAGTTAGCATTTGTGTGCTCAAAAATCAATTTATTGACTTTATTAATTGATTAAATAAATTATTTGACATTTTATTTTGTATTTTTATATATTATTATTTTAGATAATGTTATATTTAATGTTATATATGATGTGAACATAAGGTTTATTGGGTAACATTGTAGAAAAACATGCTAATGCACTACAACAAAAAAATGGTTTTTACGACGTGCAATGCACGCCGTAAAAACCTTTCTATGACATGCAGCGCGCGTCATATTATGACCAGCCATGGAAAGTCATTCACTTTCAACGACATGCTTCGTATGCCGTTAAAAACTATTTAATGGCAGATTTTGTACGTCGTTGTTACTTTTTCTACGACATGCTATAGTACGCCGTTAAAAACTATTTAACGACAAATTTTGTGCGTCGTCGTTTACTTTTTCTACAACTACTTTTGCACACCGTTAATTGGTGAGACAAATAACGACGCTAATTGGGCGCCGTAAAATATATAATACAATGACTTATTATGCCTGTCGTACAATATGCAGTTTTTTTTTATTTATTTATTTAGTAGGTTCAATTTGACCAATTTTGTACAATCTAATAAATATTACAAACAAGCATCACAAAACATCAATCAACCATCAAAATATTGTTTGAAACATCAAAAAGAAACTGTATCCATAAATTATAAACATTCAACAATTGTCTATACATTCCAAATATTCGAAAACTATATCCTTAAGTTCTAAACTGTACAAAAAGTTTAAACCATCCAAAACTATGCATATCTAACTTTCTAAACATATCGACAACTATTAAGAGATTATCTAAAACTACCGACAACAGTTTCTATAACAATTGCAGCTGCAGTTGTAGCAAATCCACTTGCTCCTATCATAGGGATGAGGTGCCCAATGTATGTATTAAGATACCTAAACCCGCGACAATAGCTGGAGCAACTAACCCTGTTGCATTTGTTGTCTGTATGACAAAGGAAACTTCACATAAGTACAAAAACCAATGACTCATGGACAAAAATATTTCTTGACATATTAAGAAATGATCAAGTTTTATCTTTTAAAATATAATGAATTGCAATGCACAAAATAGAACTAGTAAGACACCCGAAACAAGTTTTGGAAAAATATGAGCACTTACTGATTTCTGCATCAGTTGCTTATGTTGCTTTGAGAAGATGTCCAAAGCACATAAAAATAAATTTTTTTTATTTATAAAAAGAGGACAGATTTGGACATGTTAATCAACATGTGTCAAGAAGTGTCCAACATGGATATGACACCTTAGAAGTGGTTATGTTTCTTAGTTATGAGTCTTATTTGGTTTTAATTAGATTTTAGAAGCCAAAATCTTAATTCCCAAAAGAGAAAGTCCAAGTCTTTTTAGATTTAGGATCCATTTTAAGTCTATATAAAGTCGGGTAATGGTTTTTAATTAATAGAGTTAAGTTTTTAGAGAATCTTCAGAGCTTTTATAGCTTCTTTGAATTAGTGTAATACAATTCTAACATTAGGTGTGACGCCCAGTTCTGGGAGTGATTCCTAGATACCCCCTTTCCTTTCTTCTTTTTATCTTGCAATTATTGGCCTTTTCAAGCCTCAGCAAAATCGCCTTGACCCTTTGGTTCACTCCTTTCAAGTTTTCAACCTTATTTTGCAAGCCTATTTTCACTCTTCCTTCAAAGTTCAACCTAACAACCAAAAGCATAAAAGAAACCCAAAACCGGCTAGCTCTGTTCACATCCTATTAGAATAGCCCCTGCACCATTTCTTTTCATGCCAAAGCTTACCCTTTTGTTACCACCTCGAATCCTAAAATTCTATATTCTTTCCAAGCTTTTGGCCACATAAATGTCACGACTGAAACCCGCCCCTATGGGTTTAGTATAAATGTGGCGATGTCTGTGATTACCAAATGCACCTTATGATAAAAACGATGTCTGAGTAAAGAAGTGGCGGAAGCCAAAACAATAAATAAAAGATGTCCAATGAGCTGTGACAGTCTGAATACAAAAGACTTTTTATAAACATGCCACATTGATAACCAAAACATATGTACATGCGACATATACACAAACAACCATGTCAGGGACCAAATCCCTAACTAAAACTGTACAATCAAGTCTTAAACGTTTATTACAAGACAGGAACAAAAGGGTGAATCTGAACACCCCAAAACAGCCGTGGCTTGAATGCACTTGGAACCTCGAGGTGAGGCACAATGGTTGGCTTTGACAAAACAAGAGCTAACCCGACGCTCCTAGCTCTGGTTCGGTGCCTGGACACCTACATATATATATAAACAGTGAGCTAAAGCCCAGTGAATAATAGCAGTGTAAAGAGGTTAAGAATGAATGTTCTTTCAGTAATTAAACAGTCAATTGCATCAGCAAATCAGTCATTTAGGACCATAGTAGTCACATGTGGTACATCCCATAGCAAAACAGTACAGTAGGTCTTAACAGACCGAACAATCAGTTGATGGCCATCATAACAGTAAACAGTAGTAGTTCCAAACATGGGAACCGACAGAGATCTCTGTGATGGCGATAACGATGCGATAACGATGAAATTGCTATGGATGCCAAGAATATAGTTTACAAATAGGACAAACATTCATTCATTAAACAATAACGTTTCAGTAAGCAGAACAGTTGATCATTCAGAAAATAATCAAAATTGAACATATCTTTACAACATTGTTACTTACAGAGCACTGGGCTATAGACAAGCTAACGAGCGTTCTCGGATGCCAACCCTACAGTTACAGAACGAACACACACTCGGGATTAATAACTTAGCCCCTTAACTTGACTTGGTGTGGTTCTATAACATTATCCTCATTGAGATGCCTTAAACTAGGCCTAGGAATGCCTAGGATGGAATGAGGATGCAAAAATGCACTTTAAAACATTTTCAAATTTTTGCTGAAATAGGGGTCTCGCTCGAGAGTGGCTTTCTTCGCTCGAGCGAGCATGCCAAAACAGAGGGGTCGCTCGAGTGTGGACTTCCTCGCTCGAGTGGTCTATAAAAATGCAAAAAGTGCTGGATGTTGAAAATCTCCGCTCGATGCTCGCTCAATGCTTGTTCGAGCGTGAGACACAATCCTCGCTCGAGCGTAGGTCTCGTCGCTCGAGCATGCATTTGCGTGCACCAAACATCTGAGAGCTTGCAATCTACACTCGAGCCAGCATTCCTTCGCTCGAGCAGAGCTTTGAACAAAAGATGGTCGCTCGAGCGTGGAAGCCAAAATCTGGAATTTCCAGATTTGCCTCCCAAGCTCAAACCAAGCATTCAACACATCAAAACTCAACCTTTTGGGCCAATTTTCTGGAAAACACATGAAAACTCATAGTACAACATATTTTGAAGATCAATTTTGTAAAATCAAGCCCAAAGGTAAGCCAATTGAACACAATTTCAAAGAAACTTGAAGAATAAGCAAGAACATTACATGCAAGTGTTCTAATGAAATTCCAATGCTCCAAAACATAACCAAATGCAAGATTGAGCTCAAAACTATGGTGAATTCATGGACTACAACCAAAATGTGGCATGCATGTGGAAATTCATGAAAAACAACCTCAAAATCCAAGAATATGTACATGCATGCATGAATGGACTCTTAATTCAACACTTTAAACCAATTCTTGACTTAGATCACTAATTTTCCCATGAATCATGCAAGAACAACTTAAATTCACAACCAAGAAGGTGAATCCTTTACCATAAGTCTTGAATTCCAAATGTGCTAGCTCAATTTTGCAATTAACCTTCAAATCTTCTATGTTCAAGCAAGAATTCTAGATGAACTCAATTTTTCTCCCAATTCACTCTCCCTCACGGTTTTGGTCTTCAAATGAGATGAGGAATGATATGTCTAAGTATATGAATTAAGCCTCAATATGCTAATGAAAGTGGCCCACTAAATGGTACAACATGTAAATACTTGAACTAATGTGATTTAACATTATTTAATCTAATTTAACCAATTTAGTCATTCCAAATCAAGTTTCAATTAAATCTACCATAAAATCGCATAAATCCTAATTAGCACATAACACCAATCAATTTTTGATTTGGTCGCCAATAAGGCCTTCAATTTACAATTCGAAATTAAAACACGAACATATCATTTAATGGCAAACAGATAGAAATGCAATTAAAACAATATACTCATGTAATTAATTCAGAATTTCAATCTGATCAATTACTTATCATGCTTAATCATAGATTAGCACTAATTAGAGATGAGTGTTGTCACAATAAACTAGAGAATTCAACCCTAAAATTAGAGCTTTTTTCTGCATCACTTTATAAAATTTAAAAGCTTGCTACTCCTAGGAGTGTTCCAATACTTATCCTACATCAGAGAAATAACGTGATGTCTTGGATTAATTTGAACATATGGCTAGAAAGGAAACCAGCTAGTTAGAGAAAATATCCATGTAACAAACTCCAAGTAATTGAGACTTGGCCTACTTGAGTTGAATTTTGAAGTTCTTTCCTGGCCTTGGTCAAATCTGATGTGAGCAACTATTATCTCAGTTAAGCCCTTCTGGCATATGATGGAGTTTTATATTCAATTACCTTACATTTGCATGGAATAACTGTTCACAAGGCATTAGTCTTGTGTTCATGACACACACACACAAATAATGATTAGCACTAACATTAAACTTATGTATATACCTCTATGAGGTTTACAGGGACGCAAGCTAAGGCATTGAAGTTTTTATTTTTATATTTATTTTTTGGTAGGGGGGTTCAGTGTCATGTATGCTTACAGCAAGAAGAATGAAATCAACCTAGTAATATTGTCTAGTTTGTCCATTGAGTATATGCATGTCTGCCAGTTTACTTTTCCTTCAAAAAAAAAAAAAAAAAAATGTTTGGCTTTTAACATCCAACTCAACTGACACTAGTGAAACTCAAAAACTCATTGTGCAACTAAAAGTTTCTACACAAATCTACAACGACGCAAACATAGTCCATGGTAACTAATTAGGAGAGTTCAAAATAAAATCCAAAAAAAATAAATAAAAAATGAAGGATCATCGATAGGGTGGCAGAAGATAAAGAGGGAGAGAATTGATTTAATGCAGTTCTTAATTATTACCTCTTGAGAAAATTTTATTAAAATGGTTGTTCGAGGTCATTGCTGACCCTCTGCAGGCACAAAATGTACTGTAACCACAGTCAGAAATCCTGCACCATCCAAAACACCCTTCAAAGGAAAAAAGAAAATTCATCAGAGCTTTTAACTACTTTTAACCATTGAGGAGAAAACAAAGGTAATGTAGTACACACCCTTACTATTCCTGCCACAAATGCACCGCAATTAAATGTCCCCATGTCTTTTGGTATTGAAATAAATCTACAATGCAAACATAGACCATCAGCAACATTTAATAAACTATAACAGTACCAGCTATTTGTAAGTCCCAATATAAATGTGAAGAACTGTCACCTATTCACAAGGAGTTCTTTCTCACTAATCATATATTCGTCTTCATGTTCAGTGCCCTTCTCAAGTGAATCAGCTACCTATACAATATTATGCAAGAAGAAGAAGAAGAAAAATAGTCAGTGTGTTTGGGCAACTCACCAAAATTTTAGCCTTAAAACTTAAACAGTATTGCCCAGGATTGCCTGAATTCTTCAACAAATGAGTTTGTCAAGAGATTTGATCTCTGGAGAAGCACTTGAACACGAAGATACGCCTGTGAGAGTTCAAAAATTTCAATACATTAGTCAAAGGAGGATAGCACACTTCCATCTAATAGTATAGAAACTTTGCAATTTGTTCCATCTCAATTCTAGAATTCATTGATACATATTGCATTATCTTCAAAATTAGGATACACAAACAACCAGCTTTATAGGCGGTGGTTCGATGATCTCTCAGCTCTCATGTCAATGAGAGAAAAAGATGATGGGGGTTATGGATTTGGTGGAAATGGGTTGAGTTTTAGGTGGGGTTTTGGAATTGTGATGATCTACTTGTTATGTTTTCAATTAACTGACTGATAATGTTGTTAATTGTTATGGTAAAACTATAATGGTCAATATATATACTTTGGTCAAATCATATTCCTAAGAAAGCAGCTAGTTACCAATTTTAATTGAGAAAAAGAGAGCAATGTATATTCTTTTTTTTTTTTCTAGATTAATTGAGAAAAACAGAGCAATTTACCAGATCTATTTTCATATAAACAATCAACAAATAAAATATCCAAAACACACACATATTTGGGCAAACAATCAACATACAAAATACCCAAAGATTGTCAGAGGTGATGGTTAGAAATTGTGGCATAGAAAACAAGATGTGACACAGAAGTAGAACCAGGAGCAAAATTGCAAAAACACTTGTTCTTCAGAGTTGGGATGTGGCGGGGAAGGGTGGCTGAGGCTGTGTGTACAGAAAGGGGTTTGGGTGGAGGAGGGAGGAAGGAGATGAGGGTAGTAGGATAATTTTCTTTTGGTATTTGAGAGTAATCAGGTAATTTTAATTTTTCTATAAACTTTGTTAAAAGACAAACTCTGGTAGGGGGAATTTGTAATTTCTCAAACTAGAAGGGAGAATCTGTATTTTCCATAAATCTTAGAAGTGGTATGTGTAATTTACCCAAAGGGAAAATACCAAATCTGTTTAGACTTGACACAAGTATAAGCTCTCAGCTTTGCCTACTACAAACATAACTGGAACATTTTTTCATCACCTAACTTGAAAAACAGAATCTCTTATGGCCAAGCAACAAGAAGACAATTTACAAAAGAATTTGAGCAAAGAGCAACCATGAGCATGAGTGCTCTTGAATAGTCTACTAATGATTACTATTCCCTCAATATATGTGTTGCAATATAAACAAAATCAAAGTAACTGAAATTATGCTTGTTGAGTTGAGCGTCACTGAGATACAAAAATTGTTTGAAATAGATAATATTTCGGAAGTCACAAATATTTCTCACCTGGACCATTACAATATGCTCAATCCCATCTAAGACCAACCTATAACAGTAGGCTGTGAAAGGCCCCCACACAGTAGGTATCCTTGCAGCAGAAGAACGTTTCACTAATTTATCTCTCTTCCTCCTATATCTGTCAATTGTAATCCATATTTGAAGAGTCAGTGCATTTATAATCTGATGCTATCACAATTTACATTGTCACCAACAATCCCAAGATCACCTTCTTCTATAGCAACTTCGGTAGCTTCAGAAACTTCTACATCTGAATCCAATTGAGACCTAGCAACTATCAAGCAACATATAAAGCTTTTAACATTGATTTCAAGTCCAAAAAAAAAAAAAAAATGATAATATATGTGAGTCAATACCATTGACGATATCCTTCTGTAACACCAATGTCCATGAAATCTATACTTTTATACAAAATGATTTGGTTGCCAAATTATTCTTTCATTTTCAAACAAAATACCAATTACTTAGGCTCATAGTTTCAAAAAATACTCTTGAGACACCATTATGTTTGTGTACCATTTTATCTAAGCACCTTGTCTTTGTTTTTCAGCATGCTAGGCAATCAAACATGAAAAAAGAATATGGACAGTATGATATAATAGCTATTTGAATCATGGAGTTCAAAGTGTACCATTTAAAGTTCATCCATGACTAATTCATTGAATAATTCATCAATACTATTTATAGACATCAATAATAAAAACAGGAAAAACTACTTCATTAATGATAACAGTTTATACTACTTCACTATAACTCCCATTGATTTCCTATCACGGTCAAACTCAAGAGTGGCAATTCATTTTTCAATCTTACTCCACATCTGACAACAACCTTCAAAGCACCCCGCGAACTAGGAGCAAAAATGTCAAAAGCACTCGAAGAGTCAAAAATTGGGATGTTTCTTAAGCTAATGAAGATCGGCAAGAATGCCAAATCCCAGAAAGGAGGAAAGAAGAAAGTATTGCTGAAGGACAACTGAGTTCCTATCCACAACACTAGGGGAAAATTCCACCCCCTTTGGATGGACTTCTACATCATCAGCGAATAACAGTCATTCTTTTGGATACAGATGGCCTCGAGATCCTAAAACCAGTTGACATGGACAAAGCTACACTTTTACCCTTGAGAGGCTCGCTGAGCCGAAAACCCGGAAGGGCAACCCAAGCAAAAGTTAGAGCAAGAAAAAGAAGAAAAAAAAAAGAGAAAGAAGAAAAAATGTAAAGATTGAAAAAAAGAAAATGAAAAGAAATGAAATGAAAACAAAGAAGAAAAGAAATGAAAAGAAAAGAAAAGCATAGCTTGCAAGGTTGAAAACCCGGAAGGGTGGCCTTGGCAAAAGTTAGAGCGCAAAAGGAGAGGTTAATACCCGAGTGTACCTTAACCCGAACTATGTAAGGCTTGATTCCCATGTTTGGGATACGTAGACAACTTCATTCTGAAGTCCAACCGTAAATTCTTCCAATTCAACTGTCCTGTCTATGAGATTGAACGGGTCATCTTTGTCATTTCTGTATCCAAGAGTTCGGTTGTGACCTTCATTATGAGAACTGGTTGCAGTATGCTGCGGCACTATTCAAACAAGGGGCAACTTTCCGTTGTCGTTCAGTGTGCTGCGATGCTGTTCAAACAAGGGGCAACTTTCCATTGCTGTGCAGTATCCTTCAGACAATGGGCAATTTTCCATTATTTTGGAACTGAGGTTGTGCATCTCAAGAGTAAACTCCCTGTTGGTCGAGCAATGGCCGTTTGCAAAAATAGTTTTTGAGAATTTTTATTGAGGTTGACTAATTCCCTAAAAAATTATTCCATTTTTCCAAAATCGGACCATTTCTCAGACCCAAAAAAGGAAAATTTTCAGTGCTCATAGCCTAACTTGCATGATTTCAAATCAGAAAATCGAACAAGCATGTTAATCTAACTTTCATGTTGGCCAAAATTGTTTAGTAGAAGCTTAAAAACAAAAAATGGTCGAAATGATGAACTAGGGGCGCAGTTGAGTCAGGTGTTCTTTCTTTTCCCCATTATCAACAAACTTTCCAGAAATGGCCGCATACTCGCCAGAAAAGGGCGCCACTGAAGCTAATACAAAAGGGCTGAAAGCTCTCAACACCCTCCAAGCAGCGAGGTATCAAGCTAAGTGCGAAGCACAAACTAGAATGGATTAGGATATTCCACTCCCTCATTTGGACACAATTGATCACGTCCAAATTCCCCGGCAGAGCATTGTCAACCGATGTCAGCTGCAGATTTGCTACACGCCTAAATGTAGCACAACCCTTCTGTGGGGAAGTTCACTGTTGTGAGCAGAAGAAGAAGAATCTAGCGGAATGCTAAGGGCAAGAGCCCGCAACTTCCTATTTATCCATCAACCACCCAGGGGAGGGATAAAAAAAATCAGAGAGATTGAAGAATAAAGAGATGTGCGCTGAGAGCAAAAGTGAGAAAATTGCTTTTCCAGAAAAACAGAGCCTGAGGGCCGAGTGATGTGAGAATCACAAATGAGAAAAGGGTGGGAAACAAAACCCAAAGAAACTGGCTCCTCGTGAACTGAGAGGTCTCTGCCATTGGAACACGTCTGAATGTCGTGTCTTTTGTTTTGTTTGTCTCGATTCTTGTTTTCAATCGTTTCAAGTGTTACTCGATGTGTTTAGGTTGTTTACCTTTTGTTTTCCTTTGTTGAGTCATTTTTGTTGTGGTCAGTCGTAGGCTCAATACCCAGTTAAAAACTCATTTCTCAATTTCAAAATGAATCGTTTTGTGCTCGGAGTGCTGTGCCATTCTCCACATTTGTGCAAAACAAGATTTGTTCTTTCATAAAACTGCAAGGTTCAACCCAGGTCATGTGAGAACAGTCAAACCAGGACCTATCTGAAGCTATATAGGTTCCAGACTGCAAAGCAAAAGAAAAGAGGGAAAATCGAAGCATCTGAGTGTGTTTCACCTTCAGCAAATTCCGTGATTATATTCCGGATGAATCTTTTCAGGACTTGTCAATGCTCTGAAGTATGAGTGTGCCTCTACCCTAAGTGCAAGTTCAAGCCTACTCCAAAGCCAGAATGACGATCAGATGTGCTCTCCCTGAGTACCTTTCCCTACCAGGGTTATCTTGGCTGTGTTTGCAATGAGGGAAAGCTGTGAATATGATCAGGAAGGGAAGCAGCTGTGGCTTCTATATGCAGGTGTTGTACTTGTCAGTATTTCAGGACCTTTTGTTCGAAGAATACAAGGGAAGGTCCCCGTCAGAGTAGAGCGGTTCACCGCCACTCACCCCATGAGGTGCTTTTTAAAGCGCCGCTTTGTTTATTGCTTTTCTCTAAAGATCATGCATTACATTGCTTGTAACATGTTGTAACATGCATTTCATCGTGCTTTCTTGCGCATCGCACTGCCTTGTGCACTCGCGCTGTTTAGCACATCGCGCTTTCTTACGCATCGCACTGTCTTGTGCACTCGTGTTGTTTAGCATATCGCGCTTTCTTGCGCACCGCATTATCTTGTGCATTTCATTACATGCTTTCATCTTGCATTGAAAATGCTTGTATCTGTTGCATTGAACTTGCATTGTTTGTGCTATTTTGAGCACTTTACCTGCACTTGTTAGTGCATTTCATCCGCATTGTTATGCACACCTCTTAGCTTGCATTGTCACGCACTCTCCACTTGCATTGTTATGCACGCTCTTTTTTTTTCCGAAACACTAGGATACGTCCCTATGTTTTTCCCTTTTTTTGAAACACCGAGATACGTTCCTATGTTTTTCCCTTTTTTCGAAACACCGGGATATGTCCCTATGTTTCTCCTTCTTTCCGAAACACCGAGATACGTCCCTATGTTTCTTCCTTTTTCCGAAACACCGGGATACATCCCTATGTTTCTCCTTCTTTCCGAAACACCGGGATACATCCCTATGTTTCTCTCTTTTTTCGAAACATCGGGATATGTCCCTGTGTATCTCCATCTTTGGTTAAGAGCATCTGGAACATGTTCCAATGCTTGTACCGCTCCTTTCCTCTCTCGCGTGTGCTACGCTGAGAGGTTTTCCTTTTCCTCTCTCGTGTGTGCTACGCTGAGAGGTTTACCTTTCCTCTCTCGCGTGTGATATGCTGAGAGGTTTTCCCTTTCCTTTCTCGCGCGTGCTACGCTGAGAGGTTTGTCCTCTTTCTTTACACGATTTCAGCGTGTTTGGAATTTATCTCAGGTTGTGTCGTGCACACACCTGGGCGGGTTGTTTTTGGATCTCCTTTCACAATTTCAGCGTGGTTTGAGTGTTCTTTTCCTTACACGATTTCAGCGTGTTTGGAATTTGACTCAAGTTGCGTCGTGCACGCTCCTGATTGTTTGTTTTTGGACCTCCTCTCACAATTTCAGCGTGATTTGAGTGTCCCTTTCCTTATACGATTTCAGCGTGTTTGGAATTTATCTCAGGTTGTGTCGTGCACACACCTGGGCGGGTTGTTTTTAGACCTCCTCTCACGATTTCAGCGTGGTTTTAGTGTCCCTTTCCTTACATGATTTCAGCGTGTTTGGAATTTGACTCAGGTTGCGTCGTGCACGCTCTTGATTGTTTGTTTTTGGATCTCCTCCCATGATTTCAACGTGGTTTGAGTGTCCCTTTCCTTACACGATTTCAGCGTGTTTGGAATTTCACTCAGGTTGCGTCGTGCACGCTCCTGATTGTTTGTTTTTGGACCTCCTCTCATGATTTCAATATGGTTTGAGTGTCTCTTTCCTTACACGATTTCAGCGTGTTTGGAATTTGACTCAGGTTGCGTCGTGCACGCTCCTGATTATTTGTTTTTGGACCTCCTCTCACGATTTCAGCGTGGTTTGAGTGTCCATTTCCTTATACGATTTCAGCGTGTTTGGAATTTAACTCAGGTTGCATCGTGCACGCTCCTGATTGTTTGTTTTTGGACCTCCTCTCACGATTTCAACGTGGTTTGAGTGTCTCTTTCCTTACACGATATCAGCGTGTTTGGAATTTGACTCAGGTTGCATCGTGCACGCTCCTGATTGTTTGTTTTTGGACCTCCTCTCACGATTTCAGCATGGTTTGAGTGTCTCTTTCCTTACACGATTTTAGCATGTTTGGAATTTATCTCAGGTTGTGTTGTGAACACGCCTGGGCGGGTTGTTTTGGACCTCCTCTCACAATTTCAGCGTGATTTGAGTGTGCTTTTCCTCACATGATTTCGGCATGTTTGGAATTTATCTCAAGTTACGTTGTGTACGCGCCCTATTGGTTGTTTCTCCTTCTCTCATGATTCTAGCATGGTTGGAGTATGTCGCCCTTTTGTATCTACTATACTATCATTTCATCGCACTATTTTGTGCACCTTACTTGCATTTTGCATGCATTTTATCACGCTATTTTGCGCATCGCACTGTTTTATGCACCTTACTTGCATTTTGCATGCATTTTATCGCGCTATTTTGCACATCACACTGTTTTGTGCATAGTATCATTCACGCTATCTTGCGCACCTTACTTGCACTTGTTAGTGCATTGCATTGTTATGCACCCCTTCCGCATTGTTATGCATCACACTTAGGTTGCATTGTCATGTATCCCTTTCGCATTGTTATGTGTCACACTTAGGTTGCATTGTCATGCACCCCTTTCGCATTGTTATGCGCACACTTAGGTTGCATTGTCATGCACCCCTCCACTTGCGTTGTCACGCGCTTTTCACTTGCATTTCTATGCATGTTTCTAACAATATTGTACCTGTTGAGTTTCTTTCTTTTGCAGGAACGATATTGTATGTACGGTTCATTTGAAGCTAGCGCGACCAAACGAACCGGACGGTATTGTATGTACTCCGCGTGAGACGTAGCAAGAATTGTATAATTCTGTTACATCCTTTCTGCATGTAATGTAGTTTGATTTGTCCGCTTAAACTGTTGCATTTATTGTGTATAATTGCTTCATTACAGCTTTCTTTACATGATCATAAGTTATGTTCGGCTTCGTGCATATCATTTTCATTTTGCCCCTGCTTGCGGGCACATTTCTTTGTTATCTTGCATGTTTGTCTAAGTCTTCGGCCTTGTCAAAAATGGGTCGTCTCTAGGCTTTGACACTCACACCCGTCACTCATGACTTTCGAGTTATGTCAAAGAGGGGCAACTGTAGACACCCTATTTTTGACCGACCTTAAGACTCAGACGTCATCAATTGAGCACTCGGTGATAGTGCATGTTGTGCTCATTTCGAGTTTCTAGAGTTTTGGTCGAGTGCCTTGCCTCCGAGCCTCTGAACTCTTTGTGCTTCAGCTTGGTTTGCAGACCAAGCCTTGTTTTCCTTACCTGAGGGAAGGAGAGATCTTGTAAACCCCTTTTTGTGATCGCAGACCACTTTTTGTGGCCGTAGGCCACTTTTCTTGTTTGGAGACTAGTTTCCGATTTTCGGAGCCTTCGGCCGCGCGCCTTATCTCGGGACCGCTTAACATTCTCCATTTGGCATGGTTTTTGAACCACACCTTGTTTCCTTGGCCTGGAGGGTCACTGTGGTTTGGGAGACCACTTTTGTGATCGTGAACCACTTTTGGTGCTTGTCAGCTAGTTTTCGAGGCTCCCGGTTGCGCGCTTTGCCTCCTGAACTTTCGTCTTGCATCTGTTTTGGTTTGTTTTTGGTGCAAACCTTGTTTTCCTTGTTTAGAAGGTGGTACAAGGGTGAGAGACCAGTTTTTCCCCTTGGAGACCACTTTTCTTCCTGCTAGCCAATTTTCTAGTCTGACAACTGGTCTCCCTGATTTTTGGACCATCAAAAATGGTCGGCCACTACACCATTTGCTTATTTTCATGCTGCTGACCTTCTCCCACCATGGCCGTCTACTTTTATTCTTGGGAGACCACTTAAAGTGGTCGGCCGACCACTTTAAGTGGTCGACTGCTTTTTGTCACCTTTTTGGAGATATTTTGGGCCAGCTGGCACAGCTGGAAAGCACAAGAACCATCCTCCATACAATTTTGAGCCTTAGCTTCTTCAAGAAGCTTATGCTTTTGCTCTCTATAAGAGGGAGGCTCCTCCTCCCTCGTCTAGGTTCAGAAATTTGAGGGTTTGAGATATACATATAGCTTTGTCTTTATATTGCTCTTGTTCTTCATTTTGTGCCTTAAAAGTGTAGTTTTACCACACTTTAACACATAAACACACACTCAAACACCATACTTTTGGAGCTGAGGTCCCTTGAGGTTGTTTTTGAAGTTTTTGGACTAGTTTTGGTTGGAAAAAGCTGCTGGAGTTTTGGTTTTGAAGGTGGTCTTCAAGGGTGAGTTTCTAACCCTTAAAACCCCCATTCTTGCTTAAGCTTTTGAACCTATTTGCATGCTGTTTTAGGACTAACTTCCTACTGAAAAAAGTTCTATTTTTTAGTCCTTGTGAAGTTTGTTTAAGGTCACTTTTTGGTTGGGGGTGGTCTACCCTCTCTTAGGCCTTGTTAGGCCTTGTTTTGAGCCATCCCTCTAGGCTCTTGTTGTAGCCTTTGCATGACCTTTCTACCTCTAAAATCTAGAGGATTTTCAGTGGTGGAAAGGTGGTTTTGGGGTCCGTAGTAGGAGAGGGTCATCCCCTCTCCTTGTGTCTTCAATACTTGCTTCATATGCCTCATGTTTGAGCATGTTTGTTAAGCTTATGTTGGCCATATCTTAGCTTATATTTGGGCTTATTTTAGCATGGCATGCCACTGTTTTTACTTTGTTTTGTCACTCCATGCATGCCTAATACACTTGTAGTGTAAATCTCACAAACTAGTCTTGTCTGCTTCATGAAGTAGCATGTCATTCTAGCTTGTTTTGTTTCCATTTCAGCATGTTTTTGGTGATGTTCTACCATGTCATACCTCAGTGAGGGTTTGGTTTCGTCACCTCATGCATGCTCTATGCACTTGTAGTGCAATTCCATGAATTAGCCTAACATGCATCATGCTTTAACATGTCATTCTAGCATGCTTTTGGCTTAACTTCAAGAAGCTTTTGTCCATGTTTTAACATGCTTTAGCTCTGATTTGTATTGTTTTGGCCATGCATGAATTGCTTTGTATAGCTATAATGCATTTTAGCTTGTTAGCTTTGTGTGTCAAGTCCACTAGCATGCTTTACTTGGCCTATTTGAATGATTTGGCATAATTTATTATGTGATTTCAGTCCATGTTTCATGGCCATGCACTTCCATTTATCACTCATTCAATGCGTTGGAGGGTTTCCCCCTTTATGCCTTAACATGAATCATTGCGTATGCCTTCATGCCCTAGCTTGAGAGCCATCATTTCAATGTGTTTTTGGGGTTATCTTGCCATGATATAACTTTGATTTTTGTTGGTTAAGTCATCCCATGCTTGGTCTTAATAGGTGTAGTGTAATCCACCTTATTTGCCTTGTATGTATCATGCCTTATGCCCTTCATACTAGCTTGTTTTGGCTTCCTTCCATGCATTTTTTAGTATCATTTTGACATGTTCTAGGACTTTTTTGGGTTGCCTTTGCCATATCCTTCCTGCTTTGTATAGCTGTAGTGCAATTGGCCTTATTAGCTTTGTGTTTTGTTGACTCATGCATGCTATCTTTGAGCTATTTAGATGATTTGGCATCATTTAATACTTTATTTCAGAGCTTATAGCATTGCCATGTTCCCACTTCTTTCATGCTTTGAATGCCTTTAAGTGTTGTGCATTGTTGCCTTACTTATGGCCTAGCATGTATGTCATCTTGCCTAGGTATTTGAGCCTCCATCTTAGCATGTTTTGGTCTTTGTTTAGACCTAATTAAGCTCTGTCCATGTTTGGTTCATGCACTTGTGCCATGTATTGCATGCTCCCATTGCAGTTCTCTTTACTAGCTCCATACTTTAAGGACCTTTGCATGCTATGCTGGCTTTGTTTGAATGATTTGGCATCATTTCTTACTTAATCTCAGTGCATTTAGTGTTGTTACACTTCTGCATTTATCACTTCTTGAGCCTTCTTAAGGGTTGTGCTCTTAGGCCTACTTGGTTGGCCAATGCATTGTGCATGCATGCCTTGTCTTTTGGTGCCTTTGTTTTGGTGTTATAGTCACTGATTTGGGTATGACTGAGGTCTGTCAATTTTGGTTTAAGTCCATTGAGCATGTTAGTTTTCATGTTGTTAGCATTGTGCATGCTTATTATTCATTGCCTTGAGTATACCATCTTACACTGCATTGTGCATGCCATGTAGTTCTTTGCATTGTGTATGCCAAGTAGTCCTTTGCATTGAGTATGCATGTCCCTAGCATTGATAAGTTGCCCTTGTTGCATTGCATTGTGCATGCATGCATCACATTGTATTTAGAATCTTAAGTTGCTTTGCATTGAGCATTGAGTATGCTATGTTATGTTGCCTTGCATGTTGTTAGCATGTTAGTCCATTGCATGTTTGCATGTTTGTTTTATCATATTACATATTTGCATGCTTGTGTTGCATTGCATTTTTGCATACTCCATGTTACATAGCATTATGCATGCCATGTTATGTGTTGCATTGTGTTTGGAATAGGTGTTAGTCCAAACACGGGAAACGGGGGATGTTTTATACTTGAAGTGATGAAATGTGCCTTAATTCTCGGTCGCCGACGCTCTTGATCATACATGATAGAGTTTTAGGCCTTATGTGTTTATGTGTGCATTCATTTTCATATTGAATTGTGCAACTTCACCTCTCGGCCATCATGTATTGAAATGCGCGATTGGTGACCCGAGGGTCGAGAACCATACCCCCTTGAGCTCATGAAATGATAGGGAGGGTGTGTAGACACCCCATTTTTGACCGACCATAAGACTCAGATGTCACCGATTGAGCGCTCAGTGATGTTGCATGCTGTGCTCGTTCAAGAGTCTCAGAGTTGCGGCCGTGCGCCCTGCCTCCGGACTTCCGAACTTTCTTCTCTACCTTGTCTCGGTTTGCGAACTAGACTCGGTTTTCTCTGTTTTCTTTCCTGAGGGAAGGGAGTGGTCCCGTAGACTATCTCCCGGTGGCCGTGAGCTACATTTCGTGGCCGTAGGCCATTTTTCCCATTTCGGTTCGGTTTTGAACCGTTAGTAGGCCGTGTGCCTCGGTTGGACGCCCAACCATCTCCGATTTCTCCGGTTTTTGGCATGCATCTCATTTACTCCCATTTAAGGGACAGGGGGCTCGAAACCGAACACCACTTTTGCGGCCATTGATCCCGAACCACGCGGTTTTGGCCCCGAGCATTCTTTTTGCATCGATGTCTCTTCATTCTTGGCAGACACCTCTGTTTAGTCCTTCCAAGGGACACTGGGGTCTCAGAAACCCGCTTCGCAGCCGAACACCACTTCCGGTGCGGCCCATTTCGGACCCCAAACTGCGGTTTTGGTCCCGAGCATTCATTTCGCATCCGTTTTCTCCGGTTTTTGGCAGAGACCTCTGTTTAGTCCTTCCGAGGACAGGGGTCTCGATACGAACACCATAGGTGCCGTGACCCATTGGACCCCGCGGTTTTGGTCCCGAGCTTCGTTTTGCATTAGTTTTTGTTCAATTTTGGCGGTACCTCTGTTTCATCATTCCGAGGAACACTGCGGTCTCAGATGCCCATTGGCGAACAAAATCTTTTCTTTTTGCCCTCAAAATATCTAGATATTTTGCCCTCAAAATATCTAGATATTTGAGGCAAGATATTTCAACCCTTTTGGCCCTCCTTTTAAGCCCTCTCTCTTGTCCATTCCAGCAGCTGGCCGAACCTCATTTTGGGAGAAGAAAAAGATCCTTCAAGAACACTTAAGCTTAAACCTCCACTTTCATAGCAAAAGCTCCAAATTTCTTCAAGTCTTGCATTATTTCTTCACCAACACCAAGCCTCACCATCTCCACTACCATTCCAGCAGCAAGGAAGTGTTTTTCAGAGGTTAAGAGTCAACAAATTCAAGTCAAGAAGCAAAGAAAGAAAGATCTTCAAGGGTAAGCATTCAAATCCCTTTTTCTTGCATAATCTTGAATCAAATTTTTACCCTATTTCCTTTTGTTTTTGGGGCTCCGACCCCTACTGGTTTTAGGCTTATTTTGAGCCCCTCTACAACTTTGTAGAAGGGCTCAACTTCATTTGGTGTTTCCATGATATACTTGTTTCAATATACACCTTGTATGTCACAATCTTGAATGCTAGTTTTAGCCTCTTTGCATTTGTTTTTGGGGCTCCGACCCCTACTGGTTTTGGGCCTATTTTGATCCCCTCTACAACATTGTAAAAGGGCTCAACCTCATTTGGCCATTATATATACCACCTCTCTTGGAAATTCACTTTAGGCCCTAAATCTTGCTCATTTTGTAGCCTTTTGTGCTTATGGTTTTGGCTCTTGGTCAGAGCTAAGAGGGGTCTTATTTTGACCCCCTTTACATGTTTCATCAAGAATGTTTAGCTATTTGGTGAATGCTTTACATACTTTTCATTGTAACCCTCTTGGTGGCCATATTTTGCATGCTTTGTTAGACTTATTTGGCTCCGGATTTCAGCCTTCATCAGGCTTAGAAAGAGCCTTATTTTTGTCTCCTTGTCTTTCTTTGTTAAGGGCCTTAAGCCATTTGGTGTTTGGTTTTGGTACTTCATGTTGTATCCATCAAATTTTCCGTAAATTTGCATGTTTGTTTAGGCCATTCTAGCTTCTGTTTCTGGCCTTCATCAGGCTTAGGAAGTATCTTTTTTTAGCCTCTTCTTTGTATTTTATTAAGGGTCTTAGGCCATTTGATGTTTGCTTATGGTACCTTATGTTATAGCCCCTTTTGGTCCATATTTTGCATGCTATGCTTGCCATGTCTACCTTCGCTTTTGAGGATGTCATCTACTGTAAATGTGAATATTTTTGGCTCATCTTTATTGTTGTAGAACTGATTTTTTTGGGTTTGAGCATTGTAGATATCACTTGCTTTGTAAATCCCCTCTTTTACCGTATTTTTGCATGCCATTGTTGCCCTATCCACACTCATAATTTGGCCTAGTTTTGTACTGAGAAAATGCTATTTTTGGGGCTGCCTTGCTACTGTTTTTGCTTTCATGTGCCAATTTTGCATGTTTAGCATAGCCGTAGGCCATTTCGGGCACTTAGAATTGCATTTCGGGATGATTTCATGCATTGATTGTCATTTCGTATCATTTCGGGCTGTTTTCCCTTTATTTAGTGGCTGAAATTTGGTTTGCATGCTTGCATATCATTTCCCATGTCATTTTATGCCTTAATGCATTGCCTCGGTTATGCGTCTGGGCACCGAGGCACTGCTTCATTCATCGGCATCCCATGTGAGTCTTGAGGCCCTCTCATGTTGGTATAAGCCCAATTGCATTTCGCATGTCATTCCGATCGCCTCGGTTTATGCGTGCGCGCATTTCGAGGCACTTTATTTATTCAGCCTATGTGAGTGTGGTTGAGGCCCCTCTCATGTTGGCATAAGCCCAATTTGCATTTTCATGCTTGTATGCCATTGCCTCGGTTTGCGTGCCCGTGTGCACGCATTTCGAGGCACTTCATTTTTATCCGCCGGCAGCCTATGTGAGTGTGGTTGAGGCCCCTCTCATGTTGGCGTAAGCCCAATTTGCATTTTCATGCTTGTATGCCATTGCCTCGGTTTGCGTGCCCGTGTGCACGCATTTCGAGGCACTTCATTTTTATCTGACGGCAGCCTATGTGAGTGTGGTTGAGGCCCTCTCATGTTGGCGTAAGCCCAATTTGCATTTTCATGCTTGTATGCCATTGCCTCGGTTTGCGTGCCCGTGTGCACGCATTTCGAGGCACTTCTTTTTTTAACTGACGGCCTCCTATGTGAGTGAGCTGAGGCTCTCCCATGTTGGTGTAAGCCCATCGTTGCATTCCGTATGCCATTTTGATTTTCCATCACATCACCGCCTCGGTTTGCGTGCCTGTGTGTACGCATTTCGAGGCACTTTTTCGTTTCATCCGCCTCGGTTTGCGTGCTGTGTGCACGCATTTCGGCACTTTGTATCCGATTGTTTCGGCATTGCCTCGGTTTGCGTGCGCGCGATTTCGAGGCACTTCGATGTATCCGATTTTGCGTTTTATCATCGCCGCCATATGCACAGGCACGCATTTCGAGGCACTTCGGTTTTATCCGATTTCTATTTTGCCATCGCCTCGGTTTGCGTGCCCGTGTGCACGTATTTCGAGACACTTCGGTTTTATCCGATTTACATTCCACATCATCGCCTCGGTTTGCGTGCCCGCGTGCACGCTTTTCGAGGCGCCTCATTTTCATCTCATTTTCATGGCATTGTGCATGCTATATCACATATTAGTTGCATTTCATGCATATCATGCATATCGCACGGGAAACGAGGTACATTCCATACTCCGAGTGACGGAGTGTGTCTCAATTCCCCAGTTACCGACACTCCGGATTACCCATGATGGAGTTAGGTTTTTGTTGTAGCATTCATCTGCATTCATCTGATATTGAGTTGTGCAATTCGGCTCCTCGGCCATCATGCATCGGTATGCGCGATTGGTGGCACGAGGATCGAGGCATGCATATATTTGTGAAATACATTGCTATGCCCTTTTCCTGCTCTCTGGTACAGCAAATCGAGGATCAACAACTTTCCGGTCCGCGCATTTAGAAATCTGCAAGCGAGGCTAATCGGGGCATTCCATTGGATTTCCAAAGCATCTATCGAAGCGGCTTGCATTTACGCTTTTATTAATTAATTTGTCAATTAATTAGAAATTTGTATATTTATTTCCGGACTGTATATTCTTTTATTCGGACTGTATATTTATTCGGACCCTCAGCGCGAGGGCAAAATTGTAATAAGGGTGGGTGAGTGTGATGTATGTCTTCCAACCTCCATTTCTTTCTCCCTTTTATTTACCTGCTTTGATGGTTAGATATAGGGCATATTTCAATTAGCATATGACAAAGATGTTTGCATCATTCATCTGCTTTGCACGACGCATCGCATCATACATCTGTATTTCAATTCCAAATTGAATACATGCTAACTGTAGCATCTCATATACCATGTTTAGAATAGCCGAGCCTGCCATTAGTTGCATTTTTGCATGTGTTGCATTAGGCATTACAGTATACTTAGGATCATGCATGATTTCTAATGAGCTTCTGTTTTGGCTTGGAGTACTTGGTAAGTTGTTATGCTTTAGCATACTTGCATGCGTGTGAGTGTTGCCATGATAGCATGCTTACCATGAGGCTATGTGCTTATGTGATATAACTGCCTTGGATGCCTGTGGGTGGAGGTTGAGTTATTTGGATTGGGACAATTCATCAAATGTTTGTTTTAAGCCCACTAGATAGTGGCAAAATCATGTTTTCTAAGCCCACGAGGGTGGCAAATCCGCATTTTAGCCTACTGTGGTAGCACCATCAAACCATTTTCAAACAAGCAGACATGAAGTGTTTTGTTCCAATTGACGGCCGATCTATACTTGTTTGTCATGAGCATCACATAGTAATCTAGGCTAATAAAATAAGAACTCACAAAGTTTTCAAAAGCAGATATCATGGTTAGTAGAGGCGGTCTTTGGCCGAGAGAGTGCTCACGATGAGTCCTTCCCCAATCGTACCCAAGTTCCCGAGCCAACTTTGGTGATAGCGGACCGCGTGGCCTTCGGCACCGAGTCGGGGTTTCCTAAATTTCCCATTTTAAAATATTTAGGTGGCGACTAATTATCAAAGCGATCCATGTTTGGCACTTCTTTTCAAAAAAATCTGTTTTCCTTCAAAACGATTTGCCGGATTTGGACTCTTTGGTTCAAGATTGAGAACCGCAACAAAATCGAGTCCGAACTGTAACGAGGTCCCCCGCGGGCGTTGTTACAGGGTGGTTGTGCACACATACCTTGAAAATACATTGCCATGCCCTTTCTTGCTCTCTGTTGCAGAAAAATGGAGTCTGGCAGCAACAACTGGTCGGCCGACCAGTAAACCTGGCTGGCCGACCACTTTTTCTAGTTTTCAGCACAGAAAGTGGTCGGCAGGTGGCTGAAGAGAGCAACAACTAGTCGGCCACCCTCCTACAGGTTCCCATGGTGGTGTTTAAGCTTTCTGGAGCTTGGTGCAAGTTTCTGAGAACAGCTGCAAACAGAGGCAAATTGGGGCATCGCGACGGATTTCCGAACGAGGCGACCGGGCATGCATGCATTCTTCCCTCTGAGGGCACCTCTGTTTACTACTTTACTTAGCTAATTTGCTTAGCTAACTTATGCTTTGGTCTTGTAATTAAGTCGTTAATGCGTTTAGCTGCTCATTTGTTTTGTAATAGCTTAATTAGTTAGCTAGTTTTGTGATGTAATAATTAGTTTAATTAGCTTAGATTAGCTAGTTAGCTTCTTATTTGGTCTCTCCCTCGAGAGGGCCAACTGTTGTAATAAGCGTGCGTATGTGTGATGCATGTCTGCCAACCCTCATTTCTTTCTCCCTTTTACTTAACCGCTTGCGATGGTTAGTTTTAGGGCATATTTCGTTTAGCATACCTTATGCTTGCATGTGTGCATCCATTCATCTGTATTGCATGCACCGGGCTCGGTGCATCATACTAACTGTATTGTATTTTAATTCTTATTTGAATACGTGTATCAAGTTGTATTTCACATGACATGATTAGGATAGCCGAGCCTATTCTAAATTGCATTCTTGCATGTGTTGCATTAGCCATCTTGACATGAACTAGGATCATGCATGATTTCTAACTAGTTCTTTGTTTTGGCTCGGAGTACACTGTGAGTGTTTACGCTTTAGCTTACTGCATGTGTGTTATTGATTGCCATGAAAGCATGCTTGCCATGAGGCTAACTACTTATTTGATATAACTGCCTGAATGCCTGTGGGTGAAGGTTGGATTACTTGACTTAGAACAATTCATTAAAATCCCTAATTTAGCCTACTTATGAATAGCAAACTCCAAACCATTTACAAAACGAATATGCAATGTTTTGTTTCAAAGTAGGCGATCTAGTCTATACTTGTATGCTGTGCGCATCACGTAGTAAGGTTAGCTAATTAACTGGAATAAGAGCACATGTGTTTTCAAAAACAAAATATCATGCTTAGTACAGGCCGATCTTTGATCGGGCGAGCGGGGGTGCTCATTGCATGACCTTCCCCTCTCGTACCCAAGTTCCCGAGCCGAGGCAACTTTGGTGATGACAGACACGTGGCCTTAGGCACGAGTCAGGGTTTCCTAAATTCCCCCAAAATAAAATATTTAGGTGGCGACTCTGTATCTGGAAAAGCAGTCCATGTTTGGCACTTCTTTATAAAAATCAGTTTTCCAAAAACAATTTGCCAGATTTGGACTCTTTGGTGATTTATCGGTCTTGCATTTAGGGGTGAGCAGCGGATTTACCGATCCGCCAAAACCGACCGAACCGAACCGATCCGCCGCATTTTGGACGGATGCGTGATGACGAGCGGACGGTTGCGGATTGATTTTCTCCAATCCGCCAATTTGGCGGACGGATGGCGGATTTGAGGTCCCTTTGGCCGCAACCGAACCGCCAAACCGCGAGCATCCTTAATAATTTATAAGATTTTGTATTTTCAATTTGTTTAAATATTTTGTTTGTGTTTTCAATTGAAAAAGAGTTTAAATATTCTGTTGAAAAAAAGTTTGCAACTTGAATATATTTTTTGAATTGAAAAAAATAAATGTATTATTTATTTATATTTTTTGGTTTTTAAATCTAACTCTAAAAGTAATAAATAGAAAATATGATATATGCTGGTTGGTTTTTGTTTTCAAAAACATATATAAATATAACAATAAAGAGACATGCAATCTCTACTATTGCTCTATTCATGATTTTGGTGGTTTGAATTGTTTTTATATTTTAAGAACCATATATTGTAATACTTTATGTGGATAAGGCATGCTGTGATTGTAATATGTGGATGAGGCATTCAGTGATTTTGATATTCTAAAGTTTTAAACTTTCTTTCTTTGGATGAGGCATGCAGTAATTGTAATACTTTTTTAAGTCATTGACTGTAATACTTTTTTTTTTTTTTTTTGAGGAAGTGCACAAGTTGAACTATGTTGAAAATTTATAAAATCACAAACCACCAAACCGATTCGCATCCATCCGCCAAACCGCCAATCCGCTCAATCCACATCCGTCGGATTGGCGGACGGATGCGGATTGATTTTCTCCAATCCGCCAACCTGGCGGACGGATGGCGGATTGGAGGTTCCGTGGCCGCAACAGACCCGCGCCCACCCCTACTTGCATTGCACTTTGCGAGATTAGATTCAGAACCGTGACATTGAGTCCGAACTGTAGTAGCTCAAAACAAAACGAGATTCGTGCCCCGCCCTCGCGCGCACGGATATCGGGGAGTTCCCGGGAGCGTGTCTACACATGCGTGCCGCCCAACGTCTCACTGCAAAAAAATCAGCCACACACTTGTCCCACCTCATGCGACACACTGAACAAACAAGGCTACCACTTCCTTCAAGTACACCACTTTCAATGGTGGACTCTAGGAACCTAACATACACCACTTGATGTGGCACACCCATTGCGAATTAACCCCTTCATGTCAGACACTTAAGTTAAAGAAACAAGAAAACACCATCCATCCATACCAAATAGTCTACCACTTCAGTAAGTCTAACTGCATACAATAGTACTGCATTTACAAAATTAACACTCGACATGTAGATTATGCAACAAATTACGCCATACCGTTACCCCTCACACACACAGGTCATGTACACGGCCACTAACCTTCACTTCAAAACTACATACACAAAGTCACGACGACACTCTTACTAAACCCACGTTCCACATGACATACACCCCACACCAATCCATTAAACAACTCACACTTACTGTTCAAAAAAGGAAAAAAAAAAAAAAAAATTCTTCACACTTACCCACAAAACATAATTAGTGACTACAACCACTCACCCAGGTAGGGTTTACAGTTGAAAATGACCTTTCAACATCTAATGTGACACACCCACTCAACATTAACCCTTCAACGCAACACAATACAACTCCACCCACATACTTATCTGCCAAATTATTTCAATCACATGCTTGTCATTAACTAAACGTATCAAGCACTGAAACAAGTCAAACCCTACATACAATTTCAGATTCACATAAATGGAACACGACTTCCATATGACATAGCCAACTTCGTGCTACTCACCAAAATTTGCCCATTACACAATCTAATAGGACACATACCATTCACAATACCAATCCACATCATGCATATTTGGCCACATCGGACAACTCATTCACATCATGATTAACCTTATTTTACGCAAACACACAAAACGTGCATTACACACATGGCATGTATCACCAAACAAAAATAACTAATTAACAAACTTAAAATTATGGTAACACATCGTACACAACGTCACACCGTCCACCAAAATCGCATTCATAACCAAAACGAAATAAATCAAAAACCATATATACACCATGAATCTGTTTCACTACTTAATAAAGAACAATATAGAAACCAAACCCTAAACCCCCATTTACAGTTTCCCACGGTTAAAATTATCATTACCCAACCATCAACTATTCACCTTGCCAGCCCCGTATCATCCCGTATTCCGCATCACATTGGGCGCCACTCCTCTGATAGGGTCGTTCACAAAGCCTTTCACCATCGTTGCTCGTAGTACGCTATAGTTACCCCCATGCAATGAATGGCCCACATCCACATGGCATACATACTGCCACATGATCGCACACATGATAACTGCACAGTCTACCCTACATGCAACATGGTAACCAAAAAAAAACGTACAAACAAATCAACAAATATAGGTAGACGATATGCCACATTTCCATCACTGCAATCAGCACTACTTACGTGTCAACACGTTCCTGTAAACACTGTATAACTGACTCCATTGCAATATCAGATTCCTATGTTTCAACTAAGTCACCCAAATTATTTGTACGTAACGTCCGTCTCACCACCTCAGTCACAATGTTCTTCTGCAACATGGAGCACACACCACAACCAAACCATATCCCATTAGCTAGCCTCAACACACCAATTTAATGAAAAACACATACAAGTTTTTATTATGCTTACCAGGAAACTTCCTTGCTTGTAATGTATGTCCACGGTGGCTACTCTCTCCCTCATTGAGTTATAATGTTTCCAATTATCGTCATCTGTGTCATGTACTACGAACATTCAATGTGAGTCATGACAAATTGGGAAGTGTATGTAGCGTGCGTCGTCCATCGCGTTCAGGTTGTTCAATATAAATCTGTCTCTCGCTTGCACGTTTCTGTTCCGTATCATATCCTGCAAACAACACCTCAACCAATAAGGCACTTAAAAAAAATGGACTACAACAAACACACTCAACAAATAACACTCAACAAACATATGCTGCTAACAAAATAGGACTTCTCCAAAAATTGTACACCCTCATTCAGTTTAGCCTATTCGTACGTTAATTGCACTGCGTATGCGTCAATTACCTGCCATCAAAGACATGCAGACACACACATCACCTTACAACTACACCACCACGTCATACATCACCGTCGCACGAAAATTTCCTCACACACCAATAAACCATAAAATCAACTTACATTGCCCCGCATTCGGTCCTGCCGGACAAGCGTCGTCACATTTGTCACCTAAACATCACCAACTTCCTCGTTACTTGCCCACATCACAGCACTAACAAAAAAAAAGAAAAGGAAAACAACCCCCATTAACATCGCTGAACACACATATATAAACACATACTACAAAACATAACAAACATAATGACTTACCCATCACCGTCACACTCATACGCACCAACAATCCTACTCTTCTCGTTAGCCGTCAACATTTTCCAAATGACCAATCTGTTGTTAACAATGACCATTTTTTTAAAGGCCCCTCGACATTTTCCACATCAATACAATCCACCGACAACGCACGTTCTATGCCACCCCTCATCCTAATAGCCCCCAAGCAACCCGCACCAAAACCAACCTTACCCCTCCTCACCCCCGCACAACCGGATACTCAAAAGCTGGAAGCTTCAACTCTTTCTAAACTTTACACTTAATGTTACGAACAAAAGAACTCGATCCTCCACTTGCTCTGCCATCTTCGACTATTAGTGGGATGATCACTACCACCTCATTGACCAACACATCATTGACTACCTCCTGAACATGCACAGATTCAAACAAGCATACCTCCGTAACTCTCCCACCTTCATTGTTAATATCAAACACATTACAATCCTCACATGTTGTGGCACCCAACCCATTTGGTATGTGCACGCCTTGGCCTGGCTCACCAATCGTATTTTGATGCGCTACTGAAATGTCACGAAACACTTATGTGACATTGTGCACTTCCTTATCAGCCAACTGCTCCTCCAACCCAGCAATACTCTTTCTTAATTCCGTATTCTTAGCAAACAACTTCCCCAACTAGCTATCCTTCACCTTGAAAATTGTCACGACCCAAACTCGCCCCTATAGGTTCGGCACCGTAACCGGCCAGTAATCCGGGGATTACCTACGACCTCTGAATAGATTAACAAATAGGAAGGGGGCTGCGGAAGCAAATATACAAAATAACAAGGTCCAATGAGCTGTGATGACGTATATGGGACAGGGAAATCCAAAACTTATTTATATACATAAACATGCTAGTCAAACACACCAAATATGTACAAAGTATTTACAAAATGTAAGCCCAAGATCTGATGTTACAAAACAGACACACAGACTAGCATGAAGTGCAAAAACAGCCATGGCGTTAGGCTTTAAGCAGAACCTCCTCGGGAGGCGCAACGGGTGGCTGACCAAAACAAAACAGAAGGCCATCGATTCTGGCCCAGGTCCTGTGCCGCCTCACCTACATATATATAGTAAACTGTGAGCGAAAGTCCAGTGAATAATAAACAGAGTAAAGGGGTTTTAATGAATGAGTCCATACAGATTTCAGAAATCAATTCATATTGTATCAAAATCATGCTTGATCAGATCGAAATCGTAATTCAGCCTTTTCAAATTCATACTTGATCAGATCATATATAGGCAGAAATCACAAGTCATGGTTACATTTACGTGATACATCCATTAGCATAACTAAACAGAATGCGCAATGCGTAAGGTTATGAATAACCTCCTTAGCTCCTGCGAAGGAACCTCTGGATCTGGGTAACAAGACAGCTAAGCCCCCATGGCGGGCCTCCGGCACGGGCATTAGTGCACAAACAAAATGCATAAGGCGTAACACAACAGAACGCATGAAGCGTAAAGTTCCACGAAGGAACCTCCGATACCGGGTCACGGCTGTAAATCTCACATGGTACTAAGGATGTTACGGATACATGTCAGAAATTGGACAATCATTCATTGTACATAACATATCATTTCAGAAAACAGATCTCATTTTGTCACACAGAAAATAAGTACAGTTGAGCATATCTTTACTAAGTTATTACTCACAGTGGGCATTGAAACAGACAGGCGGAGCCAAAAGGTCAAACAGAGTGCGGCACATGACCTACATAACACATAACAGACATATACATGAAACACACGTTCTAGCTTATACAAAACTTTTGTCATTGGTTCTAAGTGTGTTTCTACCCTTGAATTCCCCTTATAGAGTCTTAAACATGGCCTAGGAATGCCTAGGATGGAATGAGGATGCAAAAATGCATTTTTAGACACTTTACAAAATTTTCAGAAAACAGGGGTCTCCTCGAGCGTGGCTTTCTACGCTCGAGCGGACATGCAGACAAAGGGGCTCCGCCGGCGTGAATTCAGCTTCGAGTGGTGTGTCTCTGATAAAAATCTTTGGATGCTCAAAATTTACGCTCGATGGATGCTCGACCCTCGCTTGAGCGTGAGTTCCCTCGCTCGAGCGGACTGTAAACTCATGCAAAGTACTGGATGCATGCATCTCACGCTTGAGCGTCACTTTGCTTGCTTGAGCGGAAGGCATGATCGCAGAGTGTTCGCTCGAGCGTGGAGTTCCTCGCTGTCCAAAATCTGGAAATTCCAAATTGAACTCCAATGCTCAAATCCAACTTTTAACCATTCAAAACTCAACCTCTTGGGCTCAATTTCTGGAAAAACATTTCAAGCTAATAGTACAACAAGTTTCAAAAACCAATTTGTAAAATCAATGCCCATGGGTGAGACAATTTGATCACAATTTCAATAAATCACCAAGAACAAAGTTTAAACAAACATGCATGAGTCCAAATTGGATTTCAAAGCTCTAAAACATGATCCAAAGCACAGTTAACCTTAGAATTTTGATGAATTCAAGGACCTTAGTAAAAATATGGCCATGCATGTGAAGATTTGATACCAAACAACTTGAAATAGCATGATATGAGCATGCATGCATAAATTAAGCTTAAATTCAACATGCTAAACCCCTTCCTAACTTTAATCACCAAATTAGCCAAGAACATGCAAGAAGAACTCAAATTCTAGTTCTAGAAAATGAAATCTTTACCTTAAGTTCTCAATTTCAAGTATGTGAGCTCAATCTTGCAATTCTCCTACAATTTCTTCTAGCAATCCTTGTTGAAACCAAGCTCCCCTCACACACACTCTCTCTAGCCGTTTGGTCTCACAATGTGATGAAAACAATGTTCTATGACTAAGTTCCATGGTTGTCCTAGATAGTGGGCTTCAATGGCACTATTGTAAATAATTGAACTCATAATTTAATGTTATTTAATCTAATTTAATCGCACCGAATCAAATTTTAATGGAACCCATCATAAAATCACATAAAATCTAACTAGTCTAAAACATTAATCAATTTCGGAATCGGGTGCCGATAAGGCTTCCAATTCGCAATTTAAAGTTTAAAACACGAACAGATATTTCGACACTGAACAGATAGAAACACATAATTCATACAATACACATGCAAATTAATTCCAGATTCCCTTTTAATTACTATTAGGCATAATTAAGTACCAATTAGTGTTACTCAGGGTCAGGGTTATTACAAAAATGCTCTCAAAACCCCTCACCAGATGCAGTGTATGAGTTTTGTTGGACCTTTCCTCAATTTATCAACTTCCGTCTCTAAATTCATAATTTCATTATTTTTGGTGCTAATCTACATCTCCATAGTTGCGATTGTGTTCAATGCTTTGTCCAGGTCCATTTCTCTGTCCTTGTGGTTGCCACCCCTCCTGCCCAACAACACGACAACCACCAAACGACACACCACCAGATGACTCTACACGTTTGCTGCCACTGTGCTTTCCATGCATACTAGAATCAGAACTCTCACCTAGTTCTGCCCCCAAACTCACAACAACTTGTTCACTACTTATAGACCCCACGACAGTCTGCAACGGGCCACCCATACCAACAACCATTGCCTCCTCGCCTAAACCACCACCTTCATCTCCCGAAGGCGGTCTACCCTCCAAACATAAAATCTCATTGGCTCTTGCCACTAACCGCTCGTACTTCACCTACACATTATCAATTTTGTCAATAATAAGCCAATATGAAACATAAACCAACCATGCACCACACATACCCAGCTGTAACTATCACATTATTGACTACATCACACATATCTTGAAGTTGAGTTGGCCCTTCAGATTCACTCCATGAGCGTTCGACAAAAGTATGCCTACGTTCCACTTCAGAAACCTCGGGAACTTGTCCTCCGAACCAAGATCCACTACGTTTGAATGTTCACACAACTAATACTACAACAACCATATGTACCCTAGAAAGTTAGACCACACAATTCAACCCATCACTAAAACATAATATACAAACCTAAAAACAAAACAAAAGACAAGACAAGTACGCTAACAACAATACCAGCAAAGAGACAACACATCCTGTCACCTTTTCTTGCGTTCCGTGGAAGTTACGTATAGAGCTCATTAATTCATGACGGATTGCACCTGTCCAATCATATTTCTTCATTGTATCCAAATTATCTATGTAACGTATAAAGCACCAACTGATTGCTTCCCCAACCGTTGCAAAAAACAATTTCCCACATGCATACAAACACAACAATTTAGCTGTGTCCTCTTTGTCAATTTCATTCTCCTCCGCTACTGTTTCCACCATTAGATTCTTAACAATCTTCGGAGTGATTTGACTGGTGTTCCGACACCTTCGCTGTATGAAGTAAGAAGGTTGTCTCGAACGAGGTGTCATATCTAGGAAAGCCGAACCACATTGAATTCTGAAGATCAACCATATGTCCTCATCAGTCATATCCACAACCTTACCACCAATGCGGAACGCGCCATCCCATACACTATAAGCCCATATGATGTCCCCTTTACGTTACGCCGAATGATCCAGCTCATTTGTCACTATAGATTGAAAAAATAGCCAAAATGGTGTCTTCTTTAAATAAACAAAATGCTCCTTTGTCAAGTTAATTGCAAAAACTAACTTCACAATCGCAGCAATGTTTGACCAAAAATTCAACCTCGTCTTTCCTTTTTTCGATTCCTCGTTACTAGGTTGTACACTTTTTTGTTGCTTGAACAAAATCCGACCCTGCATGGTCACCCCAAGTGTTTTCTCAGGCGTACCTCCCACTCTCTCTCGTCGTTTGCGTTCATAAGACCGTGTTCACGGACTATGCATCACCTCACTGCCTTTAACAAAAAACAAACCATATGTTAACCTTTGGGGAAAACACACCGAACTAACGTGGCTGGACAACCATAACACAATACACGTCTCCAAACACCTTCACATACAGAACAAAAATATAAAACACACACCACACAACCCACATACACAACTTCTTTCCACCCAAGCCCACACCGACAAATCAAACACATCCCATCCATATCATCTACGTGGATAATGCAAAAAATAAAAAAAAAAGGCAACATAACGACATAACTCCCTTTACATTACCCCAAATAGTTCCCACACACCTACTCGCAGCAACGTGAACCCAACATCATAAAACACAAAAAAAAAAACCCACAAAGAACCCCACCAACTTGCAAAGACCGACCAATAACACACAAACCCACCCAAACCATAGCACCATTTCCATCCTTGAACCTGCCTATTTGTACTACCAACTACATCACAAAATGACACCACATTGTGGGGACCCAAATTAACAAACAGGACACATGAACCAAACGACAACACACCCACCCAAAATCACATAGCAGACCATCAAAAATAGACAACGACACAACAACACTCTTATTAGACATGAAATTGCTACAGCCACACACACCCCTATTAACAATAAATGATGGACATTGTTTTATAAACTCAACCAAATTGAAACCACACACCAATGACATCAGATTCTACAATAATGAACAAGAATTAAAAATAGTTACTTCTACTCGTCATGGTCACATGCATATATGATGACGAGGTCTTTTGTTCACAGAGGTTTGAATCCACAATCAACAGCCACATCAACCCGACAGTTAGGGTTCCACAACGATCCCAACAACACACTTACTCAACGAGATGACAACAAATACTCCTACCCCAATTGCCCTCACACCAGTCCCAAATCTAAAATGACAGATTTGATCACAAAATTCAAAATTGAAAATTGGTTCACAACAACACTTCGAAACCCTAACAACAATAAAGGAAACTTACCAAATGTGGGTATGGCATTTCCAACTTAGTTGGGGCACTACGACACCAGATTTCGGTCAAATCAGATACAAATTCATATTACTATTGTCACGACCCAAACCCGTCCCTATAGGTTTAGTGTCGTAACCGGCTAGTAATACTGGGATTACTAAAGGCCTCTGAACGGATTAATTCATAATAAGGGGCTATAGAAGCAAACATATAAAACATACATAGTCCATAGAGTTGTGTAGACATACATGGGATAGAAAATTAAAAACTTAATTTATATATTGACATCATCCCACGTCACCATATCTATATAGACAACGAAAGACATGTTTAACTTAACAAAAGAAACACAAAGATCATTAACAAGGTTCACAAAACTTGACCACTTCTTAAAAGGAGCCTCATCGGGAGGCACAGTGGCTGGCAGACAGACAGAACTCCAGGCGATCAATTTGAGCCTGGTCACCCGCGTGGTCACCTACATACATAAATAATACGGTGAGCTGGAGCCTAGTGAATAATAACAAAATAAAGGGGTTTAATAAATGATGTCTATCACAAAGTTAGAAATCAGAGTTTATATCAAAAACAGATTCTTATCAGAAATAGAGTCTTATGCACATTCAAATTTCAAATCAGAAACAGATTCATATATATGTTCATATTCATATTCAAATTTTGCATATGATCATATCTGGTATATCTATTAACGCTAACAAATCCGATGTCCCATAAAGGGACGGCCATAAAGGCATTCCAATGACCCATAAAAGGACGGCCATAAAGGCATTCCGATGACCCATAAAGGGACACATATCATATGATGCTAAGGATGCCACTAATACATTTCAGAAAATCGGACAACCATTCATTAATATAAAATATAGCATTTCAAAAAGCTAATCATTTTATATCATAATGTTCAAAAGATATTTAACATTGAACATAGCTTTACAAAGTTATTACTCACAGATAGCTCCAATAGCAGATCAGATGAATCAAACAAACCGAGCAGCTAAGGCGCGTGACCTACACAATCACATAGCGAATACACATTGAAACGCATATTCTAAAACCACTTAACTTGTTTTTTTTTTTTTTTTCTTTCTTTTCTAGGTGTGTTCTAATCCCTTATCCTCATTATTATGTCTTCATTAAGGCTTAGGAATGCCTAGGATGCAATGGGGATGCCAAAATATGTATTGTAACACTTAGTCAAATTTCTGAAAACAGGGTTTTCGCTCGAGTGCAACTTTGGTTGCTCGAGTGGACTACAAAACTCTGAAAAACTTCTGGGAGCTCTCATTTTGTGCTCGAGCATAACTTTTGGTCGCTCGAGCTAAAGTTCAAAAATAGGCTTGGGCGCTCGAGCGGAGGTTTCCTCGCTCAAGTGGAGGCTCATGTTCGCAAAAGTACTGGGAGCATGAATTTTACACTCGAGCCAACTTTTGGTCGCTCGAGTGGAAGTGCAAAACCAAGAGTGGTCGCTCGAGCGCAAAATCTGCTGGTCGAACAGTGATGTAGCATTCTGGAATTTACAAATTAATGTTCAAGATGCAAAACTCAATTCCAAAGCTTTAAAACACATCATTTGGGCTCAAAATTTGAGAAAACATGTCTAAACTTGTAAAACATCCTGTATTCAAAACCATTTCGCAAAATCAAAGCCTAAAAGCATGCCAATTGAGCAAAAACAAAGTTGACATTTTGAAAACATAACATGAGCATGACATGCATGAAGTGTATTCGCTTTTAAGCTTCAAAACATGATCAATTGGTATCAAATAATGTAAGACAAGATAAATTCTCAAAGTTAAGTCAAAACCAAGACATGCATGGAAGAATTCTTGGAAAACAACATCATATTGATGTGATATATGCATGCATGTATGTATTGAGCCTAAATTCTTCAATCCTAGCTTCATCCATGTATTTAACCTCTTAATCTTCTTGAATTCATGTCTTGACCAACTTAAACTTCAAGTTTAAAGGTTGAGTTTCCTACCTCAATTCCTCAAATGGAGTTTATATGACCAAGTCTTCAACTTCCAAACTAATTCCCTCCAATTCTTTCTAATCCCTTGGTTTGATCTCAATCCTCCCTTCCTCTTCTCTCACTCGCGTTTTGAAGCTCTAAGGATGATGGAATGAGGTGCAAAATAAACTAATGAGTTCATATGGGCCTTATGTAGGCTTGATTAACATTGGCTAATGAAGTGGAATTTAGTGGTTTTGATTCAAATTTTAATTAAATCTACTACAAATTTCTAAAAATTCCAAATAACGCATAAACCAGGTCAATTTCGTGATCGGATGCCGGTAAGGCCTTTAATTCGCATAATGAAATAGAAACATAGACAGATATTCCTATAGCAGGCACATGAAAAATCAAATAATGCAACACATATGCAATTAGTTCAGAATTTTTCCTTAATTACTGATTAGGAACTCTTAATCGTGGATTAGTGGCTAATCATAGTTCGAGGTTGTTACAGTCTTCCCCCCTTAAAGAGTTTAGTCTTCAAAACTCAAATTACCTTCAGTCTTCTTTGATTTCCCATGTCGCATAGGTCCGTCCGTGGTTTTTCCAATCAACCTTCACCAATGGAATCTCCTTGTTTCTTAGCCTTTTGATTTGACGATTCACAATTTGAATTGGTCTCTCTTCATACGTATAGTCATCCTTCAAAAGCACATTTGTTGGTTCAATAACATGTAATGGATCTAGTAGATAATCTTGAAGCATGGATACATGAAAAACATTATGCATATTTTCCATGACTGGCGGTAAGGTTACCCGATACATCACCAGATTGATTTTCTCTAAGATTTCATATGGCCCAACATATCTCGGTGCTAACTTACCTTTCACTCCAAGCCATGTCTGACCTTTCATCGGAGTCACTTTTATAAACACATGGTCACCGACTTCATATTCTCTCTCTCTTCTTCGGACATTCGCATAACTCTTTTGGCGACTTTATACAGTTTTCAGTCTCTGTTGAATCAATTTTCACTTTCTCAGTTGTTTCTTGCATAAGTTTTGATCCCAACAATGGTCTATCGCCTACTTCGGCCTAGCAAACTGGAGGTCAACATTTTCTACCATACAACGCTTTATAAGGAGCCATTCCAATACTTGAGTGATAATTGTTGTTTTACACAAACTCAGCCAAGGGCAAGTAGGTTTCCCAATTTCCTTGGAAATCCAATACACACATTCTGAGCATATCTTCCAAGGTCTATATCGGTCTTTCTGATTAGCCATCTATTTGAGGGTGATAAGCACTACTCAATCTCAATTCAGGCCCCAAAGCTTGTTGTGAACTCTACCAGAATCTTGAAGTGAACTTAGAATCTCTGTCAGATACAATAGATACTGGCACACCATGCAATCTCATAATCTCATTCACATAAATGTTAGCCAATTTATCTGCATTATATAGAGTTTTAACAGGCAAAAAGTGAGCAGACTTAGTTAAACGATCAACAATGACCCAAATAGAATCCATACCTCAAGAGGAGCGAGACAGTCCAACAATGAAGTCCATCGTAATGTGCTTCCATTTCGATTCTAGTATTGGTAGCGGTTAAAGTAATCCAGCAGGTCATTGATGTTCGTCCTTCACTTGTTGGCAATGCAAACACTTAGCTACAAAATTAGCGATACTTTTCTTCAGTCCAAGCCACCAAAACTTCTGTTTCAAGTTATGGTACATCTTTGTATTCCCCAGATGCATAGCAAATTTGAAGTTATGAGCTTTGGTCATGATACTTTTTCTCAATTTAGAATGGTCCAGTACACAAAGCCTACTATGAAATTTCAACACATTATTCTCATACACAAATCCCAGCCTTGGTTTAGAGTCAATTTCTTCAATAATCTTCTTCAGAATTCCATCTTCTAATTTCTTTTCTTTAACTTCCTCAACTATGGTCGGCTCAGCAGAAATGGTAGCTAGGATTCCACCATGTTCACGTAAAACAATTTCAATTTCATTTCTTTCCAGATCACACAACAATTCTTTTTGGCTAGTGAGCAAGCATGACGAATTCCCATTAGACTTCCAGCTCAAAGTATCTGTAACTGTATTTTCCTTTCCTGGATAATACAGAATCTATAAATCATAGTCTTTAATTAATTCGAGCCATCTCCTCTGTCTCATGTTCAGTTCTTTTTGAATGAAGAAATATTTCAAACTCTTATGATCTGTATACACCTCACAAGTCATTTCACATAAATAATGGAGCTAGATTTTCAAAGCAAACACGACAACCGCAAGTTCCAGGTCATGGATCGAATAATTTTTTCATGAGGACGGAGTTGGCGAGAAGCATAAGCAATCACTTTACCATTTTGCATTAGTACACATCTCAAACCTTTGTATGAAGCGTCACTATAAATTTAAAACCCATCAGTATCATTGGGCAAAGTTAAAATTGATGCATTTACTAACCTAGTCTTTAATTCTTGAAAGGCTAACTCCCGTTGATCATTCCAATCAAATGATACATTTTTCTATGTCAGTTGTGTCAATGGCATGGCAAGTTTGGAGAAGTTTTTTACAAATCTTCTGTAATAGCCAGCAAATCCTAGAAAACTTCTTACTTCTGACACATTTATTGGTTTAGGCTAGTCTACAATAGCTTCAATTTTCTATGGGTCAACAGGGATGCCATCTTTATTGATTACATGCCCCAAAAATGTTACACAGTCAAGCCAAAACTCGTATTTAAAAATTTTTGCATACAATTTATTTTCTCTCAATGTCTGTAAGGCAGTTCTCAAATGATGTTTATGTTCTTCCCTGCTTTTAGAGTAAATCAATATATCATCAATGAACACAACAACAAACTTATCAAGAAATTGTTTAAACACTTTATTTATTAGGTCCATGAAGGCCGCAGGTGCATTAGTTACCCCAAACAGCATTACCAAAAACTCATAATACCCATATCTAGTCTGGAAAGCGGTTTTCTCTATATCTTCTGCCTTAACTTTCAACTAGTGGTATCTAGATCTAAGGTCAATTTTTGAAAAGACTAGAGCTCCCTGGAGTTGATCAAACAAATCATCTATTCGGGGCCGTAGATATTTGTTCTTAATGGTCACTTTGTTCAATTCACGGTAGTTGATACATAGCCTCAAAGACCAATCTTTCTTTTTGACAAATAAAACAAGAGCACCCTAAGGGAAGTGCTCGGTTAGATAAACTTCTTATCTAACAGTTCTTGTAGTTGGAATTTCAATTCTTTCAGTTCAGAGGTTGACATTCGATATGGGATTTTAGAGATAGGTTGTGTTCCAGGTAATACCTCAATGCTAAATTCAATTTCTCTATATATCAAATTTTCGGCCAAATCATTAGGGAACACATCAAAAAATTCATTGACTACAGGGATGTTCTCGACATTAGTGCTATCGGTGGGCTTGACCAATACCGAACACAAATAACCGCGGCAACCCTTTCTCAACGTTTTAATAGCCTTCATAGAAGAAATCAAATACGGAGGAGTAACTATACCATTCCCACTAAACATAAACTTAGACAAACCAAGTGGTTGAATTACAACGGATTTATTCACACAATCAATAGTAGCACAATATTTGGTTAACCAATCCACGCCCAGAATACAATCAAAATGAGTAATGTCTAATGGCTACAAATCAACATATAATAACACATTCCCAATCATGATGTCACATGCAGGATACACATAAGCACACATCATAGAACCCACAGCAGATGTAGATACAGATAACAAATAATTCATGGGTTCTAGTGGTCTAGTCAATTTTCAAGAAAAAGCATGCGGCACGAATGAATATGTAGAACCAGAATCTATCAGCACATATGCATTTTGAGCACAAATAGGGAGTATATCTGACACCACTGATTCAATGTGCTGCACATCACTAGGCACAAGTGCAAATACTTGACCCTTCCTTAAGGTTTCCCTCCCAGTGTTAGCTCTCATATCCGTTCTTGATGCAGAAGTGGATCCAGCTGAACTTCCTACTGGGTGGTTGGCAGTTTTAGACCCGACAGGACAATCTCTCATTATGTGGCCAGTTTTACCACACCTAAAACAGGCACTCGTTGCTCGATCACAAACACCCTTGTGTTTCCTACCACATTTTGGGCAAGTTGGTGTAGATCCACTACTTTGGATTGAACTACTGGAGGATCCTGTGTTTTGCTTCTTTAAAAATGACCGACCCTTTTTAAAATTAAATCCTGATCTCTTACCTCTCCATTGAGTTGTTAGAGCTTTAGTTTGTTTTATTGCAACCAAATTAGCTTCAGCCATTAAAGCTCTGTCAAGGATATCTACATATTTGAGTAGTTTCAACACACCAAACCGATCAAATATATCTAGGTTCAAGCCTCCTTCAAACTTTCGAGCCTTCTTGTAGTTGGTATCCACCATGTATGGAGCAAACCAGGCCAATTCAGTAAACTTGGCTTCATACTCTGCTAAGACATATTGCCTTGCTTAAGCTCTTGGAATTTAGACACTTTTCTATCTCGGAAACACTGAGGGAAATATTTCTCATAGAAAATCTCTATGAATTGACCCCAAGTCAAAGTCCCACTGTTGTCTCGGATAAGCATCTACCAACGTCGGGCTTCGTTTTTTAAAGTATAGGTGGCCAACAAAACTTTTTGAGTCTCAGTACATGGAAAGACTTCAAGTAGTTTTTCAATTTCTAGCATCCATGTCTTAGCCTTTAAAGGTTTAATTCCACCCAAGAAAATTGATGGTTTCATTTTATTGAATTTCTGTGTCAAGTCGATGATGTCATAGTTTACCAGCTCTGCTTGGTTCGGAGGGGGTAGAGGAGGCAAAGGTTGTTGTCTTTGTTGTTGCATCATTGCTTCTATTAAAGCTTCAAGCATTTGTTCCATTCGGTTCATGCGAGTCTTAGAAGATTTAGTTGCATCATTACTACTTGTATTCTGCATTTGCTATAAGTAAACAGAGTACTAATAAACACAAGTAAATAATTCCTAACAGTGTTCAATTTCAATTCATTCCATTTTAGTGTCAATATATATTGATTCAGATATGTTCACATGGCATTACACACTCACACATGCAGATGTAATGTCCCTAATTCTTACTAGGACATCCTATAGCTTATCTGGACTCATGTGTGCGATATAACTTGTGCTTTGATACGACTCTGCCACGACCTAAACCTGTCCCTATAGGTTTAGTGTCGTAACCGGCCAGTAATCCTGGGATTACTAAAGGCCTCTAAACGGATTAACTCATAATAAGGGGCTGCAGAAGTAAATATATAAAACATATATAGTCCATAGAGCTGTGTAGACATACATGAAACAGAAAATTAAAAACTTAATTTATATATTGACATTATCCCACGTCATCATATATATAGACAACGAAAGACATGTTCAACTTAACAAAAGAAACACAAAGATCTTTAACATGGTTAACAAAACTTGACCACTTCTCAAAAGGAACCTCCTCGAGAGGCACAGGAGCTGGCAGACAGACAGAACTCTAGGCGATCAACTTTGAGCCTGGTCACGTGTGTGGTCACCTACATACATAAATAATACAGTGAGCTAGAGCCCAGTGAATAATAACAAATTAAAGGGGTTTAATAAATGATGTCCATCACAGTCAGAAATCAGAGTTTATATCAAAAACAGATTCTTATCAGAAACAGTCTTATGTACATTCAAATTTCAAATCAGAAACAGATTCATATTCATATTCAGATTTTGCATATGATCATACGTGATACATCCATTAGCGCTAACAAATTCAAATTTTCCATAAAGGGATGGCCATAAAGGCATTTCGATGACTCATGTGCACAGAGATGTTTCTGATGACCTATAAAGGGACAGCCATATAGCTTGCTTTTCGTGCTCCTCTCGGATACGATCAGCCCTACAGTTTGGACTCCCGTGGTTCTGAATCTGATTTCACAAGTGCAATGTGAAATAGATAAACAAAAATGAGTCCAAATCCGACAAATCTTTTGAAAAATCGATTTTGAATAAAAAATGCCAAAAATTTCACATTGCCAGATTTCAGAGTCACCACCTAAATATTTTTGAAAAATTTAGAAAACTCGTGACTCATGCCAAAGGCCACTTATCCGTCATCACCAAAGTGTCTCGGCTTAGGAACTTAGGTATGAGAGGAGAAGATTATGAATTGAGCACCCCACTCACCCGATCAAAGATGTGCCTCTACTAATCATGATGTGATTTTTATTTAAATTATATGCTATTGTTCTGGTTATTATACCAAACATTACTACATGAGACACACAAGTATAGACTATTTACTCATTTTGGAACGCTTTGATTTCATGTTTATTAGCAAAAGGTTTTGGATATGTGTTACTTGAAAGAGTAAGCTCATATGTACATTAATCAAATCATCCCAATTTAAGCAAATTAGCTTTCATCCACAGGTATTCAAGAGATATATCAATTAAGCACTTAGCCTCATAGTAAACATGCTTGATATGGCAACACTAACATACATACAATATGCTAAAGCAAGAAATGCTCACCTAGTACTCCAAGGCAAGTCAAAGAAAACTAAAATAATTAGAAGAAATGCATGCTCCTAAACAATGCAACATGACTAATGCAACACATACAAAATGCAACTAATAGGCTCGGTTTATTAACATGGCATGTGAATCAATTTGATAGCATGCGGTGAAGCACGTATTCAAGGAAGTACTAAATGACAATGTTGTTAGAATGATGAACCGAATTTTATGCATGCAAAAATGGATATTTACACATGGTAATGATATGAAATCAAAAACATAATGCTATATGAAATCCATCATAAACAAATAAATAAAAGGGAGAAAGAAATGGGGGTTGGAGGACATGCACACTTTATTACAAGTTTGCCTTCATACAAGAGGGTCTAAATGTCCAAGTGTCCGAATTAACTACTTATAACAAATTCAAATGAATAATAAATAAACTAACTATCTAATTTATTACAACAACAATATTACAACAATAATATGAACAAAAATATTACAACAATAATGCACAAGGATCATTTGCACGCTGAGTAAAATAGTCTTCATAAACTGCTTTGTTTGCCTCCTAGGAAATTGCTCTATTTCACTCTCAGCCACTGCTCTCTGTTTAAACCAAAAGTGCTCTGTTTACCATACATTGAGGCCCGGCTGGGCCCAAACAAATCTGACTATGCCCTGTTTTGTTACAGAAAAATGTTTTGTGCCCTGAGGTGAAAATAGTGTAGACAACATTTCTAAGACATGGTTGTCCTTTTGCTTTTCTCTATCATAGAGAAACTCAAGAGAAGAACGGATTCGGTTCCAAAACCATCAATGGTCGCAAATTGATTGCATAATGGTTTTGGACAGAATTGGACAAAAATTAATGAATGCAATAAAAGACACACCACCCCTCCCTCCTATCATGAAGTTAGTTCAAGGAGGGAGGTAGACATGCCTCAAGAATCATCAACATCACGAATTAGTATGTGATGACTCTAGAAACGACGAATTCGGTATAACATCCGACCGAATTCAACCAATTCTATTAATCTTCTTTATGTTGGTTTATTCAATTTTATTAACCTTTTTTAACTTACCTTTCCATTACTTAATCATTCTGTCCAAAAGTGAATGTTATGTCCACTAAGTGCAAAAGCAATGAAAATGAGCAAGTATCAACTTAACCCGAGAAATGAGCCTTTCAAGCCCTTTTCTTTGGGGAAAAATTACAAAAGAGGAATCAAACTCATTTACAAGTGATAATGGATTTCGAGTTAAACCCAAAATGAGCGATACTGACTAGTCAAACTCAAAGGAATGATAATGACATAGCTAAACCCATAATGAGCGATAAGGACTCTAAATCCAAACTTGATAACAAGTTATAATGAAACCTTCTTTTGTGATTTCCAATGGCCTAACTAAAGAGTTAGTCCCTTAGAAGTAAATACACCAGTGATAAAGAGGAGTGACAAACAAGAGGTTGCATTTAGCATAAGAGAGATGTAATGCCTTGGCAATAAACCTCGGAAGAGATTAAACCATTAAGCATGGAAGGGCTCTTTCTTATGCTTAAACAACACCCTTTTGTTAAACACAAATCTTTAATAAATAAAAAAAACAAAGAACGGAGGGAGATTGCTGAGATGATTATGTGAAGTTGATTATTACAAAAGTAGGACTCTTTACATGAAAACTAGATACAGAAAGCTATCAACTCGAATGACTTGATGTCTAAGGCCTAAACAACCGAAGTCATGAGGACTTATAACACAACAAGTATAATATTCAAAGCATAAACTATTTAAATGAATTAAACAGCCCTTAAAACATAAAGATAGTAGCTAAAATCATGTTTAAAAGAGGACAAAAGATAGCCAAAAATAAGAAGATACAAAGCTAGTAAGCAAAACTAAGGAGGGGTGGCTAACCCCTCAACTTTTGGGACTTCTAAACTATATTTTTCAGCCCTTTAAAACTCTAAAAATCAGTATGTAAACCAAAGAAAAGAGTGGGAAAACAAGAGGTATGAGCTATGGGAGAAGGTTCAAGAAAGGGTGATAAGCCCCACCACCTTTGGTAGCTCTTTAACCCCAAGTTTCAGCACTTGGAATGGATCCAAAATAGTATGAAAACACAAGAAAAATATAGAAAAGGATTGAAATGAAAGCAAGGAAGAAGGTGGCAAGCTTATACCTCTTGAAGAGAGAAAGTTTTGGTTGTAAACCAAACTTGATCCTAGAGCACTCTCAAGGTTGAATTATAATTATCAACTCTTAACCAAGGCTCCAAGTCTAAGCTCTAATGGTGTATATGATATATGTATATAGTTCAAAGATGGTAGGCTAGCTCAAAAATGACTTGTAAAGGAAGAAAGAGCTCTCAAAGGTGTTTTAAGCTCTTTGAAATTTTTTTAACCCTCAAAACAGAGATATTAGCTCGTATTTATAGAATTTGAGGTAAATAGGTCATAAATATCTTCAAAAATAGACAGCTGGCAAATTTCCACCCAAAACAGTGTTTATCACCCAAAAGGCACGACCGAGTTCTAATGGCCACAATCGGCCCCAAATGAGGCACGGTCGGGCACCAATGTGGCTCCCCTGTTCCTCTGTTTAAAGTTCAATGCAAGTTGGCATAATGCTCAAAAATGGATTTCTGAAGTATAGAAACAGCTTGGATATGGAAGGTTGGGATTGTTTAGAGCTCAAATTCGGGTTCCCTCGTTGAGAATTCAAACCATTTACACAATGTAACTGTAGACACCCCATTTTTGACCGTCCTCAAGACTTGGACGTCACCGTTTGAACACTCGATGATTATCCATGTTTGTGTTTGTTTGGAGTTCCCGGAGTTCTAGGCTACGCGCCTAGCCTCAGGATCTCCGAACTCGACTGTCTTGTGTTTGGTTTTACACCAAACACTTGTGTTAATGCCTTGTGAGACCTCCCCACCACCGGCACTAGCTAGAGGCCATCGGTTTTTTTCTTGACAAGCAATGTATATTGCGGCAAAATGATATTTTTTTAGTTGCTTTTTGAGATATTTTAATGTCTTGCATCTTCTTTCCCTCATTTGCGTGTATGGAGGGATGAGCTTCTTGGTGGCTTAACTTGTAAGTTTGGTTGCCTATAAGAGAACCCTTCCTCCTCTTGGCTCAAGGGTTGGAGAGTTAGACATTTTGGAGAGAAAAGACCTCAGAGAAGCTCTGGTTTTAGGGTTTGAGTTCTATATCTGTCCTATCTCTCTTTTTCTCTCTTGTTTGTACACTAGGTGCTTTAGTCCACATTATTGCACACAAGCACCTAGTGTTTCACCTTCCCTTGGCTACTGAGGTTCCAAGAGGTTCTTCTTAGAGTTTTTGGCTGGATTAGAGCTTAAGGAAGCAACAACATCATCTTTGGTGAAGAGGTCTACAAGGGTAAGACACTAGTCCTCTTTTTGCCCATTCTTGCACTCCATTTTTACCTATCTTTGAACTGTTTTTGTGCTTGGTGTTTAATACAAAAAAGTTCTGTTTTTTTTTCCTCTTGATTGTTTGTTAAGAGTGTTTTGTGGTTTGGAAGGGTTTGACCACCCTTAGGCCTTGTAAGGCCTCATTTTTGTGCTATTTTGTTGAGCTCCGGGATTTTGGTGTTTGGGTCTCTTCACCACTGAAATCTTGAGGATTTTGGTGTAGATGATGCCTTGAAGTCCCAGGAGAGGGCCACCCCTCTCCTTGTTGTCCTGAAAAGGACAAGTTTGGCCTCTTGAGGAAGCCTTTGTTGGTGTGTGTGTTGAGCATGTCTAGGCTGCATTTTATGTTTATTATGCCATGATATAACATTGCTAAGAGTTGGTTTTGGTCCCTTATGCATGCTTAGCATAGTTGCCATGTAATGCCTTGTGATCCCTTAACATGTCTTAGGTTGTGTGCCTTTGTTTCTAGCATGTTTTAGGCTTACATTTATGAAGCTTGTATGCTTATTTTGCCATGAATGAGGTCTGTCCATAGTTATTTTGGTCGACCCTAGCTTGCATTGTATAGCCTCTTTGCATGTTTGGCTTGTTGGCCTTAAGTGCATAAATGTGTAGCATGCCTTGTTTGCATTGTTTTCAATGGTTTGGAACCATTTAGCATGCAATTTCAGTCCCTTAAACATGCTTGTTTGATTGCCTTGCATGCCTCTTTGAAGCTTTGAATGCATATGTTGTATGCCTCATGCCTTGACCTTTGTGTATGCCTTGCTCTAGAGCCCCTTAGATGCCATCTAGGAGGTCTCATTTGTATGGTCTAAGGCTGCCTTAGACCTGTTTTAAGCCTTTTTGGCCTTGTGCGGCTTGGTTGGCTTAGCCATTGTTTAGGTCTCCTTTGGCTTGCCTTGGATGCTTGGGCCATTTGTTGCTTGCTTAGTCTATTCTGTTGCTTGGTTTGGCACCATGTTTTGCATAATTTTCAGAGCTTTCTATGTATGCTAATTGTCCATGTTCAGACTCCCCTGTTTTATTTTGTTGCGGTTCGTAATCTGAACCAAAGAGTCCAACTCTGGCAAATCGTTTGAGAAAACAGATTTTTGAAAAGTAGTGCCAAACATGGATCTGAGTCGCCACCTAAATATATTTTTTTAAAATGGGAAATTTAGGAAACTCATCACCAAAGTTGTCTTGGCTCGAGCTTGGGTACAATCGGGAAGGTCACTATGAGCACCAAGATCGGCCTCTACTAACCATGATATCCAATTTTGAAAACTTTATGCGTTCTTATTCCGGTTATTAGCCTAGAATTATTATGTTATGCGCACAGCAAACAAGTATAGACTAGATTGCCTAATTTGAAAATAAGCATTGCATATCCGTTGGTTTTGAAAATGCTTTGGAATTTGCTACTCGCAAGTAGGCTAAAATACGGATTTCAATGAGTTTTCCAACTCAAGCAACCCAACCTCCACCTTTATCTCATGTAAGCACTTAGCCACATGGTAAGCATCTTGTCATGTCAACATTCAGATGCTAAAGCATAAATACTTACATTATACTCCGTGCCAAAACAATAAACTAGTTAGCAAACATGCATGTCCCTAGTTCATGTTAAGTGGCTAATGCAACGCAGGCAAGGATGCAATTTAGAGTAGGCTCAACAAACCCTAAAATGGCATGTGAAATGCACTTTATTCGATGCACGTATTCAATTTGGAATTGAAAATACAATGCAGTTTGTATGATGTACCGAGCCCGATGCATGTCAACAAATGCATGGATGCACGCATGCATAGCATAAGGTATGCTAAAATAAACGTGCCTTAATATTAACCATTAAAAGCAGGTAAGTAAAAGGGAAAAAGAAGTGGGGGTTGGAAGACATACACACCACTCACCCACACTTATTACAGATATGCCCTAAGAATAATACAAATAATTAACTCATAAGCTAATTAATTATTACAAATAGCCTAATTAGTTGACAAACTAACTAAACTAAGAAAAAGGGAGAGCCAAAAAGTCTCAGAACTACTTCTCAAGGCATTGGGGATACCTGAAGTATGTGTACCCGGCACAAAATGAACTCATCGGTGATAATTTAAGGCACTAAATGTTGCCGATCAGAGGGCAAAATCTTGCATGGCAATGTTATTCAAGCAATGTATGCACCAAACACACTCCTTATCATGTTTGTGACTCAAAGGGCATGTGCCTCGATTCTCGGCCACCAATCACGCATTCCCATGCATGATGGCCCAAAGGATCAAATGTGCACTTTCAATCTCAAATGCATGCAAACCAAACAAACCAAAATCCCAATCCCTATCACCAAATCAAGGGACAAGGAATGCATGTTGATACAATGCAACCTAGTCATGTTAGCTATCATGCAATATGAACAATGCAATGTACTTATGCAAAGCATACAAGCAAACATGAGGTAAGCATGCAAGCAAGCAAATGATGGTCTTAAACATGACTTAGGCAACTCTAAATAGGCCTAAAATCAGTGGCCAAAATGCCCAAAAATGAAGGCTAATCACGCATGCACACATGCACATGTTAAGGTACCAACTTAAGCATCAAGTGAGCAAGCTTTAAGCACACTTAAAGGAAGCTAAACATGGACAATTAGCATACATAGAAAGCTCTGAAAATTATGCAAAACATGGTGCCAAACCAAGCAACAGAATAGACTAAGCAAGCAACAAATGGCCCAAGCATCCAAGGCAAGCCAAAGGAGACCTAAACCATGGCTAAGCCAACCAAGCCTCACAAGGCCAAGAAGGCTTAAAATAGGTCTAAGGTAGCCTTAAACCATACAAATGGGACCTCCTAGATGGCATCTAAGGGGCTCTAGAGCAAGGCATACACAAAGGTCAAGGCATGAGGCATACAACATATGCATTCAAAGCTTCAAAGAGGCATGCAAGGCCATCAAACAAGCATGTTTAAGGGACTGAAATTGCATGATAAATGGTTCCAAACCATTGAAAATAATGCAAACAAGGCATGCTACACATTTATGCACCTAAGGCCAACAAGCCAAACATGCAAAGAGGCTATACAATGCAAGCTAGGGTCGACCAAAATAACTATGGACAGACCTCATTCATGGCAAAATAAGCATACAAGCTTCATAAATGTAAGCCTAAAACATGCTAGAAACAAAGGCACACAACCTAAGACATGTTAAGGGATCACAAGGCATTACATGGCAACTATAAGGGACCAAAACCAACTCTTAGAAATGTTATATCATGGCATAATAAACATAAAATTCAGCCTAGACATGCTCAACACACACACCAACAAAGGCTTCCTCAAGAGGCCAAAACTTGTCCTTTTCAAGGACAACAAGGAGAGGGGGTGGCCCTCTCCTTCTTGGGACTTCAAGGCATCATCTACACCACTGAAATCCCTCAAGATTTCAGTGGTGAAGAGACCCAAACACCAAAATCCCGGCGCTCAACAAAATAGCACAAAAATGAGGCCTTACAAGGCCTAAGGGTGGTCAAACCCTTCCAAACCACAAAACACTCTTAACAAACAATCAAGAGGACAAAAAAACAGAACTTTTTTGTATTAAACACCAAGCACAAAAACAGTTCAAAGATAGGTAAAAATGGAGTGCAAGAATGGGGCAAAAAGAGGACTAGTGTCTTACCCTTGTAGACCTCTTCACCAAAGATGATGTTGTTGCTTCCTTCAGCTCTAATCCAGCCAAAAACTCTAAGAACAACCTCTTGGAACCTCAAGGAAGGTGAAACACTAGGTGCTTGTGTGCAATAATGTGGACTAAAGCACCTAGTGTACAAACAAGAGAGAAAAGAGAGATAGGATAGATATAGAACTCAAACCCTAAAACCGCTTTCTCGAGGTCTTTTCTCCAAAATGTCTAACTCTCCAACCCTTGAGCCAAGAGGAGGAAGGGTTCTCTTATAGGCAACCAAACTTACAAGTTAAGCCACCAAGAAGCTCATTCCTCCATACACATGTATGGAGGGAAAGAAGATGCAGCCTTAAAATATCTCAAAAGGGCAAAAATGTCATTTTGCCAAAAATAGTGCCGACGGCAACAAATAGCAATATACATTGGTGTCAAGAAAGGCCTCTTGGTGTGTGGGGAGGTCTCACAAGGCATTCCCTGCCCCTCTGAAGCAAAACACAAGTGTTTGGTGTAAAACCAAACACAAGAGGAGATCCTGAGGCAAGGCGCGTAGCCTAGAACTCCGGGAACTCCAAACAAACACAAACATGGATAATCACCGAGTGTTCAAACGGTGACGTCCAAGTCTTGAGGACGGTCAAAAATGGGGTGTCTACACTTTCATTAATGAGAGCTCAGAATAAAGTGCCCAAGTCTTGTGGGCGGTCAAAAATGGGGTGTCTATAGGCCATAAAGGCATTCCAATGACCCATAAAGGGACGCATATCATATGATGCTAAGGATGCCACAAATACATTTCTGAAAATTGGACAACCATTCATTCATATAAAATATAACATTTCAAAAAGCTAATCATTTCATATCATAATGTTCAAAAGATATTTAACATTGAACATAGCTTTACAAAGTTATTACTCATAAATGGCTCCAATAGAAGATCAAATGAATCAAACAAACTGAGCAGCTAAAGTGTGTGACTTATACAATCACATAGTGAATTCATATTGAAATGCACATTCTGAAACCACTTAACTTGTTTCTTTTTTTATCTTGGTGTGTTTCTAATCCCTTATCCTCATTATTATGTCTTCATTAAGGCTCAGGAATGCCTAGGATGCAATGAGGATGCCAAAATATGTGTTGCAACACTTAGTCAAATTTCTGAAAACAGGGTCTTCATTCGAGCGCAACTTTGGTCACTCGAGCGGACTGCAAAACTCTGAAAAACTTCTGCGAGCTCTTATTTTGCGCTTTAGCATGATTTCTGGTCGTTTCAGCCAAAGTTCAAAAATAGGCGTGGGCGCTCAAGCGTAGGTTTTTACACTCGAGCGAAGGCTCATGTCTGCAAAAGTACTAGGAGCATGAATTTTACACTCGAGCGGAAGTGCAAAACCAAGAGTGGTCGCTCGAGTACGGAATCTATCGCTCGAGCAGTGATGCAAAATTCTAGAATTTGCAGATTGATGTTCAAGATGCAAAACTCAATTCCAAAGCTTTAAAACACATCCTTTGGGCTCAAAACTTGAGAAAACATGTCTAAACTTGTAAAACATCTTGTATTCAAAACCATTTCGCAAAATCAAAGCCTAAAAGCATGCCAATTGAGCAAAAACAAAGTTGACATTTTGAAAACATAACATGAGTATAACATGCATGAAGTGTATTGGCTTTTAAGCTTCCAAAACGTGATCAATTGGTATCAAATAATGCAAGACAAGACGATTCTCAAAGTTAAGTCAAAACCAAGACATGTATGGAAGAATTCTTGAAAAGCAACTTCATAATGATGTGATATATGCGTGTATGTATGTATTAAGCCTAAATTCTTCAATCCTAGCTTCATCCATGTATTTAACCTCTTAATCTTCTTGAATTCATGTCTTGACGAACTTAAACTTCAAGTTTAAGGTTGAGTTTCCTACCTCAATTCCTCAAATAGAGTTTATATGACCAAGTCTTCAACTTCCAAACTAATTCCCTCCAAATTCCTTTTAATTCCTTGGTTTGATCTCAATTCTCCCTTCCTCTTCTCTCCCTCACGTTTTAAAGCTTTAAGGATGATGGAATGAGGTGCAAAATGAACTAATGAGTTCATATGGGACTTATGTAGGCTTGATTAACATTGGCTAATGAAGTGAAATTTAGTGCTAATTAAATTATTCTAATTATTTGGTTTTGATTCGAATTTCAATTAAATCTACTACAAAATTCTGAAAATTCCAAATAATACGTAAACCAGGTCAATTTCGTGATTGGGTGCCGGTAAGGCCTTCAATTCGCATAATGAAACAGAAACACAGACAGATATTCCTATAGCAGACAGATATAAACTCAAATAATGCAACACATGTGCAATTAGTTTAGAATTTCTCCTCAATTACTGATTAGGAACTCTTAATCATGTTCATGTTATGTATCTAAACAATGGTTTGCACTTAGACAAACACTATATGGTAACCAAAATGTGTCATATGAGTTGATTTGGAAGCCAAAAGAAAAATGATAACATGAGATGATATTATGATGGGCAATAGCTACCCACCCATTCAAGATATGTTCATTTATTTCAAAAGAAATTTTTGTATATGCAGGATTGGTTTCCAATGCTCACTATGAATGTTTTAAATACAAGTGTTATATTTGTGGGGTTATAAATTGTTTATGATTGTTTGAATGATAATTCTAATGTGCATTACCATAATAGATTCAAAATCCCGCATCCTATGGATTTATATACAATGCAATACTTATATTCTTTTGATACATGTTTTTAATTTTTTAATTTTTAATATATGCAGTTCAAAATGACCAACTTTAATCTTTTGTCCAAAATTCTTGATGATAATCGTTTGATTGGACCAAACTATGTGAATTGGAAGGGAAATTTAACAATTGTCCTCACTGCTGAAAAATTGAACCATGTCCTAACCACTGATCCACCTGCTCTCCGTGGAGCGGATGCCACTGATGAACAATGTGAGGCTGCTAGGAAGTGGCATAAAGCGGATGCTGTTGCAAAATGCTACATATTGGCCTCAATGACCAATGCGTTGCAAAAACAACATGAGGGTGTTCCAACTGCAAAAGACATGATGGTTAATTTGAAAGAAATGTTTGGAGAACATAACAGAAGTGCACGCTAAATTGCCATGAAAGGTTTGATGTCCACCAAAATGGTGGAAGGTACTCCAGTACATGAACATGTCTTGAAAATGATATCTTTCATTAACATACTAGAAATTTTGGAAGCAGATATTGATGGTGAAACTAAAATTGATGCGATCCTTTCATCTTTACCAGATTCTTATAATCAGTTTATTTTAAATTACAATATGAATAAGATGATTGTTGCACTATCAAAACTGCTCAATATGTTGCAAGCAGCAGAGGATCTTATTAAAAAGAGCCAACCCATTGATGAGTGAGAAGAAAGGTCCTAGAAAATTCAAGCCAATAGTGTAGGGGATGAAAGTTAAAAGAGGAGTACTTGCTAATAACATGTGAGTAATACTTCGAATTCAAAAATATTACTTTAAATTTTATTTTAAAATATCAATTTATAATTTAGATTCATTTACTTATAGATCTTACACTTGTAACAATTTAATCTCTACCATACATCCCACTACCTTGAAAATTCTTGGTAGTTTAATTTGGGAACCTAGAGTTTTTCATAGAATGTTGGTCACCATTATAATCTTTGTGATTAAGAAAACTTATTTTCAAGTTGGAGCAATTAAAATAAAATATACAGATTAAACAGTTGACTATGTGTGCGACTTGATCTTTATATGAGACAAGTCAGAAGTTTGCACAAACCTGTGTAGCTATTTGTTCTTTTTCTATCCTGTGTCCCACGACAAAAGCAACACCGTGAAACACATTTCGCAAACATTAATACTATCATCTCTAACCTACCTATTTAGAAATTATTTAAAATTATTATTTGTAATTCAAATTTATTCTATGTATAAATTTAATATTATATAAATTTCATCTTTATCATACAATCACTCACAAAAAAATTTAAAGGTATATGTTTAGTTTTTAGACTTTCTTGTTTTCAATTTTTCTATCTCTCTCTCTCTCTCTCTCTCTCTCTCTCTCTTAATACATTTCTAATTTCAAAATGGAAAAGGATTATGGACGGAAGGATGCTATTTGAATCTATGGGATTCATCATGAATTTTATTTCAATGATTCAAATAATTCATTTTGTTAGATAATTCACATATTTTATTCACACAAAAAATTAGATTGATACAATAATCGTAATTTATTCAATTTATCACGCTTGTCACCCAAAAAATCGACGACAATTGTGTTTTTAAAAATTAATCATTCATTTTTTTTTTGGGTGACAAATATGATAAATTGAATAAGTTGCAATGATCATATCAATCTATTTTTTTTAAATGAAATATACAAAATTTTTAACAAAATGAACAATTCGAATTATTAAAATAAACTTAACTAGAAGGAGCTACCTCCTTTCAAAATTAAGTATGAAAATTTATTTATTTATTTAAATATATAAATAAATAAATTTTAAAACAAAAAATGTTATATGACTTTTCTTTACACAGTGGAAAAGCATCTGGAGAGTGAGAAAGTGGAAGCCAGTGCCTGTGAAATAAATTTCCAAAGATGGTTTATTCATAGAGACAGGGATGGCTATTTTTGAGAAAAAAATTTAAAAATTTGTTTGGTTAAAATTTAAAATTATTATTTTTATTATATATTAATCAATCTTTTTTTTCTTTTCTCTCTCTCTCTCTTTTTTTTTACATACTACATATCAATTAATTTTTTTTTTACATCTATTTATTCAGTTACAAAAAATATATATATGTTTAAATCATCCCAAATTCCAAAACTTTAAAATTAAACATACAACCAAATAAATTTTTAAATTTTATAAACTCTTTCCAAAAAATTGTATTTTGTAAACTCTCTCAACTTTCGATTTGATTCTTTTGTTATATAACGATTCCAGTTTTGACCCGTCACTTGTTATATTCCAGACTCGGATTTGTATGGTTTTGAATAGTGATTTATATCTTATTTCCCTTGTCTCCCCTTTATTTTGGTTACTGGGTTGTGGTTGTGTGTTTGGAATAGGTTGGTTGCTTGTTTTTCCAAACTTTTGTTGCCCAGATTTTTACTTTTCTGCTCGAGCGGCCTTTCTTGAGCTCGAGTGGGCTTTATAATTTTTGCTCCTCCGCTCGAGCGGCACTTCTTGTGCTTGAGCGGGTTTTGCTAACTCTCAGTACTTTGCAAGTCTGCAAAACTACTGGGAGAGTGTTTTCTACGCTCGAGTGGCGTTTTCTATGCATGAGCGGGTGGGCGCTTGAACGGCCTTTCCTGCGCTCGAGCGTTGGTTTGTTGTTTGCAAAACTTTTGGATGTGTGTTTTTTATGCTCGTGCGAAGAATTCTTGCGTTCGAGCGGGTAGCGTTCGTTGTGTCTTGGCACTCGAGCGGCCTTTATTGCGCTCGAGCAGAACAACATTTTTTTCTGTCTGACGCTCGAGCGTCAACTCTTCCGCTTGAGCGGACTGTGCGCATATCAAATCGTGAAAATGACTTTTTACATTATTTTTTTAGATCTATTCTTCAAAAAGCCCTAAAGTGAGACCCTCTCTCTCTAAAACTCACATTCTCTTTATATTTCCATCTAAATCTAGTGATTTCTCCACCTTACTTCGTTTGTTGAAATGGTAGAGCTTCTTAAGATCTTCACTTTGATCCGAACAAACTTGGGTTTCAGTGTCTTTGGAGTTTCAACCTTGCTTTGCTCATTTTCTCTTCTTGAAGTAGGGATTTTCTATACTTAAATATGGTTTTTAACTTAGTTATTTGTCGTTGTGTAATAATGATGGGATTTGGTTGTAGTTTAGACAAACCTAGGGTTTGGGTATGAAATGAAAAGAGGGATTTCTTTGTGAATGTGAAATAAATGGGTGTGGGGTTTGAATATGAGATCATGTTGTGTCAAAATGGTTGATTTTGATGCTTGGGTTGATATGTGGGAAAAATTGGGGGTAGGGGTTTTGCCCTAATTGAATTAATTGTTATTGTGTATAAATAATTGGATTTGTCATTGAAAGGGTGAAATTGAATGATTATTGATATGAATAGTGGGGTTGGATATGTGTTATCTCATACCTCTGGAAATTTTGGCTAAATTATCTATCTTGAGATTGCATATCTGTTTAGAAATATTTGTATTGGGCTATTGGTGGAGGATAGCTTTGATTGTTGTAGAAATTGCATGTGGATTAGGCGAATTGAAACTAATCTCTTGTTGGTTATCATTGAATATGACTATATTTATATACATTGTATATGTATGATTATTTGAGATAAGAAAGGGGATGTACTCTAAGTGTGATTATGTGTTTAAATACATTATATATGTATTATTGTTTGGGAGGAAAAAGTGGATGGATTCCATTATAATTAAGTTGGCTGGAGTGTCTTGGGTGAAAGTCCTGAAATTTATACATGGGTGCTGATCCCACAGACGAAATATCCATAAAATGGTAGTTGGAAATGTTTGTGTGTTGATTGTGAAATTGTTGAATCATTGAGTTGTAGTCTCGTTTGGGTTATTGATAAACAATGAAATTAGCTCATGTATTGAAATGAATTGAAGGAAAATGAAATGGAATATGGACTTGGTATTTTTATGACTACATAAAAGTGTGAATGCTTTATCCTGGGCATTGTATATGCACATCACACTTATATCTTTGTTAAATCTCATATATTGTGTTAGATTATTCGTACTGGACTGTGGCTCTTCCTATTTGGAAAAAACATTTTCAGGTAATGATGGCATGCCTCGACCTAGGCAATAGCATTGAAGTGACTTTTGGGAAGCAAGAGCTTTCTTGTTTTGTTTCACTTTTTGTACAGCCAAAGGCTTTAATTGTATGAGTTAATCTCTTTTGTTGTAACCAAGTCAAGGCTTGGAAAGATGTAAGCCCATAGGGCATTTATTTGTATTAAACTCCTTTGTACTATTAACTCTAAGAAATGAAATAACATTATACTCTGATTCATGCTGTAAATTGTATTTATTATGTGTTGTGTTTATGGTTTATTTTGGGGGCGTTACAACTTGGTATCAGAGCGTACCGGGTTTGAATACTTTGGGTATGTGGGAAGTGGTTAGTACCACAATGGGTTTGTCTCACTTGTCAGAGACTTAAGTATGGACGATATGTACTTATGTGATAACATGCTTATATGATTATATGGACATGGGATTTAATTCCTAAGATGTTGATTGGGTTTATGGGTTTTTGGAAGTCCTATTACAAGAGCACTTGATCACTGTTGTTTCTAATTGAAACTCTAGCAATGCCGCGGGACAGTCATTATCTAGGAAGGAAATTCCGATGTGTTTACGTGATTATGTGCTTATATGAAATGAATTACTGTTGTCCATTGTATTAGGACGCAAGTGAATTAGCTTCGGCACATTTGTAAATGTGCTAATCTCTTTCGTTACTTTTATTAGGATGCCAGGATGTGGACGTGGTGGTGGTAGGTGTGGTAGCCCTAGGAGGCATGATGTGCCTACACCGGATGAAATTCCGGCACAGGAAAAAGGAGTTGGTTAGGCTAACGTGGCCAAGCTAGTAGGTTAACAGGCCATGGCTGCCTTAGCCTGCGAAATGGCCAAGGCATTGCGAGAATCTATGGACATTCTCAGAGTTGAGAATCAAGTCCAGGTCTAGGTTGCTGAGGCAGGCCATCTTCTCTGAAGAGAGAGTTTTTCTGGTTGAACTCGGATGAGTTTTTGGGCGATCCTAAGGAGCCACTAAAGGCAAATAAGTGGCTTAAACAGATAATGAATACGTTCGAGATGCTTGGCATCGAGGACAACCGGTTGAGGATGACCTTGGTATCTTTCCAACGGAAGGGGGGATGTGGGTCAGTGGTGGAACTATGCGCGGGGACACATTGGAGGTACATGGGAGGCTTTTGTCAATGCCTTCCAAGACAAGTTTCTATCTTCCACGGTTCGGGAGAAGTTGAGAGACCAGTTCTACAAGTTGGTGCAGTTGAATACACCAGTGGCTGAGTTCGAAGCCACCTTTACTATCTTGTCTAGGTTTGCACTCGAACTTGTGGCAACTGAAGAACACCGTTGCTTGGAGTTTGAGAAACGGTTGAGGACCGGGCTCATGTTCAGAGTGGCCGGATCCATGATTAGAGACTACGGACGCCTCGTAGAAGCAGCAGCCCATCTTGAGATTATCATGCAGGCATAGGAGGAGAGGATGAAGGGCTCCAGGAGAAGTCAGGATATTCAGAGGGATGATAAGAAGTAGAGGGGTTTTAACCCTCAGTCGTCCTAGGGAGCTTAGTCGAGATCCATTTTTCCAGTGCCAAGTTTGGGTTCTAGGAGAGGTAGTCAAGGAGATGTGACTTGTTTCAAATGTGGTCAGTTGGGCCACAAATCTCTAGCTTGCCCACAAAGAGGAGGGCAGTGAGCGGCACCATCTTCTGCTTATTCTCAGGACCAAAGTCAGAGTAGAGGGCAGCCGCCCACTTGTTTTCAATGTGGACAGGCGGGGCACCTGAAGAGATTTTTCCCACAGTTGGGTGGCATGTCTGGCGCGTCTAGTTCGAGACAGACACAGAGCCACTAGTCTACATAGTCAGTACAGGCCTCGAGGGCCAATTAGGGAGCCTCTTCTGCTCAATCCGTGCAACAGGCTTATGCTCCAAGGGGTGAGCAAGTAGAACAAAGGCCAACAAGGCGCGTGTATGCTGTTACCGCGCCAAATCTTGTATCGGCTCCATCTGTAGTGAGAGGTACCTTTTTATTTTGTAATTTAGTTGCTAATGTGTTGATTGATACGAGTGCATCCCATTCATTTATTTCGTCTGCATTTGCATCAGTTTTGGGGTTGGAGTTGGCACAGTTAGCATCTCCTCTTTGTGTAGAGTCACCTATTGGTGGTGAGATTATCTTGAAACAGGGATGTCAGGGTTGTGACATCAAGGTTGTCGGTCGTTGATTACCTTTTTTATTTGCATTACTTGATATGTCTAGTTTTGATGTTATTTTGGGTATGAACTGGTTATCGTCATATTGGGCTGTTATAGATTACTACCGTTAGAGGGTTATTGTATGTACCTTGAGCGGTGACTGTTTTCGTTTCTTGGGGGGATTGGGTAGATAGAGTTTTATCACCGGTACATGATCCGCATGGGCGGAGTGAACTTAGTTGTCTCCTTGCTAGCTTTTTGAGTAGTGAGTGTGATGAAGGCTAGGTTGAGTTGCCAAGGGTGGTTTGTGAATACCCCGATGTTTTTCCCGAGGACCTTACTAGTTTGCCACCTCACTGAGAGATCGAGTTCTCTATTGATTTAGTGCCTAGCACGACACTGATTTCTATGGCATCATATCAGTTTGCACCTGCTGAGTTGAAGATTCCACTCCAGGAGTTGTTAGATAAGGGTTTTATCCAACCTAGTACTTCACCTTGGGAGCACCGGCTCTCTTTGCTAAAAAGAAAGATGGAGCATTGTGTCTTTGTATTGATTGCTGAAAGTTGAACCGAGTAACTGTTAAGAACAAGTACCCAATGCCTTGTATAGATGATCTATTTGATAAGTTGAATGGGTCTTGTTGTTTTTCTAAGATAGACCTGAGATCGGGTTACCATCAGTTGAGGGTAAGGGAGGAGGATATCCCGAAGACGGCATTCCGTACGTGGTATGGCCATTACGAGTTCCCTAGTGATGCCTTTTAGGCTAACCAATGTTCCAGCTGTATTTATGGATTTGATGAACCGGATCTTCCGTGAGTTCCTAGATAGTTTTGTGGTCGTCTTTGTGGATGACATTTTGATTTACACACCCTCTGAGGAGGAACACAAGGAACACTTGCAAGTGATGCTTGAATTGCTTAGAGCCCATAAGTTGTATGCTAAGTTTGGAAAGTGTGAATTCTGGTTGAAAGAGGTTAAAGTTCCAAGGCCATGTGGTGTTCGAGAAAGGAGTACCTGTAGATTCATCCAAGATAGAGGCAGTGCAAGATTGGGCACAACCTAAGAATACTTTTGAGATCCGTAGTTTTCTGGGGTTGGCCGAGTATTATCGGAGATTTGTGAAGGATTTCTCTAGACTAGCTTCACCTTTAATTAGGCTGACGAGGAAGGGAGTCAAATTTGTGTGGGATGAGGCTTGTGAGAAGTCGTTCTAGGAACTCAAGTTTAGACCCACCACTGCTTAGACCCACCACTGCTCCAGTCTTGATTATTCCAGAGAGGGATTTGGGTTATTCAGTGTATTATGATGCCTCACGGGAATGTTTGGGTTGTGTTTTGATGCAAGAGGGGAAGGTAGTAGCCTATGGCTCACGGCAGTTGAAAACACATAAGAGAAACTACCCTACTCATGATCTAGAATTAGTAGCGGTGATATTTGCCTTGAAAATTTGGAGGCATTATCTATATGGTGAGAAATTTGAGATGTTTTCCGATCATAAGAGCCTGAAGTATCTGTTTACACAGAAAGACTTGAATTTGAAGTAGAGGAGGTGGATGGAATTCATAAAGGATTTTTGATTCTGAGTTGCATTATCATCTAGGGAAGGCCAATGTTGTGGCTGATGCCTTGAGTAGGAAATCTATTAGCAGCATAGCTTGTATTGCCATCTAGGAATGGGAGATGTTGGGTACTCTTGGGAAGTTTGATTTGCATCTTGGTGAGTCCGTTGAATCTGCGGCTTTGTTTTCAGTAGCTACACGACCTACACTTGTGAACCGAGTGTTAGGAGCGCAAAGGGATGATCTTGAGGTAGAAACCCTCAGGGAGAAGATCTCTAGTGGGAAAGTGGAGAGGGGCTTAAGTGTGTATCCCGACTAGAGTGTGATATTCCATGATTGTTTGTTCATGCCGAAGTCTTGCCAAGAGGAAGTACTCCGAGAGTTTCACCATTTACGCCTTGCGGTGCATCCGGGAGGCACAAAGATGTATCATGATCTGATTCGCCAGTTTTGGTGGAGAGGTATGAAGAAGGATGTAGCCGTGTTTGTATCGAAATGCCTTACTTGTCAACAAGTGAAGGCTGAGCATCAGAGACCAGTGGGTTTGTTGCAACCCTTACCTATAGCTGAGTGGAAATGGGAGCATGTCATGATGGATTTGTTGTGGGCCTTTCAAGGACTCAACGGGGTAGTGATGCCATTTGGGTGGTAGTTGACTGACTAACCAAGTCTGCGCACTTTATACCTATGCGCGTGAGTGATTCGGTAGACTATCTTGCCGACTTGTATATCAGGGATATAGTGGGATTGCACGGGGTCCCTGTGACGATTGTTTCGAATAAAGATCTGCGTTTCACAGCTTGGCTATGGCAGAGCTTGCAGAGTGCCTTGCGCACTAGATTGACCTTTAGTACTGCGTATCATCCTCAGACTGACAGGCAGTCCGAGCATACCATTAAGATCCTTAAGGATATGCTTCGAGGGTGTGTCCTTGACTTCAAGGGTTCGTGAGAGTGGCATCTGCCCTTGGTGGAGTTTGCCTATAACAATATCTTCCAATCAAGTATTGGCATGGCATCGTTTGAGACCTTGTATGGTTGACCATGTAAATCTCCAGTGTGTTGGGCCGAGGTGGGTGATGCACCTTTGTTAGGTCCAGAGTTGGTTCGGGAGACAACAGAGAAGGTAGCACTTATTCATAAGAGATTGGTTACGGCTCAGAGTCACCAGAAAAGTTATGTCGACCGTAGGAGGAGACCCTTATCTTTTGAGGTGGGAGACCATGTGTTTTTGAAAATATCACCTAGGCGAGGTTTGATGAGATTCGGGAAGAGTGGGAAGTTATCCCCACGGTTTATTGGCCCTTTTGAGATCCTTGAACGGATTAGGGAGGTTGCTTATCGTTTGATGTTGCCGCCACAACTTTTCGGAATACATGACGTGTTTCATATTAGTATGCTTCGGAAGTATAAGTCAGATCCATCGCACTTGGATTGGACCGACTTGGAGGTAGATGAGGATGTCTCGTATGAGGAGAGACCGGTGAGAGTCTTGGATAGAGGGGACCAAGTCTTGCGAGGCAAGACAATTTCCTTAGTAAAAGTATTGTGGAAACATCATAGAATTGAGGAAGTGACTTAGGAACGTGAATTGGAGGTTCGAGAGAAATATCCAAACTTGTTTGTTGATGCCTAAACATGTATTGAGATTTTGATTATGTTAATGAAAAATAGAAGCATTGTATATGTTTTAAATTATGAGAACATTGTATATGTTATGGGCATTTTGGAAACATGTATTCAATATAAGTATTGCATATGTTTTGAGAATATGGAATATTAAGGGTGTTGTATCACTTTTGGAAGCATTGTATATGTTATGAAAATTTTTGAAAACTCGGATTTTGATTAAACATTGTAAATATTTTGAAAAATTGTAAATTTCTTTTTGATATGGGACTTGTGCATCGAGTCGATGAGAATGGATGATTAGAGGATGGGTCATGGTATTGAATTTGTGAGAATAACATTGTTATGAATGGTCTAATGTTGATTTTGAACTTGATTTGAAATTTCGATGACAAAATTCTTTAAGGGGGGGAGGTTATAGCGATTCCGGTTTTGACCCGTCACTTGTTGTATTCTGGATTCGGGTTTGTATGGTTTTGAATAATGATTCATATCTTATTTCCTTTGTCTCCTCTTTATTTTGGTTACCGGGTTGTGATTGTGTATTTGGAACAGGTTGGTTGCTTGTTTTTCCAAACTTTTGTTGCCCAGATTTTACTCCTCCGCTCAAGCGGCCTTTCTTGAGCTCGAGTGGGGTTTGTAATTTTTGCTCCTTCGCTCGAGCGGCACTTCTCACGCTTAAGCGGGTTTTGCTAACTCTCAGTACTTTGCAAGTCTACAAAACTATTGGGAGAGTGTTTTCTACGCTCGAGCGATGTTTCCTATGCTTAAGCGAGTGGGCACTCGAGCGGCCTTTCCTGCACTCGAGCATTGGTTTGTTGTTTGCAAAACTTTTGGATGTGTGTTTTCTATGCTCGAGTGGAGAATTCTTGTGCTCGAGCGGGTAGTGTTCGTTGTGTCTTGGCGATCGAGCGACCTTTATTGCGCTCGAGCGGAGCAACTTTTTTTGTGTCTGACACTCGAACATCAACTCTTCTGCTCAAGCAAACTATGCATATATCAAATCGCGAAAATGACTTTTTACATTATTTTTTCAGATCTATTCTTCAAGAAGCCCTAAAACGAGACCCTCTCTCTTTAAAACTTACCTTCTCTCTACATTTCCATCTAGATCTAGTGATTTCTCCACGCTATTTCCTTTGTTAAAAAGGTAGAGCTTCTCAAGATCTTCACTTTGATCCGAACAAACTTGGGTTTCGGTGTCTTTGGAGTTTCAACTTTGCTTTGCTCGTCTTCTCTTCTTGAGGTAGGGATTTTCTACACTTTAATATGGTTTTTAACTTATTTATTTGTCATTGTGTAACAATGATGGGATTTGGGTGTAGTTTAGACAAACCTAGGGTTTGGGTATGAAATGAAAAAAGGGATTTCTTTGTGAATGTGAAATAAATGTGTGTGGGGTTTGAATATAAGACCATGTTGTGTCAAAATGGTTGATTTTGATGGTTGTGTTGATAAATGGGAAAAATTGAGGGTTTTGCCCTAATTGAATTAATTGTTATTGTGTATAAATAACTAGATTTTCCATTAAAATGGTGAAATTGAATGATTATTGATATGAATAGTGGGGTTGGATATGTGTTGTCTCATACCTCTGGAAATTTTGGATAAATTATCTATCTTAAGATTGTATATCTGTTTAGAAATATCTGTAATGGGCTATCGGTGGAGGATAGTTTTGATTGTTGTAGAAATTGGATGTGGATTAGGTAAATTGAAACTAATCTCTTGTTGGTTGTCATTGAATATGACTATATTTATATACATTGTATATGTATGATTATTTGAGAGAATAAAGGGTATGTACTCCAAGTGTGATTATGTGTTTAAATACATTGTATATGTATGATTATTTGGGAGAAGAAAGGGAATGGACTCCACTATTTGGGAGGAGAAAGGGGATGGACTTCATTATAATTAAGTTGGCCGGAGTGTCCTGGGTAAAAGTCCCGAAATTTATACATGAGTGCCGATCCCGCGACGAAATATCTGTAAAATGGCAGTTGGAAGTGTTTGTGTGTTGATTGTGAAATTGTTGAATTATTGAGTTGTAGTCTCATTTGGGTTATTGATAAACAATGAAATTGGCTCATGTATTGAAATGAATTGAAGGAAAATGAAATGGAATATGGGCTAGGTATGTTTATGACTATATAAAAGTGTGAATGTTTTATCCCGGGCATTGTATATACACATCGCACTTATATCTTTGTTAAATCTTATATATTGTGTTAGATTATTCCTACTGGGCTGTGACTCACTCTATTTGGAAAAAATATTTTCAGGTAATGATGGTATGTCTCCACCAAGGCAATAACATTGAAGTGACTTTTGGGAAGCAAGAGCTTTCTTGTTTTGTTTCACTTTTTGTATAGCTAAAGGCTTTAATTGTACGAGTAAATCTCTTTTTTTGTAACCAAGTCAATGCTTGGAAAGATGTAAGCCCATAGGGCATTTATTTGTATTAAACTCCTTTGTACTATTAACTCTAAGAAATTAAAGAACATTATACTCTGATTCATACTGTAAACTATATTTATTATGTGTTGGGTTTATGGTTTATTTTGGGGGCATTACATGTTAGAAATAAATTTAGCTACACAATAATTATTCACACATCCTTGAAGGGAATTGGAGAAAAAAATACAAACTATTGTGTTTCATTCATATTTCAAATGATCAAATTACAAAGTTATATATAAAACTTCAATACCCAACTCTTAACATTCTAACATAATAATAATTCTTACTAATATTTAGATGTACGTATTTCTCCAATTGTCTTTAAAAGTAAAAATTTTATTATTAAAATATTTAGAGATCAATTTTTATCGTCACGAGGATAATCATTAAAAGATTGTACCGAAAAAGTTCTAAAAAAAATTAGGGAGAAATTTTGAAAAATGTTGTTAATAAATGTAATTTTAGAGATAAAATAATTTGGTCTAAAAAATGTTTATTTTTTTAGATAAAAAACTTAATCCTAATAAGATAAGAATTCATCACTAAATTTATAATTTCATAACTATAAATACAATAAGAAGAAATAAAAATGTTATGATTAGCATAACGACCAAAATTTTTTTCCAATAATGATAAACACAAAATTTTTTACATAATAAATAATTTGAATTATCAAAATAGAATGCATAATAAATCCTAAAGACTTTAACATAATAGTAGAGTTCAGATTTTACAATTGAGAGAATGTCTATCCATATTATCAATGAAATATTAATATAAGAGATAATGAACAGAACATGATAAAAAAATGTGAAAAATAAGAGCAAAATGCACTATATAAAACATCTGTTCTTTTGTATTTCGAATACATACTACAAACTCATAATTTTTTTTTAATGATTCAAATTTATTTGTTATTTTATTCATAAATTTCATCCTTTATTAATTTAGTAATACTATGAATTCAAACATAAAAATTCAGAAATTATTCAAAATTTTACATCAATAACTTAGATTCATTTTGCCTTCGTTTAGGATGTGGGCTTTTTGATTTTTTGACTATTTTAGCCTACGGTTAAAAAGTCTCGTTTGGGATAAATTTTTTAGCTTATTTGACTTTTATGAGAGAAAAAAATAAAATGATTGGAATGTCAAGCAGAGCCTTTGCGGGTTCGTTTGGAATGTAGGTTGGCTTTTTGACTTTTTGATTATTTTAGCTTGAGAATAAGGCCTCATTTGGGAAGGGCCGATTTAGCCAAAAAATCAAAAAGTTACTAAAAAAGCTAAAAAGCCAACAATCCATACCAAAAAGTCAAAGATTCTCTTTTCTCTCTACTTTTTGCACATCTTTTCGTAAAAAAATAAAAAGTCATCCCAAACATACTAGTTTTTTTTAGCTCATATTTTAGCCAAAAAGTTACTAAATTAGCCTGTTCCCAAACGGGGCCTAAAACGCCTTGTTTGGGATAAGCTTTTTAGTTTTTTTGACTTTTGTAAGAGAAAAAATGAAATAATTATAGGTTGAATGTGTGATTTTGTCCTATTTGGTTAAAATAACCTATTTTGTCCTACATAGCTTGTATTTGGATCTCATACTTCATCAATTTAATTTTCACCACATACACCAATTTTTTGGGTAATTTTAGATCCTAAATTTCTGGGACCCTAATTTTTTTTTTGGCTTTGTTTGAAAAATGGATTAACTTTTTGACTTGGGACTAAAAAGTTTATTTGGATTAATTTTTTTAACTTTTTTTTAAAAAAAATAAAATAATTATGACATTTTATATTCTTTAATCTATTTTATTTTTTTATAATTGATTTAGTTAAAAATCAAAAAAGGCCACTTATCAAACGAGCTTTGCCAACAATTTAATCATCTTCACACAAAATGATTATGCGCATATTTTGAGACAATAAATCTGATTCCCTGATTCCCAACTTTTTGCTTTTAAACATGCGAACACTGTTGTAAATAAAGTGTGAAAACACCCAAGTGGGAGAAAAAGATGAAGTCTTTGTTGACTTGTTGACTCTCAACATACTCGTTTCGTTTTGATGCGAACGTCATTGGAAGTTCCCACTGAGAGAGAGAGAGAGAGAGAGAGAGAGTGCATTTATGTATGTAAAATAGAGAGATGAGAGAAAGAGAGGGGACATGGACTTGAGATCTTATTCATCCCTCAGATACTCTTCTAGAGTCCAGATCCTCAGCTGCACTTCTTTGCGGCCTTAACTGCCGTCCTCCAAAATGACGTCATTTTGGATATATATATATATATATATTTTTCCCTTTCTTACTTTGCTTTCCCTTTTCATTTTTGAACCGTAGCCTCTGAGACAAATGAAGAGAGAGGCGACAATCTGGACGAGAGAGAGAGAGGCGATGAACGGAGAGGCGATGGAGGCAAGGCAAGTAGAGGCAACGAGAGACTAACAGAGAGAGGTGGCGAGAGACAAACAGAGAAGGCGACGAGTGCGAGGCGGCGATGAGGTTCTCAGGCACTCTCTCCCTTCCAAGATCTTCTAGCCACCTTCCGAGTTGTCTCTCTCCAGAGCATCCAGGTGGATTTTTCACTCCGATCTCAAAAATGCCTCTTCTGTCTCCCGTGAAGCTTTGAACCCTCTTTGGGCTTACGTTCTCTCCCTCAAGTCACTTTTGGCCCCAAAAGGTCATTTATTTTCTTTCTTGTGCTTATTCACAGTTTTTAGATTGTGGCTTCTATGATTTTGTTTCCTAATTAAAGTAGTTTGGTTTAATTCAAGTATCAATTTAGTTTTTAGGTTGTGGGTTCTAATGTTTTGAGCATGATTCAAGATTTTGGTAGCTAACAAAATGTTGGGGAAAATGGAGTTATTATCTTCATACTCTGTTTGGTTTGAAAGTTGTTAATTTAGTTGCTATAATTTTGATCAATTGCTACTCTGTTAAACGCAGGTGGTAGTTGCCTAATACAGATAGCTCTTTTTTAGCGTCCACTGCCAATGAATTACGTTATGACAAATACACCCTTGTTAATCCTAAGAAGTTGAAGGCTGCAGTTGTAGGGCTATCACAAAGTAGGTTTAGAATGGTTTTCATTTAGTGGATATGAATGTCTGTTCATTTTCTTCTTGAATATCTAATTGTACTTAGCTTTATCCTTGGGATTATGAGGGTTCTAGTTTGAATTTTACTTGAATGATGGGTCTTTGATTTTGTATTTTTCTGTTTATTTGATTTTTATGTGCTGTATAAATGATAAAAATTGTGTTCCTGTCCTATCATTAGACTCCATGAAAAAAGAAAAAGAAAAGGGGGGAAATTTTACATCGGAGAGGCTTGGTTCAATGGCTTAGCTTGTCGTTAGCATTCTTAGTGTCTTTTTGCCTTAGAAAAGCAATACAATGATACGGGATGCTTGTCTCATACAAAAACCTTCTATTGTCTTTGGCAGTGCCACTTTGATGGTTGGACTGGCAGCCTCCAAACTAGAGTTGCACAATGTAAGTGTACATCTTCCATGCTTTGGCTCTTAAATTTTTCTCCACATCGTGGACTTTTAATGTCACAAATTAGTAAATGACAATGAAAAACAACCTTGATCAATTTTTCTTTAAGTATATGTGAACTCAAACACATGCCCAAACATACAAATGCCTACAGTGCATAGTTGCAATTAGTTAGCAATAGAACTATTTTATATTTGGATAAATTATACAGACCTCTAAAAGATGGATTTATTACAGTAGTTGAGCAGCCTCAGAGGAGCATAGATGTTTTCGAGGCTTCAAGGAATAACACTGACCGGAGAAAGAAACCAAGGCACAACACCGATAGGCCAAAAAAAATGAAGACACTACATCCAAAGGAGATGAAGTTGACACCTGAGATCATTTTTGGGGGTGCTAGTATTTGTATGGGGTCTCATGTAGTTTTTATTTGTACAAAACAACCTTCTATCTTTCTTTCTTTGTATTTGTATGAGGTCTCATGTACTTGTATTTGTATAGTATTAATTTTTATATTGAAGCCTATCCAGTCAAGAAATGGTTTTCAATTGACTTAAAATTTCAATTAACCAAATACTTGATAACATTTGTAGCCATTTCCTTTCTCACATTTGTAGACCAAATTCTTGGTTAGACCAAATACTTGCTATCATTTACTTTCTCACAACATTGTGATTGAATCTGTTTTCAATAGCCATTTCATATGAAGAAATAGTTTTTTTTTTCTTTCTTTAATTGAAAATTGAACCTCTTACTCAAATTCAAATTTAAATTTATAATCCAAACACGACCAAAATCAATTCCTAGGAAGATGAAAATGTAGTAATAGTTCGCTCCACAAGCAGATAGTTCTGCTACTTATTCGCTTCTTCCCTCCCTCCCTCCATCACTCTATATGAAAGTTGAATGTAAATTTAAAATAACAAACTACGTAGATATTCACACCCGATCAATTGAAGAAACTAGAAACATTAAACTCACAAATCAATTAAGAGAATAAACTTGATTTGTAAATAAAACAGTGCAAATTTTTTTAAGAGAATGAAAATTACAAAAGGGAAAGAAAATAAAAAGATCACCCAAATAAAAATTTCATTGGAGGAAAAGACCAACTGTTTGTGACTTTGTCCTATAAATTCAAGCCAAAAAGGCTTGGGGGGAAAAGAAAATGTGAAAACAAGGATGTTGTCAAATAGAGTTTCTGTGAAGATTTTAGCAGTAGTATTCTCCTTTGATGAACTCATTCAGTTTATTTACTTCCCCGCTTTGCTGCTCCACTATTGCTCGAACAACATCTACAATCGAAATCATTCCAACAATCTTTCCATCTATCACTGGAACATGCCGTATGTGATTCTCTGCAAACAACAAAAATTATTATCATTTCCCTCACCCAAAAAAAAAATTGGACTTAATAATATACAGTTTTTCTTTTCACATCACAATTCAATAGGATAAATTTTACCTGTCATGAGCTGTATTGCTTGAAGAATGTTTGTATCGGATGTCACTGTTATCAACTTGTGCTGTTCGATTAAGAATATGAAACTGATCAGATCTTCACACACACACACACACACATACACATATATAAGAAAAGAAAATGTACATCTTGAGGTAACAGGCATAACCTGATCAGTCATGATTTCCCCGACTCTTGTGTATTTAGAAGGCCTATCCTCAACAAAAATTCTTCAATATCATTGTATATCCAGATTATCTCTCAAGACATTTATCAAACAGTTGGTTTGCAACACAAAATGTAATACAAATCACAAGAAATGCTTCCAAAATGCAAAATAGAAATTTCAACAAAAAGTGCTACACACTTTGCAAACTTATTTTTTTTCAAAGCATACTACTAAACATATATAGAACTATGATAAAAACTAAAATTGGATTACTACTAAACGTACTAATCCACAAAAGAATCTCTTAACTGATCATTAGTATTTAATGATCAAACATATTAAATCAAACATGAATATACGGCAGAAGCAAAGAAGACACAACTAATCCACAAATACAGCTTACAGAAGACGCAACATTCTTCAATACAGACATTTCAGTCCTTTAATTATTTTAATGATCAAACAAACTAATCCACAAATACATCATACAAAAGCACAAAAGACACAACATTCTTCAATATGTATATATGGAATTAATTTCAGAAACATAGACAACACAAACATTTCAGAAATAGGAATACAAAAATTAGGAATTTCACAACACAGACAACACAGACAGACCTAGTCATGTATAAGTTAGCAAGAAAAATCTGAAATGATGAAATGGACCTCGTCATGGCCGCAATCTCATCTTGCCATCATGTCGCGTCCCTCTGTTATCCTCCATCCTTTGCCGTCACCATCGCGTCCCTCCACCATCTCTCTTAGTTCGTTTCTCTATGCCTCTCTCTCTCTCTCTCTCTCTCTTCATCTAGCGTTTCTCTCTTTCGTCTCTGTCTCTGTTAGGGCTAAACACAAAACATATAAGATGATAGAGGAATATGAAAGTCAAAAAAGCGGGAAACTCAAATTTTTGAGAGGGGGAAAAAAACCTAACCAAAATGACATCGTTTTAAAACGACGTCATTTTGGAGAGGGTGGCAGGTAGGGCCGCAGGAAATGGCGACCGAGGATCCTTACTCCAGATTCTGTTCTACACATAGATAGATAGTGCATGCATAGCTCAAAACAATAGGTTAGATCTTGTTCTTCTTCCAATCTAGTTAAAGAAAAAATAATTATTAGAATTGTTAGTCTCTTTTTTAACTTTTTTATTTGATTTGTGTTTTTTCTTTCTAGTTATTGTTATTCTCATTGATTCTGTGATTGATGATTAATGGGAGATCTATTATGTAAGCTTCTAATATTTGTGATTTGCCAAAGCAAAATAGCTGCCCCCTTTCTGTGTGGGTAATTTTGTGAATCATTTTGTATGGCAGGCGCAGGTGACTGATTACTGACAAACAACACTATGAGGCTCTCTCTCACTCACTTGATGGCATTTGGAAGACGAATATTATCGTCCATCTTTGATAATAAGAATGATTCAGATCAAGAAAAGAATTTCCTGGAAAACGGAAGCATGTTTTTGGAGGATCTTATTGCTTTTTCAAATGGTAAATATAATAGTTCTATTCGTAGATTCTCTATCCAAGAGCTCTCTCAGGCAACAAATGGATTTTGCTCCAATCAAATTGTGTTGGTTGACTATTTTGATATTTATGAGGGTTCTTTTGACAAATGCCCAATTTTAATCAAGAAGCATCATTCACATTCGATTTATGCAAAGTCTCAAGCTATCCGCGACATGGTGATTACGTCATTAATGAGTAGTCACGAGAATTTTTTAAATCTAATAGGTTGTTGTCTAGACTTTGACATTCCTGCTTCAGTGTATAAATATGCAGCAGGAGGGAGTATCGAATTACTTTCCAAACATTTGTACGAAAGTAAATGCTCATCATCATTAACATGGAAAAGCAGGCTAAAGATCGCAAATGATATTGCCTATGCTATTATTTACATGCACACTGCGTTTTCTGTTCCCATCATCTATAGGGACCTAGAACCAAATGATATTATCATAGACCAATCTGGTGTTGCTAAATTATTGGATTTCTCCGTCTCTATATCAATTCCTCCTGGAGAAACACAGGTGGAAGACAAGGTAGTTGGGACAGTTGGATTTATAGATCCTGAGTACATGTCAATGGGCTCTCTCACTGAGAAGTCCGATGTTTATAGTTTTGGCGTGATTCTTCTTGAACTTCTGACTGGGAAAAAAAACATAGACTTGTACCATGACACAAATCAGCGATCCATAGTATCATGGGTGAAAGACTCTGTAGAAAATGATCAGTTCAATGAAATTGTGGATCCAAGAATTCTAAAAGAAAGAGGAGGAATTGAGCAAGAACAACAAGTAGAAGCTGTAGGAGCACTTGCCTTGAGATGCACCCAATATAAAAAAGAAGATAGACCAGAAATGATCGATTTCACAAAAGAACTCAGGCAAATGCTCAAGTCTGATTGCCCTTCCTCCTCAACTCGACCATAATAATCCTCCATTTCTAAGATGATGATGGTGACAACTACGACGACTATATGCTTCATACAATTATATATGCACGTTATTATATATGCTACTACTCATCTCTCTCATTGTTATATATTGTTAAACCATTATGTTTGGCTCTACATTGTTTGTGAGGTAGAAAACTTTTGCTCTACAAAGTGATTATTCAGAGTATATATATATAGTAACTATTTTAATGTTATGAGATCTTGTGTGGTATGTTCTGATTACTGAATTGCAGTCTCAGTGTATGTCTCATTACTAAGATAAATACCAATTGTACAGCCTGTGTATTTTTTCCCCATCTTTCCATTACATTCACACCCCATTCCACAACTAAAATGCACTACAAGAAATAACACCTTTGCCGACCAAAAAATTGGTCGCTAAAAGCCCATTTTTAATCGGCAAAAATTATCCGCGACCAATTTTTTTGGTCACTACTTTGGTCACCAATTGAGGGTCGGCAAAAGTAATTCGCGACCAAAATTTTTGTTGGTCGAGAAAAGTTAGATTTGCCAGCTAAATTTTTTGTCACTAAATATATCATTACTGCAACTAATCAATCTTGTCACTAAAACACTTTGGTTGCGAAAAGTGATATTTTCCCGACCAAATATCTTTGTAGCCAATTGTCACATTCCATGACCAAACAGATTAGTCGCCAAAAGTCGAGGAATCGCTGACTAACAATTTAGTCACCAAAAGGTAAGGAATTGCCGACCAATGATTTTAGTTGCAAAAGTGTAGAATTTGCCGACCAATTTTTAAGTTGCCAAATCTCTTTTTTTTTTTTTTTGAGAACAATCAATTTTTGTTTATAAACATTCAATCCAATATCGAACAAAATTCATTCAACCCAACCACAATTAAGGAACAATAACATTTAAAAAAGAAAAAGCTTAGGAACAATAATTAACAAATTTCCTTTCTTGTAACTTCACTAAATCATCAAACAATAATTGAATTCCATTTAAAATAAAGATGAAAATATGTAACCGTAGTGCAACACAAGGCATATTCAAGTCAAATTGAATTTAGTAAGCATGTCTTCTCAAAAGCTATATCCTCTTTGAAGTCCAACATGACACAAAACTTGAAGCCTTTCACCTTTAATGATTTAACATATCAACTTGCTTGGCAGCTGATCCAAACTAACATATCAGCTGAAAGAACATGTGCAAAAAATTTAGCCCATATGTTCAAGGTAGACATAATAATAATGGCAACTATCAAAAAACAGGATATTGAAAATCAAACCTTTTTCTTTTTATTAGAGACACCTTTCTCTTTTTGATGGGTATCCTGCTCTTCCTCTTTAGAATCTGAGTCAACCTTCTTTGAGGTAGAATCTGCGGCAGTCTCATCCTTTTTATCGTTCTCCTGAATGAATACAATGGAAGAAATGAGAAAAACTTCTAGGAAAAAATATATAGCAAACAAAAGATACTTAATATTTGGGCAAAATTCCATTTACCTCAGACCCCACAATTTCCTTAAAATTTGAAATGTTGTTGCTGCTGTTGCTGCCAAAAGTTATAGTCTTTTAGAAACAAATAAGACATAATCATCTATACGATCATGTATTGTTTGCAAAAAGTGCACATAATTTCTTGTTTGCAACTTGGTTCTAAGTTACATAGACTCAAATATGGTATGTGTCAATGTCGTTTTAATATGTTTCTAGGTGAGGGATTTATCTAATTTTTAAGTCAAGATATCATTATACAACTAGGTTTACATTTGGTAAATACTTCTTTTATCTTTTAGGAAATTCCTTACATAAACAAAATTTTCACTAGATTTTCTTACTGTTACACACAAAACAATGGGTCTCACTTGTATTTATTAATTTGGACTATTAACTGTGAAAATAAAAAATAAAAAATAAAAACTTGATAAAAAAAATCCATTTATTCAATTAAGTCCAAACTCGATTCATTTGGTAATATTAATGCCGTCAACTAATACAAAATGATGTAAATTATGTATAAATGTTTTTGAAATTAAACCAGAATCAGAAAAGATAAGAAAACTAGACCGTTTAAGGAGACAATATTAAACAACCAACAAACCAACCTTTTCATATTTTGAAGGAGATTGGGATTCTTGTTGTCTCTCTGAGGCATGACGCCGTGCTTTCCATATATCATTGAGCTCTGAACTAATGGTACCATGCATTCTTGCGAGAGGGAATTGAATAGAATGTGAAAGTTGAAAGACAATTTACTGAACAGATTTTTGATATTTGCCCTTCAATTTTTTTTTGATATTTTCTCAGAAGAAAAACCCAACAATACCGGATGTAATAGAAGAAACTGACCTTTGCAGAGTAACCCCTCTATTAACTTTTTCAGTAAGAGGTTCATATGATCAGGAAGAGATAAAGGGTTGTTAACAATTTGGGAAATGCAAGAGTGCCCATATTTAGGCCTAAAGCTCAAACATAACAAATGAAATAAATAATAAAAATAATAATAAAATAAATAATTAAACAATAACTAATGTGGCAATGCAAGCAATCCACAATACCTTGTCATATGTATCCTACAGAGTGTCACCAAGAAATGGGTATGTAGCGAATAGCATACAGTACAATGTAACTCCCACGGCCCACGTGTCAACTGCTTTGCCACCGTATGTTAGACTTGTTAATCAGATAAAAATCAATGAGTGAGTGGTAGATATATATCATCCACCTTGTGATTTTAGTTTTACAAAAAATATATTCTCGACATGGAGAGGGAGCTCTAACCTAAACAGCACTCTGGTGCAATAAAAACAGGAGTTCCAGGAGAGCGGCGAAGCTCATCGTTATCATCCTACAAATGAAAGCAAATCAATCACAGTATAAGGTAGTCAGGAAGAATAATAATAATATCACATTACACTTCCTAGTGGTTGCAATAGAAAAATAATACAAAGCAATGGGTGCTTTCACATAGAACAAAAATACATACATAGAATCACAACAAAAATACATCTTGATCTATGAGCAGCAATCAAGAAACTATTACACATAGCAAATCACTCACAAGCCTGATGTTTTCTCACAGTTTTCTTGCTGCATTTTGGGATAAAAATTATAAGCTTGAAAAAATGATCAAGCATGTCTCACCTATCCTTACAAGCTGATTAGAGTTGAGCTTGAAATATCAAGTTTATTTTCAGCTCTAATCCTTATTCTAGATTTCAAAAATAAGAAACCATGACCAACATAAGCTAATAAAAAGGTTTATCTTGTGAAGGGATGAAAAGAAAGCGCGAACAAAATGACAGTTTCATTTTTCAAAATTCCTGCATATCATTATTACTTGAATTGAAAATAATATATATACACAATTATTCTGATCAAATCAGGTTTGAAGCAAAGCTCAATACCTCAAAAACCTGGCTAACACTGAAATCACCAATCTTCACTGTGCTGCGAGCAGTGACCAAAAGACTTTGACTCTAGCAAATTGGACGAAATGAATAAGACATAGGATTGAAGACAAATATTACCTAAACCAGGTCAGATGAAGATGTTGTTAGTAAGGATGAAGATTAGTTTCATGAAGAAGCCTAAAAATCCATGATTACCAATCTGTGATTACCCAGTGGTAAGACCAAATGAGACAAAAAATATTAGCTTTTGGAGAAGTGAAAACATACCTTCCCCATTATCGTTAGCTTTGAGCACTACAAAAACATATTTAGCCAAAGGTAGTAGGGAAATTGTGTACGTTAGTAGTGATAATGCCCCTAAGAGATCAACATCCGACTTGATAGGCACCTTGTTGAACACATCAATAAAGACATATAAAGGGCTCTTGCCCATGTCACCATATACAACATTGAGTGTTTGAAATGCCAGTGCAACAGTTTGCCAAAGGGAAGGATCCTGATTTTGAAGCAATTAAAATTAGTAAGAGAAAATTAGCATATTTTTACTTGCAAACATATCTTCTCAATGCAGTATTAAGAGAACCCTAACATTTTGGATAATTTCTATTTCTGCTTACATCATGGAGCTTACAGTTACTTGAACTAACTACCTTTGACGGTTTGGCATCATTAGGGTTCTCATTATTCGACCAATATAGCTACAAGCCCTTATCATGGTATAGGCATTAAATAAATAAATAAATAAAACAGCTCAGGAAAACCTACCCAGATAATATATTTCAGGAAAAAACTGCCTCATTGAAGTAGAATATTTAGGTTGTATTAAAAAAAAACAAAAGAAGAAAGAATGGCTTCTGAAAGCCACATCTTGTTAGTATGTAATTTGCTTGATTCTCCTTGATCGTTGATAGTCATGTTTTCCACCTAATAACATCCATTGCACTGCAAGAATTTTTGGCATTAGCGACGTTTAAAAAACGCCACTATAAGCCTTAAAAACGCCGTTAAAGGCTAAAGTGACGTTTAAAAATTGCGTCGAGGATACGGCCGCCGTCTTAGGTATATGACGTTTATTAAATGTCACTAATGACTTTAGTCGGCGCTTTTTAAAATGCCGCAAATTCTCAAACATCCGTTAGTGGAAACCGTCACAGTTAAAAGCTGACGTCATATAACAACATTTAATGACATTTTTGTAAAAAATGCCATCTTTTCCGTTACAGTTAAACACTGACATCATATCCTGACATTTAGTAACGTTTTTTTCAAAAACGCCATCTTTTCTCCTTATTTAAAAAAAAAAATATAAAAAGAACAAATATAAATAAATTTCATTTGCACTGACTAAATCTGCAAAATAATATGCTTCTCCCCAAAAAAAAAAAAAAAAAAAAGGATTCAATTGTCAAATTGCACTATTAGCTAAATAAGGTCAAATCTAAAAGTCCAATATTCTATACAAAAGCACATAAACTAAAAATAAACCAAACAAGTTTAATTCCTCTTCCAGACTGCTAAAATTTTACATTTGACAAACAATAGAAGAAAAATTGTAACATTTCTTACCTATTTATATTTAACCACAAACCATAACCCAAAAAATGTTAAAAAACCATCAAAATATTGGATAACTCATTCATTGGCCAATGCTTATTTCAAGGAACAAGCTGGCCAATGCTCCTACAAAAAAACACTGGAATCAGTCAAAAAAATAAAGAAGCTAACCCAAAATAAAATAAAATAAAAAGTTAACAAATTATAATCATTGCCAATAATAAAGTTAGCAAAAAGTTAGCACATCAATCGCAAGTTGGGTTCAAAACTCTCACCTCCACTTGCAAGCACCCACATTCAAACCTCACGTTCATCACATAAATATATACTCATAAGAGAGATTACAGATAGTTCGAGTATGGAGAGCAGCACTTGATGAAATAATACTAATAAATAGATAACCAACATTCTCTTTCTCTGGACTGTGTTCTTTGTCTTAATCCTACGCTAAACTCTTATCCTCACATCACCCCAAGCAATGAAAAGAAATTTTATCTTCAGTTTTACTTTCAAAGTTTCTCTTTATGGCTAAGATAAAGTAAACGTAATCTTAATCCAATTAGTCAATTGCATCACCAAATTTCTATTTCAACCCAACAATACTGAAACACAAAACAAAATGATTCACATAATAAAACAATGAGATTGTAAATCTAAGAAAGCACACAAGATGGAATTTTTTAAATATTTTTCAGTATGAAAAGAATGAATTCAATTATATTTAGGAAAAAGACATATATATCAACATTTAATAAAGGAATAGCCCATGAAGGAACCATCATCCAGCTAAACAACCTTTAGCAAAGACAAGGCTACTGCAATGACCAAATTGAAAGGATTACACGGGGACACAACACCAAGAATAGGATCATATGAGATTCGTGCAAGAAAGCATACATTTATGTATATACTATAAGCTATCTAGCTTTTGTTCTAGCATCAAGATCCCTACCCCACACATAAAGAGAGAGAGAGAGAGAGAGAGAGAGAGAGAGAGAGAGGCATCAAACCAAGAGTAAAAACACAAGCAGAGAAATACTCAGAGAAAATATTGCAAGCAACAGACACAATCGAGTCAAAAAGATACATAATTTGAAAGAAACCCACGTAAAAATCGATTGACATGTAAACATTCAAAGTAGAGTTAGGATTAATTAAATCACAGAGAAAGATAGATACCAAGAGCATAGTAGTTACGGTGAGAGAGAACTTACCTAAGAGTTTCAACAATGTATTGCGATATTAGAGAGCTTTAGGTCAGTCCAATATGCATTTATGGTTCCAAACCAAAAAGATGCAACTAAGGTCATATGTTGAATCCATTCAAACAAAAAGGATGGATTCACAAAAGTCACATAGATGCGGCTGCAACCTAAAAAGAAACTTCATGATAAAGGTAGATAAAAACCCTCCCACCATTCATATTATTCCACAAGTAAGGGCCCACAAACCATCCATATACTTTCCGGGTTGTAAATCATTCCATTGTAAGCTTTTGTACAAAAAAATATAGTTGCTACAATATACTAACAATTTGTATTAAAAAAATCCAAGACATGCTGTGAATATGACAATATGAGACGCCCGAATAAAAATTTAACTGATCGAATACATCATATAGAATATATAGAGCATTACCACCCAATAAATGATATTTCGAACTACACCATGAAGATGTAGATACGCTCACCTGCCAAGGAGCTGCAAAAAATTTACTATAATCTGGCCAAAATACAAGGAGTCATAAAAAATTTTAGACAAATTTGAGGAGGTGGTTAAATGGGTATCTGCTTCCAGGTAAAAAAAATTAATTTTAAGACTACATATAAACTCAGCCATCTCTTTATACAACATTAACAGTCTTAAAAGAGGCTCTCAATCAATCGACACTTCAAATTGATTCTAGTCATTCAATTAAGGTTTTTTTTAAAGAAAAGTTATTGATATATATATAAAGTACAGTATACATTACATCAATAGTGAAGACAAAAGCCCCAAGATAGTTGCCTAAAAACTCTGAGCAACCGCACCAAAAAATGATGTTCTTGGTCCCATCTAAGAAATAATCCCAATAAAAATTACAATATAGAAGTAGGTAAGATGCCCACTGTGCAAGACAAAAACAAGACAAAGTGTAGCAAAGTTACCGCCAGTATGAACTCAAAAACAAATGAAAAACAGAACCCCATAAGAGGCAAAATCTGTTCCACCTTCAATCAGTGTGAACAAAGGAAAAACATTCCTGAAGCAGCAAAGTGGAGCACCACAGAGGTCTTCATCACTGTGTTGGGCTTATAGATATTTTATAATGAATTTCAAGCACACAACAATAAATTTTTGTAGAAGTACCTTGATATTACTTATGTTCTAACACAAAGCAAACTACAGTGCACATAGTTAAACACATATGCTAATTAATCATGCTTCATACATTAGTTTCAAGATTGACAAAACAAAGCACAAGGAACAATATACCAGACGATTTGGTGAGACGATCCTGGATAATAAGCGAAGGAAACAGCAAATTAAGTTAGAAGAATAAGGAAAACCAGAAGCCAAACTCATAAAAGTGAACTATCGAAAAAAAAATCAAACAAACCTCAAAGACCAAAGGCGTCGATCTCATGAAGGAACTGCTTTGAGAATAAACAATTGCCATTGAGCCTAGTTGGAGATTAGTCACACTTTCACCTACAATCTCCACAATTCTAATTAGGGACAATATAGTTGTTACCAGCAGCATGCACAAAAGGAATCATAAATACCTATTCCACCACAGAATGCAATAAACCTAACAAATTAAAACTAGATAATAGAATAAATTAATCATCCAATATAGAGCTTGAATGAGATTGTCACAGAACGGATTGTGACGAATTGGCAATAATCTGATATACTTATATGCACAAACCCAAAGATGCAGTAATATATTATATAAAGTGAAAGAGATTTTTTATTTTTTATTTTTTTTACATGAAGAATCACTTATAAATAAATTCAATAAACTAGGTTGAAAGCTCTAATTCCAGAATTCAACAAACCATAATCTGAATAAATTATATGTATTCTCGACCTAAATTAAACAATACTCGAAACATACTTAAAGAGGAAAAACGCAACAAAAAGGGAAACAAATAAATGAAGCAACACAAGTACACCAAGGGGCTCTAATTCCAGAACTCTGCATTCAAGTTTACAAAAAAAAAAATATTAAAAACCTGAATTGTACTCATAGGCAATCAACGAGAGCTAACCTTGTGATCGGTTGAGAGAGGAATGGCCTTGCTGTTGTGGCACAATACAGCTCTGGAATCTCCGTAGTTGGCGACAATGATCTTATCAGGAGTCACGACTGCAACAACTGCCGTTGATCCAACTGTGTTACATTCCGGCGTTTGGAGCTCGCACCGACAATCAGCGTGCAGAACGCTGTCGTTCCATGCAATCACCTCATTGTCCATGCGATTGAAGCTTCTCTCCATTGCGATCTTCCACTCCTCCGTACTTGAATCCTTTTTCTCTATCTCTTCCTTTCCTAGTTCATGTAACCAATCTCTACACTTCATCGCCACCTACAAAGAAATCAAACACCGATTAACATTTGTTAATGAAAAACAAAATAAAAATGACTTCGTTGAAACCTTGTTAATCAGTAGATCTAACAAAATGTGAGAGAGATCGGATCAGATCGAGTTCGGATTTTGATCAAATTAGATTGACTTTCTTGTTCGATTTCGAATCTGCAATTTGTGAGAGAGATTGAGTTTGAGTTCGATGAAGAAAAGCTAGAGCAAGAACAGATCTAACGAAATGCAAGAGAGATCAGATCAGATCGAGTTCAGAGTAGATCGACTTTGTAACGCCCTCAAAATAAACCCATAATATATAACATTAACATGCATTAACAAAAGAAAACCAATTATCATTTCATCCATCAGAGTAATCTTATTAAATGACATTACATGTAATAACGAAAGTAAATGCCCTACGGGCTTACATCTTTCCAAGCCAACACTTGGACACAAAAGTATGAGTACTAACCCATTTACACATTAAGCCCTAGGATTGAGTTTACATGTAACATCAAATTAAAACAAAATAAATAACTATTCTAAACAGAGTCTTCAACTCCAAATTCATCCTAGCTAAGTCCTTGGAGGTAGCACATCACCTGAACCTGAAAATGATGTTCCCATATAGGGTGAGCCACAGCCCAGTAGAAAGATACTAAACCAAATATAAGCATTGAATAAAGCAATAGCATTCAATAGATGGTTAACACAATTATCAGTTTCACTTTCCATTATTTATTCAACTTTCCATTTTTACCAACATGGCTCAGAACCTGGCCAGACTATAACAGTGAACTACATATCACATTAACATTCCTTCCATTTATCAATAAAACAAATGAGAGGCTCATATCAAAACACTTCCATACTTCTCATTTGATACACATTTTAATGCTATATCAACAATATGTAAAAACACTTCTATAAATCAATAAGCACACGTAATAGTGATGCTAATGGAGTCCATCCCCTATCTCCTCCCAAACAAATCCGGTTTAGAGGTCCATCCCCTATCTTCCCCTAAACCGTGGAGTACATCCCCTATCTCCTCCCAAACAAAATGCATATGCAACACACAATCAATACACGTATTTTCTGTATTAATTCAATAGTCAAAATCAATGACTTAACCAATGTGATTAGTTTCAGTTTTTCCTAATCTACATGCAATGTCTACAACAATCACGGCTATCCTCCACCGATAGCCTAAAACAGATATTTCTAAACAGGAAATAAGTGTATCAACTAATATAATTCCACTATTTTCATAGGTGAGTGATTAAACTAACCAACTACACCATTTAATCAATAAATTCCTCAATTCCATGAATTCAACTAAATTCCCCAATTTTCCCTAAATTAATTCTACTAATTAATTTATTAACAACTAGGGTTTTTCCCAAAATTACCAAACAACTCCCAACATATCAAAATACCATAACTTAGAACAAAACCTATAATATGGAGTAGGAAATCCCTACCTCGATGTAAATAACCCGAATGGAGAAGACGGAGATGACGACCCAAAGTCCAAAGTGCTCCAAATCCACAAACTCTCAGATTAAAACGAAGCTCTCGACTCACTCTATCTTTTTAATAAAGAACCTAGGGTAGAAACACCCTAAAAGGAGATGAAACCTAAGAGAGAAGGTGAGTGGAGGGAGAGAAAAGTCGTACCTAGGGTTTTGAAATCAGAAAAAAGGGTGAAAAAGTGTTTTAAAAACCGCTGCTGCCTATTTAAACCCGACAGGCTCGCTTGAGCGAAGGATTGGTCGCTCGAGCGACCAGAGACAAGAATTACTCACTCGAGCGAAGGAAATCTCGTTCGAGCCAACAATATGATGCTTCAGGTCTGCAACCCAGAAGCACGCTCGAGCGACAGAATGCTCGCTTGAGCTAAGAACTCGAAACTCGCTCGAGCGAAGGAAAGCTCGCTCGAGCCAAGAAATACAGCTCTCAGGTCTATACTAGACGCAATCTCTCGCTCGAGCTAAGAAACCCTGGCTCAAGCCACAAGACACAAGACTCAATCCTCGCTCGAGCGACCAAACTCTCGCTCGAGCGACCAACCCAAAAACTGGACAGCAACACTTGGTTTCCGAACCCAACCAACCTGAAACAGACTTACCCAACACATCCTATAACTCAAAAAGAGAAAATAAGGACGACAACAACAATTATACAATGATAGAATCTACGGAACCTAAGTCCAGATACAATAATCAAATGGGAAAAGACCGGGGTCGCTATAACCTCCCCCCCTTAAAGAATTTCGTCCCCGAAATTAAGCATAAGTTTTTCAAAAATAGTTTTTTCTCAAATTCCAACAATATGACAATACAATAATAAACCACTTGACCCAATACCGGTCATTTCATCTCTTATCAAGAGGCATTTCACAATGTATATATATGTATATATATATATCAACCTGCATTATCAATATGCAATTTCCTTTCAATTTCAATAGTTTTCATATACATGATTCCCATTTTCATATCATATTCAATTTCATGATATAACTCCAATTCTATAATAAATCAACATATGCAATGTTACACTAAACTTCCATCATGAGGCAAGTTTCAAAATACTTTCATTAAACCAAAACACTCTCAATGTTTCCCAATTTAAGGCATATATATAATGTTCTTAAAGTTCATTAAAATTACAAAATTTCAATACATGATTACACATCAACAAACAAGTCCAGATATTTCTCGCGGACTTCCAACTCACGCTCCCAAGTGGCTTCTTCCACTCCGTGATGTTTCCACAAAACCTTTACCAAAGGGATGGTCTTGCCTCGCAAAACGTGTTCCCGCCTATCCAAGACCCAAACCGGTCTCTCCTCATACGAGATATCCTCGTCGACCACTAAATCGGTCCAATCCAACACATGTGATGGATCCGGCTCATACTTCCGTAGCATACTCACATGAAACACATCATGAACTCCGGATAACTGTGGCAGCAAAGCTAAACGATATGTAGCCTCGCCAATCCTCTCAATGATCTCAAAAGGACCAATAAACCGAGGGGACAACTTCCCGCTCTTCCCAAACCTCACCAATCCCCGCCTAGGTGATATTTTCAGAAAGACATGATCACCCACCTCAAATACCAAAGGTCTCCTCCTATGGTCAGCATAAGATTTCTGACGACTCTGGGTTGTAACAACCCTCCTACGGATAAGCTCAACTTTTTCCGTCGTTTCCCTCACCAACTCCGGACCCAACAAAGGTGCATTACCCACCTCGGCCCAACAAACTGGAGACCTACACGGTCGGCCATACAAGGCCTCAAACGGTGCCATACCGATACTAGACTGGAAACTGTTGTTATAAGCAAACTCCACCAAAGGCAAGTGCCTCTTCCACGACCCACTAAAGTCAAGAACACAACTCCGAAGCATATCCTCAAGGATCTGAATAGTACGCTCGGACTGCCCGTCAGTCTGAGGATGATAAGCCATGCTAAAGGTCAACCTAGTGCCTAAGGCACCCTGCAAACTCTGCCACAACCTAGCAGTAAAACGAGGATCTCTATCTGAGACGATCGTCACTAGGACCCTGTGCAACCTCACTATGTCCCGTATGTATAAGTCGGCAAGATGATCTACCGAATCTCTAACGCGCATAGGAATGAAGTGCGCCGACTTAGTCAACCGGTCTACAACCACCCAAATAGCATCACTACCCCGCTGAGTCCTTGGAAGACCCACAACGAAGTCCATAGTGACATGTTCCCACTTCCACTCGGCAATAGGCAAGGGTTGCAACAAACCCGCTGGCCTCTGATGCTCGGCCTTCACTTGCTGACAAGTAAGGCACTTAGACACGAAATCTGCCACATCTCTCTTCATACCCCGCCACCAAAACTGGCGACCTAAATCCCGATACATCTTAGTGCCTCCCGGATGTACCGCAAGGCGTGAATGATGAAACTCTCGGAGTACTTCCTCTCGGCAAGACTCCAGCACAAACAAACAATCTCGGTATCTCACACTCAGGTCGGGATACACCGTCAAACCCTTCTCAACCTTCCCATTGAAGATCTTTTCTCGGAGAGATTCCACCTCAAGGTCACCTCTCTGTGCCTCTAACACTGGAGTCACAAGTGTAGGCTGTGTAACAACAGAAAACAAGGCCGCAGCCTCAACGGATTCGCCCAGAAGCAAATCAAACTCCCCAAGTGCACCCAACATCTTCTATTCCCGGATGGCTATACTAGCTACGTCACCAACAGATTTCCTACTAAGGGCATCGGCCACCACATTGGCCTTCCCCGGATAATAATGCAACTCGAAGTCATAATCCTCAATAAACTCCATCAACCTCCTCTGCCTCAAGTTCAAGTCTTTCTGTGTAAACAGATATTTCAGACTCTTATGATCCGAGAATACCTCGAATCTCTCACCATAAAGGTAATGCCTCCAAATCTTCAAGGCAAAGATCACAGCTGCTAACTCTAGGTCATGGGTAGGGTAATTCTTCTCGTGTATTTTCAACTGACGTGAGCCATAAGCTACCACTTTTCCCTTTTGCATCAACACACAACCCAAAGCATCTCGTGAAGCATCACAATAAACAGTATAACCCAACCCTCTCTCCGGAATAATCAAAACCGGAGCGATGGTCAATCTAACCTTCAACTCCTGAAACGACTTTTCACAAGTCTCACTCCATACAAATTTGACTCCCTTCCGAGTCAATCTAGTCAACGGTGAAGCTAACTTGGAGAAATCCTTCACAAACCGTCGGTAGTACCCAGCTAATCCCAGAAAACTGCGGATCTCAAACACACTCTTAGGCTATGCCCAATCTTGCACCGCCTCAATTTTGGATGAATCAACAGACACCCCTTCCCCAGAAACTACATGGCCTAAAAACTTCACCTCTTCTAGCCAGAACTCACATTTGCCAAACTTAGCATGAAGCTTATGAGCTCTAAGTAACTCAAGCACTACTCTCAAGTACTCCTCGTGCTCCTCCTCTGAAGATGAATAGATAAGAATATCGTCTACAAAGACTACTACAAAACAATCCAAGAATTCCCGGAATATCCGGTTCATCAAGTCCATAAAGACTGCCGGTGCATTGGTGAGCCCAAATGGCATCACCAGAAACTCATAGTGGCCATACCACGTATGGAATGCCGTCTTCGGAATATCCTCCTCTCTAACTCTCAACTGGTGGTAACCCGATCTCAAATCTATCTTAGAGAAACAACGGGAACCCTTTAACTGATCAAACAGATCATCTATACGAGGCATAGGGTACTTATTCTTGACCGTAGCCCGATTCAATTTCCGGTAATCGATACACAATCTCAAAGCACCGCCTTTCTTCTTAGCAAAGAGGGCCGATGCTCCCCACGGCGAAACACTAGGACGTATATAGCCCTTATCTAACAACTCTTGGAGCTAAATCTTTAACTCAACTAACTCGGCTGGGGCAAAACGATAAGGTGCCATAGCAATCGGCGTCGTGCTGGTCACTAAGTCAATAGAGAACTCAATCTCTCTGTGAGGTGGCAAACCAACAAGGTCTTCGGGAAAGAGGTCCGAGTATTCACAAACCACTCTTGGCAACACAGTTTGGGTCTCATCACACTCACCACTCTCAAAGCTAGCAAGTAGACCACTAAGCTCACTCCGCCCTCGCGGATCATACCCCGGTGGCAAAACACTACCAACCCGGTCCTCCAGAAAATGAAAACACTCCCCGCTCACAGTACAACAAGTGACCCTCTGGCGGTAACAATCAATAACTGCCCGGTATGACGATAACCAGTCCATACCCAAAATAACATCAAAGCCCTTCATGGGCATAACTACAAAAGGAAACGGAAGCCTATGATCGGCGACCTCTATATCGCAACCCCTAACACCTTGTTTCAAGATCAATTCACCCCCAAGAGGTGACACTACACAAATAGGAGATGCTAACTGTGCTAACTCCAACTCCAAAACAGATGCAAATACAGCAGACACAAAGGAATGAGATGCACCCGTATCAATCAATACACTAGCAACTGAATTGCAAAACAAAAAGATACCTCTCACAACTAATGGAGCCGGTACAAGATCCTGCGCGGTAACAGCATACATGTGCCCAAACGACCTCTGATCAACTTGCTCACCCCTAGGAGCATAAGACTGCTGCATCGACTGGGACGATGAGACCCCCTGATTGGCCTTCGAGGCCTGAACTGACTGAGTTGGCTGATGACTCTGAGTCTGCCTCAAACTAGATGCACCAGATGTGCCACTCAACTGCGGGCAATATCTCTTCATGTGCCTTGCCTGACCACACTGATAACACGAGAGTGGCTGGCCTCTACCCTGACTCTGGCTCTAAGATCGAGCCGAAGATGACACTGCTCTCTGTCCACCTTCCTTCTGCGGGCAAGCTGGAGACTTGTGGCCCAGCTGACCACACTTGAAACAGGTAATGTCTCCCTGGCTGCCTTTCCCAGAATTAGCACTCGGCACAAGAAAAGTCGATCTAGAAAAACTACCCTGAGACTGTTGAGGGTTAAAACCCTTCTGTCTCCTACCATCACTGTGACCATCCTGACTCCTCTTGGAGCCTTTCTGCCCTTCCTCCTCTTCCTGCATCATGATCTCGGTATGGGCTGCAGCATTAACCAGACGTCCATAATCTCGAATCATAGTCCCTACAACTCTCAACTTGAGGCTGCGCCTCAACTTCTTCTCGAACTCAATACAACGGCGTTCCTCAGACGCCACCAACTCAGGTGCAAACCTGGACAAGCTAGTAAATGCGGCCTCAAACTCGGCCACTGAAGAACTGTTCTGCTTAAGCTGGCAGAACTGCTCTCTCAACCTCTCCTTAACAGCTGAGGACAGGAACTTCTCTTGGAAAGCGTCGACAAAAGCCTTCCAAGTCCCCCCTATACGACTCTTAGTGAACTTCCACCACTGACCCGCATCCCCCTTCAGCTGGAAAGATGCCAAGGTCACTTTCAGTACCTCGTCTTCGATGCCTAGCATCTCAAACGTCTTCGTTGTCTGTTCGAGCCATTCATCTGCCTTAAGTGGCTCTTTAGGATCACCCAAAAATTCGTCCGGGTTAGATCGGAAGAACTCCCTCTTCATAAAAGAAGGCCCTGCATCTGCAACATGAACCTGAGCCTGTTTCTCAGCTTTGAGAATGCCTACTGACTCTCTGAATTCCCCTGCTATCTCTCGGGCCAAAGCGCCCATAGCCTGCTGTCCTACCGGCTCGGCCACATTGGCCTGGCCAACTCCCTCATGTACTGCCGGAATCTCTTCCGGTATAGGCACTTCCTGCCTACCGCGTCCTCGTCCTCGTCCTGACATCCTAATACAGGAAACAAAGACGTTAGCACATCCATAAATGTGCCGAAGCTATAACATTTGCGTCCTAATGCATTGGACAACAATAATTCACTCCACGTAAGCACATAATCACATAAGCACCTACGAATTTCATTCCTGGATGATGATAGTCCCGAGGCGTCACTAAAGTTCCGGTTAGAAACAACATTGATCAAGTGCCTCTCTAACAAGACTTTCAGAAACTCAAGGGTCCCATCAACATCCTAGAAACTACATTCCATACCCACATAGTCACATAAACATGTTATCATATAAGCATATAACAGTACATCTAAGTCTCTATCAAGCGAGACAAACCCATTGTGATACTAATCACTTTCCACGTACCCAAAGTATTCGAACCCAGTACGCTCTGATACCAAGTTGTAATGCCCTCAAAATAAACCCATAATATATAACATTAACATGCATTAACAAAAGAAAACCAATTATCATTTCATCCATCAGAGTAATCTTATTAAATGACATTACATGTAATAACGAAAGTAAATGCCCTACGGGCTTACATCTTTCCAAGCCAACACTTGGACACAAAAGTATGAGTACTAACCCATTTACACATTAAGCCCTAGGCTTGAGTTTACATGTAACATCAAATTAAAACAAAATAAATAACTATTCTAAACAGAGTCTTCAACTCCAAATCCATCCAAGCTAAGTCCTTGGAGGTAGCACAGCACCTGAACCTGAAAATGATGTTCCCATATAGGGTGAGCCACAGCCCAGTAGAAAGATACTAAACCAAATATAAGCATTGAATAAAGCAATAACATTCAATAGATGGTTAACACAATTATCAATTTCACTTTCCATTATTTATTCAACTTTCCATTTTTACCAACATGGCTCAGAACCTGGCCAGACTATAACAGTGAACTACATATCACATTAACATTCCTTCCATTTATCAACAAAACAAATGAGACTAAGGCTCATATCAAAACACTTCCATACTTCTCATTTGATACACATTTTAGTGTTGTATCAACAATATGTAAAAACACTTCTATAAATCAATAAGCACACATAATAGTGATGCTAATGGAGTCCATCCCCTATCTCCTTCCAAACAAATCCGGTTTAGAGGTCCATCCCCTATCTTCCCCCAAACCGTGGAGTACATTCCCTATCTCCTCCCAAACAAAATGCATATGCAACACACAATCAATACACGTATTTTCTGTATTAATTCAATAGTCAAAATCAATGACTTAACCAATGTGATTAGTTTCAGTTTTCCCTAATCCACATGCAATGTCTACAACAATCACGGCTATTCTCCACCGATAGCCCAAAACAGATATTTCTAAACAGGAAATAAATGTATCAACTAATATAATTCCACTATTTTCATAGGTGAGTGATTAAACTAACCAACTACACCAATTAATCAATAAATTCCTCAATTCCATGAATTCAACTAAATTCCCCAATTTTCCCTAAATTAATTCTACTAATTAATTTATTAACAACTAGGGTTTTTCCCAAAATTACCAAACAACCCCCAACATATCAAAATACCATAACTTAGAACAAAACCTATAATATGGAGTAGGAAATCCCTACCTCGATGTAAATAACCCAAATGGAGAAGACGGAGATGACGACCCAAAGTCCAAACTGCTCCAAATCCACAAACTCTCAGATTAAAACTAAGCTCTCGACTCACTCTATCTTTTTAATAAAGAACCTAGGGTAGAAACACCCTAAAAGGAGATGAAACCTAAGAGAGAAGGTGAGTGGAGGGAGAGAAAAGTCGTACCTAGGGTTTTAAAATCAGAAAAAAGGGTGAAAAAGTGTTTTAAAAACCGCTGCTGCCTATTTAAACCCGACAGGCTCGCTCGAGCGAAGGATTGGTCGCTCGAGCGACCAGACACAAGAATTACTCGCTCGAGCGAAGGAAATCTCGTTCGAGCCAACAATACGATGCTTCAGGTCTGCAACCCAAAAGCACGCTCGAGCGACAGAATGCTCGCTCGAGCTAAGGACTCGAAACTCGCTCGAGCAAAGGAAAGCTCGCTCGAGCCAAGAAATACAGCTCTCAGGTCTATACTAGACGCAATCTCTCGCTCGAGCTAAGAAACCCTGGCTCGAGCCACAAGACACAAGACTCAATCCTTGCTCAAGCGACCAAACTCTCGCTCGAGCGACCAACCCAAAAACTGGACAGCAACACTTGGTTTCCGAACCCAACCAACCTGAAACAGACCTGCCCAACACATCCTATAACTCAAAAAGAGAAAATAAGGACGACAACAACAATTATACAATGACAGAATCTACGGAACCTAAGTCCGGATACAATAATCAAATGGGAAAAGACCGGGGTCGCTATAGACTTTCTTGTTCGATTTTGGATCTGCGATTTGTGTGTGTGTGTGTGTGTGTGTGTGTGTGAGAGAGAGAGAGAGAGAGAGAGAGAGAGAGTTTGACGAAGAACAGCTATAGTGATAGATAGAGATCGATATTAATCGCGAGAGAGAGGAGCAACTCATGAGAGATTGTGTTATTTTGGTAATTGGAATGGGTTAAGTGTTCTGTTAAGTTAAACAGAGTTGGGTCATTGATACCATCAACAAGCACCACGCCTTGAAAAACGCGTAAGATATATCACAGTGTTTTATCAAACATCTTGATTCAAGCACCATTATAGGCACCTTTCCTTATAGTGTTGTAAAGTTTTCAGTGGAGGTATTTCCTATGAAGTATATTCCCAAGAATCATGAACTCGTAATTTTGGGCTTGGAAATAAATGACTTGTTGATGTTTAGTGTTTTTCAATCACTATATCTTGTGATTATTGTTCAAAAGTATCTGCCACCCCCAACACAAAGAGATTATTTTTGCAAAATTACCATTGCGATTGCATAGAGTAGTTCAATTCTGGCAATGTCAAGTTCAGTCACAAGAAGATCAATATAGTTCTAACATAAAGTGGCATAATGTGGACTGTAATTGGAACTAAAATAGAAGAATAACCAATGCTGCATGCCCCAAACAGTAGCTTGAATTCATGTTGGCTTAAAAACTGATCTTCTTTAGCATTACTTCAAAACACACTCTTAGGCATGTATTATTATAGTTCTTCTGCTTCTTAGTCAATCACAAGAAAGAGTGTACAAATTGCTCCTAGACAATGGAAAGAAAGTGAAATTTAAAATCACTTTGTAACCATTTTGACTTCTTTAGAAGACACTACTAAACCCTTTTAGTTGTCCATTAAACACTTACATCTACAGTGAAAAAGGACTTTTCTATGCCTAAACAAACACATTTGTATACACAATCATTAGTTGTTACTTTCTTATGTATCAATTTAGGTTTAAATTCCCAAGTTAAAGCAAGCCCCAACTACAGGATCTGAATCATCTCCATCACATCATCAATGGTTGTGAAGAGCAAACTCAACATATCTTTATTTCCAATTCAAAAACAATAGAGAGAGAATTTAAAATTCTAAATGACAACCATTATAAACTGCTAATTTTGAATTTTAAGATCAACATTAGATAAATGATAAAATCGAAAGAAAAACCAAACTATACTAACAAATATACTATTAGAAGAGGAATAGGGTTTTAAATAAGTTGGGTTGTTTTTACCTTGGCATGGTGATCTTGAAAACTAGCAATTTCCATGGCTTCAACGTCAAATGAATCAACCCTCTTGAGCTTCTTGACTAACCTTCTCTTGACAGATCCATACCCATCTCTAGATTCTCTACTCTCATTTTCATCAAGCAGTGACCATGGAGGGGACTCAGAGACCACTTCACTGCCATCAACCCACTGGGCAGAGGCAGATCCATACCCACCACTAGTTCTGCCCACCAATCTAACACTGATCTCCTCAATCCTCTCTTCTTCCATAGCCCCCAAATTCTACAACCTCAGCAACAATCAATCAAGAAATGAACCCAAATGGAATCAATCCACCATGTGTCTGGCACAACCCACTAAACCCTTCACTCTCAACAATAGTCAATCAAGAAATGGACCAACTATAATCAATCCATCATGTTCTGGCAAAACCCACAAAACCCTTCATTCTTAACAATAATCAATCAAGAAATTGACCAAAAATGGAATCAATTCATCATGATCCAGCAAAACTCACAAAACCCTACACTCTAAGCAATGATCAATAAAAAATGGACCAAAAATGCAACCAATCCATCATGTTCTGGAGAAGGAAAAAGATGACAAACCTCTTCAAAATCATCAATCAGAGCTCAAATCCCTCTCTCCGTACTAAAATTCGCCGCATTATATATATATAGAGAAAGAGAGAGAGAGATAAAAAGCAAAGGCTAGAGAGGGATAGAGCGAGAGATAGACAGACAGACCGAGGTGAGAGAGAAGCTGTGAGGATGCGACGGTGGCGGTGGCGCTAGCAGTGGTGTACGACACTGGTCTGCAATGAGGTGAGATTGAGTGAGGATCTCCCAGAAATGAAGAGTCCATTAGATAGAGGGCGATGATGATTTGCGGCGGTGGTGATGTGCAACAGACGTGAGCAACGGTGGTGAGGGACTTCGGTGAGCTAGAGAGAGTGGGCACCAATTGAGAAAAAGAACACACAGAGAGGGAGAGGGCGGACCAACATAGACACAGAGAGCAAGCTAGAGACAGAGAGGAGATTAGGGCTTTTTTTTAAAAAAAATTCTCTTTTCCTGGTACAAAACGACGTCGTTTTACAATCGGCGACCAAATTTTTTTGTCGCAAAAAAATTTCAATTCCCACCTCTATGTTTCAAATTTTCCTCCCAAACTTTTGGCGACCAAAAGGCCAGATTAGTCGCAGAAAAGGTACCTTCGCCGACAAACTTCTTTAGTCGCCGAATCTCAATCAACGGCGACTAAACTATTAGTTGCTAAAAGTACTAATTTGGCGACCAAAATTTTGGTCGCCAAAGAGAAAAAATAATTTTTTGTTTTCCATTCGGCGACTAAATTGTTTTAGTAGCCAAAACTTAATATACAGCAACTAAAATAATTTTGGTTGGAAAAAATAAGTTTTTGGCAACTAAAATTTTGGTTGCCAATTCCACAACCAACTTATTTTTCATCCTCCACGACCAACTTATTTTTTGGTCGGCAAAATGTGACCTTCCGCAACCAAATTTGTAGTTGGTCGCCAAAAGCATACCACTTTCTGTGACCAACTCATTTTTGGTCACCAAAATATGACCTTCTGCGACCAACTCATATTTGGTCGCCAAAAATAATGATCATTCGCAACTAATTAATATTTGGTCGCCAAAAGGTAACTTTCGCTACCAACTTTTATATTGGTCGCGGAAAGTGGTCGCTAAAAGTGCAAATTCTTGTAGTGATGGTAGGGAAATTTTTTTTTTTGGGTAGATGTAAAGCCAGTTTGAACATACTGCAGGGTCCTTAATTATAAATTTTTTTTTTTTTCAAAAGATGTAAAGCTGTTAAGTGTGGCACTGGCATTACTGTTGAACAAAGCAGTCTATATTTACTCTTATTGATTTTGGGCTTGCCAAACAGCCCACTACATGGTTAATTGAACTGGGAAAATACAGCAAAACTGAGCACATCAACATCATTGGAAGCTCATGGAGCAGATTTGCCCTATGCCTCCTTGCTACGGAGTAGGATTCTGATTGTTTACATTAGTGTAGTTATATTTTAGGCCTTCTTTTGCAATTTACCAGTTGGGTTTGCGACTTGGGCTTTGCAATGGAAGGTTTAAGATTGCAACCCAATTGTTTGGATCATAAAATTTATTATTGTTTATTTATTTTAACGAAGGAAAAAGCCCCCCCAAATAAAAAAACCATCATAAAGAAGAAAAATTAATAGTGAATAGTATTTTTCTTTTTTTTGGGGCAAATTTCCTACCATTCATTTTTGAAAAGTGTGTATTCTATTTAATTGCAAAATTTTTTAGATAAACCCAAGAGTTTTGTATCCATTTATCTTCTCATCTTTCTTTGCACCTTACTTCTTCTCTTTATCTCTCTTTCTCTGTTATTTTGGTGAAGATCACCACCACGTCTTCTTTTTTTTCTTTCTCTTTCTAATCTACAGTCATTGGCGACTGATGACTACCATTAATTAAGATTCACCGGTAAATATCGAGCACCGACTCCTTTCTTCGTGCTCACTGATGGTGAAGGAGATGAGTACTCAAATCTGATGTAAATCTATTCAGATCTATATTAGATTTGAATAGATCTATGCCAGATTTTGCTGGATCTAAACTAAAAATAATTGTCGGAGTACAACTCTCTCTCTCTCTCTAGCTCTGTCTCTTTCCTTCGATCGCTCAGTTTTTTTACTTTTTCTGTACTACACATTTCTATTTTCTTGTTTTAAGAGAGAAAATTGTCAAGTTCTAAACAAGTTTTTTTTTTTTTACTTTTAGTTATAGGCGGTAAAAACTGTAAACTTTTACAGTTTCAATTTTTTTGGTGCTGAAATAAATCATTCTTTAAAACTGTAAAATTTTACAGTTTCATAACTTTATTTAGAACTGTAAAATTTTATAATTTCATAACATGTTTTTTAGTTTGATTAATAAGAATAAATACTTAATAAAACCATGCTTTGAAACTGTGACATTTTATAGTTTCAAAACTTATTTTTCAGTTTGATCAATATTGGATATTATTTATTTAAGCTCTACAAAAATTGAAAATAATATATATTTTTTCCTATTGTTGCTGTTTGTTATTATTACTTTTTTTTTTAGTTTATCAATATTTAGCACATTTTGCTATTTTTTTGCTCTAATTTCTTAATATATTCTTTTTTTTTACCGACAATATTCTGGATATTCTGGTGAATTTCTGATGATATTCTTGACGTCTAGAGAAAATTCTAGACATTCGGTGACTTTTAATGACATTCAGAACACTCCAGCAATACTCTTGTGAATTTTAGGTGATATTTCGGTAATTTCCCAATGATGTTAAATATTTCAACAAGTCTTTGGTAACCGTCTGACAGAAGTCCGGCGGTTGTGAGATGTAGCTGCATCTTTAAATTTAAAAAAAAAAAAAAATCGGATAACAATTAAAAATATATAGGATTAACCGGAGTAAGTGTTTTGTTTTAAAATTAGATGAATTTTAAACTTTGTGTATAAAATCTACCGGTAAGTTCCCTTTTTTTTAGACGATAGTGAATATTTATTTATGTAGAGAGAAATAACAAGATAGTGGGGTCATAAAAAAAAAAATTATAAATAAGTGACAAATATTATAAATATTAGTAATTATAATTATAATTTTTTTCATAAATTTATAATAATTTTTAAAAATTATCACTAAATGATAATTTTTCCATTTATATATTGGTTGAGAAAATTATTATGAGATTGGGAGTCCCATTTAGATTGCTAATCCTCTCAAGCGGGTGGGACTAGCCTATGGGAGGCTTAGAATCACGGGAATGAAAGTGAAAATTTTATTTTACTCTCGCTTTATAAAAAGGGCAAATTACATATATCTCTCTCGAGATTTAGTTAAATTACAGATATTCCCTTGAAGTTTTGAAAGTTACAGATATCTCTTGAGGTTTATATTTTCATAACAAATTGTCCCTTGAAGTTTATATTTTCATAACAATTTATTCCCTAATTTATTATGCAAATAGTACCTTCAGGGGGTATCTGTAATTTTGCTAAATCTCGAGGGGTATATGTAATTTGCCCTTATAAAAATAATAAAGTTACTAATTAAACAAATGTAATTTAGATAATCTCATTCAATTTTTTTTTAAAAAAAACTCGACAATAAAACATCATTGCTAAATATGTATTACTTCATAAGCACTAAAAAAATATTATATTAACACGCTATTTACTATCTATAAATAAAAAGCTATTATTTTTTATTTTTCATTGATTTAATAAAAATAAAAATCTAACATATTTAAGCTTGTATCACAATCGACGGATTTAAATCACTAAAAACTGATCCAAACGATTTGGTTTGTCTTAAATGCAAGTAAAAACCAGTTGGGACCAAGTTGAACATCTAAATCGAATTTTATTTTTTATTTTAATTTTATATGAATTTGTCTAAGATGGCGTTGATATAGGATTTTAGCACCGGAGATAGGCACATGGGATTAGCCTTGGTTTAAAATCAATAAAAGTCAAACAAGAGCGAAGATATATATTATCCTATACCAATTTAGTTTTAACAAATTATGACAGTGGTCTTTATATTTTAGTTTTTGTGTTATTTTAATTTTTTTAATTTTAATTGATTCTATTTTGACTTTAAATTTATAAATTTGTTTCAATTTGATCCAATTAGTTACAACTTTTAACATTTCTGTATAAAAAAATGTACATAAATATCACGTGTCATATTTTTCAGGACAAAATTATAAATTTACTCAACTCAATAAGTTATCTTCAACCAATTTAATGATAAATTTTTTTTAAAACAAATAGTAACGATATTATCAATTGAATTAAATTGATATAAAATCTAAAATTAAAATTCAAAATCAACTCAATTAAAGATCTAGGAACCAAAATAACATAAATAATAAAATATGAAAATCACCAATGTAGTTTGCTCTTGTTTATATTTCATCATCAGTAGGAATGTGGGCCTCGCACATGTGCAGTCCATGGATATTTGCAGGGTGGAAGAAGATAGCAAAAATTGTTAGAAATTCTTGAAATATCATGTAGGATTCTTATTTATTTGATGACATTGGTGATAAATGAAAAATCATAATAAACATGAAGGATTTTTTTCTCACTTAATTATCTACTATTTTAAAAGTTTACTTTTCACGAATTTCAAAAATATTCTTCAAAATTTATTAAACAACACAACAAGACCAACTGTTACTTACTTGGCCATATCAATCTACTATTTACCATCTACTACTACTATTATTATTATTATCTATCTAAACTACTTTAAAAAAAAAAAAAAAAAATGGATCGCTCACTCTAATTGTTTTTTACTTTTTTTTTTTCAATTCTCAAAATACCCTTCATAACATAAATTTACATCGACAGACATGTGTTTACTTTTTTCCAATTTCCAAAATACCCTTTATAACATAAATTTTGTATCAACAGACATGTGTCGCACCATGCCTGGATTACCAACCACTGTCTGCACTAACCAAGACACCATTCTGCACTATAAACAAACACCACAGCACTCAAGCCTTTAAGATTGCATTTTATTCTAATTTATATTTTAATTGATAAAAAGTACAGTTATTAAACATACGTTTTTTAGAGGGGATAGACATACTTAACTGATTTTAATTTGATCCACCACCACTGAATACCAAATAACCACCACCGATTCTTGTCAATTGAACGCGGTTCAACGTGGATTCCTAAACATTAAATTTTTATTCTATTCTTAAAATGTATATATACATATATAAATACAAATATACATACATATAAAAAAAAACAAATATAATCATCTATAAAAATAAATAAATAAATAATTCTAAACAAAAAATTCTTCATACTTTCAATCATATATTGAAATGATGAAATTCAAAATTTTAATTTATGGTTATCACGAATATGACTATTTACATATATAAATGTTGTTATTGTTAAATAATTAAAAATTAAATAAATTTTGCATTTAAACTTCAAATTTCAAATTAAAAGTCGTACATTTAGAGGACATTATTTTGAATTGAATAGGTGTTTGTTTAAATTTAAATGGTTTTGAATTTAAATCCAACCACTGCATTATGCACAAAAGTCATAAAGAATCTTATATAAATTAACTGTCTTTTTTTTTCTTCTTGACATTGACATTTTTTTGTTTATTTAACACTAAAAAAGGATCAATTTCCTATTCCTCTTATCCAAAAGTCCTATACAAGCCTATCTCCCTATTTTTTGAACTGATGATTGAACTATGAAATCTTTCTTATTTTTTCTATCTACTTCTATATTGTTGTACATATTATTTACAATTATCCATCATGAATTAGACCGCTGTGAATATTTTAGGTTGAATCTTGGAGTTGTCTTTATTTGTTCGAATCTATACAAAAAATGTTGTGAATATTTTGAGTTGAATCTTAAAGTTGTATGCATCTATTCTAATCTATATAGATGAAAATGCATCCGGTTTCATACTGTATCTTAAGAATTCACAAGCAATTTTTATACACTTTCTTTTTGTTTAGATTTTTAGAATTGTATTATTTTACATGGTACTTTAAGAAAAATGATATACAAGTTCACTTTTTAAATCCACTTTCTAGAACCAGTGATGTGTCAAGAAGATGATTGGTTGATTATTAGAGAATATTTAATTATCAACCATTCATCTTCTTAACACATCACCGAGTCTGAAAACTTAGTGTAATTTTTCTTCCTGAATAGCAATGATTGTACTTTGATAGCTCACGTATACTATCAAAATTTTAAATAACAGCTACTTTCTAAGGTTTAATTTTTGGAAATTATATTTTTGCGTATATTTTGATTATGCAATGTAAACAACTACATATAAGTTAATTCACACCTTCTTTTTTTTTTTTGTGTGTGCATGATATATATATTCAAATTATATATATATAATTATTGATTTCATTTAATTTATATATATATATTCAAATTTATATGTTTTCACAAGACTTCCTGCAATACGCAATATAGAAAATAGCTCCAGAATTTTGATTTCATTTAATTTATATTTTTTTACTTTACCAAACTTTTCATTTTCAAATAATATACATAGAAATAGTACCCGGCAGAATTTGATCTCAAATTTTCTCAAAATGTTACTTAAATCTATGAACACTACTTGCTATAATTGTTAAAAAAATCAATTGGACCAAAATAGTCATGTTCATTGCACGTGTGCTTTTAATTGTTGAAAAAATAAATTAGACCAAAATAGTGCATCGCACGTGTGCTTTAACTAGTTTAATAAAAGTGAGTTACAATGTTTTATTCACAATAATTTTACATATGTAATTTGTTTGAAATATATATTTTTATGCCAGCCATCGCTGACATAGCCCCTTGTTTTATATATTCAAGTAGGTTCTTCATCCCATCGCTGGTGTAATCAATATCAACAATAAAATATGGGATATGTATTTTAGGGATCTTCTTACAAGACTAGTCAGGGAAGGAGATGATGGTAACTGCGGTTCAGCTAAAGTCTGTGACACAATTTGCTTGCAGGTATACATTTTTAACATATAACTAATCTCGACTAGTTTGAACTGTGAATTATTGGAACAGGAGATGATTTTACTGCAGTAATGTATTGTGAACTGCATTTTAATGTTTCTGAGTGTGTGCTTGCTTTAACACACCTATTTGTAGATGATAATTTGTTTTTAATTTGATTTTGTCCATGAAGCTCATCATGTTTAATTTTCTACAAATGGTAAATCAAGCAGCCTAAACTAAATATCCTACGTTGAATTATAAACAAGACATTTTCCCAGTTGTAAAACAGTGAATGATCCATTTGCCGAGTATTAGTGACTGCCTACTGTGTTCACTAGTTACATTAATGATCCAACATTCTTTCTCACGATAGAAGTAAAGTAATTGATGGATTTGTTGCTTTTGCAGATATATGCTGACTAATTATATATATATATATATATATTAGCATAATGTTTTTCGCCATGTTTTTTTATATATCCCAAAGCATGGCATTTAACAGTGTTGGGGATTAACCAATCATTCTAACTTACAACTATTCCTTCTATGTATTGTTGTACTTTGTTTGCAGGCTCTCTCAAAGAGAATTCATTACGGTAAATTTGTAGTAGAGGCTAAATTTCGAGCTTCACCAGATGCATATGAAGCTGCCATTAGAGCACAAGTTTATATTTTATTTTCCACCCAGTGCATCCATTCCTTTATGGTGTGTTTGGTTGGGGGACTTGGAGAGGGATTTGGAAAGGGAAAGGTAAAAGGCGTGTGAAACTAGGTGAAATATAAGTATATTTTATTCACATTTTACCTAACTTTTCCTTTTCCTTTTCCAAATCCCTCCTCAAATCCCCCAATCAAACACAGCGTTAGTATAAAATTTTCAAAACCTTGTATGCTGAAACAGGTCAAGATCACTTTGATTTTGTTAAATTGTGGTGCTTGTGATTTTGCAGGACAGGACTCGACTGATGGATTTGCTGAAGTATCCCACTATGGAAGAGGCGATAAAGAGGAGAGTAGAGATGAAAGCCAAAACTTACGGGAAAGACTTGACTGATAATAATAATGTAGAGGAAGACGGAGCTGATCTGGTATGCAAAATAAAACCAAGCTTGGTTGCTGACCTATATGGGGACTGGATCATGCTCTTGACAAAGGAAGTTCAAGTTGAATATTTATTGAGAAGGCTTGATTGAATTAAGGTCAGTTTCTAAAAATAAAATCATATATGTATATTATACTACAATATGAAGAAATAGCGCAAGTTAGCATTAATATCAATACCTCATTCATCATTATATCTTAATATCTTCAATTGCATTTGGATTTTTTTGAACTACAATTTTTCAAAGCTTAAATACATTCCAGAGGGTAAGGAATACCTGGTTCTTTATAGGAGGTTAGCGACGGAAAAAAATACTTTCGGCGACCAAACGAAATTTAGTAGCCAATACTATCGCCGACAGGACAAAGGCGACGAGCTTGGCGACCAAATATTTTGGTCGCTAAATGGGTTCGGCGACCAAATTTTGGACTTTTGGCGACCAATATTTTGGTAGCTAAAAGTGACATTTCTTGTTCCATGGAGACTGTTGTCAATTACGAGAGAGGAGGATTTGGGAGGGAGGAAATTTTACTTGATTGGAATGAAATTGCAGAAGAATATAGTTAGTTTCTTTCTTACATTCTTATTTGCAAGAAGAATTATTTCTTGTTTACAGGTTTTGTATGTACATTGGCAGTCTTGCTTCTTATCTATATTCTAGTACAGGAAGCTTAAATGTTATTTGCAAGAAGGATTATTTCTTGTTTGCAGGATATAATAGCTTCAAGTGGTTTGCTTTGCATAACATTTAAGCTTGAAGGTCTAAACTGTTTGACTGTTTAAAATGAACCTCATAGGTATTTATTGCTCATGCAAAGATAATTTGAATGATGTCTATCTAATATATTGATGTATATTTTTGCAGGTAGTGTTAAGGGAGTAGTTGATATGATTGGGTGGGTGATATTGAGAGCTAAATTGAGATTTTTTTTTTTTTTTTTTTTTTTTTTTTGAGTACTTGAATCTATTAGTATTTTGTATAAATACTTTTAAGGATGGTTTAATGGATATTTGTTTTGCATGTATAGAAGTTTATATTTTGTATGCACATTTTTTATTTTTATTTTTTGAAGAAAGATAATTTTGTTGAGGGAAGTGATGGAAAATAATACATGAATATTAGAATTTTTGCAAATATCACTTTAATTTATTGTATATAATATTTGAATATATATATATATACATATATGAGAATATAGATTGTTAAAACATTGTAGGATTTGTTTTTTATAATTTTTTTTGCGACGGTAACAAGATGGTCGCTAATACATTGTAGGCATTTTTAAAATTTTTTTGCGACGACAAAACATTGGTCCATAAGTAGATCACGCGGTCGCAAATAGTTTGCGACTACTGTTTTGCGGTCGCAAAAAGTATTTGTCACACCCACATTCACGACCCCCGTTTGCCGTCGCATAGGCCGTCACAAAAGGTCTTTTGCGACTGTTTTTTTATTATTTGCGATGGCTTGTAGCGGTCGCAAAAAATATTTTTTTTAGTAGTATATTATGTAAACAATATTATATAATATTTTAAGATTATTGAATTATTAACATAACTTAGTAGTGGGGGTGTTGTTTGGGAAGAAAATTAGGCTAAAACCATTAAAAAATAAAATAAACTAAAATAATTAATAAGATAAAATGTATCTAACTTATAATTATTTTATTTTTTCTCTCATAATCATCAAATCAATTATAAAAATAAAAAATAAAAAAACCAACCAACAATCTTTTTAACCAAATTAAAATAATTAAAAAATTAAATAACTAACTAAAATAGTCACCTAGTGACAAAAAGAAAATGTTTAAGACCCCTTTGGGGATAACCTCTACACTCTCAAAAATCATGGCCCTCCATATAATGTGTGGGATCCACTTATATATATGTAAAACTTATATTATGAATGATTTAGATTTGTGAAGGTATTTTGGAATGGGAGTCTCAATCTTGCCCGTGACAAAATTAAGGAGAAAAAGAGAGAGGTTTTACTAATGATGAGGACACATGTGAGGTGTTCGGTTAGGTGTTTTTGAGTGGATGCCACACCGTATTGCCTCTCCGCGTGAAGCACAGTCCAGTGACTTTTGAAAAGAGTTGAAAAATGGGATTGATGACAAAACAAACAAGCAAGCATCATATCAATCAAGAAAAATAAAAATAATAAGATCGTAAAGGGTTAAATAATTTAACAAGAACTACAAATAACAAAATTCAAATTCACCATCATTCTCATGTTCATACAAACAAGCTTTATTGAATGTGATGTTAGTGCATGGCATTGTGATGTCCCTGCTGATGAGTATCACTTTTGGTAGACTAACTGATGGACTCAAACAAAAGTAGTAAACTACCAGCATCTCTAATAGTATTTGTTATAATATCATTATTATTATTATAATTTGATAACAAATAGTAGTAATTTGTCAAATTATAACAATAGTACTCTAATGGTACATATGTTATTTTAATAAATCTCAACCAACTTTCCTTCCAAGTTTGTAAGTGTTGTTTAGATATAATTTTTTAGTATTTTTTTTTTGTTGTTTATTTTTCATCTTTTGTGATATTTTTTTAACTGTTTGTATAAAAAATTATATATTTATATTATACCCGACTAGACAAATATAAAAAGTGAAAAAAAAAATTAAATACTAAAAATTACATTGAAACATAAAAATGACGTTGCAAATAAAGACTAAAAGTTACATTAAATAAATGACATTGCAAAATTAAAAAATACATTCTCTCATAATTAGTCATTAGGAGGTATGGGAAAATAGTAATTTGGGTTGCTGACATTTGCAGACCACTTGGCAAAAATCTCATTTTTTGTATAATGTAATGCGCTTTCATCTGAGGGTTCAAATGAAAAATGTTTGTAATCATTATTAAATGTTCTTCCTTTTTAATATTATGTCCTTGTCTTTTAATCTCAAATTCTTTCATCTTCTGTAGTACTTGAATCATTTTTTCTTCTCTTTCAACTTTTTTCATTTCTTTCACAACAAGATGTTGGTTAAATGTCTCCAACACATTGCTAAATTTGTGGACTTCAGCTTCAACGATTTGATTTTTCTGAAATAATTCTTTTGCGGCTTTCCTACCCATATGCCTTTTACTCCTTGCAAAGACACTACCCTCACTAATTGGATTATTACCAACAGTTGAATTGTTACCAACACTTGGACTGTTGTCTCCTTCAAGAGAAATGCAGTTATCCATAAGAGAATCGAAGACTGTATTAGGGGAAAACGGTGTATGTATCCTTAACTTCACTGTGTTCATAGAAGCTACATCTTGCCACCTACCATTGTTTTGCAAGATTGGCCAATAATGTTCAAAAGCAAAATGTTTGTTTTCATCTTGATAGTATAAAAGTTTTTCTTCCAGCAACTGTATCAATAAAATATTATATTAATTAATTAGTTAATTTTTATATGATACAAAATATAAAAAAAAATTAACATAATAAATGAAGATAAAATCTTACTATATCAACTTGAGGCATTTCACTTGGGTGTAGATTTTCGACTTCCACTAAACACCCACGAAATTTGTTGCAACATTTTATGATTACACCCCATCGAGATGAGATAGACACTTGTGTTCTTGAATGATCATTCTGTAGCAAGCAATAATTTTCAAGAATTCTTTCCCAAAAATAAGCATAAGATTGCGAGTTCCCAACAATTAGATCTTTAGTAATGTGACACCAAATTGCCACATCTTCTTGAGTGGTGAATGATTTTCATCTCTTTATTTTTGATGAACCTTCCATACTAATTGTGTTAAAAATCAAACATAAAAAAATTATGCAGATTGAAAGTTGTGAATTCAAATTGAGATTAGTTATTTATATTTATAGGGAGTAAAAATATGGTCGTTTCTTTTATCCGTTTAATTTATAGCCATTAAATAAAGTCGTTTCAAACTTTTGTAAATTGGAGGAAGCAAAAGAGTCATTGCTCAATTTGTACATTCCAATGACAAAAGAACACCGTTGGATTAAATAATCCAACGGTTCAGATGAACCCACTAGAATCATCTCACTCCAGATGAACACTCGACTCTCTCTCTATCTATCCCTTTATCTCTCTCTATTGCCTCTATCTCCCTCTCTTTCACCATCTTTATCTCTCTCCCTCTTTCTCATCGTCTCCAAACCTCTCCCTTATACTCTCTCCTGTTAGCTTCTTTATCACCACAACCACCACCACAACCATAAGAACCACAACCACCAGAAACAACAGAACTACCACCACACCCACCGTTGATCTCCAACACTCAAACCCCAAATTTCTTTGTCTATCCCTCTTCTCCACCATAACCCTGTCTCACAACTCTTTGTTTCTCTATTTCTCTTAGATCAACTCTTGATTTCTTTGTTTCAGTCGCCTCTCTCTGTTTCTCTCTCTCTCTCTCTCTCTCTCTCTCTTCATCCTTTAAACCTTTCTCTCACTTCAGATGAACCCTCATCAGTGATCACCGATCACTAGTCGTCTCCCTCTGTGTGTGTGTGTGTGTGTGTCCATCTTGACTCCAGAATGTTCGGATCAATGAAGATTAGAGAGAGAGAGAGAAATCAATGACCCTCAGTGAAGATCAGCCGATGACAACAGTTTCATCCACCCCCGTCTTCGGATCGTAGAAATATGAGAAAATGAAACTCTAAACCTTTATCTTCGATTTGTCTATGAGAAACCCTAAACCTTTATCTTCGATTTGTCTGTCAGAAACCCTAAACCTTTATTTTCGATTTCTCTGTCAAAAACCCTAAACCTTTATCTTCGATTTGTTTGTGAGAAACCGAAACCCTTGAAATCACTTGAAGAAGAATATGAAAACGAAGAAGATGAAGCTGAAGCAACTGTACTAAGCTTCAACCTATTTCTTTAAATCCAGGTATTTATTGTTTAAACTCTGCTTTAGATTTATTGATTATTGTTTGGGTTGCTCGAGATTTGTTGAGATTACTTGAAATTTGTTTGGGATTGCTTAAATGCTTGTTGTTGTTTTTGTGAAATTCTGTTTTAAAAAAATTGTTGATTTTTTTTTTTTTTTCAAATGTCAATTGCCAACACTGTTTAAACAAATTGGTGAGTTTTGTGATTTGTTTAAAACAAATTTTGTGAATTTCGCAAAATGAAATTATTGATCTGTTTTTTTTTAGTTTATTTTAGAAAATGATGAGAAATGAAGGAAGGGAAGGAAGAAAGGAAGAAAATCAGTTGGTTTTGAGCGAGCTGGCAGATTTGTCATTTGCCAAAGTTGTTGTCTTGGCAACAACTTTGGCATTTGCCATTTTTAAGAGCTGCTATATCTCACCATTGTAGAATCCTTTTTTCCTCAAAACTGCTATATTATAGCTGTGACAGCTCTAATGGCAAACCATTGGAGATGCTCTAAGGATCTTAGATATATCTTAACCAGACCCATAAATTAAAGGGCAAATCACAGTAGTACTCTTTATCATTCATCTAGTGTTAATTTAATTTTTTAAATTTTAATTGTAATGGTTTTATTATTTAATTTTGCATTTTGAGTCTAATTTTTTTATATTTATATACGATATTACAATGAATTCTAACATATTATAATCATAATGATGAAGATTTAAAAGAACACATAATCAATTGAACAAATTAAACACAAAATACAAAATTAAAGGTAGCATTACTGCAATTAGAATTATGTATAAGGACCAAATTTTCAAGAGGTAAACAACATGTATTGCTATTGTAATTTGTCCTAAATTAAAAGTCAAACCCTGTGATCAGTAATATATTGTTAATTAGTTTAGAAGCAATTAATGGCATATTCTTGACTATGATGTTTGGTCCTCTATGGTTTCATTTGATTTGGGTTGAAGGAAACATTTGTGGGTAAAGCCCTTATGTGATCAGTTGTGTGTAGGTGTCTGTGAGTGTAAAAATGGCTCGTGGCTTGTGGGCGGCTTGAAATTCACCCACGGTTTGGGGTGGGCTCGACTCGTTTAAGTCCGTTTGGATCCGGGTTCGAGCCCAACCCGAGACCTTAGGCCTGGCTTGGGCCATCAATTTGAAGCCTAGTGCGGCCTGTAGTCCAGCCCATTGGCTCGCTTAAGGCCTACCCAAGACTCAGTGTCTTTTTTATTGGAAAATAATAAAATTTTTGTAGAAAAAATTTTAAAAAAAACAAAAAAAAATATTTAGACCTACCCACACCCAAGCCCAGGCCCAGGCTCACCGGCTGGCCCGCCCAGGGCCCGAATTGGGCCTAATTTTATGGTTCATGGACAGGCTCGGCCCTACCCGACCCGACCGAACCCAAATTTTGGAGGGATCCCACGAGACTCGACATGGGCCAGGCCGGACCAAATTTACACCCCCTAGATGTAATGCAATGCAATACATCCATAGAAGCTAAGTTAACATGCGTAGGTGTTATGTACCTGACGCATAGGTAGGTGTTATGTATATGATATTGTACATGTGTAGTTTAAGATTGTATTTGGATCATGAAATTCACCCATCTTTTTTTTTTATTCTTCTTTACAAATTTTTATCTAAATTTATGATTCAAACACAATCTAAGAGACTTATGTGTCCCCTTGAAGCTCCCTTATAAAGTACAATTGAGTGGTTGGTTTAATGATAAGAATTTAGATTTCTTCACTCAATACTTGAATTCAAGTCTCTATAGCTTCTTGGTAGAGTTAAATTTACTCTTCAACACCTATATAACATGCGGTGGGACCTTAACTTCGACCCTAACATAGATAAGATGGATTTTCTTACAAATTGTTGTGTGATTTTGAGAGACAATACTTCTCAATAAATATATAGAGTAACATATCTTCATACCCATATTTTTTAATTTTAAAAAAAAATAAAGCTCCTTATAAAGTTAAATGGATATGGAGTCGGAGATTCAAAATTGTAATCCCAAGCTTCTGCTCTGTACAAAATTGTTCTCTAGTTCATTTAATTAGACAATTCTTCCTTTGCCTTGACAGGTTTGTTATCCAAAAGACAGCCTAAGAGGAGGGTAAATTAGGTTTTTACAATTAAAATTAATAATACCCTAATAAAAATTATGACTAGCACAATAGATAAATATAATTAATGAAATAAAAATAATTAAAACAAGTGTCTTAACAACTATGTCAGTTAATGATTTTAACACAGTAAAAATGTGAAATATAGCTATGGCAATTTAAAATAAAATAAAGAGAAAAGGGAGAGAGAGGCAAACAAATTTATAGTTGTTCAACTTCAACTCGACCTACGTCCACTCCTCAAGCTTCACTTGAGATCTTCCACTATACTCTAGCTTTAAAGTGTGCTAGCAACCTTTTCACAGATGGAGCAATCCTTCACAGACTTTTTAAGTCAAGAACACTGAGTGTACTATACTCTTACAAAGTTGAAAAGAAGGTTTCACAAAAAGGTACAAGAATTATCTCTCAAAGATAGATATAAAAATGAGACTCTGATTTTTCTGTAATCCTCACACACAAAAGATGGGCTTAAAGCTATACGACTTGTATAATTTCTGAGAGAGGATGTAAACAAAACTTGAAGAACACTTCTCAGAGAATTTTTCAAAGAATAGATGTGAGTGATTGTAGATCAAAGAATATTTTCTGATTTTTTGTAATTTGTTTACATTAGAGGCTTTGGTATATATAATGAAACTTATAGCCATTTATAACTGTTGTATTCATTTGAATTTATAGTTGTTTATAGCCATTATATTCATTTGAATTTATAGCCGTTTATAGCCGTTGTACTCCATCATTACTAATTTGAATATCTTCCACTTGAATCTTTTGGCTTGCTGCTGTGCTAGGTTGTTTGAACATTTTGGCCTGTTGCTGTACTGGGCTGTTTGAACCACTGTTTTGGACTATTTGAACTCCTGATTGTATCAAATATTAAATACATTCAAACAATATTTAGGATAAAAGTTTAGGTGAGAAATAATGGGACAAAATAAATTTTGATTCTATTTTTCTCTTTCAAACATAATTAAATAAATCATCAAAATAAATTTTGGATTCTATTTTTCTTTTTCAAATAAAACATCAAAATAAATTTTGATTCTATTTTTCTCTTCCAAATAAATTAAAAACATAATTAAATAAATCATCAAAATAAATAAGTCTAATACTCTCTCCTTTTTTTATGATGACACACAATGATGTTTTGATTTGATTTGAGAGTAAGAAAAGCTCCCCCTCAAGTCATGCTCCCTAAATTCATTTCTAAATACATAGGTTAGCACATGTGTAATAAATAAGCTTTAATTAGAGACATGATATGAGACTAAGATATCAAACTATAAATACATAATCATCAGATTAGTTTTCAAATAATACCACAATACATAACATCATAACAAAATAATACCATAATACAAAACATCATATCATTTCTCCCCCTGTGACATTATCAAAAGGAAATCATGGGTCAGAATCTGGAGGAGGAGAAGGAAAATAATAGTGATAAATGGCATTTATACAATTCAAAACATATATACATATATACATACACATACAACTCTCCCACGTCTCTTTCTTTTTTCGCAAAGCACGGTTGCCACGCGACCTGACTTTTGCTTCATTGGCCGATAAAAGCAGCTCTCCTTGATTACCACTCGCCTCGGCTATCTCTCCCTCCTTGTCTTCTTCTCTTCAACCTCTTCTCTTTAGCCTTTTTCTTCATCACACTCGTCTGCTTCTTTTTCTTCACCTCACTTTCTTCTATCTTTTTTTTATCACTCTCTTCGATCTTCTTCTTCCTCGAGAGACAGAACAGAGAGACTGAGCAAAGTAGAAAGGCTGCCAAAAATGACCCTCTTGTCAATTACATCTCTCTCTACTACTTCATGGCCTCGCCCGTCCCTTTACTTTCTTTCCGGACCTGAATGATCTCGTAAGCACTGCTAGGCCAAGTGCCCCGCCTTCTACTCTTCCCAACCTTCCTATGATGTCAATTGAGCAAATAATGGCAGCTCAATCAGACATTGAAGCCAATCATTTTACACTGACGTCCTGTATGGAGACGGTGACTGTAGTCACAAAATTGGCTCACCGACTGCAGAACAGGACGAGTAAGCTCCATCAGGTCAACGCCCAACTCTCTCTGCTCCAGCGCATGTACAAGGATGCGCGAGCAGAGATAGGCGCACTGAAGGCTGAAAATAAAGAGCTTAAACGGAAGACCACCTCCATGGCCCGATTTGGAGCAACGTCGTTCTTGGCTTTTGATAGTCGGGGTGGAGTGCTCACTCCTGACGAAAGCACAGGGGCAAGGACGTCAAGCGTCGCCCAAGGTGATAAAAAGAAAAAGAGAGCGGTGGAAGAGGCAAGTAAGTAAGATCGGCGTATGGCCGTAAAAAAAATAAAGGTTTTTTTTTTTATGGAAATATGTGTATTTTGATCGGCGTATGGTCGTAAAAAAATGAAAGGTGTTTTTTTATTTTATTTTATTTTTTTTAATGTAAATATTTGTATTTTGATATGTTGTTGTTGTTGTTGTTTTTATGTTTAAGTACTGAAAAATGAAATTATAAAGCAGAGAAAAAAAATAAGAAAATTAAGCCCAAACAAAAAATAATAATGAGAAAAAAATAAAAATAAAAGAAATTAAGCCTAATAGCAAAATAAAAAATTAAAATAAATTAAAATAAAATAATACCAGCAGAAATTAAACTTAATGGGACGTTGGTATTAATGGAATGGTAATGCAAAAAAAATACCATGAGGGTTTAAAAAAAATCAATGTATGCAAAGTTAATTTTACCTCAAGATGTAGAACCCAAAAAAATTACACAGTTGAAAAAAGCAAACTATTAAGAAGAATAAATGTATGAAGGACTTGAGAACATTCAACTGATATAAATGTTTCCATATCAATGTAGCAATGCACATATATCATTTAAAAAAAAAAAATTCAAGTTTCACAGTCATAACAAAACTTTTTAAGTAGAAATCGACATTCCAAGATCACCACGAACAAAATTGAAGCGATCATCGCTTAGGGGTTTTGTGAAAATACCTGCCAATTGCTTGTTGGTGTTTACAAATTCAAGTATAATATCCCCTTTTTGAACATGATCTCTAAAAAAATGATGTCGAATTTCAATATATTTTGTTCGTGAGTATTGAACCAGATTTTTGCTTAAATTGATGGCACTAGTATTATCACATTTAATAGGGATATGATCATAATGCAAATCAAAGTCCTCCAATTGTTGTTTCATCCAAAGTATTTAGGTACAACAACTTCCGGAAGCTATATATTCAACTTCGGCCGTTGATAAAGCAACATAATTTTGTTTTTTGCTAAACCAAGAGGCTAATGAGTTACCAAGAAAGTGACAAGTGACACTGGTGCTTTTTCTATCAAGTTTGCATCCGGCAAAGTCAGCATCTGAGTAACTAATTAAATCCAATGCAACAATTCTTGGATAAAATAGTCCCAAATTTTGAATGCCAACAAGATATTTAAAAATTCTTTTAACAGCAGTGAGATATGATTCCTTAGGATTTGATTGATATCTAGCACACATACAAACACTAAACATAATATCGGGTCTACTTACAGTTAAATAAAGAAGTGAGTCAATCATACCTCGATATTTTGTTTGATCAATGGACTTACCTCTTTTATCCTTGTCTAGCTTAATGGATGTGCTCATAAGTGTTCCAGCCATTTTTGAGTTATACATACCAAACTTTTTGAGTAGTTCTTTTGTGTACTTAGCTTGGTTGATAAAAATTCATTCCTTACATTGTTTGATTTGAAGTCCAAGGAAATAATTTAGCTCCCCCATCATGCTCATCTCAAACTCACCTTGCATACACTTAGCAAATTTCTTACACAAGATTTTATTAGTAGCACTAAATATAATGTCATCCACATATATTTGCACAATAAGTAAATCATCATTTTTAGTTTTAACAAAAAGTGTTGCGTCAATCGTTCCTCTAGAAAAATTATTTTCAATCAAAAATTTACTCAATCGTTCATACCATGCACGAGGTGCTTGTTTCAAACCATATAAAGCTTTTGATAGTTTAAAAACATGATTTGGAAAAGCATGATCTTCAAAACCTGGGGGTTGTTTAACATAAACTTCCTCATTTATAAAACCATTAAAAAAGGCACTTTTTATATCCATTTGATAAAGTTTGAAATATCTAAAACATGCAAATGCAAGTAACATGCAAATGGCTTCTAATCTAGCAACCGGAGCAAAGGTTTCATCGAAATCAATACCTTCTTCTTGATTGCATCCTTGTGCAACAAGTCTAGCCTTGTTTCTTATAATTATGCCGGATTCATCAAGCTTGTTTCGAAAGATCCATTTGGTACCAATAATGGTATGATCTTTAGGTTTTGGCACAAGTTCCCACACTTTGTTTCTCTCAAATTGGTTAAGCTCTTCATACATAACTATCATCCAATATTCATCGAATTTGGCTTCTTGAAAGTTTTTAGGCTCAATCTGTGAGAGAAAAGCCAAGTTACTATAAATGTTTCTAAGTGAAAAGCAAGTTTCAATACATTTTGTAGGGTCACTTAGGATTAAATCCTTAGGGTAATTATGAATAACTTTCCATTGTCTTGCCAAATCATCATTGTTTCCTCTTTCTTCTTGAGGTGGGAGAATAGGTTGTTCAATCTCTTTGATCAACTTACATGGTTAGTTCTCTTCTTTGTAGATACTTGAATCTTCCACATTTGGTTCCAAATCTATATTATCACTAACAATTTGCTTTTGAGCAGAGATGTTAGTTTCATCAAATGCCACATGTATAGATTTTTCCACAATAAGAGTTCTTTTATTAAAAACACGATAAGCTTTGCTATTTAGGGAATAGCCAAGAAAAATTACTTTATCAGATTTTGAATCAGATTTACCTAAGTTATCCTTACCATTATTATGCACAAAACATTTACAACAAAAAATATGCAAGTGACTAATGTTGGGCTTTCTATCATACCAAACTATATAAGGAGTCTTTTTAAGAATAGGTCTAATCAATGCACGATTTAAAATATAGCATACGGTGTGAACAGCTTCGGCCCAAAAATATTAAAGAAGATTATTTTCGCAAAACATTGTTCTACTCATTTCTTCTAAAGTTCTATTCTTCCTTTCTACTACACCATTTTGTTGAGGGGTTCTAGGTGCTAAAAAATTATGTCCAATAACATGCTCATCACAAAACAATTCAAATTTCTCATTTTTAAGTTCTCTACCATGGTCAGTTCTAATATTAGTAATAAGAAAGCATTTTTCATTTTGAATTCTACGACAGAGTTTTGTGAAAGAAGAAAATGTTTCATCTTTGTGTGCTAAAAACATAACCCATGTAAATCTTGAATAATCATCAACTATAACAAGACAATAATGTTTACCACCTAGACTAGATGTCCTTGATGGACCAAATAATTCATATGCAATAGTTGTAAAGGTCTAATTGTGGAAATATGAGATTTTGATTTAAACGATATTTTAATTTGTTTTCCTTATTGTCAAGCACTACAAAGATGATCTTTTTCAAATTTAATTGTTGGAAGTCCAATCACCAAATCCTTTCTCAAAAGTTTAGCAATTAAATCCATATGAGCATGACCAAGTTTTTTATGTCATAACCAACTATTTTCATTATTAACATATAAACATTTAACATCACTAGCATAGAGATCATTAAGATGAAAAAAATAAACATTATCATGGCGATTACCAACGAATAAAACTTTATGATCATTTGTGCTTTCAATTGTGCAATGTGATTTATTAAAAATAACTCGATTACCTTTATCACATAATTGACTAATACTAAGTAGGTTATGCTTAAGTCCATCAACAAGTAAAATATTTTCAATAGAAGGGTTAGAAGAAATACCGATGCTACCAATATCGATGATTTTTCCTTTCTTGTTGTCTCCAAAAGTAACAAGGCCTCCATTTTTGGATGACAGTGTAGTACAGAATGATTTATCTCCAGTCATGTGTTTGGAACATCCACTATCAAGGTACCACTTCCCTTCTTTAGCTTTGGACTTAAGGCAAACCTACAAGATGACATTCAAGTGTTGGTTTTTGGTACCCATAATTTCTTGGGTCCTTCTTGGTTAGTTTTGTTAGATCCCTTAATAATCCAAATCTTTTTAATTCCCATGTTCATATTCTTTTTGAATGAACAATAAGATATATAATGGTCTTTCTTTCTACAATAATGACAAGTAATATGAGGGTGTATCATGAGAGGTGCCATATCCAATGCCCGCTTTATCAAAAACACATCTTTGATTTCCAATAAGCATGTTGAGATTATTTCTACCTTTTACAAAATTTTCAAGTGTTTTTGTTAAATCATCAACGTTGTTTTTTAAAGCAGTTTTCTCATTAGAAATGGTGTCAAAATCATTTTTTAAAATAATTTTTTCTTTCTTTAATTCTTCTACATTACTAGATAAAGATGCAACAGATTTTTTTAACACATTATTTTTGACACAAACTTTTCTAAATTCATCTTGTAGTTCATGGAATGCACTTTCAAGTTCTTCATAAAGAGCAGTTACCTCATCTTGAGTAGAGTTTTCATTTTCAAGAGCCATGAGACACAAGTTGGCTACTTCATTTTCAATTTCATCACTTGAGCTTTCATTTTCACTTTTTCCCCAAGCTGCTACCATGGCCTTCTTGTTTCTTTTGTAGTCTTTTCTATTTTTTTTAATTTTGGACAATCCATCTTCATATGTCCAGGATTTTTGCACTCATAGAAAATAATAGGTTCTTTCTTGTTATCTTTGTTACACTCATTTTTGAAAGGTCTTCTTCCTCCATAATTGTTTTTCTTGAAGTGTTTTTTGAGATTTCTACTAAACATGGCATAGTTTTCATCCTCATTGGAGTTTTCATGTTCTTCTTCATTTGATGATGCTTTGAATGCAATTCCACTTTTTTTCAACATCCTCATGTCCTTTTATGGTGATGTCATGAGTCATAAAGGAACCCATAAGCTCATCCAATCCAAGTATGGAGAGATCTTTGACTTCTATAATGGTGGTGACCTTTGCTTCCCAATTCTTTGGTAAACACCTAAGAATTTTTTTTACCAACTCACTGTTAGTATAAATTTTTCCAAGAGATTTCAAAGAGTTTACAATTTCAGTAAATCTAGTAAACATACTTGAAATAGATTCATCAGAGTTCATTTTAAACAATTCATAACTATGAATAAGCATATCAATACGAGATTCCTTCACTTGATTTCTTCCTTCAGACGTTACCTCTAGTTTGTCCCAAATTTCTTTTGCCGAATCACAACTTGAAATTCTATTATACTCCTTAGAGTCTAATCCACAAATAAGGGTGAGTTTGGCTTTAGCATTAGCTTGCAATAATTTTTTATCCCTCTTATCACATTCATCTTCTGTTTTAGGTATACTAATATTGTCTACTAATTTGGTAGGAATTTTGGTGGTGACAATAATCCACATGGCATAATCAGTGGCTTGAAGGTATAGGGTCATCTTACCTTTCCAATGACTATAGTTGTTTCCATCAAATAGTGGTGGCCTATTGGTGGCTTGTCTTTCAGCAGTGCTAGCTGCGGTTGCCATAAATCAAAACTCTCAGATGGTTAAATCTAAAACAAGAATCTAGGCTCTGATACCAATTGTTACCCAAAAGACAACCTAAGAGGGGGTGAATTAGGTTTTTACAATTAAAATTAATAATACCCTAATAAAAATTATGACTAGCATAATAGATAAATATAATTAATGAAATAAAAATAATTAAAACAAGTGTCTTAACAACTATGTCAGTTAATGATTTTAGCACAGTAAAAATGTGAAATATAGCTATAGCAATTTAAAATAAAATAAAGAGATAAGGGAGAGAGAGGCAAACAAATTTATAGTGGTTCGGTTTTAACTCGGCCTACGTTCACTCCTCAAGCTTCACTTGAGATTTTCCACTATACTCTAGCTTCACAGGGTGCTAGCAACCTTTTCATAGATGGAGCAATCCTCCACAGATTTTACACAGACTTTCTAAGTCAAGAACACTGAGTGTACTACACTCTTACAAGGCTGAAAAAGAAAGCTACAAAAATTATCTCTCAAAGATAGATATAAAAATGAGACTCTGATTTTTCTGTAATTCTCACACAGGAAAGATGGGCTTAAAGGTATACGACTTAATGTATAATTTTTGAGAGAGGATGTAAACAAAAATTGAAGAACACTTCTCAGAGAATTTTTTAAAGAATAGATGTGAGTGATTATAGATCAAAGAATATTTTTTGATTTTTTGTACGTTGTTTACATTAGAGGCTTTGGTATATATAATGAAACTTATAGCCGTTGTATTCATTTAAATTTATAGTCGTTTATAGCTGTTGTATTCATTTGAATTTATAGCTGTTGTTCTCAATCATTACTAATTTGAATATCTTCCACTCCATCATTACTAATTTGAATATCTTCCACGTGAACCATTTGGCCTGCTACTGTGCTAGGCTGTTTGAACCTTTTGGCCTGCTGCTATGCTAGGCTGTTTGAACCTTTTGGCCTGTTGCTGTGCTGGGTTGTTTGAACCACTGTTTTGGGCTATTTGAACTCCTGATTTAATCAAATATTAAATACATTCAAACAATATTTAGGATAAAATTTTATGTGAGAAATAATGGGACAAAATAAATTTTAATTCTATTTTTCTCTTTCAAACATAATTAAATAAATCATCAAAATAAATTTTGGATTCCATTCAAAACATAGTTAAATAAATCATCAAAATAAATTTTGGATTCTATTTTTCTTTTTCAAATAAAACATCAAAATTAATTTTGATTCTATTTTTCTCTTCCAAATAAATTAAAAACATAATTAAATAAATCATCAAAATAAATAAGTCTAACAAGCTTATTAATTATGTGTCAAGCTTATTCAAATTATTATTTCAAATGTTTTCTTAATGAGTGTCAAGCTTAAAATAATTGTACAATATTTATAAAAATGGGCAATAAAATGTACCAATCATTTAACTTTGTTAACTGACTTATCTTTAAAACTCTCCTAAACAATACTTTCAATTTTGTGTGTGTGTGTGTGTGTGTGTGTGTGTGTGTGTGTGTGTGTGTTTGTTAACAAGTGCCTCTAAACACAAAAAAATAAAAATAAAAATAATAGATCTTAACACTACAGGAAATTAGGGATTTAACAGCATTTAATTAATGGCATTTTATTAAACGTCACTTTTTTTAATAATTAATGGCATTTTTTAAATGTCACATTTGTTATTAATTAAAATGGTATTGTTTTGTGAATAGAAGACGTTTGAAAAATGCCTCCAAATCTTGTCTCTGTTTACACCCTCTTTTGTCTCTTTATTTTGAAAACCCTATTTTGAGCACCGTCGTCTAGAGGATTGAATCCTGTCTCACTTACTCTCTTGCTTGCTCTTTCTCTCAGAGGATCGAATCTGTTTAATTGAAGAAAAAAAAAAAGATAAGTTGTCTCTCTCGATTCTTCTTCAGTCTCTTACTCAGTGATTCTTCTTCGATTCTTCTTCAGTTCGGTGATTCATCTCGGGATTGTGATTTCGAAGTTCAATTTTGAGCACAGCTTTATGATTTATCTCCATGGATTTGGAACACTTTGTTTTCTTCGATCAGAGGTTAGTTATTCTGTTTGTGATTTGTCTCTATTTTGGATCAGTGTTTTGTTTAGTGAATACTTTTGTTTAGGGCTCTATATAGGTCTTAAGCCCTTAGGGCTCTCGATTCTTCTTCACCCTCTTACTTAGTGATTCTTGTTCGATTCTTCTTCAGTTTGGTGATTCATCTCGGGATTGCAATTTCGAAGTTCGATTTTAAGCATAGCTCCGTGATTTATCTCCATAGATTTGGAACTCTTCGTCTTTTTCGATCAGAGGTTAGTTGTTCTATTTATGATTTATCTCTCTTTTGGATCAGTGTTTCGAAAAATATTGAATCAGTGTTTTGAAAAATTGGTCTCAATGATTTTATCTCTGTTTCAGTAATTGTTTTTCATTGATGTGTTGCTCTGCACTATGAGATCTAGATTGTGCTTTCAGTAATTGGTCTTAATGATTTCATCTATGTTTATATTGTGTTTGATCTATCATCGATGTGGTTATAGACTTTGATTTTTGTGAATTCGTGTGTGATTGGTTGATTTTGTTTGGAATTATGGAATTCACTGATATGAGTCGATGTGGTTTGATCATAGGGTTCTTTTCAATGTCTATTTTTGCATTACAATTTAATTTACATTATTATTTATTGGGGATTGTTTGACTTTGCTCCCTAAAATTAGGTTGTGTTTGGTTGAACCCCACTAAAGAAATCATAAGTTTTCTCACTCTACTCGGCAAAAGAGAAGACAAGGTAACTGGGTCTTTTTTGGTGTCAGGATTGTGACTGATGATGGGCACAAACTATATTCTTAATCATGTGTTGACGCAGTTTTACTTTTTTGATAGTGGACAAGGTTTTGCTTGGAACTCCAGAGGAAGAGATTGACTTCCAAAGTTTGAGTATTAGAGTGATAATTTTTCTTGCAGAGTATGGAGAGCGGATGCCGATATGTACTATGCTTCAATTTATGATTACTTTCTTTTAATGGATATGATGAGTGGATATCATTACATGTTATGCATTGATATTTTTGTTGATACTTTGTTATTGAAATATCACCATTTTCTTTCTTGTTGTGTCACATTTTTTTACCTGTGTAATTTGTCTAGTTTATTTTAGCATATCTAATTCAATGCCTTGGTTCCGTTTGGTTCTCTTATTCAGAGCAAAAAAGGAAAAACACCAGAACCACCGTCAACTAATCAAAGATATGGATGTTCTCCAAACAGGTATTCAAAAGTTTGGAAAGTTGTGAGAATCTTTTACAGCCTTGTGTGATGGGTGATCCTCAAGAAATTTTTAGTCTAATTCTTTAAGGAAACATGTTTTAGTTACTGTTCTGGAGTATTAATATAATTAGTGCAAATACCTTCAGTTCAATTTTAATTTGTGTTCTAGGTTAGGCGGCAGTTTGGTACAGATAAAAAAAATAACACCCAAATAGTACACATTAATGTGTGTTTGGGAGGGGAAAGTGTCGCGCCCTCAAAATATGACATTAAACATTCATTCGAAAGATACATACACATTAAGGCAAAGTTGTATTCCATTCATCAGAGTGTTCTATACAAAGGATGTTACATGTTAATCAACAAGGTAAATGCCCTACGGGCTTACATCTTTCCAAGTATAACTTGGTTACAACAAAAGAGTGTCAAAAGCCCTTTACAAGTTAAGGCCCTAGGCTTTGAAATGAAAACATATAACATGAAACAAAACAACCAAAACAGCGACTCCAGCCCTGAGACCTCCCAAGATATGACCTTGGGGGCGGCATGTCACATGTACCTGAAAATGGTGTCCCAAGTAGGGTGAGCCAAAGCCCAGTAGAGATACGCTAAACAGAATATGAGAATTAACTAAAACGTTAACATCCGATAAATGTTCAACACAAGTGAACTAACTTATACCATTCCCATAACCAATTGACATTTCCATCATATTCAATCCACTTGCCATTATTTATCCACATTAATTCATTGACATAGTCCAATATTATCCTAGCAATATAAAATGAGACTACAACGCATATAACAACACTTCAATAACAAACATCATTCAACACTTCCATTCGCATACCATTTTATGGAACTACGTCCAAGGGAACCGACACCCATAAATAAATAAGATTTCGGGACTTGAACCCTGGACACTTCGGCCAACTTAGTTATCAATGGAGTCTATCCCCTATCTCCTCCTACACAATGGAGTACATCCCCTATCTCCTCCCACACAATATACATATACAATGTATTTAAATATGTAGTCATATACAATGACTCATCGATTCACATATTCAATGCGTTAATCCAACCGTCACATTCAATGACATAATCTAATTGATTAGTTTTAATTTCCCTAATCATCATGCAGTGTCTACAACAATCAAGACTATCCTCCACCGATAGCCCAAAATAGTTATTTCTAAACAGATAAATAAATCTATCAAACAGATAATTTATTACATTTTCCAACGGTGAGTGATTTATCAATCCAACTACCCCATTCAATCACAATTTTCCCCAATTACAAGATTCTCAACCCAATTTCATATTCCCACAACTGATTTCATTATTCACACCAACAATTCAATTAATCTCATTTAGGGCATTTCTTTATTTTTCTCAATATTTGCACTAAAGGCCAAATTTCATCAATTATATACAAAAGGAGCTAAACTCAAGACTTTACATACCCAATGAACCCAAAATTGGAAAACCCCTCTTTTATAATTTCAAATCAAACCCTAACTTTACCCAAAATTACCAAATTCCTCCATTTATACAAAATGACTAATGTTTACGTCAAAACTCATAATTAGGAGTAGAGTATTCCTACCTCAAATGAAGAAGTTCAAAGGAGATGAAGAGAAAAACCCAAGATGCTCCAAAACCCAACTTTTTCAAATCAATAGGTGGCCCAAGTCAAGCTTTAACTTTCTTGCAAAGAGACTAGGGTAGAAGAACTCTATATCAAGAGTATTTGTAGAGAGAATGGGTACTTTAGAGAGAGAGACAGCCGAATGAGGGTTAGGATGAAAAACATGATGAAAAAGTGATGAATATCACGCTGCTGCCAACTAATATAATCGAGGCTCGCTCGAGCAAAGAAGTGGTCGCTCGAGAGACTAGACACAAAAGAACCTCGCTGGAGTGCAAGGAGCGTCGCTCGAGCGAACAATAGAAAGCTTCAGGTCTGCAACCTAGACGCATGCTCGAACGCAAGAGTTCTCGCTCGAGCGAAGGAGCACAAAACATAGGGCTCGCTCGCTCGAGCGCAAGAAAGGTCGCTCGAGTGAAGAATATCAACCTTCAAGTCCAAAAGAGACATAAACGCACGCTCGAGCGCAAGAGTGCTCGCTCGAGCGAAGAGACACACCAGACTAGGCTCACTCGAGCGCAAGTAAGCTCGCTTGAGCAGAAGTTGCATCTGAAAAGAAACCTGAAGGTCCTCAATCCTCGCTCAAGCGCAAGAACTCTCGCTCGAGCGAAGAAGCAAATACCCAGGCCTTGCTCGAGCGCAAAAAGCCTTGCTCAAGCGAAGAAGCCAAATCCTGGGCAGGAACCATTTGTTCTAACTCACAACCAACCTGTTCCAAACTCACCAAACACATCCCAAAACTCAAATACAGAGAATCAAAGGATGGAAACCAGATATAGACAGCAACATACAACCAATAGACTCGAGTCCGGAATACAATAAATGACAGGGGAAAACTGGGATCGCTATAGAAAGATTGGGTACACACCTAATCTTTGGTATAGTGTATAAAGTGATTGCCCCGAAACTTAAACCCATAACCTCAAGGTTATTAGGTCAAGGTTTTATCATTGAACCAATGGTTACGCCTAAAAAAAAAATTCTTCAGTTCTATTCTTAGTTAATTTTAATTCTACAATGGTGGTTGGTGTCATTGCCGTTGTAGTTTCATGTTAGATCTCTATATTTGGATGCCTGGCTGCATAAACCATTAGCAAATGTTATATATATTGCATCCAAAAAAATTGTGTCTTCTGATAGATTTTTAGTTTCAATTTATTTTGTTAAAAATACATCTAATTTGATAGGGCATTTTTGGATTCGCCATATGTGGCCAAGATGCAAACACTAGTAAAAAAAATGCATGCATGCAGCTTCTAAATTTCATGCGCAAATTAAATCAGAATATATATTAAATTATTTATATGGTGAGTTTGTCTGCTTGGAAATTGTGGAATAATTTGAGCTTTCTTGCAGATCATTCCCATTATCAATTGGTGATTGAGCGCTTACAACAACTTGCTGCTGAGGAAAAACAAAGGTTGCGTTTGGTAGAGTTTTGTAAATATGATTTGAAAGTACGAGTTGTATTTTGAGTTTGTGAGTTGTGGAATTATGATTTGAGTGTAGAAAATTTGTTTGGTTATGATTTTTGAATAGAGTGTTGAATTGAGTTTCGAATTGTATGTGGAATTGAGTTTTGAAAGTTTGATGTGACATGTAAAATAAGAAAATTTGTTTGGTAATGAGTTTTCAAAATAATTTTCAAAACTTAATTCAACCTATAACTGATAATTAAACACACAACTCATAACTCGATATCCGTATTTTTTATCAACAGTCATAACCAAACTATTTTTAAAATACTCAAATAAAAAATAAATTTTTTTTTTCAATTAATTGTTTTTAAGTAATTTTTTTGAATAATTTTTTTTTCAAATAATTTCTATGTCAATTATTTTATGTCAATTAATTTTTCTGTCAATTCATTTTTTAGGCTTGTATAAGTATTAAAAATATTTTAAAATCATTTAGAAAATTAAAATATTAAAAATATTCCAAAAATCAAAATATTAAAAATATTTCGAAAATCAAAATATTTTTCAATTAAAATATTAAAATATTTATATGAAAATTAAAATATTAAAAATATTCCTATAAGATAAAATAAAATATTTAAAATAAAAAAATAAAAAATATTTAAAATAAAAATTAAGTTGTTTTTGAGTTTTGAAGAGGGATATAAACAATTCCTTGTTTTCATGGCGGCTTCCGAAACCGAAGGATGAACAGAGTCTCCGAAGAGGTCGGTTGAGAACACCACTGATGATGAATCCTTGGAGGATGATGATGAAGAGCTTGAGCAAACCTATGAAAAGCTGTATAAGGAGTCTCTTAACTTATTCAAATTGAATGACAAACTCACAAAGAAACTCAAAGCATGTGAAAGTGAGAATGTCAAACTTAAGGAGGAGATTTCCGAGGCTATGATCAATGCCATCAAGATAGCTGATGATTAACAAGTTCTTTGTGCAAAACTGTTGACTTGTGAGACAGAGAGGAATGAGCTACAGGAAACCCATGCCATGTTTGAAGAAAAGATTGAATCTCTCGAGATGTCACAAGTTGCTTTAGGAGAACTAATGATCAAGAAAGAGGAAGAGCTCAAGTGTGCCATGGTTACCATTGGTCTTTGGAACAAAGGATCAAAGACTTTGGAGGATATCATTGGGTCTTAACAAATCTGTTTAGACAAGAGTGGCATTGGCTTTGGAGATAAGAGAGAGCAAAAACAGAGTGCTTCCACATCTCATGATACAAGAACTCAAGGAAAGGGAGGACAAAAGATTCAACAAGAGGAAAGACTTCTCAAACTCCCTAGAGTTGGTAAGGTAAAAGAAAAGAAGGTACACCCTGTTTTTATTTGTCATCATTGTGGTATGCATGATCATATTCGCCCTTATTGTTATAAGTTGCATGGAAGAGTGCCTCAAAAGGGTAGAAATTCGACTTACATATCTAGGCGGAATACCAAGATTCATGAGGGTGTTCACAACACCACGACACTTACCAAGATCGTTAGACCTGATTTTGTTAAGATCAAAAAGATTTGGGTGAGAAAACTTGACTTGTGTTAATGCGTTTACTCTTTTTCTTTTTTTTTTTTTTTTTTTTTTTTGGGTCTCTGTGTGTTTTTTTCAATGAAAAAAAAAAAGTGTGCATGTTTGTTTTTTTGTCTTGCCTTATTGTTGAAAGAGAGAAAAAAAAAAAAAAACCCAAAAAGATTTTGTTATATGGTTTTGCAAGCTTGAAATTTTTAAGCAGTCTTTGGTGCATATTGAAATTGATGAGAATAACCATTACATGTTAATATGTGTGTGCTTTCTATGGTCATTACTCATTTTGGAGTGTGTGTTCTTTGATTAGTATGTCTCATTCTGTACACACTCTTGGATTTGCAAATTTTGGAGTCTTCCACCTTAGTGATTATTTTTCTCTATGGACTTCTGGCATTGTATCTTTTGCTTTTCTTGAGGAATTGACCTATACTAGCATATCATGGGTGATGTTGAGTCTCTTAACCATCTTCCATCTTTTTGTATTTCCACGGCTTTCTCCTCTATTCTTTGTAGCCCAAGCATAAGGAAAAGGCTACCTCAGAGTCACCAACCAGACCATCCTTATTATATCCATGCTTCTCTGGTTCGGTTTCCATACTCTTGAGCGTATCAGCCACCGATGAGTGTGCAAAAGCAAGAAAAAAAAATGTGCACAAGAAAGAAAAGAAAGAAAAGAAAAAAAAAATGTGCAAAAGAAAGAAAAGAGAAAAAAAAAAATGTGAAAAAAAGAAAAGAAAAAAGTAAAAGATTCATTGATTGAGGGGGAGCCTCCGCCTTTACTCACCAAATACCTCTTGATTCCTAGTGGTTTGACTTTCCTTTGTTGTGATTAGATTCTCTTGTCGGAAGTCCAGCTTTCATATCACTACTAAGATTTGAATCTAGTATTTGTCGAACTCTAAGAGTCACACACACACTTTTATCATGGGATCTATGCTTTTCACATAATGCATCACTTTCTTTCATGAGGAATCTTCTATAGATTGTGCACATTGTGTTTTCTAGTAATTGTGCTTCTTGGATCATCTTGTGTGTTTTCAAGGTACACATCTGGAATTCCTTACTTGCTCCATTATATTATTTTTGTCCGTTTTTTTTTCCTTGTTCATTGTTTTTAGCGAGGGGGAGTTTGGTTTATCATTGCAAGAGTTTGTTAGCATGAACACTTTGTTTTGTTTGGTACGGGAGATTGGCATTAGTTGGTTTGCATGTTGCTTTGCATTGGCTTCTTTATTGTTTGAGCTTCCTTTGTCAATTCGTGAAAAAAGGGGAGGAGGGGGGGAGGGATTAATGTTGTCCAGTGTGTCTTAGGATTTCATGTATTCATGTCATGTTTCCGGTGCATAAGTCTTAGTTTTCATCTATTCATGCTACATGTTCTTAAAGTCTTCAAGTCGCATCTATTCATATTTTCCATCTCATGCTTCAAGATAATCTTATCATATGTTTATTATTTTTTTCATATACTCTTGTGGCACTAATAGTTGTTTTGGAGATTGTGGCACTAATAACTGTTTTGCAGATCATGACCTTGAGATAGAAGTTGACTTTTGTTGGCTATTATGGGTTGGGGTGATTATGATTTTATTTGTTAGGTGTGTTTTGTCACGGCATTGTCAAAGGGAGAGATTGTTAGGTTTTATTCTTGGCAATCCCAGTTGACAAGGATTTCTATAAGAAGTTGGTTTTCTTCCAAAACTAGGATTACTTTTGGATTTCTATAAGTAATTGGATTTCTTCCAAAACTAGGATTACTTTTGGATTTTCTATAAATAGTTGGTTTTCTCCCAAAACTATTTAATTCCTCCAGATCTTCTTTTTGGGTCTTAAGGTTTATATCTGGGGATATTTTGTTAGTTTTCTTTGATGTTTTATTGAGTATTCAACTCATGGTTTAAAGAGAGTACATCAAAAGTTTTGTTTGTTATACACAAGAGAAAGAGAGAGTTGTTCTTTGGTGGATTTTGAAGAATTTGAGCCTGAAGTTTCGGTGGATTCTAGAGTGGCTCATCGTAAAGACAATTCTGAGGTGAAGACGGGGTTGGAAGAGGCATATAGAGGTTGGTTCAATTAGGCATGGATTCGCTAGGTAATTGAGAGTATACCTGTGTAATTCCTTTAAATCTTCTTAGTGGATTGTTTTGTGGCTGTTGCCTGTGGTTTTTTAATCACAGTTAGAGGTGTCCAATTATAGTTTTTCCACGTTAAAATCGTTGTGCTGATTTGTCTTGATTGTTTGATTGGGATTGTTATATACTACTTAAAATTGTTACATAATCACAAATCAATATCTAGGAGATTTCTAGATTTTTCAGAGATGATTCAATTGGCTTGACAGGCAATGAGGACGAGGTGAATCCCGAAATCAACGTATGTCTCTTTTGTTGTGTCTGGTTCTATACTCGTTTTTTGTGTTCTTAGACTTTTCTTTGTGGCCTGTTTGTCATTTCATTTTGTTAATGCATTTATTTGCAGGGTGAACAGGAGGAAGTAGCAAAACCCGAGCAGGGAGAGGAAAGCGAAGTAGAATCTATGGAACCTGAAGTTTCTCGAGTTTAGAGTCCTATGAATTCTTATGATAGTGAGGATGAGTTGTGTAGATAAAGTCAATATAAAAGTGAATTTTAATGTTCAAAGACAACGATTTGAACTAGACATATATAACTTTTGACACAGCGGAATGGATTTTGAAGAACAATGCCCTATATAGTACAAAAATTTAAGACTGAACCCCACTAAAGAAATCATTATTAAGAAAACCATTTTCAACAAAATCGTTACGGTTGTTAGTGATATATGTTCCATGTGTTTAGCTTGAATATTTAGTTCTTTGTTTTTATCATATATTATTATATCAGATTGTTCTTCTATTGATAATTGCAATAGTGAATTGTGAATTTCATTAGCTACCTTGATTCAGCATGAGTCATTTAGATTCTAATCTGTGCCTTTTGGTAGATGCAGCAAGTCGCTGAGTGGGTAATGACAATGGTGCAAGGTTTTGCTGGTAAGACGATGAATTATTTGAGTACTTTCACATTGTTAATTATGTAAACCTTGTCATCATACTTGAAGCCTTCCTTTTGATTAAAATTATAGTCAATTAAGTTCAGTTATGGAGCCAGTAGAAGTTGGCATGATAGCCATCCCAAAATAAGCTACTATTTTTGCCTATGTGCATTGATCTTCTAAGGGGAATGCAATGTCAAGTTTTTGCTTTTCTTTTCTTTTTTTTGAGTTTAGTATTTTTAGTCACCCCATAAGCATCTACTTCTGTTGCCAATGTATTGCAATCTTCTAATGGGAATGCATTGTCAAGTATTTGCATTTTTGGAATTTGGTATTTTTTACTCTCGGAGGTGGCTTTTTGTTTGTTTTAAAGCATGGAAATTTTAGTTACATAGTCTTTGCTTTCCACCTTTTTTGTTTTGGTACTAAACTTCTAATCCAAGAACAGCAGCACAGATCTTGCTGTTGCATTCTATATGAAACCAATTTGTACCTCAATGGTGAAGGCTTTATGAATAGAGAAGATTTTTATCTCTCATGCATTACAGTATCAAAAATTGGGACATTAGAGCAATTACTTAACGAACTTGGTAATGAATTTGTTGGTTTCATCTAGAAATGCCAATGTGGTATAAGAAAGATGATAGTAACAGTCTTTGTGGAATGCCAACATGTTATTTCCAACCTCTATGTTGCCTTCAATTCATTTCTGAGTTCTTTCTGAGGACTTAAAAGAGTGGCCATTCATGAAGTTGTATATGCTTTAGTTTATTTAAGCACAATGTTTTGTTCTCGAGTCAGCCTGTAATGACTCGGATTTTAATTCACATTGGATTAATGTAAAGTGGTGCCCGTCACCTTAAAACTTGTATGGTTGTCAGACTCTTGATATTGATGGATTGGCAAGTGAACTTTAAATATTATAATTGAGGGCCCCTGGGTGATGTTTGGAACCTTGATTAAAGCCTTAACAAGGTATTTAGGTAAGATTAGATAAAAAGCCCCAAGTTTGAGTTTGAGTTTTTGACCAACCTTCACTCTTTTGCCCTTTTCTCCTTCCATACTTTGAATTTGAATGTGAGGCTGGAACCATTGGAAAGCTTGTTTCCAGGGCTTCAATTTGGACACAAGAACGACCTAAAACGGAGTCCGAACGAGAAAGTTACACATGTTTGAATTTTGAGTTTCTGTGCTGGAAGCATGCTTGCTCGAGCGAGACTTTCTTCGCTTGAGTGAAGAGTGTGTTTTTCAGAAAATTTGAGAGCTTCTTTTCCACGCTCGAGCCAAGCTTCCTTTGCTCAAGCGACCAGGTCGCTAACAGACATTATAAAGTGACATTTTGGCCCAAAAACTTCACTTTTTCATCCTCTCTTCTTCTCCCCTCCTCCATGTCCGAAAACCTTGCCCCCAAAACTTTGATTTCATCCATTTTTATCAACAAATCCACCATGGATCTTGCATCAAGGTTGAAGAACAAGCAAGGATCAAGATTTTGACTGATTATTTTGTGATTTCATTGAAGTTTGAAGATGGGTCTTCACCCTTAGCTTCTAATCTTGAGGTAGGGGTCCTAGTTCTTCTTCAATACTTGCATTAATAAATAGATTTGTGGTATTTTGATTATATAAATACAAAATCTCTATTTTTAAGCATATAATGTTAAATCATGAAATTTGGGGGTTTAGGGTTTGAAAAGTTGGGGTTCAATTGTTGGATTAAGCTTGTGGATTATGAACCTTAGGTGTATAATCAAGGGGAAAATTGTAATTAAAGGTAGTGGTGTGAGAAGTTTCAATTGTTCTTGAAATTCTTGATTTTTCTTGAAAACCCTAAGTTGATTCATGGTGATAATTAATGATTTTGCCTAAATTGAAAGTAGAATCATGAAATTGAGGTATTGAATTATATATATATATATACAAGTTTAATTGAATTTTGAAAGTGTTTGAAAATTATGTTAAAAATTAGCGATTGAACGTTTATTATGAATATTATAAATCATGCTATAATATGAGATGAGATTTGGGGAAAAGGATTTGTTAATGATATGGATAATATGAGCCTTGGGATGAAATGATGAAATGGAAATTTAAGAGTTCACCTTGAATTGTGTTGAATTATATTTGGTGGTGTTGAATTGAATTATGTTGAATTGTGTTGATTATGTTGAAGTGTGTTGACTATGTTGAATTGTGTTGAATCATGTTGAGTTTGGGTTGAGTTGTGTTGGGTTTTGATGAGTTGTGTTGAGTTGGGTTGAGTTGGGTTGAGTTGTGTTGGTACCCGTGCAGGGAGTTGAAAAAGGTTTTTGGGGGCCCACGTCCCACTGTATAGTAGCTGGCAAATGTGGGGTGGTTTTGAATTAAAGGTGCCCAATTGCCCTGTCTAGGCTTATCGCTGAACGAATGTGGGGAAAATGATTTTAAGGTGTCCACACAGTTCCACCGTATAGTAGCCGGCAAAAGTGGAAAAATGATTTTTGAGTGTCCACACAGTCTTGCTGTATTGTAGCCGGCAAAAGTGGAAAAACGAATGATTTTCGAAAACGTTTTGGGTGCCCATGTCGCGCCGTATAGTTGCCGGAACATGTGGGGGATGGTTTTAAAAGTTGAAAAATGGGTTTTTGGAGAAATATAGTTTTTGAAAGAAAATGGCTTTTGAGAAAATGACTTTTGGGAGTTCACTTCCCGCCGTATAGTAGCCAGTGAAAGGTGGAAAGTGTTATGAATTGGGTACCCGCTATCCCGCCGTAGTAAGTCGGCAAAAGGTGGATTGTGTTGAGATATGTGTTGCGATATGTGTTGAGTTAATGATATTACTTGTGACTTTTGATGAATTTGTGAAATTGCAAATTGATGTATAATTTGGTATAAAGCAGAAACGTACATAGACATTATTTGTAAAGAATGGAACCCAAAAATAGGTAAGGGGATTATGGATTGGTGAGGGCAAACATAATGAATCAGTTGTGACAATAAAGGTAGATTATGAGTGTTGTTCTGTAAATAATTGAATGACTGAATTAAAAAGGGGTTTATCAATTTTGTATTACCTTGAATTGAAATTTGAGAGTGTGAATAACGGTATGAATTGAGTATAGGAGAATTGTCCATAAACCAAAAAGGGAACTTGAACTTGAAGTTATGAAGTTCTAAATAAAAATAATGAGTAGAAAAGAAGAATGAAAAAAAAAAAAAGTGGAATATTAAAAATGGAAATTAAATGAGAAATATTTTGGGAATTTGTTAATAATTTTTAAATGATGTTGTTTCTTAAATATGTTGGTTTCACAAGGATCTATGGTTTTCTAAGGTTAACAGATAAATTTTAATGGCTGATGATTTTTCTTAAAAGCGTTTGAATAGTCCTTGAGAAAAAGATACCTTACTTATGATATTTTAAAATTATAAAATGTCACCTTACTATATAGTATCACCCTACATGCCCGATCATTTCTATCTATGTGTTAACTATTGTTGTAGAACTATGAGAATTCCTACTGGGCATTAGTGCTCACCCCTTGTTGTTTTATCTTTTTACAGGAAGAAAAATTTGGATCCATAGTTGAAGAATTACAAAATCCATAAGTCTGTTGTGTGTAATTTCATTGTGGGTGTGAATGAAGTAATTGTTGTATATTGATATTTGTATTTATTTATTTGTAACTTTACAGTAAAAGAGTGGCATGTCTTGTTGTTATTATTGTATTCATTGAGAGAGAGAGAGAGAACATGTATTAATGTATTTCTATTACTCAAGGGTAATAGATATTTTTTTAAAAAAATGGACCTAAATTTATAGGTTTTGGTAATATTTTCGAGTAATTAAAATTTGGGGCGTGACATAGCCAGTTTATGGACTAGTCTTGATTGTTTTGACTTTATCAGCTTCATGTTCGAGCTTGTAAATGAGTGAGAAACTAGACTCAAAATGGTTGTACTAATATTTATCTAATGTTGAAACATCTCTATTGTAAATTCTCAATTTTGCTTGTAGGATACTTGGGAGCAAATGATGTAGAATAGAAGACAAACCTAGCAGCTGCCATTGTGGTGACAAAGGAAGATAAATAATTGGTAATTTCTCAGCATAGAAATGAGCCCAAATGGAGGTCACTTGAGCAGAGGATGTAAGTAGCTCTGCTAGGAGTAGGACTTGCACTTTTAACAGACACTTGTCCATCCTCCTTTGATTAAAACCATGGTTGGTCTCTGCTAATGCCACTTGGGAGTCACTTCTGTAAGATCCTTATCTTTGTGACATGATGACCTGTATCAGTCACTTGAAGTTGAAGTATGATTATTGGATGGGTCACTATACATTTTTGCAGCCTGGCTGTTATATGCTGATTGTAGTGTTGACCGGTGTTTTCCTCAACAAGTTGACATTGTAATCTCTCTCTCTCTCTCTCATTCCTCTATGTTGCTGCTACTGCTGCTTTGTGTTGTGTTGGAGTTAGTTGATGTTGCTGCTGCTTTGGGTTTGTTCATCTTTCACTCTCTTATTGTTCTTAATACTTGAAATGGTTGGTGTGTTTTTTTTTTGTTTTTTTTATTTTTATTTATTTTTTTTTTTCTTGTTGCTGCAATTCTTGTTCCTTCAATTGATATTAGTGCTCAGTGGAAGACTTGGAAACTACTGCAAAGTTGTATATTTCTTATTGGTTAGAATTGGCAACTACTCCATATGGTTCACCCCTGGATGCTACAAAAATGTTTTGACCTATAGCCCTTCCTCGTACAAGTCACTTTAAAGCAACAACTAAGATGAGAGTCTTGAAGGTTGTAATTGTTTAAACATCTTGTGGGGTTCTATGCAAATTTTTTGGCAAATCACATCTTTTAAATGTTGTTCATCTCACACTGATGAGAGCTACTCTTGAAGTTTAAGTAATTTGACTTCTTCTTAACCATTTTGATTTTAATTGATGTATTTAAAGTCTGAACATGAATTGTTTTTATTCTTGGGTATGCAATGCATTGTTTCTTATTTTTAATTTTGTTTTCAAGCTTAGTTTATTTATTATTTTAATAAACATCAATGATTAGTTCTTAATAATTGTTTATGATAGGTATTTTTTTTAGTTCAACCATATAAAATTAGCATAACTTAAAAAAAAAAAGAAAAGAAAAAGGCTATGGCAGCGTTTTTTAAATGTCACTATACCCCAATCCCAACGGCTAGATTTTTAAAATGTAAAAATGTCTATGACGGCGTTTCAAAAACATCGCTAAATATCATAGTACGTCATAGTATCGTTAGGGTAGGACATTTGGCGGTATTTTTAAAAACGCCGCCTATACTAATATAACGATGTTTTTCAAATGCCATAAAGCTGTAGCGATAGCCGCGTTGTCAGCATTTGGCACTAAACGTCACACAAAGAATTAGCAATGTTTTTAGTACCTATAGCGGCGTTTTTAAAATGCCGCTAAAAGTCGATTTTCCAGCAGTGTAAGATAACGAAAACGAACAAATACAATAGTGAAGAAATGCGACACTGACAGTAAAAGAAGGGAAGAAGCAGACTTAGATTGACATGGATTAGTATAGTAAATAAAGAGATGAATATCATTAATTAGACTAACCAAATGGCCTTTAATAGAGTCAAGTGGAGACGAAAGATTTATGCAGCCGACCCCATTTGATAAGATTTAAGATTTAATTTGGTTTGGTTTGATTAGATCCCAAGACATCTGTTAGTAAATTCAAAAGGAAAACTAACAAATCAGTGTAAGGTAGAAAAAAATTCAGATTAATGGTAAAGTTTATAAACTTTAATTATTAAAGTCATAGACCACGTGTATGTAATTATTTTTGAAGAATACACCTGATTTGTAATTTTCTCAATTCAGGCTTTGTTTGGGATGTGAGTTGACTTTTTGGCTATTTTAGTGTGGGGTTAAAAAGTTTCGTTTGGGATGGACTTTTTAACTTTTTTTACTTTTGTGAGAAAAAAAGTAAAATGATTATGGTTTGAATATGACATTTTGTTTTATTGATTTTTTAACCTATTTCATCTTTTTATAACTATTTTAACCAAAAAGCCAACCCAACTAATATGCCAAATGAGTGCTCAAAATACCGCTTTTACACTTTTTCAAAACACTTTTTTTTTTATATCACATTTTCAATACTAACAAGTGTCCAGAAAAATAAAGTGCTTCTGAATCTCATAATTCATAAACTATCAAATAAAAATGTTTTTAATTAATAAAATTTTAAATAATTATATATTCTTTATAATATGCTTTTTATTTTTATTTTTTTATTAAAAATATTTCAAACTTGATGATATGTAACATTTACAAGAGGTGTATGGAATGGGATGCCACCCAAAAATGAGCTGGTGAGAGAAGAAGAATATTTTAGTGTAATAGTGGCAGAAGCAACAATAAATATTTGCCTAATCCCTCACATGCATGCGGGCTTCTAGCAAACTCATTAGTCGTCCCCAAAATTCTGATTGGAACAACCTTACACTAGGGTTCAAATTAAAAGAACTAAGCAAACACTCCTTTCTTTTTCTTTTTCTTTTTCTTTTTCTTTTATATTTGTTTAGGTTTTTTTAAGTTCACTTTGTACGAATTTAGGATGTTAGACAAACAAGGCCAAATCCGAAGAGTCTGGATCTCGGCCGCATAACCCTGCGGCACCCCCAAAATGACGTCGTTTTGAGAGAAATTTCAATTTAAAAAAAAATAGAGGAGAAGAAGAGAGTTGATTTCATATTGTTGGAACAATCTTCACTGTATTTAAAAGATTTTAATTCTATTGTGTACAAAACAACAATTAGAATTTAAAGAAATAAAGAAAAGAAGAGAATTTGTTTGATTACAAAAATCAAACTCAAAATAATAATAAAAAAAACAGAATAATAAAAGCAGATTTTATTTTGTTACAAAAACAAAATGAAATCTGATTTAAATAAATAACAATAACACAAAAAATTAATTAAATAACTTACTTGATTTAATTTCTTCGAATTATAATCTGATCAAGTCCAGTGTTTGACACTGTCTCCTTAAGACAGATTCGTCCTCTCCATGGTGCTTTCATAATTTGGACGTCTATCTCCCAAGATGAAATGATCTTCTACAAACAATAGCAGCACTACAAATTGTTTGCCTTACGAACACACTAAGTGTTTACACTCTTTCTTTCAGAAATTAAATGCAGCAAAATGCAGAGATTTATAGCAGATAATGGAGTACGGAAAAATTGGAGTTAAATCCAAATGGGAGGCTGGTCTATTTATAGATGTAAATGTGGCTATTGGTTTTGAATTAAATAGGTATGATACCTGTTGATTTTGAATTCAAACAGATTTGAATCTATTGGGTTTAAATTTAAACAGATACAAAAACGGGAAGGGCCCTGTTTGGGTGTGCAATAATACCAAACTACTTTATTTCTGTTTGAAAACGGGAAGAGCCCTGTTTGGATGTACAGTAAATCCAAACCAGTTTAATTTGAATTCTAAATTTTATTTTACCAAAAATAAAATTAAATTCAAATGTTTTTGGCCCAAAAAGATTAGTATTGGGCCAAACAAGTCCAACCCAACCTCACACCACGCACCCGCGCCCAGCCCAGCCCGCCCGACCGAACAAGCGGCGGTAGCGTGTGTGTGGTGATTTTTGGGTCCAATGGGTCTAGCCCATTTTGTCCATAACCTCTCCCTCTAAAACATTTGGGTACCCCTTGGGGCACACCCCAATTACCAAACTCATGCCTTATAAACCCATTCAAAACTTCCTACCAAATCAATGTGGGACAAGCCTTATTCAATACCTTTAAGGATTTTCCACCAAAACTCCATTTTCATAGAGCACACTTTGGCTTCAATTTTCCATTCACTCGATAATGGTTTTGAGCAACCAAATATACCACGTGAATCACAACGTGGCATAGAACGCGTTACCACTTTGACTCGCGTAAATTGACGCACGGGGCCCACCTAAATATTAGACCAAACTTAGGATAAAATTTTGGTTTTATCCAGAATTTATAACCATTTCCAACAATCCTCCACATGAATGGAATTTGATGACAACGGAAATGCAACAATATGCAGACTTTATCGAAAGAGTATAAGTCGAAAATATCTTGCATCAGGATAGGTAGTTTTCGGCCTTGAACCTTTCCTAGTGATAACCTATCGGACTTACTGGCTAACCAATGGACGCGATGCCTTGAATTGTTCAACCGTTAGTGTAAGCCAAGACAATAGATTTCACACAAAATATCTTCTAACACATTGTGGTTCTCACTGTTGTGTTCATTTTGGCCTTGAGCGCACCTGATTTTCATGAGTATTTCTAGAGAATGTAGCCTCTTTCATTCTCATAGAACCGGCCCCAATTCAACACTCATATAAGTGATTCTTATTATGAGTATCTCCTCATACTCGTCTTGATTTTATGCCTTAATCAAGATATAAGTAATCATTAAAAGCAAAACTTATCCTTACACCCTTGCAGACAACATATGTTGCAAATATCACTCTTACCATAGGAATGGGTAGGAATTTTAATCCCTTGGTGATTTCTGGCGAGCCATACATAACTTAGTTATCCCTTTGAACTTAGTTCTTGGGATCTCCAGTCATATAAATAGGGTTACCATTTATGACGACTCTTATGTAATAGGCTTTAATCCCATCCCCTTCGATGAACTATACACTAGCTCTTTTGTCAAACATTTTGTTAACGGATCCGCAATATTCTCTTTAGATTTTATATAATCTATTGAGAGTATTCCATTTGACAACAACTGCCCAATGGAATTATGTCAACGACGAATATGTCGTGACTTACCGTTATACATATGATTATGTGCCCTGCCTATTACAGATTGACTATCACAATGAATGCAAATAGCTGGCACAGGTTTTGGCTACATTAGAATGTCTTCTAAGAAGTGACGAAGCCATTCTGCTTCTTCACCTACTTTGTCTAAAGCAATGAACTCGGATTCCATTTTGGATCGTGCGGTGCAAGTTTGTTTCATGGACTTCCATGAAATAGCAGCACCTCCTAGAGTAAAGACATATCCACTAGTGGATTTTGAATCTTTAGTATCCGATATGCAATTGGCATCACAATAACCTTCGAGTACTACTGGATATCGAGTAAAGTTCAAACCATGATCACGCGTAAATCTTAGAAATCTAAAAACCCAAATGATCGTTTTCCAATGGTCTTCTCCAGGGTTACTAGTGTACCTACTCAATTTACTAATAGCATAAGCTATATCAGGACGAGTACAATTCATTAGGTACATTAGGCTTCCAATGATTTGGGAGTATTTTAACTGAGACACTGCATCACCTTTTTTTTTCGATAAACAAAGACTGATGTCAACAGGTGTTCTTGCTATTTATCATCCTTGATAAATTTATCAAGAATTTTCTCAATATAATAATGTTCACATTTATATCAGGTATTTCTGATTTATAAGTCAGAAACCGATATGCACTACTATTCTGAGCATAACCAATAAACACATAATCTACTGTTTTTGGTGCAATCTTAGTCTTTTTAGGAACAGGAACTTCCACTTTTGCCAAACACCCCCACACTTCTAAGTATTTGTAGGAAGGTAGTCGACCTTTCCATAATTCATAAGGAGTGCTGTTGGTTTTCTTGTGGGGTATTATATTAAGAACATAATTAGCAGACAATATTGCTTCCCCCCACAAGTTCTGTGGTAAACCTGAACTTAGTAACTTTGCATTCATCATTTCTTTTAGAGTTCTATTCTTTCTTTCAGCAATTCCATTTTGCTGTTGAGAATAAGAGGCTGTAGTTTGGTGAATAATGCCATGTTGTGCACAAAATTCATTTAATAGTGCATCATATTCACCACCCCTATCACTTCTAACCATTTTAATGGTTTTACCAAGTTGATTTTCAACTTCTGTTTTGTAGAGTTTAAACATTTCTAAGGCTTCATCTTTACTTCTAAGTAAATAAACATAACAATATCTTATGCAATCATCGATAAATGTTATGAAATACTTTTTGCCTCCTCTAGTTTGAATAAATTTTAGATCACATACATCAGTATGAATTAATTCTAAAGGTTCAGTTTTCCTTTCAACTGATTTAAATGGAGCCTTAGTTAGTTTCACTTCTACACAAACCTCACATTTTTTATTAGGATTAATTTCAAACTTTGGTATATAATCCAAACCAATTAATCTACGCAAAGCATTATAATTTATATGACCTAATCTACCATGCCATAAATTCGACTCAAGAGTATAAGCAAAAGATGTGTTATTCTCATTCATAACAACTTTTGGTACAACTGTCATTACATTTAGTTTAAAGAGACCATCACTCATGTATCCCTTACCAATATACATACCACTCTTTGTTAATACAAACTTATCAGACTCAAAAACAAGCCTAAAACTATTTTTACTTAACAAAGAATCAGAAACTAAATTCTTTCGGATGTCAGGTACATGCAGTACGTTGTTGAGGGTCAGTTCTTTCCTTGATGTCATCTTCAAGATCACTTTCCCTTGTCCTGCCACAGTAGAAGTAGAAGAATTTCTCATGAAAAGTTGTTCACCATTTGCAGCCTCATTGTAGGTAGCGAACATCTTCTTGTCCGCACATATGTGACGAGTTGCTTCAGTGTCAACCCACCACTCTTTGGGATTTCCAACCAAGTTAGCCTCAGACACCACAGCAGAGAGGTTGATGTCATTCACTCCGTCAGAGATGTAATCCAATTCTGTTACATTGGCCTGATTGGTGGTCTTCTTACTTGTACTTCCATGATCCTTCTTAGGACAACGGCAGTCAGAAGCTCGATGTCCAGTCTTGCCACAATTGTAGCATTTTCCTTTGAACTTCTTGTTGCCATTGTTGTTGCCTTGTTTAGGACCATCTCCAGTAAACTTTCTCTTTTTGTTATGTGGTTTATGAACTTGTTCAACCACATTAGCCTTGGACTCAATAGGATTTTTCTCATTCCTCTTTTCAGCCTTTCGGTTATCTTTCTCAATTCTTAATCTTACAATCAACTCATCTATGGTCATCTCTTTGCGTTTATATTTTAAATAATTTTTGAAATCTTTCTAAGCCGATGGTAACTTTTCCACCAAAGAAGCGACTTGGAAAGACTCGCTAAGAGACATACCTTCTGAATGAATATCATGCAAAATTATCTGAAAACCTTGAACTTGAGATATTACCGTTTGGGAGTCTACCATAACAAAATCCAGAAATTTGCCGATGACAAATTTCTTCGTGCTGGCATCTTCTGTCGTGTATTTCTTCTCCAAAGAATCTCATAATTCTTTTGCTGACTTCAGAGGACTGTAAACATTATATAGCATGTTGTCAAGACCATTGAGGATGTAGTTTCTGCACAGGAAATCTGAATGTTTCCAAGCATCTACAGCGGCAACAACTTGCCGATCACTTTCACCCTCTTTAAGTGCTGGAGCCTCTTCATGGAGAAACCAGGCCAAATTAAGAGTTGTAAGATAGAACAACATCTTCTGCTGCCATCTCTTAAACTCGGTACCGTTAAATTTTTCTGATTTTTCTCCATGATTGATTGGTACATGAACATGGTTCTGGATAGGGACTGATGTTGGTGTAACAATAGGAGTACCACTGCCAAATGCAGTTTTCAGTTGTAGTAGCCATAATCTTTGATTTACAAAAATTAGAAAAATTAAAACATAAATTAATTTTCTAGTTACTAAAACCAGAAAATAAATTATAACACAAAATAATTTTATTTTCCTTGTTACTAAAACTAGAAAAATAAAATAGCACAATAATTTTCTGTTAACACAATTAATATTCTGCAATTGTTAATGACACCAGTATATTACTACTAGTTGTCAAAGAAAAGAAACAGTATATTACTACTATCTGTCAAATAGCATAAACACTATTTGTTTTTCCAACCAGAATATGTCTTTATGAAATCAGAAAATTAAATACAATGAAGATTCCAAAAAATTAGTCTGTCTTAAGATTGTTGGAACAATCTTCACTGTATTTAAAAGATTTTAATTCTATTGTGTACAAAACAACAATTAAAATTTAAAGAAATAAAGAAAATGAGAGAATTTGTTTGATTACATTACTCGGCTATGAGGGGGGGGACCATTCCCCCGACCCCATCTTCGGCCCTTTATCCTTGTGTGAGAGGCCGGCTATCGTCTAGCCTCCGAAAAAAAATCAAACTTGAAATAATTAAAAAAAAAACAGAATAATAAAAACAGATTTTATTTTGTTACAAAAACAAAATGAAATCTAATTTAAATAAATAACAATAACACAAAAAATTAATTAAATAACTTACTTGATTTAATTTATTCGAATTATAATCTGATCAAGTCCAGTGTTTGATACTGTGTCCTTAAGACAGATTCGTCCTCTCCACGGTGCTTTCATAATTTGGACGTCTATCTCTCAAGATGAAATGATCTTTTACAAACAATAGCAACACTACAAATTGTTTGCCTTACGAACATACTAAGTGTTTACACTCTTTCTTTCAGAAATTAAATGCAGCAAAATGCAGAGATTTATGACAGATGATGGAGTACGGAAAAATTGGAGTTAAATCCAAATGGGAGGCTGGTCTATTTATACATGTAAAGGTGGCTATTGGTTTTGAATTGAACATGTATGATACCTGCTGGCTTTGAATTCAAACAGATTTGAATCTGTTGGGTTTAAATTTAAACAGATACAAAAACGGAAAGGGCCCTGTTTGGGTGTACAATAATACCAAACTAGTTTATTTCTGTTTGAAAACGGGAAGGGCCCTGTTTGGATGTATAGTAAATCCAAACCAGTTTAATTTGAATTCTGGATTTTATTTTACCAAAAATAAAATTAAATTCAAATGTTTTTGGCCCAAAAAGATTAGTATTAGGCCGAACAAGCCCAACCCAACCTCACACACCCAATACCGCCTGGGACGGACCGGCGGCACAGGTGGTGATTTGGTGATTTTTGAGTCCAAAGCTCATTTTGTCCATAACCTCTCCCTCTAAAACACTTGGGTATCTCTTGGGGCACACCCCAAGTACCAAACCCATGCCTTATAAACCCATTCAAAACTTCCCACCAAATTAATATGGGACAAGCTTTATTCAATACCTTTAAGGATTTTCCACCAAAACTCTATTTTCATGGAGCACACTTTGGCTTCAATTTCCCATTCACTCGGTAATAGTTTTGAGCAACCAAATATACCACGTGAATCACAACGTGGCATAGAACGCGTTACCACTTTGACCCATGTAAATCGACGCACGGGGCCCACCTAAATATTAGACCAAACTTAGGATAAAATTCTAGTTTTACCCAGAATTTATAACCATTTCCAACACTTATTTCGTATAAGAAATCAGAACTCCGGGACCAAAATCAACTCCGGAACCAAAATCAAACCCAGAAATAAGAGTACAAACTTATGCAACCAAACAAATACATATATATACATTCACATATGAACTTCCAATGAAGAATTAAAAACCCAATCCAATTGGTGCTTTTAATTTTGACGAGAAACGTGCGGTGAACAGACACATAGATTTGGGTTCCCTCTCTTTTTCCTATGCCCTACAACATCTCACCATCCCTGCGGTTTGGGGGAGGAGGAAAAACAGAATAGAAACCAGAGGAAAAACAAGAGGAGGAGAAGAAGGAAGGAAATGGGAGAAAAAGGGAGAAGAAGAGGGGAGAAGAAGAGTGAGGAGAGAGATAAGTGGGTTGTTGAGTCTTTTTGGCTCTTTTTTGCAGAGAGAGAGGACGGAGGGGGTTCGGATCGAAGCCTTAATAGTAAAGGAGTGGAGTGAATGAACGAACAAATCAAAAGAACATTTCACTTCGCACTACATACATATACATATATACCTATTTTTGATGAATCTCTGCTCAATGGCCACCAAACACGAGATGTCGCCGGCCGTCCTCTCTCTCTTCTTCCCCTCTAGTTTCTGGGTTTGATTTTGGTCCCCCCCTCCGTCCTCGCTCTCTTCTTCCCCTCTGGTTTCTATTTTTTTTTTTTAAATTGAAATTTCTCCCAAAATGACGTCGTTTTGGGGGTGCCGCAGGGATGACCGCAGGATTGTGCGCCCGAGTATCCGGACTCAAATTCGAAGCCCACATTGAACACATTAATTAGCCATCAATAGATGGCTAAGGGCATCCCAAGCTCCTCGCAAAATCCAAATCATATGAGCTTGTGGGTACTTAATTAGCAAAACTAAGGGTACTTACGTGTAGATTCTAAGTGGACTTTTATCTAATAGGTCTTATAGAAAAAATTTGTCATAAAAAAAGTCACTAATTGTACGTTTTAGCGACACTTTATAAAAATCATGATAAAAAAAATCACTAATTGTCAATTTTTAGTGATGTATGTAAAAAATTGTCACAAAAAATTTATTTTTAGCAACAATTTTGTCAAGACTTATTTTCAATAGGACTTGATGGGAATTTTTTTTTTTTTTTGGTGAAAGACTTGATGGGAATTAAGTTCAACATTAGAACTTATTGGTAGTTTACCCCAAAACTAAAAGCAAATTCAAACAAAATTTGTAGAATCAAATTAGTTAGTTCCTAGATTTGTGATGAATTTACATTTTTTACAAAAAATATAATAATAATAATTGTGTGACACGGGCTTATGATTTCATGTTCATAAATACAACTCACATTCAAATCTACATTTGCATTAGACGACTTAAATAGTTACTCCAAATTGTTTGATACCGCTGCTACACTCTTAGACGTAGTTGTTATGCATATTAGAATTCTCTTTTATTGAAGTTTCAATACGTCTTCCATGAAAAAAGACAATTATTGTGGGATTCTCATCAAACAATCCACATCCATAGTATAGATATCATTTTGAGTACTCTCTAAGCTTCATCATCCATCCACTAGTGGGTGATGTAATTCATATTTTGAAACTTCCTTTTGATTGCATCATTTTCTTGAACATTTTTGTACATATTGATCTAACTTATTACAATCAATAAAGCTATATAAATTCAGAATTATTTATTTAAAATTTATCAAAAAAATAGGAATTAATGATTTAAATTTATTTCATTCATAAATTTTATATTTTATTAATTTAATTTTCATCACACATACATTACGGACTCATAATTCTGGGATCTTAGTTTTTTTTTTGTGTTAAAATGCCACAAAGCATAGGGGATGGTCATGCTGTTCAAAAGTAAATCATTAAATAGAATATGAACACACATATTGAACAAAGTGGATCCGTGGCGCAATGGTAGCGCGTCTGACTCCAGATCAGAAGGTTGCGTGTTCGATTCACGTCGGGTTCAATTCCCACTTCTTTTTCATTTATGGTGTGTTTTTGGAATTTGATCAGTCACTGTCACTACTGTTCATAGTCAATGGGGAGAGGACTGGGAAGCTTCGAGCTCTCTTCCTCCTACTATTATATTTTCCAAAAGCTACGAAACGAATATTTCTTTTTGAAAAAGGGTGTGCATTGTTTTCCACACCTTTTTTTCCCTCCAGAATTCAAATTCCACGCGAAGAATCGAAGAAACTTGGCACAAATTCCATCACTACTTCTTCAATGCTCTCGCGTTCACAACTGCTTCACTTGCAAGTTCCACACAAATTCCATCACTACTTCTTCACTGCTCTCGCGTTCACAACTGCCTACTTGCAAGTTCCATAGCCTTTCACTATAACAACACCAAACCCAATCCCAATTCTCTGGAACTAGAGTGGGTTTTGGAAGACATCGATGGCTGGTTCACTGGTTGGAGGTGCTGCTTTGGGAGCTGCGTTTGGGGAATTACTGCGAGCTGTTGACGATGGGATAATTAATGCTGTGCAATTCAAGTCCACCCTCACAAGCCTTAGGTCGAGGCTGAATCAGATAAGCCCGATGCTCGAAGAAATCGACAACCTAAACAGAAAATTGGGCCGATCGGAGCAAGACACAGAGATGTTCACCAACAGTTTGAAAAAAGGTCTACACTTCGTAAATAAATGCGAGAAGATCCCCTGGTGGAATTACTTCAAGAAATCGTTCTACACAAATAAGCTTAAGGGCTTAGAACAATATATCGTGATGTTCTTTCAGATCGAGGCGCAAGCACGGATGTCTATGGACAGCAGGAGGATTTTGATGGTGGTGAGCGGAGTGGATGAGAAATTAGAGCGTATGAACACGTCCGGAGGAGGAGGAGGAGGAGGAGGAGGAGGATGGGGTTGTAATGGAAAGGGAATTGCCCGTTGGTGTGAAGTTCCTGGAGTTCCCAATTTTGTTGTGGGATTCGAAGAGCCTCTTCAAGAATTGAAGACAATGGTGCTCGAGGGTGGAGAACAGGTGGTTGCCATTTCGGCCCTTGGAGGATGTGGGAAGTCTACCTTGGCCAAAATGCTCTGCCGTGATAAAGAAATTAAAGGTATATTTCTCTCTCTCTCTCTCTCTCTCTCTCTCTCTCTCTATATATATATATATATTTGATATATAATTTGGAAACTAAACTAGCATAAAGCCTGTGATTTTAAAAGAAACCCAGAAATTTATTTTTCAAAGTCTGTAATGGACAATTTTTGACAAACAGTGTTTTTGGATAGGCAAATTCACGGACAATATCTTCTTTGTGGCCTTTTCCAAGGCACCTAACCTCATGGTCATAACTGAGAGATTATTACAACACAACGGTTATCAAGTTCCCCAGTTTCAAACAGATGAAGAGGCAATGAACCAATTGGAAAGCATGCTGAATCGAATAGGACAACCTATATTGCTAGTCTTGGATGATGTGTGGTCTGGATCGGAATTCCTTGTTGAGAGGTTCAAGTTCCAAATATCAGATTACAAAATCTTGATTACATCAAGATCTGTATTTCCAAGATTTTCTTCAACATATAGATTGACCTTGTTGAAAGATGAACAAGCCATGGCTCTTTTCTGTCATTTAGCATTTCCACAAGGTGGGAGCTCCTCCTACATACCAGATGATCTTGTTAACAAGGTCAGAAACAAATATTCACTTCTGACCTATTGATTTAATAGCAAATCATATTGTGACATGTATATTTTCATATTAAATAAAATTAAAAATATAGAAACACAAAGATCACATAACATCTTGTAATTGTATATATAGTATTGATATGGTTTTGATATAATATTAGTATAGATAGTTGTGAAAAACTTATTTAAAAATATTAATTTGCATGATGATGATGAGTTTCAATATCACCCCCTTACAACTACAGATATTAAATTCATTGCATCAAAAGACTTGCAAATAGAGCATCCCTTTGCTGACTTGTTTGGCAGCATTGAACTGCAGATAGTGAGAGGCTGTGGAGGGTTCCCTTTGGCCCTTGAAGTGGTTGGCAAATCACTCAAAGGAGAATCTGAGGTCACCTGGAAGAATAAGCTGAACCGGTGGTCTGAAGGGCAATATATTTTCTATTCTGACGCAGCACCAAATGGAGCCACTGATATACTTAATCGTCTCCAAACCACCTTAGATGACTTGGATGTAAAAATCAAGGAGTGTTACTTGGACCTGGCTTCATTTCCTGAGGACCAAAGAATCCCTGCCATGGCACTTGTGGACATGTGGGTGGAACTTTACAACCTTGATGAAGTTAGTGCCTTCGCCAACATCCATGAACTGTCTGATCGGAATCTCCTCAATCTTGTACCTACAAGGTATTGCTTTTTGTTAAGAGATGTCTTGTATGTTAGTGTGTGTGTGTGCGCTTACTAGTAAGATGAATAATGCTCTGCATGAATGCCTATGTTAAATCCAGTGTGCCGGGAGGTATAGCCTCTCATCATATTGCAGCAGGGACGCTATTGTTGTTGTTTCTTCCAATTAATGGACTAATCATAGAATTATATATTTGCTATTGTTGTATATACCTATGAATTGATATTAACCATCCAATTTCATTCCCATTCACAGGAAAGATGCAAGTGAGATCAATGGCTACTACAATGAGCATTTTGTCACTCAGCATGATCTACTTAGAGAGGTAGCTACCCACCAGATTGACCAAAATCCCATACACCGGAGTAGATTAATAATGGACATCGGTGGCAATGATCTTCCCAAGTGGTGGATTGAACAAGGGCAGCATCCTATCCGCCTTGTGTCTATATCCACAGGTCTGCTTATCTTTGTGTATTTAAAATTAGGATAAATTATACTTTTAACTCCTATAGTTTGACCTAAATTTGACTTTGGTCCCTATTGTTTCAAATTGAACAATTTAGCCTTACAAGTATTTACAATAATCTCACTCACAATATGTGCTATTTGTCTCTTTTCCGACAAGTGACACAGTGCAGAAAATTGGTTGCAGGTGAAATCTCAAACGGGCACAACATGCAACTAAGTAAAGTTGAAGTTCTACTGCTGAACATCCAAATAAGGAACTACACCTTACCTCAGTTGATGGAGAAAATGGACCAATTGAAGGTTCTGATCGTCACCAACTACGGTTTTTGCTCAGCTGAGATCAGCAACTTTCCACTACTTGGACATTTATCCAGTCTAAGGAGAATCAGATTTGAGCATATTTCAATCTCTTCCATTGCTAAAACCATGCTACAACTAAAAAATTTGCAGAAAATATCCTTGGTTATGTGCAAGTTGGATGACGCTTTTGGGAATTGTACTATCCAGATTGCCGATATGTTGCCAAATCTTGTGGAGATTGTTATTGACTGTTGCAATGATTTAGTGGAATTTCCAGCATGGCTCTGCAATATCAGCAGCATTAAGAGGCTTGACATCACCAACTGTCATGAGCTCATTGCACTTCCTGAAGCATTTGGAAAGCTAGAAAATTTAGAAGTGCTAAGGCTTCATGCCTGCACAAAACTTTTGGAGCTGCCCGAGTCAATTGGAAGACTCCAGAAATTTAGATTTCTTGATTTATCTGACTGCATAAGCATAAGTAAATTGACTGAACAGATGGGGGAGTTATCCAGCTTAAGAAAGCTGAACGTGAGAGGTTGCTGTGGATTGTCAGAGTTGCCATCCTCTGTGAAGAATCTTAAGCAATTGGAGGATTTGATATGTGATGAAGAAACTGGTTATCTCTGGGAGAATTATAAGATTCATCTCCCCAATCTGAGGTTTCATGTGCTTAAAGAAGATGTCAACCTAGACTGGCTTAAATGATATTCATCCTTGATGAGCCTTCACGAAGCTAAAGATTTTTTATTCCGAGCGGAAATGTAAACCTGAAATGGCTCACAATCTTTGTTGCAGAAGCTAAAAAAATCGATGTTCTTTATAAGAGTTCCTCCTGGGAGAATGACTTGAGCACTTGATTATGCTTTTGTTTTTTGTTCTGATGCCTATGTATATGAAGCTATTAACTGTGTTCTGATGCCTATGTATAGGAAGCTATTAACTGTATTGTATCACGTACAAACACAATTTCAAAATTCTTAGAGAATGATGTAATGCTATGAATTGAAATTGTTGAAAGATCAATTGACCAAAAATCTTGGAAATACTTATCTTGATGTAGCCAAAATTTTGTATAGGATTTGGTCCTATTTTCCTCAGCCTGAATTCCAATTGGGTTGATTGCCTCTTCCATCTTTTTGAAACTTGGGCACTCGATAAACATGGTGTTGAAATACCTTCAGTCAAAAACCAAGGTAACCTGTCTTTGCCGTGTATTTTAACTTTTATTTTTTTAAGGGGGTGTCCAGGGCTTTGCCTACTACATTAAAAATCATCATTGAGTCTTGTCAACGGTTCCCTTAAAATCCAACATTTTCTGCATGCAAGTGCAGTGGGTGACCATGGGCTTCTTGGCACATCGACCTCGATATATACAAGAGGGACTACTCTAAGCAGCCAGAAGAAGCCCCCAAAGTGTACTACCAAAAAAACAACAAACACCCCAGAGAGAGAGAGGACTGGAGGAACTTATAGAAGAGCTCAACACAACTGTTTACGGAGTAGAAATTTATACAACACTGAAAGTTCTAACAAAGAAAAAGGGGAAAAGAAGAGAGAGAGAGAGAGAGAGAGAGATCACAATCAAACAAAAAACACAATAAAATAAAATAAAAATATGACTTCGACGAAAGTAAGGGGTTGTATATATTCTACTAGCAAAGGGATAAAACTCAACTTTCTTCCCTGCAAAAGCACAATATATTATGCAGATTATGCAGATACCTTGAACAAGTGACTGACTAGATCTCATACCGTGATCACTAGGATATCTATGAGCTATTCTATCATGCATTGTAAAGCTCAACTTTCATTACAAACCCGAGAGACCAGAATGTTCACTCATAGCTGAGGAAACTGATTTCTGAAGCTCCAGAAAGAAATTGTAGTCAGACTGCATAGATGACCTCTCCACTGCTGTCGATATCAAGATCAGGATCTGAGTCCAAATCTTCCATGTCATCATCCATGTCCAGGTCTAGATCGTACAGGCCAACTGGCGGTATGGTAGCCTCGGAAATTATTTGCATGATTGCATCAATGCTCTGCATGGGTTGATCAGGCTCTTCATACTGGTTGCTCATTGTCTTTTCGTCCATGAGGTCTGCAGGGAGGTTCTTTAGAAACCACTCGTGGTTCCTTATCTCAGGAATGGTGATCCTCTGTTGCATATGTACATCAAATGGCATTAGGCTCATACAGCTACAAAACTAGACTAAATAATGAGGCTGCTCAAATCCATAGCATAAATATTTTAATAAATGGTGAAATACCCATAATGAATTAATGGATAAATTCCAATGACTATAATCCTGTATAACAAAGTGCACTACCATAACAGCTCTTGGTACAGATCCCTCATATTTGTAATTAAGATTGTAATCATAGGCATAGCAATATGCATGCTATGGCATGCTCTCTCGAAGCAGAATTCAGAGTACAGAATTCTCATCCTTCTGTGGCTGCTCTTACTCCCAATTCCACTTAGGCCAAGTTTGGAAACTTGTAAAAAAGTCAAAAAGTCAAAAATTTACTCAAAAAAGTTAAAAAGTTAACACTATTCAAAAAAAGTAAACAATTACGGCTACACAACTTTAAATTCGAATTTTTCCCTACAAATCAATTTTTATAATTTTTTATTACACATTTTTCCATAAAAAGTCAAAAAGTTAACCCAAACATCCATATTTTCAACCTCAATTTTTTAGTCCAAAAAGACAAAAAGTACACTAATTTAGGACACCCCAAACAACCCCTTAGTTCTTAGGGCCTAAAAGACATTTTAGCCTTTCTTAGAGTCCAAAGCAAGCAACGTGAAGGAAACATTCAAGCTTCAATTTTATTTTTTTTTTTTGTTCCCAAGATGCTCCACTTCATGGAAAGAGGAGGAATATGTTCCCTCAGAATCCCCACACAACGCTTCAAAAATACAATCACCCTATCTTGAAAATCTTGGTTAAAACATGCACACAATTACATAGAGGATTAAAAAAAAAAAAATACTAAACACGCCAAGTTTCTTAAGAATCTGAAATTACTAACCTTTGTGGTGTCTTCAACAAAGATCCTCGAGATTAGGTGCCGACATTCACGAGATATTTGGATATTATCTGGAATAGAATACTGGACTTGAAGAATTCTCTGCAGAAAAGAGAAAGAAAATTTCTCGTGCTCAGTAAAATTACTCATACAAGTAGTAGATACTGATTCCAAAGAAACACCTGTATTGTCTTCCGGAAGTCTTTTGGTTCATCAGGGTCCTGAAAAGGATATGCACCAACTAGCATCACATACAATGTCACACCGCAGGACCAAACATCTGCAATCTGAAATTGCAACAATGTATGAGACCCCAAAATTACAGGCTTCAATTCTTAGATATATTCTAATGAAGCAGCAAAACTACAGGGGAAATATCAAATCAGTCCTACTTTTCCAATGAAATTTTCATTTGCCTCCCATGTTTTATCTTCTCCTCCAAAACATGCTAAATGCAAACTTTCTTCTAATTCAATAATTGAAGCTAATGGAATGACATAAACCGATGCTTTACGCTGTGTTTGAATCATGGATTTGAATAGGGATTTGAAAAAGGAAATGGAAATGGTGGATGAAATGTGAATGAAATATAAGCAAGATTTGGAATAGGGGAAAAAGTGGGTGAAATGTTAATGAAATATAAGCTAAATTTTTTCTCCATTTCCCTTTCCTTTTCCAAATCTGTACCCAAATTCATGATCCAAACAAAGCCTTAAGATTTCATAAGAAAAGTTGCACATAACTGGAACAAAGACTAAAATAGGATAAAAAAGATTTGCAAGGAGTGTCCATGTATTGTATTTAACAGTTGCCAAAAATGTGAAGTTGGGTATAATTGAAACATGTAATCTCACCTAATGACTTAACAAAGGTAAATTGCTATTAGATGTCCACCTCAGACAAGTTCACATGCAAATCTAAGACTGTAAAGCACCCATGACAAACATCTCAGCTAACATCTAAAGCAAATTAATAAAGAGTTGCCAATTTCTTCCCAAAATTAACAGTGGAATGCTCTCTCTAAATTGAAGACATTTAGTGCAGCCCATCTGATAACAACAATAAAAGCATGCCGACTTCCTTCTTTGGTCGAGCTTACATTTTTGTTTTGTCATTCAATGATTATTATTCATGGTAATTAACTTATTATAAGTACTATGACATCATGTAAATTTAACAAAGCAAAAAAATAATAATAATAACATAAAAGACATGGACTCTGTGAATCATGTTATAATAACATTCAGGTGAGCCCCATGAACTAAAACAACCAAAAGCAAAAATGTCTGGATAAGAAATTTCAGATGAAGAGTAAGAAAATATTAAAAAAAAATTTAGTAGAGTAATTTTAATTTCAATTGCTTTATTTAATCATTGATTCGTGCTTTGACTGGAAAATACCAAGACTTATGTGAGATGTGCTAAATGGTTTGATATATATTATTAGGCCCATTCCCTAACAACTTAAGCTTTTGGCACAATTGATGACTTAACTTGATGTCAGTGTCAGGTTGGGGGAGGTCAGAGGTTCAAGTCTCTTTGATTCCTGTTTTCATTCTTTCTTCTCTCGATTGCACTAAAAAAATCTCTCTATTTATGTTTGTTTGCATCACCACGAACAAAATGGGTTTGCACATAAGGGAGGGTGATGAATAATTTGATATACATTGTTAGATCCATTTCCTAACAACTTACACTTTGGGGATAATTGGTGACGTAACAAGATGTCCCTTGCATTTCTCAATACCTCTATCCTATAGAAATCCACAATATCAGAAAAACCCATCCCCAACCCCATGATATATGCCGCATCATGTGAATTACCTCTAACAGTGAACTCAATGGCGGAGTCAGGAATTCAGTGAAAAAGAGGCACAAATTAATAACAATATTGATTTTCTTTTTTCCTCATAATAAACAATAATGAGATATTACTAAACGTAAATATTAAGAGTTTATTTGGATAAATGTGAATTTTAAATAAAAGGATTTGAGACTAAATTTTATACAAATATTGTGGGTAACTATTTTAATTTTTTGGTGGATTGAAAAATTAAAAAAGAAGATAAGTTGAGATAGTAATGATATATTTTAGTAGAGAAATTTTATAAAACACACCGCAAAAAAAATGTCTATCATATGTCGTAGTTATGATTTTTGTGGTCTTCAGTTATGATACATTATAGTGTTGGATATAACTTAGTTATAACTTCTTGTGATTGTTATTTTTGTTATGATTGAAAAGATCTTTGATTATACATCAAGTAATGATTCGTAATGACTCATTCTGATATTAGTTATGACTCATTGTATTTTTGGATTATAATTGAAGATGTGTTGTTTGGTTATAATTTATATAGTAGTCATTTTAGTTATGAATGAAAATAATTTGGTTATGAAAATTTATAATATCAATACCATAAAGTAATAACTAGTATATGGTACACCCCTTTTGGAGGTGTATAATAGAAGAACTTATTTTAGTAGGTTCATTGTAATTAGAAAGAAAATTTATAATAGAGGGACTATTATAATTTGAAGAAGGGATATTATTATAATTTTATAAAAGATGTATATGATATAATCTATATATATAAAGGTACCAATATAATTATCAAAAGTTGAGGGGGGCACGTGCCCCCTCTAGACATACCCAAGCTGCTTAGCCAGTTCTGTTGATGACCATACAGATCGGAGGTGGCTCTAGAAATTAGCAATACCCTAAAAGCTGAAGTATATCTTATTCAGAACTCAACATGGTAGACTGGTAACTAACCAGATGAGAGTCGGCAGGAAAGAAGACTGATGATACCTATCCTAAATGCAGGTAACAAGTGAAAATCAAGTCCCCTCTACACAGCAGGGAATGTCCTAAAGTCCTTGAAATTAGGGTTCACTTCAACAAACCTATAAATGAAATGGCCAAACCCTTGGTCCAGAAGCTTACTCAAAACCTTCAAGATAATAGCAGTTTTTTGGGGGTGTTCCAAAGAAGCAGTGCATTTAACATCCCCTGGAATAACCTGTTTGTGATTATATTCTGGCATGTAAGAAGCTTAGAAACAAGACAAGTTTTTGAAAATGATGATATGGATTTGCAAAGGATTGTCAATGCATTATAAACTATGCCACTGAGATAAAGGAGACTTTCAAAACTGATAAGCTGCAGGGTTTCTAAACCCAGCAGAAAATGGGAGAGAGACAAGAAAAAGAACAAAAATAAATATATTAGTAGATAAAATGAGTACCATTTGAAAGTATGCCATTGAAGGGGCTAAATGTGAGATGGGTTGGGTTCAAGCCTTGGGCCGGCCCAATCCACTGAAGTCCGAATCCAAGTAGGCTGGATGAGTATATGGGCAAACCAATTAAGCCCAACTTCATGACCAACAGTCCACCCAAGCCCTCAAGCACTTGGGTCCAACCCGATGGAAAGGCTACCCAAATTGGTGGCCAGGTCAACTTGAGGCCGAAGCAGAAAATAGGCCGAGCCCATGCAAAGTTACCTGAATGGACAAGCCCATCTCCATGAGTGATCCTGTAAAAGGCCGAGACAGGGCATATTGATGCCAAGCTGAGGAATATCAGTATTGAATTGAGGAAACCCCGCAAGAAAACGTGGAAACTGTGAACGTGTGCATGTGCAAGTTGCCACCTCAGCTGGTCCCCTACACCTAGAATCACGGAAGTTGTTGAACCAAAGGAATGTGATTTGTTATCAGCATGACTTCAATGAGTATATGCATTTATTGACAACTACCAGGTGGTCCCCCACTGCGAGCAATACTAAAAGGACACTTGGTAGCATCCAAGCTCCATGAACCCACCTTGAGAAGAAAGCAAGGAACAACATATATATACATGAACTTCACATTGAAGGTAACTGAAGAGAACTGAACTATTCCAAGCAAAACCATACTCAACTCCTTTCTCCGATCACTAATTCCCACACCGGAGGGGTCATCTGGCCAACCTTGGCCGGGTAGCTCTAACGGTGCCTCTTGTCCCAGGAACCTCAGTCCTTGGATAGTCCAACTGAGAGCGGAGCCCCGATCAACTTTCATCTAGTGCGGAATCTGGTACGCACAATTGGTGCGGTGAGCGTGGATCACGTTATCTCTAAGCTCTGCACTCAGTTTCGGCGATGGGGATTGAGGACATTCCGCCTTCAGCACATACTCCACAGACGGAGAAGACAAAGGACAAAGGTTTGGCACTTCCAACAGTCCCAGAGGAACAAACTGGAAACAATAATCGAACCCCTGAATCCGTCGAGCACCGATTACCCTTTGCTGGAGGTTCTTTTCATCAGTTTCTCCTGGAAAAGGATTATAGAGATCGCATCATAGACTCCATGGAGATAGAGATACAGGAGTTGACAGCCCAACTTAAGAGGGTGCTGGGCGATCCAACAGAAAAGAAGACGGAAGCGGAGCCCTCTCGTTTGCGACGGAGGAGCTCATCCAGAGAGCCACCAGTGAAGAAGCTCCCCAAGAATGAGTCTGGGCAACAAAGCCAGCCTATCCCGGTACAGAGTGAGGCAGCAAGCAGTCACACCCGTGGATCATGCCGGAAAAGCACCAAGAGGCAGAAGACCGTTAATGAACAGACCGAATACCCTCCTCAGGACCTTCATACTTGGTTGATTGTTAATAGGCAGATTAAACAACATCGGGATCATCTGGACCGTACTGTTCACCAGAGGGAACACCAAGCGCTGGACAGGCTCGTCTCTTCGCCATTCTCTCCGGAGATCGAGACCATGAGACCTCTAAAGAAATTCACCCCACCAAAGTTCACTTCATACGACGGGAAGTCGGATCCGCTGACACATATTAGCCACTATAGACAGATGATGTCCCTATGGAACCGAGATGAGGCACTGATATGTAAAGTCTTCCCATCCAGCTTGGAAGAAACCGGCCTTCGATGGTTCGATCGTCTCCCTGCTGGATCGATCCATGGCTGGAAGCAGCTCTCCAAAGAGTTCCTAGCCAAGTTTGTCTACAACACTAAGATCCCAAAGGAGCCGGATACACTGTTCGGCCTCCGAAAGGTGCAGGAGGAAATACTGCGCAATTATGCTAGGAGGTACTGGGAAGAATACAATGACCTAGAGGAAAATGTGTGCAGCGAGCAAATGGCCATTATGTCCTTCAAACATGGTCTGCGCCCAGAAAGTAAGCTGAGACAATCACTTACTAAGCGCCCAGCCACAGCTTTGAAAGACTTGCATGCCAAGATTGAGCAGTACGCTCGTCTCGAAGACGATCAGATCCCCACTGAAGAAGCGTCAGCAGAACAAACAGTTCGGCACAAGAAAAGATCAGACCGGGGAGAACACCGAGGGATTGCAGTGAATAAAGTGGATAAGTCCAAATCCCACGAAGCCGTTGTAACTGTATTCAAAGAGCCAATCTATCGAATCTTGGAAAAGATCAAGAGAGAGCCCTTCTTTGTTTGGCCGCCAAAAATGTTGGGAGATCCAGCTCGACGCAATCAGAAGCTCAGATGCACCTGCCACCAAGAAAGGGGGCACATGACTCAGAACTGCAGGGCATTGAAGCAACACTTGGAAGACCTAGTGGCAGTTGGACACCTAAGGGATTACATTGATCAGGATAAAGAAGTGACCGAACTGGGAAAACCACCGCTAGAACCAAACATTAAGCACCCACCTCGGCTAATAATAAATGTGATCCACGGGACAGCGATTCAGGAATCTGAGGAGGCACTGAAGGAAGAGATTGCTAAGGCTGCGCAAATTCAGCGGGTCATGTCAATGGAGCCTGCATCAAAAAAGGTACGTACAGTACCTAAATCCCCCTTATGCACAGTTTCATTTACTAGCAAAGATTTAGAAGGCATACAACACCCACATACTGATGCATTAATTATAACTGTGGAAATTGGGAAACGATTTGACGTAAAACGAGTCCTAGTAGATCAAGGCGGTGCAGCAAACATATTGTATTACGATTTGTTCAGAAAGCTTGGTCACTCCGAGCAACACCTCACCCCAGCGGCAGCCCCGTTGGTCGGTTTCAATTCACAGCCAGAATGGCCGCTTGGCAGAATAGTGTTGCCTGTCGTGGCGGGGACAAAAACCCTCCAGATAGAGTTCTTGGTTGTTAATATACCATCCCCTTACAACGCCATACTTGGCCGTCCTTGGATTCATCGAATGGGAGCAGTCCTTTCAACCTACCACCAGCTCATCCGTTTCCCAACGGAACACGGAGTAGAACAGATCTCAGGGGATCAAGTTGCGTCCAAACATTGCTTCATTGCAGCATTAAAGGCAAAATAACTCTGCAATCGGGTACAGACGGTAGAAGTGGCCGAACAGCCAGTCTTGGAAAATATAGGGGGAACCCTAAGGGAAAAGATGGTAGAGGATTTGGAGAAAGTCTTGGTAAAAGAAGACGACCCAGAAAAGTACTTCCTTATTGGTACCTCGCTAGGCGCTGATGAGAAACTTCAGCTGCTGGAACTGCTGAGGGAAAATATGGAGGCATTCGTGTGGTTGGCATATGATACTCTAGGGTTGGACCCAGAATTTGCTTGCCACAAGCTTAACATCAACCCTTCAGCTCGGCCCATTGTGCAGAAAAGTCGGAGATCGTCAGTCGAGCACATCGAAGCAGTAATTGCCGAAGTCAAAAAACTCCTGGCTTCAGGAGCAATCAGGGAAGTTCAGTACCCGCAATGGCTGTCCAACACGGTTGTAGTCAAGAAGAAGAACGAAAAATGGAGAGTTTGTGTTGACTTCACTTGCTTGAACAAAGCCTGCCCTAAAGATAGCTTTCCGCTGCCTTGCAATGATCAACTACTGGACTCAACAGCAGGGCATGAGCGCATGAACTTTCTGGACGCTTATAGCGGTTATCATCAGATACCACTGTTCGGTCCGAATAAAGAAAAGACAGTGTATATCACTCCAAGGGGAACTTACTGCTACAAAGTAATGCCATTCAGCCTCAAGGACGCCGAGGCAACCTACCAGCGAATGATTACACGGATATTCAAGGACCAACTGGGAAAAACCATAGAAGTATATATAGACGATATGGTAGTAAAAAGCAGGCTTGCTGCAAACCATCTCACGTACTTGAGAGAGGTTTTTGGCATCTTGAAAAACCACCAGCTTCGCCTCAATGCCTCAAAATGCGCTTTCGGGGTAGGAATAGGGAAGTTCTTGGGATATATGGTCAATCACAGAGGAATTGAAGCGAATCCAGATCAGATCGGAGCAAGACGAGATCTTGAAGTACCAACAAAGGCTAAAGAGCTGCAGAAGCTAGCCGGAATGGCGGCCATACTGAATCGGTTTATTAGCAAATCCTCAGATCGGATGAAGCCTTTCTTCCAGCTTCTCAGGAAAAAGGCAGCATTTGAGTGGAATAACGAATGCACCAAAGCATTGCAAAGCCTCAAAAGATACCTCAGTACACCTCCTCTGCTGTCCACTCCAAAACAAGAAGAGGAGCTGTACCTCTATCTAGCAGTCTTAGATCATGCCGTAAGCGCAGTATTAATTCGAGAAGATGACAAGGAACAGAGGCCTGTCTATTATGTTAGCAAGACTTTACTAGATGCTGAGACACGGTATCTACCGTTGGAAAAGTTAGCATACGCACTGCTTATCACCTCAAGAAAGCTGCAGCATTACTTCCAAGGGCATAGTCCTCACTAAATTTCCCCTCAGATCTGTATTCAGCCGAGCCGATTTCTCTGGCAGAACAGCAAAGTGGGCGGTAGAACTTGGTGAGTTTAATATTCGGTATCAACCCAGGACAGCGATCAAGGCCCAGGTCTTAACGGATTTTGTCGCAGAGTATGCTCCAACCTAGAGTACCGCACCGGGGGATCCGAGTTCGGCATAGACGCCATGCACTACCGAACAAGGAAAACCCTACGCTTCGGAGGCTTGGAAACTCTTTATTGGAAACATCTGGCAGCTCTACGTTGACGGGTGTAACAATGCCCGCGGGGGACCTCGCTACAGTTCGGACTCGATTTTGTTGCGGTTCTAAATCTCGAACCAAAGAGTCCAAATCCGGCAAGTCGTTTTGAAGGAAAACAGATTTTTTTGAAAAAAGTGCCAAACATGGACTGCTTTGCCAGATAACAGAGTCGCCACCTAAATATTTTAAAATGGGAAATTTAGGAAACCCCAACTCAGTGCCGAAAGGCCACATGTCCGTCATCACCAAAGTTGGCTCGGGAACTTGGGTACGATTAGGGAAGGTCACATCGTGAGCACCCCCTCTCGCCCGGTCAAAGACCGGCCTCTACTAACCATGATATCTGTTTTTGAAAACTTTGTGCGTTCTTATTCCGATTATTGGCCTAGGTTACTATGTGATGCTCATGACAAACAAGTATAGATCGGGCCGTGAATTGGAACAAAACATTTCATGTTTGTTTGTTTGAAAATGGTGTGATGGTGCTACCCGCAGTAGGCTAAAATGCGGATTTTACCCACAGGTGGGCTTAGAAAATATGATTTTGCCACTATCTAGTGGGCTTAAAACAAACAGTCGATGAATGGTCCCAATTCAGATAACTCAACCTCCACCCACAGGCATTCAAGGCAGTTATATCACATAAGCACATAGCCTCATGGTAAGCATGCTATCATGGCAACACTCACACGCATTCAAGGATGCTAAAGCATAAAACTTTGAGTACTCCAAGCCAAAAGCAGAAACTGATTAGAAATCCATGCATGATCCTAAATGTACTGAAATGCCTAATGCAACACATGCAAAATGCAACTATAGTAGGCTCGGCTATTCTAAACATGGCATATGAAATGCTACAACTAACAAGTATTCAACTTTGGAATTGAAATACAATGCAGTTTGTATGATGTGCCGAACCCGATGCATGTAAAACAGATGAATGAATGTAAACATGCTATCATACTGTATGCTAATTGAAATATGCCCTATATCTAACCATCCAAAGCGGGTAAATAAAAGGGAGAAAGAAATGGGGTTGGTAGACATACATCACACTCACACACCCTTATTACAACAGTGCCATCGCCAGAGGGTCCGAATAAATAATACAATTCAAAATGAAAGAATAATACTGATCAAATAAATATACAAATTTCTAATTAATTAACAAATTAATTACAAAAGAAGTAAAACTGGCATGCAAGCGAGACCGCCGCTTCGATAGATGATGTATCTTTGAAACGCTTGGCGGAAATCCACTGGGATGCCCTGATTAGCCTCTGTTTGCACTTTTCTCGAAATGCGCGCCGGATTCCGAAAAGTCGTTGATCCTTAATTTTGCTGCAACAGAGAGCAGGAAAAGGGCATAGCAATGTATTTTCACAAATATATGCATGCCTCGATCCTCGTGCCACCAATCACGCATACCGATGCATGATGGCAGAGGAATCGGATTGCACAACTCAATATGGGATGAATGCAGATGAAAACCTAACTCCGTCATGGGTAATCCGGAGTGGTGGTGACTTGGGAATTGAGGCCCGTTCCGTTACTCGGAGTACAAAACGCGCCTCGTTTCCGGTGCAATATGCATGATATGCATGAAATGTAGCTGAGATGTGATATAGCATGCACAATGCCATGAAAATGAGTAACCTCGAAATGCGTGCACACGGGCACGCAAACCGAGGTAATGCATGAATGCAATCTAAGATACAACCTAGTATGCACAATGCTGTGAAAATGAGATAAAAATGAAACGCCTCGAAAAGCGTGCGCGCGGGCATGCAAACCGAGGCGATGACATGAAATGCAAAGCAGATAAAACAGAGTGCCTCGAAATGCGTGCACACGGGCACGCAAACCGAGGCGATGATAAAAGATGAAAATCGGATAAAACCGGAGTGCCTCGAAACGCGCGCCCACAGGCACGCAAACCGAGGCGATGATGAAAGATGAAAAATCGGATAAAACCGAAGTGCCTCGAAATGCGTGCCCACAGGCGCGCAAACCGAGGCGATGATGAAAGATGAAAATCGGATAAAATCGAAGTGCCTCGAAACGCGTGCCCACAGGCGCGCAAACCGAGACGATGATGAAAGATGAAAAATCAGATAAAACCGAAGTGCCTCGAAACGCGTGCCCACAGGCGCGCAAACCGAGGCGATGATGAAATGAGATAGTCGGATAAAACTGAAGTGCCTCGAAATGCGCGCCCACAGGCACGCAAACCGAGGCGATGATGAAATGGAATGAAATGGCATACGGAATGCCACGATGGGCTTACACCAACATGGGAGAGCCTCAGCTCACTCACATAGGAGGCCGTCGGATAAAAAAGAAGTGCCTCAAAATGCGTGCACACGGGCACGCAAACCGAGGCAATGGCATACAAGCATGAAAATGCAAATTGGGCTTACGCCAACATGAGAGGGCCTCAACCACACTCACATAGGCTGCCGTAATGATAAAAGGAGATGCCTCGAAATGCGTGCACACGGGCACGCAAACCGAGAAAATGCACTAAGGCATGAAATGACAAGGGAAATGATATGCAAGCATGCAAACCAAATTTCAGCCACTAAATAAAGGGGAAAACAGCCCCGAAATGATACGAAATGACAATCAATGCATGAAATCATCCCGAAATGCAATTCTAAGTGCCCGAAATGGCCTACGGCTATGCTAAACATGCAAAATTGGCACATGAAAGCAAAAATAGTAGCAAGGCAGCCCCAAAAATAGAACTTTCCAGTACAAAACATGGCCAAATAATGCTCACAAGTATGGAAACAAAAGCTTGCAAAAATACGGTAAAAGAGGGGAATTACAAAGCAAGTGATATGTACAATGCTCAAACCCAAAAAATCAGTTCTACAACATTTAAGATGGAACAAAAATATGCACAAATGCAAGAGATGACAACCTCTAAATCAGTATGTATATATGCTAAACATAGCATGCAAAAAGGGGCTATAAAGAGGGTTATAAAGAGGGGTACCAAATGGATGCACCAAACCAGAAAAGACCCTTAATAAAACTTGAAGAATATCCCAAAACAAGACATTTTATAAGCCTGATGGAGGCTCAAAACAGTAGCTAAACAAGTCTAACAAAGCATGCAAATTTACGGTAAAGTGAAAGGATTTCAAAGGAAGTACCACAAATATACACCAAATGTCTTAAGACCCTAAACAAAACATGACAAGGAGACAAAAATAAGGCTATTTCTAAGCCTGATGAAGGCTGAAATCCGGAGCCAAATAAGTCTAACAAAGCATGCAAAATAATGAACCAAAGAGAGGTCTTGAGACAAGTAGTATATAGAAAATTCAAACAGCAAAATTTCCTTCTACAACATTGAAGAGGAGCCCAAAATATGCATATTTACAGTAGATTTCATGCTCAAAATCAGATTACTCATGAGCCAAACAAAGCATGCAAAATAATGGCATAAAGAGTGATATTGAAACAAGCATTAGATAGGGACCCCAAATGATGTTGAGACCTTAAACAAACATGAAGAACACCTCAAAATAGTGACATTTCCAGTTAATCTCGGAACTCAAAACCACAAGCAAATAGGTCTAAGAAATGAGCCAAAATAGGGCTAGAAAAGAGGGAAAGAGGACTTACCCTTGTAGACAACTTCTTGGCTGCCTTTTGCTTGAAGAATGGATGTTTCCTAGCTGCTGGAATTCTTCCCTTGCTGCTGGAAATGGTATGGTGATGATAGAGCTTGGAGTTGATGAAGAAATGGCCTAGAACCTTGGATGTTTGAAGCTTGGAAATGGAGAGGGAGAGGAGGAGATCAATATGCAAGACTCAAAGGATTTTTTCTAACCCCTAAATCAGCTGGTGCCGTTGGTTTATATGGCCAAGAAGGGTGGAAATATCTAACTCCAAATATCTAGATATTTCGAGGGCAAAATATCTAGATATTTTGAGGGCAAAAACAAAAGATTTTGTTCGGCCACGAAGTGGGCATCTGAGACCGCAGTGTTCCTCGGAATGATGAAACAGAGGACACCAAAATTGAACAAAAACTAATGCAAAAGCTAAAGCTCGGGCCTAAACCGCGGGGTCAAAATGAAATGCCGAGCACCGGAAGTGGTGTTCGGCTGCGAAGTGGGTCTCGGAGACCCCAGTGTTCCTCAGTGTGACAAAATAGAGGTACCTGCCAAGAATGAACAAAAACCGATGCAAAATGAAAGCTCGGGGCCTAAACCGCGAAGTTCGGGGTCTCGAAAAATGGGCTATGAGCACCGAAAGTGGCGTTCGGCCACGAAGTGGGTATCAGAGACCCCAGTGTCCCTCGGAAGGACCAAACAGAGGTGTCTGCCAAAAATGAACAGACATCGATGCAAAATGAATGCTCGGGGCCAAAACCGCGTGGTTCGGGATCCCGAAAATGGGCTGCCGGGCACCGGAAGTGGTGTTCGGCTGCGAAGTGGGTCTCAGAGACCCCAGTGTCCCTCGGAAGGACCAAACAGAGGTGTCTGCCAAAAATGAACAGACATCGATGCAAAATGAATGCTCGGGACCAAAACCGCGCGGTTCGGGATCCCGAAAATGAAATTTGTCGGGCACCGGAAGTGGTGTTCGGTCGAAGTGGGTCTCAGAGACCCAGTGTCCCTCGGAAGGACCAAACAGAGGTTTCGCCAAAATGAGCAGACATCGATGCAAAATGAATGCTCGGGGCCAAAAAGCGCGATTCGGGATCCGAAAATGAATTGCCGGCACCTAAGTGGTGTTCGAGCCCCAGTGTCCCTTAAATGGGAGTAAATAAGATGCATGCCAAAATCGGAGAAATCGGAGATGGTTGGGCGGTCCGAACCGAGGCATACGGCCTAACTGGCTCAAAAACCGGGAGCTCGAAATGGGCAAATGGCCTCTGACCACAAAAGTAGCCCATGGCCACTGAGAGATAGTCTACGGGTCCACTCCCTTCCCTCAGGAAAGAAAACAGAGAAAATCGAGTCTGGTTCGCAAATCGAGACAAGGCACAGAAGAGAGTTTGGAAGTCCGGAGGCGGCGCGACGCGACTCGAGACTTCGAGCAACTGATATGCAACATCACCGAGCACTCAATCGGTGATGTCTGAGTCTTAAGGTCGGTCAAAAATGGGGTGTCTACAACGGGTCGTCCAATAACCGAGGCTCGGGGGCAAGAGTAGTACTTATCTCACCAGAAGGATTTATCTGGGAACAGGCTCTCAGGCTCGGTTGGAAGGCTTCGAACAACAAGGCCGAGTCTGGCGTTATTGGTCGCTTACGAAGCGCCAACACTTGATCTTGAGAACAGCTTCTTGTTTTCAACGATTCACAGCTAGTGGTAAACTAGCTTTCTGGGATCTATGAAACACGAGATGAAATAATGGCTATGTATGCAGGCAAGGCCAAGGACCTACTCAAAAAATTTCAAGCCATACGGGTGGAACGAATCAGTCGCGACAAAAACAGCCACGCTGATGCCCTAGCATGCCTCGGCTCGTCAGTAAATACAAAGGATGCCAGAAAAGTTTGGATCGAGTTTGTACCAGAACCAAGTATTGCATCTCTAGTCCTCTGCAACGACTTGGAGCCAAGCTGGATGGATCTGATATTTGCTTTTTTGAAATCTGGTACACTCCCCGCAGACAAAAAGGAAGCCAACAAGGTCAGACACAAGTCAGCTCAGTTCTAGATCTCACCATCTGGGAAGCTTTACAAACTCTCCTATCTTGGTCCCTATCTCCTATGTGTGCATCCAAATCTGGTCGAGAATGTTCTCTACGAAATTCATGATGGGATTTGTGGATGCCACATTGGCGGAAGGTTGCTGGCGCACCGAGCCCTCACTCACGGGTATTAGTGGGCGCGAATGCAACAAGATGCTCAACAGTACGTACAGAAGTGTGATAAATGCCAGAGATTTGCTCCATTCATTCATCAGCCAGCCAAAACTCTCACTCCACTCACCAGCCCATGGCCCTTTGCCCAATGGGATTTGGATATTGTTGGACCATTGGAGCGAGGCACTGGGAACAGGCGATTTTTCATCGCAGCAACCGACTATTTTACTAAGTGGGTCATTGGCAAATATCAAAGAAGCAGATACAAAGCGGTTTGTTATGAGAAATGTGGTGGTGCGTTTCGGCATCCCGCGGTACTGATTGCAGATAATGGAACACAGTTCGATGGAAAGATCTTCAGAAAGTTTTGTGCCGACCTCAAGATTGAGTACAGGAACTCTTCTCCAGGGTACCTGCAAAACAATGGACAGTCAGAGGCGTCAAACAAAACCATCATCAACGGAGTCAAGAAACGGCTTGAGCATGCCAAAGGGAAATGGGTTGAAGAGTTACCCCATGTGCTATGGGCATACCGAACCACCGCACGACGCTCAACGGGGGAAACACCTTACTCCCTAACTTATGGAATGGAGGCCGTCATCCCACTCGAAGTCGGTCTCCCAACCTTTCGATCCGAACTTTTTGAGAACACCAGTAATGAGGAAGCTATTGCACAAACACTGGATATGGCAGAGGGCCGAAAAGAGGCAGTGCGGATCAGACTTGTAGCGTATTAGTAGCAGCTCATCAAGAGTTACAACCAAAAGGTTTTCCCAAGGCAATTTATACCAGGAGAACTGGTCTTAAGGAAAGTTATGGATCATAAAAGGGTGCCTGGCGAGGGTAAACTTGGGCCAAACTGGGAAGGTCCCTATAGAGTCACAATCGTCGTTGGAAATGGAGCCTACTACCTCGAGGATCTGAGTGGCAGAGCTATATCTCGGCCCTAGAACGTAGCAAATCTCAAGAAATACTATCAAGAAGATGGTCCCACTTTCTTTATCAGATTGTAAAGGCACTTTTCTCAAATTTATCAAATTCTTGTAATTAGCTTTGATGTTTATCAAACGGAATTAGCTTTGGTTCTTACCAAACGGAATTAGCTTTGGCCTTAACCCAAGCAGACTTAGTTTCAGAACGACTGAACGGAATTTAAATTTGGTTAGCACTCAAACATGCTAAGTGGTATTGCTTGGTGGAATTATGTTTGGCAACTAAATTGGACTTTAGCTAAGTGGAATTGCTTGGTGGAAACCGCACTAATATATCTTAAGTAAACATCTCTATTTAGCCAAGTGGAATTGCTTGGTGGAAACCACGCTGACATATCTTAAGTAAACATCTTTGCATCTACAGAGCTTCTTAAGTATCAACACGTCAACATGTCAGTACTGACGCGAAAAAACAAAGTTGGAACAAACTTGGCCAAGTTCAGCCAGGAGCAGGCCTCCAGCAGTAGTCTTACTCAACTCCAGCTGTGGGCAAACGATTGTTTTTTCAAACCAAGCTGGACCTGAGTAAGACATATTTTCATGCTTTTACTCCGTTCAGGCGCTCTTATACTATCAAAGTTGAAACAGACTTCAGCAGTTCTACCTAAGAGCATAATCTTCAGTACCGATCTTACTTAGCTCTAGGTGGGGGCAAACAATTGTTTTCTTTTAAAACCAACCTGGACCTAAGTAAGACCCACTTACGAACTCCAGCACTGCCATACCACATATCTGTTAGCCACACCGAGCACAAGTTAGCCACACCGAGCACAAGTTCGGGCCCGAGGTCCCAACAGTGCTCGGTCGAGGGCAAAAAAGATAGCTTCACACCGAGCATCGAGTCCCGACGCTAACAACGCCCGACCGGGGGCAGTAGTCTGTAATCGCATGTAAGAACATTCATTTAAAGGCAATACAGAACCAGACAGAGCATCTATTCGGCCCCGAAGTCCCAACAGTGCTCGGCCAGGGGCAGGCAGTATAGGAAACATTCAAACATATAAGCCAAACAGCATCAGATTGCAAGTTCAAAAAGAAAATTCTATCATCCAACAAAAGGCACAGATGGCCTCATAACCAGCAGCAAAGAAAAGAAAAGAAAAATTGTCTTGGTAAATGCAGAAAGAAACTCGTCATGGAGACCGAGCCACAATACATCAAAAAAAAAAAGGCAAAAAGTTCAAATCCTTTCAACATCAATTTTCATCAAACAGTGGGCAACTCAGGAGCAGCATCAACAATTTTGTCTAGGCCGTCTGCGGGAGGAAAAGTAAAGGAAGCTCCAACTTCCTGAGAAGTAGAAGCCTCCTTAATCACATCTCCCGTGGCTTCAGTCTCTGGGGTTTCAATCCCTTCAACATCTACCGTTTCAGCAGCAACATTCTTGTCCTGGGTCTTGTTTGCGGAATCAGCTTCTGGGGAAACTTCGGCCGGCAAAACAGCAGGGGTGGAAACAGTCTTCAAACCCAAGGATCTCGAAGGAACAGAGACATCCTAAAATAGGGAAGAGCCTTCAGGAACCAGCGCAGCAGCCAAGGCACTTATCCAACCCTTCACAAAGAGCTTATCTTGCAGCACTAGCACCTCTTCCTTATAGGCAGCCTCAACTTCATCCCAACCCCGTTGCCAGTGTTTGGCTTCCAGTGCAGAGTGCTCGGCAGCCATCACAGCAATAACAGCCTCCAGTTCGGCCACTTTCCCCTCGAGTTGAGCCTGTGTCCCAATAGCAGCCTCCTTCGATTGTTCAGCAAAAGCGACAAACTTGTTCAAATGAAATGCTTCCCTTTTAGCGGTTCGGCGTCCTTCCTTCTCTAACTCCAAGGTTACCGTCAGTCTCTCCGCGTTCATTGCGGCCTCCAGCACGGCCCTTTCTAGCTCTTCAGCACTAGTAATAGATAGATGCATTCTCTGGATACACTGCAAAGGACAACGAAGAACTAAGAAAAAGGAAGATAGCAACGCAATAGTAAAGACAAGTAAAACAGGAAACACTTACAGTGGTCATCATCTGAAGGGTCTCCTTCAGAATAGGAATATCACGGGGCCCATTCTAGTCGGCCATATCAACCGACATCAACAAAAACTTAGTCAAATCAAAAGCAAAATCTTGTGAAGTGACAACTGAATCAGAAGTGGAAATAGGCCTGCCTTCATGCGATATTGGCGGCTCCCATTTCTCAAAAGTATCATCCTCAGCAGGATCCTCAGAAGCTTCCCCCACCACTGCTTTGTCAGCCTCTCTTCTCCTATTTTTTGCTCGTGCAGCGACTGAAACTGAGGGCTCGGCAGCAGTCACAGAGGTCCCAGAAGCTCCAACCTCTATCTTCACCTCCATAAGGCTCTTTACCTCGGTCTTTTCCAGAGGGGTTTGCAAAGCATCGGAGGCCTGAAGGCCTCGGCCTCTAAATCCACCAACACCCTTCTCTTCGCCACAGACCCGCTCCCTGCGAAACTGGGGGCAGGGGAAGGCGCTCTTTCAGAAAGTGCACCCTGACTCCTGCGACGACTTGTGACCAAAGGAGTGAGAGATATGTCAGTCTCGGTATCGGAATCCAGAAGGGTAGCAGCGAGCCTCGCCTTCTTTGGAATAACGAAGCGATAAGTAGACTGGTAGTCCAATAACTCAGGTGTAGATCTCTTTTTATACCTCAGGGCAGCTTTTATGGCTTCAGCATTCTCTCGGTTCGGCCTTCGTTGGAAACGAGAGGACTCTGCAAAAAAGAAGCGACACATCAGAGCAATACCCAAAATAATGTAAGAAATACAAAAGTCATCAGAAGGAGAGGCCCGAACCTGGGTAGCCGTCTTTCTGGGGCATCCTCTCAGACTGAAACTTAGTTTCGGCAGGGAACTCCCAGTTTCCACCAATTTGTAAGAAATCGTCGTTGTGTTTATCCGAATCAGGCAGCCCGGTAACCAAATGGCAATCAAATGAGCGAACACGCAACTAATATGTGTTGTGGTCTTTGTTATGAGAAAAGAGTATAACAACCTAAGATATCCCATATGTCAATGTTCAAACCCAATTGTCTATTGAGGGCAGAGACACCGTAAACAACACGGAAAAGGTTCACAGATAGTCGCATTGAAGTTAGTTGGACTTGATGCAGAAACCGGCGTACCAACGGCTCAAGAGGGAACCGAACCCCTCCCTCGACTATGGCCGTGATGGGAAAAGCAACGGTATTCCTCGTGCCCATACGCTTGGCGTTTACTTTCGCCAACAAGAGGGTAACGTTGTTGGAAATATTATAGTCCAGGCGGAACATAGCCATAGCCTCGGGGGTATCAACCAGTGAACGGAATTTTCCCATTCAACAAACCTAATGGGACAGAGGTAGGACTCAGATAACAGAGTATGGAATACAAACAACGAGTAGACCAAACAAGATGATTAAGGCAAAAAGAGGCAAAAAAAGAAGAGTCGCAAGAGGACTTACAAAGATTAGAACAGTGGTAGCAGAGCAAGATCAGCGGTGAAAAAGTCTGAGCAAAGCACCAACGAGACTGGTTCAGAGGAATAGGAAGAGTTCTTTCTCTCTCTTTGGAACTCACTAGAGGAACGGGAAAAGCAAATGAAGGGATTTGTATTATCAGCCAGAGCATTAATTGCACTAGCCGGTGCACAGGTACACGGAGCACGACCTTCGGTATGGAATCGACGCACTATCTCTGCACACCTATCACACGTTGCCACGTATTACGCGAAAGGACGCATGCAGGAATTATGTGTCAGGATTGAACCGTCACCAAGGCCGAATTGGGGAAGAACCGAAACGACGCGATGCTTGGAGAGCAGAACAATAGCTCCCCCCAAGGGGAACCTTAGCGCGAGCTAGGGGGCAAATAAAGGGGCTAAATGTGAGATGGGTCGGGTTCAAGCCTTGGGCCAGCCCAATCCACTGAAGTCCGAATCTAAGTAGGCTAGATGAGTATATAGACAAACCAATTAAGCCCAACTTCATGACCAACAGTCCACCCAAGTCCTTAAGCACTTGGGCCCAACCCACAGTGGAAAGGCCACCGATCAGAGTGCTAGGGCCGAGCTGCAGATCAATCTACGCCGAATGTAAAATAGGCCGAGCCCATGCAAAGTTACCTGAATGGACAAGCCCATCTCCATGAGTGATCCTATAAAAGGGTGAGACAGGGCATATTGATGCCGAGCTGAGGAATATCAGTACCGAACTGAGGAAACCTCGCAAGAAAACGTGAAAACTGTGAACGTGTGCATGTGCAAGTTGCCATCTCAGCTGGTCCCTTACACCTAGAATCACAGAAGTTGTTGAACCAAAGGAATGTGATTTGTTATCAGCATGACTTCAATGAGTATATGCATTTATTAGCAACTACCAGGTGGTCCCCCACTGCGAGCAATACTAAAAGGACACCTAGCAGCATCCAAGCTCCATGAACCCACCTTGAGAAGCAAGCAAGGAACAACATATATATACTACATGAACTTCACATTGAAGGTAACTGAAGAGAACTGAACTATTCCAAGCAAAACCATACTCAACTCCCTTCTCCGATCACTAATTCCCACACCGGAGGGGTCATCCGGCCAACCTTGGCCGGGTAGCTCTAATGGTGCCTCTTGTCGCAGGAACCTCAGTCCCTGGATAGTCCAACTGAGAGCGGAGCCCCGATCTACTTTCATCTAGTGCGGAATCCGGTACGCACAGCCATCTAAATCATTATTAAATTATTCTGAGAAACAAATTATTGTACTTCTTGCAGTGAAGTTAAAGTGGCACTATATAATGGTAGGATCTTGTCAAATAATGCAAAATTCCCACTGGATTTACATAAACATAATAACCGGTTTTACCTTGCCATCATATTCCTGCCTAAGTGACACTTCTGGAGCAATGTATGCAGGAGTTCCCACTGTTGATTTCGGTTGTGAATGCAAAACAGAAGACTGAGGAGGGGGAAAAAAAAACAATCCACGGTCAGATAAACACAGATATTAATTGATCCAGACTGCATATACGAAGAGAAGGGTGATTTTCAGTTCAATGGTACAACAAGCATAAGTTCCATGATGATACAGAGGCGCCAAAGTTACCAAATTCTTCACAAACAAGATATTAAAATATAAAATCAAATCCCATCAAAAACACCAGAAGGGAAGACTAGTAGACACACACAGGAATTCCTACACAAGTTCCTTGACACACTCTAAATCAGAAACTTCTTTTACTCAATGCTGATGTGCGTCAGAAAACTTCTGTACTCAATTGAGATCCACATTCCAGGAACTATATAATATAACAACATAAAAAGCAACAAAGAGAACGAGGATGAGAAAACCCCCAATAGTACCTTGGAGTACCCAAAGTCATAGATCTTCAAACGAGGAGCGGGACTGCCATCCAATAAAGTGTTTTCCAACTTCAAATCCCGGTGACATACTTGCTTCATCAATAAAAAAGGTGCAAGCAATACATATAAACTATCCAGTTTGTATCCCGGGGATCTAAAATGAAGTAACAAATAATTAAATAACGGGACTTTAAAAACATAAAGAATATTACATACCATTGCGTGACAATAGCTGACTCCAGATATTAGTTGTTGAAAAAAGAAGCGAGCCTGCAGCAGACACTAGGATAAACAGCCATAGTAACATTTATCAGAGAAAAAGGATATCCCAAGTATAAAACGGGAATAAACAACCTCATCCACACTAAAGTGCCCTGCATTGCAAATTCGTTCAAAAAGCTCTCCTCCGGCTGCATGCTCCATCATAATAGCTAGATGGGTTTGCGTCAATATGACCTAGAGTACAAATTTTATCAGAGTAATGATCAGTCAGGCCACAACACCCTCTGATAGACAAAATAAACAAGAAAATAAGAAAATGAGCAAACCTCTTTATACCGGACAATGTTTCGGGTGTCTCAAAGACCTATGATTTATGATTTCCCTTTGGACATTTTCATCTATCTGCAACATGGAAAACCTGACTGAGAAAGAAATGCCTAAGATTTGAAATTCTTATTTCAGAAGCAATTCCTAAGACTTAAATGTGAGTGAGAGTGAGTATAGGTTACATGTGCGTGTGGCCTGATTGTATAATCTTGAACCGCCCAACCATAAAGCCACCTTGCTGTAGTTTAAACTTTATCCACCACTAAGAAGCTTGGACATGAACATGACACGGACACGCTGATATGAAAATTTTCAAAAAATATAAAATTTAACACGTGCAGGACATTTGGAAAAATATATAATTTTATATATATATTATATCATATACATGAATATCTAAGTTAATAAAAGTTTAAAAGAGAAGAATAAGTATAAATTTACATTGTATTTGTTTTATTATTAGATTCCAATTTATTTTATTCAAACTTTTAATATGTTTTCAAATGTTGGGAAGTGTCCAGAGAGTATTGTGTTGATGTCTAATATGTCTGTGCTTCTTAGATCCACCATATAAACATTCATACCTCATAACATGTGATGTAGTACCTAATATTTTTTGGGGAACAGTGCATTTAAATGGAAATAGTTAAAGAGAATTGCATTTTCATGGAAGTGCAAATGAAAGTTGTGGCATGGGACACAACTCTCATTTGCTCCAACTTACAAATGCAAGTGCAATTGCTTTGAGTTGTTCCAGCTTAAATGCAATTTTTCCTAATTTTTATCCTTATAGTTAGGTGAGTTATGTTATGGTGCACATTTGCATGTACCACTGAATTTAGATAGTTGGCCCGCACTTTTCTGTGGAATCTGAAAGATCAATTCTATTATATAAAGTGTGGCCAATAAGAAAATATAGGATCTCGCCAAATTTCCATCACATGATCATTTTTAGGTTTACTTGAAAAAACAATAAAAACTAAAATTACTTGTTTGACAGCTAAAATCTTGCATAATTCCTCAATTTAAGAAAAATATATTCTGAGAGGGAAGATTTGCGTGACAGTACGGCCGAGCTAAGGCGACGTCAGATTTAACGAAATGCACGGTGCCGAGCTAACCCCTATTGACGCAACTGATTTGCACGGTCATTGACATTGACCGAACAAGTGCAAACATGCTCTAGCCGAGCCGTGTTCCGGGCATTGTTCGGAATAGCGAGTGGTGACCGAGCTATAGCGCGACCCGGGCAAGGCTGAGATTACAGCGAGGCCGGTAAGCCTCTGACCGGCCAGCCGAGATGGACAGCTCGTGTGACCGAAAATTCAAATGGAATGGTTGAGGGCCGGCATGCCTCGCAACCGGTTGGTTCTGATAAGCCGGTCTGGGGTAGCTCGGGTGGAGTGGTCTCTCTTTCGCTTGTTCCAAAGGGACAGGTCGGTGATATGTAGCTCGGTTATGTGCATGTAGTGGGAATCTTTCACAGGTTATAGGCCGGTCATGGTATCCCGGTTAAGGGTGCCACCTGGGCCAATGGTGTGAAGGGAAGGACAACTGCTCCACGAACGCCTCAATACCGTTATGCAGATCAGCATGCGTTGGTGAAAGGACAAAACCTTTACACGCGTAAGGTGGTGAGAGGCGCACACTGCCACCTGTTCAGGGAAGGACAGCAGAGGTAGTCTTGCGCCTGACTAATTTACATGGCCAGCCTAGAAATAGGGGAAGAGACGAAGGTTACTGGTATGCGAACTCACTCTCACAAACACTCTCTCCTCATTGTCTTCTTGAGATCTGACTTGATCGTCGGAGGGTCTTTCCGGCACACCACCGCCGGGCAGCTCACCCTTTTGTGTTGCAGAGATAGACGCCGTTACCGGAAGCTTGACATTCAAGGCGTACGGAGAGCTAAGGATATTTCGCCCCTGCACATATTCCTACCTTGAAATGCTAATACAATATCAGTAGGGTCACTAAATTTTCGTGGAACATCCAAACATACACCCTTAAGAGGCAGACAGTTGTGCTACATCTCACTTCATCAACTTTCATCTTTCTGTCAGTTTAATTGCTTGTGAACATAGTACATGCAGCGATTAGTGAAATGTAGCCAGTCAGCAAATAAGAAGATTTCCAGTTACCATTCAGTTTTATATAATATCCAATTATTACGAAGAAATTGTTCTCACGCCGTCACGGCTAAAATGTAGAACAAAAAGTTCAAGTAGAACATATACATGAATCATATATATATACATATATATGCCAAGCTTCAAAGGTGAATTCACACTCTTCAATTTGTTGTTGCTTTGCTTCTTCCTTAAAACCCAACAAATTTCAGCCATGCTACTTTTTTTTTTTTTTTTGGGGGAAGGGGTTACTTTTTTCCTTAATGAAAATTGACAGCCTGCAAGCTTTCCATGAAAACTAACACTATATTTCGATTGAGTGATTTGGAGAGGGAAAAAAAATAGAGAAATATTTATTTTTCTTACTTATTTAGATAACTTAAATAGAAAGAAATTGAGAGAAACGGAGAGAAATTATCTCTCTTATAACCCTTATTTTATGTTATGAAGGATGTTTTGGGAATTGAAAAAAGGTCAAAAATAATTGAGTGTTCCTTTTCTTTAAAGTAGTTCAGATAGATAATAATAATAATAATAATAGTGGATACATAGACAGATAGTAGTTTAATAAGTTTGGATGTGCAGTCCATGGAAATTTGCAAGGGAGAAGAAGCTAGGAAAACATGCTAGAAATTCTTGAAATGTCATATAGTATTATTATTTATTTGATAATATTCATGATAAATGAAAAATCATAATAAACATTAAGGATTTTTTTTCTCACTTAGGGTTGGTTTAAGAAGTGGGTTGGCTTTTTGGATTTTTGGTTTTTTTGGTTATTTTAATCTGGGTTAAAAAAATTTGGTTTGGGAATGATTTTTTGACTTTTTTTGTGAGAGAAGAGTATAATGATTATGGGTTGGATGTGATGTTTTGTTTTTTTAACTAAAATAACTTATTTTATCTTTTGTAATTAAAATAGCCAAAAAAAATTCACTTTAACTCTCGCCAAATGGACCCTTATCTACTTTTTACTACTATTTTAAAAGTTTAAATGTGATCTACTTTTTATGTATTTCAAAAATAACTTTCCAAACTTATTAAATAACACAACAAGACCAACCGATCCTTGGCCACATCAAATTTATTACCTACTGTCTATGTATCTACTACCACTATTATTATTATTATTATTATTATTATTATCCATCTAAACTACTTTAAATAAAAGGAACACTTACTCTGATTATTTTTTAATTTTTTTCAATTCCCAAAATATCCTTCATAACATAAATTTTGCATCAACAGAAATGTGTCCCACCACACCTGAATTACCAACCGTTACCTGCACTAACCAACACACTATTCTACACTATAAACAAACACCACAACCCTCAAGCCTTTAAGATTGCATTTTATTTTAATTGATAAAAATTATTGTTATTAAACGGAAAATTTATTAGAAAATCATTTTTTAAGTGTTTGTATCCCAATTAGTTCATAAGATATTTTTATATTCTAATAAGTCCTATTAGTTGGACATTTGATCTACCAAATTCTAATTATCATATTTAAAGTATTTCATGGATATTTCTATCTTGACAAATATTTTTTGAACGGTTAGCAATTTGGTAATGTGAATATTTATATTTTACAATGTGAATATTCACATTAACGTGTAAATGTTCATATTGACATGTTAACATTTACATTGGCGGCATGAACATTCACATTGACGATATGAACATTCATATCACAGAACATTCACAATGTAAATGTAAATATTATTAGGAATATTTTGACAACTATGTAGTGGAACATAAGAAAATAATGTAAATTAAATGAAATATAAATAGATAAGAAGAATTTACGAAAAAGTGCTCGGTTATTAAACATATTTTTTTAGAGGGGGTAAGTATACTTCATTGATTTTAATTTGATCCACCACTGCCGAATACCAAATAACTACCACCAATTCTTGTCAATTGAACGTGGTTCATCGTGGATTCCTGAACATTAAAATTTTATTTTATTCTTAAATTGTGTATATATAAATACAAATATACATATATACCCATATACAAAAATATATATATATATATAATCATTTACAAAAACAAATAAATAAATAATTCTAAACAAAAAATTCCTCAAACTTTTAATCATATATTGAAATGCTGAAATTCAAAATTTTAATTTATAGTTACCACTACTTATATATATATATATATATATATATTTGTTGTTATTGTTAAATAATTAAAAATTAATAAAATTTTCATTTACATTTCAAATTTCAAATTGAAAGTCGTACAATTAAACTTTTTTTGAATTAAATAGGTTTTTCATTAAATTTAAAAGGTTTTAGATTTAAATCCAGCCGCTACATAATGCACAAAAGTCATAAAAAAAAACCCTATATAAACCAATTTTTTCCTTCTTCTTCACATTAACATTTTTTTTTTATTTATTTAACACTAAAAAAGATCAATTTCCTATTCCTCTGCTCCAAAAGTCCTATAACAAACTTATCTTTCTATTTTTTGAATTGATGATCGAATTATAAAATTTTTCTTATTTCCTCTATGTAGTTCCACATTGCTATACATATTATTTACAACTATCCATCATAGATTAGACAGCTGTGAATGTTTTGGGTTAAATTTTAAAGTTGTATTCATTTGTTTGAATCTATACAAAAATGTTGTGAATATTTTGGGTTGAATCTTAAAATTATATGCATCTATTCGAATTTACATAGATAGAGATGCATCCGATTTCGTACTGCGTCTTAGGAATTTGCAAGCTATTTTTATACACTTTTCTCTTTGTTTAGATTTTTAGAATTGTATTATTTTACATGATACTTCAAGGAAAATGATATACAAATCTACTTTTTAAATACACTCTCTAGACCCAGTGATATGTCAACAAGATGATTGATTAACCCACATATGTTGTCAAAATTCTAAACGACAACCATTATGTATGTTTTAATTTTTGAAAACTATATTTTTGCCTATTTTTGATTATGCAATGTAGACAACTATACACAAGTTAATGCAATGTAGACAACTGTAAATAAGTTAATTTACACCTTTTTATTTTTTATTTTTGCATGCATGATATATATATATATATTTTTTTTCAAACTTATATAAAAGGTTTTGAAAAGTGGTTGTGGTTCCCATAACGGTAGCAGTGACGCAGTAGTGGTTGCAACGTATAAAAACTGTAGCGTAACGGTTGCAATAATCAGAACCGTGATTTTTTTTATTTTTCGCACAATTTGAAGAAAAGTTACCAATACGCATATATTTTTTTTAGAATCACATTTATTGGGGTTTAAAATAAATTTTTTTTTATCAATTTTTGTTAATTTTTAAGTATGATTCAATATATTTCATATTTTTAAATCACTAGAAAATGAGCTTGGGTAAATTATGCAAATAGTCCCTACAGTTTACACGATGTGTCAATTTGGTCCATGTAGTTTCAATTTACTCGATTTTGCCCCTTAATTTAATGGATTGTGTCATTTTAGTCCAATAAATATCGGTTGTTAAGTTAATTTAACGGAAGGTCAAATAATGTGTCAATTTGGTCTCTGTACTTTACACGATATGTCAATTTAGTCCCCGTAGTTTCAATTTTTTCGATTTTGACAATGACTAAATTGACACAATGTAAAAAATATAAGGACCAAATTGATACATTGTTTGACTTCCGGTTAAATTAACTTAACAATCATTATTTATTGGACTAAAATGACACAATCCGTTAAATTAAGGGACAAAATCATGCAAATTGAAATTACAATGACCAAATTGACACATCATGTAAACTATAGGAACTATTTGCATAATTTTCCTAATGAACTTTTTACATTTTATTTCAACAGTTAATGATTTTTAGAATAATTAATTTTAAATGTCTACAAATTATTTTTTACCAATACTTAAACTAACTGAATAAAAAATATTCATAATTATTAAATGAAATGATTATAAAATAAAAATTGTGCCATAAATTTTAAAAAAATTATAAAAAAATAAATTTCATATAAGATTTTTTCTTTGGGTTTGGATCACTTGATTATTTGTTTTTTTATTTTGTAAGTTTTTTTTTTTGGGGGGAGAGGGAAGGAAACTATTCAAAATATTGTAAAAGAGTGTAACGGTGTATAATGGACCGTTACGGCCGTTACGTAACACCGAAACGGCCGTTATATATGTGAATTTCCATCACACCACTATAACCGCCGTAACGGGTGGCGATAACCACTACAACCGTTATGTAACGGTTACAACCGCTTTTTAAAACTTATATGTTTTCACAAGATTTTCTGTAATATTGCAATATAGAAAATAATTTCAAAATTTTGATTGCGTTTAATTTATATTTTTTATTTTACCTAACTTTAATTTTATTTTCAAATGATATACATGCAAATATACCCCATAGAAGTTGATCTCAAATTTTTTAAAAAATTTTACTTAAATCCATAAAAATATTTTAAATTTTGTAATATTACTTTTTTTTTTCAATGAACTTTTTTAATATTTGAAGTAATTTTTTTAATTTTTAAATATACCTAACATAAATACACTTAAAAAGTATAATATTTGTGAAAAAATATTTTAAAAATTCACTAAATACCAAAAATATAAAAAAAATATACGAAAATTTAATACATTTTTTGTATTTTTATATATTTATTAATATTTTTTAAATATTTTTTCATAAATATTTTACTATTTAGATACATTTAAGTAAAGTGCATCTAAAAAAGTAAAAAAAATGTTTAAAATTTTAAAAATATTCACTAAAAATAAAAAAACAAGAAAAGCAATATATTCAATTAGGGTTGTTTGGAAAGTGTTAGATTAGTATACTTTTTGACTTTTTACAATAAAAAAAAATGTGAAATACGGATTGTGTTTGAAGTGATGTGGTAGAAAGGTGGTATAACCCAAATAAGATGATCATGACCCAAATAGAATAATTTGCTAAAATAACATGTGCTATTTAAGCACATACCAAACAAGCACTTTTAGAAAATTAAAACCAAACCCACTAAATAAGATTGTAGAGGGTCAAATAACTTAACAACTTAATAAGAATTACAAATAACAAAATATAAATTCGTTATGATTCTGATGTTCCTACAAACACCAAACAAGTTGTTGGTGATAATTACAAATAAAACACCAGAAAATACAAATAATAAAAATTACAATAACTATTGAAATGGCTGAAGAGCGAGAAATTCGTTCTCTTAAAGGAGATTCAAGTCCTCTGCGGTTAGGCAAAGCCTCATACTGGTGCAGTAGAAAAAATCTTAACGTGTTCTCCCAAGATACAACAGCCCGACTAAGTCGTATGGTTCATCAATACTACACAATTGGTTGAAACTAAAGTTTCATCACATACACCCTTTATTTTTTTGCCTAATAATCTCACACAAAAATAATAAATAACAAACACTTCTTTTTTTTTCCAAGATAAGAGGTTAGCTCAATTTATAGAAGAGGATACTTGGGGCAAAAGAAAAGGAAAAATAATAAAAAAAGAGTACTTGATGGGCAAGAAAAAGGGTTTACTTGGAGGAAAAGAAAAGAAAACTTAGAGGGAAAGAAACTTTTCTTAGAGGCAAAGAAAGGTAACTTGGAGAACAAGTTGCTTAGAGTCCAAGGAAACAATATAATCTATAACACATTATAATATTAAAATATCTGCTAACATTCCCCCACCTATTTTAATATTATAGGTAACAAAATCTGAGATTATTAGGCAAATAAGGATATTATGCATCATAGTAGGTATGTTCTACATTAAACCTCCATTAGTAAAACAATAATATCTACTGCAGAGCCAATAATATGCTCAGCATTAAACTATGACTACTTAAGGGAAATAAATAATTATTGTACACACATAATATTTCAGGTGTTCATATAAGCTTTAATAGTTAGCACATTACGGCCTTGTGTAATCCCAGGATTCATGAGTATGTTAGAGAATTATCCCAAATCTCATAGGTAGCGGCCCCACTACCACACTCACATAGGTGAATTCTGTCAAGGGTGCTCCTGTAACTATGATACCCGACTCAATAAGAGCTACAAAAATTCATTAAGATTCTTTTTTTAATAACTCAACCTCTACAACGTTATAGAATAAATGCACTTACATCATAGGGATGGGTAAAAATTAATTTAGTTCATTTCTCACGACTATCATATAATCGTTCTTCTCATTCAACCCAGTTACAGGATCTCTGGTCCTTGGGTTGAGTATCCTCATACATGGCTCCTGCGATATTCAATGGGCTTCAACCCTATCTCCCTCGATCTATTCCAGACTCTATCTCTTGCTAAGGCCTTAGTTAATGAATCTGCAAGATTATCACCAGATTTAATATAATCCACATTTATGATGCCATTATTTATATAAGATCTCACAGTATTGTGTTTTCTTCTGATAGGTCTGGATTTACCTTTATAATAACGGTTATTAACTCGACCAATTGCTACGATGCTATCACGATGAATCAATATAGGTGGAATCAATTTTTCTCAACAAGAGATTTCATTTAACAAATCTCTCAACCAATTTGCTTCTTCACTAGCTATAGCTAAAGTAATAAGCTTAGTCTCCATTGTTGAATTAGCAATAATGGTTTGTTTTTTCGATTTGCAACTTATAGCACTACCTTCCAATGTAAATAAGTAACCAGTGGTTGATAATGAATCACTTGACAAGGTATTCCAATCGGCATCACTGCAACCTTCAAGTACTGTTGGATACTTATTATAAAACAAACCATATTTTATGGTACCAGATAAATATTTCATAATCCCCTCAATGGCTAGCTAGTGATCACTGCCAGGCTTGCTAATAAACCTGTTAAGTACTCTAACTACATAGGCAATGTCAAGTCTAGTACAGTCAGTAGCATAACGCAATCTACCAATCATACTAGCATATTCCTTTTAATTAATAACATCCTCATCATTTTCAACAGGAAATAAATACACATGAGGATCAAAAAGAGTAAGAACATGCTTGCACTTATAAAAATTATATTTTTTCAAAATTTTCTCAATATAATGCGACTGATAAAGAAATATACAATCATAGGTTTTGGTAATTTTCATTTCTAAAACATAATTAGCCTCACTAAGATCTTTCATATCAAAATGACTACTAAGCATATTGTTAGTTTCCACGATGCTAAGCAAATTACAGCCAAATATAAGTAAATCATCCATATAGAGGTTAATAATGACATGTGAATTTTCTTCAGATTTATAGTAGATACATTTATCACATTCATTAGTTTTATAGTCATTCTCAATCATGCAGGAATCAAATTTCTCATGCCACTATTTTGGGGCATGTTTTAAGCCATATAGGGATTTAACTAGCTTGCACACCTTGCTTTCTTGACCGGGTTCCACAAAACCCTCAAGTTAATCCATACAGATTTCTTCATCCAGGTCTCCATTTAAAAAGGATGTTTTAACATCTATTTGATGAATTTTTAGATCATGAATTGCAGCCACTACAATTAATAATCTAATTGATGTAACTCTAGTAACCGGAGAAAATATATCAAAAAAAATCAAGATCTGCTTGTTGTTTAAAACCTTTTGCAATAAGCCTTACTTTATATTTATCAATAGTTCCATCTGGTTTAAGTTTTTTCCTCAAAATCCATTTATAGCCAATAGTTTTACAACCTGGTGGTAAATCTACTAATACCCAAGTTTTATTGGATAATAATGATCCCATCTCATCATTTACAGCCTCGTTCCAAAAAACAGAGTCAGGAGATGCCAAAGCTTCTTGTATAGTTATGGAGTTTCCTATACATTAAAAACATGATAATCAGGGCCAAAATCTTTTTCTAATCTGACTCTTTTAATCCATTTAGGTTAAAAAACCACAGTGTCTTGGTTTTGTAAAAGATGAGTAAAGGAACCTATTTTTGATAAAAATATTTTCTTGATAATTTTGACCCCTACCATTTTTAGATTTAAAAGGAAAATTTTCTTCATGAAAAATTACATCACTTGATTCAAAAATTATTTTGTTTTCAATATCAAAAAATCTATAGGTTGTACTATTTGTTGCATATCCAAGAAAAATACAAGTGGCAACTTTCACACCTAATTTAGGTCTTTTAGGGTCCACAAGTCTAACAAAAGCTAAACAACCCCAAACCCTCAAATATTCCAAATTTGGCTTATGCCCTTTCCATAACTCAAAAGGTGTAACTTTTATTTTTTTTTATGTGGCACTCTATTCATAACATAACATGTAATTAAAATTATTTCTCCCTGCAAATTTGAAGGAGCACCTGCTTCAATTAGCATAGCAGTTGTTAAATCAATTAAAGTTCTATTTTTCCTTTCTGCTACACCATTAGATGCATGTGAATATGATGGAGTAGTTTTATGGATTATTGCCAAAGACTGAGCAAATGAGTTGAATCCAAAAGATTCATACTATCGGCCTTTATCACTTCTATATCTTTTAATCATTTTACCGAATTGATTTTCAACTTCAAGAAGGAATTCTTTAAATTTTTCAAAAGCATCACTTTTATTTTTCAACAATTATGCATAAGTGTATTTTGAGAAATTATCAATAAAAGTGATAAAATATCTATTTCCATCACGTGTTAAAATTCTTTCAAATTCACATAAATCAGTGTGAATTAATTCTAGCAATTCAGTATTTCTCACCATACTTTTATGAGGCCATTTAGTTATTTTTGCTTGTTAGTTTGGAAATTAATCCTAAACTATTCATAACTCCCACATATCGGCTATTAATATGACACAGACGAGCATGCTACAAATTCATAGAAAATAGCATGTAAACAGAAACATGTGCTTTCTTATTCTCAACACTTAATTTAAACATTTCATCACATGCATATCATTTTCCCACAAATATGCCTTTTTTAGTGATTACATATTGGTCAGATTCAATAGTCTGCTTGAAACCAGTTTTGTTGAGCAGATAACTCGATATCAAATTTTTCCTCATGGACGGTGTGTACAACACACTTTTGAAACAAGCATACGTCCAGAAGTAAATTTCAGCTCAACATCTCCACACCTGAGCACCTTAGTTATACTGGAGTTACCAAGCATAACAATCCTCTCCTCATTAAAAGGAGTAAAATCTTTGAACCAATCTTTCTTATAGCAGACATGCCTATGGGCACCAGAGTCTGCCCACCACCCTCTCACAGATTGAACCATAAAAATATCTGTAATCATAGCCACAAATGGTTCCTCAATAACATTAGCCTGTGGTCGAGACTGTTGTTTCTGAAATTTGCAAGTTCAAGCAATATGTCCACGTTTGCCACACACAAAACATGTCACATTTGTCAAGTCTTGTGAAGGGGTTCTTGGTTCCATTTCTTTTGTCTCGGGTAATTTTTATTTTGTAACCTTCAATATTTTTTCAGATTTTCTTAACTGGCTTCAAGTGACTATTTTTATGAAATTGACCTTTAGGTAAAGTATTTCCAGAAGTTAAATTTACCTTTGCAATGGAATGCTCTTGTGTCATAAGCGCATCTTGTCCTCGTGCTTTCTCTTCCATCCGAATCCGTGTGATTAGAGTCTCCAAAGACATCTCTTTTTACTTGTGACGCATTGACTTCTGAAACTCCCTCCAAGATGATGGTAGTTTGTCAATAATACCTGCCACAACAAGATTGTCTCCAATTTTGATGTCTTTGAATCTAACTTCAGCCACTAGCATCTGAAAATCTTAAACTTGCTCTACCACTGATTTTCCATCTATCATCTGATAACGGAAAAAATGGCTTGCAACATATTTTTTAGCTCCTGTCTCTTTATTGTCATATTTATTCTGCAAGGCTTTCTAAATTTTCTTGGTTGTGGTGTAAGTAGTATCATAATAATTATAAAATGGATCCGAAAGACAATTCAAAAGATAATACCGATATTTATACTCATCTTTGTTGTATTTCTCAATTTTTTCAAGATGAGCGGCACACTCCTCGTCGGTCATCTCTTCAGTGGGAACTTTGTTCAGATTTTTCTCGGTCAGGATATAGGCCACCTTGAGGAGACTGAGGTAGAAAAGCACATTGCCTTTCCAAATCTTGAAATGGGCTCCCTTGAACTGAAAGGGCTTGTTGAAATCGCTGATATTCTCGTTGGGCTTCTCCAATACTGGCTCCATGAATTTTATTGTTTGAATCTCCTTAAAATTGTTGGTAATAATTACAAATAAAACACCAGAAAATACAAATAATAAAAATTACAATAACTATTGAAAAGGCTGAGGCACAGGAAATTTGCTCACTTTAAGGAGATTCAAGCCCTCTGCGGTTAGGCAAAGTCAAACACCGGTGCAACAAAAAAAACCTTAACTTGTCCCCCCATGATACAACAACCCGACTAAGTTGTATGGTTCACCAATATTGCACAATTGGTTGAATCTAAAGTTTCATCACATACACTCTTTATTTCTTTGCCTGATAATCTCACACAAAAATAATAAAATAACAAACATTTCTTCTTTTTTTCTAGGATAAGAGGTTAACTCAATTTATAAGAGAGGAAACTTGGCAAAAGAAAAGGAAAAATAATAAAATAAGAGTACTTGGTAGGCAAAAAAAAGGGTTTACTTGGAGGAAAAGAAAAGAGAATTTGGAGGAAAAGAAACTTTTTTTAGAGGCAAAGAAAGGTAACTTGAAAAACAAATTCCTTAGAGCCCAAACAAACAATATAATTTATAACACATTATAATATTAAAATATCTACTAACACATGCTCCATTGATTGTGATGTTAGTGCATGGCATTGTGATGTGCTGGCTGATGAGTATTACTTTTGGTAGACAAACTAATGGATTCAAACAAAGGTAGTAAACTAAGGATCTTACATATACCTTAACCAGACTCATTAATTAAAGGACAAATCACAGTATTACTCCTCATCATTCATCTCGTGTTAATTTAATTTTTTAAAATTTTAATTGTAATAGTTTTATTATTTAATTTTGTATTTTGAGTCTATTTTTTTATATTTATATATGATATTACAATGAATTCCAACACATTATAATCATAATGATGAAATTTTTTTAAAAAAAAAAAAAAAAAAACATGATCAATTGAACAAATTAAACACAAAATACAAAATTAAAAGTAGCATTATTGCAATTAGAATTATATATAGGGACCAATTGTCAAGAGGTAAACAGCATGTATTACTATTGTAATTTGTCCTACATTAAAAGTCAAACCCACTGATCAGTAGTCTATTGTTAATTTAGTTTAGAAGCAATTAATGGCATATTCTTGACTATGATGTTTGGTCCTTTGTCCTTTCATTTGATTTGGGTTGAAGGAAACATTTTTGGGTAAAACCCCTCATGTGATCAATTGTGTGTAGCTGTCTATGATTCATATGATGTAATGCAATGCAACACATCCTTAGAAGCTAACATGCGTAGGTGTTATGTATATGACACTATACATGTGTATTTTAAGAAGATATTTGGATCATGAAATTCACCCATCTTTTTTTATTTTTCTTTACAAATTTTTATTTAAATTTATGATTTAAACACCATCTAAAAGACTTATGTGTCCCCTTGAAACTCCCTTATAAAGTACAATCGAATGGTTGGTTCAATGGTAAGAATTTAGATTTCTTCACTCAATACTTGAGTTCGAGTATCTATAGCTGCTTGGCAGAGTTAAATTTACTCATCAGCACCTATACAACATGCGGTGGGACCTTAGCTTCAACCCTAACATAGATAAGATAGATTTTCTTACAAATTGTTGTGTGATGTTGAGAGACAATACTTCTCGATAAATATATAGAATAACATATCTTCATACCCATATTTTTTAATTTAAAAAAATAAAAATAAAAATATAACTCCTTATAATGTTAACTGGAGTCAAAGATTCAAAATTGCAATCCCAAGCCTTTGCTCTGTATAAAATTGTTCTCTAGTGATTTACTTGGACAATTCTTCCTTTGCATTGAAAGCTTATCAATTATGTGTCAAACTTATTCAAATGCTTGTTTCAAATGTTTTTTTAATGAATGTCAAGCTTAAAATAATTGTACAATATTTATAAAAAAAAGGGCACTAAAATATACCAATTTAATTTTGTTAACTAACTTATCTTTAGAACTCTCCTTAACAATACTTACATTTATTTATTTATTTGTTAACAAGTGCCTCTGAACACAAGAAAATAAAACATAGATCTCAAGACAACGGAGACCGATAGATACAATAATAAAAAAATCCGACATTGACAGTAAAGGGAAGTGTTAGGAAAAAGATCAGACTTAAATTGACGTGAACTAGTGTAGTAAATAAATAGATGAATATCCTTAATTAGACTAATCAAATGGCCTTTGATAAAGTCAAGTGGAGAAGAAGGACTTATCGACTACATTTGATAAAATTTAAGACTTGATTTGATTTGGTTTGATTAGATCCCAAGACATCTGTTACTAAATTCAAAAGGAAAAATAATAAATCAATATAGGGTATGAGAGGGTAATTTATACCTAAATTGGGCCGAGCTAGGTAAATGGGCCGTTCTTTGGGCCACAGTAAGGAGGGCTGGATGAAAGGGGCTTGTAGTTAGCCCGGTCCCAGTAAACCCTATTGTTATCCCAGTCCCAAAGAGCCCTCCTGTTATCCCGGTCCGAAAGAGCCTTGAAGTTTAGTCCGGTCTAAGGAAGCTTTGCAGTCAGCAACGGTCACCATACTCGAAGGTAGCCCAGTCATGGCGTAGTGTGGTTAGCTCGGTCAGAACCTTGCTCTTTGCTAGCTCGGTCTAAGCATACCATGGTTTGTAGAAGAGGAACTGAGGTAAGGGCAGTGAAAGGAAGAACCAAACTAGGTATAGTTCGGTCTAGTCTGCGGCTTTAGCATGGCCATGTTATCTCGGTCGTATGGATATCCAACCGTGGTAGAACCATCTCACTTGGTTCAAGCAGTGAGGGGGGTGTTGAAGGATAAACATTATCTTGTAGGAATCTGATTCCTAAGAGGACTCTACATGGAGGAGTAAGAGTCCTACTTCGATTGTGCCACGCGGAACCTATAAAAGCTCATAGCATCACCTATAGAGAGGTGACACAACTTTGATTCTTGAATACACGGAGCTTTTTGTCTATTTGTCTATTTTGCTGACTTAGGCATCGAAGAGGTATCCGGCACATACCCACCGACTAGCTCACGTTTGTGTTTTTAAGGAATAAAGTGACGTCGTACGAAGGAGCGCAATCTTGATCAACAGGATTATACGAGGACAATATTTCATGCTCGTACAATTTGCGCCGTCTGTGGGAAAAAATAGAAAGAACAAACCTCTTAATCAAGTTATCATCACTAATCGGAAGTAATGGCGCACAACGAAGAGTTGCCACAGTTCGCCATTAACGGACAAACCCCAGAAAGAGGCGGGAGGCGCGAAGGTTTACCTCCTGTCCCTCCCATGGCAGACTTGGAGCCCCAGCGACAAAACCCCCGGAGGGATGCAAGGGGGAGGCAGAACAATAGCTCATGTCGCTCTCAAAGTCCTGAAAGGCAGAGGCGAAGAATCGACCCTCAAGCTCTTGAGGATCGCGTAAAAGAGCAGAATGAACTAATAAGGAAGATGGTGGCAGATATGGAGGCCATGAAATGCCAGATTAAGGGAAAATGGGTGGCGACAGGAGAGGGGCGTAAAGGCAACACGCTCCCTCGCCACTCGGAAGATCGCAGTAGGCATACCACGCCATCACAAGCTGAGAGTAGGAGTCTCAAAACAGGCGACACTCAATCCAGGACTTCCAGAACTCATCACTCCAGGTCTGAGAGGACGAGATCTGAGAGGTCATACACAGAGGGAAGCACCTATCGGCCCTCGCACACACACCAGACGTCATCCAGGCAGATGGAGTTATCTAGATCGTCTGACTTACGAACTGTGCTAGAAGAAAGGGCACGATGGAAGGAGGATGCCAGGACGCGTGACCCACACAGAGTTTCTGTCCTTTAGCGGTTGGCTCCTCGGACGCATGGAAGCGTCGAGGTAGGAATGCCAATACCGCACCCTACTTACGAACCTACGGACAAAGCATTAGCAAGGCTGCAGACCTCGCCATTCGTTACAACAATTAAGAACGTGCCCTTACCTTTCGGCTTTCTACAGCCCAAATTCACCACGTATGAGGGGAAGACGGACCCCTACTCGAACTTAAGCCACTTTTGCCAGGTTATGGCCGTATACCGACGAAACGAGGCTTTGATATGCATCCTATTCCCATCCAGCCTTGGCGACCTAGGATTAACCTGGTTCGAAAGGCTACCAGAAGGCAGCATCACCTCCTAGGCACAACTAGCAGAGGCGTTCATGACAAGGTTCAGAACAAACACCAAAACGCAAGTAGAGATCAACCAGCTTCTCTCAATAGACATGGGTGACAAGGAGACATTAAGATCCTACAATAGTCGCTACTGGGAGACCTTCAACCAGATTAGGGATTGCCCTACCAATCTCACTATCGCACAGTACAAAAGAGGTCTTCCAGTCGGGAACAGGCTGAGGGACTTAATCACCATGACGCCACCCCTCACAATAGAGGCCTTAATGGAGAGGGTACACCAGCACATTCGAGTGGAGGAGGATGGTGCCTGTGCTAAAACGAAGTCTGGTACAACTGCAATGCCAGATAAAAAGACCTTGGCAAAGGTCGTCTGATGAAACGTCAAGATAAAAGATGGCTGAGAGTCCGCACTGCCATTACCACGGTATTCAAAAAACCAATCTATCGGATTCTAAGCGAGATACGCGATAAACCTTTCGTCAGATGGCTTGCCAAGCTAGGAGAGGCTCAGAAGGACTACAACGAAAGATCACGGTGCACCTTCCATAAAGAAAAGGGGCACCGTACTGAAAATTGCACACCATTGAGACAACATCTAGAGGAGTTGGTGGCAGCTGATCACCTGGACAAGTACATTGAAGGAGGGGCGCAACTAGCCCCTAGAATGACAACCACCCGAACGGAATGCCAATCGACGCCCTACCTCAAGGCCTAATAAACGTAATACATGGAGTATGCGAACCTGAGCGCGTATGTGAGCTTAGGGGCATGATCAAAAAGGCTGAGCACTTAAGGGAGGTACTAAGTGCACAACCTACAATCAAGAAGGGAAAAATGGAGGCCACCAATGTCATCTCTTTTTCAGACAGAGACTTGGCAAGGATATACTGCCCTCACAATGATGCGCTAGTCGTCACTCTCCGCATCAAGGATTACGACATCAAGAGGATTTTGATAGACCAAGGTAGCTCATGTGAGATAATGTACTACGACACCTTCAAACAGTTGAAACTGGAGGACAAAAACTTGACACCAGCTGTATCCCTCCTGATTGGATTCAACTCAATGCCAGAGTGGCCAGTCGGCAAGATAATCCTTCAAGTCAGGGCAGGAATCGTGACGAAACAAGTGGAATTTTGGGTATTGAAAGTCCCTTCTACTTACAACATAATCTTGGGAAGAACATGGCTACATGCCATGAGATTAGTAGCATCATCCTACCACCAAGTTATGCGGTTCCCCAACAAAGCCGGAGTAATTGAAGAGGTCTTTGGAGACCAAATTATGTCCAAGCAATGCTTCGTCATAGTAAACGGTAGCCGAGCTGCCAAGGGGTTTGTTCAGATGGTGGAAGAACCAGAGAGCAATGAATTGTTCGCGGATGTTGGCAAAGCCGTTGAACAGAAGGCAGTGGAAGACTTAGTACAGGTAAGAATAGATGAAAAGAACCCGGATAAGTTCTTTTTGCTTGGCTCATCTATGTCCAGCACTGAGAGAATAGAGGTCATGGAATTCTTGACCTCCAACATCGAAGTGTTCGCCTAGACACCGTACGACATGCCAGGCATTGACCAAGCTTCATCTGTCACCTATTGAACGTCCACCCAACTGCCAGACCAATCATTCAGGGCACTCGCAGATCGGCACTCCACCACGCCGAGATAGTGGCGGAAGAAGTAGAAAACCTGCTAGAAGCAGGAGCTATCAGAAAGGTGCACTACCCCAGATGGATCTCTAATACAGTAGTGGTGCCAAAAAAGAATGGCAAATGGCGTGTCTGCGTTGACTACAAAGCAGTCAACAAGGCATGCCCGAAAGATAGCTTCCCCCTACTACGGATAGACCAACTGGTAGACCTGACGGCGGGACACAACCGACTTAGCTTTCTTGATGCGTACAGAGGCTACCATCAGATCGCTATGTATGAACCAGACCAGGAGGTCACATCTTTTACAACACCAAGAGGACTGTACTGCTACAAGGTCATGCCCTTTGGCCTAAAGAACGCAAGGGCAACATTCCAACGGATGGTCACCAAGATGTTTGAACCATTGTTAGGCAAAACAATGGAGGACATCGACAACATGGTGGTCAAGAGCAAGGATAAGAATGACCATCTCAAGGACCTAGGTGAGATGTTCCAGATCCTTAAGAAGCACAAGTTACCCCTCAATGCGTCTAAGTGTGCATTCGGAGTAGGATCTGGCAAATTTCTAGGCTTCTTGGTGACCAACCGGGGTATAGAAGTAGACCCCTCTCAGATCAAAGCAATTTAGGATCTGGAGAGGCCAAACACAGTAAAAGAAGTGCAAAGATCTCACCGCATGGCAAATTTGCACTCAGGCAGACTACGACTATTTTTTCAAGCATTAAAAGCCAAGTTCGAGTGGGATGAAGAATGCGACCGAGCTCTAGAAAGCTTGAAAGAATATATGTCCTCTCCACCACTACTTGTGACCCCAACACCTGGAGAACTCTTTCTGTACCTGGTAGTTTCACAGCACGCAATTAGCGCAGTGTTGGTCCGAGTGGAAGGGATCCAACATCTGCCCATCTTTTATGTCAGCAAAACATTACTAAGTGCAGAAACAAGGTACTTACCACTGCAAAAACTGGCCTTGGCCTTGATAATGGCATCAATGAAGTTGTCGCATTACTTTCACGTCCACACCATAGTCGTCCTCATAGCTTTTCCATTAAAAGCTTAGTTTGAGAGGGCGAACTTTTCTGGACGAATCTTGAAGTGGGCAGTAGAGTTAGGATAATTCGACATCAAGTTTCAACCCAGCACCACAATAAAGGCCTAAGCTTTGGCTGACTTTGTCGCAGAATTTACCCCAAGAAGTCATCATAACTGCCCAGTCGAACTGACTGACATGACCGAACTAGGGTTGGAAGTTGACGCCAGAATAGCACAACCCCTAGTGCAGGATACCCAGTCAGATCCTAAGGTAGACCAGAGTAAAGTAAGGGAGGAAGAAGCAAACCATGCTATACCAAGTCAAGACTCACCAGCAAATAAAGACTTGGTACAATCAGATAGCAAGGGACAAACAGCAAGCATGGACATGAAAGAAAACACCAACAACAGTTTTGACCCCAAGGCATCATCTGATCCCTCCACTTGTTGGAAATTGTTCGTTAGTGAGATATGGAAGCTCTTCGTGGATGGAGCGTCCAACAGGCACGGTGCAGGACTAGGCATAGTCCTCATCTCACCAGATGGCCTGGTAGTGGAGCAAGCAATCAACCTTGGCTTCCTAGCATCAAACAACGAGGCAGAGTATGAAGTCTTTTTAGCAAGACTGAAATCAGCATTCTACATGAAAGCAACCGAGCTGATGGTTTACAATGACTCACAACTGGTGGTAAACCAAATTTTAGGCGACTATGAGGCAAAGGACGACAGAATGGCTAAATACGAAGAGTTAGTCAGAACAGAGATCAAAAAATTTGAAGTAGTACGGATAGAGCAGATCGGCAGGGAAGAAAACAGTAGAGCGGACGAACTAGCAGACTTCGCTTCAATGGCAGATACATCCATTCCTCATCCACTGTTGATCGATTACCTACCAAGACCAAGCATTGAAGAGCCCGAAGTAGAAGAGGTATGCTATGCCGAACTAGGCCCTTCATGGATGGATCCCATCATACCATTCTGAAAAGACGGCGTCTTACCTGAAGAAAAGAAAGAAGCCAACAAGATTAGAGCAAAGTCGCAATGATTTTGGCTCTCCCCATCAATGGCCTTGTACAAGAAATCCTTCACAGGACCCTACCTAAAGTGTGTTCATCCCAGCAAAGTTGAAGCATTCTTATTCGAGATACACGAAGGCGTCTACGGAAGCCATCAAGGAGGAAGATCTTTAGCCTACAGAGCAATTTCACAAGGATATTGGTGGCCATACATGCAAGCAGATTCAGAGAAGTATGTCAAGAAGTGCAAGAAATGCCAGAAGTTTGCACACCAAATACATCAACCGGCTAGAGAACTTCTACCTTTAACCAATCCATGGCCTTTCGCAATGTGGGGCTTGGACATAGTAGGACCACTTCCAACAGCACCCGGCAACAGAAAGTTCTTCCTAGCAGCAACAGACTACTTCACAAAGTAGGTGGAGGCAGAAGCATTGGCATCAATCAAGGAGAAGGATGTGAAAAAGTTCGTCTGGCAGAATATCATCACTCGGTTCGGCATACCAAAAGCTCTAATATTGGACAACGGCACTCAGTTCGATGGCAGAATCTTTAGAGGCTTTTGTACAGAATACAAGATAGAATTCTACAACTCTACACCAGTATACCCCCAAGCAAATGGCCAAGCAAAAGCATCAAACAAAGTGGTCTTGGATGGATTGAAGAAAAGATTAGAGAAAGCAAAGGGCAAGTGGGCAAAGGAGCTTCCCTACGTTTTATGGGCTTACCGTACCATACCTCAGCGATCTATTGGCGAAACATGCTTTTCCTTGGCCTATGGCATGGAAGCAGTAATCCCACTAGAAGTTGGCCTCCCCACAATTCGAAGTGAAAATTTTGATCCAGACTTAAATGGAGAAGCCATAGCATTGGAGCTCGATCTTGCGGAAGAAAGAAGAGAAAGAGCACTGGTTCACATTGCCTCGTACCAACAAGAGTTGTCCAGAAAGTATAACAAAACAGTACATCCAAGACAATTCAAAATTGGAGATTGGGTACTGCGCAAAGTGATGGAAAATACCTTGGTACCCGGAGATGGCAAGTTAGGGCCCAATTGGGAAGGACCTTACAAAGTGGTTGGGTTAGCCGGAAAAGGGGCATACCAGACAAGGGCGGCAAAGCCATTCCCAGGCCATGGAACACTGCCAATCTCAAACTATTTTATTTTTAACCTTTCAGTTGTAATTTTTCTTTTTCGCAATAAAACAAGTAGTTTTCTTTTCAGCATAATTGTTTTAGTCTGTAAAAGTTGTTTTAGTAAGCTAGGGGCAACAAAAATAGAGTTGGCCGGAATAACCAACTTTGTCCTCTTCTAAGCCTAGGATAAGGATCCAGGCTGCAGGACGTTTGGTCGCAATAACCAAACACTTTACTCTAGGTTGGCAGGAATAACCAACTTAGAGGTTGGCTGGAAAAACCAACAACCCTCCTAAGCCCAGGATAAGGATCCAGGCTGCAGGAAGTTTGGCAGGAAAAACCAAACACTTTACTCTAGGTTGGCAGGAAAAATCAAACACTTTACTCTAGGTTGGCAGGAAAAACCAACTTAGAGGTTGGCTGAAAAAACCAACACCCCTCCTAAGCCTAGGATAAGGATCCAGGCTGCAGGAAGTTTGGTCGCAATAACCAAACACTTTACTCTAGGTTGGCAGGAATAACCAACTTAGAAGTTGGCTGGAAAAACCAACACCTGTCCTAAGCCCAGGATAAGGATCTAGGCTGCAAAAAGTTTGTCAGGAAAAACTAAACACTTTACTCCAAGTTAGTAGGAAAAACCAACTTAGAGGTTGGCTAGAAAAACCAACACTCCTCCTAAGCCTAGAATAAAGATCTAGGCTCAAGGAAGTTTGGCTGGACAAAACCAAACACTTAGTACTCTTCAACCGAGATAAAGATCAAGGGTGAAGAGTGGTTGGCTGAAAAAACCAACACACAGTACTCTTCAACCGAGATAAGGACTTAGGCTGAACAGTGGTTGGCTGGAAAAACCAAACACTTAGTACTCTTCAATCGAGATAAGGACTCAGGCTGAAGAGTGGTTGGCTGGAAAAACCAACACTTAATACTCTTCAACCGAGATAAGGACTCAGGCTGAAGAGTGGTTGGACTGGAGAAACCAACACTAATTGATTCTTTAGCCGAGATAAGGATCAAGGCTAAAAAGGTTGGCAGGTATGGCCAGCTAGATTACAAGCTTAAGACCGGGATAAAAATCTCGGCCAGAAAATGTTATACTTTATTCAGATTATGGAAAGTAAAAACAAGCATGGCAGTTAACCGAAATAACAATTGAAACAAAAGAAGATTTCATTAAACATGCAAAGAGTTACAAAGGGATGGCACTTCAGCCCGGTTACAGTTTTTTTGTCCAAAAGCAGAAAGAAGAAAATACAGAAATCAAGCAAAAAGGTCATCTATTTCTGCGTCAAGTTCAACTCGGAGCCCGATCTCATCTGGTAGCCCGGTCTCATCTAGTAGTTCGGTCGTCAGATCTTCAACCGGTGGCTCCAACTGAGCTGATTGAACAGTAGGGTCATTAACAATCGGGGTATTGTTTGGCTCGGTCTCTTCTTCATCATCCTCAGCTTGAAGAAATTGTTGCTGAATGGCAACAGCATACTCCGTCATCGAACCAAGGATAAAGTACGGAGGAGGGTTGAAGACCTCGGTCTCTGACCCATGACCGAGCTGTTCCACGGCCGCCCTCCATCCGCATTTAAAGAACAAGTCTTTTGCCACCTCACACTGCTTAATATACAAGGCCTCACCTTCTTTGAAACCGAGGTCCTCCGCGCCCTCAGCCTTCTTCTCCCACTCCTTTATCTCGGCATTTTTCTTCTCTTTGAGCTTTGCAAGCGCGCGCAAATACTTGTCTTTTACCACGGTCGTGGCCTTTTTCTTCTCTGCCTCAGCCGAGTTAACAAGCCCAGTCAGACGAGCCATCTCGGTCTGTAGCTCGGCTATCTGCTTTCTTGACTCCTGTAGCTCGGTTGTTTTGGCATCAACCTCCGCCATGGCCTGCCTTGTGGCTTTTCGCAGTTCTAACACTCGCTTGTAAGCGATATGGTTTTTCTGTATGGCCTGCAAGAGGATGGTAAGAAACTTTTAAAGTAAAACCGAGCAGAAAGTTATAAAGATTAAAAAGATGAGCAAATGGACAACTTACCAGCACCATGGACTTTGTAGAAGAACGGATTGCTTTCAGCTCGGTTAAGTGGTCGTGGTGTGACATGTCGGCTAGAAGGCATACGCCTTTGGCTAGATTGAATGCCATTAAATGGTCTTTTTCAGCGACCACTAAATCAGTGTCCTTGATGGCTCGGTTTTGGAAAGTGATCTTTGGAGCCCACTTAGAGGAGCTAGCCCGGTCCGAACGCTCCGGTTGTGGGCTCGGTGGAGAGCGTGGTGGAGTGGTTTGGGGGACCACGGTTTCATCTTCATCAATGAGGCGTTGCTTGGTTGGGGTAGTCCGAGCACGCTTATTTGGGCGAGATGTTGAGGGTTGGCGAGATGGAAGGGCCACCACAGTCTCCTGAGTTTGACCGGTTGGTGGTACCTCGGTCTGGTTGGTTTCGGTCAAAAGGGCTCACACGGCTCTCTTTTTGGCCATTTCTTGTTCGGCGATTAGTGGGATGAGGTTGATTTGGGGCAAGGATGGGTCTGGTTCAGGAGAAGCTTCCAACAAGAAGTCAGCTACCTTGGACTTTCGCCTGCTGCTGTATCTATACGTCGGTTCAAAATTCAATAGCTCGGCCCAGCCTCTGGTAGGATATCGTAGCGCGACACGAAAAGTGGCTAAGTTGGGATAGCTGTACTGTGACTTGAGAAAGTTCAAATCTACATAAAAGAAGAAAGACGGGTTAGTCCAGTTTAGAATGTTAAGACCAAGGTAAAAGAAAAGCATGGAATTCAGCCGAGGTAACCCTACCGGCTACAGCCTTGTTCCAATTTATTCTATGGCCAGGGATCTGGGCTTGGTGGTCTTCAAAATTCCTAGATACCCAGAAAAAATCATCATCGTTCACATCTTTATCCGGAGTATCCTTTATTATTTTTTCACGCCGGCGCCTTATTCGTAAATAGTAAACCCAGCCATCTTCGGCCGATCCTATGGAGTATTGATGAAAGAGCTCGGCTAGGCCGAGGTTAAGGCTAGCCTGGTGGTTTAGCGCGGCAATGCCGTTTATTATACGATAGGAATTGGTGGAAAGTTGGGTAGGGCAGAGTTTGGTTTGCCTAAGGAATTCACAGAGGAGGGCTGTACAGGGAAACGTAGACCGCACTCTACGATTGAAATAACATTAAAAGGGACAAAGCCTTGCTTTCCCCAAGGAACGGTTTCTGGTTCGACCAGGGAGAAGTGGACATCATCTGGAATTTTGTAGTCCTTATGAAATTCAGCTATGGCCCCTGGTGAGTTTACTAAAAATCTATACTTCCCCATTTGTGGTTTAAGTTATATACAGATTAAACTGGGTGTAAGCTCAGTCGAAGAATGGTGCTGAGTAGCTCAGTTGAGCGCTCAAAGGAGTGCTTGGGCAACCTAAGTCTGCAAAGTAAAAAACAAAGGTGTTAAGCACAGATCGTTGGACCGTGCTAAAAGAAATAAAGGCAAGATAAGTGAAGTCCTAGCTCGGCTATGTAAGATGCTACCCAGTCCTAGCTCGGTTTAAGCTAGAGGCATTAGCCCGGTTGAGCCTTCGGGGCAGCATTTTAGGTTCAGGTTGAACTAAGGGAGCTGGCTTAACCCCAAGTATTAGCTCGGTCGGTCATTTGAGGTTTTTTAGCACAGTATCACGTAAACCTAGTACGGTTCACTAGCTCGGCTAAGTTAAGCAGGCAGTACTAAGACTTGTTGGAATTACAAGAATAAAGTTTTACTCTGGTTATACGGTGATGCTAGGTTTGTGCCTAATACGAACAACTTCCTAGTTCGGTTGAAATGTGATTTTGGATCAAAATCAGTGCTTCTTAGGTTATTCATGGAGTACCAGAGGTTCTACTACATGGTTTTTCCCAGAAATATTGAAGCAAAAGGGGAATGTGCTTTGGAAAAACATACAAATAAAACATGCTGTATGTTGAAAAACAGTTGCGAAATCAACAAAAAAGGAAACAGATCTAAGCAACTTACCAACTCAAAATGGAGGCAAGTTTATGAAAATCCAAGTTGTAGAGAAGAACGTGAGCTTTGCAAAGAACAATGGTTGTAGAAATGGGGGCTCAAACAAGAGGGAAAAAAGGAGAAGGTGAATAGTGCAAAAAGATTATTCAAAAAGTAGGGCTTCTCCTTAGTGTAAAGCTTTTTTAGGCGGGACTGTTCAAAAAACACAGAGTACGAAGGCGGCGTGACAACTGCCTTGAGCCAATCGGAGCATGCCATGTGTCATTGGAATGAGAAGCGATTCAGTTGCTGTGATTGAAGAGATGTTTTGACCAGACAGGTAGAGCCTGGTGTGAATTTAGCTCGGCTGGAAAGGCTAAAGAATTTTAGCTCGGCTGATAAAACAAGTAAATCCTTATCATGCTGTGCAGATGGAATTAAGGGGCAATTGAGAGGGTAATTTATACCTAAATTGGGCCGAGCTGGGTAAATAGGCCGTTCTTTGGGCCACAGTAAGGAGGGCTGGATGAAAGGGGCTTATAGTTAGCCCGATCCCGGTAAACCCTATTGTTATCCCGATCCCAAAGAGCCCTCTTGTTATCCTGGTCCGAAAGAGCCTTGAAGTTTAGTCCGGTCTAAGGAAGCTTTGCAGTCAGCATCGATCACCATACTCGAAGTTAGCCCGGTCATGGCATAGTGTGGTTAGCCCAGTCAGAACCTTGCTCTTTGCTAGCTCGGTCTAAGCATACCACGGTTTGTACAGAAGGAACTGAGGTAAGGGCAGTGAAAGGAAGAACCAAACTAGGTATAGTTCGGTCTAGTCTGCGGCTTTAGCATGGCTATGTTATCTCGGTCGTATGGACATCCAACAGTGGTAGAACCATCTCACTTAGTTCAAGCAGTGAGGGGGGTGTTGAAGGATAAACATTATCTTGCAAGAATGTGATTCCTAAGAGGACTCTATATGGAGGAGTAAGAGTCCTACTTCGATTATGCCACGTGGAACCTATAAAAGCTCATAACATCACCTATGGAGAGGTAACACAACTTTGATTCTCGAATACACGGAGCTTTTTGTCTATTTGTCTATTTTGCTGACTTAGGCATCAGAGAGGTATCCAACACACACCCGTTGGCTAGCTCACGTTTGTGTTTTCAGGGAATAAAGCGACGTCGTACGGAAGAGCGCAATCTTGATCAACAGGATTATACGAGGACAATATTTCGTGCTCGTACAGGTAGAAAAAAATTCAAATTAATGGTAAAGTTTATAAATTTTAATTATTAAAATCATAGACCATGTGTATGTAATTATTTTTTAAAAATACACCTGATTTGTAATTTTCTCAATTCAGGCTTCGTTTAGAATATGGATTGACTTTTTGACTTTTTAGCCTGGGACTAAAAAGTCTCGTTTGGGATGGACTTTTTAATTTTTTTGACTTTTGTGAGAGAAAAAATAAAATAATTATCGTTTGGATGTGACATTTTGTCTTATTAATTTTTTAACCTATTTTATCTTTTTATAATTATTTTAACAAAAAAATCAACCCAGCCAAACGAATGCTCAAAATATCCCTTTTACACTTTTTCAAAATACTTTTTATTTTTCTCGACACTTATTAATATTTATTTTTATTTGAGAATATTGTTTCCCACGTTCTCAACAAAAAAAAAAAAAAATACTAACGAGTGTCTAGAAAAATAATCTAGTGCTTCTAAGTCTCATAATTCATAAACTATCAAATAAAAATGGTTTTAATTAATAAAATTTTAAATAATTATATATTCTTTATGATATATATATTTTTTAAAAAGCACAACTATTTCAAACTTTGATAATATATAACATTTGCAAGAGGTGTGTGAAATGGGATGCCAGCCAAAAATGAGCTGGTGAGAGAAGAAGATTATTTCAGTGTGACAGTGGCGGAAGCAACAATAAATGTTTGCCTAATCCCCCACATGCATGCATGCTTCTAGCAAACTCATTAGTCGACATCTCACAAATTCGGATTGGAAGGTCCTTTTGACTTTGGTACCAAGTTTTTAGTTCACATTAGGGAATATGGAATATGACAAATAATTGTAGTTTTTATTTTAAAGTTTTTTGTCTTTTTACATTTATTTTTATGAAGATATTTTGTAAAAGTCTATATATAAGTTTGTAGACTTTGCAAAATTTTGACCATATTAGTGAGGTGCTTGTCAACAAAGTAGATATGTAATTAATGTTAGAATGACTTATGAGTTTACTTTGTATATATAATATGTAGTCTATAAATTGACTTTCTAACTAACATAATCAAGCATGTAAATTCTCTCCATCTTTGATTGCCTAATTCGTTTCTAACTTCTAACTTCTCTTAACACCATAACTCCATCAAAATTTAATAATAAAAATAGTAAAAAACTCTTTTCCTTTTTGTCTTGTAATTGGTATCAGGGCTTGGTGAAGAGCTTTTGAATGTAAGATCAAGTTATATAAGTATTTCTCTCTACGTCTAAATTTTTAATATATATAAGTGTGTATGGTGTGCTTTATGCTATAAATAAAATAAAAAAAATCGTATTTTATATCTTCATAATTATTTGTTTCATTTATAGTTGTTGTAAAATCTATATACTTAGTGTATGTCAAAACCTATATACTCATTTAAATCTTTTGACTATTGGCCATAATTAAGTCTTTAAGATCATAAACAGAGGTTTTAGGCACCAGATAAATGCACTAGGAGGGTCTTAGGTACCAACAACAATCTATAATGGCAATTAACCCCGAAGATATAATATGCTTTGGAAATACAAAAAATAATGTTAATAATAAATATAACAATATTTTGCATCTTACTAAAGAATCTGCAAATATAAATAGTGTGTGTTCTAGTTTAAATAATATTACTGATATTATGTATTCTTAGTTTTCTAAATTAGATAAAAATCATAAAATAAATCAAAATTATCTAGAAACCAAAGTTGAGTCTATAGAATCTAAAATAGACAATTTGGGTTCTATAATAAATATTGACTTAAACAAAGGCGCAAAAAACTAAATAAACAATTTGGTGACAAAATTAGAAACTATATCCTTCATAAATAATGATGGAATGAATAGTCTAGGAGATAATTCTATTCCTATGCTATTTTATGGTACAGAAGATAATATGATACTTCAAATCAATACCTATAATAAAACTGAATATGAAAATATTGTTGAAATATTAGATTATTGGAGAAATTATTTAAAGACCCAGATTTAAGTATTGATGAAAGAAATAGGCTACTAGACCAGATAAGATAAACTTATCTAAAATATGAAACCCTTTTACAGCACTTTAATTATGATATTAATATGTCAACTAATGATGATGACAACCAATTATCCTCACTTGAAGAAACATTCGATCAAGATGTTTCACTAGAAATAAATAAAGGGAAAAGAAAGGCAAAAGAGCTAATTGATCCCGAATTATTTGGCACATGGGGAGATGAATTTTTTTTTGACTTTATTCAAATAAATGAAGTTAAACATGATACTAACACTGGAAGTACCTCCAATCATACACCTAAGCCAGTAATATCTAGAAAAGAAAATAATTATAAGTATTCAATAATTCAAAATGGTACTTATTTAGACTTGTCTCATGTTCCATTTAAGGATCAGCCACAAGCAATTGATGATTGGGCACAATCCTTATCCGTCATTGTTATCAATTATAAAAATAGTTGGTCAAAGGAAAAATTCCTTGATTATATTGCAACAACTCTCCAAGGAGATGTATTGCAATGGTTAAGATAGTGGAAAAAGTTTGAAATTGGAAAAAGCCAAAAAACAGCTTTGTTGGCAAATTTTCTCACACTTGACACCATCTTAGCTGAATTTCCAAAAATTATAAAAGAAAATTTTTGTGGTTTTGCATGAGATACTAATTTGCAAGCAGATGCAAATTATATTTTGACAAAATTAGAATTATGTAATATTTGTCTTTTTGAAGACTATGTTTAAACTTTTAAAAAATATTATTATCTTATTGATCCACCCGCAAATCAACCTTGGTTAGATTAATTTTTTCATAAACTTCCTAATCCATGGGATGAGTTATGTATTAAAACATATCCTGATTTTCTCAAAAAAAAAAAAAATGGGGAAGGAAGAACATGATAATCTTGGTTTTCGCATTAATTATGTTCTAAGATTGATAGTAGATCGGTGTATAGAAGCAAAGGCAAAAAAACAAATAAAAAATCAAATTTTCAACCCACAATACGGTCAAAAATGTTGTGATAAAATTTTAAAAGAAAATTAGAAAATTGGTTGTAATACATTTCTTAAACGAAAAGGATTTTTCAAAAAACGCAGAAAATATAAATGGAAACCTTAGAAAAAGAACAAAACTTTTCAAAAAAGAAAAAGTATATTAAAAAAAAGAAAGCAACAAGTGTTTCAAAAAAAAAAAAAAACTTGTAAATGTTATATTTGTAACGAAGAAAGTTACTATGCACCCGAATGCCCAAAAAGGAAAAAAAAGTGCAAAGAAAATTATCAAAGTTCTTGAAGAATAAAATTTTGAAATAATATATGGTAAAAAAATTTCTGATGAAGAAGAAATCTTATACGAAATTTCTAGTGATGAAGAAACTTCAGATGAAGAACTAATCTTCATGATGACTAATATTAATAGTCAAAAAATATCTCAAGAAGCAGATAATATATCTCAAGAAGAATTATAGGCAATTGGACTTAGAGATGTAATTGGAGAAGAAAAAACTTTTACCGACGAAGAATTAACAAAATTCGAAAAGATATGAGAAGTTACTGTTCTAGAAATATATAAACTTTTAAAATTCAACTTCTTTTCAGCAAGAGTGTTTGAACAATACAATGGTAACACTCAAGCAAAATGGTCAGAAGAAGGAAATATTGATATTCCTTTTTTTTTATAAGAAAAAGGTTGCAAGATGGAAAAAAGAAATATCTCGAAATTCAATATATTCATATTGGATTAATTCAAGTAACTATAACAGTCTTATTTCACCAAGGGATAGATACTCCTATTTTGGCAGTAATTTTTGATAAAAGATTTTTCGACCCAATGAAAGCAATTATTGGAGGAATCCAATCTAATTTGGCTAATGGAGTAGTTTGGTTTAATGTTAGACCAAATTTCTTTATTTCCATAAATGATCATAATCTTGAAGACACAGTTAGAATAAGAATTAAAACACAAGGATTAGGAATGAAATCAAATTCTCATGATTTGGCTATTCGTTAGAAAACAATTGACGGATTAACCAAATTTCCTGAAACAAAAACAAGATCAAACGATAATAAAATCGTTAAAATCTTTGAACCTAGACCATTCGACAAGGTAATCCAACCGCGCCTAATGAATTGGAGTGATTTAGAAGTCTTTCGACAATGGTTAATCCATAACCTAGTGGAACACAGAGAATCTTCTAAAACAAAAAAATCCTACACAATTACAAATGCAAGCATCGAGAAAAAATTTATATATTGAAAATACAGTTCAAAAAATTAAAAGCTCAACTTCTGTATTTGAAAAAGATTTTCCTAACAAATCATTTTCAAAATTAAGTATTGGAAAATTTTGTAATAATTCTAATCAAGAATCTATTACTTCAACAAATGTTCAGATTCTTATTTTTCCAGGAACAAGAAGACAATCTGAACATATTAAGTCTACTTATATGTATCATTTTCAAATAAAAAATGATGATATTATTTTTTCTCCTAGCCAAGGAAAAAGAAGATACATATATGTATTGGGAATATTTAATTTTGCAGGTTGTAAACCCTATAGTCTCAGTGTTTTCATAGATACATGAGCTACAATTAGCTCATGCAAATGAAATGCCATACCAAAAGAAAAATGGACATTAATGAAACATCCAATTTTGGTTACTGGAATTGATGGGAACCATACTTCCATACAATTCAAGGCTAAAAATATAGCTATTGGTTAAATGATAGCAAGTTCATTATACCAAAAATTCTATGTTTTCTTTATATGCATGGAGATTTCCTTCTTGGAAACAATTTTATATATAAATACATTCCAATGTAAATACAGGAAAAAGCCATTTCATTAAGCATAAATAATATCTTAATTCATATTCCCTTGTTAGAATAATATAAATATATTTGTGATAAAGAGCTTGTGCCCGTTCCGCGTGGTGATTTAACTCCCATCATCAAAACCATTGATGAATCACATTGGATTTATAAAATTTTAGAAGAAAATTTTAGTGAACATCCATTAAAAGACCCTAATGTTATCATTAGAGTAAGACCAATGATCTATACTAGACAAGATATAGATGAATTTGACATTCAACTCCAGGAACTTTTAGACAAAAAGTTAATCGAAGAAACTAGAAGCACTCACTCTAGTCTAGCTTTTGTGGTAAAAAATCATACTGAAATTAAAAAAGGAAAAGCCCGAATGGTAGTCAATTATAAATGGCTAAATGAAAACTTAGAATTTGATGGATATTTTATTCCAAGAAAAGATGTTTTTATTAACTTAACCAAAGGATAAAAAAATCTTTAACAAATTTGATTGTAAGAGTGGATTTTGAAAAATTCAATTGACTGAAAAGTCAAAAAAATTGACAGCTTGCAATACCCCTAGAGGACATTACCATTGGAATGTTATGTCCTTTGGGTTAAATATAGCACAACAGGTATTTCAACGGTGGATGGACACAATTTTTAAAGATTTTAAAAATTGTTGTGTAGTTTATATTGATAATATACTTATCTCCTCTAAAACAAAGGAGGAGTATAAGAAACATTTAAAATTACTTTGTGAAAAATTCCAAAAGTATGGAATTATTTTGTTTTCAAAAAAGATTGAACTAGAAAAAGAATCAATTGAATTTTTTAGAATAATTTTAGTCTAGAAAGGTTTAAAATTATAGGAAGATATTTTGTCCAAAGTAAGAGATTTTCCTGATACTTTTGAAAATATAACACAATTACAGAGTGTATTAGGCATTTTAAATTATGGACGAAATTTTATCAAAAATCTTTCAAAAATAGCAATTCCCTGGTTAACCAAACTAAGGAAAAATGTTATTTTTGAATGGACAATAGAAGATGTTGCTTTAATTAAACAAATTAAAGAAAACGTTAAAATTTTACCAAATGTTTATCTTCTTAAAAAATGTGATAAATTAATTTTAGAAATAGATGCTTCAGAAATATGCTGGGGATGTGTTCTTAAAGCAATACTAAGTAATTTATGGCATGTTAAAGAGAGACCTTTATTAGAAAATGGGATTAGACTAAAAAAAAAAAAATCAAATACCCATAAAATTACAAAAAAAAAGAATTAATTTGTGAATACAATTCTGGAACATTTAAACCAAATAAACATAAATATATTATTTTTGAAAAAGAATTACTTGCAATAAAATTGGCAATAAAAAGTTTTCATATTTATTTAGCCCTAGAAAATTTTATTGTACGCATTGACAATAAGGCAGTAAGAGATTTCTTAATTAATAAAAAACCTATTCAGTAAGGAAGAAGATTAGCCTGGTATAATAAAATTTTTAAATATACTTTTGAGGTAGAACATCTTAAAGGTACTAACAATTTTCTTACAGATTTTCTTAGTAGAAATTGTTTCAAAAAATTAAATTACTAAACAAGTAATTTTAATTTTTATAGAAGACCTCTAGACCAAAAGGAAACAATGGACAAGGGTAAGCAACTCGCTCAAGGAGATTGGGTGACAATTGCTAAAAAAGTAATCCCCAGACAAGAAAGGGTTTATGTTGTATTCGTAGGAAAACAACCTGGAATTTACACTGACTGAAATGAATGCAATAAGCAAGTTTGCGGATTTCTAGGAGCCAATCATAAATCATATGATAGCATGACCAAAGCTAAAAAAAGCTTTTTACAGTGCACTAGCTATGCCTGTTTATCAAAATAATTTTTGTCACATGAGAACTAACCCAATTTCAACTAATATTCAGACATCTAAACCAGATAAATCTAAAATAAAATATTTTTTCAACCCTGGTATATCCAAAGAAATTTATATAGAACTCAATGGAGTTTGGAAAACTCACATTGTAGATAATAAAGTGAAATTTCAAAAACACATGGGAGTTTTGGCCAACAAATTAGCTGTAACAACCCCAATCCCTGCGTAACGTTAATCCGTACTTAATTATGCCTAATAGTAATTAAGGAGGGATTCTGAATTAATTTGCATATGTGCTTTGCATTATTGTGTTTATTTATGTCTGCTGTAGAAAGATCTGTTCATGTTTTGGTTTCAGTTTGTGAATGGAAGGCCTTATCGGCATCCGAATCAGAAATTGGCTTAAGTTATGTGCTAATTAGGATTTATAAAGTTTTATGGTAGGCTCAATTGAAATTCGATTTGGAACGATTAAATTAGATTTAACTAATGTCCACTAATTAGCCTTTATTAAGTACATTTTTGTTTAATGGCCTAATTAAGGCCTTAGTGGTCTCATTGAACACAAAACACTTCCACTTACTCATTTCTTCATCTACATGCATCTTTGAGTCCTCTAAGCCCCAAAAACGTGAGAGAGAGTAAGAGAAGGGAGAGTTAGTTCAAGACTTGAGGATTTTGGACTCAAATCAAGGGACTGCTAGGAATTATTGTCAAAGTGGAGAAGACTTGAGGGTTTCAACTTCTACTCTTGTAGATTCAAGCCTCTAGGTAAGGAGTTGAACTCTTAATTGAGTGATTGTTGTGGATTCTACAAGATTATTGGTGAATTAAGTGAATTCAAGTAGGAATTGCACTAGAGTTGGGAAGAAATGGGCCATACCATGCATGCATGTACATTTTCTCACAAATTGAGCATGACTTCAAGGATTTCCTTCATGCATGTGTTCATCTCACTTACATTTTGGGAATTCATCTTGTTTTCCATTAAATCGCCAAGTTTGGTCATGGTTTAAAGAAGTTTGATTCAAGAAAAATTCATGTGTGTTGTGTTCATAAGATATTCTTGAGCTTCATGTTGAATTTTGCATAATTGGCAAGCCATTAGGCCATGATTTCTTGAAATGATCTTTAATTCATGATGTTTTATGAGTTTTCATGTATTTTCCCAAGTTTTGGCCCCAAAAAATAAAGTTTGAAGTTTTAAAGGTTGAATTTGAACTTGTGGATCAAATCTGGAAATTCCAGAAACTTGATCCACGCTCGAGCGTGGGAATTCACGCTCGAGCGAGCACTCTGAATACATGCACTTCCGCTTGAACGACGAGAGTCACGCTCGAGCGTGAAATGCATGTGCCTAGAAGTTCATATGTTTTGCAGTCCGCTCAAGCGGGGGAATTCACGCTCAAGCGAAGGTCGAGCGTCCGTCGAGCGTGAAATTCATGCATCCAGTACTTTTGTCGAGTTTTGCAGTCCGCTCGAGCGAGGAAAGCTACGCTCGAGCGAACCCTCACTTTCTGCATGTCCGCTCGAGCAGGGAAATCCACGCTCGAGCGTGGACCTTATTTTCAGCCAATCTGAGAATGTTTTATAGTGCAATTTTTGCATCCTCTTTCCATCCTAGGCATTCCTAGGCCATGTTTAAGACTCTATGATGGAGATAAGGACTAAAGGCATGCCAAGAATAAATAAAGCAAGTTATGTATAATTTGATAGTACATTACAAGTGTGCGTTTGTATATATGTTCGTGTAGGTCGCGTGCTTCAAACCACTTGATTAATCTGCTCTGTTTATCTGCACCCGAAAGCAACTGTGAGTAATAACTCTGTAAAGCTATGTTTAATTACAAGTATTTTCCGATTGATATGATATGATATGTTTTCTAAAATGCTATTTTATGAATTATAAATGAATGTCCATTTTTCTGAAATGTAATTGTGGCACCCTTAGTTCACGTGGCCCTCGCCCGGAGGTAACAATACGAGGTAACAATACCGTGGCCAATATGCACGTGGCCCACGCCCAAGGGTAACAATACTGTGGCTTATATTCACGTGGCCCTTGCCTAGGGGTAACAATACCGAGGCCTATATTCATGTGGCCCTTGCCTGGGGGTAACAATACCATAGCTACTTGCGCGCAAGATATGGACCTTTATTATCGTTGGTACCAACTATGCATATGGGTCTCTAGACCAAGTTGATATGATAGCTAATGGATGTACCACGTATGATCTTATGCAAAATCTGAATATGAACATGAGTATGGATCTGAATCTATTTCTGATTTGAAGTCTGAATATGTTCTGATATAAATTCTGAATCCTAACTTGTGCTGGATATCATTCATTAAAACCTTTTACTCTGTTATTATTCACTAGGCTTCCGCTTACTATTTATTTATATGTATGTAGGTAAGCAAGCGCGTGACCAGGCCTGAGATGCTGCCTGGCGAGTTTTGGTGTCAGCTAGCCATCATACCTCTCGTGGAGGTTTCCTTCTGTGATCTGTTTGAGTTTTGTGTCCTTGGGACTTTTGTACTTCCGAAATGTTTATGTCTGGTCTGAACATGTTTGAAGTCTTGTATAAATGGCTTGGGTGATGTAAGGCTACTGTACTTTTCGACGCCATGTCTGTATGTATGCATATATGTATATGAAAAGTTTTAATTTCTTGTCCCATATATGTCTGCATAGCTCTGTGGACTATGTAAATTTGTATTTTTGCTTCCGCAACCCCTGTTAAACATACTATTCCGTTCAGAGGCCTTCGGTAATCCAAGGATTACTGGTTGGTTATGAGACTAAACCTATAGGGGCGGGTTTAGGTCGTGACATTAGCTGAGCAAACAGCTAAATTAAAAGATTTGCAAAATCTTTGTTTCAATATCCTTAAACAAATGAATTGGAACGAAGATTTTAATTTTGAAAAAATAAACAATTTTCTCCAACTATCAGACCTCATATCAGATGAGTTTTATGATCCAGTTTTTGAACAAACAAAAAGAATTTATCTTTTTGAAAAAGCAAGAACTTTGCTCCCAAAAGAAATTTTTCTGTTAATTAAAAATCGAGTTGAGAATCATCGTGATAAGATTAGACAAATCTTAGAACGATCTTATAATAAATTAAATTTTAAAGATAGAATTCCCAAAATAACCATCATGGCAAATCATGACATGTGGTATCTTAAAGATATAGATTGAGGAATAACTAATCAAGTTATTTTTCAAATTTTATATCCAATCAAATGGATAGAATATCTAATGATCATCAAAACAATGCTCTCATGGGTAGTAAAAGGCTTCCGGTAGAGTAAATATTTTACTTTCTGGATCTCCTACACCATGGTTGGCGAGAATGAGAATATTTTTTCCAACCATATCAGATTTGGTATCTTAAAGAAACTGAAATTTTAAATTTGAAGATGATTATTTAGATGAAGATCGCCAAAGAGAGCGATTAGAAAATATTCAAAAACTTTCTTTGACAGAATATTGGATAGACAGTTTAATAACTGTTTCACAAGCAGCGTCCAATATCCATGGCTCAACAAAATTGTCATTCATGGTCACGGATGGTAGAATACTATTTGTAATCCATTTTCCCATAATATATCAAAGGTCTCCTACACAAATTAATGAGGCTCTTGACATTTTATTAAATCTTAAAAAGAAAAATAATTTGGATCTTCCGTTGGAACTAGCCATGACCGCGGATAATGTAGAATATTTTCGAAATGAGCAATACAACCAGGATCCTGATTCCCCTCCACCAGAGACTGATGTAGAATATCACAATCTCATATACCGAATAAAAGCATAGTGGACCCCACTATCACATGCAGTTGTCTCCTGAGCGATTCCAACCTTATCCAGGATACATGGAGCAACCTGCATTATTAGACGGAAAGTAGCCAGACAAATTCTTTCAGCCGACGTTACACGACAAAAAAGATCAGCCAAATCTTATTTGTTTCAGTCTATCCCTTGGGAAGCGCTTAGCCATCTATTGGTGGCTGATCAGTGTGTTAAATGTGGGCTTCGAATTTGATCTTGTTTATCTAACATCCTAAATTCCTACAAAGTGAACCTAAAAAAAACTAAACAAATACAAAAGAAAATGAAAAGAAAATGAAAAAGAAAAAGAAATGAGTGTTTGTTCAGTTTCAGTTCACACTAGGGTTCAATACAATACCTATATAATATTTTTTTATTTTTTTTATTCGCAGTCTACTTTTTTTGTGTGTGTTTTTCTACTTCACTTTGTCTTTCCCTCTGTTTCAACCTCAAATAGGTTTCTTCTATTTTCAAACCTATTTGAGTTTGAGGGGAGTGTTATACCTATATCATGGTGAGCATGGTTATACACCATGCAAACCAGCCAAGTCGTTTCCTTTGGCACATCACCCAAGCCGCACCCTCTGGTGCACAATCCAAGCAGTCCTCTCTGGCGCACAATCAAGCCGCCCCCTTTGGCGCACAATGCAAGCCGCCCCTAGAGCACTCAATTATCTGTTATCATCATCGTTTAGCACTATATCATAAGTTATGTGTGTGTCACGCTTGCTGATAACATCCAGTTCTCTACATCAATCTAATATAATCCCTTTAAATTATCCCGACATTAATTCCAGACTGATGTTGGAGCTAACCCACATTGTCCCGACATTGACCCCACTATGTTTTTTTATTTAGTTTTGGAATATGATGATCAGTCATTATCACTACTGTTCATAGTCAATGGGGGAGAGGACTCTGGGAAGCTTCAAGCTCTCTTTCTACTGTTATATTTTCCAAAAGCTACGAAACGAATATTTCTTTTTGAAAAAGGGTGTGCATTGTTTTCCACACCTTTTTTCCCCTCCAGAATTCAAATTCCACACGAAGAATCGAAGAAACTTGGCACAATTTCCATCATTACTTCTTCACTGCTCTCGCGTTCACAACTGATTCACTTGCAATTTCCACACAAATTCCATCACTACTTCTTCACTGCTATCGCGTTCACAACTGCTTCACTTGCAAGTTCCATAGCCTTCACTATAACAACACCAGACCCAATTCTCTGGAACTAGAGTGGGTTTTGGAAGGCATCGATGGCTGGTTCACTGGTTGGAGGTGCTGCTTTGGGAGCTGCGTTTGGGGAATTACTGCGAGCTGTTGACAATGGGATAATTAATGCTGCGCAATTCAAGTCCACCCTCACAAGCCTCAGGTCGAGGCTGAATCAGATAAGCCCGATGCTCGAAGAAATCGACAACCTAAACAGAAAATTGGGCCGATCGGAGCAAGACACAGAGATGTTCACCAACCGTTTGAAAAAAGGTCTAGACCTTGTAAATAAATGCGAGAAGATCCACCGGTGGAATTACTGCAAGAAATCGTTCTACACAATTAAGCTTAAGGACTTAGAACAATCTATCGTGATGTTCTTTCAGATCGAGGCGCAAGCACAGATGTCTATGGACAGCAGGAGGATTTTGGTGGTGGTGAACGAAGTGGATGAGAAATTAGAGCGTATGAACACGTTCGGAGGAGGAGGATGGGGTTGTAATGGGAAGGGAATTGCCCGTTGGTGTGAAGTTCCTGGAGTTCCCAATTTTGTTGTGGGCTTTGAAGAACCTCTTCAAGAATTGAAGACAATGGTGCTCGAGGGTGGAGAACAGGTGGTTGCCATTTCGGCCCCTGGAGGATGTGGGAAGTCTACCTTGGCCAAAATGCTCTGTCGTGATAAAGAAATTAAAGGTATACTCTCTCTCTTTCTCTCTCTATACATATATATATATATATATATTTGATATATAATTTGGAAACTAAACTAGCATAAAACCTGTTACTTCAAAAGAAACCCAGAAATTTATTTTTCAAAATCTGTGATGGACAATTTTTGACAAACAGTGTGTTTGGATAGGCATATTCAAGGACAATATCTTCTTTGTGGCCTTTTCCAAGGCACCTAACCTCAAGGTCATAACTGAGAGATTATCACAACACAACGGTTATCAAGTTCCCCAGTTTCAAACAGATGAAGAGGCAATGAACCAATTGGAAAGCATGTTGAATCGAATAGGACAACCTATATTGCTAGTCTTGGATGATGTGTGGTTTGGATCGGAATTCCTTGTTGAGAAGTTCAAGTTCCAAATATCAGATTACAAAATTTTGATTACGTCAAGATCTGTATTTCCAAGATTTTCTTCAACATATAGATTGAACTTGTTGAAAGATGAACAAGCCATGGCTCTTTTCTGTCATTTAGCATTTCCACAAGGTGGGAGCTCCTTCTACATACCAGACGATCTTGTTAACAAGGTCAGAAACAAATATTCACTTCTGACCTATTGATTTAATAGCAAATCATATTGTGACATGTGTATTTTCATATTAAATAAAATTAAAAATATAGAAACACAAAGATCATATAACATCTTGTAATGGTATATATAGTATTGATATGGTTGTGATATAATATAAGTATAGATAGTTGTGAAAAACTTATTTAGAAATATTAATTTGCATGATGATGATGAGTTTCAATATCACCCCCTTACAACTACAGATGTTAAATTCATTGCGTTAAAAGACTTGCAAATAGAGCATCCCTTTGCTGACTTGTTTGGCAGCATTGAACTGCAGATAGTGAGAGGCTGTGGAGGGTTCCCTTTGGCCCTTGAAGTGGTTGGCAAATCACTCAAAGGAGAATCTGAGGTCACCTGGAAGAATAAGCTGAACCGGTGGTCTGAAGGGCAATCTATTTTCTATTCTGACGCAGCACCAAATGGAGCCACTGATATACTTAATCGTCTCCAAACCACCTTAGATGACTTGGATGTAAAAATCAAGGAGTGTTACTTGGACCTGGCTTCATTTCCTGAGGACGAAAGAATCCCTGCCATGGCACTTGTGGACATGTGGGTGGAGCTTTACAACCTTGATGAAGTTAGTGCCTTTGCCAACATCCATGAACTGTCTGATCGGAATCTCCTCAATCTTGTACCTACGAGGTATTGCTTTTTGTTGAGAGATGTCTTGTATGTTAGTGTGTGTGTGCGCTTACTAGTAAGATGAATAATGCTCTGCATGAATGCCTATGTTAAATCCAGTGTGCCGGGAGGTATAGCCTCTCATCGTATTGCAGCAGGGACGCTATTGTTGTTGTTTCTTCCAATTAATGGACTAATCATAGAATTATATATTTGCTATTGTTGTATATACCTATGAATTGATATTAACCATCTAATTTCATTCCCATTCACAGGAAAGATGCAAGCGAGATCAATGGCTACTACAATGAGCATTTTGTCACGCAGCATGATCTACTTAGAGAGGTAGCTACCCACCAGATTGACCAAAATCCCATACACCGGAGTAGATTAATAATGGACATCGGTGGCAATGATCTTCCCAAGTGGTGGATTGAACAAGGGCAGCATCCTATCCGCCTTGTGTCTATATCCACAGGTGTGCTTATCTTTGTGTATTTAAAATTAGGATAAATTATACTTTTAACTCCTATAGTTTGACCTAAATTTTATTCTGGTCCCTATTGTTTCAAATTGAACAATTTAGCCTTACAAGTATTTAAAATAATCTCACACACAATATGTGCTATTTGTCTCTTTTCCAACAAGTGACACAGTGCAGAAAATTGGTTGCAGGTGAAATCTCAAACGGGCACAACATGCAACTAAGTAAAGTTGAAGTTCTACTGCTGAACATCCAAATAAGGAACTACACCTTACCTCAGTTGATGGAGAAAATGGACCAATTGAAGGTTCTGATCGTCACCAACTACAGTTTTTGCTCAGCTGAGATCAGCAACTTTCCACTACTTGGACATTTATCCAGTCTAAAGAGAATCAGATTCGACCATATTTCAATCTCTTCCATTGCTAAAACCATGCTACGACTAAAAAATTTGCAGAAAATATCCTTGGTTATGTGCAAGTTTGATGAAGCTTTTGGGAACTGTACTATCCAGATTGCCGATATGTTGCCAAATCTTGTGGAGATTGTTATTGACTGTTGCAATGATTTAGTGGAATTTCCAGCATGGCTCTGCAATTTCAACAGCCTTAAGAGGCTTGACATCACCAACTGTCACGAGCTCATTGCACTTCCTGAAGCATTTGGAAAGCTAGATAATTTAGAAGTGCTAAGGCTTCATGCCTGCACAAAACTTTTGGAGCTGCCCGAGTCAATTGGAAGACTCCAAAAATTTAGATTTCTTGATTTATCTGACTGCATAAGCATAAGTAAATTGACTGAACGGATGGGGGAGTTATCCAGTCTAAGAAAGCTGAACTTGAGAGGTTGCCGTGGATTGTCAGAGTTGCCATCCTCTGTGAAGAATCTTAAGCAATTGGAGGATTTGATATGTGACGAAGAAACTGGTTATCTCTGGGAGAATTATAAGATTCATCTCCCCAATCTGAAGTTTCATGTTCTTAAAGAAGATGTCAACCTAGACTGGCTTAAATGATATTCATCCTTGATGAGCCTTCACCAAGATGAAGAATTTTTTATTCTGAGCGGAAACATAGACCTGAAATGGCTCACAATCTTTGTTGCAGAAGCTAAAAAAATCCATGTTCTTTTGAAGAGTTCCTTCTGGGAGAGTGACTTGAGCACTTGATTATGCCTTTGTTTTTCGTTCTGATGCCTATGTATATGAAGCTATTAACTATATTGTATCGTGTACAAACACAATTTCAAAATTCTTAGATAATGATGTAATGCTATGATTTGAAATTGTTGAAAGATCAATTGACCAAAAATCTTGGAAATACTTATCTTGAAGTAACCAAAATTTTGTATAGGATTTGGTCCTATTTTCCTCGGCATGAATTTCAATTGGGTTGATTGCCTCTTCCATCTGTTTGAAACTTGGGCACTCGATAAACATGGTGTTGAAATACCTTCAGTCAAAAACCGAGGCAACCTGTCTTGCCGTGTAATATATATATATATATATATATTTTACGAGTGTGTCCAGGGCTTTGCCTACTACATTAAAAATCATCATTGAGTCTTGTTAACGGTTCCCTTAAAATCCAACATTTTCTGCATGCAAGTGCAGTGGGTGACCATGGGGTTCTTGGCATATCGACCTCAATATATACAAGAGGGACTACTCTAAGCAGCCGGAAGAAGGCCCCAAAGTGTACTACCAAAAAAACAAAAAACACCCCAGAGAGAGAAAGAGGACTGGAGGAACTTATAGAAGAGCTCAACACAACTGTTTACGGAGTAGAAATTTATACAACACTGAAAGTTGTAACAGAGAAAAAGGGGAAAAGAAGAGAGAGAGAAAGAGATCACAATCGAACAAAAAACACAATAAAATAAAATAAAAAGATGACTTCGACGAAAGTAACGGGTTGTATATATTCTACTAGCAAAGGGATAAAACTCAACTTTCTTCCTACAAAAGCACAATATATTATGCAGATTATGCAGATACCTTGAACAAGTGACTGACTAGATCTCATACCGTGATCACTAGGATGTCTATGAGATATTCTATCATGCATTGTAAAGCTCAACTTTCATTACAAACCCGAGAGACCAGAATGTTCACTCATAGCTGAGGAAACTGATTTCTGAAGCTCCAGAAAGAAATTGTAATCAGACTGCATAGATGACCTCTCCACTGCTGTCGATATCAAGATCAGGATCTGAGTCCAAATCTTCCATGTCATCATCCATGTCCAGGTCTAGATCGTAAAGGCCAACTGGCGGTATGGTAGCCTCGGAAATTATTTGCATGATTGCATCAATGCTCTGCATGGGTTGATCAGGCTCTTCATACTGGTTGCTCATCGTCTTTTCGTCCATGAGGTCTGCAGGGAGGTTCTTTAGAAACCACTTGTGGTTCCTTATCTCAGGAATGGTGATCCTCTGTTGCATGTGTACATCAAATGGCATTAGGCTCATACAGCAACAAAACTAGACTAAATAATGAGGCTGCTCAAATCCATAGCATAAATATATTAATAAATGGTGAAATACCCATAATGAATTAATGGATAAATTCCAATGATTATAATCCTGTATAACAAAGTGCACTACCATAACAGCTCTTGGTACAGATCCCTCATATATGTAATTAAAATTGTAATCATAGTCATAGCAATATGCATGCTATGGCATGCTCTCTCAAAGCAGAACTCAGAGTACAGGATTCTCATCCTTCTGTGGCTGCGCTTATTCCCAATTCCACCTAGTTCTTAGGGCCTAAAAAACATTTTCTAACCCTCAGCTATAGCCCTTCTTAGAGTCCAAAGCAACATGGAGGAAACATTCAAGCTTCAATTTTTTTTTTCTGTTCCCAAGATGCTCCACTTCATGGAAAGAGGAGGAACATCTTCCCGCAGAATCCCCACACAATGCTTCAAAAAAACAATCACCCTATCTTGAAAATCTTGGTTAAAACATGCACACAATTACATAGAGGATTGAAAAAAAAAATACTAAACACGCCAAGTTTCTTAAAAATCTGAAATTACTAGCCTTTGTGGGGTCTTCAACAAAGATCCTTGAGATTAGGTGCCGACATTCACGAGATATTTGGATATTATTGGGAATAGAATACTGGACTTGAAGAATTCTCTGCAGAAAAGTGAATGAAAATTTCTCGTGCTCAGTAAAATTACTCATACAAATAGTAGATACTGATGTCATGAAAGGTCCAAAGAAATACTTGTATTGTCTTCCGGAAGTCTTTTGGTTCATCAGGGTCCTCAAAAGGATATGAACCAACTAGCATCACATACAATGTCACGCCGCAGGACCAAACATCTGCAATCTGAAATCGCAACAATGTATGAGACCCCAAAATTACAGGCTTCAATTCTTAGATATATTCTAATGAAGCAGCAAAACTACAGGGGAAATATCAAATAAGTCCTACTTTTCCAATGAAATTTCCATTTGCCTCCCATGTTTTATCTTCTCCTCCAAAACATGCTACAAGCAAACTTTCTCCTAATTCAATAATTGAAGCTAATGGAATGACATAAACCAATGCTTTACGCTGTGTTTGAATCATGGATTTGGATAGGGATTTGGAAAAAAAAACAGAAATGATGGGCGAAATGTGAATGAAATATAAGCTAAATTTTTTCTCGATTTCCCTTTCATTTTCCAAATCCATACCCAAATCCATGATCAAAACTCAGCCTTAAGATTTCATAAGAAAAGTTGCCCATAACTGGAACAAAGACTAAAATAGGACAAAAAAGATTTGCAAGGAGTGTCCATGTAGTGTATTTAACAGTTGCCAAAATTGTGAAGTTGGGTAGAATTGAAACATGTAATCTCACCTACTGACTTAATGAAGGTAAATTGCTATTAGATGTCCACCTCAGACAAGTTCACATGCAAATCTAAGACAGTAAAGCACCCATGACAAACATCTCAGCTAACATCTAAAGCAAATGAATAAAGACTTGCCAATTTCTTCCCAAAATTAACAGTGGAATGCTCTCTCTAAATTGAAGACATTTTAGTACAGCCTATCTGATAACAACAATAAAAGCATGCCTACTTTCTTCTTTGGTCGAGCTCACATTTTTGTTGTCATTAAATGATTACTATTCATGGTAATTAACTTATTATAAGTACTATGCCATCATGTAAATTTAACAAAGCAAAAAAATAAAAAATAAAAATAAATTAGGCAAACTTTACTTTACCCCCATGTGGTTTGGGTCGGGTGCAGTTTACTCCCCTGGCATTTGGAAATAACCACATAACCCCCATGTGGTTATTGGACCAAAGCGCACATGTAACTTCTATTAACAACAGTAGTAAATTGACTGTTATACCCTTATCTCTATCCTTTCATTTAAACTAAACTTATATATATGATACATATATATATTGTTCACAGTTCTAGAGTGACAGAAGAGAGAGAACAACAATGACGAGGGGCCAACAATCAACAAACCTCAACAATCAATTTCACAAGTTTTTGATACCCAAAATTGCGGCTGAAATCTGTTGATTAAAAAAAAATCCAAAACAGAGAGAACAAAAGAGAAGAATTGATGTACCATCATAGAACTGATGCACCCACACCATGATCCATCCTTACTCCATCATTATCCATCCTTGGCCACCACCACTAGAAGGCCAAATCAAACCCAAACACTTAGATGATATTGTTCGTGGGTTTGCAAATCTCACTCTTTCTCTCTCTAAATCATATTGTATATTATAGGAATGGTAAAACATTTGGTATTGATAAAAGTAAATCTTTGCCTCGTGGATTTGCAAATCTCACTCTTTCTCTCTCTAAAGCATATTGTATATTATAGGAATGGTAAAACATCTTGTATTGATAAAAGATAAATGTTTGACTACCCAAACCCACTTTCATACCACAATATAGATAGAAACCATACGAATATGTGAATTAGAGAATCACAGAGTGAGAAATCTATTTTCATGTGTAGAAAATGTATACATATGTATATATATATATATGTATGTATAATATCAAACCCAGTTCACTGCCCAAATCCAAAACCATTTTTCTTGATCATGTGTACATATACATATACATATATACATATCAAACCCAATCCACTGCCAACCCCTCAACCCCCATCTTCTCCTGTGTCATTCTCTCCCTATTTGTATGTGTATATATATATGTAATTGATTTTCAGGGTAAGGGGGTATTTTTTGTAAATCTGAAGGTGAATGAGGGGTAATTTAGTCTTAAAAATTACCTTACTCTCCTTTTAGACACATGAACCTCACATTCCATTAATTTAGGTGGAAAAGCTGACGGTGTTCTTTGGTCCAAAAACCACATGGGGGTTATGTGGTTATTTCGAAATGTCAAGGGGGTAAACCGCACCTGACCCAAACCAGAGGGGCTAAAGTGAAGTTTGCCCAAAAAAAAAAAACATTAAAGACATGGACTGTGTGAATCATGCTATAATAACATTCATGTGAGCCTCATGAACTAAAACAACCAAAAGCAAAAATGTTTGGTTAAGAAATTTCAGACGAAGAGTAAGAATATTAAAAAAAATTTAGTAGAGTAATTTTAATTTCAATTGCTTTATTTAATCATTGATTCGTGCTTTGACTGGAAAATACTAAGACTTACGTGAGATGTGTTGAATGGCTTGATATATATAGTTAGGCCCATTCCCTAACAACTTAAGCTTTTGGTACAATTGATGACTTAACTTGATATCATCGTCAGGTTTGAGGAGGTCACAGGTCCGTAAGTTTTCTGAATAATTCTGTATATTCAACTTGTATTTGTTTATAAAGAGTTCATCAGTTTATATAGCCCTAAATCTATAACTGAAAAAGGAAATACAAAGTTCCTATTTACACCACAATCTTTCCTTATTCTTACGATACACAATCATGCCATATATACACAATCCTGCCATATATATAATATATTTTCACACCTCCGCTCAAATTCAAGGTGTTTTAGCAGAAAACACTGAGAGTTTGCTAAGAAAAAACTGAAACTGAGCGGTAGTGTGAGTTTTGGTGAAGAAGTCCGCAAGTTGCAAAGCCGAGAAGACGAAAGAAAGCGAGATAGAGCCAGACTGCAGATGCTATCGGACAAAGTGACAATCAATCTTAATGTGTTTCGTCGGTTCATGGAAGACAGTATCGTGGGTAATCTGAATAGCACTGCGGTTGTCACAATAGAGAGAGGTCAGAGAAGACTGAGGGATACCCAAATCAGAGAGAAGACAACGAAGCCAAACAAGCTCAGCAATAGCATGAGCCATAGCACAATACTCAGCTTCAGCAGCAGAGTGAGCAACAACAGTTTGTTTCTTGCTTTTTCAAGAGATCAAGGAATTGCCAAGAAACATACAGAAACCAGTGGTGGACTTGCGATCATTAACATCACCAACCCAACTAGAATTAGCATAGACCACCAAATCTAAAGAGGAAGTAGAAGACAACAGTAAGCCTTGAAAGATAGTACCCCGAAGATAGCGAAGAATGCGAACTAAAGCAGCCCAATGGATAGAGCGAGGAGCAGAAACGAACTGACTAACCACATGAACAACATAAGCAAGATCAGGGCGAATGACAGTCAGATAAACTAAACAACCCACAAGCTCGCGATATAAAGTGGGATCAGCCAAAGCAACTCCATTAGTAAAGTAAGCTTCACATTAAGCTCAATAGGTGTATCAAAAACCTTAGTATCAGTAAGACCAGCACAGTGAATGACCTCAATAGCATACTTAGCCTGAGACGAAAAATAGCTCTTTGGAGAAAAAACAACCTCAACACCAAGAAAATACCGCAATGAACCCAGATCCTTCATTTCGAAGGTGCAAAAAAGATGCTGCTTAACCTCAGAGATAGCAGAAGAGTCAAATCCAGTGATGATCATATCATTCACATATAGTAAAAGAGCAACAAAGCCAACCAAGGTATGTTTCAAAAACAAAGCAAAGTCGGAAGCATAAGGATGAAATCCAAGCTCAGTAACAGCAGTCTGAAAGTAATCATATCGAGCACGAGGAGATTGCTTCAGACCATACAGAGCACACCAAATGTGACAAACCTGTCCAGAGGAATGAGGAAGGCCAGGGGGAGGACGCATGTAAACCTCCTCAGTGAGATGACCATTAAGAAAAGCATTCTTAACATCCATCTAATAAAAAAGCCAAGAACGAACAGCAATGACAGAGATCAAAGTACGGACAGTAGTCATCTTGGCAACAGGAGCAAAGGCCTCCTCATAATCAATACTATACTCGTGAGACACCTTTGGCAACCAGACGAGCTTTGTAGCGCTCAAAAGAACCATCAAAATGAGTCTTGACTTTGTAGACCTATTTGCAACCAACCAGATTCTAACTATCGGGCAAACGAACCAACTCCCAAGTACTAGTTTTCTATAAAGCAGACAACTCATCTTCCATAACTTGAACCCAATGAGAATCCTGGCAGGCCTCCTTATAAGACTAAGGTTCTGAACAATAGTGAATAACAGACAAAAAAGTACGATAGAAAGTAAAAAAACATATATTAGACCAACCCCACCTGTTTGGAAGATGACGCGCTCAAGTAGGATATTGGTGGGCAACAGGATCAGAGTCGTCAGATGTAGGAGGATCAGCAGCAGGGGTGGAGACAACCGGTGGAAGAGGAGCCTTGCGACGAAAATAAACTAACGGAAGAGGAGAAGAAACCAAAGAAGGAGAAGTAGCCAGAGGTGAAGCAGAAGGAGAAGATGGAACAAACTCAGGAGGAACTGTGGAGATGTACTCATCAGATGAGACCTCAGAAGAAAAACGGATCAATATGAAACAAATCCTCTTTGGAAACTAGAGTGGTGAGAAGAGGAAGCTAAAAGTAAGGTAGACGTTCACGAAAGGCAACATGGCGGAAGACATAAAGGCGACCGGAAACAGGATCATAACAGCGATAACCTTTTTAAGTGAGACTATAACCCAAAAAGACACATAGGACAGACCGGACACTAAGTTTGGTCCTACCTTTACGGGGTAAAAAGACAAAACAAGCAGACCCAAACACACAAAGGAAGGAGTAATTAGGAAATTGAGAAAACAAAGCCTTATAAGGAGACTGACCAGAAAGAAAAGGGGTAGGCATACGGTTGAAAACAAAAGCAACAGTAAGAACTGACTCACCCCAAAACGGAGCCGAAACAAAGGTAGAGAGAAGGAGAAACCTAGCTGTCTTAAAGAGATGACGGTGTTTATGCTCAGCTCAACTATTTTGGACAGGTGTATCAGTACAAGAAGTTTGGTGAATGGTACCCAATTTGCCCAAATATTCACAGAATTCAGTTTTAAAGTATTTCCCACCCAAGTCAGACCACAACAATTTAATAGTAGATCCAAACTGTGTAATGACCATAGACTGGAAAGTACGGTATATCTGGTACAAGTCAGACTTATGAGTCATAAGATAAACCCGAGTGTAACGAGTGCAGTCATTAACAAATGACACAAAATATGCAGAACCCCCTCTGGTAAGAACAGGAAAAGGGCCTCAAATATCAGTATGAACTAAAGAAAATGGTATATCAGATATAGAAGTACTTTTATGAAAAGGTAAGGCTGTCATTTTGGCAAGTTTACACACCCTGACATTCAATAAGTTCACTAGGAGAAACTTTACCCAATATACCAGACTGAACTAAAGACCGTAAACGATCAACAGACAAATGCTCTAATCTAGAATGCCACAAGTGGAAAGGACTAGACAAAGAATCTAACTGAAAAGAGAAAAAGGTAGTCGGAGAGGTTGCCATCGGCAGATGCAAGCTTTCCACCATATAGAGGTCTCCAACTCTACGGCCGACCCCAATTTGTTGCTTAGACATCCGATCCTGCACAGAATAGATAGAAGAAGAAAAGATAACATCAAAACCAGAGGTATCAAGCTGACTGACAGATAATTGAGGAACAAAAAGGACAGATGAAATAAAGACAACAAACATAGCAGACGGTAGGACAAATCCAACAGACATAACCAACATACCAGGCCCATTAGCAGTATTGACAATAATAGGAAAGGGAGGAGGAGTACAATTTTGAAGTAAGAAGAGATGGGGAGTCATATGATGATAGACACCAGAGTCAAAAAGCCAGACAGATGAAGAAATACCTCAAAAAGACCCAAGCAAACCTGAATAAAGAGAGGAAACAATAGAGGCAGACAGGGATGGCTGGGAGGTAGACAACATATGTTGAAGTTGACTAATCTGAGCAATCAAGGAAGCCAAGTCAAGATCAAGAGCTGGAGCAGATGCAGTAGAACCGGTGGGAGGCCGAACAGTACTTAGAGGAGGAGCACAGAACTTGATCAAAAACTGCTAAGAAGACGAGGCAAACACGGGCAAAACATACAAACATCCCTTCTTGGGACAATGATACTTCCAATGGCCTTTTTGATGACAGAAAGTACACTCATCAGAAGCTAGAGACATAGTAATCAGAAAACTGAGGGGTTCAAGTACAATCAAACAAAAAAACGAAACCAAGGTTCAAGTGTAATACTCAAAATCTGAGGGGTTGAATTGTAGTAAACCCAAAACAGAACAAAATGGCCAACTAGGGGTTGAAGGGTAATAACAAGAAATTTAAAGGAGGTTCAAGTGTAATAAATTGAGAACTGGTGGGTGAAAACAAAATAACCAGAATATCAGACCACTAAGTGGGAGAACACCAGTGGTACTCTCGATCAATACTCAGTGCGAGAAAACCAAGCTCCACATAGAGACCTTGGGACAATCAAAGGACCTTCACAACTTCAAACCAAAGAACCAGAGAGAGACAGAGAGATCACCAACTAGAGATGCCATGAGTATGAACCAAATGGGTCGCGAACTTAGATAAGTCGGACAAGCCAGACGAATCAAGGGATCAAAGCAGATGACCCAATGATGAATCAAACAAACCAGATGAGAGGGAGCAGACGATCGATCAAACGAAGCAGATGACCCAAACGAACCAGACGAAGAAAGGAACAGAGAACTCGATTGAATCAGAGATCAAAACCAGAGAGAGATTCGTGTTGGCTGCTAGGGTTTCAAACCATGCTCTGATACCATGTAAGTTTTCTGAATAATTCTGTATATTCAACTTGTATTTGTTTACCAAGAGTTCATCAGTTTATATAGCCCTAAATCTATAACTGAAAAAGGAAATACAGAGTTCTATTTACACCACAATCTTTCACAATTCCTACAATACACAATCATGCCATATATACAATATATTCTCACAACGGGTTCAAGTCTCTTTGGTCCCTGTTTTCATTCTTTCTTCTCTCGATTGCATTAAAAAAATCTCTCTATTTATGTTTGTTTGCATCTCCACGAGCAAGATGGGTTTGCACATGAGGGAGGGTGATGAATAATTTGATATACATTGTTGGATCCATTTCCTAACAACTTAAGCTTTGGGGATAACTGGTGACTTAACAAGATGTCCCTTGCATTTCTCAATACCTCTATCCTATAGAAATCCACAATATCAAGAAAACCCATCCCCAACCACATGATATATGCCGCATCATGTGAAGTACCTCTAACAGTGAACTTAACACCAAAGCTGCTTACAAACTTTTAGCCAGTTCTGTCAATGACCATACAGATCGGAGGTGGCTCTAGAAATTAGTAATACCCTAAAAGCTGAAGTATATCTTATTCAGAACTCAACATGGTAGACGGGTAACTAACCAGATGAGAATCGGCAGGAAAGTAGACTGATGATACCTAACCTAAATGCAGGTAACAAGTGAAAATCAAGTCCCCTCTACACAGCAGGGAATGTCCTAAAGCCCGTGAAATTAGGGTTCACTTCAACAAACCTATAAATGAAATGACTAAACCCCTGGTCCAGAAGCTTACTCAAAACCTTCAAGATAATAGCAGTTTTTTGGGGTGTTCAAAAGAAGCAGTGCATTTAACATCCCCAGGAATTCCCTGTTTGTGATTATACTCTGGCATGTAAGAAGCTTAGAAACAAGACGAGTATTTGAAAATGATGATATGGATTTGCAAAGGATTGTCAACGCATTATAAACTATGCCACTGAGATAAAGGAGACTTTCAAAACTGATAAGCTGCAGGGTTTCTAAACCCAGCAGAAAAGGGGAGAGACACAAGAAAAAGAACAAAAATAAGTATATCAGTAGATAAAGTGAGTACCACTTGAAAGTATGCCATCTAAATCATTATTAAATTATTCTGAGGAACAAATTATTGTACTTCTTGCAGTGAAGCTAAAGCGGCACCATGTAATGGTAGGATTTTGTCAAATAATGCGAAATTGCCACTGGATTTACATAAACATAATAACCGGTTTTACCTTGCCATCATATTCCTGCCTAAGTAACACTTCTGGAGCAATGTATGCAGGAGTTCCCACCGTTGATTTTGGTTGTGAATGCAAAACAGAAGACTGAGGGGGCGGAAAAACAATCCACGGTCAGATAAACACAGATAATAATTGATCCAGACTGCATATACGAAGAAAAGGGTGATTTTCAGTTCAATGGTACAACAAGCATAAGTTCCATGATGATACAGAGGCGCCAAAGTTACCAAATTCTTCACAAACAAGATATCAAAATATAAAATCAAATCCCATCAAAACCACCAGAAGGGAAGACTAGTAGACACACACAGGAATTCCTACACAAGTTCCTTGACACACGCTAAATCAGAAACTTCTTTTACTCAATGCTGATGTGCGTCAGAAAACTTCTATATTCAATTGAGATCCACATTCCAGGAACTATATAATATAAGGACATAAAAAGCAACAAAGAGAACAAGGATGAGCAAAACCCAATAGTACCTTGGAGTACCCAAAGTCACAGATCTTCAAACGAGGAGCGGGACTGCCATCCAATAAAGTGTTTTCCAACTTCAAATCCCGGTGACATACTTGCTTCATCAATAAAAAAGGTGCAAGCAATACATATAAACTATCCAGTTTGTATCCCCGGGATCTAAAATAAAGTAACAAATAATTAAATAACGGCACTTTAAAACAAAAAGAATATTTGCATACCATTGTGTGACAATAGCTAACTCCAGATATTAGTTGTTGAAAAAAGAAGCGAGCCTGCAGCAGACACTAGGATAAACAACCATAGCAACATTTATCAAAGAAAAAGGATCTCCAAGTATAAAACGTGAATAAACAACCTCATCCTCACTAAAGCGCCCTGCATTGCGAATTCGTTCAAAAAGCTCTCCTCCGGCTGCATACTCCATCACAATAGCTAGATGGGTTTGTGTCAATATGACCTAGAGTACAAATTTTATCAGAGTAATGATCAGTTAGGCCACAACACCCTTTGATAGACAAAATAAACGAGAAAATAAGAAAATGAGCAAACCTCTTTAAACCGGACAATGTTTGGGTGTCTCAAAGACCTATGATTTATGATTTCCCTTTGGACATTTTCATCTATCTGAAACATGGAAAACCTGACTGAGAAAGAAATGCCTAAGATTTGAAATTCTTATTTCAAAAGCAATTCCCAAGACTTAAATGTGAGTGAGAGTTGAGTATAGGTTATATGTGCATGTGTGTGTGGCCTGATTGTATAATCTTGAACTGCCCAACCATAAAGCCACCTTGCTCTAGTTTAAACTTTATCCACCACTAAGAAGCATGGACACGAACATGACACTGACATGAAAATTTTCAAAAAAATATAAAACTCAGCACGTGCGGGACATTTGCAAAAATATATAATTTTATATATTTATTATATCATATACATGAATGTCTAAGTTAATAAATTTTAAAGTTTAAAGGAGGAGAATAAGTATAAATTCACATTGTATTTGTTTTATTCAAACTTGTAATGTGTTTCCAAATGTTGGGAAGTGTCCAGAGAGTATTGTGTTGGTGTCTAATATGTCTGTGCTTCTTAGATCCGCCATATAAGCATTCCTACCTCACAACATGTGATGTAGTCCCTAATATTTTTGGGGGAAAAGTACATTTAAATGGGAATTGTTCAAGAGAATTGCACTTTCATGGAGGTGCAAATGAAAGTTGTGGCATGGGACATAACTCTCATTTGCTCCAACTTACAAATGAAAGTGCAATTGCTTTTGAGTTGTCCCAGCTTAAATGCAATTTTCCCTATTTTTATCCTTATAGTTAGTTGAGTTATGTTATGGTGCACATTTGCATGTCCCACTTTCTGTGGAATCTGAAAGATCAATTCTATTATATAAAGTGTGGCCATTAAGAAAATACAGGATCTCGCCAAATTTCCATCACATGATCATTTTTAGGTTTCCTTGAAAAAACAATAAAAACTAAAATTACTTGTTTGACAGCTAAAATCTTGCATAATTCCTCAATTTAAGAAAAATATATTCCTACCTTGAAATGCTAATACAATATCAGTAGGGTCACTAAATTTTCGTGGAACATCCAAACATACACCCTTAAGAGGCAGACAGTTGTGCTACACCTCACTGCATCAACTTTCATCTTTCTGTCAGTTTAATTGCTTGTGAACATAGTACATGCAGCGACTAGTGAAATGTAGCCAGTCATCAAATAAGAAGAATTCCAGTTACCATTCAATTTTATATAACATCCAATTATCACGAAGAAATTGTCATCACAGCGTCACGGCTAAAATGTAGAACAAAAAGTTCAAGTAGAACATATACATGAATCATATATATTTACATATATATGCTAAGCTTCAAAGGTGAATTCACACACCTCAATTTGTTGTTGCTTTGCTTCTTCCTTAAAACCCAACAAATTTCAGCCCTGCTACTTTTTTGCTTTTTCTTTTTCTTTTTCTTTTTTTTTTTTTTTTTTTTTTTTTTTTTTTGAGGGGGTTACCTTTTTTCCTTAATGAAAATTGACAGCTTTCAAGCTTTCCATGAAAACTAAGTGGAGTGCAAGGTTAACCCTCTTATTTATTACAAACTTTGATGCATCCCCAATCCGTAAATGGATAAATCAAAATCCGCAGTGGATATACCAGGTTCCCAAAACTAAAATACTGCACACACACACACACACACACACACAAAAGAAGGTTCCGCATATATTTGGCAATTAAGAACGGAAACTCCAAACTCACAACAGCATTAAATATTTGCAAAACCCTAACATAATTAGTAAATAAAATCATAAAATTAATTCCAAAACCGTCAAGCTAATCAACCAGCACAAACAAGAAGCCGATCGAATTCAGAAAGTGACCTTATCGCCTCGCTCGATGTACTTTACGGCGACGAGGTCCTTGGTCTGCTTGTCCCTCATGAGCCTGGCGACGCCGAAGTTGCCGGAGCCGATATCTCTGACGAAGTCGAAGCGGTCGCTGTCGTGCATGATCGGCATGTCCATGCCTGCCCCAACCGTGATCGCCGCTCGATCCATTCTCGCGGTTCTCCCACTCCCAACTACACCGTCGAATCTCCGGTGAGCCGATCGGAGTTATAGAGAAGAAGAGATCGGTATGGAATATGTCGGCCTCGCCGTTGCTTTTGTGGTCGGCGACGGATTAATATTAATATCTAAGGGAGTTGCAGCAATGGAATAGCTGATGCTGACATTTTGAGGGAAGAGGGACGGCGTCGTTCGGGATAGGTGGGAACGGAAACGACGACGTTGGTAGTGTGATTGACACTGGTGTGGTGTGTGTCCTGGTTTTTGGGGAGGTTCTATTTACACATCCCCTTCCCCTCTTTGCACAAATTTCATAAAAATTATTTTTAGAAAAATAGCTTAGATCCCAGTGGGAGTCACTTGGGGTCGCCTTTGATTGGCTCAAAAAAAAAATTTATTTTTATTTTTATTTTTAGACTTCAGTCATTAGCAATGTATCATGTGGCACTGGAGTGCTGGGGTGTCCAGTCACTGGAGGTCTCTAGCATTATTGAAAAAATGATAAAAATTCAAAAGTTTACTTCTGAATCAATTGTTTATTTTTAGAAAGTTACTTCCGAATCAATTGCTTATTTTCAAAATGTTATTTTCGAACTAATTATTTATTAAAAAAGATATATATAGAGTGTAATGGATGTGTACAAATAGAAGCTCCTGCTTTTTGTCCTTCTTGATTTGTGTAATGACGGAAGAATAAAACTTCGTAGCTCGAATTTGGCTCCCCCTAATCCCCTGATACCCAAAACGACGTCGTTTTGGGCATTTTTTTTTTCTGTAATAGACGGAAAGAGAGGGAGAAACAGAAGAGAGGAGACGGAGAGAGAGAGGAGGGGAGGAGAGGAGATCGCAGAGAGAGAGAGACGGCGATGGCGATGGCGATGACGGAGGTGCGAGCGACGATGGGTGTGACAGTGGATGTCGATCGCAGAAGTCGGAGTCGGAGTCGCCACCGTTGTTGGGTTCGAACTCCATCAACAAAATGATGCCTCTGTTTTGCCACCATCGGAGTCGCCGCCTTGCCTCCATTTCTGCCTCTGCTCGGTTGAATGTGCCCCGTCTAGTCCTTCTTCTCTTCTTCTTCGTCGGCCGATCGCCTTTGTCTTGCCTCCGTCTCTCTCTCGATCTCCTTCTCTTTTGGATTTGGGAGATTCGGGGGCATCCGAATTCGAGCGACGTAACAAGACCCATGACAGAAATAACCTTCCTGTTTTTGGATAATCTTGGACGACAGTCACGATGGTTGGTAAAAGTCCAGCACAGTAGAGTCCCTACCAAACGAGGCATCAATTCGAAAAATAAAAATATTAATAAAAACAAAATTATTAGTAATAAATCCATCAAATCACTTAGAGTTAAAATAAAATAAAAAAAAATAAAAAATTATTAAAGATCTCAAATATTTTATTAAGAAGTTATTTGGGATGATCTAAATAAATATACTTTTTATCTTTTTACGAAAAGATGTACAGAAAAATAAAAAGGTGATGTGATAAAAAAGATAAAAAGATTGATTATTTTTGAGTTGCCAAACTTGACCTAAATATTTTATATAAACGTGAGGCACACAACATATGAATCTCATATAAATTACACACTTATATAAAATATTTAATAAAATATGTTAAAAAAATTGAAAAGTTAAAATAAGTTAATTAAGGAATGATTTGAAATGTTCTAAATAAATATATTTTTTAACTTTTTATAAAATATAAATTAAATTTAAAATAATATAATAAAAAAATATAATTTAAATATAATAATAATTTTTTAATTTTTTTAATACATGACAAACAAAACATAACTGGAGTGTTCAGAAAAACTTATCAGCCATATGCATCTTATACAAAAATATTGACCTTCCACTCTTTATCTGACAAAAATGTAAAAGTACCAAAATACCATCAAATGTAACCATCATAAATAAATGAAAATGGGGCATAAGCGTAATAATGGTGTATATTTTGGACAATTGACAACCACTACATTGTCAAATCATGAACAAGACCTTGGGAACTAAGGAAAGTGGGTCCGGATGATTTTAAAGCCATGTTGCCAAAATAAGAAATGAACAAATGATGGTGAAAATGATTGAGTCCTCCAAAGGAGTACCAAATGCATTGATCATCACCGTCATTCACGTAAAACTTTCAGATCATGCGACTTTCAGACACTACAGACCCAACAGTAACACCTTGACTCCGTCCACGACACGAACATTCTAACAATTCACGGTTAGTAACCACTTGGGCAAGTCAATTGAAATGACTGGAGTACCCTCGACGACGACGTTTCGAGTTGTTTATGTATAGAGCTCTGGTTTTGGAGCAGGGCCACACAATTTGGCACATACACGAATGGTTTCCCTATACTCGGTTTGAATTCTAAAGTTTGGTTTGGGAAGTAGATTGATTTTTTAATTTTTTTTTTGATTATTTTAATTTGAGATTAAAAGGTTTAGTTTGGAAAAGATTTTTTATTTTTCAACTTTTTTGTTTTTTTTTTGTAAGAAAAAAAATGTAATGATTATAAATTAAATGTGATATTTTGTGTTATTGAATTAAAAAACTTATTTTAATTTTTATGATTATTTTTGCCAAAAAAAAACCTTCAAACCCACTTCCAAACAGGCACGAACTCTACTCTACCAAGCAGAAATCAGTTTGGGTGTGTTTGATTGGGCAGACTGGAAAAGGGGAGATTAAAATTTATCGGACTTAAGTACTGGGACTGTGAATCCTCCGGACTATTTGGTCGGATTGGATATGTATCATGTGTTTGTTTTTTCATGGGATTAGATGTCTGGAAAGGACTATTTTCAGTGAATCCAATGTTTGGTTGGATGGACTGGATAGGATAAATGAACAAAAGACTATTTTACCCTTTTTCAATTAATTATTTTTAATAGGATAATTATTAAATAAATTATTTTTGGATAGGATAATTATTTGGTCGGATTATTTTTGGATTGGATAGGATAATTATTTTTGGACAAATGAATCCAATGTTTAATTATTTTTAATTAAATAAATTTGTTTTTTTTAAATTAAATAAATAAATAAATAAAATATCAATAAAATTTGTTTTAAATCATTACTGTATAACAAATCATTATTTTTTTTACATACAAAACTTTACTGTTTGGTCCAACTTTACATACAAGTCATTAGTGAATCCAATTCATTTTTTTTTACATACATAACTTTACAAAAAAAAAAAAATTTACATACACAATTAAATAAATAAATAACCACTAAATTTGATTTAATAAAATACTGTATAACCTGTATAAAAAATTTATATTATTTTTTTAATTAAAATTTGAAATAAATTTTAAATAAAAACACCTATTACAATTTAAATAATGAAATTAAATAAATTATAAACAAAATTTTAAAATAAAACATCAATAAAATATCTATAAAAAATTATTTTAAAAAATTAAATAAATAAAACATTAATAAAAAGTTAAATAAAATTATTTTATTTTTAAATTGAGACATTTAAATTTTATTAAATATAATACATAATCAAATAGTAGAGGGTCAAAATGGTCATTTCATCATCTAATCCAAAAGAAGGATCCCCACATTCATTCCCCCCACCCCAAAAATGGTATCATCATCTCTAAATCAAACATCAGATTGATCCCTCACACATCGTCCCACCCCCCAAAGACAGATAGTCCCTATATGGGGACATTGGCCGACTCCATGTCCGATGACTAAAAAAATCAAACGACGGATTAGGACTCAAGTCCAAATAGTGGATAGTCCCCCCTCCCAATCCCCCCAATCGAACACCCCCTTTGATGATGGACCCCACAAGTTTCAGAGCAATTTGGACCGTTGATTTGTGGTTACACTTTTCATGATGGATGATCAGATCTCCATCCTTATCATGTGCAATTCAAAGTAAACCCGCAAACTCCTCTTTCAACTTGGATCTGCGCAGTGCCGTGGGTTTGAAAGTGCCGTGGGTTTGAAAGAAAAATTATAATTTGAACAGTGGATTGACGTCAGTTTAAATAAATTGGTGAATTGCTAAATATTTTAATAAATTATTAAACTAATTTTATATAATATTTTTTTATATATATAATTATTAATTTGTAACAAATTTCCCATCTTAAATTTTTCAGATATTCATTTTTATTTTGATATTTTATTAGAGATTAAAATATATATATGTATTAACTATAGCGGAATGAAGCGATTTTAAAGGCGAATTACAAATTTTAAAGTTTAATCCGTGATTAATAGATAGAGCGACGGATTGATGTGGATTGGTGCGGTATTAGCGAATTAAGTAATATTTTGTACAGCCCTAAGTAATTTTTTTGACTAAAATATTAAGTAAAAAAATTAGTATGTTTAGATTATTTTTTAAATTTTTTTTACGAAAATATAGATATAAAAAGTAGATAGAAAATAGAATATTTGACTTTTTGGTATAATTCATTTGTGGTTAAACTACCAATAAATCCTAATAATTATACTTAATTCCTATCAAGTCCTACTGAAAATAAATTTTGGCAAAATTGTCGCTAAAAATAATTTTTTTGTGACAATTTTTTACATACATCACTAAAAATTGACAATTAATGACTTTTTTTGTCATGATTTTTATAAATTGTCACTAAAACTTACAATTAGTGACATTTTTTACAACAAATTTTTCCCATAAAACCTATTAAACAATAAGTCCACTTATTAGGACTTATACATAAGTATCCCTTTGTTTGTTTTCTTTATTTTCTTAATGACTTTTTGACTCTTTGGCTTTTAGGAACATAGGTCTCATTTGGGAATTTGATTATTTTAATTAGTTTTTTGACTTTTTGACTATTTTGGATTGTTTTGGAAAGTTGATTAAAATTTGATTTTTTTTACTTTTTTGACCCTTTTTTTTTAAAAAAAAAAACGTATAAAAAAATAGAGAAGTGATGTGATTTAAAATAGGTTACAAGTCAAAAATTAATTTTTAGCCAAGTTTCCAAATTAGGCCTTTATGAGATGAAAAAAAGTTTTGGAATGATATATGAATTTTTTTTGTAATTGAATAAATGGTTATGAAAGAGAAAAAAGCGTTCGATTGATGTGTATGATGTGATATTTTGTCTTATTATCTATTTTGGTCTTTTTTTTTTTTTTTTTGTCTTGCTAACAAGTGCTCTTAGGACACAAATAAATGACAAAAAAAATTGAAAAACGCAATACACTTTTTCCAAAATTTATGGACTTATACCGAAATTAATACACTTTCTATACTTTTTCCCGACATTAAACAATGTATAAGGGTCACTTGTTAATATTTGTCACCCTAAGGATTTGATAATATCCCGTGAGAGTTGTTAGCATTTGTCAAAATTTATGGACTTTTACTGAAATTAATATACTTTTACACTTTTTCCTAACATTAAACACTGTATAAGGGGCATTTGTTAGCATTTGTCACCATAAGGATTTGATAATATCCGGTGAAAGTTGTTAGCATTTGTCATCCTAAAGATTTGATAATATCTAGTGGGAGTTGTTAGTATAACAGACACTTGTTAACATTTGTCACCCTAAAAAATTGATAATATCTAATGGGAGTTGTTAGCATTTGTTAAAATTTATGGATTTTTACTGAAATTAATACACTTTTTCCTAACATTAAACACTGTATAAGAGACACTATTTGGCATTTGTCCCTTAAAGATTTAATAATATCTAGTGGGAGTTGTTAGTATAAGTGTGGCTATGCAAAATACCGCTCAATCCGCTAAAATCGCACCGATTTGCATCGATTTGCACTGCTCTAACCGCCGCGGTTTAAATTTTAAAATTTATAATCCACCAACCAAACCGTTCCTCTCCGCTATAATTAATACATATATATTTTTTAACCTCTAATGAAATATCAATATAAAAATGAGTGTAAGAGATATTTAAGATATGAAATTTATTACAAATTAGTGGTTATATCTATGAAACATATTATGTAAAATTATTTTGTGTTATATAGCTAAAAAATATTATACAAATTAGTATTATATATTGTATGCTAATTAGTTAGTGTGGGGACATATTTTGTGAATGACAGCATGTGGCCAAGGTGATGCCGAAGTGCCAGTCGAGGTGCCACGTAGCCTGGTCTTGATGCCGAGGTGATCTCAGTTAGGCCGAGGTTGTCTGCAGAGATACCGGAATCTAAGATGAGCGGATAAGGGACAAGAGTTTTAGAATAGGGGAGGATCTCAATTTGGATAGAGATAAAACTCTTAGGGAGTTTATCCCTATCTAGTTGAGAGTCCAAAATGAGCATTGAGCCTGAGTTCACTGAAGTGAGACTTCTACAGGGATTGGGTCAATGCTGGCTATAAAAGGAGGGCACCCCCGTGGGTCTTAGGTAGAGGTGAGATACTAAGAACCATAAGTTCTTTCTTGTGAGTTTGAGCACAATTTGTTATCTTTTAGAGATATTGATTACTGACTTAATCGTCGAAGTACCCCCGAGTAGACAAACCACCGCCGGATTCTTATTTTTTTGTGCAGGTTGTTGGGCTTAATCTATTCTGTCGATACTCTCCAGCTGAGTTCCCTCTCTTGTTTGTGTGGTCAAAAATCAACATCCACAATTTGGCTCCGTCTGTAGGAACTTAGTTAGAATAGATAGCCAACAACGGGCATAAATAAAAGATTGGGGACGACATGCCTAGTAGGAGTGGTAAACATGCCGATCCTAACATGGAGGAAGAAAACCGTAACAAAGGACCACAGGATCAGAATCCTAGGGATAAGGACATCGGCCAAGAGGGAGACAGTTCGAAGAAAGCAGGCCGAGACGAGTATTACAATGAAAGCGACCTCTATGTATGGAAAAATAGATGCCTAAGGAGAGATGGCGAGATGAAGGAAATGGTAAATAAATTGGCAGACCTACAATCGGTTGTCAATTTCATGATGCAGAACAACGTCATGCAGCCATCGTTTTCATTGAAGGACACGCCGATTCCAACAGCCAAGAACGACGCCCAGAGAGGGGGGCAGAAAGCAATCCTAGCAGTCCCTCAACATGACAAGGTAAAAGAACACTCACATCGGCCTTCACGGGATGACGGGTGAGCAGAGTCGGTGAGAGAAGAGTCTCAGAAGACACCACGTACCAAGGGAACTTATGTCAAAGAACATCGGCATATTCAGGGGAAGGAACTTTGCTTTGATACGGTGAATGAAAAGAAGTCTAAGAGGACACATAATGACACTGGGAGCAGCGCACCAAAAAGGTTGAAATCTGTTGACAGCCGAGCTCCTAGTCGAACTGAGGAGGATTTAAGGGACTACCTTTAGAGGAAATGATAGACTACCGAGGTCACATCTCCCATCAAGCCAAGAACGCCGTTCTCTGTAGAGTTAGATAGGTTTGAGGCCCCAAAAAGGTTCCATATTCCAACGTTTCAAATATATGATGATAAGTCCAATCCAAACTTTCACGTCGGCTTATACCTAAATTCGATGGCCATGTATACCAAGAACGAACTGTTGCTATGCAAGGTGTTTCCCTCATCCTTTAGGAAATCGCTCCGGACTGGTTTCACAAGTTGCAGAAAGGAACTATGAAGAGTTGAGAAGGCCTGAGCGAGATGTTTATGGTCAGGTTTGTTACAAACAAGTTCCAGCCACTAAGGGTAGACTCCCTGATGGCATTGAAAATTAGCGAGGGTGAAAGCCTCAGGGCTTACGCCAAAAGGTATTATGAGGTGTTTAACCGAATACCGGGATGTAACCAAGAGCTTGCGGTTGTGTCTTTTAAGAACGGCCTAGATAATGACTGCACCCTTCAGAAGTCACTCACAAAGACTCTACCAAAAAGTATAGAGGAGTTTATAGCAAGGATCGAGAAATATGCCAAACCAGAACACCGGAAACGAAGGTGCCGAAATAGAAAAGAGAAATGGCTCGCCAAAGCAAAGCCGAGGTAATACTGGATTTAACAGGCAAGAAACAGGGTTGAGGGCTGCACAAGCAGTCACCACTATGTTCCGGATCCCGGTTTATAAAGTTCTAGAAAGGATTAGGAACCAGCCATATTATAGAGCGCTGGAAAAGATTCTTGATGAATTTATGGGGAGAAGCCTCGGGAAGCATTGTGCCTACCACAATGAGGATTGGCATCTGACTCAGGGGTGCAGAGCCCTAAATATGCATTTGGAAGACCTAATCAGACAAGGTGAGGGACCTGGTAGATGAGGCCAAAACGAGGAAAGAGCAAGCAAGACTACCCCAGGCACCGGCAGCACCACCTTTACCACCACCATAACAGCATGCAGATAGACCTCGAGTGATCAATGTGATTCATTCGAGGGTCAATGAAAAGGAGGTACGAGGAAAGACTCAGAGGGTGAGACACTTACAGTATGTGTATCAGGTCCAGCAAAAGAGGCCTAGGACAAACGAGTGCCAAGGGCTAATGGTGTCCTTTACTGAGGCAGACTTAGACATGGTGTAGCATCCACACAAGGATGCTCTTGTAGTGACCCTCAAGATTGGGAAATGCTAGGTAAGGTACATTCTGATTGACCAAGGCAGCTTTTGTGACATCATGTATATCCGATGTTAGAAGGAGCTTGGCCTTCATTGAGATGATTTGGAGCAATCCAACAGCCCAATGGTCGGGTTTAATGGAACTTCGACATGGCCCCTGGGAGCAATAAATTTGGAGGTGCAGGCAAGCACCAGGAAGGTAAGCATAGAGTTTACAGTAATTGACACCCCCTCCCCTTACAATGTTATCTTGGAAAGATCATGGTTGCATGCAATGAAGGTTGTTCCCTCAATGCTGTACCAACTGTTGCGGTTCTCAACAGAGTATGGAATTGAGGAAGTTATAAATGATGGCAGCAATGAAATCAAGTGCAGGCAAAAAATTACTCTATGGCAGCAATAAAATCCACTTGCAATATACGAGAGACAGAAACAACAAAAATTGAAGACGAAAACATAAAAGTTATGGATGATGTTGGTAAAGAACCAGCAGAGAAGAGTGAGGAAGCCTTGAAGAAAACTCTGGTCCAAGAAGGAGATGAAGAGTGCTTTTTCCTTCTCGACTCAAGCTTGGCCGAGGATAAGGAAAGGGAGTTGGAAGCTTTCTTACGGGCCAATGTGGAAGTATTTTCTTGGACGCCATACGAGATGCCAACCATTGACCCCGAGGTCACATGCCATATGCTTAATGTAGACAAGTCGGCTAAACCAGTCATCCAGCGAGCGAAGAGGCCAACGTTAATGCATATTGAGGCAATTGAGGAGAAAGTGGACAAATTGCTAGAAGCCAAACCCATTCGCGATGTGAACTACCCTACTTAGTTGTCCAACACTGTGGTGGCAGTGAAAAAGAAGAACGGCAAGTGAAGGGTTTGTGTCAATTTCACCAGCCTGAATAAGGCTTGCCCCAAGGACCGCTTTTCATTGCCCAAGATTGATCAATTAGTAGATGCCACTTCAAGACACGGAAAGGTGAGCTTCCTAGATGCTTACAGAGGATACCACCAAATAGCAATGTATCCCCTTGATGAGAAGAAGACTACATTTATCACCCCAAAAGGGCTGTACTGGTACAGAGTGATACCTTTCGGGTTGAAAAGTACAGGAGCAACCTACCAGAGGTTAGTGACCAAAATGTTTAGACATCTGATTGGCAAGACAGTAGAAGTGTACATTGATGACATGGTCGTGAAGACCAAAGAACTTGGGAATCATCTGGCCGACTTGAAGGCAGTTTTTGATATCCTGAAAACATATCGGCTCCGACTCAATGCTTCAAAATGCGCATTGGGAGTCGAGTCTGGAACGTTTCTGGGATACTTGGTCACCAGAAGGGGCATTGAAGCAAATCCAAATCAAATCAAGGCCATCATTAACTTGAAAAGCCTGACATCTACAAAACAAGTGCAGATGTTGACTAGAAGGGTTGCAACCCTGAACAGGTTTATCAGTCGAAGTTCTGATAAGTGTAAACCATTTTTAGTTTGTTAAAAAAGACCACAGATTTTTTGTGGATAGAGGAGTGCGAAATCGCCTTGGCCGACTTAAAAAGATACCTGACAATAGCTTCGGTCTTGTCAAATCCAATTCCTAGAGAAGAATTGTGTCTATACTTGGCAGTTTCAGAGCAAGCAGTGAGTGCAGTGGTAATCAAATAAGAGAAAGGAGAACAAAGGGCAGTATACTATGTGAGTAAAACCCTAACAAGTGCAGAGACCAGGTACTTACCATTGGAAAAGTTGGCACTAGCCTTAGTGATGGCTTCGAAAAAATGAATCACTACTTCTAAGCCCACAAGATTGTGGTACTGACTGAGCATCCTTTGAAGTCCCTATTGCAGCAAGGAGATCTAATATTTGTGAGGCACTGATCGTAGGGTTGAAGTTAGCAGCAGCAATAGAAGCTGATAAGATGGTAGTCTTCTGTGACTCCCAACTTATTGTGAATCAGGCAGCAGGCGAGTATGCAGCCCAAGATGAAAGCATGATAACTTATGTCAAAGAAGTTGTTAGACTGCTAGCATTGTTCCAGGATTGTCGGCTACAGCAAGTTAACTGAGATGATAATAGTCATGCCAATGCCTTAGCTAACCTAGCTAGTGCAATGAAATCAGGGGAGGCAAGGACAATAATGGTTGATTATTTGTCAGGCCCAAGTGTGGAACCACTGATTACAGAGTACGAAGCAATATGTGTGGAGATGGATCCAAGTTGGATGGATGCAATAGTGATGTTCCTTAGGATGGCAAGTTGCCAAACAATCGAAAAGAGGCACATAAGACCAGATTAAAATCGGTCAGGTTCAGCCTAACAACAGATGGCCATCTCTACGAGAGATCATTCATCGTCCCCTTTGAGATATGTACATCCCTCCCAGGTTGAAGACTTGTTGTATGGAATACACGAAGAGGTATGTAAAAATGTCAGCAGACATTTGCTCATAGGGCCATTACTCAGGGGTACTGGTGGCCCTACATGTAGAAGGATGCTGAAGCCTACGTTAGAAAGTGGAAAAAGCGTTAAAGGTTTGCACCTTTGATACATCAACCAAGAGTGATTTGAACCCAGATTCAAATTTCAGGCCATTCGTCCAGTGGGTCATGGATCTTGTTGGACAACTGCTCCAAGCAACCGGGCAAAGGAAGTTTTGCTAGTAGCAACTGATTACTTCACGAAGTGGGTAGAAGCTGAACCCCTTGCGAAGATTCGAGATATTAATGTGAAGAACTTCATATGGAAGAACATCATCACCAGGTTTGGGATCCCAAGAGCAATAATAGCAGATAGTCACAGTTTGACAGTAAGTTAATCAAAAGCTTCTGTGCAAAGTACAAAATCAAGAACTACTACTCCACTCCAAGTTTCTCTCAGAGTAATGGCCAGGTTGAAACATCCAATAAGACTATCTTGGATGGGATTAAGAAAAGACTGGAAGCAGCAAAAGGGAAGTGGATGGAAGAGTTGCCCAATGTGCTTTGGGCATATCGAACTACGTCGAGAAGATCAACTGGGGAGTCATCTTTTGCCATGGCTTATGGCACTGAAGCAGTTGTCCCATTGGAAGTTGGCATTCCTGGGATCAGAACCCAGGGAGTAGAGAATGGGACTAATGAAGCACTCTTGGCCCAGATCTGGACCTACTGGAGCAGAGAAGAGAGAAAGCAGCAATTCAGCTGGAGGCATACCAGCAACAACTTGCTAGAGCTTACAATAAGAAGGTCAACCCAAGAGAGTTCAAGGTTGGGGACCTCGTCCTAAGAAAAGTTGTCAACAACAAGAAGGATCCTAGGGAAAGCAAGCTTGGCCCAAATTGGGAGGGCCCTTATAGAATCATCTCGGTTACCGACAATGGGGCATATCAGCTTGAAGACACTGAGGGCAAAGAGTTGCCAAGACCTTGGAACACTTGTAACTTGAAGTTTTTTTATCATTAGTTTTTTTGTTTTATTAAGTTTATTAGCCGAAGTAATAATAAAATGCTAGTTTGATTTTTATGATTTTGAAGTTTGTGCGATAAGACCGACAAGCCCTATGACGATGTTTCTAAATGAAACATGACAAATAATTTGACTTATTATAGGGCAGAGTTGAATTATACTTGTATATAATAGAGTTGAACTAAGTTAGCAATATTTCTGAATGAAGTATGACGAATAACTTAGACATATTATATGACAGAGTTGAATTATACTTGCATATAATAGAGTTGAACTAAGTTGGCGATGTTTCTGAATGAAACATGACGAATAACATAGACTTATTATATGGCAATTATACTTGCATATACTAGAGTTGAACTAAGTTGAATTAACCTAGGCATGCCATGTTGGCAGAGTTAAACTCATAATGGAACTAAAGTCGATTAACAGAGTGTAGACACCTCATTTTTGATCGTTTTCAAGACTTGGACGTCATCACTTGTGTATTTGATGATTATGATTGCATGTGTTCATTTTGAGTGCTAGAAATTCTCGATAGAGTGTCTTGCCTTTGAGCCTTGAAACCTTATCTATTTTGTGCTTGGTTTTGGACCAATTCTTGTTGTTTTTGAGTCTGGAACCTTTTGGTGACCTGTCGGCCACCACCATAGGCTGTCGGCTATGGGTGATGGTTGTCGGCCAGAGGTGTGGCCGGTCGGCCACCAATGCCTTTTTCCAAATATTTGTTGACAGCTATGCCAGCTGTTAGCACAATAAGCTACATCTCCCTACACGTGTATGGTGAGATGTTTCCAAACTTAGAGGGTGTTTTTCTATAAATATGGGGGTTCCTCTCCCATTTTGAGAGGTTAGCAATTTTGGAGCAAAATTCCCTCTCTCTCTCTTGCAAATTTGTGTGTGCATGCTTGGTTTCTCTACACTTTAGCCTGTACCTCCTAAACCAAATCTCCTTCTCTTTGAGCTGGAGTTCCTTGAGACTTGTTTTGAGCTCTAGCAAGTGGTTTTAGCTTGGATTTGTGCCTAGAGTTGCTCTTTGCTTCAAGAGGTAGTTTGCTTGCTTTGTTCACTTGTTTAGTATACTTGTTTTCTTATCTTTTTAAATTGTTTTGAGGCTGGTTTTGAACCATAAAAAACTCTATTTTTGTGTCTAAAAAGTGGTGGTTTGAGCCTTTTTTTTAGTTAGGGGTAGTTCACCCTTCTTGCTTCTTTGCTTGTATAGCTTTTATGCTCTTCTTTCATCACTTTTAAATCAACTTTTTTGGGCCTTTTGACCACTGAATTTCAGAGTATATTCAGTGGCCAAAAACTTGTTTTGAAGTCCAAAATTTGAGGGGTTAGCCTCCCCCCCTCATGTCTTGTTTGCATGCCTAGTTAACTTCACATGTTAGCATGTTTTTCTAGCTTAACTTAGCTCAAGTCCAGCATGTTTTTGCTTCTAAAATAACATGTTTTAGCTCTGTTTTAGGCTGGTTAGCTTGTTTGATTCTTGTTTTGCATAATTGTAGTGTTAATTCCTTCACTAGTTGAGTGTTTTAAGGCTTTAACTAGCGTTGGTGTGAGTTGGTTGCATGTTTTTAGTGCTTTTATTTCTCAATTTTAGCACATACAATCTCTGCAACCTCCTTCATTTCTTCACTTTTTCATTTGTTTTGAGGATTGTTTCAACCTTAGGGTTGTTTAAGCTTGAAGTTGAGACTCATGCTTAATGGTTTAATCCCCTTTTGAGGGTTCATTACCAACGGCATAAAGCTTCCCTCATGCCTTGAACTACCCTTTGTTTGACACTTCCTTCCTTTTAGAGGACTTCTCACCAATGAACTTAATTGGTTAAAAAATGGATTGGTAAGTTAAAATGAGTAAACAAAATTGGTAAGTAAAAAGTGTGCAAGATAAGTATTATTTGTGTTGCATTGCATGTGTTCAAATCGGACGTTAATTTGAACACAAGACAAATAGGACATTTCATACTCAAAGTGATGAAATGTGTCATTTTCCTAGGTCACCATTGTTCTTGATCATGCATGATAGGGTGATGGTCATTTTGGTCTTGTTTGTGCATTTATTGAACTTGTACAAACTTGGTCCCTTAGCCATCATGCATGGAAATTGCTTGATTGATGGTTTGAGGGCCAAGAGTTTCTTCATTGAGCTTGTGTGATGATAAGGAATGTAAATAGTACTGACAACCTGTGAAAATACACTTTTTGCTCTGTTTTGCTCTCTGTTGCAACATGGAAGTGTGAACTAGCAGTGGCCGATCGGCCACCAATGGTAGCCGACTGGCCTCTTGTCCTCCTTGTCGGCCATCAATGACTTTTGCACAGTGTGTTCTTGAGGTAGAGCAGAGGTGTTCTGGAAGTTGGAAGAATTTTCAGTGATCAAATATGTGCAAACAGAGGCTGCAGAAGCAAAACGTGGCATTTTCGCGTAAAACATCAAACATGCATGCATTCCTCGCTTCCCGGGATTAGCTAGTTAGTTTAATTAGTGTTTGATCAAGCATGTGTTGTAATTAATTAGTTGTAACTAATTAAGTGTTTTCAATAATTAGTTAGTTTAACTAGTTATTCGTTTTTGGTTTATAATAATTAATTAGCTAGAATTCTTAATTAATTTGGTTTGTAATAATTAGTTAGCTTAATTAGCGTAACTAGTTGGTTAGCTTATTCATTCGGACCCTCTTTCGTAAGGGTGTAATGTTGTAATAAGTGTGTGTGCGTTTGTATGTCTTCTAACCCCACGTCTTTCTCTCTTTTATTTAATCGCTTTTGATGGTTAGATTAGGGACATGTTTTAATTAGCATATCACATGCTTGCATCCATTCATTTGTCTTGCATGTACCGAGGCTCAGTGCATTATTCAAACTGCATCGGTATTTCAATATATTCTTTGAATACGTGTTTAATCGCATGTTGTTCAAAATGATTCATATGCTATATTAGTAGCCGAGCCTATTAATTGCATTATTGCATGTATTGCATTAGACACTTAACATAGTTAGGATCATGCATCTTTCTAACTAGTTTCTATTTTAGCTTGAAGTACTAGGTGAGTTTTTACGTTTAGCATACTTGCATGAGTGTAATTGCCATGTTGCCATGTCTAGCATGCTTGCCATGAGGCTATGTGCTTAAATGCTAAACTGCATGAATGCCTGTGGATGAAGGCTTGTTGTTTGAATTGGAACGATTTAACAAATGCGCGTTTTAAGCCCACTTTGTTGTGGCAAATCATGTTTTAAGCCCACTATGTTTGGTGGCAAATCCGCATCTTTAAGCCTACTTGAGGTGGCAAATTCAAACCATTTTCAAAAACAAACATGAGTTGAATTGTTCCAAATTGAGCAAACTAGTCTATATTTGCTTGTGTGCATCACATAGTAAAACTAGTTTAACAATCAAAACAAGAACACATAATGTTTATAAAAATCATATCATGATTAGTAGAGGCCAATCTTTGATTAGGCGAGCGGGGGTGCTCATTTCATGAGGTTCCCCTCTCGTACCCAAGTTCCCGAGCCGAGGCAACTTTGGTGATGACAGACATGTGGCTTTTGGCACGAGTCAGAGTTTCCTAAATTTTCCTAAAAATAAAATATTTAGGTGGCGACTCTGTATCTGGCAAAGCAGTCCAATTTTGACATTATTTAATTTAAAATCGATTTTCCAAAAAGGTTTGTCGGATTTGGATTATTTGGTGTTTATTAGTTTCACATTGCACTTATGAGACTAGATTCAGAATCGCAGGAGTCCGAACTGTGAGGCCTTCTTTTTAAACCTTTCTGAAAGGCGAGGGGCGGAAAAAAGTGAGTCCACAGTTTCTGGTGACTCTGCTGGGGATTTAGAGAACTTGACTCGAACTCATGATATGTTGTTTTATCTACACTTATATGTTTTTTTGCATTTGTATTTGCATCGGTGTGCCTAAGTCACAGTGTTTTCCATCTGCTATTCCTGAACGGTTTACGGGAGGCTTGCTTGGAAAAGCTTACCAAAAGGCTAACCGGTTGCGGGCTCTGCCACGATGGAAACACAACACTTGGATCTGGACTACTGCTGTACCGTTTGATCCTCCTTTCACTTCTCGGTGTTAGGTGTGAGAGGTATATTAGGTAGTCTTGCTGAGGTACCCTTTTTGACCAATCGGCCTAGTTGCATATCGAAAACCATAGAGACTATTCCAAACTAGGATAGGTTACTCACCCGAATACAGGAATTGTATGAAACCACTTGTTTTGTGTAGTGAATCCCTAGCTCCTGACGAAATTAGGACAAGGTAACCCTACCCCATCATAAGGGTGTTTTGGCTCTCACTTGCTTGATATGTGTTTTTAGAGTGAGACTCTGTAGGAATGTATGTATCAGTTGTAAGTCTGGGTATTAGTTTTGGGGCAGAAATCAGTGTTGAGTACAGTTCTCCAGCATATGATTGCAACTGCGTGTTGTTTGTGTCTGAGCCGAGGTGATGTGCAGTTTCTGATTTTTGTTTCTTTTTGCTTTATTTTCTTTTTGCAAGGTAGTCTTTCACCATTGCTTCAAACGATTCGATTACCCCTCAAGCACTTTGGACCTGAGTTAGAAGGATTTGCAGATCCGGGGATCTAGTTAGGGGACAACCAGTGTTTGTTTCACTCCCGCCAGTTACAAGACGGAGGAGAATTAGGCAGAATTCACCAACCCAGCAATCACTTTTTGCTTCGCCTGTGCCCAATCAGGTCCAATCTTCTACTTCTACTTCAGACAAAGAGTATTCGCCAGTTCTAGTAGCTCAAAGTCCTCCAGTCAGCATGGAAGATATGCTTCGTCAACTCCAGTAGACCATTGAGACTCTGCAGCTAGATGTTGCTCGCCAAGCTGAGACCACAACTTGCCAAGCCGAGGTTGTAGCTCGGCAAACAAAAGTGATAGATAGGCTTCAGTAACAACAACCACAACCAGTAGTAGCATCTGCATCCTATGCACCCCTAGCAGGAATTCCAGTACCCGGAGTCACAATCAATGCCCAAGAAAATGCAGGCATTCAGGCAGATCCGATCCTACCCCAGAATTCCAAGGCACCGGTTTGCTTGACAGAGGCACCGTTTGAATTCGAGATTGACCCTGCGGCATTAAAGGTCAACAAACTAGAAAAACCCTTCAAACGGGCACAGGGCGTAAATTCAATCCCTGATATTGAGGACAGCTATACTGATTCAGCAGTGACTTTGCCAGATAGATTCAAGATGCCGCATATAGACCGGTTTGATGGTTTCGGGGATCCTATGGTCCATCTACGGTTATTCTCTGACATCCTATGACCAATGGGTCTCACCAGACTACAGAAGCTGTCACTTTTTGGCCGGACCCTGTTGGGTATAGTGGCCATCTGGTATGCTAAACTTGAAGACTCTGTGAAAAGAAACTAGGAGGAAATGGCCAAGGCCTTCATAGCATAGTACTCCTACAATACCCAGATCGAGGTCACTACTCGTGATCTCGAAGTGACCCGTCAAGAGCCGAAGGAAGGTTTTTCAGACTTTGTGACTCGATGGAGGGCCAAGGCCTCTATGATGACTATCCGGCCATCTGAAAAGGACCATATCAGAATGGTGGTCCGTAACTTGCAAGGAAGATTATTACAGAAGATGATAGTCTTGTTTTTGTCTACTTTTGCTGAGTTCCACAAAATAGAGGTACAAATAGAGGATGCAATGAAGCAGGGTCTGATAGACCACAAGAAGGAACAGCCCAAAAGGTCTTTTACACGCAGCTCCAATGCGACCACGACTGGTGGCACTTCTACACGGCCTTCGGATGTGAGCATGGTCACCACCACACCCAAGATTGCCAACTCTTTTGCCGATACATCCAATACAACTTTGCAAACCTCAAGCCATCTGGCTCGAAGCCAAAGGGTCTTCACTCCACTTTATATGTCCTTATCCAAAGCCCTAGGGGTCCTGATCAAAAAAGGACATCTTAAACTGTTAGAACAACGCCCATGGCCTGATCCTCTCCTCCAAACACAACTCGCCAACATCAAGGCTTTTCCACCAATAACATGGTCATGTTACTAATCAATGCTTCAAATTGCGTCATGAGATTCAAGATCTCATTGACAATAAGGTGATAGCACCTCCCGAAGAACCTAACATCACTACAAATCCTCTCACACCACATAACCAAGCCCCTTCACCCCAGCAAATAAACCCCATCCATACACTGGCCGTCCCTTACGACCCCAGTACATACATCACCCCCTCTCACCTACCTAAGCCGGTGTTGTTCATCTCTGAGAGCACATACTTATGCATGATGAGCGCGTCCTCACTCCAACCAGAACCTGTGGAGGTGACAATGGAAGATGAAGGGAGGTTAGCCTTGGTGGAGAATGCCACTCCATTGCTCGAGGGCTTTGAGGAGTTATCTGGAGGGACATACGACTCGAGCTGCTATGTTGTGCCAATCAATCAAGCTAAGCCAGAAGTGGTGCTGCCAATCCGGATGAAGGTCAATGTAGTTCGAGAGGATGGACCAAGTCAGGGATTAGATGATTTGGCCAACCTGGAAGAGGATATAGACAATTTGTAGTTCTTTGATGAACAAGATTAAGGAGATGTGCACATTAACTGGTTTGATCTGAACGGGTCAACAGATAATTCTGGGTGGCTAAGTGATGAACCCGATATAGATGAGGGAACTGAATCGAAGCTTGAGGAACAAAAAGCTAGAATCACGTAATGGCCGGAAAGGGAAACTACCGGAAGGCACCGGTAAAGAACAATTGACTCAGAAACTGGGCATTGTTAGCACTGTACATACAGAACAAGAAGCCGTGTTAGAGCAACTTAGGTAGGAAATGAGTGAAAGTGATCAGAAAGATGGAATAGCACAACGCCCCGTGGGGAATGTTTCTGCTGAGGGAACGCTTAGACTGAACCGGACAATTACTTGTCGGCTACTGGAGGAATGTGGTGGGTAGATGATGATCTGCATCTTGCCCACATGTAGACACCCCATTTTTGACCGTCCTCAAGACTTGGACGTCACCGTTTGAACACTCGGTGATCATCCATGTTTGTGTTCGTCGTGAGTTCCCGGAGGTCTCGGCTATGTGCCTTGCCTCAAGATCTCTCGACTTGACTGTTTTGTGTTTGGTTTTGCACCAAACACTTGTGTTTTGCCTTGGAGGGGCAGGGTAGGGCTTTCTGACCCTCCCCACCCATCACCGGCCATGGCATGAGGCCACCAGCTGTGTTTTGTTGCCACCGGCCAAATGTTTGGCCGGCCGGCACTATAGATGGCCGGCCGGCTATCTTTTTTTGGTCAATTGCATTTTTGGCCGACCGACTACTGTGCATCTGCTTTTGCAGATATTTTTGTGCAGCTAGCATGCATTTGGCTCCCCTCCATACACGTGTATGAAGAGATCTTCCTCTTAGTTAGCTTGTCTTGTAAACTTACAAGATTGAGCTCTATAAGAGGAGGTCTTCTCTCCCTCCATTAGGGTTAGCAAAAAAAGCCAGAGGAGCTCTGATTTTAGGGTTAGGTCATTATCCTATCTCTATATTTCCCTCTTCTCTTGCCTTAAGGTGTTTTAGTCTTAGATTTGCACACAAACACCTAGACTTACACCTTCCATTGGCTAATGAGGTACTAAGGAGTTGTTCTTGAAGTTTTGGAGCTAATTCAAGCTTAAGGAAGCTGCTAGGCCATTGTTTGTGAAGAAGGTCTTCAAGGGTAACAATCTTACCCTTTTTTCCCTGTTTTTGCATAGCTTATTTACCTATCTTGCAACTGTTTTTAAGCTTTGTGTATAACATATAAAAGTTCTATTTTTATGGGTTTTAAATAGTTTGTTAAGAGTGTTTTAAGCTTTGGGGCTGTTTGACCCCTCTTAAGGCTTGTTTGGCCTTTGTTTTGTGTCATTTTGGTTGAGCTCCGGGACCATTGTGTTTGGGCCTCCTCACCATTGAAATCTTGAGGGATTTCAGAGGTGAGGATGGTTCCTTGAGGTCCTAAGAAGGAGAGGGCCACCCCCTCTCCTTGTTGTCCTTGAAAAGGGCTATTTTTGTCTCTTGAGGGAGCACCATGTTTAAGTGTATGTTGACCATGCCTTAGCTGTTTTTTTGTGCTTATTATGTTATGATTTAGCACTATTTTGAGTAGGTTTTGGTACATCATGCTTGCTTAGCATACATGCCTTGTAATGCCATGATTTGCCTTAATACATGCATAGCATTTAGACTACCATGCTCATGTATTTTGGCCAAGCTTTGTGAAGCTTATATGCATGTTTTAGTGTGCTTGAGGACTGTTTTTGGTTGTTTGGGTCATCCATACTTTGCTTTGTATAGCCACCATGTAATCTCTCTTGTATGCCTTGAGCATTGGCCCCTCTAGTATGCATTACTTGCATTATTCCAGTAGTTTGGAACCACTTACCATGTTATTTCAGTCCTTATAACATGCCTATATGTTTGCATTTGATGCTCCTTCAATGTGTTAAAAGGTATTTACCTTATGCTCCATGAATGTGCTTCTTTGTATGCTCGCACATTTAGACCACTTAGATGCCATCTAAGTGCATCCTTAGCATCGCTTAGGTCCGCATTGGACCTGTTTTAAGTTCCCTTAGCCTTGTGAAGCTTAGTTGACTTAGCGTTGGTTTAAGTCCCCTTGGGCTTGCCTTGAATCTTAGGCCATTATTGTATGCTTTGCTTGCTTTGATTAGTTGGTTTGGCACCATCATTAACATGATTTTCAGAGCTTTCCATGCATGCTAATTGTCTATGTTTATCTTTAAGTGTGCTTAAAAATTGCTTGTTTTATGCTTAAGTATTGGCCCATCAACACGTACATGTGAGTGTGTGTGTTGGCCCCCATTTCCCTAGCATTGGCCACTATTTTTGGCTTGTTTGAGGGATGCCTAAATTAGTTTAATTCCATCCCCTTTGCTTGTTTGCATGCTCACCTTGTATGTTTGCTTGCATACTTGCATATACACATTGCATTGCCATGTTGTATGTTAGTTCACATGCTTAGGATTGCATTGCATTGGCATGCATACTTTACCTCTTGAGTTGAGTATAATAGAGGTTGAGCCCCTTTGTTTGATTATGTGCATTGCATTCCGTATCAAGATGCACACTCGATTCTTTGGGCCATCATGCATGGAAATGCGCGATTGGTGGTCCGAGAATCGAGGCCCATCCTCCTTTGAGTCATACACATGGTAAGGGGTGTGGTTGGTGCATACATTGCTTGAAATGTATTGCCATGCTTTGTTTTGCCCTCTGTTGCTGTCAACACAGATTCTGCAAGAAGATTTGGCTGGCCGGCCATCTTCAGTGTCGACCGGCTATCCATCAGTGGCCGATAACTCAATTTGTGGCCGGTGACCATTCTCTATGGCCGGTGACCAATTCCCTCAGCCGATGGTGTTCCACAGTGTACAGAGAGCATATCATGGGACTTGTGTAGTCTTCAGAGGAGCAAAACAGCCAAAGCAGAGGCATCTTGTGTATAGCAGTGGCCTTCCGAGCAAAACCGAGCATGCATGCATTGAACCCTCTTTCTGAGGCTGCTTATTGCTTAAATTAGATTAGTTAATTTGTTTAGCTAGTTTAATTGGTCTGTAATAATTAATTAGCTTGTAGGTTAATTAATTTGTATATTCTTTCGGTTCCTCCGAGTGAGGGCAAATTTGTAATAAGTATGGGTGCGTGTGTGCATGTCTTCTAACCCCCACTTCTTTCTTCCTTTTACTTACCTGCTTTTGATGGTTAGTATTAGGCCATGTTTAATTTAGCATACCTTATGTTATGCATGCGTGCATCATTCATCAGTATTGCATGCATCGGGCTCGGTGTATCATGCTAATTGCATAGGTATTTCAAATCTAACTTGAATACATGCTATCTGTGCATTTCACATGTCATTCCTAGGATTAGCCGAGCCTATTCTAGTAACATTCTGTATGCGTTGCATTAGCCACTTAACATGGACTAGGATCATGCATATGATTACTAACTAGTTTCTGTTTTGGCTTAGAGTACATTGTAAGTATTTTATGCTTTAGCATCTCGCATGAGTGTGAATGTTAACATGATAGGATGATTACCATGTGGCTAGATGCTTATGTGATATAAACTGCCTGAATGCCTGTGGGTGAAGGTTGGATTGTTTGAGTTGGAACAACTCATTGAAATCCGTGTTTTAGCCTACTTGCGAGTAGCGAATTTCCAAACCGTTTTCTAAACAAACGGATATGCAATGCTTCATTCCAAATTAGGCAATCTAGTCTATACTTTTGTGTTGTGCGCATCACATAGTAATTCTAGGCGTTGGATTTGTGCATGCTTGCTTAAAACTGTCGCATGTTATGCTTCATTACAGTTTTTTTTGCATGTTCATAAGTTATGTTCGGCTTTGTGCATTGTCTTGCATTTTGCCCTTGCCCTCGCCCTCGGGCGCATATCTTTATTGCCTCGCATGCTTTGTCTAAGTCTTCGGCCTTGTCAAAAATGAGTCGTCTCTGCGCTTTGACAATCACTACCGTCATTGTTATGACTTTCGAGTTCTGTCAAAGAGGGACAACTGTAGACACCCCATTTTTGATTGTCCTCAAGACTTGGACGTCACCGTTTGAACACTTGGTGATCATCCATGTTTGTGTTTGTCGTGAGTTCCCGGAGGTCTCGGCTACGCGCCTTGCCTTAGGATCTCTCGACTCGACTATTTTGTGTTTGGTTTTGCACCAAACACTTGTGTTTTGCCTTGGAGGGGCAGGGTAGGACTTGTTGACCATCCCCACCCATCATTGGCCATGGCTTGAGGCCACCGGCTGTGTTTTGTTGCCACCGGCTAAATGTTTGACGGGCCGGCACTATAGATGGCTGGCTGGCTATCTTTTTTTGGTCAATTGCATTTTTGGCCGGCCAACTACTGTGCATCTGCTTTTGCAGATATTTTTGTGCAGCTGGTATGCATTTGGCTCCCCTCCATACACGTGTATGGAGGGATCTCCCTCTTAGTTAGCTTGTCTTGTAAGCTTACAAGATTGAGCTCTATAAGAGGAGGTCTTCTCTCCCTCCATTAGGGTTAGCAAAAAAAGCCAAAGGAGCTCTGATTTTAGGGTTAGGTCATAGTATCTCTATCCTATCTCTATATTTCCCTCTCCTCTTGCCTTAAGGTGTTTTAGTCTTAGATTTGCACACAAACACCTAAACTTACACCTTCCATTGGCTACTGAGGTACTAAGGAGTTGTTCTTGAAGTTTTGGAGCTGATTCAAGCTTAAGGAAGCTGCTGGGCCATTGTTTGTGAAGAAGGTCTTCAAGGGTAACAATCTTACCCTTTTTCCCCCATTTTTGCATAGCTTATTTACCTTTCTTGCAACTGTTTTTAAGCTTTGTGTATGTAGCGACCCTAATTTTCTTTAGTCATTATTTATTATCATTATGGTTATTATTATCTTATTTTATTTTTGACTTTATTAATTGTGTGGTCACATGAGAGTTAATGTAATATTTAATGGATTTAATGTTGTAATTATTAATTGTGTGAGTTACATGAGAATTTATTGTGATATTTAATGAATTTAATATGGTGATTAATTAATTTAATATGTTATTTAATTATATATAATTACTCCAAATCTTTAAATATTTATGTTTGTTATATATAAAAAAAAAGGTGCTATATATATATATAATCTTATACTTATATTTATATATATTATAATCATGTGTATTATATTATATAATATTATATAATAATCATATTAGATTAGAATAGGAAATTAGGTTATTATTTTATGTATATATATAATATGATATGTAATCAATTAGGTTTAGGAGTTGAAAAGAAAAAAAAAAAAAGAAAAACAGAGGCAGCCGCGTAAGAGGGTGAAGGAGAGAGAGAGAGAGAGAGAGAGTGAGATTCTGGGAGTGCATCAAAGAAAAGAGAGATAGAGGGGAGAAAGAAAGAAAAAGAAAAAGAAAAGAAAAATAAAGAAAAAAGAAAGGGGTTTTGGGTTTACTTTGGTGGTTCAATTAATCCTCTTGGTCTTGCTTCAATCTTCAAAAATAATTGTGAGTACAAACCCTATTTTTCTTGATTATGTTTGATTCGTTAGTTTATTTATTTTATTAGGTTGATGTGAATTGATATTTTTATATGTGAATGTAGAGGATGAATTAACTTAATTATTTTGATTAGTGTCTATGAGATGTTTAGGATTTTTAGATGAGTGATTAATTTTATTTAATTTGATTAGTGGAACGTGTAAAATTTAAGGTTCTCAAATGATTGATTTATTTTAATTAATTTGATTAGTGATATATATAAGGTTTAGGGTGTTAAAATGATTATTGATTTTATTATTTTTTTTAGATGATTGATTAATCTAATTATTTTGATTAGCGTATATGCGATATTTAGAGTTCTTAGATGGTTAATTTATTTTAATTAATTTGATTAGTGGTACGTGCAAGGTTTAGGATTCTTAGAGGTTTGATTAATCTCAATTAATTTGATTAGTGATATGTACAAGGTTTAGTGTTGTTAGATGAGTGATTAATTTTAATTAATTTGGTTAGTGGTACGTGTAAGGTGTAAGATTTTTAGATAATTAATTGATCGTAATTATTTTGATTAGTTGGGTATGTAAGGTTTGAAATTTTTTTAGATGATTGACTAATTTTAATTATGTTGATTAGACGTATATGTAATGTTTAGGATTTTTAGATGATTAATTGATTGTAGTAATTTTAATTAGTTGGGTATGTAAGGTTTGGGATTTCTAGATGATTAATTAATTTTAATTATGTTGATTAGATGTATAGGTAAGGTTTAAGATTTTTAGATAATTAATTGATCGTAATTATTTTAATTAGTTGGGTATGTAAGGTTTTGGATTTTTAGATGATTGATTAATTTTAATTATGTTGATTAGATGTATAGGTAAGGTTTAAGATTTTTAGATAATTAATTGATCGTAATTATTTTGATTAGTTGGGTATGTAAGGTTTGGAATTTTTAGATGATTGATTAATTTTAATTATGTGGATTAGATGTATAGGTAAGGTTTAAGATTTTTAGATAATTAATTGATCGTAATTATTTTGATTAGTTGGGTATGTAAGGTTTAGGGTTTTATTTTGGGTGACTTTATTAATTCTTTGAGTGATTCTTTGATCTTCAAAAATAATTTTAAGTACAAAATCCACTTCCCTTGATTTATGTTTAATTCATTGTATTTATTTTTATTTGTTTGATGTTAGTTTGATTTTGTTTTTACATAAAGATGATAAATTAATTTTAATTATTTTGATTAGTTGTGGATATAAGATTTAGGGTTATAGATGATAGATTGATTTTAATTATTTTGACTAGTGGTGTATGTAAAGTTTAGGGTTCTTAGATAAGTGATTGATTTTAATTACTTTGATTAGTTGTGTAGGTAAAGTTTAGGGTTTTTAGATGATTAATTAATTTTAATTATTTTTATTAGTTGTGTATGTAAGATTTAGGATTTTTAGATGATTGATTGATTTTAATTATTTTGATTAGTTGTATATGTAAAGTTTAGGATTTTTAGAAGATTGATTGATTTCACTTATTTTAATTAGTTGTGTATGCAAGGTTTATGTTTTTTTTATGTATTTATTTTATGGATTTAATCACCCTCATAATTATATGAAATTGGAATAAACTTAGAATCCATAGATATTGGTTAGAGGATGGATTGGTTTGTTGTTGGTATTTATTTATTTGATGTTGGTTTGATTTTGTATTTGCATTTAGATGATGGATTGATTTCATTATTTGGTTAGATGTATATGTAATGTTTATGATTTTTATATGTATTTATTTTATGATTAAAATCACACTCCCGAATATATGAAACTAAAATTAATTAGAACCCGTAGATAAATTCCTTATACTCCACCATGACTCCATAGATTGTTATTTTATTTGAGTGATGGTGAGAAATAGTGTATAAAAAAAAAGGTGAGGATTATGAGAGTTGTTTGATGCTTTATGCCCGGCATTGTTATATTTGTCTCATGATGTCGATGAGATGTTTATATATATTGTTGCCTCGTTCTCATGAGTAGACGAGTGCTTTGATTTATGCCACAGACGATATGCTAACCATCCGGGGAGTGTGAGTCAAACTCGGGACGATATCCCCGTGCAAGTTTGGCTTCGGAGTGGGTTAGGTATACGGGAGGCACATGGAATATATGTGTAGGCCAGAAGGGGAGGGCCGAAGTGGTGGAGTCAAGGTACAAAGAATTAATTATGAACTTGTATGTTAGTTCAAATTGTCTTAATTGAGTCAAGGTACAAAGAATTAATTATGAACTTGTATGTTAGTTCAAATTGTCTTAATTGAGTCAAGGTACAAAGTAGTAATTATGAACTTATATGTATAGTTCGAATTATATTGATGGAATTAAGGTACAAAAATTGAATTATGAGTTTATTGATTTGTACATCTTGAAAAATAGTAATCGGCCTCAATAAATTATGAAATTTGAGTAGAGGTATGTATACGTGATTTTGGACAACTTTTGTGTTGTAGCTTTTTATTAAAAAGATAGATTAGAACTTATAATCGGATGACCATGGTTATTGTCGGTTTGATTCATTTTGGTAATGCAGATTTTATAGGCTTTTTTGACCCACGAAACGAGCTCATTTTTATTGGTTTCACGTAAACTCAAGTAAAACATTATTCTGCACATTTTTCATGTTTTGAATTTTTTCCGAAAAAATCATCTTAAGGCAGTTTTTGTTCATTTTCAGTTTCAGATTTTTCGATTAAATTCCGTCTAGAATTTTAGATCAAGTTTTTCTCTTAACCTGTTCAGTTTCTGTCAAATTCGTTTACGCTATCTTTTATAAAATTTGATTCTGTACAACTTTCGTTCTTTAAGTTTTCGTCAATTCAAATTATTTAAGCATGAAACGGTACATTTTTATACTTCTTCAGTAAGTTACTTATGATTAATTTATACTAACATTATTTTCTTTTGCAGGATGGTGGGTCTTACTAACTTTTTATGCAGGGCTAACCCACCATATTTCTATTTCTATTTCTATTTTTGTTTATTTTATAATCAATTTATATTTCGTTGTGTACGGACAAGAAACTAAATGCCACCGTATCTCGAGAAACTAGCCATTCGCCTCTTGCGGTTGGAACTACTTGTCTTGTCTAGTAATAAGAATTTAATGTATTTTTGTTTGTGTCCGTGGACACGTGTGTTGATTCTTGTACTCATACCAAGATATCTCAGATATCGACTGCTTTTGTCTCTTGGCAACTCGGGTGCTTGAGCTACATTTGAGCTTCCTTTGCAGGATTTGTAGAGGCTTTGGTGGTGACAAGAAATAACTATGATCGTAGGACATGTCGATTGGACTTCCTTTGTTTTCTCATGTTTATGATTGTTAGTAGCTTATGTATTTTTATTTTCTTTTATGACCTTAGTATTTTGAAAATTTGGCATGGGTTGTAACCTTACATTATTTAAATTGTTTTGAAGTATTTATTGTTACTTTAGCGTTGGAGTTATTGGGTAGTTTATGAAATTATGGTGCATGGTATGATTGGTGTTTTGTTAATTACCTTACTGAGACTAGAATGTTTAGATTTTTGTTTCACCCCTAGGATTTGGATGATGGAATATTGATTGGGGTTTAGTCCTAAGTTAATATTTAATTGTCCAAATTTTGGGGCGTGACAGTGTATAACATATAAAAATTCTATTTTTAAGGGCTTTAAATAGTTTGTTAAGAGTGTTTTAAGCTTTGGGGCTATTGACCCCTCTTAAGGCTTGTTTGGCCTTTGTTTTGTGCCATTTTGGTTGAGTTCCGGGACCATTGTGTTTGGGCCTCCTCACCACTGAAATCTTGAGGGATTTTAGAGGTGAGGATGGTGCCTTGAGGTCCTAAGAAGGAGAGGGCCACCCCCTCTCCTTATTGTCCTTGAAAAGGGCTATTTTTGTCTCTTGAGGGAGCACCATGTTTAAGTGTATGTTGACCATGCCTTAGCTGTTTTTTTGTGCTTATTATGTCATGATTTAGCACTATTTTGAGTAGGTTTTGGTACATCATGCTTGCTTAGCATACATGCCTTGTAATGCCATGATTTGCCTTAATACATGCATAGCATTTAGACTACCATGCTCATGTATTTTGGCCAAGCTTTGTGAAGCTTATATGCATGTTTTAGTGTGCTTGAGGACTGTTTTTGGTTGTTTGGGTCATCCATGCTTTGCTTTGTATAGCCACCATGTAATCTCTCTTGTATGCCTTGAGCATTGGCCCCTCTAGTATGCATTACTTGCATTATTCTAGTGGTTTGGAACCACTTACCATGTTATTTCAGTCCTTATAACATGCCTATATGTTTGCATTTGATGCTCCTTCAATGTGTTAAAAGGTTGTTGCCTTATGCTCTATGAATGTGTTTCTTTGTATGCTCGCACATTTAGACCACTTAGATGCCATCTAAGTGCATTCTTAGCATCGCTTAGGTCTACATTGGACCTGTTTTAAGTCCCCTTAGCCTTACGAGGCTTGGTTGACTTAGCCTTGGTTTAAGTCCCCTTAGGCTTGCCTTGAATCTTGGGCCATTATTGCATGCTTTGCTTGCTTTGATTAGTTGGTTTGGCACCATCATTAACATGATTTTCAGAGCTTTCCATGCATGCTAATTGTCTATGTTTAGTCACTTTAAGTGTGCTTAAAAGTTGCTTGTTTTATGCTTAAGTGTTGGCCCATCAACACGTACATGTGATTGTGTGTGTTGGCCCCCATTTCCATAGCATTGGCCACTGTTTTAGGCTTGTTTGAGGGCTGCCTAAATTAGTTTAAGTCCATCCCCTTTGCTTGTTTGCATGCTCACCTTGTATGTTTGCTTGCATACTTGCATATACACATTCAATTGCCATGTTGCATGTTAGTTCACATGCTTAGGATTGCATTGCATTGACATGCATGCTTTACCTCTTGAGTTGAGTATGATAGAGGTTGAGCCCCTTTGTTTGATTATGTGCATTGCATTCCATATCAAGATGCACATTTGATTCTTTGGGCCATCATGCATGGAAATGCGTGATTGGTGGTCCGAGAATCGAGGCCCATCCTCCTTTGAGTCATACACATGGTAAGGGGTGTGGTTGGTGCATACATTGCTTGAAATGCATTGCCATGCTTTGTTTTGCCCTCTGTTCTTTGTCAACCTGATTCTATAGGAAGATTTGACCGCCGCCATCTTGATGCCACCGACCATCCATCGAAGTTAATAACTCAATTTGTGGCATGACCATTCTCTATGGCGGTGACCAATTCCTCAAATGGTGTTCTCAGCGTGCAGAGAGCATATCCTTGGACTTGTATAGTCTTCAGAGGAGCAGAACAGCCAAAGTAGAGGCATCTTGTGCATGGCAGTGGCCTTCCGAGCAGAACCGAGCGCGCATGCATTGAATCCTCTTTCTGAGGCTGCTTATTGCTTAAATTAGATTAATTAATTTGCTTAGCTAGTTTAATTGGTCTGTAATAATTAATTAGCTTGTAGGTTAATTAATTTGCATATTCTTTCGGTTCCTCCGAGTGAGGGCAAATTTGTAATAAGTATGGGTGCATGTGTGCATGTCTTCCAACCCCCACTTCTTTCTCCCTTTTACTTACCTGCTTTTGATGGTTAGTATTAGGCCATGTTTAATTTAGCATACCTTATGCTATGCATGCGTGCATCATTCATCAGTATTGCATGCATCAGGCTCGGCGCATCATGCTAATTGCATAGGTATTTCAAATCTAACTTGAATACATGCTATCTGTGCATTTCACATGTCATTCCTAGGATTAGCCGAGTCTATTCTAGTAACATTCTGTATGCGTTGCATTAGCCACTTAACATGGACTAGGATCATGCATATGATTACTAACTAGTTTCTGTTTTGGCTTGGAGTACATTGTAAGTATTTTATGCTTTAACATCTCGCACGAGTGTGAATGTTAACATGATAGCATGATTACCATGTGGCTAGATGCTTATGTGATATAAACTGCCTGAATGTCTGTGGGTAAAGGTTGGATTGTTTGAGTTGGAATAACTCATTGAAATCCGTGTTTTAGCCTACTTGCGAGTAGCGAATTCCAAACCGTTTTCTAAACAAACGGATATGCAATGCTTCATTCCAAATTAGGCAATCTAGTCTATACTTTTGTGTTGTGCGCATTACATAGTAATTCTAGGCTAATAACTGGAATAAGAACACATAACGTTTTCAAAAGAGGATATCACGGTTAGTAGAGGCCGATCTTCGGATCAGGCGAGAGGGGGTGCTCATAGCTGACCTTACCCAATCGTACCCAAGCTCCCGAGCCGAGGCAACTTTGGTGATGACGGACACGTGGCCTTTGGCACCGAGTCAGGTTTTCCTAAATTTCCCCATAAAAAATATTTAGGTGGCAACTCTGTATCTGGCAAAGCAGTCCATGTTTGGCACTTCTTTCAAAAATCTGTTTTTTCTCAAAACGATTTGTCGGATTTGGACTCTTTGGTTCAGATTAAGAACCGTGACAAAATGAGTCCGAACTGTAGTAGCATAAGTCCCTCGGGGTGCGTTCACACCACACTGATGAGGATTAGGGTGAGGGCCTTCCTGACAATACCTGGTATGTGGAGGAAGTTGACCATATGACAAGAAGTGGCCGATATTTCAAACTACCGCATCTGGACCAACCCGAGGCATCCGTAAAGGATAAAGAAGTCAAGAGGCAGAGGGAATAACTATTAGAGGAAGAGGCTGTGCTGAAACAGTTAAAGAAGATTCAAACAGACATATCTATCTGGGGGTTACTTATGGCTTCGCACATGTATAGACAAACTGTACTGTCAGCGATGGATAAAGTGAAGTTGTCCATCGACACTACTTTGAAACAACTGGTGGGATTAGTCTTCCCAAGAGGCGCTACGCCAACTTTGACCTTTTCCGATAAGGAGTTATTGCCAGAAGGCTCTGTACACAACAAGCCTCTATACATATCCGTAGAGTGAGGAGAAAAATGGGTGCCAGTCGTACTAGTGGACACCGAGTCAACAATCAACGTCTGTCCATGTCGCACGACTTATGCTATTGGCCTGAAACCAACCGATTTTGCTCCTACACAGATGATCCGGGTGTATGACAATACAAGCAGAGAGGTGATGGGAACGGTGCAGATCAGAGTGCAGGTTGAACCCACGCAACAAGATATTGAATTTCATGTCCTGGACGTTCTAACCACTTTCAACCTACTACTTGGGCGGCCCTAGCTACACCAAGTAAGAGCTATCTCTTCCACCCTCCACCAAATGGTTAAGTACCCCTCATAGAAAAGGGGTGGCCATAATCTTCGGGAATTCATCTATACATCCTTCACCAGAGGTCACTACGCCTGTATTGGAAATTGTACACGGTGAAGAGGATGTGTTTATTTCAGGGTTTACCTTGGCTGAGGCCCGGGTGGTACAGAATATCTTGGCTGTTAATGAGAGCTTATATGTCAGTGCCTAATTTGTATATCTCATGAATAAGTTACAGCACATGCTCGGAATGGGATTAGGCAAGAGTGGCCGGAAGGGCGTTACTGCATTGGCCGATGTGCCACAGAACCCTCATGTCTTCGGTCTTGGCCATACGCCTACCAAAGAGGACTAGGTGAGGAAAGGGAAAGAAATAGTCGGAAGAGCCAGAGCAAAGCAAAGCGGGAAGCACTATGAGCTTGTGCACTGACCAATTCGGGGAACCCTAAATAGCTATTTTGTTCGAGAGGGAGAAGACTTCCCATTCTATGGTTTCCCTGAACCTTGGTTCAACTTTGAGAAACAGTGAGTTCCTAGCTTTGAGATTTTTTTTGACTTGCAGCTACGAGAGAGTGACGTAGAGGAATAGGCTGAACTAACTGTTAAGGCTGTAAAGAGCACAGAGAGTGATTCTAACAACAGTGAACTTGAGGTAGGAGCAATACTGGCATGTCTCCTTTTGGATCCTCAGATCAACCCAGAGAGCTTAGGGGATGACCTAACCGTTTCCATGATCGGAGACCAATCAGGTGTGGACCCTTCCGGTGGTATCTTGGATGCATCTAACGCACCGTCCCTCATTTGGTAGCTAGAAGAGGGCTTCCTGTCGAGTAGCTCTAAGTCAAGTAGTGAACTAGAATCTGATTCCACAGAGTCTATGGAGTCTGAATCAGATTCTGGTTCATCTGAGTGTAGGTTTGGTATTCTTGAAGTTGATAACCCGAATGCTGAGGTTTTGTTCATGTCGTCTTTTTCCTTTTCTTTTGAGTCAGTTGTAACCGAGGAACTGAATGAACTGGACTTGTGAATGAGAATGCCACCACAGGTTTTGAGTACTTCTCTGTGCCACTTGTATATTGTATTGATCATGACTTTCAAAATTTTAGTGAAAACGACGAGAAAGGAATTCCTCTGGTTTTAAAACATTTGATTGGTCGGGAGGAGGAGAGGTTTGTAAAACCCCCTTGTTGATGAAATCATTCCAGTTAATGTGGGTATTGAGAAGGATCCGCGTCTGGTCCAGATCGAGTCCACATTGTCTGCGGAGGAACGCGAGCGCTTAGTTGCTTTATTAAAATATTTCAAAGATGTTTTTGCGTGGTCCTACGAAGACATGCCTGGAATCGATCTTGAGATTATACAGCATCGGATCCCTCTTGACCCCGAGACCCGACCCATCAAGCAGAAGCTTCGGAGAATATGCCCAGATTGGGCTTTGAAGATTAAGGAAGAGGTCACCAAGCAGATAGACGCAGGTTTTTTGCTAGTATCTGAGTATCCGACTTGGTTGGCCAACATTGTTCCGATACCAAAGAAAGATGGCAAAATTCGGGTGTGTGTGGATTTCAGAGATCTAAACAAAGCTAGTCCGAATGACAACTTTCCTCTACTGCACATCGATGAATTGGTAGACTTCACCACAGGCCATGTGTTGCTCTCTTTCATGGATGAATTTTTCGGGTATAACCAGATTCTGATGGCACCCGAGGACAGAGAGAAGATTGCCTTCACCACACCGTGGGGAACCTACTGCTACAGGGTGATTCCGTTTGGGTTGAAGAATGCTGGGGCTACCTATCAACGGGCTACGACCACAATTCTACATGATATGATCCACAAAGAGGTCGAGATATATGTGGACGACATGATTGTCAAGTCCAAGGAAATAGAGGGCCACTACATCGCCTTGAAGAAATTCTTCCAACAGATCAGAGAATATCAGCTGAGACTGAATCCACAGAAGTGCACTTTTGGCGTAACAGCAGGGAAAATGCTGGGTTTCTTGATCACACAGAGGGGCATCGAGGTAAATCCTTCCAAAATCAAGGCCATCCTAGAAATGCCACCACTAAGGACTGAAAAGGAGGTATGAGGCTTTCTAGGTAAAGTGCAATTCACAAGACGATTTATTTCAAAATTAACCTTAACTTGTGAACCACTATTTAGTCTCCTGAAGAAAGGAAAGAAATTCTAATGGGATGACCGATGTTAGTTTGCTTTTAAGCAAATCAAGCGGTACCTTCAGAACCCGGCCAGGTTGCCGCCACTAGAGCCGGAAAGTCGTTGATTCTCAGATTTGTCAAGAATGCACACAACGATGGGATGCATGCTTGCTTAGGAATCTGAAGATATAATGGAGAAAACCATCTATTACCTGAGTAAGAAAATGCTAGATTATGAGACCCGTTACACCCCGCTGGAGAAGGCTTGCTTAGCCTTGGTATGGGCTACCAGGAAGTTGAGGCACTACTTGTTAGCTCACTCCATAATTATGGTTTCGAGATTAGATCCCATCAAATATCTTTTCGAGAAACCAGCACTTACGGGGAGGCTAGCCCGTTGGTTGCTTCTTCTCTCCGAATTTAATTTGAAGTATGTCACTTGCAAGTCTATTAAGGGAAGAGAGGTAGCTGAATTCCTGGAAAATCACCCAGTGGAAGGGGATCAAGCAGTAAAATACCTATTCCTAGATGAAGCTATTCTGCAGGTCGAGGAAGAGGTTTAGACAATGTACTTTGCCGGAAAGTCTAACCAGTATGGTTATGGGATAGAGGTGTTGTTGATAGCACCTGACAATTCCCATATACCCTTAGCCTTTAAACTTCGGTTCAAAGTATCTAACAACGAAGCAAAATACAAGGCGTGTATCGCTGGTTTAGAAATCGCCCTAGAACTAGGAGCAAATTAGGGACTCGAACCTGGTTGTGTCTCAAGCAAAAGGAGACTGGAAGGTCAAAGAAGAAAAAATGAAGATCTATCATCAAACCTTGGACGTTCTGATTCCTAGGTTTGAGAAATTAACCTTCACTCATCTACTAAGAGGGAACAACAGGTTCGCTAACGCTTTATCAACTCTATCTTCCATGATAGACATCTCATTTGGAGTCCGAATGCGTCTGATCATTATTGAACAAAGATATACGCCAGCCTACGAGTTGATCGCCGCGATAGATGAATTATAAGATCAAAACCCCTGGTATTACGATATCTAGAACTTCTTGGAAAAAGGAGGTTTATCCACTAGGGGCAAATGCCAAAGATAAGAGGGCAATACAGCGGATGGCCATTCAATTTATTATCTGCGGGGGTAAGTTGTATAAAAAGGGTCATTTGGGGATGCACAAGCTGTGTGTTGACATAGAAGAATCGAAGCGCTTAATGGAGGCTATCTATGGGGGAAAGTGTGGAGCGCACATGAGCGGAGTAATGCTAACCTGAAAGATTCTTAAGCAAAGTTACTACTGGTCTACCATGGAGGAGGATTGTATTGGTTTTGTTCGGTGATGCCACAAATGCCAAATTCATGCAAATCGCATGAATATCTCGGCGTCGAAGCAGTACAACATGACTTCACCATGGCCTTTCTCAGTCTGGGGAATTGATGTCATTGTGGCAGTTACACCGAAGGGGTCAAATGGGCATGAGTATATTCTGGTGGCAATTGATTATTTCACGAAGTGAGTGGAAGCTCAATCTTATGCAGTGTTGAAAGCAGTGCATGTGGCTAAGTTCATCCACAACGACATTATTTGCTGTTATGAAGTCCCGAAAGAGATCATTTCAGACAATGGCTCCCATTTCAAGAAAAAAGTGATCGACTTGTTGGAGAAATACAACGTGGCTTTCCATAAGTTATCTACATATTGGCTGCAAAACAACGGAGTTGTTGAGGCTGCCAACAAGAATATCAAGCACATTTTGCAGAAAATGGTTGAGACCTACAGGGACTGGCCAGACAAATTGCCATTTGCTCTCTGGGGCTACAGAATTTCAATTCGGACATATACTGGGGCAACTTTGTACTCTCTAGTTTAAGGGATGGAAGTTGTTTTACCGATTGAGATAGAGGTTCCGCCATTGCGGGTTATAGCTAAGTGCCAGATAGCAGAAGCAGATTAACAGTAAAGTAGGTTCGAGGAACTAATGCTATTCGATGAGAGGAGGCTGAAGGCATTGTACCATGTTCACGGTTATCAACGTAGGATTGCCAGGGCTTTTAACAAGAAAGTTAAGTCTCATAATCTTAAAGAAAGGGATTTTATGCTAAAAGACAACTGAACTCCTATCCATGACCCAAGGGGCAAGTTCAGACCAAATTGGACTAGTCCTTACATTATCAAAACCATTTGGTCAGGTGGAGCTGTTATTCTTATAGACTTGGATGGCATAGAATTTTTCCAACCAATCAACATGGACAAGTTGAAAAAATATTACCCCTGAGAGGCTCGCTAGGCCAAAAATCCAAAAGGGCAACCTAGGCAAAAGTTAGAGCACAAAAAATTAGAAAAAGAAAAACTGAGCTCGTAAGGTTGAAAACCTAGAAAGGGCGACATTGGTAAAAGTTAAAGCACAAAAGGAGAACGTTAATACTCGAGCGAACCCGAACCGAACTATGTAAGGCCAGATTCCCATCTTCGAGATACGTAGACAACTTCATTCTGAAGTCTTGTCGTAATCACCTCCAAATCAACTATGTCCATATGTTTGATCAAGGCATCCTTGTATGTTCGTTATTTGAAAGATCGGTTGTGATCCTTATCCTGAGAGAAGAGCTGACTACAGTACTGAGCAATGCTATTCAGTCAAGGGGCAATTTTCTATTTTTGGATGCGGGGTTGTACATCTCGAGGATAGATTCCATGTGTGTTAAGTTATGATCCTTATTGAAAATGATTTTGAAAAGTTTTGATAGAAGTTGATTTTGTTCAAATTAATCTTTTTACAACTTAGACCATTTTTGGATCAAAAGAAAAATTTTCAGTGCCCATAACTTCAATTTCGTTGATTTCAATACAAAGTTCTCCAACTCTCGATACAAATCAAAGTTGCTTTTATTACATTTAACAAGAAAACTTGAAAAGTAAAGATCAAAGCAATAAACTTACGGCATATATGAGTCAGGTGTTTCTGTGTCCTTTCCATGAGCATGTATAAGCTTTTAATGCTAAAGTAGGCCCAGCTTGCGCCTCATCTTCAAGCCAAGTTAGGCATTCGCCAGAAAGTGCGCAATTGAAACTAGGGGTAGGAGCCAGAAGTTCTCTTGTCCTCCAAGCAGTGGGATATCAAACCAATTGGGAACGAAGCCGGGTACTCTACCCCCTCTTCTGGGCAAGTCTGGTTATGTCCGAACTGGAACAAAAAGTAGAATACGCAGTGTGTCAGGCCAATTAGTTGAATGCTGGGTTGTCGAGCCATGTTGTAGCTCATCTCAGGTAGATCAAACCAGGGGCAACACCAAGCAACGTCAGCAGCAGACCTGTTGCATATCCAATGGCACCACCATCCCTCATTCGGGAAATCAACTAGCCATTGGCGAAAGAAATAGCCTTGTACTGAATATGCAGGGCAAGAGTCCACTACTTTCAACCTGTCCATGAGCCATATCTGGGGAAGGATGAAAGAAAAGAGAGATTAAAGAATAGAAAGGTGTATGTTGAGAGAAAAAGTGTGAAAAGGGCTTGGCTTTGAGAGAAAAACAGAGCATGAGTGCTGAGTGATGTGAGAAACACTTATTAGAAAGGATGGGAAACATTACCTGAAGAAGTAGTGGACTCCCTGCGAATTTGTTTGTCTCTCGCCCATGAAAGGCGTCAAAGCCCATCAAAGTCTTGGCTAGTACCAAGCCCATACAGCTCTTGCCCTCTTTCAAGCCTTGTGCCACTTTAACTAGCCGAATGCTAGACTTGCCAAAACTAGGGGCAAAAAGGAAATGTGCTAACACACACAAACAAAGGGCGTATTGTCGAAAACCTCGCCAAAGAAGATTGCCTTTGTTACCAGCGACAGAAAATTGATAAATTAGACTAGGAATATCTAGCTCTCCATTGTGAACCAAAGATCTGGCATCGTGTACAGTGAGCCCACACATCCTTTCCAAAGCTTGGATGTGACCAAAACGGGGCTGAGGTAAGATTTCCTCGTCGTGCTGGGATTCCATTAACACTTGAAATTCTTCAATTGTCGGGCATATCTCTTGTCCCCCGAAACTAAAGGCATGAGTAATTGGGTTCTAACATCTAGCTGCAGCATATAGGAACGGAAAACAAAACGGAGAACGACTCAGCGAGAATAGTGCATCTATGCCAAAACCCGAAAATTCATCTTTTCTAAGCCATCTAAAGTTGCAATCCAATTCGAGAGTTTTTCGGTGAAGAATGGCTCCATTTGTGAAGAGTTTGCAGCTGAAATTAAGAAAAAACGAAGTCTGAACCTTTTGTAGAAGATAAGGCAGTGAGTGGAAGCCAGATGTCAACATTCTGGAAGTTCCTCACATTGGTGGCCGACAAGCTACCATTGATGGCCGATTGGCCACTGCTAGTGGCCGACAGAGTCTATTCATGGTCGACAGCCCTTTTTGCAAACCTGCTCACCTTTGTGTTGTAAGTGCTGAAAACGTTTGTTTTGTTATACTCTTTGTATATGTTAAGGTCCTGTTTGGAGTCCTTTTAGTTTTAGCAAGTTTGTTATGTTGTATTTAAGTTGGTTATCGAGTTGTTTTGGTAATCAAGTTCTGTATCAAGTCATTTTGTTGTGTATCGAATTGTTTTGTCGTTTATCGAGTTATTGTTATTTTGATTATCGAGTTGTATTACTTGATTTATTTCAGTTGTTGGTCGGTTCGTTACCTGATTCAGACTGTTGTGACAGTACAAGTATTCAATTTTCAATGTCAAATTCAATCTCATTTTCATGCAATGCGGTGCTCATGATGCAAAATACAACACTTTTTCAAAAAACTTGGTTTTCATTCCGATCATGGTTGTTTTTACAAAAAAAAGTGCGGTACAAGTTTTTAAAGAAAATAAAACTGTCTGAGGCTGTACAAAGTGCTAACACTACTAACAAAAGAATCTAAGCAAAAATATAGATAGATCAGTGCCAGCTATCTCAGGCTCGAGAGGCCCTCTTCGTCCCCTTTCTCGGCAAAGTGGACTCTGCAGCATTGTCTCCATCTGCGTCGCTGTCTGAATCGGATGTCGAACCGGAATCAGAGTCACTGTTGCTCTCTACCTCAGAACCTGGCTCAGTTACATTGCCACTAGCAGAACCCGAGCCGACGTCATCGTCTCCACTCTTGGATGACTGGCATGCTGACTCGCTACCTCCTCGGCCTCGCTGGTCTCCATCTCGCCGTCAATCGGATGAATCAATCCGAATCGAGTCATCATGTTCTCTACCTCAGAACCTGGCTCAGTTGCATCGCCACTAGCAGAACCCGAGCCGACGTCATCGTCTCCACTCTTGGATGACTGGCATGCTGACTCGCTACCTCCTTGGCCTCGCTGGTCTCAATGTCATCCTCGCTCAAAATAGGCTCGGAAGGGCCACTCTCAGCTTAGGCGCTCCTGGCTCAGCCTCGGCTGCATGCTGGAGCCGATTTCTCTCTCCCTGCTGCTAGAGGGGGTACTGATGGTCCTGGTGCTACTGCCGCTGGTGCTGTCAGTATAGATGGGACCTGAAAAGACAGTTGTCATATGCCAGCCACAATATGTGTATCAGATGCAAGTATGGTGTGCAGAATGAGTATATGCAAAGGTCAGGTATAGTGTATGAATTCAAACGCAGTGTATTAGTGCAACGTGGGGAAATTTTCAGTTGAAATGTCAGTTTTAGTGTGTTAGTGGAAATTTGATGACTGGAATACAAGAAAATTGAAGAAATAACCTGAATGCTGTGGACGCCGAGCAGTGCCTCCCTCCTCAATATCATGTCCTCGAATGAGGCTAACAACTCTAGCAGATCCTCGATGTATCCAAGAGGTGCCTACAAATGCATTAGAAGTGATCAAGTTCCAGAAGGAACAAATATTAGAAAGAAATGGGAAAACTAAAGAATGAGGTACATACCGGTGGTGCATCAGGAGCTCTAATGTATCTGTGTCCCGCTGCGGGAGGCTCAATCGGGATCTGATAAGCCTCCCCAGTATACCGCCAACATGTGAGTGCAGTAGGCAACTCTGGCCAGCCCGTCCTTTGCCTCGTCTGTATGGCCACTCTACCATGTGCCCCGATCGCCATGGGTACTCTAGCTCTCTCTCTCGTAGCTGGAGCTCTCATCCCCTCACCTCCGTGAATGCTGGTCAAAGGAGGCATGAAGTGTGTCTCGATGAATGTAGCATAATCACCCTCCCCAAGAAGTAATCGGCATCCAAGCCTCTAGTAAACTGGATCATCTCCAGGGAGATGAGCTCCTCTATAGCTCTCATAGATGGTAGAGGCGCCATGGGAACTATCGACTACGGTAAACCCAAGGTCTAGCTTATAAAACGCTCGCCTAGGAACCAGGCCCGACAAACCGGACCTTCGAATAGAAGCCAGAAACGGGTGGCCCCTTAAGTTGCAGCAAACTGGTCCCCGATTCCCTCAGGCATTGTCGCCCAAGGCTGCCATATGATCTGTAAACAAAAAATACACAAATTGTTAGTTGCCATTAGATATTACAGTATGAATCAGAGCTGAAGTATGAATCAAAGCTGAAATAAAGTGTTTTGAGTTACCTATGCTGCAGTCACAGTGTCGAAGTACCGACGGAAGAATGAAAAAGTCTATCGTGTCCTTCGCAAGCATCTCTCATCATACCGGTGAGAGTACGGCACGACAGGAGGCATCTCTACCTCTGGCTCTGGGGCAAGAGCCGGGGAAGTAGGCATATACCCAAAGCTACAAAAGAAAAGGGCCATATTGAGTGTACAGTAAAACACAGTGAATGTAGAAAGCAGAATGTGTGTACAATGTCCAGAGAATGCAGAGTCTAGAGAATGCAGAAAGCAGAGAATATAGAATATAGAATACAGAGAGCAAAATGTGTAGTGCAGAAAGTGCAAGTACAAAGCAGAAAGCACGGTAGGAAATGCAAAGCAGAAAAGGTAAAGCATACCTCTTAGGCTCTCCAATAGCCGCCAACCCTGTTCCCACTCCTGCGGGATATCGAGCTCATGTATCCATATAATGTGGCAAGGCCAGCACCACCCCAATCATAAACACGGACTTGAGACAAGTCCACCAGTGCACTCAGGAGATATAATCCAACAGTGTTCGCTCTGTCTGTGAACAAAGTGGTGCCGAAAAGGAACATCAAGAAGTCACGAGCGTAATGCTCGGTCTCCTCTTGTGTCACTGGCTCTCTCCCTCGAAACTGCTCTGCAAACCAGCTGTACCGGACCATCTCCGATTGAAAGATAAGTGGGTGTGCTCCTAGCAGATAGATCCATGCCGCCTCTCACTCAACCATGTCTGTATCATAAGGGATCGGACAACCCCTTACCTCTATGCCAGTGAGCATAGAGAAATTATATGGAGTCATCGTCATCTCTCCCGCGCTAGAGAAATAGAAAGAGTTGGTGGTATCCCACCACCTCTCTACCAATGCTTCGAGTAGAGGTTGACTCACTATGAGGCGCGATAGTCCTATGCAGAACAAGCCGAAGCCGGCCTCATCAACAATATGGCAGACACCATCGGGGAGCTCCATATACCGCTCCCTTGCAGATGTGGCTCTGTAGCCTCAAATATGCTATTGATCGTGCATTGAACCTGCATTTTGTACTGTTGCATTGAACATGCATTCTAGAATATGTTTTTGTTTTGTTTCTCCTATGTTTTGCATAGAACATGTCGTTGACATTGTATCTTGCTTATTTGTCTTGCGTAGAACATGCATTCTTACTACATTATACCTGTTAAGTTTCTTTCTTATGCAGGCATGATATTGTATGAACGGTTCATTCAGAGGTGTTCCAAGTAGAATCACTTGTACCCTTCAAACTTCCTCCGGTTAAAAACATTTGTGTGTGTCCTGATGTTTATCACCCCTTTCGGTCACCGTCCTTCGGTTAAAAACATTTGTATGTGTCCTGATGTTTATACCCCCCTTTTGGTCACCACCGTTCTTCAATTAAAAACATTTGCGTGTATCCTAATGTTTATACCCCCCTTTCGGTCACCATCCTTCGGTTAAAAACATTTGCGTGCGTTCTGATGTTTATCACCCATTTCGGTCACCATCCTTTGGTTAAAAACATTTGTATGTGTCCTGATGTTTATACCCCCTTTTCGGTCACCGTCCTTCGGTTAAAAACATTTGTGTATGTCTTGATGTTTATCACCTCTTTCAGTCACTGACCTTCAATTAAAAACATTTGTGTGTGTCCTGATGTTTATACCTCCCTTTCGGTCACCATCATTCAGTTAAAAACATTTGTGTGCGTCCTGATGTTTAACACCTCTTTCGGTCACTGACCTTCAGTTAAAAACATTTGTGTGTGTCCTAATGTTTATCACCCCTTTCGGTCACCATGCTTCAGTTAAAAACATTTGTGTGTGTCCTGATGTTTACACCCCCTTTTCAGTCACCATCATTCGATTAAAAACATTTGTGTGCGTCCTGATGCTTATCACCTCTTTCGGTCACTAACCTTCGGTTAAAAACATTTATGTGTGTCCTGATGTTTATCACCCCTTTCGGTCACTGTCCTTCGATTAAAAACATATGTGTGCGTCCTGATGTTTATCCCCCCTTTCGGTCACTGTCCTTCGGTTAAAAACATTTGTGTGTATCCTGATGTTTATATCCCTCTTTCAGTCACCGTCCTTCAATTAAAAAATTTGTTTGTGTCCTGATGTTTGTACCTCCCTCGGTCACCATCCTCTGGTTAAAAACATTTATGTGTACGTCCTGATGTTCATACCCTCCCTCGGTCAACGCCCTCCGGTCAAAAGCATTCGGGTGTGCCCCGGTGTATACACCCCCATTTTTTCCTTCCGTGTGCAACACATTAGGATCTTAGTTGAGACCTCAGGTGCACTCAACGGTTGCTCTTCATCTTTCCTGCACGTCACGTAGTTAAGCTTGTATAATTTTCTTACATCCTTTCTACATGAAATGTGATTCAGTCTGTAATTTCCACGCATGGCGTGTTTGCTTACTCTTTCTTATGATTGAGATTGTTGTACTTTGTTTCGGTTTGCTTGCATTGCATTTGCATTCAAATGTTTCGTTACAACCTTATTGCATGATCATAAGTTATGTTCTTGCATCGTGTATATTAGTTGCATCTTGCCCCAGAACTACGCTGGTTTGATTCCTTGCAAAGAGATATGTAGGCAGCCTGCGGGCGTAACCGTTTTTGTCTTGTTTGTTTGTTTGTCCAAGTCTTCGACTTTATTAAAAATGAGTCGTCTCTGGGCTTTGACATTCACTCCCGTCATTTCATGACTTTCGAGTTCTATCAAAGAGGGGCAACTGTAGACACCTCATTTTTGACCATCCTCAAGACTCAGATGTCATCACTTGTGTATTTGATGATTATGATTGCATGTGTTCGTTTTGAGTGCTCGAAGTTCTCGGTGGAGTGCCTTGCCTTTGAGCCTTGAAACCTTATCTATTTTGTGCTTGGTTTTGGACCAATTCTTGTTGTTTTTGAGTCTGGAACCTTTTGGTGACCTGTCGGCCACCACCATGGGTTGTCGGCCATGGGTGATGGTTGTCGGCTAGAGGTGTGGCTGGCCGGCCACCAATGCCTTTTTCCAGATATTTGTTGACAGCTGTGCCAGTTGTTAGCACAATAAGCTGCATCTCCCTACACGTGTATAGTGAGATGTTCCCAAGCTTAGAGGGTGTTTTTCTATAAATATGGGGGTTCCTCCACCATTTTGAGAGGTTAGCAATTTTAGAGCAAAATTCCCTCTCTCTCTGGATTTTTCTCTTTCTCTCTTGCAAATTTGTGTGTGTATGCTTGGTTTCTCTACACTTTAACCTATACCTCCTAAACCAAATCTCCTTCTCTTTGAGCTGAGTTCCTTGAGACTTGTTTTAAGCTCTAGCAAGTGGTTTTAGCTTGGATTTGTGCCTAGAGTTGCTCTTTGCTTCAAGAGGTAGTTGCTTGCTTTGTTCACTGGTTTAGTACACTTGTTTTCTCATCTTTTTAAATTTTTTTGAGACTGGTTTTGAACCATAAAAAACTCTATTTTTGTGTCGCAAAAGTGGTGGTTTGAGCCTTTTTTTTAGTTAGGGGTGGTTCACCCTTCTTGCTTCTTTGCTTGTATAGCTTTTGTGCTCTTCTTTCATCACTTTCAAATCAACTTTTTTTGGGCCTTTTGACTACTGAGTTTCAGAGTATTTTCAGTGGCCAAAAACTTGTTTTAAAGTCCAAAATTAGAGGGGTTAGCCTCTCCTCCCCCACCCTCATGTCTTGTTTGTATGCCTAGTTAGCTTCACATATTAGCATGTTTTCTAGCTTAACTTAGCTCAAGTCCAGCATGTTTTTGCTTTTGAAATAACCTATTTTAGCTCTGTTTTGGGTTGGTTAGCTTGTTTGATTCTTGTTTTGCATAATTGTAGTGTTAATTCCTTCACTAGTTTAGTGTTTTAAGGCTTTAACTAGCATTGGTGTGAGTTGTTGCATGTTTTTAGTGCTTTTATCACTCAATTTCAGCATATACAATCTCTGCAACCTCCCTCATTTCTTCACCTTTTCATTTGTTTTGAGGGTTGTTTCAACCTTAGGGTTGTTTAAGCTTGAAGTTGAGACTCATGCTTAACGGTTTAACCCTCTTTTGAGGGTTCATTACAAATAGCATAAAGCTTCCCTCATGCCTTGAACTACCCCTTGTTTGACACTTCTTTCCCTTTAGAGGACTTCTCACCAATGGACTTAATTGGTTAAAGAATGGATTGGTAAGTTAAAATGAGTAAACAAAATTGGTAAGTAAAAAGTGTGCAAGATAAGCATTCTTTGTGTGTTGCATTGCATGCATTCAAATCGGAGATTAATTTGAACACAAAGCAAATGGGACATTTCATACTCAAAGTGATGAAATGTGTCATTTTCCTAGGTCACCATTACCCATGATCATGCATGATAGGGTGGTGCTCATTTTGGTCTTGTTTGTGCATTTATTGAACTTGTACAAACTTGGTCCCTTAGCCATCATGCATGGAAACTGCTTGATTGATGGTTTGAGGGCCAAGAGTTTCTCTCCTTTGAGCTTGTGTGATGATAAGGAAGGTAAATAGTACAGACAACCTGTGAGAATACACTATTTTGCTTTCTGTTGCAGTATGGAAGTGTGAACCAGCAATGGCCTATAACCACCAACAGTGGCCGACCGGCCACCAATGGTAGCCGACCGGCCTCTTGTCCCCCTTGTCGGCCATCAATGACTTTTGTAGAGTATGTTCCTGAGATGGAACAGAGGTGTTCTGGAAATTAGAAGAATTCTCACTAATCAAATATGTGTAAATAGAGGCTGCAGCAGCAAAACGGTGGCTTTTTCGCGTGAAAGATGAAGCATGCATACATTCCTCGCTTCCCGGGATTAGCTAGTTAGTTTAATTAGCGTTAGATCAAGCATGTATTGTAATTAATTTGTTGTAGCTAATTAAGTGTTTTTAATAATTAGTTAGTTTAACTAGTTATTCGGTTTTGGTTTGTAATAATTAATTAGCTAGAATAGTTAATTAATTCGGTTTGTAACAATTAGTTAGCTTAATTAACGTAGCTAGTTGGTTAGCTTATTCATTCGGGCCCTCTTTTGCGAGGGCATAATTTGTAATAAGTGTGTGTGTGTGTATGTCTTCCAACCCCAAGTCTTTCTCCCTTTTATTTAATCATTTTTTATGGTTAGATTAGGGACATGTTTTAGTTAGCATATCGCATGCTTGTATCCATTCATTTGTCTTGCATGCACCGAGGCTTAGCGCATCATTCAAACTGCATTGTTATTTTAATATATTCTTTGAATACGTGTTTAATCGCATGTTATTCAAAATGATTCATATGCCATACTAGTAGCCAAGCCTATTAATTGTATTATTGCATTTGTTGCATTAGACACTTAACATAGTTAAGATCATGCATCTTTCTAACTAGTTTCTGTTTTGGTTTAGAGTACTAGGTGAGTCTTTACGCTTTAGCGTACTTGCATGAGTGTAATTGTCATGTTGCCATGTCTAGCATGCTTGCCATGAGGCTATGTGCTTAAATGCTAAACTGCATGAATGCCTGTGGATGAAGGTTTGTTGTTTGAATTAGAACGATTCAACGAATGCTCGTTTTAAGCCCACTTTGTTTATGCAAATTATGTTTTAAGCCCACTATGTTTGGTGGCAAATCCGCATCTTTAAGCCCACTTGAGGTGGCAAATTCAAACATTTTCGAAAATAAACATAAGTTGAATTGTTCCAAATTGAGCAAACTAGTCTATACTTGCTTGTGCGCATCACATAGTAAAACTAGTTTAACAATCGGAACAAGAACACATAATGTTTATAAAAATCATATCATGATTAGTACAGGCCGATCTTTGATCGGGCGAGCGGGGGTGCTCATTTCATAACCTTCCCTTCTCGTACCCAAGTTCCCTAGCCGAGACAACTTTAGTGATGACAGACACGTGGCCTTTGGCACGAGTCAGGGTTTCCTAAATTTCTTCAAAAATAAAATATTTAGGTGGCGACTCTGTATCTGGCAAAGCAGTTCAATTTTGGCATTATTTGATTCAAAATTGATTTTCCAAAAAGGTTTGCCGGATTTAGACTCTTTAATGTTTATCAGTTTCACATTGCACTTGTGAGACTAGATTCAAAACTGCGGGAGTCTGAACTATGAGGCCTTCTTTTCAAACCTTTCCGAAAGGCCGGCGCGAAAAAAGGCGAGTCCACACAGAGAAACCAAGGTTGGACATCGGCTAATCTTTGTTTGAATCTGACTTTAGTGAAAGGCCATAAACGAATAATGTGAACTTAAGTGAAACTTAGTCTCACATCAGGGGGCAGGGAGCAGGAGTGATAAATAAAACTTGAGAAGCTTGGAACTTGTTGAAATTTTAGAAAAATTTATAAGTTGAAGATTAGCCGAGGTAATAATGATAGAAGACCATAAGTAGAAGTGAAGAAGCAAGTATACTGAATAAAGCACTTGTAAAAATGTTTTGAAACATTTTTAAGCGTTAGCTTAGGTATTCCAGTTGTCGGTCGAGACAAACAGTCAGGGTATATCCGAGGTACTCTAGCCCGAAGTGAATACACAATTAAGGTGTACTTTGAAGAAATGAAAAAAATATTCTAAGTATAGAAACATGTATAGAAGAAAAACAGTAAGCATGCAAGAGGAGCATTCAATACTTTAGAAAAAGAAAGCATGCATTCATAAAATACTACTTGTTCAGTTACAAAGGAGGCAATTCGGCCCAATTAAAGTAGAAACTATTACAACTTGTTCAAAGAAAACAAAAAGTACAGTGAAAATTTGAGAATCCTAAGCACTAGGATCTTGGGCGTTAATCTCAGATTGTTCTGCTTTGGTGCTTGGCAGTGTTTCGAACTCAACAGACAGCTGGGAACTCTTCTCGGCATTTTTATCAGCCTCGATCTCAGCATCGATCTCAAGAAGAGTCTGGTCAAGGCTCCTCTTGGCGATATGGACCTCGACTTCGCTGGTTGTCTTTTTGGAAGAGGCACTCTTGGAGACCTGGCCCTCCTCATCTTGAGTCAAGTCCAGGACTTGCCCATTCAGAGTAGGGGACATGGTCCCAACAACAGTCTCCTCTTCTTCAGCGTCATCAGTCTCGGTATCATCATCCTCGGCTTTGACTTCTAAGCCCTTAGGAGTTGGAGGAAAGGGTGTTCGGAGTTGGTTGATGTGTAATGACCCGGAACTGTATGATTTAATTATTGGTAATTAATGATGTGTTAGTATAATTTAATTGAAAAATATCTGTTGAAACTACAACTTTGGGACTGAAATTGAAGACCGTAATGGGATCAGAAAATGCAATTGAACATGCCTATGTGACACCGGGAATTTTTAGAACTGTTCGAGAGAATAAATTGAAGACTGAATTTCGTCTGATTCTCTAAGTCCCGTTTGGCTCAAGTGTTATGGCACAATTCTATTTATAAGAACAAGGGCCTTGTTTGGCTAAGTGGTTGGAGCAAAATGGTTTATTATGATATATATAGATAAGGCTTGACTCTTGTGTTGACTCAAAAACAAAAGGAAAGAGAAGAAAATCGTGGAAAGAGAGAGACCAAGATAAGAAGAGAAAGCAAGGGGGAAAGAAAAGAAAGAAAAGAGAAATCAAGCTTAATAGAGTAATCAAGGTAAAAATCTATCTCTAATTTCTTGAAATAGAGTTAAATCCTTCATGATTTTATGACAAATAGATGGAATGGAAAAGGAAGCTATGTTTAATTTGAGTATATATGGCTTTACATGACATGAATTAAAGAAAAGGAAAGAAAAGCATGAATGGTTTAATGTATGATGATAATGAATGTTAAGGAATGTTTTATAATGTCAATTGCAGGACAAACCTCGAAGACCGTGCAACTGGTATTGGAAACCCACTGTGAGTAACGTTTCTGTAAAGTTATGTTATTATGAACTATGTTTAAAAGTGATATGATATGTTCTGAAAGGTGATTTTAAACTGTGAACGAATGTCCTAATTTGCAAATCTAGTATGGCATCCATAGATAGTTAGGTCATGGGTGCGACATGAACATGCAGGCCCAGGATGTGATCAGTCATGGGTTAGGGCATGAAGATGAAGGCCCATGGCCAGTCACGAGATCTCGTAGACTATTAGACTGTTTAATTGATAGACTGTTATGAAAGGTTATGAAAGGTTCTGTGGACTATGCCATTAATGACTGTTGACTGTTTATGACTGTAAATATGAAATGTTGGAATTCGTTCGCTAACCCTTTACTTTAATGTTACTTGCTGAGCTTTAGCTCATTGTTTGTACTTATGTATTATAGGTGAGCATTCAGGTAGCCAAGCCTAGGCGGAGTCTCGAGTTGAGCCGCCGTTTTGAAGCCTAACCAGGAGTTTTGCATGCCTCCGAGCTGGGGCTAGGCCTAGAAGGCCGTGTGAGAGTTTTGGCCTTTTTGTTATTTGTAGTTTGTACTTATGTGATGTTATGGATCTTGTTATGTAACGTAGTGGGTATTTATTATTTTTTTTGGGCATGTATATACACTTGTTCATATAAATGCACAGCTCTTGGACTATAGTTTTTGCATGTGCTTCCGCGAGCCCCATTTTATGTTATGTATAGAAAGGCCTGTGGTAATCTAGGATTACTGGCCGGTCTCGTCACCAAACCTCTCGGGGCGGGTTTGGGGCGTGACATGATGTCTCTCAAGGGGGAGTCCTGTAACAACCCTCGTACTGATTACCGTATAACCACTGAATTATATATTGATTAATGTTAAACCGAACTAATAATGACTGATAAGTGAACTGGATGAACTACTGAACAGACTGAATGGAACTGAAAACGAAGTTGAATGAGTTAACCTATTGAATTGCATTTCTATCTGTTTAATTGATTTATTATCTGTTTGTGTTTATGTGTTTAAACTGGTAATTGAAGGCCTTATCGGCGGCCGAATTGGAAACCGTTTGATGTTTTATAATCAGTAGAATATTTGTGATTTTATGGTATTTTTATCTGAAAATTGATTAGGAATGATTAAATTAGATTAAAAACGAGTTAATTGCAAACTTGGACTTATTTACGGAATTGCCACTTAGTGGCCACTACATCACACACACTTAGAGACTTGTTTACATTTTGATCACAACAATTGCTCAGCTCATTCCCTTAGTCCTATAACCGACCAAAGAGAGAGAGTAGAGGGAGAATTTGAGAGTTAAGCTCATTTGTTGATTTTGCTTGAAGATTTGAGGCATAGATTGCTAGATTGAGCTCCTAGACTTGTAATTGAGACTTAGGTATGTATATTAACCACTCATTGTTCCATTTAAGGTTGGTTCTTGCTAGATTCATGAAGAATTATAGAGCTAAGACATGATTTTGTTCATATGTGTTGAATTAAAGATCAATTGTTGCATGCATGGTTGAATTAGTGAAATTGGAGTTGAATTCATGCTTGAATCATACGTGCATGTCCATGTTTATATTCTAGTCCATGATTTCATTTCATTTGCCAACTATGGAGCTCTTTGGAGCAAGATTTAAAGCTTGAAATTGGTTTAAAGATCATGCATGTCATGTTTTGAAAGTGTTCTTGAAAATGGTTTGAAATTGAGTTTGATTTAAACACCCTTGGGCCTTGATTTCTTAAATTGAGTTTTAAAACTTGTTATTCTATGTGTTTGAAAGAGTTTTCCAGAAAATGGGCCCAAGAGGATCGAATTTGGAGCATCAAAACTTGGTTTGAAACTCAGAGGTCGAATCTGGATTTTCCAGATTTTGGACGTCCGCCGAAGTGGAAGTGACGCCGGGAATTCATGCTCGATATTTTCTTGCATTGTTTCTGATCCGCTCGGCGGATTTTAACGCCGGCGGAAAATCGCGCATCAAAGATTTTTGCACCTTTCATCATCGCTCGGCGGCGGAATGTACGCTCGAGCGTGGGCCTTTGTGTGCTTGTCTGCTCGAAGCGAAACTCGGCTTCGGCGGAGGCCCTGCTTAATTCAAAATTCGAATTGCTTCCTTAGTGCATTTTTGCATCCTCATCGCATCCTAGGCATTCTTAGGCCTAGTTTAGAGCATCTTAATGAGGATGTAGACATAGAACCACACCGAGGAATTTAGGGATTTAATTATCATCATTTCCAACTGTAAACTTAGTGTGTGTTCTATTTGATTGACTGTTTAGGGTTGACTCTCGGGGACGCGCTCTAGCTATCGATAGCCCAATCAATGTAAGTAATGTGATTGTGTAAAGATATGTTCAAATGGTTTTATTTTGAATACCGAACAACTGTTTATTGAACTGATATTGTTTATTGAATGAATGTATGTCTGCATTAGCTGTATTGTGGCATCCTTAGCACCTTGTTATTAGTATTCTGAGCTCTGTCGGTTTCCTTGTGGAACCATCTTGATCGATGGCCATCATTCTTGTTAGTTCTGTAAGGCGGTCCCTTTTGGACCCTCGTTTATAGGCTAATGGATGTACCACATATGACCGATTGATTGAAATCTTGATTGGTGAAAATCTTGAAAGATTGAAATATCAGATAATGAATTGATTTCATTCTTGTAAGGACATTCATTCATAACCTCTTTACGCTTTATGTTATTCAGGGCTTTAGCTCACCGCTTATATATATGTAGGTGCTCACCACCGCATCGGGCTAGAGGCGTGGGATTGGTCCCCGCTTTTGTCACCACCTATGTGCCTCACTGTGAGGTTCCGACGCCATGCCATGGCTTGGGGTGTTTTTGTTTCCACCTGTCTCCCTCTTGCTTTTGTACCTTTTGTATAGACTGTTTGATCATCATTATCGAGGGTTGGGTCCGTCTTGAATGTTGTACATGATTGTATAGACAGATAGGGATTGTCTTGTTTTGAACTGTATGAATGCATAAAAATGTTTTTGACATTGATTTTCATGACTCTATGGACACTAGTTATTTTTGTATTGGCTTCCGCCAGCCCTCTACTGCTTTGATCAGACATCGCTCAGAGGCCTTGGTAATCTCGGATTCTTGGCGATTCTGATGCTAAACCCATAGGGCCGGGTTTGGGTCGTGACAAGTCCATTGGGATAGAGAGCTTATTTAGAGCCGCCATCTAGCTGAGGTAAAAGCCTTGGTTACAGGCTTGGTTGACTTGGGCTTTGTATGCATCATAGAAGACGGCATGCCCCTCTGAGAATGTCTTCTCATCGACAGCCTAAAATAATCTAGCTTAAACATACCCATTATGTCGGCTTGGTATAAGTGGTACTGGATTCCAGAGAAAAATGGTTAAAATGGGTTTGAAGACCTCGGCTAAAACCTAAACAGGCACTGGTGCAAGGGTTTTAGAAGATCTAAGGGGAGTTCGTTTCGATTTTCCTAAAGCACAAGGTTCTAAATCAAATCTCAAACCTAAGTCTATGCAGAAATAAGAATCAAGAGCAAGAATCTGGAAAACAGACAAAGCAAATAGAAATGGAACGAAGTTCAAAGCCAAGAAGGAATCAAAGACAAGAAAATTCAGAAACCAAGATTGAAGTAGAAAATAGATATACACACCCAAAATTTCAAATCACTAAGTGAGTGTGTGAAAAACAGTGCGCAAATGTCTCAAGCAAAACATGATTGGCATTCTTTGAAGCACTACACAAATTCAAGATTCAAAAACAAGAAATTAGAAATTTACCGATTGTGGCCGAGGATGAGGACACCGGTTTGAGGTTTGCTGGAGTTGGACTGTGACTACAAGTGGAACAGGACGATGGATGCTTTGACCAGAGGCGGTGGACGGAGCAGTTGCAGGACGCTCGAAGAAACAACAATGGTGGCTTTAGGGTTTTGTTTTAGAGAGAGAAAACTTGAGCAGAGTGAAAACAAGAGAATCAGAAGTGAAGAGACTAAGAAAGAGAAAGGAGTTTTGTCAAAAATGCGAAAAGGCGACAAAACATAATTAAGCACCTCAGACGACGTGCTTGTCAGGCAGCATGCGTAGAAGCAACGCGACCTGATAGCGCGTATCAAGTACGGACCAATGAGGAACGAATGCATGGAGGAAACAGTTAAGAAAACCGTGCGTGACAACTCATGCACAGTTAGAACTCTTGAAATTCTTGACATAATGAGGCCATGATTTCGGTCATAGCAGCGATCTCGATGAAGATGTGCAAAAAGCTGAGAACTTGGTTCTTGATCCTTGATAAAGATAGACAATTGAATCCTGGTCATATGAAGCTGATGAGTCATGATCTCGGTCAGAAGGATAAGTGAATTCTTAGCTGACATAAAATGTGGACAAACGGTGTAGGTTCCATCACCTCACGTTACCGAAGTAATAGAACCTATGGGGCAGTTGTGGGGACATATTTTGTGAATGACAGTACGTGACCAAGGTGACGCCGAAGTGTCAGCTGAGGTGCCACGTGGCCTGGTCCTGATGCCAAGGTGATCTCTATTAGGCTGAGGTTATCTGCAGAGATATCGGAATTCGAGATGAGCGGATAAGGGACAAGAGTCCTAAAATAAGGGAGGATCTCAGTCTGGATAAAGATAAAGCTCTTAGGGAGTTCATTCCTATCTAGTTGAAAGTCCAGGATGAGCATTGAGCCTGAATTCACTGAAGTGAGGCTTCTACAGGAATCAAGTCAGTGCTGGCTATAAAAGCAAGGCACCCCTATGGGTCTCAGGTAGGGGTGAGACACTGAGAACCATAAGTTATTTCTTGTGAGTTTGAGCACAATTTGTTATTTTTGAGAGATATTGATTACTAACTTGATCGTCGGAGTGCCCCCGGGTGGACGAACCACCGTCGGATTCTTATCTTTTTGTGCAGGTTATTGGGCTTAATCTATTTTACTGATGTTCTCCAGCTGAATTCCCCCTCTTAGTTGTGTGGTCAAAAATCAACACTCACAATTAGAATATTCTTCAATCCGCCAATCTGCCAAACAGCCAAAAACTGCCCAAATCGCAATTTGTTAATCCGCTAATCCGCCAAGCCATCATTCGGTTTGTAATTTTACTCTCAAACCACCTGAACTACACCACGCACACCCCTAAGTATAAGGGGCACTTGTTAACATTTGTCACCCTAAGAATTTAATAATATCCAGGGGCACTTGCTAACATTTGTCACTCTAAGGATTTGATAATATCTAGTGGGAGTTGTTAGCATTTGTCAAAATTTATGGACTTTTACTGGAATTGATACACTTTTTACACTTTATTCTAACATTAGACACTGTATAAAGGGCACTTGTTAACATTTGTCACCTATAGATTTGATAATATCCAGTGAGAGTTGTTAGTGTAAAGGGCACTTATTAGCATTTGTTACCCTAAGGATTTGATAATATTCAGGGGCACTTGTTAGCATTTGTCATTCTAAGGATTTGATAATATCCAGTGGGAGTTGTTAGCATTTGTCAAAATTTATGGACTTTTACTTAAATTAATACACTTTTTTCCTAACATTAAACATTGTATACTCAATTGTTAACATTTGTCACCTAAAAATTAGCATATGTCACCCTAAGGATTTGATAATATCCAGTGAGAGTTGTTAGCATTTGTCACCCTAAAGATTTGATAATATCCAGTGGGAGTTGAACTTGAGACCTAAAGAAACATATCTTCAGGTCCTAAGCTGCACCCACTAAGCCAACCCTTTGGGTTAGTATTTAAATCTACAATTTTTTTTTAAAAAAAAAAAAAAATTAGACACAAATGTAGAATAAAAGCCTACTTATGGTGGATTCTATTTGTGAGACTCATTTTTTTAAATTTGTATTTTATTATGTAAAAATTTGTTGGGTTCATAATGTAGTTTATAGCTTTAATGTCTTGTTTGATGAAATTTACTTACAAATTATAAAATTTATATGTTGTACTTTGTTTTAAAAAGAATTTAGTTTATTTTAAATCTCTTGAGCTAAGAAAAAGTAAATAAGTTAGAAGTTTAAAATTTTTTCAAAATACCCTAATATTACATATATGCTTAGATATTGAATTTTAAATTAAATAAATTTTACCAAACAGACCTTAGGGCTAAAATTTTACTATCTCCGAACAAATCATGAATTTTTAACTTCTAAACTAAAATAACTGTTATTGCCTAAGATTATATGTTGTATTATTGTTGATAATTTTGCTGCATTGTCTATAGGTAACTTATTTATGCAATAACAGTTAATAGATCAGAAAATGATGTCATTTTAAAAACTCAATTACACTAGATGAAAATTTATGTGAAAGCATGTGCACCATCACTAGGTAAAAACAAATCAATTTTTTTTTTCCCCCCATAGAAAGCAAAGGCAAAGATGAAGATATTAAGGAAAGATGGAAGAACTATTTTGAAAAACTATTAAATGAGGAACATGGAGGTACGACAATAGGGGAAGAAATTGCTAGTGATACGATAAACCAAGACTATAGGTTTTATTGCAAGATTAGGAACTTTGAAGTGGAGATTGCACTTAAGAAGATGAAATCAAATAAGACTCTAGGACCCAATGATATCCCTATTGAAGCTTGAAAGTGCTTGGGTAAAAAGGGGGTTGCTTGGTTGATTAGGTTGTTTAGCAAAATTTTGTTGACTAAGAACATGCTAGATGAGTGGAGGAAGAGTATTTTAGTGCCAATATATAAGAATAAAGGAGATGTCTAAAATTGCAACAACTATAGAGGAATCAAGCTAATGTGCCATATAATGAAAGTGTGGGAGAGGGTGATGGAATGCCGATTGCAAAATATAACAGAGGTGTCAGAGAATCAATTTGGGTTTATGCTTGGTAGGTCAACATTGGAAGCGATTTATCTTTTGAGGAGAGTAATAGAAAAGTATAGAGAAAAGAAAAGAGACATTCATATGGTGTTTATCGACCTTGAGAAAGCATATGATAGAATGTCCCAAGATATAATATGGTGGGTGTTAGAGAAGAAAATGGTGACAAAAGGTTACATTGATGTGATTAGGGACATGTATGAAGGGGTGGTGACCACTATTAGATTCCCTGCTAGAGAGACAAATGAATTTCCTATCACTGTTGGGTTACACCAAGAATCTACTTTAAGCCCTTATCTTTTTGCTTTAGTTATAGATGAGTTGACGAGAAATATTCAGGATGGCGTGCCATGGTGTATGCTTTTTGTAGACGATATCGTGCTAGTGGATGAGACTAGAGAAGGAATTAATACAAAGTTAGAGATTTGGAGAAAAGTTTTTGAATCTAAAGGTTTCCAGATAAGCAGAAATAAGACAGAGTACATGGAGTGTAAATTTAGTAACAGTAACAATGAAAGCAGAGGAGAAGTGAAGATTGAGAACCAAGAATTGCCTAAAAGTGAATATTTTCGTTATTTAGGGTCGATTATCACAACAGCGGGGGAGATTGATACGAATGTGACCCATAGGATTAAGACGGGATGGTGTAAGTGGAGAAGTGCGTCTAGGGTACTGTGCGATAAACGAATACCCACTAGACTAAAAGGTAAGTTCTATAGAATGGTTATTAGACCAGCAATGTTATATGGGACGGAGTGTTGGGCAACCAAGAAACAACATGTAAATAAGATGAGTATGGCTAAGATGGGAATGCTAAGGTGGATGTGTGGCAAGACTAGACTAGACAGAATTAGGAATGAGTGTATTCGAGAATAGGTAGGAATAGCACTGATAGACGATAAGTTGAGAGAGAATCGATTGAGATGGTTTGGTCACATTCAACGGAAACCAACAGAGGTAGTAGTGAAGAGATGTGATGCTGTAACAGTAGAGACGAGTGTTAGAGGACGGGGTAGGCCTAGATTAACGTTGGCTAATGTTGTAAATAGAGATATGGATCTACTTAATTTGACTAACGAAATGACCTTTGATAGGGCCGTGTGGAGAAGAAGGATTCATATAACCGACCCCATTTGATGGGACTTAAGGCTTAGTTTGGTTTGGTTTGGTTTAGAAAGCAAAGGCAAAGATTTCTAGAAATCTATTCAATTTTTGAGAAATTCAAGGATTTGAGTTTTAAGATAATTTTTTTTCCTTTATTTCTCCCAAATTTTTGATGTTAAACCGTCTTTTTTTTTTTTTTGGCAAGATGTTAAACTATCTTTTTTTTTTTTGTGTGTGTACTAATTGGACGTTGTTTTTTTATGTTAAACTGTCTAAATAGTTATTTGGAAAGATTCTCTCTCTCAAAATCACTCAATTCAAAAGAGGTATATGAATTGATGCAATAATACAATGAAAAAGACCTAAAAAATACCTTATGTATTTTTTTTAACAATTAGGTTGGCACATGTAAATAAACAAAAATTAATATCACAATATGTGTATTTCTTAAGTGGTAATAGTTTTTTTTTCTTTCTTAACATGTGCTTCTCTATCCAATTTTTTTTTAAAATATATTTTAAATAGATAAATGAAAGTAGCATGACATAAGGAGAAGGAAGCAAAAGACTTTGATATCAAGTCTAACTTTTACTTAAGGGGTTGTTTGGGGTGTTTTAAATAAGTGCACTTTTTAATTTTTTGTTAAAAAAAGTAAAGGAAAAAAAGATGTATATTTGGGATAATTTTTTAACTTTTTATGAAAAAATGTGTATTAAAATATTTTAATAAATCGCAAAATCACCAAATTACCCCTAAATATATAATTGCCTACTGACAATGATGGTACCGTCATGCATACGGTTGGCAACAAGATGTATAAGACTAGATTACCTACGGTGCTGTTCGGCCTATGGGGGCCCACCACGTGTCCCGTTTTGATAATCGAAACCGTTCAATGTGTAGAACTCGTCGAGTACTATATGTTTATAAAAAAATCATATTGATCGGATATCGATAGCTATCTGATTAGATTAGTTTTTTGTCAACCGTTAATTTGTTCACCATCCATTTGTTTTATACAAAACTGATTTGATCATATAGTTATCGATATCCAATCAACGTGATTTTTTATAAGCATATATTACTCGACGAGTTTTACATATTCAACGGTTCAAATTATCAAAACGGGACCCGTAATGGGCCCCCACGAGCCAAACAACACCGTCTTATTTGTGCACCTGCCTGTGTGATTTGTACAAACAAAGTCAAATAAAGCCAACTCACATCAGAAGTAAGTTGTATTTTTTTTGTGTAAAATTATTTTTTTTATATTTTTGTCTATAGTGATAATTTTTTAACTTTTTAAATAATTTTTTGATTTTTTATTTTTTTTATAATATGTCAAATCAGCCCTTAATATAATAATATAAATAAAATGAAGGGAGATACTTAAGTCTTTTAAACATTTGCTTTTTGGTTAAAAATCGCAATTATTATAGTGTTGTTAAATTCTTGTTAAAAAATCAAATGGACATGGAAGTTCTCCAAGAATTGAAGTAAAATGTTTAAATGATTTGACGTTTGGTGATGTTTATATTTTTAATTTTTTATTTTTATAAAATTAAATTTCTGAATAAAAACCTGTTTGGCATTTATTTTTTATTTCAAAAAATTCTAAACAATTTACAAATTTATTAAATTATTATAATAATAAAAAAGTTGTTTCACTTGTTTATGATTGATCTATTTTTATTGGGTTTTTTTATTGATAAATCTCATTTAGAAGTATTTTAATTCAATAAATCCACCAAAAAAATTATAACTTAATTAGTCATGTATTTGTACTTTTATTTCATGAGGTCCTTTTTTCTTGATTTATATTGTTTGTTAGACTATTATATCCTTATGTCTATTGATGATATGCATTACATAGAAAAATGATATACACATTTTCTTTTTGTTGCTATCTCTATTTTGATAGTTATCATTATTCACGTTTTTCTTTTTGATCAGTTTTATTTACATTTGTGGTATTGTTTCATTGTGCTAGGGTTTCGAAACTTTCTATTCGGTAGGGTTTGGAAATTCTAATTTACACAGTGTTGAAATAATATTATGTTCCTCCATTGTTGCGGTGAAACTTTATGTTCCTCTATTGTCACTTTGTGTTTGAAGTTCTGTGTCCATGCATTGTTGCTCTGTGTTCGAAACTCTCTATTTCTCTATTGTTGTAAGTCGAAACTCTATTTATGTCCAATCAATTTTGTTAGAAACATATTATTCAAAGGTGGGTTTGGTTTGATTTAGATTGGTGGAATGGTGAAATTGTATAGATTGTTAATGATAGCGATAATGATAAAGATGATGATGTGGGTGATATTTTTTTTATTTTTAGAGTGATTGAATATTTTTTTAAATTTCTAATTCTACTACTGCCGTTATTTCTATTTTTTTGTCAATCAGTATAAATGTTCACATTTCACATTGTTTGAAAGTATGAGAAATAAGTGTTAAAATATAGATATTGATATAATTATATATTTTGTAAGATGTGTATGTTCACATATTATTGATTATTTGTTGCTATACTTGTTGTTTGAATAATCATTTTTTGTTACCATTAAACAATTGACATAATCTTTTCTTTTTTTTTCAATTTTGTTTCATGTTACAGTGTGAATGTTCACATTAGTATGAATTTAGGTAGCCATTTGGTAGAGTTTTAGAATTATAATTTGAGAATTGAGTTGTATTTTAAGTTTGTGTTTTAAAATTATGATTTGAGTGTGAAAAATTTGCTTGGTGATAAGTTTTGAATTGAGTTTGAAATTTTTTGTGTGACATATGATATTTGATTTAAAAACTTACAACTCATAACCAAAAACACAACATTCAAATATCAAAAAAAAATTTTAAAAAAATTTGAAAATATTTTTTATTTAAAATATAAAAATAACAGGTGCTAAAATTTTTTTTGTTTCGGTCAACCAACCGGACGTCCAGGGGGACTCCGGAAGGATGACCAGGTAGACGTGTTTTCAAAAATGAGTGTGGAATCATTTTTGAAAACTGTAACCAAACACCGCACTCAAACCAAGGGGTGGAATTAAATTTTCAAAGCTTTACCAAACATTAGTTGTATGTTAATTGTATTCACATTGTATTTTTATATTCACATTGTATTTTGGTATGAGTTTTTTTTTTTTTTGAATTTTTTTTTTTGAAAGTTAGTTGTATTTTGTTTTTTTTTTTTTACTATGCTTATTGGTTGAACAATCATTTTTGTTACCATTGAACAATTGAAATAGTTGATTTTCTCTTTTTTCAATTTTATTTTATGTTTTTACGTTGTAGTGTGAATGTTTACATTAGTATGAGTTTTTTTTATAAAAAAAAAAAAAAAACTAGTTGTGCATTAAATTGTAAATTGTGAATATTCACATTGTATTTTAGTATAAGTTTTATTTTTTCAAAAGTTAATTGTATATTTATTATTTTTGTTACTATGTTTGTTAGTTGAACAATAATTTTTGTCGCCATTGAGCAATTGAAATAGTTGATTTTCACTTTTTTCATCTTTTTTTTTTTTTTTTAATGTTTTTACGTTACAATGTAAATGTTTACATTGGTATGAGTTATTTTTTTAAGTCTAGTTGTTTTTTAATTATAGATTTGTGAACATTCATATTATATTTTGTTATAAATTTTATTTTTTCAAAAGTTAGTTGTATGTTTGTTATTTATTGTGAACATTTGTATTGTACTTTAGCATTTGTTTTGTTTTTTCAAAAGTTAGTTGTATATTTGTTATTTACTATGAACATTCACATTGTATTTTGATTTTCATTCATATTTTTTGTTGCATTATTTTTACAATTTTCAAATTATAAAAAGATTCAAAATTCATCATTTGAGATTTTCTTCATAAAATGCGGTAGAGATTTTCTATATGGAATAAAAGAAAGATTTTCTCTTTAGAAAGAGAGAGAGATTTTTTTCCATAAAATGACAGACTATTGTTATGTATTAGTTTTAAAATAGAAACATGTGCAAAAAATTAAAAATGATGATTTAATCATATTATATTAAGTAAGACTTAATGGAATACTAAAAAAAAATATGGATTAGATAGAATAAAACACTTAGAAAGAGGATTTATCAAAAAAATGACCCATTTTTATTTCTTACTCATTCTCTTACTTCATTTGACCACCACTCACCATTAGCGCTGGCTACCACGAGTTCAGATCCTCTCTAGCCAAATCCTCCAGCCCTTCCTCCAGTCAAGGGCCAGGATTTGGCCATGTCCCTTAAAAGAAGATCTACAGCTCAGATGCTAATAATAAATAAATAAATAAATAATTGAATTTATTTCATTCAATACAACAACAGCTTCCCTCTCATTCACTTCACTTTTTCCCTCCCTCTTCGAAGCTCTGGTGAACGACGATCGGCGAAGTCGATGGCGAACATAAACGACAATCGGCAGTGAATCGAAGTCAGCAGCAAACATCAACGGTCTCTTCCTCTCTCCCACTATCTTACTCCGAAGGTTTCAACCGCGATTTGAATGAACATTTTAGCTGCCGGTCTCTCTCTCTATCTTACTCTGAACATTTAAGCTGCGAGTTCAGCCGCGAACCAAGCTCCGGTGACCCCGCGAACCAAAGTTGTACTTCATTAAACTTAACTTCATCAAATTGAAGGTAATATTTTTTTTCATTAATTTTTCCCCAAATAATTTGCCATGTTCAAAGCTGCCATTTTTTAAACTTGTAGTTGAGAGGTGTTTCCTATTCAGAACAATTACGTTTGATGATTTGCCATTTTCATTGTTTAATAGGCCCAAAAAATAAATAAATAAATGCAGAGGGAGAATGAAAATGGCAGAGAAGAGACTGAAAACATTGGACTTGATTTTTTCAATTTGTATGCCTAAGTTTGATGGTTTGGCGTAGAATTTCATAATATACACACACATATATATATATATAGTGTAATCTATAATGTGGTTTTGCAAGATCATGTTATGAAAATAGCACAGTTGTTATTTGTTAGTTTTTATAAATTGGTTCCAAATAAATAAATAAAATACTTCAAAGCAGACCTTCAAAGCAATTATGATGGTTCTTAGAAAGCAATTAAAAATGTGGTAGAAGAAAATTATGCTAATGTATGCAAATTGAGTTCATATTCAGGTCAAAAAATTCCCCCCCAAAAAAAAGGCAGTCTTGAATTACTGAGAATACAGTGATTGAGCTAACAAAACCTCTAAAACCCAACTGATTTTACTTTATTATTATGTATTGATACTTCTTCCATTTCATTGCTTTTACTTTTTAGTTGCGTTTTCATATGGATATGGAAAATAACAATGATTGTGGTTGGAAGCCAAAAGAAGGAATGACCTTTGATTCGGAAGAAGGTGTATATGATTTTTATAATACATATGGAGGAAGAATGAGATTTAGCATAAGAAGGGAATATTGTAAGAAGAACAAGTTTACAAAACAAATTATTTCTAGAAATTTTGTTTACAACAAGGAGGGATTTCAGAAGGTTGACAAGCGAGACCCATTGACAAAAACCCCTATAGCTGAAACTAGAACTGGTTGTGAGGCTTGACTTTTTGTTAAATTGGATGTTAGTACTGGGAAATTAGTTGTGATTGATTTCAAAGAAAAACACAACCATGAACTTGTATCTCTTGATTGTGCCCATATATTGCCATCTCAAAGAAAGATGTTAGCTACCCAAGCAATTCAATTAGACTTAGCCTTAGAGTCTGGTCTTCGTTTAGGGCAGTCTTTTTGTCACGACCCAAACTCGCCCCTAGGAGTTTAACACCGTAACTGGCCAGTAATCCGTGATTACCGAAGGCCTGCTTAACAGTAAAGATAGTAATACAGAGTACAAGGGCTGGTAGAAGCCAAAACAGTAATAAAAGATGTTCAATGAGCTGTGACAGTCTGTATGCAAAAAGACTTTTCTGTAACATATTTACATTCATAAGCAAAACATATATATACCATATGTACAACATTCAGGTTAGGGACCAAATCCCTAATTAGCTCAGTATAGTACAAGTCTTAAACAGTATTACAAAACAGAGACAGAAGGGTGAAACTAAGACACCTTAGAATAGCCTTAACTCGGTCAGACTTGGAACCTCAAGGTGAGGCACAATGGTTGGCTTGACAAAAGGGAGTTAACACGACGCTCCTAGCTCCGGTCCGGTGCCTGGACACCTACATATAAATATAAACAGTGAGCTAAAGCCCAATGAATAACAGTTGTGTAAAGAGATTAAGAATGAATGTCCTTTCAACCATTAAGCAGTCATATCAGTCATTTAAAAACCATAGCAGTTATATGTGGTACATCTAATAGCAAAACAGTACAGTAGGTCTTAATAGACCGAACAGTCAATTGATGGCCATCATAACAGTAAACAGTAGTGGTTCCAACATGGGAACCAACAGAGATCTCTGTGACAGTAGCAGTAACAGTATAGTAACAGTAAATTGCTATGAATGCCACGAATACAGTTTACAAATATGACAAACATTCATTCATTAAACAATAACGTTTCAGTAAACAGAACAGTTGATCATTCAGAAAATATTCATAATTGAACATATCTTTACAACATTGTTACTTACAGAGCATTGGGCTATAAGCAGCTAATGAGCGTCCTCGGATGTGAACCCTACACAGTTATAGAATGAACACACACTAAGTTACACACTTGGGAAACAACAACTTAGTCCCTATCTTGACTCGGTGTGGTTCTACATCAATATCCTCATTAAGATGCCTTAAATATGGCCTAAGAATGCCTAGGATGGAAAGAGGATGCAAAAATGTACTTTAAAACACTTTTCAAAATTTTCAGAAAACAGGGGTCTCGCTCGAGCGTGGCTTTCTACGCTCGAGTGGACATACAGACAAAGGATCTCCACTCGAGTGTGACTTCCTTCGCTCGAGCGGACTGTAAACTCAAGCAAAAGTACTGGATGCATGCAATTCACTCTTGATGGGCGCTCGAGCGTGAGACACAAGTCCTCGCTCGAACATGCATTCTCTCGCTCGAGCGGACTGTAAACATATGAGAAGTACTGGATACACGCATTTCACGCTCGAGCGTTACTTTCCCCGCTCGAGCGAGATGCATGTACTCAAAGTGTACACTCGAGCGTGAAGTCTTACACTCGAGCGTGGGTCCAAAATTTGGAATTTCCAAATTGAACCTCCAAGCTCAAATTCAACATTTAAAGCATCAAATTCGATTCTTTTGGGCCAATTTTCTAGAAAACACTTTAAAACTCATAATATGACATGTTTCAAAGATCAATTTGCAAAATCAAAGCCCAAAGGTAGTTCAATTAAACACAAATCCAAACAAAACTTCATGAACATAATGTATATGTAACATGCAACTGTTCAATTGAAATCAAAGCTTCAAATACTTGGTCAAATGAGTCAATTCACTCAAAAACATGATGAATTCATGGACCATAGCTAGAATATAGACATGCATGTGAGGATTTCCATGAAATCAACCTCAAAACTCAACAATATGTACATGCATGCATGATTTAGCTACTCAAAACAACTCTTTAAACCAATTCTTGACTTAGATCACTAATGACTCATGAACCATGCAAGAACCAACTTGAATTCACAAATGAGAGGATGAAATCTCTACCTTATGTCTTCAATTTCAAGTCTAGAAGCTCAATTATGCAACCTCTCTTCAATTTCTTCTAGTTTCCAAGCTAAATTTGATGAACTCAAGTTTTCTCCTAACTCTCTCTCTCTCTCTCTCTTGCCAGTTTTGGCCTCTAGGGGAAATGAAGATGATGCATCAAAGTGTATGTATGATGAGAAACAAATGAGCCCACTCAAGGGAAATATTGAAAATAAAACCAACTAATGTAATGTAGCTTTATTAAATCTAATTTAATCATTCCAAATCAATTTCAAATTAAATCTACCATAAAATCACATAAATTCTAATTAACATAAAACACCAATCGATTTCTGATTCGGTCGCCGATAGGACCTTCAATTCGCAATTCAAAGGTAAAACATGAACAAATCATTTAATGATTAATAGATAGAAATGCATTTAAAACAGTATACTCTTGCAATCAATTTAGAATCTCAGTCAAATCAGTTACTTATCATGCTCAGTCACAGTTTAGCAGTAATCAGAGGTGAGGGCTGTCACACTTTTGAACTCATGGGTAAGGAAGCTAGTGGGAGGCAGTCTCTTGGGTTTACGAAATTAGATCAAAAAAATTACTTGAGAACCAAAAGGCAAAAAGTTTAACATATGGAGAAATAGGTAATGTGTTGCAATACTTTCAACAAAAATCTTTGGAGAATCTATCTTTTTTTTATGCTTTCTAATTAGACAATGAGGAGCAAATAATGAATATGTTTTGGGCCGATGCACAAATGATCATGGATTGTGCCTAATTTGGCGATGTAGTTACATTTGATACTACCTACAAGTTAAATAAAGAGCATAGGCCATTTGCATCTTTTGTGGGATTTAATCATTATAGAGAAACAGTTGTTTTTGGTGCTACTTTGTTGTATAATGAGACTGCCGAAACATTTGTATGGTTATTTCAAACTTTTTTAGAGGTTATGTCAAAAAATGCACCAAAAACTTTATTTACCGATCAAGAAGCTGCAATGGCTAAGGCCATACCCATTGTCATGCTTGAAACAAGTCACCGTTTGTGCACTTGGCATTTGATGCAAAATACATCAAGGCATGTTAATTGTCTCTTTCAAGATAAGGGGGTGAAAGGTGTATTGAACAGATTCATGTTTGACATGGAGGATGAAAATGAATGGAAAATGAAGTGGGGGGAAATGCTTGATTCATACGATGCTCATGATAATCATTGGTTGAAGTTGACTTTTGGGGTGAAGGAAAAATGGGGCTGGCCATATGTTAGATCAACATGGGTTGCGGGAATGAGTACAACACAACGTGGTCAATCTTTTAATATTTTTTTGAAGGATTACATTTGTTCTGATTTTAATTTAAATGAATTCTTCATACATTTTAAAAAGGTACTTTGTGAGAAACGGTACAAGGAGTTAGAAGCTGGATATGCTTTATGCCAAATGTTACCAAGGGTGAGAGCGCCATTCATAATGTTAAGTCAAATGGATAATGTGTACACTAAAAATATTTTTGAGGAGTTTCAAGATGAGCATTTTCTTTCTGTTGAATTAGACATACAAGCAATTGCATACAATGATGGTTGTAGCCTATACACAATTGTTGATGCTATTAGGAAAAATGCAAGAAAAGTGAAGATAGAGATGAATGGCTTTTTGACTTGTAGTTGTACAAAGTTTGAAAGGAAACAAATTTTGTGCAGTCATTGTTTGAAGGTTATGAGAGAAATATTGAAGTCAAAAGAGAGTCCTTTACAATACATTATGAAGAGGTGGACCAAACAAACAAGAGCAAAAGTTGTGAAAGACAAGTTGGGGAATGAGATTCAAGTACATGTCAAATTCCATCAAGCCTCGCGGTATAAGACATTGATGACCACATTTAGAGCAATAGCATGTAGAGTTGCTGAAACTAAGGAAACTTATGGTTTTTGTTGTTCACAACTCGCTACATTAGGTGCAAATGTTGAAAGCAAGATAAGTGCCCATTTTTGTATCGAAAAAAAAACAAGTATTGATGATCAACCTCAAAGCTTGGAACTGAGTTCTGAAGACAACAATCATCTTGTGTAAATTCCAATAGGATTGAAGAAAAAACATCCAACTAGTAAGGGCAAAAGGAGGATAAAAGGTCCATGTGAGCTGGCATTGCAAGCAAGTTGTAAAAAGAAATCTCGTGCTACATTTGTGAGTTCTTCACAGCCTGTTGCTACTCCAACAGTGAGACTTTCTCCATTATTTGTTGGAGGAGATGTCTACATTCATGAAAATGTTACTCCTCTTCATCCTTCTCTTGCTCCCCCTCCTCCTCATTCTTTTGCCATAGGTAGTACTTCAATTCCTCCTCCATTTATATATCCCACATATAATGTAAGTGAGGTTTTGTCAATTAGTTTTTATTTTCGTGTTTTTTTTTTTTTGTGGGTACAGTATGGTCATTTGCATCTTGTTATGAAGCTTAATATAATATGAATTCATTGTAAGCAAACAATTTGGCATATTGTGCTCAACCAACATTTATGACACTACTTCAAGGTGTGTATGACATTAGGTTTCAAGATTCTGAAGCCTCAAATACAGATTGTCGACCAACAAATAATTAGCAGCTGTCTACTGAGGTACTTTTGCTACTGTTTTGATATTGTTTTTGCTAAATTTTGTGCTGAAATTACGTTGATTGTTGCTGCTGAATTGCTGCTATTTTGGTGGTGAATTACTGTTATTTTGTGCTTGAAAGTGCTGCTGAATTTGTGATGTGTTGCTACTATTTTTTAGTCATTTTTTGTGTTGAAATTAATGTTGTTTGTTGTTGCTGAATTGCTGTTGTTTTGGTGGTGAATTATTGTTATTTTGTATTCCAAAGTGCAGCTGAATTTGTGTTGTGTTGCTGCTATTTTCTGGTCATTTTTTGTGTTGAAATGGTGTTGTTTTAATGCTGTTTTGGTGATGAATGGCTAGTTTTCATTTTTTTTAGGGTTTGGATGGCCACGAAGATGTGGAAGGCACTTCAAATTTCAAGCATAAGAGATACCTCGATGTTCTTTGTTTGTCTTTGTTTCTTCTTTGTTTGTGCCTCATAATTTGAATGTTTTGTTTGTAGTTCATGTTATAGTCCATTTGTAGTAACACTTGGGGTAGGTCCTTTCTGAGTCAAATTTGTTTTGTTTTGTTTGGGGCAAGTCACTAGGCAGGTCCATTTGTTCTGTTTTGTTTGTAGTTTATGTTGTAGGTCAAATTTGTTTTGTTTAGAGATGAATGCACTTCGATTCTTGTAGAATTTAAGATGTGTTTATTAATGATTTAAGATGAATGCACTTGGAATCCCTTGCACAATCATGAAATGATTTATGCATGCCGCTGTTGAAGACATTAATATTAGTTGCTTGATTAATTGCATTAAAAAAAAAAATCTCTCAAATCTCAACTTCAAATAAGAGCAATAGTACTATCCACATCCTTTAGTAATTGGCCAAGACTTGCAACCAGGTGTGTCAATGGGTAAAAGATGCGTAATTGACACAAACATCTCCATCTCAAATCTCAATTTCAAATAAGAGTAGTAATACTATCCATATCCAAATAATTACACTTAGTGTAATTGACAAAATTAATCTCACAATTTGCTAACATTTTACAAGTTCTTTCTCCATATATTTTCAGCAATGAAGGTGAATATTACATGTGTACATAAAACATAGATCATTAAACAAAAAAAGACACTACATTCATTATCACTTCAACAAAATGGTAATAGTCCACCATACATTACATACACATTCAACCTACAATACAAGTCATAGTCATTGTACCCTACATTACATATACTATTTCAAATACACTAGAATGACAACTACCACCAACAACAGAACAATAAAAGCAAAGGCGTAATTTAATTTATCACTAACTCTTTCAATCACCATTGCCAAGTATCTATTATGTTTCCTACTCTTCACAGTCATGTCTTTTAGCTCCATTTTCAAGATAATTACTTCTCTAAGAATAGACAATACATCCATGCATTCTTCAAGAAGATCATTCTCGACTACCTTCAAATTATGCTACATATGTTGAGGGATCCACCACTCAAAGAACTTACAGGCATTTGGTGAATTGGGGCATACAAAATATAAGCAATTTAGGTTATCTGTTGACTAAGAAATCTTAACCATAGCTTTGCTGCCACATCGACAATTGCAGTTGTCGAATCTAACTTCATGAATGCTGTCCATACTTGCATTTGTGCATGACATTGACCTTTCTGAAAATATCAAATAGTAAAGCATATCAAGACATCTCTTAGGAAAATTTCCTTCATTCAACCATACAAAAGCACATCAAGGCACCAAATGACCCAGTTAGATTTCCACAACTCTTGCTTCTTTTTTCTTTGCAATCTCAGATTTTTTTTTTCTAACCCAAACAAAATCAAAAATATTTTTTTGTCATTCATAGACTCCATAAGTGCAAAACATCAAAAATATGGCCTCCAATCTCCATACGAGTAATATAAACATTTCGCTAAACTAATTGTAATAACCCCCATACTGTTTACCGAAAAGTTACTGAATTACATACTGATTACTGCTAAATTGGACCGCTTATGACTGATAATTGAACCAACTGAAGTACTGAATGGACTGATTGAAAATTGAAACCGAATTGACAGAGAATGTTTATTGTATTGCATTTTTATCTTTTCGATTATTTGATTATTTGTTCATGTTTTTATGTTTAAACTGCAAATTGAAGGCCTTATCGGCGGCCGAATTGAAAATTGTTTAGTGTTTCATGATCAGTACGATTTTTGTGATTTAATGGTAAATTTACCCAAAATGTGATTAGGTATGATTAAGTTGGATTAAATAAAGCCAATTAAAGAGTTTGTCGTAATTACACTTTTGCCACCTAGTGGGGCCTTTGTTTATTCATGTTTGAAGCTTTGTCTATGCTTAATCAAAACATTTCCTCAGCCCCTTATTCTTGCTATAGTCGACCAAGTGAGGGAGAAGGAGAGAATTTGGGTTCCATCTAGAGAATTGGCTTGTAGACTTGAAGAATTTGTAGGAAATTGGCAAATTTAGCTCCCACACCTTGATTACAAGACTTAGGCAAGGTAAATGAATCTTTCATTGTTGCATTTAAGGTTGTTCTTGCATGAGTCAAGGTAAATTGTAGAGTTAAGACATGAATTGGTTCCAAAGTGTTGATATGGAGTTTAATTCATGCATGCATGTTTGAATTGATGAGTTTTGAGTTGAATCCATGGTAAAATGTACAAGCATGTTCATAAATAGACTTGAGTCCATGAATTCATCATGTTCTTGAAGAAATGAGTCCATTTGGACAAGCTTTGAAGGTTGAGTTTGGTTTGAATCCATGCATGTTGCATATTCTCCATGTTCATGAAAAATGGGTTTGAAAATGGTTTTAATTGACTCACCTTTGGGGCTTGAATTCATAAATTGAGCTTTGAAACTTGTTATACATTGAATTTAGATGTGTTTTCCAGAATTTGGGCCCAAGAGGTCGAGTTTTGAGTGAAAGAATGCTTGGTTTGAGCTTAGGAGACAAATTTGGAAATTCCAGAATTTGGCTTCTTCGCTCGAGCGAAGGATTCTTCGCTCGAGCGACCAACCTTTGTTCGAAGCTACGCTCGAGCGTAGAATTGGTAGCTCGAGCGTAAAATTTCAATATCTGATTACTTTTCTTGTTTACAGACTTTCGGCGAAGGATTTCTCGCTCGAGCGAAGCCTTTGATTTTGGAAGCTCGCTCGAGCGAAAGAAGGCTCGCTCGAGCGAGGCTCCTATTTTCAGCAAACTTTGCAAAATGTTTTCTAAGTGCATTTTTGCATCCTCATCCTATTCTAGGCATTCTTAGGCCTAGTTTAAGGCATCTTAATGAGGATATAAATGTAGAACACACCAAGGCAAATTAGGGATTTAGTTATGATATTTCCCAACTGTGTAGCTTAATGTGTGTTTAACCTGTGAACTGTATAGGGTTGGCGATTGGGGAGACACGCTCTAGCGTACTGTAGCCCAAACTCTATGAGTAACAATTGTGTAAAGATATGTTCAAAAAGATTATCTTCTGAATTACTGAACTGAACGGTTTACTGAAATGTTATTATTTACTGAATGAATGTATGTCCTATATTCTGAACTGTACTGTGGCATCCTTAGCACCTACTGTTTACTGTTACTGTTACAGAGATCTCTGTCGGTTCCCTCGTGGAACCATTACTGTTTACTGATTGATGGCCATCATTACTGTTCGGTCTTTAAGACCTACTGTTTACTGCTATGCTAATGGATGTACCACATATGACTGAATAATTGTTCTGATTGAAAGACTGAAATACTGTTTAATGAACTGTTTTCATTACTGTAAGGACATTTCATTCTTAACCTCTTTACGCATTATGTTATTCACTGGGCTTTAGCTCACTGTTTATATATATATGTAGGAGCTCAGCCACCAGATCGGAGCTAGGAGCATGGGTTAGACTCCAGTTTTGTCAAGCCAGCCTTTGTGCCTCACTGCGAGGTTCCGAGTTGCCATGCTAAGGCTTAGGGGTGTTTTAGCATTTCCCCTTCTGTACTGTCTCACTGTTTTGTATAGACTGTTATCTGCTTTACTGTACTGTTATCAGGGATTAGGTCCCTGCACTGTGTGACTGTAAATTTTGTATAGACTGTACTGTTCTACACGTGTGAATGCATGAAAAATCTTTTTGGCATACAGACTGTCACAGCTCAATGGACATTATTTATTTACTGTATTGGCTTCAGAACCTCGAACTCATGTTTTCTTGTACTCTTGTTAGCGGGCCTTGATAATCTCGGATTCTTGGCGATTCTGATGCTAAACCCATAGGGCCGGGTTTGGGTCATGACACTAATAAATATGTTTCATGTACTACTTCACTTGGTACATAGTTCCTCCAATCTTCCATACGAGTATATAAAATTTTAATTACAAAATGAACATGTACCAACATTACACTTAACAACAAAAATATAGCCTGTTTCATGTGGCATTTGATGCATTTGAGAAGATCATCACTAAATAATTTATAAAATATAGCCTGGAGGAACATTAATAACATAGCTTTGAAGTGTTTTATTTATTTATTTGGAACCAATTAATAAAAACCAACAAATAACAACTGTCCTATTTTCAGAATATGATCTTGTAGAACCACATTATAGATTACACTTATATATATATAAGCAGGAAAGAGGAAACAACACTAAACATTTTAAATTAAAACTTAAGATAAAACTTAAAACTTAAAATAAAACATATATACATAAAATAAAACTTACAATCGTTTACTGGAATGAAGCAAACAGTTCTTCAAACTACATGACTTGAAAACGAATTCGAAAATATAAAGTTACATAGATAGCTATTTTTTCTTGAGAATGAGCAATCAAATTTTTCTGATATGTCCTTATTCTTGACTGAAAAGGCTCTTTTATAGATGAAAAGAGTTACTGTGAGCCTTGTGAAGAGTTACTGTGAGCCTTGTGAAGGAATTTGACTTTGAAAGAAGCACATGGGAGCTGTCTACAACTTTCAGTGAGTGACTAAAGTTGATGGCTGCCTTTGATTGTACTGAATTTGTCGGTTGGATCAATTATGATGAATGATGAATATTAATGTTGACTTTTTTTATGAATAGTGAACAGTAAATTTGACTTTTTTCACTATTCATTGCTTTCGGACGGAGGCATGTGACTGAGGGAATCAATATAGAGATATATATATATATATATATCAGCAGCTTTTCTCAAAAGAAGAATATTGATTGAAGCTGATAATTATAGCTATATAGAATCCAATGACTATATCAAGCATATGGGTCTTAAGCATCTTGAAACTGGGGCCCATAAGGATTTTGATTGGTTGAACCTTCAGAAGAGTTTGAATCATTTGAACCTTCTTCTGAACTGGTTTCATCAGATTGTGACTTGGCTTGGGCCATGAGTAGGTGAGCTATTTGGAGAAGCTCATCTTTGGATGACTTGGACTTGACTTTGGGCTTAGCCTATGACGATGATTGTTTAGCCTTGGTTTTTGGCTTTGCTTGATTAGATTTGGGCTTTGCTGACTTGGGCTTGGAAGAGTTGAAAGTTGGGCTTCCAAGATTGACTGGAGGAAGTTGGCTTCCTTGTGTTAATGAAGTAGTTGGGTTCTGCTGAGCTTTAATCATGGTAGGAGTTGGAGCATGAATATTGATTGGAAATTCTGCTTGGACTTGTTCAATGATGCGTGGAATTTTGAAATTATCCCACCATTTAACAGAGTGTTGACGAAAGATTATATCCTCAGAAATAGCATATTGCCATTTAAATATCTATGGGACTTTGTATTTGGATATAAAAATGAGCAAAGTAGGGAATTTCTTTTGTTGTGGACTGAATGAAAAAACAGTAGAAAAATAGTGGATTTGTTTAATCAAAATAGAGGGAAAGATATCTTCAATAGCCCCATACTGAGTCCACCATCTGAGAAACCAAGTGGGGAATTCTGACTTGAATTTATGATCAAATTGGAGGAACCAAGAGTGACTGTTTGACTCATTTTGATACAGGAGAACTTTGAACCAAGCATCAATATAATCATAATAACTATATTGAATTGTATGACTAGGTAAATCTCGGAGTTGAAAAGGAGGACCCCATTCATTCAAAGAGACTATATTATGAATATACAATGAATGGTATACAATTTTACTGGTGTAAGTCCGATCATAGATAGGTTTAATAACAATGGGGTGATGGTTGAACAGGATGTCTTTGTAATAGGTGATTGATTTTTCTGGATGGAAAATAAGCAAAATGCCATCCAGGAGGAAAATAGGATTTGACTAGGTCAAGAATAGTTTGAGTATTCTTGTGGCTGAGTTCTTTGAAAAAGAGATTAGTGGTATGAGATTTGACATAATCAGAACGAGTTGATTTAATAGGGTTAGGAGGGTAATGAGTAACTGACTGAGAAGAAGAGCCAAATGGATCAGTAGCCAATGCAGAGGTATAACTAGGTTTAGGAATATTACCAAGAACTTGGTAACGGTTGACTAATTCAGCAGGATGATATCGGGTGACTAATTCCAAAGGAGGAACTGGTTGACTAGAAGGAACAAGAGCCTTACTAGAAGGTCTCAAAGGTCTCTGAGTAGACATTTGTAAAATAAGTGGACAGGACGGAAATTAGCATCCACTGAGGATATCTAATTTACTCATATGATAATCAGCACAATTGATATAATGAGCAAGTAGATTACGGCGACTACGAATTGTGTGAAATCGAATAAATTGAGCACGTTTAGTGGATTTTTTTGGCTAATTTGAGGCAAGCAATATGGTAAGCAGTTTGGTGAATGAGGTCTTTATAATAGGTGACTTGTAATTTATGGTAAGAAATAAAAGGAGTTGCCATCCTCTATCCCCCCGTAAAAATTCTCTGGTAAGAAAATCAGGAATAGAATTTTGACAACCAGGTATATATTCAATATCAAAATAAAAAATACTTAAAATAGATTGCCATCGGGCAAAGATTTGCTTACTAGCAAGATTTTGAACATCTTTTTCTAGAACATATTTAGCAGATTTGCAATCAACACGGAGAAAAAAATTTTGATTTAAAATACCATCTTGAAATTTACTAATACATAAAACAGTAGATAAAATCTCTTGTTTAATAGTACTATAGTTTTTTTGTGCTTTATTCCAAACACCAAAATGGAAATGAACAATCTGTTTAGAGAACTGAGGAGTGATTTTTTGGAGAAGAATACTACCATAACCAATATTAGAAGCATCAGTTTGAATAATTTTAAATGAATTTTCAGTAGGAATACCAAGTCATGGGAGAGACTTGACATATTTTTTGACTTGTTTAACAATATCATTATGAGTAGGAGACCAAGGAGGATGATTATCCTTTAATCGATCAAAGAGTGGTTGACAGGTTTTTCGAAGGTCTTTGTAAAATTCAGCAATATAATTACGTGATCCTAAGAATCTTTGTAATTGGGTTTTATCTAAGATTTCATCAGAAAATTTAGAAGCAAATTCAATGGATCGACTAATAGGTAAGATTGTATTATGGTGGATGTCATATCCTAAAAATCGAACTTTGGTTTGAAATAGTTTAATCTTAGAAGCAAAAATAACTAGACCATGAGTTTTTATAGTATAGAAGAAAGCAATAAGATGTTTCCAATGTTCACTAAGGGATTTAGAAAAAATGAGAATATCATCTATATAAACGATGGAAAAATGACTAAAGGGATTGAAAATGTCATTCATTATGTTCTAAAATTCACTATGAGCATTTTTTAATCCAAAGGGCATGACATTCCATTCATAATGCCCAAAAGGTGTAGTGAAAGCAGTTTTATAACGATCCTTTGAGTGAATTTGTATTTGCCAAAATCTACTTTTTAAATCAAATTTACTAAAAATGACAGCTTGGCTAACTCTTTTAATTAAATCTTTTTTATTAAGAATTGGATAACGAATCCATTCTAACACTTTATTTAATGGTTTGTAATTAATTACTAACCTAGGAACTCCTCTTTCTAATTCAGCATTTTTATTAACATAAAAGGCAGGACAAGACCTGGGTGACTTACTACGACTAATAATTTTGTTTTGTAGTAATTCATTAATTTCTTTTTTACACATTTCAACTAATTCATAATTCATTTGAATAGGTCTAGATTTAGTAGGAATTTGTCTTTCATTAAAATTCTTAATATATGGTAGTGTGACTACATGTTTTTTCCGATGCCAAAAAGCAGTAGGTAAAGTAGAACAAATAGTTAATTCTAATTTTTGTTTGAATTGTTCAATTTGAGCAATAGTAATAGGATTAATTAATTGTTGCTCAATTTGTTTATAATTTACTTCTTGTTTAAGATATCTGATGTGACGAGTTAATCGATTAATTGTTTTAGAAATAGAACAGTCTTTTAACTGGTTTAATTCTTTAACTTCGGGTGGAGATTAAAATTTTAAAGTTATGGTTTAGCCAAAGGCTTGAGTAGTTATTCCTTTATTAGAAGTAGTGAATGGATAAAGTAAAAATATAAATGGTGTTCCTAAAATAACTTTATCAATCATATTTCTAACTAAAACAAATGATGTTTTAAAACAAACATTATTTTGACAAATATGGACTTTTGGTAATTTATATTTAATATGCATTTTACTGCCATTAGCAGAAGTTAATTGTTCACCTGTTTTATGATAATATTTTGTAAGAAGTAAGCCTTCTTAAATGTAATTAAGATCAGCACCAGTATCTATTAATGCGATGACTTCTAACTCAAAATCATTGATAACTAATTTAATTTTTGAATGCCATTTTTGAATATTAATTTTATTGATAAGATTTAATCGTTTATTTTCAGGATTATCAGATGGATTGGATTGATTATCGAACAGAACATTATCTGGATTAGTATCTTCGTTAGTACCTTCAGATTCATTAGATGAGATGGCATCATTCTGTTGGAAGTTGTGTAAACTGTTATTAATTTTCAGTACAGATATTTCTTCTTCTAAAATTTTATCTTTACTTTGTAAATCTTTGATGAGTCATTTAATTTGATTAATTTCTTGTTGTAGATCTCAAAGAGTGACTTCTTTTTGTTTATTTTTAAATCTATCTAAAGTTTTTGTTAAGCTAATGATTGGTTTGTCATGTTGTGGTTTAGTATCTTTGTTAATTAGTAATGATTTTAATTTGTTGGTATATTTTTGCTTCAATTAAGGATCCTCTAATTTACTAATTAATTCAATAAGAACAGTTTCTTCTTGATGTTGTTTGGTAAGGACAGTGATTTGTTTAATAGGTTTGCAACAAGTATCATTACATTCTAATTCAATGTTATTATCAGAAGTATCACTAGGTGAATGGTAATCAGATGAGGTATTTGAGTTAAGTACGTCAGTGGAGGAGTTATTGGGGATTGTTTTGACTGGAAGATTTCAAATAATTGATTTTTAGATTCATCATTTATTTGGAGCTGATTAACTTTATCCGTTAATTTTTGTTTTTCTTTTCATTTATTGGAATAATGACCTTTCTTGCCACAATTGAAACAGGTAATGTCTTTAGTAGATTTTGACGTTGGATTCTTGTAATACTTCTTTTTAGGTTTAGTATAAAATTTATGAGTTGATTTAGAGGGCGAATACTTCTTCTTATATTTGTTGGAGTGTTTGCAAGAAGTTTTTTGTTTACTATGTTTATGTTTTTGTCTAGAGGGTGCAACTGGAGGTAAACCATATTGTTCACAGAAATTTCTTAATTCATATTTAGCTTTATGTTTATCCTTAACATCTTTTTGACTAAGTTTTAAGTCGATACACATTCTTAGTCCTTCTTTTTGAATAGTACTGATTATATCACCATAGGTTAAATTATCATATTTGATTACACCAGTAGGTTGACTAAGAACATCTCTAATTTTGTGAGCAAAAAAACTAGGTAAACCATTAATAAATTTTTCTTTCCAAAATGATTTAGTATAATCTTCGCGTAGCATTACTCTGGATGTAAAAACATCTTTATACCATCGGAAATAACTTAATGTTGGATAAGTAAGGTTACTAAGTTGATCATGTATTCTAGAATATATATTAGTAGGTGTGCCAATAAAATGTCTAACTATGGTGTAAATTAAGGTATTGATACTATCAGGTTTATAATAGCCAATTGTTTCATCAAATATGGGTAAATCATTTTCATCTTTCTAACTTGCATGTAAAATAGACTCTCTTTGATCTTCAGTGAGATATTTTTCCCACCAAGATTTTAACATACCAGTAAAACCAGAGGTTATTAATGAAACAATTTTAGGTTGAGTATAATCTGGGTAGTTACTAAGATAACTATTGGCAACCATGGATAAATGGTTTAATTTTTGAAGGATTTAATCTTCATTAAGACCATCTATATTCCATTCATATAATTTTTTAGCAGAAAAAGAAAATTGGTTATTAAGGTTAGTTTCTTCATATTGAAGATCGGGAGGAGTAGGCCTAGAATACTAATTTTTTGTAAAAGTTGTAGGATTGACCTTAGGATAAGTAATTCGATTAAGATTAGAAGATTGAAATTGCTAAGCTAAAAGATTAATTTCATTATCAGATGTGTCAGTTTCTGAATGATAGGAAATAATATCTAGAGTAGGTTGTTGGTTTAATACAGTAAGACCTTTTTCAGTTGAAGGAGAAGTGTCTTTTTCATTTGAAGGAGAGGCTAAATTAGTGAATAATTGTTCGATGATTTTAACAGTAGAACTATCCTGAGTGACCATACTATCTTGTTTGGAACGTTGACTAGGTAAATTAATTAAAGGTTTGTCTAAAGATTGTTTGAAGGAATGACTAGGCGTATATTCATCTAAATTAGTCTCTATTTTATCTAATTGTTTACCAATTGTTTTTAAGCATTGATTAGTATAATTGTTTTGTTCAATGACTTCCTTTAATTCATTGTCATTACCAGGTAATTTAAATGGAGAAGCTTGAATAACAGAACCTTGGTGTTCTATAATTATGGTGGATAGAGGAGGATGACTGGAGCTAACGGTAGTATTAGAAGAAGTTTTCCATTTAGTCTTTGTGATTGTATTAATTTTTTTGTAATAATTTTCTAAATATTCAAAGAAAGGAACTTCTATACTATGTTCAGTCATAAACTTATACCATTTGTGAGTAATTTTGGATTGTTGGTTAGAGTCATATTTAAGTCTGTAAGCTTGGTGTTTGACTTTATTATTTTTAGATTTAAATTCAATATGTAATTTATTTAACTTAGGAGCAAAGGGTTTACTAATTGTTAATAATTGGGGGTTTATTGGAGGTATAACTTTAAAGTCAATTTGTGTAGGTAAATCTTGGGAGACAGTGTCCTCTTCAGGAAGATGAGTATAACTTGAATAGACAAGTTTACTAATCTGGGAAGTTGCAGAATAATCGACACCTTTCATTCTACTATGTGAAGTTTGACCAATATGGATTTGACTGTTTTTCCTAAATAAAGGAGTACTAAATATTTCATCTTCTGTTTCAGTGTTAGTAGGTACTAGAAATACTATGTCTAGAGGATTGAGTAGATCTATTAAATTTAATTCTAACTGAGCCATCAGTAAATTATTGAATATCTTGGACATCTTGACTAGTGGACTGTTTTTTTATTATATTTGTAATTTTCATTGACTGTAACCCATTGATCTGGTAGAGTAATATCTTTCCATTCAATCATCTTAGGAATATTTATGTTAGTATCAATACTACTACTTTGAATTAGTAAAGTTTTGTCTTTTGGACTCTTGTGTAAAGCTTGAACATTTAGATTAGTTTTAATATATTTGTAATAAACACGATAAATTAATGCAATGTTATGGACTTTTTCTTTCATGTTTGTAAAAGAATCATTTAACTGAATATTCAAAGTTAATGCATCTAATATATGTGGATCTCTAAGACTAAGAGTAAAATCAGGAAAGCAATTAAAATGGACGGGTCCTCTGTGGAGACCAGTTTCTATCATACCCATTAAACTATCATTATAATCTAGGAAACGAGCATCTCTTAGACATAATAAAACAGAAGTATTTTTTCCTTGTTAAGTCAATGGTTTGATTCTAACTTGAATTAATCATAAGTGAATAAAATTATGACCAGTTTTTCAATGACGTTTAATAGTATTAGTATCAAGTAATTGACATGTTTCTCTAGGTTTTTCCAAAGCATAAACTGGTTTTAAGGTTTTGACATGAAGATTTACATAAAATGTAGACTGCATAAAAGTAGTTTTATATATTTCTTTAATTGGTAATTGTGGTATATTCCAACTTACATCAATTTTATCATTTGGTATTTCTACATCTTCTTCATTAATTACTAGACCTTGATTAGGTATAGAGGGTAGTGTTATTGACCTAGAGCTGGCAGAAGAGTTACTTCTAAATAATCTACTCATTTTTTCCTTTTCTTGAAATGGTTTATAGTGAGCTTAATACATTGTCTAAACTTATCATGTTTTCACATACGATGTGTTCACACATGCCCATTCCGGAGAACCCCTATGTATCCAATACTGCCTAACCAAAGGACTTACCTAGGACCTGGGACGAAAGATGGGTGGCTAGTGACAAAGTGGAAAGACACAGATAAAGAGAACTGCAAACAATTGTAGAGAAAAGGAAAGAGGAACAAAGCTGATTAAATAAAATAACACTTCAAGCAGTAACATGAATCAATAGCAGTAATATATATATATATATATATGTATGTATTCATAAATTCTATGCCAAACGATCAAACTTAGGCATAAAAATTGAAAAAATCAAGTCCAATGTTTTTAGTATCTTCTCTACCATTTTCATTCTCCCTCTGCATTTATTTATTTATTTATTTTTTGGGCCTATTAAACAATGAAAATGGCAAACCATCAAACCTAATTGCTTTGAATAGGAAACACACATCAACTACAAGTTTAAAAAATGGCAGCTTTGAACATGGTAGATTATTTGGGAAAAAATTAATGAAAAAAAAAATATTACCTTCAGTTTGATAAAGTGCAGCTTTGGTTCGCGGAGTCGCCGGAGCTTGGTTTGCGGCTGAACTCGCAGCTTAAATGTTCGGAGTAAGATAGAGGGAGAGATCTGCGGCTGAAATCGCGGTTGAAACCTTTGGAGTAAGACAACGAGAGAGAAAGAGAGACCGTCGATGTTAGCCGCCGATGTTCGCCGCTGACTTCGCCGATCGTTGTTCACCAGAGCTTCGAAGAGGGAGGGAAAAAGTGAAGTGAATGGAAGGGAAGCTGTTGCTATGTTGAATGAAATAAATTCAATTTTTTTTTTTTTTTTTCTTTTAAGCATTTGAGCCGTAGATCTTCTCTTAAGGGACGTGGCCAAATCCTGGCCCTTAACCGGAGGAACGGCTGGAGGATTTGGCTAGAGAGGATCTGAACTTGGCTACCACATCCAATTACTGTCATTGGTGATGTCCTCTGATCACCATCCCAAGTAGTGGGACAACTCACCAATCACCTCCCATGGCACATTTTTGGTTGTTGCGTTGACTACCACCTCTCACACTGAATGACCACTTCTGATCAAGACCAATCATCTTCTATTGGTGACAATTATTTTTTTGTCAAAAATTACCTCTCATTATTACCTTCGCTAGCCGATAACCACATCTAGTCACTCTATCTAACGTCAACAACCATCCTCAGCCACGAACAACAGCCGATCACCCCTCTCACTTATGTTCAAAATATATTTTTTTTTAAATACTACGGGTTGTTTTGGAAATATGGTTAAAAGCTGACTTTTTTGATTTTTTTTTTGGTTGAAAAACATATAAAAAATATGAGAGATAATGTGACTTAAAATGAGTTAAAAGTTAGGGAGTGACTACTAACTCACTTTCCAAAAGATATATTGAATATTTTCAATAGAAAAAAAGGGTGAATTACATTAATAGTCCCTATAATTTGGGGGCTCATGTCACTTTGGTCATTTACTTTTCAATTGTGACACATTTGACCCTGAATTTTGAATTTTGTTTCAAATAAAGACAATTGAAGATACCATTATTTAATTTCAAGGGTAAAATTGTCAATTTGATAAAATATAAATTAATTTGACAAAAATAAATGTCAAAAAAAATATTTTTAAAATTTAAAAAATGATTTCTTCCAACCAAAGATAAAATTATAAAAAATTGATAAATTTTTTAGACATTTATTTATTTATTTATTATCAAATTAATTTTTATTATGTGTTTGGATGATAATCATGTAATCGATGGCTGTTAAAATTTTAATGTGTAATCCATATATTTAATATATGCAATATTTTTAGTTTTGAATTTTTTGATTTAATGAATTAGTTTAATAATGATATCAAAGTTGTCATCATATTTGACTTTTAAAAAAATAGAAACTAATTTACTGAAAATAAAAACAACCACACATTACATGATCATCATCTATATGCATAATAAAAATTAATTTGGTAAACAATAAATAAATAAATAAATAAATAAATGTCTAACAGATTTATCAATTTTACATAAATTTATCTTTAGTAGGTAGAAATAATTTTTAAAGATTAAAAAATATTTTTTTGAAATTTATTTTTGGCAAATTAGTTTATATTTTATCAAATTGACGATTTTGCCATTGAAATTAAATAATGATATCTTCAATTGTCTTTTTCTTTTTCTTTTTTAATTGTCTTTATTTGGAACAAGATTCAAAATTTAAGATCAAATGTGTTATAATTAAAAAATTATGAATCAAAGTGACGCAAATCTCAAATTGTAAGACGATTAGTGTGATTTCAGAAACTAAAACAATTAAACATTTCAAAAGACACCATATTTTGATTTATGTGCAAAACTAATTTTTAAAATTATTTTTTTTGAAAAACTCTATTAATATATAAATGGTGTGTTTGATTCGACGGACTGGACAAAGGGGGATTAGAATTCATCGAATTTGAGTCCTGGGACTGTGAATCTCCGGACTATTTGGTTAGATTGGATATGTATCATGTGTTTGTTTTTTCATGGTATTAGATGTCTGGAAATGACTATTTTTAGTGAATCCAATGTTTGGTTGGACGGACTGGATAGGATAAATGACCAAAAAAGTATTTTACCTTTTTTCAATAGTTTATTAAATAATAACAATATTAAACATATCTTTAATATTTTAATTATTTTTATCTAGATTAAATAAAAATTTATTTTATTTTATTTTATTTTTTACACAATTAAATAAATTTATTTTTAAAAAATTAAATAAATAAAATATCAATAAAAATATATGTTATTTTTTAATTAAAATTTTAAATAAATTTGTTTTTAAAAATAATAATAATTAAACAATGAAATTAAATAAAACATCTATTAAAATTTAAATAATGAAATTAAATAAAATAAAATATAAACAAAATTTTAAAATAAAACATCAATAAAGTATCTATAAAAATTATTTTAAAAAAATTAAATAAATAAAACATCAATAAAAATTTAAATAAAATTATTTTATTTTTAAATTGAGACATTTAAATTTTATTGAATTTTACTAAATATAATATATAATTAAATAATAGAGGGTCAAAATAGTCATTTTACCACCTAATCCCAACAGTGGATTTGCCCCCCAAAATTGTCCCACACCCCCCCTAGGTCACAATAATCCCTCATATGGGGGATAAGGAGTCCAGCTGGACTTCATGTCCGGCGGACTAAAAAAAAAAATAAACGGCAAATTGGATGCTTCTTCCGGATTACAATCCGCATAGTAAATAGTCCCCCCCTTATTCCCCAATCAAACACACCCAAAATTTATACAAAAACTCTGTAAGAATAAGGTGACAATGCCATTCTCAAAAATAAATTCATCTTTGTAATTGTTTTGTTTTAAAATAATGTTATATGTATTAATTAATGTACTAATTAATGTATTAATTGATGATGTGACATAATTTAAGATGTTTTTAATATTTATAATTTGTATAATAAGTGTGATCAATAATAATATCATAACTACTATTAATATATTATACATATATTAATTGATATATGTAACACTATTTGTTTAAGATAAATGGTGCACATTGAACTTAAAAAAAAGGAAAAAAAATAGATTGCAACCTTTAACAAGCCCGACCTTAGAAAGGAAAAAGGTTGGGATCCCTTTTTTTTTTTTTTTTTTTTTTTTTGGGAGAATCTCCATCACATTTAATGTATTATGATTGATCAAATTTTTTTTTTTTTTATTCTATCTTTAATTGACATGTGTATGTAAAGATTGTGAAGAAAAAAAAAAAAAATGGTATCATTTCTGACCTTAGAAATGACTAAATCAGTGATGTTAGAGACTTTTAATTTAGAGGCTCTAAACATACTTCTAATGAGGTGAAAAAGAAAAAAGAAAAAAAAATAGACACAACACTGACAATAACAATAGATGAGACCCACTATTACGTGTCATTTTGGGAACATGATAAAAAGTCACGTTTTTTGACAAAATATCTAAAAACGTGGCTGCCGAAAATGCCAGAAAAGTCATTTGACAAGTACCAAAAACGTAGCCGTAAAATTACAAATTAGGGCTTATGAAAAAAAATAAAAAAATAAATCTCTTATGTTGGATAAGGGTATTTTGGCCATTTTAATTTGATTTGACACCATAAATAAATATTAAACTAAAAAATAAATAATCAACTTTTTACCAACTTCTCAAATCACATTCAAAAAAACCAAAAAAATTAATAAAAAATTAAATTTTTTACCAATTTTTCCAAACAACGATATATCACTACTAAGAGCATCTCCAACGGTATACTTAATTTTTCATCAAATCTGAGTACAAAAGAAGCGATTTCACCAAATCTCAAATCATCCGCTCCAACGCTGCATCAGATTTGCAAAAAATTGAGTGGGGCGACCGGTTGGTCAACCGGTGGGTGGACCGGTTGGTCAACCGGTATGTGTAAAATCTAATTTTTTTGTTTGACCCTTTTGAACTGTCTGCACCAATTTCTGAACCGGGAGGCGATCGCTAGGTCGGCCGTGGTCGACTGCACTGTTTTGTTTTGTTTTTTTTTTTTTTTTTTCCCCCTTTTTGTTGTTTCCCTCCTTGTTTGCAAGGCTCCTTGTTTTTCCATTGTTTTTCATTTTCCCTACAACAACTCCATCAAACTTAAAATAAACAATCTTAAAATGACTAACTCCTAGGAATGAAATCCATTGTCAAAAAACTGTGTTAAATTCAGATATATTAGTTTCGTATAAAAAATGGATTTCCTGCTGAAAAACAAACGACTCCACTTAATAATTCCATGATCTTTAGTTTAGTACTGATTCTTCAACTAAAAGGTTTAGAACCAATAGATTTCTTTGCTTGTCCCTTTCAACTTCTTCATGTGAAATTCAAGGCACGTGTACAGTGTCTGCTTCAATCAGGACTTCAAGGTAACATTCACATAAATAATGCTTACTTTAGACTATATAGCAAGAGTAAATTGGAACACTCATAGCAAGAGTAAAAATTGAAGGTTAAACTAGACCAATTATCACAATTAAGTATGCATGAAAGTCAATTGGAACACTCATATCAAACTGAAGGTTTAAATTCTGCTGTCCATCTGTTCTGGTCATAAAGTGTTAATGGGATCATTGGGATGTCAACAAAACTCAAAGCATATAAAATCTCCTATTGCAACCAGGATCCAACAGAAGAAAGCATAATTCTCTTCTGCCTCAGTCCATCCTCCAAAACTTGAGTGACTTTGGCCATTATATTCTAGAGACAGAAACTACAGGCTGTAAGTACGCATGACAATCGATTGGAACATTCACATCAAAATGAAATCTTGATTCCCAGTCCATCTATTCTGGGCATGCAAATGTCACTGGGATGTCAACAAGACTCGAAAGCATATAAAAAATCACATTCTGCAACCCAGATCCAACATGATAAACAAAAATTCTCTTCTCCCTCCTCCAACACTTGATTGATTTTGGTCACCATCTTCTAGAGATGTAACCACGGTCTGCAGATGTAGGTTACAAATTGAGTTCTCAAATCTCTGGCATTACTCATTTATGCAATTATTTTCCAGAAAACATGGGAAATTTTGAGCAGGTAGATTTTCACATCACATGGCATTATATGTTCCAACATTAATTTCGGCTACCATTTACATCCCGGGATTCGTAACTAATGTACTTCTGGGTAAGCATGGGAAATTTTGAACAGCGAGGAGCCTTGCAAACTAATGTACAAACGAGGAGCCTTGCAAACAAAAGCTGTGGAATAGCACACAACCCGGTTGACCGGGTGGTCAACCCACCCGTGAACCTACTGGTTGTCCGTTGCCTTCACCGCGAGTTCGAGGGTTCAAACGTCGAGCATCTTCCGCTACACCGGGCGACCGGTTGGTCACCCGGGTGGGCAACCGGTTGGTCGACCCCGGCCCCTCTCCAACGGTCTGTAACAGTGTTTTGATGAATTTATTTCTTGGTTGTCGATCTGATGCAGGATTTGGTGAAATCTCATTTTGATGCCAGTTTTGGTGAACGGTTGGAGTGATGAACAGTGTCATTTTTATCAAAATTCAAATTTGATATCAGATTTGATATAGCGTTGGAGATGGTCTAACATCTCTAATTAGACGTCCAAGCATTTTTCATGACCACACAAAGCATTGATCTGATTGAAAAAAAAACAAAGCATTGATTGATTTTACGGCCTATTTCTAGGTACGTGCCGGCAATTCAGTCTAAAGACAACAATCTCCAAAGCCTCACTCACTCACTACCGCACTTTTCGGTCCTATAAAACAATTATTGGTTGGTCTTATGGCCAATAGTCATGTCTCGCGCTAATTATAAATTTTTATATTTTTAAATTATTTAATATAAAATTATAAATTTTATTCATTTCATTAATCATAATGTGTCTGTTTGGCAGAGTTTAATTACAGCTTATTTCAGCTTTCAGTTTAATTTAAGCTATTTTAATATATTTGGTTTCGTTTATAGCTTATAACTTATAACTTTTTGGAAGTCAGAAATCAGCTTATTCTTTGAGTGAGGCATGAGATGCTTTAAGAATAAGCTGGAAATCAGCTTAAGCTGAAAGTTATAAGCTATAAGCTGTTTAGGCATAAGCTATAAGTACTTTCCCACAGCTCTACCAAACAGGGCCAATATATATAAAACATCACGTGTTACTCTTAAATTAAGGGATTGTTTAGAGTGTCTTAAATAAGTGTACTTTTTATCTTTTTAGACTAAAAAATTAAAATTAAAAATATAAATATTTGAATTAATTTTTTGAATTTTTATAAAAAAAATGTGTAATAAAAAATTATAAAAATTAATTTGTAAGGAAAAATTCGAATTGAAAGTTGTCCAGTCGTAATTGTTAACTTTTGATGAATAATATTGACTTTTTAACCTTTTAACTTTTTTATAAGATCTCAAATTTGACCTAACTAATAATTTTTCTTATACCTACATCTATACTATCTATCTATACTTCTATATCTATCTATCTATCTATCTATATCTATATCTATCTATATCTATATCTATATCTATCTATCTATCTATCTATATCTATATCTATCTATATTTTATATATATATAAACAAATGTAGTGGAGTATGAGAATTCTGCAAACTCTTAATACTAAATTCTTATGGATTTTCTCTCTTACGTGTCACTTCTCAAGTCTCCCCTCCCACTTTTCCTAATTTTTAATCATTTGTCAATTATTTAAATCTCAAAAACTAAAACGATTATATATATTTAAATAAAATGATAAATATTTAAATATGAACAAAAAAGAGATAGAGATAAAAATATAAAATAAATAAAATAAAAAGATAACTATTCAAATTTCAATTACAAAATAATATAAAGAGTCAAATAAAAGATAAAAAAATAACTAAATAAATAATATTACGAGTCAATTAATTATAAAAATAAAAAATTAACTATTTATATATGAACAATTAAAAAAAATTAAATAAAAAAATATTACGAGTCAAATGATTTTTAAAGTAAAAAGGTAATTATGTATATATGAATAACAAATAAATATAGATGAAAAAATATATAAAAATAAAAATATAACTATTTAATGAAAATTCAAATAAAAGACGAGTCAAATGATTTTTAAAGTAAAAAGGTAATTATGTATATATGAATAACAAATAAATATAGATGAAAAAATATATAAAAATAAAAATATAACTATTTAATGAAAATTCAAATAAAAGATAACAAAATATTTAAATAAAAAAAGATTAAGATTGGGATATAAATATCCCCTCCCACTTTTCCTAATTTTTAATCATTTGTCAATTATCTAAATCTCAAAAGTTAAAAGGATTATATATATTTAAATAAAATGATAAATATTTAAATATGAACAACAAAGAGGTAGAGATAAAAATATAAAATAAAATAAAATAAAAAGATAACTATTCAAATTTTAACTACAAAATAATATAAAGAGTCAAATAAAAGATAAAAAAAAAACAACTAAATAAAAAATATTACGAGTCAATTAATTATAAAAATAAAAATTTAATTATTTATATATGAACAATTAAAAAAAAAAATTTAAAAAAAATATTACGAGTCAAATGATTTTTAAAATAAAAAGGTAATTATGTATATATGAATAAAAAATAAATATAGACGAAAAAATATACAAAAATAGAAATATAACTATTTAATGAAAATTCAAATAAAAGATAACAAAATATTTAAATAAAAAAAAGAATAAGATTGGGATATAAATATCCAAAAAAGATGACAATTTTTTTAACGATTTATATTTATCTTTTGTTAGTTTCAACTACAAAATAATATAAAGAGTCAAATAAAAGATAAAAAAATAACTAAATAAATAATATTACGAGTCAATTAATTATAAAAATAAAAAATTAACTATTTATATATGAACAATTAAAAAAAATTAAATAAAAAAATATTACGAGTCAAATGATTTTTAAAGTAAAAAGGTAATTATGTATATATGAATAACAAATAAATATAGATGAAAAAATATATAAAAATAAAAATATAACTATTTAATGAAAATTCAAATAAAAGACGAGTCAAATGATTTTTAAAGTAAAAAGGTAATTATGTATATATGAATAACAAATAAATATAGATGAAAAAATATATAAAAATAAAAATATAACTATTTAATGAAAATTCAAATAAAAGATAACAAAATATTTAAATAAAAAAAGATTAAGATTGGGATATAAATATCCCCTCCCACTTTTCCTAATTTTTAATCATTTGTCAATTATCTAAATCTCAAAAGTTAAAAGGATTATATATATTTAAATAAAATGATAAATATTTAAATATGAACAACAAAGAGGTAGAGATAAAAATATAAAATAAAATAAAATAAAAAGATAACTATTCAAATTTTAACTACAAAATAATATAAAGAGTCAAATAAAAGATAAAAAAAAAACAACTAAATAAAAAATATTACGAGTCAATTAATTATAAAAATAAAAAGTTAATTATTTATATATGAACAATTAAAAAAAAAATTTTTAAAAAATATTACGAGTCAAATGATTTTTAAAATAAAAAGGTAATTATGTATATATGAATAAAAAATAAATATAGACGAAAAAATATACAAAAATAGAAATATAACTATTTAATGAAAATTCAAATAAAAGATAACAAAATATTTAAATAAAAAAAAGAATAAGATTGGGATATAAATATCCAAAAAAGATGACAATTTTTTTAACGATTTATATTTATCTTTTGTTAGTTTCAACTACAAAATAATATAAAGAGTCAAATAAAAGATAAAAAAATAACTAAATAAATAATATTACGAGTCAATTAATTATAAAAATAAAAAATTAACTATTTATATATGAACAATTAAAAAAAATTAAATAAAAAAATATTACGAGTCAAATGATTTTTAAAGTAAAAAGGTAATTATGTATATATGAATAACAAATAAATATAGATGAAAAAATATATAAAAATAAAAATATAACTATTTAATGAAAATTCAAATAAAAGACGAGTCAAATGATTTTTAAAGTAAAAAGGTAATTATGTATATATGAATAACAAATAAATATAGATGAAAAATATATAAAAATAAAAATATAACTATTTAATGAAAATTCAAATAAAAGATAACAAAATATTTAAATAAAAAAAGATTAAGATTGGGATATAAATATCCCCTCCCACTTTTCCTAATTTTTAATCATTTGTCAATTATCTAAATCTCAAAAGTTAAAAGGATTATATATATTTAAATAAAATGATAAATATTTAAATATGAACAACAAAGAGGTAGAGATAAAAATATAAAATAAAATAAAATAAAAAGATAACTATTCAAATTTTAACTACAAAATAATATAAAGAGTCAAATAAAAGATAAAAAAAAAACAACTAAATAAAAAATATTACGAGTCAATTAATTATAAAAATAAAAAGTTAATTATTTATATATGAACAATTAAAAAAAAAATTTTAAAAAAATATTACGAGTCAAATGATTTTTAAAATAAAAAGGTAATTATGTATATATGAATAAAAAATAAATATAGACGAAAAAATATACAAAAATAGAAATATAACTATTTAATGAAAATTCAAATAAAAGATAACAAAATATTTAAATAAAAAAAAGAATAAGATTGGGATATAAATATCCAAAAAAGATGACAATTTTTTTAACGATTTATATTTATCTTTTGTTAGTTTGTTATAGAATTTCTATATATTTCAACTTAATCTTTTTAAAGTTTGTCTTTAAGTGGAACTTAATATTTTATCTTTTAAAATCATCAATTACTTATCCATACAAATTTCAAACATGATAGAATTCTATATATATCTTTTGTTTAAGGATAATCTTTTTAATATAAAAACAAGTTCTTGCAAAAGAAATCATGAATAGAAAATTGGAGGGAAAACAATCAACATTGAAAATGTTAATTGAAATTTTAATTGAAATTTTAATGTGTCATTTAATTGAAATTTTATCCTTTTTTTTATATTTATAAAAGCACTGCAATTATCAATTTGTAACTCTCCCACTTATTGATTATTTGTGTTTATTTATTTTTTTTTATTTTTTTTGTGTAGATATTAGATTGAAAATGAAGAACACATCAAAATTTATTGGATATGGGTTATACTTTAAATGTATTGATCAGTTGATTTTTTATTGTTGATTATCTTATTGAAATAATTCATGATTAAATTTATTTTTAGTAACTCATTTATTTTGAGAACTAAACCACAAATTTTTTTTTTGTTTAAATTATTTATTTATTTATTTAGATTCAGAGTTTGAGCAATTGGAAGATATCTCATATTTAAATGTTAATTTTTTTTTGAATAATTTAAATATGTATATTCTTTATGTTTGTCAATTCAAGTATAATGCATTTTCAAACATTTTTTTAAATTTTTTTTATAATCATTCCAAACCTATTTGTGTTTAATGAATCAATATAACAAAAAAACAAATAGCATATAAAAAATTTTAACTACTAACTAAATATAGTGGGAATTAAAATTAATTTTATTTTAATTTATTATATTATATGAGATGATTAATGTAATATCTACTATTGATTAAGCAAAATTAGTGTTACTTAAATTTAATATATTAGTCATTTTGATTAATTATAATATGCCTTTATTACTCTATTTTTGGTTATCTGAAGTAATTCTTAGATAAATTAGCTATTATATATGTGATGATTTACTAATGTATAATAGTTTTTTTAAATTTTCAATAATGTGAAATATTAAATATTTTTAATGATTTGAAGTAAGATTTATATACACAAATCAAATAAAAATGTTAAGAAATATAAACAAATAATAATTTTTTTTAGTAATTATTGACTTTCTAAAAACCTATGCATCGCACGGGTGACCACTAGTTATTACCTATAAAGTTGTGAGACGAGATGAGATGAAATGACTCTTCGTTTTCACTCCAATAAATGAAAGAACAACAAGAACTAAGCGAAGTTCACAACATCTTTTACCCATTTTCACAAATACCTTCTCTCTCTTATCCATCTACATCTCTTACACCATCTCCATAGTTAAAAAATAAAATAAAATAAAATAAAAAATTAAAAAATTTATCAATTCCAACATTATTTTCAAACTAATATCAAATGAAAGGAGAATAAAATATTTCATTAAATGAAAGAAACGTTTATCGTTCATCAAATTTGTATGTGATTTTTGGGTCAGACATTCTTCCGTAGGACTGCAAACGAGCCGAGCCGAGCCGAGTTTTGTTGAGCTCGAGCTCGGCTCGGCTCGATAATTTTTTTTAAATATTATTTAAATAAAAAAGATTATTTATATAATTTAATATATTATTTAAATTACTTAAATAATATATAATATAGTATTTATTATATAATTTAAATAATGATAAACGAGCTGAGCTTGACGAGCCAAGCTTATGCGAGCTCGATCTCGATCTCGACTTGTTTACTAAATGAGCCTAATATTTGAGCTCGAGCTCGGCCCGTTTACTAGACGAACCGAACCTAGCCAAGCTTGTTCATGAACAGTTAGGTTCATTTGCAGCCCTATTCTTCCATATGTCTTATTGGACAACTGGATTTTATTTATTTAAACCCAATTTTTACTTATGTCTTGACGTTCTCCTGAACAATCAAATATTTGATGAACATTTTAACTTTAACGTTAGAATGCACAATATTAGATTAAATTTTTACTTAAATTTAAGATTTAAAAAATTTGATATAATGTGAGTCTCATAAAAATTTTAAATCGCAAACCCAAGGCACCGGAAAGAAACTAGGATTCCGTTTGGTTTAGTTTTGAAATAAGTTTTGAGTTTTGAATTATATTTTGAAAGATAAGTTGTTAAAAAGAGTTTTGAAAATTAAAAATTTATTTGGTTATGATTTTTTTGGGATGATTGGTAATTTTTAAAATTTTATTTGTAGTTAAACAGATGAATATGAGAGAAAATTTGTTTTGTTTTGTTTTTGAACAATGGGAGGAAAATTTGATTGATATGTAAAATGTGAGAAAATGAGAGAGAGGAAAGAAGAAAGAGAAAAATAATTGATTGTTTTATTAATAATAAAAAAATATAGAAAATTAATCTTTAAATTGTATTTTAAAATTTTATTGATCAATCAAATTTTTTTATTTTTTAATCCAAATGATGGTTTAAAAACTAAACCAAACATTACCGAGTATTTCCCTTCCCATTTCGCCACGTAAAATCGCCATTTCAAAAACCTAACCTAAACCTGACCTAACCGAACCATCCCAACCGCAAACCCAACGCACCGGAGAGAATATGGTATCCGACTCGGAGCTCGTCGGCCGGCTTCGGGATTTCCTCCGAACCTCGGATCTCACCACCACCACCACCGCCACCATCCGGCGGAGGCTGGAGGAGGATTTCGGGATCGATTTGTCGGACAAGAAGGCTTTTATTCGTCAACAGGTCGATCTTTACCTTCAGAGCCAGGTCGATAACGCCCAAGAGAATGAAGAAGAAGACGAAGGCGAAGCAAACGAGGAAGAAGAGGACGACGACGAAGAAGAAGCCAGTAATGGCAAGAGCACTTCTAAAAGAGGGTTAGTTAATTATATGCATATGTCTATTTGTATATATATACATATATAGGTCTGTTTTCACACACATGGAATTGTAGGTTTGGTAACTGCTTGCTTCAGTCTAAATTTAGCAGTGTGGGGATTGTATTATTGAGTAATTTGGGTGTCAATTGTGTTATTGTCTGACTGCATTTTTTTGGTGTAATGTTTCTAATAAATTGATTGGGAAATTTTCGCTTAGGGCCTCTGGTTGTAGTTAGTTACTTCTCAGGTTGCTAATTTTTGTTAAAACATGTATAGTTGAGCAGATGATCAAGCAACCCATTTGTTGCCATACACAAAATTAATCATTATTAATACATTCTTGCTTTATTTTGGTCTCCTTCACTTACCGTTACACTGAATGTTCCTACTTAGGAGTTGCACATGGTTCCGGTTCTTGTATTTCTTTGATAGATGAATTAGTGTTCTCTTAATTGCTTCAAAGGGAATGCTTCAAATGTGAACTTTCTGATGATCTATTGTGTGTTTTTGTATGTAAGACCGTTGAGTTTGTGTAAGATGAAACTGTTATAATCCATTTGAGTATGTTTTATTTTTAAATTTTTTTTTTTTTGTTCGATAGTATGTGAATAGATGAAGAAAAGGAATTAGAAGATGGGTTTTCTTTCATGATACATGCATTGATGCTCCACTTGTTTTAGTTTCAAGTTTTGCATTATATGCTGATTCTCAGCTAGTGTTTGGTTGGGAACCTGAAATGTGTTCGAAATGCTGATTCGTAGTTCGAATAAATAACTTGTATTGATTATTGAATAATGTTTTTGAATTTTCCCTAACTAGCCATAGATAAAAGGTGCTAAATATGGACATTATCTACATCAGAAAGGGGTTAGCATGTGTATGGTGAGCTGAATAGTTGTTCTGAAAAAGCACAAAAAGCTGTTACTGCTGTGAAACTTTTAGTACTGAGGGAAGACAAGACTTCGCCAGTGAGTGAAATGCAATTGAGAAGTAACCAATTCATTGAAGGGAATAGAGCCAAGCACGCCTGAACTAATTGGTGAAGGGTTTTTTCATTGAAAACCTTTCTAAAACGGTAAAACAACAGGAGACCAACAAAAGTCCACTAGGGGAAAATCTGAGATGCAATTTGTTTTAAATTTAAACCACTGTTACAAGAATAACCAGCACTGCCCTATTTCTAGCAATTTCAAGTAATTGTAGAATTTTCATCGCTGAAAACTTATGTGACTGTCCTTGAGGCTGGGATTTTTGTAGCAGTGTTCCTCATAACTTGCTTGATAGAGAGCAGATTGACACTAACCCCCAAGAGAGAAATCTTCTCAGCATTGTAGTTTTGATTTGGATTTTGGAGACCAAGGTTGTATCAAGCTAGTGATTTCCTAATGGCACAATCGTTGCATGAAATAATGGACTGATGCTGCGTAACTATCACCTGTTGAGATCATGTCCACTGCTCAATTGATTGCCACATGCTATGCTAGTTTCATGAAAACCTTCTAGTGTATGCACACAAAATTAGAAAAGGTGAAAAGAAGTAAGTAAAAGAAATCTTAGAATTTTCGATCTATATATATTTTTTGTTGAAAAATCTAACATCTTGCTTTTTAAGGCTAACTCTGTGGTTGTCAGTCTTATCATTTAGTTTTCATAGAATCGTTGCAATGTATATGAGGTTGATTTTGAAGATTACTTACCTTTGAATTTATTAGCAAAGGTTCTTTTCGATTTTCCTATCCATCCCAATTATTCGCTAGTCAAGTCTAGGAGATGTTTGAGAAACAACTTTTGTTTGACATTAGCATACCTGCTCATAAAAGTTTGATAAATTTTTTTACAGTGCTTGCACTTTCTAATATTTCCAAACCAAACAAATGATTGCCCTTTATACAGGTCTAAGAAGCAGAATAAAGAGGTTAAGAAAAGAGGAGGTGGTGGTGGCTTTACCAAATTATGTAGTCTGTCTCCAGAGCTTCAAAAATTTGTTGGGGTGCCTGAATTAGCCAGAACTGAGGTATATCCCAAAAGTTCTACATTATTATTTTTAACTTTGTCCTGTATTGATGTTGCATATTAATGTTATTCATATCTGTATTTGTTTGCCCATTATTTTGTTATAGGTTGTCAAGCAACTGTGGAACTATATTCGTGAAAAGAATTTGCAAGACCCAAGCAATAGGCGAAATATAATTTGCGATGACACACTGCGTGCCCTTTTTGCAGTTGATTGCATAAACATGTTCCAAATGAACAAGTCCTTAGCAAAGCATATCTGGCCATTGGATTCAGATGATGGTACTACTTATTATGCCATTTTATTTTGCTTTTTCACAAGGTTTACTTTTGCAATTAATATTATAGGTGCTGCACCATCTCACTTACTTGGTACAGTGTAACAAAGCTAGATTTGGATTGTCCTTTTGGGCTAAATTTTGCTCGTTATCAGGATGACTATAGTATATATTTGTGGAACTTTACTTGATAGGAATAGCATTTTGTCTTGTTCTAAGGTTTGCCATATCAACTGTGTGGTTCTTGCGACCTGTTGAGAATATGTTGCGTCAAGTCGGTTTCTTTTTATTCATTTTTACAATTATATTCCACCCTTCTGTTTATGCTCTCAGCATCATCAACAATCTTGTAGCACTAGCAAATTTATGCAAGTTCTTCAAATATTGCTTACAATGTTTTTACATAATTTAGCAGCTTCAGTTAAATCTACGCCAAAGGAGAAGCCACAGAAGCAGAAGCAAAGGAAACAAGAGAGAGAAGATGGTACATACAGTGATTTAAGTTCTTAGATGATGTTAGTTTGGTTTTTCAGAGAATTTAATTTTTATTTACATTTTAAGGAGTTTCAAGGTTGTGTTCTTTACTTACTATCTATTGTAGTAAGTTAACCTGACATTGTCTATTCCACCGCTAGTAACATTTCTCGCAGCTTAACCTGACTGTCATTTCCAGGTTGGGAGGCTTCAAACATTCTTTTCACCATTTTCAGGATTCATATTCAAATGGGTTAACCATGTGTGTTGCACTAGTTATCTGTCTTACACTATGTATTTCGTAGATAAGTAGAGTAGTTTAATTACTCCTCACTATTCCTTTTTCCAATATAGATTCAGATGATGAACCAAAAAGAAAGGAAAAACGGCAGAAGGGAGGGAACTCTGGTTTTCTTGCTCCTCTTCCACTATCAGATGCTTTAGTAAAGTTTCTTGGTACAGGAGAAAGTTCATTGTCTCGATCTGAAGTTGTGAAGAGAATCTGGCAATATATAAAACAAAACAACCTTCAGGTGCATGGTTGATCTCCTTTGTCAAACAATATTTATGCTGTGCTAGGTTGTGTGTACACTGTCATACACAATATCTATTCTGCACATGTTCACATCTTAATTTTAAGTGCAAACTACTCATATATAGTGTATTTTTATTTTTTGTTTGTTTTAGAGGGGGGTTTGTATAATACTTCATGCAATATGTAATGAGAAACCTTTTTACTTAGATCAAATGCACAAAACCAAGTAAATCTTGTATCTGTTCCCTTGACTGAACAAAAAGATATTGAAGAAGATTATTCAGAATCAAACATAAAAAATTGTAAAAAGAAAAATCAATACTAGAGCAATACCGAAGCAGAACTAGATTTATTCCTAAAAAAGTATTTATTTTTTCAATTGCGTGATATCAGTTATATTTTTCTCAGTAGTACTGTACAAATTATTTCATTTCATCTATAAAATATAAAGAAAATTATAACGGCACGTGACAGTATCAGGTAGAATCTAAGAAGCACGGACACAGACATAGAAACGACACGGACACGCGGACATGCAAATTTTCAAAAAATGTAGGATACGACACGTTGGAGACACGTGCAAAATATATAATTTTATATATTTATTTATTGTGTCATATTTTTAAATATTTAATATTTATTTTATGTCAAATATTTAATTTTATCAAATTTATGCTATTATAGTAAACAAAATTAAAATAAATATATATATTTTTTGAAAAAATGGTCATCAACTTGTCCGCAGCGTGTACCGTGTCCATAGCATGTCTGTGTCAGTCACCTATACATCAACTTCAGAGAGGTGCCCGTGCATTATAGGGTAGAATGCATCACAGTAACCTTGCGGAGGGTGATGCTTTTTTAATAGACACTTCCGAATTTTCTGTCTTCCTACAAAAGCCATGAAACAAGAAAATGGATCCACTAAAGCATTTGTATCTAAGGAGTTGATGATGTTTTTTATATTTTTGTTTATTCACTCTTATGAATTAGTTTGTGGTGCCACTTTTGATCTGTTATGTGGAATTGAAAAGGTTTGTTCCCACACATTTGTTCATTTGCTTCAAGGCAGTGTAAATCCGTTAGATAAAGTATTGTCTAATGGTTTGTGTTATTTGATGCTTCAGTATCTTTTTGGTCTTGGCCTCTTCCAAATGAACCTGTCATTCAATAGTTTCTGAGATTTTTTTTGTTTTTTGTTTTTTTGAAGGATCCATCTGATAAGAGGAGAATAATAAGTGATGAGAAGCTGAGAGAACTCTTTGATGTTGACTCCTTCAACGGATTCACTGTTTCAAAGCTCCTTACCACTCATTTCATGAAGACAGAGCACTGAGTTACTCGCACATGGTTTTGTTAAATTGCGAAGAACTGGGGATTTTGCATGTGAGTTTAGTTTAATATTCTAACCATTGTCTTTTTTTCTTTTGTTGTCCTCTGATGTATCTTCACTCCCAGGCCAACACGAGAGGCAAATAGTATCTGTCTAATCCATAAACGAAGAAAAGAAAAAGAAAGATGTTAATTATTGCCTCAATCTTTGTACTTAAGAAATTCTCATCTTTCTTTAGATGCTGATATTCAAACTTTGCTATTTTTGGGTTTTCTGGAAGTGAATGCTAATTCAGTTTTTGATTTTGTCCTACCCTTTTGCTATCCCTTAGAAGCAAGTCAATTATATTAAAAGGATATTTTGGAAGTGGGTGCAATAGCTTGCTCTACTACTCATTTGGAAGACATAATTGGCTTTTAAACATAGTTTGTTCTTTCTGAACTCAAGAGTGAAGCAAGCAACATCACCGCCACCTCCCCTCATCAATCTTCAATTTCTTGTCGGCCGCCATCAGTACCACTGAATGGCTACGACTCCAATCCACAGTAAAACTCAACCATGCAGCATCTAACGATTAAAATGCAACATTTTCACCACCACCATAAACTGTTGCCATTACTGTTCTTCATGTTGCATATGTCAGGATTGCAACGTTAGTGTGAATTCCACTTAAATAATTGTCGTGTAGACTTTTTTATTAATTAATTATTTATATGTGTGTTGCAGAACTTGGCAGTTTGTTTTCTTTTATTCCATTGTAAGAACTTCATTTTTATCAGAAGTTCACGAAGAGGAATCAATGGTGTGTGATTACATGGCAGCGAATCGATATGGTGGGAAATCTCTTTTACTGGGAACAACTTGCTTTCAGAATCTCATGTGATATGAATGTTTAGCTATCATCGCAGAGATGGGTATGGTTTGTGAACTTGTGCAGAAGATCACGAACAAATGATTTGGTACCACTGGTTTTTTATCTTAATAAGAATATTTTATGTCCTGATTTCGTTTGCAATGAAGATAGGATTTTCCATGGTCGTAAAAATGTTCATACTTGTCTTGGCATTGTTCGTTTGATTAGGGTTTGGAACCATTGCTTTTAGGCAGAACAAGCATAAAATGGATTAGCCAGACTTTTTGAAACCAGTTATCTGCTGGGGAATAAGAATCGCTTGACAACCTGTGCTTAGCCAGAAAGTAGTGGTTGATGGCGTTTATTTGCCTGACATTGGCCCTGTTTGGGATGTAGGTTTTTTGGTTTTTTTGGGCTAAAATAGCCCCACAAAAAGAAAAAAAAGAAAAAAAAAGAAAACAAAAAAAAAAAAGAAAACAAAAGTGATTAAAATAAAATGTCACATTCAAATTATAATTATTTGACTTTTTTTCTTATAATTATTAAATTAATTATAAAGAAAAATCAATCATCATTTCAAATTTAACTTTTTTAACCAATAATTTTTTTAATTAGGTTAAAATGCTTAAAAAATTAAAAACCACCTAAAATAACCAAATTTTAAAACGGGGTTATTGACTAATTTTTTTTTTTTCTCCCCAACAATCCACATCATTTAAACATTTCGTTTTCCATTTTAAAGTACAGCTTTTGTTTTCTTTATAAAGTATTCTTGTTTCCTTGTTTCTAACAGTTAATTTTTTGTAATCCTCTATCTTGGATTGTATGATCTTGTGGTTGTAATTCAGCACTCTAATTTTAGAGTTTGATGTTGAAAAAAAAAAAAAAAGGAGTTATGACAATAATGCCATCATTAAAAAACCGTTCAAATATTTTACTATTTTACTATTCAATTCAGGAGAATAGGATCTTCCAACAAAGTGAAGGTAGATCTTAAAAAGAGATGGAAAAATAGCATTTTAATGGAACAATATTAAAATAAGGACAAATTACACTAATAGTCCCTATATTTTAGGACTTGTATCACTTTAGTCCCCGACTTTTCAATTGTGACACATTTGATCATGAATTTTAAATCTTGTTCCAAATAAGGATAATTGAAGATATCATTGTTTAATTTCAAGGGTAAAATCGTCAATTTGATAAAATATAAACTAATTTGATAAAAATAAATGTCAAAAAAATATTTTTAATTCTTTTTAAAATTATTTCTATCCACTAAAGATAAAATTATATAAAATTAATTAAAATTAATAAAAATTACATGATTAATTTTTAAAAATTAATTTTACATAATCATCATCAAACATATAATAAAAATTAATTTGGTAAAAAAATAAATAAATGTCTAAAATATTTATTAATTTTACATAATTTTATCTTTAGTGGGTAGAAATAATTTTTAAAAATTCAAAAATATTTTTTTGACATTTATTTTTGTCAAATTAGTTTATATTTTATCAAATTGACGATTTTACTCTTAAAAAATCTAATGGTATCTTCAATTGTCCTTATTTGGAACAAGATTCAAAATTCAAGATTAATGTCACAATTAAAATCGAGAACTAAATTGACACAAATCTCAAATTATAAAGACTATTAATGTAATTCACTCTTAAAATAATTACATTACAAATAGAATATTATACTGAAGGGATTTTCACTTTTTAAAAATGAGATTATTTTTTTACTATTCAATTTTTTCAAAAAAAGATTGGGTATAGGAAGAGAGACACAAACGATGGCTGCAAATACCTTGTCCTTTTGCATGAGGCATTTTCTTGTTTGGCTGAAAGAAGAAGACCAGTTTTATTCATTATATTATCCAAGTGGGGCTCACCCCATCCATCACACAGAATAAATAATCCTTATCTGATCTGATCTGCTGTTGTGGATTAGACTAAAATTGATGATCCTAATTTTTAAATATAAAAAAAATAAAATAATAAAATAAAAAATTGACATGAGGAAAATGTGATGCCTCATGGGGCATGTGAGTGGAATCAAGATTCTCTCTTTTGTCTCCCTCCACAACTCTATTCTTGCTAAGTTATTGAGCTTATTTTTTAGTTTAATTTTGATGATTCGAATCATTTATATTTTAAAATTTGTTAAGTATATCATATTTATAAAAAATTAAATTGATCGGATATTAAAAAGTATGTATTCAGAAAATTATTTATTAATTTTTTTTAAAAAAATTGTTTGTAGTTCAATGATCCGAACATGTAATTTTTAATATTTCATCAACTTAATTTTTTATAAATATAATATATTTAATAAATGTTAAAATATGAATAATTTGAATTATCAAAATTAGAGAAATGAAAGAGAAAATCTTGATTCATGTGAGGGAGGTATGGGGTAGTAGTAGTGTCTGGAATTTCAAAGCGACGTGGAATTCTGGAAGAGACGATTCCATCGTGACGTACCCAAACGAAGAATCTCTTCACATGGCCATCTCTCGTTGGAATTGTGAGTCAGTTTCACAACCGTTTTTGATTCTCTACTGTACTACCGTGTTTTTGTGTGACTTTAATTCATTAATTTACCCATTTATCAATGAATGAGATTCTTGTAATATTGTGCATCTCAAGGGCCACCCACAGAGCTGATTTTGAATAAAACATTCCTAAGAAGGTTGTTTTGCAAGAATTTTCTCTCTAGGAAATATTTTTTTGGGGAGATATTTAATGTGTTTGATTTGAGTTTTTTAGATTAAGTTTTTTAAAAATTGAGTTTTTTGATTTTTGTGTTTTTTTTTGTTTTTAGTGAATATTTTTAAAATTTTAAATATTTTTTTTAATATTTTTTAGATGCACCTAACTTAGATGTATTTAAAAAGTAAAAAATTTGTAAAAAAATATTTTAAAAAATACATAAAATACAAAAAATGTACTGAATTCTCTTTTTTTTTTTTATTATATATTTTTGGTATTTAGTTAATTTTTAAAAGGTTTTTTTTACAAATTTTTTACTTTTTAGGTATATTTATGTTAGCTATGTCTAAAAAGTAAAAAAAAAAATTGCTTAAAATATTAAAAAAATTCAATAAAACAAAAAAACACAAAAAATAAGAAAGTAAAATTTTCTGAAAAGTGTTTTTTGAAAAACTTAACCAAGCAAACTGATTGCAATTCAGTGTGAAATGGAACAAGTATTTTTTAGAGGGTGAGAATTTCTTTAAGTCTATATTAGTTTGTCTTCATAATTTAAATCGTTCATTTTGTAAGATTCATTGGGTATATTATTCATATCAAAGATTAAATTAATCAAATATCAATAACTTCCTGGTTGAATCAGATTTGTTGAAAAAAAATATGGATAGATTTTATGATTTTGAAAATAATTTGTTTATTTTTTTAATAAATGTGATTTGATTAAGTTATTATCAATATTTGATAAACATAACTTTTGATATGAGATGTGATTGGGAGCTCGAATCCGAGCTCCTTCGAATGCCCCGAATCCCTTTTTTTTTTTTTTTTTTTTTTTTACAGCAGAAGAAGCAAGAAGAAGACGAAGAAGGGGGAGGGAAGGGAGAGGAGGAAGGAGGAGGGGGGAGGAAGGAGGAAGGAGGAGGGGACTGGAGGGGGCCTAAAAAATGGAGGGAGAGGGGAGGAGAAGGAGGAGGAGGAGGAGGAGGGGGACAGGCTGAGTCAAGCGACGACCGGGCAGAGGCTGCGACGACCTCCTCTTCCTCTTCCCTCTCTTCTCTTTCTCTCCCTCTTCTCCCTCTTCCTCTGCGTCAACAAAGGCGGAAAAAAAAAAACCCTAAAGCCTAAAACGACGTCGTTTTGGGCTTTAGGGGCATTCGGGACCGATTTTTTCGAGCTAAAAAACATTTTCGTTTTGATATTAATGAACGTTTAGATCCCAATATAATCCCATAATTGGTTGGACTGGACCTCTCCAATCCAATGAAAGACTGGAGAAAAGCTGTACTCCAAATTTTGTTGTGTTTTTTTTTTAATTATTATTTTTTTAAATAGGAAGAGTTACACTCCCATGCGTTTGAATTTTTTTATTTTTTTTGGTCATGTGCATTGATTTATAATTTTTTACTTTAATTTTTTGTTAAACTATTAATTAACAAAATTTAAAATAATTATAAATTTATTTTGTACTACCATATGTTTAACTGGATAGGGCATTGATTTATTTTGTACTATTATAAATTTAGTATCACATAATACTCTATTGACAAACAAAAATCTCTCATTTAAGTGGAGCCTTTCCACTTCTCATAAATATCATAAACTATTGGTATCTATATATTTATTTTATTATATAAAAGCCTACAATTCAATGAATGTTTGTTATAGCTTTCTAATTTTCAAATTGTCCTACAGCTGCTCATTTTTTTATTTTTTTATTTGAAATTGTAACATATTTTTTTGTCAATTAATAAAAGACTAATGGATTGGTTTTCATAGCACACTGTTGATTTTTTATTGATTGAAAAAAATATTAAGCGAAAGAAAATAGGAGAAGTTATACAAATTGTGTGTTAATTTCCGACCACACTGCCGACCTAGTATTCAGCTGGTGAACACCGGCAGAATAGATTGCCCGAATGACTTGTCATAGAAAGAAGAGATTCCCGCGGTGGTTCGTCCACCTGGAGGCACTCTGACGATCAAGTCAGTTATCTCTCATAGATACCAAAAGTGCTTAACTCACTATTTAGAGTATAAAAACATACCTTAGACCCATGAGGGTGCCTCTTTTTTATAGCCAATACAAACCTAGTCCCAATAAAAGCCTAGCTTCAATGGACTTAGGATTACTGCTAATCTTGGACTCTCAGTAGGATTGGGATAAACTCTCTAAGAGTCTTATTTTTATCCAAGCTGAAGTCCTTTCCTATTTTAGGACTCTTGTCCCTTATCCGTTTATCCCGGATTCCGATTTCTTCGCAGATAACCTCGGCCTAACCGAGATCATCTCGGCGTCATGATCAGGACACGTGGCACCTCGGCTGGCACTTTGGTGACACCTTGGCCACGTGTTGTCATTCAAAAATTATGTCCCCACAACTGCCCCCTAGGTTCTATTACCTCGGCATCCTGAGGTAATGGAACCTATATCATTCCTTCCATTTAATCATGACCCCGGTTTAACTTCAGCTTGTAAATTTAAATTTCAACAAGTGTTAAACATGGCCTTGGTTTAACTTCAACTTGTAAATTTTTTAAAATTTCAATAAGTATTAAACATGATCTTGGTTTAATGTCAACTTATAATTTTTTAAAATTTCAACAAGTGTTAAACATGTCATTAGTTTAACTTCAACTTGTAAATTTTCTTTAAAATTTCAACAAGTGTTAAACATGACCTCGGTTTAACTTCAACTTGTAAATTTAAATTTCAACAAGTGTTAAACACATCATCGATTTAACTTCAACTTGTAAATTTAAATTTCAACAAGTGTTAAACTAATCTTAGCTTGTAAATTCCAACTCCCAAGCATTATTCTCCAGTCCTCTTTGATTCTCCATACCCGACCTCCCGTGAAGGCCGGTGAGAATGCCCCTTGGTCCCACCATGTTGAGGGACTACAGGAACCGTTTTCTGCCCTCCTTTCTAGGCACCTTTCTTGGCCCTGGAATCGGCGTATCTTGTAGCGGGAACGGTGGCTGCATGACATTGTTCTGCATCATGAAATTGACGATCGTTTGCAGGTCCGCCAATTTGTCTGCCATTCCCTTCATCTCGTCGTCCCTCCGCAGGCATCTATCTTTCCATACCTGCAGGTCGTCCTCGTTATAATACCCGCTCCGGTCCGATTTCTTCGGTACGTGGCCCTCCTGGCTGACGTCCTTTCCTCCGTGATTCTTATCACGAGTCTCTTCGTTGCAGTTGTCTTCTTTGACGTCAAGGTCAATATGTTTCCCACTCTTAGTAGGGGTGTCGTCCCCAATCTTCTCTTTATGTCCATCGTTGGCCATTTATTCTCCTTTCTTTCCCACGGATGGTGCCAAATTGTGTGTGTCAATTTCCGACCACACTGCCAATCAAGCACTCAGCTGGAGAACACTGGCAGAATAGATTAAGCCCGAATGGTCAGTCACAAAAAGAAGAGATTCTAGCGGTGGTTCGTGTACCCCGGGGCACTCCGACGATCAAGTCAGTTATCTCTCAAAGATAGCAAAAGTGCTTATCTCACTATTCAGAGCATAAAAAACATACCTTAGACCCATGATGGTGCCTCTCTTTTATAGCCAACACAAACCTGGTCCCAATAGAAGCTTAGCTTCAATGGACTTAGGATTACTGCTAATCTTGGACTCCCAGTAGGATTGGGATAAACTCTCTAAGAGTTTTATCTTTATCCAAACTAAAGTCCTCTTCCATTCTAGGACTCTTGTCCCTTATTCGCTTATCCTGGATTTCGATTTCTTCGCAGATAACCTCGGCCTGGCCGAGATCATCTCGGCGTCATGACCAGGACACGTGGCACCTCGGCCACGTGTTGTCATTCAAAAATTCTGTCCCCACACAAATTAAAAATAAACGTGAAGATTGTATGTAAAATAAAAAGTGGAAAAAAATACTATATATTTAGGGATAAGCATTGTTATTTTATTTTATTTTTTTATTTTTTATTTTTTGGCACAAGGAATGAGCATTGTTATGTTGCCAAATTTGAGTTTATCAATAGATGCAACGTTTATACGGGCACTAAAGGCTCGTTTGGCAACTTGGATTTTGGTTAAAATAATTAGGGTTGTAACAATTCTAACTTATGATTACCTGTTAAATCATGATTAAGAATGTTTAATAAGTAATTAAGGTGAAAATTTTGCATTAATTGCATGCGTTACGTGATATATGAGTTTCTATTTTTTTTGCGTAGGAATATATGTCTCTAATTTTGTTTTGTTCTACAAATTGAAGGCCTTATCGGCATCCGATTACGAAATTGACTTGGTTTCTAAATTATTTGGAGTTTTTAGAAATTTATAGTAAGTTTAATTAAAATTCGATTCAAGACAATTAAATTAGCATAAGTAATGCCAATTTGATTAACTTTAATTAATCACCACTAGGTAAGCCTATATAAGGCTCTTTATGTGCTTCAACTCATTCCTTTTCTTTATCATTGAGCCTATACACACAACAAACGTGAGAGGGAAAGAGAGACCAAGAAGGAGATTAAAGTCAAGAAGAATAAGAGAGAATTGCTAAGGGTGCTCAAGAATTGAAAGGAATTGGTGATAGTTTGTTGAGCCTAACTAGAATTTAAAGCGAATTGTGGACTTTAAGAAATTAACTCACACTCTATGAGTTTAAGTTACCTTATGCATTATTCAAAGAGAATTAAGGCTAGATGGTAGAATTGAACATGATTCATGCATGCATGCCTATTTTCTCATGTTTTGAGTTTGATTCCAAGAAATTTATACATACATGTGTTCACTCTAGCATGGTTTTGACAACTGGTCTCATTTCACACCATTTGACATCAATTGGTCATGTCTTCAAAGTGTAGAACATGAATTAACATATGCATGTTATGAATACATATCGTTCAAGTTTGGTTTTGAAGAATTGATATGCTTTTGGGCCATGATTTTGTGAAATGATCTTGAATTCACAAAGTTTTCCAAGTTTACACAAGTTTCCTTAAGGTTTTGGCCCAAAAGAACATGAATTTCAGCTTTGAATTCAAGTTTTGAGCTTGGGAGTGCAATCTAGAAATTCCAGAATTTTGCCTCTCCACTCGAGCGACCACCTTTGTTTTTGCACCTCCGCTCGAGCGATCAAAAGTTGGCTTGAGCGTAAATTGCACGCTCCTAGAAGTTTCCATGTTTTGCAGACCACTCGAGCGATGAGTTGCTCTCGAGTGTAGACCTCAGTCTTACGCTCGAGCAACCGTCGAGCGAAAAAATCACACAACCAGTACTTTTGTAGAGTTTACAGACCGCTCAAGTGAAGGAAGTTGCGTTCGAGCGACCACTTACATTTTTGGACCTCCGTTCAGACGAGGACCCTGTTTTCAGCAAATTTGACTAAGTGTTGAACAACATGTTTTGACATCCTCATTGCATCCTAGGCAATCCTAGGCTAAGATTAAGACATAATAATGGGGATAAAGGCTAGAAACACACTAAGAATGAAATGACATAAGTTAAGTTCGATCTAGGCGTGTGTTTCAATATGTGTATCTATTATGTTTGTGTAGGTTATGTGATATAGTTATTGATCCATTGGTTGCTATCAAGCTATCTGTGCCAATTATCTGTGAGTAATAACTTAGTAAAGTTATGTTTGATATGAAATACTTTCTAAACACTATGATATGATATAAACTGTCTTTGAATGATACAAAAGGCTATTTCGTGATTCTATGAATGATGATTCATATTTTTGAAATGTATTTGTGGTATCCTTAGCAGAGGCCCTTGTCTAGGGAATATAATACTGTGGCTTATGGTCATGAGGCCCTTGCTCGGGAGAAACAATACCGTAGGCCATGTATGAAATATGTTACCCGGTACCAGAGGTTCCTTTATGGAACTTGATATGCTTGACCAAAGAGATATGTTAATGCTAATGGATGTACCAAGCATGATTTGAATGTAAATAAGAATATGATTCTGTTTCTAATACGAACATGAATATGATTCCGATTTGCTATGAGATTTGGAAACTGTTCTGGACATTATTCATAAAACTCTTTACTCTGTTATTATTCACTAAGCTTCCGCTCACTCTATCATTTATGTATGTAGGTGACTAAGCACGTAACCAGGCTCAGAGTTGATCGCCTGGACTTTTATTTTGTCGGCCACCCTTTGTACCTCCCGAGGAGGTTTCAAAAAGAGTCGAGTGGTCATGTTTTGTGAACGTTAAGACTTTGTTTTCTTTTTGGAATATGAACAAGTTTTCTATTTATCATTACATTGGGCTAAGTCCCCTTCTGATTATATCTGTAATGAATGTGACGTGGGACTACTGTAATTATGACGTCACGTGTCTATATATATATATAAAGTTTAAAAATTTCTATCACATATATGTCTGCACAGCTCATTGGACGTTATATTTTGTATATTTGCTTCCGCTAGCCCCTTAATTCTATGTTATTTTGTACGAAGGCTTTTGGTAATCTAAGGATTACTGTCCGGTTACAACGCTAAACCTATGGTCGTGATAGAGTGGTATCAGAGCACGAGTTAAACTGCACACACGAGTCCATATGAGCTATAGGATGTCCTAAAAAGAAGTAGGGACATTTCATCTGCATGTGTGAGTGTGTGTTAATTTGGCTACGAACATATGAAATGGAAAAAGAATGAGCTGAAACTGAAATACTTTGAACGTTGTGAAAAGAGTTATTGGCCTATGTTTATTATTGCTTTGTTTACCTATAGTAACATGGAGAATGCAAGGAGTAATGATACAAGTGAATCTTTCGAGGCTCAAATGAGTTAGATGGAACAAATGCTAGCAGCCTTAACAGAAACTTTGAGGCAACAACCTCTGCCCCCTATACATTCGTCGGTGCAAGTTGAACCGGACAACAATGACATTATAAACCTAACTCAGAAGTTCATGAAGATGAAACTGCCAACTTTATTAGGTGGTATTGAACTATTGAAGGCAGAGACATGGTTACTCGAGATGAAAAAATTATTTGAAGTATTTCCCTGGTTTGAGACTCAGAAGGTTCTCTTGGCCACCTACACCTTGAAAAATGAAGCTCGAAGATGGTGGTTACTAATCCAAAATAACAATAGGAACATGACATGGGCACAATTCAATGAGATTTTCTATAATAAATACTTTTCTCAGTGCTTTCGGGACCGAAAGGTTTCTGAATTCCAAGAAGGGAAGATGTCCGTAGCTGAGTATAAGGCGAAGTTCACAGAGTTGGCTAGATTTGCTTTTTATATGGTCGACGCAGATTACAAGAAGGCTCAGAAATTTGAAGGGGGATTAGACCTGGATGTGTTTGACCGAGTAGGTGTACTGAAATTACCTACATATGTAGAAGTACTTGATAGAGCATTGATGGCAGAGGCCATTCTAGCGGCAAAGAAACAAGCTATAACTCTAATAACTGAATGGAGAGGTAAAAGAGCTGGATTCAACTTCAAGAAAGGTCGGTCATTTTCGAAGAAGCAAAACACGAGATCCTCTAGTAGCTCTAGTCAGAGTAGTGGATCTTTTCGAAACTGTCCTGATTGTGGAAGAAAGCATAGAGGTGTGTGCTACCGTGTATCTGGTGCCTGTTATCGGTGTGGCAAAATAGGTTATGTAATGAAGGATTGTCCACTTGGGTCCGAACATGCTAATCGCCTTGTGGCAAGTTCAGCCGGATCTGCCTCTGTAACAAGATCAAATGCAAGAACGAATGGTAGAAATAATCCTGGAAATGAAACATTAAAGCAATGAAGAGTATTCACACTGGTGCCAAGGGATGTACAAAACATCGAGTCTGTGGTGTTAGGTATAATTTCTATCTGTGCTCAAAATGCGTGTGTCTTGATAGATTCTGGTTCTACACACTCGTTTGTGGCGCATGCATTTTCTTGGAGATTAACTAGACTGTTAGAACCCATAAACTATTTATTGTCTGTGTCTACGCCATCTGGGGGTTCTATAGTATGTGCTTATGTTTATCCAGTATGTGATATTGTGATTGGTGTTGTGACATTGTATATTGATTTATTGCCTTTGGGAATTGATAATTTTGATTGCATATTGGGTATGGACTAGTTAACGAAGTACTGTGCAACTATTGACTGTGTGAATAAGTCTGTTATATTTCATCCACCTGGATTACCTGAGTTTGTGTTTACTGGAAATGGGGTAGTTCTTCTCCCATACTTAATTTCTACCATGAAAGTTGTTAAACTGCTTAGGAAGGGATGTAGAGGGTATATGTGTTGTGTTTTAATTGTGACTTTTGATAGCCCTATTATAGAGAACATCTCTGTAGTAAATGAATTCCCTGATGTGTTTCCAAATGAATTGCCCAGAAATTTAATTGATAGGGAAATTGAGTTTAATATTGATGTTGTACCCGAAACACAACTGATTTCCAAAACCCCATATAGAATGTCGACTTCTGAATTGAAAGAATTAAAAACTCAACTTCAGGAATTGTTAGACAAGAAGTTTATTCACCCGAGCACTTTACCATAGGGTGCTCCAGTTTTGTTTGTCAAAAAGAAAGATGGATCTTTGAAGCTGTGTATAGACTATCAGGAGTTGAACAAAGTGATGACCAAGAATAAATACCCACTACCTCGAATAGATGACCTATTTGACTAGCTGTAAGGAGCACAAGTGTTCTCTAAGATAGACCTTAGATCCGAGTATCACCAGCTAAAAGTTAAGGTAGAAGACATAGAGAAAACTGTATTCAAAACTAGATATAGGCACTATGAGTTTTTGGCAATGCCATTTGGGGTAACCAATGCACCTGCTCTGTTTATGGACCTAATGAATTGGGTTTTTAAACAATTTCTAGATGAATTTATAGTTGTGTTTATGGATGATATCTTGATTTATTCCAAAAGCAAGGAAGAACATGAAAATTATCTGAGAACTGCCTTATAGATTCTAAGAGAGAAGAAGTTATATGCAAAACTTTCCAAATATGAATTTTGGCGTGATAGTGTAGCATTTCTGGGACGTATAATCGACAAAGACGGCATATCAGTGGATCCACAGAAAATTGAGACCATTGTAGACTGGCCAATGTAAACACCCCATTTTTAACCACCCTTAAGACTTGGGCGCCACTAATTGTTTACTTGGTGATGAAAGTTGTGCAATGCAAAAGTTCGATTTCTTCAACAAGAGGAGCTTCAAATTCTAACTTCACACCCCTTTTTGGACCAAAGCCTTTTGACTAAAATGTTTTTTAGACCTTAAAACCCTCTCTTGCAAAATATTTTTGAAAAATGATTCTATGATGTTCCGAGGCTCGCATTTTGATAAATGTTACGCTTTTCGGTAAACCGAGCAAGGACAAAGTGAAAATAAATGAAGGAGAGGCAAACTCTTTGAAAAAATCTTTAAAACATCTTGTTTAGAGGTTTGAAGTTGAAGAAAATAGGAGCGGAGGGAAGAAAACTAGCTGAGGAGCAGTTAGGCATCAATCCGTGAGGACCAAAACTGAGCAGTCTACACTAAAAGAAGCATATCTCTTAGCACACTTCGAATTTTGATGTGAGACTACCACCATTGGAAAGAAGACTTCTGGGGATTCAATTTAGGCTCAAGAATGATTTGAAAAGGAGTCCAGATGAAGGAGTTATGCCTATTTGAAGTTGGACTTAGAGAGCAGATTTTTGCTGTCAGCCACTGATAGTGGCTGGTCGGCCACAGGTGTGGATGGTTGGCCACAGATGTGTACAGTCGGCCACCAATGATGGCCGGTTGGCCACTGGTGTCCAAAACTCAAATATTTTGCACTGTCCCATTTTCAGATATTTTCGACCAAGGCTCTCTTTTTTTCTATATATAGAGGCCATATCTCTCATATTGAAAGGTTAGCAAATTTTGGGAGCTTCTCTCTCTAAAAATCTTTCTCTCTCTAGATTTCTCTCTCTCTTTTGCCTTTTTGTGCATACAAGTAGAGATACACTTCTAGTTTGCTTATCAACCCTTGATCAAAGTTGCTTATCTTTGGGTTGAGATTCCTTGGGACCTTCTTTGAGATTTAGAAGGTGATTTTAGCTTGATTTGGTGCCTCATTTGTGCCTAAAGTGTGTTGTGCTTTGAGAGGTATAAGACTCACCTTTTAAAACTTGTTTTGCATAACTTGTTTTACCATCTTTTTGCACTATTTTTGGCTTGATTTTCAACTACAAAAACCTCTATTTTTATGACCTAAACATGTTGGTTTGAGGCCATTTTCAGTTAAGGGGTAGTCCACCCTTCTTGTCTTTTTGCTTGTTAAGCTTTTGTGCCATTTCTTAGCATATTAAAATCAAAATTTTTGGGCCTTTAAATCACTGAAATTTAGAGTTATTTCAATGGTGGAAAGCATATTTTGAAGTCCAAAAATGAAGGGGTTAGTCTCCCTTTCTTGTGTCTCACTTGCATGCCTAGTTAGCATCACATGGTAGCATGTTTTTGTAGCTTAACTTAGCTTATTTTCAGCATGTTTTAGCCATTGTTTTGACTGGTTTAACTTTGTTTTGGGCTGGTTTGGTCATATGAGTCTTGCTTTGTATACTTGTAGTGCAATTATGCTTAATAATCAAGCTTGTGCTATGTTTTGGCCTCCTATTCTAGCTATTTCAAACATGTTTTAGGACTCCTTTTAGGCTGTTTTAAGATTGTTTTGAAGTGTTTGTACCTTTTGAGCTTTATATTGCATGCCTATAGTGTTGTGATCTTCACTAGCTTAATATTTTAGGCTTTTAAACATGACTTACATGAGTTGTGTGCATGTTTTAGTGTCATTTTGCATCCCATTTCAGCACTGAAATCTCTGCCATCTCCCTCTCTTCTTCACTCTTCCATTTATTTTGAAAGTGACTTTGAACCCTTTGTTGGCTTGAGTGTGAAATTGAGACACTTGTGCTTAATGGTTTTAATCCTCTCTTGAGGGTTTCTACTAATCAATGGCATGAGGACTCTTTCATGCTCAAGGCACTTGTGGTTTAAGCCTACTTTCAATTAGAGGACTCTCACTTTGGACTTAATCGGTTAAAGGACTAATCGGTAATGTAAAATGAGTAAATAAAACTGGACAAGTAAAAGGGGCAAGCTAACCATCTTTGTGTTGCATTGCATGTGTTCGGATCAGACATAAATCCGAACACAAGAAAAATGGGACGTTTTATACTTAAAGTGATGAAACGTGCCATTATTCTTGGTCACCATCACCCTTGATCATGCATGATAGGGTTGTGGTTTTGTCAAGTCTTGTTTTGCACTCATTAAAATTGTACAAGCTTGGTTCTTAGGCCATCATGTATTGAAAATGCTTGGTTAATGGTTTGGGAATCAAGAGTTACACTCCTTTGAATTTGTGTAATGATAAGGAGGGTAGTAGTACATACACTCCTTGAAAATACACTACTTTGCCTCAGTCTGCTCTCTATTGTAGCAAAAAAGGGAAGTTCAGGAAAGCAGTGGCCGACCGAGCACTTGTATCAGCCGACCGGGCACCAGAAGCAGTCGACCGGCCACCAATGGTAACCGACATCCACCATTGGTAGCCAACCGGCCAGAAATGAAATTTGCACCAGTGTGTTCCTGAGTTGAAGCAGAAGCATTCTGAAAGTTGGCACAATTTTCAGAGATCAAACGAAGGCAAACAGAGGCATTCAATGGCAAGGCGGTAGATTTTCGAGAGAAAGCCAACCGAGCATGCATGCCTCCCTCGTCCTCGAGGCTATTTACTTGCTTTGTTTAATTAATTAGCAGGAGCTAATTCATTCATTCATTCATTCAAGTATTGTAATTACTTAATTAGCTTGGATAGTTAATTAGTTTAATTACTTTAATTAGTTAAGCATAGCTAGTTATTCAATTTTGGTTTGTAATATTTAGTTAACTAGAATAGTTAATTAGTTTTGTGTTGTAATAATTAGCTTAGTTTAGATTAGCTTAGCCTAGCTTATTCATTCGGACCCTCCTTTGAGAGGCTGTGATGTTGTAATAAGCGTGCATGTGTGTGTGCATGTCTTCCAACCCCACGTCTTTCTCCCTTTTATTTAATCACTTTCGATGGTTAGATTAGGGATCATGTTTCAATTAGCATGCCTTATGCTTTGCATGTTGCATCATTCATTTCTCTTGCATGCATTGAGACTCGGCACATCATTCAAACCACATTGTATTTCAATATCTTCTTTGAATACGTGTTTCAAAGCATGTTGTTCAAATTGTATCATATGCCATATTAGTAGCCGAGTCTATTAATTGCATTATTGCATGTGTTGCATTAGACATCTTACATAGTTAGGATCATGAATATTTCTAACTAGTTTTTGTTTTGGCTTGGATTACTCGGTGAGTCTTTACGCTTTAGCATACTTGCATGAGTGTGTTTGCCATATTGCCATGATTCACATGCTTGCCATGAGGCTGTGTGCTTAATTGATTAACTGCTTGAATGCCTGTGGATGAAGGTTTGATTGTTTGAATTGGGACAATTCAACGAATGAGAGTTTTAAAGCCCACTTTGTGAAGTGGCAAATCATGTTTTAAGCCCATCATGTTTGGTGGCAAATCCGCGTTTTAGCCCACTTGAGGGTGGCAACTTCAAACCATTTTTGAAAACAAACATGAGTTGAAATGTTCCAATTCTTGCGATTTTAGTCTATAATTTCTTGTGTGTGTCACATAGTAAAGTTAGCTAATAACCGGAATAAGAACACATGTGTTTATAAAACAACATATTATGCTTAGTAGAGGCCGATCCTTTGATCGGGTGAGTAAGGGTGCTCATTTCAGGACCTTCCCCGCTCGTATCTAAGTTCCCAAGCCGAGGCAACTTTGGTGATGACGGACATGTAGCCTTTGGCACGAGTCAGGGTTTCTTAAATTTTTCCAAAATAAAATATTTAGGTGGCGACTCTGTAATCTGGCAAAGCAGTCCAATTTTGGCATTATTTGATCTAAATTCAATTTTTCAAAATGATTTGCCGAATTGGACTCTTTGGTGATTATCAGTTTCACATTGCACTTGTGAGACTAGATTTAGAACCGTGATAGGAGTCCGAACTGTAGGATCAATTCGAGCTCTCCGAAAGGGGGCGCGGAGAAAGTTGAGCTACAGCCAAGACCAACTAACGTATCAAAAATCAAAAGTTTTCTAGGGCTTGTTGGCTACCACTGCAGATTTGTGCGAGACTTCTTTAAGCTTGCTATGCCATTGACATAGTTAACATAGAAAAATGTACCATTTAATTAGAATAATCAACGGGAATTAGTCTTCCAAGAATTGAAGACTAGATTGATAACTGCACCTATTTTGACATTGCCCAACGGAACTGATGGTTTTCAGATTTACAATGATGCTTCCTATAAAGGTTTGGGGTGTACATTAATGCAGAATGAAAAGGTGATTGCATATGCTTCTCGACAACTTCGACCACGTGAAAGGAATTATCCAACTCATGACCTTGAATTGGCAACTGTGGTTTTTGCATTAAAAATTTGGCTCAATTATTTATACGAAGTAACTTGTGAAGTGTACACTAACTAGGGGTGGGCAACGGTTTATCCGAACCGCTCAAACCACCCAACCCGCCCAACCCGCATATAAATGGACGGTTTCGCAAACATAATGCGGGCGGATGCGGTTTGAAATATGACAAATTTGCGGGTCGCGGGCGGGTCACGGTTTAAACCTGCAACCTGCAAAAACCGCCCGCACTTTAATTATTATTATTATTTTTATTTTTTATATACCAACTTTGTAACTTTTATAGGAACACCATTATATTCTCTATGACACTAGAATCCTTATTTTTAAGTATTTCTCAACTTTCTTAATGCCGTAGAATTATCAAGTCCTAAACTTGGTTTCTTATATGATTTTCATTTGTGATTCATCCACTTTTTCCTAATAAAATTTTCCTTTTGGTGGTCGATGGAACTTCTAGTTTGTTTATTGATTACTGAACTGGCAATTCTAATTGAGTACAACCTTTAATGCATTTTTTTCATGGCAAAAATGCTAGTGTAGAGTCTCTTTGTTTTGGATACTTCATTTAATGCATTGATATTCAATTTTTATTTGTAAACTCATTAGAAAATTGTTATCACAAATATATAAAATGAATTTGATGCCTAAATTCGATGGGAAAAAAAAAACTCAAGAATTAATTTTTAAAGAAAAAAGTGTAAACCGTAAACCGCAAACCGCCCGCAACCGCCCGCACATTTGAAAACCCTATCCGCACAAACCGTAAACCGCATTGCGGGCGGTTGCGGATTGACTTTTTCCAAAACCGCATAGATGCGGGCGGGTCAAAACCGAACCGCAAACCGCACAAAACCGATCCGCGAACACCCCTAACACTGACCATAAAAGTTTGAAATATTTCTTTACTAAAAAAGAATTGAATATGAAACAGAGAAGGTAACTGGAATTGATCAAAGATTATGACTTGCAAATTCTGTATCATCCAGGGAATGCAAATATCATTGCAGATACACTGAGTAGAAAGTCAATTGGGAATTTGTCTTGTTTGCTCACTGGTCAAAGAGAGTTATTATGTGATTTAGAGAAGAATGAGATTGAAATTTTATTGCGTGAACAGGGCAAAATTTTAGCCGCCATCTCCGTTCAGCCTGTAATTATTGAGGAAATAAGAGAGAAGCAATTGCAAGATGAATTTTTGAAGAGAATTGCTGATGAGTTTGACACAAAACCAAGACCAGGATTTGTGTTTAAGAACAATGTATTGAAGTTTCAAAATAGACTTTGTGTATCGGATTGTTTTGACCTGAGGAAACGAGTTATGGCTGAGGCTCACAATTCAAAATTTGCTATGCATCCGGGGAATACAAAGATGTATCATGATTTAAAACAGAATTTTTGGTGTCTTGGAATGAAGAAAAGTATTGCCGATTTTGTAGCAAGATGTCTGCATTGCCAACAAGTTAAAGCTGAACATCAATGACCCACTGGACTACTTCAGCCGCTTCCAATACTAGAATGGAAATGAGAGTATATCACGATAAACTTCATTGTTGGACTGCCTCGCTCCTCCCGAGGTATGGATTCTATTTGGGTCTTTGTTGATCGCTTAACTAAATCTGTCCACTTTTTTCCTGTCAAATATTTGTATAATACGGATAAGTTGGCTAATTTGTTTGTAAATGAGATTGTGAAATTGTATAGAGTTCTAGTTTTCATAGTATTTGACAGAGATTCAAAATTTTGGCAGAGTCTACAACAGGTTTGGGGGACTGAACTGAGATTAAGCAATGCTTATCACCCACAAACAGACAGTCAATCTGAACGGACTATTCAAACATTAGAAGATATGTTACGGATGTGTGTGTTAGACTTCAAAGGAAATTGAGAGACTCATCCACCCTTAGCTGAATTTGTGTGTAACAATAGCTATCATTCAAGCATCGAAATGGCTCTTTATAAAGCATTGTATGCTAGGAAGTGTTGTTTTCCAATTTGTTGGACTGAGGTAGGTGATAGACCATTGCTAGGACCGAAGCTTGTGGAAGAAACAAATGAAAATGTGAAACTACTTCGGCAACGATTGAAAACTGCACAAAGCCGCCAAAAGAGTTATATAGATATCCGAAGGCGAGATAGAGAATACGAAGTTGGAGATCATGTGTTCATAAAAGTGACTCCAATGAAAGGCCAGACACGATTTGGAGTGAAGGGCAAGTTGGCACCGAGATATGTTGGGCTATGAAATCCTTGAGAAGATTAATCCAGTGACGTATCGGGTAGCTTTACCGTCGGTCATGGAACATATGCATAATGTTTCTATGTCTCAATGCTTCAGGAATATCTATGAGATCCACTTCATGTGATTGAGCTGACTCATGTGCTTCTAAAAGATGACTATACAAATGAAGAGAGACCAATCCAGATTGTGAATTGTAGAATCAAGAGATTGAGGAACAAAGAAATACCACCGGTGAAGGTCGATTGCCAAAACCACGAAGAGACCTATGCAACTTCGGAGACTGAAGAAGATATGATAAAGAGATACCTCGATTTGTTCCCTCTGGATCCGATTTTCTACCAAAACAAAGGTAATTCGAGTTTGGAAGACCAAACTTTTTAAGAAGGGAAGATTGTAACAACCTCGACCTATGATTACTCGTTAAACCATGATTATGAATGCCTAATAAGTAATTAAGGTGAAAATTTTGCATTAATTGCATGCGTTACGTGATATATAAGTTTCTATCTGTTTTGCGTAGGAATATATGTCTCTAATTTTGTTCTGTTCTGCGAATTGAAGGCCTTATCGGCATCTGATTACGAAATTGACTTGGTTTCTGAGTTATTTGGAGTTTTTAGAAATTTATAGTAAGTTTAATTAAAATTCGATTCGAGACAATTAAATTAGCATAAGTAATGCCAATTTGATTAACTTTAATTAATCACCACTAGGTAAGCCTATATAAGGCTCTTTATGTGCTTCAACTCATTCCTTTTCTTCATCATTGAGCCTATACACACAACAAACGTGAGAGGGAAAGAGAGACCAAGAAGGAGATTAAAGTCAAGAAGAATAAGAGAGAATTGCTAAGGGTGCTCAAGAATTGAAAGGAATTGGTGATAGTTTGTTGAGCCTAACTAGAATTTAAAGCGAATTGTGGACTTTAAGAAATTAACTCACACTCTATGAGTTTAAGTTACCTTATGCATTATTCAAAGAGAATTAAGGCTAGATGGTAGAATTGAACATGATTCATGCATGCATGCCTATTTTCTCATGTTTTGAGTTTGATTCCAAGAAATTTATATATGCATGTGTTCACTCCAGCATGGTTTTGAAAACTGGTCTCATTTCACACCATTTGACATCAATTGGTCATGTCTTCAAAGTGTAGAACATGAATTAACATAAGCATGTTATGAATACATATTGTTCAAGTTTGGTTTTGAAGAATTGACATGCTTTTGGGCCTTGATTTTGTGAAATGATCTTGAATTCACAAAGTTTTCCAAGTTTACACTAGTTTCCATAAGGTTTTGGCCCAAAAGAACATGAATTTCAACTTTGAATTCAAGTTTTGAGCTTAGGAGTGCAATCTAGAAATCCCAGAATTCTGCCTATCCGTTCGAGCAACAGATCCAGTACTCAAGCGACCACCTTTGTTTTTACATCTCTGCTCAAGAGACCAAAAGTTGACTCGAGCGTAAATTGCATGCTCTCAAAAGTTTCCATGTTTTGCAGACCGCTCGAGCGACAAGAGTTGCACTCAAGTGACCGTCGAGCGTGCATCGAGTGGAAAAATCACTTAACCAGTACTTTTGTAGAGTTTACAGACCGCTCGAGCAAAGGAAGTTGTGCTTGAACGACCACTCACATTTTTGGACCTCCGCTTGAGCGAAGGAAGCTGTGCTCGAGCGAGGACCCTGTTTTCAGCAAATTTGACTAAGTGTTGAACAACATGTTTTGGCATCCTCATTGCATCCTAGGCATTCCTAGGCCAAGATTAAGACATAATAATGAGGATAAAGGCTAAAAACACACTATAGACACCCCATTTTTGACCGTCCTCAAGACTTAGACGTCATCGTTTGTGTACACGATGATTGTGATTGCATGTGTTTGTTTTGAGTGCTCGAAGTCTTCAGCGGAGTGCCCTGCCTTTGAGCCCTAAAATCGTGTCTGTTTTGTGCCTTGTTTTTGACCAAAACCTTTTCACACCCAAAACTCCAGTTCTTCAAACCTCAACACCTTAGGACCAGCAAGCCACCTTTGGTGCCTTGCCGGTCTCCTTTTGTGCCTTGTCGGCCACTATTGTGCCTTGTCGACCAGTGATGTGGCCTGCCAGCCACATTAGTGGCCTGCCGACCACTGATGCCTTTTTGTAGATATTTTCTTGACAGCTATTCCAGCTATTAGCACAATAAACTTTATTACCATATACGTGTATGGACTAATTTAACTCAGCCAAATGCATGTTTTCTATATATATGGGGCGTCTTCCCCCATTTTTTAGGGTTAGAAAATTTGGGACCAAAAAATATATATATATATATATCTCTCTAGATTTCTTTCTCTCTTTTGCAATTTTGTGCACACTTGCCTAGTTATATCACTCCTTTGCATACACATCCTTAACCAAAATTGATCACCTTTGAGCTGAGGTCTCCTAAGGTCTATTGGAGCTCTTGAAGGTGGTTTTGACTTGTATTTGTGCCTAAAGTTGTGCTTGGCTTCAAGAGGTATAACATTTGTCTTTAAACTTTTTTTAATACTCTTGTTTCTTTATCTTTTCCCACTGTTTTTGTGCCATTTTTGAGCTGTAAAAATCTTTGTTTTAAGCCATTTAAGGTTAGGGGGGTGTCTTACCCTTATTTATTCCTTACTTCTAAGGCTTTTGCAACTTTGTTTTCCACTTTCAAACCAACCTTTTTTAGGCCTTTAACTACTGAATTTCAGAGTATTTTCAGTGGCAAAAAACATGTTTTGAAGTGCAAAATTGGAGGGGTTAGCCTTCCCTCCTTGTGTCTTGTTTGCTAGCCTAGTTAACCCCATATGTTAGCATGATTTTCTAGCTTTTTGTAGTTTTATTCCAACATGTTTTTGCCTTTGTTTCAGACTGCTTTAGCTTTGTTTTGGGCTATTTGGGTCACTTAAGTCTTGTTTTACATGGTTGTAGTGTAAAGGTCCTCACAAGCTTGGTGTTTTGGGTCATTAGACACCCTTTGTTTGAGTTGATTGCATGTTTTGGTGTTGTTTTGCACTTCACATCAGTATCTAAAGCTCTACAACCTCCCTTATTTCTTCACTCTTTATTTGCTTTGAAGGATGTTTCAAACTTGGGATTCTTTAAGCTTGAGATTGAGGTCCATGCTCAATGGTTTAATCCTTTTTTGAAGGTTCATTACCAATGGCATGAAACTTCTCTCATGCCTTAAACCACCCCTCGGTTGACACTTCTTTCACTTTAGAAAACTCTCACCAATGGACTTAATTGACTAAGTAATGGTTGGTAATTACAATGAGTAAATAAAAGTGGCAAGTAAAATTATGCAAGGTAAGCATTTGTTTGTGTTGTATGTGTTCGATCGGACGTTAATTGAACATAAGGAGAATTGGGGCATTTCATACTCAAAGTGATGAAATGTGTCAAATTTCCAAGGTCTCCATTGCCCTTGATCACGCATGATAGGGTGATGGTTGTTAAGTCTTATTTGTGCATTTATTAACTTGTACATCTTGGTTCTTTGGTCATCATGCAATGAAATTGCTTGATTAGTGATTTTGGAACCAAGTGTATCACTCATTTGAGATTGTTTTGATGATAAGGAGGGATACAGAGTACAAATTACCTGTGAAAATACCCTCTCTTTGCCCTGTTTGCTCTCTGTTGTAGCAAGAAAAGGTGTGTCATCAGTGGTCGGCCAGCCACTGCCGCTAGTTGGCAGGCCATCAGTGTTAGACGGCAACCCCTCAGTGATGGCCGGCCGCCCACTAATGAATTTTGAGCAGTATGCTTATGAGGCATGGCAAAGTTGATCTAGAGAAGGAAATAGTGCAAAGGTTGTGCAAACAGAGGCTTTCAAGGACAGACAGCGAATGTTCTTCGGGTGGAAATTGAGCATGCATGGGCCTCCCTCGCTTCCTGAGACGAGCTATCTAGTTAATTTTAATTAGCCTATGATTAGCCTATTTTGTAATTAAATTAGTTTGTGTTGTACTCTTTAATTAGTTAGTTGTAACTAATTAATTTGTGTTGTAATAATTAGCTTAGTTTAGCTAGTTATTTTTCTTGATTTGTAATAATTAGCTTAATTAGCTTAGTTTAGCTAGCCAGATAGCTTTTATTCATTCGGACTCTCCTTCGTGAGAGCGAAATACAATAATGTGTATGTCTTCCAACCCCATGTCTTTCTCCCTTTTATTTATCCACTTTTGATGGTTAGATTAGGGTCATGTCTCAATTAGCATACCTTATGCTTGCATACATTCACCTTGTCTTGCATGCATCAAAGCTCGGCGCATCATTCAAACTGAATTGTTATTTCAATAATTCTTTGAATATGTGTTTAACCACATGTTATTTAATTGAATCATATGTCATATTAGTAGCCGAGCCTATTAAATGCCTTCTTCACATGTGTTGCATTAGACATTTAACATAGTTAGGAATCATTCATATTTTTCTAACTTATATCTTCTTAGCTTGAAGTATTATGTGAGTTTTTAGTGCTTTAGCATACTTGCATGTGTGTGAATGTTTCCATGTCTAGCATGCTTACCATGAGGCTAAATGCTTAAGTGATGAACTGCTTGAATGCCAGTGGATGAAGGCTTGTTGTTTGAATTGGAACGATTCAATGAATGTAAGTTTTAAGCCCACTTTGTTGAGTGGCAAATCAGTTTTAAGCCCACTTGAGGTGGCAAATTCAAACTTTTTTCACAAAACAAACATGAATTGAATTGTTTTAATTTGAGCAAACTAGTCTATATTTGTTTGTGTGCATCACATAGTAAAGCTAGCTTAATAAACAGTACAAGAACGCATAATGTTGATAAAAATCATATCATGATTAGTAGAGTCCGATCTTTGATCGGGCGAGCGGGGGTACTCAATTCTTGACCTTCCCCTCTCATACCTAAATTCCTGAGCCGAGACAACTTTGGTGATGACAGACACGTGACCTTTGGCACGAGTCATGGGTTTCTTAAATTTTTCCAAAATAAAATATTTAGATGGCGACTCTGTATTTGGCAAAGTAGTCCAATTTTGGCATTTTTTATTCTAAAATTGATTTTCCAAACGACTTATTGGATTTGGACTCTTTGGTGATTATCAATTTCATATTGCACTTGTGAGATTAGATTCAGAACTGCCGGAGTCCGAACTGTAGGGCTTTCTTTTCAAGCTTCCAAAAAGGGGCACGAAAAAAACGAGCTATACACACTAAGAACGCAATGACATAAGTTAAGTTCGATCCCGGTGTGTGTTTTAGTATGTGTATATGTTATGTTTGTGTAGATCACCCGCTGTAGCTATTGATCCATTGGTTGCTATCAAGCTATCTGTGCCAATTATCTGTGAGTAATAACTTAGTAAAGCTATGTTTGATATGAAATACTTTCTAAACACTATGATATGATATGAACTGTCTTTGAATGATACAAAAGGTTATTTCGTGATTCCATGAATGATGATTCATATTTTTGAAATGTATTTGAGGTATCCTTGGCAGAGGCCCTCACCCAAAGGATATAATATTGTGACTTATGGTCATGAGGCCCTCGCCTAGGGGAAACAATACCGTGGCCCAGGCCCTTGCCCGGAGGAAACAATACCGTAGCCCATGTATGAGATATGTTACTCGGTACTGGAGGTTCCATTATGGAACTTGATATGTTTGACCAAAGAGATATTTTAATGCTAATGGATGTACCACGAATGATTTGAATGTGAATAAGAATATGACTCTATTTTTTATACGAGCATGAATATGATTCCAATTTGCTATGAGATTTGGAAACTGTTCTGGACATCATTCATAAAACTCTTTACTCTGTCATTATTCACTAAGTTTCCGCTCACTCTATCATTTATGTATATAGGTGACTAAGCGCATAACTAGGCTCAAAGTTGATCGCCTGGACTTCTGTTTTGTCAGCCACCTTTTGTACCTTCCGTGGAGGTTCCAGAAAGAGTCGAGTTGTCATGTTTTGTGAACGTTAAGACTTTGTTTTCTTTTGGAACATGAACAATTTTTCTGTTTATCAGTACATTGGGCTAAGTCCCCTTTTGATTATATATGTAATGAATGTGATGTGAGACTACTGTAATTATGACGTCACATGTATGTATATATAAAGTTTGAAAATTTCTATCCCATGTATGTCTGCACAACTCATTGGACGTTGTATTTTGTATATTTGCTTCTGCTAGTCCCTTAATTCTATGTTATTTTGTACGGAGGCCTTTGGTAATCCAAGGATTACTGGCCGATTACGACGCTAAACCTATAAGGGCAGGTTTGGATTGTGACAAGGGCGAATTACACTAATAGTCTCTATAGTTTGGGGTTCATGTTATTTTGATTTTCTAACTTTTTAATTGTAGCACATTTGATCATGAATTTTGAATCTTGTTTCAAATAAAGACAATTAAAGATATCATTACTCAATTTCAAGGGCAAAATCATCAATTTGATAAAATATAAACCATTTTGACAAAAATTAATGTCAAAAAAAATATTTTTAAATTTTAAAAAATTATTTCTACCCACCAAAAATAAAAATTATGTAAATTGATAAATCTTTTACACATTTATTTATTTATTTATTTTACCAAATTAATTTTTATTATGTATTTGGATTGGATGATGATCATGTAATAGACAGTTGTTAGGCTTTTAATATGTAATCAATACATTTAATATATGAAATGTTTTTAGTTTTGGATTTTTTTATTTAATAGATTGGTTTAATAATGATATCAAAGTTGTTGCCATATTTGATTTTTGAAAAAATAAAAACTAATTTAATGAAAATAAAAACAACTGCCCATTACATGATTATCATCCAAAAACATAATAAAAATTTATTTGGTAAATAAATAAATAAATAAATGTGTAAAAGATTTATCAATTTTACATAATTTTATCTTTGGTAGGCAGAAATAAATTTTAAAAATTTATTTTTATCAAACTAGTTTATATTTTATCAAATTGATGATTTTGCTCTTGAAATTAAGCAATGGTATCTTCAATTGTCCTTATTTGGAACAAAATTCAAAATTCAGGGTCAAATGTGTCACAATTGAAAAATCAAGGATCAAAGTGACACAAGTCCCAAACTATAGGGACCATTAGTATAATTCGCCCAAATGATTAATAAAAATAAAAAATAGTTAATAAGACAAAGGGTCCACCTTGTTTCATGTTGAGATCAAGACTAGACTCGTCCAATCTGGCCCATGAGCCTATTTTTGGGGCCCTTTATGATAATTCAAACCGTTCAATATGTAAAACTCATCGAGTACTATTTCTTTGTAAAAAATCATGTTGATTGGATATCGATAGCTATTTGATCGAATCAGATTTGTATTAAAAAATGGTCAAAAACTAAACAATTGATAGAATTTTGATCCGATCAAATAGCTATCGATATCCGATCAACATGATTTTTTACAAGGATATAGTACTCGATGAGTTCTACATATTCAACGGTTCAGATTATCAAAAAGGGCCCCAAAAATAGGCTCATGGGCCAGATTGGACGAGTCTAGTCATGATCTCAACATGAAACAAGTTGGACCCTAAGACAAAATTTCACATTATTTATCTAAAAAAAAAGATAAAATGTCACATTCTATACATCAATCAATCATTTTTTCTCTCACAACCATTTATTCAACTACAAAAAATTCATAGATCATCCCAAACAAAAAAAAACAAAAAAAAATTGCATCTCATAAAATAGCCAAAAAATCAAAATGTCAACTAAAATAGCCAAGTTCCCAAACAAAGCCTAAATGCCCTTAGGGCACTGGTTAAAGATGCAATCATTAGGCCTAACTCACCCCATTATCATTAAAAATGAAAAAAAATAAAAAAAATTGCAATAACTATATCTATTTAAGTACTGAATTACCCTTTTGCTTTAATTCTCCATATATATATATATATATGTGTGTGTATGCGCGCGCGCGTGTGTGTGTGTTATTTCAGGTAGGCAACTCAAGAGAAATGGTGAATTGGGTTTTAAAATTATTTCACAATATTAAATATAATAATCAAAATATTGAATTTTAACAAATAAAAAACAAAACAATAATAATCAATATAAAACTAAAAGGGATAGGGAGAAAAAATTAAACACAGAGATTTATAGTGATTTGGCATGCCGAACCTATGTCCATTCCTCAAAGAACCTCCAAACTTGTGGATTTTACACATTTCTTACTGTTATCTGTTGAGTCTCACTCAACAATAAATGCCTCACCCTTACAAAATTTCTCTCACAAAATAATCAATAAGGATAAAAGGTATTTCAGCCATCTTTTATAATAATTCTCTCACAAAGAGTAGATATGAAAGTGTAAGAATAAAGACAATACTTAGATCTGAAAGTGAAAGAGCAGAGTGGAAAAATAAAATCAAAATTTGAAACATACAAATTTTTATTTTCTCTTTAAGCTCTTAATTTTTCTCTATACAAAACACTTCTATTATATACCCAAAAATATACTTGTTGGGAGGTAGACGCTCCTTCGGATCACGAGGTGACGGAGCGCAAGAAGCTCTCCTTTGACTTTTTCCTTCACGCGGAATAGATATGTACGCCACACGTTGCGTTTGAAATATATAGATTAGGTCGTTGTTGATGAATAGTAACGACAAATTTTTTTAAATTTCTCCCGTAAATAACAAAAATGCACAATGACTGCATAGTAACTTTTCTATTAAAATATTTGACTATAAAGTAAAATCTCTTTAAATAATATTTATATCATATATGAAAAGACATACTTTTTAACATTTTTTGTAGTCGTAGAAATTTTAAATACACTTTAACAAAAATAACTCACCACACCAAAATTACATTTGTCAAAAAATTACAATCAATCAATATCAAATTTTTCAAAAGAATACATCCCTCCAATATCAAATTTGTCAAAAGATGAATGGTGGCTAATCGAATTTTTCAAAATATGAATAGTAAATTTTATGATTTGAGCAGTAATTTATCCAAAATTCAAACATGAATAGTATTATCTATTTAAATAATATTTATAACAAATATATCATACACCACATATTTTAACGGATAATATTTTGTATCAAAGAATATAAAATATGTATATTAAAAAATTATAATTTATCTTATAATATTTTAGATATCATCAAAATCAAATCACATTATTAACAATATATATTATTTTTGTTACGCATAGTCCTACCGTCCCACTCATGCCCTTGGCATATTACAACAATATGTATGTGTATATATATCAATAAATATATTTTCTTATCCCACAATATTGCACCAATATTATTATATCAATATATATATATATTGGCAACATGATATTTCAATAAAAATGTAGAGTGAGTTAGTTTTAGAAAGGTAGGAAATGAAAAGAAAAAATAAAAGAGACAAAATAGAACTGAATAAATAAATAAGGATATTTTGGTCACCTTAATTTTTTACAATAAGATAATTATTGTATTTATTTTGTTTCATGGTAGTGGAGTTAGTTAGGCCTATTTATTGCATCCTAACAGTACTTGTTAACAAATCCTACTTAATAAGTTCACACAATCCTGCTAGGTAGTTCGAATTCATTAAGGCTCAAATGGCTCGAGGTGCCAAAATGATGTCGTTTTGGCACTTTTTTTCTTTTTTTTTTTTTCTTTTCTTCTTCCTCTATCTTCCTCTGTGTTCCTTGATCTGTTCTTCCTCTGTTTTTTTTTTTTCTTTTCTTCTTCTATAACTCAAAATCAAAAAAAGAGATAGAGGAGAAGAGAGGTGGGCATAGGGTTATTCGAACCGCACAAGCCGCCCAATCCGAACTGATCCGTATACAAATAGGCAATTTCACAAACATAATGCGGGCGTATGTGGTTTGGAATATGGCATGATGGTGGGTTGCTTGTTTAACACGTACCCGCAAGAACTCGCCTGCACTTAGACTTTTTTTTATTTTAAAACCTAGACCGTTGTTATTTTATTATTGCATTTTGGATGAATGTAAAAGTTAATGAAGAATTACTTTTAGGTAAGTTTATGATTTTGAATGATTTTACTTTAATTGTATTGTTGGGTAGTAGATAGTAAATGAGATTAACGATCTAGTTTAGGGTTTTAAAAGATGTGTTTGTGTTAGTTTATGATTTGATTTAAAAGTTTAGGATTTTAAATGATTTGTTTCTGTTGGGAATTGATTTTGTTGTGTTTTTAATTTTATAAGTTTTAATTTATTAATTATTAATGTTGGAGCATTTTAGAAAATTGGGGGAAAAGGGCCCAAAATAAATATTTACAAAATGGGAAAAAAAAGGCTCCAAAAAAAATTTTAAAGAAAAAAGTCCAATCCGTAAACCGCCCAGAACCGCCTAAACATCCGTCGACCCTATCCTCACAAACTACAATCCGCACTACGGGCGGTTGCGGGTTGAATTTTTCCCAAACCACATACATGTGGGTGGGTCCAAACCGATTTGCAAACCGTCCAAAACAGAACCGCGACCACCCCAAGAAAAGAGATAGAGTAGAGAGGAGAGGAAAAATAAAAAAAAAATCGAACAAGAAAAAAAAAAAGAGGAGGAAGAAAGAAACAAAAAGAAGAAGAGAGAAAAATAGAGGAAGAAGAGAGAAGGAGAAAAGAAGATAAGAAAGAAGAACAGATCTATGTGTATATACACAAATTTGTGCTGGTTAGATCTATGTATACACAGATCTATATATATATATATAAGAGAGAGGGGGAGAAAGAAAGAGAGAGGGGGAGACAGCCTACCGTCGCAAACCCCTTTGGCGTCGCCATTACCGTTGTAGTTCAGAAGGAAGAAGAAAAGGACCAAGGCAAAGGATGAGAGATAGAGAAGAGAGAGAGAGAGAGAGAGAGAGAGACAGACAGACAGACAGAGACAGAGATAGAGGTCGGGCCATTCGAGCCCCATTTTCTAGAGCTACAAAGCTTTATTCTAAGTTCACATGACGCGTGTAATTGGGATCATAAAAGACGTCATAATAGATAGTAATATTTGATGTAACGTTTTATATCGCACTAAATACATCAATTAATAGGACACACCACATGTGAAATTGAGGCTATAAAAAAATGTCATAACATATTGTACTCCAAATATAATCACATTGGCATAATTCTTCAGGGGACTTGATACTTTATCATTAAATTTCTCTATCATTTTGTATGTAATTGAGGCTATAAAAAAATGTTGTAGCATATTGTATTCCAAATATAATCACATTAGCATAATTGTTCAGGGCACCAAATCTTTTATCATTAAATTTCTTTATATCCTTTTGTATGTATTTGGGGTTATAAGAAAACGTTGTAGCATATTGTACCCAAAATATAATCACATTAGCATAATTGTTCAGGGCATCAAATCATCTATAATTAAATTTCTCTATGTCCTTTTATATGTAATTGGGGCTATAAAAAGGCGTCGTAGAAGGTTGTACCCTATATATAATCACATTAGCATAATTGTTCAAGGCATCGAATCCTTTATTATTAAATTTCTCTATTCTTTTGTATGTAATTGGAGGTATAAAAAAACGTCATAGTAGATTGTATCCCAAATATAATCACATTAGTATAATTGTTTAGGGCATCAGATCATTTATCATTAAATTTCTCTCTATTCTTTTGTATGTAATTGGGGTTATAAAACAACGTCACAGCAAATTTTATCGTAAATATAATCACATTACCATAATTGTTCATGGCATCGAATTCTCTATCATTAAATTTCTCTATATCCTTTTGTATGTAATTAGAGCTATAAAAAAACATCATAGCAGGCTATACCCCAAATATAATTACATTAGCAAAATTATTCAAGCAATCGAATCCTCTATCATTAAATTTCGCTATTCTTTTGTATGTAATTGGGGGTATATGTAATAACCCCGGTCTATGATTAACCATTAAACCATGATTAAGAATACTCAATAAGTAATTAAGATGAAATTTTGAATTAATTGCATGTGTGTTGTATTATTTGTGTCTCTATCTGTCTATCGTAGAAAGATCTGTTCATGTTTATGTTTCGTTCTGCAAATTGAAGGCCTTATCAGCATCCGATCACAAAATTAACTTAATTTATGTATTATTCGAACTTTTTTAAATTTTATAGTAGGTTTGATTGAAATTCAATTCAGAATGAGTAAATTAGAATAATTGATGTCCATTTGTTTAGTTTTAATTAAGTCTCATTAATTCAAGCCTATGTAAGGCCCATATGAACTCATTAGTTCACTTTACACTCATATCACCCTTCCTTGAAGAGAAAAAAGAGAGAGAGAGAGAGAGAGAGAGAGAGAGAGAGAGAGAGAGAGAGGCAAGAATTGAGATCAAACCTTGAAGTTTGGTAGGAAATTGCTTGGAAATTAGAGAATTGCTCAAATCATCATCAAATCCCAAAGAATTGAAGACTCTAGGTAAGAATTTTGTCCTTAAGCTTTGCATTCTAGACATCAGTGGAAGAATTCAAGAGATTAAGGTGGTTAAACATAAGAAATTGAGCTAAGGAAGTAGAAAAGTTGAGCACCCCATGCATGTATGTACATTTCATGGAGTTTTGCTCTTGTTTGCAAAAGAATTCCCTCATGCATGTACTAGGTCTCACTTGATTTTGGGAATTCATCATAACTTACAACATTTAACTTTATTTGATCATGTTTTGAAAGCTTAGAAGTCAACCCAATTCATGCATATTAACTTCAAGTTATGTTTTTTAAATTTCAAGTTGGGTTTTAAGTAATTGGTATACTTTTAGGTTTTGATTTTGCGAAATGATTTTGAATTCACCATGTTTTACAAGTCTACACATGTTTTCTTAAGTTTTTGGCCCAAAAGAACGTGATTTATAGCTTTGAATTTGAGTTTTGGACTTAGAGCATCAATATGGAAATTTCAAAATTTGTCTCTCCGCTCGAGTGACGAAACCTACGCTCGAGCGACCACACGTATTTTCTTGCACCGCCACTCGAGCGAAAAAGTCTACGCTCGAGTGTAAAATGCATGCCCCCAGAAGTTTCACATTTTACAGATCGCTCAAGTGACAAGAGTTGCGCTCGAATGAAGACCTCAGTCTCACGCTCGAACGACCATCAAGCGTGCGTCAAGCGGAAAAATCAAGCAACCAGTACTTTTGTAAAGTTTACAAATCGCTTAAGCGAAAGAAGTTGCGCTCGAGCGACCAATCACATGTGTAGAAGTCCGTTCGAGCGAAGGAAGTTGCGCTCGAACGAGACCCCTGTTTTCAGCATTTTTTTGGTTAAGTATTTCCAAGTACATTTTAGCATCCTTATTGCATTTTAGGCATTCTTAAACCCTAATTAAGACATAATAATGAGTATAAGACATAGAAACACACTAGGAACGAAATAAAACAAGTTAAGTTTTATCCGGGTGTGTGTTCCAATGTGTGTGTCTATTCTGTTCGTGTAGGTCACGTGCCACAAGTCATTTGATTTGTCTGCTTTGTTTGTTCTGCAAGTGGAGCCCTCTGTGAGTAATAATTCTATAAAGTTATGTTTAACTTTAATTATTTCATGATGATATAAAATTATTAGTTTTCTGAAATGCTATATTTTGTATAAATGTCCAAGTTTTTGAGATGTATTCGTAACATCCTTAGCATCAAATGATATGCGTCCCTCTATGGGTCATCGGAATACCTTTATGGCAGTCTCTCTATGGGTCATCAGAATGCCTCTTTGGCCGTCCATTTATGGGTTATCAGAAACGTATCTGTGCACATGAGTCATTGGAATGCCTTTATGGCCGTCCCAAATATGGGTCATCGGATTTGTTAACGCTAATGGATATACCACGTACTATCATGTGAGATGTATGAACTTTGAATATGAATATGAATATGTACATGAATCTGATATGCAAAGAATCTGCTCCTGATATAACCTCATATTTCTGACACTATGATGGACAACATTCATTAAAACCCTTTACTCGGTTATTATTTACTGGGCTATCGCTTACTATTTATATTGTGTATGTAGGTGAGCAGGCACGTGACGAGGCCTAAGCTGCTGCCCAGAGAGTTGTTTTGTTAGCCAGCCACCGTGCCTTCCGAGGAGGTTCCCGTTTTACCGAAGTCAAGTTGCGAACCATATTATAGAATTCCGTATATGCTTTGTTTTGTTATCCGTTTTGGTGGTGTCTACATGTTGATGCATGACTTAGGAAATATTGACGTCATATGTGTATGTATAATTAAGTTTTAAATTTTCTGTTTTATGTATGTCTACACAGCTCAGTGAATTATGTATGTTTTATTTATCTACTTCCGCCGCAACCTCTATCATATGTTAATCTGTTTAAAGGCCTTTGGTAATCCCAAGATTATTAGCCAGTTACGATGCTAAATATATAAGGGCGGGTTTGGATCTTGACAGTATAAAAAAACATCTAGTAGATTATATTGTACCCCAAATATAATCATATTAGCATAATTGTTCAGGGCACCAAATCATTTATCATTAAATTTCTCTCTATCCTTTTATATGCAATTAGGGTTATGAAAAAACGTCGTAGCAGATTGTACCCCAAATATAATCACATTATCATAATTGTTCAATGCATCGAATCCTCAATCATTAAATTTCTTTGTCCTTTTGTTCTAAAAGTCCATATTTGTTAAATTATATCTCAAGGTTTTCACACTTTAAATTCTTATACAATCTAACGATTACAAGTATTTCGAAACAAGTGAGGAAAAAAATTTAAAGAAATAGAATTCTTAACTATTCCACAGTTTTAATAAAATTTTTAGTAACTAGTCCACAGTTTTAATAAATGCATAGAATCATCCATAGAATTGAAGTGAGGCATGTGGAATATGGCCGAGACCCCATTCATTATTCAATTAGGGTTTTTTGAGTTTAAAACACTAGTTTGTTTAGTATAGTTTTAATTTATTAAAAAAAAAAAAAAATCAATCAATGTGTTTGATTTGAGTTTTTTGGGTTAAATTTTTTAAAAATTGAGTTTTTTTATTTTCGTATTTTTTTTTGTTTTTAGTGAATATTTTTAAAATTTTAAACATTTTTTTTACTTTTTTAGATGCACCTTACTTAGATATATCTAAAAAGTAAAAAATTTGTGAAAAAATATTTTTAAAAATTAATAAATACATAAAAATATAAAAAATGTACTAAATTCTCATTTTTTTTTTTGTGTATTTTTGATACTTAGTGAATTTTTAAAAGATTTTTTCACAAATTTTTTACTTTTTATGTATATTTATATTAGGTATATCTAAAAAGTTTTTAAAAAAAAAATTTGTTTAAAATATTAAAAAAAAATTCAGTAAAAATAAAAAAATACTAAAAATAAAAAGTAAAATTTTCTGAAAAATATTTTTGAAAAAATAAAACTAAACAAAGTGACCTTTTTAGTAAAATGACATTTTTATCTTTTAAGACACCACCCATTGATGTTTATGAAATTACTATTAAATAGTCAGTATTATGTGATATTATTATTCATCAATTTTTATGAAACTTTATAAGTGAAATAATGCTGATGAATATGTATTAAATAATTAGTAAATGTAGATTACCCATCTGGTATATTTTATAATTTTTTATTCATAGGAAGTATCGGAAGTATCTAGTACACAATTACCCTCTCTCTCTCTCTCTCTCTCTCTCTCTCTCTCTCTCATGGGTGAGAGTATTGTGAGTATTGTGAAAATCTGACTAGCATTTAAAGTAGTAGCTGAAAGTGAACCTCAAAATTCCAAAAAATCTAATTACATTAATCTCCAACAAGTTACAATAACTACACAACGAGGGCATTTTCGGTACTCCAAAGCGTCTGTGAAAAAGACCAATTCACCACTCAAAGCTATTTGTCTTTCCTAAAATTGGAGGGCAAAGTAGTAAACACGATCACAACGAGTCAAAGAGCTTAACTCGGGCCATGACCGAGTCAAGTTACCCGCGTTGTCGAGTTGACCCAAATACGCGACGACCCGACTGCGATTCTAATATCCGACACAGTTTCTGTTTTCAACATGTATAAATCAGAGAATGTGAGAGAAATGGAGAACCATAACATATATGTAGAGAGAGAGAGCGAGAGAGAGAATCATGGTAGCAAATTCGACGGAACTGAACTTAGGTTTGAATTGGGTTCATCATCAACCCAAGACCATTTCCGAGATTCTCACAGAAGTCTCTGTAATCGCTGATGTTTCTGAGAAATTATCAAAGCTCAATGGTTATGTTCGATTACTTGAAGATGAACTCAGAAAGATACACTCTTTTAAACATGACCTCCCCATTTGCACCCTTCTCTTGAACGATGGTCTATCCTCTCCCTCTCTCTCTCTCTCTCTCTCTCTATATATATATATATGTATAGTTGTTTGATTTCTTTGTTGTTGTGATCTGGGTTTGCAGCAATCAAGAGATTGAAGGAGGAGATAATGGAGTGTCTAAGAAAGGAGAGTAATTCTTCAAGTGATTTGAGTGATAAGAAGAACTGGATGAGCTCTGTTCAGCTATGGATCCCTAGCAATGTCAAGTGTGAGAATAGCCCTGCTGATACCAAGAAACAATTCTCAGAACCAGACATGAAATCGGTACAATTGATGCACATACATGATATCTGAATGTATCGTTTACATATATATACCTAAAGTAAATAAAGAGTTTTTGTTTGTTGATGGCAGAGGGGCTCTGCAACTGAGAATCCATTGCAACTCTGTAGTTTTGGGAACAGGGGAGGGGCATTTGTGCCATTCAAGGGACTTTCTGGGCTGAGAATGAAGGAGGAGAAGGAGGCTTCACTCATGCATGGTATATCGCTTTCGACTACGGTAGTTGAAAGGGGTTCGATTAATTTAAATTTGGAAGGGAATAACAGTGTGAGTAGTGGTTCGGGTTCTTCGTCGGTGACTGAGCAAATGAAGCAGTGGAACCGAGCAAAGAAGGAGAGGCGGTGCTGGTCGCCGGAGCTGCATCGGCGATTTGTGGATGCACTTGAACAACTTGGAGGATCACAGAGTAAGATTTCACAACTCAATCTAATTTCTTGAATTGTATGTTTTTAGGCATACATAATCTTGTTTTTGTGAATTTGGTCAATTTTAATGTTGTAAAAAATTGTTCTTGAATTTTCTCATTTTTACAGCCCGTATGGATTTATGGATTTGGTGTGAAAAGAAAGAAAATTTGAGAGAAAGAGAAGTAATATGGTGTGAAAGGGGAGAGAAATGGAGAGAAAGATGAATCTATGTGTCCATTTTCAGCAAAATTGGTGAGAAACGAAACTGGCTTAATATGAAATTTTCGTAACACCTAAATTGCGCATCTAAATGCAAAGCAAAGAAAATAAATAAAAATAAAGAACTTGTGTTCTCTTTTTTCTTTTCTCACTTGGGCGAGAAACCATAAATTCTTGGACAATTTTATTGTTTTAAAATTTATGGTTGAAAAGAATAATACTCGATGCTCAAAAAATTACATTTATGGACCACAATCATTCTAAGTGTACCTAACATCCCACTAACTTTAAACCTATACCATACACTTTATTTTGGGTAGAAAAAGTATGAAAGGAAAGCAATGAGCTAAAGTTGTTTTTCTTCTATGTTTATTTATTTATTGTGTTATAGGGCTTATTTTTCTATTTGATTTATGTCCTGTTTGGTAAATAGAAATTGTAGGGGATTTTATAAAACAGGATATATATGATTTTCTGTCTTTCCCAGAGAAATTAATGGATTAGACGGTAAAATGTTCAACATCTTTAGAAAGAAATTGTGTCAATGCGAAGATAGTTCTCCTTGGCCAAAAAAAATTACCTGCCTTTTTGTAGATAATTGGATTGTGATTGTGATTGTGATTGTTTCTGTGAATCAAATCACGTATCTCTGATGTTTTCAGCAGCAGCCACACCGAAGCACATCAGAGAACTCATGCAGGTCGATGGCCTCACAAACGATGAAGTCAAAAGCCATTTGCAGGTAATTTTAACGAGAATCTCCCTTGAATTTCATTTTTTAGTCTTCTTTTCTAGATTTGGGTTATTCGTATACTTTAAATCCTTGTGTGATTGCAGAAATATAGAATTCATGTCCGTAAACTTCCAGATTCTTCAGCTGCAACATCAATTGGGTCATGGATGACCCAAGATCAGTGTGGAGATTTGTCAGAGAATCGTCGTTGAAGATGAAGATGTATGGACTGATCCACCTTAAAAATTTTGCAGATACTTACATAAGAGAATCAGATTATGAACATTACAAGCAATACATTATACAGAGAGGGATAGTGAAAATTTTCCTTTTTTCTTTTGGCTCTATCATTAAGATAGGGACAATAAAGCCTTCACCAATTCTAACATTTTCTCATTTTTCCTTATCTCAAGTTTTCTATTATCCTTTTAGGATGAAGAGGTTGAATAAATATCTCTTCGTACATTGAAGGAATGATTATGACTGGCTTTAACCATATAATATCAACTTCTGTCTCTTCATGTTTTTAAGTCATATTTTAAGTTACCTTTTTATCTGTCTTATTAGTTCTGCTTAATTATCTGAATTTTAGCTTATCACATGAAAATTTCTTATCACATGAAAAGTTATATCTTATCACATGAAAATTTGTGTTATATTGTGGATGTTCTTACGTTTCTTCCATGATTATTTGTGATCTTTTTCATCTCATTTGACAAAGTAGTAAACCTTAAATTCTGCGATTTATGATCAATTTCTATTTGGTAAGCTAAATGTTTGCTCTCATGTTCTGTTGATGTCTTGACATGTTCGTGCTACTCATGGAGACTACCTCTGATTCATCAAACAAGAAACCAGAAATTTTAGGCTTCTTGTGATTCTAGCTAGAAAGAAAAGGAAATGCAAATCAAACAATAGTAGATATTACATTGTGATATGATTTAATCTAAATAGTGAGAAAATAATCAATAACTTATAATATTTTGTGTTATTATTGGAATGAAAGACGCCATCACATGTGTTTACCCGACTAGGCCTGAAGCTAAAAAGGCCATTCATTTGGGATTGTCTTCTCATCTACACATGCTCTATACACTCAAGACAGCTTACTTTTTTCTAACCTTTGTGCTGCTTGAGCATGCATCGCTCTTCAGCTTTTTTCTTTTTCTTTTCCCTTTTCTCTTTTAAATGGCATAGCAATCGGCTGGAGAAGCAATCTCATTTTCTCCTTTTCCTTATCTAAACCAACCAACTACAGAAAGGATGGTCAGTGGTCGTGAGTTTAGAAGATAATGATGCGAAAAATATAGAACAAGTTTTATTAAAAAAAAAAAAAAAAAAAAAAGGGCCTCCTATTAGGGTCACCTGACAATTTTCATAAACAAATTTAATTAGCACCAAACTAAGAAAAGTGCTGCTTTGCAACTTGATAAATGCGCAAAGAATTAACTCTTACAATTGAGAAAAACCAGTGGGATTTGATGTAGAATCCAGAGTGCAAAGTGTAATTTATCCATAATTGTATGAAAGACTATAGGACTAGGCCTTGGGGACCCTCTAATATACCTTCCATTTCTAATTATATAATCAGTGAGGACAGTTTTTAAGGCACATGAATAGAGTCAGGTGACATAGAAATCATCTGAAGAAGACTTGAATTGGAAAAAGTCTCCTCCAATACAGGTCCTCCTCTCCTACTACTCCCATACTCCGCACTCTCTTTTGTGACATGCACCACCAGCTCCCTCGCAACATCTACCATCCCAAGTCTTCCGACACATTCTCTGCCGCCAAACAACAAACACCTGGTGCCCAAGTCCGCCACCGCCTCTATCTGTTCTCGCCGGAAAGGCGGCTGCTCATGGTAGTACAAAACTGGGTCCACAATCTCCTCCACCTTCCCACTCCTAATTTTTTGCAATGCCATTGTTGGAGCAATTCTAGCACCTGTCACAATCTCTAAAAGCACCACACCAAGGCCGTAAACATCACCAGAATGAGACCCCTCGCCATGGTTGGCCCCAAACCCGGCAATTTTAACGGAGAAGTCTTCGTCTAGGAAGATGAAACCGGATCGGAGATCGTGGTGGAAAATTGGGGGAGAAACCTCGTGCTGAAGGAATGTGAGAACGCTCGCTGTTTCGGAGGCAATGTTGAGTCTCTTGTACCATTCAAGCTCAAATTGTTGTCCTCTCAAATGTCCCTCCAGAGTCCCATTTGCGGGATACTCGTAGACTATCAGCGCCGGGTTTCTGATTCCTGAGTCCACGCAGCATCCGAGGAGGCGGGCTAAGTTTCTGTGTGGAAATGCAGAAAAAATCTCACTTTGATATATGAATTGAATGAACTGTATTTCGTTCTCGCAATGCATTTTGTGCACAGCGACGTGGGATCCATCCTCAAGAACTCCGGCGTAAAGCGTGCCATTGTTGCCATCGACAAGTCTCTGACCTTCCTCGAACCCCTTCGTGGCTTCGTCTAGCTCACGGTAACTGAACAATCGAGTCTTACAGGCTTTCTGGCATGAAACGGCACTACGATCAAATGTGTTTGATTTGGTCGGCCGTTTTAACAGACAAAAAATTGCAGTCAAGGAGGCAATACAGAGAGCTAAAGTGACAACTCCGGCGAGTATTTCAACCTTTATTCGACCGTGTCCGTTCAAGAAACAGTCATCGCCGTAAGCTTCCTTTCCATCCCTGAGGCATGTCTTCAAGCATCCAACTCCGTCTGCGAACGCATCGCCGATGAATCCATCGGAGCATTGGCACCGAACCCCAGAGGGAACCGATGTAGCATTGACAGTGTAGGCATTGGCAGCACACACAGCAGCGGATGAATTTCCAGGGACTGCCCATTCCAACTTCACGCCGCGCTTGCCGATATTAGTCCCCGGTGGAACCACCCAGCACGAGAATCCTCTGCAACCGAATTGGGAAAACACAGAAAACCCATCGCCGACGTGCCACGAGGTGCGATCGGAGAGCGGGTAGCAGCAAGCAGGGTAGCTGCCCTCGCTGCCGTCGCAACCCGGTGGCATGACGGTCTTTTCGCATTCTGTTTTGCACAATGATGAATCTTCGCAGTCGTATAGGCCAATGATGTTGTCTGCGGAGATGCCGAAGTAGTCGTTTCCGTCAAAGCCGAAGGCGTTGAGGTCGTTGTAGGGGCGGCAGGTGGCGGAAGTGGTGTTTGGGAAGTCGACTAAGACGCCGTCGGGGAAGAATTGGAGGATAGGATAGGTTTTGGAGGAGATGGTGAGAGAGAGTGAGGTGGAATTGTGGCAGATGAGACGGAAGGGGTCGTCGTCAGAAACTGACCCGCATGAAGAGTTGATGTAAAAAGGGAATGGTATTTGGAAGCTGCCGCATTTGTCACCGCACTGGTTTGATTGGAAAGAGTGAGAGAAGACTAATGGGTTGGGAAGTATGAGAATGAGAAAGGAGATGAAAAGGTAACAATCGAAGATAGCCATTGCGTGTTCGGAACAGAATTGTTGAAGCTATTATACGAACTGTTGAGAAAGTTGGAAAGAATGAGTGAGTGAGCAAGTGAGGAAAGAGATGATGAAGGGGAAGGGGGGGGAATGAATCTGGGAAGTGAGGGAAGAAAGAAGACGAATGGTCGAGGGAAAGGGCTACACTTCGTACTCTTTGAGTTGCGGAATGGACATGCTAGCGTTGCGTGGCGGGGTTGGAAGCCCCGCCTCTCCACCACTTCCTATGTGATTTCGGATTTCTATGCTAGTGGGATGGGATTTTGAGATCATACTCAATATTATACTACTTAGATTTTGTTAACTACTGATTTAAAAACACATTAAATTTGTAAGAATTACGCTATCAACAATGTAAAAAAAAAAAAATTACATGCTAAATTACACATTTTAGTTTTAAATTTGCATACCATCACAATTTGTAACCACACAAGTCCAATTTAGGGTGCAAAATTGTGTATGTCAATATATTTATTATAATCATAATTTTTTATCTTGTGTTTTTTACTAGTAGACACAATATCAATGGAGTTCATGTTAATAAATATACATAGTATTAGGATTGCAAACAAACTGAGTTGTTCATGAACAAGCTCGGCTCGGCTCGGCTCGGCTCGTTAGCTCGAGCTCGAATATTAGGCTCGTTTAGTAAACGAGCCGAGCTCGAGCTTGCATAAGCTCGGCTCGTTTATCTTTATTTAAATTATATAATAAATATATTATTTATATATTAAATAATCTATAAATATATATAAATACACTATTTATATATTAAAAATATATAAATATATATAAAAATAATAATATAAATACATTTTTTATATATTAAATAATATAAATAATATTTTTTATTTAAAATTTTATATTTAAATAATATAAATAATATTAAAAAAAAATTATCGAGCCGAGCCAAGCCGAGCTCGAGTTTCATTAAAATTAATGAGCCGAGCCGAGCCGAGTTTGAACCCAGTTCCTTATCGAGCCGAGCTCGAACTCAATAAACGAATTCGATAAGTAAACGAGCCGAGCTCGAGCTCGAAAGCTCTACATAGTACAGATGTTTTTTGTCTAGTAGTAAAAATATTAAATAAAAACTAGTTTATATATAGCATTTTTCTAATTTATAATAGTTTCATATTTGGATCTTATTAACATAAGCACAGAAGAAAAAGATTTAAAAAAATATCAAATAAATCACAAAACACATTTCATAATTCAAAAACAATTTCGATTGAATTTGAAACCTTTTTTTTATAATTTTTTCCCCCACTTTCAAAACAGTATACTTAGCGGTCACCTCGTAGTTGCTAGCTAGCATTTTAAAAAGTTTGTCGTAAAAAAATATATAATATGATTATTTTAAGAATTTTGTTACTGTCCACCTCATACATTAAGTAATTCTAAATAATAGTACATTTTACCACAAATACGGATAATAAAAAATATAGAATTAGTGTTCTGGAAAGTTAATAAAAAATTGACTTTTTGATTTTTTTAATTTTTTTTATGACTTTTTTAGCTAAAAAAACTAAAAAGCTAAAAAATTGACTTTTTTAGCTTGTTGCCAAAAGACTCCAATATTGTTAACGGGTACCCTAAAGAAGCGCTTTAACAAACCTTTTTTTAAAACATTGTTAACCAATTTAAACAGAAGAGTTTATTATTATTATTATTATTATTATTATTATTATTATTATTTTTATTTTTATGATAACCGGGTGTTCGAACCCGCTTACGTGTATCTCGACTAATTTCAGAGTTCTGAAATTAATAACCGGCCAAACCTCCATCAGTCCCAAGGTTTGTGATGTTAGCCTTGTTGAGATTCGAACTTGCAATCTCTTGGGTAATAAGCCCTTTGGTTGTCTTTTCCTCCTACTAAGCCAAACCTCTTGGGGTTAATTTAAACATGAGAGAGCGTGTAATATAAAATGTATAATTAATTTAAGGAAAATTTACAAACAAGTCCTATTTGACAAATAATACTTCATCTGTTCCAAAATAATGATTCCTTTTAAGGAATTTAACTTTTTTGGTAGTACAATTATTACACTTTTAAAATTTTAATTTTCCAAAATTACCCTTTGATAGTACATTTTTTAAAGAATATCAATGTCATAATTTTACATTTTATGTTGTTAATAAATTTAAAAGAAGGGCAAAATATGAAATTTATATTATTTTTGTTTTTGATTTTTGAAAATGGACTAATATTTTGATAGTACATTTTTTGGGGAATATCAATGTCATAATTGTACTTTTTATGTTGTTAATGAATTTAAAAGAATAGCAAAATATGAAATTTATATTATTTTTGTACTTGACTTTTGAAAATAGACTAATATTTTGAGATAATGAAAGATAGAATAAGGAATTAATATTTTGAGATGGATAAAGTAGTAACTTTGATCCTACTCACAAAATTTTAACCCATAACTCCTTTGTTAAATTTATAGGACCAATCCACCCTTACAAAGTTTGATTGCTTTAAAAGATAAGAATTCGAAGGTTTGAATCAACAGGAATTCAATCTCGAACCCTATTTCGAGCTTTTGAGCAAATTGGTTGAGATTCTCTCTAATCAATCTCGATTTGACCCCGTACTCTTCAGCAACAATTGCAGTGATTCGAAGAATCGAAATATTGGATTTGCGAGACTTGGCTCAATCAACGACTTCCTTTATGAACGAAACCCACTGGCCTCCAAATCCAATGTTGAAATCAATTACCTAAATGAACATCGAATACCTTGAGGTTTGCAAAATTGTGATCAATGACGTTATAGATCAGCTCAACAATTCGAAACTTTTCAAATTTGAAGAAGGGAAATGATGAAAAATATTCAAATATCTAAAACCTAGTTTTTTAGAGAATCTTTTCAGTTTCTAAACTTTTATTTTTTATTTCAATTTCAATTTAAACGTTGATTTTGGTATCATTGTTTTCATATATAGAGTCATGAGAATGAAATCACCTATTTAATCTCATACTCTATTTTTTTTTTTCTCAATATTCTTAGTTTTAAAACTGAAAAAAACTAATAATATTCTCAATTTACCAGATAATCAAATCAAACCAAAGGGCAGAGGGCAAAAACGTTTAATTTCATATTCTGTTTTTTTTTTCCTTCTCTCTCTCAATTAACAAAACAACTATCTTGAATATTGTTGTGCAAAATTAATAATATTCTTAGTTTTAAAACTAAAAAAATTGATAATATTATCAGTTTTACTACATAGTCGAATGAAATCAAAGGACGTGCAAAAATGTCTTTATATTTCAAAATAGAATTTATTGGTTCAAAAAACCTTAGACAAAACCTAAACTACTACAGTATTGGTGAATAGAATTTTTAGCTAATTAATCCTTAATTTTTAAACATTAAGGCACTTGTTAGCCAATTTTTTTTTTTTAAAACATTCATACCATGTACTCTAAAGAAGCACTTTGGCAGGAACTTTATTTTAATGTTTGTTAAACACAGCCCTCAAGATGTCCGTATATGTTATACTTACATGCACATGATCATCAAAGGTAATTTAATAAAATCGATGAGCCCTATCATAATTGAGTATAATAATCCTGCTTCCAAAACATCCTCATTCTTATGAAATCACAAGTGAACCAGTCAACCAAACTGCTAGAAGCTAACGTTGCATTTGGATTTTAAGATTTGAAAAATCAACGAATTTGCAGTTGTTCATTATTATAGTTGGTTGTTTGTGCTATATGCAGATAAACATTATCAGTTTATTTTAAAGAGTTTTGTTAATGAGTATCGTTAGAACACGATAAGAAGTTTGATATGTCAAACAAAGAGCCTACAAAGTAGAGGGTTGAACCCTGCTATGCTGTCCTGCTTTTCTTTCATCTTTCTTCTTTCTTGTCTGTTCTCGTCCTTTTCGGTTTGGTCCCTCTCCAAACCATTTCCCCTCCTTTCTTTGATGTTTTTTCATCCTGTATAATCTTTTTATCTATAAAGGATTTTCTTAGTTGTTTCAAAAAACAAAAAAAAAAAACAGTAGAGGGGGGAAACTATAAAGGAGGATTACAGAAGAAAACTCAAAACGAAACTTCATTACTTGAAGAGTGTTAGAGAAAAATTTTGAATCCTTTGTTGTGTATGGTGTTTTTGTCGTTTATAGGTTTATTTTGTTTCTTTTGAGGAAGTAGTTTATTTCTTTGTTTATGATTGTTCTCCCTACAAAGGATGTGTATTGAACTTCATTGTATATCTATCTTTTTTGGTTATAATATGACTTACTTATCCAAAAAAAAAAAAAGAAGAAGTTTGATATTCTTATACGTAATGTATGAAAGTGCGTGTAACATGTAATGTACAATCAATTTAAATATTATTAACTAATATCCTTAAGGTACTCATTAACCAAACCAATTGTTTGTTTGCTCGTTTTTTTTTTTTTTGTTTTTTTTTTTGTTTATTATAACCCATATTCTTAAACAAAAATGATTTGGACCACTAAAAAAAGGCCTCTAATGCGTCTCTAATTTATCTTTTTCTTCCCTCTTTTTTTTCTTTTACTTCACTATTTTTTTTTTATGGTTGGACAGCTCATTAGAGCTACACTGTTGCAGCTCTAATTAGAGCTCCGGAGCATGACCCATTCTTAAAAGTGGACATTAACCAACTTTATTTTATTCTTTTATTATAACACATATTCTTAACTTTAAGGGGGAGAGTAGTAATGGGCCTCAACATTTTTCTACCAAATAGACATCCAAATGAGACCCACAACTTCTCTCACAATTAAAAATTAAAGAAATAAAATAAAATTACTAAAGAGAAACCTTATATTAAGAATTTCATTTAGAAATATCAACATATAATTTAAATTCATTCCATACATTAACACAATACCATTCTAGGGGTCGTTTCTCCCAAATCTACTCATACAACTTATATAATTTAAATTCATTCCATACATTAACACAATACCATTCTAGGGGTCGTTTCTCCCAAATCTACTCATACAACTTAAATAATTATTTTCTTAGATTTGAACTTTAATATTGTTTTTGTATCATGGATGGGCAAATGATAGTGATGCTACTTCGAAGTTATTTACTCACCTTAGTAGTGACAATCTTGATAAATTGAACAAAGATAAATTAAGATTTGTCATTCGAGCCATGCCAATAATCGCTTAAGTTTGTCAGGAAAAACAAAAAAACAAAAAATTGCGAGACAATGAGGGAAAGAGAGTATTCTTTTCAAAATAGTTATGCTACGAGCACTAAATGTAAAGTAAGATTTCTTGAAGCTTTCTAAATGTAATCTAAAAGAGAACACTATAGTTGAGATCAATACACCTCCTACATTTTAAAATACGCCTCCCGCGAAATCATCTTCTTCGAACTTTAAAAACGAAAAACAGTTATTACTCTCTCTCTCTTTCTACTTGTCTTTGTACGCTGGCATAAGGCAGAAATGAGCTGCACTCAAAACAAAGGAAATGAATAGTCAGAGGAAGGGTCTGTCTGTTTTGGCCAATCACATACTGATTTGTGAGTACAAAACATGTATTAAGGTTGAGTTGAAACAACTTGTAAGGTTCTCATGTATGTGCACTTATTGAATTAAAAACATTTCAGTCTCAGAAAACAAAGCAAGGTGAAACATAATTATTACCCTGAAAGCTAAAATGACAACACTGGTATAGAAAGAAATTGTACAAGTAATTATCATAACACTTTATGGCCTAGTTTCATTTCAAGTTCCCGTCAGCAAATTCAAATGTCAAAAAGCAACAGGTTCAAAACACTCTTCATCTACTTTCTATCCAAACAAAGGGGAGGGGGTTGTTGTGTTGAGGAAGAGCTTTCATCACCATGAGACCCTGCCTTGATCAATCCTCCAAGCCACCAAACTCATTAAACCAACACTCCTATTGTTTGGTGGGTGCATCCGGATTGCGACTGTCTGACCTGAATATGATAAAATGAATGCCTCAGTTGTCCATTACTAATTTACTAGCTAGGTAGCTAGGGGAAAACTGTCACCTCTAGAATTGTAGTTATGTCCTTCCACTAGGTTAAAAGTTAGTTTTTTTTTTTTTTTGACTTTTGTTAAAAAAATATGTAAAAAAATATAGTAGTAATGCGGCCAAAAAGATTAAAAACTAAAAAATTGTTTTTAATCTCTTCACTAAAGAAGCCTAAATACAACAACCAAATTATATGGGAGAGTTCAAATTACACACTTTTATTTCTTTTTACACTAACGTAGTTTGTTTTTTTTTTTTAAAAAAAAAAATTATTTATGCCAATTGACTCAAGAATATTTACAAATATCAATTAAATTGCATAAAAACAGACAATCAATCTACAAGTTAAACACCAACAACCCATTATTTGTAGTACTCCATTCGTTTCAAAATATTAATTTCTTATTTTATTTTTCATTGTCCTAAAATATTAGTCATTTTAAAAATCAAGGAATAAAATAATATGAATTTTCTATTTTGTCTTTTTTTTTTTAAAAATTTATTAATAACATAAGAAGTACAATTATAACAATTGATATTCTCCAAAAAAATGTACTATAAAAAAAAGTTGAATTCTCCAAAAGAAACCACTATTTTGGGATGGAATTTTTACAACACAAGCTTCGGCGCATTGATAGCCTAATCTTCACATATTCAAAAGCTGGCTTATTGAAATATGGGAGTATAATGGTGATATCAATATCACTAAAGTTGTAGGTAATAAGGGTGTTCATTCAATTTAATTTACAATAATTTTTTATTAATTGGTGACATCACATTCAATATTTATTCCACCTACTAGGTGTGATTAAGGGGTACACTTTGACAAAGCCAAGTTGGGGCTATGTAGGAGAAACCAAAAATATTTGTAGTTAAGTTGGCACACAAACTTATTATTTATACATTACATCATAAATCCAATCCTTCAAGAGTATTTTCTTTGTTAAATGCATTTATTTTGTTTAACAAATTAAATAATATATGTATTATATACAATTAGATATAAATAGAGCCGACCCAATCCAACCCAATTCTATGAGTTAAAATATAAATCTCCAACTCTTAAAAAAAAAATTGTAATGGATGAATCAACATGTTAGTGCTCACCATTGTGTAGTGAATTTTTATTTACGTATATACTTTAAAATGTTGAGAAAGACTATGGTACAACACATTCTTCAAATTGTGTATATTGTATGCATCTTATAATAATTATAAAAAAAAAAAAAATAATTCATACTTTTTTAGTCATAACTAAAAAAATATATAATTAAATAACATATGACGTATAATTAAAAATTTCATAAGTTATAACTAAAATAAGATCAAAATTAAAAAAAATGACATGACTTTAAAATACATACAATAAAAAGTGTATATGATAGAATTTTTCTAAAATGTTTAAGCAACTTTTTTTCAGACTAAAGGCATGCAAAAGACTAAAATAAATAGAAAATAAATATATAAAAAAAAAGTCATAAACCTTTCACTCATTAAAAATGATAGACTTACCGTTTATAAGATAAAAATAATTTAAACTTTAAAAAAAAACCAAAAAATTCAACAAATCATCACTTTTTAACCTCACCTGGACCCAACATGCCAATTCACAAACAAGCCAAAAAGTCTGAATTCATACAAAAGGCTAAAAACTTAAAGCTAAAAATTGTAGGTACTAGTTATGATTACTGAATGAGACATCTCTGGGCAGTGAAAAGACAATAATTCTTTTAACCGACCCCTTTCTACCCTATGCAATCTCTTAACCAACCCGCTCTGCACTATGCAATAAAAAGTAATTTTCGCTTTCAAATCCCAACAACAAGAATATCAACAACTCCATGTAAAAAAATAAAATAAAAGCCTTTACGCATGAAAACGTAACATATTCAACAGCACTAACACAAATCATACACCAAACAGGAAATGAGGAGAGAGAGGCTTACCTGAAATGAAAATTTGTTGAAAGAATAAGCTGAGAGGGCATTTGAGCTTCAAATAACATCTAACAGGATGGACCAACTCTCCCACCCTCTTCGCTTCCGGACCTCTGTCGAGCCTGCGGGGGTTGTGGTTGTTGTTGTTGAAGCAAAAGCTGTGGCTGAAGCTGATGGTGGTGCGAATGATGCTCTTGTGCTTGTTGCTGAATCTGATATGGGCTGTCAAAACAACCCAAAGCCAACGACGGTGACATAGCACCGTTGTTGAACCCACTTACATTTACGGGTCCATTGGCCGGGTCAAACCCATCATTAAACCTCACGAGTTCTTGCTCCTGTTGCTGTTGTTGTTGCTCGTAAGTCCTCAACATCTCCTGTTGCTCTCTGGCCGCCACGACCGCCGCCATCTGCTGGGCCTCAAGCATTTGTTGGTGTTGATGTTGATGATGTTGTTCACGCATCAAGAATTGCGTGTTATGTGAATTCCCAGCAGATAAACCCGAAACAGGTGACATGTTGTAAGGAATCACAGTAGACGAAGAGGGCGTATTTGGGTGTTGTTGTTGTTGCATAAAACCCGGGTGTTGAAGAATCGGTAACATCGCCGACGGTCCAATGTAGTTTGCCAATTCTTTCTTCGCATTGTACAGATCAACCTGGACTTGCTTGAGCCTGTGTTGAAGAATCGAAATCAGACCTACACAACCATAAACCGGGTCGCGAAGGCGAGCCTCTGCTTCATACGCTAGTGAATTCACAGCGTCCTCACGCTGGGCCGCGTTCAGTTCGTTGAGGATCTTCGCAACGTTGCTTGCGCCAAAGACTTTGTGAACATTTGCGAATTTCTGAGGCTGATCTGGCGGGAAATAAGGCGCAAATACGCACTCTTGAGTGCATTTTCGCCGAAGGAACTTGCACGCCGCGCACGGAGAGTTGGACGATGACATCGTTTTCTTTCACACTGCACAGACATAGAAAGAAACCAAAATAAATACAGTATCACCATTATAAGAAACTCAACAGCGATAAAAATTTTGTTTGTATATAATAGCAAAGTAGTCAATACTCATTAAGGCTTCGTGTATAGAAAGCCGACATGATAAGTCAAATATAATAAACATAACCAAACAGTTTATAAGAAAAAACAAAAAAAAATATATATATATATATAAACATATTTGAAAAGGAAAAAAATGGACAAAATCGGCACCAAAAGAGATGATCGAAACTTGACTGAGAACAATTATCGATAAGAAATTACCAGTAAATGTAAGAACTATAGTTGTGGCTTCAATTCAGGAAGAGGCTTCATCTTCTCTCTCTAGAACTTTCTTTTGAAATGCAGAGAAAAACTCGTTATCTACCATTTTTTTTCTATATCCACCGTTTTCAATCGGAATGACCTTCTAGGACAAAAACCACATCAAATCACACAAATCTTCGCTTCGCAGTGAATCCAAACGTCGAGATCTTTCCTTTTCTAACCAAACTCCTCTCAAATTCACTGAAAAAAAGAAAACAAAAAAAAAAAATGGAAAATCAAAATAGAAAATATATTCGGAATTTTGAATCAAAACGTCAAAATCTCACCTCTTATGGTTACCTTCTGATTTCACCAAAAAACTCTTCAGATCGGAGTCTTAACTCTATTCTCTCTCTCTCTCTCTGATGGAAACAAGACTGAAAACAGGTGAGAAAACGAATCGTCGTCACTGTGGGCGTTGAAAATGGTGTAAGATTCGGAGGAACCTTCGTTCGTCGGAGATAGGTGAGGTACTAGGGTTCGAGTGCAAGAGCACTCGATCCGATCTTCAAGTTTCGCGATCCCAAAAAGGAGAAGAAAATGAAAAGATGACTATCTTGTACATATCTGTTTTACACAGTTACAGAGAAAGGGATTTTGAAAGAAAAATAAAAAATAAAAAACAGAAACGATATAAGAAAAACGAAGAGAAAAAAAAAGTCATATTACCATCGCACTACGTCATCTTTATATGCATATACATGCGTGTATGTATATTTTAGGGCTGATTAGTGTGATCCTGAGTCAAAATCAGCGAATCATTGAAAATTTTGAAGTGTGGTAATTTTGAAATCTGTCCTAGTTAGATTACTAGCGGGTTATTGTGTATTTGTCTGGTCGATTGGTTTAGAATTTTGATATTGATCGATGTGTGCATCCAAAATAAATACTAACTTGAATAGTCAATTATAAAAAATAAAAAAAAAAAACTTGAAATCTAATTTGTAATCTTGAAAACTAATTTAATGGATACAAATGTTATGAAATAGATAAACAAAATGATTCCTAAACACAAGATTTTCTTTTTTTTTTAGATTGATAACAAAAGTTTAATTATCATGAAAATTTAGATAGATCTACTTTTGAGAAAATACTCCATTATATAGTTGGAATAGGAAACTTTAATTTATTAATGCATAAAATTATAACATATCATTAAAATTTTTGAAAATCATTCTGGTGTTGTTTGGGAAGTGGGTTGGTTTTTTTGACTTTTTTAACTATTTTAGCTTGTGCTAAAAATATTTTTTGACTTTTTGACTTTTTTAATTTTTTTTATGAGAGAAGAGTGTAATGATTATGAGTTGAATATGATATTTTGTTTTTTTGTATTAAAATAATTTATTTTATCTTTTGTGACTAAAATAACTAAAAAAATCTCAAATAACTCTTTCCAAATGGAGCCTCCATCGCATCACTTTGAAATTAAAATCTATTTTAATTTTGAATTTAAAAATATGTTATGATATAGATATAGATGCTTTTCAATCATGATCATGAATATTTCAATTCTATTCATGCATTGGATATAATTCAAGTTGAAAATTTGTATCAATGAATAATGATTGTATAAGATTTATATTAATAAAATTTTGTAGATTAATTATATCTTTTTAATTTTAGTAATATATTAAAAAAAATTAAAATAAATATTTTGATTCCATAAATGAGGGAAGAGAGAGAGAGAGAGAGAGAGAGAGAGGGGGGGGGGGGGGGAGATGGAAAATGGTTGTGATGGAGAGAAGGCAGTGTGCACTGCAGTCTATTATATGCCGTCAGATGTTGATGGGGGAGGTGTTGACCGTTCGATTAGAAAATGTCTCTGCTGAATAAGAGAGGACTTCTTATTCTGACCCATTAATAAATGCGTCTCTGAGTTGCCTCTTTGTCTCTGTACCTCAATCTGCATCTTCTTTTCTATTGTCCTTATTACCCTTCTCTCTCGATTGGTTTTAATGCCCCTGCACTCACACAAAAGCCTTTCAATTTTACCCTATTTACACAAACCTACTTCCTTAATATTATTTTTTCAAAAAAATAAAATGAGTAACAACGTATCAATAAAATTCAAGCCCACCAAAAGATTTTTAATAGCATATTTAGAAATTTGGTTTCAGAAGATTCGATTTCCCAAAAATCAACACATTTTATTGATGGAGTGAGTGGGCTAAATCGATCCTATGGTCCAGTTATTTGTCTATTACGAGTAAAGCTTTGAAATTCAATTGGATTTACTTCTCAATTCGAGTTTCGGCAGTTGTAACATCTCGTAGCCATGATGTGCTTTCACCGCAGTAGGGATTAATTGAAATACACATTAAATCGGGTCCGAATATCTCGTGGGAAACCAAATAAAAAAATAAAATAAAATAAAATTCAAGCTCAGATATCACTCTTAATAATTATAAATCAATTAAGTGCTTGCTTATGGTCAAAGTTTGAATTATGGAAAGAAAAATAACAATGATTTATTAAAATTTCTTTTTGTGATGGAGAAACTCGGATACTCTTAACCCAATACCCCTATTAAATTTCTTTCCCTTTCGCTCATTTCAACCTTTAGAATGTCCCAAGCCTAAACTAGGTTAGCCATAGTTTCAAAAAAAAAAAAAAAAAAACTAGGTTAGTTATGACACAGTCAAACTTTAAATTTTTACGATTTTAATCCAAATCTTTCGATCATATTTATAACCACCTCATCTTGAGTCATTTGCAGTCAAACTGATGATGGCATAAGTTGCAAATTACACAGGTGGCCATAATCGTGCACTGAGGAAGACTAATGCATTTTGTCGCCTAATATATAATATTTGTAACAAAGTCTTTATTTGGAAAGTTGAGTTGGTTTTTAATTATTTTAATCTCGGTTAAAAAGATCGTTGGGATTGACTTTTTTTATTTTTGTAAGAGAAAAAGTGAAATGATTATAATTTGAATGTGACATTTTATCTTATTGACTTTTTAATTTATTTTATCTTTTTATAACTAATTTAACCAAAAAAGACAATCCAACTTTCATGCCAAATGACACAAAGTACCTAATGAAAACTATAGTAGCATATTAGCACCCACATTGTATTGATGTTAAATAATAAAGTATTACTAGGATGGCAAAAAGTAAGATTGGATAGAATGGACAGGTCCAAGATGAATAAAGTAAATGTTTGTACACAAAACTCATGAAACGGTTAAAATGAAATATATTAGGCAATAAATAATTTTTATACGCAATTTTAATCCTCAACGGTACTTTTATATTAGTAAATTGTGTCGGGTGAACATGGTTCGTATTGATTCAGTTTGGGATAAAATTAGGATCAATTCGTTAGTTACAGTTTCATAAAAATTGAAACTAAACTAATTTATTTAAATCATAAAATCAATCCGGATCAAATCATTTAAACACAGTTCGCAGTTTCACATAACCTATTCGCAAGAAAAATCATATAATATTTTTAAAAAAAATCGACCCATCATAATTTTTTTTTCAACCTATCAGAAATTTTTCCAACATTAATTTGTTCATGATTTTTAGAAACATAACTTAAACAAACATAATATATAGTAAATAAATATATTGTTTAACATGTAGCAAACATAGAACTCCCATCCAATAAACATTTTGTCTTGCCAACAACAATTACAAAACAAAAATTATGCTAAATAATTATAAATAAATAAAAAAGAAATGACAAAAGCATCAAGAACATCAGTAGAGTGTATGGTATGTATATGGTTTAAGTTATATATGGTCCGGTTCAGTTTCAATCTAAAATTGTAAACTCAAATCCGAAACCAATCCGTGGAAATCGATTTCCCAATTTTCTAAACTAGAATCAAATCACGAATTCAAAAAATAGTCTAAACCTACCAGATTGGATTAAACCGGTTTGGATTACAGATTTTTTGAATTCCTTATTCAGCCATATGCTATATGCCTCACTTTTTTTAAAGTGACAATCAAAATATTTTTTTTTTCTAAAAATAAAAAATAAATAATAAATGACAATTTGCAAATGATGTATGTTTGTAATTTTTTTTACTTTTAGACCAATTGAAAAGAAAATTAAAATGTTATTTTTTTATTTTTTTACAATTATTAGCAAACTAAGAATACTTATTCCACAAATGAGGTGCATGTACCAATGTTATCCGAAAGAGTTACGTTTCATTTCATTTAGTAGTCAATATTTTGCACTCTCTCTTAAAAATTCAATATAAAAGTCTTGATATGCATAATTTAAATCAATAACTATTAGTTTAGAATATGGGGTACTTACCAATTAGTCCTATTCACTAGACTTATTTACCTACAGGTCCTAACTAATAAATTTAAAACTATAAAAATAAGAGAGTGATAAATTTATCACTAAAAAATTATTCATAAAAAAAGAGACTGATAAATTTATCACTATAAAATTATTCATAAAAAAAAAGATTGATAAAATTTGTCTTTATCACTTAATAAATTATATCAAATAGGACTTAATGGGTAATAAGTCTCAAAGTAGGACCTATTGGGTAATAAGTCTCCCAAGTAAGACCTATTGATAGTTTACCCTTAGAATATTACATGGACTTGCACTGCAAACGTTGAAAAAATTCTTCTATTTCACTGTAAGTTGAAGACTTGGAATCTAACTTTTTAAAATTTCTTTAACAATATAAGCGTCCTTATCTAAATAAAGAGAAATGACAATAAAATAATTTAGATACACTATATAACATAATTTATATATTATTTCAAATTAATCTCGCAATGAAACATTTTACAAGTAAAAATATGTTCACTAACTATTGTTAAGTAGTTAGTATACAAAGTATGAACCACATAACGTATATTATTTGCAAATTATCATTTGTCAAGAGTAATAATATTTAAAAAGAATTAAAAAAAAGTATAGCCAGGGGCTATTTCGTCAAATGAGATACCCACCGCACATTGACATCATTTCTCTCGATTCACACATTAATACTTCTTCCTCAACCTTCTTCCATCACCATCCCTGCGCGCGAGTTTCGAGAGAGACGTATTGGGTGTTTTTTAAGTTTTGGGACTCTCCCCCATAGCAGCCAACCTGCTATTCCCGGTCAGCACCTCCGTACAGACCTACCACCCTGCAACAATTAGGTTGGGTGGGACTCAACCCATGAGAGATGAGAGATGAGAGATGAGAGATGAGAGAGATAGAGGACCCTACTTTTCGGTCACCCTGTCCCAAAACAGTCCTCCTGATTGACCCCATTTTTTTTTGCTCTTTTCATTCATGTCGACGTGACTAAACCTTAAGCTTTCCCCAACGAACTGCGAGGTGAATAACCCACCCTCGGCGGTCACACCCCATAATCCCCTCCCCACTTTAACCGGCTAACTAGGACACCCCAACCGGCCAAACCGGTTACCACTTCCCTCCCTCCTCACAATCCACAAATTTTAATTATTTCTTTATTTCCTAATTTTTGGTTTAATTTTATCTTTCCGAGACCTTTCATTAACTTCGAGTCCAAGATGGCTTGGGATCAGATCCTCTCCTTAACTTTCTATTTGTTAGGTTATTTGTCTCATTTTTAGAATTAATTTTGATAATTTAAATTGTTTATATTTTAAAATTTGTTAAGTATATTATATCTGTAAAAAATTAAGTTAATCAGATATAAGAAAATATGTGTTCGGATAACTGTTTATTAATTTTTTTTTAAAAATAGCTTGTAGTTTGATGATCCGAACATGTAATTTTCTGATTTTCGATCAACGTGATTTTTTATAAGTATGATATACTTAACAAATCTTAGAATGTTATTGGTTTGGATCATCAAAAGTGAGCCTAATGACTCAGTAAGTAGGGAGTTAAGGAAATAGATGAAGGAGAAGATCCTGATTCGAGGGGTTTCAACTTACTTGTCAACTTTTTTTAGTGTCACGTGTAGGTCTATGTGAGGTTCATACATAACATAATTAATTCATTTTCTGTAAAAAAAAATTATATTAAGGCCTATTTTGAGAAGGGCTAGCTTCTCTCCAATCCGATCATGGACTGAAGGGTGCTGTTGAGTCTATGGGAGTCCACCACGAATTTTATTTCGATAATTCAAATCGTTTAATGTGTAGAACTCATCAAGTACTATATATCTGTACAAAATTAAATTGATCGGATATCGATAATTACGTGATCAAATCAGTTTTGTATAAATAAAAAAAAATGAACAGTGAAAAAAAAACGGTTGACAGAAATCTAATCCGATGAGATAGCTATCGATATCTGATCAATATAATTTTTACAAGCATATAGCACTCGACGAGTTCTACACATTAAACGGTTCAGATTATCGAAACAGGACCCGTGATGAGCTCCCACGAGTCCAACAGCACTCTCCAGTCAGATCACGGCCTGGAGGGAAGCCAAACTCTTTGAGAAATATCGTAGAAGTTAATTTTTTTTAATTTTTTAAAAAACATGTAAAAAAATAATAAGATGACATAATTTTTAAAAAAAATAAAAAAAATAAATTTTTAATCGTGTTATAAAAAGTGTGTAATTATTAGGAGGATAGCAGCTGGCATAAATTTGACTAAGTACAGATTTACCTGGGCAGGTCATGAGGACTCAAATTTGTCAATAAATACATACAATAAAATAGAGAATACAAGAATTTTAGAAGCGTGCAGATTCGTCCGTACAGGTCATGAGTTTTCAAATCTCCCAATAATTACATCAAATATTAGTAAATTGAGTGATGTTGTGATTTTTAATGTTTGAATTATTTGTATTACATTTTTATTAAGAAAATAAAAAAATAAAAAGATAAAGATTTTACAATTGACCAATTGTATTGAATTAGTTTTTGGACCAAAAAAAATAATTGTTACATTTTCTTTTTGGTATAATCACCACTTTGGAGATACTTCAGTAGTAGGGATTAAGGAAAAGAGAACTGCGTTTGAATTAAAATCTAGCTTCGAATTAAACAAACAAGAGAACCTGGACCAATCCTATACTATACTCCTGGTACATTTCATTTGTTTGGTTGAATTTATATTTCCTATTATAACATCAAAATAAGTTTGGGAGAAAATATTAATAAGAGAAGGTTTTAGTCTATTAACATTTGTTGGTAAAATCATTAGCAATAACATAACTTTTAATTTAGGTGATACGAGAGATGCGAAGAGGAGAGAGATGAGAATCAAGAAATCAATGCGCCGTTTGTAGTGGCCTTAGCCATTTCTAAGTGATAAAAGAAAATGATAAGGTTTTGTGTTACTTAAGTATATAATATATACTAATATGATACAATAACCCAAATTATTTCAAGGGGTACTTACCAATTAGTCCTATTAACTAGACTTATTTACCTACAAGTCCTAACTAATAAATTTAACACTATAAAAATAAGAGATTCATAAATTTATCACTATAAATTTATTCATAAAAATAAAGAGATTGATAAATTTATCACTATAAATTTATTCATAAAAATAAAAGACTGATAAATTTATCTTTATCACTTAATAAATTTATCAATAGGACTTAATAGGTAATAAGTCTCAAAAGTAGGACCTATTGGTAGTTTACCCTTATTTCAACATCATGCAAACAATTGCTAATAATTTATATATATGTAATATTTATATATACAATTTAGTTTGAATTGCTTGAGTTAATTGATGTCACTGCTCAAGTTTAACCTGAATTTAATTTGAATTACTTGATTTCTTCTGTCCAATCCTACACCAAATTCAAAAATATATTGTCCAAACTCTAACAGATTTTGAGATGGGCTCGGGTTGAGCCTGCTTTAGTTGCTCCCCTAGCTATGGTATTGTGTTTGCACAAGATTGAAAAACAACATACTGAAATACCAATATAAAAAAACTTTGAGAGCTTCTCTCTCTAACCTTTTCTTTTCCTAGGGTTTCATTCTTGCATTGTCGGCGGTGGGGAGGGTTTCGTGGCCTCCGGCCTCCTCTCTCCCTGCACTCCTCCTTTCTCTCTTTCACTTGCTTGCTACAAATAACTTGGAAGCTCTAGCTTTCCACCCTCTACCTCCTTTGTGAGGTGTTTCTCCTCCCTTCATCAAATCCCGTGGCGAAGCTTCACGGATCTCACTCACCTTCCGCCTCCACCTCGGTTTCTCGCCTCTTCACCGCCTCCCACCTCGCCCGCCTCACGCGCCTCTCTCCACGCCTCTGCGCTCGCCGTCCTCCCGCCCGAATCCGCCCGCTGGCCATCATCATCCGAATCCATCCACTGGATCCGCCGGGCCGCCGATGGTTTTGATTGGGGTGTGTTTTTGTTTTGTTTGTTTTCTTTTTCCTATTTCGTTGGTTTGTGTTGGTTTTGGGTTTGGGTTTGTGTGGTTCTCTGGAGCACTCTTTGTTGTTATCTATGATTTTTTCTGCACACCTCTAACGCCAGATTTATTTGGCTCGCTTCAAAAGATGAGTTCAAGCACTGATGTGCGTCTGAAAAAATTTCATAGTTTTCACTTTGATTGGGTTTGCTCTGGCTGGTTGGTCTTGTAAGTGCCGTTTGGCTACCCTTAATGGAAATTTCCTCCGATCAAAAAAAAAAAAAAAAAAAAATACCAATATAATTGTATTAGCTCCAACGTTTTACAGTTGTCATTAAAATCATTACTAATATTATTACAATTTTTTATTTCTCGAGATTTGTTAGCCTAGTTTGGTTCCAAAGAGTTCCCTATTAACGTGACCTCCAAAGTAAAACCATCACACCTTCCCCTCGTGTTAAGCGCAATGCATTACCTAACATGCAAGCCTCACATTATTACTATAGTAATGTTAGGTATTATGAAAATTTTATCATAAAAATAATTATGAAAATTTTGTAACTTTTAAATTACACTTAGAATAAAGCATCATACACTAATCAAGGTAATTCAAAGATCATAAATTTTTCATAATTATTTTCATGACAAAATTTTCATGATCCTTAACTTTTCCCTTAAGTTGCAGAAGGAAGAGCTCAGGTTAATCATACAACAATATCCAAAAGATTAGAAGGTTGTTTTGGGTAATTTATAGGAGTGTATACTATAGGTATGTCTTGGAAAGCTTCTACGTACTCACCATTTCCTTTATCATTTCTTTTATGGGAGAGGAATAAAAAAAAAAGGAAAAATGTTGCACAACAACATTAAAATTTGAATCCAATTATTAAACTTAATAAGATATCACGGTATCCCTAATCTTTAAAACTGCTTATAAACCTTTTACCTTACAAAAATAAATGAATACATATGGATGAATACCAAAATTTGATGAGTGTATTTAAGGGTGAGCACGGTCCGGATTGGACCGGATTGGGGTAAAATCAGGATCAATTCGTTATCTACGGTTTCTAAAAAATTGAAACCAATCCAATCCGTTTAAATCATAGAACCAATCTATTTAAACACGGATTGGATCGGTTTAGGACAACGGATTTACATAATTAAATAACAAAAATATATATATATATATATATGATAATACAGTGAGTCCTCGTGAATGGACTGGACCGATCAAAGCTCCTCAAGCCCACTGGATAACGTTCTTCCTGTCTTCGAGCTTTGCTTATATCCTTTGGTAATCATTTCGCTGTCTCAGTCGTTCTGACCTTCCCCCGCCGAAAGCTTGCGCCGTGGTTCGTCTTGTTCAGGGTGAGGAGGCGTCATTCCGGCTGAGGGGTGTTGTCGCAATAAATGCGGTGATAGGTTGCATTAATGGTGATGTGCTGTGGCAATAACTTTACAGATCTTTGTCTGCTGACATGGGCTGTTCTGCACCCGCCACGTGTCCGAGCATCATTGGCCTTCCCTACTCAGTTGGCCTCCAGCTGTGCCAGGTTTTACTGACCGGGTTGTGTAATGAGGTCTAAATGGTGGGCTTGGGTTTACTCATTGTGGGCCGTGGTCCTTGTGGGCCTATCCCTGTCAATATATATATAACACTTTAATTTCATAAAAATATAAACATAGTGTTATATTAGTTCCACAATAGCAACATGTTTTTCTATAATAGCGACATACTGTTCTAGAATTTAAGCAACCATATGAAAACTGGTTTCACCATAAGAATTTAGACCATTATAAATTAAAACTAAAAACTAACAAACAAAAGTAATAAAAGAAGATATTATACAGGTTTAGGCTTGAGTTTAGGTTTTATATAGAATAAGAGAAGATACTATGAGGGAGAATGTATAATAAAAATATAGACTATTTGCATACGGTCCGGATCGGTTCCAATCCGAAACCGTAGGGTTCAATTCGGAACCAATCCGTGGACTACGAATTTTTAATTCTTCAATCTGAAACCAAACCACGAATTCAAAAAACCAATCCAAACCTATCGGATTGGACTGGACTAGATCGGATTACGGATTTCATGGATTCCTTAATCCTAAGTGTATTTAGAAGCGGCTTATGTCATCTTTCTTTATTTCTTTATTTTTCTTAAAATATTTTTCTACAGAATACAAGAAGTATGGAAAGAGAAAACTCCATTATATAATTGTGTGAGTGATTTTCTGATCACACTGCCCTCCTTAGTGATTCAGCTGGAGAACATAGGCAGAATAGATGGCACCCTGCTGTCCTACACAGAAAGAAAAGGCTCCGGCGGTGGTTCTTCCACACGGGGGCACTCCGACGATCAAGTCAGTATATTTCTCAAAGATAATCAAGTATTCAACTCACAAGCTTGAGTATAAAAACATACCTTAGACCCATGGGGGTGTCTTTCTTTTATAGCCAATACAACCCTAGTCCCAATAGGAGCCTAACTCCAATGGACTCAGGATTACTGCTAATCTGGAACTCCCAGTGGGATTAGGATAAACCCTCTAAAAGTTTCATCTTTACCCAAACTGAAGTCTTCTCTTAATGTAGGACTCTTGTCCTTTATTCGCTTATCTCGGATTCCGATATCTTCGGAGATAACCTCGGCGACTCCGAGATCACCTCGGCGTAACTACCACGACACGTGGCACCTCGGCTGACACATCGGCGTCACCTTGCCACGTGTTAGTACTTAAAAAATATATCCCTACAACTGCCTCCTAGGCTCTATTACCTCGGTATTCTGAGGTGATGAAACCTATATTGTTCCTCTTTCCAGTACTTCGGCCCAAGAACTCTTCAGCCGAGATCGTTCATCTCAGACCGACATGTCTTCTTTCAAGAACAAGAATTCAAATAAACTCCCCTACGCGCATGAGCTGTCATGCATCACTTCTCAATCGTTTTCACTTACGCGTTATATCTTTATTGGCCCGTGTCTGCAACGCGCCTGAAAACTGTTTTCCCTGCTTGCGCCGTCTGACGTGTGCGTTGCTCCAGGCGCAATACATGTCCTGTTTTGCCGCCATTTCAAGTTTTTTTATAAAACTTTTCTTTTTTCCTTCCTTTCTTTACTTTTGCACTCGATTTACTTACTCTTTCTCTCTCCAAACTTTCTCAAATCCGCCATTGCTCTAGCTCCAAGCTCTGCAACCGTCCTCATTCTTCCATTCCAGCGAAGCTTTCACCATTCCGTCGTGTCTACATCCGTCATCTGACTTCAGCGATCTTCATACCGGCTCCAGTTATCTTGGTAAGCCTCTGTTCCTTTCATTCTTAATTCCTCTATGCTCGTTTGCTTTCTTGCTGTCATTTCTGCTTTGTTCCAACCTTTGATTTTCTGAACTATTAATCTGGATGCGTCTATTCCATGATTTCGCTTATGTTTTGAACACTTGCACTGTTTTGCCACTGTTCTTGAGCATGTATTTCTTGTATTCTTTATGCTTTTGAGAACCCCACCTCTGTTCTTTATTCTAAAACTTCATTCTTATTTCTGTATTTTTTCCAGATCTGTGCCTTCAATCTTTGCTTTCGTAGATTTAGGTTTGGGATTTGTCTGTAGAACCTACTAATTCTTAAGAAAAACTGAAACAATCGTAACCAATGTTTACCTAGGTTTTTGCCGAGGTTGCTATAACCCTTTAAGAACATCTTTTCTCTGTAACCGAATTCCTTTACGCCGAAATCATGGGTATGTGGAGACATAAGGTAGATACCCCTATCAAACTTGAATACTTTAGGGAAAAGTTCGAAATTCCTGCCGACGTCCATCTGAGACTGGCTAGGGATGACAACTCAATCATGTCCACAGATGATACAATGCCCTTTCCCATAGTCGCTTTTGCTGAATGTGGACTTCAGCTTCCACTCAATCCCCTTTTTCGTAAAGTTCTTCATTACTATAGGTTGAACCCCATGCAACTTACCATTAACTCTTATCGAGTAATTAACGGTATTATAGCCTTAGCTAGGCAGGAGAACGTTAGGATCACCCTTACCGACATCCAATTCTTTTATACCATGTGTGCCCTTAACCTGAAAGAAAAAGGTTTCGTCTATTACCTCAAGCCGAGGTCTACTGAATTCAAAATCGTAGTTGACCTTCTAGACTCCAACAAGGGGGCTGGAGATGACTATGTTATTGCTTCTCGAAATTAGGAATTTGCCCCAGATGAGGATACCCATCTCTACCCTCTTTCTCGGTCAGTTAAAGAGGGCAAGGGTAAGAAACCAGTGTTAATACTTAGTTGTTGCTTTTCAAGTCTTCAATATTCTATCTATTTCTAATGTCTTGTTTTTTTCTTGCAGATGTTCGCAAGCCACCGAAAATTTTTTGCCAATCTTACGTTCCCAGCAAGGACCTGAAAAAATTGCTGGACTTGCCAGTTCACAAGAGAAAAGCACCTCTTCTTCTCAACTTTATTCCAACATACAAGTCGACTTTGCCCGACGTTCCGAGAACAAAAAAGAAAAGTCTTTCTCCACCTACTACCACAACTCTAACCGCTTCTACATCCCGAACAGATCAAGGATCAACATCAGATCCAGCCGATCAACCATAAACTTCAGCTCCATACTTGATCTCCATACCTGAACGAAAACGTCGGCGAAGACTTGTCAAAACTACCGAGATGGGTCGTGCAAAACCTATCGCCAAGGATCTTCTTGCCGATCTCCCTACTGATGTCGACGTTCAGCCAACACAGAGCATACCCCCACCAAAGCCAAAAAGAACAAAAAAGGCTCAGCCAAAGGCCAAAGCCACCGAAGTTGAAACTGAGGACACTATGCCAATTTCACAATTGGCTGAGAGTGAGAAGACATCTTTTGTTCCTACCAAAAGATCTGCTGAAGCCCAGCCCTTTGAGTCCTCCAAATCGAAGAGGCCGAAGTTGTCGTCTGGGACGACCTCAGGTTCTAAAAAACCAGATATCCCCTGGGCGCCTGCTATCACTCTGGAAGATAAGCCTGTCAGGGCCAGTGATAGTGCCCATGATATCAATATCGGTGTCGCCCTCAGTACTGCTCTTCTTCTTCCTGGTGATCTTGAAAAGAATGCCGAGTTGAGTAAGTACGAAAACTACGCTTTCATGCTTCAGCGTTGTGTTCAAGTAAGTTTCTCCACTTGGTAATCTGTCTTTTTTTATCTTTTCATACTTGAAAAACTTTGTAATAACTTTTACTTTATGTTCTTTCAGGCTGTTCAGCATGCCCATTCCTTCTCCATGCAATCTTTCGAGAACATAGAGAAGTTGACCAACATGAAAAGGGAGTTTACTGCCCTTCAAAAGATTAACAAAAGTCTCCAATCAAAAATAAAGAAGTTGGAGAACCAGGCTGAGGCTGCTCTTAAAGCTCAGACTAAAGTCGAGGAGAAGGCTGATGTTACTAAAGCTATTAAGAAAGTTGCTGAGGCTCAGAAAAAAGAGGCCGAGGAAAAAATGGCCCAAGCCGAAAAGGAGCTTCAGGAGGCCCTGGCTACCAAAGATGCTGAGATCAAGGATGCTGACGAAAAGGCATACGCACAGGGTATGGCCGACGTCACGGAGGAATACAAATTTCAAGTTAGGCAGGCATGCAATAGGGGCTTCTCCCTAGTTTGGATGTCCTTGGCAAAGAAGCTCAATATTCCTGATGATTCACCATTACGTAAAGCCGACGCGATTCCTCTTCCATTCCCTCCACCTCCACCTCCAAGTCAAGCTGAAGACGATTCTGAATCCGAGACTGAGGATGAGGAAAAGGATGATAATGAGGCTTTAGTAAGGAAACCCAAAGATGCCGATGAGACCAAGTCCCTTATTTAGGATGATCAAGTCCTTAACTTGACTCATGAGGAGGAAGATGAGGAGGCTGTCAAAGGAGCTACTCCTGAACAAGCATCATCTGATGTTCCTCCAGTTGAAAAAAGTCTTGATCAAACACTTACCGAGATTGATGCTGAGATCGTGGCAGAAAAGGCAGCTGAAGTAGTTCTTCAGGAGTCTGCCGAAGTAGTTCTCTAAGAATCTGCTGAGGTCCAGACTCAAATTGCGCCTGAAGTTGAAGAATCACAACCTTGATGTCTTTTGTACTTTTTTGTTTTCTGGATAATATAAGCTTCTTGTATGGCCGATGTGCCTCCAGTTTATGTTGAATGTTTCAATATAACTTTCTTTGAGTGTCTGCACTCTTTTGCCTTTTCTTTGACTGCCTCTATATGATTCTATACTTAGAATATTCTACATGCCTTTCAAACTTTGCCTTCTTTGTGCAATTTTCTCGGGGTTACATACCTCGGGTATAATAACTACAAACTTTACTTCGGCAAGATACTGATCTACAAACTTTTTCATAAATTTCAACAAGTGTAAAACATATGCTATAAACTTTTCTCAAGTTATAACAAGTGCTAAACAATGATCTTCTTGTAAATTGCTACAAATTTCGACAAGTGTTTAAACAATATACTTAGTTTTTTACTTCAACCTGTAAATTGCTGCAAGTTTCAACAGATGATCATATGTTGGCTTAACGTCGTCTTGTAAATTGCTACAAATTTCAACAAATGTTAAGCATCTTTTTTTGGTTTAACCAACCTGTAGATTGCTACAAGTGTTTAAGTAATAACCTCGGCTTCACTTTGACTTGTAAATTGTTACAAATTTCAACAAGTGAAGGGAAACAGTAATCTCGACTTAACTCCAACTTGTAAATTGCTACAAATTTCAACAAGTGAATATAAGGAACCATCTCAGCTTATCTTCAACTTGTAAATTGCTACAAATTTCAACAAGTGAAGATAAGGAACCATCTTAGCTTATCTTCAACTTGTAAATTGCTACAAATTTCAACAAGTGAAGATAAGGAATCAGCTTAACTTCAACTTGTAAATTACTATAAATTTCAACAAGTGAAGATAAGGAACCTTCTCAGTTTATCTTCAACTTATAAATTGCTACAAATTTCAACAAGTGAAGATAAGGAACCATCTCAGCTTATCTTCAACTTGTAAATTGCTACAAATTTCAATAAGTGAAGATAAGGAACCATCTCAGCTTATCTTCAACTTGTAAATTGCTACAAATTTCAACAAGTGTTAAGCATATTTTTCTTCTTTTTGCCCCCAATGTGAACCTGAGTTCCACTTGGGTTCTCATTATTCATGCCTCTCAGAAATAACATTGTGTATCTTTATCAATTATATGTGTTTGAAGAATTCTGAAAAGATTTTATTGATGACATCGGCCAAAAATAATGCATATCTAATGATAAAAAATTTTCAAATTACAAGTGTTCCAAGGTTTGGGTAATGCTTTGCCCTCATTATCTTTATGCCGATAAGCTCCATTGCCTAACACCGAAGTAATTCTGTAGGGTCCTTCCCAGTTTGGGCCAAGTTTGCCCTCTCTGGGATCTTTCTTGTTGCCGACGACTTTTCTCAAGACTAGGTTGTCGACTTGAAAATCTCTTGGATTGACCTGCTTGTTGTATGCTCTGGCAAGCTGTTGCTGGTATACTGCTAGCTGAATTGTAGCTTTCTCTCTTCGTTCTTCTAAAAGATCCAGATCTTGGGCTAAGAGTATATCATTAGTCCCATTCTCAACTCCCTGGGTTCGGATCCCTGGGATGCCGACTTCCAGTAGAATGACTGCTTTTGTGCCATAGGCCATGGCAAAGGGGGATTCCCCTGTTGATCTTCTCGACGTAGTCCGGTATGCCCAAAGTACATTGGGCAATTCGTCTACCCACTTTCCTTTTGTCGTCATAATTTCTTCTTTATTCCATCCAAAATTACTTTGTTGGATGCTTCTGTTTGTCCATTACTTTGGGAAAAACTTGGTGTTGAAAAGTAATTCTTGATCTTGAATTTCGCACAAAAGTTCTTGATGAGTTTGTTGTTAAATTGCGTTCCGTTGTCGGCAACTATGGCTCTTGGAATGCCAAATCTGGTGATGATGTTTCTCCATATAAAGTTCTTGACATCCACATCTCGGATTTTGGCAAGAGGTTCTGCCTCTATCCACTTCGTGAAGTAATCTATCGCTACCATCAAGTATTTTCTTTGCCCAGTTGCCTGGGGAAGTTGCCCAACAAGATCCATGCCCCACTAGGCAAACGGCCAAGGGCTGGATACTGGGTTCAGGTCAGTAGTTGGCTGATGTATCAAAGGTGCAAACCTTTGGCATTGTTCACACTTTTTCACGTAGGCTTCAGCATCCTTTTGCATGTAGAGCCACCAATATCCCTAGGTAATGGCCCTGTGAGCTAGTGATCTGCCCCCAGCGTGGCTTCCACAAACTCCTTCATGAATTTCATATAAAAAATCTTCAACCTGCAAGGGTGTCGACCTTAAAAGGGTCCAAGAAAGACCTTCGTAGAGATGTCCGTTCACAATGATCGAATCTTGCCGACTTCAATCTGACTTTGTGTGCCTCCTTACGGTCTTCTGGCAGCTTTCCTTCTTTCAGGAATGCAACAATTGAATCCATCCAGCTTGGCCCCATGTTCACACACATTGCTTCCTCTTCTGTGTTCTGTGGCTCTATGCTTGGGCCCGACATATAGTCTATCATAATTGTTCTTGTCTTTCCAGTCTGCATCGAACTTGCCAGGTTGGCCAACGCGTCGGCGTGGCTGTTATCATCTCAACTTACTTGGAGTAGTCGGCAGTTCTAAAATAAGTTTGCCAATCTGATGACCTCTTTCGCATATGCCGACATCCTTTCGTCTCTGGCTGCAAATTCTCCTGTTGACTGGTTAACAATAAGCTGTGAATCACAAAAAACTATTACCTCATCTGCTTCTGCTGCTGCTACTAGTTTTAGTCCTGCAATTAATGCCTCGTATTCTGCTTCATTGTTTGAGCCCTTGAACCCCAAATGGATGGACTGTACTATTATTTCTCCATCTGGAGATATCAGTAGTACTCTTGCCCCTGCTCCTTTTCGGTTTGAACTTCCATCGACAAACAGTCTGAAGGAGTCGCCGATGTAGATGTTGCAGGGTCTGAGTTTTTCCTTCCTTTACTCTCTTGCCTTAGGCTGGGATTCTCCTTATTTGCTGGGACAATGTTTATCTAGGCTCAACGGAGCCCGATGTTCGATGGATTCAAGCGTGAATTCTGCTACGAAGTCGGCCAAAACTTGGCCCTTGATTGCTATTCTGGGCCTGAACTCCAGGTCATATTGGTCCAAGGCCACTGCCCATCTTGCAATTCTTCCTGTTAAGTCTCCTTATTGTAATAAGGACTTAAGTGGGTGCTCTGTTAGTACCACAATCTTGTGCGCTTGAAAGTAATGGTTCAACTTTTTTGAGGCCATCACTAATGTCACGACCCATACCCGGCCCTATGGGTTTAGCATCAGAATCGCCAAGAATCCGAGATTACCGAAGGCTTCTTGAATAATGTAATACGCTTAAGCAGTACGTAGCTGGCGGAAGCCAATACAGTAAATAACTAGTGTCCATTGAGCTGTGAAAATCTGTATGCCAAAAACATTTTTCATGTATTCAAACAGTTTAGAACAGTACAGTCTATACAATCATATATAACATTCAAGACGGACCTAATCCTCGATAACAAGACTGAAGACAAGAGATAGTCTATACTGAGTACAAAACAAAGGAGGAGACAGGGGACAATAAAACACACCCAAGCCATCGCATGGCAACTCGGAACCTCACAAGGAGGCACATAGGTCGGCTTGACAAAATCGGGACCAACCCACGCTCCTAGCTCCGTCACGAGAACCTACATATATATATAAACAAAGGAGTTAAAGCCCAATGAATAACATAATGCGAAAGAGGTTATGAATGAATGTCCTACAAGAATGAAATCGTTCATTAAACAAGATTTGATCTTTCAAGATTTCAATCAATCACCATATGTGGTACATCCATTAGCCTATAAACAAGAGGGTCCAAAGGACCGGTCTTAACTGCATCAACAAAGAATGATGGCCATCAATCAAGAAATGATGGTTCCACAAGGAAACCGAGCTCAGAATAAAGAATAAGAATTGCTAAGGATGCCACAATACAGCTTTAGAATACAGACATACATTCATTCAAGAAACAATAGCTTCAATAAACAGCCTAGCCAAGATTCAAAAGATAACCATTTTGAACATATCTTTACACAATTGTTACTCACAGAGATTGGGCTAATAGCCTAGAGCGTCCCCGAGAGCCAACCCTAAGCAGTTAACAAATAGAACACACACTAAGTTTCACAATGGAAGGATGATAATTAAATCCCTAAATTTCCTCGGTGTGGTTCTATGTCTAAATCCTCATTAAGATGTCTAAAACTAGGCCTAAGAATGCCTAGGATGGGATGAGGATGCAAAAATATAGTTGGAAGGCATTTTTCAAAAGTTGCTGAAAACAGGGGTCTCGCTCGAGCGAGTTTGCAAAATCAAAGGCTTCGCTCGAGCGAACAATCCTTCGCTTGAGCGGTCTGATGAAACAGTAAAAGTACTGGATGCTCAATTTTTACGCTCGAGCCACCAATCCTTCGCTCGAGCGTGGCTCAGAGAAAACGTTGGTCGCCGGCGAGAATCCTTCGCTCGGCGAAGAAGCCAACTGAATTTCAGATTTGTCTTCCAAGCTCAAACCAAGCATTCTCAACTCAATTCTCGACCTCTTGGGCCCAAATTCTGGAAAATACATCCCAAAACAATGTATAACAAGTTTCAAAAGCCAATTTATGAATTCAAGCCCCAAAGGTGAGTCAATTAAATCCAAAATTCAAACCCATTTTCAAGAACAATTTCAAAACATACAATGCATGAGTTTTTAACCAAATTCAAGGTTCAAATCTTGCTCTAATGAGCTCAATAGTTGGAAAACAAAATAAAAACATGGACTTTGATAGAAACATGAGCATGCATGTACCTTCTTCACATGAACTCAACTCAAAATGCACCAATTCAAGCATGCATGCAACAATTCAAGCATAATCCAACCTATTTGCACTAAATCATGGCCTAGCTCTCTAATTGGGCATGAATCATGCAAGATTAAGCTCAAATACTAAAATAAGAAGATGGAATGCTACCTTAGACCTTGAATTATAAGATGACAAGCTCAATTATACAATCTATGCCTCAAATCTTCAAGTTCTTCTAGCAATTTCAACAATTTGAGTCCAATTCTCTCTTATCCCTCACTCTCCCTAGTTTGGTCGGTTGGAATGCAAGAATAGGGCCTTGGAATGTTTTGATCAAGTGTATAGGCTCAAGTGATAATAATAAATAAAGGTCCACTAAGTGGCTTAAGTGTAATTAAGTCAATCTTGGCATTACATCAATATTTAATCTAATTTAATCATTCCTAATCAATTTTCAGATAAATATACCATTAAATCACAAATATTCTACCGATCTCAAAACTCTAAACGGTTCCTAATTCGGCCGTCGATAAGGCCTTCAATTAGCAGTTTAAACATACGAATTCAAACAGATAGTCATTCAATCAAACAGATGCAATATGCAATTCAATAAATAAACTTATTCAATTTCAGTTTTGATTTCAATCAGTCCATTCAGTACTTCAGTTAATCCAATTATCGGTCATTATCAGTTCAGTTTAGCAGTAACCAGTAGCTAATTCAGTAGTTTATCAATAATCAGTACGAGGGTTGTTACAACTAAGGCTAGCATTAATTTCTCTAGTGGTAGGTACCTTGTTTCCGCGTCGGTCAAGGTTTTACTTACATAGTAAACAGCCTTCTGTTCTCCTTTTTCTTCTCGGATTAGTACTGCACTTACTGCATGTTCTGACACAGCTAAGTACAAGAACAACTCTTCCCCAGGTTCAGGTGTTGAGAGGACTGGAACCGTGGTTAGATATTTCTTTAGACCATCTCCAACGGTTAACCAAACCCAGCACCAAATTTAAATTTTGATGAAAAATGCCCCTTTTCAAGCTCCAACCGTTTCATCAGATTGATATCAGAATGAGTTTTCACCAAAAAATTCATCAAACTGAGAAGCAGACCCAGATTTGGTGAAATCTCTGTTACTGACCGTTGAAGGAGGGACACCGGTCAACCAACCGGTTGCCCGGCCGGTTGACCAACCGGTCACCCGGTTTCCTTTAAATTACATAGGTTCAAACGGTTCAAAAAAGGTTCAAACAGGTAAAAAAAAAAAAAAAAAAATATTTTTGTCTACCCGGTTGGGCGACCACCTGCAATGAATTCGGCACAGTCTTTGGATGAATTGGGAAGGATAAGACTCAGGGGAATTGTTTATGTTTGTTTATGTATTGTTTATGACTGGGGAACAATTGGATGATTTGTTTATGTTTTTTTGTATTCCATGAATGTTGTAGGAATCTGTAGTGTTGTAGGAATCTGTACATTGATTCAACATAAAAAATTCTTGCAGTAAGATATAAAGGAGAGATGGTGTTGGGAAGGGAATTGACAGTGATGTCGGATATGAAGGTTCGATGTTTGTCGAGGAGGGTGGGATAGACCACCTGATTTGCAGTGAAAGAAAAAAGAAATCTTTGTCGGTGTAGATAATAAACAATCTTATCTTCCTCCGCTCTGCCATAGAAAAGAACAGAAAAAAAAATAATGCTCTTACGGGTCGACCAACCGGTCGCCCCTCCCCTTTTGATGCTCACCGTTGGAGCGAGTGGTATCAAATTGGAGAAAGAGTGATTTTTTTACTCAGATTTGATAAAAAGTTTGATGAACCGTTGGAGATGCTCTTAGGACGGCTAAAGCGGCCTCACATTCTTCAGTCCATAGGAAGTCTGTGGTCTTTTTCACCAGGTTGAAGAAGGGTTTACATTTGTCTAAGCTTCGGCTTATGAACCTGTTTAGGGCTGCGGCCCTTCCAGTAAGTATTTGTACCTGTTTTGCCGATATTGGGCTTTGTAGATCCAGGATGGCCCTGATCTGATCTGGGCTGGCCTCTATTCCCTTTCTTGTTACCAGGTACCCCAGAAACCTTCCAAATCCAACTCCAAACGCGCACTTTGATGCGTTGAGTCGGAGCCGATATGTTTTGAGGATCTCAAATACCTCTTTTAGGTCGGCAAGATGACTCCGGGGCTCCTTGGTCTTTACGACCATGTCATTGATATAGACTTCTACTGTTTGGCCGATCAAGTGCTTGAACATTCTGGTTACCAGCCTTTGGTAGGTTGCTCTTGCGTTTTTCAACCCAAAAGGCATCACTCTGTAACAGTACAGGCCTTTTGGGGTGATGAACGCTGTCTTCTCTTCATTTAGGAGGTACATGGCTATCTGGTGGTACCCCCTATAAGCATCCAGGAAACTTATCCTTCCATGTCCAGATGTGGCATCCACCAGCTGGTCAATTTTGGGCAGAGGGAAGCTGTCTTTGGAACAGGCTTTGTTCAGGCTTGTAAAATCTACGCACACCCTCCATTTACCGTTCTTCTTCTTTACTACCACAGTGTTTGATAGCCATGTCGGATAATTGATTTCTCTGATGGCCTTGGCCTTTAGAAGTCTGTCTACTTCTTTCTCCACTGCTTCGACGTGCATCAACGTCGGTCTTCTGGCTCGTTGTATTACAAGTTTGGCCGACCTGTCAACGTTCAGTCTGTGACATGTGACCTCGGGTTCAATGCCAGGCATTTCATAAGGTGTCTATGTGAATACCTCTATGTTTGTTCTCAAAAAGGCTTCCAGTTCCTTTTAATCTTCTTCGGCTAAGCCTGAGCCGAGAAGAAAGAAGCGCTCTTCATCGCCCTCCTGGACGAGGATTTTCTTTAGTGTTTCCTCACTCTTCTCAGCCGGCTCCTTGCCGACATTATCTAGGACCTCCATGTCCTCGTCTTCAATCTCTGCCTTCCCTGGTTCTTGTATGTTGCAGGTTGTTTTCATTGCTGCCATGGAGCAATTTTTTGCCTGCAGCTGGTCTCCTCTGACTTCTTCAATTCCATGTTCTGTTGGGAACCGCAATAGTTAATGCAACGTTGAGGGAATTGCCCCCATTGCATGCAACCATGGCCTTCCCAAGATGATGTTGTATGGTGAAGGTGTGTCAATCACGATGAACTCTGTCCTAATCTTCATAGTGCCGGCTTGTATTTCCAAGTTTGTAGCGCCCAGTGGCCACGTCGGCGTTCCATTGAAGTCGACCATCGGGCCATTCGATTGCTCCATGTCATCTAGGTGAAGGGCCAGCTCCTTGTAACATCTAACATACATGATGTCACAAGAGCTGCCTTGATCTATTAGGATGCATTTCACTTGGCACTCCCCAACCTGGAGGGATACTACCAAGGTAGCATTATGCGGGTGCTGGACCATCTCTAGGTCGGCTTCGGTGAAGGCTATCATCGGGCCTGGGTACTCTTCAGGCCGAGGTCTTTTCTGTCCAACCTGGTTCACGTGCTGTAAGTGTTTTACTCTTTGGGTTTCCCCCCGTATGTCGTTTTCGTTCACCTTGGAGTGAATTACGTTAACCACCCTAGGTCCCCCTCCTTGTGGTTCTTTGTCTTTGGGGCGGATCTTGGTGCTTGAGGCAACCTTGCTCGCTTCTTCTAGTCTGGCCGTCGACAAGATCCCTCAAATGGCCTTGTCTTACTAAGTCCTCTAAGTATGCTTTTAGGGCTCTGCAGTCCTAAGTTGGGTGCCCTTCTTCATTGTGGTAAGCACAACGCCTACCAACGTTCCTGCCCATGTATTCCCCTGGGGCCTTTGCTGGTGCTCTGAAATAGGGTTGATTTCGGATTTGATCCAGGACTTTGTGGATCGGGATTCGAAACACAGTCGCCACTGCCTGTTTGCCCCTCAATTCTATCTCTGTTTTGCTAAATCCATTGTTACTTTGGTCTCGCTTCGGCGAGCCGTTCCCTTTCTCCTGCTTTACCTCTTTATTCCCCGATGTATCCTCCTCGGCTCTGGCATACTTCTTGATTCTTGCCATGAGCTCCTCCATGCTCTTCGGCAATGTCTTTGCCAGAGATTTCCGCAGTGAACAATCATCTTTTAGGCCGTTCTTAAAAGACACGACCGCCATTTCTTAGTTGCATTCGGGAATTCGATTGAACACCTCATAGCATCTTTTTGCATAGGCCCTAAGGCCTTCATCCTTGCTGATCTTCAGAGCCATTAATGCGTCTACCCTTAATGGCTGTAGCTTATTTGTCACGAACCTGGCCACAAACATTTCGGCCAGGCCTTCCCAAGTTTTCACACTTCCCTTTGGCAGTTTGTGGAACCAATCTGATGCAATCTCCCCAAAGGATGAGGGGAACACTTTGTAGAGCAACGGCTCGTTTCCACTGTATAGTGCCATTGAGTTCAAGAATAATCCAACGTGGAAGTTAGGATCTGACTTACCATCGTATATTTGAAACCTCGGCATACTAAATCTCTTCGGTGCCTCAAATTTGTCTAGCTCTACCGAGAATGGTGTCCTCGGCTTGTCGAGTGAGGTAACCTCAGCTTCAGCATTATGTTCCTTCCTCTTGAGGTAATTTCGCAGGTCTTCTTTACTCCTCCCTAGAGCTCGGCTATCTTTTGACTTCAGTTTTTTTGGTACACTACTTTCGGCCTCATGGTGGGCCCGTTTTGATCTTTCTCCATGGGTTGTGTCAAAACAGGGCGCCTATCCCTGGACATGCCGATGTTCTCTGTGTTCTGGGTCCTTCGTGTGATACGTCCTTTCGGACTTCTCTTGTCTTGGCTCCTCTCGTCTGACTTCCCTGGAAGGCGGGTGAGTGTGTCTTCCGCTCCTGGTGTGTTGAGATACTTCGGGAATTGTTTTCCTTCCTCCCTTCTAGGTATTAACTGCTGGAATCGGCGTGTCCTGCAGCGGGTATGGTGGCTGCATGACATTGTTTTGCATCATGAAGTTGACGACCGACTGCAGGTCTGCTAACTTGTCTGCCAATTCTTTTACTTCCTCATCCCTCCGTAGGCACATGTCCCTCCATACCTGGAGGTTATCTTCGTTATAGTATCTGTCTTGGTCTGTCTTCTTTGAAGTGTCGCCCTCCTGGCCGACGTCTTTTCCTCCGCGCCCCTGGTCACGGGCTTCTTCGTTGTGGTTGTCTCCTTTAATGTCAAGGTCGATAGGCTTGCCACTCCCAGCGGGAGTGTCGTTTCCAACCTTTTCTTTTTGTACGTTACTGGCCATCTATTCGTCTTTCCTTCTCACAAACAGCGCCAAATTGTGTGAGTGATTTTCTGATCACACTGCCCTCCTTAGTGATTCAGTTGTAGAACACAGGCAGAATAGATGGCACCCTGCTGTCCTGCTCAGAAAGAAAAGGCTCCGGCGGTGGTTCTTCCACCCGGGGGCACTCCGACGATCAAGTCAGTATATTTCTCAAAGATAATCAAGTATTCAACTCACAAGCTTGAGTATAAAAACATACCTTAGACTCATGGGGGTGCCTCTCTTTTATAGCCAATACAACTCTAGTCCCAATAAGAGCCTAACTCCAATGGACTCAGGATTACTGCTAATCTGGAACTCCCAGTGGGATTAGGATAAACCCTCTAAGAGTTTCATCTTTACCCAAACTGAAGTCTTCTCTTAATCTAGGACTCTTGTTCTTTATCCGCTTATCTCGGATTCCGATATCTTCGGAGATAACCTCGGCGACTCTGAGATCACCTCGGCGTAACTACCACGACACGTGACACCTCAGCTGACACGTCGGCGTCACCTTACCATGTGTTAGTACTTAGAAAATATATCCCCACAATAATGATAAGACTCATCATAAGTATCACATCTAATAAGGGAATATCTCATCCACCAAGCAACCTTTTAATCTTTTCTTGTGCCATCTAAAGGAGACTTTTTTTGGTCCAAATTCACCATGTTTTAATGGTCTCCATCAATTTATTGTTGCCAACTTAACATAATTAAAATTCGAGACCCACCTTTAGGAAAGATGAAAATTGAAACCTTGAAGTCCACTAGAGAGTTTTTTGGAAATTAGTTAAAAGAAAAACTAATTATTGGCTAAAAATACTTTTCAGGATAACTGTGTTTGATAACTTTCTTAATTTTTTTTAACTATTTATAGAAAATGACTAATTTACCCATGAAAATAATGCATTGTAATGTAGCAAGTGGAAAAATAAGAACGCAATAGATAATAATTAAGTCATAATTAATATTATAATAAGTAATGATCAAGTAATAATCAAACATCAATTGAAACATAGGGGGTGTTTAGTAGAGATTATTTTTAGCTAAAAGCTAATAATCAAAATGTAGAAGTTAAAAGCACCCATCATCTAACTGCTGAAAAATTAATTTATTTAAATTATTTCTGCCTAACAAACTATAAGTAGAAGTTGCACCAAACAATGTGATACAAATTCTTTTATTAAAATAAGTTAAAACTTGCTTCCATAATCCCCATTGAATACGGGTTTGGAGATACTGCTGTGAGTTAATCACAATAGCAATTGTTGTACTCCATTACGATACCGTTTTGTAGTCTACATTCAAACTCTCACTTTTTTGCTCCTTTTTCTCTCTCTCAACTAATTTTTTTTGGGCAAATTACACAAATAGTCCCTATAGTTTGGGGCTTGTGTCATTTTGGTCCCTGACTTTTCAATTGTGACACATTTGACCCTGAATTTTGAATCTTGTTCCAAATAAGGACAATTGAATATATAATTACATTTTTCAAGGGTAAAATTGTCAATTTGATAAAATATAAACTAATTTGACAAAAATAAATGTCAAACAAATATTTTTGAATTTTTAAAAATTATTTCTACCTACTAAAAATAAAATTATGTAAAATTGATAAATCTTTTAGACATTTATTTATTTTTTTACCAAATTAATTTTTATTATGTGTTTGGATGATGATCATGTAAAATTAATTTTAAAAAATTAATCATGTAATTTTTATTAATTTTACATAATTTTATCATTGGTGGATAAAAATAATTTTAAAAAAATTAAAAATATTTTTTTGACATTTATTTTTGTCAAATTAATTTATATTTTATCAAATTGACGATTTTACCCTTGAAAAATCTAATAATATTTTCAATTGTCCTTATTTGGAACAAGATTCAAAATTCAAGGTCAAATGTGTCACAATTGAAAAGTCAGGGACCAAAGTGACACAAGTCCCAAACTATAGGGACTACTAGTGTAATTAACCCATTTTTTTTTGTCCTTTAATTCTCTCCATATAATATAATATATATATATATATAAAATTGATAAATAAAAAAAATATACTGACTAAAATAATTTAATGTGAAATTTTTATTTAAAAAAAACATTTAAAAATATTTTTTATTTAAAAAATAATATTGTCACATCATTCTTATAATATTTTTTAAATTCTATCCTTATAGTATTTACAAAAACAACTTTGATTGGTAGCTCGAATTTGTCTCCCCCGAATCCCCCTAATTTCCATTTTCAGTAAACTGTTTTTTTTTTTTTTTTTAACTTACCTTGCATTTTTTTTTTTTTTGCCAAAAATGGCAATTTCGGGGCTTTCGGGGGAAGCCCCCTCGAGCTCCAGTTCTTTTCCCTTACAAAAATTCATTTGAGGAATAATATTATGTGCACTCCTAAAAGGTACATATATTAAGCGCCAGACATCACAAAAATTCACAACTTTTATCACACAATAAATATAATTTGGAAAATATCTCGTAACTCAAATTTTGTAGCTCAAAAGTGGTTCAAATGGCCAAAACAACGTTTTGGCCATTTTTATGTTGTTCTGTACTCAAAACGACGTCATTTTGACCATTTGAGCCACTTTTGAACCACAAAATTTGAGCTACGTAGTATTGTTGATATAATTTTTCTGACTACAAAAAGTAAAACATTTTTAACCATGAGAAAATCTTAATTTTATCACAAGGTCAGATAATTTTGTTATTTGTAATTTTATAGTATGCATTATAAATTTGTTATTCATAATTTTTACTATAAAATAACATAACACACTACAAAAAATCATAATAATTATGTTTGAGACTACTAATTAGAGCTATCACTAATGATTTGGTAGTGGATTCCACCCACTACCATAGTGTGTGCTGTGTCTTGTTTTATTTATTTATTATTTATTATTTATTTTCCACCTCACTAGTGATGGATTTAGAGCTCATTATTTAGAGCTCTAAATCATTATTGAAATCATAATTTTTTACCATAAATAAATTATAATTTTCTTGCGGTGTACCTGCACATTAAATTATATCAATTTATATAAAAAAAATTATTTACATATTCTTACATGGAGCAAGGGAATTTCAAGGACAAAGAGAAATATATATGGTTTTGAGAGGAGGAAAATAAATAAAAAAGCAATTGGAAATTAGAATAGAAAAGTGAGAGTTGAAATGGAGGCTATAAAACGGTACCGTAATAAAACACAGCTGTTGTTACTGTGATTAATTCACAACAGTATTCTCGCACCCATCAAACACCGGCACAAGCAAATAATTAATGTCATAAATAAATAAATAAATAAAAGGTGACGAATTCATTCAATCAATGCAGTATAACGAATCTATCTATATATTAAGGAAAAAGGTCTTTTAAAACCCAAGGCTTGTGGAAGCTCCAACATGCCTATCCTAATTTCTTGATTTTTTAATATTTTTATTTTTAAAAATTGACTTGGTGATTGGTGATTGGTTCAAAGATTGTAATAATTACACTATTAATTACAATAAACACTTAATTTATAATAATTACACTTATTAAATGAATAACGCAATAAATGAAATCCTAATTTTCTTACTTTTTACATCCCAAGAGACCCATGTAATTATTGTGTAAATGCCTCTTAAATAAATAAATAAACACTTATTAAATTCTTTCAAACTCCTCGGTCAAACCCCATGTATTTAATTTATATACTCAAGGCTTGTAGAAGCTCCAACATGCCCATCCTAATTTCTTGATTTTTTAATATTTTTTTAAAAAAAAATTGACTTGGTGATTGGTGATTGGTTCAAAGATTGTAATAATTACACTATTGATTACAATAAACACTTAATTTATAATAATTACACTTATGAAATGAATAACGCAATAAATGAAATCCTAATTTCTTTACTTTTTGCATCCCCAAGAGACCCATGTAATTATTGTGTAAATGCCTCTTAAATAAATAAATAAACACTTATTGTCAAATCCCATGTATTTAATTTATATATTATGTAATTATTGTGTAAATGCCTCTTAAATAAATAAATAAACACTAATTAAATTCGTTCAAACTCCTCGGTCAAACCTCATGTATTTAATTTATATATTAAAAAAATCCTAATTTCCTGATTTTTTAATATTTTTTTTTAAAAAAATTGACTTGGCGAGTGGTGATTGGTTCAAAGATTGTAATAATTACACTATTGATTACAATAAACACTTAATTTATAATAATTACACTTATTAAATGAATAACGCAATAAATGAAATCCTAATTTCCTTACTTTTTACATCCCCAAGAGACCCATATAATTATTGTGTAAATGCCTCTTAAATAAATAAATAAATACTTATTAAATTCTTTCAAACTCCTCGGTCAAACCCCATGTATTTAATTTATATATTAAAAAAAATGAAAACAAATATAAATATCTATAATTATCCCGTGCATAGCACGGGTGATAGACTAGTAAGATGATATATCAATGTAGTATATAAATGTGATTAGTGTAATATTATTGGAGTTAGCAATTCATTATCATTAATAATTTTGGAGTAACTTTTTGCATAAAGAGAGCTTCATAAGGAAGAAAAAAAAAAAAAAAACAGAGAGAGAGAGAGCATAGTCAATTTCCTTTGGTTGAACAGGACGCGATGAGGAGGAAAAGGAAGGTCAGGCGGGAAAGAAATAGAGAGGAGTCAGAGTTTGGTGCGTAGTAGTAGGGGGTGGGGGGGAGGGGACCACCACGTTAGGGGGACAATTTGGAAAAAAGAGAGAGAGAGAGAGAGGGGCTGGCAGGCACAAGGGGACTACTCTGACTGAGGAGAGTGAGCACTGAACAATGAGCTGTGTGTGTATATGGGAGTGTGCGTGAGAGAGAGAGAGAGAGAGAGAGAGAGAGAGAGAGAGACAGTGTTGTGTGTGTTGTTGAGCAATTGCGTGCAGAGTTATACATTCCATTTAATGGGGTAATGTAATCTCTCTCTCTCTCTCTCTCTCTCTCTCTCCTTCCCTGTGACCTCACCCCCCCTCATGCTCAGGTACAATTTCAATATCACAGTTCCGGATACTATCATGTCTGTATCCTTCCCCAACCGAATCAAGATCCCTCCTTTTATTTCTATCTTGTATTTCTTACTTGTAAAGTTATTGAATCTACTTTTAAACTCAATTTTGATAATTTGAATTGTTCATATTTTAAGATTTTTTTAATATATCATGCTTGTAAAAAATCAAATTGATCGGATATCAAAAAGTATACGTTTGGAAAACTGTTTATTAAATTCTTTAAAAAAATAGTTTTTAGTTCGAGTTTTCCGAACACATACTTTTTGATATTCGATCAACTTGATTTTTTATGAACGATTCGAATTATCAAAATTAAGCCTAAAAGTGGGCCCAATAATCCTACAAGTAAAAAATATAAGAAAGAAATGTAAGGAGGAAATCTTGATTCTCCCCAACCCCCCTACTTTTCTCTTTTTTGGTCCTCTTCTTGTAATACTATGGATTTCTTTTTTATCTTTTTCTATTTTATGTTCATCAATCTATTTTTTTCTTAAAAAAATACATACAATGGTTAGTCAGTAATGTTAGTAGGGGGATGAATGGATGGATGTCGCTAGTGAGGTTTCAATTTCCGCTGCTGATGATGCAAAGCAGGTTCCTACCACTTGGGCGTCAGCTCTCCCTTTCGAATTCAGTGTTTTAATTTTAAGGTTATGGATTATTTTGTGAAAAAAAAAAAATTCATTTAAATTTTTTTTAAAAAATTGTTGTAATTTCTTCCCTTTTTTTCATATTTCTTCACAAAACATTCCCTAAAATTCAAAAGAGTGTTTGGTTTTAATTTTCTAAATTCAGTTTTTTGTTTTTAGTAAATATTTTAAAAATTTGAGCAATTTTTTAAAACCTTTTTAGATACACTTTACTTAGATGTATCTAAATATTAAAATATTTTTAAAAAATTAATAAATATATAAAAATATAAAAAAAAAGTACTAGTATTTTTTTATTTTTGATATTTAATAAATTTTTTAAAGATTTTTTTCACATATACTATACTTTTTTAAGTATATTTATGTTAGATGTGTCTAAAAATTTTTTTTAAAAAAATTACTTAAAATATTAAAAAAATTCATTGAAAATAAAAAAAAAAATACAAAAAATTAAAAAGTAAATTTTTTTTTAGTGTTTTCTAAAAATCAAAACCAAACAAACAAAGTAGAATTTAGAGAGTTTCTGCAATGAACACTCTTAAAAAGTGACACACTGTATACACCTTTTACCACATGTTGTAATTTTTTTTACTAAAATATTTTATAATATCTCTCACTACAAATAATTCCTATCACAATATTTATGATATAATCACAACAATTCGTAACTTTCATTTTAAAAGTATATATCATAGATTCATCCATTGATAATTTTTATCACAAATCAAATATCAACGTAACATTTTTCACGGTGTGCTCCTTGTAGGGTGTACATATATATTTTGGGAATTAACCTATCAGTGATGTTTAAAAAAAAATAAATAATAAATAAATAAATAAATAAAACTACAAACTAATGGTAAATATTATAAATATTAATAATTAAAATTACACAAAATTTCATTAATGTGCAAATTTTTTTAAGATTACTACTCAATATTTTTCCTCTGTATTTTTCCTAGGGAAGTATTTCATCTTTAACTTCTTAATAATTAATTTTTTTTCAATTTATTGAAATTGTTTTTATATTATTAGCTATAAATAAAAACTATACCAATAATATGATGGAGAACTCACATACAGGTCCTAATAAGTAGGCTTATTGTCTAATAAGTCCTATGATAACTAATAATATTTTTCATCAAACACCATTAAAAAATGTCACTAATTGCTAATTTTTAGTGACACTTTAAAATTTTGTCACAAAAATATCATTAATTATAAGTTTTATAGCAACAATTTAAAAAATCGTACAAAAAAGTCACTAATTTTCAACTTTTAGCGACAATTTAAAAAATTTGTCATAGAAATATGTTATTAAGGCCTCGTTTGGGAGCAGGCTTTTGTAGTAACTTTTTGACTTTTTAGTTAAAATGTAATATAAAAAAAACTAGTATGTTTGGGATGACTTTTTGGCTTTTTACGAAAAAAATGTGCAAAAAATAGAAAGAAAATGAAATCTTTGACTTTTTGGTATGGATTGTTGGTTTTTTAGTTTTTTTAGTAACTTTTTGGCTTTTTGACTAAATGGGACATTTGCCAAACGAGGCCTAATTATAAGTTTTAGTAATAATTTATAAAAATTATGACAAAAAAAGTCACTAATTGTTAATTTTTAACTACATATGCAAAAAATCGTCACAAAAATTATTTTTAGTAACGATTTTATTGTAACTTATTTTTAATAGGACTTGATCGATCCAACCATTAGGACCTATTAGTAGTTTACCCTAATATGATCCACAAATTAAAAATACAAAAAATTTATTTATAGATATCTATATTATATAGGGAACAAATATTCTTTGCCTCCATACCACTTGCATCCAAGCTCGTGTTGCTCCCAATGGCGTTAAGCTTCTTGAAACACAACAAAGGTGAGCTACTCAACGGGTGGTTTGCCGGAAAATTCCTTTGACAATCAAGTTGGTGCTCTGGAGAGAAGAAGAGTAGAGAAAGTGAGTAGTGTAAGTTTGCTTACCCTTTTCTCAGAGAGGACATGTCACGACCCAAACCCGCCCCGAGAAGGTTGGCATCGTAACCGGCCAGTAATCTTAGATTACCACAGGCCTTCCCATACAAAACATAAATAATCGAGGCTCGCGGAAGCGAAATAAGAAACCAATAGTCCAAAGAGCTGTGCATAAATATGAACATACATTACATGCCAAAAATATGTTAATTTACCCACTATCTATACATTCATGTGATCAAAAATTCATATACACAATATATAGGCACAAGCCACCAAATTCAACTGAAACAAAACTCATACGGCCTTCCAGGCCTAGCCCCAGCTCGGAGGCACTCAAAACATCTGGTTAGGCTTCAAACGGCGGCTCGACAAGACCCCGCCTAGGCTTGACTCCCTGAATGCTCACCTATAAATACATAAATACAAACAATGAGCTAGAGCTCAGCAAGCAACATTAAAGTAAAGGGGTTAGTGAACGAACTCCAACATTTCATATAAATCCATAAAACATAACATTCATATACATAATCATAATCATCGTGGAATATACATAATGGCATACTCCATAGAACATAACATGTGTCGACTAACGACTAGAGTAACCGGTCCCGGACACCGATTAAACACATACCGAGATCTCGTAAACTGGTCATGGGCTTGTCCTTCCATGCCGTCCCCCATGACTAAAGCGCATGGGCTCATGTTCTCACGATCAACTATCTATGGATGCCATACTAGATTCGCAAATCAGGACGTTCGTTCACAGAAAACATTATCATTCAATCATATCATATCATAACGTAACATTTTCAGAACATACTTTATATGAACATAACTTTACAGAAATGTTACTTACAGTGGGTTTCCAATACCGAGGGCACGGTCTTCACTTCTTGACCTGCAAATCATCAACAGTATAATACATTTCTTATCATTCATCATCAATTCATCACATAAGTCATGCCATTTCACATTCATTTCATGCTCAATCTAATCCTTCTTTACTTTAATTCATGCTCATGAGATGCTAAAGGATGCCATTAACATGTTAGAATCACGTAATTCAATTTTCCAAGATTTTCTGAAAATAAGCCCTTGCGCTCGAGCTCTACTTTGTCCGCTCGAGCGGACTGCACAATTTCCCCAAAACTGCTGAGAAGCCAATTTCTACGCTCGAGCGGACCCTGCGAAAGCCTGAAATTCTAGTTCTTCTTCTACACTTCATCATTTCTTTACAAAATCCATTTCAAATATATGAATACCAAGTTCCAAAACACTTGATTAACAACTTGATTACACCATTACATCTTCAATTAAAACTCACATGAACATAAACAAGATCAAAACCCATGAATCAAGATGAAAAACCATGAACATACACATTAAAGCTTCATTTCTTTACATCCACGGAGGTTTTCCCTCAACAATGCCAAATAAACATGAATCATACTATTTAAGGTCATATGTGCTCAAATTAACCATAACTTCCCTTCAATTCCATTTACTAGCCATGAGATTCTAGATGGTCCAACCTTAATTCAAGAAATTAGAAGGAGATTCTTACCTTACTCACTTAATTGGAGAGATTTGAACTTAATCCCTTTCCTTTCTCTTCTTCCCCTTTTTGCTTCTCCCTTTCCCGAATTCTCTCTCACTCTCCCTCTAGATATTTTCTTTTCTTTTGGTCTTGAGTCAAATGAGGCAAAAAGGCATCACATCCTTATCTATAGAACATATATATCCAATTAAGCCAAAAACGTGAGCCAAACGGGGCTTTACAAATCAGACGAAATTCAGTCCTCAATTTATTGTTCCAAATAGCTCTAAAAATTCCCGGTATCACATATGCGTATTCAATTTCATTTTCTGAACCCATTAAGGTCATTAATTTCAGTCCCGAAGATGTCATTTCAACAGATATTTTACTAATTCAAACAGATAATCTTCAATTAAATCATATAAATGCATATTCCGTTACTGATAATTGTGACACACGGTTCCGGGTCATTACAGGACATGCACATTATCTAAGTTGCCGCCTTACTTTTCAAGATTGTATACGCATTACCTCCTTTGTCATTCGCTGGACGTGTACTTTGATCGATCTTCCATGCCTTCATTTAATTGGACCACGTGACACTTAGACCAAGCTACCACTTGTAACCAAACCCTAATTCAACTATCCGCAACTGTACCAATTCACTGCTCTTACGCAAAGCCAACACAGGTCAGCCTTGCCAACCGACTTATAACTCAACAACTCCTTGCGAGTTAGGCGGACTCTCGTTTCTTCCTTTATAGCTTGGCAACACTTTTGGTCGTCCATCTTGGGTTAGCCGAATGCATGATCCAACTCAAGATGAGATAACTAGGTTCAAACTTATGGCCTCATCTCAACCCCGCCCCTCCCCATAATCAAGGCACCGTTTAGCTCGGCGTGGCCCATCATCATAGATGAAGGTTAGCTCAATCTATTTATTCGGTACAAATTCCCCCCTCATATATATAACAAATAATAATAATATTTTTAAAAAAAAAGAAAAGACAAAGGTAGCATTTGGTAAAGTTTTGAAATTATGATTCGAGAATAGAGTTGTATTTCGAGTTTGTGAATTTTAGAATTATGATTTGAGTGTGAAAAATTTGTTTGGTTATGTGTTTTGAAAAGAGTTTTGAATTGAGTTTAAAATTTTTGATGCGACATTTGATATTTGATTCAAAAACTTATAACTCATAACCAAATACATAACTCAAAATTCTATTTAAAATTCATAAAAAAATTTCAAAATATTTTTTATTTACAATATAAAAAAAATAACGGGTGTCAATTGCAAAAAATAAAAATAAATAAAACCATCATTATTCCGGTCAACTGACTAAACGTTTGGAAGAATGACCGGATACATATATTTTCAAAAGTAAGTGTGGAATCACGTTTTCACAACCCAAACCAAAAACAACGTTCAAATCAAAGACCGAAATCATATCTATAGTCGATCAAAAAAAAAAATCATATCTATAGAGCTCCACTAAACACAGCCAAGGTTTTTATCATCTACGACTGTGCATCAGTTTTCTCGAATTCCAAGATAGTTAAAATTAATGGGTAAATCGTAATTTGGAGTGAGTCTATTAATGCCCATGACTCTGCTGCTATCATGTTCTTGTTGTGTCCATCTTCTTTTCTTTTTGTGAATCAGAAGGAGATTTACCTCGTAATAATCTAATTACTATAGAAGCCTGATAACTAATCAATTTAAAAAAGAGTTCAACAATGAAGAGAAGGGAAAAATATATATATATATATATAATATATAAAAAGTCCTATAATAAAATAGAAATTATTAGGAATATTTTTAAAAAAAAAGTGAGATAGTGAGAGAGAGAAATTATTAATATCTGTATTTAGTAAAGACTGACCACGACAATTTTTTATACTTTTTTTTATTTTTATTGTATAGAACATTAATTTTTAAAATTGGCGGAGGCAATAAATTCAACATTTTGAAAATCCACCCACCAGGAAAAGAAAAGAAAATACAAAAGTGGAAGCAGTGGGCAACTTGCAGAGGGAGAATTTAATGAAAAGCGACAACACAATCGAACAATTTATGTTTCTGTCAACAACACATAACAAATGTATTGTCCAATCTGTAGTCTGATGAAGATGATTGTGTAGTAAAAACAACAATAAATATATATATATATATATATATGAAAAATGATTTGTGCACACAATTTTTGTGGCATTAATGGCACTAATTTCCTATTCTGGTAACTGTTTTTTTTTTTTTTCTTCTTTTCTTGCCTTATATGGAAATTAGTGCTATTAGTGCCACAAAAATTGTGTGCACAAATCAAAGTTGTATATATATATATATCAAAAGAACAAGTGAATTGCTAAGCAATAGTTGCCAATAATTATGATACACCTCACCTCCTCACAAGAATAATCCTTGATCACATCACAATTTGGCTGCCCTTCTCGATTCTGGCTTTTTCAGGATAAAAAATAAAAATAAAATGAAAAAGGATATAAAGACCCAAAAAATAAATAAATAAATTCAAACCTCACCTGAATTTTCCCAATAATCAAACACAAACTTTTTTAACTATAATTTTCACTCAAAATATAATTACCAAACCAACCCTAAGTGCCCCCAAAAGGTACAATTGTGTATTACATTTAGAGGGAATTTATGTCCTTGTACATTATTATTATTATTATTATCCTGTTGACCAAGTCTTCGTTCCTCTGTACGATGTCGTTCTCTCACCTGAAAATATCAACGTGAGCTAGCCGGCGGGTGTGTGCCGGAAACCTCTCCGATGCCTAAGTCAGTAAGCAAGACAAGAGGGCAAAAGCTCAATGTATTCAGGGAGCAAAATTGTATTACCTCTCCAAAGGTGTTATTGATGAGCTTATATAGATTTCACGTAGCACAATCCTGGTAGGATTCTCACTCCTCCAAGTGTAGAGTCCTTCTAGGATTACTCCTCCTTGCATAGAGTCCTCCTAGAACTCATACTCTTGGAAGATAATGCTTATCTTCCAACACCCTCCTCACTGCTTAAACCAAGTGAGATGGTTCTTCTTACGACCGGACTACTTCAGGACCGAAGTAACATCTCAAGATCAAACACTTACTATTCCCTTCTATCTCGGTTTTCCATGCCTAAACCGAGCTAACCATAGGAGTCTCTTACCTCGGTTTTCCATGTTTGGATCGAGCTAACCATAAGAGAGTTGAGCCGAACTATCTCCAAACCAAAGTCCCCTCATGGGCTTGGTACACCTCGGTTATCATATGTCTTAACCGAACTACCACACAGCATACTTCCAAGCCGGAGTAAAAAGTAAACCTCATGCGGCCGGACTAACATTCAACCGGTCTAACATAGAAGCTATATCTCCAAACCGGAGTAACTCCCACAGGGCCATTCGCTCGGCCACTTTTACCTCGGCCCAAGACCCAGCTCAGCCCAATTCAGTATAAATTGCCCTCTCATATATATATATATATCAAAAGAACAAGTGAATTGCTAAGCAATAGTTGCCAATAATTATGATACACCTCACCTCCTCACAAGAATAATCCTTGATCACATCACAATTTGGCTGCCCTTCTCGATTCTGGCTTTTTCAGGATAAAAAATAAAAATAAAATGAAAAAGGATATAAAGACCCAAAAAATAAATAAATAAATTCAAACCTCACCTGAATTTTCCCAATAATCAAACACAAACTTTTTTAACTATAATTTTCACTCAAAATATAATTACCAAACCAACCCTAAGTGCCCCCAAAAGGTACAATTGTGTATTACATTTAGAGGGAATTTATGTCCTTGTACATTATTATTATTATTATTATATTTTTTTTTGGGGGGGGGGGGGGAATTTTAGTATGTGATAAGTTTTAAAAAATAATTATAAATAAGTGATAAATTTTGTTAATATTAATAATCATAATTATAATTTTTTCATAGATCTGTGATAATTCTATGAAATTATCACTGTAATTTCTCCTTCTTTTTTTTTTGTCATGCAAAAGCCTGTCAGAGAAAATGCTGCCCATTTTTCATTTTTATGTGAATTTATGCAACAAAAATGCCACACCTATGCATAGAGATTCCAACAAACAATAGGTTTCATTATTATTTTTAAATTATGATGTATATTAATGTAACATACATGTACCAGTATTGTTTATTATACGAATTCACATCACAATTAAAAAATATATAAAATCAATTGGAGATAATTATTTCATCAAATTGTTATCGATATCCGATTAACATGATTTTTTACTGTAAGAAATGGTTTTGGAAAAAAAATATATAATTTTTCTTCAACTTTGGTCTAATTTTTAGGTGGGATCCATGCGTCAAAGTTGGCGAATCTAAGTGGTAACACATTCTATGTTGCATTGTGATTTACGTAGTATATTTGGCTGCTCAAAACCATAATCGGGTGAATGAAAAATTGAAGCCAAAGTAAGCTCCATGAAAATGATGTTTTGGTGAAATTTCCATTAAGATTTGAATTAAAGCTTGTCACATATTAGTTTGGTGGGCAAACTTTTATGGATTTATAAAGTTTGGGTTTGCAACTTGAGGAGGACCCCAAGAGGTACCCAAGTTTTGTGATTGTAAAAGGATGAGGTTATGGGTAAAGTGGACTAGACCCATTAGATCTAAAATAAACACGCGCGCGGCGTAGGTGTGCGGTGTCACTACAAGAAAAAACATTTTTGGCGACCACCTATTTTTTTTGGTCGCAAATAGTCTACTTTCTACGACTAAAATTTAACTTTTGACGACTACAATTTTTTGGTCATGGAAAATCATCTTGTGGCAATTAAAAAAAAAAAGTTGGTCGCCGAAAATATACTATTGGCGACCAAAGGCTTTTTTTGGTCGCGAAAAAAGGTTGGTCACAGAAAGTATACCCTTTGGCGACCAAAAAAAAAAGTTGGTCGCGGAAAGTATACTATTGGCGACCAAAGGTTTTTTTTGGTTGCGAAAGATCACCTTTTGGTGACCAAAAAAAAAAGTTGGTCGCGGAAAGTATACTGTTGGCAACCAAAGGCTTTATTCGGTCGCGAAAGATCACCTTTTGGCGACAAAAAAAAAAAGTTGGTCGCGGAAAGTTATGACGGGTTAAATTTTTAAAAAAATGATACTACTGTAATTACATGCTATTTTTTTGTTTAGGCATTAAAAGTTTTATAAAATAATATATAATCCAATTTTTATGGGTTATATATATGTTTTGCCAAATATGAACAAGAAGCATGTTATTGGCAGAATGGATTGGGTGCATGGTGACTCCTTGGTCACGGGTTCGAGTCCTAGGTAGCACAAAAGAATTAATTTTTTTGGATGAAGGCGCTGACTTTTGGCGACCAACTTATCTTTGGTCGCTAAAAGTTTACTTTTGGCTAATATGAATTGGACTTTCCGCGACCAAAAAAGTTAGTCGCGAATGGTTACTTTTAGCGACCAAAGGCTTTTTTGGTCGCAAAAAACTATCTGTGACGAGGCTTTGGCGACCAACTCGCGACCAACATATTTTGGTCGCGAAAAGGTTTTAGCGACCAAATATGGTACTTTTCGCGACCAAAATATTGGTCACGGAAAGTGTTTTTTCTTGTAGTGTGTAAGGTTGGGTTGGGCTTGTCTAGCCCAATGCTTATCTTTTTGGGTCAAAAACTTTTTGAATTTTATTTTTCTAAAATTAAATTCATACCGTTTTTTGGAATTTGAATTTCGAATTTAATTCCAAATAATGTCCAGATTATTCCTCCACCCAAACAGGTCCATATCTGTCCAATTAAACATAACAGATTCAGTATCTGTTTGTGTCACGACCCGCTCCCCGTACCCAAGGGTTAGGCATCGTGATGGCCAGTAACCGAGGTTACCTCTGACCAAATCCTTAAACAAATTAATAAACGTAAGCGGAAGAAATATTTAAATAAGGGTACTAAAATAATCATTGGAGCTTCTATTTTTATTACAAAATGTATTGACCAAAAAGGCCGATATTTACATATAAAAAATATATCAATAAAAGTGTTTTGTGCCTACCTCACACGTTGGTCCTGACATGCCACCTGAAAGTGGTAAAAAAACTATAAGCTCATGGCAGAGTGAGAAATATTATACTAAGAGTATAAGGCATAAAATTCACCATGGATACTTAATTGGTCAAAAAGAGTTTGATACATAACATATAATAAATAATATGAAAATAATTTGATATATAGTTCAGATCATTTAACATGTAATACGGAAATCACTATACAACCATAACCACGGTACATCACTAAGTGCCAAGCACTACACTGGTCAATGGATCCACGATAATCACTGGACCACAGAGTGGTCAATCACTAAGCCAATGGTAATGTAAGTCCCCCAAGGCATCGGACATCACTAAGCCAATAGTTATTTAAGTCCCCCAAGGCATGGGACATCACTAAGCCAATGGCTATTTAAGTCCCCCAAGGCATGGGACTCCCTTGGTGGTATTCACAAAACATATTTTCACATAAAGTCCTACTCAAATATTCTTTAAAATATAAACAAACACATCCATGGGTTTCCTTTTAAACAAATAGGGTTCAGAAATAAAACCACGTAACTGAAACCTTTATAAAATATAATTTTTATTAAAAACATAACTTATATAAAACAAATATGGTTTGTCAAAACATAAGTAAAATACATTTTGGTGACTCAATGTATAATATAACTCACCTTAACTTTAATACCTTACTCTTCTTTTATACTATCAAAGACCTTTTTAACTTTCACCATCTTTTCCTCTCTTTCCTTCTCTCTTTCTCTTTCTTTCCTCTCTTTCTCTTTTCTTTCTCTCTTTTCTTTCCTGGTCTTCTCCAGGTCGTTCAACTCTCCCAATTTATAAGGGATTGAATTCGTAAGGCCCAAGGAAACTGCCACGCGTCCCCCCTTTTAATTAATCCAAGCTTATCTCCAAGCTAATTTAATTATTTATTTATATTTTCACCCTTAAATTTTTAATAATTATATTATTTTATAAAATTACACATGCTATTATATATAATAAATTATATATTTTTCAAACTAAAATTAAATAATATTAATATAAATTTTACAGAATAATTAAAAACCTGGGTTGTTACAGTTTGAAATTTAAACCCAACAGGTGATTCAAACCGAACAGGTATTATGCCTGTTCAAACAAGTTTGTACCTGTTTAATTCAAACCGAATAGCCACAAATTTTCCTATAAATAGACAGACCCTCGTTTGGATTTTGCACTCTAATTTTCGTTCTTGTTGTTGTCATTACTCTCTATATTTTATTGCATTTATTTTTTTTTTGAGAAAATGTATAAATACAAAGTGTGTTCGTTGTGCAAACAATTTGTAGTGCTGCTTCTGTTTGTTGTTGATTATTTTATTCTGAAAGATAGACGTCCACAATCTAAAAGTACCATAGAGAGGACGAATCTGTCTTAAGGATATAGTGTTAAACATTGGATTTGATCAGAATTTTGTTCAATAAATACATCGTGTTAGCAATTAATTTACTTTCTGTTTTATTTATTTATTTTTATCAGATTGTGATTTTATTTTTGTAACAAAATAAGAATCTATTGTTTTATTTTATTTTCTTTACTAGTTTGATTTTTATAATTAAATAGTCTCTCTCCTTTCTTTATTTCTTCTGTTTGTTGTTAAGTACACAAACATTATTTATTCTTAATACAGTGAAGATTGACCAACAATCTTAAAATAGAGCATTTTTTTTTGGTGTCTTTATTGTATTTATTTTCTGTGCTTTTTACAAAGTGATATTCTGGTTGAAAAATACAAATAGTAGTCATATAATGTCTGACAAATAGTAGTAATATACTGTTTATTTTCTTTGACAACTAGTAGTAATATAATGTGTTATTGACAATTTCATAATATTAATTTGTGTAATAGTGTTACAGAAAATTATTGTGTAGTAATTTATTTTCTTGGTTTTAGTAACTAGAAAAATAAAATTATTTTGTATTATAATTTACTTTTTGGTTTGAGTAACTAGAAAATTAATTTGTGTTTTGATTTTTCTGATTTTTGTAATTAGATATTATAACTGCTAAAAGTAGTACTCCAAATCCGATTGTTACAACAACTATAGTCCCTATCCAGAACCATATTCAAGTTCCAATAAATTATGGAGAAAAAGGGGAAAAATTTAATGGTACCGAGTTTAAGATATGACAGTGGAAAATGTTGTTCTATCTTACAACTCTAAATCTAGCCCGGTTTCTCTGTAAAGAGACTCCAGTACTGAAAGAGGATGAAAGTGATCAGCAAGTTGTCGCCGCTGTAAACGTTTGGAAACATTCTGATTTTCTATGCAGAAACTACATCCTCAATGGCTTTGACAACATGCTATATAATGTTTACAGCTCTCTAAAAACAACAAAAGAATTGTGGGATTCTTTGGAAAAAAATACAAAACAGAGGATGCCGGCATAAAGAAATTTGTTGTTCTGAACTTCGTTATAGTAGACTCCCAAACGGTAATTTCTCAAGTTCAAAATTTTCAATTAATTTTTCATGATATTCATGCTGAGGGTATGTCTCTGAGCGAGTCTTTCCAAGTCGCTGCGTTAGTGGAAAAATTATTACTGGCTTGGAAAGATTTCAAAAATTATTTAAAACATAAATGCAGGGAGATGACTATGGATGAATTGATTGTAAAACTAAGAATTAAAGAAGATAATTGTAAAGCTGAAAAAAAGAATGGTAAAAATCCCGTGGAGTCCAAGGCTAATGTGGTTGAACATGTGCCCAAACCACATAACAACAAGAGGAAGTTTGCTGGAGATGGTCCCAAACAAGGTGACAACAATGGCAATAAAAAGTCCAAAGGTAAATGTTATAACTGTGGCAAGACCGGATATTGAGCCTCTGATTGCCGCCGTCCTAAGAAAGATCACGGAAGTATAAGTAAGAAGACTATCAATCAAGCCAATGTGACAGAATTTGATTATATCTCTGACGGGGTAAAGGACATCAATTTCTCTACTATGGTGAAGGGGCATTGGTCTAATCTGCCCCATGGATTTGTGTCAATGGCACCGAGCTCTAGGTGAACGTCGGCCGGGATACTGTACTCTTTTTGGAACGCGGCCAGGGCAACTAGAGTGTCGACAAGGAAGCGGTAGCGCCCCATATGTAGCCGACTAGTTTAGCTCGGCTGAGGTGGTTTGGCACAGAATGGTGTTTGATGGCTGCTCGGTCTTTGAGAGTTTCGGTATTGGTCTGTGGTCCTCTTGGACTCTGCAGAAAAAAGAGGGTAATTGTAAGTGGAAGCACGGTCACGCAAAATAAGCTTGACTTTAGCTCGGTCAGGAAGAGTGCCAGACCACCTCGGTCGCGGAGGCAAACCAAGGAGCTCGGCCGGTCAAGCGGACAAGATGTTAGCCCGGTCGAGCGGCCAAGTCCTCTGTCTACCTCGGTTTCTACTAAGGTTTTGGCAAACTTGTAATGTTCTCGGTCTTAACATTTTTTAAGATCAAAAGAACACCTGGAGCCCGGTTTGCTTCAGATCTTTAGGTGTTTATCAGTGGAGTTGAAGAACAGCAAGGAGAACAAGGAGCAGGGGAGGGTTTTGGGGAGCTATACCCTAAAATCTATGGTTTTAGTGCCCTAAAACAAGAAATATCAAATGAAATGGCCACAAAAAGATTTGAAGAGCTTACCAGTAGAGGCGAACGCAGATCCTTCAGGCACGAACGCAGAAGGAGGGCAAGAGTGGAAGCTGCTGAGGGCACTGGGGCTCTGGATCGACAAGAATGAAGGAGAGTCAGTAAGAACAAAAAGTAAAGGGGAAGTGATGTATAAATAGAAGTGAGAGACCACCAAAAATTTTGAATGTGAAGGGATGTGATGGTTAGTAGCTCGAGGCCAATAAACACGCGACGCGTGTCCTAATTAATGGCGGCGTCAGAGTTGAAGAGACATGAAGGCGAGATGAGACGTTGGCCGAGCAAATCGAGGAACCGAGCACTAGAATTAGTGCGGTTGACGTCTTGCAAACAACAGACCGCGGAAGGGTCTACCCCGGTCGGATCATGTAATCCCGGTCACGCTTTTGCGGACGAAATTAAGGGGCAATTGAGAGGGAGGTTTTATGAGCTGGAAATGGGCCATTGAAAGGGCCGGGCAAGTTGAAGGCCTAGCGCGTTTGGGCCAGGATAGCTCTGGGCTTGCCCGGAGATGGGGCTGCTCGGCTAAAGCCCAAGACCGAGCTACTTGAACTTGCACATGTGGGAACCGTGCTACTTGCGTTGCTCGGTAGGAAGGCTCGCGCCTTTAGCTCGATAAGAAGATTCGCATCTTTAGCTCGGCAGGAAGGCATTTGTTTCACCCGCGTGACCTATTTCGAGCTCGGCTTTGCCGGAATGCAACTGAGCTCGGTCGGTATGGAGCTCGGCTAGTGAACATTCGGGCATGCGGCGCAGTACGGTCGTGTGAGGCCGAGGTGATTCCGCCGGTCTGCCGGGCTCCACCGAGATATCCTGACAGTTTGGTTAGGTGGTGATTGCTAGATTTGTGCTGACAGATAGGATAACAACGCCATGTGTCGAGAGACTAATGGGAATAGATTTGGGGCGCAGAAGGTATATAAGCGTGTCTGCGCCCCCCCATGCTTGGATAGATGATCATTTGGTGAGATACACTTAGAAATTCAACTCTCTCCTTTCTCTTTCTATCCTTGAGTGTGTGCTAACTTGACTGTCGGAGGGGTTTTCCGGCTACACACCGCCGAGTAGCTCGCCGTCGTTGTGTTCGTAGGTTGATGGACAGACAGGGAGCTTGGAAGAAAGGAGTACGGGTTTACCGGAATATTTGCTCCCCGTACATCATCAAATTCCATTCATGTGGGGGATTGTAAGAAATGGTTTTGGAAAAAAAAAAAAAAAAAAAACAGAATTTTTCATTAACTTTGGTCTTACTTTTAGGTGGGACCCATGCACCAAAGTTGACGGGTCTAAGTGGTAACACATTCTATGTCGCGTTGTGATTCACATAGTGTATTTGGTTGCTCTAAACCATTATTGGGTGAATATAAAATTGAAGCCAAAGTGAGCTTTATGGAAATGGTGTTTTAGTGAAATTTCCATTAAGGTTTGAGTTAAAGCTTGTCCCACATTGCTTTGGTGGGCAAACTTTCATGGGTTTATAAAGCTTGGGTTTGCAACTTGAAGAGGGCCCCAAGGGTACCCAAGTTTTGTGGAAGGATGAGGTTGTGGGCAAAGTGGACTAGATCCATTGGATCCAAAATAAACACACACGTGCGCGCCGCTGCCGCCGTCCGATCGCGTGAGTTGGACTTGGCCACGGGTACGTAATGTGAGGGTAGGTTGGGCTTGTCTGGCCCAATGCTTATCTTTTTGGGCCAAAAAATTTTTGAATTTTATTTTTCTAAAATTAAATTCTTACCGTTTTTTGGAATTTGAATTTTGAATTTAATTCCAAATAATATCCAGATTATTACACCATCCAAACAGGTCCATATCTGTCCAATTAAACCGAACAGATTCAGTATATGTTTGAAATTTAAACCCAACAAGTTCCTTACCTGTTCATTCAAACCGAACAGGTATTATACCTGTTCAAATAGGTTTGCACCTGTTTAATTCAAACTGAACAGCCACAAATTTTCCTATAAATTGACAGACCCTCATTTGGATTTTGCAATCTAATTTTCGTTCTTGTTGCTGTCATTGCTCTCTGCATTTTGCTTCAATTATTTTTCTGTAAGAAATTGTATAAACATAAAGTGTGTTCGTAGTGCAAACAGTTTGTAGTGCTACTACTGTTGTTGTTGATCATTTTATCTTGAGAGATAGATGTCCACAATCTGAAAATACCGTGGAGAGGACGAATCTGTCTTAAGGACACAGTGTTAAACACTGGACTTGGTCAGAATTTTGTTCAATAAATACATAAGGTTAGTAATTAATTTACTTTCTGTTTTATTTATTTATTTATTTTTATCAGATTCTGATTTTGTTTTTGTAACAAAATAAGAATGTATTATTTTATTTTATTTTCTTTACTAGTTTGATTTTTGTAATTAAACAGTCTCTCTCATTTCATTATTTCTTCTGTTTTGTAATAACCCCGACCCCGATTGACGCTAATGGGGACTCAATTATGTCTAATAATAATTAAGGGAAAAATCTAGGATTTATTTGCATGTGCATTGCATGACTTATGTGTTTTTATCTGTTCGGTGTCGGAATATCTGTTCGTGTTTTAGACTTTAAACTGCAAATTGAAAGCCTTATCGGCACCCGATTTCAAAATTGATTGGTGTTTTAGACTAGTGGGATTTTATACGATTTAATGGTATATTTATCCAAAATGTGATTAGGTATGATTAAATTAGATTAAAATAAACTAAACACATAAGTTGCCATAATTACCCTTTTGCCATTGTAAGTGGGCTCCTTTGTTTCATCTTGTGTGACACCATTTCATCATTTTGGCTGAGGAAAAACGTAGGCAAGAGGGAAAGGGAAGTGAAAACTTGAGTTCAATTACAATCTTGGCTAGACACTAGGAGATTTGAAGGTTTATAGCAACATTAAGCTCCTAGACTTGAAACTAAGGGTTTAAGGTAAGAATTCACCCTCTCATTTGTGTAATTGAACTAGCTCTTGCAAGTTTCTTGACTTGTAGAAGATTAAATTCTAGATTTGGTTAGAAATGGTGGAATTGGGTAGTATATCATGCATGCATGTTTATACTCTTGCCATTTGAGGTTGTTTTCATCCCAATTTGGCATGCATGTCTATATTTTTGTTAGAGTTCATGAATTCATCAAAATTCTGGGTTTAATGATGCCATGGATCATGATTTGAAGCTTTGAAATGCATTTGAATTCATGCATGTGGGATTACATTTTGTTCTTGAAAATGGGTTTGTAAATGGTGCCCAAATTGACTCACTCTTGGCCCTTGATTTTCCAAATTGGCTTTTGAAACTTGATATACTATGAGTTTAAAGTGTTTTTCCAGATTTTGGACCCAAGAGGTTGAGTTTTGGGTTGTAGAATGCTTGGTTCAAACTTGGGAGACAAATCTGGAAATTTCAAATTTGGCTTCCTCGCTCGAGCGAAGGATTCCTCGCTCGAGCGAGCCCTTTGATTTTGCAAGCTCGCTCAAGCGAGCATCGAGCAACCATCGCGGAAAAATCAAGCATCCAAGATTTTTATGTTTCATCGCACCGCCGAAGCGAAGTCTCGCCGAAATTAACCCTTTGATTTTGGAATCTCGCCGAAGGAAGGCTCGCCGGCGAGGCCCTGCTTTCAAAGAACTTTTGAAAAACATTTTTCTAAAGCATTTTTGCATCCTCATTCCACCCTAGGCATTCCTAGGTCATATTTAAGGCTCCATAATAAGGGTAAGGGGTTAGGTACACACTCAGAACCGTGGATGCAAGTTTTGTACAATTTGAGTGCATATTTCAAAGTGTGTATCCGTAATGTGTTATGTAGGTCACGTGCCGCAACCCGTTTGACTCTCTTGACTTCGTCTACTTGTATCATCGCCCACAGTGAGTAATAACTTTGTAAAGTTATGTTCAGCTTTAAGTATTTTCTGACTGATATGATATGAATTGTTTTTCTGAAATGCTACTTTATGAGTTATGAATGAGTGTCCAATTTTCTGAAATGTATTGTGGCACCCTTAGTTCATAAGGCCCTACTTGGGATACAATACTGGCATAAGGCCCTCTTGGGAATACAATACCGTGGCATAAGGCCTCGCCTGGGGATACAATACCGTGGCATAAGGCCCTCGCCCGGGATACAATACTGCGTGGCATAAGGCCTCACCCGGGGATATATCTAGTGGCTACTTGCGCGCAAGATATGGACCTTTATGGTTGTTGGTACCAACTCTGTCTGTGGTCTTTGGACCTATCTGATCTGTTAGCTAATGGGTGTACCACATATGATCTTATGCAAAATCCGAGTATGTATATGAAAACAAGCATGTATCTGTTTCTAATTTGAAAATTATGATAAGATTGTGTTTCTGATATGAACTTTGATTTCTAACTCTGTGGTGGACATCATTCATTAAAATCTTTACTCTGTTATTATTCACTGGGCTTTCGCTCACAGTTTATTATATATATGTAGGTGAGCCGACACAAGACCCTGGCTGTCACGCCCCAAACCCGCCCCGAGAGGTTTGGTGACGAGACCGGCCAGTAATCCTAGATTACCACAGGCCTTCCTTTACATAACGTAAATAAACGGGGCTCGCGGAAGCGAAAACGGAATACTAATAGTCCAAAGAGCTGTGCATATATATGAACATACATTAACATGCCAAAAATGTTAATTTACCCACTATCTATACATAACATGTAACAAAATCCATATACAAAACATATAGGCATATGCCACAATACATAACAAAACAAGCTCACTATACGGCCTTCCAGGCCTAGCCTAACTCGGGGCATACAAAACTCTGGTAGGCTCTCAAAACGGCGGCTCGATGCAAGACTCCGCCTAGGCTTGACTCCCCGGCTGCTCACCTATAAATATATATATACAGGGGTGAGCTAAAGCCCAGCAAGTAACATTAACGTAAAGGGTTAGTGAACGAATCCCACATATATCATATCCGTAAAACAAATCATTCATAAACATAACCATTTCATAACAGAACATACGTAATGGCATATTCCACAGAACATAAACATAACAGAACGTCTTCCGACTAGAGTAATCAGTTCCGGATACTGATTAAACACATTTCGTCACAATGAAGTGACTCACGAGATCTCGTAAACTAGTCATGGACCCGCATTTTCATGCCGTCCCCCATGACTTAGGACTCTCTATGGATGCCATACTAGATTCGCAAATAGGATATTCGTTCACAGAAAACATTAATGTTTCAGAAATCATAACATAATATAGCATTTTTAGAACATACTTTACAGAAATGTTACTTACAGTGGTTTTCCAGAACCGGTTGTACGGTCTTCACGTTTTAACCTGCAAACATCCACAGTATCGCATAATCCTTTAACACATAGCATTAACAAATCAAGTCCACGTATGCTCTTAATGATGTTTCAATCTCATAACTTTATTATCATGACTTAATTAAGCTTCAAGAATGCTAAAAATGCAATGAGGATGCCAAAATCATGCATTAAAACACTTTTGAAAATCTTCTGAAAAACAGGTCCCCGCTCGAGCGGCAAAACTCGCCGGCGGATCTCAGAAGAAAATACTTGGATGCGAAATCTCCGCTCGAGTGTCCAAACCTCCGCTCGAGCGGACTGTGAAAATCTGGGTAGAAAAACCAGTCCATTTCTGCAAAACCGTGGGCTCCATTTTTACCAAAACCAACTTCCAATGTCATGAAACAAGGCCCAAAACGCTAGAAAAACAACTTGATTTAAGCTTTAAAACCAAACCCATATGAATCATTTAAAAGATTAGCCATAAATTGAGTTGAAAAATGATGAACATGCACATAAAAGCTTCACTTCATAAACCCATGGAGGTTCATCCTCAAACATACCAAAATAAACATGATTCATACTACTTTAAGCCAAGATTTTGAGTTCAAATGCTAGATGCCAAGGAGCAACAATCTATTTCATGAAAATCTTACCTTGATTCTTTGATTTGGAGAAACTAAGCTTGATTCCCCTTTCTTTCCTCTTCTTTCTCTTGATTCTCCCCCTTGCTCTCTCTCTCTCTCTCTCTCTCTCTCTCTCTCTCACACGAATTCTCTTCTCTCTCTCTCCCTTGGATATTTTCTTCTCTTGTCTTTGAGTCAACAATCTTTATCTCTTAAGTCATATATGTCTTATAAACAAATAAGCCAAAACATTTGAGCCAAACAAGGCTTTCTTAATCGATTTAAATTACCTCAATTTATTGTTCCAAATAGCTTTAAAAATTCCCAGTATCTCGTAGGCGTGTTCAATTTCATTTTCTGAATCCATTACGGTCGTCAATTTCCGATCCGAAGTCGTAAGTTCAACAGATATTTTTCTAGTTCAAACAAATATTCTTCCATTAATTCATCTAAACACATAATTAATTACCGATATTTAGGACATGCAGCTCGGGGTCATTACACTGGCCAGAGTTGATGGCCCTCTTTTTTGTTTTTGGTTAGCCACCTGTTACGCCTCCCGAGGAGGTTTCGCCTGAAGCCTAACACCGTGACAGTTTTGTACTTCATGCTAATCAGTGGTAGTGTCTTTGTAAAGTCGGATCTGGGGACGTACTTATGTAAATATTCTGTACATATTGGTGTACTCTGACTGGCATGCTATGTATATAAATAAGTTTTAAAATCTTCTGTCCCATGTATGTCATCACAGCTCATTGGACTTTGATTATTTTACATTATTGCTTCCGCAGCCCCTTAATATTTGTTAATGTCTTCAGAGGCCGTAGGTAATCCACGGATTACTGGCTGGTTACGTTGCTAAACCTATAGGGGCGGATTTGGGTCGTGACAGAGTGATATCAGAGCACGGGTTGTACCGCACACACAGGTCCCTATGAGCTTAGGATGTCCTAGTAAGAATTAGGGGCATTTCATTTGCATGTGTGAGTGTGTGGTAATGCAACTGAATATTGAAACTGAATGTACATTTGAATATATAAAGTCTTGGTTACCTATAGCCATGGACAATGCAAGGAATGATGATACAGCAGGGTCTTCTGATGCCCGAATGGATAGAATGGAACAAATGTTGGCAACCTTGACCGAAGTGGTAATGCAGCAACAGAGACAACAGCCCTTGCCCCCTCCACCTTCGCCAGTACAGGCTGAAGCCGATAACAAAGGAAATCATTAATCGACACGAAATTCACGAAAATGAAACCACCAATGTTCTACGGTGGATTGAGCCCTTGAAAGTCAAACATGGTTACTTGAGATGGAGAAGTTGTATGAGGTGTTCCTTGTTCAAACTCGAAAGTCTTGTTGGCTACCTACACAATCGAAAGATGAAGCTCGCAGTGGTGGTTCTTGATTCAAATGGTCACAAAAATATGACATGGACACAGCTTCAACGCAATCTTTTATGATAAGTATTTTTCCCGTGCTTAAACCGGAAAGTCTCGAATTCCAAGAACTTAAACAGGCAAGATGTCCAGAGCCCAAGATGAGGCCAAGTTCATCGAGCTAGGGTTTGCTCCCCATATGGTGGACATGGAAGACAAAAAAGGCCCGCAAGTTTGAGGATGGATTAGATCCGACATACTAGATAGGGTGGGAGTTCAATCTACCCACATATGTGGCGTTTTGGACAGGCATTGATGGCGTAATCCATTCTAGCAAAGAAGAAACAAACTTCCGCTTACTTGACCGAGTGGACAGAGAAAAGATCCAGGAATAATTTTAAAAAGGGCCGCTCATTTTCTGGGAATAAGAAGCATAACACAGGGTCTTACAGTAACTCAAGCCAAGGTAATGACTCTACGCCAAATTGTCCCAATTGTGGGAATAAGCACGGAGGTACTTGTTACCGAACATCGGGGGCATGTTACAATTGCGGCCAGAAAGGCCATATGGTGAGAAATTGTCCGCTTAGAGCTGAGACTACTAACCGACCTACGACAAGTTCAGCGGGGTCCGCTTCTGTGGCCAAAACCAACGTCAAAGCCAATGCAGGACATGAACCGTTAAGACAAGGCCGAGTGTTTGCTTTAGTGCCTAGTGATGTACCGAACACCTATACCGTGGTGTCAGGTACACTCCCTGTATGTTCTCAATATGCATATGTGTTGATAGACTCTGGTTCTACGCATTCCTTTGTGTCGCATGCCTTTTCTCAAAAATTGACTAGGCCATTAGAACATATGACATGTGTATTATCTGTATCTACACCTTCTGGGGATTCTATGATGTGTACTCATGTTTATCCAGCATGTGATGTTGTGGTGGGTGATATGACGTTGTATGTGGATTTATTGCCTTTGGACATTCATCATTTTGATTGTATTTTGGGGATGGATTGGTTGACTAAATACTGTGCTACTATTGATTGTGCAAACAAAACTGTGGTGTCTAGACCGCCGGGTATGCCTGAATTTACCTTTAGAGGGAATGGGGTAGTTCCTCCCCCGTACTTAATTTCGGCTATGAAAGTCAGAAACTACTTAGGAAGGGTTGTAGGGGTTATCTGTGTTGCATATTGACTACCTCATCTGACAGTCCTACCGTAGAAACAATCCCTGTTGTTTGTGACTTTCCTGATGTGTTTCCAACTGATTTACCTGGGGATTTAGTTGACAGAGAAATTGAATTTACTGTTGAGGTGATTCCGGGGACACAACCTATATCCAAGACTCCCTATAGGATGTCTATCTCTGAATTGAAAGAATTGAAAACCCAACTCCAGGAACTGTTAGACAAGAACTTTATCCGTCCAAGTACTTCACCTTGGGGTGCTCCAGTGTTATTTGTCAAAAAGAAGGATGGGTCTTTGAGACTATATATAGACTACCGAGAATTGAACAAAGTGACTATCAAGAATAAATACCCTCTGCCCCGAATAGATGACTTGTTTGACCAACTTCAGGGTGCCCAAGTGTTTTCTAAAATTGACCTCAGGTCTGGGTATCATCAGTTAAAGGTTAGAGCCGAAGACATTGAGAAAACTGCGTTCTGAACTAGATATGGACATTATGAATTTTTGGTAATGCCGTTTGGGATGACAAATGCACCTGCTGCTTTCATGGATCTTATGAATAGAGTGTTTAAATCAGATTCCGATGATTTTATTGTTGTATTTATTGATGATATTCGATATATTCTAAAGACAGGAAGAACATGAAAAGCATTTGAGAACCGCCTTGCGATATTGAGAGAAAAGAAATTGTATGCTAAATTGTCTAAGTGCGACTCGCCGACAAGGTGGCATTTAGGGCCATGTGATTGACAAGAATGGTGTTTCGTGGACCCTCGTAAAATTGAAGTTGTAGATTGGCCGAGGCCTACAAATGTGATGTACGAAGTTTTCGGGACTTGCGAGCTACTACAGAGATTTGTGAAAGACTTCTCACGGCTTGCCTTGCTATTGACTCGCTTAACTCGTAAAAATATGCCATTTGATCGAATGATCAAAGAGAGGCTTTTCCAAGAGTTGAAAACCGTGTTAGTGATCGTACTAATCTTAACTTTGCCAAACGATCGATGGGTTTCAAGTGTACAATGATGCTTCATATAAGGGCTTAGGTGTGTACTTATGCAAAATGGAAAGGTGATTGCCTATGCCTCCGCATAACCGCGACCTCATGAAAAGAATTATCCAACGCATGATCTTGAATTGACAAATGTGGTATTTGCTTTGAAGATATGGCGGCACTATTTGTATGGGGTAACTTGTGAGGTTTATACAGATCATAAAAGCTTGAAATATTTCTTCACCCAAAAGGAGTTGAATATGAGACAGAGACGATGGATGGAACTAATCAAGGATTATGACTTGCAAATCTTATATCACCCGGGAAAGGCTAATACTGTGGCGGATGCCTTGAGCCAAAAATCTGGTGCAACTGTGTCGTGTTTGTTATCTAGCCGAAAAGACTTGTCAACTGACTATGAACAAGATGGATTGATATCTGCTATCTTTGCTCAACCTGCTATTCTTGATGAGATTAAACAGAAACAATGTGAAGATGAACACTTGAAAAAGATTATAGAAGAGTTTGATTCGAAACTGAGGCCCGAATTTGTGTTTGAAAATGGCGTGCTGAAATTTCAGTACCGTCTTTGTGTACCTGATTGCTATGATTTGAGAAAACATGTTATGACCGAAGCTCACAGTAGTAAGTTTGCTATGCATCCGGGGAACACGAAGATGTACCACAATTTGAAACAGAACTTTTGGTGGCCTGGAATGAAGAGGAGTATTGCAGACTTTGTGGCTAGATGTCTACATTGCCAACAGGTTAAAGCTGAACATCAACGACCTGCCGGTTTGCTACAACCACTCCCAATACCAGAATGGAAATGGGAGCACATCACCATGGACTTTATTGTGGGATTGCCTCGTTCTTCTCAATGTATGGACTCTATTTGGGTTATAGTTGACTGCTTGACTAAGTCTGCACATTTTCTCGTTAAAACTATTTATAACGCCGATAGATCGGCTAACATCTATATGACCAAATTGTGAGATCGCATGGAGTGCCGTGTCTATTGTGTCTCGACAGTGATTCAAAGTTTGTATCAAGATTTTGGCAGAGCTTGCAATGTGCCTTGGGAATGTACTGAGATCGAAAGGCTTACCACCCACGTGCATCGATGGCCAAACTGAATGAACTAACCAAAACCCTGGAGGATATGCTCAGAATGTGTGTGTTAGACTTTCAGGGAAATTGGGAAACTTATTTGCCATTAGCTGAGTTTGTGTACAACAACAGTTACCACTCAAGTATTGGAATGGCTCCTTACGAAGCATTATATGGAAGGAAGTGTCGATCCCTAGTATGTTGGGCTGAAGTAGGCGACAGACCTTTGTTGGGACCAGAACTTGTGCAAGAAACAACTGAGAAAGTGAAACTGATACATCAACGTTTGAAAACTGCACAAAGTAGGCAGAAAAGTTATGCTGATGTTCGAAGAAGAGAAAGGGAATATGAAGTGGGGGACCGTGTGTTTATTAAGGTGACCCCGATGAAGGGTCAAAACCGATTTGGTGTTAAAAGAAAATTGGCTCCGAGGTATGTTGGACCTTATGAAGTTCTCGAAAAGATCAATCCGGTGTCCTACCGAATAGCCTTACCTCCGGTGATGGAACATATGCATAATGTCTTCCATGTATCGATGCTACGAGAATATTTGAGAGATCCACTCCACGTCATCGAACCGACGCATGTACTTTTGAAAGATGACTACACCTATGAAGAGAGGCCTATTCAGATTGTGAATCGAAGGATTAAAAGACTGAGAAACAAAGAAATACCGCAGAAAGTTGATTGGCAGAACCACGGGGGAACCTATGCAACTTGGGAAACCGAGGAAGACATGAAGAAGAGATATCCGGATTTGTTTCCTCTAGACCCGACATTGGCTTCGAATGAAGGTAACTTGAGTTTGGGGACCAAACTCTCTTAAAGGGGGAAGACTGTAATAACCCCGACCCTGATTGACGCTAATGGGGACTTAATTATGTCTAATAATAATTAAGGGAAAAATCTAGGATTTATTTGCATGTGCATTGCATGACTTATGTGTTTTTATCTGTTCGGTGTCGGAATATCTGTTCGTGTTTTAGACTTTAAATTGCAAATTGAAAGCCTTATCGGCGCCCGATTTCGAAATTGATTGGTGTTTTAGACTAGTGGGATTTTATACGATTTAATGGTATATTTATCCAAAATGTGATTAGGTATGATTAAATTAGATTAAAATAAACTAAACACATAAGTTGCCATAATTACCCTTTTGCCATTGTAAGTGGGCTCCTTTGTTTCATTTTGTGTGACACCATTTTCATCATTTTGGCTGAGGAAAAACGTAGGCAAGAGGGAGAGGGAAGTGAAAACTTGAGTTCAATTACAATCTTGGCTAGACACTAGGAGATTTGAAGGTTTATAGCAACATTAAGCTCCTAGACTTGAAACTAAGGGTTTAAGGTAAGAATTCACCCTCTCATTTGTGTAATTAAACTAGCTCTTGCAAGTTTCTTGACTTGTAGAAGATTAAATTCTAGATTTGGTTAGAAATGGTGGAATTGGGTAGTATATCATGCATGCATGCATGTTTATACTCTTGCCATTTGAGGTTGTTTTCATCCCAATTTGGCATGCATGTCTATATTTTTGTTAGAGTTCATGAATTCATCAAAATTCTGGGTTTAATGATGCCATGGATCATGATTTGAAGCTTTGAAATGCATTTGAATTCATGCATGTGGGATTACATTTTGTTCTTGAAAATGGGTTTGTAAATGGTGCCCAAATTGACTCACTCTTGGCCTTTGATTTTACAAATTGGCTTTTGAAACTTGATATACTATGAGTTTAAATTGTTTTTCCAGATTTTGGACCCAAGAGGTTGAGTTTTGGGTTGTAGAATGCTTGGTTCGAACTTGGGAGACAAATCTGGAAATTCCAGATTTGGCTTTTTCGCTCGAGCGAAGGATTCCTCGCTCGAGCGAGCCCTTTGATTTTGCAAGCTCGCTTGAGCGAGCATCGAGCGACCATCGCGCGGAAAAAATCAGCATCTAGTATTTTTACTGTTTCATCAGACCGCTCGAGCGAATGAAGTCTCGCTCGAGCGAACCCTTTGATTTTGGAATCTCGCTCGAGCAAAGGAAGGCTTGCTCGAGCGAGGCCCCTGTTTTCAGCAACTTTTGAAAAACATTTTTCTAAAGCATTTTTGCATCCTCATTCCACCCTAGGCATTCCTAGGCCATATTTAAGGCTCCATAATAAGGGTAAGGGGTTAGGTACACACTTAGAACCGTGGATGCAAGTTTTGTACAATTTGAGTGCATATTTCAAAGTGTGTATCCGTAATGTGTTATGTAGGTCACGTGCAACCCGCTTTGACCCTCTTGACTTCGCTTACTTGTATCATCGCCTCGTGAGTAATAACTTTGTAAAGTTATGTTCAGCTTTAAGTATTTTCTGACTGATATGATATGAATTGTTTTTCTGAAATGCTACTTTATGAGTTATGAATGAATGTCCAATTTTCTGAAATGTATTGTGGCACCCTTAGTTCATAAGGCCCTCGCCCGGGGGATACAATACCGTGGCATAAGGCCCTCGCCCGGGGGATACAATACCGTGGCATAAGGCCCTCGCCCGGGGGATACAATACCGTGGCATAAGGCTCTCACCCGGGGGATATAATACCGTAGCTACTTGCGCGCAAGATATGGACCTTTATGGTTGTTGGTACCAACTCTGTCTGTGGGCTTTGGACCTATCTGATCTGTTAGCTAATGGGTGTACCACATATGATCTTATGCAAAATCCGAGTATGTATATGAAAACAAGCATGTATATGTATCTGTTTCTGATTTGAAATCTGAAAATGCATAAGACTCTGTTTATGATAATATTGTGTTTCTGATATGAACTTTGATTTCTAACTCTGTGATGGACATCATTCATTAAAATCTTTACTCTGTTATTATTCACTGGGCTTTCGCTCATAGTTTATTATATATATGTAGGTGAGCCGGCACAAGACCCTGACCAGAGTTGATGGCCCTCTGTTTTTGTTTTTGGTTAGCCACCTGTTGCGCCTCTCGAGGAGGTTTCGCCTGAAGCCTAACACCGTGGCAGTTTTGTACTTCATGCTAGTCAGTGGTAGTGTCTTTGTAAAGTCGGATCTGGGGACGTACTTATGTAAATATTCTGTACATATTGGTGTACTTTGACTGGCATGCTATGTATATAAATAAGTTTTAAAATCTTCTGTCCCATGTATGTCATCACAGCTCATTGGACCTTGATTATTTTACATTATTGCTTCCCCAGCCCCTTAATATTTGTTAATGTCTTCAGAGGCCGTAGGTAATCTACGGATTACTGGCCGGTTACGTCGCTAAACCTATAGGGGCGGGTTTAGGTCGTGACATGTTTGTTGTTAAGTATACAAACATTATTTATTTTTAATATAGTGAAAATTGACCAACATTTACAAGAATGATGTTGAATGATTTGCATCATCGAGATGAGTTTGGAGCAGGTCCCACCATGGGTCAATAGTACTCTCCAGTCTGATTGTAGATAAAAAAGAAGTCTGTCCCATGTACTAGGAATTTGAAAAGGAAAAAGAAAAATACAAGTGAAATGTAAATAAAATATAACTATATTTCATATTTTTTTTTAAAAAAATTCTACTTAAATTCATACTATAAATATGGTCTAAATTGTCATAAGTTCACAGAATCGGAGTTTATATTAAAAGTAAACAAATCATTTACATTAAAAATAAATTAAAATATTAAAATTTAAATTAAAAAAATTTAAAATTTATTTTATTACAAAGTTCTATGAGATTTTTTTTTTATAATTATTCCTATGAATTTCATAAAAATTGAACGTGCAAATAACATTTTTTTTTTCAATTAATTTCGGCTGATTGATAATTTGGGGTGGTGGTGGGGAAGATAATCACGTGCATGGATTTGTCATGGAATGCACGAAACAAAACTTTTTTTTGTCATTTTTTTAAATCGAATTTAATTCCATTCACACTGAATATTCTGATACCATCATTCATTACTTCCGTCCTCTCTCTCTCTCTCTCTCTCTCTCTCTCTCTCTCCTTTCTCTTTCTCACTGGGTCCCTATTAAAAATACAAAATTAAAACACAAAAAAATTATAATAGTAAATTATAATTTATTTTAAATATACATCCCTTAATAATTAAGTTTAATCTCAACTTATGTTATATTGGGCCATTTTAATATCTTTTATTTATTTATTTATATATTTGTTCATAAATCTTCTTTTATTTTGTTTATGAATCTCATCTTATTTATAAATGGAGATTCATTGTTTTGATGATCTTTTATCTTGTTCATGAATGGAGATTAATTGGAGTTCATGAACTTAATAGGGAGTTAACATTTGGGTACACTCTTCATTTTTTTTCAGTTTAATGGTCATTATTATTTTTTGGTATAAATTGTAAGGTGCTAGTGGTTTATAAATAGTTCTTCTCATTTACTCTTTTTTATAATAACACCAACTATTGTTTTATACAAGAGAGATTACTAGCAAAGAATGTTGTTTTTCTTGGTGGAGTTTTGGGTTCACCATCTTGTGCAGAGTTGGTCTAAACTATACGACAAATAGTCGGGCTGTTGCATCCTGGATGAGACAAGTCATATTTTTGTGACTGCTGCATCGGTATTTGGGTTCTTCCTACTGCAGTGGGCTTGATCTCTTTAAAGGAAACGAAATATCTATGCCTCAACTTAATCTATTTGTATTTTATTTTCTTTGCATTATTTATCAATAAAATATAATTTTTTTGGTATTTTCTCCGACAAGTTATAATATTTATAAATTATTTTATAATTTATTCAATATTTTTAACATTACTATTTCTCTTTGCACACTATATTAATGCTTCATTCATACCCATCTTTTTCATTCTTCTTTTTCACACTGACTAACTTTTGCATAGTTTTCTTGACCATTAAAGGTCAAGGATGTATAAGTAATAGAGAGAGGCACAAAAAATGTCTTAATTCTCAAGCAACAAGGACCGATAACAACTTTTCCTTTATCAATACCTGATTCAAATTGCAAATGTTTGATGTTACTTTTCCGTCACCTAATATTTGTTTTAATGTTTTCTGTAAAATACAAACACAAAACAGGAATTTAAGAAGATATCGGGTGACTTTTTTTTCTTAAGAAAAGTTAAAAATATTATACCAAGACCTTCTAAATTATCAGCAAATTTCACTGTACCCCTTAATTTATAAATCGATACATTTTGACCTCCTCAACTATAAAAATGTTTCACTTTCACTCCCTCCAAACCACCTCAAGAAAGAGATATATTTATTCTATTATCATAGTTGATGAGTTAATAAATACAAGTTCATAGTTGAAATGATAAAGTGATATTCATTAATAATTGAATGTCTTAGAACGAATAATTAGATGTGAAATAAAACACTATAATAACATATTATTAAAATATGGATTATGGAACTAATTGGACATCAATTTCATTACCCTTATATTCTTAATAATATATTGGTCAAATATGGATTTTATGGAGCTAATTATTAATTAGCCAAAAGAAGGAAACAAAAATGAGTTCGATGTGGTGGTGATGGCATGTGGAAAAGCAGAGCAAACAGACAAAAGCGTGCGTTGTTGTGATTAAAAGCATAATTTGCCAAAAGAAGTTGGTAATATCTGTTGGATTTGGGATTGTATTGTTGTGTTTGAAGTCAGCTAATGAAGATCTCCCCCTGCCTTCAAAACGATTCTCTCCCTCTATTAATATACCTTGCTCATCCTACTTCACACGTCATGCTGATCTACTTATAATATAATTAGGATAAATTACACATACACCTATTGTGGTTTAATTAAAATACGAATCGTTTCTATAGTTTTAAAAATTATATTCCACTCCCTGAGGTTTCTAATTTCATAACAAATCGCTCTTTTATTAATAAATCATCAAGTTAATTAACAGTTTTTAATGATGTTAAAAATATATTTCAATTAATAATTTAGGTAATTTTATTATTATATAGGAGAATAATTATGAATTTCATTTTTTTAGTTAATTCTGTTAAATAAAAATTTTAATAAGGGGATATTTGTAATTTTTCAAATTATAGGAGGCAATCCGTATTTTAAGCAAATCTCAGGGGGTGTATTTGTAATTTATCCAAAATTTTAAGTTATTTACACAGAGATCCCTTAAAATATTAAAAATTATCTCTTTAACCACCTATATATTATACATGCGTACAAATTAATTTCCTAAATTACTGGCATGTTTTACTTGGACCCCTTTGTTAGGGGTTTGATTTGTACGTTTTCATAGTTTATGAGGTTTATTTATACACGCATTTATAGTTTATGAGACAAAATATTACTACGTAATCGTTTAAGGATGTATTTATACGATTTTATAATTTATATAATTAAAATAATACTCCTTAATAATTTAAGAGGTATTCATGTGAATAATCTTAAAAATTTACGCTTATAAGTAGATGTGTGTTGTTTATTAATATCCCAGTCCAAGTAAGAGAAAATGGAGGTATTGTATATTCTATTTTTATCTCCGAAAACTCATCCTTGTAATATTATATATCATATTATGGTGGACTGTAGGGAAAAAATATCAAACTATAGAATCGAGGACTACAAAAGTGAGCTTTTATATCTGAGTATTTGTGACGATTAAAAAAAATGTTGAAAGCTCAAAATATTGCACACAACTTAAAAAATTAATTCATTTATGGCATGTTTGATTAGGTAGATTAGAGCATGGAATTAGGATTATTAATCCGTGGGCCCAATTATCTTATATTTGTTTTAACATTTTGATTTATGATTATTAATCTAATGGATAATTAATCCAATAAATTTGTAGGATTATTAGTAAGGGGGTAGGGGTGAGATTATTAATCCAATGGATATTAATTCAATTGGATAATGAATACCACACTAATTTAATAGAATTATTAATATTTCACTATTAGTCTTGTGAATCAAACATGACCTTAGTGACATATATTAAACGCTGCTCAAATAATGTCTCAACAATCTTAGAAGTCGCACTGATACGATGCCCTAAGGCTAAGAGCGTGTAATTACTTTTTCTTACGGTCGTGATTGGTAGCTCGAAAGCTTCGGCTCGAATGTGGCTCGAGGGTCAAAACGACGTCGTTTTGACCTTTTTTTTTTTTTTCCCTTTTCTTTTTCTTATTTTCGACTTCACTTCTATCTTCTAGAAGAAGAAGGAAGAGAAGAGAGGAAGGAGGAGGAGGAGGAGGAGGAGGAGGAGGGAGGAGGAGGATGAGGAAGGGATGCCATTAAAATGGCGGTGGCCATTAAAATATGGCCCAGCGGCGGTAAAAAGGCGATCGTCATGATTAGTGACGATTGGCTATTGAGGAGGGCGAAGGAGGCGGGCGGAAGCGGAGGCACGACGGACCAGCCCTCTCCTCTCTTTCTCTCCTCTCTTTCTCGAGCTTCTTCGAGCCATTCGTAGCTTCAAGCTACCAGGCATTTTCCTTTTTCTTATTGATGATTTGATCATTTAACTTGTTTAAAATTTAAATATTCTTATTGTTGAAGTACCAAAATTTTAGAAACTATCTTTATTTAATATTTAATCTAGTTGTCTAAGACTCACACCAAAAAATAAAAAAAATAAAAAATAAAAAAATATTATTGTTTAAGGCAACAATTTTAAAAAGTGTCCTTATTTTAATATTTATTAGTGGTTATTTAGGAACTTCCAAATAAGTACATTTTTTTTTAAAATTTTTATTTTTTTAAATTTTATAAAAATAATTTAATTTTTCGATATGTCTTGTGTAGACAAATCTTTAAAAAAAAAATCCAAAAGAAAATTAAAAAATTCAAAATAACCCCCCCCCCCAAAAAAAAGCTACTATTTTTGTTTTTTTGAACTTTTTTTCAAAATTTTTAATTTTTTTTTTTAAAAAAATCGATCCGTCTCATTAAGTAGAATCTATAAATTTAAAATATTTTGATTTTTTTTTTAAAAAAAAAACATTAATAAAGAAAAGAAAATAAGCCGACAAAAAAGCCGTAAAGATCTGAAAATACCTTCAAGCCCTACTGCTTGCTGAAAAGGTGACACATGACTGAGAGGATTCCTCTTTGAGTAAGGCATCGTGAAAAAAATATCTTGAAAATAATCATGAGAAATTCTTTATTTTTAAATTATTTATATAATAAAACATTACACACTAATCAAGAGATAAAAATTTTCATGACGGATTTCATGATATATATTTCATAATCCGTAGCATTATTCTTTTTCTTCTGGCTTGACTGTTGCCGGGCCCAATTGAGCCCAAGTTAACCAAGGTTGGGCTTAAAAGTTAAATTACCTAGCCTAAGGCTAAGGATTGAGTTGGGCTACTCACGTCTCTCTGGCAACTTGAACCTGATGTTACATGTAATTATTGTCATAAATATATTTTTTACTATATAAAGTATACAATATGGTAAAAAAAATTTTTTTTTTTTTTTTCTTTCATCTACATTCATTTTTTTAATGATAGTTATAATTGTCATGCATCCTATGTATGCATTACTTTTTAATATTTCATAACACACTATATTATGCATAGATAAGATTTGAATTTAAATATTGATAATGGATAAGAATTCACTACGTAGACCCTAATTAATTTTTATTTTATTTTTTATTTGTTTTACATCTTTAGTTAAAGCATAAGAATTCTAAACTTAAAGCTATATACAAATACAAAATTGATGATGAGATAATTGGCTCAACAATAAACAAAGGGTGAGTTGGCAATGCAAAAAAAAATTAATTTTTATTCCTTCTACTGGACAGGTGGCTTCCTTCCATAACAGAACTTCTAAATTTAGCAAAGCAAAATATTAGAGATTTTAAAATTTTTTATTAAATGTCTTATATAGTTGTGAGACCCATATCATATGAGTTCTATATGAGTCTCGTATTTATGTGAAATATTTAGTAAAAAATTTAATAAAATTTTTAAGATTTCTAACATTACTCTTTAGCAAATTTTTACGTTAATTGAAAACTGAATTTTTGGATAAGATTTGAAGGGTAAAATTTAAAATCAAAGAGCCAATTTATTTGTTAAAAAAAAAAAGAAAAAAAAAAAGATAAGTGTGTTTGGTTTGAGTATTTTGGATTAAGTTTTTTGAAAACTGAGTTTTTTAATTTTTGTGTTTTTTTTTTTGTTTTTAGTGAATATTTTTAAAATTTTAAACATTTTTTTTATTTTTTTAGATGCACCTTATTTAGATATATCTAAAAAGTAAAAAATTTGTGAAAAAATATTTTAAAAAATTTATAAATAAATAAAAATACAAAAAACGTACTGAATTCTTGTTTTGTTTTGTTTTGTTTTGTTTTGTATTTTTGTATTTTTGGTATTTAGTGAATTTTTAAAAGGTTTTTTTCACAAATTTTTTATTTTTTAGGTATATTTATGTTAGGTATGTCTAAAAATTAAAAAAGTTGCTTAAACTATTAAAAAAAAATTCAATAAAAAAAAATACGAAAAATAAGAAAGTAGAATTTTTTAAAAAATGTTTTTGGAAAACTCTCACCAAACAAAATGAAATCCCATAAATCTCATATAAGGAATATTGATCTACTTTTCTTTTGGAGAGTAGGTTAAAAGCTAACTTTTTGAAATTTTTTTTTAATAAAAAAAGTGTAAAAAAGTAAAGAGCTGACGTGATCTAAAAAAATTAAAAAACCAAAATACTGGCATAAGAGTTTTCTTTTAAACTAATTAGTCTTTTTTTGTTCTAGAAAGTTATATTTATTTGATGGGTGGTGATTTAGACCCCCTTTTTTAGACCCCCTTTTGACCCCCTCTCTTCTCTCATTGGTCCCCCTTTCCTGCACATCCAATCACCCCCTGACACATGGCAAAAGGGGGGTGAGGGGGTGCCCCCAAAAGGGGGTCTCAAGTATTATCCTTATTTGATTTAGTGTCATTGGAGTAAGTGAATCCTCTTTTGTGATTTATTTTTTTAATTTTCTAATTTGTTTTTGGGATGGGAATGGATAGGTAAAGTGTGGAAGATTCTTTTTGGGAGGATTAGTGGTTGAAGTATTGGTTGTCGAGCGTTGAAATCAACATTTTTGCTAGTGTGATTTTCTGGTGTTACATTAATTAGAGTGTTACATTTTGAAAAAATATGCTAAGGAGTTTTTTTAAAAATATTACGTTGTTATGTTTGAGAAAAGTACACTAAAGATTTTATTAATGTTACATTAGAGTGTTACATTTGAAAAAAATACATTAAGAAGTTTTTTGGGAATGTTACGCTATTACGTTTGAAAAAAGTATGCTAAAGAATTTTTCATTATGCTACATTAGAGTATTACATTTGGAAAAAATATACTAAGCAATTTTTGTGTGTTATATTGATTGGAGTGTTACGTTTGAAAAAAATACACTAAGGAATTTTTTGGAGTGTTATATTTTTTAAGTGTTACATCGAAGTATTATGTTTAGAAAAAAAATATACTAGAAGTTTCTTTTGAAGTGTTACGTTTAGTAATTTGAATATTATGAAAAAAACTCACATTTGTCTCTCAACAAATAATACACACGCGTTAATATTTGACCCTTTATATAATTTATACTAGAATGAAATCTTTAGGTCCTTTTAAAAAAAAAAAAAGACTAAATAATTCATAAACTCAATGTTTGAAATTTATTGGTATTTCACTTCGTGTGGTAATATTTATACTTACAATAAATTTTTTTAAAAAATATAAAAATAAATAAATTATTAGGTATTATATTTTTGGAAAATTATAGATAATTTATAAACTTTACTAAACTTTGTAACAAAAAAAAAATATTTTTTCATTTGTTTTTAATTAAATTTTCATTATTTTCTTCATTTCTCATCACATTCAGCCATGCCAACGATCTTCTCGGATAATCACCTTTCTCACTCTCTCTCTCAGTTCTTGTTATTATAACAAAATTTAGAAACATAAGAATTGAATATGTTTTATTTTTATCAAAACTAAATATAAAAAATAAAGGATATTTATTATATATATTTTTAAAGGTGATTAGTGTAATTTATCTATTAAAAAAAAATTTACACGTGGACAGACAAAAAATAAAAAATGTTAAAAACTCTAATTTTATATCAAATACTCACGTGAATTTTATATAAGTGTGAATCTTATATTCATATAAGTATTTAATAGAAATTTTGTTTAAAAAAGTTGTATTGCTCACATTAGTCGACAAAATATTGCAGTAACAGATTTATTAATCAACTATGTTACATCTCATAAAAATCTCTCACAAAATATTTGTTCATTGACTCTGATTGGTAAAAACTTATTCATTTATTGGTGGTATTTGTGGTTCGGTTCTAAGCATATTAATAGTTCCACTTGGAGATTCTTGTGGAGGTTCTGGAGGTCGAACATTGAGATGTTGCATTTTCTGTAAAAGGGTATCCATAAATTCTGTATTGGAAGCTTTTAGCTTAAAATTACTGATTTCTAATGGGGGTTTAATGGATACTGGATGAATAGCTGAAGTACCAGCTACTGGTGGAGCTAGGCTTTTATCTTTAAAAGTAGAAACTATGTCTTCGATTCTGGTTAACTGCTTACTCATAGTTTGACAAATTAGATTTGTATAATTATGTTGCCTAACAGTTAAACTTAAATCTTTCAGTTGGATGAATTCATTTTTACTTAGTCTTCCAGATTGTGCATCTAGATATGCAGTAGCTACTAGAGGTTGCCTAGTGGTTTCACCATTAGGAACTAACTCTAAAGCTTGAGGAGGTGGATGGATAGAATTGATTACTTGGCCGTCTGCTGTTGTCCAAGTTTTATACTGATCTTCGATAACGGTTATTTTAGGTTAAGTTTCATTTTGAAACCATTGTACAAAGGGTATTATATTCTGATGTAACTCAAGATGTTGATAATATTGAGTTTTATACTGGTTTAATTGTCCTGGATTATGGGTGGTAAAGTACCATTCCCTGAATTCTTTATTTTTATCCTGGTAAAATTCCTGATTTATTAATTTTCTATTTTCATTTCCTGGTGTAAAATCCATTAGACTTCAAAATTCATATCACTGGCCGTAGGGCTATCTGGTGATTGAATTGGTACAGTATAAACACCATGAGGTATTTTGTTTCTAGATAATCGGATACCATGTATTTCTGATGTCATAGGATCTAAATGATCATCCTGAGGATCACTAGAAGGTCTACTAGGTGGTCTATCAGGTATTTGTAGAGAGTCTACAGACTGTCTACTGGATTCAGGTAAATCCACTCTGTATGGTGGAATTGAATGACAGCTGTTATTGGAAAAGCTTCTGTTAGCAGTTCTAAAACTATTATTAGACATGCTTCTGGGGGCTGTCCTAAAACTAGCATTAGAAGAAGTGCTTCGGGTTAGCATGGGTCGCTGAAATTGGAGGTAAACATTACCACCTTGTGTCTGAATAACATCATCTATGTTATGTTGAATTAATGGTTGCGGAGGCACAGCATTGGAAATTTCCCATCTATCAGGAAAAGTTATTTGTGACCAAGGGATTTGCCTTGGTACAGCAACCTGACTGCTATACAGATTAGTCTCAATTAATATTGTTTGACCATTTTCAGTTTTCTTTCTAACATAAGGGTTTAAGGTTGTTAAAGCCTTAATATAGATTCTGGAATGAACTGAGAATGGAGGGGATCCAGGTTTATACTCATATCCATGAGTTAGAACTCGCAGTTCAAGGACATCGGATATATTTGCATCGGTCATTGAGATGCTCAAATTTGGATAAACATCAAAATAAACTGGTCCATGGGATAGACTGGTTTCTATGGCTCCCATGAGGGATGCTCTCCAGTTAAGACATCTTCCATCTCGAAGAGTACATTGAATACTGGTATTTTGACCTAACAAAGTCAAAGGTTTAAAGGCTATTTGTACTAATCCTATATGGATGTACTTATAATCTTTAACAAACGGAATAAAATCATTAACATGAATTAATCGGATTATTTCGTCATTATTTTGGATGCAAGATGCATGCTCAAAAGTTTTAATAATTGTTTTACTGAGAAATTGAAATTTTCCTTTTTTATAAATTGTTTTCGGATCGACACGTGGAATTGTCCACTTGTCTAAAGCTTCTTTTACATCCTGATAGGCTACCATTTTGGCTTACGCTAAAGAGGATACTGTATTCCCTACAGAGGTTACGGATTCATTTTCTGGTATGGCTACGGTATTCTCTTGTTCAGTCATGATGTATGGTGATCATATATGTATAATTTATTTAATTTATACCAATATTATGTAAATACTTAAACATGGCTCTGATACCAATACAGAATTTATGGATACCCTTTTACAGAAAATGCAACATCTCAATGTTCGACCTCCAGAACCTCCACAAGAATCTCCAAGTAGAACTATTAATATGCTTAGAACCGAACCACAGATTAGTGATGATTTATCACCCGAACAGATTAATGAAATTCAGTTGAATTTTCAGGAACCCTCATCTGTTAATAAATTGCATTCTTATAGTCCCAGCCGACCACATAGTCTACCATATACCAGAAATTATTATGCTAGACCAACTCCTCCTGATCTCCTTTATGAAGAATCATACCTCAATGAGCAGAGTAGTTATCATGGCAAGACTATCTATGAATGGAATATAGATGGTGCATCCGAATACGCTATTTATAAAGCATTAGATCAAATGTTAATGTTTGCCACTGTATGTCGACAATACAGTAACCAGGACCAAGCTATTGCTAAATTTATTATCAATGGCTTTACCGGACAACTTAAAGGCTGGTGGGATAATATCCTCACTCATGCCCAACAACATGAAATTCTTCATTCCGTTAAAGTGGAAATTGATCCAACTACCCAACAACCGGTGCAACAGCAAGATGCTGTCTACACCCTTATTCAAACAATCATTCTTCATTTTGTTGGTACCAGTACTAGTTCTCACGATCGCGGTCGAGAACTTCTTCAGAACTTAAGATGTCCATCCCTTACTCATTTCCGGTGGTATAAGGATGTTTTTCTCCTCAAGGTGATGCAACGCCCTGATGGTAACAGTATTCATTGGAAAGCCAAATTTGTTGATGGCCAACTTTGTTCCATAATAACCGATGAAGGACTTTCTTTGTGTAATGACCTCAAACTTCATTACCAGATGAAACAACAGAATTTAACAGGACGAAAAGAGTTAGGTGAATTTTGTGATCAATTCGCCTATGAACCCATGATTCAATATCCAAATAAACCAAGAAAGATACATCATAGAAAATCTTCCAAACCATATCGAAAACCACACAAAACTAGTCATCCGAAAACTAAAAAGAAGTTTTATTCAAAAAAATCTCCAACCAGTAAGTCTACAAGTAAAAGAAAAGATAAATCAGAAGTTAAATGTTACAAATGTGGACAAACAGGACACTATGCTAACCGATGTAAATCAAAAGCTAAATCTAAGATTAATGAATTAATTTTAGATGAAAAACTTAAAGAACAGATAATTAATGCTTTAGAAGCAGAAGAAAACTCCTCCAGTGAAGAGGATCCATCTGAAGATGAAATTAATCAGTTATACTTTACATCCTCTACTAGTGATGAAGAACCAACAGAATCCTGCTCTTGTAGCATTAATCAGGAACAAATATTAGAAATTAATTACTGGAAATCTATAGTTGAAATGAATGGCCTACATCTAGGAGAACCCAGTAGCATTAATGTTTTAACAGATACTCAAAGAGATATGCTTGCTGTAGCAGACCAGATACAAGACCCCGAAATAAAATTAAAATATTTAAAAATGTGTTATGAACACCAACAAACAGTACAAGAAACCCCAAATATACCCGACTATTCTTATAGCTTGAAACATGTAGTTGATAGAATTCAAGCAAAACCAGTCATTGAACAACCAACAACAATTCAAGATTTAAAAATGGAAATAAATATTTTAAAAACAGAAGTTAAACATTTACAAACTGCTAGTGTAGCAGCTATTAAAGATATTAAGTATCTTCATACTCAATTACCACAAAAACAGAAAGAAGTAGCTAAAGAAACTGAACAAAAACTTGAAGCACCGGAGGAATCTAACCAGTATCTATTACTTGTTAATCAAGTGACTTTCCAGAAATGGTATGTGAAAATAACTTTCATGATAAAACCAGATTTCATAATCCAAGATGCTATTGCATTAGTCGATAGTGGAGCTGACATGAATTGTATCCAGGAAGGAATAATTCCTATCAGATATTTTGAAAAGACTACTCAAAGTCTTACCAGTGCAAGTGGTAATTCCATGCAAATCAAGTATAAGGTTCCAGAAGCATATATTTGTACTAATGATCTCTGTCTTCCCACATCATTTGTTTTGGTCAGAAATCTAGCTACAAATATTATTCTGGGCACTCCATTCTTATGCCTTCTAATGCCTATCCAGAAAATTGATTCAACAGGTATTAATTAGAGTGTTACATTTTGAAAAAATATGCTAAGGAGTTTTTTTTAAAAATATTACGTTGTTATGTTTGAGAAAAGTACACTAAAGATTTTATTAATGTTACATTAGAGTGTTACATTTGAAAAAAATACATTAAGAAGTTTTTTGAGAATGTTACGCTATTACGTTTGAAAAAAGTATGCTAAAGAATTTTTCATTATGCTACATTAGAGTATTACATTTGGAAAAAATATACTAAGCAATTTTTGTGTGTTATATTGATTGGAGTGTTACGTTTGAAAAAAATACACTAAGGAGTTTTTTGGAGTGTTATATTTTTTAAGTGTTACATCGAAGTATTATGTTTAGAAAAAAAAATATACTAACAAGTTTCTTTTGAAGTGTTACGTTTAGTAATTTGAATATTATGAAAAAAACTCACATTTGTCTCTCAACAAATAATACATACGCGTTAATATTTGACCCTTTATATAATTTATACTAGAATGAAATCTTTAGATCCTTTTAAAAAAAAAAAAAAAGACTAAATAATTCATAAACTCAATGTTTGAAATTTATTAGTATTTCACTTCGTGTGGTAATATTTATACTTACAATAAATTTTTTTAAAAAATATAAAAATAAATAAATTATTAGGTATTTTATTTTTGGAAAATTATAGATAATTTATAAACTTTACTAAACTTTGTAACAAAACAAATATATTTTTTCATTTGTTTTTAATTAAATTTTCATTATTTTCTTCATTTCTCATCACATTCAGCCATGCCAGCGATCTTCTCGGATAATCACCTTTCTCACTCTCTCTCTCTCAGTTCTTGTTATTATAACAAAATTTAGAAACATAAGAATTGAATATGTTTTATTTTTATCAAAACTAAATATAAAAAATAAAGGATATTTATTATATATATTTTTAAAGGTGATTAGTGTAATTTATCTATTAAAAAAAAATTTATACGTGGACGGACAAAAAATAAAAAATGTTAAAAACTCTAATTTTATATCAAATACTCACGTGAATTTTATATAAGTGTGAATCTTATATTCATATGAGTATTTAATAGAAATTTTGTTTTAAAAAATTGTATTGCTCACATTAGTCGACAAAATATTGCAATAACAGATTTATTAATCAACTATGTTACATCTCATAAAAATCTCTCACAAAATATTTGTTCATTGACTCTGATTGGTAAAAACTTATTCATTTATTGGTGGTATTTGGGAGCTAATTTTTTGGGTTTTTTTTTTTTTTTACTAAAAGACAAATCGGTTACAAAATCAAAAAAAATTAATCCAAACAAAATATCACATCAAACTCTATAATTATTTTATTTTTTCTCTTATAAACATAACATTCAACCACAAAAAAATCCAACTATCTTCCCAAATATAAAAAAAAAATTTGTTCAATAATATCTTACAACTAAAAAAACTTATAAAAAATTTCACTTTTCAAATGCCCACAATGTATCATCAGATTTTTGTCGGTTAAAATTTATAAAAGAATATTTTTATGAAATTTTTTTTTGGAAGAATAGATCATTGTCCATTAAGAATAGATCATTGTCCATTCGTTAATTCTATTTTGTGTGAGTAAATTCTGTGTCACCATCATTTCTATTCGTATTTCTATTTTTATTTGGATCCTTCAAGCAAGCACATCGTGCAGACACCTTTCGTTCCCGTTTCGAGTGGAAATACGTTGTCGTCGTAAACCGCGTCACACACAACAATAAAACCGAAAGAGGGAGCGAGAGAGATTAAAAGTCATTACATTCTTCGAGAGCGACCCAACCCAACCTCTAACTCCTCCGACCTCCTCCTCCTCCTCCGTCTCCGGCTACATTCCTAGGGTTTCATCCGGTTGGTAGGGTGGCCGGTGGGTCCACCCGAACTCATCCACCGCCACCGTCGGCGTTCATACCATACCATGCATTGTTAGGTAGGCGGCCAATTACCAATGCATTGGTGGCAATTCTCCTCCTTCTCATCCTCATCCTCATCCTCCTGCAAGCACCACTGCGAAGACGATAGTGCTCTGCGTAAGATATTCCCCTTCCGCCGCCTCGGCTTCCGTTCGCGGAGGCGGAGACTCACCCGCGCCAGGAATGTCCGCTACCTCAGCGACAGCGAAGTCGGGGAGCCTCCACGGTTGTGGTGCAGCCCCGATCAGTTGTCCCCTCGGTCCTCTGCGGCACTTCCACAGCCCCTTCCTCTTCCCGACTTGGCCATGCTCCTCCGCCACGCCACCGTTGAATCTCATTATTCGAATTCGATCCCCGTGAATGTTCCTCTTCCATCGCCCAAAGAACCGCCTTGCAGCAGATGTGGAGAGGAGAGAGAAAGAGCCGATGCTGCTGCTGTCACCACCCCCACCCCCATCCCTACCTTTGAAAGGTAACATTATATTATATCCTTATTGAAATTGATTCAAATTCGATACATTACGAGATATTGATGATTATTTTTATTGTCATCATTCAATTCTACATTTATCATGTTAATTATTCATTTATTTATTGATTATAATATGTAACTCAGAATTGAAGATTAGATTGGGGTTTTTGCCGTACTAGCATGCTTGTAAAGGGATTTATTTCATTCACATTCACGTGAATATTGGTAAAAGGAAATAAATGAGGACATAGGTGGACTTGGGTTAAGGTGATAAGAAAAGGACATGACTTCATTGACAAAGAATATGCTGGAGACCCTACGTGAAAAAGGACATTTTCAATTTGATTTCCCGACGTGGCATTTTGGGCATCCTATATCTTCAAACAATTTTGTTAGATTTTCCCCCTCCCGGTGGAATTGGAAGAAGATTGCTGGAGTGGATTTTCCCCCATATTAGTCGATCCAGTGGGCCATATATCGATTTATCAACAAAAAAAAAAAAAAAAAAGAAGAAGAAGAAAGAAAGTTGCTTTGATATTGTTTGTTTGAATTAATCAGGTGTTAACTGTTACTTGCAATGCATCTTGCAAAAAAGAGGCAGAGGAGATATTGGGCATGCAGAATGTTTTTTTTATTTTTTATTTTGATAGTTTATTTTCAAAAGTTTTGCTTCTCTTTAGTGATTAGAGAACCTGTGTACTAATTATGTCTCTTGAGAAACAAATGGTTACAAACTTACAATGAATAACTGCTTTAAATTATTCTAATCTACTGAATTTTTTTTTGCGTCGCATGTTTTTGTTTTCTTTGAGATAAAAGATTTCCAAGATTCAATTGGCTCACTATGTTAATATTTATTTTAGTTTTCTATTTTAATTTCTGGTGATTATAGCGTTTCTTTCAATTTATTTGTGAATTGGAACACGTCATTTTAATTGGTTGTTAACATTAGGTGTAGAATGTTTTAAATTCTCTATTGGTTTCACATGGTGATGACCTGCACTTCTGATGTTATGTTGACTCTTTTTTTACATTTTTGTCATATTTCAGTTCATTTGCTTCCCATGGCTTCCGAAAAAATAAGGAGCATGCTGACACTCAGCGATCTAGGATGACTCCTCAAGAACTGAGTGGCATTGAAAGGTTTCAAGAAAGCTATGGTATCAATGTACCAATTAGTGCTCCAGGCAGCGTTTTCTCAAGTCCTGCAATGAGCCCTCAAAGAAGTACTAGGGATATTTATCCATATCACTATATGACTCCTCAAGCATTTCAAGTTTGGTCTTCACCAGATATGCCTCCTTTAGATATGAATGTAGGTCTGAGGTTTTCTTATCAGATGTACCCTGAGAAAACTGCTTTAAGTGTTGATAATTCGCCTCTCCATAGTCCAAGTGTAAGTCCTTGCTGCACTAGAAGTCCTAGTGGACCCCCATCACCATTGCATAATAAATTATCCATCGAGATTCCAATAGCACCGCGTGATAGTAATGCTCAAGCCAATGTCCATCCCTTGCCTCTTCCTCCCGGAGCGACCACGCCTTCGCAGCAAACTTCTGTTCCTCAGGTCACAGCTAAACCAGATTTGATGCCGAAAAAATCTCAATGGCAAAAGGGAAAGCTTATTGGGCGCGGTACATTTGGAAGTGTCTATGTCGCCAGCAACAGGTAGGTAAAACTTACCTGCATTTCTTTTGTAGGTTGTTTCTGCAGAGCACTAAATACCAACAATGTTCTTTTTTCTCAACAGAGAAACTGGAGCTTTATGTGCAATGAAAGAAGTTGAGTTGTGTCCTGATGATCCAAAATCTGCAGAGAGTATAAAACAATTAGAGCAGGTTGTATTCCAGTGTTTATTCTACTTTATTATCTGTTTTATATTTTTGAATTTGTACATTTTCATGTCAAAAGTTGTCTCGATAAATGCGAATATGTTTTGATGAATCATTAACCAAGGAAGTGCACCACTGCAAATTGTAGCTAATGGAGAGATTAATTTAATGTCCGAATAGTTTTTCATCCCATCAAGTAACAGAATAGGCCATTTCTGTAATGAGAGAAGTCTTATGTTTTTTTTTTTTTTTCGGCTTGAGTACATCTGCAAAATAAAAGGGAAGCAGCGTCTTCAAATAAATACCACATAAGTTTTATGAAGTGGTTGACTCTCGAGAGTTCTAGACTAGAATTGATAAATTACATCTACTCTTATTGTAGAAATAATTGTGTCAGAAGTACATGATGTTGACATTCAATACAAAGTCATTTTTATAATTATCACCTGAAATTTGTGAAGCAGCATCGTGTCCGCAATGAGTGACAAGAAAGGATTTCGTGTTGATTAATTTGCATCCATTCCGCACCGAGTTATTCTTATGTGTATTTATTTGTTAATTTGCTGTTGTTGTGGATACTTATGAGGGGGAAAAAGTGGTTGCTCTAATGCCTTCCCAATTATGCAGGAAATTAAAGTTCTCAGCCGCTAAAGCATCCAAACATTGTGCAGTATTATGGTAGTGAAATAGTGAGTAATTATCTCATTACACATTATGATAATTAGCCTGCATTAATGCTCAGTATGTCTGCATAGATGCTGTTGGTCATTTAAATGAGCAATCAAAATTATATGCATGCAGATTGGAGACCGATTTTACATATATCTGGAATATGTTCATCCTGGTTCAATTAATAAATATGTCCATGAACATTGTGGAGCAATTACGGAATGTGTTGTACGCAGTTTTACTCGCCATATTCTCTCTGGGTTGGCTTACTTGCATAGCACAAAGACAATACACAGGTAACAATCATGTGTAATCATGTGATGAATATAATGTTACACTAGCATATATTACAAGATTAAAATATTAAATTCTATCATGTTTAACCTCTTCCATATGTAACTCCATTTGGACAAACTCAATTAGATGAAAAGGCCTATGGATTCAAGTTGCATCTGTTTTGAATTCTGTGTTGATCTGTTATTATTATTATTTGGAGTATCATTTTTGGCATGCCATGTTTGATGACAATTTATTTTATAGGGACATCAAAGGGGCTAATTTGCTTGTTGATTCAAATGGGGTTGTCAAGCTTGCTGACTTTGGGATGGCTAAACATGTGAGTTGTGAAACCTTCTAAATATCTAATACATGCAAATATACTCTTTCACATAACAGAATGCAATTCTTGAGAGGTAGAAAAGTTTAAAAAATAAAAATAAAATCTATATAGCTTTGCGCTATGTGATTGTTTTGATGTTTTCTGATCAATTGGAAATTAAGATTTCGTTTGTTATGCAGCTTAGCGGGCCAGCAGCTAATCTTTCTTTAAAGGGTAGTCCATACTGGATGGCTCCTGAGGTATCTTCTTGCTTTAACATATATATTTTTGACTTAGCGGCCATCTCCTTTGCTTCCGTTACTGACATCATCATTTGTTCTGCAGCTCTTACAGTCTGTGATGCAGAAAGATGTTAGTTCTGATGTTGCTCTGGCTGTTGATATTTGGAGTTTAGGTTGTACTATTATTGAAATGTTGAATGGGAAACCTCCTTGGAGTGAATATGAAGGGGTAAGCACTTGATGTTAATTTACTTATATGCCCTCTAATTTTCATGATCTGTATATTGCCCAGGCACTAGAAGTCAATGGTGTTCAAACATGTCATTTTTAGTAAATAAAAGCCATCTTGATGGGTGTTTTTTTTTTTTAAAGTGAAAGCCCACATTGAGTCACATCATGCCATACAAAAAATTATGTATAAATTTTCTATTTATATATACATACTCTTAAAATTATTTTGATTGTTGTACCAAATTTTTTTTATTGTGTTTGGTTTTTTATTGTCTTCCTGTTACATGTTGCATCTTAGATGTCTGTGGTGCGTTTCCCTGTTGTCATTTGTGCTATTGTCCAGTTATTGGACAGATGTCCGAGTTTTATCTTGCTGTGTGTTGTTTCTTAAATACTCTCTCTCTCTCTCTCTCTCTCGTGTGAACCATGGAATAGATTTGGTATCTTGTGTAAGCTCTCTCTTTCTATCACTTGGAATACTGAAGTTACATTGAAAATACTGTATGAATTGCAGTTGACTTGGATACTTTCTGTAGAATGCTAAAATTCGGTATTATTGTTCGATCTCTGTGAATGTTAGCTTTCTACCATTGATTGTATGATTCCACCTCATTCTTTCCTTCCCTTTCCTTTATACATATCATACTACCTTTACCTTTTTCGGATGTTTAAGGAAGCCATTTTCTATCATTTTGGACAAGTGTAAAATTATAATTGAAGAATTTTTTTTAATTTTTTTTTTTTGGCTTCAAAAGCACAGCAATATGGCTTTTCTGTACCATTTTCAGGATTTTCTTTCCTTGAACATCTGAAAGAGATAAGTAGCTTTTCATGCATGACCAATGTGTTATTGGACTTGATGGCATGTTACGTAGTGTATGCGTGTATCATGGGGACACTGGTTATGTGAATGACAGAATTCAGGGTTGGTTCCCCATTAATCAAGGATTTGGGAGTGCTGACACTGAATCCGGATCTAACTTTCCATTATTTCTGTGAAGTAGCTAATCCTACACTCAAACTCGCTTTCTCACATTTACATTTTCACAATGGATACCTTTTACGTTACGAATACAGGTAATTTTTGTTATAGGATCAAAGTATATCATGATCCGATATCTGATTTTTAGGCTCTGCATTTAGCTCCAATTTATTTGTGCTTCTGTTGAAGTTGGTGAATTATAAATTTGCTTGCATTCATTATAAAGAACCATGCCCTTAGGGCATTGGTTAAGCTTGGAACATGTGTTTGTGTATGAAATATCTGAAAAGTGTATAACTATATATGAAAGTGTATAGAAATGAATGAAATGTGTGTTGAAATTTTAAATTTTGTCTTTATTTGACTATTAAACAATGCCCAAGGGCGGTGATAGCAAGACTGACCATTTATTACTGTGTTCATCTGTTCCCTTTCTGATAGTTAAGTTTCTTATGGTTTCTTCTTTCTATGCAGGCTGCAGCTATGTTCAAGGTTATGAGAGAGAGCCCATCCATACCCGAAACCTTGTCACCTGAAGGCAAGGATTTCTTACGTAGTTGTTTCTGCAGAAATCCAGCAGAGAGGCCATCAGCCAACATGTTACTAGAACATCAATTCTTGAAAAACCCACAGCAATTGGATGTTCCAACTTTCACTCAGGCACTTAATGCAATGAAATTAACGGTAAATTATGGTTTGCAGGCTTACTCTATTCTGAATTTTGAGTGATTTGTTTGTACTATAACTTGTGTAGTTTTAACAGGATATAGCATTGTCTCCAAGAGAGCTTCCCAGTCATAAACTCGAGCAGTTGGTAGTGTCTCCAGTGGCACAGACAAATAGAGTAAAACCAGCAAACAAGTAAGTTGCTTTCTGCATTATCTCCCTTCCCCATGTAATGTCACCAGGCCACACACTTCCGTTTGGTATGCAGGAATGAAATGAAGTGAGAATGGCATATAAGGTTGAATAGAATGAATTGTTAATTCTCATTTCACTTGTTTGATTGCCAATATGAAAAGACAATTCTTAGTCCTATGTTTGGTTAAAAACCTATTACACTGATGGGATGAGATAAAAAAATAAAATAATAATCAATAAACACCTGTATATCAATGATGCTGTTGGTGGTGGGCAGTGGCAGTGGTTGTAGGGTGGTGGTGGTGGTGGTGGTGGTGGGCAGTGGCAGCCAACACAGGGGAGGCTGATAGACACTGTTTTAGGGTGATTTAATGATGTAGTGAAATGTCTATTCCTTGTGTATTTATCAAAAAAAAAAAAAAGAAAAAGAAAAAAAAAAGAAGTGTCTATTCCTTATGTTGGAGGAGTAAATAGGTATTTATCACATTTTGTTAGAATAGTCATTCCAATAACATAGTTATTCCTAATTTATCAAAAAATAAAATAAAATAGTTATCCCCACTTACACAAGTCGCACCTAGCAAGAAAAAATATAGAATGCTAAATGGGCCGTCCTATTTCAGTCCATTCCAACTTATCAAACATGCACTTAATTGCATACTTGAATTGGCAAATATTTACTCTTTCATGACTGCTAGATCCCGCTTCATCCATATTTTATTTTCTCCAGTGAGACTCGTCAACAATCAGACTTAACAGCGGTGCCTCGTCATTCTCCTCGTTCTACTCTGGATGCCCTTCCTAGTTTATCCCCTCCGCGCTTGAGTCAAAGCACATATCATCCCAGCCCTGCTGCAAATATGCCCAGCCCTACCAGAGAGAGTGCTAAAAAGAACCAATACTTGCAATGACATGCGGAAGGGAATTTCCGTTTCTTCTGATCTTGTTTTCTGATAAATTACAGTTCTTCCATGAACTTTTGTGACTTGCAGAGATAGGGAGTTGCAACGTAGGTTTTTTTTTAGCCTCATCTCAATTGTCGTCGTTGTCTAAAGTGCGAGGTTTGTCCGTCCTTGAAGATTTCGTTAACTGGGTATTTAGTAGCAGGTTTTGTATACTGTTTTCAATGTGGAGCTTTGGCAATTGCAGAAGTTCATTTTAACATGTATACCCCAAAATGTATACTCTGAAATCCATGTACAATTGGAGTCGATGTGAATGTGTAGATATCAAAATGTTCAAGTTATTTAGCGAGCTGTCTACTATATTTGTCTTTGATTTTAGTAGGATTTCATTGTGGCCGTTTGACATTAGTTGTCTGTTCCTGTTGCAGTCTGTTTCATGAAAGTTCGATGAAAATATTAGGAGAAATTTTTACCAAAAAAGAAAAAAAAAAAAAATATATATATATATATATATATATATATATATTAGGAGAAATAACCATTCAATAGTAGTTTCAGAAACTTATTATAAATTCATTAAAAAAAAGAGAGTATGATTTTAATTGTTAATATTCGTAAAGTTTCACATATTTATAATAATTTTTTCAAAACTTACACTAAACTCAATTTTTTCCAAACAAGCATGAGTTGAAGGCCAATGCAAAAAATTATGGGAAGTTACAGGCCGGTTCTATAGGTCGGTCTTATTATCCAGTAGGTTCTATCCAAAAGAATCAAAAGTGTTTTTCATTTTTATCTTTCGACACATCCATACACTTACTATTCACAAAAACAAATTTACAATAATTTAACAGTAATAAATTTATCACTGTTAAAATGTTATCAGTGATAAATTTCATACTCACATACATACACACTCACTAATTCACAAAAATAAATTTATCACTGATTTAAACAAATTTATCACTATTAAAATGTTATCCCTGAATCTTGGCCCATCCTTCTCTTTCACCTCTTCATCACCACCACCATCACCATCACCATCACCATTCAAACCATTTTCAAATCTTTTCATATCTCCTTCAAGCAAATCAACCTTATCAACAGCCTTATTGTTAACAACCAATTCCAACTCCACATTCTCCTTCAATTTTTCAGCATCCTTTGATTCACTATAACTCACATGAATCATTGACTTCATTACATCGAACTCTGGCTCCAGTTTTTCATTGTAAATCGCATCTTTCGATGTCGAAACTACATTGTCTGTCGATTCCGATTCCGATTCCGATTCAAACGAAAAACTCGACTGATCGATGATACCAATTCGCTTCCTTTGAATGTGTTGATTTTTCAATCCCTGCAACCTCTCCTCACTTGTGTCAATTCTTTTCACCTTCTTACGAGCAAGTTCATCTTCATCTTCTAGAGAGAGCTTTTTTTCTTTTTTCTTTTTTTCATTTTTCATCTCCAGATTTGAATATAAAACATGAGGGCAAAAACAGAATAAACAAAAATATTTAGGACTTATAGGTAAAAGAGTCTCCATTAAGAACTTATTAACTAATAACCCTTGAAAATAAGACTGACCGTAAAAATATCAAAAATTATTAGGTGGCTTTGTAGTACTTTATGGTATTTTATTTATACAATGCTCCCCACAAATGAAAAATTGTTTGAAAATTCTACTAGTTATGCAAGCTTGTACATGGTAACTACATCGTATAATAATAGCAAAAAAATTATTTGACTAATATTTAATAAATATTTACAAATAAACAAATTCAATAAAATTAAAATAATAAAAAAGTTTTTTTTTTTTTGGTTAACGAGTAAACTCTCCAAGTCTGTCTTCTGCCGATTTCGGAATCAACTACCTAATGTCGGTTAACTAGAGTACGACAAAGGGCAAATTTTGGGTGTATGCACCGACTTTACAATAATGTTAGTTAATCGGAGTAGGACGAGGGGTAAACCTCGGGTGTGTGCACTGACTCCACAATGGACACACCATTTTAGTCAGAGAGTGCAACTGTTAGGATTCGACCCCACACCTAAGCGTGGTTATGGGTTATCTAGCACTTAAAGGACCGTCCTAGGACCACTGCACCAGACCCCTGGGAGTTGACCATGGAGAGTGACAAACTTGGGACTTCGGGGCTTATGCCCCAAAGCTTTACCAAAGTGCCACAACTCCTTAAGTTAAAGTAATAGTTAATATCATAATATATTATTTGACTAATATTTAATAAATAATTACAAATAAAAAAAATTCAATAATCTATATATTATATAAGCAAAATGGAGTTTTAAGTGAGGAGTTTTGTGAGAGTTTTAATATCTTATACTAATTTTCTTATTTTTAAACAATTAAGAAAGTTTTCATTGGCTAACTTTCATTTAACCATATAAAAATAAAACTCTAATTAGTCTATGATTTATTTGATAATCTCAAATCATAAAAAGAAAGAAAAAGTGAGTTGTTTCACTTATATAAAGGGAATCTTATACTCTCATATAATACTGTAGTATTGTGCATGTTTCAATTCAATATAATTTAAATTTTAAAATAAAATTTAAAAGTTTTAATTAATTAATTTTTGTGTAAGTTGGTTGGTCTTTTGACCTAACCAATTAGGCTGAATTATTTTTTGTTTAACTGATTCATTAGTTTAACCACGATGTTAACGATTTTATCAAAATATATTGGTTAGATTTGTTTGATTAGAAATAAACTTCCCGCCCAAAGAATTGTTAACTTTTATTTTATAATCCCACATCGAGAAATGAAGGAAAAAGTAAATTGTTTCACTTATATAAAGTGAACATTATGCTCTCATTTAATATTGTAGTGTTATGCATGGTTTAATTGAAGACAGTTTTGATACTAATGGGCACCCAAGAGGGCCCAACCCATGGATTAGGGCCCAACTCACAGCCCAGATATTAAAGCCTAGTAACTTTGAGAAATTAATGTTGGGCTAGGACTAATAGCATTCAAACACTTGTCACGCAAAGACCTAGCCACGTAAGCAAACAAAGATCCTACAAAGTTATTGCATCCACACATCAACCATTTAATGAGGCCTTTGTAGCATTAAATGCGGCAACCCCTTCATGCCGGAGAAGGCAGACTCACCATGAACAATGTCAACTAGGCTATAAACTTTCGGCCAACAAAACATCTTGGAATGGATAAGGAAATGATGAGCAGAGGATATAAGAAAGTTTTCGAGATACATCGAGGTTAAGTTTTCTATCTTTTTGCTTCTCTCTCTCTCTCTCTCAAATCAATTTGCTTTCACCTAACTTGACCGTCGGAGTGTCCGTCGAGGGATTATCTCCCCCTTTGGGCCTTTTTGCAAGCACGCGGCTAGTAGACCTGTTGGAAGCGTGGATCAGTCTGACCCATCCTCCATTGAAGTAACTGCATCATCAGTTGGCGTTGTTTGTAGGAACAAATCTCTGGTCGATAGTTGTGTTCATTGTCACCGGAGGGAACTCCCTTATCACCCATCTCCGACGTTAGGGTGGATGGTCACGACCAGGTCCATGGCTTCACAACACAATGCTGGTAACCCTGAAGGTCCTCCAACCCAAATAGCCCACCTCCATATTTTGCAGAACTCACCAACAGCATCAACCGGCTGACTGAACAAAACCAAGCCTTGATCAACGCTTTGCTCTAGCGCGACTTACCTATCTTTCCTCCACCACTGCAAATAGTCCCCCTTAACCAGGAACAAACCCACAATCACTACCAATTCCCGCCACATGTATCTCTAGGAATATTTCCACCCTTTGTCCCACAGCTTCAACCGTCGAACCTTGACGACTTACGCACCCCTCCTCCAGGCTCGTAGCCCCGCTAGGAGGGACCACCGCTTTTTACAACCACCATCCACTGCACTACGCTGCCGTCCATGAAGGCGAGGCTAGTAGTGTTCAACCCCCAATTCATGCTTACGGGGATAATGCCCCTGTTTTGGACAAAGAATTACGGTCCATAAAGCTTCAGCTACAAGGAGTCATGCAAAACATGCAGCATAAACCTTCCTCGATCGTTAACTTTCCTTTCACCGCCTCCATCAGGGATAAAGCTCTGCCCCCTAAGTTCAAAATGCCATCGATTGATACCTTCAACGGCACCATCGATCCGGTTGACCACGTGGAAGCATATCGGACACTTATGATCCTCCATGCCTTTCTAGACAAGATCATGTATCGTGCTTTTCTCGTCACGTTGAAGGGGTCGGCGCGACTCTGGTTCGGCCAGCTTCCTCCAAACTCCGTCACTTCCTTTCACCAGCTCAGCGAGTCTTTCTTGAGCCATTTCATCGGTGTGTAGTGGCAATGACACCCGATGACTCAACTGTTAAATATCTAACAAACTGAGAGGGAAACGCTATGTAGCTTTGTCACTCGCTTCAATGCAGAGGCCTTACAAGTGGAGGAAAATAATGATAAGGTCATTCTTACAGCCTTCATGGCCGGTTTACGCTCGTCAAATTTTCTCTTTCCTTCTTCAAAAATCCTCTGATTGCAATGGCAACCCTTTTCGCCAAATCTCAGAAATACATGAATGCTGTGGACTCCTTGGTAGCTCGTCAAGATTCCACATCCAAAGCTTCTCAGTCCAAGGAAAAGATAAAAGAACCTGAGCCTAGGCACTCTCAATACACCCACCGACCAAGAAGATTCTACTGACCACTCGGTTGGTTCGAACGATACACACCTCTTAACTCACCTATGGAGCAAGACTTGCACCAAATCCAGTGTGACTATAACCTCAAGTGGCCCCAACCATCAAAATCCCCTTCCACCTGCTAGGACCAATCCAAGTACTGCCATTTCCATCATGACCACAACCATACCATTAAAGAGTGTGTCAATCTTAAAGACCAAGTCAAGGATTTGATCCGACAGGGGTGCCTCAACCGGTTCACAATAGCCCGCCCTCATCAAAGACCTAGGACGGACCCCCCTAGGCACAACAACCGGTACACCCCTCCTAAACAGCCTGAACTACCTAGACAACGTGATGACCGAGCTCCACCACAACCACAGCATAAGGCCCTACCCCAAAGAGGCAAGATCGAGTCATCGTGAAGGGCTTACTTGCGATTAATTTGTCTTGGTCGACCTGAGCCGAGCTTAGAAAAATTAGGCAAAGCCTTGATAAGATAGTAACGACAGTGGACCGCCCTCACAAACAACCCAAGTAATGGTGTGAACTGATCACCTTTATGGAGGCTGATTGCATAGGCGTTCGATACCTCCACGATGACCCCCAAGTCATTTCTGCTCTCTTATCTAACTACAAAGTCAGACGAGTACTTGTCGACAATGGCAGCTCCTCAGACATCATCTTCCTTAACGCCTATCGACAACTTAAGGTCGAGGAAGAAAAGTTGTCACCTCTACAAACCCCTTTGGTCGGCTTCAACGGAGATCGGATGACATCCATATGCTCCATCGACCTCCCAATCGCCATCAGAGAATATCCATGGCAGTCCACAAAGCTACTCACTTTCCTCGTCGTCGACTGTCTTTCCGCCTATAACATTATTCTTGGACGCACAACTCTCAACGCCCTTCAAGCTGTTACCTCCACGTACCATTTGGCCATGAAATTTCCAATCGATCAAGGGGTCGACATGGTGAGGGGCGAATAGATGGTGGCCAGAGAATGCTACGTCATTTCACTCAAGGAGGTCAGGATGAGCGAGGCTATGATCATAGAAGGCCTTGATGTCAGAGATAAGGAGGAACTCATCAGAGGGGAACTAGTGGAGAAACTAGTTGAAGTACCTATTAACACCACTGACTCAGCAAAGACGGCTAAAATTGGCAGCCAACTACCCTTCAGGCCAAAGCCGACCTTGCAGTGTAATGCCCCAACTTCTGGGCTGTTAATAAATCAAATCAACTTCAAATTTAAAATTCTAACTAATTAATAACCTAAAAAATACAAATTGGCTCCAAAATAATTACATAAATGTCTATAATTTATAATGTATACAAATCTCCAAAAACAATACCAAAAATCTCCAACTCAATAATCCTTTAAATGCTTCAACTCTAATTGCCACTAGATTTGCTCTACACCTGAAAAATGAATCAATTTGGGAAGTATACAATACGACAAGAATAACAAGGCTCGGATAGAGAATAAAAGGATCCAACAATTACACAACTGATTAGATTCGATAATCAAACAATTTACCAAATCGCACAAACAAGTCAACTCGACATATGATAATTTATCTAGGACCAAATACTAGGTTCTACTCGGTACATGACCAGTGACTGGCCTCACTCACCTCACCTAATCACAACCACTTATCTGGGCTATTGGTCCAAGCTTTTGGCAAGGTCCACTCGATCCATGTACGGAGCATTTCCACGTCATTTAGCCAGACAAATCAACACTAACTACACAGAACAACTTCAGAAAACTTATCAAATGACTAGAGTACTCAAACGTGTCAATAGATAATGATTTCACAGGATTTATCAAATGATCATAATAATCAAGAGGATTACAAATTGGAAGTAATTAAAATAAACTCTTTGCAAAGAGATTTAAAGGAATCATATTGTATACTACTTAAAATTACCTTAAATTAATCTCCTCCATCGCCAACACTTGAATCTCGATATTTCTCCATGGATCTCTAAATTCAAAGCCATAAGGTATGTAAGGTTTCATAAAATCTATAACTCTCCTCCTATATGAAAATGCTTACTCTCACTCTAAAAACTCTCGATCCAAACTCATTATTTCTATAATTTAAGAGAGAGAGAGAGAGAGAGAGAGAGAGAGAGAGAGAGAGAGAGAGAGATAGTGTGCCAAAGGCATAAGATGATGGAGAAAATGGTTTCAAATAATATAACTTAAATAATGGGAGGCTACTTAGCCTCCAAGAAAACTTGGAGCTAAAGAAATGGGAAAAAATATTAAATGAAAGGAAAATAAATGACAAAAGAAATGATGGAAAATAAAATAAGAAAAGATTATTTACTTGGAGGGAAAGAAAAGAAACATGGCTGTAGATGGGCCCGACGTCCCGGCTCTGAGCGTGAATCGGCGCGAAATCCGGTTTGTTCATTAGACTACTACAGTTCGGACTCAATGTCACGGTTCTGAATCTAATCTCGCAAAGTGCAATGCAAGATCGATAAATCACCAAGAGACCAAATCCGGCAAATCGTTTTGAAAAACTGATTTTTATAAAGAAGTGCCAAATATGGACTGATTTGCCAGATATAGAGTCGCCACCTAAATGTTTTTGTTTTGGGAAATTTAGAAAACCTTGACTCGTGCCTAAGGCCACATGTCCGTCATCACCAAAGTTGCCTTGGCTCAGGAACTTGGGTACGAGAAGGGAAGGTTATGCAATGAGCACCCTTGCTCGCCCGATCAAAGATCGGCCTTTACTAACATGATATTTTGTTTTTGAAAACACATGTGTTCTTATTCCGGTTTATTAACTAGGATTACTATGTGATGCGCACAACATACAAGTATAGACTAGATCGCTTAAGTTGGAACAAAACGTCTCATGTTTGTTTGAAAATGGTTTGAAGGTGCTACTCGCAAGTAGGCTAAGACATGGATTTGCCACCCTCGAGTGGGCTTAGAAAAACATGATTTTGCTACCCTCAAGTGGGCTTAAAACTTGCATTTCGATGAATTATTCCAATTCAAGTAATCTAACCTTCACCCATAGGCATTCAGGCAGTTATATCACTTAAGCAGTTAGCATCATGGCAAGCATGCTATCATGGCAACATTTACATATGCGGGGATGCTAAGGCATAAACACTTACAGTGTACTCCGAGCCAAAACAATAACTAGTTAGAAATCATGCATGATCCTAGTTTATGTTAAGATGGGCTAATGCAACATATGCAAAATGCAACTAGAAATAGGCTCGGCTATTCTAAAATGGCATATGAAATGCAATTAGATAACATGCATTCAAGTAGGAATTTAAATACAATGCAGTTAGTATGATGCACCGAGCCCGATGCATGCAAGACTGATGAATGAATGCAAACATGCAAGCATAAGGATGCTAATCAAAATATGACCTAGAACTAACCATCGTAAGCGGTTAAGTAAAAGGGAGAAAGACGTGGGGTTGGAAGACATTCACACACTCACGCACACTTATTACAAAATTCGCCCTCTCGACGGAGGGTCCGAGTGATAAGCTAAGCTAATCTAACCTGAGCTAAGTAATTAATCTAACTAAACTAATTAGACTAATTATTACACAGTTAAAACTAATTAACTAACAAGCTAATTAATTATTACAATCCAAATTGAAACAATAGCTACACTAAGCTAAATGAATATTACAAAACCAATTAGATGATTAAATTACACAAACTAATCATGAATACTGAAATGGCCTCGCAGGCGATGAAGAGATGCATGCCTGGTCGCGTCCTCCCGGAAATCCGTTGCCATGCCTCATGTTGCCTCTGTTTGCACTGTTTTAGACTTCTGAAAACTGTGAAAATTTCTGTGATGCTTTTGAACCACCTCATGGATATGCTGAGAGGCCATTGGCCAAATGGTATGGTCATCGGCCAAAGGATAAGGGTCATCGACCACTTATGAGGCTATCGGCCAAACATTCTTAGCCGATCGGCACACCAGATAGCCGATCGGCCATATCTTCCTGCAGACTGCTCCTTTTATTACAGTAGAGGACAAACAAGGGCATGGCAATACATTTGCAAGAAAATGTTGTGCAACTACACCCCTTATCATGTTTGAGATTCAAAGGAGTGTAGTGTTTGACTCTCGAGCCATCAATCACGTATTTCGATACATGATGGCCAAAGAGGCCGAGTCGCACAATTCAATGTGAATGTAATGCACGAAAACACATAATGCCTTAACCTCTATCATGCATAATCAAGAGGGTCGGCGACCAAGAATTGAGGTACATTTCATCACTTCAAGTATGAAACGTGCCTCGTTCCTCGCGTTTGGCTTAACACCCAAACCAAACCTAATGCAATACATGCAACATGGAGATGCTATACAATGCAACATAAGCATGCCAAATGCAATGCAACAAGCATGCAAAATGCCATTCAACCTAAACATGCAAACATGCAATGTGACTCAAGCATGCACACATGATGCAATGCAACAAGTATGCAACAACATGCAAGAGACAGACAAGCATGTAACAACATGCAAACTTAGCAAGAATGTAACAACATGCAATGTGACAAGCATGCAATAACATGCAAAGATGGACGAGCATGCAACAAGATGCAAACTAGCAAGCATGTAACAACATGCAAAGATGGACTTAAACCACAATGGGTAGACCTTAGCCATGCCCAAATCAGTGGCCAAAGTGATGAATTGATGACATGAAATGCAAGGCAAGCATGCATGCCAATTGGCCCAAGAATTAAGGCATGAAGACACCAACTCTTAAGAGTACATAAAGAGTGGAAAGTGTGGACAAGTGACAATACTATGGCCCTGAAATTAAGCATGGAATGATGCCAAATCAACCAAACAATGCAAGTGTAGCATATCAAGAGGCTCGAAGCCCAAGGTTAGCAAAGGGACTTGCACTAAGGCTATGCAAAACATGAAGCAAATGGCCTAAGCAAACCACAATAGTCCTAAAGCATACCAAAGTGAGTCTAAAACATGCATGGACCTAGCCAACACAAGCTAGAACAAAAGACCAAAAGCATGAAGCATGCAAGGCTACCAAGGGGTGTTACACTACACCTATTAAAACCAAACATGGCATGACTTAACCAATAAAAATCAGAGTTATGGCATGTCAAAATAAGCCCAAAAACCCATTGAGATGGCATTCTAAAGACCTAAGTATAGAGGCATGCACAATGATCCACTCTTAAGGCATAAAACACCAACTCTTCAAGGCACTGAAAGGATGACAAATGCAAGTGTATGGCTACACTACATGGACTGAAATCACATATCAAATGATGCCAAAACATGAAAATGGTCTAATGCATGCTAGTGGACTTGATACACAAAGCTAACAAGCTAAATTGAACCATGGCTACACAAAACAATGCATGCATGACCAAAAAAATACAAATTAGAGCTCAAGCATGGTAAAATATGAGGGAAAACTTCTTTGAGTTGAGCCAAAACGTGCAAGAATGATGGTCCAAACACATGATGCATGTTAAGGCAATAGAGAGGATTGCAAGACAAGTGCATGATGCATGTAAGCGGCTATCAAACCAACTTTAGAAAGAGGTATAACATGGAAAAATAACACCAAATACTTGCTAAAATGGGGTCAAAACATGCTACTATTATGAGCCATTTATACTAGCAAATGAGACACAAGGAGAGGGGGGTGTCCCTCTCCTATTCAAGACTCCAAAACCACCTTTTCACCACTGAAAATCCTCTAGATTTCAGTGGTAGAAAGGTCATGCAAAGGCTAGAACAAGGGCCAAAAGGGATGGCTCAAAATAAGGCCAAACAAGGCCTAAGAGGGGGTAGACCACCCCCAACCAAAAAGTGACCTTAAACAAACATCACAAGTATGAAAAATTAGAATTTTTTGTAGTTTAGATTTTAAGCTTAAAACAATATGCAAGTAGGTCTAAAAGCTTAAGCCAAAATAGGGGATTAAAAACTAGAATCTCACCCTCGAAGAACACCTTCAAGAACACAACTCCAGCAGCTTTTCTGAGCTTAAACCACTCCAAAAACACTAAAACCAACTCCTCAGTACCTCAGCAACAAAAAGATGGTATTCTAGTAGGTGTTTGTGTGCAATAGTGTGAAGGATTTACACTTTTGGGCACAAACAAGAGCAAATGGAGAGAGAGAGATAAAATATAGAGAGAGAGATATAGAACTTGTATCTCAGATTTTCAGAACCTCTAGAAAGGGAGAGGGGTCTCCCTTCTTATAGAATTTCAATTCTCAAGTTTGTTGAACAAGCTTGAGTCTTGAATGCAATCCCTCCATACATGTGTATGGAGGATAAGAATTGTGCCCACTAGTTGTCACAGCTGGCACAAAATATATGCAAAAAGCAGATGGAAAGGTCTCGGCTCAAAAATATGCCCAATCGACCAAAAATAGTGTCGATTGACCAAAAAGAGTGCCGATTGGCCAACACTTATGGCCGATGGCACAATGCCTTAGTCGATGGGTTGCAGGGATGGCCAATAACCCACCCTCTTCCCTCAGAAGCAAAAACACAAGTGCTTGGTCCACAACCAAGTACAAAATAGACAAGTTGAGAGATCCTAAGGCAAGGCGCGCAACCGAGACCTTCGGGAACTCAAAACGAACACGAGCATGGATGATCACCGAGTGTTCAAACGATGATGTCCAAGTCTTAAGGGCGGTAAAAAATGGGGTGTCTACAGTTGCCCCTCTTTGACAGAACTCGAAAGTCATAAGATGACGGGAGCGGATGTCAAAGCCTAGAGACGACCCATTTTCGATAAGACCGAAGACTTAGACAAGCATACAAGATAACAAAGATATATGCCCGCAGGCAGGGGCCAGATGCAAAGGACATGCACGATGACGAACATAACTTATGATCATGCAAAAAGAGCTGTAATGAAGCATAACATGCAACAGTTTAAGCAAGTGAATAAGAAAGAATAGTCCTATACATTCCAATAGAAAGGATGTAAGAAAATTATGCAATTCTCACTGCGTCTCACGCGGAGAATGCTAAAAGCGACTACCAAGGACACCCGGAGTCTCAAACACAACATCTCTCAGCGTATCATATGCAGGAGAGGAAAGGACTGTGCAAGCAAGCACATTCATCCAAACGCTTACCAAATGCGAGAGGAGAGAGATACATCCAAATGCATGCGAAATGCAAGTAGAGAAGGGTAGTAGTTAAACTGAACCGAGATTTCCCTTGAATGAACCGTACATACAATATCGTGCCTGCAAAAGAAAGAAATTCAATAGGTACAATATAGTAGAAACACATGTTCAATCGTTAGATGAAGCAATCATTTCAATATGAGAAAAACACGAGCATAACAATGCGAGTGAGAAGTGTGTGACAACGCGAGCAAAGTGTGGGTGCATAACAATACGAACAAAATGTGCGTGAAAACACAAGTAAGGTATGCATGACAATGCAACAAGTGCGCACAACAACGCAAGTGAAGGGTGCATAACAATGTAGTTGAAACAAGCATGACAATGCAAGTAAAACATGCGCGACAACGCAAGTGAGGGGTGCATAACAATGCGGTTGAAACAAGTATGACAATGTAAGTAAAACATGTGCGACAGCGCAAGTGAGGGGTGCATAACAATGCAGTTGAAACAAGCATGACAATGCAAGTGAAACATGCGCGACAACGCAAGTGAGGGGTGCATAACAATGCAACCTAAGTGTATGCATAACAATGCGAGAGAGGATGCATAAACACATGTAAGTAAAGCATGCGCAACAACGCAAGCAATGTGTGTAACAATGCGAGAACGAGTGCATAAACACATGTAAGTAAAGCATACGTGACAACGCAAGCAATGTGTGTAACAATGCGAGAACGGGTGCATAAACACATGTAAGTAAAGTATGCGCGACAACGCAAGCAATGTGTGTAACAATGCAAAAGGGTGCATAAATACATGTAAGTAAAGCATGCGCAACAACGCATACAATGTGTAACAATGCGAAAGGGTGCATAAACACATGTAAGTAAAGCATGCGCAACAACGCAAGTAATGTGTATAGCACTACAACAACAAAGAGAGGCATATATTCAACGGAAGCATGGTAAATGCATGTTATTTGCGATATTGAGATGCAACTTCAAAACAAGATGAGGCATGCTCAATGCAAGAGCGAAAAGAAATATAACAAGCGCAATTATTACAAAAATGACGAAACATTGTAATGCAACATAAAGCAATTCTCGACTTTCGCAATATACAAAAGGATACGAAAAGGATACACCTCGCGCGCATCGAGTGCCGCACACGGAAAACACGGTTTGAGGTCAACACAAAGGCCGGTTAAGCTTCCAAAGTGTATTCTCTTGCACTTTTTTGAAAGATGAATGTACCAATCAACAAGACTGACCCACACAAGGGCATTGGAGGTTCATCGACCACAAGGAGAGGCCATCGGCTATCAAAGGAGCTTATCGGCCAACAATTTAGCTGATTGGCCAACAATTTGGCCGATCGGCCAAAATGGCAATTTCGGGGCAGTTTTGTCCATTCACCTCGGGTCTTTAAATATAAGGCCTCAAACCCTATTTCCTCTCTCCTCCCTTGCTGAAAATCCTTGCTCTCTCTCTCTCTGTCATTCTCCACCCTTAGATCCGAGCTTTTCCCTTTTTTTCGAGCCTCTCGCAACTTCCAATTTGCGAAAACCTCTTCATTCTAAACACTTTGAACCGAACGAAACACATTCCGGTGCCACATTCTCGATTTCCACCACTTGGGGTTTGTTTCCCCCGAGTTTACCTCGATCTTCGTGCCTTTTCCTATACTTCGACCTTTTTTTTCAATTTTTCACCCCTCAGGGTTGACTTTTGGTTGACTTTTTGCATTTTTACCCGTTTTTCACACTCTCGACCACTTGTGCACTCTTCTCGAGATGGCGGACGACATTTCACGAGGTGGGACTCCCCCAGAGATGGATACGGATCCTGAGGTCGAGCTCCTGCCTCTTAGCGTTCGACCATTCGACTCGGCGACATATCGGCCGGCGATATACATACTGCCTCCTGATAGCATCCGTCAGTTCAGGAGCTACACGCGAGGTGCGCCATTGGAGCTCTTGCTACGCAAGCCGGAGTCACACCTCTCTTATGGTGCTGCTGAGGTACATTCTTCCCCTCTTTTACTTTCTGCGATGTAGATTGTACGCTTCGGATAGCCAGTACTGTTCTGTAACTAATTAACCCAAACACACTGATACATGACATGCTTAGTTCACCGTGAGCACACCCACACTCGATATCTGTGTAAACTCGAACACATGCACACACACTGCATTTTCATCAATTCTGAACGCATTCAAACACTGTATTTCTAACATTGCTTCGCAACTGTTTGTCTTTGAACACAGGGAGATTCCCATGCCTTCCGGTGGTATGGGAATACCATTGCCTGAGGTTGGTACTTGGAGCTGCCCGATGCGGTCCAGCACATCGTTGATCAGGCCAGCTTCGGCATTTTCTGCATGGGACTCTCGCGCCTCACTGCGAGTAGGCCCCTTCTAGGTGCTCTGGTGGAGAGGTGGTGGGACATCACCGATTCCTTCCACCTTTCTACTACAGGGGAGATGACGATGACCCCCTTCGACTTCTCCATGCTCACCGGCATCAGAGTAGGGGGTTGTAGACACCCCATTTTTGACCGTCCTCAAGACTTGGACGTCACCACTCGAACACTCGGTGATTACTCGTGTTTGTGTTTTGTTTTGAGTTCCTGGAGGTCTCGGCTACGCGCCTTGCCTCAGGATCTCTCAACTCGATTGTTCTGTGTTTGGTTTTACACTAAACACTTGTGTTTTTGTTTCTAAGGGTACAAAGTAACTTGTTAGCTACCCCTAGAACCCACCGGCCGTGGCTTGAGGCCACCAGCCATGTTTTGAGGCTACTGGCCATTGGTGGAGTATACCATTGGCTGGTCGGCATTCAGTGTGGCCAGCCGGCCATCTGTTTGGCTGGTGGCCTCCTTTTCTAGCCGGTAGCACTTTTTTGCCTTTTTCAGGCATGGTGCATACCAACTGTGCCAGCTGGAATGCACTAACCCTGCCCCCGTGCATAAGTGTGGCTGTTTTGCCCCTTTTGGTCTAGCTTCTTGAGGAAGCTTGGACCTTTGTCTTAGCTTCCTCAAGAAGCTTGCCAGCTGTCCCAGCTTCCTCAGGAAGCCTTGCCTCCCTTGCCCTCTTTGACCTTTTTTTGTTTAGCTTCTTTGAGAAGCTTCAAGTCATTTGCATTGTCTATATAAGAACCTCTCCTCCTCCATTGTTAAGGGTTGTTGAACAAAAAACCAGAACTTATACATATACATTCTGATATACATCACCCTCTCTCTCTATATTTCCCCATCTCTCCTCTTTTGTGTGTGTTTTGTGGCCTAAAAGTGTGTTTAGTTCATAGTATTGCACCAAGACACACACTATTACACCATACTTCGATTCGGGAGGCCTTGAGGGTTTGTTCTTGAAGTTTTAAGCTGGTTTTGATCACAAAAAAGGGCCTGACCTTGCTGTTCTTGGACTGTTCTTCAAGGGTAACAATCTTGCTTTATTTTCCCCAATCTTGCACTAGATTTTTGCTATCTTGCTTACTGTTTTAGACCTTGTGTATAACTAAAAAAAATCTTGTATTTGCATGCTTAAGATACTTCATTAAGATCATTTTGTTGTTTGGGGTCGACCTCCCCCTCTTAGGCCTTGTTTGGCCCTTTTGGTGCTTCATTTGTTGAGCTTTGGTTACCTTGGTGTATTGGTCTTCTCACCACTGAAATCCAGTGGATTTTCAGTGGTGAAGAAGGGGGTTTGAGATCTTGTATAGGGGAGGGACACCCCTCTCCCCTTTGTGTCCCATTTGTCCATGTTTTGGCTCATAAGGGTAACATGTATGCTTGTTTGTTTTAGGCCCCATTTCAGAGGTTTTTAGTTGTTGTTGAGTCATATATTGCCTCTGTCTTTGGTTAGATTTATGCCCCTTTACATGCATATTGTACTTGCTTTGTATTCTTTTATTTTGCCTAAAAGTGCATCATGCCATTTGACCACCATGCTCTCATGTTTTGACCTTGCTTTGTGAAGTTCTCGGTCATATTTTGCCATGCTTGAGGTTTGTTAGGTGCTGGTTTGGTCGTATTTGATATGCTTTGTATGGCTCCTTAGTATTCTAGCATGTTAACATCGGGTCTGTGAGTCATTAGCATGGATTGGCTAGGCTATTTCAGTGATTTGGACTCACTTACCATGCCATTTCAGTCCATGTTTTGTGCTTAAATGTTCGCATCTATCATTCCTTCCATGCCTTGAAGAAGTCTCATTTTATGCCTTGAAATGAAGCATTGTGCATGCCTATGTGTTTGGGTCATTTGAGTTGTCATAACAGTGGGTTTTGGGACTTATTTTGGTGCACTAAAACTCTGTTTTTGGTTGTGTAGCTCATGCCATGTTTGCTTAGGGTAGTGGTAGTAGAATGCTCCTTTGTTATGCCTTAATCTTGGGCCTATTGGTGTGTATGCTTACATGAATATTTATCCATCATTTTAGGCATCTTTTGTCACTGTTTTGGGGTGGGCTGAGGTCTGTCCCTTTGTGTTTTTAGGTCCGCCATTGCATGATCATATTGCATTGCTTTTATTTCATGCTTGTCTAGTATCACAATTGCATGCTTGCATATTGTTAGCTAGTTGCATTTCATGTCATAGTTTGCACGATGAGTTACATGGCATTGCATCTTGTATGTTTGGCACATTGCATTGCTCGTGTTGCATACTTGAGCCACCTTGTATACATTGCATTACATTTTGCTTGGTTTGGGGTGTCAAACCAAGTATGAGGATCGAGAAGTGTTCATACTCCAAGTGATGTAACACGTCTCAACCCTCGATTGTCAATCCCCTTGACCTCAACATGATAGGGTGTTGGCATTCATCTCCTTTGGTTGCATGCATTTACATTGAATTGCGAGATTTGGCCTCTTAGGCCATCATGCATCAAAAATGCATAATTAATGGCCCGAGGGTCGAGGGCCATGCTCCCTTGAGTCCATTGCATGATAGGAAGTGTGGCCATGCTTATATTTGCTTAAAAATTTCATGCCATACACTGCATGCCCTCATTCTTGTCAAAACCGGTTCTGCAGGAAGCTTTGGCTGGCCGGCCATCTCTAGTGCCGACCGGCCATCCATAAATGGCCGATAACTTCATCAGCGGCCAGTGACCATTTCCCATAGCCAGTGGCCATTCCTCCTAGCCGGTGGTGCTCCACATTGTGCAAAGAACCTCACCCAAGACGTGCAATCTTCAGAGGAGCTAGGTAGTGTAAACAGAGGCAGCAATGCTATGGCAGTGAGTTTCCGGGCAGTACGAGTCAAGCATGCATCATCCAAACATTTTGAGGCAGGGGCTGTGGCCACTTTAATTCTGCATTTTATTTGTTAATTAATTAGAAGTTCTGTAATAATTAATTTAGCAGTATTCATTTGTTTTGTAATATTTATTCGGACCCTCCAAGCGAGGGCAATTGTGTAATAAGTGTGTGTGAGTGTGTGTATGTCTTCCAACCCCCACTTCTTTCTCCTTTTTACTTACCTGCTTTCAATGGTTAGTATTAGGGCATATTTAACTTAGCATACCTTATGCTATGCATGCGTGCATCCATACATTTGTCTTGCATACACCGGGCTCGGCGCATCATATTAACTGCATTGTATTTCAATTCCAAGTTGAGTACTTGTTAGTTGCAGCATTTCATATGCCATCTTTAGGATAGTCGAGCCTATCATACTTGCATTTTGCATGTGTTGCATTAGCCATCTTAACATGAATTAGGATCATGCATATGATTACTAACTAGCTTCTGTTTTGGCTTGGAGTACTAGGTAAGCTTTTATGCTTTAGCATACTGCATGAGTGTGAGTGTTGCCATAATAACATGATTGCCATGAGGCTAGCTGCTTATGTGATATAACTGCTTGAATGCCTGTGGATGGAGGTCAAATTACCTAAATTGGAATGATGCATTGAAACTGTGAGTTTTAAGCCCACGAGATAGTGGCAAAACCATCTTTTCTAAAAGCCCACTTGAGGGTGGCAAAACCTGCATCTTTAGCCTACTTGCGAGTAGCAAATCATCATCAAAATAAACATGAAATGTTTTGTTCCAATTTAGGTGATTTGGTCTATACTTGTTTGCTGCGCACATAACATAGTAATTCTAGGCTAATAACCGGAATAAGAATGCGTAATATTTTCAAAACAAGATATCACGGTTAGTAGAGGCCGATCTTCGGATCGGGCGAGAAGGGGGTGCTCATAGCTGACCTTCCCCAATCATACCCAAGTTTCCGAGTCGAGGCAACTTTGGTGATGACGGACACGTGGCCTTTGGCACCGAGTCAGGGTTTCCTAAATTCCCCCATTAAAAAATATTTAGGTGGCGACTCTGTATCTGGCAAAGCAGTCCATGTTTGGCACTTTTTTTTCTAAAAATCTGTTTTCTCAAAACGATTTGCCGTATTTGGACTCTTTGGTTCAGATTAAGAACCTTGACAAAACGAGTCCGAACTGTGGCAGCATAAGTCCGTCCCCCGGGGGGCGTCCACCGGGGTGATCCGATTCCCTTCGACACGGACATGGGCGAGTGAGACGCTGCCCAAATCTACTTGCTCAGCGCTTGGCCACCTCTCTCCACAGCCAAGGTTCGTGAGATATTCTTGGTTCGAGGACCAGTTTCGGATTCAGACGCCCACGACTTGTGAGGAGGTGGAGCAGTACGCTCGAGGTTTCATTATGTTCTTGTTGGGGACCACCTTCTTTACCGACCGGGCGAACACTGTTGCCCTTTATCTGCTGAGCGCACTGGTGGACGTGACCAGGATTCGGCGCTATGACTGGGGTGGTGCAGGCTTGGCCACACTTTACGGATATATGAGTTCATCCTCTCACCGTAGTGGACATCTGCTCGGAGGCTATTGGCAAGCCTGGGAGGTACACCTTCCCTTTTGCTTTTCAATTTTGCTTTACACTATCTGTACACCACACACATTGCATAAACGTAATCTGCTTTACACTGGCTGTACATTGCACACACTGCACAAGACGTTTCACATACTGCATGATACACTGCACATCATTCTCTGATTTCTACTTTATCTGCATACTGCCTTATTGATAAGCATACTTATTCTTACCCTGTTTCACTCTGTAGTTGTGGGTGTATGCCTACTTTCCGAGGCTTGCTCCAGTGCTAGATGTAGAGATGTCCCTCACTGTCCCATACTCTCATCGATATGATGTAAGGTGTGAGCGGAGGCCGCGGGAGTCTTTCCTGTTCTTCCGCAGATACTTCGATACCGTTATCGTCACAGAGGTATTTCAAACATTACAGTTTATTTAAGCTTCGCTTTGCATTATACTTTTAATAGTAGATAACAAACTGTATATCTTGTCATTTGCAGATCACTTGGCAGCCCTGGGCCGCGTTGCCGGAGGCAGTGAGAGATCAGTATGCGGGTGCTCGGGAGACTACCCGATTCAAGATTTTGCTGGGGGGTCCGGTCTGCTGGGCTTGGTATTTTGGAGAGCACTTCCCGCGGCAAACCCTTGACTTACCAGAGCAGATAGTCCCGAGGCCACCTACTACCCATACAAGGGCTACTGAGAGGTACACCCTGCAGGAGATGATGGATTACACGATCGGCTGGGACTCTGACTTCTTCAGAGATGAGGGCGACTACACCGAGTTCATCCAAACTTATCGCATGAGGCCTTTGATCGGTGCTCGCCGAGTTAAGAGAGAGAGGCTTGCAGCCCCAGTAGCAGGAGCAGGAGCACCGAGGGCGACTCAGGCCCGTGACAGGAGTGGGTCTTGGAGGGGACGGGGAGTTGAGTGGCTAGCTCTGCCCACCACCATGACATGCCAAGGACAGGGTGGGGAGACCTATCAGATACCCATCGCTCCTCCTCCGGCTGATCATGAGCTCGTCAGAGTTCGCTGCTCGACCCCGGTATGTACTATACTTTGCATTCTGTACAATCATTTTATTTCATTTGATATCCCGCAGAATACTAATGACTTCAAACACTTTTGCAGGCTTCGATTGAGTACACTAGGCAGGCCCTGGAGCTGACAGCCTCGGTGATGGGGATGCTTCAGAGGAGTATTGACCTGTTGACCATCTACAGCATCCCGGTGAGTTCTTTCAACCTCGGTCTCAAGACTCTGCATAATGTGTTCCATACTGATATGATACATCACATTATCAATACGGCACTTGATACACTGCATTCACATACCACTCATGACACTGATACACTATAACTCCCATACTGCTCATAGCATTGCTCACGGCATTCATACATTGCTCATGGCATTCATACGCTGCTCACCGTATTCATACACTGCACTGATACACTGTATTTGGTATTCATACTCTACTTTGCATAGCATAATTAATGCATTCGCCAACTGTTCTTTTCAGGCACCATTCCAGATACCAGCCGCAGGGGGTGCTTCAACAGGACCATCTGTACCTCCCAGAGCGGGGAGAGCGGGACGGGGGATGACGATACACGTACCGAGACAGTATAGGCATGGCGTACCCGTGAGAGCGATTCACGAGCCTACCCCAGAGGATAAGTCTGACGAGGAGGCAATGTCGTCTCAGGATGAGGCCGGGGATGGCTCAGACTCAGACTCTAATGGGGGAGATCTTGGACCTTCGTCCAGGAAGAGGACCAGGACGGACTCCCGCACTTGAGGCTACCGGCGCCGATCCAGACATTTTGTTGCTTTTCTTTTTTGCTTTATTTTTCTTTTTACTAGTAGTTTAAGCACATTTCCTCAAAACTATGTACTTTTGCAAAAGAGAATATGATGAAATGAAACAGCTATTTCTGTTGAAAAAGTGTTGCATTTGTACATTCTAAGCATCGCATCGCATAACAATGTAAATGAGATTGAACTTTGTTTTGAAAACTAAACACTCGAATTGCATTACTCAGTTAGTGTGCCAACTAACAACAAAACAACTCGATAAGCAAAACAAAGAATTTGACAAGCTAACCAAATGTAAATACAACTCGATAAAAAAAACAAAGACTTAAAGAATATAAAATACAACTCGATAAACAAAAGTACAACAACTCGATAAACAAATTGAAGTAACACAGGCACGACTTCGCAAAATTATCACCAGAAGGCATTTGAAGTGGAACCAGTCACAAGTTCTCAACATGTTCAACACATATACAGCTTAGAGAACAAGAGGAAAGGCCATCGACCAAATTGAGAGGCCATCGGCCACAAGAAATGGCCATCGGCCAACATTACTAGACGATCAGCCAAAAAAGATGGTCGGTCGGCGCTCTTTTTGGCCGATCGGCCAAACATGGCAAGCACCTCCAGAATGTTGACACTTGTCTTCCACTCAACACCTTATCTTCTATAAAAGCCTCAGCTTCATAGTTTTCTCCATTTCAACTCAGTTTTTGCACCAAATGGAAGCATTTCTTGTCCAAAATCTCGCAAATTGGATTGCCAACTTGGATGGCTCGGAAAAGCTGAATTTTCGGGGCTTCAACATAAATGCACTATTCATGTTGAGTTGCACCCCGCTGCATTTTCCGTTCCTCCATGCCGCGGCAAGGTTTTGGAATTCGGTGACACACGCCTTTAGCTTTGGCGGACAAGAGATGTGTCCCACTTTTGAGGATTTCCAAGCTTTAATGGAATTCGAGCACGATGAAGAAATCTTGCCTCAATTCCGGTTCGGCTATGTCCAAGCCTTAGGACGGATGTGCGGCCTCACTTTGCATGACGCTCGGTCATTGATTCACGACAGAGAGCTAGACGTTCCGAGCTTGATTCGTCGATTTTCTAATGCCAGTGACTGCGGCGATCATCATTGGCAGGGTTATCGACAACATGCGCTTTGCTTATGCATGCTGTCTCATTTCTTGCTTGCCCCAGGCTTCGGTGGGTTTAGCACTTGTTTGATTGAGGTCGCCGAAGGCTTAAAAGAGGGTAAGAGCTGCATCACCATGACGCTAGCTGAGACATTGATAGGTTTGGATGCTTTTCATCACCGGGAGACGGCTAGATTTGTGGGGAGTCCACTACTATTGCAGGTAATGTTTCCCACTCCATCTCACATATGTTTCTCACATCACTCGGCCCTCAGGCTCGGTTTTTCTCTCAAAACCCTTTTTTCACTTTTTCTCTCAACGTACACCTCTCTATTCTTTAATCTCTCATTTTTCATACCTCCCCAGATATGGTTGATGGATAAATTGAAGGTTGTGGACTCATGCCCAGCATATTCAGCTCGTAGCTATTTCTTCCGACGACGTCTAGTCGATGCCTCTGATGAGGGATGGTGGTGTGAATGAATGCGTAGTTTGTCTGCTCTCGACATTACTTGGCGCTGCCCCTGGCTTGACTTACCGGCGTTGAGCTACAGTATGACCTGCCAGCCCGGGATTTAGTTGATTGGCTTGACACACTGTGTCTTTTACTTTCCTTTCCGATTCCGGTGCCAGTTCGGCCATGATCAAACTTGCCCTAAAGAGGGGATAGAGTACCCTGCTGCATTTTCGGTCCGAGGCGCACAGTTAGCCCGGTATGCCACAACATGGAGGACGAGAGAGCTTCTGGCCCTTGCTCCCATTTTCAGTTGCACCCTCTCTGATGAGTGCATAGCTTGGCTTGATGAGGAGGCGCAGATTGGGCCCACTTTGGCATCAGAGGCTTCCACAAGCTTTGGGAGGGGACGCAGGAACACCTGACTATGCCCTAAATTTATTTGCTTTAATCAGTACTTTCAAGTTTTCTTTATGAATATAATAAAAAGCAACTTCAATTTGTATTCAAGAGTAGGAGAACTATGTATTGAAATCAATATAATTGAAGGTTGTGGGTACTGAAATTTTTTTGTTTGGTCAAAAAATGGTTTAAGTTATAAAAAGATTAATTTGAGCAAAATCAACTTTTATTAAAACTTTTCAAAATCATTTTCGATATGGATCACAATTGGACACGCCTGAGATCTATCACTGAGATGTACAACCCCGGATCCCAGCAACTAGAAAGTTGCTCCTAGTCTGAATAGCACTGCACTGGAGATCACAACCGAGCTCTTGAATGTAGAAAAGACAAAGATGACCAAACATGATCACATGGACAAAGTTGATCGGGGAAGTGTTTATGGCTGGACTTCAAGATGAAGTTGCCTACGTATCTCAAAGATGGGAATCAAGCCTTACGTAGTTCGGCTTGGGTTCACTCGTGTATTAACTCTCTCCTTTTGCGCTCTAATTTTTGCCAAGGCCGCCCTTTCTGGGTTTTCAACCTTGCGAGCTCAGTTTTTATAATTTCAAAATTTTCATGCTCTAACTTTTGCCTAGGTCGCCTTTTTGGGTTTTCGGCCTAGCGAACCACTCTGGGAAAATATTTCTTCAACTTGTCCATGTTGATCGGTTGGGAGAACTCTAGGCCATCTAGGTCTATCAGAACGACAGCTCCACCTGACCAGATAGACTTGATGATATAAGGACCAGTCCAATTAGGTCTGAACTTGCCCCTAGGGTCGTGGATGGGAGCTCGGTTGTCTTTGAGCACTAAATCTCCTTCCTTCAAATTCCTGGACTTAACCTTCTTGTTGAAAGCCCTGGCAATTCGTCGTTGATAACCCTGAGCATGATACAGTGCTTTCAACCTTCTTTCATCAAAGAGCATGAGTTCTTCGAACCTGCTTTGCTGCCAATCTACCTCAGGTATCTGACACTCGGCCAGTACTCACAATGACGAAACCTCAATTTCGATAGGTAGAACGGCCTCCATCCCATAGACCAAGGAATATGAAGTTGCCCCAGTAGAAGTTCGAATTGAAGTCCGGTAGCCCCACAGAGCAAATGACAGCTTATCTGGCCGGTCTCGGTAGGTTTCCACCATCTTCTGCAGAATACGCTTGATGTTTTTGTTGGCAGCCTCAACTGTTCCTTTGGTTTGTGGCCGATATGTAGATGACTTATGAAAAGTCACATTGTACTTCTCCAACAAGTCGATCACTTCCTTCTTGAAGTGGGAACTATTATTTGAAATGATCTCGTTTGGGACCCCGTAACGACAAATGATGTTGTTCCTGATGAACTTAGCAATGTGCGATGCCTTCAACACCACATAAAACTGGGCCTTAACCCACTTTGTATCGTGACCAGAATGAACTCATGCCCATTGGACCCCTTTGGAGTGACAGCCCCGATCACATCAATCCCCCAGACTGAAAATGGCCATGGCGAAGTCATGTTATATAGCTTTGACGACGGAATGTTCATGCGGTTTGCATGGATCTAGCATTTGTGGCATTGTCGAACAAAGCCAATACAATTCTCCTCCATGGTGGACCAGTAGTAACCCTGTCTGAGAATTTTCTGGGCTAGCATCACCCCATTCATGTGCGCTTCGCGCTCTCTTCCATGGATGGCCTCCATCAGGCGCTTGGACTCTTTAGTATCAACACACAGCTTATGCATCCCGAGATGACCTCTCTTATACAGTTTTCCCCCTGCAGACAATAAACTGAGCAGCCATTCTTTGAATTGCCCTTTTATCTTTGACATTTGCCCCTGGTGGATATGCCTCTTTTTCCAAGAAGTTTCAGACATCGTAATATTAGGGGTTCTCATTTTGTACCTCATCTATGGCAGCAATCAGCTCGTAGGTCGGCGCAAATTTCTGTTTGATGATGATGGGACGCATCCGGACCCCGAAAGAGATGTCTATCATAGAAGATAGAGTTGCTAATGAATCTGCGAACCTGTTGTTTTCTCTTAACAGATGAGTGAAATTCAGTTTCTCGAACCGAGGAATCTGCAAGTCCAAGGTCTGGTGGTAGATTCTCATCTTTTCTTCTTTGACTTTCCAATCTCCTTTAGCTTGAGATACAACAAGGTTCGAGTCCTTGATGACATCCAACCGTTTTGCCCCTAGTTCTAGGGCGGCTTCTAAACCAGCAATACATGCCTTATACTCTGCCTCATTGTTCGAGACTTTGAACCGGAGTTTGAATGCTAAAGGTATACGGGAATTGTCGGGTGCTATTAGCAACACCCCTATCCCATATCCGTATTGGTTTGACGCTTCGTCAAAGTACATCGTCCAAAACTCTTCTTTGACATGCAGGCCTGGTCTGGGAACAAGTACTCAACTGCTTCATCCCCTTCAACTGGGTGATCGGCTAAGAACTCCGCTACCGCTCTCCTTTTCACTGACTTACGCGTCATATACTTCAGATCAAATTCGAAAAGCAGAAGCAACCAACGGGCTAGCCTACCCGTAAGTGCTGGTTTCTCGAAAAGATATTTGATGGGATCTAATCTTGAAACCAGTATTACGGAGTGAGCTAACAGGTAGTGCCGCAGCTTCTTGGTAGCCCATACCAAGGCCAGACAAGCCTTCTCCAGCGGAGTGTAACGGGTCTCGTAATCCAGCATTTTCTTGCTCAGGTAGTAGATAGCTCGCTCCACTTTGTCCTCAGACTCTTGTGCAAGCATGCAGCCCATTGTAGTTTCAATCACTGAAAGATACAGAATCAACGGTTTCCCCGGTTCAGGCGGTGACAACACAGGTGGGTTCTGTAAATATTGCTTGATCTGTTCAAAAGCAGCTTGGCATCGGCTATCCCACTGGAATTTCTTTCCTTTCTTCAGGAGACCAAAGAGTGGTTCACAAGTCAAGGTTAATTTTGCAATAAACCGTCTTATGAATTGCACTTTACCTAGAAAGCCTCACACCTCCTTTTCAGTCCTTGGTGGTGGTATTTCTAAGATGGCCTTGATTTTGGAAGGGTCGACCTCAATACCTCTCTGTGTAATCAAGAACTCCATCATTTTCCTTGCTGTAACACCGAACGTACACTTCTGAGGATTCAGCCGCAACCGATATTCTCTGATCCGTTAAAAGAATCTCTGCAAGGTGATGTAGTGGCCCTCTCTTTCTTTGGACTTGACAATCATGTCGTCTACATATACCTCAACCTCTTTATGGATCATATCATGCAAAATCGTGGTCGTAGCCCGTTGATATGTAGCCCCAGCATTCTTCAGTCCAAACGGCATCACCCTATAATAGTAGGTCCCTCACGAGGTGCTAAAAGCAGTCTTCTCCCGGTCTTCGAGTGCCATCCGAATCTAATTGTAGCTTGAAAAGCCATCCATGAATGAGAGCAATGCATGCCCAGTAGTAAAGTCCACTAATTAAACCGATATCTGGCGAGAGAAAGTCGTCCTTGATGGCTTTGTTCAAATCACAATCCACACATACAGATTACGTCGTCCTTCTTGATCTTTGGAACTATGTTGGCCAACCAAGTTGGGTATTTAGATACTAGCAGGAACCCTGCATCAATTTGCTTGGTGACCTCTTCTTTGATCTTGAGGGCCCAGTCCGGGCGGATCCTTCTGAGTTTCTGCCTAACGGGTCGGGCCTTTTGGTCAAGAGGGATCCGGTGCTGTACAACCTCAGGATCGATTCCAGGCATGTCTTCGTAGGACCACGCAAAAACATCTTTGAAATCTTTTAATAAAGCGACTAAGCGCTCGCGCTCCTCCGAAGACAACGTGGACCCGATTTGGACCAGTCGCGGGTCCTTCTCAGTACCAACGTTAATTTGGGTGATTTCATCAACCAGCGGTTTTACAAGCCTCTCATGCTATTGATCTAGCAAATATTTCAAAATCGGAGGAATATCTTTCTCGTCGTTTTCATCAAAATTTTGAAAGTCCTGATTAATACAATAAATCAAAGGCACAGAAAAGTACTCAAAGGCCACAGCCATTCCATTCTCATTAATCACTTCAAAGTTGCCTGATTCCTCTGTTACAACAGACTCAAAGGAAAAAGAAAAAGACGACCTAGACATAACTATGGCATTCGGGTTGTCACCCCCAAGAATACCAGACTCAGACTCAGACGAGTTGGAACCTGATTCAGACTCCACAGACTCGGTGGAATCAGATTCTAGCTCACTACCTGACCCGGTGCTGCTCGATAAGAATCTCTCCTCATACTGCCAGACGAGAGAGGGTGCGATGGACGCATCCAGAATGTTTGAAGATGGGCTCGCAGCCGTTTCATTCCCGATCATGGACACTGAGTTATCCCCCAAGCACTCTTGTACGATTGGAGGATCTGAAAGTAGACAAGCCAACACTACCCCTATTTCAATCTCGGTGCTCTTGGAGTCCTCTTCCTTACACAGCTTGGCCTCAGCTGATGGGTCTGTCTGCTCTTCGGCAACATCATCCCCGGACAACTACAAGTCAAAGAAAATCTCGAACCCCAGCAAGCGCCACCTCTCTTCATTTAACCATGGCTCTGGGAAGTCGCAGAATGGAAAGTCTTCCCCCTCCCGGACAAAGCGTCCGTTCAGGGTGCCCTGGATAGGCCGATGCATCAACTCATAATGCCTTCCGGTCTGCTTGGCCTTGGCTCTTCTAGCCTTCTCTTTGCCTTTCCTCACACAGTCCTCTTTGGTAGGCAGGTAACCTAAGCCAAAGGTATGCGGGTTGTGCGGCACTTCGACCGATACTGTAATGCCTTTCCGGCCACTTTTCCCTAATCCCATCCCGGGGATGTGCCGAAGCTTGTTCATGAGGTACACAGACTGTACGTTGACATATAACCCCTCATCAACAGCCAAAATGCTCTGTACGACCCGGGCCTCGGCTAGGGTGAATCCTGACAGGAACACATCCTCTGTGCCATGCTCGATTTCCAGAACCGGTGTAGACACCTCTGGTGGTGGATGGATTGAAGAATTCCCAAAAACTACAGCCACCTCTTTCCTGTGGGGGTATTTCAACATCTGATGCAGGGTGGAAGAGACCGTCTTCATCTGGTACAGCCACGCCCTAGGAGTAGATTGAAGGTTGCGGGAACGTCCAAGACATGAAAGTCAATCTCCTGTTGTCCTGGACCAACCTGAGTCAGAATCTTCACGGTCCCCATCACTTCTTTGCTGGTATTATCGTAGGCTCTTATCACCTGGGCAATTGGCACAAAATCCGCGGGCTTCTACCTGATTGCATATGCCGTCCTCGACGGGCACACGTTAATGGCGGATCCCGTGTCGACAAGAACCACCGATATCCATTTTTCTCTACACTCGACAGAGATGTAGAGAGGTTTGTTGTGGTTTGCGCCCTCAGGTAGCAACTCCTTGTCAGTGAAGGTCAACGTTGGGGAAGCTCCTCTCGGAAAGACCAGTCCTACCAGCTGCTCAGGCGTGGTATCGATTGAAAGTTTGGCCTTGTCCATTGCAAAAAGGACAGCTTGTCTATGAACTCTTGAGGCCATAAGTAGTCCCCAGATGGAGATGTCTGCTTGTATCTTCTTAAGTTGTTTCAATATAGCCTCTTTCTCGAGTAACTTTTCTCTCTGCTTGTCCGCCTCCTTGTCCTTCCCGGATGCCTCTGGTTGATCTAAGTGCGGGGGCTTGAAATATCGCCTACTCCTAGTCATGTGGTCAACCTTGCCAATATACTAGGTATCATCTGGCTGGCTTTGCCCCCAGTCTTCATCGGTGTGGGCAAGACACAGGTCATCATCTTTCCACCACATGCCATCGGTAGCCGACAGACACCTGTCTGGCTCCGTTACAACTATTCCTGTGCCCGTAACACCTTCCATTCTTGTGCCCGCAGCACGTTCCGTTCTTATGTACACAACACGTGCTGTCCCTGCAGGGGCTGTGGCCTTTCTAGCCCTCTTGAGATCTTCGATCTTTTCCTATTCAGTCTGCTTCATTGCGGCCTGTTGTTCAGTATCCTCTGTACCTAAACTGCCCGTATTCTGAGCAAAATTCTTAACACCAGTGCTCTCCGGCAGTGCATCCTGATTCCCGGCCCTTCCGGCCACTGTTGATGTCCCTGTCTCTGACGGACCCTGTTCTAACTGAGGTTGCTCAACAACATCCGGTTGGTCGTCAAGCCACCTAGTAGACTCTGCTAACCCATCAAAATCAAACAAATTGATTGTCACGTCTCCCGGATCTTGTTCATTGAAAAATTGAAGGCTAGCAATGTCCTCTTCCAGATCTGCTAGGTCATCTAGCCCCTGATTAGGTCCATCCTCTCGTACTACACAAATCTCTGCCCCCACTGGCAATTCCACATTCGGCCTAGCCTAGCCTGCTAATGTAATGTAACCACTCGGGTTGTACATGAAGCTCGTAGACCCCTCAAGCTCTGTATAATCATTCTCATCTGCCCCCACAGTCGACCCACTTCTATCTTCGATAGCCACCACCACCGTTTCTGGTTGGGTTTGGGAAATGTCCAACATGCACAAGTCAGTGCTGTCAGGAATGAACACCTCCGGCTTGGGTAGGTGAGAAGGGGTGATATATATGCTAGGGTCGTATGACACAACCCCAGTTTAGATCAGATTGATGCGTTTGGGAGGTGGAGCTTGGTTATGAGGTGGGAGAGGGTTGGTTGTGACATTCGGCTTCTCCGGAGGCACGATCACCCTATTATCGATGACCAATAGCATGGTCACGACACTGACCGGTGCTTCAGATTGCGTCACGAGATTCAATAGCATGGTCACGACACTGACTAGTGCTTCAGATTGCGTCACGAGATTCAGGATCTCGTGACACAATCTGAAGCACTGGTTAGTGTCGTGACCATGCTGTTGGTGAAACGCCCAGTACTTCGCCGGGTTATGGGAGGGGGGAAGTTTTTCTGGCAATGGCTGTGACTCTAGGGGCTTCAAGTGCCCTTTCCTGATCAAAACCCCCAAAGCCTTGGACAAAGGCATATATAGTGAGGTGAAGGTTCTTTGGCCTCGGGGTGAAAACTTGGTTGTTTGTGAGCTACTTTCGGACGCACCAGTGAATGGTGTAGCTGTAAGGGTTCTTGGGGTGGTGGTGGTGGTGACCATACCCATATCTGAAGCTCTGGCAGCTGCAGCACTGCTTATGCCTGCATTTGTACTACGGTTGAATGCCCTTTTGGGCTGTTCTCTCTCATGATCAATGAGGCCTTGTTTCATAGTATCCTCGATCTGCACCCCTATCTCATGTAGATTTGCAAAGGTGGGGAGGGGGTAGGGAGGGGGAGAACGATCATCTTTTGCATGAGCTTAGGCTGGAGGTTGCACACAACCATCCGAATTTGGTCCTGTCAACAGGCCTGATGGTCATCATCGAGGCTTTAGCCCTCTAGCGGGTCACAAAATCGGAGAAGCTCTCCTTCAGCTCTTGCTTAGTCATCTCAAGATCACGGGTTGTGATCTCGATCTGTGTATTGTAGGAGTATTGAGCTACAAAGGCCTTAGCTATCTCCTCTCAGTTCCTCTTAATAGAGTCCTCCAGTTTTGCATACCAAATAGCCGTTACACCTGACAGGGTCTGGCCAAACAAGGAAAGCTTCTGCAATCTGGAGAGGCCCATTGGCCTTCGTATATCCGAAAATAGCCGCAAATGCACCATAGGATCTCCAGACCCATCGAAACGGTCTATGTGCGGCATTTTAAACCGGTCTGGCAGAATCACGGCCGAGTCGGTGTACCCGTCCTCTATATCCAGGATGGATTTCATGCCCTGAGACTTCTTGAACAGCTTTTCTAGCTTGCTCACTTTTAGCGCTATGGGATCCACCTCGAACTCAAACGGTGTATCCGGTAGGTTGGTAGGTGCTTTGGATAGCTGGGGTAGGATTGGGGGTGGGGCCAGCCCCGTTGGATCGTCCGTATTGTCCTGGACGTTAGCGGTCTCCCCGAGTATTGGAACTCTTGGTGGGGGAGGAGCTGGGTGCGAAGCAGATGCTCCAGCTTGCTGTGGTGGTTGTTGTTGCTGCAATCTAGCAATCAACTCTACTTGTTGGGCCATAACCTCGGCCTGGCGTGCGGCAAATTCTGCTTGACGGGCAGCATCCTGCTGCATGGGTTTCATACTCTCCTGGAGTTGACGCATCATCTCCTATATACCTGCCATATTATGCTGATCTAACTGAATAACCGGTATATCTGTCCCTGTAGTAGAAACTGAGACCTCAACTTGACTGTTCACAAGCGGGGAAGACCATTGATTTGGCGACCGCTGTGCCAATACACTACGCCTTTTTGACCTCTGTCTGGTAATCGGGGGTAAAGAAAGGAACACTGCTTGTCTGTCTATCAGATCCCTGGATTGATTAAGTCTACGACCTCTAACCCAAAGTGCTCGGGGAATATCTGCCTGGTCGGATGCAATGGTGCTAAACTATCTTGCAAAAAGATAAATAAAGCATAATAACGAAACAATGAACAGAAAAACGGACAGCATAACAACTTAAATAAAGACAACATGCAGTTGGCAAACACAAGCTGAAAGAATTATTCTCAACCACTGATCATTGTTCCCAAATCACTGCCCCAAATCTGAATCTGATACCCGCAGGTAAAACCGATTCCCAAATACTGATGCCCGCAGACTGATGCAGTCTTGCAACCGGTCGTGCATTCTGTCAGAGAGGCCAACTCTAAAAGCACATAACAAGCAAGTAAGAGCCAAAACACCCCTATCTTGGGGTAGGGTTTCCCTGTCCTATTGTCAGGAGCTAGGGTTTCACTACGCACGCAGCGGTTTCAAACAACCTACAATCGGGTAAGCAACCTGTCCTAGCTTGGAATGGTCACTACAGTTTCCGATATGCACTAGGTCAAATGGTAAAAAAAGGTGCCCCGGTAAAAATTGAGGTTTGTGTTCCCGTCGTGGCAGAGCTCGCAATCGGTCAGCCTTATGGCACGCTTCTCAAAGCGGGCCTCTGGCAAACTGTTCAGGAATAGCATATGGCAAACATGGTGTCTTAGGTGCCCCAATGCAAATGCAATGCAAAGAAATACATAAGTGTAATCAAAACAAGATATCATGAGTTCGAGTCAAGTTCTCTAAATCCCCAACAGAGTTGCCAGAAACTGTAGACGGGCCCGAACGTCCTGGCTCCGTGAGCGAATCGGTGCGAAATCCGGTTCATTCATTAAACTACTACAGTTCGGACTCAATGTCACGGTTTTGAATCTAATCTCGCAAAGTGCAATGCAAGACTGATAAATCACCAAAGAGTCCAAATCCGGCAAATCATTTTGGAAAACTGATTTTTATAAAGAAGTGCCAAATATGGACTGCTTTGCCAGATACAAAGTTGCCACCTAAATGTTTTTGTTTTGGGAAATTTAGGAAACCCTGACTCGTGCCTAAGGCCACGTGTTTGTCATCACCAAAGTTGCCGCGGCTCGGGAACTTGGGTACGAGAGGGGAAGGTCATGCAATGAGCACCCCTGCTCGCCCGATCAAAGATTGGCCTTTACTAACATGATATTTTGTTTTTGAAAACACATGTGTTCTTATTCCGGTTTATTAGCTAGAATTACTATGTGATGCGCACAGCATGCAAGTATAGACTAGATCACATAAGTTGGAACAAAACATCTCATGTTTGTTTGAAAATGGTTTGAAGGTGTTACTCGCAAGTAGGCTAAGACGTGGATTTGCCACCCTCGAGTGGGCTTAGAAAAACATGATTTTGCCACCCTCAAGTGGGCTTAAAACTCGCATTTCGATGAATTGTTCCAATTCAAGTAATCCAACCTTCACCCACAGGCATTCAGGCAGTTATATCACTTAAGCAGTTAGCCTCATGGCAAGCATGCTATCATGGAAGCATTTACATATGCAGGGATGCTAAGGCATAAACACTTACAATGTACTCCGAGCCAAAACAACAACTAGTTAGAAATCATGCATGATCCTAGTTTATGTTAAGATGGGCTAATGCAACACATGCAAAATGCAACTAGAAATAGGCTCAGCTATTCTAAAATGGTATATGAAATGCAATTAGATAACATGTATTCAAGTAGGAATTGAAATACAATGCAGTTAGTATAATGCGCCGAGCCCGGTGCATGCAAGACTGATGAATGAATGCAAACATGCAAGCATAAGGATGCTAATCAAAATATGACCTAGAACTAACCATCGTAAGCTGTTAAGTAAAAGGGAGAAAGACGTGGGGTTGGAAGACATTCACACACTCACGCACACTTATTACAAAATTCGCCCTCTCGACGGAGGGTCCGAGTGATAAGCTAAGCTAATCTAAGCTGAGCTAAGTAATTAATCTAACTAAACTAATTAGACTAATTATTACACAATCAAAACTAATTAACTAACAAGCTAATTAATTATTACAATCCAAATTGAAACAAATAGCTACACTAAGCTAAATGAATATTACAAAACCAATTAGATGATTAAATTACACAAACTAATCATGAATATTGAAATGGCCTCGCAAACGATGAAGAGATGCATGCCCGGTCACGTCCTCCCGGAAATCCGTTGCCATGCCTTATGTTGCCTCTGTTTGCACTGTTTTAGACTTCTGAAAACTGTGAAAATTTCTATGATGCTTTTGAACCACCTCATGGATATGCTGAGAGGCCATCAGCCAAATGGTATGGTCATCGGCCAAAGGATAAGGGTCATCGACCACTTATGAGGCTATCGGCCAAACATTCTTAGTCAATCAGTACACCAGATAGCCGATCGGCCATATCTTCGTGCAGACTGCTCCTTTTATTATAGCAGAGGACAAACAAGGGCATGGCAATTCATTTGCAAGAAAATGTTGTGCAACTACACCCCTTATTATGTTTGAGACTCAAAGGAGTGTAGTGTTCGACTCTCGAGCCATCAATCACGCATTTCAATGCATGATGGCCAAAGAGGCTGAGTCGCACAATTCAACGCGAATGTAATGTACGAAAATGCGTAATGCCTTAACTTCTATCATGCATGATCAAGAGGGTCGGCGACCAAGAATTGAGGTACGTTTCATCACTTCAAGTATGAAATGTGCCTCGTTCCTCGCGTTTGGCTTAACACCCAAACCAAACCCAATGCAATACATGCAACATGGAGATGCTATACAATGCAACATAAGCATGCCAAATGCAATGCAACAAGCATGCAAACTACCATGCAACTTAAACATGCAAACATGCAATGTGACTCAAGCATGCACACACGATGCAATGCAACAAGTATGCAACAACATGCAAGAGACGAACAAGCATGCAACAACATGCAATGTGACAAGCATGCAACAACATGCAAAGATGGACTAACATGCAACAAGATGCAAACTAGCAAGCATGCAACAACATGCAATGTGATAAGCATGCAACAACATGCAAAGATGGACTTAAACCAAAATGGGTAGACCTCAGCCATGCCCAAATCTGTGACCAAAGTGATGAATTGATGACATGAAATGCAAGGCAAGCATGCATGCCAATTGGCCCAAGAATTAAGGCATGAAGACACCAACTCTTAAGAGTACATAAAGAGTGGAAAGTGTGGACAAGTGACAATACTATAGCCCTGAAATTAAGCATGGAATGATGCCAAATCAACCAAACAATGCAAGTGTAGCATATCAAGAGGCTCAAAGCCCAAGGTTAGCAAAGGGACTTGCACTAAGGCTATGCAAAACATGAAGCAAATGGCCTAAGCAAACCAAAACAGTCCTAAAGCATACCAAAGTGAGTCTAAAACATGCATGGACCTAGCCAACGCAAGCTAGAACAAAAGACCAAAAGCATGAAGCATGCAAGGCTACCAAGGGGTGTTACACTACACCTATTGAAACCAAACATGGCATGACTTAACCAATAAAAATCAGATTTATGGCATGTGAAAATAAGCCCAAAAAGCCACTGAGATGGCATCCTAGAGACCTAAGTATAGAGGCATGCACAATGACCCACTCTTAAGGCATAAAACACCAACTCTTCAAAGCATTGAAAGGATGACAAATGCAAGTGTATGGCTACACTACATGGACTGAAATCACATATGAAATGATGCCAAATCATGAAAATGGTCTAAGCAAATGCATGCTAGTGGACTTGATACACAAAGCTAACAAGCTAGATTGAACCATGGCTATACAAAACAATGCATGCATGACCAAAACAATACAAATCAGAGCTCAAGCATGGTAAAACATTAGGGAAAACTTCTTTGAGTTGAGCCAAAACATGCAAGAATGATGGTCCAAACACATGATGCATGTTAAGGCAATAGAGAGGATTGCAAGACAAGTGCATGATGCATGTAAGCGGCTATCAAACCAACTTTAGATAGAGGTATAACATGGAAAAATAACACCAAATACTTGCTGAAATGGGGCCAAAACATGCTAAGCAAACATGCTACTATTATGAGCCATTTATACTAGCAAATGAGACACAAGGAGAGGGGGGTGTCCCTCTCCTATTCAAGACTCCAAAACCACCTTTTCACCATTGAAAATCCTCTAGATTTCAGTGGTAGAAAGGTCATGCAAAGGCTAGAACAAGGGCCAAAAGGGATGGCTCAAAATAAGGCCAAACAAGGCCTAAGAGGGGGTAGACCACCCCCAACCAAAAAGTGACCTTAAACAAACATCACAAGTATGAAAAATTAGAATTTTTTGTAGTTTAGATTTTAAGCTTAAAACAATATGCAAGTAGGTCTAAAAGCTTAAGCCAAAATAGGGGATTAAAAACTAGAATCTCACCCTCGAAGAACACCTTCAAGAACACAACTCCAGCAGCTTTTCTGAGCTTAAACCACTCCAAAAACACTAAAACCAACTCCTCAGTACCTCAGCAACAAAAAGATGGTATTCTAGTAGGTGTTTGTGTGCAATAGTGTGAAGGATTTACACTTTTGGGCACAAACAAGAGCAAATGAAGAGAGAGAGGTAAAATATATAGAGAGAGAGAGATATAGAACTTGTATCTCAAATTTTTAGAACCTCTGGAAAGGGAGAGGGGCCTCCCTTCTTATAGAATTTCAATTCTCAAGCTTGTTGAACAAGCTTGAGTCTTGAATGCAATTCCTCCATACACGTGTATGGAGGATAAGAATTGTGCCCACCAGTTGTCACAGTTGGCACAAAATATCTGTAAAAAGAAGATGGAAAGGTCTCGGCTCAAAAATATGGCCAATCGACCAAAAATAGTGCTGATTGACCAAAAAGAGTGCCGATTGGCCAACACTTATGGCCGATGGCAAGAAAACATGGCCGATGGCACAATGCCTTAGCTGATGGGTTGCAGGGATGGCCAACAAGCCACCCTTTTCCCTCAGAAGCAAAAACACAAGTGCTTGGCCCACAACCAAGTACAAAACAAACAAGTTGAGAGATCCTAAGGAAAGGCACGCAGCCGAGACCTTCGGGAACTCAAAACGAACACGAGCATGGATGATCACCGGGTGTTTAAACGATGACGTCTAAGTCTTGAGGACGGTCAAAAATGGGGTGTCTACAATGGCATGGCACCCATGTGGATTTTGTTTGGAACTCACATAAAATAAAATAAAATAAAAAACCTAAGAGATGAATAAAATACTAATAACAATGAGGTGGAGCTACAAAGAGACAAAACAAATAGAGAAAATAAGTTAGGTTCTCATCTAGAAATCTCACCACCAAACTACCACCAATACCTCTCACTAAAATATTAATACATCAAAAATATGGGGTTTCATATCTAGCCCTCTTAACCGAGCATAGCGATGTCTTTGCTTGGACTCACTAAGACATGCCGGGTATTGACCGTTCTCTTATTACTCGTTGCCTCAGTATCGTGCCCCAGTTCCAACCGTTCTGCCAAAAGCAGCTTATTTTCTATCCAGAGCGCAATAATCTCATCACTGCTAAGGTAGAAAAGCTGTTGGAGGCCCAGTTCATTAGAAACGGGGACTATCTCAAATGGTTATCCAATGTGGTCTTGGACCGCAAAAGTAACGGCAAATGGAGACTTTGCGTTGACTACTCTAACCTCAATGGAGCTTGCCCTAAAGATAGTTACCCTCTACCCAGGATAGATCTACTGGTTGACGCTAAGGCGGGACGCCAAATGCTTAGCTTCATGGATGCCTTCTTAGGTTATAATCAGATCTTAATACATGCAACTGACTAGGAACACACCTCTTTCATTACTGGCAGAGAGACTTATCATTACTGTGTTATGCCATTTGGTTTGAAGAATGCGGGAGCCACTTACCAACGCTTGGTGAATCACATCTTCAAAAACCAGATATGTCGAAACATAGAGGTTTACGCCGATGACATGCTCGTCAAAAACAAACTCGCCTCTGACTATTTAACAGATCTACGGGAAACCTTCCAAGCCTTGTGTAAATATAAGATAAAGGTGAATCTGAAGAAGTGCGCCTTCGGCATCGGGTCGGGTAAGTTTTTGGGGTTCATGGTCAGCCACAAAGGCATTGAGGCCAATCTAGAAAAGATCAAGGCCTTGATAGAAATGCGATCTCCAAGATTGGTAAAAGAGGTTCAGCAGCTCACTAGAAGAGTAGCTGCCCTCAATCGCTTCATATCGAGGGCAACTGACAAGTGCTTTCCATTCTTCAAAGTGCTTAGAAAGGCTTTCAACTGGAATGCCGAGTCTGAAGAGGCGTTCCAATAGCTAAAACAATGCATGGCAAACCCTCCCCTCCTTTCTCAAGCAATTCTGGGAGAGACTCTCTTCCTTTACGTAGCTGTCTCCTGCACGGCAGTCAGCACTGCCCTCGTCAGAGAGAAAGACTCAATCCAACATCTGGTTTATTACATCAGCCATGCACTTCACAGGGCATAACAGAATTATCCCTTATTGGAGAAGATAGCCTTAGCTCTAGTTATTGCCTCCAGACGTCTCCGACCCTATTTTCAAGCCCACTTCATAGTGGTTCTCACTAACCAGCCTTTGAAAAAAGTTATGCAGTAACCGGAGTCGTCATGCATGCTCATGCAATGGTTCGTTGAATTAAGTCAATATGAGATTGCCTACCGACCCCGAGCAGCCATTAAAGGCCAGGCTGTTGCAGATTTTATCATGGAATTCACCAATCTCACTCCAGACATACCCCCTACACCAACACCAGTTATTTCTGACACATAGGACCCGCACTCTTAGACTCTTAGTGTCGACGGTTCATCCCGTAAAGAGGGCAATGGAGCTAGCTTGATCCTCGCCATCCCAAAGGGTGAGTACTTCAAGTGTGCTCTCTGATTTTTGTTCATCGTAAATAACAACGAGGCCGAATATGAGGCCCTAATAGTTGTTCTCAGGCTGGCTAGAGACAATGGGGTCGACTATCTTCGAGTGTCTAGTGATTCTCGGTTGGTCGTCAGACAGATAACAGGCGAGTTCGATGCAAAAGAGAAAACAATACGATCATTTAGGGACATCGCTCTTCCCCTCACCCGCTTTTTTAATAGTTTTCACATCAAGCATGTCCCTAGGTTAGAGAATTTCCAAGCAGATGAAATGACGCAGTTAGCCTCTACCAATCAATCAGACCTCAACCACGGTATTCGAGTTGAATACTTGGCCCACCTAGTAGTTTTCCCAGATCAACAAGCGGTTCACTTGCTCTAGGACGAGCCTATCCCATGGGCCCATGACATCATCCCATTCTTAGAACATGAAGCCTACCAGAGAACAAGCAGGAGGTCGACAAGATCCAGGCTCAGTCGTCTAACTATGTTATTATCAAGGGCACCTTGTACAAATGGGGATTTCACGACCATACCTCAGATGTTTAAATACTGATCAAGCTACATATGTGATGAGAGAAATCCATAAAGGGGTTTGTGGCAACCATTCTGGGAGACAATCCTTAGCTCATGAGATCCTTCGCACAGGTTACTTCTAGCCCATGCTCAATCAAGACGCCATCGAATTTGTACTCAAATGCGACAAGTGCCAACGCTTCGGCAACATCCCTCACGTCTCGCCCATAAAGCTTATTACACTCAGCAGTCCTTATTTATTCACTAAGTGGGGAATCGATCTTGTAGGGCCCTTGCCGACCAGCCATGGCGAAGTCAAGTTTGCTGTGGTCGCCATCGATTACTTCACCAAGTGGGTGAAACCGGAGCCCCTGGCCAAGATTACTGAGTGGAATACCATCAGATTTATTTGGCAGTCTATTGTGTGCCACTTCAGGGTCCCCCAAGCCATCATCTCTAACAAGGGCAAGTAGTTTAACAACACCAAATTCAGAGAATTCTACAAAGAGCTCAACATCAAGCCTTGCTTTTCTTCCCTTGGCCACCCCCAAGCTAACAGCCAGGTGGAAGTCACCAACTGCTCTCTGTTAAAAATCGTCAAAACTAAGTTGGAATCCACAAAAGGGCTCTGGGCAGAGGAGTTATCGACTGTGCTCTGGGCCTTTTGGACAACGGCCAAAACCCCCACCGAGGAGACCCCTTTTCATTTAACATGTGACACTGCAGACACCCCATTTTTTTATCGCCCTTAAGACTTGGGCACCTTAAGTTGATCACTCGATGATGAAAGTTATGCTGTACAAATGTTTGATTTCTTCAGCAAGAAGAGCTTCTAAATCCCAACCTTACACCCTATTTTGGACCAAAACCATTTTTGACCAAAACTATTTTAGACCTTAAAACCCTCTTTTTCAAAATATTTTTCCAAATGTTTCTACGATGTTCTGAGGCTCGCATTTCGTCTAAAATATTGCACTTTTCAATAAACTGAGTAAAGATAAGGTGGAAATAAACAAAATGGAGGTGAACTCTTTGAAAAATCTTTAGAAAAATCTTATTTATAGGTTTGGAGTTAAAGAAAATAGAAGGGGAGGGAAGAAAACTAATTGGGGAAGAAGTTGGGCATCAATCCGTTAGGATAGAAATGAGCAACCTTCACTAAAATAGGCATATCTCTTTGCACACTTAGAATTTAGATGTAAGGCCACCACCATTGGAAATTAGGCTTCTGGAGCTTCAATTTAGACTCAAGAATGACCTAAAACCGAGTCCGGATAAAAGAGATATGCCTGTTTGAAATAGGGCCTGAAAGCAGATTTTTGTCTAGCCAGCCACTAGTGGCCTGCCGCCCCTTTTTAGTGGCCAAAAAATAGATTTTTGCAGATTTTTGTGCCAGTTGTCTCCCATAGGTGCATGCAAGGCACTAGTTGCCTATATATAGATATTTCTAAGAGAGTAACATGTTTTTCTATATATAGATGACCTCCCCTCTTGAAGTTAGGTCATTAAAAATTCCTTAAGCTCCAATACTTGCATAGCACTCTCCCTCTCTATCTTGAAACCTGCAAACTCTCTCTCTCTACACTTCCTAAACCAAAAATTTAGCTCTTCTTGCTGAGGTTCTTGAGCTCAAATCGCAGCTCTTGAGAGTGAGAACTTATGGGTTTGTTAACAAAAGAGTTACCTTGCTTTAAGAGGTATAGTTTTGGACATCTCTACACTACTTCTCTCCCATCTTTTCTTATTGTTTTGAGGCTATTTTTCACCTGCTTTTATGGGCTGAAACTTGTGGTTTAAGGCCATTAAAGGTAGAGGGGTGGATTACCCTTCTTTGCACCTTGCTTCTTAGGCCTTTACCCATGTGTTTCCTGCCTTTCCATTATCTTTTTTTTTGAGCTTTTAAACACTGAATCTCAGAGCTTTTTCAGATGCTAAAATGTGATTTTTAAGTCCCAAAATGAAGAGATTAGCTGTCACGACCCGTTCCCCGTACCCAAGGGTTAAGCATCGTGATCGCCAGTAACTAAAGTTACCTTCGGCCAATTCTTGAACAAATAAATAACTGTGAGTGGAAATAATATTTAAGTGTGGGTACCAAAATAATCATTGGAGCTTCTATTTTTATTACAAAATTTGTTGACCAAAAGGCCGATATTTACATATAAAAATATCATAAAAGTATTGTGTATGTCTATTCCGCAGCCCGCATCTAAGACTTTTCAAAAGCTATTTCTGAATTGCACTGTTTCCTGAAAATGGTAAACAACTATAAGCACATGGCAGAGTGAGAAATATTACACCAAGAGTATAAGGAACACAAAATAACCATGGATAGTTATGTAACTAAAATATTTAAGATCACTTAGTCTGAACAAATAATCATTTAAGTAGCAAAACTGAGATTATGTAAATAAATAACCATAACCACGGTACCGAACAGAACAGAACAGAGGTCACAGGAGTGACAGTCAGAACAGAGGTACGGATTCAAGAGGTGGCTCGTACGGATTATAGAGGTGGCTCCCACAATAGTGTAGCACTTATCTCCGCACAACACTTTGCTCCGAACAAAACAGAGGTCAATAGATTAATGACAATAGAGGGCCACTAAGTGACCAAACAGAAGCCGATGGTTATTTAAGTCCCCCAAGGCGTGGGACTCCCATTGTGGTACTTACAAAACATAATTGTATATAAGGTCATAGTCAAATAATCATTAAAAGTTAAACAAACATATCCATGGGTTTCATTTTAAGCAAATAAGGTTCAGAAAATAATCCATGTAATTGGAATATTAATATAATTTATAAAACATAAACTTGTATGTAATAATTTATGGTAAGTCAAAACATACATAAAATATATTATGGTGACTCAAGGTATCATATAACTCACCTTAAAAGTAATACTTTACTCTTTCTTTCCACTACCAAAGACTCTTTCGACATCCATTATTTTATTTCCTTTTTCTTCCTCTCCTTTTCCCTCATTCCTTCCTTTCTCCCTTATTTTCCTTTTTCTTTCTTTTTTTCCTTTCCAGGTGAATCACCAGCATATGTGGCCCGCGTATCTTCAAAAGATTTGATTCATAAATTATATAGATTTATACTTATCTTTAATAAATATTTAAGATAATTATACTTTAGCCTAGTTTTTTAATATAACTATATAAATAAATCAATCCCTAATTAAATTATACTCTATCGTATACCAACAGAAAATTAATTAATTATTTTACTACCACACCCATTATTATTATTATTATTATTATTATTATTATTATTATTATTATTATTATTATTTATTTATTTATTTATTTATTTACTCTTACTTTTATATGTATTTATTTATTATCGTTAACTTTAATTTGGCCCAACTAGTATTATAATTCCATATTTATGTTAATGTTAATGTGGCCCCAAATAATAATCCCTAATTAATCCCATATTTGATAATCCAATGCCAAATTAGATTATGTATTTATTATTATTTATTTAATAATATATTATCACATACAACCATAATACTAGTATAAAATTTAAGTAACAACTTAAATTTTCGGGTTGTTACATTAGCCTCCCCTCTTTTGGCTTGTTTACTAGCTTAAATTCTCCATTATTTTAGCTTACTCTTTTAGCTTCTTTTACTTCAATTCCAGCACTGTTTTAGCTTCATTTAGGACTGTTTTTATGTGTTTGTTTTATTTATGCTTTATATTGCATGCTTGTAATGTAATGATTCTCATAGGTTTGGTGTTTTAGGCATTAGGCACCAACCTAATTTCTTGGCTTTTTCTCTTTGTTTTGAGAATTGCTTCAAAAGAAGTGTTGTTTAAGCTTGAGGGGTGACATTGTGCTTAATGGTTTTATCCCTTTTGAGGGTTCATTACTAACGGCATGATCTCCCTCTAAGCATTTTAGCTTCATTTAGGACTGTTTTTATGTGTTTGTTTTATTTATGCTTTATATTGCATGCTTGTAATGTAATGATTCTCATAGGTTTGGTGTTTTAGGCATTAGACACCAACCTATTTGAGTTGATGGCATCTATTTCAAACTTTCCATACTTGTGATCACCTCTAAGCATCTTTGAAATCTCCCTAATTTCTTGGCTTTTTCTCTTTGTTTTGAGAGTTGCTTCAAAAGAAGTGTTGTTTGAGCTTGAGGGGTGACATTATGCTTAATGGTTTTATCCCTTTTGAGGGTTCATTACTAACGGCATGATCTCCCTCTCATGCCTAAAACAACACTTGGTTTGACACTTCCCTCTTTTAGTAGACTTAATGCTCATTTTGGACTAAAATGACTAATGGATGGAAAGGTAACTAAAAGACGTAATCAACGGCTTAAAAGAGGTAACAAGACAATAACATAAATTAGTGTTCAATCGGACGTTAATTGAGCACATGGAGACTTGAGTCATTTCATACTTGTTAGTGATGATATGGTTCAAGTTTCCAAGGTCAACTACTTCCCTTGATCAAGTCCCATGATAGGGAGGAGGTTTATGGGTCTTCCATTGTCATTTATTAAGCTTTTGTCCCTTGGTTCATAAGTCATCATGCAATGAATTGCACCGATTGATGGCTTGCGAATCGAGCCTACCTCTCATTTGAGTTGTTTGATGATAAGGAGAGGTAGGGTGGACAGACATCCCCTGAGAATGCTCTATTTGTGCTCTATTATAGCAGGAGAAACCCAACATTAGTGGCCGACAGGCCACTTTTAGGGGGCGACTAGCCACTATTTCTGGCCTGCCGACCACTTTTGTCCACAAGGTAGTACCTTTTTTTTAACAGAACAGAGCAAAGGCTGAGGCAAAACAGTTCAAGTTTCTAGCTGTAAAACAGAACCCTCTTGGTAGCAAAACAGAGGCATTTTCGGATGGAAAATCTGCTTGCATGCATAAGTCCTTTCATTGATCCGCGGGACCCGTTGGATGGTGGGTTTGTAATTAATTAGTTAATTTCAATTCCCTAATTTTGGTATTATAATAATTAGCTAGAATAGTTAGTTATGTGTTGTATTTAATTAATTAGCTAGAATAGTTAGTTAATCTATAGTGTTGTAATAATTAGTAAATTAGTTAATTACTTAGTGTAGCTAATTTATTTTGAGTATTGTAATAGTTAGTTAATTAGGTAATTAATTAGCTAGTCCATTTATTCGGACCCTCCTGTGCGAGGGAAAATATGTAATAATGCGTGTATGTTTTCCAACCTCACGTCTTTCTCCCTTTTATTTACCCGCTTATGTTGGATAGTATAAAGCATCATGTTTTAAAATTAGCATTTTCCATGTATACAGTATCCATTGTCTTGTATGCATATGCTATGTTAGTAGCCGAGCCTATTAATTGCATATTGCATGTGTTGCTTTAGACATATTTCATTAGTTAGGATCATGCATTTTTCTAACTATTTTATCTCTTTTGGCTTACCTCGGGAATTGGGGTAAGCTTTATGCTTTAGCATATCGCATGAGTGTGATTGTTGCCATGTCTAGCATGCTGCCATGAGGCTAAATGCTTAAGTGATAAAATTGTTTGAACGCCTGTGGATGAATGCTAATTGCTCAAATTGGGATGATTTGATAAATGTACATATGAGATCACTTTTTTAAGTGATACATACTCAAAACAATTTTAAAACAAACATGAAATCAAAGTGTTTCAATTTTTGCAAATTAGTCTATACTTATGTGCATCACATAGTGGGTGTTTGGAAAGTGGCTATTTTTTAGGTTTTTTGGCTATTTTAGTAGGCTATTTTAGTTTTTGTGTTTGGGAAGATGTGATGAATTTTTATTTGAGTTGTTTTATTGAAAAATGTGTTTAAAATGATGTTTGAGGTTGAAATGACAAATTTGTCCCTAATTTCACTTTTTACAAAATTGATGTAAAGGGGCAGAAGTGTAATTTACTATCGGTGGGACAGTTTGCCAAGTACAGTGGTAGGGTGTCAATGCCAAAAAATGTAGGCTGCTGAGCTACAAATTTTTATTTATTTATTTATTTTTATATGTAGGCTAAAAGGCTTTTTTTCAAACTTGAGGCTAAACCCATCCCATTGCTTCCTAAACACTGCTATAATAATGCTAGTCTAATAATCGGAACAAAAGCATATAATGTATATAAGAATCACATCATAATTAGTAGAGGCCGATCTTTAATCGAACGAGCGGGGGTGCTCAATTCATGACCTTCCCTTTTTGTACTTAAGTTCTCGAACCGAGACACTTTGGTGATAACAGATAAGTAGCTTTTGGCACGAGTCCTGAGTTTCTAAATTTTCCAAAATAAAACATTTAGGTGGCGACTCTGTATATGGAAAAACAGTTCATTTTTGGCATTTTTGATTCAAAATCGAATTTTCAAAAGATTTGCCGGATTTGGACTTTTTTGTGTTTATTTATTTCACATTGCACTTGTGAGATTAGATTTAGAACCACGGGAGTCCGAACTGTAGTGCTATCGTATCCGAAAGGAGCATAAAAAGTCAAGCTAAAGGCACTGACGTAGTTATCCCCACGGAAGTTGGCCTACCAGCCGCTCGGATCCTCCATCTCAATCCACAACTAAACGAAGACTCTCAAAGGGTCGATTTGGACCTCATCGAAGAACTATAAGAAACAACCGCCGTCTGACTGGCTTTATACCAGTAGAAAGTAAGGCAACACTATAACCGCAAAGTTTGACCTAGGGAGTTTGCAGTAGGGGACTTAGTCCTTCGAGAAGCAACCCTTGCCACTAAGGACCTGACTGAAGAGAAGCTCGTAGCTAAGTGGGAAGGCCCTTATGTTGTCAAATCCAAACCACGTTTGGGCCTTTACTATCTGCAAGACAAGGAAGGCGACGATCTCCCTCATCTATGGAACGCTGAGCACTTGAAGCAGTATTTTCAGTAAAACGGTGGCTTCCTTTGTTGTTTTGTTCATTTCCCTGATCGGTCTACCCATTTATTTTTTGTCATTTCAATACAATGTACATGCTTTCAGTGGCACGACTACATATTAATGATATTGTTATTTCATCTTCATTATTAGTATTGAACAATTGGCGTAGGTCTGCCCACGAATCTCACCCCAAAAAGTCTCAGCAAGACTGAACCCAAAGTGCTCAGCCGGATTGAGCCTAGCAAGCCTCAGCAAGACTGAGTCCAAAATGTTCAGCGAGATTGAGCCTAGCAAGCCTCAGCAAGACTGAGTCCAAAATGCTCAGCCAGACTGAGCCCAGCAAGCCTCGGCAAGACTGAACCCAAAGTGCTCAGCCAGGCTAAGCCCAGCAAGCCTCAGCAAGATTGAACCCAAAGTGTTCAGCTAGACTGAGCCTAGAAAGCTTGAGCCAAACCGAGCCTAGCAAGCCTCAGCAAGACTGAGCCCAAAGTGCTCAGCCAGACTGAGCCTAGAAAGCCTCAGCAAGACTGAGCCCAAAGTGCTTAGCCAAACCGAGCCTAGAAAGCCTTAGCAAGATTGAGCCTAAAGTGCTCAGCCAGACTGAGCTTAGCAAGCCTTGACAAGACTAAGGCCAAAATGTTCATCCAGACTGAGTCGAGTAAGCTTTAGCACGACTGAGCACAATGTGCTCAGCTGGACTAAGCCCAGCAAGCTTCAATCAAACCAAGTCTACTATATCTTCCAATTGACGTATGATGTATATACCACAATCATCACGTGTTTATTTAGGCAATTTTCCCATTTATAAATCCAATTTTTATATCATCACATCTTTTCATTACAAAGATTGCTTTGCAAAACGTTAAGTTGTTGCTTTCATAGTTCCCCAAAATCTATCTTTGTCCTTTCTTTCAAATCAAGACAACAGGCAACATAGTTTATCTTTACAAAAGGCAACACAAAAACAGTCTATTACTCCACCAACTAACAGAACAAGTCTTTGTAATTCGACATAAAACTTCTTCTAAACTCCAAAAATCTTACACAAGCACAAGTTAAATCTTTAAAACCACACACAAAAACTATAAATCAATAAATTAAAACAAAAAATACAAAAATCCTTACAAACACAAGTATGCAAGACTGCTGGCAGCACAACTATGTCTTCAATCCTCCTTACTCTCCTCTCCTTCCTTCCCACTGGACACTAGATATTCTTCCTTAATACCCTCATCCAAGAGGGTCTGCACGATGTCTCCCTCTCTTGGCCTTAGGAGCTTAGCATCGATGTCTGGGAAGAGCTCTATTGCCCTTCGTTGGCAACTCATCCACCCACTATCCCAGTACAGGCTCAGCTGATGCTTGTAAATGTCAGACTATTGGAAGTTTTCTATTATCTTTGCCTTCGTCTGCCGTCCACTTCGAAGGCCCCACCTCATCTTCTTCGCCCTTGGCCAGACTAGCAACTACCGTAGCATCTATGGCTATTTGGAATTTTGTCGACTGCTTGTATTGCTCCACAGTTGCGCCATAGAAGTTAGGGTAGGCAGCTCTCTCTGACAGTAATGTTCTGTTCAGCTCGGCTAACTTCCCACTCTCTTCCTCCAAAACCTCTAGCCTTTCTAACTTTGCAATTCGTGCATCTGCGTCCTCCTTCTCCTTCATAGTCTGATAACGCAATTCTTTGTTATTGGCCAGGGCTTCCTCCAACCTCTCGTTGGCTGTGGTACAGGTTTCCTAGACCTCGCCAGTTCTCTTTTGCTCAGTCGCCAAATTAAATTCCAGCATCACTACCTAATGACGTGCCGCCTCTAACTCGAACTTGGCTTGGTTCAGATCAGCATTCACAATCGCCAATGTTGCCGCCATTTCTATCTGCCCCGCTGTAACTCTCTTAGCTATAAACCCTTATACCACTGCCAATACTTCCATGTTTCTAGCCTACTTCTCATACATTAGGCCTCTGGCACAGGCACTTCGTGCCATTTTTCACCACCGCCTTATCTCTGCCTTTGTCTCCTCCAATTGTGCTTTGAGGGGATCCATGTCCATCCTCATGCTTACTCTTTTGCCTAGGAGAGCGGCTGCCAACGTCAGAGACTCCATCTACGATGAGCAAAAGGCCCTCATCAGCTTACCCTCCCCAAACCTGGAAACGCCCCTCACGGCAGCATCTTCTATGGTGCTTAACAGACGCTCCACCATCGCTCACACTGTTAGTGGCACCTCTAACGACTCCCCCCCTTCAGCCGACGGCCAACCAATCACGGCACTCAAGTGGCGAACGGCGGTACCCTTGCCCTCCACGCTTGGGCCTACCCCAACATTACCCCCTTGTGCCACAGCGGGGCATCTCTCTTCTACGCCTTGCCTTATCAACCCCCCTTCAGCTGAAGGGATGCCCATTACTATCCTCCCCTTCTTCTCTTCTCTTGGCACCCTTTCTTCTTCAACACTCGGTCCACTTCCGCTTTGCTCTTTTCCTTAATCGGATCCACAGGCACTTTCAGCGGCATGAATGTTTCCCAGTCTCATTCTTCTACACCTTTGGGATGCGGCAGGATGAACCTCTTTGCGATCGGTTTTGGGGTAGGTCCCAACTCCTTCTCCTTGTATCTCTCAACCGTCGCCAGCACCCTCCGATCCTTCGCCTCTTGGGTTTTCTCATGGCCTCTACCTCCTTAGGAATGGGGTCTCCCTTGACAGGCTTTGGTCCTAAGTTCAAAGTGAACAATGCTGACAGCTTCACCAGGTCATCCCACTTTAACCCTTTATTCTCTTTTCAAGCCCTTACCTACTTCACCCAACCCTCTGCCATCGCACCTAAATTCGGTTCCAACGACTTTGTGGGGACTTTCCACATCATCCGCACCCGCTTTTCACCATTCTCCGACACAAAAACCACTTCGTTCGCTAGCCCTTTATGGACGAGGGCAATCTGGCGACCAACCCCCTACCCGCCACTACCTGTAAGGTGTAGACACCCCATTTTTGACCGTCCTCAAGACTTGGATGTCACCGTTTGAACACTCGGTGATCATCCATGTTTGTGTTCGTCTTGAGTTCTCGGAGGTTTCGGTCGCACACCTTGGCTCAAGACCTCTTGACTTGTTTGTTCTATGCTTGGTTGTGCACCAAACACTTGTGTTTTTGCTTCTGAGGGCAGGGAATGGCTTGTTGGCCATCCCCATGCCTCACTGGCCTTGGTTTGAGGCCATCGGCCCTATTTTCTTGCTACTGGCCAAAGGTGTTGGCCAATCGGCAATGGTTTTGGTCGGCCGGCCACTTTTGTTGATCAATCGACCACATTTTCCAGCTGACCCCTTTCCATTTGCTTTTGGCAGATATTTTATGCCAGCTGTCACAACTGGCATCCACATTACACCCTTTTCATAGACGTGTATGGAGGGATTTACACCTTGTGTTAGCTTCTCTTAGAAGCTTTAGAATTGAACTTCTATATAGAGGGAGCTCCTCCTCCCTCCTCCAGGGTTAAGAGAAATTAGGTTAGAGAGTTTAGATATAGTTTTGTATCTATACTCCCTTGTTTGATCATATTTTGTGACCTAAAGTGAGTTTTGTCTTACTTTTGCACTAGAACACCTAGCATTACACCATCCTTGGGTTGTTGAGGCCTTAGAAGATTGTTGTTAGGGTTCTTGGACTGGTTTTGACCAAAGAAAGGTGCTGGAGCTTTGTTCCTAAAGAAGGTCTACAAAGGTGAGCATCTTTACTTTAGTTATCCCTTTCTTGCTTAGGCTTTTAGCCATTCTTGCTTATTGTTTTAAGCTTTGATTATAACTGATAAAAGTTCTAATTTTGTGTGTTTTAGAACTTTGTTTAAGGTCACTTAGAGGTTTGGGGTTGTCTCCCCCCTCCAAGGCCTTGTTAGGCCTTGTTTTAGGCCATACATTTTGGCCATTGTTTTGGTCTTTGCATGACCTCTCTACCACTGAAATCTAGATGATTTTTAGTGGTGGAGAGGTGGTTTTGAGGTCCTAAATAGGAGAAGGCCATCCCCTCTCCTTGTTGTCTTTAATGCCTACGTAAATGGCTTATGTGGTAGCATTTGCGTTTAACTTATTTTAGCTTCATTTCAGTATGTATTAGTATTTTTTTTTCCATGATACACCTCTGTTTTGAGTTGGTTTAGACATTCCTTGTATGCTTCATACACTTGTCTTGTAATCCTATGATTTGGCCTTAACATGCATCATGTTGTAACATGTCTTTTTAGCATAATTTTGGCTTAACTTTATGAAGCTTCTAGCTTTGTTTTAGCATGCTAAAGCTCTGATTTTGGTTGTTTTGGTAATCCACGACTTGCTTTGTATAGCTACCATGCAATCTAGTTTATAGGCTTCAGGTGTTGAATCCTCTAGCATGCTTTATTTGGATCATTTCAGTGGTTTGGCATCACTTTTAATGTTATTTTAGTCCATATAATATGCTTGAATACTTGCACTTATCACTCCTTTAATGCTTTAAAGGGTTTGCGTTTTATGCCTCATGAATGTGACATTGCGTATGCCAACATGCTTGGGTATTTGGGATGACATCTAAGTGGGTTTTTGGGCTCATTTTGACATGTCATAACTCGGTTTTGGGTTTCTTAAATCATTCCATGTTTGGTTGTATTAGGTGAAGTGTAACACCTCTTTGGATGGCCTTGCATGCCTTATGATTTTCCCCCTTTGTTTTAGCTTGTTTTGGCTTTGGTCATTGCATGTTTTAGGCTCATTTTAGCATGATTTTGGACTATTTTGGGTCATACTTGCCATATGCTCTTTGTCTTGTGTAGCTTTGGTTCAAGTCCCGCGACTAGTCTCAGGCTTCAATCTTGAGCATGCTACGCTTGACTTATTTATGTGATTTGGCATCACTCCTAGCCTCATTTCAGGGCATGTAATGTTGTCACATTTGCATGCTTTCATTTCCTTTTAAGTGTTCTTAAAAAGTTTCCCTTTTATGCTTAAGTATTGGATCATTTAGCATGCATGTTTGTGTGTGCATCTGTCCTCATTTCCATAACACTTTGGCCACTGATATGGGCTTATTAAAGAGCTGTCCATCTTGGTGTAAGTCCATCCTTTGCATGTTGTTGCATGCTCGCCTTGTGTGTTGTTGCATACTCGGCTCATTGCATGTTATTGCATGTTTAAGTTGCATTTTGCATCCTTGTTAGCTTGCATTTTGCCATATGTTTGACATGTTGTTACATGTTTGCATGTTTGCATGTTTGCATGTTTGTTCACATGCTCATGTTGCATTGGTTTGCTTGCATGTTTAGGTTGCATAGCATTGTGCATGTTTGCATCCCTTGCCTCTTGATAAATCATGATAGAGGTTGGGGCTCTTCTCTGTATTTGTGTGCATTTCATTTGACATCAAAATGCACACTTGGCCTCTTTGGCCATCATGCATCGAAATGCGTAATTGGTGGCCCGAGCGTCGAGGGCTACACTCCCTTGAGTTCATAACAAGATAGGGAGGGTAGTAGTGCAAACATTGCTTTGAAAATGCATTGCCATGCCTTGTCTCTCTCTTTGTGAAAGCAAAACAGATTCTGCAGAAGAGATGGCGGTCGGCCATCTTGATCTTTCGGCTATGTATTGTTGGCCGATGGCCTCACTTTTGGTCGGTGACTATATTTCCATGGCTGGTGGCCTCATCTCTTGGTCGGTGACATACCACAGTGCTCAGGGAGTGATTCTGGAGCTTCCTTGGGACTTGTGATGTTTTCAGAAGTACATAGCAGTGTAAATAGAGGCAGCATGAGTATGGTGATGGATTTCCGAGCGAAGCCGAGAGTGCATGCATTCCTCCCTCTTCTTGAAGCTGCTTTACTGTTTTCAGTAGCTTAATTAATCTGTTTAATTAGTTAAGTATTGTGTAATATTTAATTAGCTTGTTAGTTAATTAATTTGTATTATTCTTTCGGCCCCTCCCTCGAGAGAGTGCAATTGTGTAATAAGCGTGCGTGTGTGCGATGCATGTCTTCCAACCCCCACTTCTTTCTTCCTTTTGTTTAACCGCTTATGATGGTTAGTTTTAGGGCATATTTGATTTAGCATATCTTATGCTATGCATGTTTGCATTCATTTATTTGTATTACATGCACCGGGCTCGGCACATCATACTAATTGCATTGTACTTCAATTCCAACTTGAATACGTGTATCGAGTTGTCGCATTTCACATGACATTCTTAGGTTAGCCGAGCCTATTCTAGTTGCATTTTGCTTGCGATTCATTAGCCATTTTAACATGAACTAGGATCATGCATGATTTCTAACTAGTTTCTTGTTTTGGCTTAGAGTACACTGTGAGTGTTTTATGCTTTAGAATCTTGCATGTATGCGAGTGTTAACATGACAACATGCTTGCCATGAGGCTAATTGCTTATGTGATATAATTGCCTGGTTGCCTATGGGTGAAGGTTGAATTACTTGAATTGGATCAATTCATTGAAATCTGTGTTTTAGCCTACTTACGAGTAGCAAACCTCAAATCGTTTTCCAAACAAACGAATATGCGATGCTTTGTTCCAAATTAGGCGATCTAGTCTATACTTGTGTGTTGTGCGCATCACATAGTAATTCTAGCTAATTAATTGGAATAAGAATGCATGTGTTTTCAAAAACAAGATATCATGTTTAGTACAGGCCGATCTTTGATCGAGCGAGCGAGGGTGCTCATAGATGACCTTCCCCAATCGTATCCAAGTTCCTGAGCCGAGACAACTTTGGTGATGACGGACACGTGGCCTTAGGCAACGAGTCAGGGTTTCCTAAATTCTCCCAAAACAAAATATTTAGGTGGCGACTCTGTATCTGGCAAAGCAGTCCATGTTTGGCACTTCTTTCCAAAAATCTGTTTTTCAAAACGATTTGCCGGAATTGGACTCTTTGGTGATTTATCGGTTTCGCATTGTACTTTGCGGGATTAGATTCAGAACCGTGACATTTGAGTCCGAACTGTAGTAAGCCCAATGAACAAAATGGGATTTTCTCTCCCGGGACATTCAGGGACGTCTACATAAGGTCACCCAAGTCTCCTGCTAGCCTGAGGCTTTGTAACACGAGAAAAATTCCTCCACCATCATCGCCTTCTCATCGGTCGCCCATTTCCAGGAGATCGCTCACGCCAGTAAGATCTTCCACGCATTCAGCATCAACTGGCTAGGCACCACCTCTAGTCGATTCAACACCTCCACCATGATTTGAGGCATGGGCAATCTCAAACCCCCTCGGAGCGCCTCTTCATAGAGCGTAAACTCCGAAGGACTCACATTCGATGTCCTCTCTTTCGTTGACGGCAGCCTCAACTCCATCTCTGTCGGAATCTGGTATTTCAACTGTAACTCCTTCCGTTCCTCCAACGTCAATGTCGATTTATCTGCCTTGGTGTGCCAGTGGTCGAGGGCCAGTTGACTCACAGGTAGAGCGGCCGATATCATTGACATTGACATGGGTCATGGTGGTCTCTCTCCCTCTTTTCCCCCAACCTCCTCACCCTATATTCCTCTGCCAGGGCAATGCCAACGTTATCTCCTAAAGCGTTAGGCGTCAGTGTTGGGGCTCTCTCTTGTGCCATCCTGTTCATGTTCCTGTAAATCGCTTCGATTGTAGGGGCAAGAAACCTCGCAACGTGCAACAATGGTGAATCATACAAAACAAACGAGGTCAACTCTGGGATCTCTCAGTTTCTCGTGATTAAATACGTAAATCATACTAGCCCAAACGCCTAAGGTTTGCTTGTGTTCCACAGATCATAATTGAACTTCGCCAATTTAAAACCTAATCGCCAAAATAAATCCCAACTTTTTGAAATCCCTTACTATAAACAACCCTTTCACTTTCTCTCAACAGTACCATATTTTGATCAAATGGTGCTGATCACCTCACGGGCACCCACGTGCTACATCGCCACCATTACCTATCTTTTCCTTTCCTATCTTTCCACTTCACATCATCACGTTCTTTTTGACCCTCAAGCCCCGTGTCCATTAATGCCCACTTGTCGGTCGACCTTCTCCACACTCGACCACCTTCGTAGTCAGCTAGCCTGACTATTTTTCCTCACGCTCAGCCACCTTTGAGGTTGGCCAGCCTGATGGTCTTCCCTCACGCTCTGTCACATTTACGGTCGGCCAGCCTGACAGTCATTCCCCACCCTCAGCCGCCTTCACGATCGGCCAGCCTAATGGTTATTCTTCCTAATCGACCACCTTCGTGGTCGGCTGGCCTGACGGTCTTCCCTCACACTCGGCCACCTTCATGGTTGGTCGGCCTGACAACATTCTTCATGATCGGTCACCTTCGTCGTTGGCCATCCTGACGATCGACCACTCTCCCAGAAGCCCCCCCCGGTCCCCCAACACCCCTGCCCCTACCTGGCCTTGGGGGACTACCTCCCACACTCTTATTCCCTTTGTTGGACTAAAGTTGCACTTGGGAATGAGGGGACTACTGATATTAATTGGCACCCAAGAAGGCCTAGCCTATGAATCAGGGCCCAACTCACAACCCAAATATGAAAGCCCAGTAACTTTGAGAAATCAATTCTAGGCCAGGACCAATAGCATTCAAACATTTGTCAGGCAGAGGCCTAGCTACGTAAGCAGACAAAGATCCTGCAAAGATATTGCACCCATACATCAACCATTTAATGAGGCCCTCGCAGCATTAAATGCGGAAACCCCTTCATGTCGGAGGAGACAGACTCACCATGAACGATGTCAACTAGGCTATAGACTTTCGGCCAACAAGACAACTTGGAATGGATAAGGAAATGATGAGCAAAGGAGAGGAAGTTTTCGAGATACGTCAAGGTTAAGTTTTCTATTCCCTTGCTTCTTTCTCTCTCTCTCAAGTTAATCTGTGCTCACCTAACTTGACCGCCGGAGTGTCTGTCGAGGGATTATCTCCCCCTTTGGACCTTTTTGCAAGCACACTTTGAGGACTCAAAGGCCAGCAGACCCGTTGGAAGCGTGGTTCAGTCTGACCCATCCTCCATTGAGGTAACTGCATCATCAAGTTAAAATTTTTAAATTAAAATAACATTTAACAGTTGTAATTAATGAATTTTTGTACAAGTTGATTAGTCTTTTGACCTAGTCGATTAGGCTTAACCGTTTTTGGTTTGATTGATTTACTAACTGCGATCTTAGCGGTTTTATCAAGATATATTGATTAGATTTGTTTGATTCGAAAAAAAAATTAGAGATTGACCTAATTAAATGTTAAATGACTGATATTGTTTGATTCGAAATAAACTTCTCATCCAAACTATTGTTAATTTTTATTCTACACAATCCCAGATCAAGAAAAGAAGAAAAAAATGAGTTGTTTTACTTATATAAAGTAAACATATACTCTTATTTAATATTGTAGTATTGCGCATATTTTAGTTAAAGTCAATTTAAATTTTGAAATAAAATAAATTAAAAAGTTTTAATTAATTAATTTTTGTATAAGTTGGCTGGTCTTTTGATTGATTTTAACGATTTTTTCAAAAAATATATATTGTTTTATTTCTAAAAAGTATGTTTAAATTTTATGACAAACTTTAACATAGAATAAATTAAAACTAAAAAATTTATAAAAAGAAATTTATTTCTATTTTATCATAAATATAATTTTTTTATAAATTTATTCTATCTTTACTAATTAAATTATGACATCTATTTCTCATTGTGAACTTAGAATATACAATTAATGATATAACAATGGCAATATATATTCTAATAAAATAGTTAAAATTTAATTTATTTTAAATTATTTTTTTATACTTTTAAAAGAAATTTTATTTTATTATTTAATTTTAAAATTATTTTTAATTATTTATTTAGCTTGTGGCACGAATTCATATGCTAATATTAAAATAATACAAAAGTAATAGTAGTTAATATCATATATATATATATATATATAACATATATAAAAAAAAAGGTAAGAGTGGTGTAACAGATGGTGTCACATTGGTGCCTCAGCGCCTTTGTTGTAAGTCTATTGCTTCTTTGTTTCCAAAATAGATTTTGCTTGGCTACGTGGCCTTCAGCTTAGCCATACACACAAACAAACAAATTCTATCATTCAGTCTGTACAAATGTCAACTTCCTTTCTGCTGTTACTTCATTTCCAAGACCATTTTTCTAGAAATTTCCCAAAACGGTGATCTTCGGTTTGCCTATTTCCCAAAGTTCCTCCCCACCACATTTTGTTGCAGATTTGGGTTTACCCACGTGGAATTAAGCTTAGTGACACCGACAATGAAGAAGAAACAAATTTTTTCCCTTCGAAGATGGGGTGTCTCACAAGATATATATATATATATATCTGGTCGACGAAGTTGTTGTCCTCTTTTTCCCATCACTATCAGTGTTTTTCCTGCCGTAACATTGTGAAAATTGGGCATTCAAAGCTCTGGTCCTACGGTTGCAAATCTTGGTACATACATCTGCGATTTCGTACGTCTGTAATGTGATGGCTACTGTTTACAAGTGTGTTGCACAATATTGAACCACACTATTTGTCACCCCTACCCACATGTTCAACAGATGCACACCATGTGTTTGTTAATATGTCTCAATAATTGAGGAGTTCATCGGCATAATTTTCCGAATCAAAAATAAGACCCATCCAATTTTCTAAGTTGAAAATTCCAATCCAAGCAAGAGAAATGTATGATATATGACTTGGAAATATAAAACAAATAAAGAAAGAAAATGAAAATCCAAAAACTATTAGACACCAAATATAGCTAAAGTTCAATTCTCAAATTCATAAACCAAACACAATCTGTAGAACTATTTATGTGGCAAAGATTTAGTTGTAATGGTGTTACTTTGGATTGCATACCAAAATATATTAAACTAATATAGCAAATCTAGGTCTACTGGTTAAAACCCAAATGATGAAGAAAACGTAATTAAAAAACCAAAACTATGTAATTGCTCTGTGGGTATTGTGGAATGAATCATAGAATCAAATTTAGGATCATAAAATAAATGTCCTTCCTATCTTCAACGATGTGTAAGTTTTCTTTCGGTAAATGGATTAGATTTGTTTTGATTCTAAAGGCAACTTTTGGAAGTAAATTAGGTTTTTATCTAAGAAAATGATCTTCATTTAGCTTGAAAAAAGGTATTACTAAATCTACCAAGAATATTAGTAGATCCTCTTCACAACAAGATTAATTTGACCTAGAAGATGAATTTGATCCTTTTGACAGCAATGATACTAGTATATCATTCAGGAACAACAATATTAATTTGATCTATCCTAGTAATCACCCATTCAGGTAGTCTAAAAGGTTGAGTTAAGTGTATATATATATCGTTTTTAGCAACCAAAAAACCAAGAATAAAAATAAAAAAAATTATAAAAGAGTTTTCCTTCTGTTATTTAAATTAGAATGATTCACAAAAAAACTATGTATCATAATTCTTTGGCAAATTGGAATTATTCTAAAATGAATTTTCATCTAAAGTTGTTTTGGTGTGGAGTTTTATATCTATATGTCTTGAATTTGGATTTGGATTTGGATTTTTTTCTTTGGGTTGTCTTGAATGGGAAGTGGAAAAACACAATTTGTGTACAGTGTTCCATCTTCCCATCAACAAAAGACATAGACATGTAAATAAACTCCCAATTCAATTCCAAACCTATTTCTATGCTGCTGCCCTCTAAATAGAACAGGTCTGCCTGCAAAAATGAACTTAACTGGTACTTTTGGATTCATTGACTATAAAATTGTATCATTTTTAGGGAAACATTTGTACCTTTTCTATTTATTTCTTTATTCATTTTTAAATAGTTGTTAGGGTTTAAATGTATTGTTTTGAAGTGATATATAGTGATAATTAAAGAGTTTCTATATAATTAACCTATTGGAATTCTAGAAAAATTGAAGAATATTCAATTGCTTTGAAGGAGATACATATTCGAGTAAAATTAGGTAATGTTTTTTTATTGGTTTGGGAATTGTTTTGAGGATTATCAAATTAGGTAATTTATTATATTTGTGTCTTTCATTGTATTTTCTACAGTCTTTTATAACTAAACAGACTAATAGAATAATGTTTAAGGGATACATTGTCGTAGTTGATTTAATTTTTATTTGGTATTATAGTTTTAGATTTCATTTGTTTTTTCCTTCTTGTAATCTGAAATCTTTTTCTTAAATTAAAAGCAACAAGACCAAATTTTTATTTTTTGAGTTCTTGTAATGTTTTCTTCATATCTTCATATATATATATATATATATATATTTTTAATATATAAATTTACTGATTATACATGCAAGCAGACTTTAAAAAATAATAATTGTGAGTACTTGTCATTTTATCCACAATTATTTATATATTTATTTATTTGTGATTTTGTATAAAGGGTTCCATTTTAGAAGTTCGCCTAGAGCCTAAAAATCTCAAGGCCAGCCTGAGTTTACTTATCATGCGCAAAAGAAGAGTTCTTAAAAAGCCTTTCGGGCTGATAGAGTGAATACAAAAACTCAAAACATATAATTTACCATCCATTTAGTGAGAGATTCCAGGTTGATTCCCTTGTTTTCATTTGATCCTTTAAAAAGATCCATGTTCTTCAAAGCTTGATCTTTACTCATGAAGCGCATCAAATCGTCTTGGTAGATGTATCTTTTGCACAGAAGCAATAGAAATGTATGATATATTAGTTGAAAATATAAAACAAATAAGTAATCTGTCTAGATATTTGCCAAGGAAACAATTCAGTAGGAAAAATTGTCAACCATACAGGAACTATCAATATGAATTCCATCGACCCCCCTAATCACCCATTCAAATATTCTAAAAGGTTGAATTAGTGTTATTTTAAAAAATATTATTTAAATATTGCCTCACCTATAATAGATTTTAATTTGTTTATTTATTTTTGGTGTAGGAACATTGCTTTTCTCCTTGAGTATATGTTTTTTCCCTTTTAATTAGCTTTTCTCTTTCCTTTGTCAGAGTGAGAAAGTATATGTTCATGCCTATATGTTTTCTATCTAAATATTCATGTCTTTGTTTTTTTTTCCCCCAAGTTATTAATTTTTAAGGAAATCATTATATTGCCATGGACATCATTGATACTTTGCTGCTCAGTTTCTTTTATTTTTTTTTTTGGTACCCCAAAATTTGTACATCCTGCTATGTATGGTTGTTCTTGTTTTGTATGCAGTTTCCTATTTTAACTTTTTTGCTTGGCTGCTGATCTAATAGATTCTTGATAGCTTATAAAATACAATTGTTCATGGCCAGGTGTCTAGGGTCTAAAATTACAAAACCAAACACTTTCAAGTTGAGGCACCACCGATTTGCAATGACCTCTAATTTATTCTACTTCTAGCTTTGTGTTGAACTGCTAAGGTGTGTCAGAAGTGTATTTAACTTAATTGTTTCAGTACAATATCTAGCTCATGGAAATTCCAATCTCATTAGATGTCTTTGTTAATTTAAAAAATTGATTCATGTCTTATCCAAGTTCTTAACCACTTCCTATGTGGGGTCCAACTTTAATCTGTAGCAAAGTGCTAAATGCATTTGGAAAATGTCCAAAACTATATAATCTTTTGTGAAGTCCTTGAGTTAGTGGGAACATGAAATAAGTATGTCAACCCGATTCCTTGCATATGAAAAATGTCGAAAACTATATATATAGTTTCAACTTTGTTGCGTTAGTTTTTTCAGGCTTGCTTTTGTTTTCTTCTGTTGTTATGTTTCATTGATTTTAGTTTCGTTTAAGTGATTGGACTTGTTATTCTTCAAATTGAATGAAGGGTTCACTTTGTATTTTCATTGGTTTTGTTTCAGGTACAAAACGACCCATTTTGTGTGTTGTCTCTATTGCTCTTCAATAAGGTACAAGGAAGACAATTTTGCATTAATTTTGTGTATCCAAGTTTGGATTTGTTTTTTATTCTAGAAATTTATCTAAAAATTAGCCTAAATTTAAAATATTTTTTATTTATTGTGTCAATATATGCCTCTTATTTGGCTATTGCTGCTGTTTAATTTTTTTATGAATTGGGTGTTTTTGTATTGTTCATTGCATCAAATATTGTTGGATATGAAATGGGTGTGCTGTTGTGGAAGAATTTCTAATTTTTCTTTTTTAGCAAAATGAAGCAAGATTTCTTTTCTACTTGTGTATGTATGCATGCATGTATATAAATTGATTGTTCTATCGACATCTTGGAAATTTTGGAACATTGATTTTCTTTTATATAGAACTAATTGAATTTTCCTGCTATTTTACTTTTTTGTAACAATTTTTGTGGTTATCTTAAGTTTTTAATTTGTATATATGTGTACATGTGTGTGTTGATAGTGTGGAGATATAATTGTGTTGTAGGGATGGGAAGAAGGCGAAGGGCTTAGGAAAGAGAAGCAAGGGATCAAAGGATATGTCAGGGTTAAGAACAAACAGGACATTGCAGGTGTTTTTTTCCCCCCATCAAATTCATGCTTTATTTTGTTGCCTAGAACATAAAGTTTTTATTTTTATTTTTTATTTTAAATTTTAATTTTAATTGTCTTATGAATCAAATGAGCCAATAAGGTAAACCTTCTTGTGGGATGAAATTTTTATTTCTTAATTTGTCAGTCACTTTTCAGTTCATTCTCTTTGGAGCCTTTGTTAATGGTGTACTTGTTTGGTACTACATTTGAAGCTTTCTTTCAATGTAGAGATTCTCCTACTGTGTACTTGAATTCATTTCAAGATTTTGCTTGGCTTTTTTCCTTTTCCCTTTCTGGGTTACTTTTGAATCATCTTTTTGGTTGGAATTTCAATTGAATTTTGAAACTAGTTTTCTCTGGCTAATTGAATTTTTTTGGTCTTCTGTTAATTGAATTCAAGTTCATTGCTTGTTTTAAAAAAAAAAAAATTCTTAAAAACATTTTTTGAATGCTGGTATGAGGAATTCTGGATGAATTTGCTACATTTGGAGCTAATTTTTATATATTCTTTTGCACAAATGTATTTCCATGTCCTGCAATCTTGTCAAAGTTTGTTAACTTTGAATGTCTTTGTATATCTTGTTCACATAGACTTAGTGACTATAATGTCAATTCTCTGTTGGTTTTGTTTGGTAAAGAGGTGAATTTCTTACTTCTCCTCCTCTATATAAGGACATGTCTCCTTTAAGACTTTTGAACTGGAATCTGTTTTTGGGTATTGATTGAAACACCTGATATTTCATGAAGTAATCATTAAAAGAACCCTATGCCCATTTTAGTTCTCTGAGTTTGGAATCCAATGGTGTAGCTCGTGTTTCTCTCTTTGAGGGATTGTTGGAATCTACAATCAGTATCAGAAAGAGAATGAGGGGAGTTCCACTGGTAATATTGTCTACAAAGCCAGTTCATTTCTTTATGTACTTCACCTTTTTTAGTGGTAATTTGCTTAGTGACTAAAGGTCACAGAGCACTGAATGGATAGATGATCTTCCATACATGAGCACACCTGACCTTCTTTTCACTTTTTCTTTATCTATTGGTGGTAATAACCAGACTGAAGTTGTGTATGGGAACAACATTAGTTCACAGGTTGGAGACTTAAATCATCACTATTTTCCTGGGAGCAATTTAAACATTTATGTGTCTGACTTGAAATCCTAAAATCACATTCAAATTCTTTTTAGTGTCTCCCTCCCCCTCTTTTTTTTCCTCCCTTCTATATAGAGATGAATTTAATCCTCCCAAACTTAAATTTTTATATCTAATCAAGTCTATTTGTAGATTGATATTACGACTTTAAAATTATCTAAAAATACCTTAATAATACTATATATTGTAGTGTATCTTATTCTCAATCAACAATAGCGCGGGAGCGCGTGGGAGTCCAACTAGTATATTTAAAATTATCTCTCTATTGCTCCCATTCTAGTTCTAGAAATTGGTGACTTAGGGTGGGTGATTTATTGCCTTCTAATTATCTAACAAGGGTTGGTTAACATTATCTTTTTGGTAAAAATTTTCGTTATAATTGATTGGAAGTACCATATGAATAATGTTGTATGTTGAGACTATTAAATAATTATTCCTTTTACCCAAGTTTGAGAACTAAAAAGGCACAATCTTGACATATTGTGTAAATTCAAATTTAATATAGTATGTGTATCAATCATTTTAATTCACATGTTTTATTTTCTTTGAATACTTTTGTATTTTTGTTTTTTTAGTATATAAGTAATGCATCCCCATGTAACTGAATATGAGTCTTAAATTAATATTTTTTAATAAAATTTGTAGTAAAATTTCTGAATTCATAGTATTACTTTAAGAATAAAGAGAGATGATGGTAAACAAAAAATAAGCAGCTTATTGAGACTTGTTTTGGATATAGTTTATAAGTTGATTTTTTTACTTATTACAAAAAGATATTTAAGAAAAGATATGAAAAAAATAAAGAGGTGATATAATCTAAATAAGCTAATAAATTGAATTTTTTAATTTATTGCAAAAAATACCTGGACTTATTTGAATGATATCATTTCTATATTTTTTTACATGTCTTTTTAAAATAAACATAAAAATAAATAAATAAATAAATCAAAAAATAAATTATACTCAAAACAAGTCTAACCATTCACACGCCACTTGAGGTTGCAGCCAACAAGACCCACTCAAGCATTAGGTTGTCACCTATCCCAGTTCTGAGCTCCACCGGATGTTTCACAGATCAAACCCCAACTTGGTGGATAAAAACAGCAATAAAAGCCCCATTATCTAAACATTAAGGAAAATAATAAAGGCTTTTTTACTAGTTGGTCATACTTTTAAGAGTTATTTTTATTTTAGTCCTGAAGTTTGATTTTATGCACTAATAAGTCTTAGGGTTCTTTTTTTTTCCCCATTTTACCCTTGTTCTGTTTTACCCCTATTTGTTGCTCTCTCTCTCTTTCTCTCTCTCTCTATCCCTCTCTCTCTTCAACAAATTCTCTAGTCGGCATATGTCCTCCTCTATTGCCTTCAACGCTGCTCACTTTAACCATCGCCGTCCTTCATTGCCTTCAATGCCGCTTGCCTCAACCACCACCATCCTCCATCGCCTTCAACGACGATTGCCTCAACCACTGTCGTCCTCCGTCGCCTTCAACGTCGTTTGCCTAAACCACCATTGTCGTAGTTGTCCTCTCTCATTCTCGTCCATCACCAATCTATTACTGTGTATTGTGGGAACATATTTTGTGAATGACAACACGTGGCCAAGGTGGCACCAGAGTGTCAGCCGAGGTGCCACGTGTCTTGGTCATGTTGCCAATGTGATCTTGGCTAAGCCAAGGTTATCTGCGGAGATACTGGAATTCGAGATGAGCGGATAAGGGACAAGAGTCCTAGAATGGGGGAGAACCTTAGTCTGGATAAAGATAAAGCTCTTAGGGAGTTTGTCTTTATTTAGCTGGGGGTCCAAGATGAGCATTAAGCCAAAGTTCATTGAAGCTAGGCTTCTACTAGGATCAAGTTAGCGCTGGCTATAAAAGTAAGGCACCCTCATGGGTTTAAGGTATGTTTTGATATACTCTGTCTAGTGAGTTAAACACTATTAGCTATTTTTGAGAGATAATTACTAACTTGATCGTCGGAGTGCCCCTAGGTGGACGAAACACCACCGGACTCTTATCTTTCTGTGACAAGTTGTTCGGGCTTAATCTATTCTGCTAGTGCTCTCCTGTTGAGTATTTCCTATTTGGTTGTGTGGTCAAAAGTCAACACCTACAATTTGGCATCGTTTGTAGGAAATGTAAGGAGAATAGATGGCTAACAATGGGCAGAAAGAAAAGATTGGGGGTGACATCCCTAGTGGGAGTGGTAAAAAAGCCGATTTAATGTTGAGGAGGACAACTGTAATAAAGAACCTTGAGGATAAGAATCCCAGAGAAAAAGACATCGGCGAAGAGGGAGATGTACTGAAGAAAGCATGTCAAGGCGGGTATTACAACGAAAGCGACCTCTAGGTATGGAAATATAGATGCTTGAGGAGGGACGGCGAGATGAAGAGAATGGCAAACAAGTTGGCAGGCCTACAATTGGTTGTCAACTTCATAATGCAGAACAACGTCATGCAGCTATCGTTTCCATTGGAGAACATGCCAATTCCAGCGGCCAAGAACGATGCCCAGAAAGGGGGACAGAAAGCAATCCCTGCAGTTCCTTAGCATGACAGGGCAAAAGAGCATTCGCATCGGCCTTTACAGGAGGTAGGGTAAGGAGAATCAATGAGAGGAGAGTCTCAGAAGACATCTCGTGCCAAGGAAACTTATGTCACGATGAATGAAGGGAGGTCCAAGAGGACTCATAACAATACCGGAAGCAATGCACCAAAAAGGCTGAAATCCGTTGACAGCCGAGCTCCTGGACGGACTAAGGAGGATTTGAGGGACTACCTCCAGAGAAAGCAACAAGATGCCGAGGTCACATCTCTGGTCAAGTCGAGAATGCCATTCTTAGTAGAATTGGATAAGTTTGAGGCCCCAAAAAGGCTCCACATGCCGAGATTCCAGATATACGATGGTAAGTCCGATCCTAACTTTTACGTTGGCTTATATTTGAACTCAATGGCAATGTATGCTTTGAACGAACCATTGCTCTGCAAGGTGTTTCCCTCATCCTTTGGAGAAATTGTATCAGATTGGTTTCACAAGTTGCCAAAAGGAACTGTGAAAAGTTGGGAAGGCCGAGTTGAGATGTTTTTGGCCGGGTTTGTTACAAACAAACTGCAGCCATTGAAGGTAGACTCCCTGATGGCTTTGAGAATTGGCGAGGATGAAAGCCTCAGGGCTTATGCCAAAAGGTATTATGAGGTGTTTAACCGAATACCAGGGTGCAACCAAGAGTTGGCGGTCGTGTCTTTTAAGAATGGCCTGAACGATGACTACCTGCTTCGAAAGTCACTGGCAAAGACACTGCCAAAAAGTACGGAGGAACTTATGGCCATAATCGAGAAATATACGAGAGCAGAAGAAGAGATGCTAGGAACAAAGGCGTCAAAGCAAGAGAAGCGGAACGGCTCACAGAAGCGAGGCTGAGGTAATACAAATTTTAATAGACAAGAAACAGGACTGAGGGCTGCACAGGAGGTCTATGATGGAGTAGGGTCATCCTGTCCTAATTTCGTCAGGAGCTAGGGGTTCACTACGCAAAACAAGCGGTTTCATTCAATTCCTGCATTCGAGTAAGCAACTTGTCCTAGTTTGGAACAGTCTCTATGGTTTCTGATATGCAACTAGTTCGATTGGTCAAAAAGGGTACCTCAGCAAGACTACCTAATATACCTCTCACACCTAACATCAAGAAGTGAAATGAGGATCAAACGGTACAGCGGTAGTCTAGATCCAAGGGTTGTGTTCCCATCGTAGCAGAGCCCGCAATCGGTCCGCCTTTTGGCAAGCTTTTCCAAGCAAGCCTCTGGCAAACTGTTCAAGAATAGCAGATGGCAAACATTGTGACTTAGGCACACTGATGCAAATGCAAATGCAAAGAAACACATAAGTGTAGATAAAACAACATATCATGACTTCGAGTCAAGTTCTTTAAATCCCTAGCAGAGTCACCAGAAACTGTGGACTCACCTTTTTTCACGCCCCCTTTCGGAAGGTTTAAAATGAAGGCCTCACAGTTTGGACTCCCGCGGTTCTAAATCTAGTCTCACAAGTGCAATGTGAAACTGATAAACACCAAAGAGTCCAAATCTAGCAAACCTTTTTGGAAAATCGATTTTAAATTAAATAATGCCAAAATTGTACTACTTTGCCAGATACAGAGTCGCCACCTAAATATTTTATTTTGAAAAAATTTAGGAAACCCTGACTCATGCCAAAGGCCACATGCGCGTCATCACCAAAGTTGCCTCGGCTCGAGAACTTAGGTACGAGAGGGGAAGGTCATGAATTGAGCACCCCTATTCGCTCTATCAAAGATCGGCCTCTATTAATCATGATATGATTTTTATAAACATTATGTGCTCTTGTTTCGGTTATTAAACTAGCTTTACTATGTGATGCGCACAAGCAAGTATAGACTAGTTTGCTCAATTTAGAACAGTTCAACTCATGTTTGTATGCGAAAATGGTTTGAATTTGCCACCTCAAGTGGGCTTAAAGATGCGGATTTGCCAACACAGTGGGCTTAAAACATGATTTGCCACTCAACAAAGTGGGCTTAAAACGCACATTCGTTGAATCGTTCTAATTCAAACAACAAGTCTTCATCCACAGGCATTCATGCAGTTTAGCATTTAAGCAGATAACCTCATGGACATGGCAACATTCACACTTATGCAAGTATGCTAAAGCGTAAAAACTCACCTAGTACTCCAAGCTGGGAAAACATGAGTTAGTAAAATATGCATGATTCCTAATTATGCAAAATGCCTAATGCAACACATACAATAATGCAATTAATAGGCTCGGCTACTAAGCATGGCATATGGATTGATTTGATAACATGTGGTTAAACATGTATTCAAATAATTATTGAAATGACAATGCAGTTAGAATGACGCGCTGAGTCTCGGTGCATGCAATACAAATGAATGGATGCAAGCATGCGATATGCTAATTGAAACATGACTCTAATCTGACCATCAAAAGTGATTAAATAAAAGGAAGAAAAACGTGGGTTTGGGAGACATACACACACCCACGCACACTTATTATAACATTATGCCCTCGCGAAGAAGGGTTCGAATAAATAAGAGCTAAGTTAATCTAATTAAGCTAATTAGACTAAATATTACAAACCAAATAAATAACTAGCTAAGCTAATTACTAATTATTACAACACTTTAACTAACTAGCAAACTAATTAATTAAATTATAACACAAATGTACACGAACTAAGAAATTAAAACATTAAACTATGCTGCCATTGCTTCGCCCCAGGAAGTGGAAGGTGCACATGCTCGGTTTTGGCCCGAAAAGACCTTCGTTTTGCTCTCGAAAGCCTTTGTTTGTAGGTTTGCGCATTTCCAAAACCTTTCTGCTCCACCTTACCAAATCTTTGCTGAGATTTACATCAGTGGCCTACCAATCATGGAGGGATGCTACCGGCCATCTATCGGACAGGAAGGTGTCTTGCAGGCCAGAAATGATGCACTGCCGGCCATAAATGGTGGCTTGTTGGCCACTGATGCACTGGGTCATTATACTGCAACAAAGCACAAACAAAGCAAAAAGAGGGTTTTTCCAAGGATTTGTTTGTACTGTATCCCTCCATAGCATCTCAATATCTCAAAGGAGTGACACATTTGGATCCAAAAACCACCAATCAAGCAAGTTCATTGCATGATGGCCAAAGATCCAAGTTGTACAATTTCGATAAATGCACAAATATGACCAACAAGACAACTACCCTATCATGCATGATCAAGGGCAATGGAGACCTAAGAAAATGGCACATTCCAATACTTATGAGTATGAAATGTCCCATTTTCCTTGTGTTCAAATTAACATCCGATTTGAACACGTGCAATGCAACACAAAGAGATGCTTATCTTAACTCTTTTACTTATTGTAGACACCCCATTTTTGACCATCCTCAAGACTTGGACTTCATTGTTCGAACACCCGACAATCATCCATGCTTGTGTTCGTTTTGAGTTTCTGAAGGTCTCGGCTGCGCGCCTTGCCTTGGAGCCTCTCAACTTGTTTGTTTTGTGCTTGGTTGTGGACCAAGAGCTTGTGGCTTTGTTTCTGAGGGAAGGGGGTGGCTTGTTGGCCAGCCCCACAACCCATCGGTCAGGCCTCATGCCTATCGGCCTTTCCTTCTTTCCATCGGCCATCAGTGGTGGCCGTTCGGCACCATTTTTGGCCGGTCGGCCATGTTTGTTGGCCGAGGCCTTTTTATTTGCTTTTGCAGATATTTCTTTGCCAGCTGTGCCAGCTGGTGAGCACAAAACTCACCTCCATACACGTGTATGGAGGGATTGAACCAAGCCTCTAGCTTGTTCAACAAGCTTGAGACTTGGATTTCTATAAGAAGGGAGGTCCTTCTCCCTTTCCAGAGGTTCTGAAATTTGGAGATACAAAACATATATATATGTATCTCTCTCTCTCTCTTTATATTTCTTCCTCTCTCTCTCTCTATACTTGTGCTTGTTTATGCTCAAAAGTGTCATTTCTTCACACTTTTGCACTCAAACACCTAGTGAAACACCTTCACTACTGAGTTGAGGTTCTTGGAGGTTGCATTTGAGTGGTTTTGGTTTGGTTTTTGCCTCAGAAGTTGCTATCTTGAAGTGGTTCTTCAAGGGTGAGTCTCTTACCTCTTTAAAGCTTTGTTTTCATAGCTTACTTAGCCATTTGCATGCTTCTTTTGGCTTAGCTTTCAACTGTAAAAAGCTTCATTTTCAAGTGGTTAAAGTGTTTGTTTGAGGCATCTTTGGTGTTGGGGGTGGTCTACCTCCTTTTGTGCCTTGTTTGGCTTTGTTTTGTGCTACCTCTTTAGGCCTTTGAGATCACCTCCTCTCGGCCTTTTAGCTACTAAAATCCAGTGGATTTTTAGTGGTAGAAAGAGTGTTTTGAGCCCCAAAATAGGAGGGGGTTGTCCTCCCTCCTCTTCTCTCGTTTGCTTGTGTTGATGGCTCATCAAAGTAGCATGTCTTTCTAGCTTGTTTTGGCTCTATTTCAGCATGCCTTAGGCCTTATTTTAACATGATATAGCTCTATTTTGGCCTGTTTTGATTACCTCTTGCATGCTCCTTGCACTTGTAGTGCAATCCTCTCTATAGCCTTAACATGCATCATGCTTTGGACCATCTTTTTAGCATGTTTTTGGCTTCACTCGAGCAAGCTTTTACTCATGTTTTTCCATGCTTAAGCTCTGTTTGAAGTTGTTTTGGTCATGCATGCCTTGCTTTGTATAGCCATAGTGCAATCTTGTTCCCTAGCTTTGAGTTTCCAAGTCACTAGCATGCATTGCTTGGGCTATTTGCATGATTTAGCATCATTTGATAGATGATTTTAGTGTGTGTAGTGTGGTTCATGCCTTCACATCTTTCACTCTTTCAATGCTTTGGAGGGTTGGTGCTTTATGCCTTAAACATGAGCCAATATATATGCCATCTTGCCTAAGCTTTTGGGCTACCATCTCAGTGCATTTTTGGTGTTATTTTGACATTCCATAACTCTGATTTTTGTTGGTAAAGTCATCTCATGCTTGATTTTGATAGGTGTAGTGTAATCCTTCTCATTGGCCATGTATGCTCCATGCTTCATGCCTTTTATTCTAGCATGTGTTAGCTCTAGTCCATGCATGTTTTGGCCTTGTTTTGACCTGCCTTGGGACTATTTTGAGTCACCTTGGCCCTTTGGGGCTTGCTTGATTTGGCTATGGTACAAGTCCCTTTGCTAGCCTTAAGCTTTGAGCCTCCTAGCATGCTATGCTTGTGTTATGTGCATGATTTGGCATCATTCCTTACATGATTTCAGAGCATATTTCATTGCCACACTCTCACATTTTCCACTCCTTCAATATGTTTGAGAGTTGTGCCTTCATGCCTTGTTTGTGAACCAATGTGTATGCATGCTTGTATTTGCTTTTTTTTGGACTTCATTTTTAGCATGTTTTGGCCATTGTCTTGGCATGCATGAGGATTGTTTGAGGTTGGCTTGGTCCATTGAGTATTGCATTACATAGCCCTTGCCATTGCATTATTGTTCGCATGTTGTTGCATGACATTGTGTTTGCATGTTGTCGCATGGCATTGTGTTTGCATGTTGTTGCATTGCATTGTGTTGGCATGCTGTGTGTGTTGCATTGTGTTTGGGTTGGACGTCAACCCAAACATGAGGAATGTCGCATGTTTCATACTCAAAGTGATGAAATGTGCCTTGTTCCTTAGGACACTGACACCTTTGATCATGAATGATAAGGTGGAGGTTCATTGAGTCTTATGTGTTATTTGTGTGCATCCATTGACATTAATTTGTGCAACTCAGCCTCTTTGGCCATCATGCATTGAGATGCGTGATTGGTGGCTCGAGAGCCGAGCACTACACTCCTTTGAGCTTAAGACATGATAAGGAGTGTAGTTGCACACACATTTTCTTGCAAATACACTGTCGTGCCTCTGTTAGTGCTCTACTGTAGCAAAGGGGGAAATTGCAGGAAGTAGTGGCCGACCGGCCAACAAAGCTGCTGACCAGCCATAAAAGTCTGTCGATCAGCTATCAGAATTGGCCGATGGCCACCAACATTGGCCGATGGCCATCCCCCTTGGCCGACCATCCCTCAGCATATTCCTAAGGTGGGTCAGAGTTTTCAGAGGTACAGAAAGTGTACAAACAGAGGCATCATGAGGCACGGTAGTGGATTTCCGAGTGAAGCCGACTGAGCATGCATCTTTTTCTTACCCGCGAAGCTATTTCATTACTTATGATTAATTCGTGTAAACTAGTCATTTGATTCATTTTGTAACCTTCTAATCAGCTCAGCGTAGCTATTTGTTTCAATTTGGATTGTAATACTTAATTAGCTAGAGTCAGTTAATTAGTTTACTTGTAATAATTGGTTTAATTAGATTAGCTAGTTAGCTTATTATTCGGACCGTCCGTTGAGAGGGCACAATGTTGTAATAAGTGTGCGTGTGTGTGATGCATGTCTTCCAACCCCATGCCTTTCTCCCTTTTATTTACCAGCTTTTAGTGGTTAGATTAGGGCATATTTCAATTAGCATACTTATGCTTGGCATGCGTGCATCATTCATTCGTCTTGCATGCATCGGGCTCGGCGCATCATTCAAATTGCATTGTGTTTCAATACACTTTCTTGAATATGTGTTTAATAACATGTTATCAAGTGTTGCATTCATATGCCATCTTAGATAGCCGTGCCTATTTTAGTTACATTTTTGCATGTGTTGCATTAGGCATCTTAACATAGCTAGGATCATGCATTGATTAATAACTAGCTTCTTTTTTTGGCTCGGAGTACATTGTGAGTATTTACGCTTTAGCATCCTTGCATGAGTGTAAGTGACTACCATGATAGCATGCTTGTCATGAGGCTATTTGCTTAATTGATTAACTGCATGAATTTTTGTGGATGAAGGTTTGATTGCCTGAACTGGAACAAGTCGATGATTGTGAGTTTTATGCCCGCTTGAAGTGGCAAAATCATGTTTTCTAAGCCCACTTGAGGGTGGCAAATCCGCGTCTTAGCCTACTTGCGAGTGGCTCTTTCAAACAACTTTCAAAAACAAACATTGAATTGTTTTGTTCCAATTCTTGTGATTGAGTCTATACTTGTTTGTTGTGCGCATCACATAGTAACAATTAGCTAATAAATCGGAATAAGAACACATATGTTTTCAAAAGCAACATATCATGCTTAGTAGAGGCCGATCCCTTGATCGGGCGAGCGGGGGTGCTCATTTCATGACCTTCCTCTCTCGTACCCAAGTTTCCGAGCTGAGGCAACTTTGGTGATGATAGACACGTGGCCTTAGGCACGAGTCAGGGTTTCCTAAATTTCCCAAAACAAAATATTTAGGTGGCGACTCTGAAATCTGGCAAAACAGTCCATGTTTGGCACTTCTTGATTAAAATCAGTTTTCCAAAAATGATTTGCCAGATTTGGACTCTTTGGTGATTTATCAGTCTTACATTGCACTTTGTGAGATTAGATTCAGAACTATGACAGGAGTCCAAACTGTAGTAGCTAGAACCACAATTCGCGCCCTCACGCGCGGAGCGGAGTTCCGAGCGGTTTACAATTTCTAGCGACTCTGTTGGGGATTTAGAGAACTTGACTCGAACTCATGATATCTTGTTTTGTTTACACTTATGTGTTTCTTTGCATTGCATTTGCATTGGTGCGCTTAAGTCACAGTGTTTGCCGTCTGTTATTCTTGAACAGTTTGCTGGAGGCTGCGTGCCATAAGGTTGACCGGTTACGGGCTCTGCCACGATGGGAACACAAACCTCGGTTGTCGTCAAGGCACCCTTTTTGACCATTCGACCTAGTGCATATCGGAATCCATAGTGACCATTCCAAACTAGGACAGGTTGCTTACTCGATTGTAGGTTGTTTGAAACCGCTGTGTGCATAGTGAAACCCTAGCTCCTGACAAGATAGGATAGGGAAACCTTACCCCTCCATAGGGGTGTTTGGCTCTTATTTGCTTGCTATGTACTTTTAGAGTGTGCCTCTACAGGGAATGCATGTATCAGTTTGCAAGTTTGGGTATCAGGCCTGCTGGCATTAGTATTTGGGAAATCAGTTTTACCTAAGGGTATCAGATCTGGGGCAGTGATTTGGGAACATCGATCAGTGTTGAGAAACAGTGCGTTCAGCTTACAAATACCAACTGTGTGTTATGTTTATTTAAGCCGTTATGCTGTCCGTTTTTTTGGTTGTTTATTTCTTTATTATGCTTTATTTATCTTTTTGCAAGGTAGTTTAGCATCATTGCTTCCAACCAGGAAGATATTCCCCAAGTATTTTGGATCAGAGGTCGAAGACTTCATCGATCCGAGGATCTGATAGATGGACAACCAGTGTTCTTTTCTTTACCCCCGGTTACTAGACGGAGGTCACCGGTAGATTCATCAAGATAGTTATCAGATCAGCGGTCCTTATCCACCCCACCAGTGAGTAGTCGGGCTGAGGTTTCCGTTCCCACCGCAGAGAGGGATATACCTATTGTTCAGCCAGATCAGCACCTTATGGCCAGTATGGAGGGCATGATTCGTTAGCTCCAAGAGACTATGCAAGCCATGCAGCGGGATGCCGCCCGCCAAGCAGAGTTTGTCACGCGCCAAGCAGAGGTTGTGGCTCAACCGACAGAGCTGATTGCTAGACTTCAACAACAGTAGCAACCGCAACCAGCCGGAGCATCTGCTTCGCATCCACCTCCACCCCCACCTAGAGTTCCACTACTCGGGGATACTGCAAACGTCCAGGAAGACACGGACGTTCCAACAGGACCAGTTCCGCCACCAGTTCTACTGCAAATTTCAAAGATACTGGTCTTCTCAACAGATACACCGTTTGAATCTGAGATGGACCCAACCGCTCTGAAGATGAGTAAGCTTGAGAAGCTATTCAAACGAGTCCATGGGGTCAATTCCATTCCAGACATAGAGGATAGATACACCGATTCAACGGTGACTTTGCTGGACCTGTTCAAGATGCCGTATATAGACCGTTTTGACGGTTCTGGAGGTCCCATGGTACATCTGCGGTTGTTCTCGGATATCCTTGGGCCGATGGGCCTCTCCAGATTGCAAACGCTTTCCGTATTTGGCCAGACCCTGTCGGGTGTTGCGGCTATTTGGTATGCAAAGCTGGAGGACTCTGTCAAGAGAAGCTAGGAGGAGATGGCTGAGGCCTTTATAGCTTAATACTCCTACAACACGCAAATCGAGGTCACAACTCGTGATCTCGACACAACGAGACAAGAGCCAAAAGAGGGCTTTTTCGACTTTTTAACCCGTTGGAGAGCCAAAGCTTCTATGATGACCACCAGGCCGGTCGAGAAGGATTAGATACGAATGGTTGTGCGCAACCTCTAACACAAACTGATGCAAAAGATGATCGTCTTAGCCCTCCCCACCTTTGCGGATTTACACGAGATCGGGGTACAGATTGAGGACGCTATGAAGCAGGGTCTGATTGACTACGAGAGGGAGCAGCCCAATAGGGCATTTACCTACAGTTCAAATGCAAGAACAAGTAATGTTGCAGTTGCCAGAACTTCCGATGTGGGCATGGTCACCACCACCACTCCAAAAACACTCACAATGCACCTTCACGGCAAGGCTCAAACCAAATTTCACAAAACTAGATATTCGCCTCGAGGCCAGAGAACCTTTACTCCACTATACATGTCTCTGTCCAAAGCTCTGGGGGTTCTAATCAGGAAAGGGCATTTGAAGCCCCTAGAGCCGTGGCCATTACCAAACAAACTTCCTGCTTCCCATAACCCAGCCAAATCTGTTTTTTACCAACAAAGATGGTCACGTTATAGATCAAGGCGTCATGAGATCCAGGATCTTGTTGACAATAGGGTGATCACACCTCCAGAAAAACCAAATGTCACAACCAACCCCCTCCCACCACATAACCAAGCTCCACCACCCAAACACATCAATCTGATCCAAGCCGGGGTTATGCCGTACGACCCTAGCATATATATCACACCCTCCCACCTACCCAAGCTGGAGGTGTTCATCTCGGACAGCACGGATTTGTGCATGTTGAGCATCTCCTAAACCCAACCCAAACCAGTAGTGGTGACCATCAAAAACAAAATCGGAATGACTTTGGAGGCAGATGGGAATGTTGATTCAGAGCCTGAGGGGTCTAGGAGCTTTGCGTACAACCTGAGTGGTTATATCATATCAACAGATCAGGTCAAGCCGAGGGTAGAGTTTCCAGTTGGGGCAGAGATCAGTGTGGTTTGGGAAGATGGACCTAGTTAGGGGTTGTATGACCTAGCAGAGTTGGAGGAGGATATTGGGAATCTGTAATTCTTCAATGAACAGGATCGGAGGGACGTGACTGTCAACGGATTCAACTTGGATGGGTCAGCAGAAAATACTGGGTGGCTTAGTGACCAGCCAGATGTTGTTGAAGAATCTCAGCCAGAACAGGGATTGTTAGGAACGGGAACTTCAGCAGTGGCCGGAAGGGCTGGGAATCAGGGGAAATCACCGGAGAGCACCGGTGTAAAGAATTTTGCTCAAGATTCGGGTAGATTGAGTATGAACAAAGTTTCAAGACCGAAAAGTTTGAGCAAGAAAAGATCGAGGATCTTGAGAGGGCTAGGAAGGCCAAAGCCCCTGAGGGGACGAAGCGTCTACGTACGTAAAGCTGGCCCAGGACAAATTGTCGCTGGTTGTCGACAGGATGTGGTAGAAAGACAACGACTTACGTCTTGCCCACACTGACGAAGATTGGGAGCGGAACCAACCAGATGACACCTGGTATGTTGAAGAGGTGGACCACATGACCATAAGTGGTCGGTATTTCAAGCCCCCACACTTGGATCAACCAGAGGCGTCCGGGAAGAACAAAGAAGCGGAGAGGCAGAAGGAAAAACTGCTCGAGGAGAAGGCTGTACTGAAGCAGCTTAAGAAAATCCAAGCAGACATCTCTATCTGGGGACTGCTAATGGCCTCAAGAGTTCATAGACAGGCCGTCCTTACTGCCATGGACCGGGCCAAACTTTTCATCGATACAACTCCTGAGCAGTTGGTAGGGTTAGTTTTCCCAGGAGGAGTTTCCCCGACATTGACCTTCACTGACAAGGAATTGCCGCCTGAGGGCTTAGATCATAACAAACCACTCTACATCTCTGTCGAGTGTAGAGAGAAATAGATACCGATAGTCTTTGTTGACACAGGATCTGCTATCTGCTATTAACGTATGTCTGTCGAGAACGACATATGTTATCGGGTTGAAGCTTGTGGATTTTGTGCCTCCTGCCCAGGTGATACAGGCCTACAATAATACCAGCTGAGAGGTGATGAAGACTATTGTGGTGAAAGGGTTTGGAAATACTCTTCAGATCTTGGTAGACGCCAATGATCCTTAGTTAGTCACCTGCAAAGGTACAAATACTCCGGTCGGGGATGCCGGAATTAGCACTCCGACGGACAAGTCAGTTCTTCTCCTCAAGAAAGCTTGTATTCTAAGTTTTTAGAAGTGATTCTTACATACCTTTACAAATCTGGAGTTCTTGTATTTATATCCATTCTCTAGGCCTCGGGGCTTGGGCCTACTTTTTCAATCATTATCTTTTCCTCTGTTCGGCTCTAGGAATCCTTCCCCATTCGGCCTATCTATCCTATTCGACCCCGTATCCTTGCGGGATATCTGCCGGCTAGCGTCAAGCTCCTGAAATATACCTCCTTTATCCTCGCCAATTATTCGGCCACCACAATTGCCCTCCAAACTCCCTGTTGACGGCAGTTAATCGGCGTGTTTGGTTCAGAATTTGAGAAGTTTTAGCGTCAGGCCACAGGCCCCAATATATGTCGAGGCGCGACCTTTTGCTCATCATTACGCTTTTCCGCTCTATTCATGTGTATCTCAAAGATTTATTGCGATTTGAAACTTCGGTCTTTTCAATTCTCATTTCCGATTTTCTAAGACTTTTGATTGCCAAAGGCATATCCCTCCGACTCGTGTTTTCGCAACTTTTTCCGCCTTCCCTGTCTCCTCGCTTCCTCGTAAGTTTCCTTATCCCTTCTTTGTAATCCTATTTTCCGTTTACTATTTTGGCTTCGGCGAATACTTAGTTCTTTGCTAAGATGGCCAAACATTTGAAAGACCTCCTTTCTGAGGGTTGTATCTCTGGTTTCCGGCAACATTTTTCTATTCCTAACGACGTCCATTTATCCCTTGTAACGGACAACGCTCTCGACATGGAGAGGGAAGACCAAAACACGATCGTATTCCCTATTTTATCCATTGCTGAGGGCGGAGTTCGTTTCCCCTTACACCCACTTCTTAGGGCCGTTCTCCGCTATTGGGGTTTGATTCCTTCTCAACCCAATGTAAATTTCTTTCGAATCATCATGGGGGTAGTAGAGCTGAATCGATGCCTTAGGATCAACCTTGGGATTCCGACCATTCGGCATTGTTACGCCTTAGCCAAATCCTCCGGTCGGCTGGGGCGATATTTTCTCAAGGCCAAAGATACTGACCATCATTTGGTGACCATGCTTGCCAGTTCTGGTAAACGGGTTGACGACGTGATGGTCAACGTCCGAGGTAATTGGGAGTTCACTGAAGGGGAGGATCGCCTGGACCCTATTCCCAGACATAAGGGTGACCCAGGTTGCCACGCAATGTCTTATTTGCTGGACTATCTCTTATTCGGCTCCTTTCCCTAAATCGCTTTTTATCTTCTGCAGGTAATAGGTTGAAGAAAATCTTGACTTCGATTGACGACGTGGTTCTTAGGGAAATCAAGACTGCACTCAGATATTTCGGCCGCCCAAACGTACAACAGCAAGGGAGAGCCGCCCATATTCTCCTTCAGTACGAACCCACTTACACTACTTTCTCGGCTGCAGACAATATTCCGATTCCATCCGGCAATCAACAGCTCTCGGCCCTTATCTTCCCCAGCTTCAAAAACCTTAGGCAGATCGGTCTCGCAGATTCTGATTCGGGAGAAGACGTCGAGCCGGTTGTAGGGGTGACTGCCGATCCAGCTGGGGAGTCTACTGAGGGGGTTGTAGAGGGCAACAAGGCCGTACGCTCGGCATCTGAGGACACCGAGCCATCCACCTCAAGACGAACGGATTTCTCTTCCGGGGATATTTTTGCGAATTTGGGGGATCTACCCGGCGATTTTTTGGAGGGTATGGCGAAGGAAAGCCTAATGCAGATGGCATGTAAAAGAAATGCCGAGCGGATGGCCGCCCGAAAGAAGGCCGAATGCGCCGCATCAGATCCCAGCTTGATCAAGCCCTTCGTACCTGTTTCTGAGGGGACGGTTGAGGTTGTTGCGTCCGATAGGGGAAAAGAGGGTGGAGAGCAGGCCGATGGGGAATGGCTGATTCCGGAGCATGGCCAAAAGCGTGGTGTCGAGGGGGAAACGAGTTCTGAAGCTGGCCCTGGTAGCAAACGGCCTCGGTTTGAAGAATCGGACGTGACCGCTCCGTTTGTTATTCAGCCGAAAATTAGGGGTGTGCCGATTTTATCTGACGCCATTGCCGAGGATCCAACAGGCTCGAGCCTAGCGGTTTAATTTCACCGCCACGACAACAAAGCCTTCGTGGTGCGGTTCGACATTATGGCCGTTGCCCTAACTGCTTAATCGGCACTCCTGATAGGTCGCCTTAATCTCGCTCTTGTTTGTTAAAGGTGTCTAATCATACCGAATTGTTTTGCAGACGATCGGAAGGATCGTCGACTTGGGTCGCCACTTGCGTGATGCTCTCGGGAGAATTGACCATTTGGAAACAGAGTTGCAGGGTCAGAAAAGTAGGGCCGAGTTCGAAATTATGAGAGCTGAAATGGAGAGCGCGCGAGCCGAAGCGGAGAAAGAGAGGGCTCGCGTTGCCAAACAGCTTCGTGTTGATGCCGAGGGTAGGGCAAATGCGAGTGAGGAATCGCTTAAACTTTCAAAGGAAGCACTTGCTGAAGCGGAAGCTCAGTTAGAGGAGCTTAAGGCGGCCCGCGATAAAGCCGAATTGGAGGCCTTTGAGGCAGGGAGAGGCGCCGCTCTGACGGAATATGTTGAAGAAATGTCCAAATTTGAGAATCGCGGGTTCAAACACGGGTGGCTCAAAGCCCTTGCTGCCGCTGAGGTTACATTGGATGTGCTAATTCCTTATGAGCAGGTGGACGTTGAGCCACTTGAGTCCGATACCGACAAATGATCTGGGAGCTGCCATCACAGCGCTTTTTTGTTTTTGTTTTGCTTTTTGGATAGTGCTTTGTTGGTTCAGGGTAGTTTTCATGTATAAATTGGTTAGCATCTGCGCGCAATTTATCAATGAACATTTCCTTGTAATTTTTACTACCACCGCACATTTTGTATGAAAGAATTTCTGTGGTTTAATTTTAATGAAGGAGTTCTGTGTTTGTCATTGCATTTGGTAAAATGGAATTGCATATACTGTGGGGAAATCCTGATTTGTGAATCGCCTGCCCCAAAGGTTCATAAAAAGAATTCTAGCTCGAATCAACTTGTGAGCCTACCGGGATACTTGGTCCTAATAGATTGATAACTGCTTTCCAATCAACTCGTGAGCCTGATGATTTTATCGGGCACTAATTATTTTATCTAGAACTCTTCTAAACAAGCCAGCATAGAATATCGCTTTGTCCAAACTTTAGTTTTTTCCTTGCTTGAGTCTAAAGTCGCTAACCAATCAAGGCGTGGAGGAAAAGATTGGTCAATATCCGGTTCCCGCAGATTTCATACATCTCCCATCAAAATCACCATTTGCAATTTCACGCCATCGATCTTGGATCCTTGGGCTTCAATCCAGAGACTTATTCGCCCTAAGGTGTCATGCACCAAAGGGGTCCGAATCCGAGGCTTATTCGCCCTAAGGTGTCATGTACCAAAGGGCCCGAATCCACCATGGCTCGAGCTTGGCGCTTCAATTTCACCGCCATCGATCTTGGATCCTTAGATTGATGAATCGCCTTGCCCCAATGGGTTCATGATAAGAACTCGGTTACGAGGATCAATTCGTGAGCCTACCGTAGTTTAGCCGAATAAAACCGCCAAGGTAGAGAGGAAAAGATTGGCCAACATCCGGGTTCCCGCAGATTCAATACATATCCCATCAAAATCACCATTTGCAATTTCACCGCCATCGATCCGACTCTTAGATTGTTGAATCGCCGCCCCAAAGGGTTCATGATAAGAACTCGCTCGGGGATCAATTCGTGAGCACCGGGTACTACGACTTAGGTCAAGATCCCGAGCCAAAAGCTTGTCCCGCCACAACCTATTCGGCGTCAAAGATTGGGTTTCGCGACTAATGAACTTGCCTCGATCGTGCTGCCTCTGCGAGTGTTAAATGATCAAAGGCACAACTTTTAAGAGTCTGGTAGGTATTTGGTTCAGACTCCTGCGAGAAAATCTATTGTGCGTATGTCGAACAAACTCTTCTTTAACAGCAAAGGGGAAGCCAAGACATTGGCTGAGCTTGGCGGTGATATGGATCGAAGTGAACACCGTGGTGCGCCCTTGCGTGCTGGGGGTAAAAGTTCTATGGGTCGAGAGAGGCGTCAATCTCCTCGACGTCGTAGTAGGTCGCCCAAACGGGATAGGCAGTCTCATGGGGGATCGCCACACGCCCAAGTTAAAAGGAGATCAGACGCGAACTGCGTCTGCTAAGTTTTGGCAAGATTCGTGAAGAATAAGCCCATAACTAAGCCGGACTCGATCGCGGCGAGATCTAGACGTGGCGGTCGAGTTTGCTCGACAAATATTTCCTCCGGAAGTTCAGCAGTCAATGGTTGGTCGTCAGGACTACGAAGTGTTTCGCGAGGGCATTCATGGGGCGGTGAAAGGGCTCTATACGGCTTATAAAGTCAGCATGCGATTGCGCGCCTCACGAGAAATAGAGAAAAGGATGAGCGTATCTGCAGCTTTGAGGCTCGCGGAGGGCCGAAGCGAATTAAGGAAGATCAAATGGCTCAAGTACAACCCAGTAGGTGTGAATCGATCGTGGAAGAGAGGGTTACCAGTCGGCTTATTAGCGCTGCCATTGCCGATCGTGAAACGGCGAGCATGTTCGCATTGGAGTCTGCCAAGGGGAGGTCTTATGAGAAAGGTTTTCACGAAGGGCGCTTGGTTGGAATCCAAAAGACCAAGGAGAAGCTTGCCGAAGAGGTTTGCCGATGTGAAAATCGTGGGTTCAGGCATGGTTGGATCAAGGCATCTCAAGCCGCCGAATCTCTTCGCTTGTCAGGCATCGATTCGGCGTCACCTCTCTACCATAGTGAGGACTTTCCGTTTTCTGCTTTCGAGGTTGAGAAGAGTGAGGATGAGGGCGATGCCGTATGACTTTAATTATTGTAAGGTTCGAACGCTGGTCGCATTCGCAATTATGTAATTTCTTGGTTTTTTGAATAAAAGACGCTTTATTAAAAATATCAAATTGTCTCCCGCATTCGGCGTGTGCGTGTTTAATTTGATTGCATAAATGTTTGGATAGACGTAAATACATCAATCGGGCGCAGCATGTTAAATCGAGGCGCCGATTCGTTGTACGCGATCGGCCTCCATGTAATGGCCGTTTACTTTTGAATAAAGCCATTGCGGCATGTTGTTGAAATTCGAAGAAACCGTGAGTCAGGGATCGGAGGGGCTACGACGTTTTGACTTAGCTCGAATGCTAGATGTCTAGCCGATTGGGCTAGGTAATTTTTTACCCTTGCGCAGCCTATGCGTGCGCGTTTTAGCCAATCGTTGGGTTAATTAGGTCGTGGAGAATGTTGACCGACGCTTGTGTTCGTGGAGTTTAGTGTTAATAAAATCACTTCGGGATTTGGGCCTCGAGATCGCCATTACTGAGAATAAAAGCGGCAGGCGCCTCATGCAATCAAGCGTATTTGGTTCTCCAGCATCTATTGCGTGGGATGACCTACAGTTCTTACCATCGGATGGTGATGATAGTTGCAGGAGCTCAAGTTCCGGCCGAACTTGGCGCTCAGCTGGTTTGCGGCGGAGGATTCTCCGGTGTGGGAGGTGGACCGCTGAAAGGGGAAACTGGAAACACGTCAGTCTCCAAGTCGTCGAAGCAGATCACCCCGAAAGGAAACATAATGACCGCTACCCCTAACCTCCCTTGTCTTGGATCTTGGCCTTGACATTGTCGATGGTGTCAAAGGCCTGGCAACATACCGATTCGGGCGCGGTTAGATCGATGCGTTTTGAGGCGCGATGGTTGTTCAAATGACAAGAATTAAGTCGATGGGTTGATTTGTCTTAGAAGTTAGAGATAGATATTGTAATGTTCGAACGCGGATTGCGTCTATGTAACAACTTTTTAATGAAATAAAAAGTGTTATTTCATATAGTTGAGTCTTATTACAAAAAGTGTTATTTCATATAGTTGAGTCTTATTTTGAAAATGTTTTGTTTTAGCTATGCCGGATGAATGTTCCTGATCCCAACTTTTAGTGGTTAAGTACGTCGTTTCGTATGGTTCAATAATTTGCTATTGGAACTTTTGTGTGGCTTAAATATTTTAGCTTAAATATTTTTCCAGATTCGGATCGCCCTTGCCTTAGGCGGTGTGAGTTTAATTGGAATGGGTCGCATGGGTTTGGCTAAAATGCACGCCTTTGTCCAGCGAACCATATTAGTGATCTTGGTGAATGAGTTGATTAAGACGGGCTCTGGATCCGGAGACTTAAACGGCCCTAAGGTGTCATGCACCAAAGGAGGCTCCGAATCCGGAGACTTGTTCGGCCCTAAGGTGTCATGCACCAAAGGGGGCTCCGAATCTGGAGGCTTATTCGGCCCTAAGGTGTCATGCACCAAGGTGGGCTCTGAATCCGGAGGCTTAATTTGGCTAATCGTGATATCCACGAAGGGCGCTCCGAATCCGGAGACTTGTTCGGCCCTAAGGTGTCATGTACCAAAGGGGGCTCCGAATCCGGAGACTTGTTCGGCCCTAAGGTGTCATGCACCAAAGGGGGCTCCGAATCCGGAGGCTTAATTTGGCCAATCGTGATATCCACGAAGGGCGCTCCGAATCCGGAGACTTGTTCGGCCCTAAGGTGTCATGCACCAAAGGGGGCTCCGAATCCGGAGGCTTAATTTGGCCAATCGTGATATCCACGAAGGGCGCTCCAAATCCGGAGACTTGTTCGGCCCTAAGGTGTCATGTACCAAAGGGGGCTCCGAATCTGGAGACTTGTTTGGCCCTAAGGTGTCATGCACCAAAGGGGGCTCCGAATCCGGAGGCTTAATTTGGCCAATCGTGATATCCACGAAGGGCGCTCCGAATTCGGAGACTTGCTCGGCCCTAAGGTGTCATGTACCAAAGGGGGCTCCGAATCCGGAGACTTGTTCGGCCTTAAGGTGTCATGCACCAAAGGGGGCTTCGAATTCAGAGGCTTAATTTGGCCAATCGTGATATCCATGAAGGGCGCTCCGAATCCGGAGACTTGTTCGGCCCTAAGGTGTTATGCACCAAAGGGGGCTCCGAATCCGGAGGCTAAATTTGGCCAATCGTGATATCCACGAAGGGTGCTCCGAATCCGGAGGCTTGTTCGGCCCTAAGGTGTCATGCACCAAAGGGGGCTCCGAATCCGGAGGCTTAATTTGGCCAATCGTGATATCCACGAAGGGCGCTCCGAATCCGGAGACTTGTTCGGCCCTAAGGTGTCATGCACCAAAGGGGGCTCCAAATCCGGAGACTTATTCGGCCCTAAGGTGTCATGCACCAAAAGGGGCTCCGAATCCGGAGGCTTATTCGGCCCTAAGGTGTCATGCACCAAAGGGAGCTCCGAATCCGGAAGCTTAATTTGGCCAATCGTGATATCCACGAAGGGTGCTCTGAATCCGAAGACTTGTTCGGCCCTAAGGTGTCATGCACCAAAGGGGGCTCCGAATCCGGAGGCTTAATTTGGCCAATCGTGATATCCACGAAGGGCGCTCCGAATCCGGAGACTTGTTCGGCCCTAAGGTGTCATGCACCAAAGGGGGCTCCGAATCCGGAGGCTTAATTTGGCCAATCGTGATATCCACGAAGGGCGCTCCGAATCCGGAGACTTGTTCGGCCCTAAGGTGTCATGCACCAAAGGGGGCTCCGAATCCGGAGACTTATTCGGCCCTAAGGTGTCATGCACCAAAGGGGGCTCCGAATCCGGAGGCTTAATTTGGCCAATCGTGATATCCGCGAAGGGGCTTGAAGGAGAATGACGGAAAATCGATTTTCATTAAAACGTGGGACCAGTACAAACATCGGATCCCACAAGTCGGGTCCATAAATGGATCCTCATAGAGTCTACGTTCGCGCAGATTGCGGTGAGCCACGGATCTCCTCAATGCCACGGTCTGTTAGGAAGCGCATAAGCTGATGGTAGGTGCTTGGGACGGCCTTCATGACATGCAACCAGGGGTGCCCCATGATGGCATTATATGGTGACGGAAGCTTCACAACCAAGAAGTCCATATCAACTATTTTCCAGCCTGCGCGAACAGGTAGAACGACCCTCCCCAACGGATACTCTGGATTCGCGTTGAAACCGAACAGTGGCTGAGACGACGGTGACAGGTCTGACTCGTTGAGGCCGAGTTCGACAAAAGTTCTCAGAATATGATTTCGGTGCTTCTGGTCTACGAGAATGCGTTCAACGCTGAACTGTCGTACGCGTAATTTGACGACCAAAGGATCGACGTGGCTGGCTGCCGTTCCGGCGAGGTCGGAGTCATCGAACTTAATTGTCGGGGCTTCTTTGGGCCTGCCAGTTGACATGTTATGTTTTTGGGGGATTGGGTGCGACTGGATCGTATGCACGGTCGGGGATGCCGGCAGACCGTAGATTATGTGGATCACGCCAAGCGAAGGTGAATCCTGTCTCAAGGCTAGTGCTTTGGTTGGCCTTCCCTTGCTCACGTATTGCTGCAATGGACCATCTTGCGCCAGTTCCTCCAGATGATCCTTTAGTGCATAACAACTCTCGGTTTCGTGGCCGTGATCTTTGTGGTATTCGTGATCGCCCGTCCCTCCTCCGTGTGTCGAGGCCCCACCATCTTCAACGGCCACTTGAAAATGGAAGGTGCCGGACTTTGGTCATTATTGCCGCGACGGCTCTAACTCAGTATACTTTGTCTGCTCGCCTTTAGCGCTTCATCGTCGACTTGTAGTTGTTCATTCGTTCGGTGGGCGCACTGATCGCTTGATCGGCGGGAGTCTCGCCTTTTATCTCGCTTGGTCCGTTGTTGGGGCTCAGGGCTCGGTGGCGGCACGGAGCTTATTGGTCGAGCGGTTTCGGGGAGGGCCGTTTTGCTGGGGATTTGTCCGGCATTTATCCTCAGCGCGTCATCTTCGACTTTACAATATTCTTCAACTTTTTTCATCAATGCCTGCATCGCTTTGGGGGCCTTCGTCGTGAACCGCGCAGAGCAATCGCCGATGTAAACCCATTTTGAAGGCGGTGATGGCCATGGAGTCATTGCAAGCGTCGTCAACAAGGTTGAAGCACTCCCAATATCGCGCCGAGCACGCCTGGCGCCTCTCCCGACCGGATCTCGTGATAGCCTGAGGGAGTCGACTGCTTCGGTTGTACCTCGTTGGTGATGAACCCGCCTGGATTTCGCAAATGCCGGAAGCTTTTAATCGAAGCTGGCTCCAACTTGTAATACCACCTAATGGCTAGTGGACCTAGGCTGCTAGGGAATATTCGGCACATGAGGGCTTCATTGTCTGCGTGCAGCGTCATGGCCTATTTGTAATGATGGATATGATCAGTGGGGTCTGATTTTCCGTCGTATAGAGTGAACGAGGGAGCTTTGAATTTCTTGGGCAGGGACGCCCTTGCGATCCGTCGAACGAAAGGATCATGCTGGTCTTCCTCGTTTGAGCTGCTTCTCCTGCGCTTGTTCCTCGTTCGCAGATCCTTTTCAGAGGAGCTGGAGGTCTCGGATCGTCCCCTTGCGTCGAGCTCCGTGGATGATGAGTTGGAGCTGCTATCGGTATCCTTTGGTCGAGCCCGAGGTCTTTGTTCGTCTGCCTTCGGGGGTCGCTCTGGTTCCTGGCGCATGGCCTCTCTAGATTTTGCTACCTCTAGGGCCAAATCTTGACGGAGTCGTTCGTTCTCAGCAATCATGTTCTCGAGCCTTTGTTCGTTCTATTTTGCTTGTTCTATGATAGCCTGCATTGTTTCTTGTGCTGAAGTTGTTGGTGAATCGGGTTCGTGACGCTGGCCGTGTCGGATGGTTTCTTTTCCGAGCATATTAGCTGGGGTGAGGTCGTCTTCCTGAGTTATCTCGTTGGTGGCTATCGGGGGATCTTCGGTCACGCCTTCCATGGATGTATTTGAGTATTCCCACAGACGGCGCCAATTGTGGTGAAAGGGTTTGGAAATACTCTTCAGATCCTGGTAGACGCCAATGATCCTCAGCTAGTCACCTGCAAAGATACAAATACTCCGGTCGGGGGTACCGGAATTAGCACCGACGACAAGCCGGTTCTTCTCCTCAAGAAAGCTTGTATTCTAAGTTTTTAGAAGTGATTCTTACATACCTTTACAAATCTGGAGTTCTTGTATTTATATCCATTCTCTGGGCCTCGGGGCCTGGGCCTACTTTTTCAATCATTATCTTTTCCTCTGTTCGGCTCTAGGGATCCTTTCCCATTCGGCCTATCTATCCTATTCGGCCCCGTATCCTTGCGGGATATCTGCCGGCTAGCGTCAAGCTCCTGAAATATACCTCCTTTATCCTCGCCAATTATTCGGCCACCACAACTATATAGATTCGGACTCAAGTTGGTCCAGAACAATAGGACATTGATTTTCATGTCTGGGATGTTCCCGTAACCTTCAATCTACTCCTGGGGCGGCCGTGGTTGCACCAGGTGAAGGCTGTCTCTTCCACCCTACACCAAATGCTGAAGTATCCCCATGGGAAGAGGGTGGCAATCGTTTTTGGGAATTCCTCAAACCATTCACCGCCAGAGGTTTCTACACCAGTTTTGGAGATTGAGCATGGCGCGGAAGATGTATTTTTGTTAGGATTCACCCTAGATGAGGCCCGGGTTGTACATAATATTCTAGCTGTTGATGAGGGGCTATACGTCAGCGCACAGTCTGTCTACCTTATGAACAAGCTTCAGCACATGCCCGAGATGGGATTAGGGCAAAGTGGCCGGAAGGGCGTTGCAGTATCGACCGAAGTGCCGCACAACCCATATACCTTTGGCTTAGGTTGTTTGCCTACGAAAGAGGATTGGGCGAGGAAAAGAAAAGAGATGGCCGGAAGAGCCAGAGCCAAGTAAGCTAGGAAGCATTATGAGTTGATGCACCGACCCATCCAGGGGACCCTGAACGGACGCTTTGTCCGGAAGGGGGAAGACTTCCCGTTCTGTGGCTTCCTGAAGCCATGGCTAAATGCAGAGAGGCGACACCTGCCGGGATTTGAGATTTTCTTTGACTTGCAATTGTCCGAGGATGACGTTGCTGAAGAGCAGACAGACCCACCAGCTGAGGCTGAGCAGTGCAAGGAGGAGGATTCCGAGAGCACAGAAATTGAGATGTGGATATCACTGGCTTGTCTACTCTCAGATCCTCAGATCGTATCGGAGTGCTTGGGGGATAACTTCTCAGTTTCCATGATCGGGAATGAAGCGGCTGTGGGCCCATCTTCAAACATTCTGTATGCATCCATCGCACTCTCCCTCGTTTGTCAATACGAGAAGGGCTTTTTATCGAGCAGCACCGGGTCAGGTAGTGAGCCAGAATCTGATTCCACTGAGTCTGTGGAGTCAGAATCAGGTTTCAGCGAGGTGATAACCCGGATGCCACTGTCCTGTCCAGGTCGTCTTTTTCTTTTTCCTTTGAGTCTGTTGTAACAGAGGAATGAGGCAAACTGGATGTTATTAATGAGAATGGTACGACTGTGGCTTCCGAGTACTTTTCTGTGCCTTTAATTTATTACATTAATCAGGATTTTCAAAATTTTGATGAAAACGACGAGGAAGAAATTCCTCCGGTTTTGCAATATTTGCTTGATTAAGAGCAGGAGAGGTTGGTAAAACCCTTGGTTGATGAAATCACCACAATTAACATTGGTACTGAGAAGGACCCGCGGCTGGTCCGGATCGGGTCCACGTTGTCTTCGGAGGAGCGCGAGCACTTAGTTGCTTTATTAAAAGATTTCAAAGATGTTTTTGCGTGGTCTTACGAAGACATGCCTGGAATCGATCCTAAGATTGTATAGCACCGGATCCCTTTTGACCCAGAGGCCCGACCTATTAAGCAGAAGCTCCGAAGGATCCGCTTGGACTGGGCTTTGAAGATCAAAGAAGAGGTCAGCAAGCAGATTGACGCAGGGTTCCTGCTGGTATTTGAGTACCCAACTTGGTTGGCCAATATAGTTTCGGTGCCGAAGAAGGACGGAAAAATTTGGGCATGTGTGGACTTCAGGGATTCGAACAAAGCCAGTCCGAAGGATGACTTTTCTCTACCACATATCGATGAATTAGTGGACTTTACTGCTGGGCATGCGCTGCTCTCATTCATGGATGGGTTTTCAGGCTACAATCAGATTTTGATGGCACCTGAAGACAAGGAAAAGACTGCTTTCACCACCCCATGGGGAACCTATTGTTATAGGGTGATGCCGTTTGGGCTGAAGAACGCTGGGACTACGTATCAACGGGCTGGGACCATAATATTGCATGACATGATCCATAAAGAGGTTGAGGTGTACGTGTACGTGTAGACACCCCATTTTTGACCATCCTCAAGACTTGGACGTCATCGTTTGAACACTCGATGATCATCCATGCTCGTGTTCGTTTTGGGTTCTCGGAGGTCTCGGCTACACGCCTTGCCTCAAGATCTCTCAACTTATCTGTTTTGTGCTTGGTCATGGACCAAACACTTGTGTTTTTGCTTCTAAAGGAAGAGGGTGGCTTGTTTGCCATCTCCTCAACCCACCGACCATGGTGTGAGGCCATCGGCACCTTTTTCTTGCCACTGGCCTTGAATTTCAGCTGATGACACCCCACAGTGCTCACATGGTGATTCAGAAGCATCCTTGAGACTTGCACAGTTTTTAGAGATACAGAGCAGTGTAAACAGAGGCAGCATGAGCATGGCGATAGGTTTCCAAGCGAAGCCGAGTATGCATACATTTGTCCCTCTTCCCGAGGCTGCTTTACTACTTTCATAGCTTAATTAATTTGTTTAATTAGTTAAGTGTTGTGTAATAATTAATTAGCTTGTTAGTTAGTTAATTTGTATTATTCTTTCGGTCTCTCCGTCGAGAGGGCGCAATTGTGTAATAAGCGTGTGTGTGTGTGATGCATGTCTTCCAACCCCCATTTCTTTCTCCCTTTTACTTAACCACTTACGATGGTTAGTTCTAGGGCACATTTCGATTAGCATCCTTATGCCATGCATGTTTGCATCCATCCATTTGTATTGCATGCACCGGGCTCGGCGCATCATATTAACTGCATTGTATTTCAATTCTAAGTTGAATACATGCATCAAATTGTCGCATCTCACATGCCATTTTAGACTAGCCGAGCCTATTCTAGTTGCATTTTGGATGTGATGCATTAGCCATCTGAACATGAACTAGGATCATGCATGATTTCTAACTAGTTTCTTGTTTTGGCTCGGAGTACACTGTGAGTGTTTATGTTTTAGCATCTCGCATGTATGTGAACGACAACATGAAAGCATGCTTGTCATGAGGCTAATTGCTTATGTGATATAACTGCCTAAATGCCTGTGGGTGAAGTTTGGATTACTTGAATTGGAATGATTCATTGAAATCTGTGTTTTAGCCTACTTATGAGTAACAAACTTCAAACTGTTTCCAAACAAACGGATATGTGATGCTTTGTTCCAAATTAGGCAACCTAGTCTATACTTGTGTGTTGTGTGCACCACCTAGTGATTCTAGCTAATTAATCTGAATAAGAACGCATGTGTTTTCAAAAACATGATATCATGCTTAGTACAGGCCGATCTTCGGATCGGGCGAGCGGGGGTGCTCATAGATGACCTTCCCCAATCGTACCCAAGTTCCCGAGCTGAGGCAACTTTGGTGATGACGGACATGTGGCCTTAGGCAACGAGTCAGGGTTTCCTAAATTCTCCCAAAACAAAATATTTAGGTGGCGACTCTGTATCTGGCAAAGCAGTCTATGTTTGGCACTTCTTTCTTAAAAATCAGTTTTCCAAAACGATTTGCTGGATTTGGACTCTTTGGTGATTTATTGGTCTTGCATTGCACTTTGTGGGATTAGATTCAGAATCGTGATAAATGAGTCCAAACTGTAGTAGTAAGGCCCTCGGGGTGCGTCTACAGTACGACATGATTGTCAAGTCCAAGGAAAGAGAGGGCCACTACACCGCCTTGTAGAAATTCTTCCAATGGATTAGAGAGTATCGGTTGCGACTGAATCCTCAGAAATGTATGTTTGGTGTTACAGTAGGGAAAATGCTGGGGTTTTTGATCACACAGAGAGGTATCAAGGTCGATCCTTCTAAAATCAAGGCCATCTTAGAAATGCCACCACTGAGGACTAAAAAGGAGGTGCGAGGCTTTCTGGGTAAAGTGTAATTCATAAGACGGTTTATTGCAAAATTAAGCTTGACTTGTGAACCACTGTTTGGTCTCCTGAAGAAAGGAAAGAAGTTCCAATGGGACAACCAATGCCAAGTTGCTTTCGAGTAGGTCAAGCAATATTTACAGAACCCACCTGTGTTGTCACCACCCGAGCCGGGGAAATCGTTGATTCTGTACTTATCAGTGACTGAAACTACAATGGGCTGCATGCTTACACAGGAGTCTGAGGACAAAGTGGAGAAGGCTATCTACTACTTGAGAAAGAAAATGCTGGATTACGAGACCCGCTACACTTTGCTGGAGAAGGCTTGTCTGGCCTTGGTTTGGGCTACCAAGAAGCTGAGGCACTACCTGTTAGCTCACTCTGTAATACTGGTTTCGAGATTAGATCCCATCAAATATCTTTTCGAGAAACTGGCATTTATAGGTAGGCTAGCCCGTTGGTTGCTTCTACTTTCTGAATTTGATCTGAAGTACGTGACACGCAAGTCAGTGAAAGGGAGAGCGGTAGCGGAGTTCCTAGCCGACCACCCAGTTGAAGGGGATGAAGCAATTGAGTATCTGTTCCCAGACGAGGCCATTCTGCATGTTGAAGAAGAGACTTAGACGATGTACTTTGACGGAGCGTCAAACCAATACGGGTATGGGATAGGGGTATTGCTGATAGCACCCGATAATTCCCGCATACCTCTAGAATTCAAACTCCGGTTCAAAGTATCGAACAACGAGGCAGAATATGAGGCATGTATTGCTGGACTAGAAGCTGCCCTGGAACTAGGGGCAAAACAGTTGGATGTCATCAGGAACTCGAACCTTGTTGTATCTTAAGCTAAAGGAGATTGGAAAGTTAAAGAAGAAAAGATGAGAATCTATCACCAGACCTTGGACGTTCTGATTCCTCAGTTTGAGAAATTGAATTTTGCCCATCTATTAAGAGAAAACAACAGGTTCGTTGATTCATTAGCAACTCTATCTTTTATGATAGACATCACTTTCGGAATCCGGATGCATCCGATCAACATTGAACAGAAATTCGTGCTGACCTACGAGCTGATTGCTGCCATAAAAGAGGTACAAGATGAGAATCCTTGGTATTACGACATTTGGAACTTCTTGGAAAAGGAAGTTTATCCACTAGGGGCAAATGCCAAAGATAAGAGGGTAATTTGAAGAATGGCTGCTTAGTTCATCGTCTACGGAGGTAAACTGTACAAGACGGGTCATCTCGGGATGCATAAACTGTGTGTTGATGCTAAAGAGTCCAAGCGCCTGATGGAGGCCATCCATGGAGGAGAGTGCGGAGTGCACATGAGCGGGGTGATGCTAGCCCGGAAAATCCTTAGGCAGGGTTATTACTGGTCAACCATGGAGAATGATTGTATTGGCTTTATTGGCTTTGTCCGATGATGCCACAAATGTCAAATCCATGCAAACTGCATGAACATTCCGCCGTCGAAACTGTACAACATGACTTTGCCATGGCCGTTTTCAGTCTGGGGGATTGATGTGATTGGGGCTGTTACTCTGAAGGGATCCAATGGGCATGAGTACATTTTGGTAGCGATAGACTACTTCACGAAGTGGGTTGAGGCCCAATCTTACGCTGTGTTGAAGGCGTTTGTAACAAGCCCGCGGGGGACCTTGCTACAACTCGGACTTGATTTGTGTTACGGTTCTTAATCTTGAACCAAAGAGTCCAAATCCGGCAAATCGTTTTGAGAAAACAGATTTTTTTGAAAGAAGTGCCAAACATGGACTGCTTTGCCAAATACAGAGTCGCCACCTAAATATTTTATTTTCGGGGAAATTTAGGAAATCCTGACTCGTTTGCCTAAGGCCACGTGTCCGTCATCACCAAAGTTGCCTCGGCTTGGGAACTTGGGTACGATTGAGGAAGGTCACTTCGTGAGCACCCCCGCTCACTCGATCAAAGATCGGCCTCTACTAACCATGATATCTAGTTTTGAAAACATTGTGTGCTCTTATTCCGGTTATTAGCCTAGATTTACTATGTGATGCGCACAGCATACAAGTATAGACCGGGTCGCCTGAATTGGAACAAAACATTTCGTGTTTGTTTTTGAAAGATGGTTTGCTACCCGTAGGTAGGCTTAAAATGCAGATTTTGCCACCCTCGGGTGGGTTTAGAAAAGATGGTTTTGCCACTATCTAGTGGGCTTAAAACTCACAGTCGGTGATTTGTTCCAATCCAAATAACCCAACCTTCACCCACAGGCATAGAGGCAGTTATATCACATAAGCACATAGCCACATGGTAAGCATGCTATCATGGTAGTAAACTCACATGCATACAACGATGCTAAAGCATAAAAACTCACCGAGTACTCCAAGCCAAAACAGAAACCGATTAGAAATCCATGCATGATCCTAAATATACAGAAATGCCTAATGCAACACATGCAAAAACGCAACTATAGTAGGCTTGGCTATTCTAAACATGGCATATGGAATGCTATAGCTAACATGTATTCAACTTGGAATTGAAATACAAATGCAGTTAGTATGATGCGCCGAGCCCGGTGCATGCAAGACAGATGAATGAATGCAAACATGCTATCATACTGTATGGTAATTGAAACATGCCCTAATCTAACCATCATAAGCTGGTAAATAAAAAGGAAAGAAAGATGTGGGGTTGGAAGACATACATCACACACACGCACACTTATTACAATTATGCCCTCGCGCAGAGGGTCCGAATAAATAATATATAGTCCCGAATAGTACAGTCCAAATAAATAATACAGTCCAAATATGTACAAAAATCCTAATTAATTACCAAATTAACTAAGAAAACAATAAACTGGCATGCAAGCCAAGGACTGCCTTGACTCTTTTTCAGATGATGAATTGCCTTTGCGCAGAAATCCACTGTGATGCCCCAATTAGCCTCTGTTTTGTAATAATTTTTGGAAAGCGCGCCAAGCCCCGGAAGACTGCTGATTCTTGATTTGCTGCAACAGAGAGCAGGAAAGGGGCATGGCAATGTATTTTCACAAATATATGCATGTCTCGATCATCGTGCCACCAATCACACATTTCGATGCATGATGGCCGAGGAGTCGAATTGCACAACTCAATATGAAATGAATGCACAGGAAAACACAACAAGACCTAACTCCATCATGGATAATCCGGAGTGTCGGTGACTAGGGAATTGGGACACGTTCTGTCACTCGGAGCACGAAACGTCCCTCGTTTCCCGTGCCCAGGCTAACTCTTATCCCAAACATAATTCAATATGCATGACATGCATGAATGCAAACTAAGATATAACCTAACATGCGACATGCTATGAAATGGCATGCACGAGGTAATCATGGCCTACACAATGCTCTAACATACAACCTAGCATACGCAATGCTATAAAATGGAATGGCATACACAATGCATAATGGACTTACACCACCACAAGTGGACCTCAGCCACACTCACATAGGAGGCCATTAGATGAAAATGAGACACTCGAGATGCGTGCACGCAAATCGAGAACCAATCCTAAGGTACCAAATGCCACTCTAACAAGACATGGCAAGACATGGAATATGGCATACTAGCATGCAAATTTCAGTAGCGAAAAGTGATGCAAAATAGCCCCGAACCATGGAAACATGGCATCCGATACATGGAATGAGACCCGAAACATGAAATTAGGTACATGGAATGACCTATGGCTATGCAAAGAATGCGTTATTTGAACATGAAGTGTGAAGATAGAATTAAGACAGTCCCAAAACAAGAATATTTTTAGTTTTAATCAAGGCCAAAAAGTGAACACAAATAGGACTAAGCTAGCATGCAAAAATGGCCCCGTAAGAGAGATAATGATGCATGTAGCATCTGATGGCCCTAAATGGCCAAGATCCCTTCAACAAAGTTGAAGAGGGGCTCAAAATAAAGCACTTTTAAGTTTACAACAAGCCACAAAAACAAACACAAGTATGGCTAAACTATTATGGAAGAAATGGGCCAAAAGGGAGACAAAGAAGCAAGTGATGGTTGCTGGCCTCAAATAGAGGAGGGTCCTTCAACAAAGTTGAAGAAGGGCCCAAAAAATGGTATTTTATAGTTAGTGACCAAACCCAAAACAATGCACATGCAAGCTTAAAATACTATGCAAAATCAGGCCTAAAATGAGGTTTAAACACAAAGAGAAAAAAGGGAGCTTCAAACAGAAAAAGTCCCTTGATAAAAAATGAATAGAGGGTCAAAATAAGGCTATTTACAGTTCAGACCAGAGCCCAAAAATACAAGCACAAGGGGCTAACAAAACATACAAAAATAAGGCCAAGAGAGGGATAAAGAGGCAAGTGACAAAAGGAAGCCTCAAACAGTGAAGATTCCTTCAACAATGTTGAAGAAGGGATCAAAATAAGCCACTTTTCAGTTTATAACCAAGCTCAAAAAAATTTACAAATGAGCCTAAAGTACTATGCAAGAAAGAGGCATACAAGGGAGGTAAAGAAGCAAGTGTAAAAAGGAAGCATCAAACAGGGAGAGGCCCTTAAAAAAACATGGAAAGGACCTCAAAATAATGCTATTTTCAGTTAGGGTCAGAGCCCAAAAATGTAAGCAAGAATGACTTAGAAAGCATACAAAATAAGCTCAAAAAGAGGAAAAAAATGGCTCACCCTTGAAGACCAAACTTTAGCAGCCTCTTGGCTTGAGAAAAGGTGCTCCTTGCCTCTGGAAATGGCCTCCAAACTGCTGGTATGGGGTATGGATTGGTTGGCTTGGAGATGGAGTAGAAATGGTCCAAGAATAAAGGGTTTTTGATGCTTGGAATATAGAGAGGGAGAGATTGGATGTAGGAGCCTTAAACCAAATGTTCTAACCTTTTCAATGCAGCTGGAGTTGCTGGATATATAGGCAAAAGAGGGGGAAGAAAAGGGGGGGAAATGAATTCAAATTTCCCCTCAAAAGTGCAGCCCCCCGGATACACAATTTGGGGGGAAACAAAATACATATTTGTAATGTACCAAAAGAGAGGAGGAAGGCCGGCCTGTTAGAAAGGTTGCAGGTGGTTGGCCGGCCCTCCCCATTGTCGGCCGGCCAAGGGTCAAAAGGTTCAAGAAACATTAGTGGCCGGCCACCTCAGATTGATGGCCTCCCATGTGTGCTCAACACAACCATGTGGTCAAAAACTGGAGAAAGTGAATCAGGAGAGAGAAAAGGCCACTTTTAGGAGGGGTTCAAAAGGGTCACACACAATTACTGGCCGGCCATGTGATATTGGTGGCCTCCCAGGTGTCTACAACACAAATATGTGGTTCGGGGCTAGAAAAAGTGGTCTTAATGTGGTCAACATTGGCTTCCAAGTGAGAAAAATGGGTGACGGAGGGCGATGAAGGAATAAAACTGGTTGTCAGAATAATTACTGGCCTCCCACCCTTCTACGACCTTCCTAATAGTGAAACAGAGGTCCCTGCCAAACATGAATTCAAACCGATGCAAAATGAGGGTTCGAGGGCCGAAACGAGCAGCCTGGGGCCCCGAAAACTGACTGTTAGGCACCGGAAGTGGTGTTCGACCATGAAGTTGGTCTCTCGGACCACAGTGTCCCTCAAAAGGGAGGAAATAAGATGCATGCCAAAAACCTGAGCAAACGGAGGTGGTTAAGCGGTCCCAAACCGAGGCACACGGCCAACGGCTCCGAAAAATCGGAAACCGGACTCCAAATGGGCAAAATGGCCTACGAGCATGAAACGTAGCCTAGGGCCACTGAGAGATGATCTACGAGACCTCTCCCTCCCTTCTAGAAGAGAAACAAAGAAAACCGAGCCTGGTTCGCAAACCGAGGCAAAGCATGAAAGAGTCCTAAAGTTTGGAGGCAAGGCTCGCAGCCGAGACTCTGAAACCTCTGAACGAGCACGATATGCAACATCACCAAGTGCTCAATCGGTGACGTCTGAGTCTTAAGGCCGGTCAAAAATGGGGTGTCTACAGTTGCCCCTCTTTGACAGAACTCGAAAGTCATAAGTGACGGGAGTGAATGTCAAAGCCCAGAGATGGCCCATTTTTGACAAGGCCGAAGACTTAGACAAACAGGTGAGATAAACAGAGATGTGCCCGCAGGCAGGGGGCAAAATGCAAAACGGTATGCACAAGGCCAGATGTGACTTGATGATCATGCAAATGCAGCAAGCTGTAATGAAGCAAGTATTCGCAAATAGATGCAACAGTTTTAAGCAAGAATGCAAAGCAACTACATTTCATGCAGTTAGGAATGCAGAGAATTATTCAATTCTCGTCGCATCTCACACGGAGAAGATACGATACTCTGATTCGCAGTCGCACCAGCTTCAAATGAGCCGTACATACAATATCGTGCCTACAAAAGAAAGAAATTCAACAAGCACAACATATCTAACAACATATGTTCAATGTGACATCAAATGCAGACAATCGCGGTGTTGATGGAAGAGTGCATCGCAATGCGGGAAGAAACGCGCGTGGCAAAGCGCGGAGGCTTGGTAATATCAATGAGACGCGCATAACAATGCAAGTATGTGCATGAGAATGCAAGTTATGCGCATGATAATGCAGAACAAGCATAAACCAGGATGTATGTTTGTCACAAAACAACAAGCAAGGAAATGCGCGTTTCGGCGAGGGCGACTCGATCGCGGCCTCCGGTTCACCTCCCGGAGAGGCTACAATATGTTCAAAAGGATATATCTCATTTTCGATGAGTAATGATGAGACACGCATCGGAAGTTGAAGCCGAGGTTCCGGCAAAGCGATTTCGCGACAGAAAGTGCACTTCACTTGTACTTTTTCAGGTCTTAGGGACTCCAATCCTCCCCAAAATTTGCAGGGACCTTGGGGGCATGTGGGGAACACCACCGGCCATCTTTATTGGGAGAGGGAGGCCACCGGCCAATTTTTGAAAAGGTAATGGCCGGCCTGCCAGAAAAAGTGGCCAGCCAGCCACTTTGCCAAATTCGGGGCAATTTTGTATTTTCACCCTCTTTTTTTTAAATCCACTCATCCAAACACTTTTTCCTCACAAGTGCAGCTCCGAAATCATCTCCTCTAGCTTCCCAAACCATTTTCTCCCTCAGATCTATGCTCTATACGCATTTTCCAACGTCCCACGCAAGTTGTTTTCGCGAAATCTTTCAGTTTTAAGCACTTTGAACCGATTAAATTTTGATTTCGGGGCTTCTTTTCTCATTTTCGCCACTTGAGGTGAGTTTGTCTCAATATTTGGAAGATTTTCTTGGGAGTTGACTTTTGTTGACTTTTTCATTTCCCGAGAGTTGACTTTTGTTGACTTTTTCCAATTTTGGCTCATTTTTGCCCCTTTTGTAGATTTTTTGAAATGGCTGGTCATTTCCCCCACGGTGGAGGTCCTTCGGGTGCCAGAGGTGATCCCGATATCATGGCTCTGCCTCCGAGGGTTCGACCCTTCATACCCGAGAGGTAATGCACCCACCCAAGCACATATTCTTTAGTGAAATTTTCTATCACTTCACAGATTTCGACGAGCGAGCACCCGGGGATCTCCTTCTGCGGGAGCCAGAGTATCACCTCTCCCATGAGGCACGAGAGGTATTTACCTCATTCTTACCTTTTCTGCAACATATTATGAATTTTTCATGCATTCTGTTTGCATTCTGAACACACGGTTCAATCACTTGAATTTCTGAACACTCAGCCCATTAATTGATTGTGAACACACGGCACACACTGGTTGAGAATTGAACACACGGCCTAAGCACTGATTTTCTGAGCACACAGCCCGAACTAGAGGTGAACACGCAGCACACACTGATTTATAGTTGAATACGTAGCCCAAACACTGATTCCCTGAACACACAGCCCGAATTGAAGGTGAACACGCAGCACACACTGATTGAGAGTTGAACACGCAGCCCAAACACTGATTTTCTGAACACACTGTTCGAATTGAAGGTGAACACGCAGCACACACTGATTGAGAGTTGAACACGCAGCCCAAACACTGATTTTCTGAACACACAGTTTGAATTGAAGGTGAACACGCAGCACACACTGATTGAGAGTTGAACACGCAGCCCAAACACTGATTTCCTGAACACACAGTCTGAATTGAAGGTGAACACGCATCACACACTGATTGAGAGTTGAACACGCAGCCCAAACACTGATTTCCTGAACACACATTCCGAATTGAAGGTGAACACGCAGCACACACTGATTGAGAGTTGAACACGCAGCCCAATCACTGATTTTCTGAACACATAGCTCGCTTACTTTATTTTGCACGCAGCTCATTCATTCTATTTGCACACAGCTTATTCATTTTATGCTGAAATATGTATTCATTCTGAATGCAGGTGACTTCTCGCACCGTGCGGGGATATGGCTCTACCGCGGCGAGAGATTGGTATGCTGAGCTCCCGGAGGATGTCTGGGATTTAGTTGACTTAGCGGGGTTTGGGCCCTTCTGTACTGGGCTATCTCGTTGTTTTGCCAGGAGGACGTTGATGGCCGCCTTGGTGGAGAGATAGTGGGATACCACCAACTCCTTCCATTTTTCTGCCACGGGGGACTTGACTATGACCCCGCTTGACTTTGCCGTATTGACTGGCCTTGACGTGGGAGGTTGGCCCATCCCTTACGATGAGGACATGGGCCAGTGGGAGGCCGCTTGGATATATTTACTGGGGGCTCGCCCACCTATTGATAGATCTTCGGGCAGAGTCCGATACACCTGGTTCTCTTCCCATTTTTGGAGGATGGAGATGGAGCCCGGGACTCCTGAGGAGGCAGCACAGTATGCCCGTGGTTTTCTGATGTTCCTCTTCGGGACTGCTTTGTTTGCCGATAGGGGGAACACTGTTGGGCTATATCTATTGAGTGCTTTGGTGGACCTATCACAGGTCAGACGATATGATTAGGGTGGCGCCGGCTTGGCTACTCTTTACTGCTACATGAGTGCGACCTCCATGACGGGGGACTTACTTGGCGCTATTGGAGAGCTTAGAGGTACTTTCCGCCTCTCTTGATTCACATTTCCTCATTACTTGTATATTGCACACACGGCGACTTTACACTCAGATTTTGCCCTCAAAGACTTTGCATTTACATTCTGCTATGCTTCCACAGTTATGGGTCTATGTGTATTTCCACATTAGCCCTGTGGTTGGTGGTGGAGGGCCCTCGTGACCCCAGACTCACTTGTATTTGAAGGCCAAGACCGCCAAGACCCTGAGTCTCTCCTTTATCTATTTAAAGATTTCGACACGATGCGGTCGACGGAGGTATTTCAGAACTCTCGGTTCTTTGTGTTTTCATCTTTGATTTGTCTTGTACCTTCCCGATTTCTGATCGATTTATGCATTAGTTATCCGCAGATCACATGGCAGCCCTGGGCGCCCTTAGGTGAGGGTCTCCGATTCCAGTTTACTGGAGGGCGGGGTGTCTCCCAGTACAGGATCCTATTCGAAGGGCCACTTGGTAGGGCCTGGTTTCTGGGGGAGCGTTTCTTGCTTCAGGTATGGGGCTATACTTCTCAGGACCCTCCCTCAACACCCCTAGTTGGTATGCAGATTGCTGATAGGCTCTCTTCCCGGGATGTTGTTAGTGCTATGCTGGGTACTGATGCCTTACTTCATCTTGAGGAGGGGGATTATGCTACTTACCGTCACATATACCTGATGCCTCAATTGACGGGAGTCCGTACTCCGACGATGAGGCCTGCTGGTATGCCATCTTCAAGTTAGGCCCAAGCTCGGGCTGCAGATGCCCCTTCCACCAGCAGGGCTGGTACATCTAGAGGTGGGGGTGGATTGGTTCCCCCGATTCCTCCGACTCATCATCATGCTGGGTGGCCAGACATGCCGACCGAGTTGACGGGATGGCGATTCGGGACTCCCTACCCAATCCCGATAGAGCCTTCCCTGCCTGATCACAGCTACGTCAGAGATCCCGATTCACCACCGGTATGCTTTTACAGCTTCGATTTATCAGTCAGGCACTTGGACATTCATTCACTTACTGATAGTTTTGCATTTGTGTCTATAGCCTCCTATCGAGCATGTGGATGAGATGCTGGGGATGATGGCCGCGCTTGAGGGCATGGTCCTGCGGAGAGAGGTACAGTTGTCCATTATGGGTGTCCAGGTATTGTCCAGTTTTCTTGCATTTATCATATTTTCGATGACATGCTGATTTTGAACATCCCACTGCATTGATAGGCTACTTGTGTAGAGTGCACCTGACACACACCCCACTTACACACTGTATTTACATGTACCCGCTTCATGTAGTTTTCTTGTATCTGCATCTGATGTACCTTTTTCAATTGGACTCTTTATTTTCCGATGCCTCCGATATATGCTCAGCCACAGGCGGGGCCACCTGGGCCTTCTCGGGGAGGTGGGCCATCTGGGCCTTTTTGAAGGGCTGGGCCATCTGGGCTTTTTTGAGGAGCTGGGCCATCCAGGCCTTTTCGAGGAGCCCGAGGAGGGGGGTCGTCTCGCAGACGCAGAGCACACATTATAGAGGAGGAGCCCGGTGAGGATGAAGAGGAGGAGGCTGCAGATCGTCAGTTGGAGACATCTGTTGACAGAGAGGAGGGTTCCGGTCTTGGCTCCGGGAGTGGAGGCGAGGCTGAGGGAGATCTTGAGGATGACAATTCCGACTCGGATGGTGATGGTGGTGCAAAGGCTACTTCGTAGAAGAGGATGAAGAGGGCCTCTTATTCCTTCTCTTGAGAGCATTGATGTTGCGGTTCCTTGTTTTATTTACCTTTTTGCTAGAAGTTGTAGCACATTGTACATTATTAGGCAGTTTTATTCTTTATAAAACTTGCGCCCTTGTTTGTAAAATGTTGCAATAAACGCAGCATGATGGAATGAAACAGCTTTTGAAAAAGTGTTGTATTTTAAACTCTTAGCATCATATCGCATCATTTTGCACCATAATGAGATTGAATGGAAATGTGCATTGTGCATTTCCCAGTCAGGTAGTGAACCGATGTAACAATTTAACTTACTAAGATATAACAAAACCTTAGCAAGTTTACAACTCGATAAGCAAAATATGACAGTGCTGACAATTTAATAAACAAGACTCAACAAAAATTGCTTAAACAAAGAGTAACAACTCAAAAACACGAAACACGACAGCTCGACAAACAACTCGATAAGCAAAACGACAACTCGATAAGCAAAACAACAACTCGATAAACAAAAACTCAACAAAACAAAGAGTACTTCGGATGATCTGGGCAACGGAACGCATCCGAAACAGAGGGAAATGGAGGCCTTCGACATACCCGTCGCATGGAAATGCTTGAAACTTCCTCTTGGAGGGTAAAACAGGGCCAAAGACACACATTGGAGCATCGCCGACCACTTTTAGGAGCCGGCCGGCCAGCTTTATTGCAAAGGGGAGACCACCGGCCAGTTTTTTGAAAAGGAAATGGCCGGCCTGCTAAAAAAGGTGGCCGGCCGGCCATTTAGCTCAGCAACCGTCAAATTTTTGACACGTGTCCCCTGAATAGTGTCTTCCCCTCTTTAAAAGCCTTAGCTCCATGGTTCATTTAATTCATCTTAGTTTCGCACAAAAATGGAGGCGTTTCTCGTTGAAAATCTCACATCTTGGATTGCTTCTCTAGATGGCTCGAAAAAGTTGAACTTCCGGGGTTTCGGGTTGAATGCACTATTCACGCTGAGCCGTACTCCGCTGCACCTTCCTTTCCTCCATGCCGCGGCGAGGTTTTGGAACCCGGTGACGCATGTCTTTAGCTTCGGCGGGCAAGAGGTATGTCCAACTTTCGAAGATTTTCAAGTTTTGATGGAGTCTGAACGTTATAAAGAGATTTTGCCTCAGTTTCGTTTTGGCCACGTCGAAGCTTTAAGGCGGATGTGTGGACTTACCGCGCATGATGCTCGGTCTCTGATCTGTAATGGGGAACTGGATATCCTCGGTTTGACTCATCGCTTTTCTGGTGCCGGTGACCGCGGCGACCATCATTGGCAAGGTTTCTGACAACATACCCTCTGCTTGTGCATGTTATCTCACTTCCTGCTTGCCCCGGGCCTGGGTGGACCCAACATCCGTTTGATTGAAGTTCCTCAGGGCTTGAAGGAAGGAAAGAGCTGTATTGCTATGGCATTGGCCGAAACGCTGATGGGCTTGGACACTTTCCACCGTCAGGAGACCACCAGATTTGCGAGGAGTCCACTACCGTTGAAGGTAATGTTTCCCACCCAATCTCACATATGTATTTGCTCACATTACTCGGCCCTCAGGCCCGGCTTTTCTCAAAAAACCCTTGTCTCACTGTTCTCTCATCGCACGTCTCTCTATTCTTTATTCTCTCATTTTTCATCCCTCCCCAGGTATGGTTGATGGATAAATTGCAAGTTGTGGACTCTTGCCCTGCTTACTCAGCCCGCGGCTACTTCTTTCGACAACGCCTGGTTGATGCGCTTGATGAGGGATGGTGGTTCAACTGGATGTGCAATTTGTCTGCTTGACCGCGGTGTAGGCGTCCCGAAACGCCCAAGAGGGTTAAGTCCGTTCGTTCATATTGGGGTCACTACGGTTCAAGGACTCAAATGTCACGGTTCTTAATCTTGAACCAAAACAACCAAATCCGCAAATCGCTTTTTGAGAAAGCGATTTTTGAAAGAAGTGCCAAACATGGATGCTTTTGCCGTGACATGAGTCGCCACCTAAATGTTTTTTTAATGGGAAATTTAGGAAACCTTGACTTGGTGCCAAAGGCCACGTGTCCGTCATCACCAAAGTTGCCTCGGCTCAGGAACTTGGGTACGATTCGGGAAGGTCACTTCATGAGCACCCCTGCTCGCCCAGTCAAAGACCGGCCTCTACTAACCATGATATCTATTGTTGAAAACATTGTGTGTTCTTATTCCGGTTATTAGCCTAGGTTACTATGTGATGCGCACAGCATACAAGTATAGACTGGATCGCCTGAATTGGAACAAAACATTTCATGCTTGTTTGTTTGAAAATGGTTTGATGGTGCTACTCGCAAGTAGGCTAAGACATGGATTTGCCACCCTCGGGTGGGCTTAAGAAAACATGATTTTGCCACTATCTAGTGGGCTTTAAAACAAACATTTGATGAATTGTTCCAATTCAAATAACCCAACCTCCACCCACAGGCATTCAAGCAGTTATATCACATAAGCAAATAGCCTCATGGTAAGCATGCTATCATGGCAGTCACTCACACGCATGCAAGGGTGGTAAAGCATAAAACTCACCGAGACTCCAAGCCAAAACAGAAACTCATTAGAAATCATGCATGATCCTAAGTGCGTAAATGCCTAATGCAACAAATGCAAAATGCAAACTATAGCAGTTCCTATTCTAAACATGGCATATGGAATGCTACGTACTATTAACGGTATTCAACTTGGAATTGAAATACAAATGTAGTTAGTATGATGCTACGAGTCCTGCATGCAAAAGATGAATGAATGCAAACATGCTATCATACTGTATGCTAATTGAAACATGCCCTAGTCTAGCCATCATAAGCAGGTAAATAAAAGGGAAGAAAGACGTGGGGTTGGAAGACATACATCACACTCACGCACACTTATTACAATTATGCCCTCACGCAGAGGGTCCGAATAAATACAATTCTTAATAAAAGAATAGCAGTACCAAATAATGTACAAATTCCTAATTAATTAACAAATTAACTAAGAAAGCTATAAAATGGCATGCAAGCTGGACCGCTTTGATTCCGCTCCGGTGATGAATGATGCATGTTGGGTTGCTTGTGCGAAATCCTCGATGCCCCAATTAGCCTCGCTGCGCTTGTTCTTGAAAAGCACGCCAAGCCTAGGAAGACTGCTGATTCTTGATTTTGCTGCAACAGAGAGCAGGAAAGGGACATAGCAATGTATTTTCACAAATGTATGCATGCCTCGACCCTCGTGCCACCAATCACGCATATCGATGCATGATGGCCAAGGAGTCGAATTGCACAACTCAATATGAAATGAATACATATGAAAATACAACAAAACCAAACTCCATCATGGATAATCCGGAGTGTCGGTGACTGGGAAATTGAGACACGTTCCGTCACTTTCGAGTAATTAATGTACCTCGCTTCGTGTTCGGCTAACTCCTATCCCGAACACGATGCAATATGCATGATATGCATGAAATGCAACTAAGATACAACCTAACATGCGAAAGGCTATGAAATGGCATACACAATGCACGAGGAAACATGGCATACACAATGCTATGGAATGAAATGACATACACAATGCAATATGGGCTTACACCAACACAAGTGGACCTCGGCCACACTCACATAAGAGGCCATTAGATGAAAATGAGACAACTCGAGATGCGTGCACGCGTGTACGCAAACTAAGGACCGAACCTACGGCACGGAATGCCACTCTAACAAGACATGGCAGAACACCAAAAAAATGGCATACTATCATGCAAAAATCAAAGGTAAAATGAGATGCAAAACAGCCCCGAAACCCGGTAAAATGAAACCCGATGCATGAAACGAGTCCCGAAATACGGGTTTTTGCGCATGAAATGGCCTATAACTATACAATGCATACATAATTTGAATATGAAATGAAAAGACAGAAGCAAGGCAGACCCGAGACAAGCATTTTTACAGTTTAGAGTGAGGCCAAACAGTGGGCAAAAGTGGGACAAAATTAGCATGCAAAAATGGCTCCGCAAGGAAGGTAATGAAGCAAGTCACAAATGCTGGCCCCAAACAGGAAATGGGCCTTCTAAAAAATTGAAGAGGGACCAAAAACATGACTGTTTTGAGTTTATATCAAGCCCCGAAAACAGATACAAGTATGCTAAAGATCTCATGCAAAATGAGGCCACCAAGAGGGCTATAACATGAAGTATACAAAATATGCATCAAACAGCCAAAGACCCTCAATGAGACATGGATAGGGGATCAAAATAAGACCCTTTTCAGTTCTTCTCAGGGTTGAAAAACAGAGACACAATAGGCTAATAAATCATGCAAAAATGGGGACCAAAGAGGGGTTCAATGGCAAGTGACACATGGAGGTCCCAAACAAGGATGAGCCCTTCTTCAATGTTGAATAAAGGCTCAAAATAAGCCTATTCATAGTTTACATCAGAGCTCAAAACAGACTACACATAGGCTAAAAATATCGTGCAAAAATATGGCACAAAGAGGGCTAAAGAGGCAAGTACCAAAAAGGGGTCTCAAACAGTGAGAGACCCTTAATGAAAGATGAAATAGAGCTCAAAAAAAATGCTACTTTAAGTTTTGGTCGGAGCTCAAATGTATAAGCAATAAGGGCTAAGATATAGACCAAGAAAAGAGCAAAAAAAGGAAAAACGAGACTCACCCTTGAAGAACCAAACTTTAGCAGCCACTTGGTCCAAAATACAGAACTTCTAGCCTCTGAGAAGGTCCTCCAAGCCGCTGGAATGGAGTGGTGGTGGTGGTGCTAGGTGGTGGTGAAGAAATGGTGAAGAAATGGTGTAAGACTTTTAGGGTTTTGGTGCTTGAAATATAGAGAGAGAGAGATTGTATATATAAGACTCAAACCAAAGTCTTCTCACCCAGAAAAATGCAGCTGGAGCTCTGGTTTTATAGACAAAAAGGGATGGAAAAGAGGGGGAAAAAAGGGGGGGAAATTCGGATTCAAAATTCCCCCCAAAATGGCCATAAGGTGAGCTAAAGGGGAAAGTGATAGCTGTGGGTCCCAAATGGCTGAGAGCCCTTCAACAAAGTTGAAGAGGGGCTCAAAATAAGAAACTTTCTAGTTTACATAAAGCCACGAAAATAAATACAAGTAGGCCTAAACTATCGTGCAAGAAAAGGGGAAAATAGAGGGGTAAAGAAGCAAGTGATAGATGGAGACGTCAAACATCAAGAGGTCCTTAATAAAACATGAAAAGGGGTTCAAAATATGACTATCTCAAGTTTGGGTCAGAGCCCAAAAATGTAGAATGAAGGTTTGGGAACAGAAACACGCAGTTCGGGGCCCCGAAAGTGGGTTGTTAGGCACCGGGAGTGGTGCTCAACCACGAAGTTGGTCTCTCGGACCACAGTGTCCCTCAAAATGGAGTAAATAGGATGTATACCAAAAATCGAAGCAAACGGAGGTAGTTAGGCGGTCCCGAACTGAGGCACACGGCCTGACGGCTCCGAAAATCGGGAACCGGGCTCCGAAGTGGAAAGAATGGCCTACGACCACGAAATGTAGCCCACGGCCACTGAGAGATGGTCTACGAGACCTCTCCCTCCCTTTGGGAAGAGAAACATAGAAAACAGAGCCTGGTTCGCAAACCAAGGCAAGACACAAAAGAGTCCGGAAGTCCGGAGGCAAGGCTCGCAGTCGGGACTTCGCAACCTCAGAACGAGCACAATATGCAACATCACCAAGCGCTCAATCGGTGACGTCTGAGTCTTAAGGTTGGTCAAAAATAGAGTGTCTACGCGCGGTCCTTGGCTCAATCTTCTAGCAATGAGCTATAGCATGTCCCGGCAGACTGGGGTCCAGCTGATTGGTTTGACTCACTGTGTGTTCTATTTTCCGCCTGCCCAGCCAGGGCCATATGATCGGACTTGCCCGCTAGAGGGACTGAAACCCATTGCTTTCGATCCGAGGCGCACAGCTTGCCCGATATGCTACAGCATGGAGGACTAGAGAGCTCCTGGCCCCTGCTCCCACTTTTAGTTGCACTTTGTCTGACGAGTGCTGGGATTGGCTCAATGAAGAGGCACAGATTGGGCCTAGCTTGGCATCAGAGGCTTCAACTAGCTCTGGGAGGGGGCACAGGGACACTTGACTTGACTATGCCCTAGATTTATTGCTTTATTAGTACTTTCAAGTTTTCTTTATGAGTGTAATAAAAAAGCAACTTCAATTGTATGCAAGAGTAAGTGAACTCTGTGTTGAAATCAATGAAATTGAAGGTTGTGGTACTGAAAATTTTCCGCTCTGGTCCAAAAATGGTCTTAATTATAAAAAGATTAATTTGAACAAAGTCAACTTTTATTAAAACTTTTCAGAACTATTTTCGATATGGATCCGAATCGACACGCCGAGATCTCACATCGAGATGCACAACCCCGATCCCGCAACCGGAAAGTTGCCCCTAGTCCGAAAGTAGTATCATGGCACTGTGGCAATGTAAAGTTGCCCCTAGTCTGAATAGCACTATACCGGAGATTGCGATAAATGCTGATGGACAAAGATGACCGAGATGATCAAATGGACAAAGTTGATCGGGGAAAAGTTTATGGTTGAACTCCAGAATGAAGTTGCCTACGTATCCCAAAGATAGGAATCAAGCCTTATGTAGTTCAGGCTCAGGTTCGCTCGGGTATTTTCACTCTCCTTTTACGCTATAACTTTTGCTAAGGCCGCCTTTATGTTTTCAACCTTATGAGCTCGGGCTTTTATAATTTCAAATTTTACGTGCTCGAAGTTTTGCCTAGGTCGCCTCTTCGTGTTTTCGCCTAGCGAGCCTCTCAAGGATAATATTTCTTCAACTTGTCCATGTTGATCGGTTGGGAGAACTCTAGGCCATCTAGATCCATCGTAACCACGCCCACCGACCAGATTGACTTGATGATGTAGGGACCAGTCCAATTGGGTCTGAACTTGCCCCTTGGGTCGTGAATGGGAGCTCGGTTATCCTTGAGCACCAAATCTCCTTCTTTTAGATTCTTGGACTTAACCTTCTTGTTTAAAGCCTGGGCGATTCTGCGTTGATAACCCTAAACATGGTATAGTGCTTTCAGTCTTCTCTCATCAAAGAGCATAAGTTCCTCAAATCTGCTCTGCTGCCAATCCGCTTCGGCTATTTGACACTCAGCCAGTACCTGCAATGACGGAACCTCAATCTTGATAGGTAGAACGGCCTCCAACCCATAAACCAATGAGTACGGAGTTGCCCCAGTAGAAGTTCTGATTGAAGTCCGGTAGCCCCATAGAGCAAACGGCAGCTTATCTGGCCAGTCCCAGTAGGTTTCCACCATCTTCTGCAGTATGTGCTTGATATTCTTGTTGGCGGCCTCAACCGCTCCATTGGTCTGCGGCCGATAGGTAGAGGACTTATGAAAAGCCACATTGTATTTTTCCAACAAATCAATCACCTCTTTCTTGAAATGGGAACCATTATCTGAAATAACCTCATTTGGGACTCCGTAGCGACAGATGATGTTATTTCTGATAAATTTTGCGACGTGTGAAGCCTTCAACACCACATAAGATTGGGCCTCAACCCACTTTGTAAAATAATCTATCGCAACCAAGATGAACTCATGCCCATTCGACCCTTTCGGAGTGACAGCCCCGATCACATCAATTCCCCAAACTGAGAATGGCCATGGCGAAGTCATGTTGTACAGTTTTGACGGCGGAATGTTCATGCAATTTGCATGAATTTGACATTTGTGGCATCGCCGGACAAAACTGATACAATCCTCCTCCATGGTGGACTAGTAATAACCCTGTCTGAGGATCTTCCGTGCTAGCTTTACTCCATTCATATGTGCACCACATTCCCCTCCATGGATGGCTTCCATCAGACGCTTTGACTCTTCGGCATCAATACACAGCTTATGCATTCCCAGATGACCTCTCTTATATAGCTTACCCCCACAGATGATAAACTGAACGACCATTCTTCTGATTGCCCTTTTGTCTTTGGCATTTACCCCTAGCAGGTATGCTTCATTCTCCAAGAAATTCCAAATGTCGTAATACCAGGGGTTTTCGTCCTGAACTTCATCTATAGCAGCAATCGACTCGTAGGCAGGTGCAAATTTCTGGTCAATGATGACTGGACGCATCCGGACTCCACACGGGATGTCTATCATGGAAGATAGAGTTGCTAAAGAATCTGCGAACCTGTTGTTCTCTCTCAGTAGATGAGTAAAACTTAGCTTCTCAAACTGAGGAATCAACAAGTCCAAGGTCTGGTGATACATCATTATCTTTTCCTCTTTCACTTTCCAGTCTCCTTTTGCTTGAGACACAACAAGGTTCGAGTCCCCGATGACGTCCAACCGTCTTGCCCCTAGTTCCAGGGCTACTTCTAGGCCGGCAATGCATGCCTCATATTCTGCTTCGTTGTTTGAGACTTTGAATCGGAGTTTGAAGGCTAGAGGGATACGGGAATTTTCGGGTGCTATCAGCAACACTCCTATCCCATACCCGTATTGATTTGACGCTCCGTCAAAGTACATCGTCCAAGTTTTGTCGTCGATATGCAAGATGGCCTCATCTGGGAATAAATACTCAACTGCTTCACCCCCTTCCACTGGATGGTCGGCAAGGAACTCTACTACCGCTCTTCCTTTGACTGACTTGCATGTCACATATTTTAGATCAAATTCGGATAGCAACAACAACCAACAAGCTAGCCTACCCGTAAGTGCTGGTTTCTCGAAAAGATATTTGATGGGATCAAGTCGTGAAACCAACATTACAGAGTGAGCTAACAGGTAGTGTCGTAGCTTCCTGGTAGCCCATACCAAAGCTAAGCAAGCCTTCTCCAGCGGAGTGTAGCGTGTTTCGTACTCTAGCATCTTCTTGCTCAGATAGTAGATGACTCTCTCCACCTTGTTCTCTGATTCTTGCGCAAGCATGCAGCCCATTGTAGTCTCAGTTACTGACAGATACAAAATCAACGGTTTCCCCGGTTCTAGCGGTGACAAAGATGTATGGTTCTCAGAATATTCTTTAATCTGTTCAAACGCAGCTCGACATCGGCCATCCCATTGGAACTTCTTTCCTTTCTTGAGGAGACCAAAAAGTGGTTTACAAGTCAAGGTTAATTTTGAGATAAACCGTCTTATGAATTGCATTTTACCTAGAAAGCCTCGCACCTCCTTTTTAGTCCTTGGTGGTGGCATTTCTAAGATGGCTTTGATTTTGGAAGGGTCGACCTCGATGCCCCTTTGTGTAATTAGAAACCCCAGCATTTTTCCCGCTGTAACACCAAATGTACACTTCTGAGGGTTCAGTCGCAATCGGAATTCCTTGATCCTTTGAAAAAACTTGTGCAAGGCGATGTAGTGGCCTTCTCTTTCTTTGGATTTGACAATCATGTCGTCCACGTACACCTCAACCTCTTTGTGGATCATGTCGTGCAATATTGTGGTTGCGGCCCGTTGATAAGTAGCTCCAGCGTTCTTCAATCCAAATGGCATGACTCTATAGCAAGATGTCCCCACGGGTGGTGAATGCGATCTTTTCCGGCGCCATCACTATCTGATTGTACCCTGAGAAGCCATCCATGAATGAGAGCAAAGCATGCCCTGCTGTGAAATCCACCAACTCATTGATATGCGGCAAGGGAAAGTCGTCCTTCGGACTAGCTCTGTTCAAATCCCTGAAATCCACACATACCCGGATCCGGAAGTCTTTCTTCGGCACTGGAACAATGTTGGCCAACCAAGTCGGGTATTCAGATACCAGCAGGAAGCCTGCGTCGATTTGCTTGGTGACCTCTTCCTTAATCTTGAGAGCCCAGTCCGGGCGGATCCTCCTAAGTTTCTGTTTGATAGGTCGGGCCTTGGGGTCAAGGGGGATCCGATGCTGTACAATCTCAGGATCGATTCCAGGTATGTCTTCGTAGGACCACGGGAAAACATCTTTGAAATCTTTTAACAAAGTGACTAAGCGCTCGCGTTCCTCCGAAGACAACGTGGACCCGATCTGGACCAGCCGCGGGTCCTCCTCAGTACCAATATTCACGGTAGTGATTTCATCCATTAAGGGTTTGACAAATCTCTCATGCTCCTGCTCAATTAAACATTGCAAAACCGGAGGAATTTCATCCTCGTCGTTTTTCTCAAAGTTTTGAAAGTCTGGATTAATGCAATAAATCAAGGGCACAGAAAAGTACTCAGAAACCACAGTTACTTGATTCTCATTAAGCACATCCAAATCGTCCGAATTCTCGGTTACAACAGACTCAAATGAGAAAGAAAAAGACGACCTGGACAAAACTGTGGTATCCGGGTTATCATCCCCAGAAGTACCAGACTCAGACTCAGTCGAGTTGGAACCTGATTCCGACTCACAAGATTAGGTGGAATCAGATTCCGGCTCACTACCTGATCTGGTGCTGCTGGACAAAAATCCCTCATCCTATTGCCAAATGAGAGAGGGTGCGATAGATGCATCCAAAATAGTTGCTGGCAGGCTCGCAGCTGTTTCATCCCCAATCATGGAAACCGAGAAGTTATCCCCCAAGCACTTATGGTCGATCAGAGGATCTGAAAGTAGACTTGCCAATGCTACCCCCATTTCAATTTCTAAGATCCCTCGCTTGAGCATCGCTCAACCTCAGCTGATGGGTCTGTCTGCTCTTCGGCAACATCATCCCCAGATAGTTGCAGGTCGAAGAATATCTCGAAACCTGGCACGCGCTTCTTCTCCGCGTTTAGCCTTGGCTCTGGGAAGCCGCAAAATGGAAAGTCCTCCCCCTCCCCGACGAAGCGTCCGTTCAGGATACCCTGGATGGGCCTATGCATTAATTCAAAAGGCTTCCCAACCTGCTTTGCTCTGGCTCTTCCAGCCATTTCCTTTCCCTTCCTCACCCAATCCTCTTTGGTAGGCAGATAACCCAAACCAAAGGTATGAGGGTTGTGTGGCACCTCGGCCAATGCTGCGACGCCTTTTCGGCCGCTCCTTCCTAATCCCATCCTGGGGATGTGTTGTAGCTTATTCATGAGGTAGACGGATTAAGCACTGACGTATACTCCCTCATTTACAGCCATGATATTCTGCACCACCCGGGCCTCAGCCAAAGTGAACCCTGATAAGAACACATCCTCTGTGCCATGCTCGATTTCCAAGACTGGTGTGGACACTTCTGGCGGCAGATGGATTGATGAATTCCTGAAAACAATAGCCATCCCCTTCCCGTGAGGGTACTTTAACATCTGATGTAAAGTGGAAGAGACTGCCTTCACTTGGTGCAACCACGGCCGACCCAAGAGTAGATTGAAGGTCGCGGGAACGTCCAACACATGGAATTCAATGTTGTGTTGTCCTGGACCAACCTGCGTCTGAATTTTGACAATCCCCATCACTTCCCTGCTAGTATTATCATATGCTCTAATCACCTGAGTAGTCAGCACGAAGTCCGCGGACTTCAACCCGATTGCATACGCTGTTCTGGCTGGGCAGACATTGATGGCGGACCCGGTATCAACAAGTACCACTAGTATCCACTTGTCTCTACATTCCACAGAAAGATAGAGGGGTTTGTTATGATTTGTGCCCACAGGCGGTAGTTCTTTGTCTGAAAAGGATAACGTCGGGGAACCTCCTCCCGGAAAGACCAGCCCAACCAACTGCTCTGGTGTAGTATCTATAGAGAGTTTGGCCTTGTCCATGGCAGATAGGACAGCCTGTCTATGCACCCGTGATGCCATAAGCAGTCCCCAAATGGAGATGTCTGCTTGTATCTTCTTTAATTGCTTGAGCACGGCTTCTTCTTCAATCTGCTTCTCCCTCTGTTTCTCAGCTTCCTTGTCTTTCCCAGATGCCTCAAGTTGGTCTAAGTGCGGAGGCTTGAAATACTGCCCACTTCTTGTCATATGAGCGACCTCGTCGATATACCAGGTATCATCTGGTTGATTATTCCCCCAATCCTCATCTGTGTGGGCAAGACATAAATCATCATCTTCCCACCACATTCCGTCAGTAGCCGACAGACACCTGTCCGGCTCCGGTATGATCGTACTCACAGTACCTTCAGTCCACATGCCCGTAGCATTTTCTGTTCCCGTGCACACAGCACTTTCGACCCCCACATGGGCCTTAGCTTTTCTGATTCTCTCAAAATCCTCAAAATTTTGTTGTTCTAAATGCGTCAGTACAGCTGGTTGTTCAATATTCCCTGCATTTACAATGCCCAAGTTCTAAGCGAAATTCTTAGTGCCGGGTTTCCCAAGTGGTCTCGACTTTTCACCCTTCCGCCACCATCGATATTTCGCCGCCCTGTTCTGGTTGAAATTCTACAACGTCTGGTTGATCATCTAACCATTTGGTAGCTTCTGCCGACTCCTCATACTCGAACCAGTTGATTGCCGCATCCGCTGATTCTTGGTCACTGAAGAACTGGAGGTTGGCAAGGCCCTCTCCTATAGCTGTTAGATCATCCGTTCCCCATTCAAATCTGTGCCCCTGAATTACACATAATTTTGCTCTTTCTGGCAGCCCTACACTCAGCTCAGACTGGTCCACTAACTAGATGTATTCACTTGGATCGTAGGCTCCTCCAACAAGATTCCCAGACTGTTTAATCCCAGACTCAACAACTCCACTTTCCTTTGAAACCTGCCCTGTCCCATCTTCGGTAGTCACCACCATTGGCTCAGATTGGGTGGTGGAGATGTCCATCATGCACAAGTCAGTGCAGACAGGAAGGATCACCTCCGGCTTAGGTAGGTAGGATGGGGTGATATAGATACCAGGATCGTAAGACACGACCCCAGTTTGGATGAAGTTGATTCTGTTGGGAGGAGGAGCTTGGTTATGTGGTGGGAGAGGATTTGTTGTGACGTTGGGTTTGTCGGGAAACGCGATCACCTGCTTGTCAATAAGATCCTGGATCTCATGATGCAATCTAAAACAACGGTCGGTGTCATGACCGTGTTGTTGGTGATACGCGCAGTATTTTGCCAGGTCATGAGAGGGAGGGAGTGGATTTGGTAGTGGCCTCGGCTCTAGGGGTGTCAAATGCTTCTTCCTGATTAATACCCCCAGAGCTTTGGACATGGGCATATATAGGGGTGTGAAGGTTCTTTGGCCTCTGGGCTGGTATTTGGTGGTTTGGGTATTGCTTCCAGATGCACCAGAGAAAGGCGTGGCTGCCATGGGTCTCGGAAGGGAAGGGGGAATGGTGGTGACCATGCTCACCTCTGAAGCTCATGCAGTTGCAGCGCCACTTGGGCCTGCATTGTTGTTACGGTTGAAAGTCCTCCTGGGTTGCTCCCTATCCTAGTCGATCAGACCTTGTTTCATTGCATCTTTGATCCAGCCCCATCTCGTAGATCTGAAAAAGTGGGGAAGGGGAGTACGATCATCTTCTGCATCAATTTTGGTTGGAGATTGCGCACAATCATCCTAATTTGGTCCTTATCAGTGGGCCTCAAAGTCATCATCGATGCCTTCGCCCTCCATCAAGTTACAAAATCTGAGAAAGTCTCTTTGGGCTCCTGCCTCGTTGTTTCGAGATCACGAGTTGTAATCTCGATCTGGGTATTGTACGAGTACTGTGTGACAAAGGCCTCGGCCATTTCATCCCAACTTCTTTTTACCTCATCCTCCAACTTCACGTACCAGATAGCGGCCACACCCGACAGGGTTCGGCCGAACGGCGAAAGCTTTTGTGGTCGGGTTAGGCCTATTGGCCATAGTATATCTGAGAATAACCGAAGGTGGACCATGGGATCCCCGGATCCTTCGAAACGATCAATCTGCGGCATCTTGAATTTATCTGGCAATGTTACAGCCACATCGGTATATCCGTCCTCGATATCTGGAATAGCCTTTACTCCTTGTGATTTCTTGGAAAGCTTCTTGAGCTTGCTCAGTTTCAGAGCTGTATGGTCTATTTCAAACTCGAAGGGAGAGTCCAGGTGGTTGGGTGTATGGGTTTTGGACAGTTGAGGCGGAAGCAGGGGCGGAGCTGGCCCCGTTGGAAGGTTTGTGTCCTCTTGGATGTTCTGGACATTGGGTAAGGTGTTCTGGGTGTTTGGCAGGGCATTCGACAGAGGTGCCCGCCAGTAATGGGGCCCCGTGGAGGAGGAACTTGATGTGAAGCAGATGTCGATTCTCATTGCAGCCTAGTGATTAGCTCGGCCGCTGGCCATGATTATGGCTCATTGCTTAGAGAACTCGCTTGGCGGCGCCCTCCTCTGATTTGTTTCATGCTCTCATGCATTTGGCGCATCATTTCTTCTATCCTGGCCATATTTTGTTGGTCTTGCTGACTGACCGGTATGTGTACTTCTATGGTGGAAACTGGAACCTCAACCCGACTGTTTGCTAGGGTTGTCCATCGCCAGAACCTCTCGCTCGCACACACTGCGCTTCCTTGGCCTTCTCCTCACAACGGGGGTTAGAGAATGGAACATTGGATGTCCGTCAACCAGATCCTCAGATCGATTGAGCCGACGACCTCTTGTCCAAAGTGCTTGGGGAATATCTACTGGGTCGGAAGCAATTGTGCTAAAACTGCCCTAGCAAAAAGATAAATAAAGCGAAAAGGAAATAAATAACCAGATAAATGAACAAAGATGACAAATTTTAAAATAAATACACAACACATACGGCATACAACACACGGTTGATAAGTCAATACACACTGCCCTCAAATACCGACATCGCCCTCAATTATCGTTTTCAAAGATCAATCGATACCCGCAGATAACTGATTCTCAAACACTGACTGATGCCCATAGGCCTGATGCCCAAACTCATAAACTGATACATGCATTCCCTGTAGAGACGCACTCTAAAAGCACATAACAGATAAGTGAGAGCCAAAACACCCCTATGTCGGGGTAGGGTTTCCCTGTCCTATTTTGTCAGGAACTAGGGTTTCACTACACACGTAGCGGCTTCAAATAACCTATATCGGGTAAGCAACCTGTCCTAGTTTGGAATGGTCACTACGAATTTCGATATGCACTAGGTCGAATGGTCAAAAAGGGTGCCCCGATAAAACCGGGGTTTGTGTTCTATATCGCAGAGAGCCTATAACCGTCAAATTTTATGGTCATGCCTTGACAAGACAAGCCTCCGGCAAACCGTTCAGGAATAGCAGATGGCAAACACGGTGTCCTAGGCGCACCAATGCAAATGCAATGCAAAGAAACACACAAGTGCAATCAAAACCAGATATCATGAGTTCGAGTCAAGTTCTCTAAATCCCCAGTAGAGTCGCCAGAAACTGTAACAAGCCCACGGGGGACCTCACTACAGCTCAGACTCGATTTGTGTTACGGTTCTTAATCTTGAATCAAAGAGTCCAAATCCGGCAAATCGTTTTGAGAAAATAGATTTTTTTGAAAGAAGTGCCAAACATGGACTGCTTTGCCAGATATAGAGTCGCCACCTAAATATTTTATTTTCGGGGAAATTTAGGAAACCCTAACTCGTTTGCCTATGGCCACGTGTCCGTCATCACCAAAGTTGCCTCAGCTCGGGAACTTGGGTACGATTGAGGAAGGTCACTTCGTGAGCACCCCCGCTCGCCCGATCAAAGATCGGCCTCTACTAACCATGATATCTAGTTTTGAAAACATTGTGTGCTCTTATTCCGGTTATTAGCCTAGATTTACTATGTGATGCGCACAGCATACAAGTATATACCGGGTCGCCTGAATTGGAACAAAACATTTCGTGTTTGTTTTTGAAAGATGGTTTGCTACCCGCAAGTAGGCTTAAAATGCAGATTTTGCCACCCTCGGGTGGGCTTAGAAAAGATGGTTTTGCCACTATCTAGTGGGCTTAAAACTCATAGTCGATGATTTGTTCCAATCCAAATAACCCAATCTTCACCCACAGGCATACAGGCAGTTATATCACATAATCACATAGCCTCATGGTAAGCATGTTATCATGGCAGTCACTCACACGCATGCAAGGATGCTAAAGCATAAAAACTCATCAAGTACTCCAAGCCAAAACCGAAACCGATTAGAAATCCATGCATGATCCTAAATATACAGAAATGCCTAATGCAACACATGCAAAAACGCAACTATAGTAGGCTCGGCTATTCTAAACATGGCATATGGAATGCTATAGCTAACATGTATTCAACTTGGAATTGAAATACAAATGTAGTTAGTATGATGCGCCGAGCTCGGTGCATGCAAGACAGATGAATGAATGCAAACATGCTATCATACTGTATGGTAATTGAAACAAGCCGTAATCTAACCATCATAAGCTAGTAAATAAAAAGGGAATAAAGACGTGGGTTTGGAAGACATACATCACACACACGCACACTTATTACAATTATGCCCTCGAGCAGAGGGTCCGAATAAATAATATACAGTCCCGAATAGTACAGTCCAAATAAATAATACAATCCAAATATGTACAAAAATCCTAATTAATTACCAAATTAACTAAGAAAACAATAACCGCATGCAAGCCGTGGATCGCTTTTGACTCTTCTTCAGATGATGAATGATGCATATCCGGGTTGCCTTTGCGCGGAAATCCACTGTGATGCCCCAATTAGCCTCTGTTTTGTAATAATTTTTGGAAAGTGTGCCAAGCCCCGAAAGACTGCTGATTCTTGATTTGCTGCAACAGAGAACAGGAAAGGAGCATGGCAATGTATTTTCACAAATGTATGCATGCCTCGATCCTCGTGCCACCAATCACACATTTCGGTGCATGATGGCCAATGAGTCGAATTGCACAACTCAATATGAAATGAATGCACAGGAAAACACAACAAGACCTAACTCCATCATGGATAATCCGAAGTTTCGGTGACTGGGGAATTGGGACACATTCCGTCACTCGGAGTACCAAACGTCCTTCGTTTCCCGTGCCCGGGCTAACTCTTATCCCAAACACAATGCAATATGCATGACATGCATGAATGCAAACTAAGATATAACCTAACATGCGACATGCTATGAAATGGCATACACGATGCACGAGGTAATCATGGCCTACACAATGCGCTAACATACAACCTAGCATACGCAATGCTATGAAATGGAATGGCATACACAATGCATAATGGACTTACACCACCACAAGTGGACCTCAGCCACACTCACAAAGGAGGCCACTAGATGAAAATGAGACACTCGAGATGTGTGTACACGTGCACGCAAACCGAGGACCGATCCTAAGGCACCAAATGCCACTCTAACAAGATATGGCAAGACACGGAATATGGCATACTAGCATGCAAATTTCAGTAGCGAAAAGTGATGCAAAACAGCCCCGAATCATGGAAACATGGCACCCGATACATGGAATGAGACCCGAAACATGAAATTAGGTACATGGAATGACCTATGGCTATGCAAAGCTTGCGTTATTTGAACATGAAGTGTGAATACAGAATCAAGACAGTCCTAAAACAAGCATATTTCCAGTTTTAAGCAAGGCCAAACAGTGAACACAAATAGGACTAAGCTAGCATGCAAAAATGGCCCCGTAAGAGAGATAATGAAGCAAGTAGCAGCTTCTGGCCCTAAATGGCCAAGAGCCCTTCAACAAAGTTGAAGGGGGGCTCAAACTGAACCACTTTTCAGTTTACAACAAGCCACAAAAACAAACACAAGTATGGATAAACTATTATGGAAGAAATGGGCCAAAAGGGAGACAAAGAAGCAAGTGATGGTTGCTGGCCTCAAACAGAGGAGGGCCCTTCAACAAAGTTGAAGAAAGGCCCAAAAAATGGTATTTTACAGTTAGTGACCAAACCCAAAACAGTGCACATGAAAGCTTAAAATACTATGCAAAATAAGGCCTAGAAAGAGGTTTGAACACAGAGCAAAAAGGGAGCTTCAAAAAGCAAAAGTCCCTTGATCAAACATGAAGAGGGGGTCAAAATAAAGCAATTTACAGTTCGAACAAGAGCCCAAAAATACAAGCACAAGGGGCTAACAAAACATGCAAAAATAAGGCCAAGAGAGGGGATAAAGAGGCAAGTGTCAAAAGGAAGCCTCAAACAGTGAAGAGACCTTCAACAATGTTGAATAAGGGCTCAAAAAAAGCCACTTTTCAGTTTATAACCAAGCTCAAAACAATTTACAAATGAGCCTAAAGTACTATGCAAGAAAGAGGCATACAAAAGAGGTAAAGAAGCAAGTGTAAAAAGAAAGCCTCAAAAAGGGAAAGGCTCTTAAACAAACATGAAAAGGAGCTCAAAATAATTCTATTTTTAGTTAGGGTCGGAGCCCAAAAATGTAAGCAAGAATGACTTAGAAAGCATACAAAATAAGCTCAAAAAGAGGAAAAAAATGGCTCACCCTTGAAGACCAAACTTTAACAGCCTCTTGGCTTGAGAAAAGGTGCTCCTTGCCACTGGAAATGGCCTCCAAACTTCTGGTATGGGGTATGGATTGGTTGGCATGGAGATGGAGTAGAAATGGTCCAAGAATAAAGGGTTTTTGATGCTTGGAATATAGAGAGGGAGAGATTGGATGTAGGAGCCTTAAACCAAATGTTCTAACCTTTTCAATGCAGCTGGAGTTGCTGGATATATAGGCAAAAGAGGGGGAAGAAAAGGGGGGGAAATGAATTCAACCCTCAAAGTGCAAAAAGGATACACAACTGGGGAAACAAAATATATATTTGTAATGTACCAAAAGAGAGGAGGAAGGCCGGCCTGTTAGAAAGGTTGCAGGTGGCTGGCCGGCTCTCCCCATGGCCGGCCGGCCAAGGGTCAAAAGGTTCAAGAAACATTAGTGGCCGGCCACCTCAGATTGATGGCCTCCCATATGTGCTCAACATAACCATGTGGTCAAAAACTGGAGAAAGTGAACTATGAGAGAGAAAAGGCCACTTTTAGGAGAGGTTCAAAAGGGTCACACACAATTACTGGCCGGCCATGTGATATTTGTGGCCTCCCAGGTGTCTACAGCACAAATATGTGGTTTGGGGCTAGAAAAAGTGGTCCTAAGGTGGTCAACATTGGCTTCCAAGTGAGAAAAACGGGCGACAGAGGGCGATGAAGGAATAAAATTGGTTGTCAGAACAATTACTGGCCTCCCACCCTTCTACGACCTTCCTAATAGTGAAACAGAAGTCCTTGCCAAAAATGAATTCAAACCGATGCAAAATGAGGGTTCGGGGGCCGAAACGCGCAACCTGGGGCCCCGAAAACTGACTGTTAGGCACCGGAAGTGGTGTTCGACCATGAAGTTGGTCTCTCGGACCACAGTGTCCCTCAAAAGGGAGGAAATAAGATGCATGCCAAAAACCGGAGCAAACGGAGATGGTTAAGCGGTCCCGAACCGAGGCACATGGCCAACGGCTCCGAAAAATCGGAAACCGGACTCCAAATGGGCAAAATGGCCTACGACCACAAAACGTAGCCTACGGCCACTGAGAGTTGATCTATGAGAGCTCTCCCTCCCTTCTAGAAGAGAAACAGAGAAAACCAATCGTGGTTCGCAAACCGAGACAAAGCATGAAAAAGTCCTGAAGTCTGGAGGCAAGGTTCGCAGCCGAGACTCTGAAACCTCTAAACGAGCACGATATGCAACATCACCAAGTGCTCAATCGGTGACGTCTGAGTCTTAAGGCCGGTCAAAAATGGGGTGTCTACAGCGTTGCACATTGCTAAGTTCATCAGGAACAACATCATCTGTCGCTACGGGGTCTCGAATGAGATTATTTCGGATAATGGTTCCCACTTCAAGAAGGAGGTGATTGACTTGTTGGAGAAGTACAACGCGAATTTTCATAAGTCATCTACATATCGGCCGCAAACCAACAGAGCTGTTGAGGCCGCCAACAAGAACATCAAGCACATTCTGCAGAAGATGGTGGAGACCTCTAGGGACTGGCCAGATAAGCTGCCATTTGCTCTTTGGGGCTACCAGACTTCAATTCGAACTTCTACTGGGGCAACTCCGTATTCCTTGGTCTATGGGATGGAGGCTGTTCTGCCTATCGAAGTTGAGGTTCCATCATTACGGGTATTGGCTGAGTGTCAGATAGATGAGGCAGATTGGCAGCAAAACAGGTTTAAAGAACTCATGCTCTTTAATGAAAAAAGGCTGAAAGCACTCTATCACATCTAGGGTTATCAACGAAGAATTGCCAGAGCTTTTAACAAGAAGGTTAAGTCCACAAATTTGAAAGAGGGAGATCTAGGGCTCAAAGACAACCGAGCTCCCATTCACAACCCTTGGGGCAAGTTCAGACCCAATTGGACTGGTCCCTACATCATCAAGTCTATCTGGTCGGGTGGAGCTGTCGTTCTGATGGACCTAGATGGCCTAGAGTTCTCCCAGCCGATCAGCATGGACAAGTTGAAGAAATACTATCCTTGAGCGGCTCATTAGGCTGAAAACCCGAAAGGGCGACCTAGTTAGAGCACAGAAAATTTGAAATAATAAAAACGGAGCTTGCAAGGTTGAAAACCAGAAAGGGCAGCCTTGGTAAAAGTTAGAGCACAAAAGGAGAGTGTTAATACATGAGTGAACCTGAACCGAACTACGTAAGGCTTGATTCCCATCTTTGGGATACGTAGGCAACTTCATCCTGAAGTCCAGCCATAAACACTTCCCCAATCAACTTTGTCCATGTGATCATACTAGTCATCTTTGTCTATCCTGCATTCAAGAGCTCGGTTGTGATCCCCAGTGCAGTGCTATTCAAACTAGGGGCAACTTTCTTGTTGCTGGATCTGGGGTTGTACATCTCAGTGATAGATCTCCGGTGTGTCTAGTTGTGATCCATATCGAAAATGGTTTTGAAAAGTTTTAAAAAAAGTTGATTTTGCTCAAATTAATTGTTTTACGACTTAGACCATTTTTGGACCAAACGGAAAATTTTCAGTACCCACAACCTTCAATTACATTGATTTCAGTACAGAGTTCTCTTACTCTTGAATACAAATTGAAGTTGGTTTTTATTACATTCATAAAGAAAACTTGAAAGTACTGATTAAAGTAAATAAATTCGGGGCATAGTCAGGTGTTCCTGCGTCCCCTTCCAGAGCTTGTGGAAGCCTCTGATGCCAAAGTAGGCCCAACATCCACCTTTTCATCAAGCCAAGCTATGCACTCATCAGAGAGGGTGCAACTGAAAGTGGGAGCGGGGGCCAGAAGCTCTCTCATCCTCCACGCTATGGCATACCGAGCAAGTCAGGCGCCGGATCGAAATGTGGCAAGGTACTCTATCCCCTCCTCCGGCCAAGTCTAATCATGTCCAAATTGGCGCCGGAATCGGAATGGGAAGTAAAAGACACAGTATGTTAGGCCAATCAACTGAATCCCAGGCTGGCGAGACATGTTGTAACTCATCGCCGGAAGATTGAGCCAAGGGCAGTGCCAAGCAATGTTGATAGCGAACAGACTACACATCCATTCGCACCACCATCCCTCATCAGGGGCATCGACTAAACGTCGCCAGAAGAAATAGCCATGAGCTGAATATGCTGGGCATGAGTTCACTACCTTCAACTTATCCATCAACCATATCTGGGGAGGGATGAAAAATGGGAGATTAAAGAATAGAGAGGCGTACGTGGAGAGAAAAGTGAGAAAAGGGTTTTGAGAGAAAAACCGAGCCTGAGGGTCGAGTGATGTGAGAAAGATATGTGAGATAGGGTGGGAAATATTACTTGCAGCAGTATTGGACTCCCTGCAAATCTAGTCGTCTCCCGATGACGAAAAGCATCCAAACCCATCAATGTCTCAGCCAGTGTTATGGCAATGCAGCTCTTGCCCTCTTTTAAGCCTTGGGCAACCTCAATCAAATGGACGCTAGACACTCCGGAGCCTGGGGCAAGCAAGAGATGAGACAGCATGCACAAGCAGAGGGCATGTCGCCGAAAACCCTGCCAGTGATGATTGCCACGGTCACCGGCATCAGAAAACCGACGAATCAAGCTGGGGATGTCCAATTCCCCGTTGCGGATCAAAGACCGAGTGTCATGCAAAGTGAGTCCGCACATCCGTCCTAAGGCTTAGATGTGACCAAAACAGAGTTGGGGCAAGATCTCTTCATCGTGCTCAAACTCCATCAAAGCTTGGAAGTCTTTGAAAGAGGGACACATCTCTTGTCCGCCGAAGCTAAAAACATGAGTTATCGGATTCCAATACCTTGTCGTGGCATGGAGGAACGGAAAACGCAGCGGGGTGCAGCTCAACGTGAATATTGCATTTATCTCGAAGCCCCGAAAATTCAGCTTTTCCGAACCATCCAAGTTAGCAATCCAATTTGTGAGATTTTGGACAAGAAATGTCTCCATTTGGTGCAAAAACTGAGTTGAAATGGAGAAACTATGAAGCTGGGGCTTTTGTAGAAGATAAGGTGTTGAGTGGAAGACAGGTGTCAACAATCTAGGCACTTTCTGCATTTATGGCCGACCGACCATCTTTGTAGCCGATCAGCTAGTTTTTGTGGCTGATAACTCTTTATAGTGGCCGATGGTCCCCCACCTTGGCCGATGGCCTCTCTTTTTGTTCTCTGAGTTGTCCATGTGTTAGAGGTGTTGAGAACTTGTGACTTGTTCCACTTCGAATGCCTTTCGGTGACGATTTTGTGAAATTGCGCCTGTGTTACTTCAATATTTTTATTGAGTTGTTGTATTTTTGTTTATCGAGTTGTATTCTGCATTGATTGTTACGTTCTTGTCTTGCTTATCGAGTTGTATTTATATTTGGTTAGCATGTCAAGTTCTTATTTTTCTTATCGAGTTGTTTTGTTCTTTCAGTCGTCAGTTGGTTCACTACCTGATCAAGGCAATGCAATTTGAGTGTTTAGTTTTCAAACAAAGTTCAATCTCATTTTCATGCTGTGTGATGCAATGCGATGCTCAGAATATAAAATGTAACACTTTTTCAATCAAAAAGTTGTTTTCATTCCATCATGTTTTCTTTTGCAAAAGAAAAGTACAAAGTTTTAAAGAAAATAAACCTACCTAAGGCAGTACAATGTGCAAAAGCTACCGGCAAAAAAAGAAATAAAGCAAAAAACAAAACATCTGAAATTGAGGCTAATCTCCTCAAGAGCGGGAATCCCTCCTCATCCTCTTCCTTGATGAAGGCCCAGAACCGTCGCTGTCAGCTCCGCTGCCTGAGTCTGAACTCGAGCCATCTCCAGCCTCATCTTCATCCTAAGACGACTCCGACTATGGACTCACTACCTCCTCATCCGGCTCATCATCATCTGGGGCAGGCACCTGTAGACACCCCATTTTTGACCGACCTTAAGACTCAGACGTCATCGATTGAGCGCTCGGTGATAGTGCATGTTGTGCTCGTTTCGAGGTTTCGGAGTTTCGGCTAAGTGCCTTGCCTCCGGGCCTCTGAACTCTTTGTGTTTCAGCTCGGTTTGTGGACCAAGCCTTATTTTCCTTGCTTGAAGGAAGGAGAGGTCCTGTAGACCACTTTTCCCGTTTGGAGACTAGTTTTCGGTTCTTAGAGCCTTCGGCAGCGTGCTTTGTCTTACGACCACTTAACGTTCTCCGTTTGGCGTGATTTTTGAACCACACCTTGTTTTGTTGGCCCAGAGGGCCACTGTGGTTTGGGAGACCACTTTTGTGGTCGTGAACCACTTTTGCTGCTCAACAGCTAGTTTTCGAGGCTCCCCGCTGCGCACTTTGCCTCCCGAACTTGTCTTACATCTGTTTTGGTTTGTTTTTGGTACAAACCTTGTTTTCCTTGTTTGGAAGGTGGTACAAGGGTCGGAGACCAGTTTCTCTCCCCACAAACCACTTTTTTTCCTGCTAGCCAGTTTTCTGGTCTGACAACTGTTCTCCCTGATCTTTGGACCATCAAAAGTGGTCGGCCATCACACCATTTTGCTTGTTTTCATGTTTTAGGCTCTCTCCCACCATGGCTGACCAGCTTTTGTTCTGGGAGACCACTTAAAGTAGCTGGCCAACCAGTTCAAGTGGTCGGTTGCTTTTTGTCATGCTTTTGGAGATATTTTTGGTCAGCTGGCACAGCTGGAGAGCACAAGAACCATTCTCCATACACGTGTATGGAGGGATGGCTTTGAGCCTTAACTTCTTGAAGAAGCTTGTGCTTTTGCTCTCTATAAGAGGGAGGCTCCTCCTCCTTCCTCCAGGTTTAGAAAAATCTCCCTTGAGCTATACATATAATCTATATCTATACATCTTCATTTCTCTCTTGTTTTGTGCCTTAAAGTGTCATTTTGTCTCACTTTTGCACACAAACACACACTCAAACACCATCCCTTGGTTGCTGAGGCTTCTTGAGGTTCATTTTGGAGTTTTTTGGTTGGTTTTCGTTCAAAAAGTGTGCTGGAGTTGCAGTCTTGAAGAGGTTCTACAAGGGTGAGCTTTTAATCTTTTAAACCCCTATTCTTGCTTAAGCTTTTGGACCCTTTTGCATGCTGTTTTAAGACTAACTCTTAACTACAAAAAGTTCTGAATTTTGGTGCTTAAGATCTTTGCTTAAGGTCACTTTTGTATTTGGGGTTGTTTACCCCTCTTAGGCCTTGTTTGGCCTTGCTTTTGTGCCTTCTTTGTGAGCTTTTGGGACCAACTTGTTTTGACCTTCTCACCATTGAAACTCAGAGGAATTTCAATGGTGGAAGTGGTGTTTTGAGGTCCCAAATAGGAGAGGGTCATCCCCTCTCCTTGTGTCTTCAATATTTGTCTTGAATGCCTCATGTGTGAGCATGTTTGTTAAGTTTATGTTGGCCATATCTAAGCTTGTATTTGGGCTTATTTTACTAAGGCATACCATTGTTTTTACTTGGTTTGGTCGCTCCATGCATGGCTTATACACTTGTAGTGTAAATCTCATAAACTAGCTTTGTATGCTTCATGAAGTAGCATCTCATTCTAGCTTGCCTTGAGTCTATTTCAGCATGTTTTTGGTGATATTTTTCCATGTCATACCTCTGTTAGGGTTTGATTTGGTCACCTCTTGTATGCTCCATGCACTGGTAGTGCATTTCCATGAATTAGCCTAACATGCATCATGTTTTAACATGTCATTCTAGCATACTTTTGGCTTAACTTCAAGAAACTTTTGTCCATGTTTTAGCATGCGCTAGCTCTGATTTTGGTTGTTTTGGTCATGCATGACTGGCTTTGTATAGCCATGGTTCAATTTAGCTTGTTAGCTTTGTGCATCAAATTCACTAGCATGCTTTACTTGGCCTATTTGAATGATTTGGCATCATTTGTTATGTGATTTCAGTCCATGTTTCATGGTCATGCATTTGTATTTGTCACTCATTCAATGCGTTGGAGGGTTTGCCCCTTTATGCCTTTAACATAAATCATTGCGTATGCCTTCATGCCTTAGCTTGCGAGCCATCATTTCAATGTGTTTTTGGGGTTATTTTGCCATGATATAACTCTAATTTTTGGTGGTTAAGTCATCCCATGCTTCGTCTTAATAGGTGTACTCTATGGAAGCCTGCAAAAGTGTTGAGATAATTAGTATTCTGCGAGATATCAACTGAAATGAAATGAATGTACAGAATGAAAAGTATAACATATACCGGGGTCGAGCCTTGAACTCCGATGAGCTCGTGATCAGTTAGGGGAAGAGTGATGGGAATCTGATAACTCTCCACCGTCTCCTGGCATGTCGTAGTGGGGCGTGTCCGCCACTGTTTCTCTGTCCTCCCGGAACCCCTCCTATCATGGGCTGGTCGCCTCGATCCTCTACCTCCTCGCTTGTGGCCGCATGGTCTCTCTCTCACATCGGCGAGCACTGGCCAGAGGCGGCATGAGATAAGTTTGGATGAAGACGGTGTAGTCGCCATCATCTCTGAAAAAGTCGGCATCCCAACCGATCGTGAAATCGGCCATCTCTTGCGGGGTGTACCTCTCTGTCTGCCTCATGTGCGAAGGAGGTGGCATCGGAACCACTAGCTCGGGTAGACTAAGGCTCTGTCGCAAGAAGTGCTCACCCAAGTACCATGCCCGACAAACCAGACCCTCAAGTAAAACCCAGAATCGGGCAGTCTTCCGAGCACCCATATATATCGTCTTCGATCACAGCAAAGATTGCCTGTGGTCGCCAAGTGATCTGCAAATGATGGATATACAGGTTGTTATCTACTATTGAAAGTGCAATATAAAGCGAAACTCAAATGAACTGTAAGGCTTGAAATACCTTCGCTGCGGCTACAGTGTCAAAGTATCGGCAAAAGAATAAAAAAGACTCTCGCAGCCTCCACTCGCATCTCATGTCGTACTGATGTGAATATGGAACTGTAGAAGGCATCTCCACCTCCGACTCTGGGGCAAGCCTCGGGAAGTAGGCATATACCCATAACTACAAAATGTGAAAGGGCAATAATGAGTATGTTTATCAGTAAAGCAGTATACAAATAAAGCAGAAATCAGATAATAGTGTGCAGTGTCTTGTGCAGTATGTGCGGTGTGCAACCAGTGTAAAATAGATTGCGTGTTATGCAATGTGTGTGGTGTACAGATAATGTAAAGCAGAACTGTAAAGCAGAAAGGAAAGATGTACCTCCCAGGCTCTCCAGTAGCCTTCTAGCAAGTGCTAGCTCCGGCAAGATGAGGAACTCATATATTTGTACAGTGTGGCCAAGCCAGCGCCGCCCCAATCATAGCACCAGATGTGAGTCACGTCCACCAGTGCGCTCAAGAGGTAGAGGCCGACGGTGTTTGCCCAGTCGGTGAAGAGAGTAGTGCCCAACAAGAACATGAAGAACCCCCAGCATACTGCTCGACCTCCTCGCATGTCGTTGGTGTCTCTCCCTTGAACTGGTCCTCGAACCATGAATATCTCACAAACCCTGGTCGGGAGAAAGGTGGGCGAATGTCGAGCAAAAAGATCTGGACAGCATCCCACTCGCCCATGTCGGTGTCAAAAGGGATCGAATCACCTCATACTCCGATGCCGGTGAGCATGGAGAAGTCAAAAGGAGTCATCGTCATCTCCCCCGCTGTAGAAAGGTGGAAGGAATCGGTGGTGTCCCACCACCTCTCCACTAGTGCGCCTAGGAGAGGCCGACTCACAGTGAGGCGCGAGAGTCCTATGCAGAATACGCCAAAACCGGCCGGATCGACGATGTGGCGTACATCATCGAGTAGCTCCATGTACCAGTCGCATGCAATAGTGTTCCCATACCCCCGGAAGGCATGGGAATCTCCCTGTGTTCAAAGACAAAAAGATGCGAAGCAGTGTCAGGAATACAGTGTATGCATGTGTTCAGAATTGATAGAAGTGCAGTGTGTATACATGTTCGAGTCGACACAGGCAATGTTTTCAAACCCGGACCGGACCGGCCAGTTGAACCGGGAACCGGGCCTTGTTCCGATCCGGTCAACCCCCTAAACTTGGAGTGGGGCCAAAACCAGGAAAAACCGGTGACCCAGTGGTCGAACTGGCAAAATCGGGCCTCTTTTTTTTTTTCAGTTTTACTTTTTATTTTCTTTCTTTCTTTCTTTCTTTCTTTCTTATATATATATATATATAAATATATTTCAAAATTTTGACTAAAAATTTTTATTTCAAGAGTCTCCTCTCATAAGGAAGAGTCTCATTGAAAGCTTGAGAAGATTATGAAAGTCTATTCTTATTTATAGGAAAAGATTTTTCAAAAAGAACCTACAAAATTCTATGCGGGATTCAATTAAATTATTTGAAACATATTGATTGGAGGGAGAGTTGAAAATTTCATTTCGCTCCAAAATTAAATCTAGCATTCAATCAATTTATTTAGAGGGAATGTTTAAAAAATTTAATTTCTTTAAAATAAGTGACCTTTTTTTTTTTATCAATTATGACTTTATTAAATATTATTAATAAATACTATGCAACAATTTTTATTTTTATTTTTATTTGATTATTTATATATATTTATAATTTATAATTATATTTTTTAATTATATAATATTAATTATGATGTCATGGTTCAACCGCTTTGACCCGACGGTTAAACCGATGACCCGTCCACCCGGTCCCTTTTCTGGTTCGCTCACCGGTCCGGTTTTGAAAACATTGGACATAGGTATCATGTATGAATGTGCTCAGGGTGAACTAAGCATGTGATGTACAAATGTGTTTGGGATGATCAGATAAAGAGCAGTATTGGCTATCCAAGTTATATGACCTACATTGCAGAAAGTAGAGGGGAAGAGTATGCCTCAGCGGCGCCAAAGGATAAGTGCGACTCCGGCTCGCGTAGCAGGAGGTCCTCTGGAGCACCTCATGCGAAGCTCCTGAACTGGTGAATATTGTCCGGAGGCAACACATGTACCTCGAGCTGGTACGTCGCCGGGTCGAAAGGCCGAACACTGAGTGGCAAGGGCTCAAACTTGGGATCCATCTCTATTCCTGGAGGAGCCCTGCCTTGTGGAATATCATCCGCCATCTCGAGAAGAGTGAGAAAATGGTCGAAGGTATGGAAAACGGGCAAAAATGCCAAAAGTCAACTGAAAATCAACTCTGAGGGGTGAAAAATGGAAAAAAAGGTCGAAGTGCGTAAGAAGGCACGAAAACCAAGGATAACTCAGGGGAAACAAACCTCAAGTGGTGGAAGTCAAGAAAAGAACACCGAAATCACTTTTCAATCAGTTTAAAGTGTGTAAAACGACGAGGGTTTCGCAAATCAAAATGTTTTTGGGACATTGGAAAATGCGTTTGAAGCACGGATCTAAGGGGGAAAATGATCTAGAGCAAGAGGGAAGTGTTTTTCGGCAAAGGAGAAGTGAAGAAATAGGGTTTGGAACCATATACTTAAAGACCCGAGGCAAAATGTCAAAATTGCCCCAAATCTGTCATTTTTGGCCGACCGGCCAAATTGTTGGCCGATTAGCTTGTTTGGTGGCCGATGGGCGGCTGATGGCTCCTTCTTGTGGCTGATGAACCTCTCATGCCCTTGTTTGGGGCTTTTCTGTTGATTTGTACCCTCATCCCTCAAGAAAGTGCAAGAAAATACACTTTTGAAGCTTAAGCGGCCTATGTGGTGACCTCGAACCGTGTCTTCCGTGTGCGGTACTCGATATGCACAAAATGTATCCTTTTTTTTGGTATCCTTTTGCATATTGCTAGATTCAAAAATTATCTTTGAATATGTGGCTTTACAGTGTTCTTGTCACATTCACGAGGTTTGCATTTGTTATATGCCTCTTTCACTTTCGCATCGAACATGCGTCATCGCGTTTGAGTAATATACGCGTGTTATGTCAAATAGGTATTCGTGTTTACATTACATGGAGTATGTATATTGCATGGAGCACGTCTTAACCTTGCTTGCATAGAATGTGTACTTCTCACCCTGGCACGAAATGTGCATCTTAAATGTTGCATGGAGCATGCGTTTCTCGCACTTGCATTGTTTTGCACACTTCGGTTGCATTATTATGCACACCTTCACTTGCGTTGTCACGCACCTTACTTGCATTGTTTTGCACACTTCGGTTGCATTGTTATGCACACCTTCACTTGCATTGTCACGCACCTACTTGCATTGTTATGCACACTTCACTTGCGTTGTCACGCACCTTACTTGCATTGTTATGCACACTTTACTCGCGTTGTCATGCACCTTACTTGCATTGTTATGCACACCTTACTTGCGTTGTCACGCACCTTATTTGCATTGTTATGCACACTTCACTTGCGTTGTCACACATCTTAGTTGCATTGTTCTGCACCTCATTACTTGCGTTGTCACGCACGTTTTACTTGCATTGTTATGCACACTTCACTTGCGTTGTCACGCACGTTTTACTTGCATTGTTATGCACGTTCCACTCGCATTGCTGTGCACTCTTCACTTGCATTGCTATGTACCTTTCCATTGGCATCATATGTGCACGCGTTTATCTTGTATTGAAATTGTATCTTGATATAGCATTGATCATGTGTTCCTGTTACATTGTACTTGTCAAAATCTCTCTTTTGTGCAGGCACGATATTGTATGTACCGTTCATTTGAAGTTGGTGAAACCAGACGATATTTTATGTACGGTTCATTCAAGAGAAGTTCTGGTTCAGTTTGACTGCTACCCTTCTCTACTTGCGTTTGGCATGCGTTTGGATGTACCTTTCCCCTCTCGCGTTTGACACGCGTTTGGATGACTGCGCTTTCTTGCACAGTCCTTCTCCTTTTTGCATTTGATACGCTGGGAGGTGTTTCGTTTGAGACTTTGGGTGTTTCCAATAGTCGCTTTTAGCCTTCTCCGCATGAGACGCAGTGAGAATTGTATAATTTTCTTACATCCTTTATGTTAGAATCTGTGAGACTGTTCTTTCTTATTCACTTACTTAAAATGTTGTATTTATTCCGCATGAATGCTTCATTACAACCCTCTTTGCATAATCATAAGTTATGTTCTGCATTATGCATGTCATTTACATTTTGCCCTAGCCTACGGGCACATACATATTCTTATCTTGTATGTTTGTCTAAGTCTTCAGCCTTGTCAAAAATGGGTCATCTTTGGGCTCTGACATTCACTCCCGTCATTTCATGACTTCTGAGTTCTGTCAAAGAGGGGCAACTATAGACACCCCATTTTTTACCGTCCTCAAGACTTGGACGTCATCATTCGAACACTCGATAATCATCCATGCTCGTGTTCATTTTGAGTTTCTGAAGGCCTCTGTTAGGTTTTTATTCTTGGCAACCCCGTTTAACAAAACTCCTTTCAGATGTATTTATTTTCGCACTTTTATTTCAGTGAGGCTATGAGTTTATTAGATGCAAATCCAAACCCGAATCGAGCCATGCAGAGAAGTTTGTGATGTTAATGCTTTCAAGATTGCCACTTCCCTGATTATTACGGGGGTCGAGCTAAGGATTGCGTCCATACAAAAACCTGAAAGAAAAATGCAGGTTTTTGCTTCAGCTCGCGGCCGAAGCAAAATGCAAAATTGCATTCAAAATTGCATGTCTGCCATTGGTCGCTCGAGCCAAGAAGATCTCACTCGAGCGAAGGTTTGCTCGCTCGATCCAAGGAATGCTCGCTCGAGCTAAGGATTGCGTCCATACAAAAACCTGAAAGAATTGATTGGTCGCTCGAGCCAAGGCACTAGTAGAAATCATGAAAAATACACTCCTCGCTCGAGCCAGCAAAGCTTCGCTCAAGCGAGCCTCAGAATCCGGATTTCTCAAGGAGTTTGTTTTCTTCCCAATCTAGGATTAGTTTTGGTTCTCTATAAATACTTGGTTTTCTCCCAAAACTAAGGTATTCATTGAATTCCTCCAGATCTTCTTTTTGGTTCTTGAAGGTTTATATCTGGGGATATTTTTTTATTTTTCTTTGATGTTTTATTAAGTATTCAACTCATGGTTTAAAGAGAGTACATCAAAGGTTTGTTTGTTATACACAAAAGAGAGAGTTGTTCTTCAGTTGTGGATTCTGAAGAATTCGAGCCTGAAGCTTTGGTGGAATCCGGAGTGGCTCATCAGAAAGACAATTCCGTGGTGAAGATGGGGTTGGAAGAGGCACATAGAGGTTGGTTCAATTAGGCGTTGTGGATTCGCTAGGTAATTGAGAGTATACCTGTGTAATTCCTTTAATTCTTCTTAGTGGATTGTCTTGTGGCAGTTGCCCGTGATTTTTTTATCACAATTGGAGGTGTCCAATTGTGGTTTTTCCACGTAAAAATCATTGTGTCGATTTGTCTTTGATTGTTTGATTGGGATTGTTATATTCTGCTTAAAATTGACACATAATCACAAATCAACATCTAGGGGGTTTCTAGATTTTTCAGCCTCGGCTGCGAGCCTTACCTTGGAGCCTCTCAACTTGTCTGTTTTGTGATTGGTTGTGGACCAAGAGCTTGTGGCTTTGTTTCTAAGGGAAGGGGGTGGCTTGTTGGCCAGCCCCCCAACCCATCGGCCAGGCCTCATGCCTATTGGCCTTTCCTTCTTTCAATCGGCCATCAGTGGTAGCCGGTCGGCACCATTTTTGGCCGGTCGGCCATGTTTGTTGGCCGAGGCCTTTTTATTTGCTTTTGCAGATATTTCTTTGCTAGCTATGCTAGCTGGTGAGCACATAACTCATCCTCCATACACGTGTATGGAGGGATTGAACCAAGCCTCTAGCTTGTTCAACAAGCTTGAGACTTGGATTTCTATAAGAAGGGAGGTCCCTCTCCCTTTCCAGAGGTTCTAAAATTTGGAGATACAAAACATATATCTCTCTATACTTGTGCCTGTTTGTGCTCAAAAGTGTCATTCCTTCACACTTTTGCACACAAACACCTAGTGAAACACCTTCACTGCTGAGCTGAGGTTCTTGGAGGTTGCATTTGAGTGGTTTTGGTTTGGTTTTCACCTTAGAAGTTGCTGTTTTGAAGTGGTTCTTCAAGGGTGAGTCTCTTGCCTCTTTAAAGCTTTGTTTTCATAGCTTACTTAGCCATATTCGCATGCTTCTTTTGGCTTAGTTTTCTACTGTAAAAAGCTTCATTTTCAAGTGCTTAAAGTGTTTGTTTGAGGCACCTTTAGTGTTGGGGGTGGTCTACCCCCTTGGCTTTGTTTTGTACTACCTCTTTAGGCCTTTGAGATCACCTCCTCTTGGCCTTTTAGCCACTGAAATCCAGTGGATTTTCAGTGGTAGAAAGTGTTTTTTGAGCCCCAAAATAGGAGGGGGTTGTCCCCCCCTCCTCTTCTCTTGTTTGCTTGTGTTGATGGCTCATCAAAGTAGCATGTCTTTCTAGCTTGTTTTGGCTCCATTTCAGCATGCCTTAGGCCTTATTTTAACATGATATAGCTCTGTTTTGGCTTGTTTTGCTTACCTATTGCACGTTCCTTGCACTTGTAGTGCAATCCTCCCTATAGCCTTAATATGCATCATGCTTTGGACCATCTTTTTAGCATGTTTTTGGCTTCACTCCAGCAAGATTTTACTCATGTTTTGCCATGCTTAAGCTCTATTTGAAGTTGTTTTGGTCATGCATGCCTTGCTTTGTATAGCCATAATGCAATCTTGTTCACTAGCTTTGAGTTTCCAAGTCACTAGCATGCATTGGTTGGGCTATTTGCATGATTTAGCATCATTTGATAGGTGATTTCAATGTGTGTAGTGTGGTCGTGCCTTCACATCTTTCACTCTTTCAATGCTTTGGAGGGTTGGTGCTTTATGCCTTAAACATGAGTCAATATATATGTCACCTTGCCTAAGCTTTTGGGCTACCATCTCAGTGCATTTTTGGTGTTATTTTGACATGCCATAACTCTGATTTTTGTTGGTAAAGTCATCTCATGCTTGATTTTGATAGGTGTAGTGTAATCCTCCTCATTGGCCATGTATGCTCCATGCTTCATGCCTTTTATTCTAGCATGTGTTAGCTTTAGTCCATGCATGTTTTGGCCTTGTTTTGACCTGCCTTGGGACTATTTTGAGTCACCTTGGCCCTTTGGGGCTTGCTTGATTTGGCTATGGTACAAGTCCCTTTGCTAGCCTTAAGCTTTAAGCCTCCTAGCATGCTATGCTTGTGTTATGTGCATGATTTGGCATCATTCCTTACATGATTTCAGACCATATTTCATTGCCACACTCTCACATTTTTCACTCCTTCAATATGTTTGACAGTTGTGCCTTCATTGCTTGTTTGTGAACCAATGTGTACGCATGCTTGTATTTGCCATTTTTTTTTACTTCATTTTTAGCATGTTTTGGCCATTGTCTTGGCATGCATGAGGTTTGTTTGAGGTTGGCTTGGTCCATTGAGTATTGCATTACATAGCCCTTTCCATTGCATTGTTGTTCGCATGTTGTTCGCATGACATTGTGTTTGCATGTTGTTGCATGGCATTGTGTTTGCATGTTGTTACATTGCATTGTGTTGGCATGTTGTATGTGTTGCCTTGTGTTTGGGTTGGACGTCAATCCAAACACGAGGAATTTCACACGTTTCATACTCAAAGTGATGAAACGTGCCTTGTTCCTTAGGTCACCGACACCTTTGATCATGAATGATAAGGTGGAGGTTCATCGAGTCTTATGTGTTATTTGTGTGCATCCATTGGCATTGATTTGTGCAACTCGGCCTCTTTGGCCATCATGCATTGAGATGCGTGATTGGTGGCTCGAAAGCTAAGCACTACACTCCTTTGAGCTTAAGACATGATAAGGAGTGTAGTTGCACACACATTTTCTTGCAAATACATTGCCATGCCTCTGTTAGTGCTCTGCTGCAACAAAGGGGGAAATTGCAAGAAGTAGTGGCCGGCCGGCCATCAAAGCTGCTGACCGGCCATAAAAGTCTGCCGATCGGCTATCAGAATTGACCAATGGCCACCAACTTTGGCCGATGGCCATCCCCCTTGGCCGACCATCCTTCAGTATATTCCTAAGGTGGATCAGAGTTTTCAAAGGTACAGAAAGTGTACAAATAGAGGCATCATGAGGCACGGTAGTGGATTTCCGAGCGAAGCTGACTGAGCATGCATCTCTTCCTTACCCGCGAAGCTATTTCATTACTTATGATTAATTTGTGTAAACTAGTCATTTGATTCGTTTTGTAACCTTCTAATCAGCTCGGCGTAGCTATTTGTTTCAATTTGGATTGTAATACTTAATTAGCTAGAGTTAGTTAATTAGTTTACTTGTAATAATTGGTTTAATTAGATTAGCTAGTTAGCTTATTATTTGGACCCTCTGTCGAGAGGGCACAATGTTGTAATAAGTGTGTGTGTGAAGCATGTCTTCCAACCCCACGCCTTTCTCCATTTTATTTACCAGCTTTCAGTGGTTAGATTAGGGCATATTTCAATTAGCATACTTATGCTTGGCATGCGTGCATCATTTATTCGTCTTGCATGAACTGGGCTCGGCGCATCATTCAAATTGCATTGTGTTTCAATACACTTTCTTGAATACGTGTTTAACAGCATGTTATCAAGTGTTGCATTTATATGCCATCTTAGATAGCCGAGCCTATTTTAGTTACATTTTTGCATGTGTTGCATTAGACATCTTAACATAGCTAGGATCTTACATTGATTACTAACTAGCTTCTTTTTTGACTCGGAGTACACTGTGAGTATTTACGCTTTAGCATCGTTACATGAGTGTAAGTGACTGCCATGATAGCATGCTTGTCATGAGGCTATTTGCTTAATTGATTAATTGCATGAATGTTTGTGGATGAAGGTTTGATTGCCTGAATTGGAACAAGTCAATGATTGTGAGTTTTATGCCCGTTTGAAGTAACAAAATCATGTTTTCTAAGCCCACTTGAGGGTGGCAAATCCGCGTCTTAGCCTACTTGCGAGTGGCACTTTCAAACAACTTTCAAAAACAAACATTGAATTGTTTTGTTCCAATTCTTGTGATTGAGTCTATACTTGTTTGTTGTGCGCATCACATAGTAACAGTTAGCTAATAAACCGGAATAAGAACACATGTGTTTTCAAAAGCAACATATCATGCTTAGTAGGGGCCGATTCTTTGATCGGACGAGCGGGGGTGCTCATTTCATGACCTTCCCCTCTCGTACCCAAGTTCCCGAGCCGAGGCAACTTTGGTGTTGACAAACATGTGACTTTAGGCACGAGTCAGGGTTTCCTGAATTTCCCAAAACAAAATATTTAGATGGCGACTCTGAAATCTGGCAAAACAATCCATGTTTGGCACTTCTTGATTAAAATCAGTTTTCCAAAAACGATTTGCCAGATTTGGACTCTTTGGTGATTTATCAGTCTTACATTGCACTTTGTGAGATTAGATTCAGAACCGTGACAGGAGTCCGAACTGTAGTAACTAGAACCACAATTCGCGCCCTCGCGCGCGGAGCGGAGTTCTAGGCGGTCTACAGTTTCTAGCGACTCTGCTGGGGATTTAGAGAACTTGACTCGAACTCATGATATCTTGTTTTGTTTGCACTTATGTGTTTCTTTGCATTACATTTGCATTGGTGCGCTTAAGTCACAGTGTTTGCTGTCTGTTATTCCTGAACGGTTTGCCGGAGGCTGCGTGCCATAAGGCTGACCGATTACGGGCTCTGCCACGATGGGAGCACAAACCTCGGTTGTCGTCGAGGCACCCTTTTCGACCATTCAACCTAGTGCATATCGGAATCCATAGTGACCATTCCAAACCAGGACATGTTGCTTACCCGATTGTAGGTTGTTTGAAATCGCTGTGTGTATAGTGAAACCCTAGCTCCTAACAAGATAGGACAGGAAAACCCTACGCCTCCATAGGGGTGTTTTGGCTCTCACTTGCTTGCTATGTGCTTTTAGAGTGTGCCTCTACAGGGAATGCATGTATCAATTTGCAAGTCTGGGTATCAGGCCTGCGGGCATCAGTATTTGGGGAATCAGTTTTACCTAAGGGTGTCAAATCTGGGGCAGTGATTTGGGAACAGCAATCAGTGTTGAGAAACAGTGCGTTTAGCTTACAAATACCAACTATGTGTTGTATTTATTTAAGCTATTATGCTGTCCGTTTTTCTGGTTTTTTCTTTTCTTATTATGCTTTATTTATCTTTTTGCAAGGTAGTTTAGCATCATTGCTTTCGACCATGCAGATATTCCCCAAGCACTTTGGATCAGAGGTCGAAGACTTCATCGATCCGAGGATCTGATAAATGAACAACCAGTGTTCTTTTCTTTACCCCTGGTTACAAGACGGAGGTCAGCCAGGTGCAGTTCATCAGTACAGTGGTTATCAGATCAGCGGTCCTTATCCACCCCACCAGTGAGTAGTCGGGCTGAGGTTTCTGTTCCCACCGCAGAGAGGGATATACCTATTTACAGACATCCCCGAATGTCCTGGGAAAATCCCGTTTTGTTCATTGGGCTTACTACAGTTCGGACTCCATGTCACGGTTCTGAATCTAATTCCGTAAAGTGCAATGCGAGGCCGATAAATCACCAAAGAATCCAAATCTGGCAAATTGTTTTGAAAAATTGATTTTTAGAAAGAAGTGTCAAACATGGACTGTTTTGCCAGATACAGAGTCGCCACCTAAATATTTTATTTTGGGGGAATTTAGGAAACCCTGACTCGTGCCTAAGGCCACGTGTCCATCATCACCAAAGTTGCCTCAGCTCAAGAACATGGGTACGATTGGGGAAGGTCATGCAATGAGCACCTCCGCTCATCCGATCAAAGATCGGCCACTACTAAACATGATATCGAGTTTTTGAAAACACATGCATTCTCATTCTGGTTTATTAGCCTAGGATTACTATGTGATGCACACATCATACAAATATAGACTAGATTGCCTGAGTTGGAACAAAACATTTCATGTTTGTTTATTTGAAAATGGTTTGATGGTGCTACTCGTAAGTAGGCTAAGATGTGGATTTGCCACCCTCAAGTGGGCTTAGAAAATAGGGTGATTTGCCACTCTCAAGTGGGCTTAAAACTCACAATCGATAAATTGTTCCAATTCAAGTAATCCAACCTTCACCCACAGGCATTCAGGCAGGTATATCACATAATCAGTTAGCCTCATGGCAAGTATGCTATCATGGCAGTCACTGACACACATGCAAGGATGCTAAAACATAAACACTCACTGAGTACTCCGAGCCAAAAAAAGAAGCTAATTAGAAATCATGCATGAATCCTAACTATGCTGAAATGCCTAATGCAACACATGTAGGATGCAACTAAGATAGGCTCGGCTATTCTTAAATGGCATATGAGATGTTACAGATAACATGTATTCAACTTGGAATTGAAATACAATGCAGTTAGTATGATGCGCCGAGCCTGGTGCATGCAAGACAGATGAATGGATGCAATCATGCGAGCATAAGGATGCTAATTGAAACATGCCCTAAAACTAACCATCATAAGTTGGTAAATAAAAGGGAGAAAGACGTGGGGTTGGAAGACATGCATCACACACACGCACACTTATTACAACAGTTGGCCCTCTCAACGGAGGGTCCGAATAAATAATACAACACCAACTAGCTAATCTAAGCTAATCTAATTGAGCTAGTTATTACACAACCAAAATGAATAATAAATTACAGCTAATTATTACACAACTCTAATTAATTAACAAACAAACTAACTAAGTAAGCAATTAAACTAGCGTGCAAACTACATGAATGTGGACTGCCTCAGCTCTGCCTTGAATGATAAAGGATGCATGCATGCTCGAGTCGCCTTGTCGGGAAATCCATCGCGATGTCCCGGCTTGCCTTTGTTTGCAATTGATTTCAGAAATTTGCACAAAGCTCCAGAGAGATGAAACTCCACCCCGAGAAACTGTGGGAAGGCTGCCGACCAGCTTATGGGCATGGGAGACCAACTACTGACCACCTTTTGTGGTGGAAACCAAAGAAGGTGGTTGGCCTGCCAGAAAACCTGGTCGGCCGACCAGTTTCTTCTCCTAGATTCTATTTTTCTGCAACAAAGGGAAAAAGCGAGGCACGACAAGGTATTTGCAACACATGTGTGCATGACCACTCTCCCCGTCATTGCATAAGCTCTAGGGAGTGTAGTCCTCGACCCTCGGGCCACCGGTTACGCATTTCAATGCATGATGGCCGAGAAGTCAAATTGCACGACTCAATGTGAAATGAATGCACATGCAAGCACCTAAAGCCAACAACTCCGTCATGGGTAGTCAAGAGTGTCGGCAACCGGGAATCAAGGCACGTTTCATCACTTTGAGTATGAAACGTCCCTCGTTTCCCGTGTTCGAACTAACTCCTATTCCGAACACAATGCAACAAACAATGGCATGCACAATGTGACCTTAAGTAGGCAACCTAAATGCTATGCAACTAAGTGATGCAAACATGCAAAGGATGACATGCAAACATGCAACTAGCATACACAATGCTATGAACTAACAATGGCATACTCAATGCACGTGGTACTTAGCATACATAATGCACCTAAGAACTAACATACACAATGAGATGAACAAGGCATGCACAATGCAATGATCAATCATGCGACAATGTGGCATACTCAATGCTATGGAATACAATGGCATACTCAATGCAAAATGGACTTAAACCAAAATGAATGGGCCTCAGCCGCACCCAAATCAGTGGCCAAACATGATGAAAACAAGACTCCAAAACTCATGCTAGCATACACAATGCAAGGACCTAAGGGCACAAAATGCAACTCTACAAAAGCATTGAAAGGATGAAATATGGCATACAATGACATATGTTCCATCTCTGAAATGACATACAAAATGGCTCCGAATCATGCAAACAACTCACACAATACATGTTGAAAGGCTCAAGTACCGAAGCTAGTGAAGCACATTACACTAGAGGCATGCAAGGCGATGCTCAAATCACAAAACCAACTCCAAATAGACCTTAAGCAGGCCCAAAACAGTGCCAAAATGAGCCAAGATGGTGGCTTGAAAGGCATAAGAACGAAGCTCACTGCAAAGGCTCATAAATGGGGTATAATGATGCAACTCTCAAACACATTGAAAGAGTGACAAACATGAGAATATGGCCAAGAAATAAACTCTAAAATATCATGTTCAATGATGCTAAAACATGCAAACACCTCAAGTTAAGCATGCAAGGGGATTCAAAACTCAAGGCTAAGCAAGGCTATTACACTATAACCATACATGGCAAGCATTATTCAACCAAGGGACCTCAAAACAGAGCTAAGGCAGCCCAAAATATGAACAAAATCAGTTTGGAGCATGGCCAAAATATGCTAGCATAGAGGGCCAAAACAACATGCATTATAAGCTAGTGAACATGATTTACACTACAAGCATGTGAAGCATATGAGAGGCTACCAAACCAGCTAAAAACATAATCATGGCATGCCAAATGATGGCCAAAAACCCACTGAAACATGACCAATACATGCAAGAATGAGGTGTTACTTTGATAGGCTATGCAAGGGATTGTTCTACACATGCAAGAGGCAAACAAAAGGTGACCAAACCAGACATAGAAAGAGTCTAGGAAGGTCCTAAAAGTCAATAAAAAGGGCCTGAACCATGGCTAGGAAGTGTGGAAATATATGCTCCCTTGGAAAGCCAAAAATGCAAGCAAACAAGGCCAAAAGAGAGAGGGTCACCCCACTCTGATTTTGGCCCTCAAAACCACATGCCAACCACTGAACAGCTGCTGGATTTTAGTGGCTAAAGGGCCAAGCAAAGGTCAATACAAAGGTCTCATGGCATGGCTCAAAACAAGGCTAAATAGAGCATGCAAGAGGGTAGATGACCCCCAACACCAAAAGAGCCTTAAACAAACATGAAAATCACTTAAATATGAACCTTTTTTCAGTCAACAACAAAGCTCAAATAAGCATGCAAATGAGGCTAACAAAAGGATCAAAATAATGCTTAAAAGAGGGAAAAGTGATTACCCTTGAAGCTCAGCAAAACCAGCAAACTTTGGGGATCAAAAACCAGCTCTTTAACCTCTAAAAACAACCTCCAAGAACCTCAAATCAATGGTGGAAGTGTATGGCTATGAGGTGTAGTGTAAAAGGGTCAAGAACAATGCACCTTATGAGCCAAAATATAGAGATATAGAGAGATATGTATTGTTTTGCCTTAGAGAAATTCTGAACCTGGTTCAAGGAGGGGGAGCGCCTCTCTTATAGACAAACAAGGCCAAAGCTTCTTCAACAAGCTCAAAACAAGGCTTAAGATCCTCCATAGATGCAGTTTGTGCCTTCCAGCTGGCACCCACTCAAACAGACAAAACATGAGGGAGCTGGCCGACCAGAAAAGGTGGTCGGCCGACCACTTTCCCTGGTCGGCCGACTAGGGTAGGTGGTCTCCCATACAAAAAAGTGGTCGGTGGCTCCATTTGGTGGTCTCCACTTTGAAAGCAAGCTAGTGGTGTGGTGGGAGACCAGTAAATGTGGCCCAAAGACTAAGAAAACCAGCTTCCCGACAAGAAAATCGGCTGGCGGAAAGAAAATGGTCTCCAAGGAGAAAAGGTGGTCTCCCACACTTGTACCACCTCCCAAACAAGGAAAACAAGGTTCATGCCAAAAATGAACCAACACGGATGCAAAACGAGAGTTCGGGGGGCAAAGCGCGTGGCCGGGTGCCCCGAAAACTGGCTGTTGAGCACCAAAAGTGGCGTACGGCCACAAAAGTGGTCTCCTAGACCACAGTGTCCCTCTAGATAGAGGAAACAAGGTGTGTTCCAAAAACCGTGCCAAACGGAGAATGTTAAGCGGTCCTGAGCTGAGGCATGCGGCCGACGGCTCCGAAAATCGGAAACAAGTCTCCAAACGGGAACAGTGGCCTACGACCATTGAGAGATGGTCTACAAGACCTCTCCCTCCCTTCGGGAAGAGAAAACAAGACCTGGTCTGCAGACCGAGTCAAGGCACAAAAAGTTCCGAGGCTTAGAGGGTAAGGCTCTTAGCCAAAATTCTGAAACTTCAGAACGAGCACAACATGCACCATCACCGAGCGCTCAATCGATGACATCTGAGTCTTAAGGTCAGTCAAAAATGGGGTGTCTACACTATTGTTCAACCAGATCAGCACCTTATGGCCAGTATGGAGGACATGATGCATTAGCTCCAAGAAACTATGCAAGCCATGCAGCAGGATGCCGCTCGCCAGGCAGAGTTTGTGGCTTAACAGACAGAGCTGATTGCCAGACTTTAGCAACAATAGCAACCACAACAAGCCAGAGCATCTGCTTCGCATCCACCTCCACCCCCACCTAGAGTTCCACCACTCGGGGATACTGCAAACGTCCAGGAAGACACGGACGTTCCAACAGGACCAGTTTCGCCACCAGTTCTACCGCAGATTTCAAAGACACCGGCCTTCTCAACAGATACACCGTTTGAATCTGAGATGGACCCAACCGCTCTGAAGATGAGTAAGCCTGAGAAGCTGTTCAAACGAGCCCAGGGGGTCAATTTCATTCCAGACATAGAGGATGGATACACTAATTCAGCGGTGACTTTGCCGGACTGGCTCAAGATGCTGCATATAGACCATTTTGACGGTTCTGGAGATCCCATGCTACATCTGTGGTTGTTCTCGGATATCCTAAGGCCGATGGGCCTCTCCAGATTGCAAAAACTTTCCTTCTTTGGTCAGACACTATCGGGTGTTGCGGCTATTTGGTATGCAAAGCTGGAGGACTCTGTCAAGAGAAGATGGGAGGAGATGGCTGAGGCCTTTGTAGCTTAATACTCCTACAACACGCAAATTGAGGTCACAACTCGTGATCTCGAGACAACGAGGCAAGAGCCAAAAGAGGGCTTTTCCGACTTTGTAACCCGTTGGAGAGCCAAAGCTTCTATGATGACCACTAGGCCGGTTGAGAAGGATCAGATACAGATGGTTGTGCGTAACCTCTAACACAAACTGATGCAAAAGATGATTGTCTTACCCCTCCCTACCTTTGCGGATTTACGAGATCGAGTGCAGTTGAGGGCGCTATGAAGCGGTGCGATTGACCACGAGAGGGAGCAACCCAATAGGGCATTTACCCGCAGTTCAAATGCAGGCACGAGTAATGCTGCAGCTGCCAGAACTTCCGATGTGGGCATGGTGACCACCACCACTCCAAAAACACTCACAGCTACACCCTTCACCAGTGCGTCCGGAACCAGCTCACAAACAGCCAGATATCCGCCTCGAGGCCAGAGAGCCTTTACTTCACTATACATGTCTCTGTCCAAAGCTCTGGGGGTTCTGATCAGGAAAGGGCATTTGAAGCCCCTAGAGCCGCGGCCGTTACCAGACAAACTTCCTGCTTCCCATAACCTAGCCAAATACGGTGCCTTTCACCAACAGCATGGTCATGACACCGACCAGCGCTATAGACTGCGTCATGAGATACAGGATCTCGTCGACAATAGGGTGATCTCACCTCTAGAAAAACCAAATCTCACAACCAACCCCTCCCACCACATAACCAAGCTCCACCACCCAAACACATCAATCTGATCCAAACTGGGGTTGTGTCGTATGACCCTAGCATATATATCACACCCTCCTACCTATCCAAGCCGGAGGTGTTCATCCCGGATAGCATAGATTTGTGCGTGTTGAGCACCTCCCAAACCCAACCTGAACCGATAGTGGTGACCATCAAAAATAGAATCGGAATGACTTTGGAGGCAGATGGGAATGTTGATTCAGAGCCTAAGGGGTCTGGGAGCTTTGCGTACAACCTGAGTGGTTATATCATATCAACAGATCAGGTCAAGCCGAGGGTAGAGTTGCCAGTTGGGGCAGAGATCAGTGTGGTTCGGGAAGACAGACTTAGTCAGAGGTTGGATGACCTAGCAGAGTAAGAGGAGGGTATCGCGAATCTGCAATTCTTCAATGAACAGGATCCGAGGGACATGACTGTCAACTGGTTCAACTTGGATGGGTCAGCAGAAAATACGGGGTGGCTTAGTGACCAGCTAGATGTTGTTGAAGAATCTCAAACAGAACAAGGACTATTAGGAACGGGAACTTCAGCAGTGGCCGAAAGGGCCAGGAATCAGGGGAAATCGTCGAAGAGTACCGGTGTAAAAAATTTTGCTCAGGATTTGGGCAGATTGAGTACAGAAAATACTGAACAGCAGGCTGGACTGAAACAATTTGAGCAAGAAAAGATCGAGGAACTTAAAAGGGCTAGGAAGGCCAAAGCCCCTGCGGGGACGAAACGTGCTGTGCGCACAGAAACAGTTGCAATGGAATCGGACAGCTGTCTGTCGGTTGCCGACGGGATGTGGTGGGAAGACGACAACTTATGTCTTGCCCACACTGACGAAGATTGGGGGCAGAACCAACCAGATGACACCTGGTATGTTGAAGAGGTGGACCACATGACCAAAAGTGGGCGGTATTTCAAGCCCCCATACTTGGCTCAACTAGAGGCATCCGGGAAGGACAAAGAAGCGGAGAGGCAGAAGGAAAAACTGCTTGAGGGGGAGGCTGTACTGAAGCAGCTTAAGAAAATCCAAGCAGACATCTCCATCTGGGGACTACTAATGACCTCAAGAGTTCACAGACAGGCCATCCTTACAACCATGGACCGGGCCAAACTTTCCATCGATAAACTCCTGAGCAGTTGGTAGGGTTGGTTTTCCTAGGAGGAGCTTCCCCGACATTGACCTTCACTGATAAGGAACTGCCGCCGGAGGGCTTAGATCATAACAAACCACCCTACATCTCTGTCGAGTGTAGAGAGAAATAGATACCGGTAGTCCTTGTTGACACAGGATCTGCTATCAATGTATGTCCGTCGAGAACGACATATGCTATCGAGTTGAAGCCTTTGGATTTTGTGCCTACTACCCAGGTGATATAGGCCTACGATAATACCAGCCAAGAGGTGATAGGGACTGTACAGATTCGGACTCAGGTTGGTCCAGGACAATAGGATATTGATTTTCATGTCTTGGATGTTCCCGCAACCTTCAATCTACTCCTGGGGTGGCCGTGGCTACACCAGGTGAAGGCTGTCTCTTCCACCCTACACCAAATGTTGAAGTATCCCCACGGGAAGGGGGTGGCAATCGTTTTTGGGAATTCCTCAATACATCCGCCGCCAGAGGTTTCTACACCAGTTTTGTAGATTGAGCATGGCGTCGAAGATGTATTTTTGTCAGGATTCACCCTAGCTGAGGCCCGGGTTGTACAAAATATTCTAGTTGTTGATGAGGGGTTATACGTCGGCGCACAGTCTGTCTACCTTATGAACAAGCTTCAGCACATGCCCGGGATGGGATTAGGGCAAAGTGGCCAGAAGGGCGTTGTAGTATCGACCGAAGTGCCGCACAACCCATATACCTTTGGCTTAGGTTATCTGCCTACGAAAGAGGATTGGGTGAGGAAAGAAAAAGAGATGGCTGGAAGAGCCAGAGCCAAGCAAGCTGGGAAGCATTATGAGTTAATGCACCGACCCATCCAGGGGACCCTGAATAGACGCTTTGTCCGGGAGGGAAAAGACTTCCCGTTCTACGGCTTCCCGGAGCCATGGCTAAATGCAGAGAGGCGGCGCCTGCCGGGATTTGAGATTTTCTTTGACTTGCAATTGTCCAGGGATGACGTTGCCGAAGAGCAGACAGACCCACCAGCTGAGGCTGAGCAGTGCAAGTAGGAGGATTCTGTGAGCACAGAAATTGAGATGGGGATAGCACTGGCTTGTCTACTCTCAGATCCTCAGATCGTACCGGAGTGCTTAGGGAATAACTTCTCAGTTTCCATGATCGGGAATGAAGCGGCTGTGGGCCCATCTTCAAACATTCTGGATGCATCCATCGCACCCTCCCTCGTCTGGCAATACGAGGAGGGCTTTTTATCGAGCAACATCAGGTCAGGTAGTGAGCCAGAATCTAATTCCATTGAGTCTGTGGAGTCAGAATCAGGTTCCAGCTCGTCTGAGTCTGAGTCTAGTATTCTTGGGGGTGATAACCCGAATGCCACTATCCTGTCCAGGTCGTCTTTTTCTTTTTCTTTTGAGTCTATTGTAACAGAAGAATTAGGCGGATTGGATGTTATTAATGAGAATGGTACAGCTGTGGCTTCCGGGTACTTTTCTGTGCCTTTAATTTATTGCATTAATCAGGATTTTCAAAATTTTGATGAAAACGACGAGGAAGAAATTCCTCCGATTTTGTAATATTTGCTTGATTAAGAGAAGGAGAGGTTGGTAAAAACCTTGGTTGAAGAAATCACCACAATTAACATTGGTACTGAGAAGGGCCGGCGACTGGTCCAAATTAGGTCCACGTTGTCTTCGGAGGAGTGCGAGCACCTAGTTGCTTTATTAAAAGATTTCAAAGATGTTTTCGCGTAGTCTTACGAAGACATGCCTGGAATCGAACCTGATATTGTACAGCACCGGATCCCTCTTGACCGACAGGCCTGACCTATTAAGTAGAAGCTCCGAAGAATCCGCTTGGACTAGGCTCTGAAGATCAAAAAAGAGGTCACCAAGCAGATTGACGCAGGGTTCTGTAGACGTCCCCGAATGCCCCGGGAGGGAATGAGTCCCCCCTCATTCCGTTCGTTTTAGGCTCACTACAGTTCAGACTCAAATTGTCACGGTTCTTAATCTGAACCAAAGAGTCCAAATCCGGCAAATCGTTTTGAGAAAACAGATTTTTTTGAAAAGAAATGCCAAACATGGACTGCTTTGCCAGATACAGAGTCGTCACCTAAATATTTTATTTTTGGAAAATTTAGGAAATCCTGACTCGTTGCCTAAGGCCACGTGTCCGTCATCACCAAAGTTACCTCGGCTCGGGAACTTGGGTACGATTGGGGAAGGTCACTTCGTGAGCACCCCCGCTCGCCCAATCAAAGATCGGCCTCTACTAACCATGATATCTAGTTTTGAAAACATTATGCATTCTTATTCCGGTTATTAGCCTAGATTTACTATGTGATACGCACAGCATACAAGTATAGACCGGGTCGCCTGAATTGGAACAAAACATTTCATGTTTGTTTTTTTGAAAGATGGTTTGCTACCCGCAGGTAGGCTTAGAATACAGATTTTGCCACCCTCGGGTGGGCTTTAGAAAACATGGTTTTGCCACTATCTAGTGGGCTTAAAACTCACAGTTGATGATTTGTTCCAATCCAAGTAACCCAACCTTCACCCACAGGCATTCAAGCAGGTATATCACATAAGCACATAGCCTCATGGTAAGCATGCTATCATGGCAGTCACTCACACACATGCAAGGATGCTAAAGCATAAAAACTTACCGAGTACTCCAAGCCAAAACAGAAGCTAATTAGAAATCCATGCATGATCCTAACTATACAGAAATGCCTAATGCAACACATGCAATAATGCAACTATAGGAGGCTCGGCTATTCTAAACATGGCATTATGGAATGCTACAGCTAACAAATATCCAACTTGGAATTGAAATACAATGTAGTGAGGTATGATGCGCCGAGCCCGGTGCATGCGAAACAGGTGAATGAATGCAAACATGCTATCATACTGTATGCTAATTGAAACATGCCCTAATCTAACCATCATCAGCTAGTAAATAAAAGGGAGAAAGACGTGCGGTTGGAAGACATACATCACACACACACACACTTATTACAACATTGCCCTCGCACAGAGGGTCCAAATAAATAATACAGTCCCGAATAAATAGTACAGTCTGAATAAATACAAAATCCTAATTAATTAACAAACTTAACTAGAAAAGCAATAAATTGGCATGCAAGCCAGGGACTGTCTCAACTTTGATCCGGATGATGAATGATGTATGTTCGGGTTGCCTTGCGCGGAAATCCACTGCGATGCCCCAATTGGCCTCTGTTTGCAATTGTTCTTGGAAAGCGCGCCAAACTCTGAAAGGCTGCTGATTCTTGATTTGCTGCAACAGAGAGCAGGAAAGGGGCATGGCAGTGTATTTTTACATATGTATGCTTGACTACTCTTCAGGGAGTGTAGTCCTCGATCCTCGTGCCACCAATCACGCATCTCGAAGCATGATGACCGAGGAGTCGAGTTGCATGACTTAATATGAAATGAAAGCACACATAAACACAACAAGACCTAAACTCCATCATGGGTAATCCGGAGTGTCGGCGACTGGGGAATTGAGACACGTTCCGTCACTCGGAGTACGAAACGTACCTCGTTTCCCGTGCTCGGGCTAACTCCTATCCCAAACACAATGCAATATGCATGACATGCATGAATGCAACTAAGATACAACCTAACATGCACAATGCTGTGAAATGGCATACACGATGCACGAGGTGACATGGCATACACAATGCGCTAACATACAACCTAGTATACACAATGCTATGAAATGAAATGGCATACACAATGCATATTGGACTTACACCACCACAAGTAGACCTCAGCTACACTCACATAGGAGGCCATAAGATGAAAATGAGACACTCGAGATGCGTGCACACATGCACGCAAACCGAGGACCGATCCTAAGGCACGAATGCCACTTTACCAAAGCATGGCAAGGCATGGAATATGGCATACAAACATGCGAATTTCAGCACTAAAATATGATGCTAAACAGCCCCGAAACATGGCAATATGGCACCCGATGCATGAGATGAACCCCGAAACTCAAAACTAGGCATACGCAATGACCTATAGCTATACAAAGCATGCATTTTTTGATCATGAAGCATGAAGACAGAGCAAGGCAGTCCTAAAACATGAACTTTTCTAGTTTAAAGTGTAGCCAAAAAGTGCTAGCAAGATGGCTTAAAATAGCATGCGATTTTGACTATCAAACATGGTTTACATGGCAAGTATATGAAGCACATGGAATCTCACCATACCAGAAAAAATCAGTGAACTAAACATGCCAAAATATGCCCAAATAACCATGGAAATGCAGCCAACACATGCACAAATGAGGGGCTCCTTTAGAGGGCATACAAAGGGGTTCTTAATCACATACAAGATGGACATGTGGCAGCCCCAAACCAACTTTGAAAATCAAATATGATAGTCTAAAAACTCACCAAATTGACCCTGAAATGTGACTAAGAAGCATGCGAGATAGGGTCGCTTTGGAAGGCCGAAATGGCCACCAAACAAGTCAAGGTGAGAGGGGGTCACCCCCCTATAATTTGGAGGCTCAAAATAGCATCAAAGCCACCAGAAATTCACTAGATTCCAGTGGCTAGAAGGTCAAACAAGGCATGCAACAAGGGCTAGGATGTAAGGCCCAAAATGGGAGGCAACCAAGCATACAAGATAGCATATGACCTCAAACAAAAATGGAACCTTAATAAAACATGAAGATGATGTCAAGAAAAGCCTTTTTCCAGTTTATAACAAGTCTCAAAGATGAACACAAATAGGGCTAATCTATCACGCAAAAATGGCCCTAAAAGAGAGAATAGAGACAAGGCAGCAGCTGACCCCAAATGGAAAAGAGCCCTGCAAAAAAATTGAAGAGGGGATCAAAAAAAGACACTTTACAGTTTATAGAAAGCCACGAAAATAAACACAAGTGAGGCTAAACTATCATGCAAGAAAAGGGCCTAAAAGAGGGATAAAGAGGCAAGTGGCAATAGATGGCCTCAAACAGAGAGCCTTTCAACAAAGTTGAAGAGGGACTCAAAACAAGACACTTTACAGTTTATACCAAGCCACGAAAATGATCAAAAAAAAGCTAAACTATCATGTAAAAATAGGCCTAAAATAGAGTTTAAACACAAAGGGTGAGGAGGAGACCTCAAACAGCAAAAGATCCTTGATCAAACATGAAGAGGAGGTCAAAATATGACTATTTACAGTTCAGGTTGGAGCCCAAAAATGCAAGCAACAAAAGCTAAGAAAGCATGCAAAAATAGGCCTAAAAGAGGGATCAAGAGGCTTACCCTTGTAGCACAAAGTTCCAGCAGCCTTTGGTCCAAGAAATGGTGCTCCTAGTCTCTGGAAAACAGCCTCAAGTTGTTGGAGTGGAGTGTGGAGGTGTGGTGCTATGGGTTGTAGTGTAAAATGGTGTAGGACTTAAGGGGTTTTGAGCTTGGATGAGAGAGAGAGGGAAGTTTTAATGCCAAGGCTCCAATGGATCTTTTCTTAACTCTCCAAAATGCAGCTGGAGCTGCTGGTTTTGTAGAGGGAGAGAAGGGAAAAGGGGGGGGGGAAAACGAATTCAAATTTCCCCCCCAGAAGGCCAAACCCTGGATATAGGATCTGGGGGAAAACAAATTGCACAGCTGGAACACACTTGGGGGGGCAAGAATGGCCGGCCACCTCAAAAGGGCCAAAATGTTCATCCGACCAGCTAGGTGGCCGGCCTGCTATATTTTCTGGCCGGCCTGCTACTTTTCAGGACAAAAAAAGGGTCTGCCGGAAAGACAGGTGGCTGGCCAGTGATTGGGAACTCCAATAGTGGCCGTTCAAGTGTCCAAATTGAAGCCCCGGAAGTTATATTTCCAATGGAGCAAACCTTGCATTAAAATTCCTCCTGTGCAAAAAGTTATGCCCATTTTGGTGAAGCCGCGCAGATTCGGTCCAACCGGAGTGATGCCCTACTTCAATCAACCCTATCTCCCCCGTCCAGAATTGGCTTTAGGAGATTCTTGAGTGAAAAATGAAGCCCCAGACGTCTTATTTCCAACGGTGGTGGCCTCATAGCTTGATTCCAAGTATGAAAATGAATAGGCCCGATTCGGCGAGGACTGCTCGACTCTTTATTAACGGTTCATGCCCATTTTCTCCCCCAACTGGATTTCTTCCCTCTTCTCCTCTTTTTTTCAACTCCAAACCCCTAAGTAAGGTGTTTTGAAAGATTTTTCAAAAATTTTATCTCTCTTTCATTCATTTCCACTTTGTCCTTGCTCGGTTTACCGAAAAACGCAATATTTGACAAAATGCGAGCCTCGGAACATCGTAAAAACTTTATTTCAAAAACATTTTGAAAGAGAGGGTTTTAAGACTAAAATATTTTGATCAAGATCATTTTGGTCCAAAAAAAAAGGTATGAAGTTGAGATTTGACTCTCTCTCCTTGCCGAAGAAAGTGAACCTTTGCACTGCACAACTTCCAAAACCATCAGTCGGGTCCAAGTCTTAAAGGTGGTCAAAAATGGGGTGTCTACAGGTTCCTTTTGGTATCTGAGTACCCAACTTGGTTGGCCAATATAGTTCCGATGCCGAAGAAGGACGTCAGAATTCGGGTATGTGTGGACTTTAGGGATTTGAACAAAACCAGTTCGAAGGATGACTTTCCTCTGCCGCACATCGACGAATTAGTGGACTTTACTGCTGGGCATGCGCTGCTCTCATTCATGGATGGGTTTGCAGGCTACAATCAGATTTTGATGGCACCCGAAGACAGGGAAAAGACTGCTTTCACCACCCCATGGGGAGCCTATTGTTATAGAGTGATGTCGTTTGGGCTGAAGAACGCTGGGGCTACGTATCAACGGGCTGCGACCACAATATTGCATGACATGATCCATAAAGAGATTGAGTTGTATGTGGATGACATGATTGTCAAGTCCAAGAAAAGAAAGGGCCACCACACTGCCTTGTAGAAATTCTATCAACGGATCAGAGAGTATCGGTTGTGGCTGAATCCTCAGAAATGTACGTTTGGTGTTACAATAGGGAAAATGCTGGGGTTCTTGATCACACAGAGAGGTATCGAGGTTGGTCCTTCTAAAATCAAGGCCATCTTAGAAATGTCACCACCGAGGACTAAAAAAGAGGTACAAGGCTTTCTAGGTAAAGTGCAATTCATAAGACGGTTTATTACAAAATTAACCTTGACTTGTGAACCACTGTTTGGTCTCTTGAAGAAAGGAAAGAAGTTCCAATGGGACGACCGATGCCAAGTTGTTTTCGAGCAGATCAAGCAATATTTACAGAACCCACCTGTGTTGTCACCGCCTGAGTCGGAAAAACCGTTGATTCTGTACTTATCAGTGACTGAAACTACAATGGGCTGCATGCTTGCACAGGAGTCTGAGGACAAAGTGGAGAAGGCTATTTACTACCTGAGAAAGAAAATGCTGGATTACGAGACCCGCTACACTCCGCTGGAGAAGGCTTGTCTGGCCTTGGATTGGGCTACCAGGAAGTTGAGGCACTACCTGTTAGCTCACTCTGTAATACTGGTTTCGAGATTAGATCCCATCAAATATCTTTTCAAGAAACTGGCACTGACGGGTAGGCTAGCCCGTTGGTTGCTTCTGCTTTCCGAATTTGATCTAAAGTACGCGACGCGCAAGTCAGTGAAAGGGAGAACGGTAGCGGAGTTCCTAGCCTACCACCCAGTTAAAGGAGATGAAGCAATTGAGTATCTATTCCCAGACGAGGCCATTCTACATGTTGAAGAAGAGACTTGGATGATGTACTTTGATGGAGCATCAAACCAATACGGGTATGGGATAGGGGTGTTGCAGATAGCACCCGATAATTCCCGCATACCTCTAGCATTCAAAGTCCGGTTCAAAGTATCAAACAACGAGGCAAAATATGAGGCATGTATTGCTGGACTAGAAGCTGCCCTGGAACTAGGGACAAAACGGTTGGATGTCATCGGGGACTCGAACCTTGTTGTATCTCAAGCTAAAGGAGATTGGAAAGTTAAAGAAGAAAAGATGAGAATCTATCACCAGACCTTGGACATTCTGATTCCTCGGTTTAAGAAACTAAATTTCGCCCATCTGTTAAGAGAGAACAACAGGTTCGTTGATTCATTAGCAACTCTATCTTTTATGATAGACATCTCTTTCGGAGTCCAGATGCGTCCGATCAACATTGAACAGAAATTCGTGCTGACCTACGAGCTGATTGCTGCCATAGAAGAGGTACAAGATGAGAATCCCTGGTATTACGACATTTGGAACTTCTTGGAAAAAGAAGCTTGTCCACTAGGGGCAAGTGCCAAAGATAAGAGGGAAATTTGAAGAATGGTTGCTCAATTCGTCGTCTGCGAAGGTAAACTGTACAAGAGGGGTCATCTCGGGATGCATAAACTGTGTGTTGATGCTGAAGAGTCCAAGCGCCTGATGGAGGCCATCCATGGAGGAGAGTGCGGAGCGCACATGAGCGGGGTGATGCTAGCCCGAAAAATCCTTAGGTAGGGTTATTACTGGTCAACCATGGAGGAGGATTGTATTGGCTTTGTCCGACGATGCCACAAATATCAGATCCATGCAAACCACATGAACATTCTGCCATCGAAATTGTACAACATGACTTCACCATGGTCGTTTTCAGTCTGGGAGATTGATGTGATTGGGGCTGTCACTCCGAAGGGGTCCAATGGGCATGAGTACATTCTGGTAGCGATAGACTACTTTACGAAGTGGGTTGAGGCCCAATCTTACGCTGTATTGAAGGCATCGCACGTTGCTAAGTTCATCAGGAGCAACATCATCTGTCGCTACGGGGTCCCGAACGAGATTATTTCGGATAATGGTTCCCACTTCAAAAAGGAGGTGATCGACTTGTTGGAGAAGTACAACGTGGCTTTTCATAAGTCATCTACATATCGACCGCAAACCAACGGAGCTGTTGAGGCCGTCAACAAGAACATCAAGCACATTCTGCAGAAGATGGTAGAGACCTACAGGGACTGGCCAGATAAGCTGCCATTTGCTCTTTGGGGCTACCGAACTTCAATTCAAACTTCTATTCGGGCAACTCCGTATTCCTTGGTCTATGGGATGGAGGCTGTTCTGCCTATTGAAGTTGAGGTTCCATCATTACGGGTATTGTCTGAGTGTCAGATAGCTGAGGCAGATTGACAGCAAAGCAGGTTCGAAGAACTCATGCTCTTTGATGAAAGAAGGCTGAAAGCACCGTATCACATCTAGGGTTATCAATGAAGAATTGACAAGGCTTTTAACAAGAAGGTTAAGTCCAAGAATTTGAAAGAGGGGGATATAGTGCTCAAAGACAACCGAGCTCCCATTCATGACCCTAGGGGCAAGTTCAGACCCAATTGAACCGGTCCCTATATCATCAAGTCTATCTAGTCGGGTAGAGCTGTTGTTCTGATGGACCTAGATGGCCTAGAGTTCTCCCAGCCGATCAACATGGACAAGTTGAAGAAATACTATCCCTGAGCGGCTCGTTAGGCCGAAAACCCGAAAGGGCAACCTAGGCAAAAGTTAGAGCACATAAAATTTGAAATAATAAAAACTGAGGTCACAAGGTTGAAAACCCAGAAAGGGCGGCCTTGGCAAAAGTTAGAGCACAAAAAGAGAGTGTTAATACACGAGTGAACCTGAACCGAACTACGTAAGGCTTGATTCGCATCTTCGGGATACGTAGGAAACTTCATCTTGAAGTCCAGCCATAAACACTTCTCCAATCAACTTTGTCCATGTGATCATACTGGTCATCTTTGTCTATCTTGCATTCAAGAGCTCGGTCGTGATCCCCAGTGCAGTGCTATTCAGACTAGGGGCAACTTTCTAGTTGCTGGATCCGGGGTTGTACATCTCAATGATAGATCTCGAGCGTATCCAGTTGTGATCCATATCGAAAATGGTTTTGAAAAGTTTTAATAAAAGTTGACTTTGCTCAAATTAATCTTTTTACGACTTAGAGCATTTTTGGACCAAACGGAAAATTTATAGTACCCACAACCTTCAATTACATTGATTTCAGTACAGAGTTCTCCTACTCTTGAATATAAATTGAAGTTACTTTTTATTACATTCATAAAGAAAACTTGAAAGTACTGATTAAAGCCAATAAATTCGGGGCATAGTCAGGTATTCCTGCGTCCCCTCCCAGAGCTTGTGGAAGCCTCTGATGCCAAGATAGGTCCAACGTGCGCCTCTTCATCAAGCCAAGCTATGCACTCATCACAGAGGGTACAACTAAAAGTGGGAGCGGGAGCCAGAAGCTCTCTCGTCCTCCACGCTATGGCATACCGAGCTAGCTGTGCGCCTCAGACTGGAAATGCGGCAGGGTACTCTATCTCCTCCTCTAGGCAAGTCTGATCATGTCCAAATTGGCGCCAGAATCGGAATGGGAAGTAAAAAACACAGTGTGTCAAGCAGATCAACTAAATCCAGGGCTGGCGAGACATGCTGTAACTCATCATCGGAAGATTGAGCCAAGGGCAGTGCCAAGCAATGTTGATAGCGGACAGACTGCACATCCATTCGCACCACCATCCCTTATCAGGGGCATCGACTAGACATCGTCGAAAGAAATAGCCGCGAGGTGAATATGCTAGGCATGAGTTCACTACCTTCAACTTATCCATCAACCATATCTGGGGAGGAATGAAAAATGAGAGATTAAAGAATAGCGAGGCGTACGTGGAGAGAAAAGGGTTTTGAGAGAAAAACTGAGCCTAAGGGTCAAGTGATGTGAGAAAGATATGTGAGATAGGGCGGGAAACATTACCTGCAGCAGTAGTGGACTCCCTGCAAATCTAGTCATCTCCTGGCGACGAAAAGCATCCAAACCCATCAATGTCTCAGCCAGTGTTATGGCAATGCAGCTCTTGCCCTCTTTTAAGCCTTGGGCAACCTCAATCAAACAGACACTAGACCCTCCGGAGCCTGGGGCAAGCAAGAGATGAGACAGCATGCACAAGCAGAGGGCATGTCACCGAAAACCCTGCCATTGCTGATTGCTGCGGTCACCGGAATCAGAAAATCGATGAATCAAGCTAGGGACGTCTAATTCCCCATTGCGGATCAAAGACCGAGCGTCATGCAAAGTGAGTCCACACATCCGTCCTAAGGCTTTGATGTGACCAAAACGGAGTTAGGGCATGATCTCCTCATCGCACTCGAACTCCATCAAAGCTTGGAAGTCTTCGAAAGAGGGACACATCTCTTGTCCGCCGAAGCTAAAAACATGAGTTACCGGATTCCAATACCTTGTCGTGGCATGGAGGAACAGAAAACGCAGCGGGGTGTAGCTCAACGTGAATAGTGCATTTATCTCGAAGCCCCGAAAATTCAGCTTTTCCGAACCATCCAAGTTAGCAATCCAATTTGTGAGATTTTGGACAAGAAATGCCTCCATTTGGTGCAAAAACTGAGTTGAAATGGAGAAACTATGAATCTGGGGCTTTTGTAAAAGATAAGGTGTTGAGTGGAAGACAGGTGTCAACAATCTAGGCACTTTCTGCACTTATGGCCAACCGGCGAATTTTATGGCCGACTGACCATCTTTGTAGCCGATCAGCTAGTTTTTGTGGCCGATAACTCTTTATAGTGGCCGATGGTCCCCCACCTTGGCCAATGGCCTCTCATTTTGTTCTCTGAGTTGTCCATGTGTTGGAGGTGTTGAGAACTTCTGACTTGTTCCACTTCGAATGCCTTTCGGTGACGATTTTGTGAAATTGCGCCTGTGTTACTTCAATTTTTTTATCGAGTTGTATTCTGCATTGATTGTTACGTTCTTGTCTTGCTTATCGAGTTGTATTTATATTTGGTTAGCATGTCAATTTCTTATTTTGTTTATCGAGTTGTTTTGTTCTTTCAGTCGTCAGTTGGTTCACTACCTGATCAAGGCAATGCAATTTGAGTGTTTAGTTTTCAAACAAAGTTCAATCTCATTTTCATGCTGTGTGATGCAATGCGATGCTCAAAATATAAAATGTAACACTTTTTCAATCAAAAAGTTGTTTTCAATCCATCATGTTTTCTTTTGCAAAAGAAAAGTACAAAGTTTTAAAGAAAATAAACCTACCTAAGGCAGTACAATATGCAAAAACTACCGGCAAAAAGAGAAATAAAGCAAAAAACAAAACATCTGAAATCGGGGCTAGTCGCTTCAAGCACGGGAATCCCTCCTCTTCCACTTCCTCGATGAAGGCCCAGAATCGTCGCTGTCAACTCTGCTGCCTGAGTATGAACCCGAGCCATCTCCAGCCTCATTTTCATCCTGAGACGACTTCGACTGTGGACTCACTACCTCCTCATCCAGCTCATCATCATCTAGGGCAGGCATCTGTAGACACCCCATTTTTGACCGACCTTAAGACTCAAGCGTCATCGATTGAGCGCTCGGTGATAGTGCATGTTGTGCTCGTTTCGAGGTTTCAGAGTTTCAGCTAAGTGCCTTGCCTCCGGGCCTCTGAACTCTTTGTGTTTCAGCTTGGTTTGTGGACCAAGCCTTGTTTTCCTTGCCCGAGGGAAGGAGAGGTCCCGTAGACCACTCTTTTGTGGTCGTAGACCACTTTTTCCCGTTTGGAGACTAGTTTCCGATTTTTGGAGCCTTCGGCCGCGTGCTTTGTCTCGGGACCGCTTAACGTTCTTCGTTTGGTGTGGTTTTTGAACCACACCTTGTTTCCTTGGCCTAGAGGGCCACTGTGGTTTGGGAGACCACTTTTGTGGTCGTGAACCACTTTTGGTGCTCGACAGCTAGTTTTCGAGGCTCCCGGCTGCGCGCTTTACCTCCCGAACTTTCGTCTTGCATCCGTTTTGGTTTGTTTTGGTACAAACCTTGTTTTCCTTGTTTAGAAGGTGGTACAAAGGTGGGAGACCAGTTTCTCTCGCCACAAACCACTTTTCTTCCTGTCAGCCTGTTTTCTGGTCTGACAACTGTTCTCCCTGATCTTTGGACCATCAAAAGTGGTCGGCCACCACACCATTTGCTTGTTTTCATGCTTTAGACTCTCTCCCACCATGGCCGACCATTTTTTGTTCTGGGAGACCACTTAAAGTAGCTGGCCAACCACTTCAAGTGGTTGACTACTTTTTGTCATGTTTTTGGAGATATTTTTGGCTAGCTGGCACAGTTGGAGAGCACAAGAACCATCCTCCATACACGTGTATGGAGGGATGGTTTTGAGCCTTAGCTTCTTGAAGAAGCTTGTGCTTTTACTCTCTATAAGAGGGAGGCTCCTCCTCCCTCCTCCAGGTTTAGAAAAATCTCCCTTGAGCTATACATATAATCTATATCTATACATCTTCATTTCTCTCTTGTTTTGTGCCTTAAAGTGTCATTTTGTCTCACTTTTGCACACAAACACACACTCAAACACCATCCCTTGGTTGCTGAGGCTTCTTGAGGTTCATTTTGGAGTTTTTGGGCTGGTTTTGGTTCAAAAAGTGTGCTGGAGTTGCAGTCTTGAAGAGGTTCTACGAGGGTGAGCTTTTAATCTTTTAAACCCCTATTCTTGCTTAAGCTTTTGGACCCTTTTGCATGCTCTTTTAAGACTAACTCTTAACTACAAAAAGTTTTGAATTTTGGTGCTTATGATCTTTGTTTAAGGTCACTTTTGTATTTGGGATTGTTTACCCCTCTTAGGCCTTGTTTGGCCTTGCTTTCATGCCTTATTTGTGAGATTTTGGGACCAACTTGTTTTTACCTTCTCACCATTGAAACTCAGAGGAATTTCAGTGGTGGAAGTGGTGTTTTGAGGTCCCAAATAAAAGAGGGTTATCCCCTCTCCTTGTGTATTCAATACTTGTCTTGAATGCCTCATGTGTGAGCATGTTTGTTAAGTTTATGTTGGCCATATCTAAGCTTGTATTTGGGCTTATTTTACTGAGGCATACCATTGTTTTTACTTGGTTTGGTCACTCCATGCATGGTTTATACACTTGTAGTGTAAATCTCATAAACTAGCTTTGTATGCTTCATGAAGTAGCATGTCATTCTAGCTTGCCTTGAGTCTATTTCAGCATGTTTTTGGTGATATTTTGCCATGTCATACCTCTGTTAGGGTTTGATTTGGTCACCTCTTGCATGCTCCATGCACTTGTAGTGCATTTCCATGAATTAGCCTAACATGCATCATGTTTTAACATGTCATTCTAGCATACTTTTGGCTTAACTTCAAGAAGCTTTTGTCCATGTTTTAGCATGCTCTAGCTCTGATTTTGGTTGTTTTGGTCATGCATGACTTGCTTTGTATAGCCATGGTTCAATTTAGCTTGTTAGCTTTGTGCATCAAGTTCACTAGCATACTTTACTTGGCCTATTTGAATGATTTGGCATCATTTTTTATGTGATTTCAGTCAATGTTTCATGGTCATGCACTTGCATTTGTCACTCATTCAATACGTTGGAGGGTTTGCCCCTTTATGCCTTTAACATAAATCATTGCGTATGCCTTCATGCCTTAGCTTGCGAGCCATCATTTCAATGTGTTTTTGGGGTTATTTTACCATGATATAACTCTAATTTTTGTTGGTTAAGTCATCTCATGCTTGGTCTTAATAGGTGTCGTGTAATCTACCTTATTTGTCTTGTATGCATCATGCCTTATGCCCTTCATGATAGCTTGTTTTGGCTTCCTTCCATGCATGTTTTAGTATCATTCTGACATATTCTAGGACTGTTTTGGGTTGCATTTGCCATATCCTTCATGCTTTGTATAGCTGTAGTGCAATTGGCCTTGCTAGCTTTGTGTTTTGTTGACTCATGCATGATATCTTTGAGCTATTTAGATGATTTTGCATGATTTAATACTTCATTTCAGAGCTTATAGCATTGCCATGTTCCCACTTCTTTCATGCTTTGAATGCCTTTAAGTGTTGTGCATTGTTGCCTTACTTATGGCCTAGCATGTATGCCATCTTGCCTAGGTCTTTGAGCCTCCATCTTAGCATGTCTTGGTCATTGTTTTGACCTATTTCAGCTCTATCCATGGTTGGTTCATGCACTTGTACCATATATTGCATGCCCCCTTTGTAGTCCTCTTTACTAGCTTCATGCTTTAAGGACCTTTGCATGCTATGCTTGTGTTGTTTGAATGATTTGGCATCATTTCTTACTTAATTTCAGTGCATTTAGTGTTTTCACACTTCCATGTTTGTCACTCCTTGAGCACTCTTAAGAGTTGTGCTCTTAGGCCTAGTTGGTTGGCCAATGCATTGTGCATGCATGCCTTGTCTTTTGGTGCCCTTGTTTTGGTGTTATGGCCACTAATTTGGGCATGGCTGAGGTCTACCCATTTTGGTTTAAGTCCATTGAGCATTGTGTATGCCATGTAGCTCATCATATTGTGTATGCCATGTTGTTTCATTACATTTGTGTATACCATGTTCATAGCATTGCATATGCTAGTTGTCATTTAGCATTGTGTATGCTAGTTGTTGTTCTTAGCATTGTGCATTGTGCATGTGTAGACACCCCATTTTTGACCGACCTTAAGACTCAGACATCACCGATTGAGCGCTCGGTGATGTTGCATACTGTGCTCGTTCAGAAGTCTCAGAGTCGCGGCCGTGCGCCCTGCCTCCGGCCTCCCGAACTCTCTTCTGTGCCTTGTCTCGGTTTGCGAACCAGACTCGATTTTCTCTATTTTCTTTCTAGAGGGGAGGGAGAGGTCCCGTAAACCATCTCTCAGTGGCCGTGGGCTACATTTCGTGGCCGTAGGCCATTTTGCCCATTTCGGAGTCTTCCGATTTTGAGCCGTCGCAGCCGTGTGCCTCGGTTCGGGACCACCCAGCCATCTCCAATTCCTCCGGTTTCTGGCATGCATCTCATTTACTCCCTTTCGAGGGACACTGGGGTCTTAGATACCCACTTCGCAGCCAAACACCACTTTCGATGCTTAACGGCCGGTTTTCGGGACCCCAAACTGCGTGTTTTGGCCCCCGAGCATTCGTTTTGCATCGGTTTTTGTTCATTCTTGGCAGGTACCTCTGTTTTATCATAAGGAAGGTCACTGAAGGGTGGGAAGACAGCAATTGTCTCAGCAACCAGTTATGCTCCTCCGACGCCCTCCGGCGCCCGTTTTTCTCACTTCCGGGCTAATGTTGAACACCCTAGGGCCATTTTCTTCGAGCCAAAACCACATATTTGTGTTGTACACACATGGGAGGACCCTAAAAAATGGTGCTCGGCCAGTAATTCTTCTTTTTATTTTTGGACCTCTCCTAGAGGTGGCTTGTTGTCTCTCCTGCTTCAAAGTTGCCAAATTCCAACCACAGGGCCTTGTTGTACACACATGGGAGGACACCACCCTTTGGTGCTTGGCCAGTAATTCCAAACTTCCATTTTTGCCCCTGGCCGGCCGGCCATGGGGGGTAGCCGGCCGGCCACCTCCAGTAAAGGTGCCTAGCCGGCCATGCTCCTTGAAACACATACATACTGACCATACAATGCTTCCCCAGAAAAGATCTCAGATCAGGGATATTTTGGGAGGAAAAGCTTGGGTGCATTTCCCTCCACCTTTGCCCTCCTATTTTGGTCCATATAAGGAGCCTCTCAACATTGAAGAAGGGTTAGAAAAATTTTCCTCAAGCATACATACACATCTCCATCTCTATCTCTCTCATTTTCCCTAAGTTTGGTGCCATTTCTTCATCATCTTCAAGCACCACTACCACCACTCCATTTCCAGCAGCAAGGAGAGCTTTCTCAGAGGCTTAGAAGCAACTTTCCTCAAGCCAAGAAGTAGAAAAAAAGAGGTCTTCAAGGGTAAGTCTCAAATTCCCTCTTTTGTAGCACTTTCTTGCCTCATTTCTTAAGCCTACTTGATTAATGTTTTGGGCTCCGACCTTAACTGAAACTAAGTCTATTTTGAGCTATTCTTCATGTTTGTTCAAGGGCTCAACCTTGTTTGAGCCCTCTATGATGCACTTGCTTCAATATCATCTTGTATGTCAATATTTTGCATGCTTTTTCTAGCCTATGAGTGATCTGTTTTCGAGCATGATGTAAACTGTGAGTGGGCCTATTTTGAGCTCCTCTTCAACATTTAAGAAGGGCTCAACCCTGTTTGGCCTCTCTATCATGCACTTGCTTCATAATTCCTCATATTTACCGTAAATTTGCATGATTTGTTTGGCTTATGTGCAATTTGTTTTAGAGCATGTCATGAACTGTGAGTAATCTTATTTTGTGTCCCTCTACAACATTGTAAAAGGGATCAACCTTGTTGGGGGTCTCCATGTTATACTTGCCATTATATCCCTCTTTGACCCCCATTTTGCATGCCTTTTTAGGCCTATCTAGCTTCTGTTTCCGGTCATGAGCATTACTGAAAATGTCCATATTTTGGATTTCTTGTCATGTTTTGTTAAGGGTCTAAGGCTTTTTGACAAATGTAAGGCCTACCTCATGTTCTAGCCTTTGTTGGCTTCATTCTTGCATGACATTTTTAACAAGTTTTCATACTGATTTGAGGGATGTCATAAACTTAAAATGTGCATATTTTTGGTCCCTCATCAGTGTTGTAGAAGGGAATTTTTCAGTTTAAGTATCGTATACATCACTTGCTTCAATACCCCTCTCTTGGCCCCCATTTTGCATGCCATTGTTGTCCTACCTATGCTCACTTTTTCGCTATGTTTTGTACTGTAAAAAATGCTATTTTGGGGCTTCCTTGCTACTGTTTTGCATGTCATGTACCAGTTTCGCATGTTTAGTATGGCTGTAGGCCATTTCGGGTGCTTAATATCGCGTTTCGGGACCATTCCGTGCATTCAGTGTCATTTCCCCACCTTTCGGGACTGTTTTGCATCATTTGTGAGTGCTGAAATTCATTAGCATGTTTGCATATCATTTCCATGTCATTTTGTGCCTTAGGGCCATTGCCTCAGTTTGCGTGCCCATGTGCGCGCATTTCGAGGCATTTCATTTTCATCTCTCGGCCTCTCATGTGAGTGTGGCTGAGGCCCCCTCATGTTAGTGTAAGCCCAATTTGCATTGTGTATGCCATTTTATACCTTTATGTCATTGCCTCAGTTTGCGTGCCCGTGGACACGCATTTCGAGGCACTTCATTTTCATCCATCGGCTTCTTATATGAGTGTGGCTGAGGCTCACTCATGTTAGTGTAAGTCCATTCTGCATTCTGTATCCCATTTTAGTTTCATTGCATTCCGTATGCCATTTTCTCAGTTTGCATGCCCGTGGGCACGCATTTCGAGACATCTCATTTTAATCTCATTGTATATCATATTTCAGGCCGTTTCGTGCCTTTATGTCATTGCCTCGGTTTGTGTGCCCGTATGCACGCATTTTGAGGCACTTCACTTTTATCCGACGGCCTCTTATGTGAGTGTGGCTGAGGTCCACTCGTGTTAGTGTAAGTCCAATTGCATTGCGTATGCCATTTCACGCCTTAGGATCATCGCCTCGGTTCGCGAGCCCGTGTGCACGCATTTCGAGGCACCTCATTTTCATAGCATTGTGCATGCTAGGATTGTATTTTAGTTGCTTTCATGCATATCATGCATATTGCATCATGTTCGGGATAGGAGTTAGCCCGGGCGCGGGAAACGAGGCACGTTCCGTACTCCGAGTGACGGAACGGGTCTCAATTCCCAAGTCATCAACACTCCGGATTACCCATGATGGAGTTAGGTTTTGTTGTAGCATTCATCTGCATTCACCCTATATTGAGTTGTGCAATCCGATTCCTCGGCCATCATGCATCGAGATGCGTGATTGGTGGCACGAGGATCGAGGCATGCATACATTTGTGAAATACATTGCTATGCCCCTTTCCTGCTCTCTGTTGCAGCAAAATGAAGGATCAGCAACTTTTCGGAGCGTGGCACGCATTTCGAGAAACATTGCAAACAGAGGCTAATTGGGGCATCCCAGTGGATTTCCGCGCCAAAGCAGCCCGGCATACATCATTCATCAATAGCAAGGCAGCCCCTGGCTTGCATGCCAGTTTACAGCTTTCTTAGTTAATTTGTTAAATTAATTAGGAATTTGTATATTATTCTTTTATCCGGACTGTATTATTCTTTTATTTCGGACTGTATTATTATTTATTCGGACCCTCTGCGCGAGGGCATAATTGTAATAAGTGTGGGTGAGTGTGATGTATGTCTTCCAACCCCCACTTCTTTCTTCCCTTTTATTTACCCGCTTATGATGGTTAGATATAGGGCATATTTCAATTAGCATACAATATGACAGCATGTTTGCATCATTCATCTGTTTTGCACGCACTGCTCTAAGACATCATACAAACTGCATTTGTATTTCAATTCCAAATTGAATACATGTTAGTTGTTGCATTTCACATGCCATGTTTAGAATAGCCGAGCCTGCTATAGTTTGCATCTTTGCATGTGTCGCATTAGGCAATTCTGTATACTTAGGATCCATGCATGGATTTCTAATCGGCTTTGTTTTGGCTTGGAGTACTAGGTAAGTTTTATGCTTTAGCATCCTTGCATGCGTGTGAGTGACTGCCATGAATAGCATGCTTACCATGAGGCTATGTGCTTATGTGATATAACTGCCTTGAATGCCTGTGGATGGAGGTTGAGTTATTTGGATTGGGACAATTCATCAAATGTTTGTTTTAAGCCCACTAGATAGTGGCAAAAACATGTTTTCTAAGCCCACCCGAGGGTGGCAAATCCGCGTCTTAGCCTACTTGCGGGTAGCACCATCAAACCATTTTCAAACAAACAAACATGAAGTGTTTTGTTCCAATTCAGGCGATTCAGTCTATACTTGTATGCTGTGCGCATCACATAGTAACCTAGGCTAATAACCAGAATAAAAACTTGCAATGTTTTCAAAAACAGATATCATGGTTAGTAGAGGCCGGTCTTTGACCGGGCGAGCGGGGGTGCTCACGAAGTGACCTTCCCCAATCGTACCCAAGTTCCCGAGCCGAGGCAACTTTGGTGATGACGGACACATGGCCTTTGGCACCGAGTCAGGGTTTCCTAAATTTCCCATTTTAAAACATTTAGGTGGCGACTCTGTATCTGGCGAAGCAATCCATGTGTAGCACTTCTTTCAAAAAATCTGTTTTCAAAAACGATTTGCCGGATTTGGACTCTTTGGTTCAGGATTAAGAACCGTGACATTTGAGTCCTTCGAACTGTAGTGACCCAATATCGAACCAGAACGGGAGGGGGACTCGCACTCCTTTTCCCCGGGATGCGTTCGGGGACGTTTACAGCATGCCATTAGCCTTGTTAGGTTGTTCATATTTCATTGCATGTTTGCATGCTCAAGTCATATTGCATATTTGCATGCTTGTGTTGCATTGCATTTTTGCATGCTCCATGTTACATAGCATTGTGCATGCCATGTTATGTGTTGCATTGTGTTTGGAATAGGTGTTAGTCCAAACACAAGAAACAAGGGACGTTTCATACTTGAAGTGATGAAACATGCCTCAATTCTCGGTCGCCGACGCTCTTGATCATACATGATTGAGTTTTAGGCCTTATGTGTTTATGTGTGCATTCATTTTCATATTGAATTGTGCAACTTCACCTCTCGGTCACATGCATTGAAATGCACGATTGGTGGCCCGAGGATCGAGAACCACACCCCCTTGAGCTCATGAAATGATAGGGAGGGTAGTTGTGCACACATATCTTACAAATACATTGCCATGCCCTTTCTTGCTCTCTGTTGCAGCAAATTGGTGAAGTGCAGCAACAACTAGTCGGCCAGCCAGAAAAACTAGCTGGCCAATCACTTTTTCTAGTTTTCAGCACAGAAAGTGGTTAGCAAGTGGCTGCAGACACCAACAACTGGTCGGCCACCCTCTCACAAGTTCCCATGGTGGAGTTTAAGCTTTCTGGAGCTTGGTGCAAGGTTCTGAGAACAATTGAAAACAGAGGCAAGTTGGGGCATCGCGTTGGATTTCCGAACGAGGCGACCGGGCATACATACACTCTTCTCCCTCTGAAGCCATTGTTTTATTGCTTTACTTAGCTAATGTGCTTAGCTAGTTTATGCTTTGGATTTTGTATTTAAGTAGTTAATGTGTTTAGCTGCTTAATTGTTTTGTAATAGTTAGTTAACTAGGTTTAGTTAATTAGCTTTGTTGTGATGTAATAATTAGTTTAATTAGCTTAGATTAGCTAGTTAGCACTTTATTCGGACTCTCCGTGGAGAGGGCCAACTATTGTAATAAGCGTGCGTGTGTGTGATGCATGTCTTCCAACCCCCATTTCTTTCTCTCTTTTACTTAACCACTTACGATGGTTAGTTTTAGGGCATATTTTCGTTTAGCATACCTTATGCTTGCATGTGTGCATCCATTCATCTATATTGCATGCACCGGGCTCAGCACATCATACTAACTGCATAGTATTTCAATACTTACTTGAATACGTGTTCAAACAGCATGTTATCGAGTTGCATTTCACATGACATTCTAGATAGCCAAGCCTATCTAAGTTGCATTTTCGCATGTGTTGCATTAGCCATCTTAACATGAACTAGGGTCATGCATGATTTCTAACTAGTTATTTTTTTTGGCTCGGAGTACATTGTGAGTGTTTACGTTTGAGCATACTGCATGTGTGTTATTGATTACCATGAAAGCATGCTTGCCATGAGGCTAACTACTTATTTAATATAACTACCTGAATGCCTGTGGGTGAAGGTTGGATTACTTGAATTGGAACAATTCATTGAATCCTGAATTTAGCCTACTTGCGAGTAGCAAACTTCAAACCATTTTCACAAACAAATATGCAATGTTTTGTTCCAAATTAGGCGATCTAGTCTATACTTGTATGCTGTGCGCATCACATAGTAAGATTAGCTAATTAACCGGAATAAGAGCACATGTGTTTTCAAAAACAAAATATCATGCTTAGTACAGGCCGATCTTTGATCGGGCGAGCGAGGGTGCTCATTGCATGACCTTCCCCTCTCGTACCCAAGTTCCCGAGCCGAGGCAACTTTGGTGATGATGGACACATGGCCTTAGGCATGAGTCAGGGTTTCCTAAATTCCCCCAAAATAAAATATTTAGATGGCGACTCTATACCTGGCAAAGCAGTCCATGTTTGGCACTTCTTTATTAAAATTAGTTTTCCAAAAACGATTTGCCAAATTTGGACTCTTTGGTGATTTATCGGTCTTGCATTGCACTTTGCAAGATTAGATTCAGAACCGTGACATTGAATCCAAACTGTAGTAGCTCAGAACAAAACAAGATTCGTGCCCCTCGCGAGCGCAGATGTTCGAGAGTTCCCGGGAGCGCATCTATAGTTTCTGGCGACTCTGCTGGAGACTTAGAGAACTTGACTCGAACTCATGATATCTTGTTTTGACTACACTTATGTGTTTCTTTGCATTGCATTTGCATTGGTGCGCCTAAGTTACTGTGTTCGCCATCTGCTATTCTTGAACGGTTAGCCTGAGGCTATGTGCCATAAGGTTGACCAATTACGGGCTCTACCACGATGGGAACACAAACCCCGGTTGTTACCGGGGCACCCCTTTTAACCATTCGACCTAGTGCATGTTGGAATCCGTAGTGACTATTCCAAACTAGGACAGGTTGCTTATCCGGTTATAGGTTGTTTGAAACTGCTGTGTGCATAGTGAAACCCTAGCTCCTGACAAAATAGGACAGGGAAACTCTACCCCAACATAGGGGTGTTTTGGCTCTCATTTGCTTGCTATGTGCTTTTAGAGTGTGTCTCTACAGGAATGCACGTATCAGTTTGCAAGTTTGAGTATCAGGCCTGTGGGGATTAGTGTTTGGAGAATCAGTTTTACCTAAGGGTATCAGATATCAGTTTTGGGGCAGCCATTTGGGCACAGTAAACAGTGCTTGAGAACAGAGTATTCAGCTTACAAATACCAACTGCGTGTTGTCGTGTCAACTGTGTGTTATCTTTATTTAAGCCGTTATGCTATCTATTTTGCTAGTTGTATGTTTCCTTATTATGCTTTATTTATCTTTTTGCAAGGTAGTTTAGCACAATTGCATTCAACCAAGCAGATATTCCCCGAGCACTCTAGGTTAGAGGTCGAAGACTTAATCGATCCAGGGATCTGATAGACGGACAAGCAGTGTTTCTTTCTTTACCCCCAGTTGCTAGGCAGAGGTTAAGAAGGCGCAGTGTATCAGTACAGAGGTTGCCAGATCAGCAATCCTTGAACAGTCAGGCTAAGATCTCAGTTTCTACTGCAGAGTCAGATATATCGGTTGTTCAGTTAGATCAAGACAATATGGCAGGTTTGGAAGAGATGATGCGTCAGCTCCAAGAAAGTATGAAGGCCATGCAGCAGGATGCTACCCGTCAGGCAGAAGTGTTTGCACGTCAAGCCGAGGTAGTGACCCAACAAGCAGAGTTAATTGCCAGACTACAGTAGCAAACCAGGGCATCTGCTTCACACACACCTCCTCCCCCACCCAAAGTTCCAATACTCGAGGAGACGCCAAATGTCCAGGAAAATACGGACATTCCAATGGGGCCAGCTCCACCCCCAATCCTACCCCAGCTATCCAAAGTGCCCACCAACCTAGTTGATTCACCGTTTGAGTTCGAGGTAGATCCAATGGCGTTAAAAGTAAGCAAGCTAGAAAAGCTTTTCAAGAAGTCTCAAGGTGTGAAATCCATTCCAGATATAGAGGATGGGTATACCAATTCGGCCGTGACGCTGCCAAACCAGTTTAAAATGCCGCACATCAACAGCTTTGATGGATCTGGAGATCCTATGGTGCACCTGCGGCTATTTTCAGACATCTTAAAGTCAATGGGCCTCACCAGATTACAGAAGCTTTTCCTATTTGGTCGGACCCTGTCGGGTGTAGCGGCCATTTGGTATGCAAAACTGGAGGACTCCGTTAAGAGAAGTTGGGAGGAGATAGCTGAGGCCTTCATAGCTCAATACTCCTACAATACATAGATTGAGGTCACAACTCGTGATCTCGAGACCACTAGGCAAGAGCCAAAGGAGAGCTTCTCTGATTTTGTGACCCGCTGGAGGGTTAAAGCCTCGATGATGACCATCAGGCCTGTTGACAAAGATCATATTCAGATGGTTGTGCGTAACCTCCAGCCTAAGCTCATGCAAAAGATGATCATTCTCCCCCTTTTCACCTTTGCAGATTTACATGAGATTGGGGTGCAGATCGAGGACGCAATGAAACAAGGTCTGATTGACCATGAGAGAGAGCAGCCCAATAGGGCATTCAACCACAGTACGAATGCAGGCACTAGCAGTGCTGTAGCTGCCAGATCTTCAGATGTGGGATTGGTCACCACCACTCCTCCCAAAACCCTTGCAGCTACACCCTTTAGCGGTGTGTTCAGAAGTAGCTCGCAAACAGCCAGATATGCCCCCAGAGGCCAAAGAACCTTTACCCCGCTATACATGCCTTTGTCCAAGGCTTTGGGGGTTTTGATCAAGAAAGGGCACTTGAAACCCCTAGAGTCGCGGCCCTCACCAGAAAAACTTCCTCCTTCCCATAACCCGGCGAAGTACTACGCCTATCACCAACAGCATGGTCACAAAACCGACCAGTGCTTTCGATTGCGTCATGAGATTCAAGATCTCATTGACAGCAGGGTAATCATGCCTCTAGAGAAACCGAATGTCACAACCAACCCACTCCCACCACATAACCAAGCTCCACCTCCCAAATGCATCAACTTCATCCAAACTGGGGTTGTGTCATATGACCCTAGCATATATATCACCTCTTCCCACCTACCCAAGCCAGATGTGTTCATTCCCGACAGCACTAACTTGTGCATGTTGGACATCTCCCGAACCCAACCAGAATTGGTGGTGGTTACTACCGAAGGTAGAGCAGGGATCACTTTGGGAGCAGAAAGAAATGAGGACTCAGGGCTTGAGGGGTCTGCAAGCTTTGTATGCAACCCGAGCAGTTACATCACACCAACGAATCAACCTAAGCCAAGAGTGGAATTTCCAGTGGGGGCAGAAATCTGTGTAGTTCGAGAGGATGGACTATCAGGGGCTAGATGACCTAGCAGGATTGGAGGAGGATATTGTTAACCTTCAGTTTTTCAACGAACAGGATTCGGGCAACGTGACTGTCAACTGGTTTGATCTGGAAGGGTCAGCGAAAGCTACTGGGTGGCTCAGTGACGAGCCGGATGTTATTGAACAACCTCAGCCAGAACGGGGTCCGTCAGACACGAGGACATCAACAGTGGCCAGAATGGCCGGAGATCAAAATGAGCCGCCGGAGAGCACCGGTGTTAAGAATTTCACTCAGGATCAGAACAGTTTGAGTACAGAGGATGTTGAGCAGCAGGCTGCACTAAAACAGTTTGAGCAAAAAAAGATTGAAGATCTGGAGAGTTGCTTGTTGTGGGGGCCAAGTATTGGGAGTCGTAGAGATTCCAGATAGTTGAACCTGGGAGAGTTAAAATGCGTGGTACTCGGCGTATGCTCACACGCTCGAATGCAATTCTACTCGACCAAATAGTTGATTAAGCAAGGGGCCGAGTAGAGAACGGACTACTACGAAATATGCCGAATATAGAATTAGAAATGGACCTAATCCTGAGGCCCAAGAAAGAAAAGATATAAATAGAAGAACATCAGCCAGAAAGAGGTATGTGAGAACTATTGTACTTAATTGAAAATATAAGCAAACTTGAGTGTAAAGACTGACTTGCCTGTCAGAGTGCTAATTCCGGCACCCTTGATCGGAGTGTTTATTTCATTTTAGGTGACTAAAAGAGGATCACTAACATCCTCCAGGGTCAGAAGAGTATTTCCAAACCACTTCTCCACAACTAGCGCCGTCTGTGGGAATACTCAAACACATCCATGGCGGGCATAACGGAAGACCTTCCCATAGTCACTGATGAAACCACGCAGAGAGACGACCTCACTCCATCAAACATACTTGGACTGGAGACCATCCCCGTAAGATGCGCTCTAAACTTTGCCTCACCCTCGACTCCAGAGCATAAAGCAATGCAAGCAATCATAGAACAAGCAAAGCAAAATGAACAAAGGTTGGAGAACATGATCGTAGAGAACGAACGTCTCCGTCAGGATTTGGCCTTGGAGGTGGCGAAGTCCAAACAAGCTGCATACCAAGGCTCGGAACGACTTGTGAGGGCAGGTGGTCGACGATCTCGAGCCCGACAACAAGATACTGATAGCAACTCCGACTCATTATCCCCGGAGCCCAAGAAGAAGGGACGATCTGAAACTACTAGTTCTTTTGAAGAGAGTCCCTGTATAAGGCATAAGCGAAGAAGAAACAGTTCAGATGAAAATCAACATGATCCTTTTGTACGACGGATTGCAAAGGCAGTGCTACCCAAGAAATTCAAAGCACCGTCATTCACTTTGTATGACGGTAAATTAGACCCCACCAACCATTGTGATACTGATAGTTGTTATGCACTGAAAGACCTCCTGGAGGAATTGGTACAAGATGTCCGGCTACGACAATATGTCCGAAAAGGAAACCCAACCAAAACAATGGCCTTGAGACAGGATTCACCCCCGCTCGACATGATCTACATGATATACAGCCTGCCAATGTCATCGGCGATGCATGCGATTCAGTCGAAGTCTCGCCCTCAAGACCAACTTACTCCGGCTAAACGGCCCCATGAAGTCGAGGTTATTACTTTTGATGATTCGGATTTGGCCGGAGTAACACTGCCCCACATTGATCCCTTGATAATTGAGTTACGCATAAACCGATTCACAGTTGAGCGCGTACTCATTGATCTGGGGAGCACATCGGAGATTATGTACTATAAGACATTTACCAAACTCGGCTTGTCCGAATCGGATCTCTCTCTGGCTCCTTATCCACTATTCGGCTTCAATGCCAATCTAGAGTACCCGTTGGGGAAAATCAGACATGCCAAGCACCTATCATCAGTTGCTACGCTTCTCGACAAAACGCGGTATTGAGCAAATTTGCGGCTCCCAGAAATCAGTATAAGCATGTTATCTCCTTGCTGAAAAGGCGCCAAAGGAACTATAGGTGAATTCCATTGAGGTGCCGGATCGAGAGAACCTCGACAATGTTGGGCGGCTCCCAAATGAAAAGTCCACGGAAGGCTTAGACCGAGTTGAAATCGATGGAAGCCCAAACAAGTTCTTCATGATCGGTGCCTCCCTAAATTAGGCCGACAGATAGCAGCTAATCTCTTTCCTGCTCAACAACCTCGATGTCTTTGTATGGACTCCGTATGAGATGCCGGGTATAGATCCGTCAGTTTCACAGCACCATTTGAATGTCGATCCTAAGTGCAAGGTGATCATTCAGAAAAGCCAGTCGAGCGAAACACCTACCGCCGTTGTTGAGGAGGTTGACAGGCTGCTTGACGCCGAGGCAATTAGGGAAGTGACCTACCCTACATGGCTCTCTAATATAGTGGTGGTGAAGAAGAAAAATGGGACTTGGCGAGTGTGAGTCGATTTCATGAACCTAAACAAAGCCTGCCCCAAGGATTATTTTTCCCTACCCAGAATCGACCAACTTGTAGATGCAACAGCACGCCATCAACGTATGAGCTTCCTCGATGCTTACAGAGGCTACCATCAAATCGCCATGCATCTAGAGGACTAGGACAAAACTGCATTCCTCACCCCAAGAGGAACCTACTGCTACAAAGTTATGCCTTTTGAGTTGAAGAATGCAGGGCCAACCTACCAAAGACTGGTTAGTGCCATGTTCAAGGAGTAACTCGGCCACACTATGGAAGTATGCATTGATGATATGGTGGTCAATTCCAAGGAAGAACAGAATCATATAGCCAATCTAGAAAAGACATTCAGCATTCTACGCAAATATAGAATGAAACTGAACGCTTCCAAATGTACGTTTGGTATCGGCTCTGGCAAGTTCTTGGGTTACATTGTCAACCACCGAGGAATCGAGGCCAACCCGCGGCAAATCACAGTAATCTTGGAACTCGGCTCCCCTCATTCAGTAAAATAGGTTTAAAAGTTGATGGGGATGGCTGCCGCACTCAACAGGTTCATCAATCGGTCTACAAATCGCTGCCGACAATTCTTTCATACACTATGGCAAGGCAAGGCTTTTGAATGGTCCACCGAATGCGAAGTCGCTTTTAACGAACTCAAGACCTACCTCCGCTCAATACCACTCTTGACAACACTTGCTGTTGGTGACCCGCTCATTTTGTATCTGGCAGTTTCCGACAGGGCCGTCAGCGCCGTCCTGATAAAGGAAGAGCTTGGGGAGCAGCGGCCAGTGTATTATGTGAGCAAGGAAATGGTTGACGCCGAAACATGCTACCTTCCGCTGGAAAAACTCATCCTAGCTCTTGTCATGGCGGCAAGGAAACTGATGCATTACTTCCAGGGACACAGCATTGGGGTGCTAACAGATTATCCCCTCCGATCAGTACTACGAAGTGCAGAAGCGTCAAGACATGTTTCAAAGCAGGCTCTTGAATTCGGCCAATACGACACTCGGTTCCTACCTAGAACCTCAATCAAGGGATAGGTATTTGCCGACTTCGTTGCCGAATTCACTGGGGGTCTTGCCGATTTTAAGTCTGATGAGATTCAAGCAGAGCCGAAATAGAGAATTTATGTTGGGGACATTTGGCAGTTGTACTGTGATGGATTATCCAATCAGCGGGGCAGTGGAGCCAGAGTTGTGATCATGTCTCCCGATGGCGCAATAATTGAGCAGGCCGTTAAGTTTGGCTTCGAAGCGTCAAATAACGAAGCCGAATATGAAGCCCTTCTAGCCAGTTTGCGGAATGCACATCTTCTGGGTGCTCGGCGTTTGCTTGTATTTTGCGATTCAAAACTTGTGATCAATCAGCTAAAAGGGGAGTATGCGGCAAGAAACGACCGTATGGCAGCCTACATGAAAACGACCGACTCCTTGCTGGCAAAATTTGACCATCATGAATTGAAACAGATAACACATGATCAGAACACACACGCAGCTACCCTTGCCGCCCTAGCCTCCACCATTAACTCAGAGATTAAATGGACCATCGAAGTAGGTTTCATCCCGGAGCCGAGCATTGGCCCTTCGGAGGAAGTCCAGGTCAGTGTTATAGAAGCTGGACCGAGTTGGATGGATCCCATTGCGGCATTCCTGTCTTCTGAACGGCTCCCAACAGACAAAAAAGAAGCGCACAAGCTGCAAAACAAAGCTCTACGATACTACTTGGATCCGCAAGGAAAGCTTTATAAGAAATCCCTTTTTGGTCCATACCTGGAATGTGTACACCCAGACAAAATCGAAGAGCTTCTAACTGAAATACATGAGGGCAGTTGTGGCGCCCATTTTGGCGGGCGTTCTTTGGCCCATCGAGCAATAACACAAGGGTATTACTGGCCGACAATGAGAGCTGATGCTGAATGCTATGTGAAAAAGTGCGAACAGTGCCAGAAGTTCTCTTCTTTAACCCACCTGGCTGCAGAAGAACTAAGCTCCATAACCAGTCCTTGTTCGCCCAATGGGGGCTTGACATCGTTGGACCATTGCCTCGTGCCCCGGGTAACAAGCGATTTTTGATTGTCGCGACAGATTATTTTACAAAATGGGTAGAAGCGGAGGCACTAACCCACATCCAAGATGCCGACGTGAAGCATTTTGTTTGGAGAAACATCATAACACGATTCAGCATTCCAAGAGCACTTATCTCAAGCAACGGGACCCAGTTCGATTGTAGCGTCTACCGAGAGCTGTGCAGCAAGTATGGTATACGGCCTTACTTTTCCACGCCGGCTTATCCAAAAAGCAATAGTCAGGCTGACAGATCCATCTTGGACGGCATCAAAAAGAGGCTGGAGAAAGCTAAAGGCAAATGGGTCGAAGAATTGTCGAGTGTGTTGTGGGCTCATCGAACTACGCCGAGGCGGTCTACTGGGGAAACGCCGTTTGCTCTATGCTTTGGAACCCAGGAAATTATACCCCTGGAGATCGGCCTCCCAACCTTGAAATCGACAGTTTTTGTTATGGGCCAAAACGACATGATGCTGGCCTTGGATTTGGTCCTGATTGAAGAAAGAAGAGACTGCGCCCTCGCGTCCATGGCGCGGTATCAACAGCAGTTGGCTAAGTCGTACAATCAACGTGTTTAGCTGCGCCGCTACACACCAGGAGAGTTGGTCCTAAAGAAGGTACTACCAGCTACGAAGAAACCGGCTGATGAAAAATTAGGTCCTAACTGGAACGGCCCGTATCAGATTGATTCGATTGCAGAAGTAGGGGCATATCAGCTGAAAGACATGACAGGAAGGAGTCTACCACAACCTTGGAATTCCACGCATTTACGCAAATTTTATCATTGACCCGACTTGTGGGACATGATGCTTGTTCTCAATGGTTCGCCATGTACATCTCATTTTCGGTAATTCAAAGATCCCTATTTACAAGTTTCAGTTCAACAGTGTTCCGAAAAAGCCTTCGGATTCGGAGCACCCTTCGTGGATATCACGATTGGCCAAATAAAGTCTCTGGATTCGGAGCCCCATCGGCGCATGATGTCTTTGGGCTGATAAAGCCTCTGGATTCGGAGCGCCCTTTGTGGATATCACGATTGGCCAAATAAAGTCTCCAAATTCGGAGCCCCATCGGCGCATGACGTCCTTGGGCCGATAAAGCCTTCGGATTCGGAGCACCCTTCGTGGATATCACGATTGGCCAAATAAAGTCTCCGAATTCGGAGCCCCATCGGTGCATGACGTCTTTGGGCTGATAAAGCCTCCAGATTCAAAGCGCCCTTCGTGGATATCATGATTGGCCAAATAAAGTCTCCGAATTCGGAGCCCCATCGGCGCATGCCGTCTTTGGGCCGATGAAGCCTCCGGATTCGAAGTGCCCTTCGTGGATATCACAATTGGCCAAATAAAGTCTCTGAATTCGGAGCCCCATCGGTGCATGGCATCTTTGGGCCGATAAAGCCTCTGGATTCAGAGTGCCCTTTGTGGATATCACGATTTGCCAGTTTTCGGATTCAGAGCCCCATCGGCGCATGACGTCTTTGGGCCGATAAAGCCTCCGGATTCGGAGCGCCCTTCGTGAATATCATGATTGGCCAAATAGTCTGCGGATTTTGAGCCCCATTGGTGCATGACGTCTTTGGGCCGACAAAGCCTTCGAATTCGGAGCGCCCTTCGTGGATATCACAATTGGCTAGTCTCCAGATTCGGAGCCCCATCGACGCATGACGTCTTTAGGCCGATAAAGCCTTCGGATTCAGAGCGACTTTCGTGGATATCACGATTGGCCAAATAGTCTCTGGATTCGGAGCCCCATCGGCGTATGACGTTTTTGGGCCGATAAAGCCTCCAAATTCGAAGCCCCATCGACGCATATTCGGGCCGTGTGTAACATAATTATGCCGATCGATACTTAATGTGGAGAGCTCTCATATCGAGCCGGCAAAACCCGTTTATACGTTAAAGCATAAAAACATTCAAGATGAAATGCTTGATTGCGATTAACTCAGACCGATCAATGTCTATTCAATCATCCGAAATACGTTCATTTCAACATTTTTAAAGAAACATTTTATAAAGAAACATGCAAACATATGCGTGCCGAACAAAGATTATAAAGAAACGCAAACATGAAAAATAAAACATTTTTATTCAATCAGTCAATGATTACATAATTTTTAACGCAAGCTGTGTTTACATAGTTTTTATATGGCATCTCCTTCATCATCGCTCTTTTCGATTTCAAAAGCGGAAAAGGGTAAATGATCACGCTGGTACAGCGGCGACGCCGAATCAACACCCTTTGCTCGGAGAGTCTCCGTGGCTTGAAGTGCCTCAATCCAACCGTGCCTAAACCCTCAGTTCTCGCATTGGCAGACCTCCTCCGCAAGATTCTCTTTGGTTTTGTCAATCCCAACCTTCCAGCCCGCATGGAAGCCTTGTTCGTATCCCATGTTCATCGCATTCTCTACGGCGAACATGCTTTCCGTATCTCGATTGGCGATGGCGTGACTCAACAGCCGTTGAGTCACCCTTTCATCCATGATCGAGTTGGATTGACCTATCGCACGCAGCTCAGTGGTTTGAGCCTTCTTGAGCTCTCTGAGCTCACGCTCAGCCTTCTCTGCGCGAGCCTCCAAACTACGGATTCTTTTCTCATTCTTCTCTATCTCACGTCGAGCGGCGCGCCAGCGCATGCCGACTTCATAGGCGGTATACAACCCTTTAACTGTCCCGTGGATGCCCTCTTGAAATACGTCAAAATCTTGTCGACCCATCATCGACTTCTGGACCTCCGATGGAAAAATCTGTCGAGCAAACTCGACCGCCCCACCTGGGTCCTTGATAATGGAGTCCGCCTCCGTCATCAATTTATTCCCCACAAAAATTGCGAAACTCAACGGTCGAGATGCCACGTCGGCCTCATTTCTCGGTCACGGTCGCGGAGAACTTCCCCGTTGCTGTTTCTCCTTGCGGGGTGATCTACTTCTACGACTTGGAGGCTGACACTTTTCCCGTTCTTTGGACACCCTACCTCCCACACAGGTGGGTTCGCTGCCGCGATTCATTGCAGTATCAAGCTCAGCCAAAGTTCGTGCTTCTCCTCTGTTGTTGAAGAAAACTCTATTTGACATTCGCACTTACCTATGCCACAAATGGTTTTAAATTAATTCTGAACACAGTAAGGGGAGTTACTGGCGCGAAGAGTCAATCCCATTTATTTCTAATGCTTGCAGCAACCCCGAGGCGACTTCATTAACGGTAAACTCCAAAAGACAAATGCCGATCTAAACGGCAATAATGGATGAATGCCTTGGAGCGCTAATTTTTGATTTTTGGAGTTAAAATGGCCTAATTATCTAAACGGCCATAATGGATGAACGCCTTAGAGCTCATGCACTGGCTGGGGCAAAGGCAGATTTATTAATCTAACTGGCAAAGCATCTAGCCCCATGCCGATCAATATGTGCCACAGCCACTCCATGTGCTAATTTTTGATTTTTGGAGTTAAAATGGCCTAATTATCTAAACGGCAACAATGGATGAATGCCTTGGAGCTCATGCACTGGCTGGAGCAAGGGCAAATTTATTAATCTAACCGGCAAAGCATCTAGCCCCATGCCAATCGATATGTGCCACAGCCACTCCATGTGCTAATTTTTGGCTTTTTGGAGTTAAAATTGCCTAATTGTCTAGTTGGTAAGTGTACATGAATGAATGATCCAATAACACAATTTAGCACAAACAATAGCAAAATGCAAAAGGAATTTTCATCAAGTAAATTGGGCACAAATTGTAGCCATTTCACATATGAAAACTACTAAAAAAAAGCTGTAAAAAGCTGAAAATTCCTAAAACAAAAACAAGAGCCGCCCAAATTAGTCCTCGGAGTCAGACTCCAGCGGCTCAATATCCACTTGCTCATGTGGAATTGGCATAGCCAATGTCATATCAATAGCAGCAAGGGCTTTGAGCCAGCTGTGTTTGAATCCCCGATTTTCAAATTTGGGGACTTCGTCTATGTATTCATCGAAAGTAGATTTTTTCCCGGCGTCAAATGCCCTGGAAGCCTCCAGGTCGGCTGCTTCCTTCGCCTTTTTTATTTCCTCCAACTCAGCCTCCAATTTAGAGATCGCCTCCTGGGCCAATTTAAGCGCGTCGTCGCTCTCATCCGCCCTCTTCTCGATGACTGATCTCAATTCTTCAGCGTTGCAGGCTCTCTCCATCTCAGCCTCGGCGCGGGTGCCCTCTATCTTCGCCCTCAAAACCTCGAACTCGGCCCTACTCATTTGGCCCTCAACCTCCGCTTGTAAACGGCCAATCTGCTTGACAGCATCGTGATGGCGACGGCCCATCTCGGCTATCCTTTCGACAGCCTACAAAACAGGAAATTAAGACCAAAACAATATTTGCATAAAGTGAAATGACAAAGTTAAGATATATACCAAAAGAGCCGATTACGCAGCCAACACAATTGCAACCAGATCCGGCTCCACCCGAAAAGCCGCCTTTTCAGCAGGTAGAGAAACAGATGTAGCCATGCTGAGTGCGACCGCTAGGTCTTTGATTACCGAAGCATCGGAGGAGATCGGCGTATTTTTTATCTTCGGATGAACAACAAAAGGTACAATCACATCCGATTCCTCCAAATGAGGTCGTTTGTCGGCACGGTCTTCTTCTGAGCTGGCCTCAACCTCGGCAGGGCGCTTCTCCACCCTTTACTCAGCCTCTACACTTACCTGCACAACTGGTTCTGCCTCGGCACTTTAGTTTTTTGTCGTTTCCTCCTCAATAACGGACAAGGAGGGTTGAGATTCGCCATTAGGCAGAGAGGGCTGAGATTCGACAACCCGAATGGCCTCCGCCCTTCGCCGCGCGGCCATCCTTTCCGCGTTTGCTTCTTGGCAAGTTTAGTGAGGCTCAATCTAGCCATATCTTTTGGGTACACGCCGAGAAGGTCCTCCAGACCCTGAAAGATATCATCAAGTAGAAGGTCCCCTCAACCCGAAGTGGACAGAGGATCAACTGAATTGAGGCTGGCTTCTTCAAATGCCAACCTTAAAGCCTCATCGACTTCGGCTATGGATTGGTCTGACACGGCGGCCTCAGCTACTTTTGGTCGCTCCGAATCTGATCCCTCTAAACTGACCTGCCTCAAATTTTTGAAATCAGTCAGGATAAGGGCAATAAGAAACTCCTCACCCTTCAGAATTGGGATGTTTTTCGCCGCCAAAATGGTCGTGTAAGTCAGTTCATAGCGGAGCAAAACGTGGGCCGCCCTACCCTGTTTCTGAAGACTTAGACAGCCAAAATATTTGAGTGCAACCTTGATTTTCGAAAGAACAACGTCGTCGATTGAGTTTAGGACTTTCTTCAAATCGTTTCCTACAAAAGCAAAACCATGAGGTCCTAAAAATGAAGCTTTATAAATATAATAGAAAATAAATAAATAAAAGAATCTACACGGCCACCTGGTTCGCCCCTCCATCTAGGAATACGATCAAGGCGATCCTCGCCTTCGCCGAATTCCCAGTTTCCTTGGACGACGACCATAACATCATCAACTCGCTTCCCAGAGCTGGAAAGCATAGTCACTAGTTGATGGTCAGTGTCATTGGCCCTAAGGAAATAACGCCCATGCCGACCAGAAAACTTGGCCATGGCATAGCAATGCCGAATAGCGGGAATGCCAAGGTTAAGCCTAAGGCGATGGTTTAGTGCGATAATCCCCATCACGATTCTAAAGAAGTTGATGTTGGGTTGGGAAGGAATTAAGCCCCAATGGCAGAGCACAGCCCTAAGGAGTGGGTGAAGGGGGAAATGGACTCCACCCTCTGCAATTGATAAGAGAGGGAAGACGATCATGGTTTCATCAACCCTCTCCATATCGAGGGTGCTGTCTGTAACAAGTGACAGACGGACGTCATCAGGAATGGAGAAATAGCGTTGGAAGCCAGAAATTCGATCCGGTGAGAGGAGATCTTTCAAATGTTTCGCCATTTTCCCCAGCCAATATGAATATGCTAAGCCAAAAACAAAGCAAGAAAAGATATTCAAAGAAGAGAATGGGAGAACTTACAAAAGGTGAAGAGGATAGAGAAGAAAAGGAAGTTGCAGAGGTAATTCGGAAGACAGTCCAGCGACAAGCATCTAAAAACGTGTATGTATTTGAAAAGACGTCGAAATTTTAAATCACAATAAATGGAAGTGTACGAAGAGGCAGGAAGTTGAAATGATAACCGAGAAGCGTGTGTTCAGACATTTACGTTGGAATGCGGTCAACCGCCGAATTTCGACTCTGACTTTTCGAGTTCGAAGCCAAACACTCTAACCAACTGTCATTAGTGGAGTGCTCGGAGGGCAATTGTGGGGGCTGAGTGTTGGGAGTCATAGAGATTCCGGACAGTTGAACCTGGGAGAGTCAAAATACGTGGTACTTGGCGTATGCTCACACGCTCGAATGCAATTCTACTCGACCAAATAGCCGATTAAGCAAGGGGCCGAGTAGAGAGCAGACTACTACAAAATATGCCGAATATAGAATTGGAAATGGACCTAATCCCGAGGCCCAAGAAAGAAAAGATATAAATAGAAAAACGTCAGCCAGAAAGAGGCATGTGAGAACTATTGTACTTAATTGAGAATATAAGCAAACTTGAGTGTAAAGACTGACTTGCCCATCGGAGTGCTAATTCTGGCACCCTCGACCAGAGTGTTTATTTCTTTTCAAGTGACTAGAAGAGGATCACTAGCGTCCCCCAAGATCAGAAGAGTATTTCCAAACCACTTTTCCACACTTGTCGATGGCCGACGGAATGTGGTGGGAAGATGACGACCTATGTCTCGCCCACATAGACGAAGATTGAGGGGACAACCAGCCGGATGAAACCTGGTATATTGGAGAGGTGGACCACATGACAAGAAGTGGACGGTACTTCAGACCCCACACCTGGATCAACCAGAGGCATCCAGGAAGGACAAGGAGGCGAAGAGGCAGAAAGAAAAGTTACTCGAGGAGGAGGCTGTGCTAAAACAGCTTAAGAATATACAAGCAGACATCTCCATTTGGGGACTGCTTATGGCCTCAAGAGTTCATAGACAGGCTGTCCTTTCTGCGATGGACAGAGCCAAACTTTCAATTGACATCGCGCTTGAACAGTTGGTAGGGTTGGTTTTTTCAGGAGGAGCTTCCCTGACGCTAACCTTTATTGACAAGGAGTTGCCGCCTGAGGGCGCAAATCATAACAAACCTCTCTACATCTCTGTGGAATATAGAGATAAATAGATACCAGCAGTTCTTGTTGATACAGGATCTGCTATCAACGTGTGCCCGTCAAGGACAGCATATGCAATCGGGGTTGAAGCCCGCAGACTTTGTACCCACTGCCCAGGTGATCCGGGCATATGACAATACCAGCAGAGAAGTGATGGGGACTGTGCAGGTTCAAACTCAGGTTGGTCCAGGACAACACGATGTTGACTTTCATGTTTTGGACGTTTCCGCAACCTTTAACTTACTCTTAGGGCGGCCGTGGCTGCACCAAGTGAAGGCAGTCTCTTCCACCCTGCATCAGATGCTGAAATACCCTCATGGAAAGGGGGTGGCTATTGTTTTTGGGAATTCTTCAATCCATCCACTGCCAAAGGTTTCTACACCGGTTCTGGAGATCGAACATGGCACGGAGGATGTGTTTTTATCAGGATTTACCCTAGCCGAGGCCTGGGTCGTACATAACATATTGGCTATTGATGAGGGGTTATATGTCAGTGCACAGTCTGTGTACCTCATGAACAAGCTCTAGTACATCCCCAGGATGGGATTAGGGCACAGTGGCCGAAAAGGCGTTGCGGCATTAACCGCAGTGCCACACAACCCATATACCTTTGGTTTAGGTTATCTGCCTACCAAGGAGGACTGGGTGAGGAAAGGCAAAGAAATGGCCGGAAGGGCCAGAGCTAAGCAAATCGGGAAACCTTATGAGTTGGTGCACCGGCCCATTCAGGGCACCCTAAATGGACGCTTTGTCCGGGAGGGGGAAGACTTCTCATTTTACGACTTCCTAGAACCATGGCTAAACGCAGAAAGGCGGTGGTTGCCGGGGTTTGAGATATTCTTTGATTTGCAATTGTCTAGGGATGATGTTGCCGAGGAGCAGGCAGACCCACCAGCTGAGGTTGAGCAGTGTAGCGAGGAGGATTCCGAGAGCGTAGAGATTGAAATGGGGTTAGCATTGGCTTGTCTACTTTCAGATCCTCCGATCGTACATGAGTGCTTGGGGGATAACTTCTCGATGTCCATGATCAGGAATGAAACGGCTGCGAGCCTATCTTCAAACATTCTGGATACATCCATCGCACCCTCCCTCGTCTGGCAATACGAGGAGGGATTCTTATCGAGCAGCACCAAGTCAGGTAGTGAGCCGGAATCTGATTCCACTGAGTCCGTAGAGTCGGAATCAGGTTCTAACTCGTCTAAGTCTGAGTCTGGTATTCTTAAGAGTGACAACCCGAATGCCATAGTCCTGTCTAGGTTGTCTTTTTCTTTTTCCTTTGAGTCTATTGTAAGAGAGGAATCAGATCATGTAGAAGTGATTAATGAGAATTGTGCGGCTGTGGCCTTTGAGTACTTTTCTGTGCCCTTAATTTATTGCATTAATTAGGACTTTCAAAACTTCAATGAAAACGACGAGGAAGAAATCCCTCCGGTTTTGAAATTTTTGCTTGATCAAGAGCAGGAGAGGTTTGTAAAACCCTTGGTTGATGAAATCACCACAATTAACGTTGGTACTGAGAAGGACCTACGGCTGGTCTAGATTGGGTCCACGTTTCTTCGGAGGAGCGTGAGCGCTTAGTCGTTTTGTTAAAAGATTTCAAAGATGTTTTCGCGTGGTCCTACGAAGACATGCCTAGAATCGATCCTGAAATTCTACAGCACCAAATCCCTCTTGACCCAAAGGCCCGACCTGTTAAGCAAAAGCTCAAAAGGATCTGCCCTGATTGGGCTTTCAAGATCAAAGAAGTGGTCACCAAGGAAATTGACGCAGGGTTCTTGCTGGTATCCGAATACCCAACTTGGTTGGCCAACATAGTTCCTATGCTCAAAAAAGACGACAGAATTCAGGTATGTGTGGACTTCAGAGATTTGAATAAAGCTAGTCCGAAGGATGACTTTTCTTTGCCGCATATCGATGAGTTAGTGGACTTCACTGTAGGGCATGCGCTGCTCTCGTTCATGGATAGGTTTTCTAGCTACAATCAGATTCTGATGGCACCCAAAGATCGGGAGAAGACTGCTTTCACCACCCCGTGAGGGACCTATTGTTATAGGGTAATGTCGTTTGTGCTAAAGAATGCTGGAGCTACGTATCAGCAGGCTGCGACCACAATATTGCATGACATGATCCATAAAGAGGTGGAGGTGTACGTGGACGACATGATTGTCAAGTCCAAGGAAAGATAGGGCCACTACACCGCCCTGCAGAAATTTTTCCAAAGGATCAGAGAGTATTGGCTGCAACTGAATCCTCAGAAGTGTACGTTTGGTGTTACAGCAGGGAAAATGCTGGGGTTCTTGATTACACAGAGAGGTATCGAAGTCGACCCTTCCAAAATCAAGGCCATCTTAGAAATGCCACCACCAAGGACTAAAAAGGAGGTGCGAGGCTTTCTGGGTAAAGTGCAATTCATAAGACGATTTATTAGTAAATTAACCTTGACTTGTGAACCACTCTTTGGTCTCCTGAAGAAAAAGTTCCAATGGGACGGCCGATGCCAAGCTGCTTTTGAGCAGATTAAGCAATATCTACAGAACCCACCTGTGTTGTCACCGCCTGAGCCGGGGAAGCCGTTGATTCTGTATCTTTCAGTGATTGAAACTACAATGGGCTGCATGCTTGCACAAGAGTCCGAGGACAAAGTGGAGAAGGCTATCTACTATTTGAGCAAGAAAATGTTAGATTACGAGACCCGCTACACTCCGTTGGAAAAGGCTTGTTTGGCCTTGGTATGGGCTACTAGAAAGCTGCAGCACTACCTGTTAGCTCACTTCGTAATACTGGTTTCAAGATTAGATCCCATCAAATATCTCTTCGAGAAACTGGCACTTACCGGTAGGCTAACCCGTTAGTTGCTTCTGCTTTCCAAATTCGATCTGAAGTACGTGGCGCGCAAGTCAATGAAAGGGAGAGCGGTAGCGGAGTTCATAGCCGATCACCCAGTCGAAGGGATGAAGCAGTTGAGTATTTGTTCCCAGACGAGGCCATTCTACATGTCGAAGAAGAGACTTAGACGATGTACTTTGACAGAGCGTCAAACCAATACGGGTATGGGATAGGGGTGTTGCTGATAGCGCTCGACAATTCCCTCATACCTCTAGTATTCAAACTCCGGTTCAAAGTCTCGAACAATGAGGCAGAGTATGAGGCATGTATTACCGGTTTAGAAGCCACCCTAGAACTAGAGACAAGATGGGTGAACGTCAACGGGGACTCGAACCTTGTTGTATCTCAAGCTAAAGGAGATTGGAAAGTTAAAGAAGAAAAGATGAGAATTTACCATCAGACCTTGGACGTGCTAATTCCTCGGTTTGAGAAATTGAACTTCGCCCATCTGTTAAGAGAGAACAACAGGTTCGCAGATTCACTAGCAACTCTATCTTCTACGATAGACATTCTTTTTGGAGTCCGGATGCGTCCTATCATCATCGAACAAAAATTTGTGCCGGCCTACGAGCTGATTGCTGCCATAGATGAGGTACAAGATGAAAATCCCTGGTATTACGATGTCTGGAACTTTTTGGAAAAAGAGACGTATCCACTAGGGGCAAATGCCAAAGACAAGAGGGCAATTCGAAGAATGGCCGCTCAGTTCGATGTCTGCGGGGGTAAACTATACAAAAGAGGTCATCTCGGGATGCATAAGTTGTGTGTTGTTGCTGAAGAATCCAAGAGCCTGATGGAGGCCATCCATGGAGGACAGTGCGAAGTGCACATGAACGGGGTGATGCTAGCCCGGAAGATCCTTAGACAGGGTTATTACTGGTCCGCCATGGAGGAGGATTGTATTGGCTTTGTTCGGCGATGCCACAAATGTCAGATCTATGCAAACTGCATGAATATTCCGCCATCGAAGCTGTACAACATGACTTTGCCATGGCCATTTTCAGTCTGGGGGATTGATGTGATTGAAGCTGTCACCCCGAAGGGGTCCAACGGACATGAGTACATTCTGGTCCCGATAGACTACTTTGCAAAGTCGGTTGAGGCCCAGTCTTATGCGGTGTTGAAGGCTTCGCATGTCGCCAAGTTCATCAGGAACAACATCATCTGTCGTTATGGGGTCCCAAACGAGATTATTTCAAATAATGGCTCTCACTTCAAGAAGGAGGCAATCGATTTGTTGGAGAAGTATAATGTGGCTTTTCATAAGTTGTCTACATATCGGCCGTAGACCAACAGAGCAGTTGAGGCTGCCAACAAAAACGTCACGCATATACTACCGAAGATGGTGGAAACCTACCGGACTGGCCAGATAAGCTGCCATTCGCTCTGTGGGGCTACGGGACTTCAATTCGAACTTCTACTGGAACAACTTCGTATTCCTTAGTTTATGGGATGGAGGCTGTTTTGCCTATCAAAGTTGAGGATCCGTCATTATGGGTATTGGCTGAGTGTTAGATAGCTGAGGTAGATTGGCAGCAAAGCAGGTTCGAAGAACTCATGCTCTTTGATGAAAGAAGGGGGAAAGCACTGTATCACATTTAGGGTTATCAACGAAAAATTGCCAGGGCTTTTAACAAGAAGGTTAAGTCTAGGAATTTGAAAGAAGGAGATTTGGTGCTCAAAGACAACTGAGCTCCCATCCATGACCCTAGGGGAAAGTTTAGACCCAATTGGACTGGTCCTTACATCATCAAGTCTATTTGGTCAGGTGGAGCTGTAGTTCTGATAGATGGCCTAGAGTTCTCCCAGCCGATCAACATGGACAAGTTGAAAAAATATTATCCCTGAGACGCTCGCTAGGCCGAAAATCTGAAAGGGCGACCTAGGCAAAAGTTAGAGCACAAAAAATTTGAAATAATAAAAACTGAGCTCGTAAGGTTGAAAATCCAAAAAAGGGCGGCCTTAGCAAAAGTTAGAGCGCAAAATGAGAGAGTTAATACACGAGTCAATCCGAGTCAAACTACGTAAGACTTGATTCCCATCTTTGGGACACGTAAGCAACTTTATTCTGAAGTCTAGCCATAAACACTTCCCCGATCAACTTTGTCTGTGTGATCTTGTTGGTCATCTTTGTTTATTCTGTATTCAAGAGCTCAATTTGTGATCTCCAATGTAGTGCTATTCAGACTAAGGGCAACTTTCCAGTTGCTGAGGATTCGGGGTTGTACATCTCAGTGATAGATCTCGGACATGTCCAGCTTTGATCCATATCGAAAATGGTTTTGAAAAGTTTTAATAAAAGTTGATTTTGCTCAAATTAATCTTTTTATGACTTAGACCATTTTTGGACCAAACGGAAAATTTTCAGTACCCACAACCTTCAATTGCATTGATTTTAATACAGAGTTCTCCTACTCTTGAATACAAATTGAAGTTGTTTTTTATTACATTCATAAAGAAAACTTGAAAGTACTAATAAAGCAATAAATTCGGGGCATAGTTAGGTGTTCCTACGTCCCCTCCCAAAGCTAGTCGAAGCCTCTGATGCCAAAGTGGGCCCAACCTGTGCCTCCTCATCAAGCCAAGCTGTGCACTCATCAGAAAGAATGCAACTAAAAGTAAGAGCGGGGGCCAGAAGCTCTCTCATCCTCCATGCTGTGGCATACTAAGCTAGCTATAAGCCTCGGACCAAAAATGCAGTTGGGTACTCTATCCCCTCTGCTGGGCAGGTCTGATCATGTCCGAACTAGCGCCGAAATCGGAACGGAAAGTAAAAGACATCGTGTCGTGCCGATCAATCTGAATCCTGTGGCAAGACATCCTCAGAACTCGCCATCGCAGATTGAGCCAAGGGTAGCGCCAAGTAGTACTGGTAATGGATAGATGGCACATCCATTCGCACCACCATCCCTCATCAAGGGCATCGACTAAACGTCGCCGGAAGAAATAGCTGTGAGCTGAATATGCTGGGCATGAGTCCACAACCCTTAATTTGTCCTTCAACCATATCTGGGGAGGGATGAAAAATGAGAGATTAAAGAATAGAGAGATGTATGTGGAGAGAAAAGTGAGAAAAGGGTTTTGAGAGAAAAACCGAGCCTGAGGGCCGAGTGATGTGAGAAATATATGTGAGATGGGATGGGAAACATTACTTGCAGCAGTAGTGAACTCGCCGCGAATCTAGTCGTCTCTCGACGATGGAAAGCGTCCAAACCCATCAATGTCTTAGCTAGTGTCATGGTGATGCAGCTCTTGCCCTCTTTTAAGCCTTGAGCAACCTCAATCAAACGAACGCTAGACCCTCTGGAGCCTGAGGCAAGCAAGAAGTGAGACAGCATGCACAAGCAAAGTGCATGTCACCGAAAACCTTGCCAGTGATGGTCGCCACGCTCACCAGCATCAGAAAATTGATGAACCAAGCTGGGGAAGTCCAATTCCCCATCGCGGATCAAAGACTGAGCGTCATGCATAGTGAGCCCGCACATGCGGCCTAAGGCTTGGACGTGGCCAAGACGGAATTGTGGTAAAATCTCTTTCTCACATTCGAACTCCATCAAAGCTTGGAAGTCTTCGAAAGTGGGACACATCTCTTGCCCACCAAAGCTAAAGACATGTGTTACCAAATTCCAAAACCTTGCCACGACATGAAGGAACGGAAAACACAGCGGGGTGCGACTCAACATGAATAGTGCATTTATGCCGAAGCCCCAGAAATTCAACTTTTCTGAGCCATCCAATGTAGTAATCCAATTTGTCAGATTTTTAACAAGAAATGCCTCCATTTTGGTGCAAAACTGAGTTAGAATGAGGGAACCACGAAGTTGGAACCTTTATGGAGGATAAGGCACTGTTTGGAGGACAAGTGTCAGAAAACTGGAGGTCCCCAGGCTAACTGGTAGGCCGACCACTTTTTCTGGTCGGCCAACCAGTTTTTCTAGTCAGCCAGCTAGTTTTCTGGTCTCCAAGCCAAGAAAGTGGTCGGCCAGCCACTTTTGGTGGTCGGCCATAGAGCAAAAGTTGTCTACAGCCTTTTCCTTGCCTCCAGAAGGAAGTCTCTAGCTTTCCTGTGTGCAAAGAGTGCTGAAGGTCCGAGTTTGCCTCTATTTCGGATGCATTCCGTCGCCTTGTTTGTCTAAAATGCATTTGTTTATCGAGTTGTTGCTCTTTGCTTATCGAGTTGTTGCTCATTTGTTTATCGAGTTGTTGCTCATTCGTTTGTCGAGTTGTTGCTCTTTATTTATCAAGTTGTTACTCTTCACTTATCAAGTTGTAAACTTGTTAAAGTCTTGTTGTTGTTTTTAGGGTTGTTTAGTTTGTTGTGTCGGTTCACTACCTAACTTGGTAATGCACGATGTTCAAATTCCATTCAATCCTTTTCTTTTCTTTTTGTGCAAAATGATGCGATGCGACGCTTAGAATAAAAATACAACACTTTTTGAACAAAAATTGTTTTCATTCCATCTTAGCTTCTTTTTACAACATTTTACAAAAGAGTACAAGTTTTGAAGAAAATAAAACTACCTAAGCTGTACAATGTGCTATAACTACATGTAACAAGAAAAATAAAGCAAGAACATCTGCATCAATGCTATCAAGCTCAAGACCGAGAGGCCCTCTTCACCCTTTTCGACTGAGCAGCCTCCGCGCCACCATCGCCAGCATCTCCATCTAAATCGGAGCCACCATCCTCGGAAGCCTCCTCGGTGTCACCTCCGCCCTCCGAACCGGAACCAGAGTCATCATCCCTGCCTGCAGATGTCTCTGACTGTGGATGTGCTGACTCCTCCTCCTCGCTAGACTCGTCATCCTGTCTAACAGGTGCTCTGCGTCCCCTCCCCCCCGGTCGCATGCTGAGACTCCTCTCCTAGCTGCTCGAGAAGGCCTGGATGGCCCAGTCTACAGAGGCGGGACCTGAAAATGATAGTTTAAATGCATCAGCCAGTATGTATATCAGATGCAAATGCGGGAATGATACATAGAGTGGGTGCATGCAGATATAGTGTGTGAATGTGATGTGTCAGATGTGTTCTACACATACAATGAATCAATGCAGTAAAATGTTCAGTTTCCATATGTCTTCAGAAGTATGATAAATGCAAGGAAATTGAAAAGTACCCGAACGCCAGAGGCATATAGCAGCGTCTCCCTCTGCAGAACCATACTCTCAAGTGAGGCCACCACTCCGAGTAACCCCTCAGTATACTCCCTGCGAGGCTGCAGACACAAGTTCAAGTCATCAGTAAATGAATGAATGTCTAGATATCTAAGTGATAAATGAAAACTGTGGAGCATGCCGGTGCTGAGTCAGGGTCACTGATGTATCGATGATCCGACAGCGGAGGCTCCAGTGAAATCTGGTATGGTGTCCCATACTGCCAACCTATCAGCCCGATCGGAAGATCTGGCCATCCAGCATACTACCAAGTCAAGGGCATCCCTCCAGTCCTGCCTCTCGATGTGTCGGCCCCGCTGGTCGAAGGAATGTCTCCGGCTCGGGTGCGACTTAAGGAAGGCATGTCAGCAGCTCTCCTCCTAGGGGTACGGACACCTGATAGCGGAGGCATCAGGTACGTATGGTGATATGTCGCGTAATCCCCCTCCTCCAGGAAAAGAACTGCATCAATAGCCAACATAAGGTCCTCCGCCTTCCGGGGTGTGCGACCCCCTGTGGACTGCATCTCTGGTAGAGGCAGTGAGGGGACGTCCTAATCGAAGTTGCCCATCGTCTGGCGCATGAAGTGCTCTCTGAGAAACCAGGCCCTGCCGACCGGTCCCTCAAACAAAACCCTATATTGGGAGGAGCCCCATGCCCCAGTAAACAAAAATCGAGGATTCCCTGGCATGTCGATCCAAGGCTGCCAGGTCACCTGCGGGTAACAAGTGCATAAATTGATTAGATATCATAAATATGCAAGATGAATCAAAGCTGAAAGCATGAAGAAATCTGGATCACCTCCGTCGCCCGTACAATATCGAAGAACTGCCGGAGGTAGAGCAGAGTCTCCCGAGGCCTGGGCCGGCACCAGCCCTCAAATCTGCGTGAGTAGGGGATCTCAAGAGGTGCCTTAACCTCGAGCTCAGGGGCTAATGTCGGGAAGTAGGCATAAACCCATAGTTGTGAAAGACAAGACGGTGGCTGTCAGAATACAAAATGTATAGAGAATGTAGACTGCTAAGTGCATAATGCGAATACAGAATGGATAAAGAATGCAGAATGCTGAGTGCAAAATGCTGTGTGCAATGTGCAGTATACAGAATGTATAGGAAGTACAGAATGCTAAGTGCAGAATGTAGAGTACAAAATGTAATGTGTGCCATGTGCAGTGTACATATAATAAAAAGCAAAAATGTAAATCAAGAGGGCAGAATGTACCTCCCAGGCTCGCCAGTAGCCGCCTACTATGGTCCCCCGCTCTCGGGAAGTCGCGCTCATGTAGTAGTAAAGGGTAGCGAGGCCAGCACCACCCCAATCATACTGACTGACCTGTGATAGGTCTACTTGAGCACTAAGCAGATAAAGCCCCACTGTGTTCCCCCTGTCGGAGAACCGAGTGGTCCCGAGGAGGAACATCAAAAATCCCCGGGCATACTGCTGTATGGCCTCAATGGTCACGGGCATAGTCCCCCTGTACCGCTCGGAGAACCAAGTGTACCTGACCCTGCCTGATGATCTGTCGATCGGCGGGCGAGCTCCAAGCAGATAAATTCAAGCGGCCTCCTACTCATCCATATCTGTGTTATGAATTTTGTGTTTAGATTGAGCAGTGTTATGAGCTGTGTGCCAATTAAACAGAATGATGTGTTATGAACTGTGTGTTCAGATTGAGCAGTGTAATGTGCTGCATGCCCAAATGAGTTGTGTGTTTAGATTAAATAGAATGTTGTGTTATGAACTATGTGTTCAGATTGAGCAGCAAAATGAGCTATGTGCCAATTAAACAGAATGCTGTGTTATGAATTGTGTGTTCAGATTGAGCAGTGTTATGAGCTGTGTGCCAATTAAACAGAATGTTGTGTTATGAACTGTGTGTTCAGATTAAACAAAATGCTGTGTTATGAACTGTGTGTTCAGATTGAGCAGTGTTATGAGCCGTGTGCCAACTAAATAGAATGCTGCGTTATGAACTGTATGTTTAGATTGAGCAGTGTAATATGCTGTGTGCCCGAATGAGTTGTGTGTTCAGACTAAGCAGAATGCTGCGTTATGAACTGTGTGTTCAGATTGAGCAGTGTTATGAGCTGTGTGCCCAAAATGAGCTGTGTGCCCAAAATGTGCTGTGTGCCAAAATGAGCTGTGTGCCGAATTAACAAAGTGATTGTGTAGTGAGCTGTGTGCCAAATTAGCAGAATACTGTGTATGAACCGTGTGTTTAGGAAGAGTGGAGTGCTGTGTATGTGAATATGTTCAGAACGAGGAGATATGATATATAGCGAACACATGGAATGTGCGAGAAATGCAAAAGTAAAGTACGCACCTCATGCGCGCGATGAGATAGATGGGACTTCGGCTCCCGTAGCAGCAGATCTGCGGGCGCCCAACGCGCGAAGTCCGTGAAATGGTGGAAGGTGCTAGGAGGTAGAATGTGCTCCTGCGGGTCATACTCCTTCGGGTCGAATGGCCGAATCCTCGGAGGCAATGGTATAATGTTGGGCTCGTCCTCTGCATACGAAGAACCTCCGCCATACAGAATATCGTCGGCCATCTGAAGAAATCTGCAAGATGATGCAAAAATGAGCCAAAATTGCAAAAAGTCAACAAAATTCAACTCTCAGGAAGAGAAAAAGTCAACAAAAGTCAACGCCCAAGAAAAGGTGCTAAACTTTGAGACCAACATACCTCAAGTGGTGAAAATGGAGAAAGAAGCTCCAAAAACAAATTTTAATCGGTTCAAAACTAAGAGAATCGAAAGTTTTCCCGAAACAACTTCGCGTGGGGCGTTGGAAAACACGTATGAAGTGCAGATTTGAGAGATAAAAGGGTCTAGGGAGGAAGAGAAGTTGATTTTGGCCTTAGAGGTGTGAGCAAAACTGCTTTGGAGTTATGTACTTAAAGATCCGAGCATTAAAAGACAAAACTGCCCCTGTTTTCATAAACTGGTCGGCCAGCCAGTTTTTCTGGTCGGCCGACCACTTTGGTGGCCAACAACTGGTCGGCCACTAGCCTAGGTGGTCGGCCATCCCTCCTAGGTGGTCTCCAAGGTCCCTTTGTTTTCCTTGTGTGTTTTGATGATGATTAGAGTCCTCGGCTCTCGGGAAAGTGCAAGAAAAGTACACTTTGTGGCGTGAAATTGTCCCCGCAGGAACTTCAATTCAAGTCTTTGATGCATGGCTCATCGTTACTCGTCAAGAGCAAGGTGTATCCTTTTTAAGTATGTTGTGACCCCCCCTCCCCCCTGAGAGGTAAATCAGAGGTTCTGGTTAATTTGCTCGCGTTAAGGCTTATTTTTCTTTGACTGGCATTTTGTTTCAGGGTATGCTATCGAAGTTATACCACTCTCGCATTGTTATGCACACTTTCCTCTCTTGCATTTGTTATGCACACTACTTGTTGCTTTGTTATGCACTCACTACTTGTGTTGACACGCTCGTTTTGCTTACATTGCTATGCATACTTCACTGCATTGTTATGCACATTTCTAGGTTGCATTGTCATCCACTTCTTCTCGCATTGTTATGCGTCACACTTAGGTTGCATTGTCATGCACCCCTTTCCGCATTGTTATGCGTCACACTTAGGTTGCATTGTCATGCACCCCTTTCCACGTTGTTATGCGTCATACTTAGGTTGCATTGTCATGCACCTCTTCCACCTGCATTGTCATGCATTCTTCACGCGCGTTGTCACGCATATTTCGCCTGCATTATTATGCACACTACTTGCATTGTTATGCACGTTTCACTAGCATTGTCATGCACCCACACTTTGCTTGCGTTGTCACGCACTTCTCACTTGCATTGCTCTGCATGTTTCTAACGATATTGTACCTGTTAAGTTTCTTTCTTTTGCAGGCACGATATTGTATATACAGTTCATTTGAGGCTAGTGCGACCAGACGATATTGTATGTACAGTTCATTTGAGGCTGGTGCGACCAGACGATATTGTATGTACGGTTCATTTGAAGCTGGCGCGACCAAACGCACCAGACGGTATTGTATTCTCCGCGTGAGACGTAGCGAGAATTGTATAATTCTCTTACATCCTTTCTACATGTAATGTAGTTTGGTTTGAATTCGCTTGCTTAAACTGTTGCATTTATTGTGTATATTTGCTTCATTACAATTTTCTTTGCATGTTCATAAGTTATGTTCAGCTTTGTGCATGTCATTTGCATTTTGTCCTTGCCTGCGGGCACATCTCTTTGTTATCTTGCATGTTTGTCTAAGTCTTCGGCCTTGTAAAAAATGGGTCGTCTCTGGGCTTTGACATTCACTTCTGTCACTTATGACTTCCGAGTTCTGTCAAAGAGAGGCAACTGTAGACACCGCATTTTTGACCAACCTTAAGACTCAGATATCATCGATTGAGCGCTCGGTGATAGTGCATGTTGTGCTCGTTTCGAGGTTTCGGAGTTTCGGCTGAGTGCCTTGCCTCCGAGCCTCTAAACTCTTTGTGTTTTAGCTCGGTTTGGGGACTAAGCCTTGTTTTCCTTGCCTAAGGGAAGGAGAGGTCCTGTAAACCACTCTTTTGTGGTTGTAGACCACTTTGCCCATTTAGAGAATAGTTTCCGATTTTCTGAGCCTTCGGTCGCGCGCCTTGTCTCGAGACCGCTTAACATTCTCAATTTGGCGTGGTTCTTGAACCACACCTTGTTTCCTTGGCCTAGAGGGCCACTGTGGTTTGGGAGACCACTTTTGTGGTCGTGAACCACTTTTGGTGCTCGACAGCTAGTTTTCGAGGCTCCCGGCTATGCGTTTTGCCTCCCGAACTTTTGTCTTGCATCCGTTTTGGTTTGTTTTTTGTACAAACCTTGTTTTCCTTGTTTGGAAGGTGGTACAAGGGTGGGAGATCAATTTCTCTCCCCAAAAACCACTTTTCTTCTGGCCAGCCAGTTTTCTGGTCTGACAACTGGTCTCCCTGATCTTTGGACCATCAAAAGTGGTCGGCCACCACACCATTTGCTTGTTTTCATGCTTTAGACTCTCTCCCATCAAGGCCGACCAGTTTTTGTTCTGGGAGACCACTTTAGCCATTGAAATCCAGTGGATTTTCAGTGGTAGAAAGTGTGTTTTGAGCCCCAAAATAGGAAGGGGTTGTCCCCCATCCTCTTCTCTTATTTGCTTGTGTTGATGGCTCATCAAAGTAGCATGTCTTTGTAGCTTATTTTGGCTCCATTTCAGCATGCCTTAAGCCTTATTTTAACATGATATAGCTCTATTTTGGCTTGGTTTGATTACCTCTTGCATGCTCCTTGCACTTGTAGTGCAATCCTCCCAATAGCCTTAACATGCATCATGCTTTGGACCATCTTTTTAGCATGTTTTTTGCTTCACTCTAGCAAGCTTTTACTCATGTTTTGCCATGCTTAAGCTCTGTTTGAAGTTGTTTTGGTCATGCATGCCTTGCTTTGTATAGCCATAGTGCAATCTTGTTCACTAGCTTTGAGTTTCCAAGTCACTAGCATGCATTGCTTGGGCTATTTGCATGATTTAGCATCATTTCATAGGTGATTTCAGTGCGTGTAGTGTGGTCATGCCTTCACATCTTTCACTCTTTCAATGCTTTGGAGGGTTTGTGCTTTATGCCTTAAACATGAGCCAATATATATGCCATCTTGCCTAAGTTTTTGGGTTGCCATATCAGTGCATTTTTGGTGTTATTTTGACATGCCATAACTCTGATTTTTGTTGGTAAAGTCATCTCATGCTTGATTTTGATAGGTGTAGTGTAATCCTTCTCATTGGCCATGTATGCTCCATGCTTTATGCCTTTTATTCTAGCATATGTTAGCTCTAGTCCATACATGTTTTGGCCTTGTTTTGACCTGCCTTGGGACTGTTTTGAGTCACCTTGGCCCTTTGGGGCTTGCTTGATTTGGCTATGGTACAAGTTCCTTTGCTAGGCTTAAGCTTTGAGCCTCCTAGCATGCTATGCTTGTGTTATGTGCTTGATTTGGCATTATTCCTTACATGATTTCAGAGCATATTTCATTGCCACACTCTCACATTTTCCACTCCTTCAATATGTTTGAGAGTTGTGCCTTCATGCCTTGTTTGTGAACCAATGTGTATGCATGCTTGTATTTGCCTTTTTTTGGACTTCATTTTCAGCATGTTTTGGCCATTGTCTTGGCATGCATGAGGTTTATTTGAGGTTGGCTTGGTCCATTGAGTATTGCATTACATAGCCCTCGCCATTGCATTGTTGTTCGCATGTTGTTGCATGACATTGTGTTTGCATGTTGTCGCATGGCATTGTGTTTGCATGTTGTTGCATTGCATTGTGTTGGCATGTTGTGTGTGTTTCATTGTGTTTGGGTTGGACATCAACCCAAACACAAGGAATGTCGCACGTTTCATACTCAAAGTGATGAAACGTGCCTTGTTCCTTAGGTCACTGACACCTTTGATCATGAATGATAAGGTGGAGGTTCATCGAGTCTTATGTGTTATTTGTGTGCATGCATTGACATTGATTTGTGCAACTCGGCCTCTTTGGCCATCATGCATTAAGATGTGTGATTGGTGGCTCGAGAGCCGAGCACTACACTCCTTTGAGCTTAAGACATGATAAGAAGTGTAGTTGCACACACATTTTCTTGCAAATACACTGTCATGCCTCTGTTAGTGCTCTGTTGTAGCAAAGGGGGAAATTGCAAGAAGCAGTGGTCGGTCAGCCATCAAAGCTGCTGACCGGCCATAAAAGTCTACCGATCGACTATCAGAATTGGCCGATGGCCACCAACTTTGGCCGATGGCCATCCCCCTTGGCCGACCATCCCTCAGCATATTCCTAAGGTAGGTCAGAGTTTTCAGAGGTACAGAAAGTGTACAAACAGAGGCATCATGAGGCACGGTAGTGGATTTCCGAGCGAAGCCAACCGAGCATGCATCTCTTCCTTACCCGCGAAGCTATTTCATTACTTATGATTAATTCGTGTAAACTAGTCATTTGATTCATTTTGTAACCTTCTAATCAGGTCAACGTAGCTATTTTTTTCAATTTGGATTGTAATACTTAATTAGCTAGAGTCAGTTAATTAGTTTACTTGTAATAATTGGTTTAATTAGATTAGCTAGTTAGCTTATTATTCGGACCCTCCGTCGAGAGAGCACAATGTTGTAATAAGTGTGCGTGTGTGTGATGCATGTCTTCCAACCCCACGTCTTTCTCCCTTTTATTTACCAGCTTTCAGTGGTTAGATTAGGGCATATTTCAATTAGCATACTTATGCTTGGCATGCGTGCATCATTCATTCGTCTTGCATGCACCGAGCTCAGCGCATCATTCAAATTGCATTGTGTTTCAATACACTTTCTTGAATATGTGTTTAACAGCATGTTATCAAGTGTTGCATTCATATGCCATCTTAGATAGCTGAGTCTATTTTAGTTGCATTTTTGCATGTATTGCATTAGGCATCTTAACATAACTAGGATCATGCATTGATTACTAACTAGCTTCTTTTTTGGCTCGGAGTACACTGTGAGTATTTACGCTTTAGCATCCTTGCATGAGTGTAAGTGACTGCCATGATAGCATGCTTTCCATGAGGCTATTTGCTTAATTGTTTAACTGCATGAATGTCTGTGGATGAAGGTTTGATTGCCTAAATTGGAACAAGTCGATGATTGTGAGTTTTAAGCCCACTTGAAGTGGCAAAATCATGTTTTCTAAGCCCACTTGAGGATGGCAAATCCGCGTCTTAGCCTACTTGCGAGTAGCACTTTCAAACCACTTTCAAAAACAAACATTGAATTGTTTTGTTCCAATTCTTGCGATTGAGTCTATACTTGTTTGCTGTGTGCATCACATAGTAACGGTTAGCTAATAAACCGGAATAAGAACACATGTGTTTTCAAAAGCAACATATCATGCTTAGTAGAGGCTGATCCTTTGTTCGAGCAATTGGGGGTGCTCATTTCATGACCTTCCCATTTACCTTTGGCTTAAGTTATCTGCCTACGAAAGAGGATTGGGCGAGGAAAGGAAAAGAGATGGCCGGAAGAGCCAGAGCCAAGCAAGCCGGGAAGCATTATGAGTTGATGCACCGACCCATCCAGGGGACCCTGAATGGACGCTTTGTCCGGAAGGGGGAAGACTTCCCGTTCTGCAGCTTCCGGAGCCATGGCTAAATGCAGAGAGGCGGCGTTTGCCGCGATTTGAGATTTTCTTTGACTTGCAATTGTCCGGGGATGACGTTGCCGAAAAGCAGACAGACCCACCAGCTAAGGCTGAGCAGTGCAAGGAGGAGGATTCCGAGAGCGCAGAAATTGAGATGGGGATAGCACTAGCTTGTCTACTCTCAGATCCTCAGATCGTACCGGAGTGCTTGGGGGATAACTTCTCAGTTTCCATGATCGGGAATGAAGCAGTTGTGGGCCCATCTTCAAACATTCTAGATGCATCCATCGCACCCTCCCCCATCTGGCAATACGAGGAGGGCTTTTTATTGAGCAACACCGGGTCAGGTAGTGAGTCGAAATCTGATTCCACTGAGTCTGTGGAGTCGGAATCAAGTTCTAGCTCGTCTGAGTCTGAGTCTGGTATTCTTGGGGGTGATAACCGGGATGCCACTGTCCTGTCCAGGTCGTCTTTTTGTTTTTCCTTTGAGTCTGTTGTAGCAGTGGAATCAGGTGGGCTGGATGTTATTAATGAGAATGGTACGGCTATGGCTTCCGAGTACTTTTCTGTGCCTTTAATTTATTGCATTAATTAGGATTTTTTAAATTTTGATGAAAACGACGAGGAAGAAATTCCTCCGATTTTGCAATATTTGCTTGATCAAGAGCAAGAGAGGTTTGTAAAACCCTTGGTTGATGAAATCACCACAATTAACATTGGTACTGAGAAGGACCCGTGGCTGGTCCAAATCGGGTCCACGTTGTCTTCGGAGGAGCGCTAGCGCTTAGTTTCTTTATTAAAAGATTTCAAAGATATTTTCACGTGGTCTTACGAAAACATGCCTGGAATCGATCCTGAGATTGTACAGCACCAGATCCCTCTTGACCTAGAGGCCCGACCTGTTAAGCAAAAGCTCCGAAGGATCTGCCCGGACTGGGCTCTGAAGATCAAAGAAGAGGTCACCAAGCAGATTGACACAGGGTTCCTGCTGGTATCTGAATACCCAACTTGGTTGGCCAATATAGTTCCGGTGCTGAAGAAGGATGGCAGAATTCGAGTATGTGTGGACTTCAGGGATTTGAACAAAGCCAGGCTGAAGGACGACTTTTCTCTGCCGCATATCGACGAATTAGTGGAGTTTACTGCTGGGCATGCACTGCTCTCATTCATGGATGGGTTTTCAGGCTACAATCAGATTTTGATGGCACCTAAAGATAGGGAAAAGACTACTTTCACCACCCCATGGGGAACTTATTGTTATAGGGTGATGCTGTTTGGGCTGAAGAATGCTAGGGCTACATATCAATGGGTTGCGACCACAATATTGCATGACATGATCCATAAAGAGGTTGAGGTGTACATGGACGACATGATTGTCAAGTCCAAGGAAAGAGAGGGCCACTACACCGCCTTGCAAAAATTCTTTCAACAGATCAGAGAGTATCGGTTGCGGCTGAATCCTCAAAAATGTACGTTTGGTGTTACAGCACGGAAAATGCTAGGGTTCTTGATCACACAGAGAGGTATCGAGGTCGATCCTTCTAAAATCAAGGCCATCTTAGAAATGCCACCACCGAGGACTGAAATGGAGGTGCGAGGCTTTCTGGGTAAAGTGCAATTCATAAGACGGTTTATTGTAAAATTAACCTTGACTTGTGAACCACTGTTTGGTCTCTTGAAGAAAGGAAAGAAGTTCCAATGGGACGACCGATGCCAAGTTGCTTTTGAGCAGATCAAGCAATATTTACAGAACCCACCTATGTTGTCACCACCTGAGCCGAGGAAATCGTTGATTCTGTACCTATCAGTGACTGAAACTACAATGGGCTGCATGCTTGCATAGGAGTCTGAGGACAAAATAGAGAAGACTATCTACTACCTGAGAAAGAAAATGCTGGATTACAAGACCCGCTACACTCCGCTGGAGAAGGCTTGTCTGGCCTTGGTATAGGCTACCAGGAAGCTGAGGCACTACCTATTAGCTCACTCTGTAATACTGGTTTCGAGATTAGATCCCATCAAATATCTTTTTGAGAAACCGGCACTTATGGGTAGGCTAGCCCGTTGGTTGCTTCTGCTTTCCGAATTTCATCTGAAGTATATGACGCACAAGTCAGTGAAAGGGAGAGCGGTAACAGAGTTCCTAGCCGACCACCCAGTTGAAGGGGATGAAGCAGTTGAGCATCTATTCCCAAACGAGGCCATTCTGCATGTTGAAGAAGAGACCTGGATGATGTACTTTGACTGAGCGTCAAGCCAATACGGGATAGGGGTGTTGCTGAAAGCACCCGATAATTTCCGCATACCTCTAGCATTCAAACTCTGGTTCAAAATATCAAACAACGAGGCAGAATATCAGGCACATATTACAGGACTAGAAGCTGCCCTGGAACTAGGCGCAAAACAGTTGGATGTCATCGGGGACTCGAACCTTGTTGTATCTCAAGCTAAAGGAGATTAGAAAGTTAAAGAAGAAAAGATGAGAATCTATCACTAGACCTTGGACATTTTGATTCCTCGGTTTGAGAAACTAAATTTCGCCCATCTGTTAAGAGAGAACAATAGGTTCGCTGATTCATTAACAACTCTATCTTCTATGATAGACATCCCTTTCGGAGTCCGAAAGTGTCCAATCATCATTGAATAGAAATTCGTGCCGTCCTACAAGTTGATTGCTGCCATAGATGAGGTACAAGATGAGAATCCCAATTATTACGACATCTGGAACTTCTTGGAAAAGGAAGCTTATCCACCAAGGGCAAATGCCAAAGATAAGAGGGCAATTCGGAGAATGGCTGCTCAGTTCATCGTCTGCGGAGGTAAATTGTACAAGAGAGGTCATCTCGGGATGCATAAACTGTGTGTTGATGCTGAAGAGTCCAAGCGCCTGATCTAGGCCATCCATGGAGAAGAGTGCGGAGCGCAAATGAGCGGGGTGATGCTAGCCTGGAAAATCCTTAGGCAGGGTTATTACTGGTCAACCATGGAGGAGGATTGTATTGGCTTTGTCCAGCGATGCCACAAATGTCAGATCCATGCAAACTGCATGAACTTTCCGCCGTCGAAGCTGTACAACATGACTTCGCCATGGCCGTTTTCAGTCTGGGGGATTGATGTGATTGGGGCTGTCACTCCGAAGGGGTCCAATGGGCATGAGTACATTCTGGTAGCGATAGACTACTTCACGAAGTGGGTTGAGGCCCAATCTTATGCTATGTTGAAGGCGTCGCACGTTGCTAAGTTCATCAAGAACAACATCATCTGTCGCTACGGGGTCCCGAATGAGATTATTTCGGATAATGGTTCCCACTTCAAGAAGGAGGTGATTGACTTGTTGGAGAAGTAAAATGTGGCTTTTCATAAGTCATCTACATATCGGTCACAAACCAACGGAGCTGTTGAGGCCGCCAACAAGAACATCAAGCACATTCTGCAGAAGATGGTGGAGACCTACAGGGACTGACCAGATAAGTTGCCATTTGCTCGTTGGGGCTACCAGACTTCAATTCGAACTTCTACTGGGGCAACTCCGTATTCCTTGGTCTATGGGATAGAGACTGTTCTGCCTATCGAAGTTGAGGTTCCATCATTACGGGTATTGGCTGAGTGTCAGATAGCTGAGGCAGATTGGCAGCAAAGCAGGTTCGAAGAACTCATGCTCTTTGATGAAAGAAGGCTGAAAGCACTGTATCACATCTAGGGTTATCAACGAAGAATTGCCAGGGCTTTTAACAAGAAGGTTAAGTCCAGGAATTTGAAAGAGGGGGATCTAGTGCTCAAAGACAACCGAGCTCCCATTCACGACCCTTGGGGCAAGTTCAGACCCAATTGGACTGGTCCCTACATCATCAAGTCTATATGGGCGGGTGGAGCTGTCGTTCTGATGGACCTAGATGGCCTAGAGTTCTCCTAGCCAATCAACATGGACAAGTTGAAGAAATACTATCCCTGAGCAGCTTGCGAAGGGCAACCTAGGCAAAAGTTAGAGCACAGAAAATTTGAAATAATAAAAACTGAGCTCGCAAGGTTGAAAACCCAGAAAGGGCGGCCTTGGCAAAAGTTAGAGCGCAAAAGGAGAGAGTTAATACACGAGTCAACCCGAGCCGAACTACGTAAGGCTTGATTCCAATCTTTGGGATACGTAGGCAACTTTATTCTGAAGTCTAGCCATAAACACTTCCCCGATCAACTTTGTCCGTGTGATCTTGTTGGTCATCTTTGTCTATTCTGCATTCAAGAGCTCAATTTGTGATCTCCAATGCAGTGCTATTCAAACTAAGGGCAACTTTCCAGTTGCTGAGGATTCGGGGTTGTACATCTCAGTGATAGATCTCGGACATGTCCAGTTTTGATCCATATCGAAAATGGTTTTGAAAAGTTTTAATAAAAGTTGATTTTGCTCAAATTAATCTTTTTACGACTTAGACCATTTTTGGACCAAATGGAAAATTTTCAGTACCCACAACCTTCAATTACATTGATTTCAGTACAGAGTTCTCCTACTCTTGAATACAAATTGAAGTTGCTTTTTATTACATTCATAAAGAAAACTTGAAAGTACTGATTAAAGCCAATAAATTCGGGGCATAGTCAGGTATTCCTGCGTCCCCTCCCAGAGCTTGTGGAAGCCTCTGATGCCAAGATAGGTCCAACGTGCGCCTCTTCATCAAGCCAAGCTATGCACTCATCACAGAGGGTACAACTAAAAGTGGGAGCGGGAGCCAGAAGCTCTCTCGTCCTCCACGCTATGGCATACCGAGCTAGCTGTGCGCCTCAGACTGGAAATGCGGCAGGGTACTCTATCCCCTCCTCCAGGCAAGTCTGATCATGTCCAAATTGGTGCCGGAATCAGAATGGAAAGTAAAAGACATAGTGTGTCAGGTCGATCAACTGAATCTCGAGCTGGCGAGACATGCTGTAACTCATCGCCGAAAGATTGAACCAAAGGCAGCGCCAAGCAATGTTGACAGCAGACAGACTGCACATCCATTCGCACCACCATCCCTCATCAGGGGCATCGACTAAACGTCGCCAGAAGAAATAGCCGCGAGCTGAATATGCTGGCATGAGTTCACTACCTTCAACTTATCCATCAACCATATCTAGGGAGGGATGAAAAATGAGAGATTAAAGAATAGAGAGGTGTACGTAGAGAGAAAAGTGAGAAAAGGGTTTTGAGAGAAAAACCAAGCCTGAGGGCCGAGTGATGTGAGAAAGATATGTGAGATAGGGTGGGAAACATTCCCTCCGAATCAAGTCGTCTCTCGGCGACGGAAAGCATCCAAACCTATCAATGTCTTAGCCAGTGTTATGGCAATGCAGCTCTTGCCCTGTTTTTAGCCTTAGGCAACCTTAATCAAAATGGATGCAAGACCCTCTGGAGCCTGGGGCAAGCAAGAGATGAGACAGCATGCACAAGCAGAGGGCATGTCGTCGAAAACCCTGCCAGTGATGATCGTTGCGGTCACCGGCATTAGAAAACCGACAAATCAAGCTGGGGATGTTCAATTCCCCGTCACTTATCAAAGACCGAGCGTCATGCAAAGTGAGTCCACACATCCGTCCTAAGGCTTAGATGTGACCAAAACGGAGTTGGGGCAAGATCTCCTCATCACGCTCGAACTCCATCAAAGTTTGGAAGTCTTCGAAAGTGAGACACATCTCTTGTCCGCCGAAGCTAAAAACATGAGTTATCGGATTCCAATACCTTGCTGCAGCATGGAGGAACGGAAAACGCAGCGGGGTGCGGCTCAACGTGAATAGTGCATTTATCCCGAAGCCCCAGAAATTCAATTTTTCCAAGCCATCCAAGTTAGCAATCCAATTTGTGAGATTTTGGACAAGATATGCCTCCATTTGGTGCAAAAACTGAGTTAAAATGGAGAAACTACGAAGCTGGGGATTTTGTAGAAAGATAAGGTGTTGAGTGGAAGACAGATGTCAACAATCTAGGCACTTTCTGCATTTATGGCCGACCGGCTAATTTTATGGCCGACCGACCATCTTTGTAGCCGATCGGCTAGTTTTTGTGGCCAATAACTCCTTATGGCGGCCGATGGTCCCCCACCTTGGCCGATGGCCTCTCCTTTTGTTCTCTAAGTTGTCCATGTGTTGGAGGTGTTGATAACTTGTGACTTGTTCCACTTTGAATGCCTTTCGATGACGATTTTGCGAAATTACGCATGTGTTACTTCAATTTGTTTATAGAGTTGTTGTATTTTTGTTTATCGAGTTGTATTCTGCGTTGATTGTTAAGTCCTTGTCTTGCTTATCGAGTTGTATTTATATTTGGTTAGCATGTCAAGTTCTTATTTTGCTTATCAAGTTGTTTTGTTCTTTCAGTCGTCAGTTGGTTCACTACCTAATCAAGGCAATGCAATTCGAGTGTTTAGTTTTCAAACAAAGTTCAATCTCATTTTCATACTATGCAATGCGATGCTCATAATATAAAATGTAACACTTTTTTAATCAAAACGTTGTTTTCATTCCATCATGTTTTCTTTTGCAAAAGAAAAGTACAAAGTTTTGAAGAAAATAAACCTGCCTAAGGCAGTACAATGTGCAAAAACTACCGGCAAAAAGAGAAATAAAGCAAAAAACAAAACATCTGAAATCGAGGCTAGTCGCCTCAAGAGTGAGAATCCCTCATCATCCTCTTCCTCGACGAAGGCCCAGAACCGCCCCCGTCAGCTCTGTTCCCTGAGTCTGAACCCGAGCCATCTCCAGCCTCATCTCCATCCTGAGATGACTCCGACTGTGGACTCACTCCTTTCTCATCCGACTCACCATCATCTGGGGCAGGCACCCACGAGCTACTCCCGGTGTGAGCACGTCCGACTCTGCTCCGGTGTGAGCCGAGTCCTCTGCTTCTCTCTCTTGCTCGGGAAGGCTTCAAGGTCTCTTGAGGGACCCGCAGTGGCTGGTATTTGGAATAGGGCCTGAAAAGAACGAATTAGTAAATGTATCAGTTATGCTATACGAAGCTGAGTATGGTATCAAATGCAGTATATGTGTACAGTGTATAAATGCTGTGAGCAGTATATGAACGCCGTGAGCGGTGAATGATTGCAGTGTATGAGGGCTGTGGCCAGTATATGAGATGCATTGTATCGGTGTCGTGAGTGGTATGTGAATGTGGTGTATCAAATACAGTATTGGTAATGTAATGCATCAGATCAGTATGGAGCAGATTATAGAGGGTTTTGGGACGGAAATTAAAAGTACTTACCGGAATACCGTAAATGCTAAGCAGGTCCATACTCCTCTGTAGCATCCGCATCACCAAAGCCAACAGCTCCAGAGCCTATCCAATGTACTCTATGGAAGCCTGCAAAAGTGTTGAGGTGATTAGTATTCTGCGGGATATCAACTGAAATGAAATGAATGTACAGAATAAAAAGTATAACATAAACCGGGGTCGAGCCTCGAACTCCGACGAGCTCATGATTTGCTAGGGGAAAAGCGATGGAAATCTGATAAGTCTCTCCAGCCTGTCCTCGGCATGTCAGGGTAGTGGGCAGGTCTGGCCACTCTGCTCTCTGTCCCCTCCGGGAACCCCTTCTACCATGGGCCTGGGTCGTCCTGGATCCTCTCACTCCTCCTACTATGGCCGCAGGTCTCTCTTTCTCTCACATCGGCGAGCACTAGCCAGAGGCGACATGAAATAAGTCTAGATGAAGATGGTGTAGTCGCCATCATCTCTGAAAAAGTCGGCATCCCAACCGATCGTGAAATCGGCCATCTCCTGTGGGGTGTATCTCTCTGTCTGCCTCATGTGCGAAGGAGGCGGCATCGGAACCACTGAATCGGGTAGACCAAGGCTCTGTCGCAAGAAGCGTTCACCCAGGTACTATGCCCGACAAATCGGACCCTCAAGTAAAACCCAGAATCTGGCAATCTCCCGAGCACCCATATACTGGTCTCTAACTGTGTCAGGCAGCACTGCCCAAGCCTGCCAAGTGATCTACAAATGATGGATATACAGGTTGTTATCTGCTATTGAAAGTGCAATATAAAGCGAAACTCAAATGAACTGTAAGGCTTGAAATACCTCCGCTGCGGCTACAGTGTCAAAGTATCGGCGAAAGAATAAGAAAGACTCTCGCGGCCTCCGCTCGCATCTCCCGTCGTACCGATGTGAATATGGAACCATATGAGGCATCTCTACCTCCGGCTCTGGGGCAAGCCTCGGCAAGTAGGCATATACCCACAACTACAAAATGTGAAAGGGCAATAATGAGTATGTTTATCAGTAAAGCAGTATACAGATAAAGCAGAAATCAGATAATAGTGTGCAGTGTCTTGTGCAGTATGTGCGGTGTGCAACCAGTGTAAAGCAGATTGCGTGTTATGCAGTGTGTGTGGTGTACAGATAATGTAAAGCAGAACTGTAAAGCAGAAGGGAAAGATGTACCTCCTAGGCTCTCTAGTAGCCTCTTAGCAAGTGCCCGCTCCAACGAGATGAGGAACTCTTATATTCGTACAGTGTGGCCAGGCCGGCGCTGCCCCAGTCATAGCACCCGATGCGAGTCACATCTACCAGTGCGCTCAAGAGGTAGAGGCCGACAGTGTTTGCCTGGTCGGCAAAGAAAGCAGTGCCTAACAAGAACATGAAGAACCCCCGGGCATACTGCCCGACCTCCTCGCGTGTCGCCGGCGTCTCTCCCCTGAACTGGTCCTCGAACCATGAATATCTCACAAACCCTGGTCGGGAGAGAGGTGGGCAAATGCCGAGCAAAAAGATCGGGCAGCATTCCACTCGCCCATGTCGATGTCGAAAGGGATCGGATCACCCCCTACTCTGATGCCGGTGAGCATGGAGAAGTCGAAAAGAGTCATCGTCATCTCCCCCGCTGTAGAAAGGTAAAAGGAATCGGTGGTGTCCCACCACCTCTCCACTAGCGCGCCTAGAAGAGGCCGACTCGCAGTGAGGCTCGAGAGTCCCATGCAGAATATGCCAAAACCGGCCTGATCGACGATGTGGCGTACATCATCGGGTAGCTCCATGTACCAGTCGCGTGCAATAGTGTTCCCATACCCCCGAAAGGCATGGGAATCTCCCTGTGTTCAAAGACAAAAAGATGCGAAATGTTGTCGAATACGGGTATGCATGTGTTCGCACTGATAGAAGTGCAAGGTATACATATTCGGTCGACACAGTAATGTTTAAACCCGACCGGACCGCCAGTTAAGAACCGAACTGCCTTGTTCCGATCCGATCAACCCCCTAAACCCAGAGTTGGGCCAAAACCAGGAAAAACCGGTGACCCAATGGTCGAACCAGCAAAACCAGCGACCTGGACCGAGTCGGGAGGGTTAGACCGGTCCTTTTTTTTCAATTTTACTTTTTTTTTTTTCTTGCTTTTCTTTCTTTCTTTCTTTCTTTCTTTCTTTCTTATATATTTATATATATATATATATATATTTCAAAATTTTGACTAAAAATTCTTATTTCAAGAGTCTCCTCTCATAAGGAAGAGTCTCATTGAAAGCTTGAGAAGATTATGAAAGTCTATTCCTATTTATAGGAATAGATTTTTCAAAAAGAACCTACAAAATTCTATGTGGGATTCAATTAAATTATTTGAAACATATTGATTGGAAGGAGAGTTAAAATTTTCATTTCCCTCTAAAATTAAATCTAGCATTCAATCAATTTATTTAGAGGGAATGTTTAAAAAATTTAATTTCTTTAAAATAAGTGACTTTTTTTATCAATTATGACTTTATTAAATATTATTAATAAATACTATACAACAATTTTTATTTTTATTTGATTATTTATATATATTTTTATTTATAATTTATAATTATATTTTTTAATTATATAATATTAATTATGACGTCACGATTCGACCGCTTTGACCCGACGGTTGAACCGGTGACCCGTTCTCCCGGTCCCTTTTCTAGTTCGCTCACCGGTCCGGTTTTGAAAACATTGGACACAGGTATCATGTATGAATGTGCTCAGGGTGAACTAGGCATGTGATCTACAAGTGTGTTTGGGATGATCAGATAAAGAGCAGTATCGGCTATCCAAGATATATGACCTACATTGCAGAAAGTAAACGGGAAGAGTATGCCTTAGCGGCGCCAAAGGATAAGTCCGACTCCGGCTCGCGTAGCAGGAGGTCCTCCGGAGCACCTCGCGCGAAGCTCCTAAACTGGCGAATACTGTCGGGAGGCAACACATGTACCTCAGGCTGGTACGTTGCCGGGTCGAAAGGGCGAACACTGAGCGACAAGGGTTCAAACTTGGGATCCATCACCATCCCTGGAGGAGCCCCGCCCTGTGGAATATCATCCGCCATCTCGAGAAGAGTGAGAAAATGGTCGAAGGTATGGAAAACGGGCAAGAATGCCAAAAGTCAACCGAAAGTCAACTCCGAGGGGTGAAAAATGGAAGAAAAGGTCGAAGTACTAAAGAAGGCATGGAAACCCAGGGTAACTCGGGGGAAACAAACCCAAATCAAGAAAGGAACACCGAAATCACTTTTCAATCAGTTCAAAGTGTGTAAAACGACGGGGGTTTCGCAAATCAAATGTTTTTGGGACGTTGGAAAATGCGTTTGAAGCATGGATCTAAGGGGGAAAATGATCTAGAGCAAGAGGGAAGTGTTTTTCGGCAAGGGAGAAGTGAAGAAATAGGGTTTGGAACCCTATACTTAAAGACCCGAGGCAAAATGTCAAAAATGCCCCGAATCTGTCATTTTTGGCCGATCGGCCAAATTGTTGGCTGATTAGCTTGTTTGGTGGCTGATGGATGGCCGATGGCTCCTTCTTGTGGCCGATGAACCTCTCATGCCCTTGTTTGGGGCTTTTCTATTGATTTGTACCCTCATCCCTCAAGAAAGTGCAAGAAAATACACTTCTGAAACTTAAGCGGCCTCCGTGGTGACCTCGAACCGTGTCTTCCGTGTGCGGTACTCGATATGCAAAAACTGTATCCTTTTTTTTTTGTATCCTTTTGCATATTGCTAGATTTGAAAATTATCTTTGAATATGTGGCTTTACAGTGTTCTTATAACATTCACGAGGTTTGCATTTGTTATATGCCTCTTTCACTTTCACATCGGACATGCGTCATCGCGTTTGCGTAATATACGCGCGTTGTGTCAAATAGGTATTCGTGTTTACATTACATGGAATATGTATATTGCATGGAGCACGTTTTAACCTTGCTTGCATAGAATGTGTACTTCTCACCCTGGCATGAAATGCGCATCTTAAATGTTGTATGGAGCATGCGTTTCTTGCACTTGCATTATTTTGCGCACTTCGGTTGCATTGTTATGCATACCTTCACTTGCGTTGTCATGCACCTTACTTGCATTGTTTTGCACACTTCGGTTGCATTGTTATGCACACCTTCACTTGCGTTGTCACGCACCTTACTTGCATTGTTATGCACACTTCACTTGCAATGTCACGCACCTTACTTGCATTGTTATGCACACTTTTCTCGCGTTGTCACGCACCTTACTTGCATTTCTATGCACACTTTACTCACGTTGTCACGCACCTTACTTGCGTTGTTATGCACACTTCACTTGCGTCGTCACGCACCTTACTTGCATTGTTATGCATACCTTACTTGCATTGTTATGCACACTTTACTTACGTTGTCACGCACCTTACTTGCATTGTTATGCACACCTTACTTGCGTTGTCACGCACCTTACTTGCATTGTTATTCACACTTCACTTGCGTTGTCATGCACCTTACTTGCATTGTTATGCACGTTCCACTCGCGTTATTATGCACATTCCACTCGCATTGCTGTGCACTCTTCACTTGCATTGTTATGCACCTTTCCATTGGTATCATATGTGCACGAGCATATCTTGTATTGAAATTGTATCTTGATATAGCGTTGATCATGTGTTCCTATTACATTGTACTTGTCAAAATCTCTTTTTTGTGCAGGTACGATATTGTATGTATCATTCATTTGAAGTTGGTTAAACCAGACGATATTGTATGTACGGTTCATTCAAGAGAAATTCCGGTTCAGTTTGACTGCTACCCTTCTCCACTCGCGTTTGGCATGCGTTTGGACGTACCTTTCCCCTCTTGCGTTTGACACGCGTTTGGATGACTGCACTTTCTTGCATAGTCCTTCTCCTTTTTGCATTTGATACGTTGGAAGGTGTTCCATTTGAGACTTTAGGTGTTCCCAATAATCGCTTTTAGCCTTCTCCGCATGAGACGCAGTGAGAATTGTATAATTTTCTTACATCCTTTCTGTTGGAATGTGTGAGACTGTTCTTTCTTATTCACTTGCTTAAAATGTTGTATTTATTCTGCATGAATGCTTCATTACAACCCTCTTTGCATAATCATAAGTTATGTTCTGCATTGTGCATGTCATTTGCATTTTGCCCCAGCCTATGAGCACATCCATATTCTTATCTTGTATGTTTGTCTAAGTCTTCGGCCTTTGTCAAAAATGGGTCATCTCTAGACTTTGACATTCACTCTCGTCATTTCATGACTTCCGAGTTTTGTCAAAGAGGGGCAACTATAGACACCCCATTTTTTACCGTCCTTAAGACTTGGACGTCATCGTTCGAACACTCGATGATCATCCATGCCCGTGTTCGTTTTGAGTTTCTGAAGGCCTCGGCTGCGAGCCTTGCCTTAGAGCCTCTCAACTTGTCTGTTTTGTGCTTGGTTGTGGACCAAGAGCTTGTGGCTTTGTTTCTGAGGGAAGGGGGTGGCTTGTTGGCCAGTCCCACAACCCATCGGCCAGGCCTCATGCCTATTGGCCTTTCCTTCTTTTAATCGGCCATCAGGGGTGGTCGGTCGACACCATTTTTGGCCGGTCGGCCATGTTTGTTGGCCGAGGCCTTTTTATTTACTTTTGCAGATATTTTTTTGCCAGCCGTGCCAGCTGGTGAGCACATAACTCATCCTCTATACACGTGTAGAGAGCAATTGAACCAAGCCTCTAGCTTGTTCAACAAGCTTGAGACTTGGATTTCTATAAGAAAGGAGGTTCCTCTCCCTTTCCAGAGGTTCTGAAATTTAGAGATACAAAACATATATCTCTCTATACTTGTGCTTGTTTGTGCTCAAAAGTGTCATTTCTTCACACTTTTGCACACAAACACCTAGTGAAACACCTTCACTACTGAGCTGAGGTTCTTGGAGGTTGCATTTGAGTGGTTTTGGTTTGGTTTTTGCCTCAGAAGTTGCTATCTTGAAGTGATTCTTCAAGGGTGAGTCTCTTACCTCTTTAAAGCTTTGTTTTCATTGCTTACTTAGCCATATTTTCATGCTTCTTTTGGCTTAGCTTTCAACTGTAAAAAGCTTCATTTTCAAGTGCTTAAAGTGTTTGTTTGAGGCATCTTTGGTGTTGGGGGTGGTCTACCCCCTTTTGTGCCTTGTTTGGCTTTGTTTTGTGCTACCTCTTTAGGCCTTTGAGATCACTTTCTCTTGGCCTTTTAGCTACAAAAATCCAATGGATTTTCAGTGGTAGAAAGTGTGTTTTGAGCCCCAAAATAGGAGGGGGTTATTCCCCCTCCTCTTCTCTTGTTTGCTTGTGTTGATGGCTCATCAAAGCAGCATGTCTTTCTAGCTTGTTTTGGCTCCATTTCAGCATGCCTTAAGCCTTATTTTAACATGATATAGCTCTATTTTGGCTTGGTTTGATTACCTCTTGCATGCTCCTTGCACTTGTAGTGCAATCCTCCCAATAGCCTTAACATGCATCATGCTTTGGACCATCTTTTTAGCATGTTTTTTGCTTCACTCTAGCAAGCTTTTACTCATGTTTTGCCATGCTTAAGCTCTGTTTGAAGTTGTTTTGGTCATGCATGCCTTGCTTTGTATAGCCATAGTGCAATCTTGTTCACTAGCTTTGAGTTTCCAAGTCACTAGCATGCATTGCTTGGGCTATTTGCATGATTTAGCATCATTTCATAGGTGATTTCAGTGCGTGTAGTGTGGTCATGCCTTCACATCTTTCACTCTTTCAATGCTTTGGAGGGTTTGTGCTTTATGCCTTAAACATGAGCCAATATATATGCCATCTTGCCTAAGTTTTTGGGTTGCCATATCAGTGCATTTTTGGTGTTATTTTGACATGCCATAACTCTGATTTTTGTTGGTAAAGTCATCTCATGCTTGATTTTGATAGGTGTAGTGTAATCCTTCTCATTGGCCATGTATGCTCCATGCTTTATGCCTTTTATTCTAGCATATGTTAGCTCTAGTCCATACATGTTTTGGCCTTGTTTTGACCTGCCTTGGGACTGTTTTGAGTCACCTTGGCCCTTTGGGGCTTGCTTGATTTGGCTATGGTACAAGTCTCTTTGCTAGGCTTAAGCTTTGAGCCTCCTAGCATGCTATGCTTGTGTTATGTGCATGATTTGGCATCATTCCTTACATGATTTCAGAGCATATTTCATTGCCACACTCTCACATTTAACACTCCTTCAATATGTTTGAGAGTTGTGCCTTCATGCCTTGTTTGTGAACCAATGTGTATGCATGCTTGTATTTGCTTTTTTTTTTTTTTACTTCATTTTCAACATGTTTTGGCCATTGTCTTGGCATGCATGAGGTTTGTTTGAGGTTGGCTTAATCTATTGAGTATTGCATTACATAGCCCTTGCCATTGCATTGTTGTTCCCATGTTATTGCATGACATTGGGTTTGCATGTTGTTGCAATGCATTGTGTTGGCATGTTGTGTGCGTTGCATTGTGTTTGGGTTGGATGTCAATCCAAACACGAGGAATTTCACACGTTTCACACTCAAAGTAATGAAACGTGCCTTGTTCCTTAGGTCACTGACACCTTTGATCATGAATGATAAGGTGGAGGTTCTTCGAGTCATATGTGTTATTTGTGAGCATCCATTGACATTGATTTGTGCAACTCGGCCTCTTTGGCCATCATGCATTGAGATACGTGATTGGTGGCTCGAGAGCCGAGCACTACACTCCTTTGAGCTTAAGACATGATAAGGAGTGTAGTTGCACACACATTTTCTTGCAAATACACTGCCATGCCTCTGTTAGTGCTCTGCTACAGCAAAGGGGGAAATTGCAGGAAGCAGTGGCCGGCTGGCCATCAAAGCTGCTGACCGGCCATAAAAGTCTGCCGATCAGCTATCAGAATTGGCCGATGGCCACCAACTTTGGCCGATGGCCATCCCCCTTGGCCGACCATCCCTCAGCATATTCCTAAGGTGGGTCAAAGTTTTCAAAAGTACAAAAAGTGTACAAACAGAGGCATCATGAGGCACGGTAGTGGATTTTCGAGCGAAGCCGACCGAGCATGCATCTCTTCCTTACCCGCGAAGCTATTTCATTACTTATGATTAATTCGTGTAAACTAGTCATTTGATTCGTTTTGTAACCTTCTAATCAGCTCAGCGTAGCTATTTGTTTCAATTTGGATTGTAATACTTAATTAGTTAGAGTTACTTAATTAGTTTACTTGTAATAATTGGTTTAATTAGATTAGCTAGTTAGCTTATTATCCGGACCCTCCGTCGAGAGGGCACGATGTTGTAATAAATGTGCGTGTGTGTGATGCATGTCTTCCAACCCCACGTCTTTCTCTCTTTTATTTACCAGCTTTCAGTGGTTAGATTAGGGCATATTTCAATTAGCATACTTATGCTTGGCATGCGTGCATCATTCATTCGTCTTGCATGCACTGGGCTCGGCGCATCATTCAAATTGCATTGTGTTTCAATACACTTTCTTGAATACATGTTTAACAGCATGTTATCAAGTGTTGCATTCATATGCCATCTTAGATAGCCGAGCCTATTTTAGTTGCATTTTTGCATGCGTTGCATTAGACATCTTAACATAGCTAGGATCATGCATTGATTACTAACTATCTTCTTTTTTGGCTCGGAGTACACTGTGAGTATTTACGCTTTAGCATCCTTGCATGAGTGTAAGTGACTGCCATGATAGCGTGACTGCCATGATAGCATGCTTGCCATGAGGCTATTTGCTTAATTGATTAAATGCATGAATGCCTGTGGATGAAGGTTTGATTGCCTGAATTGGATCAAGTCGATGATTGTGAGTTTTAAGCCCACTTGAAGTGGCAAAATCATGTTTTCTAAGCCCACTTGAGGGTGGCAAATATGTGTCTTAGCCTACTTGCGAGTAGCACTTTCAAACCACTTTCAAAAACAAACATTGAATTGTTTCGTTCCAATTCTTGTGATTGAGTCTATACTTGTTTGTTGTGCGCATCACATAGTAATGGTTAGCTAATAAACCGGAATAAGAACACATGTGTTTTCAAAAGCAACATATCATGCTTAGTAGAGGTCGATCCTTTGATCGGGCGAGCGGTGGTGCTCATTTCATGACCTTCCCCTCTCATACCCAAGTTCTCGAGCCGAGACAACTTTGGTGATGACAGACACGTGGCCTTAGGCACGAGTCAGGGTTTCCTGAATTTCCCAAAACGAAATATTTAGGTGGCGACTCTGAAATCTAGCAAAACAGTCCATGTTTGGCACTTCTTAATTAAAATCAGTTTTCCAAAAACGATTTGCCAGATTTGAACTCTTTGGTGATTTATTAGTCTTACATTGCACTTTGTGGGATTAGATTTAGAACCGTGATAGGAGTCCGAACTATAGTAACTAGAACCACAATTCGCGCCCTCGCGGGCAGAGCGGAGTTCCGGGCGGTCTACAGTTTCTAGTGACTCTGTTGAGGATTTAGAGAACTTGACTCGAACTCATGATATCTTGTTTTGTTTACACTTATGTGTTTCTTTGCATTGCATTTGCATTGGTGTGCTTAAGTCACAGTGTTTGTCGTCTGTTATTCCTAAACGGGTTGCCGGAGGCTGCGTGCCATAAGGCTGACCGGTTACGGGCTCTGCCACGATGGGAACATAAACCTCGGTTGTCGTTGAGGCACCCTTTTTGACCATTCGACCTAGTGCATATCGGAATCCATAGTCACCATTCCAAACTAGGATAGGTTACTTACCCAATTGTAGGTTGTTTGAAACCGCTGTGTGCATAGTAAAACCCTAGCTCCTGACAAGATCGGACAGGGAAACCCTACCCCTCCATAGGGGTGTTTTGGCTCTCATTTGCTTGCTATGTGCTTTTAGAGTGTGCCTCTACAAGGAATGCATGTATCAGCAAGCAGGTATCAGCCTGCAGCATCAAGATTTGGGGAATCGGTTTACCCGAGGGTATCGATTTGGGCGATGATTTGGGAACAAATGATCGTTGTTGAGAAATATGCGTTTTTACAAATACCAACTGTGTGTTGTGTTTATTTAAGCTGTTATGCTATTCGTTTTTCTGGTTGTTTATTTCCTTATTATGCTTTATTTATCTTTTTGCAAGGTAGTTTAGCATCATTGCTTCCGACCAGGCAGATATTCCCCAAGAACTTTGGATCAGAGGTCGAAGACTTCATCGATTCGAGGATCTGATAGACGGACACCCAGTGTTCTTTTCTTTACCCCCGGTTACTAGACAGAGGTCAGTCAGGCGCAGTTCATCAATACAGTGGTTATCAGATCAGCGGTCCTTATCCACCCCACCAGTGAGTAGTCGAGCTAAGGTTTCCGTTCCCACCGCAGAGAGGGATATACCTATTTGTAGATGTCCCCGAACATCCTAGGAAAACCCTGTTTTGTTCATTGGGCTTACTACCTTTCAGACTCCATGTCACAGTTCTGAATCTAATCCCGCAAAGTGCAATGCGAGGCCGATAAATCACCAAAGAATCCAAATCTGGCAAATCGTTTTGAAAAACTAATTTTTAGAAAGAAGTGCCAAACATGGACTGCTTTGCAGATACAAAGTCGCCACCTAAATATTTTATTTTGGAGAAATTTTGAAAACCCTAACTCGTTCCTAAGGCCACGTATCCGTCATCACCAAAGTTGCCTCGGCTCGGGAACTTGGGTACAATTGGGGAAGGTCATGCAATGAGCACCACCGCTCGTCCAATCAAAGATCGACCACTACTAAACATGATATCGAGTTTTTGAAAACATATGCGTTCTTATTCCGGTTTATTAGCCTAGGATTACTATGTGATGCACACAGCATACAAGTATAGACTAGATCGCCTGAGTTGGAACCAAACATTTCATGTTTGTTTATTTGAAAATGGTTTGATGGTGCTACTCGTAAGTAGGCTAAGACGTGGATTTGCCACCCTCAAGTGGGCTTAGAAAACAGGGTGATTTGCCACTCTCAAGTGGGCTTAAAACTCGCAATCGATGAATTGTTCCAATTCAAGTAATCCAACCTTCACCCACAGGCATTCAGGCAGGTATATCACATAATCAGTTAGCCTCATGGCAAGCATGCTATCATGGCAGTCACTCACACACATGCAAGGATGCTAAAGCATAAACACTCACCGAGTACTCCGAGCGAAAGAAAGAAGCTAATTAGAAATCATGCATGAATCCTAACTATGCTGAGATGCCTAATACAACACATGCAGGATACAACTAAGATAGGCTTTGCTATTCTAAAATGGCATATGAGATGTTACAGATAACATGTATTCAACTTGAAATTGAAATACAATGCAGTCAATATGATGCGTCGAGCCCAGTGCATGCAGGACAGATGAATGGATGCAATTATGCGAGCATAAGGATGCTAATTGAAACATGCCCTAAAACTAACCATCATAAGCTGGTAAATAAAAGGGAGAAAGACGTGGGGTTGGAAGACATGCATCACACACACGCACACTTATTACAACAGTTGGCCCTCTCGACGAAGGGTCCAAATAAATAATACAACACCAACTAGCTAATCTAAGCTAATCTAATTGAGCTAGTTATTACACAACCAAAATGAATAATAAATTACAGCTAATTATTACACAACTCTAATTAATTAACAAACTAACTAAGTAAGCATGAAAACTAGCATGCAAACTACATGAATGTGGACTGCCTCAGCTCTGCCTTGAATGATAAAGGATGCGTGCATGCTTGAGTCACCTTGTCGGGAAATCCATCGCGATGCCCCGGCTTGCCCTTGTTTGCAATTGATTTCAGAAATTTGCACAAAGCTCCAGAGAGATGAAACTCCACCCCGGGAAACTGTGGGAAGGATGCCGACCAGCTTATGGGCATGGGAGACCAACTACTGACCACCTTTTGTGGTGGAAACCAAAGATGGTTGTCGGCCTGCCAGAAAACCTGGTCGGCCGACTAGTTTCTTCTCCTGGATTTTGTTTTTCTGCAACAAAGGGAAAGAGAGAGGCACGACAAGGTATTTGCAACACATGTGTGCATGACCACTCTCCTTGTCATTGCATAAGCTCTAGGGAGTGTAGTCCTCGACCCTCGGGCCACCGGTCACGCATCTCAATGCATGATGGCCGAGCAGTCGAATTGCACGACTCAATGTGAAATGAATGCACATACAAGCACCTAAAGCCAACAACTCCGTCATGGGTAGTCAAGAGTGTCGACGATCGAGAATCGAGGCACGTTTCGTCACTTTGAGTACGAAACGTCCCTTGTTTCCTGTATTCGGACTAACTCCTATTCCAAACACAATGCAACAAACAATGGCATGCACAATGCGACCTTAAGTATGCAACCTAAATGCTATGCAACTAAGTGATACAAACATGCAAAGGATGACATGCAAACATGCAACTAGCATACACAATGCTATGAACTAACAATGGCATACTCAATGCACGTGGTACTTAGCATACACAATGCACCTAAGAACTAACATACACAATGAGATGAACAAGGCATGCACAATGCAATGATCAATCATGCGACAATGTGGCATACTCAATGCTATGGAATACAATGGCATACTCAATGCAAAAATGGACTTAAACCAAAATGAATGGGCCTCGGCCACACCTAGATCAGTGGCCAAACATGATGAAAACAAGACTCCAAAACTCATGCTAGCATACACAATGCAAGGACCTAAACCCAAGGGCACAAAATGCAACTCTACAAAAGCATTGAAAGGATGAAATATGGCATACAATGACACATGTTCCATCTCTAAAATGACATACAAAATGGCTTCGAATCATGCAAACAACTCACACAATGCATGTTGAAAGGCTCAAGTACCGAAGCTAGTGAAGCACATTACACTAGAGGCATGCAAAGTGATGCTCAAATGACAAAACCAACTCTAAACAGACCTTAAGCAAGCCCAAAATAGTGGCAAAATGAGCCAAGATGGTGGCTTGAAAGGCATAAGAATGAAGCTCAATGCAAAGGCTCATAAATGGGGCATAATGATGCAACTCTCAAACACATTGAAAGAGTGACAAACATGAGAATATGGCTAAGAAATAAACTCTGAAATATCATGCTCAATGATGCTAAAACATGCAAACACCTCAAGTTAAGCATGCAAGGGGATTCAAAACTCAAGGCTAAGCAAGGCTATTACACTAAAACCATACATGGCAAGCATCATTCGACCAAGGGACCTTAAAACAGAGCTAAGGCAGCCCAAAATATGAACAAAATCAGTTTGGAGCATGGCCAAAATATGCTAGCATAGAGGGCCAAAACAACATGCATTATAAGCTAGTGAACATGATTTACACTACAAGCATGTGAACCATATGAGAGGCTACCAAAATAGCCAAAAAAAGAATCATGGCATGCAAAATGATGGTCAAAAACCCACTGAAACATGACCAATACATGCAAGAATGAGGTGTTACTTTGATAGGCTATGCAAGGGATTGTTCTACACATGCAAGAGGCAAACAAAAGGTGACCAAACCAGACATAGAAAGAGTCTAGGAAGGTCCTAAAAGTCAATAAAAAGGGCCTGAACCATGGCTAGGAAGTGTGGAAATATATGCTCCCTTGGAAAGCCAAAAATGCAAGCAAACAAGGCCAAAAGAGAGAGGGTCACCCCTCTCTAATTTTGGCCCTCAAAACCACATGCCAACCACTGAAAATCCGCTGGATTTCAGTGGCTAAAGGGCCAAGCAAATCTCAATACAAAGGTCTCATGGCATTGCTCAAAACAAGGCTAAATAGAGCATGCAAGAGGGTAAATGACCCCCCAACACCAAAAGAGCCTTAAACAAAGATGAAAATCACTTAAATATGAACCCTTTTTCAGTTGACAACAAAGCTCAAATAAGCATGCAAATGAGGCTAAGAAAAGGATCAAAATAATGCTTAAAAGAGGGAAAAGTGATTACCCTTGAAGCTCAAAGAAAACCAAAGAACTTTGGGACCAAAAACCAGCTCTTTAACCTCTAAAAACAACCTCCAAGAACCTCAAATCAATGGTGGAAGTGTATGGCTATGAGGTGTAGTGCAAAAGGGTCAAGAACAATGCACCTTATGAGCCAAAATATAGAGATATAGAGAGATATGTATTGTTTTGCCTTGGAGAAATTCTGAACCTGGTTCAAGGAGGGAGAGGGCCTCTCTTATAGACAAACAAGGCCAAAGCTTCTTCAACAAGATAAAAACAAGGCTTAAGATCCTCTATACACGTGTATGGAGGATACAGTCTGTGCCTTCCAGCTGGCACAGCTGGCACCCACTCAAACAGACAAAACAGAAGGGAGTTGGCCGACCAGAAAAGGTGGTTGGCAGACCACTTTCCCTGGTCAGCCAGGGTAGGTGGTCTCCCACACAAAAAAGTGGTCGGTGGCTCCATTTGGTGGTCTCCACTTTGAAAGCAAGCTAGTGGTGTGGTGGGAGACCAGCAAATGTAGCCCAAAGACCAAGAAAACCAGCTTCCTAACAAGAAAACCGGCTAGCGGGGAGAAAGTGGTCTCCAAGGAGAAAAGGTGGTCTCCCACCCTTGTACCACCTCCCAAACAAGGAAAACAAGGTTCATGCCAAAAATGAACCAACACGGATGCAAAACAAGAGTTCGGGGGGCAAAGCGTGCGGCCGAGTGCCCCAAAAACTGGCTGTTGAGCACCAAAAGTGGCGTACGGCCACAAAAGTGGTCTCCCGGACCACAGTGTCCCTCTAGAAAGAGGAAACAAGGTGTGTTCCAAAAACCGTGCCAAACAGAGAATGTTAAGGGCCCCGGCAGAGGCATCGCATGACGGTTCAAAACCTAAACAAGTCCCCAACGGAACAAAGGGCCTCGACCACCGAGAGAGATGGTCTACAAGACCTCTCCCTCCCTTCGGGAAGAGAAAACAAGACCTAGTCCACAGACTGAGTCATGGCACAAAAAGTTCTGAGGCTCAGAAGGTAAGGCTCTTAGTCAAAACTCCGAAACTTCAGAACGAGCACAACATGCACCATCACCGAGTGCTCAATCGATGACGTCTGAGTCTTAAGATCGGTCAAAAATGGGGTGTCTACAGTTGCCCCTCTTTGACAGAACTCGAAAGTCATAAGTGACGGGAGTGAATGTCAAAGCCCAGAGACGACCCATTTTTGACAAGGCCAAAGACTTAGACAAACAGGCGAGATAATCAAAGAGAAGTGCCTGCAGGCAGGGGCAAAATGCAAAGGGTATGCACAAAACCGAATATAACTTATGATCATGCAAAAAAAGTTGTAATGAAGTAAATATACACAATAAATGCAACAATTTTAAGCAAGAATGCAGATCAAACTACATTTCATGCAGTAAGAATGTAAGAGAATTATACAATTCTCGCTACATCTCACACGGAGAATACAATACCGTCCAGTTCGTCTGGTTGCACTAGCTTCAAATGAACCGTACATACAATATCGTCTAGTCACACCAGCCTCGAATGAACTGTACATACAATATCGTGCCTATAAAAGAGAGAAACTTAACAGGTACAATATAGTTAGCAACACATGTTCAACGCTATATCAAACGCGAATACGTACGACGCTGATGGAAAAGTGCATAGCAATGTAAGCGAAACATGCGTGACGACGCAAGTTAAGTATGGATGCGTGGTCATACCAGTGAAATGTGTACAATGATGCAAATAGTGTGCATAGCAATGCAGGACAAGTGCAATTTCAAAGCATGTTTGAAACAAAACGCTGAGTAAAGAAGTGCAAGCCTCGAAGAAAGCAACTCAAACGCGACCTCTGATTTACCTCTCGGAGGGGTCGCAACGTACTCAAAAAGGGTATACCTTGCTCTTGGCAAGTAACGGCGAGCCACGCATCGAAGACTTGATTTGAAGTTCCCGTGGAGGCGTTTCGCGCCGAAGAGTGCACTTTTCTTGTACTTTCTCGAGAGCCGGGGACTCCAATCATCACCAAAATTCACAGGGAGAACAAAGGGACCTGAGAGACCACCCAGGAGGGCCACCAACCAATTTTTTCTCACAGGGTGGTCGGCCAGCCAGAAAACCTGGTCGGCCGACCAGTTTACTAAACTTGGGGCAGTTCGGTCATTTTATGCTCGGTTCTTTAAATACACACATCCCAATCACTTTTGCTCACACCCCTTAGGCCGAAATTAGCCCCCCCTCCTTCCTAGACCATTTTCTCCCTCAAATCTGTGCTTTATACGCATTTTCCAATGCCCCACGCGAAGTTGTTTCGCGAAAACTTTCAATTCTCTTCACTTTGAACCGATTAAAATTTGATTTCGAAGCTTCTTTCTCCATTTTCACCACTTGAGGTATGTTTGTCTCGAGGTTTGGCACTTTTTCTCGGGAGTTTACTTTTGTTGACTTTTTCCTTTCCTGAGAGTTGACTTTTGTTGACTTTTTCCTATTTTGGCTCATTTCGCTCATTTTTGCTCATTTTTTGCAGATTTCTTCGAATCGCGGATCACGGCAGAGGTCCTCCACATGTCGGAGATGAACCAGACATCATGTCATTGCCTCCGAGGATTCGTCCTTTCGATTCGAAGAGGTACGACCCTCCAAAGCATGTCTTGCCTCCTACCACCTTTCATCACTTTACTGACTTTGAGCGACGAGCACCCACGGACCTATTGCTACAGGAACCAGAGTCTCATCTGTCCTACCAGGTGTGAGAGGTATGTACCTTACTTCCACATTCCCTGCGATGTATTTTGCATTTCCTACACATTTCATGCTTTCACTATGTAATTTATCTGTTCGTTCTGAACAGCTTGACACACCACCCGGTCTATTTGGCACACAGCTCATATGTAGAAAAACTCTAGTTATTTTAGCACGTGGCTCACAACATAGTATTCTATCCATTTGGCACGCAACTCACAACACAACACTTTGTTAATTTGGCACGCACTCTCAACACGACTTCTCGGGCACACGGCTCGTTCTTCCGCACACAAATTTCATTTTTGGGCGACAACCATTCTTCAGCACGCAATTTCATTTTCGGGCACACACTGCTTTCTTCAGCACATACTCATACTAAACACGCAATCCATAACACAGTATCTAATTTGATTTGCACACAGCTCATACTGAACACGCAGTCCATAACACAGTATCTGGTTTGATTTGCACATAGCTCATACTGAACACGCAGTTCATAACACAATATCTGATTTGATTTGCACACAGCTCATATATTTCAATCTGAAACTGAATACATCTATTCATTCCAAATGCAGGTATCTTCCCGTTCCAGACGGGTTATGGATCGATCCTTGCTAGGGAGTGGTATGTGGAGCTCCCAGATACCGTTCGCCATATCGTGGACGAGGCGGGATTTGGACCTTTCTACGCAGGGCTATCACGTTACCCGGCGAGTATGACCCTTATGGGGGCACTCATGGAGAGGTGGTGGGACACCACCAACTTGTTCCACTTTTCAACTACTGGGGACCTGACGATGACCCTATTTGACTTCGCCATGCTGACTGGCCTTGACGTAGCCAGCCGACTGGTCCCTTATGATGCAGATATGGGCGAGTGAGAGGTGGCTTAGATTTATCTACTGGGAGTCCGCCCGTCTATCGACAGATCATCGGGTAGAGTTAGGTACACCTAGTTTCCCATGCAGTACAGAGGGACTACGCCTGAGACTGTCGAGGGGATAGAGCAGTATGCTCAAGGGTTTTTGATGTTCCTCCTCGGGACCACTTTGTTCTCCGACAGGGGGAACACAGTTGGACTTTATTTGCTCAGTGCTTTGGTAGACCTATCACAGGTCAACCAGTATAATTGGGGTGGCGCCGGCCTCGCTACCCTTTACTGTTATATGAGCGCGACCTCCCACGGGCAAGGGAACATAGTAGGTGGCTACTGGAGAGCCTGAGAGGTACATTTTGCCCTCTTGATTTACATTTCTGCTTTTCATTATCTGTATATTGCACACACGGCACACATTTCATTCTGTATCCTACATTCTGCACTCAACATTCTGTATTTTCTGTACATTCTATATTCTGATAGCCACTGTTTTCTTTTCTTTTTTTTTACAGCTATGGGTTTATGCCTACTTTCCAACATTAGCCCCTGAGCTCAAGGTGGAGGCGCCTCTTGAGATCCCTTACTCTCGCAGATTTGAGGGTCGATGCTGGCCGAGGACTCGGGAGACTTTGCCCTATCTCCGACAGTTCTTCGATACTGTACAACCGACGGAGGTAATCCAAAACTCTCAGTTCGTCATGTTTTCAGCTTTGGTTCATCTTGCATATTTACGATATCTAATCAGTTTGTGCACTTGTTATCTGTAGATCACTTGGCAGCCCTGGGCATCCTTGTCAGGAGATGCTCGATTCTGATTCCCTAGGGCGTGGGCCGTTTCTCGATACAGGACTTTATTTGAGGGGCCAATTGGCAGGGCCTGGTTTCTGGGGGATCGCTTCATGCGTCAGACGATGGGCATCCCTGATCAGGGTATCCCCTCAGCACCTCCAGATGACATGCAATCCACTGAGGGACTCACTCCCCGGGAGGTCGAGGAGCTCATGTTGGGTACTGATGCAGTTCTGTTATTAGAGGAGGGAGATTACGCGACCTACCGCCATACATACTTGATGCCTCCACTGACAGGTGTCCATACTCCCACTAGGAGGGCTGCTGGCATGCCATCCTCGAGTCGAGTCCGGACTGCAGATACCCCTTCGACTAACAGGGCCGGCATATCGAGAGGTGGGGTTGGACTAATTCCCCCGACTTACCATCATACTGGATGGCCAGATCTCCCGACCAAGCTGACAGGCTGGCGGTATGGGGCATCCTACCCGATTCCACTAGAGCCTCCATTGCCTGATCATCGATACGTCAGTGACCCTGACTCGCCACTGGTATGCTTTACCGTTTTGATTTACCAACTCAAATATTTAGACATTCATTCATTCACTGATGACTTGCACTTACATCTGCAGCGTCTCAGAGAGTACATGGATGGGCTGCTCGGAGTGGTGGCCTCGCTCGAGGGCATGGTTCTACGGAGGGAGACACAGTTGTTCATTGCCGGGGTCTCAGTACTTTTCAATTTCCTTGCATTTATCATACTTCTGATGACATACTGAAATTGGACATTCCATTACATTGGTGGACTGCATGTGTAGAGCACATCTGACACATCACATTCACGTACAACTACATCTGCAAGCACACACTCTACGCAGCATTCCCGCATCTGCATCTGATATATATACTTTGACTGATGTATTCAAACTACCCCTTTTTGTTTCAAATGCCACCGCTACATGCTGGGCCATCCAGGCCTTCTCGAGGGGCTGGGAGGAGGGACTCGACTCGTAGCCAAGGCAGGCGCAGAACGCCTATCAGAGATGATGAGAAGTCCAGCGAGAAGGAAGAGTCTGCGCATCCTCAGTCAGAGACCTCCGCAGGCAGAGAGGATAACTCTGGCTCCAGTTTTGAGAGTGGAGGTGAGGTCGGGGAGGGTTCCGAAGACGGCAGCTCCGATTCAGATGGTGATGGCGCAGAGGTTGCTCAGCCGAAGAGGACAAAGAGGGCCTCTCAGTCTTGCGCTTGATAGCATTGATACAGATGTTCTTGCTTTATTTTCCTTTTTTGTTTTACTAGTAGTTGTAGCACATCAGCTTTTGGCAGTTTTATTTTCTTTAAAACTTGTACCCTTGTTGTAAAATGTTGTAAAAGAATAACTATGATGGAATGAAACAGCTTTTTGTTCAAAAATGTTGTATTTTGTGTTCTTAGCATCTCATCGCATCACTTTGCACAAAAATGAGATTGAATGGAAATTGAGCATTATACATAGCCAAGTCAGGTAATGAGCCAACATAGCAAACTAAATAGCTTAACTTACTAAGAAACAACAAAACCTTAGCAAGTTTACAACTCGATAAGCTAACTTCGACAAGTGTTGATAAACAAAGAGCAACAATTCGATGAACAAACTTGACAACTCGATAAACGAACTTAACAACTCGATAAATAAAGAACAACAACTCGATAAGCAAATGCATTTCGGACAAACCGCACGACGGAATGCATCCGAAACAGAGGTAAACTCGGACCTTCGACACTCCCAACACATGGAAAGGCTGGGAGCTCTCTTCTAGAGACCAGGAAAAGACCAAAACCAGCTTTCCTCCATGGCCGACCACCAAAAGTGGCTGGCCGACCAGTTTCTTGCCTTGGAGACTAGTTATGTGGTTGGCCGACCAAAAAAACTGGCTGGCCGACCAGAAAAAGTGGTCGGCCGACCAGTTGGCTTGGCGACCTCCAGATTTTTGACACGTGTCCTCCAAACAGTGCCTTATCCTCCATAACAGTTTCAACTTTGTGGTTATTTCATTTCATCTCAGTTTTGCATCAAAATGGAGGCATTTCTCATCCAAAATATCACAACTTGGATTGCTACTTTAGACGGCTCGGAAAAGTTGAACTTCTGGGGCTTCAGCATAAATGCACTATTCAAGCTGAGTCACACTTCGCTGCATCTTCCATTCCTCCATGCCGCGGCAAGGTTTTGGAATCCGGTAACACATGTCTTTAACTTTGGCGGGCAAGAGGTGTGTCCTACTTTCAAAGATCTCCAAGCTTTGATGGAGTTCGAGCGCAACGAGGAAATCTTGCCCCAGCTTCGCTTTGGCCATGCCCAAGCCTTAGGACGAATGTGTGGGCTCACTATGCATGACGTTCGATCTCTGATCCGCGACGGAGAATTGGACATCCTCGACCTGATTCATCGCTTTTCTGATGCTGGTGACTGCGGTGATCACCACTGGCAAGGTTTTCGGCATCATGCCCTTTGCTTGTGTATGCTATCTCACTTTTTGCTTGCCCTAGGCTTCAGCAGGTCTAGTATTCATTTGATCAAAGTTGCCTAAGTCTTGAAGGAGGGCAAGAGCTGTATTGCCATGACATTGGCCAAGACATTGATGGGCTTGGATGCTTTTCATTATCAAGAGATGACTAGATTTACGGGGAGTCCACTACTGCTGCAGGTAATGTTTCCCAACCTATCTCACACATATGTTGCTCACGTCACTCGACCCTCAGGCTCGGTTTTTCTCTCAAAACCCTTTCTCACTTTCCTCTCAACATACACCTCTCTATTCTTTAATCTCTCATTTTTTATCCCTCCCCAGGTGTGGTTGATGGACAAATTACAGGTTGTGGACTCTTGCCCAGTAGACTCAGCTCGCAACTACTTCTTCCGACGACGTCTAGTCAATGCCCTTGATGAGGGATGGTGGTTCGACTGGATGTGCAATTTGTCCGCAGACCGCATTGCTTGGCGGTGCCCTTGGCTCAAGCTACTGGCAATGAGCTACAGCATGTCCTGGCAGCCTGGGATTCAGTTGATTGGCCTGACACACTGCGTGTTCTACTTTCCTTTCCGTGTTCTACTGCATGATCAAGTCCAAGGAAAGAGAGGGCCACTACATCGCCTTGCAGAAATTCTTCAATGGATCAGAGAGTATCGGTTGCAGCTGAATCCTCAGAAATGTACGTTTGGTGTTACAGCGGGGAAAATGCTGGAGTTCTTGATCACACAGAGAGGTATCGAGGTCGATCCTTCTAAAATCAAGGCCATCTTAGAAATGCCACCACCGAGGACTGAAAAAGAGGTGCGAGGTTTTCTAGGTAAAGTGCAATTCATAAGACAGTTTATTGCAAAATTAACCTTGACTTGTGAACCACTATTTGGTCTCCTAAAGAAAGAAAAGAAGTTCCAACAGGATGACCGATGCCAAGTTGCTTTCGAGCAGATCAGGCAATATTTACAGAACCCACCTATGTTGTCACCGCCAGAGCCGGGGAAACCGTTGATTATGTACCTATCAGTGACTAAAACTACAATGGGCTGCACGATTGCACAGGAGTCTGATGACAACATGGAGAAGGCTATCTACTACCTGAGAAAGAAAATGCTGGATTACGAGACCCGCTAGAGAAGGCTTGTCTGGCCTTGGTATGGGCTACCAGGAAGCTGAGGCACTACCTGTTAGCTCACTCTGTAATACTGGTTTCGAGATTAGATCCCATCCAATATTTTTTCGAGAAACCGGCACTTACGGGTAGGCTAGCCCATTGGTTGCTTCTGCTTTTTGAATTTGATCTGAAGTACACGACGCGCAAGTCAGTGAAAGGGAGAGCGGTAGCGGAGTTCCTAGCCGACCACCCAGTTGAAAGGGATGAAGTAGTTGAGTATCTGTTCCCAAACGAGGCCATTCTGCATGTTGAAGAAGAGAGCTGGACGATGTACTTTGACAGAGCGTCAAACCAATACGAGTATGGGATAGGGGCGTTGCTGATAACACCCAATAATTCCCGCATACCTCTAGCATTCAAACTCCGGTTCAAAGTATCGAACAACAAGGCAGAATATGAGGCATGTATTACTGGACTAGAAGCCGCCCTAGAACTAGAGCCAAAACGGTTGGATGTCATCGGGGACTTGAACCTAGTTCTATCTCAAGCTAAAGGAGATTGGAAAGTTAAAAAAGAAAAGATGAGAATTTATCACCAGACCTTGGACGTTCTGATTCCTCGGTTTGAGAAACTGAATTTTGCCCATCTGTTAAGAGAGAACAACAGGTTCGCTAATTCATTAGCAACTCTATCTTCTATGATAGACATCCCTTTCGGAGTCCGGATGCGTCCGATTATCATTGAACAAAAATTCGTGCCGGCCTACGAGCTGATTGCTGCCATAGATGAGGTACAAGATGAGAATCCCAATTATTACGACATCTGGAACTTCTTGGAAAAGGAAGCTTATCCACCAGGGGCAAATGCCAAAGATAAGAGGGCAATTCGAAGAATGGCTGCTCAGTTCATCGTCTGTGGAGGTAAACTGTACAAGAGGGGTCATCTCGGGATGCATAAACTATGTGTTGATGCTGAAGAGTCCAAGCGCCTGATGGAGGCCATCCATGGAGGAGAGTGCGGAGCGCACATGAGCGGGGTGATGCTAGCCCGGAAAATCCTTAGGCAGGGTTATTACTGGTCAACCATGGAGGAGGATTGTATTAGCTTTGTCCGGCGATGCCACAAATGTCAGATCCATGCAAACTGCATGAACTTTCTACCGTCGAAGCTGTACAACATGACTTCGCCATGGTTGTTTTCAGTCTGGGGGATTGATGTGATTGGGGCTGTCACTCCAAAGGGGTCCAATGGGCATGAGTACATTCTGGTAGCAATAGACTACTTTACAAAGTGGGTTGAGGCCCAATCTTATGCTGTGTTGAAGGCGTCGCACGTTGCTAAGTTCATTAGAAACAACATCATCTATCGTTACGGGATCCCAAATGAGATTATTTCGGATAATGGTTCCCACTTCAAGGGAGGTGATCGACTTGTTGGAGAAGTACAACGTGGCTTTTCATAAGTGATCTACATATCGGCCGCAAACCAACGGAGCTATTGAGGCCGCCAACAAGAACATCAAGCACATTCTGCAGAAGATGGTGGAGACCTACATGGACTGGCCAGATAAGCTGCCATTTGGTCTTTGGGACTACCAGACTTCAATTCGAACTTCTACTGGGGCAACTCCGTATTCCTTAGTCTATGGGATGGAGGCTGTTCTGCTTATCGAAGTTGAGGTTCCATCATTACGGGTATTGGCTGAGTGTTAGATAGCTGAGGCAGATTTGCAGCAAAGCAGGTTCGAAGAACTCATGCTCTTTGATGAAAGAAGGCTGAAAGCACTGTATCACATCTAGGGTTATCAACGAAGAATTTCCAGGGCTTTTAACAAGAAGGTTAAGTCTAGGAATTTGAAAGAGGGGGATCTAGTGCTCAAAGACAACCGAGCTCCCATTCACGACCCTTGGGGCAAGTTCAGACCCAATTGGACTGGTCGCTACATCATCAAGTCTATCTGGTCGGGTGGAGCTGTCGTTCTGATGGACCTAGATGGCCTAGAGTTCTCCCAGTCGATCAACATGGACAAGTTGAAGAAATACTATCCCTGAGCGGCTCGCTAGGCCGAAAACCTGAAAGGGCGACCTAGGCAAAAGTTAGAGCACAGAAAATTTGAAATAATAAAAACTAAGCTTGCAAGGTTGAAAACCCAGAAAAGACGGCCTTGGCAAAAGTTAGGGCACAAAAGGAGAGTGTTAATACACGAGTGAACCTGAACTGAACTATGTAAGGCTTGATTCCCATCTTTGGGATACATAGGCAACTTCATCCTGAAGTCCAGCCATAAACACTTCCCCAATCAACTTTGTCCATGTGATCATACTAGTCATCTTTGTCTATCCTCCATTCAAGAGCTCGGTTGTGATCCCCAGTGCAGTGCTATTCAGAGTAGGGGCAACTTTCCAGTTGCTGGATTCGGGGTTGTACATCTCAGTGATAGATCTCGGGCGTATCCAGTTGTGATCCATATCAAAAATGGTTTTAAAAAGTTTTAATAAAAGTTGATTTTGCTCAAACCATTTTTGGACCAAACGGAAAATTTTCAGTACCTACAACCTTCAATTACATTGATTTTAGTACAGAGTTCTCCTACTCTTGAATACAAATTGAAGTTGCTTTTTATTACATTCATAAAGAAAACTTGAAAGTACTGATTAAAGCAAATAAATTCGGGGCATAGTCAGGTGTTCCTGCGTCCCCTCCCAGAGCTTGTGGAAGCCTCTGATGCCAAAGTAGGCCCAACCTGCGCCTCTTCATCAAGCCAAGCTATGCACTTATCAAAGAGGGTGCAACTGAAAGTGGGAGCGGGGCCCAGAAGTTCTCTCATCCTCCACGCTATGGCATACCGAGCTAGCTGTGCACCTCGGACTGGAAATGCGGTAGGGTACTCTATCTCTTCCTCCGGGCAAGTCTGATCATGTCCAAATTGGCGCCGGAATCGGAATGGGAAGTAAAAAACACAGTGTGTCAGGCCGATCAACTAAATCCCGGGCTGGCGAGACATGTTGTAACTCATCGCTGGAAGATTTAGCCAAAGGCAATGCCGAGCAATGTTGACAGCAGACAAACTGCACATCCATTCGCACCACCATCTCTCATCAGGGGCATCGACTAGACGTCGGCGGAAGAAATAGCTGCGAGCTAAATATGCTAGGCATGAGTTCACTACCTTCAACTTATCTATCAACCATATCTGGGAAGGGATGAAAAATGAGAGATTAAAGAATAGAGAGGCGTACGTGGAGAGAAAAGTGAGAAAAGGGTTTTGGGAGAAAAACCGAGCCTGAGGGCCGAGTGATGTGAGAAAGATATGTGAGATAGGGTGGGAAACATTCCCTGTGAATCTAGTCGTCTCCCGGTGACGGAAAGCATCCAAACCCATCAATGTCTCAGCCAGTGTTATGGCAATGCAGCTTTTGCCCTCTTTTAAGCCTTGGTCAACCTCAATCAAACGGACGCTAGACCCTCCAAAGCCTGGGGCAAGCAAGAGATGACACAACATGCAAAAGCAGAGGGCATGTCGCCAAAAATCCTGCCAGTGATGATCGTCACAGTCACCGGCATTAGAAAACCGACGAATCAAGATGGGGATGTCCAATTCCTCGTCGCGGATCAAAGACCGAGCATCATGCAAAGTGAGTCCACACATCCGTCCTATGGCTTAGATGTGACCAAAACGGAGTTGGGGCAAGATCTCCTCATCGCACTCGAACTCCATCAAAGCTTGGAAGTCTTCGAAAGTGGGACACATCTCTTGTCCGCCGAAGCTAAAAAACATGAGTAACCGGATTCCAATACCCTGCCGCGGTATGGAAGAACGGAAAATGCAGTGGGGTGCAGTTCAACATGCATAATGCATTTATCTCGAAGCCCCGGAAATTTAGTTTTTCCAAGCCATCCAAGTTAGCAATCCAATTTGTGAGATTTTGGACAAGAAATGCCTCTATTTGGTGCAAAAACTAAGTTGAAATGGAGAAACTACGAAGGTGGGGCTTTTGTAGAAGATAAGGTGTTGAGTGGAAGACAGTTGTCAACAATCTAGGCACTTTCTGCATTTATGGCCGACCGGCCAATTTTATGGCCGACCGACCATCTTTATAGCCGATCGGCTAGTTTTTGTGGCCGATAACTCTTTATGGCGGCCGATGGTCCCCCACCTTGGCCGATGGCCTCTCCTTTTGTTCTCTGAGTTGTCCATGTGTTGGAGGTGTTTAGAACTTGTGACTTGTTCCACTTCGAATGGCTTACAGTGACGATTTTGGGAAGTTGTGCCTATGTTACTTCAATTTGTTTATCGAGTTGTTGTATTTTTGTTTATCGAGTTGTATTCTGTGTTGATTGTTAAGTTTTTGTCTTGCTTATCGAGTTGTATTTATATTTGGTTAGCATGTCAAGTTCTTATTTTGCTTATCGAGTTGTTTTGTTCTTTCAGTCGTCAGTTGGTTCACTACCTGATCAAGGCAATGCAATTCGAGTGTTTAGTTTTCAAACAAAGTTCAATCTCATTTTCATGTCGTGTGATGCAATGCGATGCGATGTGATGCGATGCTCAGAATATAAAATGTAACACTTTTTCAATCAAAAAGTTGTTTTCATTCCATCATGTTTTCTTTTGCAAAAGAAAAGTACAAAGTTTTAAAGAAAATAAACCTGCCTAAGGCAGTACAATGTGCAAAAACTACCGGCAAAAGGAGAAATAAAGCAAAAAACAAAACATCTGAAATCGAGGCTAGTCGCCTCAAGAGCGGGAATCCTTCCTCATCATCTTCCTCGACGAAGGCCCAAAACCACCGCCGTCAGCTTTGCTGCTTGAGTCTGAACCCGAGCCATCTCCAGCCTCATCTCCATCATGAGACAACACCAACTGTGGACTCACTTCCTCCTCATCCGACTCATCATCGTCTGGGGCAGGCACCCGCAAGCTACTCCCGGTGTGAGCACGTCCGACTCTGCTCCAGCAGTGTGCTAGAGTCCCTTGTCCCGCTCTCCCTGCTGCTCAGGGAGGCACTGAAGGTCCTGCTGAGGCACCCACAGTGGCTGGTATCTGGAATGGGGCCTGAAAAGAACGATTTAGCAATTGCATCAGTTATGCTATACGAAGCTGAGTATGGTATCAAATGCAGTATATGTGTACAGTGTATGAATGCTGTGAGCAGTATATGAACGCCGTGAACGGTGAATGATTGCAGTGTATGAGGGCCGTGGCCAGTATATGAGATGTAGTGTATCGGTGCCGTGAGTGGTATATGAATGTGGTGTATCAAATACAGTATTGGTAATGTAATGCATCAGATTAGTATGGAGCAGATTATAGAGGGTTTTGGGACGGAAGTTGAAAGTACTTACCGGAATACCGTAAATGCTAAGCAGGTTCATGCTTCTCTGTAGCATCTCCATCACCGAAGCCAACAGCTCCAGAGCCTGTCCAGTGTACTCTATGGAAGCCTGCAAAAGTGTTGAGGTGATTAGTATTCTGTGGGATATCAACTGAAATGAAATGAATGTACAGAATGAAAGTATAACATATACCGGGGTCGAGCCTCGAACTCCGACGAGCTCGTGATCAGCTAGGGGAAGAGTGATGGGAATCTGATAAGTCTCTCCAGCCTGTCCTCGGTATGTCAGGGTAGTGGACAGGTCTGGCCACTCTGCTCTCTGTCCCCTCTGGGAACCCCTCCTACCATGGGCCTGGGTCGCCCTGGATCCTCTCACTCCTCCTCTTTGGGTCGCAGCTTCTATCTCTCACCTTGGCACCGCCGAGGAGAGGCATGAGATAAGTTTGGATGAAGACGGTGTAGTCGCCATCATCTCTGAAAAAGTTGGCATCCCAACTGATCGTGAAATCGGCCATCTCTTGCGGGGTGTACCTCTCTGTCTGCCTCATGTGCGAAGGAGGCGGCATCAAAACCACTAGCTCGGGGTAGACCAAGGCTCTGTCGCAAGAAGCGTTCACCCAGGTACCATGCCCGACAGACCGAACCCTCAAGTAAAACCCAGAATCGGCGATCTCGGCGCCCATATCTTGGTCTCCCGGGTAGCAGGTCGTAGCGCCAAGTGATCTGCAAATGATGGATATACAGGTTGTTATCTGCTATTGAAAGTGCAATATAAAGCGAAACTCAAATGAACTGTAAGGCTTGAAATACCTCCGTTGTGGCTACAGTGTCAAAGTATCGGCGAAAGAATAAGAAAGACTCTCGCGGCCTCCACTCGCATCTCCCGTCGTACCGATGTGAATATGGAACCATAGGAGGCATCTCCACCTCTGGCTCTGGGGCAAGCCTCGGGAAGTAGGCATATACCCACAACTACAAAATGTGAAAGGGCAATAATGAGTATGTTTATCAGTAAAGCAATATACAGATAAAGCAAAAAACAGAGAATAGTGTGCAGTGTTTTGTGCAGTATGTGCGGTGTGCAACCAGTGTAAAACAGATTGCATATTATGCAATGTGTGTGGTGTACAGATAATGTAAAGCAGAACTGTACAGCAGAAGAGAAAGATGTACCTCCCAGGCTCTCCAGTAGCCTCCTAGCAAGTGCCCACTCTGGCGAGATAAGGAACTCATATATTCGTACAGTGTGGCCAGGCCGGCGCTGCCCTAGTCATAGCATTGGATGCGAGTCATGTCCACCAGTGCGCTCAAGAGGTAGAGGCCGACGGTGTTCCCCCGGTCGGCAAAGAGAGTATTGCCCAACAAGAACATAAAGACCCTCGGGCATACTGCCCGACTTCCTTGCGTGTCGTCGGCGTCTCTCCCCTAAACTGGTCCTCGAACCATGAATATCTCACGAACCTTGGTCGGGAGAGAGGTGGGCGAATGCTGAGTAAAAAGATCTGGGCAGCATCCCACTCGCCCATGTCGGTGTTGAATGGGATCGGATCATCCCCTACTCCGATGCCAGTGAGCATGGAGAAGTCGAAGATAGTCATTGTCATCTCCCCCACTGTAGAAACGTGGAAGGAATTGGTGGTGTCCCACCACCTCTCCACTAGCGCGCCTAGAAGAGGCCGACTCACAGTGAGGCGCGAGAGTCCCATGCAGAATACGTCAAAACCGGCCTGATCGACGATGTGGTGTACATCATCAGGTAGCTCCATGTACCAGTCGCGTGCAATAGTGTTCCCATACCCCCGGAAGGCATGGGAATCTCTCTGTGTTCAAAGACAAAAAGATGCGAAGCAGTGTCAAGAATACAATGTATGCATGTGTTCAGCATTAATATAAGTGCAGTGTGTATATATGTTCGGGTCGACATAGGTATCATGTATGAATGTGCTCAGGGTGGTCTAGGCATGTGATGTACAAGTGTGTTTGGGATGATCAGATAAAGAGCAGTATTGGCTATCCAAGATATATGACCTACATTACGGAAAGTAAAGGGGAAGAGTATACCTCAGCGGTGCCAAAGGATAAGTGCGACTCCAGCTCGCGTAGCAGGAGGTCCTCCGGAGCACCTCACGTGAAGCTCCTGAACTGGCAAATACTGTCGGGAGGCAACACATGTACCTCGGGCTAGTATGTCGCCAGGTCAAAGGGCCGAACACTAAGCGGCAAGGGCTCGAACTTGGGATCCATCTCCATCCCTGGAGGAGCCCCGCCCTGTGGAATATCATCTGCCATCTCGAGAAAAGTGAGAAAATGGTCGAAGGTATGAAAAACGGGCAAGAACGCCAAAAGTCAACCGAAAGTCAACTCTGAGGGGTGAAAAATGAAAGAAAAGGTCAAAATGCGGAAGAAGGCACGGAAACCAAGGGTAACTCAAGGGAAACAAACCTCAAGTGGTGGAAATCAAGAAAGGAACACCGAAATCACTTTTCATTCGGTTCAAAGTGTGTAAAACGACGAGGGTTTCGCGAATCAAATGTTTTTGGGACGTTGGAAAATGTGTTTGAAGCACGGATCTAAGAGGGAAATGATCTAGAGCAAGAGGGAAATGTTTTTCGGCATGGGAGAAGTAAAGAAATAGGGTTTGGAACCCTATACTTAAAGACTCGAGGCAAAATGTCAAAACTGCCCCGAATTTGCCATTTTTGGCCGATCGGCCAAATTGTTGGCTGATTAGCTTGTTTGGTGGCCGACGACTCCTTCTTGTGGCCGATGAACCTCTCATGCCCTTGTTTGGGGCTTTTCTGTTGATTTGTACCCTCATCCCTCAAGAAAGTGCAAGAAAATACACTTTTGAAGCTTAAGCGGCCTCCGTGGTGACCTCAAACTGTGTCTTCCATGTGCGGTACTCGATATGCACAAAATGTATTCTTTTTTTTTTTTTTTGTATCCTTTTGCATATTGCTAGATTCGAAAATTATCTTTGAATATGTGGCTTTACAGTGTTCTTATCACATTCACGAGGTTTGCATTTGTTATATGCCTCTTTCACTTTCGCATCGGACATGCGTCATCGCGTTTGCGTAACATACGCGCTTTGTGTCAAATAGGTATTCGTGTTTACATTACATGGAGTATGTATATTTCATGGAGCACGTTTTAACCTTGCTTGCATAGAATGTGTACTTCTCACCCTTGCACGAAATGCGCAGCTTAAATGTTGCATGGAGCATGCGTTTCTCGCACTTGCATTGTTTTGCACACTTCGGTTACATTGTTATGTACACCTTACTTGCGTTGTCACGCACCTACTTGCATTGTTATACACACCTTCACTTGCGTTGTCAGGCAGCTTACTTGCATTGTTATGCACACTTTACTTGCGTTGTCACGCACCTTAGTTGCATTGTTATGCACCTCATTACTTGCGTTGTCACGCACGTTTTACTTGCATTGTTATGCACACTTTACTTGCGTTGTCACGCACGTTTTACTTGCATTGTTATGCACGTTCCACTCGTATTGTTATGCACGTTCCACTCGCATTGCTGTGCACTCTTCACTTGTAATCCTATGCACCTTTCCATTGGCATCATATGTGCACGTGTTTATCTTGTATTGAAATTGTTTCTTGATATAGCGTTGATCATGTGTTCCTATTACATTGTACTTGTCAAAATCTCTCTTTTGTGCAGACACGATATTGTATGTACGGTTCATTTGAAGTTGATGAAACCAGACGATATTGTATGTATAATTTATTCAAGAGAAGTTCCGGTTCAATTTGACTGCTACCCTTCTCCACTCGCGTTTGGCATGCGTTTGGATGTACCTTTCCCCTCTCGCATTTGACACGCGTTTGGATGACTACGCTTTCTTGCACAGTCCTTCTCTTTTTTGCGTTTAATACGCTGGGAGGTGTTTCATTTGAGACTTTGGGTGTTTCCGATAGTCGCTTTTAGCCTTCTCCGCATGAGACACAGTGAGAATTGTATAATTTTCTTACATCCTTTCTGTTGGAATGTGTGAGACTATTCTTTCTTATTCACTTGCTTAAAATGTTGGATTTATTTTGCATGAATGCTTCATTACAACCCTCTTTGTATAACCATAAGTTATGTTCTGCATTGTACATGTCATTTGCATTTTGCCCCAGCCTGAGAGTGCATCCATATTCTTATCTTGTATGTCTGTTTAAGTATTCGGCCTTGTCAAAAATGGATCGTCTCGGGACTTTGACATTCACTCTTGTCATTTCATGACTTCCGAGTTCTGTCAAAGAGGGACAACTATAGACACCCCATTTTTTACCATCCTCAAGACTTAGATGTCATCATTCGAACACTCGATGATCATCCATGCTCGTGTTCGTTTTGAGTTTCTGAAGGTCTCGACTGAGAGCCTTGCCTTGGAGCCTCTCAACTTGTCTGTTTTGTGCTTAGTTGTGGACCAAGAGCTTGTGGCTTTGTTTCTGAGGGGAGGGGGTGGCTTGTTGGCCAGCCCCACAACCCATCAGCCAGGCCTCATGCCTATTGGCCTTTCCTTCTTTCCATCTGCCATCAGTGGTGGCCGGTCGGCACCCTTTTTGGCAGGTCGGTACCCTTTTTGGCCAGTCGGCCATGTTTGTTAGCCAAGGCCTTTTTATTTGCTTTTGCAGATATTTCTTTGCCAACTGTGCCAGTTGGTGAGCACAGAACTCATCCTCCATACACATGTATGGAGGGATTGAACCAAGCCTCTAGCTTGTTCAACAAGCTTGAGACTTGGATTTCTATAAGAAGGAGGTCCTTCTCCCTTTCCAGAGGTTCTAAAATTTGGAGATACAAAACATATATCTCTCTATATTTCTTCCTATCTCTCTATACTTGTGTGTGTTTGTGCTCAAAAGTGTCATTTTTTCACACTTTTGCACACAAACACCTAGTGAAACACCTTCACTGCTGAGCTGAGGTTCTTGGAGGTTGCATTTGAGGGGTTTTGGTTTGGTTTTTGCCTCAGAAGTTGCTGTCTTGAAGTGGTTCTTCAAGGGTGAGTCTCTTACCTCTTTACAGCTTTGTTTTCATAGCTTACGTAGCCATATTTTCATGCTTCTTTTGGCTTAGCGTTCAACTGTAAAAAGCTTCATTTTCAAGTGCTTAAAGTGTTTGTTTAAGGCATTTTTGGTGTTGGGGGTGGTCTACCCCCTTTTGTGCCTCGTTTGGCTTTGTTTTGTGCTACCTCTTTAGGCCTTTGAGATCACCTCCTCTTAGCCTTTTAGCCACTGAAATCCAGTGGATTTTCAATGGTAGAAAGTGTGTTTTGAGCCCCAAAATAGGAGGGCGTTGTCCCCCATCCTCTTCTCTTGTTTGCTTATGGTAATGGCTCATCAAAGTAACATGTCTTTCTAGCTTGTTTTGGCTCCATTTCAACATGCCTTAGGCCTTATTTTAACATGATATAGCTCTATTTTGGCTTGTTTTGATTACCTCTTGCATGCTCCTTGCACTTGTAGTGCAATCCTCCCTATAGCCTTAACATGTATCATGCTTTGGACCATCTTTTTAGCATGTTTTTGGCTTCACTCCAGCAAGCTTTTACTCATGTTTTGCCATGCTTAAGCTCTATTTGAAGTTGTTTTGGTCATGCATGCCTTGCTTTGTATAGCCATAGTGCAATCTTGTTCACTAGCTTTGAGTTTCCAAGTCACTAGCATGCATTGCTTGGGCTATTTGCATGATTTAGCATCATTTGATAGGTGATTTCAGTGTGTGTAGTATGGTCATGCCTTCACAACTTTCACTCTTTCAATGCTTAGGAGGGTTGGTGCTTTATGCCTTAAACATGACCCAATATATATGCCATCTTGCTTAAGCTTTTGGGCTGCCATCTCAGTGCATTTTTGGTGTTATTTTGACATGCCATAACTCTGATTTTTGTTGGTATAGTCATCTCATGCTTGATTTTGATAGGTGCAGTGTAATCCTCCTCACTGGCCATGTATGCTCCATGCTTCATGCCTTTTATTCTAGCACGTGTTAGCTCTAGTCCATGCATTTTTTGGCCTTGTTTTGACCTGCCTTAGGACTATTTTGAGTCACCTTGGCCCTTTGGGGCTTGCTTGATTTGGCTATGGTACAAGTCCCTTTGCTAGGCTTAAGCTTTGAGCCTCCTAGCATGCTATGCTTGTGTTATGTGCATGATTTGGCATCATTCCTTAGATGATTTTAGAGCATATTTCATTGCCACACTCTCACATTTTCCACTCCTTCAATATGTTTGAGAGTTGTTCCTTCATGCCTTGTTTGTGAACCAATGTGTATGCATGCTTGTATTTGCTTTTTTTTTTTTTCTTCATTTTCAGCATGTTTTGGCCATTGTCTTGGCATGCATGAGGTTTGTTTGAGGTTGGCTTAGTCCATTGAGTATTGCATTACATAGCCCTTGCCATTGCATTGTTGTTCGCATGTTGTTGCATGACATTGTGTTTGCATGTTGTCGCATGGCATTGTGTTTGAATGTTGTTGCATTGCATTGTGTTAGCATGTTGTGTGCGTTGCATTGTGTTTGGGTTGGACATCAATCCAAACACGAGGAATGTCACACGTTTCATACTCAAAGTGATGAAACGTGCCTTGTTCCTTAGGTCACCGACACCATTGATCATGAATGATGAGGCGGAGGTTCATTGAGTCTTATGTGTTATTTGTGTGCATTCATTGACATTGATTTGTGCAACTCGGCCTCTTTGGCCATCATGCATTGAGATGTGTGATTGGTGGCTCGAGAGCCGAGCACTACACTCCTTTGAGCTTAAGACATGATAAGGAGTGTAGTTGCACACACATTTTCTTACAAATACACTGCCATGCCTCTGTTAGTGCTCTACTGCAGCAAAGGGGGAAATTACAGAAAGCAGTGGCCGGTCGACCATCAAAGCTGTTGACCGGCCATAAAAGTCTGCCGATCGGCTATCAAAATTGGCCGATGGCCACTAACTTTGGCCGATGGCCATCCCCCTTGGCCGACCATCCCTCAGCATATTCCTAAGGTGGGTCAGAGTTTTCAGAGGTACAGAAAGTGTACAAACAGAGGCATCATGAGGCACGATAGTGGATTTCAGAGCGAAGCCGACCGAGCATGCATCTCTTCCTTACCCGCGAAGCTATTTCATTACTTATGATTAATTCGTGTAAACTAGTCATTTGATTTGTTTTGTAACCTTATAATTAGCTCAGCGTAGCTATTTGTTTCAATTTGGATTGTAATACTTAATTTCCTTGAGTTAGTTAATTGGTTTACTTGTAATAATTAGTTTAATTAGATTAGCTAGTTAGCTTATTATTCGGGGGGATTTGGTGATAGCTCCCTCACTATCTAATTTATCTTTCAAAAGGACAAGAATTATATAAGTACTTTCAAAACCCCCTAATATTTTAAAACTTGTTTCTTTTACTATATTACCCTCATATCTATCAGCTCTCCTATTAAGCCAACTTCACTGTGTATTTCAGAGTAAAATTTTACTTTTATAATTTTACTCTGAATAAGAGTAAAATGTTACACTCTGAAACTAAAAGTAAAATTTTACTCTGTATAAAAGTAAAATTTTACTCTGAAAAACTGGTAAAATGTTAGACTCTACACAAAAGTAAAATTTTACTCTTGTGGGGAAGTGGTTTGGAAATACTCTTCAGATCCTGGAAGACGCCAATGATCCTCAGCTAGTCACCTGCAAAGATGCAAATACTCCGGTGGGGGGTGCCGGAATTAGCACTCCGACGGACAACTCAGTTCTTCTACTCAAGAAAGCTTGTTGACTAAGTTTTTAGAAGTGATTCTTACATACCTTTACAAATCTGAAGCTCTTGTATTTATATCCATTCTCTGGACCTCGGGCCCAGAGTCTACTTTTTATTTATTATTCTTTCATTTGTCCTGATATGCCTTCTTAAGTCTGTTCGGCCTTAAGAACGTATTCGGCGTCCTAGTTAAGCAGAATTGAGCCGTTCAGTTCCCGGCTCCTCGGGTATACCAGATTTCGTTCCTCTATTTATTCGGCTCCCACAATTGCCCCTAGCGCTCATCAATGACAGTTGGGTGAAATGCTTGGTTCCGATTTTCAAATACTCTGAACCGAAATTTGGGGGTTAGACTTATCACGCGGACGTTTAATTACTCCCCCTTTAATCGTCGTCTCAACTTCCCGCCCCTTCGTACACGCCTATTTATTGTGATTTGAAATATGATGTCCTTTCGAATCCGTGTTCTATTACGCTGGTTGCTGGGTTGCTCTTCGAATCGTTCTTGCAATTCTTCCATCTGTGATACTCTCTTCATTTTTGTAAGTTTTCCTCCCCCCTGCTCTGAAGCTTTTCCTAGTTTGTTTATTCCGTCGCATGTTCTTATAGTCAGTAGGTTATGGTGAAACATTTGAAAGACCTCCTTTCATCAGATCGAATTGCTGGCTTTAGACGCCATTTCTCTATTCCTGACGATGTCCACCTGTCGTTTGTGGCGGACGGCACTCTTGACATGGAGAGGGAGGACAAAACCACGATTGTCTTTCCCCTTTTGTTAATCGCAGAGGGTGGAGTCCGCTTTCCCCTTCACCCGTTTCTGAGGGCTGTTCTTCGCCATTGGGATTTGATCCTTCAAATAATGTGAATTTCTTTAGAATTATAATGGGGTCGTGTATTTGAACCGTTGCCTTGGAATTAATCTTGGCATTCCTGCCATTCGGCACTGTTATGCTTTGGCCAAGTCCTCTGGTCGGCACAGGCGTTACTTCCTCAGAGCTAAGGATACAGATCATCAATTGATCACTATGCTTTCCAGCTCTGCGAAACGAGTTGATGATGTCATGGTCGTTGTCCGCAGCAACTGGGAGTTTGGCAAAGGGGAGGATCGTGTCGATCCTATTCCTAGACGTAGGGGCGAACCAGGTCGCCGAATGCCCTCTTGCTCGTATTGTGTGTTCATATTTGCCATACCCTGTTTTCTTGAGTCTTACGGCTTGTCTTGTGCAGGGAACGATTTAAAAAAAGTCCAAGCTTCAACTGACGACGCCGTTCTTTCGGACATTAGGATTGCTCTTAGTTATTTCGGCCGTCGCAGTCTTCATAGCGAGGAAGCGGCTCACGTTACGCTTGCTCTGAGCCTACATATATAACCTTTTAATTTGCGGAAAACATATCGATTCAAGGGAAGATTTTCTCGTCGCTCGTATTTTATCCGACTTCAAAAACTTGAGACAGGTAGATTTTGAAGGGTCCGATTCGGAGAATACTGAAGTATCCGATACTGCCGAATCAGATCAGTCCGAGGTCGAATCTGAGGAGGTATTGCATTCTGCCGATCCTCCCTCTACTTCGGGGCGGGGGAACCTTTTTGTTGACGACGTTCCTCAACGTACAGACAATCTTCCCATCTCGGGCTCCACTAACATGGCTGGGTTAAGCCTGACAAAGCTTGCTAAGAAGGCGAATGCGGAGAGGTTAGCCGCACGGCGAAGAGCAGAGGGCCTTTCGACCGAACCGCCCACCAGTGAATCTCAACATTCCCTCCCAGTTACCGAATCGAGATCCTTGGGAATTGTTGAGGAGGCGACAACAAATAAGAATGCCGAATCCGCATTGGTTGGGAAAGCCGTTCAGGATGTTGAGGGAAAGGTGGAGAAACGCGCTAGGGATCGTGAGGTCGGTTTAGAAGATCACGGTGGCAAACATCCTCGAATGGTGGGATCGAGTGAGGTTGTGCCCTTTGTGATTCGACCGATGGTAAGAAACATGCCGGTTCCTTCGAATGCCTCGGTGCTTAAAGACCCAGAGGTCGCGTTCGGCGTGGCAACGTCTTTGTCGTTGCCGTCTGATATGGAGGCTTTCCAGTTGGAACCGGATTTGAATGCGACAATGTTAGCCGCGCAGTCAGCCCTTTTGGTGCGTATTCTGATTTGTCCTTCACTTCATCCAAACATTGTTCGCGTTACGTTTTTTGAATTTTTCTTTTGCAGACTGTTGGTAGGATAGCCGATGTAGGCCGCCGCCATCTCGACGCCGTCAAGTAGATTAGTCATTTACGAAAGCAAGTTGAGGGACAGAGGAAAAGGGCCGAGGACGAATTTTTAAGAGCGAACGAGGAGGCTTCTCGGGCAGAGGCCGCAGTAGAGAAAGCTCATGATACGGATAAGTTGAGAGCGGAGGCCAAGAAGAAGGCCGACGATATGGAAGTTGCACTTGGCTTGCCCGAAAGGCAGTTACCAGCCTGGAGGCTGAGTTGGCTGAAATGAAGGCGGCAAAGGTGATTGCCGATTCAAAAGTTTTCGAAGCCAAGAAAGAGGCTGGACTCGCCGAGTATGTGGACCAGGTCTCTCGGTTTGAGAATCGGGGCTTCAAACATGGATGCCACAAGGCCCTTCTTGCGGTGGAGTTTATTGAATATGCCAATACCATATGAGCAAGTGGACATCGATCCGCTGAGACCGATTCGAGGGTTGATCTTTACGATACACAATTGTTATGATTTCGAGAAAGTACTTTTTCCGTTTGTTTTTGTTATTTTGTATTTGTTTATCAGTCATTTTTCATGCGGGCTGATATTATAAAATGTTATGATACAGAAATGGACGTCGATACTTTTTTGTAGCTATAAAATGTTATGAATTCTGCTCAATGTGCTGATGTTTCCGTAATTTTATGGTGATATTTCTTAATAGATCTATAATCTGTCCTTGCCTTAGCCAGGGCGCGAGTGTGAAGAGCCGAATGGTTCACACTCGTAGGCTAGCCGAGGCATCTTTGAAAAGGCGGCCGATTAGATTAATAAATCTGCCCTTGCTCGGCATGCGCGGCGTGAAGCCGAATGGTTCACACTCGTGAATTTGGCGAGGCATCTTTTGAAAAGCGGCGATTAGATTAATAACCGCCCTTGCCTTGGCGAGCGGCCGGCGAGCCGAATGGTTCACACTTGTGGGATGGCCAAGACATCTTTGAAAAGGCGGCCGATTAGATTAATAAATATGCCCTTGCCTTGGCCAGGGCGCGAGCGTGAAGAGCCGAATGGTTCAGACTCGCGGGCTGGCCGAGGCATCTTTGAAAATGCGGCCAATTAGATTAATAAATCTGCCCTTGCCTCGGCTAGGGCGCGAGCGTGAAGAGCCGAATGGTTCACACTCGTGGGCTGGCCGAGGCATCTTTGAAAAGGCGGCCGATTAGATTAATAAATCTGCCCTTGCCTTGGCCAGGGCGTGAACGTGAAGAGCCGAATGGTTCACACTTGTGGGATGGCCGAGGCATCTTTGAAAAGGCGGCCGATTAGATTAATAAATCTGCCCTTGCCTTGGCCAGGGCGCGAGCGTGAAGAGCCGAATGGTTCAGACTCGCGGGCTGGCCGAGGCATCTTTGAAAATGCGGCCGATTAGATTAATAAATCTGCCCTTGCCTCGGCCAGGGCGCGAGCGTGAAGAGCCGAATGGTTCACACTTGTGGGATGGCCGAGGCATCTTTGAAAAGGCGGCCGATTAGATTAATCAAATCTGCCCTTGCCTTGGCCAGGGCGCGAGCGTGAAGAGTCGAATGGTTCACACTTGTGGGATGGCCGAGGCATCTTTGAAAAGGTGACCGATTAGATTAATAAATCTACCCTTGCCTTGGCCAGGGCACGAGCGTGAAGAGCCGAATGGTTCATACTCATTGGCACGCGGATCGTCGTCCAACGTTTGGCGTTCGGTCATACTGACGCTGCCTTAGGGGAGCTGTGCGTATCTCAGAATAAATGGGGTAAGTTCATACCAAAGGTCCTATTTATTTGGGTACAGGGTTGAGCCAATGCTAGGGAAGGACCGAGATTGGCTGAATTCAAACGTCGAAATGTATCGCAGCAGCGAGCCCACTGGTATGGGAAGAAGAGCATCCAAGGATCGGGAAAAACAGCAACGCCTTAGTCGTCGAAGCAGGTCCCCTCAAAGAAACTTATTCAGCCCTAAGGCGTCATGCCCCAAAGGGCGCTCCGAATCCGGGGACTTGTTTTGGCCGATCGTGACATCCACGAAGGGCGCTCCGAATCCGGAGACTTATTCGGCCCTAAGGCGTCATGCCCCAAAGGGCGCTCCGAATCCGAAAACTTGTTTGGGCCAATCGTGACATCCACGAAGGGCGCTCCGAATCCGGAGACTTATTCGGCCCTAAGGCGTCATGCACCAAAGGGGGCTCCGAATCCGGAGACTTGTTTTGGCCAATCGTGACATCCACGAAGGGCGCTCCGAATCCGAAGACTTATTCGGCCCTAAGGCGTCATGCACCAAAGGGGGCTCCGAATCCGGAGACTTGTTTTGGCCGATCGTGACATCCACGAAGGGCGCTCCGAATCCGGAGAATTTTTTTGGCCAATCGTGACATCCACGAAGGGCACTCCGAATCCGGAGACTTATTCGGCCCTAAGGCATCATGCACCAAAGGGGGCTCTGAATCCGGAAACTTGTTTTGGCCGATCGTGACATCCACGAAGGGCGCTCCGAATCCGGAGAATTATTCGGCCCTAAGGCGTCATGCACCAAAGGGGGCTCCGAATCCGAAGACTTGTTTTGGCCAATCGTAACATCCACGAAGGGCGCTCCGAATCCAGAGACTTGTTTTGGCCAATCGTGACATCCACGAAGGGCGCTCCGAATCCGGAGGCTTATTCGGACCTAAGGTGTTGAGCTCAAACATGTAAAAACACGAAACCTTGCATTACAACGACGTGTGTACAAGTATCAAGCCCACAGGTCGGGTCATTGATAAAATTTACATAGATGTGTTGAATTCCACGGCCGTGGCAGGCTTCTTCCTGACATGTCTGAGAGCCGATATGCCCCTGTGCCTGCAACGGAATCTATCTGATAAGGGTCGATTAGAAGTAATCTGTTGCTACGATTAGAAATCGCTTGTTCCCTGGGGCCCTCGGTAATGGTCCTATGATATCAAGTCCCCACTGAGCAAACGGCCAGGGGCTTGTGATAGAATTCAAAGCTTCTGCCGGCTGATGGGTTAGTGGGGAGAACTTTTGGCATTGTTCGCATTTCTTGACGTAATTTTGTGCGTCGGCTCTCATCGTCGGCCAATAATATCCCTGTGTTATCACCCGATAGGCCAGGGAGCATCCCCCCGAATGGGCACCACAGCTGCCCTCGTGTATCTCAGTGAGCAGCTCCTCCACTCTGTCCGGGTGCACGCATTCCAAGTATAGACCAGAGAGGGACTTTTTGTAAAGCCCTCCTTGTGGATCTAAGTAGTACCGCAGGGCCTTGTTTCGCAACTTGTGTGCTTCTTTTTTGTCCTCTAGGAGTTGCTCAGAAGAAAGGAATGCAGTAATGGGGTCCTTCCAACTTGGAGCGGATTCTATAATGTTGATGTGGGTTTCCTTCGGAGGGCCAATACTTTGTTCCGGGACGAAACCTACTTCGATGGTACGCTTGAGCTTGGAGTTGATGGTGGAGGCTAAGCAAGCCAGGGCATCCGCGTGTGTATTTTGATCGCGTGTTATTTGGTTTAGTTCATGATGGTCGAATTTCGTCAGCAAGGAGTTAGCCATTTTCATATAGGCCGCCATACGCCGCCTTCTTGTCACAGACTTCTTCAGCTGGTTGATTACCAATTTTGAGTCACAAAACACCAACAGCCGCCGCGCGCTGAGCAAATGTGCGTTCCGCAGTCCGGCTAAAAGGGCTTCATATTCGGCTTCATATTCGGCTTCATTATTTGATGCTTCGAAGCCGAGCTTGACGGCCTGCTCAATTACTGCGCCGTCTGGAGACATAATTACGACGTATGTTGCCACAGATTGGTTAGACGATCCATCACAAAGATAATCCGCCAAATGTCCCCAACATAAATTCTCCAATTTGGCTTTGACCGAACTTTGGCCTTTGGCTGGACGTCATCAGGCTTGAGGTCGGCAAGCCCTCCTATGAATTCGGCAACAAAGTCAGCAAGCACCTGCCCCTTGATTGCAGTTTTGGATAAAAACTGAATGTCGTATTGGCCGAGTTCGAGAGCCCACTAAACACGCATCGATGCTTCGCATTCCGTAGTAATCGATCGGCGGGATAGTCTTAGCACCCTAATCTTTGTGTCCTTGGAAGTAATGCATCGCTTTTCTTGCCGCCATGACCAAGGCTAGGACGAGTTTTTCCGGTAGGTAGCGTGTTTCGCGTCCCACCATTGCCTTGCTCACATAATACATCTGGTTGTTCTTTGCCCTTCCTCCTCTTTTAATAATACGGCACGACCTTTTGAGAGATCGCCAAATCTAGAATGAGGGTCGCTTGGCGGTGTTGTTAGAAGAGGTCTTGTCCGGAGGTAGGTCTTGAGCAGATTAAAGTCGCCGCATTCGGCGGACCATTGAAAGCTACGCCTCGACGTAGTGTCTCGAAGAATTGTCTCAGCCGATCAGAGTTCTACGATTAACTTTGTTGAGTCACGACAACCATTCCCATCAACTTTTGGACTTCTTTTCATCGAACGGGGAACTTCGGTTCCCAAAATTGTCAGGACTTCCTCGGGTTGGCCGATTCCTCGGTGGTTGACGATATAACTTGAATTTGCCGGAGCCGATCCCGAATGCGCATTTGGAAGCGTTTAGCTTCATTCTGTATTTGCGTAGGGTGTTGAATGTCTTTTCCAGATCGGCTATATGGTTTTGTTCTTCTTTGGATTTGACCACCATGTCATCGATGTATACTTCCATAGTGTGTCCAAGCTGTTCTTTGAACATCGTGGTAACCAGTCCTTGGTAAGTTGCCCCTGCATTCTGTAGCACGCCCGCGTGGGACCTCGGCCACAGTTCGGACTCCCTGTTTTGTTTGTGGTTCTAAATCTGAACCAAAGAGTCCAACTCTGGCAAATCGTTTTGAAGAAAAATTGATTTTTGAAAAGAAGTGCCAAACACGGACTGCTTTGCCAGATACAGAGTCGCCACCTAAATGTTTTTTTATAGGAAATTTAGGAAACCCTGACTCGGTGCCGAAGGCCACGTGTCCGTCATCACCAAAGTAGTCTTGGCTCTAGAGCTTGGGTACGATCGGGGAAGGTCAGCTATGAGCACCCCCTTTCGCCCAGTCCGAAGACCGGCCTCTACTAACCGTGATATCCGGTTTTGAAAACATTACATGCTCTTATTCCAATTATTAGCCTAGAATTACTATGTTATGCGCACAGCAAACAAGTATAGACTAGATTGCCTAATTTGGAAACAAACATTGCATATCCGTTCGTTTTGAAAATGCTTTGGAATTTGCTACTCGCAAGTAGGCTAAAACACGGATTTCAATGAGTTTTCCAACTCAAGCAACCCAACCTTCACCCATAGGCATTCAAACAATTTATCTCACATAAGCACTTAGCCGCATGGTAAGCGTACTGTCATGTTAACATCCACACGCATGCGATATGCTAAAGCATAAATACTTACATCGTACTCCGTGCCAAAACAAGAAACTAGTTAGCAAACATGCATGTCCCTAGTTCGTGTTAAATGGCTAATGCAACACAGGCAAGGATGCAATTTAGAGCAGGCTCGGCTAACCCTAAAGATGGCATGTGAAATGCACTTTATTCGATGCACGTATTCATTTTGGAATTGAAAATACAATGCAGTTTGTATGATGTACCGAGCCCAATGCATGTCAACAAATGCATGGATGCACGCATGCATTGCATAAGGTATGCTTAAATAAACGTGCCCTAATCTACCATCATAAGCAGGTAAATAAAAGGGAAGAAAGAAGTGGGGGTTGGAAGACATGCACACACCCACACACACTTATTACAGATATGCCCTCGCACAGAGGGACCCAAAAGAATAATACAGTCCCAAAATAATACAGTCCAAATACAGAATAAATTATTACAAAAATTCTAATTATCAAATTAAATGCAAAAAGCAAAGGTGGCCACAGCCCCTGCCTCGGGATGCGCGAATGATGCATGCTTGGATCCGACTCGCCCGGAAAACCCGCACCATGCCACTGCTGCCTCTGTTTACACTGCCCTACCTCTCCAAAGACTGCCAAAGTCTCAGTACATGCTCCCTACACACTGAGGATCATCATCGGCTGAATAGAATGTCCACCGGCCGTGTACAATGTCCATCGGCTGGAGATAAATTTATCGGCTATCCATCAATGGCCGGTCGGCACTCTATACTGCCGGTCGGCAAAATCTCCCTGCAAAAGACAGTTTTGACAGCAACAAGGACAGACAGTGTACGGCATGGAATTCCAAGCAAATGTATGCACGGACACACTCCCTATCATGCAATGGACTCAAGGGAGCATGGCCCTCGACCCCCAGGCCATCAATCACGCGTTTCAATGCATGATGGCCCAAAAGCCAAGTTAGCAACTTTGATATCAAATGAAATGCAGGCACAAAACACACCAAAGGGCCCCAAACTCTATCATGATTAATCAAGAGGCAAGGGATGCATGCTTAATGAAATGCAACCTAGGCATAGAGGCTAAGTATGCAACATGAACATGCAAATGAACAATGTATGCTAGGCACGCAACCTAAACATGCAACAACACACAAGTATGCAACAACACACAAGGTGAGCATACATCGACATGCAAAGGATTGTCTTACACTAACTTGGACAGCTCTCTACTAGGTCCAAAACAGTGGCCATAATGAGGCAAGTAAGGCAACACAATACATGGAATTCATGCACAATGCATTAACCAAACCTAAGGCACAAAAATGCAACTCTACCAAAGCATGGCAAGGGATGCAAGATGGCATACAAGCATGTGAATTTCAGCGCTGGAACACGATGCCAAATGGTCCCAAAACATGGAAAAATGGTACCCGATGCATGAAATGGTCCCGAAATGCAAGATTAAGCACATGAAATGACCTATGGCTATATCAAACATGTATAATCTGGACATGAAGCATGAAGACAGAAGCTATGCAGCCCCAAAAAAAAGCATGTTTACAGTTCAAAGAAAGGCCAAACAGCGGGCATAGATAGGGCAAAATCAGCATGCAAAAATGGCTCCGCAAGGGAGGCAATGAAGCAAGTGGTAGATGCAAAGCCCAAACTGAAAAATACCCTTCTACAACACTGAAGAGGGACCAAAAATATGACTACTCACAGTAGATGAAAAGTCCCAAAACAGTGTACAAATATGGAAAACATTCCATGCAAGATTGGGGCTCAAAAGAGGCTAGAACACAAAGTCTACCAAATATTCACCAAAAAATCAAAGACCCTTAATGAAATATGACAAGGGGGTCAAAATATGACTACTTTCAGTTCTGATCATGGCCGAAAAACAGAAGCAAGATGAGCTAACAAAACATGCAAAAATGGGGGCCAAAGGGGGGTATAATGGTAACTGCTACATGGAGGCCCCCAACAGTGTTGAGACCTTCTACAATGTTGTAGAGGGGCTCAAAATAATCCAACTCATAGTTTACATCAGGCCTCAAAACAGACTACACATGGGCCAAAGAAATCATGCCAGGTTATGGTATTTAAGAGGGGTAATATAGAAAGTGCCAAAAATAAGCTTCAAACTATAATAAGCCCTTAATGAAACATGGAATATAGCTCAAAAAAATGACATTTTATGTTTTGGTCGGAGCTCAAAACATCAAGCAAAGAGGATAAAAAAATGAGGCAAAAATGAGCTAGAAAGAGGGAGAAGAGTGCTCACCTTTGAAGACCCAACCTTTGCTGCCTCTAGGACTGAAAAATGTTGCCTCTTAGCTGCTGGAAAGCCACTCCTATCTGCTGGAATAGAGTAGTGGTGGTGGTGCTTGGTGGTGGTGAAGAAATGGGTGTAGGAACTTAAGGATTTTGAAGCTTGGAATTAGAGAGAGAGGGAGGTTTCTTAGAGTGAGAAGCTCCCAAAACTTGACCTTTTTTTTGTTCTAACCCTAAAATATGAGATATAAGGCTCTATATATCAAAATAAGAGCTTTTGGTTGAAATATCCCAATTGAAAATATCTAATACAGTGTATAGCAGCTGGATGATAAATATCTGTCAAAATTCTGAGTTCTGGGCACTTTTGGCCGGCCGGCAATCTTTTGTGCCGGTTGGCAATATTTTGTGCCGGTCGGATAAATGGAGGGCCGGTAGGTATCCGGTGAGGTCCAAAAGTGCCGGTGGATGTCCAGATTGTAGCCCTGGAAGTTAGCTTTCCAATGGCGCAAACCTTACATTAAAATTCCTTCTGTGGAAAAAGTTATGCCCTTTTTGGTGAAGCCGCGTAGATTCGATCCAACCGGACTGATCCCCTATTTCAACCAACCATATCTCCCCCACCCGGACTTGGATTTGAGAGATTCTTGAGTTCAAAATGAAGCCCTGGAAGTCTTCTTTCCAACGATGATGGCCTCATAGCTCAAATCCAAGTGTATAGACAGATAAGCTTGTTTTAGCGATGACCGCTCATCTTTCTCCTACACGGATTCATGCTGAACTTCTCCCAAACTAGTTTTCTCCCCTCTTCTCCTCTTTTCTTCAACTTCAAACCCCTAAGTAAGGTGTTTTGAAAGATTTTTCAAAGATTTCATCTCTCTTTCATTCATCTCCCCTTTGTCCTTGCTCGGTTTAATGAAAAGCTTAACATTTACGAAATGCGGCGTCGGAACATCGTGGGAATTTTATTTCAAAAATGTTTTGAAAGAGAAGGTTTTAAGGTATAAAACCATCAAAATAATTTTGGTCCACAATGGGGTATGAAGTTAAGATTTGCCTCTCTCCTGCAAGAAATCACATGTAATTGCACACCTTTCTCCAACAAGTAAACCATCAAGAGTGCCCAAGTCTTAAGAGGCGGTCAAAAATGGGGTGTCTACACATTCTTGATCAAAAGGCATAACCACAGCGATGAGGTTCCTCTTGGAGTGAGGAATGCGCTTTTGTCTGATCATCCGGATTCATGGCGTCGATGGTAGCCTCTGAGGCATCGAGAAACTCATGCGGTGGCGTCTTGCGTCGCATTGACGAGTTGGTCAATTCTAGGTAAGGGGAAGCAATCTTTGGGGCAAGCTTTGTTCAGATCCGTGAAATCGACGCACACTCGCCAAGTTTCATTTTTCTTTTTCACCACCACTGTGTTGGAGAGCCACGTGGGGTAGGTGACTTCTCTAATTGCCCCGGCGTCAAGCAATTTGTCAACTTCTTCTACAACGGCGGCGGTGTGTTCTACGGAGGATCGCCGGCCTTTCTGAATGATCGGCTTGCACCGGGGGTCGACATTGAGGTAGTGCTGTGAGACTGACGGGTCTACTCCCGACATCTCGTATGGAGTCCACGCAAAGACGTCGAGGTTGCCGAGTAAGAAAGTGATCATTCTTTGTCTGTCGACACAGCTCGAGAGGCGCCGATCATAAAAACTTTTCGGCTTCCATCAATGTCAACGGTCTAAAGCTTCCGTGGTTTTTTCGCTTGGCCGACGTCATCCAGATCTCTCGACCGAGCACTTCAATGGAGTTTACTTGCTTCCTTGCGTCTTGGCGGCGAAGGTAACTGTCTTCCGCTTGTTGATTGAGCCACGAATACGCTCAACGCCGTGTTCCGTTGGGAAGCGAGTAGCGGTAGGTGGTAGGTGCTTGAACGACTGCAGGTATGCAACCATGATCGCCCATAATGAGATTATGCGGCGACGGTAGCGGCGACCAAGAATTCCACATCCACCATTACGGAGCCATTTCGAGCGGGTAGGCGATCTTTCCCAATGGGTACTCCGGGTTGGCGTTGAAGCGAATAGTGGATAAGGAGTCGAGTCGATCCGAATCGTTGAACCCGAGTTTGATGAAGGTTTTATAGTACATAACCTCGAAGTGCTTCCACGTCGAAATGGGCCGCGTTCAGCGGTGAACTGTTACGCGTAGCGCAACAACCAGAGGATCTACGTGAGAGAGTGTTACGCCGCTCAAATCAGAGTCGTCGAAGGTGATGCTTGGCGCTTCTCGGAGCCGGGGTCGCTTTGTTGGTGTGAGCTGATGCTGGGGGCTTGGAAGTGACTGGATTACATGTACAGTCGGGGCTATCGGCAGGCTGTATATCGACAGGCTCTACACAAAAGTAAAATTTTACTCTGTATAAAAGTAAAGTTTTACTCTGAAAAACAAGTAAACTGTGAGACTCTGAAGCTAAAAGTAAAATGTTACTCTGCACAAAAGTAAAAACGCGAAGGCAGTGTTTGTGGCGGCTGAAGTGTTTGGCAATAACCACCTCTTGAGAGTAAAATTTTACTGTCATTCTAATACCAGAGTAAAATTTTACTCTAATTCTCTCAAATAAAAAACAGAGCAATAGAACCAAAGTAAAATTTTACTCTCATTATCTGAAACAAAAAACAGAGAAATAGAACCAGAGTAAAATTTTACTTTGGTTCTATCAAAAGAAATTAGATCAAAAACACCAAAAATAAATTTTTTTTAAAAAAAAACAAACAAAAACAAAACAAAACAAATTAATCAACAAATCAACATATCTAATTGAGAAGAAAAACTTCTAAAACTCGATCAACAATCACAAATCTCAATGAAAAAAATACATGTGTTCAACAATACTCATACACACAAATATATATATATATATATATTTTCTTGTTCTTCTTACAGCCGTAGAGAGATCCAGAGACTACGCGGACTCTCTGCTCACAAGTTCAATTGTCGTTTTCTTCACTGTTTCACCACATCAAACTCCGAACCTTTTACTACATTAGCATCGTAACCGTATTCAAACTCCGGCCTCACCTCCACCGAAGTATTCTTCACATCGACACCGCCGAACGCAACTGTAATAACCCTCACCACTGATTACTGATTAAGCACTGACTACAGCTAAACTGAGACTGATTATGATTGATAATTGAATTGATTGAAATCTTGGTATTGGCTGAGGCCGATTGATTGGTATGCTTGTTTAAATGCATTTTCTACTTGTTGATTGTTAATCGATCTATTCATGTTCTGTAATTTAAACTGCAAATTGAAGGCCTTATCGGCGGCCGAATTGGAAATGGATCAATGTTTTATGATCATTGGAATTTATTTGACTTAATGGTATATTTAATTGAAAAGTGATTTGGAATGATTAAATTAGATTAAATAGTGTTAAATCATAGAATTGATTTATCTACCAAAATGCCATTGTGAGTGGAGCACTTAGGCAACACATATATTGAGCCTTTATACAATCAAACAAGCATTTCAGCAGCCCATTTCCTTGCCTTAACCGAATTTAGAGAGAGAGAAAGTGAGAGAATTAAGCTCAACTTGTAGATTTGTTTGGGAATTGAAGAAATTGAAGTGTAGATTGTCAATTGAGCTCCTAGACTTGTAATTGAGGATCTAGGTAAGGAAATTCAACCTCTCATTGTTGTCTTTAAATTGATTCTAGCATGGTTCATGTCAAATTGAAGAGCTAGTCTTGAATTGGTTCTATAATGTTGAATTGTAGCTCCAATCTTGCATGCATGTGTATATTGAAGAGTTTTAGGGTGTTTTCATGGCAAAATGTTGCATGCATGCCCATGATTATGTTTAAGTCCATGATTTCACCATGTTTCAAGAAGAATTGGCTCATTAGAGCATAAATTTGAGGCTTGAAGGTTGTTTGAAGTACATGCATGTTCAATTAATATCATGTTCATGAAATTGGTTTCAAATTGAGTTAGAATCCATGCATGCATGTTTATATTGTTAAGTTTTGAGGATGTAGTTCATAATTCCTCACATGCATGTTCATGTTTTGAGAGTAGATCATGGATTCATCATGATTTTGGAAGTTTAGACTCATTTGAACTTGCTTTGGAGCTTTGAAGTTGATTGGATTCATGGACATTGCATGTTCATCATGTTCTTGAGAATTGATTTGAAAATGAGTTTAAATAAACTACCCTTGGGCTTTGATTTTATAAATTGAGCTTGGAATCATGTAATATTATGAGTTTACAAGAGTTTTTCAGAAATTCAGCCCAAGAGGATCGATTTTGATGCTTTGAAACTTGATTTTGATCTTGGAGTTCAAATCTGGAATTTTCAGATTTTGGTCGTCCGCTCGAGCGGGGAAATCGAGCTCCCAGCATCTCTCACTGTTTTACAGTCCGCTCGAGCGGAGGCTTGTGTCACGCGCTCGAGCGGGGTAGTTGCCGCTCGAGCGTGGACCTTTGTTGCATGTCCGCTCGAGCGGGGAAACCCACGCTCGAGCGGGACTCTGTTTTTCTGAAAATTCTGAAAACTGTTTTCTGTGCACATCTTTGCATCCTCATCCCATTCTAGGCATTCTTAGCCCTAGTTTAAGACATCTTAATGAGGATATAGATGTAGAACACACCGAGGCAAATTAGGGATTAAGTTATTATCTTTCCCAACTGTGTAGCTTAGTAGTGTGTGTTCAATCTGTTAACTGTGTAGAGTTGGCTTACCAAGGAGACGCTCTAGCTTACTGTAGCCCAGAACTCTGTGAGTAACAATTGTGTAAAGATATGTTCAAAATGATTATCTTCTGAACAAGCATCTTTGTTTTCTTTGAACTGGAATGAATGTATGTCTTATATTCTGAACTGTATTGTGACATCTTTAGCAACTCCTGTTTACTATTACTGCTACTGTTACAGAGATCTCTGTCGGTTCCCTCATTGGAACCACTCTTTCTTGATTAATGGCCATCAATCGGTATTCGGTCTTTTAAGACCTCATTTTACTATCTTGCTCTTTGTCACAGAGATATCTCGGAGCAAAGTCTTGCCTGCACAGACCTAAGTGCTACAGTGTGAGCCACCTCTAGAATCTGTGCGAGACACCTCTTGAGTCCATACTGGGCTTTAAGCCAATCTGTGAAATCTGGAGCGAAGTGCTGCATGGACCTAAGTGCTACGATGTGAGCCACCTCTAGAATCTGTGCGAAACACCTCTTGAGTCCATAAGAAGCCCATCTTTATTCATCTTCTTTTATCTTGCATTCTTTATTCTTATTCTTTATCTTTATTACCGTTACTACTCTTATCTTGACCTTGCTACTACCCTTTGTCTTGTTTTTTTGCTATCGGATGTGCCACGTACGATTACTATGATTTCTAAATGACTAATATGACATGAAGTATAAGCCACCGACTGTATAACTGATTTACCGAGGCAAATGACTGTTTAAAATACTAAAAGGACATTCTTTCTTAACCCCTTTATGCATTATGTTATTCACTAGGCTTTAGCTCGCTGCTCATATACATATGTAGGTGTACAGGCACCGAACCGTTGCTAGAAGCGTCGGGGTAAACTCCAGTTTTGTCAAACCAACCTTTGTGCCTCACTTTGAGGTTCCAGTACTGTTCAAGCTATGGCTTAGGGGTGTTTTAATCTCCCCTCCTGTCTCTGTATCTATGATGTACTCTTTGTAAATGAATATTTTACCTTTGTCGCATCTTGTTTAATAGGGATTAAGTCCCTGTACTGAATGATTGTATATATGATGCATACTGTTCTATATTGACTGTATATATGTGTGAAAAGTCTTTTTGCATACAGACTGTCACAGCTCATTAGACATTGTTTATTTACTATATTGGCTTCTACCATGCCCCTGCACTTTATTTTCTCAGACATCATATGTGCCTTCAGAATCTCGGATTCTTGGCGATTCTGTGCTAAACTCGTAGGGGCGGGTTTGGGCCGTGACAAAGTGGTATCAGAGCAATACTTAACCACGAGTTATACCGCACACACGTGTCCAAATGAGCTATAGGATGTCCTAGAAAAGCAATTAGGGCATTACATGAGCATGATAAGTGTGTGGCGATGGCTTGAATAAATATGCTAATGTGATTAATGTGTTTAAGTATGCAACTGTCTATGCTTATGAGTACCGTACTGCCCATATGAAATGAAACGAAACTTATATGCATAGCTGACGAAGTTAAGTGGAATAACACGTAATGTGAATGCGATTACCGAATGCGGAATCTATGTAAAAGAAAATGAACATGTGAAAGTAAAGGGTCATGTGGCCGTACCCGAGTTGAAATGAAAGCATACACACGTCTGTTATGGAATGAAATGTGAAATCAGTAAGAACCTCTCCTATATTGCTAATCACCCTATTTGTATGTAAATAAGGCAAAGAATGAGGAACGTAGGTGAAACCGAATCTTCTGACGCTAGAGTTAACAGGCTAGAAGGAATGGTTGAAGCCTTAACCGAAAATCTGAGATAATAAAGGCAGACATACATGCCTGAATCAACTGATTATGATCTGATGACGTCTGAAACCCAAATAATGAAACCACGGAATTTCGGGAAGTCTTGAATCACCAAAATCGAGACTTGGGTTTAGAAACTGAAAAATATGTGAAGTTTTCTTCGAAAAATACTTTCCCCAATGCATCCGAGATAGGAAAGTACCTGAGTTTGAACAACTTGAGTAAGGTGATAAGACTGTGGTCGAATATGAGGTAAAATTTACCTAGCTAGTTTGATAGGCACCCCACATGATAGATACTGACTACAAAACACCAGAAAAGAACTGAAGGTAGGCGTGACCTAGATGTGTTTAACTGAATCGACGTTTTAAAACCGTCAAAGTGTGTAGATGTCCTAGATAGAGTATAATGCCTGAGACAACGTAGCAGCATTGAAATATCCAAATCAACATCGTTAACTGAATCAGAAAGAATGAAACAGAAGTAACAGAAAGTGAAAATAACCTTTTGAATTGTACTAGAACTGTTGAACATGGGAATATCTTATGATTGACTGTAATTCGAGAAATTTGTACGACTATGATTTGTACTGCACTGTTACGTATTGACGGACATTATTGAATGAACGAACCCTTGAACTCGAATTATATACGCGAACTGTTTGTGTGTGAGACTGCTGAAACTAAGAACCCATATTGGTTTGTAAAGATGAACTTCTGCTTATGAATTTGTGAACGAATGCCTACATGAAAACTGATTTTGAACTCACACCTGTATATATGTTCCCATGCTTGTAATACTGTTAAGACTGAGAGGAATGGACTGTGAATAATGAATCTCTTGAAATCTCCTATTGATGAGAAACTATTTTGTATTGTACATTGAACTCGTGAATCCGTATTGGAAATGTTAGTAGACTCTGAATATGCACATACATGACGATACCTTTGCTCGGAATGATTGTTATGATTTTTGTTCAATGATTTAACCGTTGGGATTATGACTCTGGGATTGTGTGACTGAATAAAAACCCCAAATGATAAACTCTAGACTGTGAATTGTGATTGTGGATAATTGACATAACTGTTTGATTAGACTTGCGAGCCTATGCTTTAGTGACCATATGATTGATTTGGAACCCCGTGTGATGTATTACTGTGTACCATATGCCTATATGAAGGATTTATTTGGAAATTGCTATATTGACTGTGATGCTTACCTCTCGATATGATTAACTGCATGCCTGTGCATTTGCCTGTAAACTTATTGGGAGGAACACATTGTATATGACCTGTACTGCTTTAATATGAATTGTAATGGTACCGGACTCTGATGTAAGTTTGACAATTGATGCACTCATGTACCTCATCTGGAAATGATAGGAATGGAACTGTTATCTAATCTAATCTAATGGAATGGTAGGTTGATGAAACCCTTTGTGTAACTGATAGAATTTCTGTTGGATGCTTGAGCTTTGAACTTTTACTCGAAATGATTGGGCAGAACTTGCATCTGACATGACCTGGTCGAACTTTCATCGAATTGACATGAGGGAACCCTTATTGAGAAAGCTATTATCAAATTGCTTACAATGTGGGAAAACTGGGTACATGACACGTGACTACTTACCCGGTACTACCGTTATGACCATGAACTTGATTGACTAGGGAATGATTGTTTGGTGATTACTGTACTTCAAGACTGACGGGATCTGTTGACAACAGACTAGTTTGATCATAAACTCAGACTGTCTGGAAGTATATGTAATCTATATGACTGTTTCCGTATTGACACACAGTATGGTCGAATCTGTGAGGACTGAAACTGATGAATAGTATATGAATGATTGCTTCAGAACTCCGCCTACTGCTATGGGAGTAATGTACAAATTTGCCTTATGTTTCCGATAACTCGAATGAATCGGATCGATTTGTGATGGCTTACCGAATTGAGAACCAAATCGAACTAAGACCGGGTGAACAACTCGGAAGAGAATGAATCGAAACTCCGTAACTTAACGAGGGAAATTACTTATGAAACTGAGACCAGTGCAAATCTATAACCCCGATAAGTACTTGATATAAGTAGTGTGAATAATACTCTACTACTACTGTGCAAATGTGTTCACGTTCTATGTCACGAATTAAGTTCTGTTTTCTGAAATGCTATATACTGTGTACTGAATGACTGTTCAAGCTCTGATAGGTATTCGTGATACATGTTAGCTGCCCGGTAACGGAAGTTCCTTTATGGAACGTATATCTGTCTGTACTCTGTTATACGTACCGGAGGCCTCGTCACGAGGGGCTCAGCATCTATTCTGTTCTATTCTGTTACCCGTTTCGGGATTCCTTTATGGAACTGGTTATTCATAACCAACACGTAATCAGAATCGCCTTGCATCAGATCTGCTTCGCATCATGTCTGCTTCAGATTCGCTATGTCAGATTCTGCTCTAGTAGCTAGTAGTGCTAATGAATGCACCATGTATGCATAAGCAAGGATTGTGCATCTACATATGCTGTGGACGAGAATATGAAAATGAACATGTATTTGAATCTATCCCTAACTTTAAAACCCGAACATGTATAAGACTCTATTTTAATACGGACCCTAATCTCTGTATACAATTTATGATTCTGTTTCTGTGCATTGCTAAGATTGAGATTGGGTCATACATCCTGTTTTCTTCCGGAATAAAGGAGATTCGAGTTTGGAGGACCAAACTCTTTATAAGGAGGAAGCGTAATAACCCTCACCATCGATTCTTGATTAAGCGACATTCGCTAAACCGAGATCGATTATGATTGATAATTGAATTGATTGAAATCTTGAATCGATCGATTGAGAAGCTGAGATAGATTGATTGATCAGAATCGCTTTAAATGCATTTTCTACTTGATTGTTAATCGATCATTCATGTTCGTAATTTAAATCGAAATTGAAGGCCTTATCGGCGACTGAATCGGAAATGGATCAATGTTTTATGATCATTGGAATTTATGTGAATTAATGGTATATTTAATTGAAAAGTGATTTGGAATGATTAAATTAGATTAAATAGTGTTAAATCATAGAATTGATTTATCTACCAAAATGCCATTGTGAGTGGAGCACTTAGGCAACACATATATTGAGCCTTTATACACTCAAACAAGCATTTCAGCAGCCCATTTCCTTGCCTTAGCCGAATTTAGAGAGAGAGAAAGTGAGAGAATTAAGCTCAACTTGTAGATTTGTTTGGGAATTGAAGAAATTGAAGTGTAGATTGTCAATTAAGCTCTTAGACTTGTAATTGAGGATCTAGGTAAGGAAATTCAACCTCTCATTGTTGTCTTTAAATTGATTCTAGCATGGTTCATGTCAAATTGAAGAGCTAGTCTTGAATTGGTTCTATAATGTTGAATTGTAGCTCCAATCTTGCATGCATGTGTATATTGAAGAGTTTTAGGGTGTTTTCATGGCAAAATGTTGCATGCATGCCCATGATTATGTTTAAGTTCATGATTAAACCATGTTTCAAGAAGAATTGGCTCATTAGAACATAAATTTGAGGCTTCAAGGTTGTTTGAGGTACATGCATATTCAATTAACATCATGTTCATGAAATTGGTTTCAAATTGAGTTAGAATCCATGCATGCATGTTTATATTGTTAAGTTTTGAGGATGGAGTTCATAATTCCTCACATGCATGTTCATGTTTTGAGAGTAGATCATGGATTCATCATGATTTTGGAAGTTTAGACTCATTTGAACTTGCTTTGGAGCTTTGAAGTTGATTGGATTCATGGACATTGCATGTTCATCATGTTCTTGAGAATGGATTTGAAAATGAGTTTAAATAAACTACCCTTGGGCTTTGATTTTGTAAATTAAGCTTGGAATTATGTAATATTATGAGTTTACAAGAGTTTTTCAGAAATTCAGCCCAAGAGGATCGATTTTGATGCTTTAAAACTTGATTTTGATCTTGGAGTTCAAATCTGGAATTTCCAGATTTTGGTCGTCCGCTCGAGCGGGAAAAGTGCCACTCGAGCGGGGAAATCGAGCTCCCAGCATCTCTCACTGTTTTACAATCCGCTCGAGCGGAGGCTTGTGTCACGTGCTCGAGCGGGGTAGTTGCCGCTCGAGTGTGGACCTTTGTTGCATGTCCCCTCGAGCGGGGAAACCCACGCTCGAGCGGGACTCTATTTTTCTGAAAATTCTGAAAACTATTTTCTGTGTACATCTTTGCATCCTCATCCCATTCTAGGCATTCTTAGCCCTAGTTTAAGACATCTTAATGAGGATATAGATGTAGAACACACCGAGGCAAATTAGGGATTAAGTTATTACCTTTCCCAACTGTGTAGCTTAGTGTGTGTGTGTTCAATCTGTTAACTGTGTAGGGTTGGCTTACCAAGGAGACGCTCTAGCTTACTATAGCCCAGAACTCTATGAGTAACAATTGTGTAAAGATATGTTCAAAATGATTATCTTCTAAACAACTGAACTGTACTGTTTTCTGAACTATTTACTATTAACTGAATGAATGTATGTCCTATATTCTGAACTGTATTGTGGCATCTTTAGCAACTACTATTTACTATTCTTTATTCTGAGAGATCTCTGTCGGTTCCTTGTTGGAACCATCATTTCTTGATTGATGGCCATCAACTGACTGTTCGGTCTTTTAAGACCTACTGTTTACTATCTTTCTTGTCACAAATATCTTCGGAGCAAAGTCTTGCCTGACAGACCTAAGTGCTACAGTGTGAGCCACCTGTAGAATCTGTGCGAGACACCTCTTGAGTCCATACTGGGCTTTAAGCCAATCTGTGAAATCTGGAGCAAAGTGTTGCACGGACCTAAGTGCTATGGTGTGAGCCACCTCTAGAATCTGTGCGAGACACCTCTTGAGTCCATGAGGCTGCATCTTTATTCTTATTCTTTACTATCATATCTTGTTATTATCTTTGTTATCACATTACTACTCTTGTCTTGACGACATCTTTCTTGCTACTACCACCGTACTATTTTGCTATCGGATGTGCCATGTACGATTACTATAATTTCTAAATGACTAATATGATATGAAGTATAAGCCACCGACTGTATAACTGATTTACTGAGCAAACGACTGTTTAAAATACTGAAAGGACATTCTTTCTTAACTCATTTACACATTATGTTATTCACTGGGCTTTAGCTCGCTGCTCATATACATATGTAGGTGTACAGGCACCGGACCGTTGCTAGAAGCGTCGAGGTAAACTCCAGTTTTGTCAAGCCAACCTTTGTGCCTCACTTTGAGGTTCCAGTACTGTTCAAGCCATGGCTTAGAGGTGTTTTAATCTCCTTGCCTGTCTCTGTATTTGTGATGTACTACTGTATAGACTGAATATTTTGCATTGTACCGTACTGTTTAATAGGAATTAAGTCCCTGCACTGAATGATTGTATATATGATGCATACTGTTCTGTACTGACTGTATATATTTGTGAAAAGTCTTTTTGCATACAGACTGTCACAGCTCATTGGACATTGTTTATTTACTGTATTGGCTTCTGTCATGCCCCTGCACTCTATTTTATCAGACATCATAAGCGGGCCTTCGGTAATCTCGAATTCTTGGCGATTCACATTGCTAAACTCAGAGGGCGGGTTTGGGTCGTGACAGAGTGGTATCAGAGCGATACTTAACCACGAGTTATACCGCACACACGTGTCCAAATGAGCTATAGGATGTCCTAGAAAAGCAATTAAGGCATTACATGAGCATGATAAGTGTGTGGCGATGACTTGAATAAATATGCTAATGTGATTAATGTGTTTAAGTATGCAATTGTCTATGCTTATGAGTACCGTACTGCCTGTGAAATAAAATGAAACTTATATGCATAGCTAACGAAGTTAAGTGGAATAACACGTAATGTGAATGCGATTACCGAATGCGGAATCTATGTAAAAGAAAATGAACATGTGAAAGTAAAGGGTCATGTGGCCGTACCCGAGTTGAAATGAAAGCATACACACGTCTGTTATGGAATGAAATGTGAAATCAGTAAGAACCTCTCCTATATTGCTAATCACCCTATTTGTATGTAAATAAGGCAAAAAACAAGGAACGTAGGCGAAACCGAATCTTCTGATGCTAGAGTTAACAGGCTAGAAGGAATGGTTGAAGCCTTAACCGAAAATCTGAGATAATAAAGGCAGACATACATGCCTGAATCAACTGATTATGATCTGATGACGCTGATACAGAAGATAGAGTTGAACTAAGTTGAATTGAAGATAGACTTGCCATGTCAACAAAATTAAACTTAGAATAAAACTAAGTGCATTTCAGTTAGATTAACAGTGAAACCAAGGTTGAAAACCTCGGCTAGTCTTTGTTTGAATTTGACTTCGACGAAAGGCTATACGTACTTAATGTGAACATAGATGAAACTTAGGTTCACATTAAGGGGCAGAGAGTTGGAGAATGATACGTAAAAGTTTAAAGTGTTTAGGACTTGTTGAAATTTTATAGACAAAATTTACAAGTCAAAATGGGCTTAACACTTGTTGAAATTTCAGAAAAATTTACAAGTTGAAGTTAGCCAAGGTTATATTGGAAAAAGTATCCGAGATACATAGTTGCCGAGCAACTAGGTTGCCAGGCTTGGAAATGATAGAAAGAAGAAGTCTTAATAGAAGATAAAATATGGAAGTAAAAGAGCAATACTGTATAACACTTGTAAAAATATTTTTATATTTTTAAGTGTTAGTCGAGGAAAACATTTAAGATTTATATCCGAGGTATTTTATCTCGGAGTCATTATACAGATAAGATATACTTTGAAGGAATGCAAAAATATTCTAAGTATGGAAGCATGAGAGACATGAAAGAAAGCAGTAAAGCATACAAACATACAACACTTGAAAGAAGAAATCAGACTTGCATTCAAAAGAAAAACCTGTCCATAGGCAAAAAGGCACTTCGGCCTGCAAAAAGAGGATTACTTGTTCAATTACAGAAGTGGCACTTCGGCCCAACTAAAAGCAAAAGACTGTTACAAAAATTACACAACTCAAAAAGAAGATGTTAAACAGACTACCCTGCATCAGCGATTGGCTATGTTTCGGCCTCAGCAGACAACTGGGAGAGTTTCTCGACAACCTTCTTGGTCTCAATCTCAGCATCGATCTCTTGGAGAGTCTTGTCAAGGCTCTTCTTGGCGCTTTCGACCTCGGCTTCAGGTGCGTTCTTGGAAACCTCATCCTCATCATCCTGAGTCAAGTCAACGGCTTGCTCATTTAGAGCTGGGGACTTGGCCCTAACAGCTTCAGTTTTTCCAAACTTGTCAGCTTCAGCTTCTTTATCATCTTTAGCCTCATCTTCGGATTGGATTGGAGCGAGAAGGAATGGCACAATGAGTCGGCTCTCATCTCGGAGAGGTGAGTCCTCGGGGACAACTAGTTCATTCAGAGCAGCCATCCAACCAAGGGTGTAACCCCTGTTGCATGCCTGTCTAACTTGCTTTTTGTACTCTTCACGGATATCGGCTACCCCCTCGGCGTAGGCCTTCTCATCCGCCTCTTTAATTTCGGCTGCCTTTGTAGACAATGTCATTTGGAGCTCAGTTTGGGCCTGGGCCTCTTTTTCCTTAGCTTCTTTCGCCTCGGCCTTGGCGACCTCGGCAACATTTTCCGCGGCCTCGCCCTTATCCTCGGCATTCTTCAAGGCTAACTCATTAGCTTTGGCCTAATCCAGGAGACCTCAGATACGGGCCTCAGCATTGGTGAGTGAGGAAAGGAGTTTGGCAACCTCCTTTATCTTTTGGGTAAGCTCTTTTTTGAACTCATTGGTCTTGACTGCCAGGGAGTGACCCTGCTGGATAGCCTACAAGAGTGCAAAGGAAATTAGTTAAGTATGGAAACCAGAGTTAAAGTCAGATAGAAAGTTACAAGTATTGAGACTTACCAAGACACAATGTTACATCATCATTGCATAATTTTCATACTCTGAAAGCTCAGCCATCCGGTTAATGTCGGCTGGGAGTAGAACGGCGGTAGAAATGGCAACACAGACCTCCAAACTATCCAGAGCACTGTCTCCTGCAAGAAGAGGTCGGTCTCCGACTATGATGGTTGGATTCATGGGAGCGTCAGCGCGAAAATCGGATAGAATAGAGGATCCGCTGGACCTCGGTCTTTTGAATTGTGGTGGGTCAGACGCCTCAGCCTCAGTTAGCCTCTTATCAGCCGAGGAAGTACTCTTTTCAGCCTCAGCCAACTTGGAGATTTGAACAGTGTCCTCAGAGTCAATCTGAGTCATTGTTGCCTTAGCTTTGGCTTTCTTTACCCTCTTTGGCTTAACCTTGGGTTGGGATTGAGATGGGGAGGATTTAACTGTTACGACCCCAGGAAGGTCGACCAAAAGGTCTTCAACGACAGCCTTGCTACAACCCATCTCTTCAGCAGTGGCCGCTACAGTGACTTTGGTACCAAAGCGGATTGCTGGAAGTGCAGTAGATGGGTTGGCTGGATCATAAGCCGACGCCTCAGTGTTTTGACGTTTGCGGTTACGAGTTCTGCCTACAGAAGCAAAGAGTGGAGCTCGGTGTCGACGTTGGTGTTGGGCTAGAGAAATTAGTTGAGAAGCAAACGTTGATGTAACCTTGGTTGGATCAAAAGATGAGGCATGGTCTGGCCTTGGTGAGGAAGCAATTGTTGGAGTTGTAGCAGAGGGAGGAGTCCTGCTCCTCTTGGTAATGTCGGGCAATGTGGATTTGTAAGTTGGAATGTAATTGAGCAGCAAAGGGGCTTTGTGCTGATCAACCGGCAAGCCCAGCAGCCTTCTCAAGTCCTTGTTGGGAAAGAAAGACTAGCGAAAATCTTTTGAGGGTTGGGGAAGAGCTGCAAGAACAAAAATCGTACATTAGAACATATGAAAGGAATAAAATGATAAGTTTTAAACAGAAAAGTTGACACTTGGTTCTTACCCTTATCCTCTTTAAACACCAATCGGCGCAGAGGATAAAGATGAAGGTCGTCGTCAAGTGCAAATTCCCAGTTGCCTGAGACAATGAAATAATTATCTCCAGCACCTTTGTTGGAGTCTGGGAGGTCAACTATGAGTTTGTAGGCTGTGGATCTCGGCTTGAGATAATAGATGTAGTGTCACGCCCCAAACCCGCCCCAAGAGGTTTGGCGACGAGACCGGCCAGTAATCCTAGATTACCACAGGCCTTTCTATACATAACATAAATAAAATGGGGCTCGCGGAAGCACATGCAAAAACTATAGTCCAAGAGCTGTGCATTTATATGAACAAGTGTATATATGCCAAAAATGATAGTTACATAACGTGACCAAGAACATTACATGAGTACAAGTCACGAGGAACAAAAGATAAAACTCTCTCACGGCCTTCCAGGCCTAGCCCCAGCTCGGAGGCACTCAAAACTCCTAGTTAGGCTTCAAAACGGCGGCTCGGCTCGAGACTCCGCCTAGGCTTGGCTACCTGAATGCTCACCTATAATACATAAATACAAACAATGAGCTAAAGCTCAGCAAGTAACATTAAAGTAAAGGGTTAGTGAACGAATTCCAACATTTCATATTTACAGTCATAAACAGTCAACAGTCATTAATAGCATAAACCACAGAACCTTCCATAACCTTTCATAACAGTCTATCAATTAAACAGTCTAACAGTCTATGAGATCTCGTGACTGGCCATGGGCCTTCATCTTCATGCCCTAACCCATGACTGATCAGATCATGAGCCTGCATGTTCATGTCGCACCCATGACCTAACTATCTATGGATGCCATACTAGATTTGCAAATTAGGACATTCGTTCACAGTTTAAATCACCTTTCAGAACATATCATATCATAACATATCACTTTTAAACTTAGTTCATAATAACATAACTTTACAGAAACGTTACTTACAGTGGGTTTCCAATACTGGTTGCACGGTCTTCGAGGTTTGTCCTGCAATTGACATTATAAAACATTCCTTAACATTCATTATCATCATACATTAAACCATTCATGCTTTTCTTTCCTTTTCTTCACTTTAATTCATGCCATTACCTTCGTTCTTTACTTCATTTCATGTTCATTACATGCTCAAGATGCTAAATGATACAATTAACGTGGTAAAAACAAGTATGCAACTTCCCCAAAATTTTCCTGGAAAAGGCACGGCGCTTTCATCTTGAAGAAAATGTCCAAAACTGCTGGGAGGGTGTTTTCTGCGCTCGAGCGGGCTTATATCCGCTCGAGCGGACACTGCGAAACTCTGAATTTCTAGTTCTTCTCCAAGCTTCCATTTTCCTCTTTACAAAATCACTTTCCATTACATGAATTTCATAACCCAAAATACCTGAAACTCATCTTAAATCAACATCAAAACTTCAATTCAAAACCCATATGGATCATTAACAAGATCAAACCCATGAACTAAGATGAAAAACCATAATCATGCACATAAAGCTTCATTTCTTAACATCCATGGAGGTTCTTTCTCAAATATGATGATTCATGCCATAATCTTGAGATCAACATGCTAGATGCCAAGGATTAACAATCAATTTCATAAAAATCTTACCTTAACCACTTAATTTGGAGGAGTTAAGCTTGAGTTTCCCTTCTTCTCCCTTGGTTCTCCCTTTCTTCCTCTTCCTTTCCCTTGCTCCTCTCTTCTCACGGTTTTCTCTCTTCTCTCTCCCAGATATTTCTCTCTTTGGTTTTTGAGTCAAATGAGTTAACAAAGTCTATCCTTATCTATATATAACATATACACCATAAAAATCAATTTGAGCCAAAAACGTGAGCCAAACAGGGCTTAACGATTCAGACGAAATTCAGTCCTCAATTTAATTTCGCAAATAGTTCTAGAAATTCCCAGTATCACATAGACATGTTCAATTTCGTTTTCTGAAGCCATTACGGTTGTCAATTTCAATCCCGAAGTCATGGTCTTAACAAATAATTGTCTAAATCAAACAGGTATTCGTCAATTAATTTATATTAACACATCATTAATTACCAATAATTAAATCATACAGTTCCGGGTCATTACATGTAGCATTTTTCAAATTTCAGGCCACACATGGTATAACAATATTAGATATCGGCTAGTGTTATCCTAGCATTTTCTCAGCTAACTAAAGCAATTATGCCGTTAATAACCCTATAGGAGTTAATGGCCAGCTGCATTGGGTTAAGCTTGTAATAGTGAAGGATTTCTCGAAAAAGAATGTTTAGAGGGAACCTAAATCCACACTTTATGAAAGCAACTACGGGGAAAGGCATGGAGTCCCCATCAGGCATAATAGAGTCCTCCTCCCTTGCCAGTCTAAGGTAAACATCAGCTGGGATGGAGAACTCTCGACGAAAATACTCTATTTTTTCTGAGGTATCCACCCTCCACCTGAACATAGTCATGATGTCGGCTAAAGGAAGAAGGTGCAAGGTTTGGAAAAGAATAAGTAGAATAGGTTTAAATACCTTGGCTAAACCCTAAACTGGCAGCTTCTAGGGTTTTTTCAGATCTAAGGAAGGATTTGGTTCAGTTTTTCCTAAAGTATGTGATTTCTATCAAGACCCAAGGTCTAGATCTATACGGAAACAAAAAATCAAGGGAAAGATCTGGAAATAAGTAAGAAAAACAGAAAAGGGCAATATTCAGACTCAAGAAAACAAACAGAAATTCAAGAACACTATGTAAGTGTGTGCAGTTGCGCAAAAGTCAAGAACAATGATAAACTGTTAAAACATCAAAACACATGAATAGTGCATATGTGTGCACAGGGGCCATGAACCGTGTATGTATACCCAGTGGCAGATTGAATGAATAAGTCCCAAACAAGTACGTTTGACACCCAAAATGATGAAATTCAAAATACAAGTAAAGATTCAAGAGCACAAAACAGATTCACAATGGCAGAAAACAGCATATAAACTTACAGTAGATTTTGAAATAAATCAGAGACTGAAAAGAGAGGAGATTGTGACTTACCAAAAGAGATGAACGCTGATATGAGGCTCGCCGAAGGCAGACGACGAGAGTATTCAGAACTAAATGGCTGAAAGCTCGCTAAAGGAGGTGATCGAAGCGGTTACAGAAAGCTCGAAGAAACAGCAATGGAGGTTGGGGATTTGTTAGAGAGAGAAAAACTTGAATGCAAAAAGAAAGCAAGAATGTAAAGTGAAAAGATGTAGAGAGAGAGATGTTTTGTTAAAACACGAAAAAACAGCAAAGCATAAATGATATGCCTTGGACGATGTGTCTGTCAGGCGACGTGAGCAGAAACGACGCGACCTGATGGTGCGTGTCAGGTACGAATCAATGAGAAAATGACACTTGGATAAAACGGTTGAGAAAACCATGCATGACAGCTCATGCGCAGATAGAACTCTTGGGGTTCTTGATTTAATGAAGCGAGAACCTTGGCTAGGGGAATGGTCCTGGTGAAGGAACTTGAAGAACTAGGTTCTTGGTCATTAATAAAGTAGACTGCAGAGTCTTGGTCGTGTCAAGCCGATGTGTGGTGATCTTGGCCATGAAAGATGGAGTAGGTCTTAGTCGGCGTGTTATGTAGGTTTCATTACCTCAGGATGCCGAGGTAATAGAACCTAGGGGGCAGTTGTAGGGACATATTTTGTGAATGACAACACGTGACCAAAGTCGCACTGGAGTGTCAGCCAAGGTGCTACGTGTCTTGGTCATGTTGCCTACCGGGATCCGAGATGAGCGAATAAGGGACAAGAGTCCTAGAATGGAAAAGAACCTCAATCTGGATAAAGCTCAAGCTCTTAAGGAGTTTATCTCTATCTAGTTGGGGATCCAAGATGAGCATTGAGCCAAAGTCCATTGAAGTTAGGCTTCTACAAGGATCAGGTTAGTGCTAACTATAAAAGTAAGGCATCCTCGTGGGTTTAAGGTATGTTTTGATATACTCTGTCTAGCGAGTTAAGCACTATTGGCTGTCTTTGAGAGATAATTACTGACCTGATCGTCAAAGTGCCCCCAGGTAGACGAATCACCGCCGGACTCTTATCTTTTTGTGACAGGTTGTTCGGGTTTAATCTATTCTGCCAGTGCTCTCCTGCTGTGTATTCCCTGTTTGGTTGTGTGATCAAAAATCAACACCCACATGTATATATTTACAGCGTCATATATTTTTAGTTATAGTTTCAGTAATAAAAGTTGATTTATTAAATATGTTGTGGATTGTTGCTATGCTAGAATTTTCATATTAATACAATGATAAATTTATCTTTGACATTGTTCAATATGTTGTTCTTGTTGCTATGTTGGAATTTTTATATTGATACAATGATAAATTTATCATTTTTGTCAATATAAAGAGATAACTATGCAAGATGGTCAATTTATCATTTTTATCATTCTATGATCAATAATCAAAATCAATTTGTGATTCAATCATCATTCAATAATCACTAACACTGTACAGCCAAAACACTGATGAATTAATAGCAGATAATTCAACAAATTTACTAATAAATATATGAGTGATAATCGGTGATAATCGATGATAAACTAGAGTCATAAATTTATTACTGATGAATTTATTTAGGCACGTTATGTTGACGATGACAAAGGAGAATGGTGGTTAAGGCCCGTAATGTTGACGGCAATGGAAGCCGATGATAGGCGACAGAAGGTTTGACTCGCTTAAGCACCATTCAAAGAGAGTCAAACGATTTAAAGATAAAGATGAGTAAGGGATTGCCAAAAATGTGTTCTAGATAACAGTTTTGGGTTAGGTGTAAAATCGAAAAAAATAATTTCATTAAGGGTTGGTTTGGGATGTTCTAAAAAAGTGCACTTTTTGACTTATTAGCTTATATGGGTTGAGTTTGATGTGATGTGTTAGAAAGGTGATGTAATTTAAATAAGATGATGTGACTTAAATAGGATAATGACTTTTTAATTTTTTATATTATTTAAATTATATCAAACTTGACCTAAATTGAGCTGGACCTAGCGGGTAATAAGTTCTCCAAAAATGGCATAATAAATAAATTATAAAACCCCATAACAATGTTGGTATTCCGGATCCATCCGATAGGTTCTGTTGTTCTCGTGATTGTGGTCAATAGAAAGTCTACTCTAATTAATTAAGAATAAGCGAGAGAATAATTAGCGTAACCAATGAAAAAGTTTCCCTGATTTTCATAGTATCTTTTTCATCCAAAAATCACGTGACTCTCCCTGGCGCTCCCTCCCATTATAGCCTCATCCATTCACTTTCTGAGTCTCCCAAACTCCCTTTTAGAAAGAGAAAGTAGAGTTTTAGAGAGAGAGACAGAGATGGAACCACCTTCGGCACAAACCATGACCCAGGAAAGTGGACAGGACAAAATTGTGGACGACTGGTAAATTTCCTCATTCTTCTCTGTAATACAAACTATATTTCTCATTTTTATTTACTTTGATCTATAATTGATTTATGTCTTTCTTTTTTTTCTTTTTTTCTTTTTTTTTTTTTTTTTTTTTGTTTGATTGGTGGGTTTGCAGTTGCTCTTGCTGCTATGACTGCACAGACGGTTGTGTTGATTTTTTTTGCTGTTATTAGTTTTATCGGACACTCTCAATTTGTTTTTCTGTCTAAGTACTTGTAATAGTTTTAGAATTATGATCTGTTTGGATCCAAAAAAACATATTTAATGGAACGATGAAATGAATTTCAATTCCTATGTTTGTTTATGTTTGCAGTACTTTTTTTTTTTAAGTGTAAAATCATGTTATCTTTTTTATCTGTGTTAAAAAAAAAAAAAAAAACTACCAAGTTCATAGGCTATAAATTTCTGTTAGACATTATTGTTACGATAGTGAGTTGTTGAGCCCGTGAGATTGAAAACCCTTGTGTGTGTGTTTTTTTCTTTTCCCTTTTTTTTTTTTGTTTTAATTGCCGAAAGTTAGGTTAACATTTAAGAGTTGAACAATCAATCCCTCTTTGCATACACTGTTTTGCCTAGGGTACGCCAAATCGGTCCATAATTTTAGGAAGAGGTTTCTCTCTAGGCTACAACTGTTGAGTCTGTGAGGCTCATCATGAATGTTGTTTTGATGATATAAATGGTTATGTTGATTGGATATCAGCAGCTTCTTGATCGAAACATATTTTTGTTAATAATTTATTTTTAACATCATATTTGTCATTGATAAAAATGTGTTTCGATCAATAGCTATCGATATCAAATCAACGTAATTTTTGACAAGCATAAAGTACTTGATGAATTCTACACATTAACAATTTGAATCATCAAAACAAGATCTGTTGTGGACCTCACTGGTCTAACAGTACACTCTAATCCACGTGGTGAGCTGGAGAGAAACCTCTCGCTTAATCTTATTTCTAATTTGAAACTGATTATATATAATTTGTTATTTACTTAAAAATATTTATATATATATATTTGACATGTTTTTAAAATAAATTTACTCTTACTTCCTTTCTCTACCACCCACTGCCACGGTTGCTGGTGACTTCGGCCACGTTCAAGGTACTTTAGGAGCATGTTTGTTTTGAATAATAAGGGCGTAGAATTGGATTATTAGTCTCACAGGACTAATAGTCCATTGTTTGTCCTCCGGACTATTAGTCTCACAAATATGGGACTCTCCTATCCTATAGAGGAGGGTGGGATAGAAACCATGGGATTAGTATCCCATGGGATTGTTTAATTTATATATTAAATAAAATTATTTTTTATTGTCATTAATTTAAAATTATATATTAAATAAAAAATATAAATTATAAGTTATAAATTTAATTTAATTGAAAATAATAAATTAAAAATTATGTCCTTATAAATTAAATTTTTTTAGTGTTGTTAAATTATAAATTATAAATTATAGATTACAAATTTAAAATTATATATTAAATAAAAATTATAAATTATAAGGGTAAAATAGTCTTTTGAACATTTATCCTTATCCAGTCTGTCTAACCAAATATTAGATTCACTAAAAATAGTTCAATCTAGACATGTAATCCATAATTAAACAAACATAAGATATAAATCCGATCTAACTAAATAGTCTAAGAATAATATATCTCAAGACTAACAGTTTGATAAATTACAATCCTCCCTCCCATTCCCCTTTCACTTGGGGACAATAAGTAAGTTTTTTAATCGAGCCGGCCTGGCGGCTGCCTGTTGGAATTATATGTGGTGGAACTCGCTTTAAAAATCATAAATCAATTTCACTTCAAAATCTGTCACAAGTTAATGCAATTTCTTTCTTTGATCATATGACAACATAACACAGAGTACATTGGCTTCCTAATCTAAAGTAGCTCCGTTTTTTTGATTGCTCATGATTGATTGGTATTATCTGATTTTTGTGTGGGGATGAGAAACTGACATGTGCTTCTATTCTACCTTAGCAGCATTTCAGAAATAAGCAAATTAAGAAACAGATTAACCTAAGGATGGGTGGCATTGTGGTTAAGTCTTAGGGTTTAAGCCACAAGGTCATAAGTTCAATTCCTTTTTCTTGGACTAATTTTCTAGACAAAGCACAGTTGGTTAAAAGGTTGAACTTTAAGTTGTCTAATCAGCACTTGGTGTGGGTTCAATGCTCTTCCGCTGTGCGAGTCCTGACTTAAACGGAACTTATCTTGGGAGGTCAGGGCAAGTTCTCAAGTTATAGTCTCCTCGCTCGGAACGACTAACAGGACACCTTGGTGATCTCTGCAAAGAGCGCTATCTTGGACCTGTGGGAGGATAAGAAAGATTTTCCTGTAACCAAAAAAAAAAAAAACAGATTTTATCAAATATTTTTTGTTTCACCCATTGATGCTCTCTGTTCATAAGACCCAATATGTGCTAACCTGGTTGAAGCTAATTGGTCGAACTTCAATGCTTAAGTCAATGACTGAGTAAACGGAGTGATGTTTTTTAGTCAAAATAGTTAAAAAGTCAAAATATCTAGCATATCATTCTTTTTATTTTTATTTTTTGTACTTTTTTTCTTAAAAAATTAAAAAAATAATTAAAATTGTTGATTTTCAAAATATAGAATGAGACTTGAGACTTCTCTATACGTTCTTCTATAAAAAACTAAGAAAATAATTAAAATTGTTAATTCCCTAACAATAGAATGAAAATAAGTGAATTGAAATTGTGTATTCATATATTTACACCATTTTTTTTGTGGTTGATTTAGTACTTCATAAATTAAATCATTTTTTAGTACAAATTTATATCATATCTGGTTCTTGTGAGAACAATTTGTATATATATATATTTATTTATTTATGGTATTAAGTGCCCCGTGAATTATTGAAATTTTTTTTCTGATTCCACTTGACCTTCTTTCCTTATTTAATTAGAGAAATAAACTTGGTTATCATTTTTCAAAAACACTTTTTAAAAAAATCTACTTTTTAATTTTTCGTGTTTTTTTATTTTTATTGAATTTTTTAAATATTTTGAACAATTTTTTTAATTTTTAAACATACCTAACACACATATACCTAAAAAGTAAAAAAAAAAAATTGAAAAAAACCTTTTAAAAATTCATTAAATACCAAAAATATAAAAAAAAAATACAAGAATTCAGTACATTTTTTTATATTTTATGTATGTATTAATTTTTAAAAATATTTTTTCACAAATTTTTTACTTTTTAGATACAGCTAAGTAAGGTGCATCTAAAAAAATTTAAAAAAATGTTTAAAATTTTAAAAATATTCACTAAAAATAAAAAATACGAAAATCAAAAAATTCAATTTTCAAAAAACTTAATTCAAGAAACTTAAACCAAACATACCGAATAATGTTCATCTCTAAAAGATTATGTGGAAGACAACTTTTTATAAGATGCTTATTTTATAGGAAAGTTTATTATTCATGTCTCGTTTGGCCAGTGTCCCTTTTAGCTAAAACATCAAAAAGTTACTAAAAAAATCAAAAAATCAATAATTCATACCAAAAAGTCAAAGATTCATTTTTCTGTTTACTTGTTACCTTTTCGTAAAAAGTCAAAAAGTCATTCCAAACATACTAATTTTTTTACATCACATTTTAACTAAAAAGTCAAAAAGTTATTAAAAAAGCATATTCCCAAACGAGACCTCAGTATAGACACAGAAAAATAATTATACATTAATGGTAAATTTTATGAACATTAATAATTAAAATTTTTAATTATTTCATATATTTGTAAATATTTTTAAAAACACCCTTTAATTGTAATTCCTCATATTTTATTTTGAAAAGTGATAGAGATTCATAATTTTATACTCATAAATTAATAATATGGCAAGAAAGTTAAATCTTATATCATTAGATGTGTAATAAATAAAAAATTAACACATATTTATCACATTATTATTGAACAAAGTGTAGAAATTTTTTTTTTGGAATATTATATATTCATAATGTTAGTATGATTTAATTTTTTCAATGTCCGATCGGCCGATTTCTTGTGTTGGGCACGTTACGAACCTGTCCATCCAAGCCTAACACTCCACGTCACGTTTATTTTCTATTAACATTTTAATTTAAAAAAATGAGTAAGAACTCTAATTAGAGCTATCACTATGATGTGACAGTGGATCCCACCCACTGCCACGATATGTGTTGTGTCTGTTATTTTATTTATTTTATTTTATTTTTATTTTTTCATTTCATTAGTGATGGATTTAAAGCCACCAAATTAGTGGTCTCTATCATTGTTGTTTAATTTATATTATTATCATATATTTTTATAGTTTGAAAAACATGACCTACTATTATATAGAGTTTACCTACTACATAGTTCTTAATCTTATGAATACTCAGTTTGAATCAAATGCTTTAATCATTTGATTCTTTAAAAAACAAAAAAAACAAAAAAAATTTGAATATTGGGAGCATGAAATCGTTTTATACAAACCCATACGATTAAAATTATCTAATGATATCAATTATATATATATATATACCATTTACATTGTGACATACCAAATCGTAATCTAATTTTTTTCATCAAATATTAATTTATATGACTTAAAGTACTCCAAAATTGTGTTTGAGAGTTGATTATTTTAATTTTTTTATTAAAAAAGACAAAGACGAACAAAAAAAAATAGAAATAATACTTGACTTTTCTATAGTGATTTATTTGTTTACTCATTTTACTATTTTAACCTATTATCAAAACAGTCATTACTAAGATGGGTTGTTTTGTTAAATACACAATGGATTACACTAGTTGAATTTATATTTATCCTACAAATTAAACCATAAATGATGTGTTTGTTTAGACAGACTGAATAAGGGGATTGTATGAAATTTATAGTCCTGGAACTATTTGGTTGAATAGGATATACATCTCATGTCTGTTTAGTCATGGAATTAACTATTTGATTGGATAAAATATGAATCCTATATTTGTTTGCGGTATTATGGAGAATAATAAATACTCAAATGACTATTTTACCGTTTTCAATTATTTACTAAGTAATAGAAGTATTGAACATATCTTTAATATTTTAATTATTTTTAGCTAAATTCCATAAAAAATTATTTTGTTTTATTTTTTACACAATTAAATAAATTTATTTTTTAAAAGTTAAATAAATTAAATAAATAAAATATCAATAAAAATATATGTTATTTTTTTAATTAAAATTTAAAATAAATTTATTTTAAAAAATAATAATAATTAAATAAAACATCTACTAAAATTTAAATAATGAAATTAAATAAGATATAAACAAAATTTTAAAATAAAACATCAATAAAAAATCTATAAAAAATTATTTTAAAAAATTAAATAAATAAAACATCAATAAAAATTAAATAAAATTATTTTATTTTTAAATTGAGACATTTAAATTTTATTAAATTTTACTAAAAATAATATATAATTAAATAGTAGAGGGTCAAAATGGTCATTTCACTACCTAATCATATATCCCGCCTTATCCCTCCATTTGTGTCCCACCCCCTATGAGACACAATAGTCCAACACATTTGGAACTAATAATCCGGAGCAAAATTGAAAAACCAAATATCGTATAAATCATATCTCATCCTCTAATCCCTCCAGACAAACAACATCTAAGTATAATGAAATTGTAACAACTCTCGTACTGATTACCGATTAACTGCTGAATTATATACTGATTATTGCTAAACTGGACCGCTAATGACTGATAAGTGAACTGGATGAACTCTTGAATCGATGAATGGGCCGAAAGTGAAATTGAATAAGTTTATCTATTGAATTGCATTTCTATCTGTTTGATTGATTGAGTATCTGTTTGCATTTTATGTTTAAATTGCTAATTGAAGGCCTTATCGGCGGCCGATTTAGAAACCGTTTAGTGTTTTGGACTCAGTAGAATATTCCTGATTTTATGGTATATTTATCTGAAAATTGATTAGGAATGCTTAAATTAGATTAAATAAAGCCAATTAAAGAGTTTGATTTAATTACGGAATTGCCACCCTTAGTGGGCACTTGTTTATTGATTTGCATGGACCTTGTTACACTTAATCAACATTTGATCAGCCACTTTCCTCCCCTCATAACTGACCAACAAGAGAGAGTAGGGAGAATTGAGAGAGAGTTGAGTTCTTCTTGGTTTTTGCTTGGAGATTGCTTGAGAGTGGTAGTATCTTGGCATAATTTAACCTCCTCACCTTGTAATTGGAACTCTAAGGTAAGGAACTCATTGTCTTCTTGTTGTCTTGAACCTCACCTTGCATGTTCTAGGCTCCATTGTAGAATCAAACCATGTTTTAAGTTCAAGAATGTTGGATTGTAGCATAATTCTTGCATGCATGTTAATATTGTTGGGTTTTGAGTTAAGTTCATGGCAATTTGTCACATGCATGTTCATGGTATTGTTATAGTCCATGTTTTCAACTTGCTTTTCAAAGAATTGAGCTCATTTGAGCATGATTTGAAGCTTAAAATTGTTTTGAATGCATGCATGTCATGTTTGAGCATCGTTCTTGAAATTGGTTGGAAATTGAGTTTAATTGAAACACCCTTGGGCCTTGATTTCTTAAATTGAGCTTTAAAACTTGTTATTCTATGTGTTTAAAAGAGTTTTCCAGGAAATGGGCCCAAGAGGATCGATTTTGGTACCCCAAACTTGAGTTTCGAACTCAGAACACAGTTCTGGATTTTCCAGATTTTTGAGGTCCGCTCGAGCGGGGGAAGTGCCGCTCGAGCGGGTAATTCATGCTCTCAGTATTTCCTTGGCATGTTTTTACAGTCCGCTCGAGCGGGGCTTTTAACGCTCGAGCGGGAAAATCGAGCATCCAGCATCTTGCACTGTGCATCAGCCCGCTCGAGCGGGGAAGTTGACGCTCGAGCGGGGGCCTTTGTTGGCTTGTCCGCTCGAGGGAAACTCAAGGCTCGGCGAGGCCCTGTTTTCTGAAAATTCTGAAATTGTATACTGTGCACATTTTTGCATCCTCATCCCATCCTAGGCATTCTTAGGCCTAGTTTAAAGCATCTTAATGAGGATTTAGACATAGAACCACACCGAGGAATTTAGGGATTTAATTATCATCCTTTCGACTGTAAACTTAGTGTGTGTTCTATTTGTTAACTGTTTAGGGTTGGCTCTCGGGGACGCGCTCTAGCTGCTATTAGCCCAATCTCTGTGAGTAACAATTGTGTAAAGATATGTTTAAAATGGTTATCTTTTGAATCTTGAATCAATTGTTTATTGAACCGATATTGTTCTTGAATGAATGTATGTCTGTATTACGAATCAGATTGTGGCATCCTTAGCTTGTTATTTTATTCTGAGCTCTGTCGGTTTCCTTGTGGAACCATACTTGCTTCAACGATTGATGATCATCATTATTGTTGGATGTTAAGGCCCGGTCCTTTCTGGACCTACTGTTTATAGGCTAATGGATGTACCACATATGACTGATTGATTGAAATACTGATTGACTGAAATACTGAAAGATTGAAATACTGTATAATGAATTGATTTCATTACTGTAAGGGACATTCATTCATAACCTCTTTACACTGTATGTTATTCACTGGGCTTTAGCTCACTGTTTATATATATATATGTAGGTTCTCAGCAACCAGATCGGAGCTAGGAGCGTGGGATTGGTCCCCAGTTTTGTCAAGCCAGCCTATGCGCCTCACTGCGAGGTTCCGAGTTGCCATGTTATGGCTTGGGGTGTTTTTGTGTCCCCTATCGGTCTCCTTACTGTATTGTACTTTTGTATAGGTATTTCTTGTGATTGTTGTTTAGGGATTTGATCCGTCTTGTTGACCGATATGATTGTATAGGCAGTGTATGGATTGTCTTGTTTTGAACTGTATGAATGCATAAAAATGTTTTTGACATCTGATTTTCACACTCAATGGACACTAGTTATTTATCAGATTGGCTTCCGCCAGCCCACATACTGTTTGATCAGACATCGTTTCAGGGCCTTGGTAATCTCGGATTCTTGGCATTCTGATGCTAAACCCATAGGACCGGGTTTGGGTCGTAACAGAGTGGTATTAGAGCGATACTTAACCACGAGTTATACCGCACACACGTGTCCAAATGAGCTATAGGGTGTCCTAGAAAAGCAATTAGGGCATCTCATGAACTTGAAAAGTGTGTGCTTATGACTGACTGATTACATGATAAAATGTTAAACTGTTTAATTGTACAACTGCTTATAATGATAACTATTATAACTGCTTATAGTGGAATGGATAATGCAAATGAAACTGAAGCATCATCCTCTGAGGCCAGAATGGCCAGACTTGAACAAATGATGAGACTGATAATGGAAAGATTAGATCAACAACCGAACCAACAGCCCCCACCTCCTCCTCCTCCGGTGCAACCGGAACAGAATGTACAAAATGTGAATGCTAATGAGGTGGACATTATTGCACTGACCCATAAGTTCAGCAAGATGAAACCGCCGTCCTTTCAGGGAGGTTTAGAACCGTTAAAGGCTGAAGCTTGGGTTCTTGAGACTGAAAAATTGTTTGAAATGTTTCCGTGCTCCGAAGCCAATAAAGTATTGTTAGCAACCTTCACCCTTCAAGAAGAAGCTAGAAGGTGGTGGATGTTGACCCGTGAGGCGAATACTATTGTGACTTGGACTCAGTTCAAGGAGTCCTTCTTTGAAAAGTATTTTCCCTAGTGCATCAGATAGAAAAGTGGTGAGTTTGAGCATTTGAGACAGGCAATATATGCATTTGCGAATATGAGAAGAAATTCACCGAATTTGCTAGGTATGCACCACATATGGTGGATACCGAATACAAGAAGGCCAGAAGGTTTGAAGGAGGCCTTAGTCTTATATCTGAGTAATTAGTGTTTTGAAAATGCCAACTTTCGTGGGTGTTCTCGTAGGGCATTAATGGCGAGGCGAATATTGCAGATGAAACAATCAAACACGCCAACCGAGTGGCAAGGAAAAAGAGGGGTTTAAATTTAAGAAAGGCAAGCATAACCCAAAGAAACAAGAAATGAATCACGGGTCGACTACTAGCCCCACCAAGGGAGTGGATTTACTCCACCGCCCGTAATGTGGCAACAAGCATAAAGGGGTTTGCCGATTACGGAGCTTGTTTCGTGTGGCAAGGTGGGCCACAATATTAAAGACCGCCTTCGCTCCACCGGTTAGTAGTAAAATTGCATCAAGATCACCGCAACACCAAAGCTACCGGGAAAGAGCCTATGATGCAGGGCCGAGTGTTCGCCCTAGTACCGGGAGACATGCAAAATACTGAGACTGTTGTGTCAGGTATCCTCTCTATCTGTGCTCAAAATGTTTATGTATTGATTGATTCGGGGTCTACACATTCGTATGTGTCGCATGCTTTTTCGCGTAAATTGAATAGACCCTTAGAACCCATGAACTATCTCGCTAGTCAGATTATCACCTGTTGGGGGATCCATGACATGTGCATATATGTATCCTGCTTGTGAGATTATTGTTGGGGATATACATCTGTTTATTGATTTACTACCATTGAACATAGACCATTTCGATGTAATATTGGGGATGGATTGGCTACAAAAATATCATGCCACTATAGACTGTGTAACAAAACAAGTAGTTTTCCGTCCACCGGGTTTGCCTGAATTTGTGTTTAATGGGAGTGGAGTAGTACCTCCTCCATACGATTTCTTGTAAAATTTGTCAAATTGATTAGAAAGGGGTGTAAAGGGTATCGTGTTCGTATTATTTGACCGCTAATGATGATGTTAAAACTGATGTGAATTGTATTCCTATAGTCAGAGAATTCCAAGATGTATTTCCAAATGATTTGCCAGGGGATTTGATTGACAGGGAAATTGAATTTATTGTGAATGTGGTTCCGGGTACACAGCCGATATCTAAATCTCCTTACAGAATGGCTCCAACTGAACTGAAGGAATTGAAAGTACAATTGCAGGAACTGTTAGACAAGAAGTTTATCAGACCTAGTACCTCACCGTGGGGTGCACCTGTTTTGTTTGTGATGAAGAAAGATGGCTCACTGAGACTGTGTATTGATTACCGCGAACTGAACAAGGTAACTGTAAAGAATAAATATCCATTGCCGCGTATTGATGATTTATTTGACCAGTTACAGGGTGCACAAGTATTTTCCAAGATTGATCTTAGATCGGGGTACCATCAACTGAAAGTCAAACCGGAAGACATTGATAAAACTGCTTTTAGAACGAGGTATGGCCACTTTGAATTTTTAGTTATGCCGTTCGGAGTTACGAATGCCCCTGCTGCATTTATGGACCTCATGAACAGAATTTTTAAACCATACCTTGACGATTTTATTGTGGTATTCATTGATGACATACTGATTTATTCTAAGACTGTAGACGAACATGAACATCATCTGAGACTTGCCCTGCAAACCTTAAGAGAACAGAAACTGTATGCTAAACTGTCTAAATGTGAATTTTGGCTTGATCATATTATGTTTTTGGGGCATGTTGTTAGCAAAGATGGAATTTCCGTTGATCCGCAGAAAATTGAAGCTGTAGTAAACTGGCCTAGACCGACGAATGTAACCGAAGTCCGAAGCTTTTTGGGATTGGTTGGATATTACAGAAGATTTGTCAAAGACTTCTCCAAGATTGCCTTACCAATCGACTCTGGACACGTAAAGGGTATCATTTGGTGGATGACCAAAGGGAATCAGCATTTCAAGAACTGAAAACCCGACTTGTAACTGCACCGATTCTGACTCTACCTTCAGGTACGGATGGTTATACTGTCTTTAGTGATGCTTCTCATAAGGGTTTGGGGTGTGTTTTAGTGCAGAATGGGAGAGTTATTGCTTATGCTTCCAGACAGTTGAGACCACATGAAAAGAACTACCCGACCCATGACCTAGAACTTGCTGCAGTAGTTTTTGCACTGAAAATCTGGCGTCACTATTTGTATGGAGCAACCTGTGAAGTGTATACTGACCACAAGAGCCTGAAGTACTTTTTCACTCAGAAAGAACTGAATATGAGACAGCGGAGATGGCTAGAACTGATCAAAGATTATGACCTGCAGATATTGTACCATCCGGGAAAAGCCAACACCGTTGCCGATGCTTTGAGCCGAAAATCGATTGCCAACTTAGCCTGCTTGTTGAATGATGTAAAGAGTTGCTTCTTGATCTGGAAAAGTCTGAAATTGAAATTGTTTTGAGAGAACAGGGCAGAACAATAGCTGCCATTACTGCTCAACCAGCCTTGATTGAGGAAATTAAAGAAAAACAACAACTGGACGATTTCTTGAAAAAGGTTATAGAAGAAAGAGATTCAAAACCGAGACTGGGGTTCAAATTTGAGAACAATGTTTTGAAATTTCAAGACAGACTGTAAAATTTAATGACACCGAATTGAAAAAAGAGTTCTCGCAAGAAGGCCATGATTCAAGTTTTCTATTCACCCAGGAATACGAAAATGTACCAAGATCTGAAAGCAATTCGGTGGCGAGAATGAAGAAGAAATTCTTGACTTTGTGTCTAAGTGCCTTCATTGCCAACAAGTCAAAGCGGAACATCAACGACCTGCTGGATTACTGCAACCCTTACCCATACCAGAGTGGAAATGGGAGCATATCACGATGGATTTTATCGTTGGATTACCTCGCTCCAGGAAAGGTATGGACTCTATTTGGGTTATTGTTGACAAATTGACTAAATCTGCACACTTCTTACCTGTCAAGACAATTTATAATGCCGACAAACTGGCTGTTATCTATATTGACGAGATTGTGAGATTGCATGGAGTGCCTGTATCTATTGTTTCTGACAGGGATTCAAAGTTTACATCGAGGTTACGCAAAGCCTCTGATGTATTGGAGTGAATTGAGGTGAGTAGTGCCTATCATCCTCGACAGATGGATGGCCGAAAGGACCATCCAGACTCTAGAGGATCTACTGAGAATGTGTGTACTGGACTTTCAAGGGAATTGGGAAAGTCATTTGCCGTTGGCTGAATTCGCCTACAACAACAGCTACCATTCGAGTATTGGAATGGCGCCTTTTGAGGCATTGTATGGCAGAAAATGTAGATCTCCAATCTGCTGGGCAGAAGTTGGAGATGGGCCGTTGCTTGGGCCCGAGATTGTATATGAAACAAGCGAGTAAAATGCTAGAGACCTAAAAGCGCATGAGTAGTAGAGTAAGAGTTATCACGGATGTCGGAAAGACGAGGCAAGAGTATGAAGTGGGTGATCACGTGTTTGTGAAAGTGACGCCAATGAAAGGCCAGACTCGCTTTGGAGTCAAAGGCAAGTTAGCGCCGCGGTATGTCGGACCGTATCAGATTATTGAGAAAATCAATCCGGTGGCGTATCAAGTTGCGCTTCCTCCTGAAATGGAGCATATGCAGAACGTCTTCCACATTTCGATGTTGAGAGACTATCTCCGGGATCCTTTTCATGTGATTGAGCCTACTCGGATAGTGCTTAGTGATGACTACACTTATAAGGAACGGCCTATACAGATTGTGAACCGACGGATCAAGAAACTGAGAAACAAAGAGATTCCGCTAGTGAAAGTTGATTGGCAGAACCATGATGGTGTGTATGCCACTTGGGAAAGGGAAGATGACATGGCTAGGCGATATCCTGATTTGTTCCCGCTGAATCCTGTTTTCTTCCAGACAGAAGGTAACTTGAGTTTAGAGGACTAAACTCCTTATAAGGAGGAGATCGAATAACCCTCGTCTCGACATCGATTAGCTTTGAATTATATCTCGATTATTGCTAAACTGGACCGCTAATGACTGATAAGTGAACTGGATGAACTCTCGAATCGTGAATGGGCCGAAAGTGAAATTGAATAAGTTTATCTATTGAATTGCATTTATCTCTGTTTGATTGATTGAGTATCTGTTTGCATTTTATGTTTAAATTGCTAATTGAAGGCCTTATCGTGGCCGATTTAGAAACCGATTTAGTGTTTTGGACTCGAGAATATTCTGATTTTATGGTATATTTATCCGAAAATTGATTAGGAATGCTTAAATTAGATTAAATAAAGCCAATTAAAGAGTTTGATTTAATTACTAATTGCCACCCTTAGTGGGCACTTGTTTATTGATTTGCATGGACCTTGTTACACTTAATCAACATTTGATCACCACTTTCCTCCTCATAACCGACCAACAAGAGAGAGTAGGGAGAATTGAGAGAGTTGAGTTCTTCTTGGTTTTTGCTTGGAGATTGCTTGAGTGGTAGTATCTTGGCATAATTTAACCTCCTCACCTTGTAATTGGAACTCTAAGGTAAGGAACTCATTGTCTTCTTGTTGTCTTGAACCTCACCTTGCATGTTCTAGGCTCCATTGTAGAATCAAACCATGTTTTAAGTTCAAGAATGTTGGATTGTAGCATAATTCTTGCATGCATGTTAATATTGTTGGGTTTTGAGTTAAGTTCATGGCAATTTGTCACATGCATGTTCATGGTATTGTTATAGTCCATGTTTTCAACTTGCTTTTCAAAGAATTGAGCTCATTTGAGCATGATTTGAAGCTTAAAATTGTTTTGAATGCATGCATGTCATGTTTGAGCATCGTTCTTGAAATTGGTTGGAAATTGAGTTTAATTGAAACACCCTTGGGTCTTGATTTCTTAAATTGAGCTTTAAAACTTGTTATTCTATGTGTTTAAAAGAGTTTTCCAGAAAATGGGCCCAAGAGGATCGATTTTGGTACCCCAAACTTGAGTTTCGAACTCAGAACACGCTGGTTTTTCAGATTTTGAGGTCCGCCGAAGTGGTGTTCGCCGGGTAATTCATGCTCTCGATTTCCTTGGCATGTTTCTGATCCGCTCGAGCGGGGCTTTTAACGCTCGAGCGGGAAAATCGAGCATCCAGCATCTTGCACTGTGCATCATCCCGCTCGAGCGGGGAAGTTGACGCTCGAGCGGGGACCTTTGTTGGCTTGTCCGCTCGAGCGGGGAAACCTGCGCTCGAGCGGAGGCCCTGTTTTCTGAAAATTCTGAAACTGATTCTGTGCACATTTTTGCATCCTCATCCCATCCTAGGCATTCTTAGGCCTAGTTTAAGGCATCTTAATGAGGATTTAGACATAGAACCACACCGAGGAATTTAGGGATTTAATTATCATCCTTTCGACTGTAAACTTAGTGTGTGTTCTATTTGTTAACTGTTTAGGGTTGGCTCTCGGGGACGCGCTCTAGCTGCTATTAGCCCAATCTCTGTGAGTAACAATTGTGTAAAGATATGTTTAAAATGGTTATCTTTTGAATCTCGAATCGAATTGTTTATTGAACCGATATTGTTTCTTGAATGAATGTATGTCCTGTATTCTCGAATCAGACATTGGCATCCTTAGCGATCGTTATTCATTATGAGCTCTGTCGGTTTCCTTGTGGAACCATACTGTTCACTGATTGATGATCATCATTATTGTTGGGTCTGTTAAGGCCCGGTCCTTTCTGGACCTACTGTTTATAGGCTAATGGATGTACCACATATAACTGATTGATTGAAATACTGATTTACTGAAATACTGAAAGATTGAAATACTGTATAATGAATTGATTTCATTACTGTAAGGGACATTCATTCATAACCTCTTTACACTGTATGTTATTCACTGGGCTTTAGCTCACTGTTTATATATATATGTAGGTTCTCAGCAACCAGATCGGAGCTAGGAGCGTGGGATTGGTCCCCAGTTTTGTCAAGCTAGCCTATGCGCCTCACTGCGAGGTTCCGAGTTGCCATGTTATGGCTTGGGGTGTTTTTGTGTCCCCTATCGGTCTCCTTACTGTATTGTACTTTTGTATAGATCATTTCTTGACCGTTGTCTAGGGATTTGATCCCGTCTTGTTGTATCAGAATCGATTGTATAGACCGTGTATGGATTGTCTTGTTTTTGAACTGTATGAATGCATAAAATGTTTTTGACATCTGATTTTCACTCAATGGACACTAGTTATTGTTGGCTTCCGCGCCAGCCTCAGATTGCTGCTTGATCAGACATCTGTTTTTGTATTTCTTGTTGGCCGGGCCTTGGTAATCTCGGATTCTTGACATCGATTCTGATGCTAAACCCATAGTAGGGTTTGGGTCGTGACAGAAATCAACATATCCATTTAGAAAATAAGGCACACATATGAGTCATGGTTCATTTTATAAGTGAATCTTATTATAATTTGAATAAATTTGACAAAAATAAAAACAAAACAAAGACAAATGCCACACCACACAAATGTAATTATCCAAAATTCTTTATGAAAACTAGTTAAATTTGACCATATATTGAAACTTCTTTCTTGATCTTATGAGCTGGATTTGAACTCGATGAATTTATGCTCACTATAAAACTATATTACAGAACCAAACTATTTGAGTTAGATTTGTGGTTGAGTCAATTGAAATTAGTTGTAGATCAACTGATAAAAATAAACAATTCACTAGTTATAAAAAAGTAATTGCCAAGTAAAATAGGGAAAATATGACAGAAAATTCTTTTCTACTCCTGTAGAATTCTTTTAGTTTGGGAGGCATTGAAGTATTTTCATCTTTCTTTCTTTGCCAGAGTTGCAATAAGAAATAGAAAAAAAGATAAATTATAGCAGTAGTCCACATAGCTTACCTTTCTATAATTTTAATTATAATAACTATATCCTTTAATTATATATATATATATTTTTTTTTTTTTTTCCTATTCGGTCCAATCATAACATCTGCCAAACTTATATTAAAAATGGTCATGCTTCTCCTGTGTTTGTTTTGCATGGACAAAATGAGATACTAAAAAAAATCAACTACACCAATAGTTCTTATAATTTTATTACTTAGTTTTGTCAAATTTATAGTATTATCATTTTTTAAAAATTAATAAAACAAGTTCTCAATATTCATCCAAACTTCAATTCATATTTATATATATACTTTTAAGGTAAATTACACTTTTTTTCCCATATAATTTGGCTGAGAGTTCACTTTTGTTCTTATTGTTTTAATTTGAACAATTTAATCTTTATACTTCACATCTAATTTTAATTTAATTGTTTCATTTCAAATTTTTGTTAATTTTTTTGACTTGTACATCTCAAGGGACCCCAAAATTATTTATTTCAACTTTTAACTTGAACAAAAATACCAAATCAAAAAATAGATATAAAGTGTAAGTATTAAATTGCTCAGATTAAAATTATGATAAATTACAGTAAATCTCTTTATACTATGATCCATTTATATTTTGTCTCATGAATTTCAAAACTCAATGGTTAATACTTTTAAATTACTGTTTTATTACAGTTAACCTTTTGTATTAGGATTTTGTCAGGAATTTACAAAAAATCATATTCTATGTAAAACATATGACACATTTATTAAATTTTTATGATAATAAGTTCTTATTTCATGATCATGTTGGTACTTTACCACTAAAAATAAGGAAAATAAAGCGCAAATGAAATTACTAGATAAGATTATTATTACTCTATTATTGTTCTAAAAATTCAATAAATGTATCATGTACTTTACACATAATATATTTTTTTGTAAATTGTTAACAGAATTACAACAAAAAGCGTTAGCTATAATAAAATAATACTTTTAGAAGTTAACTATTGAGTTTTGAAGTTAAGGTAAAATGTAAATGAGTTATAATTTAAAAGAATTTACTGTAATTTATCCATTAAAGTTATAAAAATTAAAGTGAAATTTAAATAAAAAGAAGGAGACTTATGTGTAAATTATAATAGGTGGACTTATTATCTACTAGGTTATTTGAGAATTAATGATATTTTTATCAAATACTATTAAAAGAAGTCACAAATTGTTAATTTTCAATGACAATTTGAAAATTTTGTCACAAAAAATACTACTAATTATAAGTTTTAGTGACAACTTAAAAAAACAGTTATAAAAAAAGTCACTAAGTTTCAACTTTCAAAGACAATTTGAAAAATTCATAACAGAAAAACGTTATTAATTATAAATTTTAGAGACAATTTATAAAAATCGAGATAAAAAAAGTCATTAATTATCAATTTTTAACGACATGCAAAAAATTATCATAAAAAATTATTTTTAACGACGATTTTATTAAGATTTATTTTCAACATGACATGATCAGAATTAAAACTATGACCACAGTTTACCTTAAAAAGAGTTGAAAAGTATAATTACTCTATTTTAAAATTTCAAAGGCCTTGTTTGGAAAGTTAGTTATTTTAGTAAGCTATTTTAGTTTTTGATTATTTTAGTAGACTAAAATTTTTGTATTTGAGAATATGGTTGGATTTTTTTATAGTTAAAGGTGATGTTTGTGAGAGAAAAAATAAAATGATTATGAATTTGATGTGATATTTTGTCTTACTAGCTATTTTAGCCAATTTTATCTTTTTGTAAATTTTAATCTAAAATTGACTATTCTAGCCTTTGCCAAACAATGCCAAAAATATACTTAGGAATGTTTTGGTCATAATAAAAAAATCAACTTTTTAACTTTTTAATTTTTTTTAAATTATATTACCTCTTTACTCTTTTTTTTTATACAAAAAAATCACAAAAAAATAAAAATAAAATTTAATTTTTTACTAACTTTTCAAAAACACACTCAAACCAACCTTAGCAAGCAGTTAAAAAAGTTCGCATGCGTACAATTAAGGTAAAGCAGACATTGGTTACATATGGTCCTGAAAGTCTGAAACCTAAACCTATACCTATCATAATCATATGCCAGCTGGCGGAAATCTATGACTCCACGCTCAGTCTCTCCTCTTTGTTGTCACATTTCTATTAGTTCAGTACCCTCGAAATCACTCCTTTCACATCCCGAAACCAATCCAACGGTTCCCAGCCCCGCAGAATAGCTACAAACTTAGCGGCAGTCGATCCAAACTCTCTAAAAATAAAATAATCGACTCTTCACCGCCTCTCATATAAGCATCATCAGCCATAGCGCTTTGGCTTTTCTCTTGAGTTCAAAATAAATAGCGGGGTTTAGGGTTTCTCTCTCTGTTTCTCTGTTTTGTGCTTCAATTCAATCTAGAGAGAGAGAGAATGGCGAACCCGAGGTGCTTCATGGATATAAGCATTGGAGGAGAGGTGGAAGGGAGGATAGTGGTGGAGCTCTACAAAGATGTTGTGCCCAAAACCGCCGAGAACTTCAGGGCTCTCTGTACCGGCGAGAAGGGCATTGGCCCTAACACCGGTGTTCCCCTCCATTTCAAGGTCCTCTCTCTGTGTGTGTGTCTATGTATATGTATATATATGTGCGTGTAATGTATTTATGTATATATTTGTTTATGTTTGTTTACCTGTTTTTATTGAGTCATAATGGGTCGTTTAGGTGCTCCTATTCTTGCTTTGCTGCTCATGTTTGATTTTTTTAAAATTTTTTTTGCTCTATACAACCAAATGGGTGGATGAATAATTCTGTATATAAAGTCACTGATAAAATGAAGAAAATAAAAGAAAGAAAAATAGTCACATTGACTTCATGATACACATTTCACCAATAAAACAAAACAAACAAACCATAGCCTTGCTATTTTGGAAGTTTTATAACCCTCAAATGAACTATTTTATTTTATTTTTTATTTATTTATAAATATTCTTCTGTATCTTCAATTATTGAATATACTAAAATGGTCAAATTACACTTTACCTTATAGTTGAGATATTATCACTTTGCCCCCCCTCAACTAAAAATTGCTATTTATTTTGATTTGTTTCAATCTCAACGTTCCATTAAAAAAAAATGGGCATGTAAGCTGCCCTTACTAATTTTTTTGACCAAACATGTCAATTTTTAAACTAAATGAGAAACCATATACATATCACTTACATATATGTATATATAAACCACAATTTTTTTTTTCCTCCACAAAATTGGCATATTCAATTCATATGTCACTAATCTATGCTTTTTCATAGCACAATGTTAACAGAAAGTTGAGATTGAAACAAATCAAAAGATTGAGTGGCAAGATGTAGCAATTTTTAGTTGAAGGGATAAAGTGACAACAGTTTTGCTTGTTTGGATTTTTGGCTTATGTCTTCCAATTGAAATCAATAAGCTTTTCAAAACTTGGCATATGATTATTTACATCATCATAATGATCAAAACATATCATTAACTGTGTATTTAATAAAGTGTTCATAGATTGATACATATATGTATGGAAAATGCTATGGATCCCAAATAATCTACCAAACCTCTCACATGGGTGTGGGACCTACACAAACCCACGTGTGTGGGTACCACGCCCATGTGTGTGGGTCCCACGCCCATGTGAGAGGTTTGGTAGAAATTTGATAGATTATTTGAAGTCCCTAACATATCTCTATATATTCTAATCAAGTATATATCTATAAATCATTTGATTATTAAAAAAATTGAATTATTATTTTCAATGAAATCTGAAGCATGATGTATACTCGAAATGCATAGCTAAATTTATTTTTAAAAATAATTTGATGAGATTGAAGAATCATAGAAATGGGACACCTGTTTAGGTTATCATTGTATAATTCAGGACAAGTGTTTTTCCTCCCTAAGGTTCAGTTATTGAGCAGAATGGTATTTCTTCTTTCCATGAATTCACCCAAGAAAAATATAGGGGCTCTTTTTAACAAATTTTATTTTCATCTAGTGGATTTGAGAGTAGCATTGAAAAGGGAGGAAAACTATTTGTGGGAAATTAGCAAACTCAGAATAAAAAAGTACACCCGATTTAGTCCACATTAGATGGGGTCTGAGGGGCAGATTAGACTCAAAATGCCTACTAAAAATATGAAAATGTGAATCTCTCTTTGCACAAAATGTCTGCCCTTATGTTCAAATCCACAACCCCAAGGTTAGTAGGCCAAGTTTTAATAAAAGTATGAAAATGAGAATCTCTCTTTATAAGCTCACTGTCTGAACCACAAGGTGGTTGGCCTGGTGGGTGACGACTGGAGCCTAGAGGTTTGCTCCCTCCCAGGTCTTAGGTTCAAATTCCCTAGCTAGCAAATGCATGCCTTGGGGCCACGGACCGCAAGGCATAAGCCCTGTTTCGGAAGGCTTGTTCGGGCTATAGGGACTTAGTCTAGTGTGCGTAAGCTGGCGCAGGATACCCTACATAATAATAATAATAATAATAATAATAATAATAATAAAAAAAGGTTCACTGTCTAATGTTTCATGCATCTTTTTCTCATCATGTTCTCAAAACATTTTTAAATGTGTTTTTTTCTTCAGTCATATGGTGGCAATTCTTCAATTTAATGAACTTACAATAAACACAAATTTAATTTAACTATATTTTTTGAGTAAATAAAATGGCTTGAAAGAATAACATGGATGTTGATGGTTTATGAACCAATCCATGGCCCATCTTTTTCATTCTCTGAAAATTTGCCACTTTGTTCTATTTTTTTATTATTTTTTAAAAAATTTATTTGTATGATTCAAATATTTTTTAAAGGAATATGAAATACTGGAAATTTCACCATCGATTTATAGATTGTGCTTTATTTATTAAAAAATCATTTTTGTTTTGATTTTCATTGTTCACCTCTTTTTATTTTCATTTAACTTTGAGGATATCATATGAAATTAAGAGACCAGCGGGCTTGGCTCATGAAACAAATATGTGGTTTAAATTGTTTCAACTCAAGTTCTAAAATTTGAAAACAAGGGAATTTGTGATTGGATCATGTATTTCCGATGTCATGGTTCAAAGAAAGAACCAACATAGAAGCCCATATGTTAGCCACAGCCACAGAAGTACATTATATGTTTCTGTTATTAATTCAAGAATCAATCATAGCTTCTTGCAACCCAAACATTGTGCAGGTGTAGTATGTGACTGTCAGAATGGTGGTGACAACAATATCATTTCAAGATAGATTTACACATTTAGTCATGTTTACTTTTCCTTTTTGTCCTATCCTTTTCTCAATGATTTCTTTTCTGTGTTTGAAATTTTTTTGGGTTACTATGTTTCATTTGATATAAAGTTATGTTGATTCCATTAGTAATGAGTGGATTGCAATATTTTACAACAGTGAAAATGACGTATTTATTTGTCGTGTTGTTGGTGTTATGAAATATCAGGAAAAAAAAGTGTTGTTGATGTTATGATTTGTGAATTGAATAGTCAGCAGTGTTGTGAAAAAAAATAAAATTATTTGGGTCTGTTATCTATAGCTGTCTCAATGATAAAAAGGGTTCACTCATCACTGGAAGCTATATGTATGCTAGTATGTCGCTCAAATCTTGGTAAGGGGCGAATGTTATGTGGGAGGACTTGATTAGGTACAAAATGGACTAATAAAAGGTGGGCTTGAAGCAGTTAGAGTATGTAATTGAGCATATAAGTCCCTTCAAAATGAATACTCAAGACAACAATGCGACGGTTCTTTATGCTACTTTATTAATTACTGTTAATTGGGATGTATAAACTTACACCACATTATGCTTTGCTGTACTAGTTCTTTACACAACTTATTTTTTAAGTTCAATAAATCTTCAACTTTGCAAATGATGAGGAATGTTGAAGGACCTCATTTCTCCATTTGATGGGCAATTACACATTTTAGTGGTCTTATTGGTCTGAATTCAGTTGGACAAGAAGGTTGTTTTACTTCTGAGCTTGCTAAAATCTATGATGTGAGGCTCTGCATTCTATCATGATTGTATACTTGTATTAGCTGGACTAGGATGATGTTTGTCACTAACTGAAGACAGCACAAAATTCTGCCAAGGGATTGAATCCATCAATTTTTGGGCTTCCCAAGCCCCTCTTTATATGAGAATTTAGACATAGAAATCTTTTGAATAAGTCCATTGTTTATTATCCTGCTTCTTGGCTTCTGCTGCTTCTTTGTCCCCTACACCTTCCAAGATGTGCATGTAACTGGGGTCTTTGGATATAGATCTTAATAGGTCATTTGGCATTTGATTATGGCGTGGCGTGGTATAAAATTGCTGATCTCGAGAACATCTATTTGTTATGCCTCACGAGTCTAGCAACTTCTGGCTTCACAACTAAAAGAATCAGTTAGCTTGAATTGTTGCAAGTTGCCTTACGACATTGTTGATATAATATCTTCCCCCTAAGGTCTATGCTAGAAGCAAATTACCCTACTGCATTATTGATTTAATAATCTGTCCTGTTGAGCTATCTGTCTGCTAAATGCTAATCATAGCTCAGTATTCATAGCAGGGATCATGTTTTCATCGCATCATTAAAGGCTTTATGATACAAGGTGGAGACATATCTGCTGGGGATGGCACTGGTGGCGAATCCATCTATGGCTTGAAATTTGAAGATGAAAATTTTGAGTTGAAGCATGAAAGAAAAGGAATGTTGTCAATGGCTAATACAGGTCCTAATACCAATGGATCTCAATTTTTTATATCTACCACTCGAACGTCTCATCTAGATGGAAAGCATGTTGTTTTTGGCAAGGTAATCAAAGGGATGGGGCTGGTTCGTTCAATTGAGCATATTAATGCTGGCGACAATGATTATCCCACTCTTGATGTGATAATTGTGGATTGTGGAGAAATTCTTGAGGGAGCAGATGATGGGGTATGTAACTTTTTTAAAGATGGCGATGCTTACCCTGATTGGCCAATTGACCTTGATGTGAAACCAGATGAAATTTCCTGGTGGATGACCGCTGTAGACTCAATCAAAGCTTTTGGAAATGAACAGTATAAGGTAGCTGTTGTTTAGATATGATGTTTGATTTCTCTCCCCTCAATAAGGTAGCTCTTCCAACAAAGAAAAAGATAGAAAACAGGCTTCTGCAAACATTTGCTTTGATGCACGGATTTTTATTTTCTAGAAGACTAGAGCACTATACAATTTAAGTGTTCTATATTTTTGTAGTAATTTAGTAAATATGATTATTTATGTTGTTGTTGTTGTTTTTTTTTTTTTTTTTTTTTTGTGATGGTTGATAAACATTGGCTTTGTATAGTATATTTCACTACTCAGTGGCTCTTGTCCTAATTGTTTTCATATACAGAAACAAGACTATAAAATGGCTCTTAGGAAGTACTGTAAGGCTCTGCGCTACTTGGATGTATGCTGGGAGAAGGAAGACATTGATGAAGGTGAGCCGTTTAATTTGTCCATGTGATACTGTTCTTTTGTAATTCTAGCAACTAGAAATCGTTACGATGCTACGTGCCTTTTACTCTTTTGTTCTATTAAATTTTTTATGTGATTGTACAGAGAAAAGCTCATCCTTGAGGAAGACAAAGTCTCAGATATTTACAAATAGCTCTGTAAGTTTTCATTTTACTTATTACTTTGTTTTATATGAGGATGTTCTATATAAAAATTCATCATTGTTTGAACTAATGTCATAATCCTTGTTTTTATTGTATATTTTTCAATGAGTTCCATCATATTCTAAATTTTATAGGCCTTGTGTTCATCATTCAATATTTGGTAATGGTTTGACAAGTTTGTATTTAATTCTTATCTAGAACGTCCTCCAAAATGAAGATTTGAGTATATTGTGGGTTAATTAACAGTTCCAGCCTTGACTTCTCTTATTATTGCTTTAAATCTATGAAGCATGGGTACTTGAAAAATATTGATGTACGAGTACTGGGTACTTACCTGGTATGGGTACGCATACCTGTATGGTTGCACATGTACTGAGTAAGCAAAATACGTGTCTGGTACGCGAGATACTTTGGGTACGGGATGGGTACGGCTCTAGTATAGCATTTTTTTTTTTTTTTTTTATCAATAGGCAGTATCACCAGAGATATCTTGTGTGAAGGTTAACTGATCAATTGGGTCCACTCTCAAAAGCTTAGTTGTAGAAGTTTAAAAGTTATTCTCCATGGCTGAATCTGCAATTTCGCTTATGTTTTTGCCAAATGATGGAATTGTGGGTATTCAGCACTTACTGTAGTGCATATGCCAACTATTGTGTTTTATGGCTGTTGTTATTTGTTCTGTTTAATCTACCTTGTTTTAGTCTTGAAGTTTTTAATAGAAAACAACAAAATTTATTGTACATATTTGCTGTTTTCATAAAAAGGTACAGTTAGGTCTTAGCTTTCTAGCATGTCTTTCTTGAGTGATCGCTCTCTATTCTAGATCTTGTTTTATCTTTTGTCTACCAAATGATTGACCACAAGCTTGCTTTAGGCCTGCAAATTGAAATTAGGAGATTTGAAAGGAGCATTGTTGGACACAGAGTTGGCAATGCGTGACGGAGAAGATAATGTGAAAGCTTTATTCCGCCAAGGCCAGGTTGGTGTTCTAAGTATGAGCAATATACTAGTCAACTAAAACAAAAACAAAACAAAAAAAAGATGGGGATATAGCATTACAACTCATGTCAACAGCCTTCGTGAAGTTACTTAAAGCTAGTTGAAATGCATCGATCCTGAATAAAATTTTGCTTATTAATCTAGACATGTGTACCTCTTTTACAGTTTTTCCCTATAATTTATAATGTTACCCTTGCATCCTTTCACATTTATTTTTTGCTAACTTCCAGTTTCCGCTAATGCCCCTTAGAAACAGTTGCAAGTCTCTCTTTCAGATTCTTTGGCATTGTTTGAGTCGGGGAATCATCTTTTCAAAATAAGGTGAAAAGTCACTAACTCAGTGATCCTACCTATGATCCTGCATGATCCCACATGGTCCTATTTGTGATCCTTCTATACCGATTTTACAACGATTTGGATTGTTTGGTAATTTAGAATTTGGATCGTTTTGGTAATTTAGGATCGTAGGATCTGGATCATGATTTTGATAGCCATGGGCTTTAAGTAGTCAAGTTTACTATGCATTAGACTTGTATGTTAGCCATAAAATGCTGTATTTGAGTTTGTAAACATCATTTTACTAACCATAAAAGAAATATGAAATCTAGTCATATGATTCTGCTGCTTACATAAACACACCAGACACATAAATGTTCTGATTGAGTCCCTCTTTCAATATGTTCTTTATCAGCTGTAATCCTAGTCTGCCAGTGTATTTGAGCACAGCTTTTCATTTATTTTGGAACCCTCTTGGTTTATGGAAATATTGTTACCACTACTCGTGGGAATAAAAGGAAGTTATTGCATCTGATGGAAATTTCTTATAATTGTGTCTTCAAGTTATTTTTTATGCATAATGACTGTGTTTCTGCTAATTTATCAGGCATACATGGCACTTAATGATGTAGATGGTGCGGTTGAAAGTTTCAGTAGAGCATTGGAGTTGGAGCCAAATGATGGTAATGTAATATGGAATCGATATATTGGGGACAAGTTTGGTTTACTGGCTTAAGGTTTAGATTGCCAAAATTGTGTAAAATATGGATCAGAGATTCAAATTAGTTGTGCCCCATGTATAGCTTTTGGGATGTGATGTTGAAAGATTGCATGATCATAGGCTATTCTAAGAAATGTTCAAAAATCAAGAGAAAGAGAAGGAAAGATGACACCTAACTTAAACAATGTCACTTTTGCTGTTTTTTTCTTTTGCACACTGTTTTCCTTTGTAACCTTTCTTGTTTGCATTTGCTTTTCATTTCCTTCACACATGGCAAACTATAAAGAGCCTCAAACTTCCAATTTTGTATTTCGAAAGTCACAGACACCCTGCAAACCCTGCTCGGGTTTGGGATCACATATTGATCTGTAGGGCCAGGCTTGTGAGAAATTTAGTCTCATTTTTAATTGAGGGCTAGGCTTGGGAAGAGCGCATTTGAAGCCCAGACTGACTGAAACTGGCCCCCAAAAAATTACCAAAAAGAAAAAAAACATGTATACATATTTATTCTTGGCGAGAGTTTTTGAGCAACTGCTCCAATGTTGCTAATTGGGCTATGAAAGATCAAGTCCTTGCTTTATGATTCTATTTTTCAGGTGTTATAAAGAAAGAGCTTGCTGCTGCAAAGAAGAAGGTCAGTGGCTTCATTTGATGTTCCAATTTTTCTCATGTTCCAATCATTTGTTTCAAATTTTTATAATTTTTTTTTTTTTTTTAATTTTAGTTTATTGAGTGCGATTTGAAAGTTCAAAAATTGTCTACAGATTGCTGGTAGACGTGATCAGGAGAAAAAGGCTTACTCAAGAATGTTTCAATAGAGTTCAGGTACTCGCATGGTTTGTTGGATACCTTTCAGTGAGCATTGCTTTATTGTCATAAGAAATCAATGTTGCTACTCCATTTGTGTTCTTAACTGCAGGCTGCTCCGGTATGAATAGTTTGATTCTCAATCTTCGGGTACACTTGCTAGGTCATACGGTCTCTGGTTCAGGCTTTTATGCACGTGCAGTCTTTGATTGGCTTTAGGTGGCCTCAGGTATGCTGGGATCAAGACCCTCTGACAATTAGGTTATTTACTGTTAGGTTCTCGTGTACCACAACTATTTATTGACAACAGCATGGTCCAAGTTGATATTTATATATATATGTTTGAAAATGCTAAGTCATCTGAATGAGTGGGCCGACTGATGTCACCCATGGAAAGAAGGCTTTCATTCATTACCTAACTGAAGTTATATAACCTTTTGAAATTATTTGCCATGTGTAAACACTTCAGTGAATAGATATAATAATTTCAGAGAGTTTATTCAGGAAGGCGGGTTACTTGATATTCCTTTGGGGAATTGTTATCTATCTGATAAATTTTTTTTCTTTTTTCTTTTCCTTTTTCCCTGTAGTTTAATTATACAGGTTTTGTTGGAGAGCAATGAAAGGTTTCCAGATCTTCTTGAGAGACCCAAAGCTTGAACCAAATTTTGTTTGAGACCTTTTTTTATTTGTCATGTAAAGCTAGTTGTAGCACACTTCATTGCAAGCTGAAATTATTTGTAAGATTTGATGAATACATTTGAATCATTGAAACAATCTTGTACAAGAAAAGTTTTGATTTCGAACAAAAATGGATGGACTCTTTTTCTTGACTAATTTTTTGTTGTTAGTTCTTGATGATCTTTTTAACTATTATTTGGTTTTCCCTTAATCTGTCTGCTTACACAAGATTTGTGAGTGTCCCTAATATTTTCCTTTCCATTTTAATACATGCAACTCTGCTGCTAGTCTTTTTTCAGTTTTTATTTACATTTCAGTTAATTAAATACCAATACCCTATATATGTAAATAATACATATTATATATTTATCGTCCTTTAGCCGGATGCATAGTAAATACGTCGACATGAACTTTTTTGGTCTTATAATATATATATACACACAAATATGACACCATTATTGAGTTGTACTCATATTATTTTTGTAAAAGATTACAATCATTCTTAGCGCTGTATCATCCTACATAATACATTATTGCGTAGTCTTTTTCTCAAACTGGAATTTTTAGTTTCTTTTCCGGTACTTCTTTTCATCAGAGAGCAGCTTAGCGAAGCGGCCAAGAGCATCCTCATTAGTACCTTCTCCCTGCACTGTCTCAAACTTGCCTGTCTCCAAATTCACCCTCGACACTGGTTTTTTCAACAGGGCTTGTCCAATCTCCACAAGCCTTTCCATATTCTCCTTCGTCGCAATATCAACCGATGATGCATCACCCGTTAATGTGTCATCCTGGCCACCCACCACCAAGAATTGTTAGCATATGCCAGTCAACAGGTTATGAAATATTTTTAAAAAATTGTGTAATCGACAAAAGATTTTTTTTTTATTTTTTATACCTGTATACGAAGGTAGTTCTTCTCGGAATGGAGGGCTTGGAAGAGAGTGGAGACATGAATGTCGACCATATCAGAGCTTGCATCGCCGTACACATCAAACAATGGTGTGGCACCGTTGTCGTATACCCAGTTGAGCAGACCCCATTTGGAGGCTGTGGCTGCACTGTACTTCTCTGCTTGCTTGGCTGCCCCGGTGCCTAGTGATATGACTAACATCCTGTTGCTCTCCGTGGGTCTAATGTCCACAAACTTGAATTTTCCCAATAAGATTTGTTTGGAAATGTGGTTCATGGCCACTAGAGTCTGTATGTTGTCACCATTTGGTTGTAGAATACTTAATTTGCAGAACATTAAGGTCATGTTTGATTCAAAAGACTAATAGTGAAGTATTAATAATCCTATTAAATTAGTGTGGTATTCACTATCCAATTAGATTAATATCCATTGGATTAATAATTCCACCCCTATCCCATTACTAATAATCCTACAAATTTGTTGGATTAATTATCCATTGAATTAATAATCCTACACCAAAATGTTAAAACAAACATGGGATAATTAGACACACGGATTAATAATCCCAATCCCATATTTTAATCCACCTAATCAAACATGCCCTAAACGTCATAAAAAGGGCAACCTCAAATTCATTAAATTAGTAACTCACAGGATTATTTGCAGCCACACCACCATCGATGAGATTGAAACTACGCGTCGTTCCATCGCCATACTTGGTCTCAAAGTAGTGTGCTGGGAAAAATGTGGGAGCTGCAGAAGTGCCTATGCAAATATCCGATAACATAGCGTTCTTTGAAGCATTTTCTTTTGCCTGCGCAATAATTTAAATTATTAGACAATATAGCTTTCACATTATAGCTTAAATAATTATTATTATTATTTTTTTTAAATGCTTAATTTTCTCAGTTTTTAGGTTCTTACGTTATCGCTAGAGAAGATTATTGGTTGAAGGCGTTTGATGTCGAAAGCCGGTATGATTATATCAGTTAGGGTTTGTTTGATGGTGACATTGCCTAGTGAATCCCTCACTAATGATCTCAGGTACTTCCCATCATACTTTGGCCCTGTGACTGAGCCAAACCAGCTTGAGAACTTCTTTATGAAATTGTTGCGGCTGATGATCAAGAAACACTCATTAGTGATTCATCCGTAAAAACACATCTATACACAAACTTATGAATGGTAATCAATGTTATGGCATGAAATATTTTCTATACATTTTGTATTACCCATTTTTCAATGCTTTCAACTCTGGAGAATATAATTGAAGTCATGTTAAAAGATGGACTTTTACAAATTTAAATATGTGTGTCGAGCGTAGAATGTTCATACATTGACTTTATTAAATTTTTAAGCATTGGATTATTTTTTTTTAATTGTAAAAATGTGTTTATTAACATACATAAAAGTTTTTATGCATAATGTGAGATTTGTATGCTACACAAACTAAAAAAATAAGTTTGAAAATATAGAAATTGGTTACTTAATTAGACACATAATATATATATATATATATGAAATTTATGGATGGATAGGATTTTAAGAAAGTGGGTCTCATCAATAATTCTTTTTATAAAATCTTGGATATATTTTATGTTTTGAATTTAATAATAAACTCAATTACTAGATGGGTTTGGTTATGGTGTGCAACTTACACCTTACACCTTATTCTTTACACTTACACCTTATACTTACACCTTTTATACCTTACACCTTACACCTTTTGTGTAAGTGGCACATGGTGTGCAACTCACTTACACCTTACACCTTACATTTACACCTTACACTTACACCTTACACTTACACTTATACCTTACACTTACACCTTTTGTGTAAGTGGCACATGGTGTGCAACCCACTTACACCTTTTGTGGGTTGCACACCTAAAAAAACTCCTTACTAGATATACTTAATTAAAGCCTTGATAAATATGTCAAACACATATCTTATACCTTTATTTTAGGATTCAAATATTTGACACCACTAAAACAAATTGTCAAAAAAATTGCCTTAAATGAATATGAGCCACACTAACATTTCTAAATAGGGTATTATAGGATTGTTCATCTGACAATCATGCTTCTCACATTTATGTTGTGTTTGGTTGAGAGATTTGAGGAAGGATTTAGAAAAGAAAAGGAAAAGGTGTGTGAAACTAGGTGCAATATAAGTATATTTTATTCACATTTCACCTAACTTTTCCATTTTCCTCTCCAAATCTCTCCTCATATTAAAAGATGAACTTTTACAAATTTAAATATGTGTGTCGAGCGTAGAATGTTCATACATTGACTTTATTAAATTTTTAAGCATTGGATTATTTTTTTTTAATTGTAAAAATGTGTTTATTAACATACATAAAAGTTTTTATGCATAATGTGAGATTTGTATGCTACACAAACTAAAAAAATAAGTTTGAAAATATAAAAATTGGTTACTTAATTAGACGCATAATATATATATATATATATATATGAAATTTATGGATGGATAGGATTTTAAGAAAGTGGGTCTCATCAATAATTTTTTTTATAAAATCTTGGATATATTTTATGTTTTAAATTTACTAATAAACTCAATTACTAGATATACTTAATTAAAGCCTTGATAAATATGTCAAACACATATCTTATACCTTTATTTTAGGATTCAAATATTTGAGACCACTAAAACAAATTGTCAAAAAAATTGCCTTAAATGAATATGAGCCACACTAACATTTCTAAATAGGGTATTATAGTATTGTTCATCCGACAATCATGCTTCTCACATTTATGCTGTGTTTGGTTAGGAGATTTGAAAAAGAATTTGAAAAGAGAAAAAGAAAAAGTGTGTGAAATTAGGTGAAATATAAGTATATTTTATTCACATTTCACCTAATTTTTTCCTTTTTCTTTTCAAATCCCTCCTCAAATCTTCCAACCAAACATAAAAAAATCCAGGTAACACAGCTCACCTGCTTTGAGGGAAGATCTTGGGGGAGTTCTCCAAGTAGAACTCGTTGATATCCTTGGCAGCATACAAAGGACGATTCTCTTTATTAGGAGCTGTAATCATGATGGTCACCAGCCCACCGGTGCTCGTCCCGGCCACCGCATCAAAATAGTCTGCAATTCTTGCATTGGGTCCATCCAGTTGCTATACATAGCAAAAACACACAGATATACAATAAAGTTCAATTGTAAGGCAAACTAAAAAAAGAAGAAAAAAATAAAAGAATAAAATAAAGGAAAGAAAGTGAAAGCAGAGTTTGATGAAGAAGAAGAAGAAGAAGAAGAAGAAGAAGAACCTGAAGCTTTGATTCGAGGGAGGCGAGAAGGGTGCCTGGAATGATGCCTCTGACACCGCCTCCATCGATGCTCAACACTGTCACCATTTTACCTTTGGCAAATGGTGCTGCTGCTGATGCAGAAGACACCAATTGAGGTTGCAAGAATTGAAAGAAAGTTGCCAGGAAACTGATTGTAATAAAGAGGCTTGTCTTTTGCCTCTTATTACTATAAGAATGTGTTGTCACCATGATGATGAACACTCTGAAAGCTTTTATATAACAAAGAAAATGGGAAGAAGGCAAGCAGCGAATGGCCCAGAGAGATGACTATAAGGAACCTTTGGTCTTTTTTGGCAGGGACTTGTGTGTGGATGCCTTACATTGAAAATAATTTCATTCAATCACTTGACAAGAATTTTGTGAGAGAGAATAAAGAAATGTGATTATGGGTTTCTATGATTTCAAGATTTGGAACAAAGTGAAAATGTGAAAGTTTCACGCTCACTAACTAGATAAGAATATGATTCCTTTATTTTTATATATGAGAATAAAAAAATCACATTAGAGAGACTTATCACATAGGGTGTTTTGAAAAAATTGTTAGAAGTTGATTTTTGATTTTTGATTTAGTTTTTTTTATTTTTTCAGAAAGTTATTTAGAAAGTTGGTAAAAATTGTTATATGACTTTCTTATTTAATAGTTGTTTATATTGCCACATCATAATCAAATGATCAAAATATTCCATCCATTTTAGAAAATAACTACTTTTACCTAAGAGCATCTTTAACCGTTCACTTCTTTTTTCATTAAATTTAAGTAAAAAATAGGTTGTTTTCTCAATTTGATACTTTTTCTTTCAACGGTGAGCATCAAAGCAGAATTGAGGGAAGTGGTCGACCGGAAAGGGCAATTTTATTTATTTATTTATTTTAATCTATTTGAATCTTTTTTGACCGGTTTGAACCTACTTATTTGAAAGGAAACCAGTCGACCGATTGGTCAACCAGCTGGTTGACTGGTTGGTCTCTTCTAACGGTCACGCACAGTAATTTGGTGAAACATGTATTCTTTTCTCAGTTTGATGATTTTTTTTGTTAAATTCTCATTTTGATACCAATTTAGTGAAATCGTTGGAGCTCCAAAAAATATATTTTTTACTAAATTTTAAATTTAATGTCAAATTTACTGAACCGTTAGAAATGATTTAACTCATTTAAACAATATAAGTGTAATTTCATAAGTAATTTTTAACTATATTTTCAAATGATTCGATGGCCAAAAAAGCCATTTGGCTTTTTTTGACCTAAGCTGCAAAACACAATTTTATTTTATTTTTCTTTTGTTCTCAAATGGCACCATAATATAAAAATAGTTTGAAATTGAAGGATAAGAGACTGATTTAAAATTCGACTTGTGTATCCATTGCCAGGGACGGGACTACCTTTAGACCTACAGGGGCCTTGGCCCCCCTGCTTTGTATAAAATTTTCTGTTATTATATATAGATTTAGTTTAACACACCAACAACTTCTCCTATGAGCCCCTCCTATCTTATAATTTTAACTATTTTTTTTACCAGCTCTTTATAATACAATAATAATATAACATATAAAAAAATGTTATTATAAGAAATATATGATTTCTTTTTTATGAAAGTTTAAAATATTTGTAATGTTATGTGTAGTAAATGTTATGAGTAGTTAATTCATGGTGTACATCTTTAAAGTGAAAGTGAAAGTTATGCATTATTGTAGTTACGTTATAAACAGTGTAGTGTAAATCTTACGAATTATTTGTAATGCAAAATGTTACAAACTATTTTGGTGAAAGAAATTGCAATTTGTTATTGTTTTGCTACATACATATATTGTGATAATGTGTATACAATATGTACCTTTTGAAAAGTGCATACCATAATAACTCCCTAACATATTATATTCTAAAATATATTTTTAATTATATTATTCACTTTATAAATGAAATGAAATTCACAATTTTTGTATCTCATTAGCCCAATCATTATTTATCGCAATTGCAATATAAAAACTCTCATTGATTAGTAATGCTATAATATAATATTAATGTTACATCAAATATTTAATAAAAATAAGAGTTTATCCATTTTCAATTAATAGCATGAAAAATCACAATTATTTATTGCATGAAAATTCATTACTTTAAATCTAACCTCACTTATCTTCCTATGTTTGTTTTTGGCCCCCCCAATGATCGAATTCTGGGTCCGTCCCTGTCCATTGCATTCGAGTAATATTATGCAAACAATTTTTTTTACATAAATATGCAAAATTTTTCACTTTTGGTGACTTGTGTATCCATTGCATGTTGTTGTATTATAATGAAATGTCTCCTTGTCATCTTTCATTTATAATAAATAAATAAACATATAGCGTTTGGTTTTGTTCTAGATTTGTGATTTGAATAAAAAAATTTCAAAACTCTTTTTAAAATTCATAACAAAATATACAATTCAAAACTCAATTTAAAAATTATTTTCAAAACTCATAACCAAATTCTATTTTTTGTATTTTATTTTTTTGAAATTATGTTCAAAAACTATTTTTTTCATTTTTATTGTTGAAGAAAAATATTTTATATATTTTTTATTTTTTTGAAAAAATATTTTGTTATTTTTGTAAGTATTGGCCTAGATATACATGGATGATCTAAAAAAATTTAGAATTTAAAAAAATGTAAAAAAATAAATTTAAAATATTTAATATTAAAAAATTTTAAAAATATTTAACATAAAAATTATATATTTAAAATAAAAAATTTAAAATTTTAAAATATTTAAAAAAAATATAGCGCACAAATAGTAAATACAATGTATATTAAAAAAATAAATAAATATTTACAATAAAAACATATACCCTAAAAAAAATTAAGAAAATATTTTTAAAAAATAAATTCAAAAAATTTCAAAATACAATTCAAAACTCAAAATACAACTCAAAATTTTTTTTTAAATTTTTAACTAAATAAATTTTTTTTTAAAACTTATTTAAAAAACTCATAACTTAAAATACAATTTAAAATTTAAGTTATGATTCAAAAATTAAACTAAATAGAGTCTTAACGTTTATATTCAGAATTTCACAAATACACTTCCTTTTGAATTTATTTTGGAAAAATGATTTGTGACACTAAAATTGTTGGTATTAATGACACTAATTTTTAATTTTGGTAATTTTATTATTATTATTTTTTTTTTACCTTATATAAAAATTCGGAATATTAGTGTCTCTGAATTTCGAGCTCAATATCAGAGCTGTTTATTTTCTCTACAATTTTTTTGTTTTTTGTCAAATTATTTTGGTTTGTGATATGCGTGGTAGGCACGCCATTATTGATTTAATTTGGTCAAGCTCGTCTTCTCTATGAGTGGAGAGAGACAGACAGACACAGAGCAGTCACATCAGACTATATGTAATTGCAATTTTATTTTTATTTTTATTTTTGTAGTTGTTGTTGTTGCTGTCGTCAATCAACGGAACATTTTCCGCCTTCCTAGTTTTGGGCATCCATGAATATGATTAGCCTTGTTTGGTTGTGAATTTATCTTTTAATTATTTTAGTTTAGGGTTAATAGGATTAAAATATTTTATTGGAGATGAATTTTTTATATTTTTTTATTTTTTAAAAAAAAATAAAATAATTATAATTTAAATATAATATTTTATTTTATTAATTTTTTAATTTATTTTATCTTTTGGTGCACTTTCTAAACATAGCCTAAAAACATCTCTAATGGTTATTACTATAATGTCATTACTATTGCTATTGCTATAATTTGATAATGAATAGTACTATTTTACTAAGGCGTCGTTTGGGAAGGCAAACCCAGGCTAAATTAGCCACGTCGCGACAAAGTTGGCTAATTCAGTCACGTCCCGACAAAAATGCATTTCACAGGTGTAAGAGAGGCTTAGTCGTGTAAATTTACCCAAATGCCCCGATAGGTTAAACTCTCCTCCATCTGCAGGACACGCCTCAGCTTGAACCGAACACACACCCATTGCAAAGCGAGGCAGAGAAATCGCAGAATCAGAGAACGACGCATGGCGGCGAACAACAACCAAGTCTCTCAAACTCAAACCGATCTGCAGGTGATGATCTATGGCCTATCTGATTTATGTTTTCCTTCTTTCCATCTGCATAGTTTAGGTTCATAACAGCATCGGTTCATGGCCGATCTGTTGCTTCACGGTCGTGATTGGGTTGATTACACTTACATTACACACAGACGGGGCACTGATCTGTCTCTGTGAGAAATCTGGGTTTCTGGATCTGTTGTTATGTTCAAAATATGTTCGGTAATCACAAAATTGGGGCAGATTTGTATATATACATATATATATATATAATATATCTATTCTGATTAAAATAATTGTTCTGATTTATGAAAATCAGCTCTGTTGATCTTATATATCTGTTCTGAATCACAAATTTGGAGCAGATTTATGAAGGCACCGTTGTTTAAACAATAAAGGAAATCCAGATCTTATATATATGTTCTGATTTACAAATCTGTTATATATTTTTTGTATCTGTTTGGTTATATTTTGAAATGCAGATATTAAATTTTTTTTGTTTTGATAAATAAGAAATGCTGTTTTATATCTGGATCTTATTTTGAAATGCTGTTCTATATTTTGAAATGCAGATCTTATATCTGGATCTGTTTTTTTTTTCTGATTTACAAATCTGTTCTACATATGTGTTCGGTTATCACAAATTTGGGGAAGATTTGTTGTATTTTTTGTTCATAGTCAATGTTGAACCTTGAATTTTGGCTACTAGAAATGCTCAATTCCCATTTGTGAAATTTTTTTTAATTACATAAAAAATATAATTCCAACTCAATTTGGGAAGGAAGTTAGATATATTAACAACAAATTGTCAAAATATATATAACTTATAGTACAAAAAAAAAAAAACAAAAATTGTCAACAATTAAGCAATATATTAAAAATATATTACCAAGATATTAAAAAAATATATGTGAAATTTATATTACAAATTTTGATTTAAAAAGTAAAGACTGTAAAAATTTTATTAGACATATATGACAAAATTTAACTATGAAAAACTATATCATAAATATATTCAAAATATAAAAAAAAATATATTGAAAATATATTACAAATTAGATGTATTAATTTGCGTATATTTTTTACTCAAGACGAAATGCTCAATTCTCATTTCTAAAAAATAAATTAATTAGATAAAAAATATTTTCGAACTAAATTTGAGAAGGAAGGTAGATATATTATCTACATATATTAACAACAAATTACAAAATATATGAAATTTATATTAGAAATGTATTAAAAAAACAGTTTATTAAAAATATATTAGAAAGATATTAATAATGTATTAATATTATATATTACAAATTTAGAGTTAAAAAGTAAAGAGTGTAAAACTTTTATTAAATAGATATGACAAAATTTAATTATGAAAAACTATATCATAAATATATTTAAAAATGTTTTCAAAATATTAAAAAAAAATGTATTGAAAATATATTACAAATTAGATGTATTAATTTGTGTATATTTTTTACTCAAAGACGAAATACTCAATTCTCATTTCTAAAAAATAAATTAATTAGATAAAAAATATTTTCGAACTAAATTTGGGAAGGAAGGTAGATATATTATCTACATATATTAACAACAACTTACAAAATATATGAAATTTATATTAGAAATATATTTAAAAAAAAACAGTTTATTAACACATATATTAAAAAAATATTAGAAAGATATGAATAATATATTAATATTATATATTACAAATTTAGAATTAAAAAGTAAAGAGTGTAAAACTTTTATTAAACATATATGACAAAATTTAATATATTACAAAGATATTAATATAAATATTACAATTTTTTATTTAAATAGTAAAGAGTGTCAAAAATATATTACAAACTAAATTTGGGAAGGAAGGTAAATATATTAAAAGTTCTTAGAAATATATGACAAAATTGGGTTTATTAAAAATATATTAAAACGATGTTAAAGACATATTAAAATATAAAATTGCGTTATTGGGAAATGAATGTTCATGTTGATTCACGTAAATTTAATTTATATTAAAGCGTAGCATGGCGTCGTTCGCCTCTAGTGCAACTTCCAATACATGGCCACGACGAATGTGTGCCTGTGGACATAGCCGTGTATTGTTAAGATTTCTAGGTCCACCAAAAATCCAGGGCGTTCCTACTTTGTGTAATTATATTACGCTTTTCTAAAAATTTCTTGAATTACGTCTTGATTCATCGCTAAACCTGGATCGTTTATGACCGATAATTGAATTAACTGAAGTACTGAACGGACTGATGGAAAATTTAAACTGAACTGACTGAGCATGTTTACTGTATTGCATTCTTATCTGTTTGATTGTTTGATTATCTGTTCGTGTTTTATGTTTAAACTGTAAATTGAAGGCCTTATCGGCGGCCGAACTGAAAATTGTTTAGTGTTTCATGATCAGTAGGATTTTTGTGATTTTATGGTAAATTTAACTAAAATGTGATTAGGTATGACTAAATTAGATTAAAATAAGCTAAACGGGTAAGTTGCCTTAATTACCAAAATGCCATCAAGTGGCCACTATCCTAGACACACATTAGAGACATGTATTACACTTGAACCACCTCATTTCATCAGCCACAATTGAGAGCCTAGCCGACCAAAGAGAGAAAATAGGAGAGAGTTGAGTTCATTTTGTTGAATTGGCTTGAATTGCTTGGAATTGAAGTGTAAATTGTCAAATTGGACTCTTAAACCTTGAATACAAGACTTAAGTAAGAGAATTCATCCCTCTAATTGTGAGTTTAAGTTAAGTCTTGCATGTCTTATACTCTATTGTAGAATTAAGTCATGAATTAGTTCATACATGTAAGAGTGTAGCTTAATTCATGCATGCATGGTTGAAATGTTGAGATTTGAGTTGAGTTCATGGCAAATTGTACATGCATGTTCATAAATAGACTTGAGTCCATGAATTCATCATGTTCTTGAAGAAATGAGTCCATTTGGACAAGCTTTGAAGATTGAATTTGATTTGAATCCATGCATGTTTGTATATTCTCCATGCTCATGAAAAATGGGTTTGAAATTGGTTTTAATTGACTCACTCTTGGGCTTTGAATTCACAAATTGAGCTTTGAAACTTGTTATATATTGAATCTAGAGGTGTTTTCCAGAATTTGGGCCCAAGAGGTCGAGTAAAGAGTGGTAGAATGCTTGGTTTGACTTGGAGCAAATCTGAAATTCAGATTTTCTTTTCGCCGAGCGAAGATTCTCGCCGGCGACCAACGTACTCCGAGCCACGCCGGCGAAGGATTGGTGGCTCGAGCGTAAATTCGAGCATCCAAGATTTTTTATTGTTTCATCGGACGCTCGAGCGAAGGATTTCTCGCCGGCGAAGCCTTTGATTTTGGAAGCTCGCGCTCGGCGAAGGAAGACTTCGCCGGCGAGGTCCTATTTTCAGCAAACTTTGCAAAATGTTTTCTAAGTGTATTTTTGCATCCTCATCCCATTCTAGGCATTCTTAGGCCTAGTTTAAGGCATCTTAATGAGGATATAGATGTAGAACACACCAAGACAAATTAGGGATTAAATTATGATATTTCCCAACTGTGTAGCTTAGTGTGTGTTCAACCTGTGAATTGTGTAGGGTTGGCGACTGGGGAGACACGCTCTAGCATATTGTAGCCCGAACTCTGTGAGTAACAACTGTGTAAAGATATGTTCAAATGATGATTTTCTGAACACTAAACTGAACTGTTTACTGAACGAATATTGATTACTGAACTGAACTGTTTACTGAAATGTAATTATTTACTGAATGAATGTATGTCCTTTATTTCCGAACTGTACTGTGGCATCCTTAGCACTCATCGTTATTGATCGTTATCACATAGAGATCTCTAATGGTTCCTCGGGAACCATTATCACATCGATTGATGGCCATCATTACCGTTGTTGGTCTTTAAGACCCATCACATCGCTATGCTAATGGATGTACCACATATGACCGAATATCTTTTCTAACTGAAAGACTGAAATACTGTTTAATGAACTGTTTTCATTACTGTAAGGACATTTCATTCTTAACCTCTTTATGCATTAAGTTATTCACTGGGCTTTAGCTCACTGTTTATATATATATATGTAGGTGGTGCTCACCATCGACCGAGAGCAGAGCGTGGGTTAGACTCCAGTTTTGTCAAGCCAGCCTATGTGCCTCACTGCGAGGTTCCGAGTTGCCATGTTATGGCTTTAGGGTGTTTTGTCTTTTCCCCCGTCTGTCTCCGTACTGTTTGGATTACTGTATAGACTGCCAGCCACCGACTGTACTGTTAACAAGGGATTAGGTCCCTGTACTGTTTGACTGTAAATGTTGTATAGACTACTGTTTGAATGTGTAAATGCATGAAAAATCTTTTTGGCATGAAGACTGTCACAGCTCAATGGACATTATTTACTTACTGTATTGGCTTCCGCCAGTTCTCAACCCGCCATCAGATATCAAGTTGTGCCTTCAATAATCTTTGACATCTTGGCGTTATGGTGCTAAACCCATAGGGCCGGGTTTGGGTCGTGACACTTTGTCTGTCCCCGCCCTGTGGTGAGTGACCCAATCTTTACCGGTCATAACTTTATGAACATTAACAACCCATGAAACTAATAGTTCCATAATTTTCACTCATCAGCCCTGTGTCAGTTGGATTGGTTGGTGTGAAGAACGAAGGCAAGAGAACCAAGGCTATGCGTCACCCGGAGATGAAATTGCCATGCAATTGCGGGCTGATGTCATAAACATTCAACAATCCTTGCGTGTCCTTAAGACCATTGTGTATGTACTCTGCATTGTCGTTGTCATTTTGTTGTGTCGTATGTAAGCACCATTACCATGTTCTTAGTATATACAAAGACGTTAGTATGTTGTCGGTATGTTCGTAGTACGTAGTTAGTATGTTTGTAGTATGTTGGTAGTATGTTGTCGCATATGGGAGCCGTAATACTAACTATCATATTTTTGTCCACTACTAACTTCCATGGAACCTGTGTACATACGTTAGTAATGTTCAATGGGTATATGCAAATTTAACTTTGGCATCATATGTCTCTGTTTGTTGTTATTAATGTGTCATGGCTTATGCGTGTGTATATAACAACTAAATTTGTGATGGTACTCTTTTGTAACCGTACATTAGTAATGGCTTCCACACGTACTTTGCCGCGTAACCACTCGAAAAACAAAGGCGTTGTTAGTAACAAGTCAAGCAGTCTTGAAGAGATACAAACTCAGTTAAGCCACAAGGCCTCATGGGACAGTAACTCAGTCCGAGTTTTCCTCCAGTTGATTGCAAATGAGATTAGTAAAGGAAATCGGCCATTCTTAGTCCTCAGCCAGGCAGGGTACAAGTCGTTGTCAAGGAAATTTGAGAAAAAAACAGGAAAAAAAATGGACTGAAACAGTTGAAGAATAAGTACATGAGCTTGAAAAAAGAGTGGCAAGCGTGGACAAAGTTGATGGATTCAAGCAAGGGAGTGTCCGTGATAGGCTTTGACTATGACACCGGTTTGTTTCAGGCACCTGACGAGTGGTGGGACAAGATGGAATCAGTAAGTACATGTACAAACAAGTTTCATATTTGTCATTTACCAGTACATTTTTTACTTCTTCATTTAACTTCAATATAATTTATTTTTATGAAATATAACGTCTGCCTCTTTCATACAGCTATATTTCTGCAGATCAACAAGGCGTGTGCGAAGTTCAGGAAAAAAACTTTGGAACACCGTGATTTGATGGAGATGGTTTTCATGGGGGCATCAGCTACTGGGAAGCACCATTGGACCCCGGGAGAGAACCTTCCTGAAGCTGCTGAGGACTCATCTGATTCAGTGCGTAGTTTGGGAGCCCAGCCATTTGCTGATCCGATACCCGCAGGAGTACAGGACGTGGATTCTAATTCTTCACTGGAGCATGTTCCGATTGAAAAGGCAAAACGGAGAAAGACGCCATCAACAAGTGTTTCAAAGTCGAATAAGGCAACAAGTGGTGCGTCCGTTATTGCGGAAAGCATGAACAGAATGACAGATGTGGTGCGTTTGAAGAATCAGCAGGTCACGGTGAGGCACCTCACAGGCAACGAATCGCTCTACACTATTTCCGAGTGCATGCATAAACTGAGCAGTATTCCATCCCTGCTTGGTACGCCGTTATTCCACTTCGCTTCCACACTTATGGATAACGCCGATTACCGGGAGGTTATGATGTGCCAGCCTGATGATGACCACATCATTGGATGGCTTACACAGAAACAGCTCCAGTGTACTGCGTCGACGCCTTTTGCAAACCTTTTTGGGGGTCGCCGGATGTGATGTATCAGTGTTATGAGTGTTAAAGATGCATGTCCTTGTCTTCCTTTTTAAAACTTTGACTTATGGTATTGTTGGCAATGTACTAAAACAGAATGGTGGTGTGTGCATGTTTGCATTCTGTCGTTTTTTTTTCTTTCTTGTTAGCTACGGGCAGCAACAAGTTTTAGGTAAGTGCATGGGTTGACGGACCGGAAGCATGGTTGTGCTTCATTTTTGGGAAATAAATGAGATGTTTATGTTTTAATATTTTGTGTCACTACGTTTAAGACAGGGAATTACGTTTTACTTGCATGCTTTTGAATGCCTATATGTCGCAAGTTCATTTGTTAGTTTAGTTTGCTGGCTAGTTTTGTGGTTGTTACCACCATGGCCCCTCTGTAAAGCATAAGTTGAACGACTTCTTTTTTTTGTGCAATTCATATGATCATGCGTTCCAAATGACATTGGTGACGGCATTGCTTTCATTAAAAACAATGGCGGCATTTTATAATTGCAGAATTCAATATATTAAAAAGTCAATGAATCACGTGCCAACTGATTGAAAGGTTGCCACTTTTGTAGGTTTTGCATCAATGAAGACACGATGAATCCCTGCGATGGAAGCAACCATGCTGAAATAATGGAAATGCTTAATCAAATGGCGGTCCAGGTGCAACAAGAACAGAATGGGAAGGAAGTATGCATGATAGTCACATATTCAACGAGATACTAACAAATGACAATGTCCCCTTCCCACATCTTGACGAAGGTAACACATGGTCCTGTTATTAGATTTAATAACAAATAATTTTTTCCTAAGAAAGCGTTATATGAAAATGACGCAGAATGTTCGTTTTTGTGTCATACATTGTTGTCATATCTGCAGGCAAATATTATCTTGTCGATTCTGGTTATCCAAACCGAATTGGTTACTTAGCACCATTCAAAGGCCACCGTTACCACCAACAAGAATTCCGACGTATTGCACGAAACGCGATGGCAAACACACCAAGGGAATTATTTAACAAAGTGCACTCGTTCTTACGCAGTGTGGTGGAACACACTTTCGGTGTCTGGAAACAGCGATGGGGGTTTATTCGAGACATGCCTCGGTATGACTTTGCAAATGTGCAAGTTCAGTTAGTAGGTGCGTCAATGGCATTACATAATTATATACTGGCAAACACGTAACCCAACAACTGCGGCCTAACTGTGATTTAGGAAGAGGCTATGGCAATAGTAAATGCCATACCAAAAGTTGAACATGACGAGGATGGTTTAATGGTTGGAGATGAGGACCCCCATATGGCATTGGTCCGCCTTCACATACGCGACAAATTATGTTACATGCATAATAACGGAATGTTAGGAAATATATAGTAGTCGAAATAATTTTCGTATGGTTGTCACATAATGACACACGTGAAACAGACTGTATTCAAATATATTATCATGTACAATATGTATGAGTTTCCACGGGAATGTAACCCCTTCTAGTTGCTGATGTACCTAATTTTGAAAAACAACAATCCATACGAATTTTGCTTTTGGAAAAACAAAAAAAAAGGTGAAACAAATAAAAACAAATGAAAAAGAAAAATAATACACAAATTGTCATGTGTGACGTAAATTACAAATAAGTGAAACACATAAATATATTAAAAAAAAAATTTGATTGTATACCAATTAAAAAAAACAAGACATACTTAAAAATAAAAATCCAAGACAAAAAAAAAAAAAAAAAGTTAAAAAAAAACATACTTATAGTAAAAAAACAAAAACAATAAAAAGACAAAAACATAAATTCCCAAATAAAAATCAAAAAATTTAAGCACAATACGCCAAATTCAAACCCAAAATAAATAAAAAAAAGTAACAGGAAAAAAAATTAAACAAAATACGAAAAATCCAAGCGCAAAATTAAGAAAAATTCAGAGAAAAAAAAAATTAGTGCAAAATCTGACAAATCTATTCAAAAAAAAAAACAAATCAAAAATAAAAAATTTGGATTTGCAAAATTTAGGAGATCGACACCCAATATACAAAAAAAAAAAAAAAAAAAAAAGCCAAATCCAAACCCCAAAAAAAAAAAAAAAAAAAAAAGCAAAATAGGCAAAATCGAAACCTAACATAAAAAAATTAAAATAAAAAATAACCAAAATATGCCAAATCAAAAAAACCAAAAAAAAAAAATTTTAAGCAAAAAGCAAAAATTGTAAAAAAAAAAATACCAAAAAAAAAAAACATAGCAAAAAATTTTTTTTTTCAGCAAAAAGCCAAAATTGAAAAAAAAAAAAAAAAAAAAAACGGAAAGTATGCCAAATTCCAAACAGTTTATTAAAAAATTTTAAAAAAATGGACAAGGGCAATTTGGTCATTTAATAGGATGACACCTCACCAAAAAGTCAAAAAACCAAAAAAGCCAAAAAGCCCTTCCCAAACTAAGCTTTTTAGCCACAGGCTAAAATAGTCAAAAAAGCTAAAAAGCCAACCCACTTCCCAAACGGGGGCTAAATTATAGCAATGGCAAAAGGCTTTCTTTACTATGGACATTTTCTGCTTGAGCAAATGATGCATCCGAAAGATAGGACCTTGCAGCACTCCTTCATTCCTACTGCCTCTTTCGGTGATAAGTTCCCTTCCTTTTTCTAAAATGCCTGATTGGTCTGCCAAAGAACGCATAAAGTGGAGCCGTCATTGTTATCGACCTTCTTCTTCCCATTCGGGTTGGGTTGACCCAAAAGTACAGTAAGAAGGAATGGAACCGCTGGAGAGTCGTCTGAAGTTCACACTTGGGCAAAGGTCATTTGTTATTTTGGAAAATCTCAATCAACTTTCTCTCTAAATTTGTAGGTGTTGTTTGAATATAAGTTTTTTTGTGATTTTATTTTTGTTTATTTTTCGTCTTTTGTGAACTTTTTTTAACTATTTGTAAAAAAAATTATATATTTAGGCCAAGTTTGGCATGTCTTGAAAAAGACAAAAAGTTAAAAAGTCACTATTCTATTTAAGTCACATCATCTTATTTAAATCACATCACCTCTGTAACACATCACTTCAAACCCAACACATATTTCATAACAAGTCAAAAAGTATACTTATTTAGATCATCCCAAACAACTCTTTATATTATTCTCGCCTAAACAAATAAAAAAATTAAAAAATTGGAAAAAAAAATAAATATAATTCATCACATCCAAAAATATATCACTACACGTTGCAAAAATAATATTACATTCAATTGTAGAAAATACTAAAAAAAAAAAATGAAATTTCATTACAAAATTAAAAAAAAAAATGACATTGCAAATAAAGACTAAATAAATGACATTGCAAAATTTAAAAATGCATTATCCCGTAATTATTCATCAGTAGGCAGGGGGAAATAGTAATTTGAGCTGCTGACATTTGAGGACTACTTGGCAAAAATCTCATTTTTTCTCATTGTGTAATACGCTTTCATCTGAGGGTCCAAATAAGAAATGTCCGTAGTCATTATCATATGTTCTTCATTTTTCATCTCATGTTCTTGTTTTTTGATCTCAAAATCATTTTTTTCATCTCAAGTTCTTTTAGCTCTTGGAGTGCTTGAATTCTTTTTTCTTCTCTTTCATCTTTTTTTTTTTTTTCCTTCTCAGCGGGGTATTGGTTAAATGTGTCCAATTGTATGCTCATTTTTTGGACTTCAGCTTGAACGACTTGATTTCTTTGAAATAATTCTTTTGTGGCTTTTTTACTCATAGGCCTTTTACCTTTTACAGAGACACTGCCCTCACCAACAGTTGAATTGTTACCAACACTTAGACTGGTGTTATCTTCAAGAGAAATGCAGTTATCCATAAGGGAATCGGGGGCTAAATCAGGGGAAAACGGTGTATGTATCCTTGATTTCACTGTGTTCGTAGGAGTTACATCTTGCCACCTGATATTGTTTTGCAAGATTGGCCAACAATGTTCAAAAGCAAAATGTTTATTTTCATCTTGATGGTATAACAATTTTGCTTAAAGCATCTGTATCAATATAAGATTATATTAATTAATTAGTTAATTTTTATATAAGACAAAATAAAAAATAAAAAATAAAAAATAAACTAACATAATAAATGAAACTGAAAATCTTACTATATCAACTTGAGACATTCCACTTGGGTGTAGATTTTCGACTTACGCTAAACATCCACGAAAATTGTTGCAACATTTCATGATTACACCCCATCGAGATGAGATAGACACTTGTGTTTTTGAGTGATCATTCTGCAACGAGCAATGATTTTAAAAAATTCTTCCCAAAAAATGAGCATGAGATTGTGAATTCTCAACAATTGGGTCATCAGCAATGTGACACCAAACTTTACAAATTGCCACATCTTCTTGAGTAGTGAATGATTTTCCTCTCTTTGTTTTTAATGAATCTTCCATACTGATTGTGTAAAAAATAAAAAATAAAAATATAATTGACACAAAATATTTTGTTGTGAACTGAAATTGGTAAAATAAGGTGTTTGTATTTATACACTACAAAAAATGATATCGTTTTTCTTTTTCTTTTTTCATTTATTAGCCGTTTAATTTATACCCATTGGTATCTTGATTGTTTACAAAATTAGCCCTTTTTTTACTTTCATATTGACATAGAGCCGTTGGGCTCATGTCACACATTCCAAGATACTACCCTCACCGTTAGATCTTTATAGCCAACGGCTGATATCAAGATCTAGAATCATCTTCCTCTCTCTCATATATCCCATTCCAAAGTCTATCTTTCTATCTATCTCTCTATCTCGCTCCATTGCAAAGTCTGTCTTCCTATCTATCTCTCACACATCTCTATCTATCTCTATATCTCGCTCCATTGCAAAGTTTGTCTTCCTCACTCTCACTTTCTTTCTCTCATCGATCTAGTTTCAGTCACCGATCTCTCTCCACCATTTGGTTTCAGTTACCGATCTCTCTCTGTCAATCTTCATCGATTAAACCATCTCTCTCTCTATATCTCTTTCTGTCTTTCTCTATACCTCTCTCGGTCTCTATCGATGAAGCCAAAGCCTGGTTTGTCATCGATCTCTCTTCACCGTCTGCTTTCAGTTACCGATCTCTCTCTTTCCATCTCTCTCTGCCAGTCTCTATCAATTAAACCGTCTCTCTCTCTATATCTCTTACCGTCTTTCTCTATACCTCTCTCGGTCTCCATCGATGAAGCCGAAGCTTGGTTTCAGTCATCGATCTATATCTCTTTTTATCTCTCTTTGTCAGTCTCCATCGATTAAACCATCTCTCTCTATATCTCTTTTCATCTTTCTCTCTATATCTTTCTTTCAGTCACAGATCACCGATGAACTTTCGAATTCAGTCACCGATCACCGATCGACTTAAGGTTTCAGATCAAGACTCTCGGTTTCAATCATCGATCAAGGTATGATATTTTTATTATTATTATTTTTTTAATATCAATCTATTAGAGTAAAAATTAAATCTTTCAGATCCTAATGAAGATACAAAAGAATCGATTTTTAGATGTTTTTTTGAGAAAAATTTTGATTTTGTTGAATGTTGTTGTTGTTTGAAAATTTTGGTTGAATGTTGTTGTTTTAGTGAAATTTTGTTTTAAAAAAAAAAAATTTGTTGCAAAAAATAAAAAAATTGTGAATTTTGCAAAATGAAAAATTGATCTATTTTTGTTTGAGTTTTTCTACAAATGGATTAGAAAGGGAAGAAGGGAAGGAAGAAAATCAATTGGCTTGGGTTCAGTAGGTAGATTTACCATTTGCCAAAGTTGTTGTCAAATTTGGTAACAGTTTTGACATTTGCCATTTTTAACAGCTGTTATATCTTACTATTGGAGAACCTTTTTTCCCCAAAGCTACTATATTATAACTTTGGTAGCTCTACCAGCAAACCATTAAAGATGCTCTAAGTAAGGAAATTTATCATTTTCTTATTTTTATATTTAAAAGAAAAAAAACACATATAAAGCTAACGATTGTAATGCAACTTTTATTTTCTCTTCTCATTATTTTACTTTTAACATTTTGTGTGTGTGTGTGTGTGTGTGTGTGTACAAAATCAAGTTCCAAACACATCTTTAAGCGGGTGTTTGACATCCCCTAAAAAAATTAAAAAGTTAAAAAAATCATTGAAAAAAGTAAAAAAGTTAATACTATTCACATACACCATTGGACATTTTTGGTGAAAAAAAAAAAAAAAAACTGTGTAGCATAGCGCAGCACAGCGCACTACACGGAACCCAAACAATATTTTAATACCATCACAGGGCAGCACAGTACACTACACCAAACCCAAACAATATTTTAATACCATCACAGTGCAGCACAGTACAGTACAGGGTAGGAAGGTAATTTTGCTAGTTAATACAATATTTTAATACACATTTTTTTATAAAAAGTTAAAAAATTATTCCAAATATACATATATTCTCTATTTTTTTAGTCAAAATTTAAAAATACACTTATATAATTCATCCCAAATAACCTCTAGATAAGAGGATTTCATGGTTGTTATTGTTGTCGTTTTTTTTCTTGGTGATAATTAATTATTAATTGTTAAGTTATTATCTTGAGAAAGTTAGAACCCTCTTATGTTTTCATCACTCGACACTTTCTTTAATCTAATAGAAAATATATAAACCTAGAAATTTTATCATGCAATCTGTATAAAAAGTTAGTGTATGTTGTGTAAATTAAATTTTGATCAATAATACTACAAATTTAGATTTATTAATTCAGAAATTACATAAAATTATTATTTTGTTGTTCAAATTTATTCTATATATAAATTTTATACCATACAAATTTAATTTCTACTACACAATCACTTATCCAAAAAAATATGGATTGATAAGTCGGGCTCCAAACTTATTCAATTTTTTATTTTTTTTTTTTTTGGTAGGTAGTAGTGTCATTAATAAAATGACATGGTATTAGTTCTACTACCTTGGGCGCATGAATAGTCTATTTTTAAAATCAACAATGTTATGTCTTTTTAATTTAGGGTAATGCTATAGTGTGTAACTTACACCTTACACCTTTTTGTGTTCATTTACACCTTACACTTACACTTTTTTTACCTTGCACTTACACCTTTTGTGTAAGTGGCACATGGTGTGCAACTTATACATTTCATTTATACCTTCCACTTACACTTACACCTTACACTTACACCTTTTGTGTGAGTGGCACATGGTGTGCAACCCACTTACACCTTTTGTGGGTTGCACACCTAAGAAAACTTCTTTTAATTTATAATCTCTAGATGATTTTTAATGATGTGACATTCAAGTTAGACCTACTTGATAAAATATTTGACAAATTAAAATTTGACATTTATCAGATACATCATTAATGATGGTTTTTAGGGATGATAACTTAAGTGTCTCAATTTTATTTTATTTTTTTAATTATGAAAATAAATTTAGAAGAGAGAGAATTTGCAAATCAAATACTTACAATTGTTAATTAAAAAAACAGAGAATTTTAAATCGACTTAGATGGTGGATGATGTGCTCCCTTGTTGGAGTTTCATACTATATACTGCCTTTCTTTGGCACGGTAGAATTTTTGATTTTTTGATTATTTTAGTTATAAAAAGATAAAATAGATTTTTTAGTTTAATAAGATAAAATATCACATTTAATCTATAATCATTTTATTTTTTTACCTATAAAAGTTAAAAAAGTCAAAAAGTCTACTCCAAACGAGGCTTTTTAGACTCCGGATAAAATAACAAAAAAGTCAAAAAGTCAATTCACATCTCAAACGAACCAATGCATCCCCTTCCTTTGTCTCTCTCTATACTGAATTTTTTTTTGACCGTCTCTCTATACTGATTGAAAAATCACTATGTTTGGTGGAGATTTCAAAACTCAATTCTACCATTTGGTTTGAGTGTAGTATTTGATTAGAGTTTTCAAAAATTGATTTCACATTCATTTTTGAAAATACGTTTACCCGGACGTCAAGCCGGTCGACCGAAATAGTGTTCGCGTTTTTTTTTTTGGCACTTGTTATTTTAATAATTTAAATAAAAAATATTTTCAGAATTTTTAAATTTTTTTTTATGAATTTTGAATATAATTTTAGATTGTGTGTTGTAAATTTTTTCAATCAAATATCATATGTTACATTACAAATTTCAAACTCAATTTAAAACTCTTTTCAAAACTCATTACCAAATAAATTTTCCACAGTCAAATCATAATTCCAAGATTTACAAACTCAAAATACAACTCTATTATCAAATCATAATTTTAAAACTTTACCAAATACTATCATAATTTTGATGTTGAGATCCACACGTAAGCCCCTCATTCTATGTTTTTTTGGTTCGCAAGGTTCCATTATTTCTTTTGGTAAATTACAAATACACCTCTTTAGATTTGATTAAAATATAAATCATTCCCTATGATTCTGAAAATTACATTTCATCTATTGAGATTTTTAATTCATAACAAATCGCCCCTTTTATTAATAAATCATCAAGTCAATTAATAATTTTTAATGATATTATAAATATGTTTCAATTAATAATTTAAGTAATTTTATTATTGTATAGGAGAACAATTATGAATTTTTTTTTAATTAATTTTGTTAAATAAAAATTTTTAACAAGAAGATATTTATAATTTTTTAAATTATAAGAATAATTTATATTTTAAGTGAACCTCTTAAGGTCTATTTGTAATTTATCCATTTTTTTTTATTTTTTATTTTCTTTTCCTATTTACAAATTGCAAGCATGCCTTCGCGTGTGAATGCAAAAGAATTCTATAAATTGGCCACAATGATGAGAACCACGTGTTCACATTAATTATACAAGTCTTGAGTTTTTTTTTTTTTTTTTCAAAATTAAAATTATAATCACAATAACTTATAAATGAGTTATAATAAACATCACAATTTATCAGAATAAAAAATTATAATCAAGACATAACCAATATCTTTACACATTTTTCTCCAAAGCTTGTAAAATTAAACTTAACTAATCACCATTGCGTACATAAAAAAAACAAAACGCTTCAAATAAAAAGTGGTTTAATTTCTGATTCACTTTTAACAAACTTAAAAAGGGTAAAGCTAGTTAATTGAAAAACTCAGACCTAGCAAGTTCCAAATCAATATTTAAATGGGCTTTCTAGTGATGGTCATTTGTGATGGCTGATTCTATGGTTTAATTTCTATTGAATGGCCATTCGGGATGGTCTAATTTCGGGACAATCATGACAATTTAGTCACAAGTTTTTGTAGATATTTAGACAAAGGTCCTGTTTAGTAGAGTTGTGAGAAAGTGCTTCTACCTTATGCCTAAACAGCTTATAGCTTATAACTATGAACATAAGCTGATTTCTAAATTATAAATTAAACATCTCTTGCCCCACTCAAAGAATAAGTTGATTTTTGACTTCCAAAAAGTTATAAGCTATAAGCTATAAGCTAAACCAAACACATCAAAGGTCCTGTTTGTCACAGCTTATTTTCAGCTTTCAGCTTAATTTAAGCTGTCTTGATATGTTTGGTTTAGCTTATGCTTATAGCTTATAGCTTTGTGGAAGTCAGAAATCAGCTTATTCTGTGAGCTGGGCTGGATATGCTTTGAGAATAAGCTGGAAATCAGCTTAAGCTGAAAGTTATAAGTTATAAGCTGTTTGGGCATAAACTATAAGCAGTTTCCCACAGCTCTACCAAACAGGGCCAAAATAGCTTCAATTAAACTGAAAGCTGAAATAAGCAGCTTTTAAGCTGCACCAAACAGGGCTAAAATCTCTAGTTTAAAAGTAGAATTGTGGATTCTTAAAAATGTTATAAAACTGACTCTTGATTTGGGACTCACATCTATTGAAGTCGAATCTAATATTTTGATTCTTGTAAATTTGATAAGGAACAACTGCAACGATCAACACATTACAAAAAAAGTCATTTTTTGCGACGGTAGGCGGCCGTCGCAAATGCCCCGGGAGCCGTCGCTAATACTTTTTGCGACGGTAATTTGACTTTTTGCGACGGTAAGAGGGGGTCGCGACAAAGGGGGGTGCAAAAGAGCTTTAGCGACGGAAGTCCGCCGCCATTAGTTTCTCGCGACGGTAAGGTGTGTTTTTATGACGATACCATTTTCCGCCGCCATAATAGAAAAAATGTCAGCGACCAAGACGTAATTCCGTCGCTAAAAGTGAGTTTCGAGACGGCAACAACATTACCGCCGCTAAAACTCGCATCTTATAAGTACTGGCGACGGCAACGGTTACCGTCGCTAAAGGAGTCTTGTAATTTGATTGCAGACTTTTTTATGATCGCCTTGGTGCCGTCAAAAGCCTATTATTATTTTTATGACGGTTACGCCTCCGCCTCAAAAAATTAAAAAAAAAAACCTGCTGAAAAATTATTTAAAAAATTAAAATAACCTGTATTAAATAAAAAATAATTATAAAAAAATCCAAAAATTACAGAATAATATAAATACGTACATAAACAAAAGTTGACAAATAATGAAAATTAATAATATTGTTCCATTCATAGCGATACATAAATAAAAATTCATAACAATAAAAATTATGCTACTACATAACGTCGCATAATACATACATAATGTTGCTCACAAATTTAAATAACATAAATCAAAACCAAAAGTTTTCGTCTTCATTCGTTCGTGGGTTACAAAAACAAAAATAAAAATTTATCATAATCTTGATATGCCCGCATTCCAGAAGAAGCCAACTGTTACTCAGGAAATATCTGAAAAAAACAAGATAAAAATAATTAAAAACCATATAATGGTGTTAATATTTTAATTATAAAAAAATATATAAAAAAATTGACTACTATGTAATTAGAAAGATAGTTTAGTAAATAATTTCGACTGGACCGAAATTCGGCTCTAACTCCCAAACCGGGAACTCGATTCGAGCCCCGTCTTCTCCCACAAGTCTCTCGTGCCTAGGCGGTTGTGTGTGCCAAGTTTCGTGCTAAACCGACGCCGTTTGGTGATTTCGGGGCGTTAACTCCTCGAATTCAAGTTTCTTAAGGAACTAGTTTGCCTAAAGTAAAATCCGGCTCTAACTCCCAAACCGGGAACCCGATTCGAGCCCCGTCTTCTCCCACAAGTCTCTCGTGCCTAGGCGGTCGTGTGTGCCAAGTTTCGTGCTAAACTGACGCCGTTTGGTGATTTCGGGGCGTTAACTCCTCGAATTCAAGTTTCTTAAGGAACTAGTTTGCCTAAAGTGAAATCCGGCTCTAACTCCCAAACCGGGAACCCGATTCGAGCCCCGTCTTCTCCCACAAGTCTCTCGTGCCTAGGCGGTCGTGTGTGCCAAGTTCATAGGAACATCATCCTTCAGATTAGGATTAGAGCTTCTAGGCTTGAAATACTTAGCTTTAAGCTTGTTCTTGTGATCCTTCCATATGCTGTTACAGTTTTTCATGCAGATTGGCTTGTACTCCTCTGGACATATATTCAAATTGTCCTATAAAACACAAAGTTTAAGGCTAAGTATAACACAAATTTGGAATTCGAATTTGTGGACAAAAATATACTTTTACCTTCACATCTTTCCAAATAGCATCAACAATATCATCAGGCACACTGTTCCAGTCAAGAAAAGTAAGAGGAACAATGTTACCATTCCGCACAATAATGCCAAGTTGAGTAGTTAACTTGGCCACGTTATCCCCTATTGGGCAGTAATTGCCATCAAATTGTATGTCTAGCTTTTTACCAGTACCCCACTCTTTAATGCCCTTGGCACATTCTCTACCATACCTAGTCGAGGTTGATGAAGAAGTAACATGACCTGCGATATACAATAATAATAAACAATATGCAATGGTAACAAACAAATGCAAATTTAAATAATGTGAATACAAATCATATCAAATAAACCTGATGTGGGCTGTGAAGAAGTCGAAGGGTCTGCAAAATACAATGAGAATAAACAAGTTATATATAATAAGCATAAATAAAAGTATGTGTAAATAATTTTCATACAAATCAAAGCAAATTTATATACCTGTGGATGGCTCATAAGCTGATGATGATAATCGCCAGTGGTGCCATCGATGGTGGATGCACCGATGGTAGGCGTGGAGGCCGAAAGTACATGGTAGTCATGTGGTGACACCGATGGTGGTCGATACGGTGGTACATCGACATCATGCCGGGGATGATCAGGCTTCTTCCTTCCCATAATAATCTGCAAGCAATATAACATTAATTGATATTAGAAACATAGACAATGTTGATTACATATCAGCCTATTTGATGATTAATACAACCTTAAGAAATTGCAAAGGCAAAGTAAATTAAGAAACATGAACTAATACAATTACAAAGGCAAAGTAAATTAAAAATTAATGATTAACTACAACCTTAGCCTTAATTGAATTACTAATGTTGATTACATATCACCTATTTGAACATCAAGCTTTCTCCTTCGTGGCTTCCTCACCCAACCAACTTCTTCATCACGAAGCATTATATTTTCTTCCAATTGTTGGCTCATGTATGGCTCGATTTGTGGATCGGTCGAACTCATATCAAATAAACCTCTTTGAGACATCTTCACCACGACTTGCGGTCTGTTGTAACGGTCCGCAACATACCAAACTTGCTCTGCTTGGGACGCCAAGATGAAAGGTTCATTGGTAATTCGATCATCTCGGTACAACAAATGATTGAAGTTTACCAACGTGAAATTGAAGACATCTTCTTTCTTTCTGTGAATGTTGTCAATCCAATCACACTTAAACAACACATGTTTCTTCTCATTGGAATATCGGATCTCAACAATATCATCAATTGTCCATAATAGTACATGCACCCAGACGAGGATTCTTGTCTTTTCGACTAGCATAACTTATGGTATCTGCCTTCAAAGCTACACCACAATTTTGTGTGACTCGACGATCATCCATGGCCTTTACTCGATACCGAAACCCATTCAGTATATACCCGTTGAACCTCCTTGCCAGGTTATGAGGACCATTTGCCAATAGAATAATCTCTTCAGAAAATATGACATCAGTAGTCCTTCGCAAAATTTGGACCTATTTAACACGAAAATGTAAAATTTAAAATGTAAATCGACTTAAGTAACTAGAATCTATAGAGTTAAATACATACATGTTCCTTGAACCAAATGTGAAAAGTTTCAAAATGTTCACGCCGAAGTTGATGATCGTCGACACGAGGCATTTTGAGCTTAAGTACTTCAAGGTGTTTGCTGTGTAGATTGAAATTTTAGCCATACAAAAAATTTAGTTGAAAATTCAATAAAACATAATAAAATATTGAGTGAGTGACTTAACCTACTTTATGAATGGTTGAACCGCGCTTGTATTGCATAAGATGTACCGATGAGCTTGTACCCAAGAAGTATTATCCAGATAAAAGCTTGTGTTTTCACCAGTAGCATGACCCAAATTATCAGCACCACTATAGTTCCTCACGGGTCGACTAGATTTGGTTTCCACATCACTGAGATATTGTGCACAAAAATTCATGCATTCTTCCATAAGATATCCTTTAGCAATTGATCCTTCAGGACGAGCTCTATTACGTACGTATTGCTTCAAAGCAAGAAGATACCTCTCAATTGGATACATCCATCGAAACTGAATTGCTCCACCCAATAACGCTTCATCAGCTAGATGTATAGGCAAGTGCTCCATTATATCAAAAAAACTAGGAGGAAATATTTTCTCTAGATGACAAAGTGTTACAGCGATACGATCTTTAATATATTGCAAATCCGTCGCACAATTCACTTTTGAACACAATTGTCTAAAGAAATTGCTCAATTCAATCAAGTGTTCAATTACATTATTCGGTAACGATCTGCGAATAGCCAATGGAATAAGTTGTTGCATCAGAATATGACTATCGTGGCTCTTAAGACCCCCAATGCTTCTATCATGGAAGCGCACACGACGTGATATATTGGATGAATACCCGTCGGGAACTCTTACTTCCTTCAACACTTTCAAGAACAAATCTTTCTCATCCTTGGTCATCGTGAATTGTGCTGGTGGTAAATAGGCTTTATTCGACCCTCTTAACTGCAAATGTAGGGGTTTTCTAATATTCATATCTTGTAAATCACGCCGAGCATTAACACCATCCTTCGATTTTCCTGCAACCCCTAATATTGTCCACAACACATTGTCACAAATATTCTTCTCTATATGCATCACATCGAGGTTGTGTCTTATTAGATTGTGCTCCCAATATGGTAATTCATAAAACATACTCTTTTTCTTCTAACTATGGGTGCGATGTCCAGCTTTCTCCTTCTCTACCTGTCTCCTATGCCTCTCCTTAAGGTCATCCCTATTGTATTGGGTTAAAATACCCTCAGATTCTAATTGTAGCAACATCTCAGTTCCAGACAACAATTTTGGTTTGAGTCTGACTTCCCGCCTACCATCAAATGATACTTTATCCTTCCGGAATTTATGGCCAGTAGGTAAAAATCTGCGGTGACCCAAGTATGATTGTTTCCTACTATGCTTCAACCAACACGATGTAGTTTCCTTATTGCAACAAGGACATGCATATTCTCCTTTAGTACTCCATCCTGACAAGTTTGCGTATGCAGGAAAATCACTAATTGTCCACAAGAAAGTCAAGATGCATTTGAAACATTTGATTTGTTGATGCATCAAATGTTGACACACCCTCATTCCATAGTTCTTTCAACTCCTCAATCAACGGTTGCATATACACATCAATCTTGTCACCAGTCCTTTCGCCGTCAATAAGCACAGATAAAATTAGAAATGGTTGCTTCATGCACATCCACGGCAAGTTGTATGGAATGAGCACAACAGGCCAAGTGCTATGAACTATGTTCATCGTCCTGAATGGGTTAAAACCATCAGATGCTAAGCCAAGCCTTACACTTCGGCAATCATTACTAAATTCAATATTTCGACGGTCAAAATCTTTCCATGCAAGGGAGTCAGCAGGATGCCTGAAGACACCATCATCAGTTCGTTCCTCTGCATGCCATCTCATTAACTTGGCCGTCTTGGATGACATAAACAACCTCTGCAACCTTGATTTTAAAGGAAAATACCTCATCTGTTTTGCAGCTATTTGTTTGCCACCTGTGTTAGGAACATTTGAACCACCATCACCATTTGATTTCCATCTAGAACTGTTGCATATGACACATTTATCAAGATTGGCGTCCTTGTGTCGAAACAACATGCAACTGTTGCGACATGCATCCCACGTCTCATACGTGAAGCCCAAATCTGTTGTGACCTTTTGAGCTTTATAATATGAGTCCGGGAGTTTCACACCCAACGGGAACGCCTCATTCAATAACTCAAGCAACATGTCAACAGACTTGTTCCCTTCGATTAAGCACCTTCAAATGTAGAAGACGCACAATGAATGACAAAGATGTGAACTTCTGACAACCCGGATACAATTCACTTTGTGCATCTTGAAGAAGTTTGAAATACTTTGCAGTCTCTGCATTTGGACCGAGCTGGGATTCAGATGCATGGGGATCGTGCCCTGTGGTTCATCACCCTCAAGACTTGTACCGGCATGTGGATTTCCCATAGCCCGTTGTATCATTCCAATCATATCATCCCCAGTGTCTGAATTAGCTAATGTTTCATTCTCTCTATTACCATGCAGAGATACGTAAGATTCCCCATGATTAATCCAATGTTTGTATTTTTAAAAACCATTCAAAATCGAGATGCTCCTGACACCCTCTCGTACAAAATAGTATCGATTCTCACACTTCCTACACGGACAACTGATCATCGAACCTTCAACCCTATTGGTGTAGGCAAACACAAGGAATTCATCAATCCTATTAATGTATTCACTCGACATCCTATTTGGCAAATCAATCCAACTCTTATCCATCATCTGTACACATCCACAAAAATATCTCACCAAAGTAACTCTAAATATAATACCTACACATAAATATAATACCTACACATAAATTAATTAAATTAAAAATTTAAGATTTATTTTATTATAAGGGTTAAAATCCTTTTTTTTTTTTTGTATTTTTTTTATTTTCTCTTAAATATTTTTATGACTTATTTAAACATTTGCAATTTAATTTCTAATTCAAAAAGGTAAACTCAATTAATCGATCCATGGATAACGGATTCCTAATTTTTCAATTCAAATGAACTATAGATTCAAAAACCAATCCAAATCTCTGGATTAGATTGAACGACTTGATCGAATTTAATTTTTCCAATTCTTCACTCAACCCTACCACAACAGACTTCATCTTAGCAGTGTTGTGGGCCTTAACGCGTTAAAGTGGCCCACCAAATATCGAAAATTATAACTCCTCTCCACATTGCATACTGAAAAGTTTTTCAACATCAATGGGATTTTGCTAATTATGCAAGTTGTAATATGAATAGAGAAGTAGTTCTAATTAGTTGTTTGGCTACAAAGAAAAGAAAAAATTCTTGCAAAATCAAAATTGAAGTCCAATTTGCACAAACATTAAATTCAAAAAATAAAAATAAAAAATTCATTTACAGATTATTTTATATAAAAAGAAAAGCCTTATTCTTAACATTCATCTTCTCTTTACACTCCTAATGTTCTATACCCTAACTCAATAAACCAATAAACAGATTATTTTATATACAATAAACAGATTTATAAACCAAAAAAATAGATTTATAAATAGATTTATAAACAGATTTATAAACCATAATAAACAGATATATATAAACCAATAAACAGTTATTTCAGATTAAGATTAACTGATTTATACATATATAGACAGATTTATATATATATAGACAGATTTATATATATATATAGACAGATTTCAGATAAACAGATTTATATATATATAGATAGATTTCAGATTTATATATATATAGATTTATATACATTGCATATATATACAGATTTATATATATATAGGCATTCATCTATATATATATACAGAGACCGAGAGAGAGAGAGAGAGAGAGAGAGCATACGCAGAGCGAGAGAGAGTCGTCGCTGGAGCACCACTACTTGTCACCGTCGCCGCCGCTTTCCATCACTGTCTTGCTCGTCGCACCGTGTCTTGCTCAGGGTGAAGTTAGGGATTTGGGGAGGAAGGGATCGAGCGGTGAAGTTAGGGATTTGGGGAGGAAGGGATCGAGCGGCAACAGGAAAAAGAAGAGGGGGGATTTTTTTATTTTGACTTTTTGCGACGGTATGCTGTAGGCCGTCGCAAATAGAAGGCAGTACTTCGTAAAACGGCGCCGTTTGATTTAATAATTTTTTGCGACGGCAACTTTCCGTCGCAAATGAGATACGCCGTCTCAAAAGAAGGTGTTTTTGCGACGGTTTTTTTTACCGTCGCTAATACTTCCGCATTTCCGACCCCTCCGCTTAGTTTCATTACCGACGGGTAAGTGCCGTCGCTAAAGGCTATTATTTGCGACGGGTGACGTTACCGTCGCAAAAAACCGTTTTTCGCGACGGGGGGCGCGGCGTCGCTAAAAGCTCCGTGTTTTTTGCTATGTTTTCCTGTAGTGACACCATTTTAGTAATATTATTTTTTACTGTAAGTTCTTCCTGAATAGTCTCAAATCACCCACCGTTAAACACATTTTTAGAGAAGCAAATAAAAATACAAATGCATTAACAAATCATGAAATGCTTATGGTGAATGGAAATTTTTATGTCTTCTTCTACCATCCAACCAATTATATTTTCTAGATGGTTATGTATGATACTATGGAAATTTTATATCCCAGACATATGTACTAATCTTTTCTTTCTATGAAATCCTTATTTACCAAAAAAACACAGGAGAGATCAAAGTTGCCTCCAGTCCTTGTTAGCCACCCATGCAATTACATGTCAATAATTGTTTCATGGGTTTTATGTGAAACATGAGAATGAAGGTTGTGATGAAATAAATCAACTTATAAGTTTTAGTCAAATAAATTTTTAAGGAGTGTTAGAGAATTTATTTTTTAGTGATTTTTTAATTTTTTATTAAAAGATATATAAAAAATAAAAATAAAAATTTAATAATTTATAATAATTTTTTAATTATAAATTAATTTCCAAATAAGACCATAATTTGGGTTACCCTACCCATTAGGCTTCCTCATTCCAAGAGATCCATCATGTGAATATGACAGCGACACCCACCGGACTACCTTTATTGAAGGAGCAGGATCACGTGAATAAAGTTGCCTCATTGATTATTTTATTTAATACAATCACCATCATGCCATCATTAGGCTTTATGAATGGCATTTTTTTTTAAAAAAATTGATAAAAAGTTAATTTTTTAATTTTTTTTAGGACAAATTACAAACACCCCTCGAGATTTGGTAAAAATATAAATTTTTCCTTGAGGTTTGAAAAATTACAAATTGCCCCCTGAAAGTCAAATTTTCATAACAAATTAAGAAAAATTATGGGAGAATCTGTATGAAAATAAAAACCTCAGGGGACAATTTGTTATGAAAATATGAACCTCAGGGGGCGGAATGTAATTTCTCAAACCTCAGGGGGGAATCTGTATTTTCACCAAACCTCGAGGGGGGTGATTGTAATTTGCCCTTTTTTTTAAGAGTCGTGATAAAAGCCTCGAATTTGAGGCCTTGAATTTGGCTCGAATGAATCAGAGGGGAGGGAAAGAAGGGAGAGAGGGGGAGGGGAGGGGAAGAAGAGAGAGCCGCCGGTGGACCGGATTGGAGGGGGCCATAATCACTGGGGGAGGAGGAGGAGGAGGAGGAGGAGGCGGAGGCGGGCCGGAGGCGGAGGCGGAGGCGACGGCGGTGCAGCTGCTGCGACGAGCTGGATCGGGTGACGATCGGACGGTTGGCGAGCTCGACGAGTTGCGACGGCGAATTCGGACCCCTCCTCTCCCCTTTCTCTCTCTCTTCTTCCCCTTCCCTCCCCTCCCCTCTGGTTCTGCTAAGAAGAAGAAAGAAAGAAAAAAAAAAGGATTTGAGGCAAATTCGAGGCCTCAACCATTTTCTTTTTTTTATAATTTATTTTATTTTTTTTTATAAATAAGTTATATAAGTGATAATGTCATCCGAAATGGATAAAAAATTAAAAGAAGACTTTTTACCAATTTTTCAAAAGACTTCAGAATTTGTAGCACTTCACTCCATTTCATATTGGGAATGATTTGTCCACAGTTGAATTTTTAACTGAATTAAGTAGTTGTGAACTCAACACTCACATTTTGTCATATAAATAAAGTGGGAGATTTATTAGAAATTTTTTTTTTTAAGTGTTTGTATTTTAATTAGGCCTGATTTGGGATAATGTAAAAAAGTTAAAAAATTAAAAAATTATTTAAAAAATTAAAAAGTTATCACTATTTATTAAAAAAAATTAAAAAATTAATTTTACACAAAATTAATTTTCAAACAACTCTGATGTTTCACAGGTGCAACTGACATTTTGGAAAAATTACACTGATTTAGGTGCACAAATAACATTGTGCTGTTCGGCCTGTGGGGGCCATCACGGGTCCCGTTTTAATAATTTGAACCGTTAATATGTACAACTCGTCGAGTACTATATGCCTGTAAAAAATCACATTGATAAGATATCGGTAACTATATGATCAAATCAGTTAAAATTTATGAAATGGATGGTATTATAGTTAACGGTTGAAAAAAACTAATTCGATCAGATAGCTATCGATATCCGATCAATGTGATTTTTTCAAATATATAGTACTCGACGAGTTTTACACATTGAACGGTTTTGATTAGCAAAATGGGACCTATGGTAGGCCCTCACGGGCCGAACAACACCTTCAATCCACTGCCTGAAAAGCAGAGAACCATCTCCCCCATTCTCTGCATATGCTGTCCCACCTTTTATCCCACCGTATACCCTAATCCATCCCAATCTTCTCCTATACACTAGTTTATACAATTTTTTAATACATATTTTTTCATAAAAAATCAAAAAGTTATCCCAAATAATCATCTTTTTCCTTCAACTTTTTAGTTTAAAAGTCGAAAAGTACATGTATTTAGGACACCTCAAACAACCCATTAGTCTATAAGATATTATTGTATTCTAATAAATTCTATTATTTGGACATTTGATTCACCAAATCCTAATTATTATATTTAAAGCATTTTATGGATATTTTTACATTTACAAATATTTTTTAAACGGTTAGCAATTTAGTGATGTGGACATTCACACTGTAATTGTGAATATTATTATTAGGGATATTTTGGTAACTATGTCACTCATAGGATTTATTAGAATATAAAAAAATAATGTAAACTCAATGGAATATAAGTAATTGAAAATAAATTTATAAAAAGGTGTCTCAAATAAAATAAGTCAAAATCTTTCTATAATTTTGAGCGATAAGAAAATATAATCAAAAGCCGAGTTAGAATATTTTATTAATTTTGATTGATGAGAGATTTTGCTTCCGTTTGAAAAATGTGTTGGCTTTTTAGTTTTTTGACTTTTTTGGTTATATGAGTCTGGACTCAAAAGCTTGGTTTAGGAATGGCTTTTAGCTTTTTGAATTTTTTGAATTTTTTGTGAGAGAAGAGTGTAATGATTATGGGGTTGGATGTGATATTTTGTCTGTTGTGACTCATGAGCCTATTCTGTCTTTTGTGGCTCATTGAGCCAAAAAAGCCCAATGAACCCTTGCCAAACCAACCCTTTAATTCTCTAATCCAATTGAATTCACAACTAGATACAAGTCATTCTTTTTTATATTATTGCAGGTGAGACGTACTAATAAAAATATGAGATAATATGACATATAAAAATAAGAGATGATATGATATATTACCAATAAAGATTTGTAAGTAATGAAACTAAAAAATATATATAAAATGACAAATAAATAAGTAAAAAAAATGTTATGTATAATATTTTAATATTTTAACCTTATTGTATTTAAAAAAAGTAAATTAAATATATTTAAAAAAATATAATTTGTAATGAGAAAAATTCGGATCACAACAGAAAATGTAAGGAGTCTAATCATCTTGCCTATTGGGTGATTCTATTTGCATCCAAATAATAACTCAATATGCCTCAATTAAAATTTTGAAATTTTTATTTCTATTATATTCTAATATAAATTTACTAATAAAGACAATAAATATTGAACCCTAAAATAACTTTTTTTTTTTTCTCATGGTATACCCAAACACTTATACATATATTCAACCATCTTCATATTTTTTTCAAAATTTTAATTATTTTTTCTTCATCTTCTTTTTCACTTCAAAACTCTAATCCATTTCATCAAAACTTATTATTGTCATCAATATCATTATTTCTTATTAAAAAAAGTAAAATCAAAATTTTGAGTCATGAAAATAAGAAAAAGTAAAATTAAAATTTTGAATCATAAAAGATGGTTGATTTGTGACAAAAAAAATCTCCTATTGTTATTGTGATGTTATTAATTCCGTGATTGGTATATATCAATTACCTAAACAACATTCACATAATAAAAGCACGCATTGTTGAAACATCTAAAACAGGGCAGAGTTACTGTGATGGACGACATCCTAGACTTATCCAAACAATTCCAGGTGTTGAAAGTCTGCAAAGTCCCACAGATGGTGGTTCAACCTGCTCACAACCTTGCGAGAAGGGTCATGGCAGGATGAACTTTGTTTTTCTTTGCTGTTCTGTTTTTGTTTTTCAGTTTGATTTGTTGTTAGCTTGTGCTTTTGTGCTATGTGTGTAAGTTTGTACTGCTACTTGGTTATATGTATCTACCTGCTTTTGTATGAAAAGGTTTTTCAAAGTGATATAAATTTGGAGTTTTTGATTTGTTTATTATTTTGGTGTACCTTGAAGGGTAATTTAGAAAAAAATATAGGTTGCGTTTGGTAGAGTTTTCTAAATATGATTTGAGAATAGATTTGTATTTTGAGTTTGTGAGTTTTGGAATTATGATTTCAGTGTGAACAATTTGTTTGGTGAATGAGTTTTGAGAAGAGTTTTGAATTGAGTGGGAAGTTTTTGATGTGACATATGATACAAAAACTTATAACTCATAACCAAATACATAATTCAAAATTCTATTTAAAATTCAGAAAATATTTTTTATTGAATATATAAAAATTAACATGTGTCAATTAAAAAAAGAAAAATTATGCACTGTTCCGGTCAACCGGTTGAACTGCTAGACTTTCGGTTAGTCCAAATTTTTTCGCCTTAGACAAAGTTTTTAAAAATAAGTGTAAAATTAATTTTTAAAAATTGTAAACAAACACAGTATTTAAATCAAAGTCTGAAAGTAATGTTCCAAAGTTCTAAAAGTAAATTATAACCTAAATAATTTAATAAAATATATATATTAAGAAATTGAATGTACTTAAAAGATTTTTTAGGTGCAAGTAGAATCACTCTAGCCTATCATGGGTAGGCTTTATTTGTATCGCGTTTATATGGGCAAAAATAGCTTAAGATGGCCCGAACTTGTTTTCCGATAACCAAGCCCAATATTGAGATGGCCCAAATTTTATGACAAGCCAGCCCAAAGATTGTGTGGGATTGAAAAATTAAGGAGCGAAAACAAACACTACAAATGCTATTATGCGCTGTCCATTAGTCCGATTGGATAGATTTGTGGAAAAGTGATTATAGATTATAATTTAATAGATCATGGTTTATAGTTGTGAATATAAGTTATTAACCTGTTTGGTATAATTATGTGATTATGAATTTAACCAGTAGAATAGTATTTGATTAATAAACTGTAAAATAATTTTTTATTATATAATTGTCCTTTCTACTCTTATATGATATAAAAATGATTATTTTGTCTTTTTTTTTTGTCATTATTAATCCTTCACACCAACTGCGTGTTTTAGTCAAAAATTTAAGTATCCCTAACCAGCTTTTGAGATAAGGTTAGAAATAGCTTGATTTAAGATATAAATTGATTAACTTAAACTGCACCAAATACAATATTTTAGTTTATATTAAGTTAAAAGCTGAAATAAACAGCTTATAAACTTTACCAAACAGGCCTAAAATGCTGAAAGTGCAGTGTAGAGTTAAGAGAGTGTCTTATACACACTAATTAGTCACTAACTAATTAATAATGTGACATAATTTAATTATTTTTATTTTTATTTTTATATGATGTGATTAATGAGTGAAAGGAATAATAATTATTGATAAATAATTATTGATAAATAATAATTATTAATAATTGTTTTTTTGATATTGATATTTATAATGTGATAGGCAACAATTCGTACCTGCATCTTCGTAGTATTCCTTCAGCATTCGTTCTTCTGCACTCATCTCGAAAGCGTAAACAACACACCTTAACCTTCACTCATCAATGGCGGATTTCGATTCCAGGTGCTCGTACATACATATATTTACATTTATATAGTTTTAAACATGTGACATTCATATATAATTCTCTATTATGCGATTACTGATTCTAATTCTCTCGGTCTTTCGAATTTTTAATATTAAACAGACAGAAACTCCCCAAATAATTGAAAATCAGGAGTTTCAATCGTCGTTTTTTGTTTTTGTTTTTGTTTTTTTGGGATTTTTAGTTATGTGATGATTTGAGTTTTGAAACTTTTGTACGTTTTTTTTGGGGTTAGGGTTTTGCGTCAATTTGGTTACAATGGTGACAGCACATCTGAATCCAACGAATCCGCTGCCTATGCGGAGATTGTTGTAATACGTCATGGTGAAACAGAGTTTAATGCCACTAAGAGAATGCAGGTCTGCTTGCTTCACTTTTATCATTTACAACATATATATTTGTTTCTTTGGGCTGGAATTTGGCGATATATATATATATATATACATACGTTTCAATTATGACCAAATTGGGATGTTTGTTTATTGCATCAAGTATTCGAATAATTGGCATCTATGTCCTTTCAGGCATTATATGAGACAGTTTAGGGCTTAATACATTAAATTTAGTAGTTTTGGACTAGCACTGATCTGTTCTGGATGAAAATTTATTCCGAATATTTTGGGTAATATTGTGAAATAGTACAACTTGACACAAACACGATGTCTTCTGTTTGTTGCAAAAATGGCATTGTCCACATGGAGGGTTAATATTCACAAAAGAGATTGGCACAGGAATTAAGGCCTTGTAGCAAATTCAACTTGCCTGGTAGTAGATTTGGCATGCCTTGTATTGAACTAAACATGTCTACTAACAAACTGAATAGGCCTCACAACGAATAAAACAAGCCTCGTATATTTGGCAGTCCATTCACAAGTATGAAAAGTGTTGAGAGTGCTGAGGGAAGGCATCATGCTATGCCTTCTAGTTGCCTAGAACTTAGAGTGGATCCATGGTGGTGCATGTCATGGGGTAATGACAAGTGCAGAGGTGACATGTACACTGTGAACTCCCATGTTGGGCATGGTCAATGGGCAATTACAATGTCGGACATGTGTGTGACAGAGAAAAAGATAAGATCGAACCCACTAATGTTTTAAACAGAAAATGAGAGCATAAAGCGTTGAAGGGTGGTTATGGGTATGGGACACGTAGATGTAGATGGAAATCTACTCCTAAATATGCTCAATGCAATTTACATGGGTCTCTATATGGGAATAATGGCTCTAGAAAGAGAGGGACACGTGGCACAAAGGGAGTGAAAGAAGAGATTTGTAGCAGTTGAAAGAGTGTGCAACAGTCCTGAGAACATGGTTGAAGCAACTCAACTTTATCTTTAGTTATCCAACAAGAGAGAAGGATGCTTTCATCCTTTCTATTATTTGTTCCATTTCCTACTTCTGGTTGTCCTTTCTTTCTTTTATTACATACTTAATCAAATGGACTGTCAATAGCTGTGTGCTGTGTCAATGGATCAATAACAGTAAGATGTGAGACACTAGAATCCCAAACTTAACAGGATGAAAATGATGAATAAAAATTTGTAGCCTAAAGAGTCCTTAAATTCCCACTATGTTACTGTAGATGTATTAGTACACAATCGTGTTTCCCAACAATCCTCTTTCTAAAATTTGTATTTTTTATGATTACTATTTTTGTAATAATATCAATCAGTGTGTTTGGTTTTAATTTTCTGAATTCAATTTTTTGAAAATTAAGTTTTTTGTTTTTTATGTTTTTTTTGTTTTTAGTGAATATTTTTAAAATTTTAAGTAAATTTTTTTTTTACGTTTTATAGATGTACCTTACTTAGATATATCTAAAAAGTAAAATATTTATAAAAAAATATTTTAAAAAATCAATAAATGTACAAAAATATAAAAAATGTACTGAATTCTCTTTTTTTTTTTTTTTTTTTTTGAATTTTTGATAGTTAGTGAATTTTCTAAAGATTTTTTTCACAAATATTATACTTTTTAAGTGTATTTATATTAGGTGTATCTGAAAATTAAAAAAATTGCTTAGAATATTAAAAAAATTTAGTAAAAACAAAAAAACACGAAAAACAATCAGTGTGTTTGGTTTCAGTTTTCTGAATTCAGTTTTTGAAAACTGAGTTTTTTGTTTTTTGTTTTTTCTTGTTTTTAGTGAATATTTTTAAAATTTTAAATAATTTTTTTACTTTTTTAGATGCACCTTACTTAGATGTATCCAAAATAGTAAAATATTTATGACAAAATATTTTAAAAAATTAATAAATACACAAAAATACGAAAATGTACTGAATTTTCGTATTTTTTTATTTATGTTTTTTGGTATTTAGTGTATTTTTTAAAGATTTTTTTCACAAATATTATACTTTTTAAGTGTATGGTGTGTCTAAAAGTTAAAAAAAAAAATGAAAATATGAAAAAAATTCATTGAAAACATTAAAATACGAAAAATAAAAAAGTAGAATTTTTTGAAAACTGGAACCAAACAATGAATAAATTTCAATTTTCTGAAAAGTGAATCCTGAAAATCCAAACCAAACAAGATAATATTCTTGGTTTCCATTTGAAGGTTGTGAATAATAATAATAATAAATAAATAAACCCTGCCCGCTCTCTCTCTCTCTCTCTCTCTCTCTCTCTCTCTCTCTCTCTCTCTCTCTCCATAATTTCCTTCTATACCCACTATATCTGCATTAGAGGTATAGTTTCTGGTCAGATTTATCTCTATTTTGTTTATTTATTAATTTATGTATATATTTTTAACCAGGGCCAGCTGGATGTTGAATTAAATGATGTTGGGAGGGAGCAAGCAACTGCAGTAAGTAATGAATCATAAAACGTGCTTGTACACACTTGGCCTTTACATTGCTTGACAAATTATTCATTTCTCTGTAAAGGTAGCTCATCGATTATCTAGGGAGCGTAAGATCTCTATTGTATACTCGTCTGACTTGAAGAGAGCCCTTGATACAGCAGAGGCAATAGCAAGCAGCTGTGGCGGTCTGGAGGTATGAATATGGAATGACATTGAAAATGTGGCACTCCTTAGTAGTTAAAAATAAAAAGACGAGTAAGTTATCAGTTATGTATGGCTTAATTTAATGCATTTATTTATTCAATTTTCTGACCAATCATTTGTTTTGGCAATATGTAGAGTTCTGCTAAACTAGATTTATAATGTGGAATCAACTCGAAGGGGTAAAAGAAATATTTGACTTGTATTGGTAGCATTTGGGAATTGATAATGACAAACAAAATGGCTGTCACATGCATCATGATGATGCATCTATGAAGTTATGTGGAATGTAGAAGAGGCAATTCAACATCATTGATTGATTAAATCCCACCATCTTATGTATTCACTGTAGTACCTTGTGTAAAACTTAAACGTGATTAGGTTTGACAATTTCTGTTGGGTGTTAAATGTGTCTTGCAGTCTATGGTCACGTTGTTTACTTCTCACGGTTACATGTTTGGATAATTTGGATTTCTATTGTTTGATTTCTTTTTAGAGACTTTGGTCCTGAAGAGTTTTTCAGGAAATTCATATGAATTTGTTAGGTGCTTTGAAATAATTAGAAAGGTTGAATCAAATCATTGGAACACTGATAGATTTAATTGAAGTGGATTATAGTTGCAGATTGTAGGCGACCCCATTTGATGGGACTTAAGGTTTGGTTTGGTTTGGATTATAGTTGTAGATTTAGACAACAGGAATGCTATTCGAAATTAGGATCATACCTTCTGAGTGTTGTAATAGCTGACATGTTCTTGGTATGTTAAATAGTAGTCTTCATTGAAGGAGAAATAGGCAATTGGAATAAATGATGCGTCTTTGATTGATTAAGAAACTATGTTCTGGCCATCTTAGGTTTTGATTTATTCATGAAGCCATGCCATTGTTGTAAGTTAGAAAAGTTCAATCATATATTTGGATTTGATCTTAGGGTGTCAACCGTCTCATGCCTTTTTATTTTTTTGTCAGATTATTAAAGAACCGGACCTACGGGAAAGACATTTGGGAGATCTTCAAGGTCTTGTACACCATGAAGCGGCCAAAGTTTGTCCCAAGGCTTACCGAGCTTTTTCATCTCGGAGGACAGACCAAGAAATCCCAGTGAGAGCTTTGTTCTTGTGAAGTTATGATCAATAAATAGTTAATTGCACGTTTGTCTTTAAACAGAAGCACTGTTGGATATGGTTGCTTAATAGGTCAGGCTGTGACCAATTCAGTGCTTCCTTTTGTGCATGGCCAAAAACAAATTTATACATGTTAGATGGTTGGAGGAGCTTTTAAACCTGTAGTTTACGTTACACGGACTCGGGTGTGGATATCAGGTGCGGGTGTAGGTGTGGGTGCTTATCTAGGGGTCGGACACTTCAAAATTAAAAATTGAGGATATGTGGATATAGATCCAAATTTGAATACGGGTATGGGGATATGATAAATAGTTATTTTTTAAATTTATTTATTATTTTTTATCTTATGTATTATTTTTATTGATAATATTTTTAATTTATCTATATAATTTATTTTTTTATTTTTAATTGATATATATAATATAAATAAAAAATATAACAAATAAGGTATAATAAAATATGTTAAAATAAATAAAAAATAAAATTGAATAATTTATTTTATAGATTTTATTAGATTTTTTTTATTATATATGATTTAATTAGATTTATTATTATATAACAAATTATATTATTTATTTATTATATGTTAGAAACAGAGGGGGAGAGAGAGAGAGAGAGAGAGAAGAAGAAGAAGAAGAAGAAGAAGAGAAGACAGAGAGAGAAAAGAGGAGATCGACACAAATGAAGACAGAGAGATGACGACACAGATCTTCACCCTTTCGAAGTCGTGACTAGGTTCGCACCTTGCTCTCTTCTCTTTCGTTTCTTTTGAATATAGCCGTATCCGTTTGTAAAGTGTCGTATCCCAGCCGTATCCCAGCCGTATCCCGGACCCGTACTCGTGTCGTGTCGTGTCGACACAGGTACCTCCAAAATTCTGAAGAGTCTGAGTAACGTAGAGAGGGACTATATAAACATGATTATGAATACACTATGCAATGTCACTTGGTGTCAAGCCTACTCTGGTGTTTCCATTTATCCATTATATTTTTTTGTACTATATTTGCAGGGTGGTGGAGAAAGTCTTGATCAACTTTATGACCGCTGCACATCTGCACTGGAGAGAATTGGTAGCAAGCATAAAGGTACTAGTAGATTAATGAGCCTGTTGTCTTATTCCTATTGATGCTATTTGAGTCTTAACATTGACATTTTAACCTTTTCAAGTTTAAGGTTGCTTACCCATGATCAAGCTTTTAAAAGCAGAATGGCTCATTGTATTATATTTCTGCGTTGTTGCATATATCCATTGCAGGAGAGCGAGTAGTCATGGTCACTCATGGTGGTGTCATTAGAACACTTTATGAGCTGGCTTCCCCAAGTGGGCAGCCCGGTAGGGTACTGAACACGTCTGTCAACATATTTCACTTGTCTGGTGGGGATATTTGGACCATAAAGTCCTGGGGCGATGTTAGTCATCTTAGCCAAACTGAATATCTGGAGTCGGGTTTCGGTGGGGACACAACTTCTGGTTAGTTCATGTATGTGCTCTGCATTTTCAGTCATTTAGCTCAAGCAGTGGCATGTTGGATTTTTCAGAAAATGGAGAAAATATTTTTACACTGTTATTGTACTTATATAATCAATTATTTCAGCCATATGGCATTGGGATAAGTTTATTATGCTATAATATGACACAGTTTTTACTGTTTCTTTTTGTAGTGAAATTTTTCATGTTAAGATGTGCCAAAGTTTTACGTGGTGTTTTATAGAAGCAAGATATATTGGTTTGATCTATTATTTTTGCCCCATAGATGAATTGATTTTTTTTTTTTTTTTTTGGATAACTCTTATAGATGAATTGATTTTGCTAATTTGATTGGAGTGTTTTAGAAATATTTGCTTTTACAGGCTTGTTACTACCTATATATGCGCGTTATAAGAGAGACTTCTTCCACAGGTATGGTATCCACGTCTCATCTTGGTTTAGCATACATCATAGCCTTGAACTTATACTTGTTTTTTTTTTTTTGTTTTTTTTGAACAAAATATTTGTTAATTAGACTAGTCTCAATTGATTAAAAGCCTTTCATTGTTAGGAGTTGGGTGTTGCTTCTAGATGCTTCCATTAAGTGGGGTCCACTCATTCACGTGAACTTTATTAGGGTAGTTATCAATCAAATTCGGTTCTGCTACAGACCTCAAGAGATAGAGGTGCGAATGGCTTGAATTGAGCTCGTAGTCCATTCTTGCACCAAACCCTGTGTACATTTCACACGCCTTGAAGACCGAAGAGAAAACAAATCAGCGTATTTAGGAGATAGAGAGAGAGAGAGAGAGAGAGAGAGACGACCACGACCCAGAGGGCTTGACCTCGACGACGACGACGACGACGACGACAACGACGACCTAGGTGGCCATCGACGACGAAGAAGATCCAATTCCTCTAGTTTTTCTGAAAATTTCGGCCTCCACCCACTAAGAAGCAACTGATTCATGGGTCAGTATTGGGGTATTGCTTCAAACATATTGTTTGCTTTACATTGGTTGAAATTTTCTTAGTCTATGATTTTGCTCCTGTTTGCTTCATATCACCAGGCCCTTTAATTTGTTTCAAACATGATTTTGGTATTTTTGTATTGATGCACTCTATGTGTTTGTTGAAAGTCCACATAGAAAGATTTTTTTTTGGTTATTGATGCATTCTTTCTGTATTGATGCATTTTGTGGGTTTGAGGCCATTTTTTGAGTTAACATTTTCTTCTTCTTTTGTGATGTATATGATTTGTGGAAGCTCCAGTCAATTTCATTCATCTGAAAATATTTTGTCACTTGTTCTTTTTCCCTTTGTGAATATTTTGAATGTTTTCTCTGTTGCTATTATTGTTGATTTGCCATTGGCCATTTATGCATGATGCTGCTATTAATGTCTAGCAAATGCTTATTTAATGCTTTGTTTCCACCCTCTTTCAGTAATTAGATATATTCTCATTGCTCACTACGGCTAATGTGAATGGTTTGTCATTACCCCATCTTTACTTGTCAAGTCCATTTAGGAGATTTTTGTGATTCTTTATCTTGGTAGTATTCTATAATTTGTCAATTTTTTGCCTAGGAGTTGTTTATTGCTTCTTCTTCTTCATTTATTATTATTATTTTTATTATTTTAAAATTTTAAATTTAATATTTATTTATTTTTGATAATTTGTATTAGACTGTTTAGTGCATATAGGAGATTATGTGGGTTTGGTTTCTCTGTTCCATTTCCTCCATTAGCATTAGCATCAACATCAGTGTTGATTGGTCTTCAAAAGCACTACTATTATGATGTCTATTGCTATCAATTTTCTTCTCTTACTATTATGATGTCTATTGGTTTTAATTTTTGAATTGAATTTTGTATTTCAATTTGAACCTACAACCTTCAAAGAGCAACAAAATGATGGAAGGTTCAAACAATTCGAGTGAGGAAGTTTAAGAGCTGAAGAGTGGTGAAGTTGAAGAACCTAAGCAGGGGATGTGTTTTACCTCAAAACAAAAAGTATATGCATTTTATGCAAAATATGCGAAGCACCTTGGATTTGCTATAGCTTATGGAATACAAAATTTTGGTAATGATGGGGAAATAAAATACTTTGGAATTGAATGTACTCGGGAGAGGACGAGAAGAAAAAGATCAGAAGTGATCCCTTTGGAACCATTTTTGTCATCCAAAAATGATTGTAAAGCAAAAGTAAGAGGGAGTCTACAAAAGGACAGAACATTTAAGTTGACAATCGTTGTGCTTGAGCGTACTCATGACTTGGTTCCTATTGACTCATGGCATTTTGCAACGAATAAGAGAATTCTAACTCTTATGAAGAGAAGATTAGAAATAAACGATGAGACAGGGATAGTGGTGGTTAGGAATTTTCATTCTATGATTGTTGAAGTGGGGGGATATGAGGCATTAACATTTAACGAATGAGATGCAAGGAATCACATTGAGAAGGCTATAAGATTGAGGATTGGAATAGGAGATGCTGAATTAGTTGCATTTTATTTTCATAGGATGTAACAACAAAATTTGAACTTTTATTCTGTAATGGACTTTGATGGAGAAGGACGCTTGCGAAACTTGTTTTGGGTTGATGCAAAGAGTATGGCTACTTATAAAGCATTTGGAGATGTTGTCACATTTGACACATTTGACAAAACCTATCTCACAAACAAATATGACATGCCGTTTGCTCTGTTTGTAGGAGTTAATCACCATGGACAGTCAATTTTGTTTGGTTGTGGGCTGTTATGTAATGAGAACACTGAGACATTTGTATGGCTATTCAGAGCTTGGTTAAGTTACATGTCAGACATTCCTCCGAATGCTATAATAACTGACCAGTGCAAAGCTATGCAAAATGCCATAGAAATTGTCTTCCTACAGGCTCGACATCGTTGGTGCTTATGGCATATAATGAAGAAAATTTTGGAAAAATTGAGAGGATATTCTCAATATAAATCCATAAAGTTTGCTTTGCAAAATGCAGTTTATGATTCTTTCACAAAAAATGAATTTGATGAAGAATGGCAAGCAATGATTGTAAAGTTCAATCCCAGCTGTGGGTTTTAGGGCCCGGTCGGGTTTCATTGGCGATTGGCAGTGGATTTGGACTCTCTGAGGAGCGCAAAAAACCAGCTACAACAATAATAGGAAAAACTATGATGAGTATTCATATATTTCATTCAATAAATCATATTACCATGAATCAGCATCCCAAAAACACACACATTCAGTAGCAACACACAAAATCCGTAAAGATACCCACATTCGTCAACTATTCTACAAAACCATATGTGCATTCCAAAACCAAATGTATAAGTTTACAACATTCACTTTAACATTAAATAAATTAACACCATTAGAATGTTAAAACCAATACACACTATGCTTGTCATTGAAAGCAATTTCATAGCTCCTTCATTTGGCTCAAGCCACTCCAATCTTCACTCCAATTTGTCCAAAACTTCATTGTTTCTTTCAGAATCATTCTTGCTCTTATCTTTATTCTTCCTATGAATAGGATTAGGCCTCCATTGGATATTTGATGCATTGTCATTTTGGCTAGCAGGCGCCCACCATGCAAAGTAATCGCACATGCTATCTACACACTTGAAGTAAAGCCTCCCTGGATTTTTCTGTGAGTTTGATATCTTAACGGCCCCTTTTTTGCCACATTTGTAACTTTGATTTTCGAAAAGGCGACCATCGTTGCTTGAACTAGTGGTGGTGTAATCCATTGGCATGTTACTTTCTAATAGTAGCATTTTATCAAATAATTAGTACATTATTTAGCAAAAAAAAAAATAAAAAAAAAAAAATAAAATACAATGTCTCCATTAATAATGTCAAATGGCCCATAGAATGAAAAAGAAATCAAGGAAATAGAAAATAGAGGACTCTAATGGTTAGTCATAAGCATTTTACCAAGCTATAAGTCATAAGTTCTCCAGTTTGAATCTGTTTAAAGGTTAGTGAGAAAAGGTCGGGGAAATAGCATAGTTGCTTTTTGTATATTCCATTACATGAAGATAGTATATGGTTTTGCTGGTATAGTTTTCTGCTGGAACTATGATAGCATGAAAATTTGGTATTGTTATTCAAAATCACAAAGCATTTCATTGAGGCATTTTATCTTATACTTGCAATGCAAAATGTAAGTTTAGAAAGTTCCACACATGCTTTTTATTCACACATGCCTTCAATTCATCATTTCAACAAGTTGATTTTTCAAAATCACAACACATTTCAACAAGTCTATTTTCATAATCACACAGCTTAAATGGAGATGATTTAAATATAAAATGGAAAAAAAAAAAAAAAACACAAAATAATCACTAGCTTTTCATCATGGGGGTTAAATGGAGAGGATTTATAAAATAAAAAAATTAAAAAAAGAAAAAGAAAACAAGAATTTGACCTTTTTTTGGTTGTCAATAGAGGAGATTTTGAGATCTAGGGCTTAGGTAAACAAAGCAACGTGTCAATGCAAAGAAGGGACGCCAGAAGGCCACACCAGAAGCCCTCCATCGCCGCCAATGGGTTGGTTGATATGGCTGGATGTTGTTGGACTGAATCCTAGTTTTTTGGTTTGAATATATATATATATATATATAGAGAGAGAATCCCAGTTTTTGGGTTTTAATAGAGTAGAGAGAGAGGAGGGAGGGGATGAGAGTAGAAAAATGAGACGACACACACATTTTCAAATTCGAGCCATTTGTGCCTCTTATCTCTCGAGGCATCAAGCATTTCTCTTTGTCGACTATGACCTAAAACATTAAAGAAAAAAAGAAATGCTTGGTGCCTCGAGAGATAAAGGTGTGAATGGCTCGAATTTGAAAACGCGTGTGTTGTTTCATTTTTCTACTTTCATCCCTCTCTCTCTCTTACTCTCTACTCTATTCAAACCCAAAAATTGGGATTCCCTTTCTCTCTCTCTCTACTCTATTCAAGCCCAAAAATTGGGATTCTGTTCAGCAACATCCAGCCATATCAGCCAATCGATCGGCGGCGGTGGAAGGCTTCTGGCGTCCCTTCTTTGCATTGACACGTTGCCTTGTTTACCCAAGCCCTAGATCTCCAAATCTCCTCCATTGACAACCAAGAAAAGGTCATATTTTTGTTTTCTTTTTTTCTTTTTTTTTTTATATTTATTATAAATCCTTTCCATTTAATCCCCATGATGAAAAACTTAGTGATTATTTTGTTTTTTGTTTTTTTTTTTCATTTTTTTTAAAAATCCTCTCCATTTAAGTTGTGATTATGAAAATAGACTTGTTGAAATGTGTTGTGATTTTGAAAAATCAACTTGTTGAAATGATGAATTGAGGGCATGTGTGAGAATTGAAAGCATGCGTGATTCTCTCTAGACTTACATTTTGCATTGCAAGTGTATGACAAAATGTCTCAATGAAATGCTTTGCGATTTTGAATAACAATACCAAATTTCCATGCTATCATAGTTCTAACAGTAAACTTCACCAGCAAAATCATATACCATCTTCATGTAATGGAAGATACAAAGAGCAAGTACGCTATTTCCCCGACCTTGTTTCATTAACCTTTAAACAGATTCAAACTGGGGAACTTATGACTTATGGCTCTATGAAATGCTTATAACTAACCATTAGAGTCCTCCATTTTCAATTTTCTTGGTTTCTTTTTTCATTCTATAGGCCATTTGACATTATTAATGGAGACATTGTATTTTTTTTGCTGAGTAATGTATTAATTATTTGATAAAATGCTACTATTAGGAGTAACATGTCAATGGCTTACACCTCCACTTGTTCAAGCAACGATGGTCGCCTTTTTGAAAATCAAAGTTGCAAATGTTCCGAAAAGGGGCCGTTAAAATAACAGACTCAAAAAAATTCAGAGAGGATTTACTTCAAGTGTGCAGATAGTATGTGCAATTACTTTGCATGGTGGGTGCCTGATAGTCAACATGGCAATGCATCAAATATCCAATGGAGGCCTAATCCTATTAAGCTTTGGACAAATTGGAGCGAAGATTGGAGTGGCTTGAGCCAAATGAAGGTGCTATGAAATTGCTTTCAATGACAAGCATAGTGTGTATTGGTTTTAACATTCTAATGGTGTTAATTTGTTAAAGTAAATGTTGTAAACTTATACATTTGATTTTGGAATGTACATATGGTTTTGTAGAATGGTTGACGAATGTGGGCATCTTTATGTGTTTGAACCTTCCATCATTTTGTTGCTCTTTAAAGGTTGTAGGTTCAACTTGAAATACAAAATTCAATTCAAAAATTAAAACCAATAGACATCATAATAGTAAGGGAAGAAAATTGATAACAATAGACATCATAATAGTAGTAGTGCCTTTGAAGACCAATCAACACTGATGCTGATGCTAATGGAGGAGATGAACAGACAAACCAAACCCACAGAATCTCCTATATGCACTAAATTGTCTAATACAAATTATCAAAAATAAATAAATATTAAATTTAAAATTAAAAAAGAAAAAAAGAAGCAATAAACAACTCCTAGGACTACAAAAATCTCCTATATGGACTTGACAAGGAAAGATGAGGAGTTAATGACAAACCATTCACATTAGCAGCAATGAGCAATGAGAATATATTTAATTACTAAAACAGAATGGAAACAAAGCATTAAATAAGCATTTGCTAGACATTGATAGCAGCATCATGCATAAAGGGCCAATGGCAAATCAAAAATAACAACAAAAAAGAAAATATTCAAACTATTCACAAAGGGAAAAGGAATAATTGACAGAATATTTTTAGATGAATGAAATTGATTAAAGCATCCACAAATCATATACATCCCAAAAGAAGAAAATGTTCTCAGAAAATGGCCTCAAACCCACAGAATGCATCAATATCTAAACAAAATCTTTATATGTGAGCTTTCAACAAACACATAGAATGCATCAATACAAAAACACCAAAATCATATTTGAAACAAATTAAAGGGCTTGGTGATATGAAGCAAACTGGAGCAAAATCATGGACCAAGAAAATTTCAACCAATGTAAATCAAAGAATGTTTGAAGCAATACCTCAATAGTGACCCACGAATCAGTTGCTTCTTGGTGGATGAAGGCCGAAATTTTCAGAGAAACTGGAAGAATTGGAGACTGGTAGTGTGGTTGATGGTCAGCGGTGGTCTTTTTCGTCGTCAGTGGCCATGTAGGTCATCGTCGTCGAGGTCAAGCGCTCTAGGTCGTGGTCGTCTCTCTCTTTATCTCTTGCATACGTTGATTTGTTTTCTCTTTAGTCTTCTAGGGTTTGGTGCAAGAATGGACTGCCAGCTCAATTCAAGCCATTCGCGTCTCTATCTCTCGAGGTCTATAGCGGAACCACAATCAAATAGACAACTTCTACGATCAATGAGCATGATTCTTTAGACTTGGAACACGAATGAAACGTCATATGCATTGTTGGGTGTTATATATAAGCTTCTCAAGTTAATAGGTATCAAATTTGACTTTCTTTAATTGCTTAATGTAGTAAAAAGACTACAGAAAATTTTATCTTAAAATATATAAACATAAACTAGAGTAGGTCAGATTAGGGATACTGTTTGATTATGTCATGTGGGAATGGAGTTTACCATAAGTAACTTTCCACATACAAATCCATATAGAGTAATGATAATGACTAAATTTATTTATCATGTGACTTGTAATCATGCATTGTGCGAATACATGGATGACATATAATTCATACCATGTGATGCACAAATTTAAGACGACATATAATTCATTATGATAAAATAGTTTGTGTAGTGGGGGAAAATCGGTTTAGAATAAATGTTGAGAGAAAAATGTTTACACTTAGACGACTTACATTTTATATCGTAAATTTTTTTTACACAGTATGCATTAGTATGTCGTGAAAATTTTTACTGAATTTTTTTTTAATTCCATTTTTTTATGACATGCAAAAGTATGTGTTAGCAAAAATTTGGTTTAAACCCAATCAACAGTGATTGATCGACAAACTTAAATAAATTTTAAATGAACACAAATAAAAATCAGGCTTTGGTGGTTGAATTCTATGTCTTAAATAGATTAAGGACTTCCTTAAAAGTAAATAAATAAAGAAGAAACAAAGTAGAACAAAATATGTATTTATTTAATTGGATTGTCACTTGCCACCAGTTATCAGAACTTAAACAAGAATAAAGAAAGAACAAATACAGTAATCGACAAAAGGAAAGAAATGAGGATTGAAAATGTCACGACCCGATTCCGCCCTTAGTAGAATGGTGCCATGATGGCCAGTAATCCGAGATTACCAAAGGCCAACTTACAAAGATTCACACACAAACAGAGTATACATATGGGGCTTACATGTGCGGAAGCAATAATTTAATTTTAATTAGTCCATAAGAGCTGTGCATAGATCAAATGAAATGACATACATCTTATTGAGGTCTTACAACTTGAATACAAATGAATAACTACATAACACATCTTGATCAAAAGGCTTCTTAAGTCGACATATGCAAAATTCAATGAATCACAAGCCAAGAAGCATAGTCTTCAAGATACTATCAAAAGTATGAATCCAAAACATCATACCAAACGCATATAGGCGTCACTGTCGTCATGCTCATCACCTACATATATATATATAGAGAGGGTAAGCTTGGATGCTCAGTGAATGATATAATTAATAAAGGGATTTGCGTGAGTGATATCTGAGATCTTTATCACATCAAAACGCATCATATCTTGTACGAAATCCAAGGACAAATCAAGTTCATTTAACAAATCTTTCAAGTCTCAAGGGATGCTTACTAGCATCAATAATACAAGGGATGACATAATCAAAGGTGTTATAAAAGTTTAGAGTCCCCTAGCACGTACGGACTTGTGTTACAAATGCTTATAGTCCCCTAGCACGTACGGACTTGTGCTACAAATGCTTATAGTCCCTTAGCACGTACGAACTTGTCAAGAATGTTATCAAAACCAAAGTTAATACTTGATACACAAAATAGGGATAGTCATTCATGCTTAACAAATACTTTTCCAAAACAAGCAAGGTAAAGTTTTATCAAAACTTAATAACATAACTTTATTAAAAATACCACTCACTTAGTTCTTCAAACGTCGGGGTCAAAGCAAGAGTCCAAGTCCTACAAACACATGGCAAAGTCTATTGAATGCACTCTCAAACAAGCTTTATATGAATGCAAATGATCTCGGCATTCCTTCAAAACTAAGTCGGACCAAAACAAAACACTGTTTCTCATCTCGGGAAAACATAATGGGTACCAACCAGGTCTTGGCCGAGGTCCCACACCTCCTTGCCGAGGTGTGGTCTCGATGGCCACATTCAAGAAAATGAAGTCGGGAAAATCTGGGTTTCCTTCTACTGAAGAACATGAAGAACATGAAAAACATGAATGCTCAATCACAACTTGTTATTACGAAATCTGGGATTTCATGAGATGAGTTCGAAAACATGGATCTGGGTACCCATACTTGAAGATCTTATAAAGACAAGCACAAAAATATGAATCTTGATGCAAGCTTTCGGATCAAACAAGGCTTTTATTCAAGAACACATGAATATCACTTTCTCTTTCTAAAACCAAACTTTAAATCAATGCATGGCTTACAAATCGTGCTCGATCATGCAATGTAGCTAGATGAACAATAAGAACAATAAGAGTAGATTAAGATTCTAACCCCAAGACACGAATCTAACGGCTCAAGGTGTGAAGATCAAGCTTGGAAATCTATTCCCTCCCTAAGAACTCTTCCTTCTTCTCCCTAGAGCCTCTCTCTCTAAAAGACAAGGATGTGATACAAAATGATGTGTTTCTCAACAGCCCACTGACTTAACCCTCTGGTGGGACACGTGGCATCGGCCGGTTATCTCTTCTCAAAAAGATGACTGAGTGAAAAGACGAGACTATGACAAAGTGTGTTCAACAAGCAAGATGGCATAGGCACTCCGGCAGGTTATGATCTCGGCTAAGGACAAAGCTTCGGCAAATAAGGTCTCAATGATCTCGGCTAGGAAGGACAACACTTGACTTAGCTGTGCCACATCTCGGCCTAGATGTGCCACACCTCGGTCTAGGTCATACCAATCTAGGAACAAGATCACTAGGTATAGGTGTAAGGGTAACATCTCGGCCTTGGTGATGAACACCTCGGCTTAGATAGTGACATCTCGGCCAATATGCCAAGGTGCGAGTGGAGGTTAACCAAAAGATGCCAAGATAGACCTAGGTATAAGAGATTCAAAGGTTCGACCCAGGCTTAGGATGACCTCGGCTAAACTCACACCAAGTAAGGAACAAAGCATGCAGTAACACTTGAGCAAAACAAAGACAAGATTTGAAATGCAAGCTTAACAAGACAAAATCATATAAATGCATGAGAGCATGACTAAGATGAAGTGAGGGTTGCTACAGAAAAACTATCACTTAATCTATTTCTAACAACTGTTAAAGTTAAATTACTCCTAGATGAATATCACGTTTTGTGAATGGTTATTCATGATTGATCCCTTCTTTATTCCTCAAGTCTTCCTTTTATACTTGCTTGGCTATCTCTTGTTGTAGCTATCAATTCATGATCTTTGTTGATATTTGCTTTACTCAACCATATCCCATCTTCATAGAAACTATTTACAGATTTTGTGTTTTGACTTGATATTGATCCCTCGATTTTAGCATATGATTTTTAATTGAATTTAATAAATATCTTTATTGGCTTTTATTTAATCTTTTCAAGCTATATTATCATCTCTTTCATGCCATGTTACTAGCATATTTGTCACGCCATGTCAGCATATTTATCGATAATAATAATAATATATATGGCCAAGGTTATTTTTAAAAATAGTTTATAGTCTTAATCGACAGACCATAATCAATAGAAAATAAAATGCGGTGTCAATAGTATGTCGTAAAATATTTACACTTAAGATGACATATATTTCATATCATAAAATATTATAACTTTACACGGCATGCATTAGCATGTTGTGAAAACTTTTACTAAAAAAAAAAATTCAATCTGGTTTTTTTATTTATTTAAATCATAAGGAAAATCATCAACATCCAAAGTTTACCATTTTGTGCTTAGTGATCAGTATCTTGTTGCAGAATAGTTTCTAAAAATCATCAAGTTAATTAATTATTAATTTGCTATCCTTTTAGCATATTCAATGGTATAGACAAACATTATTATTATTATGGTATAAATTGTTGGCTGATTATATCTAAAGGGTCAGATCTTTCTTGATTTGATTTTTGTTTTCTGGTAATGTTTTTTAATCTCAAATCTGTATAAATGTGTTTTGTTAATTTTATTTTGTATTTTCACATAAGGATTGGATCATTTTATATATTTTTTTCATGATTGACTTTTTATACTAGCACAATTTATATTTGTTGAATGATCAATTTTTGGCTTCAAATTGGTTAGTAGTCACATTAGGATTGCTCTCATGGTTGTGAAGGATTTGAGCTCTATTAGTAGCAGCCACGAACAAAGCAAAAACAGGGTACAATATATATGTGTGTGTGTGTGTGTGTATGTGTGTGTGTTTGTAAATATAGCAAAAAAACTAGTCAGAGAGAACAAGCGGGTGTCTAATGATTGGATTTGATTTGTAGAGAAATAGATGATATCATCATATCCAGTAAATTAAAGTGTTCTAGAGAACCACAAAGAAATAATAGAGAGAGAGAGGGTATGTTTGGCCCTGATTTGTTATGTAATGTTTGAGGCAGTTATAGTGATTATGCATCTCTTCCTTATCATTATTTCCTTCTGTTAATCTTTTTAGAAAATGCTAATATTTGTTATTGCTAGTGATTAATTTGGACCTCATCCAGGGGAATAATCACTTTCCAAATCTTTCAATGATCACTATAAATGATCCCCCAATTGAAAATTGTAGATTTGAGATGATGATTAAGTAGTCGCAGAAAGAAATTAATTTTGCCAATTTTATGTGGGAGGATATTTTCAAAATATATATCTACTAATTTGTAATAAAATATGTTTCTCATTTATTTATAATTTTTCCACTTATTTGAAAATTCAATCTCACGTACAAAATATATTTGAACTTATATAAACCACAAACAATACAAAAAACAAAACGAAAATAGCACACTGTCAACTTAGATACTATTAACACGTGAGAACATATCGATAGATTTTTCAAAAAAAAATGTTCAAACAACGTTTGTGGCTTCAGCGAAAACGGTATTTATGATTATGTCGCGTGCTTTGCACATAGCTTCTAATGGCTCAGCTTTAGGCATGGTAAGTCCTTTTCCTTCCATTAGATTAACTGCCTCCTTAGTAACCCTCTCCTACTCGAAGCATTGAATCAATGACCCCAAAGCTAAACCCACGACACGTTGTGCCAGACCAGCCCCAGGGCAAGACCACCTTCCCATCCCAAATGGCATCAATTTGTGTCCTTCCACTTCTCCACCTTCAAATCTCTCAGGCTTAAGGCTTGAGGCTTGTAGGATCATCCCAAGTCTTAGGGTCCCGGTGAATGGACTAGGTATTAACCAATAGCAATGTATCACTTGGCACGTTGAACCCTCCTATAATGCAATCATCCGATGATACAACAACGGTGCTGCTGGGAACAATCGAAAGGTCTTGGAGATAATAGCTTGAAGGTAATGTAGCTTTGAGAGATCGTGTTCATCAATCAAGCGATCTTGGCCCGCATGAGTGTTTATTTCAACTCTTGCTTTCTTCAACACCTCTGGATGGTTCACTAGAAGGGACATTGCCCATTCCATTGTCACTGATGATGTATCAGTGCCCGCGAATATCATGATTTGGACATTAAAAGTTAATAAATTAAACTGAAAAAGGTAAATTATATTTTTACATAATCGGTACTATTTTTGTAATAAAAGATATTTTGTTTTAAAGTGTTCGACCTCAATTCTATTACATTCTTTGTATGTAATTTATGTATATATTTTTTCTTTTTATTTACAAATCATTACACACAAAAGTAGGAGACAATAGGAGATGAATTTACCATTTGTTTAGCCTATGATGTTTATATACACAATAAATATTATATGAGTATGTAAAATATTTCATATCTACAAAAATAAATAAATACATTATTATTATTATTATTAATGCAATGAGTTGCACCTGCAAACATATTTTTGTAGTACGAATCTACTTAAAAAAATGAAAAAACAAAAAATAATGAAAGCCATCCCCTAACATATATCCTTTTTTTTTTAAAAAAAAATTATTTATGAATATTGATTGCTATATAAATTAAAAAAAATATTTCAGTTTGTTATGAAATACTTTCTTCTTAATTTAATCAGAAATTAATAATGCCGCGGATGAAACATTTATGTGCCACCTTGCGGACATAGCGTTTTCTTTTGTCCGGTAGTTCACCACTAAATTGTGTTTGAATAAAGATTTGGAAGAAGGTTTTGTGGAAGGAAAAGAAAATAAAAATGAAAATGAATAAATTTATGAACTAAATTTTTTTATTATGAAAAATCAGGTGATATATATATATATATATATATAGATTTTAATTTGCAGAATTGCAACATAAAAATTATATGATGGGCTATTTTATGGTACAGAAGATATTATGGTACTTCAAACCAATACCTATAATAGAACTGAATATGAAAATATTATTGAAATATTGAATTACTGGAGAAAATTATATAAAGACCCAAATTTAGATATTGATGAAAGAAATAGGCTACTAAATCAGATAAGATAAACTTATCTAGAAAATGAAGCTCTTTTACAACACTTTAATTATGATATTAATATGTCAACTAATGATGATGACAGCCAATCATCCTCATCTGAAGAAACAATAGATCAAGATATTTCATCAGAAATAAATAAAGGGAAAAGAAAGGCAGAAGAGCCAATTGATCCCGAATTATTTGGCACATGGGGAGATGGATAAAATTTTGACTTTATTCAAACAAATGAAGTTAAAAATGATACTAACATTGGAGGTACCTCTAATCCTACACCTGAGCCAGTAATATTTAAAAAAGATAATAATCATAAGTATCCAATAGTTCAAAATGGTACTTATTTAGATTTGTCTCATGTTTCATTCAAGGATCAGGAACAAGCAATTGATGATTGGGCACAATCCTTGTCCATCATTATTACTAATTATAAAAATAGCTGGTCAAAGGAAAAATTCATTGATTATATTGCAGCAACTCTCTAGGGAGATGTGTTGCAATGGTTAAGACAGTGGCAAAAATCTGAAATTGGAAAAAGTCAAAAAACAGCTTTGTTAACAAATTTTCTTACACTTGACACAATTTTAGCTGAATTTGCAAAAATGATAAAAGAAAATTTATGTGGTTTTGCAGGAGATACTAATTTGCAAGTAGATGCAAATTATATTTTGACTAAATTAGAATTATGTAAGATTTGTCTTTTTGAAGACTACGTTCAAACTTTTAAAAAATATTATTATCTTATTGATCCACCAGCAAATCAACCCTGGTTAGATCAGTTTTTTCATAAACTCCCTAATCCATGGGATGAGTTATGTATTAAAACATATCCTGATTTTCTCAAAAAAATGGGAAAGGAAGAATATGATAATCTTTTTTTTCGCATTAATTATGTTCTAAGACTGATAGCAGATCGGTGTCTAGAAGCAAAGGCGAAAAAACAAATAAAAAATCAAATTTTCAACTCACAATACGGTCAAAAATGTTGTGATAAAATTTTAAAAGAAAATTGGAAAATTGGTTGTAATACATTTCCTAAAAGAAAATGATTTTCTAAAAAACGTAGAAAATATAAATGGAAACCTTGGAAAAAGAACAAAATTTTTTCAAAAAAGAAAAAGTATATTCGAAAAAAGAAGCCAACAAGTGTTTCAAAAAAGAAAACTTGTAAATGTTACATTTGTAACGAAGAAGGTCAGTATGCACCCGAATGTCCAAAAAGGAGAAAAAGTGCAAAGAAAATGATCAAAGTCCTTGAAGAACAAGATTTTGAAATAATATATGGAGTAAAAATTTCTAATGAAGAAGAAATCTTATATGAAATTTCTAGTGATGAAGAAAGTTTAGATGAAGAACTAATCTTCATGATGACTAATAATAGACAAGAAATATCTCAAGAAACAGATAGTATATCTCAAGAAGAATTACAGGCAATTCGACTTGGAGATGTAATCGGAGAAGAAAAAACTTTTACCGACGAAGAATTAGCAAAATTCGAAAAAATGAAAAAAGTTGCTGTTTCAGAAATTTACAAACTTTCAAAATTTAACTTTTTTTCAGCAAGAGTGTTTGAACAATACAGTAGTAACACTCAAGCAAAATGGTCTGAAGAAGAAAATATTGATATTCCTTTTTTTGATAAGAAAAAGGTTGCAAGATGGAAAAAAAAATATCCTAAAATTCAATATATTCATATTGGATTAATCCAAGTAACCATAACAGCCTTATTTTACCAAGGGATAGAAACTTCTATTTTGGCAGTAATTTTTGATAAAAGATTTTCCGACCCAATGAAAGCAATCATTTGGAGGAATTCAGTCTAATTTGGTTAATGGAGTAGTTTGGTTTAATGTTAGGCCAAATTTCTTTGTTTCCATAAATGACCCTAATCTTGAAGATACAATCCGAATAAGAATTAAAACACAAGGATTAGGAATGAAATCAAATTCTCATGATTTGGCTATTCGTTGGAAAATAATTCACGAATTAACCAAATTTCTTGAGACAAAAACAAGATCAAACGATAATAAAATCATTGAAATCTTTGAACCAAGACCATTTGACACGGTAATACAACCTTGTCTAATGAATTGGAGTGATTTAGAAGTCCCTCGATAATGGTTAATCCAAGACCTAGTGGGACAAGGAGAATCTTCTAAAACAAAAAAACCTGCACAATTATAAATGCAGGCATCAGGAAAAAATTTATATATTGAAAATACAGTTCCAAAACTTAAAAGATCAACTTCTGTATTTGAAAAAGATTTTCCTAACAAATCTTTTTCAAAGTTAAGCATTGGAGAATCAAGTAATAATTCTAATCAAGAATCTATTACTTCAAACAATGTTCAGATTCCTATTTTTCCAGGAACAAGAAAACTTGAACATATTAAGTTTGCATATATGTATCATTTTCAAACAAAAAATGATGACATTATTTTTTCTCCTAGCCAGGGAAAAAGAAGGTATACATATGTATTGGGAACATTTAATTTTGCAGGTTATAAACCCTATAGCCTCAGTGTTCTCATAGACACAGGAGCTACAGTTAGCTCATGTAAATGGAATGCCATACCAAACGAAAAATAGATATTAATGAAACATCCAATTTTGGTTACTGGAATTGATGGCAACCATACTTCCATACAATTCAAGGCCAAAAATATAGTTATTTGGTTAAATGATAGCAAGTTCATTATACCAAAAATCTTATGTTTTCTGTATATGCATAGAGATTTCCTTCTTGGCAATAATTTTATACATAAATACCTTCCAATGCAAATAAAGGAAAAGGCTATTTCATTAAGCATAAACAATGTCTTAATTCATATTCCCTTGTTAGAACAACATAAATATACTTTTGATAAAGAGTTTGCGCCTGTGTCGCATGGTGATTTAACTCCCATCATCAAAACCATTGATGAATCACACTGGATTTATAAAATTTTAGAAGAAAATTTTAGTGAACATCCATAAAAATTATGGCAACGTAGTCCACGTTATTGTAGTTTAAAATTGAAAGACCCTAATGTTGTCATTAGAGTAAGACCAATGATCTATACTAGACAAGATATAGATGAATTTGATATTCAACTCCAGGAACTTTTAGAGAAAAAGTTAATTGAAGAAACTAGAAGCCCTCACTCTAGTCCAGCTTTTATGGTAAGAAACCATGCTGAAATTAAAAGAGGAAAAGCCCGAATGGTAGTCAACTATAAACGGCTAAATGAAAATTTAGAATTTGATGGATGTGTTATTCCACGAAAAGATGTTTTGATTAACTTAACCAAAGGATCAAAAATTTTTAGCAAATTTGATTGTAAAAGTGGATTTTGGCAAATTCAATTAACTAAAGAGTCAAAAAAATTGACAGCTTTCAGTACACCTAGAGGACATTACCATTGGAATGTTATGCCTTTTGGGTTAAATATTGCACCACAGGTATTCCAACGGTGGATGGATACAATTTTTAAAGATCTTAAAGATTGTTGTGTAGTTTATATTGATGATATACTTATCTTTTCTAAAACCAAGGAGGAGCATAAGAAACATTTAAAATTACTTTGTGAAAAATTCTAAAAATATGGAATTATTTTGTCACCAAAAAAGATTGAACTAGAAAAAGAATCAATTGAATTTTTTGGAATAATTTTAGACCAGAAAGGTTTAAAATTACAAGAACATATTTTGTCCAAAGTACGAGATTTTCCTGATACTCTTGAAAATATAACATAATTACAGAGTTTATTAGGCATTTTAAATTATGGAAGAAATTTTATCAAAAATCTTTCAAAAATAGAAATTCCTTAGTTAACCAAATTAAGGAAAAATGTTATTTTTGAATGGACAGCAGAAGATGTTGCTTTAATTAAACAAATTAAAGAAAATGTTAAAACTTTACCGGATGTTTATCTTCCTAAAACATGTGATAAATTAATTTTGGAAACAGACGCCTCCATAGACACAGGAGCTACAGTTAGCTCATGTAAATGGAATGCTATACCAAAAGAAAAATGGACATTATTGAAGCATCCAATTTTGGTTACTGGAATTAATGGCAACCATACTTCTATACAATTCAAGGCAAAAAATATAGCTATTTGGTTAAATGATAGCAAGTTCATTATACCAAAATTTTTATATTTTTCGTATATGCATGGAGATTTCCTTTTTGGCAATAATTTTATATATAAATACCTTCCAATGCAAATACAGGAAAAGGCTATTTCATTAAGCATAAATAATGTCTTAATTCATATTCCCTTATTAGAACAACATAAATACATTTGTGGTAAAGAGTTTGCGCCCGTGCCGCGTGGTGATTTAACTCCCATCATCAAAACCATTGATGAATCACAATGGATTTATAAAATTTTAGAAGAAAATTTTAGTGAACATCCATTAAAACTATGGCAACGTAGTCCACGTTATTGTAGTTTAAAATTGAAAGACCCTAATGTTATCATTAGAGTAAGACCAATGATCTATACTAGACAAGATATAGATGAATTTGATATTCAACTCCAGGAACTTTTAGAGAAAAAGTTAATTGAAGAAACTAGAAGCCCTCACTCTAGTCCAGCTTTTATGGTAAGAAACCATGTTGAAATTAAAAGAGGAAAAGCCCGAATGGTAGTCAACTATAAACGGCTATATGAAAATTTAGAATTTGATGGATATTTTATTCCACGAAAAGATGTTTTGATTAACTTAACCAAAGGATCAAAAATCTTTAGCAAATTTGATTGTAAAAGTAGATTTTGGCAAATTCAATTAACTGAAGAGTCAAAAAAATTGACAGCTTTCAGTACACCTAGAGGACATTACCATTGGAATGTTATGCCTTTTGGGTTAAATATTGCACCACAGGTATTCCAACGGTGGATGGATACAATTTTTAAAGATCTTAAAGATTGTTGTGTAGTTTATATTGATGATATACTTATCTTTTCTAAAACCAAGGAGGAGCATAAGAAACATTTAAAATTACTTTGTGAAAAATTCTAAAAATATGGAATTATTTTGTCACCAAAAAAGATTGAACTAGAAAAAGAATCAATTGAATTTTTTGGAATAATTTTAGACCAGAAAGGTTTAAAATTACAAGAACATATTTTGTCCAAAGTACGAGATTTTCCTGATACTCTTGAAAATATAACATAATTACAGAGTTTATTAGGCATTTTAAATTATGGAAGAAATTTTATCAAAAATCTTTTAAAAATAGAAATTCTTTGGTTAACCAAATTAAGGAAAAATGTTATTTTTGAATGGACAGCAGAAGATATTGCTTTAATTAAACAAATTAAAGAAAATGTTAAAACTTTACTGGATGTTTATCTTCCTAAAACAGGTGATAAATTAATTTTAGAAACAGACGCCTTAGAAGCATACTGGGGATGTGTTCTTAAAGCTATACCCAGTAATTTATGGCATGATAAAGAGATACATTTATCAGAAAATGGGATTAGACCAAGAAAAAATTCAATACCCATAAAATTACAAAAAGAAGAATTAATTTGCGGATATAATTTTGGAACATTTAAACCAAATGAACAGAAATATATTTTTTTCAAAAAAGAATTACTTGCAATAAAATTTGAAATAAAGAGTTTTCATATTTATTTAGCCCCAGAAAATTTTATTGTACGCACTGATAATAAGGCAGTAAGAGATTTCTTGATCAATAAAAAACCTATTGAACAAGGAAGAAGATTAGTCTGGTATAATAAAATTTCTGAATATACTTTTGAAGTAGAACATTTTAAAGGTACTAACAATTTTCTTGCAGATTTTCTTAGCAGAAATTGTTTCAGAAAATTAAATTGCTAAACAAGTAAATTTAATTTTTGCAGAAGACCTCTAGACCAAGAGGAAACAATGGATAAGGGTAAACAACCCGCTCAAGGAGATTGGTGACAATTGCTAAAAAAGCAATCCTCAAAGAAGAAAAAGTTTATGTTGTGTTTGCATGAAGACAACCTGGAATTTACACAGAATGGAATGATTGCAAAACACAAGTTTGTGGATACTCAGGAGCAAGCTTTAAAGCATATGATAGCATGACCAAAGCTAAAAAAGTTTTTTTACAGTGCACCAGCCATGCCTATTTATCAAAGGAATCAAATGAGAACTAACCCAGTTCCAACTAATATTCAGACATCTAAACCAGATGAATCTGAGATAAAAGAATTTTTCAACCCTGGTATATCCAGAAAAATTCATACAGAACTCAATGGAGTATGGAAAACTCACATTGTAGACAACAAAGTGAAATTTCGAAAACACATGGGAGTTCTGGCCAACAAATTAGCTGAGCAAACAGGTAAATTAAAAGATTTGCAAAATCTTTGTTTCAATATTCTTAAACAAATGAATTGGAATGAAGACTTTACGGCCAAAGTCTTGCCAAGTTAGATATGTTAGATATGCATTAAGTTTGGTTTTGTTTTTATTCACCATCTTGTAGTCTATATATTGGCCTTTATGCCAACAAGAATGAAACATGTAAATTCTCTCCATATTCTCTCTATCTTTGAGCTTTCTTCCTTTGTCTCTAACTTCTCTATCATAATTCCTTATTCCATAACTCCACCATAACTCCATAATAAAAATAAGAAAAAGTTCCTTTCCTTTTATGTTTTGAAATTGGTATCAGAGTTTGGTGAAGAGCTTTTGAAAGCAAGATCAAGTTATGTAAGTATTTCTATCTATGTATAAATTTTTGATATATATATATATAAGTTTGTATGGTGTGTTTTATGATATAAAAAAAAAATTTAAAAATTATGTCTAAGTTTTTTTGTGTATCCTCTGTATTTTATACCTTCATAATTATTTGTTTCATTTATAGTTGTTGTAAAACCTATATGCTTAGTGTATGTCAAAGCCCATATACTCATTAAGATCTTTTGACTATTGGCCATAATTAAGCCTTTAAAATCATAAATAGAGGTTTTAGGCACCAGATAATATACTAGGAGGGTCTTAGGTACCAACAACAATCTAAAATGACAATTAATTCTGACGATATAATATACTTTGGAAATACAAAAAATAATGTTAATAATAAATATGATCATAGTTTGCATATTACTAAAGAGTCTGCAAATATAAATAGTGTGTGTTCTAGTTTAAATAATATTACTGATATTATGTGTTCTTGGTTTTCTAAATTAGATAAAAATCAAAAAATAAACCAAAACTATCTAGAGACCAAAGTTGAGTCTATAGAATCTAAAATAGACAATTTGGGTTCTATAATAAATATTGACTTAAATAAAGAAGCAAAAAATCAAATAAACAATTTGGTGACAAAATTAGAAACTATATCCTTCATAAATAATGATGGAATGAATAGTCCAGGAGATAGTTACATCCCTAGGCTATTTTATGGTACTGAAGATATTATGGTACTTCAAACTAATACCTATAATAGGACTGAATATGAAAATATTGTTGAAATATTGGATTATTGGAGAAAATTATATAAAGACCTAGATTTAGGTATTGATGAAAGAAATAAGCTACTAGATCAGATAAGAGAAACTTATCTAGAAAATGAAGCCCTTTTACAACATTTTAATTATGATATTAATATGTCAACTAATGATGATGATAGCCAATCATCCTCATCTGAAGAATCAAGAGATCAAGATATTTCATCAGAAATAAATAAAAGGAAAAGAAAGGCAGAAGAGCCAATTGATCCCGAATTATTTGGCACATGGGAAGATGGAGAAAATTTTGACTTTATTCAAACAAATGAAGTTAAAAATGATACTAACATTGGAAGTATCTCCAATCCTACACTTGAGCCAACAATATCTAGAAAAGATAATAATCATAAGTATCCAATAGCTCAAAATAGTATTTATTTAGACTTGTCTCATGTTCCATTTAAGGATCAGGAACAAGCAATTGATGATTGGGCACAATCCTTGTCCATCATTATTACCAATTATAAAAATAGTTGGTCAAAGTAGAAATTTCTTGATTATATTGCAGCAACTCTCCAGGGAGATGTGTTGCAATGGTTAAGGCAGTGGGAAAAATTTGAAATTGGAAAAAGTCAAAAAACAGCTTTGTTAATAAATTTTCTCACACTTGACACAATTTTAGCTGAATTTGCAAAAATGATAAAAGAAAATTTATGTGGTTTTGCAGGAGATACTAATTTGCAAGCAGATGCAAATTATATTTTGACTAAATTAGAATTATGTAATATTTGTCTTTTTGAAGACTACGTTCAAACTTTTAAAAAATATTATTATCTTATTGATCCACTAGCAAATCAACCCTGGTTAGATCAATTTTTTCATAAACTCCATAATCCATGGGATGAGTTATGTATTAAAACATATCCTGATTTTCTCAAAAAAATGGGGAAGGAAGAATATGATAATCTTGGTTTTCGCATTAATTATGTTCTAAGACTGATAGCAGATCGGTGTCTAGAAGCAAATGCGAAAAACAAATAAAAAATCAAATTTTCAACTCACAATACGGTCAAAAATGTTGTGATAAAATTTTAAAAGAAAATTGGAAAATTGGTTGTAATACATTTCCTAAAAGAAAAGGATTTGCCAAAAAACGTAGAAAATATAAATGGAAACCTTGGAAAAAGAACAAAATTTTTTTAAAAAAGAAAAAGTATATTCGAAAAAAGAAACCAACAAGTGTTTCAAAAAAGAAAACTTGTAAATGTTACATTTGTAACGAAGAAGGTCAGTATGCACCCGAATGTCCAAAAAGGGAAAAAAGTGCAAAGAAAATGATCAAAGTCCTTGAAGAACAAGATTTTGAAATAATATATGGAGTAGAAATTTCTGATGAAGAAGAAATCTTATATGCAATTTCTAGTGATGAAGAAAGTTCAGATGAAGAACTAATCTTCATGATGACTAATAATAGACAAGAAATATCTCAAGAAACAGATAGTATATCTCAAGAAGAATTACAGGCAATTCGACTTGGAGATGTAATTGGAGAAGAAAAAACTTTTACCGACGAAGAATTAGCAAAATTCAAAAAAATGCAAGAAGTTGCTATTCCAGAAATTTACAAACTTTCAAAATTTAACTTTTTTTCAGCAAGAGTGTTTGAACAATACAGTGGTAACACTCAAGCAAAATGGTCTGAAGAAGGAAATATTGATATTCCTTTTTTTGATAAGAAAAAAGTTGCAAGATGGAAAAAGCAATATCCTGAAATTCAATATATTCATATTGGATTAATCCAAGTAACCATAACAGCCTTATTTTGCCAAGGGATAGATACTCCTATTTTGGCAGTAATTTTTGATAAAAGATTTTCCGACCCAATGAAAGCAATCATTTGGAGGAATTCAGTTTAATTTGGCTAATGGAGTAGTTTGGTTAATATCAGACCAAATTTCTTTATTTCCATAAATGACCCTAATCTTGAAGATACAGTCCAAATAAGAACTAAAACACAAAGATTAGGAATGAAATCAAATTCTCATGATTTGGCTATTCATTGGAAAACAGTTCACGAATTAACCAAATTTCCTGAGACAAAAACAAGATCAAACGATAATAAAATCGTTGAAATCTTTGAATCAAGACCATTTTACACGGTAATACAATCTCGTCTAATGAATTGGAGTGATTTAGAAGCCCCTCGACAATGGTTAATCCAAGACCTAGTGGGATAAGGAGAATCTTCTAAAACAAAAAAACCTGCACAATTACAAATGCAGGCATCAGGAAAAAATTTATACATTGAAAATACAGTTCCAAAACTTAAAAGATCAACTTCTGTATTTGAAAAAGATTTTCCTAACAAATCTTTTTCAAAGTTAAGCATTGGAGAATCAAGTAATAACTCTAATCAAGAATCTATTACTTCAAACAATGTTCAGATTCCTATTTTTCCAGGAACAAGAAAACTTGAACATATTAAGTTTGCATATATGTATCATTTTCAAACAAAAAATGATGACATTATTTTTTCTCCTAGCCAGGGAAAAAGAAGGTATACATATGTATTGGGAACATTTAATTTTGCAGGTTATAAACCCTATAGCCTTAGTGTTCTCATAGACACAGGAGCTACAGTTAGCTCATGTAAATGGAATGCCATACCAAACGAAAAATGGACATTAATGAAACATCCAATTTTGGTTACTGGAATTGATGGCAACCATACTTCCATACAATTCAAGGCCAAAAATATAGCTATTTGGTTAAATGATAGCAAGTTTATTATACCAAAAATCTTATGTTTTCCGTATATGCATGGAGATTTCCTTCTTGGCAATAATTTTATATATAAATACCTTCCAATGCAAATACAGGAAAATGCTATTTCATTAAGCATAAACAATGTCTTAATTCATATTCCCTTGTTAGAACAACATAAATATACTTGTGATAAAGAGTTTGCGCCCGTGTCGCGTGGTGATTTAACTCCATCATCAAAACCATTGATGAATCACACTGGATTTATAAAATTTTAGAAGAAAATTTTAGTGAACATCCATTAAAATTATGGCAATGTAGTCCACGTTATTGTAGTTTAAAATTGAAAGACCCTAATGTTATCATTAGAGTAAGACCAATGATCTATACTAGACAAGATATAGATGAATTTGATATTCAACTCCAGGAACTTTTAGAGAAAAAGTTAATTGAAGAAACTAGAAGCCCTCACTCTAGTCCAGCTTTTATGGTAAGAAACCATGCTGAAATTAAAAGAGGAAAAGCCCGAATGGTAGTCAACTATAAACGGCTAAATGAAAATTTAGAATTTGATGGATGTGTTATTCCACGAAAAGATGTTTTGATTAACTTAACCAAAGGATAAAAAATCTTTAGCAAATTTGATTGTAAAAGTAGATTTTGGCAAATTCAATTGACTGAAGAGTCAAAAAAATTGACAGCTTTCAGTACACCTAGAGGACATTACCACTGGAATGTTATGCCTTTTGGGTTAAATATTGCACCACAGGTATTCCAACGGTGGATGGATACAATTTTTAAAGACCTTAAAGATTGTTGTGTAGTTTATATTGATGATATGCTTATCTTCTTTAAAACCAAGGAAGAGCATAAGAAAGATTTAAAATTACTTTGTGAAAAATTTCAAAAATATGGAATTATTTTTGGAATACAAGATCTTGTCTTCATTCTTGTTGACAATAGATAGAGAGAGAGAGAGAGAGAGAGAGGGGAGAGTCCACAAACCATGATTAGTCTTTTGATGATTTCATCTGTATAATATTCTGGCTGTGATTCTTGCAAGGAAAGCAAATGATCGATCATGGTGTTCTTACTCTTGTCACGCTTGTGCTCATCGATCAGACGTTGCAGGAGTGCGTCCATTTTCTTATAAAGTATCCCCAAATTCTTCTCAAAACTCTGATAATCAATCCACCTTAACACCGGTAGAAAGTCCCACGGTGCGATGCATCTTGATACCGATCGCCTAACGATTACCCGGAACTCCTTCGCCTCCTCGTTGTTCGACAACTCCTCCTCATCGTCGCCATAATACCTCTTTCCGGCGATCATTCCCATGATGATATTAAAGGTCAGTTCAGAAAACTTGGATTTCAATTCGACTCTGGCGAAATCATAAGACGAGTTTCGATACAATCTGCGGAGTAAAAGTTTGATTTCGTCTCGCCTAATTGATAAGTAGCTGTTGAAGCGGCTGGTCGAGAAGATTTCTAGCGCCATAAAGCGGCGGAGGTTGCGCCAGTGGTCGCCGTAATTGGACGCGCCGATGCCGGTGTAATTGTAGCCGAAGTACTTGCCAATGATGAGTCGAGGGCGGTTGGCTAAGACGACATCATTCTTGGTGAAGCATTCCTCCGCTACGGACGGCGATGACACCACCACCATGAGGCGTGACCCGAACCGGAGGGGGAAGATCGGCCTGAGGTTTTGGGAGAGTCGGTGGAGAGTACGATGGATAAGGTGTTTGAGTAGATGGAGGTGACCGATGACAGGAAGAGCCGGTGGGCTTGGAGGGAGATTCTTCTGTGCTCTTGCTTTTGATAAGAACTTGACAGCAATAATAAGAAAGAAAAGAGACAGAAATACGTATGGCAAACTAACTTCCATGGCTGGTTGATTAATTCATAATGAAGATTATATATTTTTTTGTGAGGATGGATGGGAAGATTGTAATAATATATATAGTAGTGTGTATATGGTGTTAGGACTATTGCACACCAGAAATCAATACCACACAATAACACAATAATATTTACGTGGTTCGGCAATTGCCTACGTCCACGGAAAGTAATGTATTATCCGGAGAAAAAGATTACAGAACTTTCTCTCACATACACTCTCACACACTCTATTCTCTTTGTGTTTGCTCTACACTATGCATTTTCTCTTCTCTCAGCCTCTCCATATATATATATACATAAATGGTAGGTGAAGGGAGCCAGCTTGCCAATCTCTTTTCGGTGGTCGTTGCCCAATCCGTCCACCTTTGCGGCTTGCCAACCGACAAGCCGTATTCCTTGACAAGCTCAACAATGCTTTCACATGGAGAAGAGGGATGATATCCTATCCTTATGAGCTGGATCTAACAATTCTCCCCCTCCACGCCCATAAGGATAACTGACTTCTCACTTGAAGTCCATCTCGGTCAGATTCTTGCAAACTTCCAGTTTGTCTCTGGCGACACCTTTGGTCATCATGTCAGAAGGATTCTTGTCTGTGTGAATCTTCACTAGCTTCATCAGCTGTTTTTCTATCACTTCTCGTATCCAATGATACCGGACATCAATGTGTTTTGTACGTGAATGGTACATGGAATTCTTGCTCAAGTCAATTGCACTTTGACTATCATAATGTACCTTGTAATCTTCTTGCTGTACATCCAATTCTTGGAGAAACTGCTTTAACCACAACATTTCCTTTCCAGCATCTGTGGCAGCAATGTAGTCTGCCTCTGTTGTAGATAAAGCAACACACTTTTGTAGTTTGGACTACCATGAAACAGCTCCCCCTGCAAAGGTGAATAGAAATCCTGATGTAGACTTTCTACCATTAGGATCACCTGCCATATCGGCATCTGTAAAACTCTCCAAAATTGGTTCAGCTCCCCCAAAACATAAACACATCCTTGAAGTTCCCTTCAAGTACCAAAGAATCCATTTGACCGCCTCCCAATGCTCCTTTCCTGGATTGGCGAGGAATCTTCTCACAATGCCAACTGCGTGAGCTATATCTGGCCGGGTACACACCATTGCATACATCAAACTTCCTACTGCGGAAGAATATGGGATTACCTCCATTTCTTTCCTTTTAGAGCTGGTTGTGGGACACAAACGCTTTGACACATTGAAATGGTTGGCCAGTGGTGTGCTGACTGGCTTGGCATCTTTCATGTTGAACCTTTCAATTACCCGTTCAACGTATTTCTCCTGTGACAGCCATATCTTCTTGGCTTTCCTGTCACGAACAATCTTCATGCCCAAAATTTCTTTGTCTTTGGGCCTAAATTCTTCATATCAAAATCTTTATGACAGTCCTTTTTCAACTTGTTGATCATAGTAGTATCTGTGTGAGTGATTTTCGACCACCTTGCCGCTTAGTAACCGGTGGAAACCTTGGCGAGAATAGATGGCTTTTGACACCTGCAATGAAATATAAGAATCCCGCGGTGGTTTCGACCACCCGGGGGCACTCCGACGATCAAGTCAGTATATCTCTCAAAGATAAATCAAGTGCTAAACTCACAAGCTTGAGTATCAAAAGCATACCTTAGACCCATGGGGGTGCCTCTCTTTTATAGCCAATATAATCCTAGTCCCAATAGGGCACGGCCTAATGGACTCAGGATTACTGCTAATCTGGGACTCTCAGTGGGATTAGGATAAACTCTCTAAGAGTCTTATCTTTACCCAAACTGAAGTCTTCTCGCAATCTAGGACTCTTGTCCATATCCAGGTTGAGTTCCCTCTTTATTCTAGGACTCTTGTCCCTTATCCACTTATCTCGGATTCCGATATCTTCGGAGGTAACCTCGGCCTATCCGAGATGACCTCGGCATCACGACCAGGACACGTGGCACCTCGGTTGACACGTCGGCGTCACCTTGCCACGTGTTGGTACTCAGAAAATATATCCCCACAACTGCCCCCTAGGTTCTATTACCTCGGCATTCTGAGGTGATGGAACCTACACTGTTCATTCATCTATGCCCCTCTATTCGAGATCAAATTTGCCGACCTCAAAGTTCCCTGGACTTTACTGTCCACTAAGCTTCATGCCTTCCAAGCTGCTTGAGATCATACCTCCTAGCCGAGGTTCTGGTTCCATTAATTCGTAAACTCCAAAAGCTTTGCAACTGCTCCACTCACACTCTCTAGTGAGTTCCCGATTTTCAGTCATCTATTTGACTCCGGCGATCTTCATATCGACGTTCATTTCACTTGGTAGGTTCATAAACTCTTTACTTGCTATTAAGCTCAATCTTTCATAACTCTTCTGAATCCGTTTACTTGCCCTCTGTTGCCTTCTACTTTCGCCTGTTTTTAAGTTTTGAATTGTTTGAATGCCTGGCATTGTTCTTGTCATATCCGCTTTCTGTTGCTAGCATCGTGCTTGGGTCATTACTTTCTTGTTTCTTCATATACTTACTTAGTGCCTGTGCACTTGGCTTTATCTTTGAACTTTGTCGTCCTCTTGACTCTGATTTTTCTCTTTATTCAATCCTCTGGCTTTTTCCCTTTCCAGCTTTTTTGCTTAAATCTATCATTGTTCCAAGCTTTCAAGCTCTGCAATTGTTTTCGTTCCTCTCATCCGGTGAAGCTTTCGCCGTTCCGTTGTGTCTGTAACCGTTGCCTGACCTCGGTGACCTTCATACTGGCTCCACTCTTCCTAGTAAGCCTCTGTTCCTTTCATTCTCAATTCTTCTATGCTCTTTCTAAGAAGTTCTGCTTCATTTATTAATCACCATTGTTGTTTCCAAATCATCTTCTTGAATACACACTGTTCACATATCTGTTGATTTCTGCCACTGTTCTTGGCTTGACACACCTATGCAATCTTTTTGTCTTGAACACTTGCACTGTTTCACCACTTTCTTGCTATTGTTCTTGAGTCGTATTTACGTGTCTTTTTCGGGTTTTGCTTTCAATCCCGCCTTCAAAACTCCGAGGTGCCAATCGCCGAGAAGAGCGTTGATCAAACTCTTCAGAGATTGATCTTGAGCTCGTGGTGAGATGGTTCGAGAAGTTCCTTTAAAGCTGTCTTACGGGGTGAGACACAACCTGTCGATCTTAGAGTAATTTACTTTTTCTTGAAATTGATGCCGAGGTAACGATAGAAAAGCTCCTCCAACTGACGCCGAGAATTTGAACCATCATCGTCTGTCGAGATCGGTCCGAAGCGTTCTTGCTTTTTGTCCCTAATTCTTTAAGGTCTTCATTTCTGTACTTGCTAACCTTCTCAGCTCTTAACAAACTAGTTGGTCATCTCGGATGATCATATCTCGGAAACGTCTTTCAGTGTTATCTCGGCTATACCAAACTTGTAAATCGCTTCAAATTTCAACAAGTGGTAGACTTCATAATCTTCGGTTAACTCATCTTGCAATTTGCTCAAAAATTTCAACAAGTGTTATCATTCCTTGCTCCTGCATCTTCTCCCTCCCCCCTAATGTGAACATAAGTTGCACTTAGGATCACATTAGGGAAGTTGGCTTCGTGCCGTAATCACAAACCTAATGTGTTCTTCTTTCGCCGATGTATTAAAACTTATGGTATTTAATTCGCCCCCTTTAGACCCTCTTTCTCTTGGCCTTGGCAAACTATCATCGCTGTTTCTTGAAGCATTTATTCCTTTCACAATTCTGGTCACCACTTCTGGCGTGCACTTAGTGGTTCTGTTCTAACCAAAACGACGTTTGACTCCGATGAATCTTTTGCCGACATTTAACTTTGTGCACTCTTTAACTTGTAAATTCTCTTAGAATTTCAACAAGTGTTTAAGCCATTTCTTCATTCTCAATTTTAACTCTGCTTGTAAACTTTTCTCGGGTTTTAACATCATCTCGGCTTAACTTCGGTTAAGCATCATCTCAGTTTAACTCCGGTTAAACATCATCTCGGCTTGACTTCGGTTAAGCATCACCTCAGTTTAACTTTGGTTAAACATCATCTCGGCTTAACTTCGGTTAAGCATCACCTCAGTTTAACTTCGGTTAAACATCATCTCGGCTTAACTTCGGTTAAGCATCATCTCGGTTAACCGGTTAAACATCATCTCGCTTAACCGGTTAAGCATCATCTCGGCTTAACTTCGGTTAAGCATCATTCCTTCCTTGTCGTTTGTACTCTTGTACCTTTAGACAATGTAAGCTCTGCATATGGCCGATGTGCCCTTTGTTCTTGAATGTCTAATTCAACTTTCCTTCTCTGAATGCTTGTGCTTTTGTCTTTTCTTGATTGCCTTCGTATGATTCTATACTTAGAATATTCTGCGTGCCTTTCATTCTTTGCCTTCTTTGTGCAATCTTCTCGGGGTTACATACCTCGGGTATAATAACTACAAACTTTACTTCGGCAAGATACTGACCTGCAAACTTTTCATGAATTTCAACAAGTATATATACTTATAAACTTTTCTTAAATTTCAACAAGTGTTTAAACAAATTTCTCTTTAACCTGTAAATTGCTACAAATTTTAACAGACAATTAAAATATCATATATCGGCTTAACTTCACCTTTGCTACAAATTTCAACATGTAAAAACATCACCTCGGCTTAACTTCAACTTGTAAATTGCTACAAATTTCAACAAGTGTTAAGCATCTTCTTTGGTTTAACCAACCAGTAGATTGCTATAAGTCTCGGCTTAACTTCGGTTAAGCATCATCTCGTTTTAACCAACTTGTAAATTCATACAGAACTTCAACAAGTGTTACTTCATGAACTCGATCTATCTTCATCTTGTAAATTGCTACAAATTTCAACAAGCGATAGACGAGGAATGATCTCGGCTTACCTCTAACTTGTAAATTGCTACAAATTTCAACAAGTGTTAAGGAATGGTTTCAGCTCAACAGCTTGTAAATTGCTACAAATTTCAACAAGTGATAAGGAATCTTTGTCAGCTTAACAACTTGTAAATTGCTACAAATTTCAACAAGTGTTAAGGAATGGTTTCAGCTCAACAACTTGTAAATTGCTACAAATTTCAACAAGTGTTAAGGAATGTTCTCGGCTTAACAACTTGTAAATTGCTACAAATTTCAACAAGTGTTAAGGAATGGTTTCAGCTTAACAACTTGTAAATTGCTACAAATTTCAACAAGTGTTAAGGAATCTTTGTCAGCTTAACAACTTGTAAATTGCTATAAATTTTAGCAAGTGTTAAGGAATCTTTGGTCTTAACTTCGGTTAAGAATCTTCTCGGCTTAACTACGGTTAAGCATCTTCTACGGTTAAGCATCTTCTTGGTCTTAACTTTGGGTTAAGAATCTTCTTGGCTTAACTACGGTTAAGCATCTTCCTGGTCTTAACTTCGGTTTAAGAATCTTCTTGGCTTAACTACAGCTAAGCATCTTCTTGGCTTAACTACGGTTAAGTATCTTCTTGGTCTTACCTTCGGGTTAAGAATCTTCTCGGCTTAACTACGGTTAAGCATCTTCTTGGACTTAACTACGGTTAAGCATCTTCTTGGTCTTAACTTCGGGTTAAGAATCTTCTCGGCTTAACTACGGTTAAGCACCTTCTTGGTATTAACTACGGTTAAGCATCTTCTTGGTCTTAACTTCGGGTTAAGAATCTTCTCGGCTTAACTACGGTTAAGCATCTTCTTGGTCTTAACTACGGTTAAGCATCTTCTTGGTCTTAACTACGGTTAAGCATCTTCTTGGTCTTAACTTCGGGTTAAGAATCTTCTCGGCTTAACTACGGTTAAGCATCTTCTTGGTCTTAACTACGGTTAAGCATCTTCTTGGTCTTAACCGGGTTAAGAATCTTCTCGCTTAACTACGGTTAAGCATCTTCTTGGTCTTAACTACGGTTAAGCATCTTCTTGGATTCAAGCGGGGTTTTCAACCCGCCAACTTTAGTCCGATCTTCGTGTTTCTTTTTATCCTCTCGGGATCTTAGATCTGCTCATTGTGCTCTTCTCTTCTCGGACTTAAGCGCCGAGATCTTATCTTCTTAGATCTGCTCACTCGGTTTGAGCTCTTCTTTTCTCGGGCCTACTCATCTAGGCCGAGATCATGTTTTCTAGGATCCGGGATCTAGAATCCGGAATCTGCTCACTTAGGCTGAGTTCTCGTCTTCTCGGGCCCACTAGGCCGAGATGATGTCTTCTCGGATCCGGGATCTAGAATCCAGGATCTGCTCACTTAGGCTGAGCTCTTCTATACTTGAATGTCATCTCCTTGGGAGCACTCATGCCCCCTGTCTTTGCATCCTTTCCGGAAGGGTCTTCGTTCTTCCGCAGGTATCTATCATTCCATACCTGGAGGTCATCTTTGTTGTAGTATCCGCTTCGATCTGTTGTCTTTGATCGCCACCTTCACCGTCGTCTTTCACTCGTGACTCTGGTCACGAGTTTACGTGTTGATTTGTCCCTTCGCCGAGGTCGATAGATCTCCCACTCCCAGCAGAGTGTTTGTCTTCAATCGATCCTTCGTCCGTCATTAGCCATCTATTCTTCTTTCTTTCCCACAGGCGCCAAATTGTGTGAGTGATTTTCCGACCTGCTTGCCGCTTAGTAACGGTGGAAACCGGCGAATAGATGGCATTTGGTGACACCAGCGAAATATAAGAATCATGTGGTTTCGACCACCCGGGGGCACTCCGACGATCAAGTCAGTATATCTCTCAAAGATAAATCAAGTGCTAAACTCACAAGCTTGAGTATCAAAAGCATACCTTAGACCCATGGGGGTGCCTCTCTTTTATAGCCAATACAATCCTAGTCCCAATAGGAGCCTGGCCCTAATGGACTCAGGATTACTGCTAATCTGGGACTCTCAGTGGGATTAGGATAAACTCTCTAAGAGTCTTATCTTTACCCAAACTGAAGTCTTCTCGCAATCTAGGACTCTTGTCCATATCCAGGTTGAGTTCCCTCTTTATTCTAGGACTCTTGTCCCTTATCCACTTATCTCGGATTCCGATATCTTCGGAGGTAACCTCGGCCTATCCGAGATGACCTCGGCATCACGACCAGGACACGTGGCACCTCGGTTGACACGTCGGCGTCACCTTGCCACGTGTTGGTACTCAGAAAATATATCCCCACAGTATCATGTCTGATGATCAGCATATCATCGACATACAACAGTAGGATAATGAAGTTTCCATCCGAAAACCTGCGGAAATATACACATTGGTTTGCCACCATTCTTGTGTACTCGTGATCTACTATAAATGAATCAAACTTCTTGTACCATTGTCTCGGCGCTTGTTTCAGGCCGTAGAGACTCTTCTTCAGTTTGCAGACTAGATTTTGTTTTCCTTTAACTTCAAATCCTTCTGGTTGCTCCATGTAGATCTCTTCCTCCAACTCACCATGAAGAAAGGTAGTCTGGACATCCATTTGTTCTACTTCCAGATTCAAGCGAGCTGCTAATCCCAGAGCTACTCGAATAGAAGTCATCTTCACAACTAGGGAGAAGATCTCATCAAAATCAATTCCTTTCTTCTGCCCAAAGCCTTTGACCACCAAACGAGCTTTATGTTGCAGTAGTTTACCGTTTCCATCTTTCTTTAACTTGTACACCCATTTGTTCTTCAAGGCTCTCCTATCTCATGGAAGTGGAACAAGCTCATAAGTGTGGTTCTTCTGCAAAGAACTCATCTCCTCCTTCATGGCTTGCATCTAACAGTCTTTCTCTGTATGACTCTTGGCTTCCTAAAAACTCTCGGGCTCCCCCTCATCAGTAATCAGAATATACTGGGAAGCGGGATATTTGGTTGATGGCACGGCAGCTCTTCCAGATCTCCGCAACTGAAACCCAGTTGCCTCTGTTTGAGGGGGTTGCTCCCCCTTCTCAATACCCTCTTCATTCGGGTCTTCATCTCTTTCCTCCTGATCCTCAATTTCTGGCATAGGATCTTGCAACTCTGGCACTTCTTGTTGCACATCATCACATCTAGCATTTTGTGATGGCTTGGGAGATGGAAACAAGTCTGGAGTGATGACATCTCTGGACTTTGCAGATTTCTCAAAATCTGCTATTGTCTGGTCTTCTTGGAACACAACATCTCTGCTCCTGAATATCTTCTTGTTCACTGGGTCCTACATCCTGTACCCAAATGCTGCATCTGAATAGCCCACAAATATGTATAGAGTGGACTTGTCATCAAGCTTCTGTCTGTTTTCCTTGGAGATGTGTGCAAAGGCCTTACACCCGAAGACTCTCAAATGAGAATATGATACCTTTCTTCTGGATCAGACTTCCTGAGGTATCGCAAAATTCAACGGGACTAAAGGCGACCTGTTGATGAGGTAACAGGCTGTACTGGCGGCTTCAGCCCAAAATGACTTTGGCAACTTTGCCATTTTGAGCATACATCTGACTCTTTCCATAATAGTGCGGTTCATCCTTTCTGCCACACCATTGTGTTGTGGCGTCGAACTTGTTGTCTCGTGGATACCTCTTTGGCACAATATCTTTGCAAAAGCATTGGAAGTGTACTCGCCTCTATTGTCTGTGCGAAGACACTTCAACTTCTTCCCGGTCTCTCTTTCCACCATTGCATGGAACTCCTGAAAGTGCTGAAATACCTCATCCTTTGTCTTCAGGAAATATACCCACAACTTCCTTGATGCATCATCAATGAAAGTTAGAAAATACTTGCGGCCGCCATATGACTCCACGTCGATTGGGCCACAAACATCCGAGTATACCATATTGAGCACTTCTGTTTTTCTCTTGCTCGTTGAACTAAATGATACTCGATGTTGCTTGCCATAAAGACAATGATCACAGGGCTTCAAGACACTTCCTTTGGATAAGGGTATCCTGGATTGCTTTGCCAATAGATGCAATCCCTTCTCACTCATGTGAGCCAGTCTTCTGTGCCATAAGTTCGGTGACTCCTTGTCTTTTGCTGCATTAAGACTTTCCAGACAGATCTTCGTTTGAGTCTTATACAGTGTTAAAGACATCTCTCCTCTGGCGATTGTCAAAGCTCCTCCTGTCAGCTTCCAACGGCCATTTCCGAATGTACTTGTATAGCCCTGTCGGTCCAGGGCGCTTCCGGAGATAAGATTGATGCGCAAATCTGGAACATGCCTCACATCTTTGAGAACCAGCTTGTTCTCGACATTAGTTTGAATACTAATGTCTCCAATACCCACAATCTTCGAATAGCTAGAATTCCCCATTCGAACAGTGCCAAAATCTCCAGCGTTGTACGAGCTGAAGAGTTCTCTGTGGGAAGTGGCGTGATAGGATGCAGCTGTGTCTATCACCCATTCTGTGTAGTTGTGGTCAACCACGTGAAGGCAATCTTCCTCTTCACTAATTGCAAGAAGGATTTCATTAGTTGTTGTGGCTGTTGTGTTCTCATCTCCTTTTGACTTACTGCTTTGGCCTTTCTTTTTCCGGCTTGGGCAGTTTCTCTTTATGTGACCCTCTTGGCCACAGTGATAGCAAGTGAAGCTGGAGTTACCTCGACTTTTGTTGTCTCTGGATTTACTCCTGCTGTTCCAGCTGCCTCTACTCTTATTTCTTCCTCTACCTCTTCCTTTACCTCTGTCTCTGCCTCTATCTTCTGTGACAAGAGCAAGAGACTGATTATGGGACTCATTACCTCCCATTTCTTTCCTTCTTGTCTCTTCATTGTACATGGCGTCTGTGACCATACTCATGGTCAGTTTCCCTTCTGGTGCAGAGGTGCTGAGAGAAACCACCAATGTCTCCCAAATTGCAGTAAAGAATCGAGCGATAATCTGACTTGCATTTCATCGCCCAATCGCATCTTGATGGTTGCAAGCTGATTCACAAGATTTTTGAATTCACTGGTGTGCTCAGCAATAGACACACCATTCTTCAACTTCAGATTTACTAGCCTTCTCATCACCAAGGCTTTGTTTCGAGCGGTCTTTGACTGGTACATGTCGTTTAACATTGTCCAAAGAACATAGGCATCTGTCTCTTCGGCAACATGATGGAACACATTGTGGTCTATCCATTGTCTAATACAAGTGATAGTCTTGCGGTTCATCTTTATCCAGTCATCATTTTTCACTCCTTCAGGTTTAATCCCCTTTATAAAAATGGGGTCATGCAAGTCTTTTAAAAACATGATGTTTTCCATACGTGACCTCCAAATTGCATAATTGGAAGGTGTTAACTTGAACATAGATTCTGAAGTTGATGTAGAAGCCTCCATCGTATTCTGTCTTTTTACAAAAAATTTCAAATGCAAAATCTGACCGTATAGATGTGTCCGGAATACTCCAAATAGTCGAAAAACACTATTGGATCATCAACAACGGACTCAGAATGGCTCAGATCGGGCCAAAATAGTTTCGACGGTTCAGATCTGCGGAATCAGGTGCGCCTGCAAAGCACCGGATGATTTCCCCAGTCAACGGCTTGGCGGCTTAGTCAGCGGCGGCTTGGCGGCTTGGTCAACGGCGGCGCGACGGCTTGGTCAGCGGCGGCAGCGCGGCTCGGTCAACGGCGGCTCTGGTCAACCTGCCACGTGTATGACACGTGTCTGTCTGCCTGCCACGTGTCGCTGACGTGGCGCTGATGTGTCACTGACGTGGCGCTGAGGTGTGCACTGACGTGGTGTGACGTTGCGCCGACGTGGCTGCCACGCAGTTGTCTTCTTCCTGCGGATAGCGCGTGACGGCGCGTGGTGTGTGTGGTCCTGACGCGCTCTCTTTGGGCGGCGCGTGTGGGCGCGTGTCATCTCCTCTGGAGCTCTGCTTTGCTGTTCTGAACTCCTCTCCTCAAGATCTTCCTCCTGGTATGCTCAAAACCAGATTTCGAGCAACTTGATTTCTGGACAGTTTCGAAGAACACTCTGTTTTTGTTTCGAAACGCAACCGAAATGGCTCTGATACCACTTGTTAGGACTATTGGACACCAGAAATCAATACCACACAATAACACAAGAATATTTACGTGGTTCGGCAATTGCCTACGTCCACGGAGAGTAATGTATTATCCAGAGAAAAAGATTACAGAACTTTCTCTCACATACACTCTCACACACTCTATTCTCTGTGTGTTTGCTCTGCACTCTGAATTTTCTCTTCTCTCAGCCTCTCCATATATATATACATAAATGGTAGGTGAAGAGAGCCAGCTTGCCAATCTCCTTTCGGTGGTCGTTGCCCAATCCGTCCACCTTTGCGGCTTGCCAACCGACAAGCCATATTCCTTGACAAGCTCAACAATGCTTTCACATGGAGAAGAGGGATGATATCCTATCCTTATGAGCTGGATCTAACATATGGGTAGTCCTGTAGAAATTTCTGAGAATCGTTGCATTAGTAGATTTGATCACAACACAGTAAGCAAAACGACAACACGATTACGTATGCGATCATGTAATCAATAGGATTTATAAAATAATTATTACTGTAGTAGAGGATAATATAAAAAGGAAACTTTTAGTCCAAGATTCGATTAGGCGATGTTCGGTTTGTGGGGGTCCATCACGACTCCTGTTTTAATAATCTGAATCGTTCAATATGTAGAACTCGTCGAGTAGTATACGCCTGTAAAAAAATCATGTTGATCAGATATCGATAACTATCTCATTGGATCAGTTTTTTGTTAACCGTTAATTTGTTCATCGTTCATTTTTTTAATACAAAACTGATTTGATCACATAGTTATCAATGTTCGATCAAAGTGATTTTTTACAACTATACGGTACTCGAAGAGATATACATATTGAACAGTTCAGATTATCAAAACGAAACTTGTGATGGACCTCCACAGGCCGAACAACACCGTTTAGTCCGATCTCGAACTGGAGGCAAGCTGCTCCCTATAAAAAAATATGTTGATAGATATGATTTGAGGAAATAACAAATCAGCATTAATTTTAAAAAATAATTAATTATAGATTCATGATAAACTCTATATATTTTAATAATTAAAATCATAAATTTATATTTACTTTAGGATAGTAACACTGATTTGTAAATTCCTCATATGATTTTTCAGGTAGACCTACACTAGAACTCGTTTGGCATGCGAGAGTTTTAAAGTAAAAATCAAAAAATTATTAAAAAAATCAAAAAGTCTATAACGTATATAAATAATTCAAATATTTCTTTTTCTCTACTTTTTACACATCTTTTCATAAAAAATTAAAGTAATTCCAAATATACTAATTTTTTTACCTCATATTTTAACTAAAAAAATAAAAAATTACTAAAATAGTCTGTTCCCAAGCGAGTGAATATGTTATCTTAGTATGACAGAATTTTACATAAGGGGAAATGACCAATCAGTGTATAGTTGATTTTTTTTTCCTTCGAATAATAATAAAATTTATAAATTTTAATTATTAAAGTCATTAACTTTTTCATGAATATCTAATTATTTTTTAGAATTACACTTGATTTATACAGGATAGTGTAGATAATTAGAGTGCTCGCTAGGGGTGGGCGCGGGTCGGTTGTGGTTACGGAACCTTCAATCTGTTATCTGTCTACCAGATTGGCAGATTAGAGAAAATTAATCTACATTCGTCCGTCAATCCGGCGGATGTAAACTGAGCGCATTGGCAGATGGATGCAAATTGATTTGGCGATTTAAATTTTATAATTTTTCAATATAATTCAACTTGTGCACTTCCTCAAAAAAAAAAGAAAAAAAAAAGAGAAAGTATTACAGTTATTAACTTAAAAAAGTATTACAATCATTGCATACCTCATCAAAGAAAGAAAGTTTAAAACTTTAGAATATTACAATCACTGCATGTCTGATCCACATATTACAATCACAGTATGCTCATCCACATAAAGTATTACAATCTGTGGTTCTTAAAATATGAAAGCAATTTAAACCACCAAAATCATGAACAGAGCAGTCCAACCAGCATATAGCATCTTTTTTATTTATTATTTTTAGAGTTAGATTTAAAAACCAAAAAATATAGATAAATAATATATTTATTTTTTTCAATTCAAAAAATATATTTAAGTTGAAAACTCCTTTTCAATTGAAAACACCAAGAAAATATTTAAACAAATTAAAAATACAAAATCTTACAAATTACTAGGGGTGCTCGCGGTTTGGCGATTCGATATCGGCCAAAGGAACCTCAAATCCGCCATTCGTCCAAAATTAGGCAGATTGGAAAAAATCAATCCGCAACCATCCGCTTGTCAACACGCATCCATCTAAAATGCAGCGGATTGGTTCAGTTCGGTTGGTTTGGGCGGATCGGTATATCCGCTGCTCACCCGTAGTGCTCGTGGTTCAGTTGTGGCTAGGCAACCTCCAATCCGCCATCCGTCCGTCGAATTGGCGGATTGGAAAAAATCAATCTGCATCCATCCGCTGGATTGGCGGATGTAGATTGAACGGATTGATGGATTGACAGATGAATGCGAATCGATTTGGCAGTTTAAACTTTTACAAATTTTGAACATAATATAACTTGTCAACAATTTTTTTTTAGGGTAAATTACATTTACCTCCCCTGAGGTTTCTGACAAATACAGGGACCTCCCCTGTGGTTTGAATAATTACAATAACCTCCCTTGTTTTACTTGATAATGTCAAGATTTCCCCAAAATTTGACAACAATTTATACACCTAACAGACCCTGCTGCTATCATCAGATGTAAACACTAAAATGCCCATAATGCCCTCAAATGCCCTCAAGACATCTATATATATATATATATCAAATGCTAGAGTTCTCCAGCTTCAGCAAATCCAAGTGAAAGAGGAAAAATTATAGAGGCAACCAAAATTGAAGAACAACAAAAAGAAGAAGGAAACAAAGGTCCAAGCAAGCACAACACAGGTAAGTTCCCAATCACATTAACTATTAAAAAAAAAAAAATTGCATGTGAATAACAACTAACCAGTCCAAAAAAATAATAATAATAATTTCAAAGCATAAAGCACAAAAAACATCAACCATTATTGACAAATAAAGCACAAACAATAAACATCCAACACAGGTATGTACCATTATTTAGAAATAAAGCACAACAACAACAAAATTCAATATATGTTTCTGAAAATGAATTTCCTACTCTTACATTTCATGAATGTAGGTTCATTGGATGGATATATCATCATCAAGTAATGGAGGAGAGGTGATGAAATATAGAAGCAAGCTCTGCTACTGTGGGAGCAAAGCAACAATTAAAGTTACTAAATTTGAAAAAAAAAATAGAGGCAAATTGTATTATTTATGCACAAATGGGAAATGCCCATTCTAGGACTGGTACAAACTAGTAAACTCATTTGTTGGAGGAGAAATGATGATGGAAGACACTTAAGCAACTGTTAACAGACACACTTTATCCTATGAAGAAGAAAGTAATGCAATGAATTTAATAAACCAAATGATGGCTATGCAAACAAGAATGCAAGTACTTGAAGCAAACATGGGGTTTGTGAAGATAATAATGATCATAAATGCTGTTTTCTGTTTGATTTCCCTTATGGTTGCTCTTAAAATGTAATGGTAATGATTTACCTAATGCTTTGTAATGGACCTTATGTAAGGTTTTGTAATATTTTGTAATAGACCTTATGTTTTGTAATGGATTATATATAAATATGATGAAGCTATTTCAACATTATGTAAATATGCACATCTAATTTGACTAACATAATGACCTGTAAACATAAGGACCATTCCATCATATCATATAAACATCAAGTAGGATTGTTTAATTACATCATTCCCATCATATATGTTCAATTAGTCTACTTACATCATTCCTATTATATATGTTCAGTTACATCATTCCATGGACCATATTTGTCAAGTCTATGCAATTACATCATGTAAGTTCCCAAAATGAGTATTTATAAAATACTTCATAGCCACTACAAAAAAACAAAAGTGGCCATATCATCATATTGCTATTCTTAGCATTGCATGTCCCTACAAAAAGACAAAAAAGTGGAACATGATCCCCACTAACTGTACAGTAAAGCAACATATATTTTATGCCTTCAACCTATGTTAATCCTTGTACCCAAAATATCAACAGCTTAGCCAAATCATTTGCAAAAAAAGTCAAACAAACAGACAAATAAATAAATAAAAAATGCAATGTTGGAATCATGCAAGTTGAAAAAATAAGAAAATAATTTCATTGTAAATTCATAACTAAGTGCATAACTAACATGATGTTGTGTGAGCAAAATGAATAAAAATCACAAATGAAAAGGCAAAAGAAATAGAAAAAACTTACTTATGCATGCTTAGCCTTGCCCTTGCCTCTCCCACTTGAACTCCCTTTCCTAGTTGAACTTCCTCTTGTGGTTGTATTTCCCCTCCCAACTGAACTGTCCCTCCTACTTGAATTGCCTCTACCACTTGTATTTCCCCTCTCTGTTGAACTGTCCCTCCCACTTGAATTGCCTCTACCACTTGTATTTCCCCTCTCTGTTGAACTGTCCCTCTCACTTGAATTGCCTCTACCTCTGTCCTTACTCACAGATTTGCCACTGTCCCTGCTAGCAGGTTTGCTACTGCCTCTACCAGTGGATGTGCCACTGCCTGTACCACCAGCAGATGCTCCACTCTTGACTGGACCTCTTTAGCAGGTTCTCTTGTTGTGTCCAAATTGCATGCACCATTTGCATCTCAAGGTACTAGACCTTTTGCTCTGACTTGTTCTAGTTGGAGGCTCATGAGTAGTCCTCTTCCTTGAAGTCCTTGACCTTCCTGGCAATCTTTTCAGAGGTGGGGGTTGTAAAGGGTCCCCAGGTATAAGTGTCCACATGCTGTGGTCTAAGATGGGATGTATCATTCCATCATTGGCTCTCAAGTAAGTTGCTTTAGAGTAGTAAGGGTGGACAAAATCTGCTATGTTCAACCTACTGTGAGAAATTGCAACCATAACATGTTTGCGTGGAAGACCAGATATTTCCCACTGTCTACATACACAAGTCATAGCCCCAAGATGGACAATGTGATTAACCCCCTTATTATCCTTCACCTCATACTCATTGCCTCCTGCATACTCTACTTTGCAAGTCCTTGACCATTTTAGTGTGACCTCAAGCTGTTTCTTCACATTCAAGGTCATATTAGATTTCCATTGCATTGCCTTTTGGTACCTTATCTGAAACTTACCCATGAACTTGCACCTTATGCCCTCTAACATAGTTAAAATTGGCGCCGACTTCTCAAATTTCCTAACCAATTGTTAAAGGACTCTGTCATGTTATTTGTGATGTGATTACTCCTAATCCTACCATCAAATGCATGCCTAGACCTTCCTTCAACTAGAACCTTTTGCAGCCAAATGAAAGCATCATTGTTGAGGTCCTTAATGGCTTGCATAGCCTGATCATACTCCATCTGATTATAAGCCCTTGCTGTCCTCCAAAATTGCTTCCTCAAAATTAAACCAGGAAATTTGGCTCTGAAATTGTTATATAAGTGCATGTAGCATCTTCTATGAGCTGCCTCTGGTATAATGTCACTGACAATCTTGTCAAGGCCCTGTATACAAAAACAACGAAACATTAGTAACCATTACAAGTTTAAAATTAGAGAATAAAGCATAATTATGTAAGTAAAGTAGTTGTTGAATATGTCAATAAACTACTTTTTGTTGATCAGACATGATGGTCCATGGTCTAGAAAGTAGTGCATCTTCTATGACTATTCTCAAGTTGTGCAAGAAAAAAGACCAACTGTCCTTGCATTCACCCTCTACTATTGCCAATGCTAATGGAAACAAGCCATTATTTCTAAGGCAAATGTTGAAATTAGAACACCACCATAGGGACCCTTCAGGTGACAACCATCTACCCCTATGAAGGGCCTACATCCATTAATGAACCCTGCTTTCATTGCATCAAATGATGTAAAAATTCTTTGGAACAATGGATACTGAGGAATGGTAGGGTCTGGTTCTTCTCCATCTTTTGAGACTGGGGTAGAGGGCAGGTCATAATTTATTACCACCAAGCTACTAGGGTTTGTTTTCTTGATTTCTTCAGCATATGATGGCAACAACACATATTGGCTCCCATGATCACCCTCTAGCTCCTCCTTGCACCTCCTTTTGGCTCTATACAGTTGCATCCTTGAAGCCTCAATCCCAAACATTTTATTTAGTTTCAGTTGCATAGTGTCTAAGCCCATGTGTGGATTGTCCTCAAAACTTTCAACCATTTTTTTAGCAATCCAAGCTGATGTAGCTTCAGTGTTTGTGTTCATCCTACTACATGTGTGGCTAGGTACTAAGGTTTTAATCTTGTAGGTGATCCCTCAGCAGCACAATGGGCTGTTACTCTATACTTCTCATTTTTGTCTCTTACTATCTTGAAACCAGTTTGCACTGTATAGTCCTTCAAAGTAGCCCTAAAAGTATTCACTTCTGGAAAAATCATCCCCTCTTCCAATACAACTTCTCCATCTTGATTCAGATATAGCTCTTTCCCATTGTATGTACCATCATACTTCATGCCTAGAATCCTTATCTCTTCATCATCTAGACAGTATTTTTCATCATCATAATCATCATTAGTAGTAGAATATGCCACTTCATCATCACCAGATTGGTAATCACTAAGTTTAACATCGTCATTTTCACTCGATCACTCATTATCATCATCAGTCAAAATCTTATTGCCATCTGATTGATTTTCATCCTCAGCAGTTGCATTCTAATCCCTATCCTCATTACTAAACCCATAAACATTGCCCTCATGGTACTCTTCATCTACATCTACAATATGGTAGTCTTGCTCTACATCTACAACATCTATTCCATGATTTCCACCTCCAACATTTTCATTTCCAACATTACTTCTATGTCCACCATCACTCATTCCAATAAAATATGCTTTGTCTACATACAAGTTAATTGTTGTACTCCTACCTTGCACATAAAACATGTCTAGCACATCAAGATCATTTTCTATTAGTCTTCTTGTCTCAGTACCAGGCATATTACAATGCAATGTGATTGCTACTGCTTCACTACAAGAAATATGAGACAGGATTGTTGCAATTACATCCTTCAAGACATCAATGTAGCTATACATATTTGGGTCCACATCATACACTCTTCTCACTTTCCCTTTGTAGTTGATGATTAAATCAAAATAAGGAAATGTAGCCATACTGTGATCATAATGACGTACCAATTAATTCCTAACATGTACTATACTTAAACAATTAACTGAAGAAAGAAGCAAAAATGAAGAAAAGCCCTAATAAAATGAGCAAACTCATACAATGACAAATTCACAAGAAAAAGAAGAACAATGATGTGACAATTAACTCCACAGATGTACTGTACTCAACAATTAACTGAAGACAAAATGAAAACATATAGAAATCCCTAAATTACACTATTATTATACTAATATTCAACAGATTCCTATTTTTCAATGATAAATTTTGGAAATAAAATAAAAGCCCAAACCATACTTCTCATAAATAAAACCCAGAAAATCAAAAATTCATCCTAAACATACATCTCATAAATATAGCCCAGAAAATTAGAAATTCATAAATATTCAATAAATTCCTTTTTTTCCAATAAGAAATTTTGCAAATCAAATAAAAACCCTAAACATTGCAAATCAAATAAAAGCCCTAAAGATACATCTCATAAATAAAATCCAAAAAATCAAAAATTTATATTAAATCCCTAGATTACACTATTATTATAGTAATATTAAGCTAATTCCTTTTTTCAAGTCAAAAAATTTGCAAATAAAATATAAACCTTAAATATATATTTTCATAGAAAACCTTTTTCACATACATTTCATCAAATCAAATACAAACAATTTTGTAAGAAAAAAGATGAAAAAAAAAAAATCGAAATCATCAACTCAAATTAATCTTATTCAAAGCTTACAGAGTTCGAAATCTTACCTGGAAGCCATAATAGCAACTTCTCACCGATGAAACTATTTTACATTATGCACTGGCAACGATGATCGGGCCAAAATCAAATAGCTTCTTCGTCTTCTTCACACAGATCAACCTTCTTCACGTTCCTCACTTTCGTCTCTCTCTCTTTCTCTTTTCTCTTAGGAATTCGATTTGTATTGTGAATGTAGCTTGATTAGGGATTTTGTGAACAAAGGGCTTTTTCGTCTGTCCGCAAGCAAAAACAAGGGTAATATGGTCTTTTTCTATATGATCCTAACGTCATTTGTGCAAAATAGACGGAATGGGAGAATCTTGACATTGTCAGGTAAAGTAGGGGAGGTTACTGTAATTATTCGAATCACAAGGGATGTCCTTGTATTTGTCAGAAACCTCAAGTGAGGTAAATGTAATTTACCCTTTTATTTATAACAATCCAACTCAACATAACCAAAAAAGTATCAAGTAAATTGTCAAATATCAATAATAAATATGTATATATATATAAGAAAATCATGCACTATCAAAACAATTTCATTATTTTTTTTTAATTCAAAAACATTTAATTTGATTTTTTTTTAAAAAATGACAAAATTAAGCCTTATATTTTTCATACAAAAATACAAAATATCAACACTTGCTATTTGATAAAAGAATTTCTAAATTGAAAACAAATTGAAAATACAACAGAATATCTAAACAAATTAAAAACACAAAGTCTTACAAATTACTAGGAGTACTCGCAATTTGGCGGTTCGGTTGCGCCAAAGAAATCTCAAATCGGCCATCTGTCCAAAACTAGGCGAATAGAAAAAAATCAATCTACAACTGTCCGCTCAGCATCACGCAGCCATCCAAAATGCAGTGAATCAGTTCGGTTCGGTCGGTTTAGATGGATTGGAATATCCGCTGAGCAGCCCTACAGATAATGTATACATTTTAATTTTTTCCTTTAAAAAATTTATTTATATACATAAAGTTTATACCAATAAAAAAAACTTATATGATAGTGACTTTTTAAAATAATATGTTGTTCTGAAAGCTCTTTTGATTGGAAATAAATGAATACAAATTTATAACATTATTATATATATATATATTATAAATAATTTTACCGAACATATTTCATATGCACAGTATGTAATATCCAAATACACAATTATTCATAAATCATTAAATCATGTGTATTGGTTTAATCTATAATTTTGTAATATGCATTCTGATTTTTTAATTTTGTAGTAAGAAGCATGCTGATTCTATAAATAATAATTTTGTTATTAAGTTTTAACAAAAATTATCATATGTGTCCAAAACAACGTGTGTTTGTATCTCCAACTAATATTGTTTGATGATTTCTTCAATACCTTCTCCATTTTTTGAGATAATGTAAACACTTGGAACTTATTAAGGATATAATTTTGTGAAAATAAAATGATAACGTAACAGATGCAAGGCCAACCCTGCCCTAAGGCCAATAAGGCTTGTGCCTTAAACTTCAAAATTTTATCCTAAACAATAGGGCCCCAAATTTAGTAAAATGTTGTAGGCTTAACTTTTTTTTTTTTTTTAAAGGGCCCCAAAATATTTTATTAGGTCCATGTATGGTTTAGCCTATATTTATTTATAAGTGTAGTTTGGCCAATATTTATTAAAATGAATATATATATATATATATAAAAGTGTTTAGGCCCAAGAAGAAGAATACATACAATATATGGGCCCTAATTTTTTTAACTAGGTCTTTATCAGTTTTAATTGAAAAAAAATTTCCTAATTTTTTTGCCTTAATTTTGTTTCATTAAATTGTTTTGTTTATAATTTTAATGATTATATGTGCAAATAAATTTTTTTGTAGCTGCAAACAAATAAAAAAGTTGTAACTTATCGTTTTATTCATGAACTTTTTTTTTTCAATGTAAGAGTGGCCCCCATTTTCGAAATTTGCCTTAGGCCTCCTAAATCTCAAGGCCGGTCTTGAACAAATGAGCTCTTCATGGAGATTGGAGTTTGACTAAAAAACCTTTTCGTTCTAGATACATACAGACACTTATGTCATGTTATAAATTTGTCTTAAAATTTATTTCAAAAATAAGATATATGGTGTAAATTTAAAATTATAGGCGGTGTTTGGCAAGATTTGGTTTTGGGTTTTTTTTTATTTTTTCCACTAAAAGACAGTTTTTGCAAAACCAAAAAAAAAAAAAAAAACAAATCCAAACAAAATATCACATCCAACCACAAAAAAACCCAACTATCTTCCCATACATCAAAATTTTTTATCCAATAATATCCTACAACTAAAAAAACCTATATAAAAACTCACTTCCCAAACACCCACATAGTAGAATGTCGATCATATTTAAAATCATTATGGTTCATAGATGTATTTTTTTTTGGATGAACTGGGTTTCTTTCTAATCTCCCTTATGGATTGGAGGGTCTTGTTTAGGCTCATAAAATATTCCACGAGTCTTATTTTGATAATCTAAACTATTCATTTTGTAGAACTCTCTTAGTGGTCTTTTGGCAAGTTGGGTTAAAAGTTGCGTTTGCAACTTTGGGGGCTAAAAAAGCTAGGTGGCTTTTTTAGCTATGGCATCATTTGGCAAGTCTAAAAAAGCTACATATAAAATTACAATTATACCCTTTATATTATTTAGGGTTATACATAGGTGAAAATGTAAAGTTTTAAAATTGGGTGGGATAGTTTGCTCATTTTATTGTGATGTGACATCATAAATAAATATTAACAAAAAAAGTCAAAAATAGCTTTTAACCATCTTCCCAAATCACTTTCTAAAAAATCTAAAAAGCCTGATAAAAAGCCAAAAGCCAGCTTCTATCTTCCCAAAACACTTAGTATATCATTCAAGAAAAATTAGTTCGATCTGATAATTAGGGATGGCCATTTTAATCTGATCCGTGGGCACCCACCCATACCCGCCGAATTGGGAAAATTTTACCTGCCCCGACACTTATGTGGGACGGGGGTAGATTATGTTTTGGTCACCCGCAATAGGGGCGGGGCGGGGTGGGGCGAGGCGGGGGAGGGTATTGCTTCTCCGGATCCAAACCCGACCCGATATAATTAATAATATATAAATAAATAATATATGTATATATAATATAATTAGATATAAGAAAATAATATTAAACGTCTATGATTTTGTTTAAATATAAATAAATAATAATTTTAAAAGTCTCACTGTTTATATATATGAAAATTAAAAAAAAAAATTATTTAGCGTGCTTAAAATTTTAATGGTTCTTAATTTTTTTGACTATTTGAAATGTGGTCGGATATCCACGGGTATCTGCGGGGGCGGGGGTGGGGTGGGGGCGGGGAATGGCAAACTCGCCCTATGACCATCCCTATTGATAATAGCTATTTTTGGAAAGTAAACAAGATAAAATAACGAGGTTATGATTATTGGATAAACTTAATTTCTTGTCATGAATGGTAAATATGGAAAGCTTAATAAGATTAACGGTTCAAATCATTGAAGCATGACACATAGTAATATTTAAGGATCCAAACAATACAGTTCGATTTAGATGGTGGATTGAAAAGAGGCTAAGTTGTCGTTTGGCAACAACGTTTTTAGTTGACTTTTTTGAGTTGAGATTTTTTTAGTTTGGGATTAAAAAGTTCATTTGGGTTAGTATTTTTAGTTTTTTTAAATTTTTGTGGGAGAAAAATTCAAATAATTATGGTTTGAATGTGACATTTTATCTGATTAACTTATTTAGTCTATTTTAGCTTTGTACATTTTTAACCCCAACTAGATACCCAAACGATAATGCTATCTAAAATGAATATTGAAGTTTAGGAGATTAACTCTAAGTGAGTCGCTAAAATGGAATTTTAATTAATAATCAACAAATCAAAACAAATAGCTTCATCAGACTAATTAAAGTTAAATTAAAAGGACAGATTTTGAATCATTAATTTCACTAATTTTGCTGGAGTTGTTATGTCAACCTAAAGTGGAATTTGAACCGTAATTAGTGATTTTACCTTAGGACTAAGTTTCGGTTTGACATTTATTTTGGGGTTAAATAATTACAAAAAGATAAAATTGACTACAAAAATTAATAACGCAAAATATTATTTTTTACCCATAATCATTATATTTTTTCCCTCATAAAAGTCAAAAAAAATTCCAAAACAAAAACCAAACGAGAATAAAAAAGTCAAATTAAAAAAGTTTCAACACAAAAAAATTGACTATATTAGTCAATGCCAAATGAACCCTAAATGTTTTACACAACATCTATAAAAAGGACACGAGGTAGGCAATAATAGCTTGAGCTTGACTGTTTCCATCGTGAAGCTTCGAGAAAATATACTCATTCCGCCCCAAAATAGTGGTTCTTTTTGGAGAATCTAACTTTTTAAAGTAGCATAATTATTGTATTTTAAAAAAATTGATTTTCTGAAATAACCCTTTGATAGTACATTTTTTTTGGGAATATCAATGTCATAATTGTAGTTTTTATGTTGTTAATAAATTTAAAAGAATGGCAAAATACAAAATTTTTATATTATTTTTGTACTTGATTTTTGAAAAGGGACTAATATTTTAGGATAATAAAAAATAAAATAAGGGACTAATATTTTGAGACGGAAGGAGTAATAAATTTTAAAAATAATTACATTAATTTTATTTTTAATAAAGTTAACTGAATTAAAATTATTTTATGGTATGAATATATGAGTTCATATTTGTTAATGCTGAAAATCCCATCTTCATGGGTGAATTTTGAGCATTGACTAACACTACAAGAAAAGTGGGCTTAAAAGACGGAAGCATTTGCAACGACACACTTGTCGTCTCAAAAAGTGACTTTTTGTGATGGCACAACTTGTTGTCGCAGAAAAATAGAGTATTTGCGACAGCAAAAAATACTATCGCGAAAAAGGAGAGTATTTGCGACAGTAGAAATTTCTATCGCAAAAAAAGAAGAGTATTTGCGACGGCAGAGATTGCCATCGCAAAAAAATAGAGTGTTTGCGATGGCACCAACTGCAGTCACAAAAAAAAAAAAGATGAGTTTTTTGTGACTGTAATAGGTACCGTTGCAAAAAAAAAGTTTTAAAAAAAAAATATTGTGGCTTTGAGATGACTTCATATATATACAATTACAAAATGGTTTGAATAAATGTAACGGTATTTTTCTATCGCAAAAAAAATTAAAAAAAACGACGTCGTCTTACTTTTGATATAACATTTCTCTTTTCACCCATTTTTTCATCTTCCTGTGTCTCTCTTCTCTTTCTCTCTCTCTCTCTCACTTATCACTCTTCTCTGTCTGTCTGTCTGTCTCTCTCTCTCTTGTGTCTTTCGATCATCTCTCTTCTCTCTATCTCTCTTCTCTCTCGCTTATCTCTCTTCTATCTTTCTCCTCCGCTCATCTCTCTTCTCTGTCTCTTTTTTTTCTATGTCTCTCCTTTGTTCATCTCTTTTCGCTCTCTTTCTCTCTCTCTTTGTCTATCTCTCACTCATCTTTTATTTCTCTGTCTTTTTCTCTCTCTTTCTCTCTCTCTCTTTCTATCTCACTCATCACTTTTCTCTCTGTCTGTTTGTTTGTCTGTCTTTCTGTCCATTTCTCCTTCACTATGTTCATCTTGCTCACTCTCTCCCTCTATTCTTCTCGATTTATCGAGCTCCCTCTGATTTATCGATCTACTACAAGAAAATGCACTTTTAGTGACCACTTTGTCTCTCTCTCTCTCTCGCTTATTACTTTGTCTCTGTTTCTATCTCTCTCTCTGTCTCTCTCTTCTCTATCTATCTCTCACTCATTTCTCTCTCTCTCTCTCTCACCACCCATCTCCTCTACCACCTTCACCATTACTATAAATGCCATTCCACTACCACTTTACTACCATTGTTGCCACTCCACCTCTACGACTACCATTACTACCACCATCGCCACCATTCCACTACCACCATTACCGTCACTATTGTCACTACTACTACCATTACCTCTCCTCTACCACCGCCACTCCATCTTCTCTACCACTACCACAACTTCACTACTAATCTCCTTCACTATCATCACCACCACCACCACCACCTCTTATCCACCACCTTCACCACTACTGCCGCTCCCTCTCTTCTATCACAAAAAATTAGTTCCTGATTTTTAGTAACCAAAAAAAATGGGCCACAGAAAAATATTTTTCATTGGCCACAAAAAATTGACTTTATTTTAACGAAAAATATTTTTCATTAAATTATTACCCCTACTTCTACTAAATAAAAAATATTAATAATTTTTTTTCATTAAAATAAAAATGAAACAAATAAATTTTCAACCATAGTAACTAAAAAAAAAAAATTCATTAACTAAAATCACCAAACGGCGTTGGATTAGCACGAAACTTGGCACACCTAGGCACAAGAGACTTGTGGGAGAAGACGAGACTCGAATCGGGTTCCTGATTTGGGAGTTAGAGTCAGATTTCAGTCTAGGCAAACTAGTTCCTTAAGAAATTTAGAATTCGAAGTGTTGACACCCCCAAAATCACCAAACGGTGTTGGATTAGCACGAAACTTGGCACACACGACCGTCTAGGCACGAGGGACTTATGGGAGAAGAAGGGACTCGAATCAGGTTCCCAATTTGGGAGTTAGAGCTGGATTTCGGTCTAGGCAAACTAGTTCCTTAAAAAACTTAAAATTCGAGGCATTGACTCCCCAAATTCACCAAACGGCGTCGGATTAGCATGAAATTTGGCGCACATGACCGCCTTGGCATGAGAGACTTGTGGGAGAATATGTGACTCGAATCAAGTTCCCAGTTTGGGAGTTAGAGCCGGATTTCAGTCTAAGCAAACTAGTTCCTTAAGAAACTTAGAATTCGAGGTGTTGACGCCCTAAAATCAACAAACGGCATCGGATTAGCATGAAATTTGGCACACATGACTGCCTTGGCATGAGAGACTTGTGGGAGAAGACGTGACTCGAATCGGGTTCTCGATTTGGGAGTTAAGAGCTAGATTTTAGTCTAAGCAAAATTATTTACTTAATTATCTTTGTAATTGTATAGTAGTTAATTTTTATGTTTTTTTTGTTGTAATTAACATATTAACACATAATTATTGTGTAATTAATTATTTTTGCTTTTGTTTTCAGATATTTCTTGAGTAGGAGTTTGCTTCTTATGGAATGCATGCCCGTGAAGAATGCGACTAACTTTTGTTTTTGTTACCCACGGAGAATGATGAGGAAACTTTTTGTTTTTGGTTTATGTTATTTTGAATTATGAACAACATTATGTATTTAAACATTATATATGTATTATAGAACATTATGTAGTGGGGTAATTTTGCTGATGTGTAGTTATAAATGCAAGAATATTTTTATTATGGAGAAATTGTTATTTCCATACAAGAATTTTTATATTATTATGCAATTATTGGTTTCTTTTTCAAAAATTTTTTCATTTAATACAGGCAATTTTAATATTTTTAATAATTTCTTTTGGGAAAAATCATAGAGTATTGCTTTTCGTTGGGTGGCTCTGTGGTGTTGAGGGGGTATTTTAAGGTGGTGCGTCGTCTGGAGGAGAAGTTGGGTTTGGGCCCCGCAGGGTGATCTATGCAAGATTTCTCTTCACTGATTGATGACCTGGAGTTGATTGATTTGCCGATGCAGGGAGGTAGCTTCACTTGGTCTGGCGGTCGGGTGATGTCGCGTCTTGATCCTTTTTTGATTTCGGGAGATTGGGAGGAACACTTTTCTCGGGTAGGTCAGCAAAGATTGGAGCGTCCTATTTCTGGTCATTGGCCGGTGTTGTTGGATAGTGGTGGGATTTGGAGTGGTCCGGTGCTGTTTCGGTTTGAGAATATGTAGTTGCAAGGGTTTGTGGATACAGTTTGGTCGTGGTGGGACAATTATGACGTGATGGGTGATCCTAGTAGCAGGTTGGCTAAGAAATTAAAGCTTCTTAAGGCGAACTTGCGGAGGTGGAATAAGGAGGAGTTTGGTTAGTTGGAAACTCAAAAGACTACTCTTTTGGCAGTTCTACACGGTTTGGATGAAAAGAAAGCTCAAGGAAATTTCACAGATGAGGATTTGGCAGCCTGGGTAGGGGTGAGAAAGGAGTTTGGTCAGGTGGCTCACATGGAGGAGGTTAGTTTTCGCCAACAGTCGAGATGTTTGTGGTTGAAAGATGGGGGATCAAAATACGAAATTTTTTCATCGTATAGCAAATGCTCATCGTCGGGTGAGTTAGATTGGTTCAATGCAGGTTAACGGTGTGTTGTTATCATCGGAGGAAGAGGTGTAGGAGGGCATAGTGAGTTTCTATCAGCACTTGTTTCAAGGGGACGATGCGTCTTGGAGACTGGGGTTGGACGGTGTTCAATTTGCTCCTATTTCAGAGGGGAATCGACAGATGCTGGAGAGGCCATTTTTAGAGGAAGAGATTTCAGGGGCCCTGCAGAATATATTTGGGGATAAGGCACCAGGTTCGGATGGTTTTACTATGCTTATCTTCTAGCAGTGTTGGGAAGTGGTCAAGTCAAATGTGTTAGCTTTGTTTGCTCAGTTTTATCAAACAGGGCAGTTCCAGAGGAGTCTTAATGCTACTTTCATAGCTTTAATTCCAAAGAAAGAAGGGGTGGAGGACATTAGGGATTTTCGTCCTATCAGCCTACTGGAGAGTGTATACAAGCTTTTGGTGAAAGTTTTGGCTAACAGATTACGCGGTGTCTTGGAGGGGTTGGTGTCAGAGTCCCAGAATGCTTTTGTGGATGGCTATCAGATTTTGGATACTGTGTTGGTAGCAAATGAGTGTGTTGACTCACGGATTCGATAGGGACAAGCTGGCCTTATTTGCAAGTTAGATATTGAGAAGGTGTATGATAATGTTAACTGGTAGTTTTTGATGTATATGTTAGAGAGAATGGGGTTTGGGGCATTATGGAGGTAGTGGATTCAATTTTGCATATTGATAGTTCAGATGTCTATCCTAGTGAATGGGACACCAGCAAGATTTTTCCCAACTCATAGGGGTTTCCGGCTAGGTGACCCATTGTCTCCTTTATTGTTTATTTTGATTATGGAGGCTTTGGGGCGATTGTTAGCCAATGCGGTTCAGAGGGGTCTATTGTCGGGCTTCAAGGTGGGCCTGGCTTTAAATCCTAGTTTAGTGGTGTCTCATTTGTTTTATGCAGATGATGCTCTTATTTTATGCGGAGCAGAGGATGGTCAGGTTGGTTGTTTGAGGTGTGTGATTCTTTGTTTCGAGGCAATTTCGGGGCTACGGGTGAATTTGGAGAAGTCAAAGATGATTCCAGTTAGTGAAGTGGCACGTTACCTATTTTGGCTGCTATTTTGGGGTGCAAGATGGTGGCTTTGCCCATGATTTATTTGGGGTTACCTTTGGGTGCTTCTTTTAAAGCTATAGGGGTGTGGGATGGGGTTGTGGATAGGGTGCAGTGTTATTTGGCAAGTTAGAAACGGCAATATCTATTGAAATGAGGGCGAGTCTCAATGATTAAAAGTGTCATTTCGAGCATTCTGACTTATTTTATGTCAATTCATGTCATTCTGGTGTCTGTTGCAAAGAGGTTGGAGAAGCTACAGAGGGATTTCTTATGGGGTGGAGGGTTTGAGTCTTTCCAGTATCATCTAGTAGCTTGGGATCAAATTTATTCTCCTAAGGCGATGGGGAAGGTTAAGGATTCGGAGTTTGGTTTCATTTAATTTGGCTCTTTTAGGGAAGTGGTTATGATGGTTTGGAGTAGAGAGGGAGAGGTTGTGGCAAAAGGTGGTAAGGGCTAAATATGGGTTGGGTGGGAGGGATTGGAGTACGAAGAAGGTTCGACAGTCGTGTGGATGTAGTTTGTGGAAGGGTATTTGGTTGGGCCGAAACAAATTTTGGAACATAGTAAGTTTTTGGGTTTGGGTGGGGGAATGAGTCGGTTTTGGCGGGATTGGTGGTGTGGCGAGGGCTCTTTGGAGGTGAGGTTCTTGTTGATTTTTCGTATTGTGCTTGATCGGGAGGCGACAATGGCTTCTTATTCCCAGGTGCAAGGCCAGATGGTGGTGTGGAATGTTAGGTTGCGTCGTGAAGTACAAGATTGGAAAGAGGGACAATTGTTGGATCTGTTGGGTTTTCTGTGCGGTCTTCGGTTTGGAGGGGTTGGAGAGGATTCTATGAGGTGGGAGTGCCTAAAGTCTAAAGGGTTTTTTTTTTTTTTTTTTTTTTTTTTTTTTTACCATAGGCTTACAGGAGGGGTTGGAGTGCCATTCCTGTGGAAGAGTGTTTGGGTGGTGCCCAAAGTGGCCTTCTTTGTGTGGATAGCAACGTTATGTCATATTTTGACGATTGATAATTTGATTCGTTGTGATCATATTTTGGTGAATTGGTATTGTTTGTGTTGTGGAGCGGTGGAGACGGTGGACCATCTGCTTATTTGTTGTCAGCTGGCTTCATGCCTTTGGATGTCTATAGTTGCTATCTTCGGTTTGGCTTGGGTTTAACCGGGGATAGTGGGGGCGGTGTTACAAAGTTGGGTTGGGGGGAGGGTGGGAAAGAGAAGGCGGAAGGCATGGTTATTGGCTGGTCAGTGTCTTATGTGGCTAGTTTGGTTGGAGCGTAATAGGAGAGTTTTCTTAGAGGAGATGCGTACTGTGGTCTGGTTGGAGCGGCATTTGTTTCTTGTGTTGCACAGTTGGCTGTCATTGTCAGTAGACCCGGACATTTTGTCTTTTGTTGATTTTGTAGAGGACTTGATTTGGTATTAATCTTCATTGTTCTTTGCCTTGATGTTTTCGTGCAATTTTGGTTAGTTGCTTCTAGCTTTTGGCTAGTTATTGTATTCTTTGCATCGTTTTAATGCTTTCTCAATAAATAGTTTGTTTATTTATCAAAAAAAAAAAAAAAAAAGTTTGTGTAGTAGGGGAAAATTGGTTCATAATAAATGTTGAGAGAAAAATATTTACACTTAAGAAGATATACATTTTATATCATAAAATATAATATCTTTACACGGTATGCATTAGCATGTTGTAAAAATTTCTACTGAAAAAAATTTTAATTCAATTTTTTATGACATGCAAAAGTATGTGTTAACAAAAATTTGGTTTAAACCCAATCAACAGTGATTGATCAACAAACTTAAATAAATTTTAAATGAACACAAATAAAAAATCAAGCTTTGGTGGTTGAATTCTATGCCTTAAACAGATTAAGACTTCTTTAAAGGTATAATAATAAAGAAGAAACAAAGCATAATAGAATATGTATTTATTCAATTAGATTGTTACATGCCATCAGTTATAAGAACTTAAACAAGAATAAAGAAAGAACAAATACAATTATCGACAAAAGAAAAGAAATGGGGATTGAAAAATTATCACTTAATCTATTTCTAACAACTGCTAAGTTAAATTACTCCTAGATGAATATCACGTTTTGTGAATGGTTGTTCATGATTGATTCCTTCTTTATTCCTCAAGTCTTCCTTTATACTTGCTTCGCTATCTCATGTTGTAGCCATCAATCTATAATCTTTGTTGATATTTGCTCTACTCAACCATATCCCATTTTCATAGAAGCTACTTGTAGATTTTGCGTTTTGACTTGATATTGATCCCTCGATTTTAGCATATGATTTCTAATTGATTTTAATAAATATCTTTATTGGCTTTTATTTAATCTTTTCAAACTACATTATCATCTCTTTCATACGTTACTAGCATATTTGTCACGCCATATCATCATATTTATCAATAATAATAAGAATAATAAATATGGCCAAGGTTATTCTTAAAAATAGTCTATAGTCTTAATCGACATATCGCAATCAATAGAAAAATAAAATGTTGTGTCAACAGTATGTTGTAAAATATTTACACTTAAGATGACATATATTTCATATCATAAAATATTATAACTTTACACGGCATGCATTAGCATGTTGTGAAAACTTTTACTAAAAAAAAAATTCAATCTGATTTTTTTTTTTTTTTTTTTAAATCATAAGGAAAATCACCAACATCCAAAGTTTACCATTTTGTGAAACACTTTGTGCTTAGTGATCAGTATCCTGTTGCAGAACAGCTTCTAAAAATCATCAAGTTAATTAATTATTAATTTGCTATCCTTTCAGGATATTCAATGGTATAGACAAAAATTATTATTATTATTATGGTATAGATTGTTGGCTGATTATATCTAAAGGGTCAGATCTTTCTTGATTTGATTTTTGTTTTATAGTAATGTTTTTTAATCTCAAATCTGTATAAATGTGTCTTGTTAGTTTTATTTTGTATTTTCACTTAAGGATTGGATCATTTTATATATATTTTTTCATGACTTACTTTTTATACTAGCACAATTTATATTTGTTGAATGATCAGTTTTTGGCTTCAAATTGGTTAGTAGTTAGCATTAGGATTGCTCTCACGGTTGTGAAGGATTTGAGCTCTATTAGTAGCAGCCATGAACAAAGCAAAAACAGAGTACAATATATATTTATGTATGTATTTGTGTTTGTAAATATAGCAAAAGAAACTAGTCAGAGAGAACAAGTGGGTATCTAATGATTGAATTTGATTTGTAGATAAATAGATGATATCATCATATCTAGTAAATTAAAGTGTTCTAGAGAACCACAAAGAAATAATATATATATATAGAGAGAGAGAGAGAGAGAGAGTGTGTGTGTGTGTGTATGTTTGGCCCTGATTTGTTATGTAATGTTTGAGGCCGTTATAGTAATTATGCATCTCTTCTTTATCATTATTTCCTTCTATTAATCTTTCTAGAAAATGCTAATATTTGTTATTGCTGGTGATTAATTTGGACCTCATCTAGAGGAATAATCACTTGACCAAGCCATCGAGTTTCCAAATCTTTCAATGATCACTATAAATGATCTCCCAATTGAAAGTTGTAGATTTTTATGTAATTCCTTTATATCTTCTTAGTGAATTGTTTTGTGGCAGTTGCCCGTGATTTTTTATCACAATTGGAGGTGTCGAATTGTGGTTTTTCTACGTAAAATCGTTGTGTCGATTTGTCTTGATTGTTTGATTGGGATTGTTGTTTACTGCTTAAAATTGATACATAATCACAAATCAATATCTAGGGGATTTCTAGATTTTTCAATTGGTATCAGAGCAGATCGCTCTATTTTTTTGTTTTACAAATCTATTAGAGCGAGATCTTGTTTGATTTGTGATAATAGATACAATTCGTCCACGCCTGAATTGAACCAACCCCTATGTGCCTCTTCCAATCCCGTCTTCACCTCGGAATTGTCTTGACAATGAGCCACTCCAGAATCCACCAAAGCTTTAGGCTTAAATTCTTTAGAATCCATCGAAAAACAACTCTCTCTTTTGTATAGAATGAACAAACAAACCTTTGATGATTCTTCTTAACCCATGAGTTGAATACTCAATTAAACATCAAAGAAAACTAGCAAAATATCCCCAGATATAAACCCTAGACCCCAAGAAGAAGATCTGGAGAAGTAATCCTAGATTTGGACTGAAACATGTATTTATAGAAAACTGTCCCGCGATCTCTGCTCGAGCATCAAAATCGCCGCTCGAGCAGATCTACGCTCGAGCGCGGAAACTTCCGCTTGAGCGGGAAATCACAACTTCTAGTATTTTTACAGGTGATCAAACTTATGAAACCCAGCATTCTCCGCTCGAGCGGGGGAATGTCTGCTCGAGCGGACAGGCAACTTTGAATGCATTTTTGCATTTTGCTTCAAGGGTGCTGCCCCTCGACCCTGCCTAGGCGCTGCCCTGGACTTGCCAAAGGGCGCTGCCCCTTGGACCCCCGCGAGCTGACCAGACAGCTCGATCCCCGCCATAATCAGCGAAGTGGCAATCTTAAAAGAATTAAACACCACAAACTTCTCTTCAAGGCACGATTCGGGTTGGATTTGCATACAAAAACTCATAGCCTCACTAAAATACAAAGTGCGAAAACAAATACAACTTAAAAGAGTTTTGTCAAACAGAGTTGCCAAGAATAAAAACCTAACAATCTCCCCCTTTGGCAATGCCGTGACAAAACACACCTAACAAAAAAAATCCTAATCACCCCAACCATTACAGCCAACAAAAGCCAACTTCTTTCTCAAGGTCATGATCTACAAAACAGTTATTAGTGCCACAATTTCCAAGACAACTATTAGTCCCACAAGAGTATAGGAAAAAGCAATACACATATGACAAGAGTATCTTGAAGTATGAGATGGAAAATATGAATAGATGTGACTTGGAGATTTTAAGAACATGTAGTATGAATAGATGAAAACTAAGACACATACACCTGACACATGACATGAATACATGAAATCCTAAGACATATAAAAAACAACTTTCTCCCATTTTTTGTCACGAATTGAAAAATGAAGCTCAAACAACAAAAGCAAAATCAAAAACCACACAAGCAATGATATGATGAAGGAAATATCAGGAGCATGCAAGAAGGAAATAATAAACAAAAGTGCATAGCAACACACAAACCAACTAATGCCAAACTCCCTTACCAAACAAATCAAAGTGTTAATGCTAACAAACTCTTGTAATGATAAACCAAACTCCCTCTTACTAAAAACAATGAACAAGAAGAAAACGACAAAAATAATATGGTGGAGCAAGTAAGGAATTTCAGATTTGTACGTTGAAACACACAAGATTATCCAAGAAGCACAATTACTTGAAAACACAATGTGCACAACCTCTCGAAGATTCCTCATAAAAGAAAGTGATGCATTATGTGAAAAGCATAGATCCCATGATAAAAGAGTGTGTGTGTGACTCTTGGAGTTCGACAAACATGAGATTTAAATCCTAGTAGTGATCTGATAGCTGGACCTCTGACAAGAAAATCTAAGCACAATTAAGAAAAGTCAAACCACTAGGAATCAAGGGGTATTTGGTGAATAAAAGCGGAGGCTCCCCCTCAATCAATTAATCTTTTATTTTTTTTCGTTTTTTTTTTCACATCTTTTTCTTTTCTTTCTTTTGCCCTTTTTTTTTTTTTTTTCTTTCTTTTGCCCTTTTTTTTTTTTTTTCTTTTGCACACTCATTGGCGGCTGACACGCTCAAGAGTATGGAAACCAAACCAGAGAAGCATGGATATAATAAGGATAGCCTGGTTGGTGACTCTGAGGTAGCCTTTTCCTCATGGCTGGAGTCTAAAGAATAAAGGGGAAAGCCGTGGAGATGCAAAAAGATGGAAGATAGTTAAGAGACTCAACATCACCCATAATATGCTAGTATAGGTCAATTCCTCTAGAAAGGCAAAAGATCAATGACAGAAGTCCATAGAGAAAAAATAATCACTAAGCCGGAAGACTCCAAAATTTGCTAATCCAAGAGTGTGTACAGAATGAGACATACTAATCAAAGAACACACACTCCAAAATGAGTAATTACCACAGAAAGTACACACATATTAACATGTAATGGATATTCTCATCAATTCCAATATGCACCAAGGACTATCAAAAATTTCAAGCTTGCAAAACCACACTAAAAAAAATCTTTTTGGATTTTTTTTTTCTTCAATAATAAAGCAAGACAAAAAAAGAACAAGCACACATTTTTTTTTCTAAACAAAGCCAGACAAAAAAAAACAAACATGCACACATCAAACGACTCAAAAAGAAAAAAAAAAAAAAATACACAGATACCCAAAAACTAAAAAGAATAAACAAATTAATACAAGTCAAGTTTTCTCACCCAAATTGCTTTAGTATGAAAAAAATTGTGAGAATTGCAGTTCTTAGGTGGTGTCTTGACGTTGTGGTTCCCTTTCCCTTCAATGGGAACCCATTTCGACTTGGTTTCCAACTCCCTATTCCTAGGTCTAGGAAAACACAAACTCGCTCCATGTTTGGTCTCAAGCTGATCAAAATAACGAGGTCTAATATGACCTTTAACCTCATTACTACCAAAGAAGTGTCTCCTACCCCACGAGATGTTGGAATTTCTTCCATCTTTATGAGACACTCTCCCATGCAACTTATAACAATAAAGACGAATATGACTATGAATACCACAATGATGACAAATAAAAACAGGGCATACCTTCTTTTCTTTTACCTTACCAACTCTAGGAAATTTGAGAAGTCCATCCTTATGTTGAATTTTTTGTTCTTCCTTTCCTTGAGTTCTTGTATCATGAGATGTGGAAGCACTCTGTTTTTGCTCTTTCTTACCACCAAAGCCAATGTCACTTTTGTCAGAACAAATTTGTTGAGACCCAATGATATTGTCCAAAGTCTTTGATCCTTTGTTCCAAAGACCAATGGTTGCCATAGCACACTTGAGTTCTTTCTCTTTCTTGATCATTAGTTCTTCCAAAGCAACTTGAGACATCTCAAGAGTTCCAATCTTTTCTTCATATGTTGCATAGATTTGCTGTAGCTCATTCCTCTCTATCTCACAAGTCCAGAGTTTTGCACATAGAGCTTGTCGATCATTAGATATCTTGATGGCATCAATCCTAGCCTTGGAAATCTCCTTCTTTAGTTTGACATTCTCACTTTCACATGCTTTGAGTTTCATATTGAGTTTGTCATTCAATTTGGATAAGTTAAGAGATTCCTTATACAACTTTTCATAAGCGTGCTCAAGGTCTTCATTATCACTTCCCGAGGATTCATCATCAGTGGCATTCTCAACCGGCCTCTTTGGATACTCTGTTCGTCCTTCAGTTTTGGAAGCCGCCACGAAAGCAAGGAATTATTTATGTCCCTCTTCGCCTTGATCTTCGTTGTCACTTCCATCTTCATTAGATTCTGATTCATCATCCCAAGTGATAGCGAGGGTTTTCTTCTTCCTCAAACGAGTGGGGCATTCTGAAGCAAAGTGGCCAAATCCTTAGCATTCATAGCATTGGACTCTTTTAGAGTTCCCTTGTACCTTTCCTTTCTCCTTCTTGGCTATAGAATTAATTTTGAGTTTATCTTTGCCTTTAGATTTATGAGTATGAGTAGATTCCAAAAGATTAGGATTCTTTTTCAAAAAAGATTTTTTAAATTGTTTAACAAAAGCATCCGTAATCTTGGAATCTATCTCACAGTCGTCATCAGAATCTACTCCAACTCTATGAGCACTACTAAAAGCAACATCTTTTAGTTTTTTTTTGAAATTCCTATGTGCCTCATAAGTTTGGAGATTTCCAAGCAAATGATCTAACTTGTGGTTGTCAACATCTTGAGCCTCCTCAATAGCCGTAACTTTTGGTTGGAACCGATCGGGCAAGGACCTCAAAATTTTTCCTACAATCTTGGATTCCGGTATTTTTCACCTAAATTGAAGCTGGAATTAACAATGTCACTCAACTTTGCATAAAATTCATCAAAGGTCTCACCGTCTTTCATTAAAAGGTTTTCGAAACTAGACGTGAGCCTTTGAAGTTTTGAGCGTTTAACAGAATGAGTGCCCTCGTGAATAGTTTGTAAGATATCCCAAGCCTCTTTTGCGACTTCACAATTGCAAATACGACTAAACTCTTCAGGTGTGACAGTGCAAAAAAGAGAATTGATAGCTGTACTATTCCAGCTACTATTTTGGTAATCAATTGTGTCCCACTTATCAATTGGTTTGGAGAAGGTTACTCCACCAATGGTAATCGTTGGTTCAGTCCACCCATACATGACAGATTGCCAAACTTTTTCATCAATAGATTTTAAAAATGATCTCATCCGAGCTTTCCAAAAAGAATAATTGGATCCGTCAAATAGGGGTGGTCGAACCATAGAATTTCCCTCACGAATTGTATCCATTATCACAAATCAAACAAGATCTCGCTCTAATAGATTTGTAAAACAAAAAAATAGAGCGACCTGCTCTGATACCAATTGAAAAATCTAGAAATCCCCTAGATATTGATTTGTGATTATGTATCAATTTTAAGCAGTAAACAACAATCCCAATCAAACAATCAAGACAAATCGACACAACAATTTTACGTAGAAAAACCATAATTGGACACCTCCAATTGTGATAAAAAACCACGGGCAACTACCACAAAACAATCCACTAAGAAGATATAAAGGAATTACACAAGTATACTCTCAATTACTTAGCGAATCCACGCCCGAATTGAACCAACCCCTCTTCCAATCCTGTCTTCACCTCGGAATTGTCTTGACAATGAGCCACTCCAGAATCCACCAAAGGTTCAGGCTCAAATTCTTCAGAATCCACCGAAGAATAACTCTCTTTTGTATAGAATGAACAAACAAACCTTTGATGTATTCTTCTTAACCCATGAGTTGAATACTCAATTAAACATCAAAGAAAACTAGCAAAATATCCCTAGATATAAACCCTAGACCCCAAGAAGAAGATCTGGAGAAGTAATCCTACATTTGGACTGAAACACATATTTATAGAAAATTGTCCCGCGATCTCCGCTTGAGTGTCAAAATGGCCACTCGAGCGCGGAAGCTTCCGCTCGAGCAGGAAATCACAACTTCCAGTATTTTTGCAAGTGATCAAACTTATGAAACCCAGCATTCTCCGCTCGAGCGGGGAAATGTCCGCTCGAGCGGACAGGAAACTTTGAATGCATTTTTGCATTTTTCTTCGGGGGCGCTGCCCCTCGACCCCGCATGGGCGCTGCCCCGAACCCGCCAAGAGGCGCTACCCCCTCGACCCCATGGCCGACTCGATCCCGTCATAATCAAATAGTGGCAATCTTGAAAGAATTAAACACCACAAACTTCTCTGCAAGGCACAATTTGGGTTGGATTCGCATCTAAAAACTCATAGCCTCACTAAAATACAAAGTGCGAAAACAAATACAACTTAAAAGAGTTTTGTCAAATAGGGTTGCCAAGAATAAAAACCTAACAGAGATCATGATTAAGTAGTTGCAGACAAAAATTAATTTTGCCAATTTTATGTGGGAGGATATTTTCAAAATATATATCTACTAATTTGTAATAAAATCTGTTTCTCATTTATTTATAATTTTTCCTTTAACTTATTTGAAAAATCAATCTCACGTACAAAATATATTTAAACTTATATAAACCACAAACAATACAACAAAAACAAAAACAAAAACAAAAACAAAAACAAAAACAAAAATAACGCTATCAACTTAGGTACTATTAACACGTGAGAACACATCGATAGATTTTTCAGAAAAAATGCTCAAACAACGTTTGTGGCTTCAAAGAAAATGTTATTCATGATTATGTCACGTGCTTTGCACATAGCTTCTAATGGCTCAGCTTTAGACGTGGTAAGTCCTTTTCCTTCCATTAGATCAACTGCCTCCTCAGTAACCCTCTCCTACTTGAAACATTGAATCAATGACCCCAAAGCTAAACCCACGACTCGTTGTGCCAGACCAGCCCCAGGGCAAGCCCTCCTTTCCATCCTAATTGGCATCAACTTGTGTCCTTCCACTTCTCCGCCTTCAAATTTCTCAGGCTTAAAGCTTGTAGGATCATCCCAAATCTTAGGGTCCCAGTGAATGGCCCACGCATTAACCAATAACAATGTATCACTTGGCACGTTGAACCCCCCTATAATGCGATCATCCGATGATACATGTAGTACCAACAACGGTGTTGCTGGGAACAATCGAAAGGTCTCGGAGATAATAGCTTGAAGGTAATGTAGCTTTGAGAGATTGTGTTCATCAATCAAGCGATCTTGGCCCACATGAGTGTTTATCTCAGCTCTCGCCTTCTTCAACACCTCTGGATGGTTCACTAGAAGGGACATTGCCCATTCCATTGTCACTGATGATGTATCAGTGCCAGCGAATATCATGATCCGGACATTAAAAGTTAATAAATTAAACTGAAAAAGTAAATTATATTTTTACATAATCGGTACAATTTTTGTAGTAAAAGATATTTTGTTTTAAAGTGTCCGACCTCAATTCTATTACATTCTTTGTATGTAATTTATGTACATGTATTAAAAGTAAATTTCTACGAATCGTTCCATTAGCCTTCGTTTGGCAAGTTTTAGTTCCAAGCTTTTTAAAAAAAAAAAAAAAATTAAAATAGCCATTAAAAAACAAGATAGTTTTTTACTTTAATAAGACAAAATATTACATTTAATTTATAATTATTACAATTTTTTTCTCATAAAAGTTAAAAAAGTCAAAAAATCCATCTCAAATGAGATTTTTTAATCCCAAACTAGGATGTTTGGCATCACCTACAAAAGCTAAAAGCTTAAAAAATACTAAAAAGAAAAAAAAATCATACTATTCAACTTATTTTGGTGGGAAATTTATCGGATCAAAAAAAAAAAAAAAGAAAACAAAGCAAAATAGTGCACTATGCAGCCACAAATTTCCATAAAAAAATAAAACGTGGCATAATGTAAGCCACAATTTTCCAAAAAAAAAAAAAAATTGAAATGCATGCACAGTCAGCACAGTTTGCTGACAAGAAGGGTAATTTAGTAATTTTGATATTTGCTACAATATTTTATTATATATATTTTCGTAAAAAATTAAATTTTTTTTTCCAAATATACATTTTTTTTTTCTACTTTTTAATAAAAAAAAAAATCAAAAAGTACACTTTGTTGGAATAATCTTCTGTGTATATAAAACAACTTGAAATAAATTCAAACAAAATAAATAAATAATATACCAGATTTATTTATCGAACCGAATTAAAATTAAGACCAAGTCGAGTGTGTGACACTCTGTCCTTAAGACAGATTCGCCCACAAGATTACGGTTGAGTGGCGTCTATCTCTCAGGATACAATGATCTTCACAAATTGTAGTAGTACTCCAAACAATTTGTTCGGCGAACCAAACCTTGTGTTCTTACTCTCTGAATTTTATTCTAAAACTAAAATGAAGAATAATGCACAAAAAAAATCTGGACAGCAATTTAGACAATCTGCAGACTCATATTCGGATCATTTCGCCTGGTTTTTTTTTTTCCCGAGGCCCAAAACTGTTGGAAAGTGCTGGATTTAAATAGGGCCGAACAGGTGTGATCACACCTGGAACAGATATAAGTTCAAGCCAAACAAGTGCAATGTATTTCAAACAAATATGAAAAGTAGCCGTTGCACAGGAACGGTTATTAACCTTCCAAACAATTTGAAGAAGAACCGTAGGTGGACTAATATTCAAAATAGTTGGAATATATATATTATTAAACTATTTAGAATAGTTTAATCAAATAAAGCCAAAAGTTGAATAGATTTATTAAAACCTTGAATAGGATATAAATATAAATCTATTTGACAAACTTTAGGAAACCACTATTTGAATTTAGAATTAAATTAAATTTCCAAAATTACAAACTTTAGGAAACTACTTAGGAACCCAAAATTTGAATTTAGAATTAAATTAAATTCCCACAATAATTTTTATTGAAAAAATTCAAATGAATTTTATCTAAAAAATTAATGTTAAACCCGAAAATGACGTCAACTTCCCATTCACTCATAAATGGTTTTGACGTTCCGTCTTCGTCGTGTGACTTGCCACACGGTAAGGAACACGTCACCTCTTCGGACCCACTCCAAACAACGTTTGGGGTCCACTCAAATTTGGGCTAAAAAATATGCCTATATTAAACCATTTTTCCAACAATCCCCCACATGAATGGAATTTGATGGAGAGAAAATGCAACAACATGATCTAATTACAGAGAGTACAGAAATTGGAAATATTCTGCAAAGGATAGGTAGCTTTTGGCTTTGAACCTTCCCTTGTGAGACACTATCGGATTTACTAGCTAACCAGTGAACATGATGTCTTGAATTGTTCAGCCGTTTGTGTAAACCAAGACAATAGAACTCACACAGTATATCCCCAGACACAGTTTAGTTCTCACTATTGTGTTCATTTTGGCCCTGAACAATCTGGTCTTTCATGAGTGCTCTAGAGAATTGTATCTCTTTACAAATCTCATAAAACCGGCCCAGTTCACACTCATATAGGTGATTCTTATGAAGAGTATCCTGCTATACTCCACTAGGTTTACCTAGATATAAGAATCATTAAAAGTTTTACTTAATCTAAAATGCTGCAGTTATCACTATTTCATCATAGAAATGGATAGGAGTTAGCCTCCCCAGTGATCCTTCTGAGTCATTCACAACTCGCTTGTCCCTTTGAACCTAGATCTTGGGATCTCCAGTCAACTAGGTTGGGTTGCCGTTGTGGTAACTCTTATTTAATAGGCTTAAGTCCCATTCCCCTCGATGAATTCTCAACTAACTCTCTTGCTAACCCTTTGGTTAGTGGATCCGCTATGTTGTCTTTAGACTTAACATATTCTATGGAAATAATTCTATTAGAGAGTAGTTGTCTCACGATGTTATGTCGACGATGAATGTGTCGTGACTTACCGTTATACATATGACTCTGTGCTCTACCTATAGCTGATTGACTATCGCAATGTATGCATATAGCAGGGACCGGTTTTGGCCAAATTGGAATATCTTCAAGGAAGTGGCAAAGCCAATCTGCCTCTTCCTCTACTTTGTCTAAGGCTATGAATTCTGATTCCATAGTAGACCTAGCAATGCAAGTCTGTTTGGAAGATTTCCAAGATATAGCCGCCCCACCAAGAGTAATGACATACCCACTAGTGGACTTTGAGTCTCTTGTATTCGATATTCAATTTGCATCACAGTATCCTTCAAGTACTGCTGGATATCTAGTATAATTTAACCCAATGTTACGAGTAAATCAGAGATATCTTAGAACCCTTATAATTGCTTTCCAGTGTTCTACTCCCGGATTACTCGTATATCTACTTAATTTACTTCCTGCATAAACTATATCTGGGCGAGTGCAGTTCATCAAGTACATTAAGCTTCCAATAATTTGGGCATACTCTAATTGAGAAATACTTTCCTGTACATTCTTAGAAAGATACAAATTAACATCCACAGGAGTTCTAGCAAGATGATCATCATCTTTGCTGAATTTGTCAAGTATTTTCTCAATGTAATGAGATTGTGACAAAGCATATCCTTCTGATGTTTTGGTAATTTTCATACCAAGAATTACATCAGCAATGCCCATGTCTTTCATGTCAAAATGTTTATTCAACATTTTCTTGGTAGTTTTAATCATATCATTATTACTACCAATGATGAGCATATCATCTACATAAAGACATACAATGACATAACCTTTATCTGTGTTTTTAATATAAACACATTTGTCACACTCATTAATTTTAAATCCATTTGACATCATTGCATTGTCAAATTTCTCATGCCATTACTTTGGCGCCTGTTTTAAACCATATAATGATTTAACCAATTTACACACTTTCTTTTCTTTTCCTGGAACAGAAAACCCTTTTGGTTGTTTCATATAAATTTCTTCCTCTAACTCACCATTTAAGAAAGCAGTTTTAACATCCATTTGATGAATTTCTAGATTGTATAGAGATACAATGGCAATTAGCATTCTAATGGATGTTATTCTAGTAACCGGTGAGTATGTGTCAAAGTAATCAAGACATTCTTTTTGTCTAAAACCTTTGACCACAAGTCTTGCCTTGTATTTGTCAATTGATCCATCCGCTTTTAATTTTCTTTTGAAAATCCACTTGTACCCAAGAGGTTTACAACCTGGTGGCAAGTCCACTAATTCCCAAGTGTGATTTTGTAAGATGGATTCAACTTCACTGTTGACAGTTCTTTTCCATAAATGAGCTTCAGGACTGGACATAGCCTCTTTAAAAGTTAAAGGCTCATTTTCTAACGAATATGTTAGAAAATCTGGACCAAAAGATTTTGAGGTTCTAGCATGTTTACTACGCCTAAGTTCCTCTTCCTCATTTTGATCTAACTCTTGTTTTTGATCATGTTCTTGATCCTGATTAGTAATAGCATCAAAAGATCTTTTATTAGTACTAGTCTCTTGTCCAGTCTTCTTTGGAAATACATGTTCAAAGAATGACGCATTCCGAGACTCAATAATAGTATTTACATGCATTTCAGAATGTTCTGATTTATGAATCAAAAACCGATATGCACTACTATTCTTGGCATAACCAATGAAAATGCAATCAATGGTCTTAGGACCTATCTTAGTTTTTTTAGGACTAGGAATAGCCACTTTAGCCAAACACCCCCACACTTTTAAGCATTTGTAGGATGGTACTCTACCATGACACATTTCATAAGGTGTTTGATTCACTTTCTTTTGGGGTACTTTATTTAAAATATAATTAGCAGAAAGTATTGCTTCCCTCCACAAGTTCTGAGGTAATCTAGAACTGATTAACATGGCATTCATCATTTCTTTTAAAGTCCTATTTTTCCTTTCAGCAATTCCATTTTGCTAAGGTAAGTAAGGAGTGGTGGTTTGATGAATTATTTCGTATTCTTTACAAAACTCACCAAAAGGTGATTCATATTCACCACCTCTATCACTTCTAAGTTTCTTGATTTTCTTACCAAGTTGATTTTCAACTTCATTCTTATATTGAATGAAAGTTTCCAAAGCTTCATCCTTGGTTCGAATTAAATAAATATAACTATATCTAGTATAGTCATCTATAAAAGTGATAAAATACTTTTTCCCACCTCTAGTTTGAATTGATTTAAAATCACAAATGTCACTATGAATTAATTCAAGTGGTTCCGTACTTCTTTCAATTGAATGAAAATGAGTTTTAGATAATTTTGCCTCAACGCAAATTTCACATTTATGATTTGAATCAATGTTAAATTTAGGTAAACATTCCATATTAATTAATCTACGCAAAGATCCATAATTAATATGTCCTAGTCTACCATGCCATAAATTTGAAGACTCAAGCAAGTAAGAAGAAGATGTATTATTATTAGTGACTGAGGGTACAACAGTCATTACATTCATCTTGAAAAGGCCATCAGACATGTAACCTTTTCCTACATACATCCCGTTTTTGGTAAGTACAAACTTGTCACTTTCAAAAACTAGCCTAAACCCATTCTTACTTAACAAAAATCTAGAAACTAAATTCTTGCGAATGTCCGGTACATGCAGCACATTGTTGAGAGTGAGTTCCTTTCCAGATATCATCTTAAGTACAATCTTTCCTTGTCCTTTAACTTTGGAAGTTGAGGAGTTGCCCATAAAAAGTTGTTCACCATTGTTCACTGAAGAATAAGATGTGAACATCTTTTTGTCGGCACAAATATGGCGAGTAGCACCAGTGTCCACCCACCATTCTTTAGGATTTCTGACAAGATTAGCCTCGGAAACAACTGCAGAAAGATTTATGACATCTACACCATTGGAAATTATATCCATTTCGATTATATCGGCTTTAGTAACCTTCTTACTTGTTCTTCCTTTGCCTTTACGTTTGTAACGGCAATCTTTGGCTCGATGTCCCTCTTTGTTACAAAAGTAAAACTTGTACTTCTTAGTTTTCCCTCTTTTAGATAGCATTCTCTTCTGTCATCCTTTAAAAAAAACAGTTCCGAAGAACTTCTCTGGTTTTTCACCATTATTCACTGGCACAGTCCCAACATAAGGAGAGGTTGGCGTAATAGCAATCACCATACCAGTACTGATTAGAACATTAGTTTCACCAGTTTTAGTAGCCATAAATTCTAAATTATAAAACAAAATTATAATTAGAATTTTATACTACATAGAAAATTTAAACTAAAAAACATATAATTAAATTCTGTAAAAATAAAAGAAACAAGAATGTAACTTTTATTTTTCAATTAATTTGAAAATAAAATAAAATTTTATTTAAACAAATTAATTCCACACAGAAAATAAAATAAATAAAAACTAGAACTTTTATTTTTCAATTAATTTGGAAATAAAATAAAATTTTATTTAACCAAAATAATTTCACACAGAAAATTAAATATTGTAAAATAAAAGAAATAAGAATATAACTTTTATTTTTCAATTAATTTGGAAATAAAATAAAATTTTATTTAACCAAATTAATTCCACACAAGAAAATAAATTCTGTAAAATAAAAGAAATAAGAATATAACTTTTATTTTTCAATTAATTTGGAAATAAAATAAAATTTTATTTAACCAAAATAATTTCACACAAAAAATTAATTTCAGTAACACTTCAATAATTAAAATACTGAAAACAGAATTTTAATTAATGAAAACTCAGAAAATAAATTCTAAAAACCAAAATTAATTTTCTGACAAAATTTCACAAAAATATATTCTGAATTGTTAATGACACTAGTATCGTACTACTAGTTGTCAAAAAAAAAGAGACAATATATTACTACTATCTGTCAAATAGCATATAATCACTATTTATTTTTCCAACCAGAATATTATTTTGTAAATTCACAGAAAATAATTTTCTAAAAAGAAGAAAGAGAAAAGGAAATAAACAAAAAATTCTATAAATAGAATAATTCGAATCTATCTTAAGATTGTTGGAACAATCTTCTGTGTATATAAAATAAGTTGAAATAAATTCAAACAAAATAAATAAACAACATACCAGATTTATTTATCGAACTGAACTAAAATTAAGACCAAGTCGAGTGTGTGACACTCTATCCTTAAGACAGATTCGCCCCGCTACGGTACTTACGGTTGAGTGGCGTCTATTTCCCAAGATACAATGATCTTCACAAATTGTAGTAGTACTCCAAACAATTTGTTTGGCGAACCAAACCTTGTGTTCTTACTCTCTGAATTTTATTCTAAAACTAAAATGAAGAATAATGCACAAATAAAATCTGGATAGCAATTTAGACAATCTGCAGACTCATATTCGGATTATTTCAACTGGTTTTTTTTTCCTGGGGCCCAAAACTGTTGGAAAGTGCTGGATTTAAATAGGGCCGAACAGGTGTGATCACACTTGGAACAGATATAAGTTCAAGCCGAACAGTGCAATGTATTTCAAACAAATATGAAAAGTAGCCGTTGCACAGGAATGATTATTAACCTTCCAAACAATTTGAAGAAGAACCGTAGGTGGACTAATATTCAAAATAGTTGGAATATATATATTATTAAACTATTTAGAATAGTTTAATCAAATAAAGCCAAAAGTTGAATAGATTTATTAAAACCTTAAATAGGATATAAATATAAATCTATTTGACAAACTTTAGGAAACCACTATTTGAATTTAAAATTAAATTATATTTCCAAAATTACAAACTTTAGGAAACCACTTAAGAACCCAAAATTTGAATCTAGAATTAAATTAAATTCCTACAATAATTTTTATTGAAAAAATTCAAATGAATTTTATCAAAAAAATTAATGTTAGACCTGAAAACGATGTCAACTTCTCATTCACTCATAAATGGTTTTGACGTTCCGTCTTCGCTGTGTGACTTGCCACGCGGCAAGGAACACGTCACCTCTTCGGACTCACTCCAAACAACGTTTGGGGCCATTCAAATTTGGGCTAAAAAATATTACTATATTAAACCATTTTTCCAACACACTTGTACAGATCATCTCAAACAACCACTAAAATAGTTAAAAAATAAAAAAATCAACCTTCTTTCCAAACCACACAGGTTCTGTTTGGTGTAGCTGTTAAAATAGATTATACATTATGACTTTAATCAGAAGTTGTTGATCTATTTGGTGTAGCTGTTAGATTATAAATTTAAGTTGCTGAGTAGTGTTTGTTAAATAAGCTGTGAAATAGCTTTTTGAATTAATTTTTATTTTTTATTATTCACTACTAGTCTACATTTCTGAAAAAATAATAATAATAATAATAATAATCTATAGCCCATTTGGGTCTTTTTCTATTTTTTAAAAAATAAAAAATAAAAAAATCTAAGAGTATAACCTTAAATTAACATGTCTACAGCAGAAACTAATAATAAGAAGTAAGGGAGGAATAGCTTCTCAGAATCAATTTTTTTGAGTTAAAATAAGTTGTTAGAATCAGAAGCAGTTTGAAATAAGTTTAACCAAACAATCTAAAATAACTTTTCCAAAACTAAAATCTATAAATTGATCAAAATAAGCCACACCAAAAAGCACCTCCACAGTAAGCAATCATTTTTTCCAATGTAGACAACACGATTACGTATGCCATCATGTATGTAATCAATCGGATTTATAAAGTAAGTATTACTGTAGTAGAGGATATAATATAAAAAATATGTTGATAGATATGATTTGAGGAAATAACAAAATTAATTTTAAAAAATAATTAATTATAAATACATGATAAATTTTATATATTTTAATACTAATAAATATGATTTTTCAAGTAGACAATACACTAATAAATCTTATAAAATTATGTTTATGATGCCTTTAATACATGTGAATATGTTTAGGCATTGTTTGAAAACAGATTTATTAAGTAATTTTTTCATTTTTTGACTACAATATGATGTAAAAAAAATAGTACGTTTGGAATGACTTTTTAATTTTTTACGAAAAGATGTACAAAAGTAGAAAGAAAATGTAATCTTTGACTTTTTAGTATAAGTTATTGATTTTTTAATTTTTTTAATGACTTTTTAACTTTTAAGCTAAAAGTGATGGTGTCAAACGAAATCTTAGTATTACTAAGACAGAATGTGCATCTACATAAGGGGAAATGACCAATCAGTGTATAGTTGAATGTTTTTTTTTTTTTTTTGAATAATGATAAGATTTATAACTTTTATTTATTAAAGTAATCAATTTTTTCATGAATATATAATTCTTTTTTAGAATTACACCTGATTTGTACCGGATAGAGTGCAGATAATGAATACATTTTAACTTATTTGCTTTAAAAAATTTATTAATGTACATAAAGTTTATACCAATAAAAAAAAACTTATATAATAGTGACTTTTTAAAATAATATGTTGTTCTGAAGACTCTTTTGATTGGAAATAAATAAATACAAATTTATAATATTATTATATATATATATTTTATAAATAATTGTATAGAATATATTTCATCTGCATAGTATGTAATATCCAAATACACACAATTATTCATAAATCATTAAATCATGAGTATTGGTTTAATCTATAATTTTGTAATATGCATTCTGATTTTGTAATTTTGTAGCAATAAGCATGCTGATTCTGTAAATAATAATTTTGTTATTAAATTTTAACAAAATTATCATGTGTCCAAAACAAATGTGTTTGTATCTCCAACTAATATTGTTTGATGATTTCTCCAATACCTTCTTTATTTTTCGAGATAATGTAAATACCTGGAACTTATTAAGGATATAATTTTGTGAAAATAAAATGATAACGCAATATATGAGCTCTTTATGGAGATTGGAGTTTGACTAAAACACCTTTCATTCCAGATACATACAGACACTTATTGTAACGCCCTCAAAATAATGATATTAAACCAACAATATTAACATGCTATGATACATAAAAGGTCCATGTCCTTCCATTCATCAGAGTGCTATTACATGTTAACAACAAAAGCAAATGCCCTACGGGCTTACAGCTTTCCAAGTTAACACTTGGTTACAAGAAAGTAGAGTGCTAACTCATTTACACATTAAGCCCTAGGCTTGAATTTACATGTAACACTGCAAAAGGAAAGACAACCAAAAAGTCCGTCCGCCACTAGCCTCCCAAGCTAAGTCCTTGGAGGTGGCATGCTACCAGTACCTGAAAATGATGTTCCCATATAGGGTGAGCCACAGCCCAGTAGAAATATACTAAACCAGTTATAAATAATGACTAAAAGATTAACAATTGATAGATGGTCAATTCTTTTACATTCTTTCATCACTTCAACAAATATAAACAAAACAGTTACATTCATACTTTCCATGACAAGCATACATGCTCTGCCAATATATTTCTAGATAAGCATACATGCTCTATCTACGGAGTTCATCCCCTATCTCCTCCCAGTAACATCCGGTTTAGAGGTCCATCCCCTATCTTCCCCTAAACCGCGGAGTACATCCCCTATCTCCTCCAACACAACACAATGCATATATATAACAATTATACACATCACATATCAATACATAAAATCAATGTATTCTTTCCATCGTCATAACCCATGACCCAATTCTATTTCAATTCCTCATTTTTCCACATTTAACTATTCACATTAATTAATCAATGTAATTAGGACGTTTCCATAATTAACATTACAACCCTTAGGTTCCAATTTCACTAATGTTTCAACATTAATTCCATGTTTCTATACCAAACATGCTTCTAGGTTTATTATAGACAAAACCCCAAACTTTTATAAAATTACACAATGGCCCAAAGTTTCCCAAAATTACACAACAACTACCAACATATCAAAATGCTAAAATTCAAAGACAAAATCCATAAAGAGGAGTAGGATATCCCTACCTCAAAGTTTGAGCTCAAAAAGATGAAGACCCAACACCCAACTTGCTCCAAACCGAATATTTTAGGATTATATAGCCCAAGTCACCCTCTACCCTTTTAACAAAGCACTTAGGAAGATTCACCCTCTAGGAGATGATTTCTTAGAAGGCAAGTCTAGAGAGGCTCTCAGTTAGGGTTTTAAAAAGTAAAAGCTTCAAAAAGTGAAGTTTAGATCATTGTGAATCGATATAAACAGCTCGCTCGGCGAAGACTTGGTCGCCGGCGACGAAGCAGAAACCGTAGCTCGAGCCAAGAAGGTCTCGCTCGAGCCAACATCCTAGAAACTTCGCTCGGCGAAGAAGCTCGCCGAGCAGAGCTCGACCGCTTCAGGACTAGGCACTAGCCGAAGCGATTAACCGCTCGGCGAAGACGAACAGATCGCTCGGCGAAGAATCGGCTCGAGCGAAATCATGGTGTTGAGTCCGGCCCAGGCCGCGATCGCTCGCTCAGCGAAAGCCGCTCTGGCTCGACCCACTGACACATTAAAACTCAACGCCGCTCGGCGACCAACTCCTCGCCGGCGAAGGACAAAAATTACAGGCGGCAACCCTTGGCTCCGAACACAACCAACTGAAACAAACACGCCCAACACATCCTATAACTCAAATACAATATATGAAAGGTCGTAACAGGACAACAATCCACTACCAACATCCACGGACACGTCCAGGATCACTATAACAAGGGGTAAACCGGGATCGCTATAACCTCCTTAAAGAATTTCGTCCCGAAATTAAAACAAGTTTTGAAAAACAAGCCTTTTTCTCCATTTTAAACAATGTCATAACACAACATTTAACAATTCGACCCATTACCGGTCATCCATCTCCTATTAAGAGACATTTCTCAACATGTACATTTCAACATGCAATTTCTTTCCATTTCAACCATTTCCCACATATATGGTTTACAATTTATATCATAAGCAATAATCATGATACAATTTTATTTCTATAATATAGCCAACATATGCAATATTATAATCAACTCCCATAACAAGGCAAGCTCTACAACATTTACATTAACCAAAACATACATCATGTTTTACAACTTAAGACATTTCAAATGTTCTTAAAGTTCATTACAATTACAAAATTGCAACACTTGATTACACATCAACAAATAAGTCTGGATATTTCTCACGGACTCCCAACTCACGTTCCCAAGTGGCCTCCTCCACTCCGTGATGTTTCCACAAAACCTTAACCAAAGGGATGGTCTTACCACGCAGGACTTGATCCCGCCTATCCAAGACCTGAACCGGTCTCTCCTCATACGAGGCATCCTCATCTACCTCTAAGTCGGTCCAATCCAACACGTGTGATGGATCCGGCTCATACTTCCGAAGCATACTCACATGAAACACGTCATGAACTCCGGATAATTGTGGCGGCAAAGCTAAACGGTAAACAAACTCGCCAATCCTCTCAAGGATCTCAAAAGGACCAATAAACCGAGGGGATAACTTCCCACTCTTCCCAAATCTCAACAAACCCCGCCTAGGTGATATTTTCAGAAAGACATGATCACCCATCTCAAACTCCAACGGTCTCCTCCTACGGTCAGCATAGGACTTCTGACGACTCTGGGCTGTAACAAGCCTCCTACGGATAAGCTCAACTTTCTCTGTCGTCTCCCTAACCAACTCCGGACCCAACAAAGGTGTGTCACCCACCTCGGCCCAACAAACTGGAGACCTACAAGGTCGGCCATACAAGGCCTCAAACGGTGCCATACCGATACTAGACTGGCATTGTGTAGGCAAACTCCACCGTGAAGTGCCTCTCCCATGTCCCCAGAAATCAAGGACACAACCTCAAGCATATCCTCAAGGATCAGAATGGTACGCTCGGACGCCCATCGGTCCGAGGATGATAAGTCATTTAAAGGTCGACTTAGTACCTAAAGCACTCTGCAAACTCTGCCACAACCTAGCAAGAAAAGCGAGGATCTCTATCTCGAGACGATCGTCCTTTGGGACCCGTGCAATCTCACTATGTCCCGAACATACAAGTCGGCAAGATGATCTCTTGAATCTCTCACGCGCATTGGAATGAAATCGCCCGACTTGGTCAACCGGTCTACAACCACCCAAATAGTGTCACTACCCACCGAGTCTTGGAAGACCTACAACGAAGTCCATGGTGACATGCTCCCACTTCCACTTCGGCAATAGGCAAGGGTTGTAACAAACCCACGGCCTCGATGCTCGACCTTCACTGGCGACAAGTAAGGCACTTGGACACCTAAGCGCCACATCTCTCTTCATACCCCGCCACCAAAGCGGCGACCCAAATCCCGATACATCTTAGTACCTCCGGATGCCGCAAAGCGCGAATGATGGAACTCTCGGAGTACCTCCTCTCGGCAGGACTCGGCACAAACAGACGGTCTCGGTATCTCAAACTCGGTCGGGATCGCGTCAAACCCTTATCAACTTTCCCACTGGAGATCTTCTCCCGAAGGGATTCTACCTCAAGGTCACCTCTCTGTGCCTTTAACACTCGATTCACAAGTGTAGGCTGCGTAACTACAGAAAACAAGGCCGCAGACTCAACAGATTCGCCCAGAAGCAAATCAAACTCGCCAAGTGCACCCAACATTTCCCACTCCCGGATGGCTATACAAGCTACATCACTAATGGATTTCCTACTAAGAGCGTCGGCCACAACATTGGCCTTCACGGGTGATAATGCAACTCAAGTCGTAATCTTCTATAAACTCCATCCACCTCCTCCGCCTCAAGTTCAAGTCTTTCTGAAAGCAGATACTTGAGACTTTTATGATCCGAGAACACCTCGAATCTCTCACCATAAAGGTAGTGCCTCCAGTTTTCAAGGCAAAGATCACACCGCCAACTCTAGGTCGTGTGTAGGGTAATTCTTCTCGTGTATTTTTAAGCGGCGTGAGCCATAAGCTACCACTTTCCCTCTGCATCAACACACAACCCAAACCCTCTCGTGAGGCATCACAATAGAGCATAACCCAACCCTCTCTAGGAATAATCAAGATCGAGGCGGTGGTCAATCTAACTTTCAACTCTCAAACGACTTTTCACAAGTCTCACTCCATACAAATTTGACTCCTGGCGAGTCAACCTAGTCAACGCGAAGCTAACACGGAGAAATCTTTCACAAATCGTCGGCGGTAGTACCAGGCTAATCGAAACTGCGGATCTCAAACACACTCTTAGGTGTGCCCGATCTTGCCTTGCCTCGGTCTTGGATGTATCAGACACACCCTTCCGAAACTACATGGCCTAAGAACTTGACTTCTCTTAGCGAACTCGCACTTCCCAAACTTGGCATACTGACCTATGGGCTCTAAGCAATTCAAGCACCACTCTCAAGTGTTCCTCGTGCTCTTGCTCGAGGGTGAATAGATAAGAATATCATCCACAAAAACGACCACAAAGCGATCCAAGAATTCGGGAAAATCCGGTTCATCAAGTCCATAAAGATGCGTTAGTAAGCCCAAATGGCATCACGAAACTCATAATGGCCATACAGCGTCACGGAATGCCGTCTTGAATATCCTCCTCTCGACCCTCAACCGGTGGTAACCCGATCTCAAGTCTATCTTAGAGAAACAACGGAACCCTTCAACCGGGTCAAACAAGTCATCTATACGGGGCATAGGGTACTTATTCTTAGCAGAGTCTGATTCAACTTCCGTGTCGATACACAACCTCAAGGCACCATCTTTCTTTTTAGCAAAGAGGGCGGTGCTCTATGGCGATACACTAGGCGACGAAGCCCTTATCTAGCAATTCTTGAGGTGAACTTTCGGCTCAATCAACTCTTTGGGGCAAAACGATAAGGTGCCATAGAAATCGGCGCCGTGCCGGGCACTAAATCAATAGAGAACTCTGTCTCTCGGTGGGGTGGCAAATCAATAAGATCCTCGGGAAAGACATCAGCGTATTCACAAACTACCCTCGGCAACTCAATCTGGGTCTCATCACACTCACCATTCTCAAAACTAGCAAGTAAACTACTAAGCTCATTCCGCCAGCGGACCGCACCCTATGGCACAATACTACCAACCGGTCTCCTAAAAAGTGGAAAAGCTCCCGTTCAGCAGACAAGGTAACCCTCTGGCGGTAGCAATCAATAACCGCCCGGTATGACGATAACCAGTCCATACCCAAAATAACATCAAAGCCCTTCATGGGCATAACTACAAATGGAAAAGGAAGTCGATGATCGTCGACCTCTATATCACAACCTCTACATCCGTGTCTCAAAATTAACTCACCCCCAATAGGTGACACAACGCAAATAGGAGATGCTAAAAGTGCTAACTCAGTTCCAACCCAGATGCAAATCGTGAGATACAAAAGAATGAGATGCACCGTGTCAATCAACACTCTAGCAACCGAATTGCAAAACAAAAGGTACCTCTCACTCTTGATGGAGCGGTACTAGGTCTGTGATAACGACATACACAGCCACTGGGCCTCGATCTACTGCCGCCTCTCAGACATAGGATCTTTGTCTTGTTGGGGCAAGCCCCGGATTGGCCCTCGAGGCTGCCTGGTGGTGGTGAAATCCTGCGTCTGTCTAGAACCAGACGCTCCTGAAGTGGCACTCAACCGTGGGCAATACCTCTTCATGTGCCCGGTGTCCACTGCGGTAACACGATCTGGTGCCCGCCTGAACTCGACTCGTGGTGCAGGTGGCGAAGAAGCGACTCTCGACCCCGCCTCGGTGGGCAAGCGAAGCCTTGTGACCGGTGGCCACACTTGTGGTGAACTCTCCTGTTCCCCCTCCCGAGCTCACTTTCGGTCTTGGGAAAGTCGACCGCCAAACCACTGGGCCGGTGAGGGTTATAACCCTTCGCCTCCTACCATCACCTGTCCCTCTTGGCCCCTCTTGGAGCCCCATGTTTCTCTTCTTCTCCCTCTGCATCATCGGCTCCATATGAGTGCAGATCCACCAAATGCTCAGTACTCGAATGTAAGGTCCACCCACTTTCAACTTGAGGTCCCACCTCAACTTCCGCTCAAACTCATAGCAACGGCGCTCCTCTGCCGCCACAAGTTCGGTGCAAACTCGACAAGCTAGTAAATGTAGCCTCAAACTCGCCACGAGACAAACCATCACCTTAAGCTTGGTAAGCGATCCCTTAGTCTCTCTCTAGCCACTGCGGATAAAAACCTCTCTGGAAAGCATTCACAACGCCTCCCAAGTACCACCCACACGAACTTTCTCATACTTCCACCATTGACCGCATCTCCTTCAAATGGAAGGATGCCAAGGTCACTTTCAATGCTCGTCCTCAATGCCTAGCATTTGAACGTTTTACTCATCTGTTCTAGCCACTCGTTCGCCTTCAATGGCTCCTTAGGATCCCCAACAAACTCCTCGGGTTAGACAGGAAGAACTCCTCTTCAAGAAAGAAGGTCCCGCCTCGGTTGCACGATTTCTGCTCTGAGAATACCTAAGGCCCTGCTATCTCGGGCCAAGGCACCCATAACTTTCTGACCCACGGCTCGGCCACATTGGCACGACCAACCCCTTCTGAGCTCGGAATCTCATCCGGTAATGGCACTTCTGTCTTCTAGGCCTACCACGCCTACCACCTCTTGCTTCGACATCCTAATAAAGGTAACCCAAAACATTAGCACATTTATAAATGTGCCAAAACTAGACACTCATGTCCTAATACATGGATAATCGTAATTCATTCCACGTAAGCACATAAACACATAAGCACTTACAATTTCATTTCAGGATGATAGCAGGTCCCAAAGGCGTTACTAGAGTCTGGGTTAGAAAGCGGCATTGATCAAGTGCCTTTCAGCAGGACTCTCGAAACCCAAAGATCCATCAACATCCTAGAAACTAAATCCCATACCCAAATAATCACATAAGCATGTTATCACATAAGCATATATCGATACACCTAAGTCTCTATCGAGCGAGACAAACCCATTGTGATTCTAATCACTTCCCACGTACCCAAGGTATCAGCTCTCGTTATGCTCTGATACCAAGTTGTAACGCCCTCAAAATAATGATATTAAACCAACAATATTAACATGCTATGATACATAAAAGGTCCATGTCCTTCCATTCATCAGAGTGCTATTACAAAAGGTATTACATGTTAACAACAAAGCAAATGCCCTCACAGACTTCTGACTTTCAAGTTAACACTTGGTTCCAAGAAAGAGGATTGCTAACTCTTTTACACATTAAGCCCTAGGCTTGAATTTACATGTAACACTGCAAAAGGAAAGACAACCAAAAAGCCCGTCCGCCACTAGCCTCCCAAGCTAAGTCCTTGGAGGTGGCATGCTACGAGACGAAAATGATGTTCCCATATAGGGTGAGCCACGGCCAGAGAAATATACTAAACCGAGTTATAAATAATGACTAAAAAGATTAACAATTGATAGATGGTCAATTCTTTTACATTCTTTCATCACTTCAACAAATATAAACAAAAGCAGATTACATTCATACTTTCCATGACAAGCATACATGCTCTGCTAATATATTTCTAGATAAGCATACATGCTCTATCTCTGAGTTCATCCTATCTCCTCGGTAACATCCGGTTTAGAGGTCCATCCCTATCTTCCCTAAACCATGAGTACATCCCCTATCTCCTCCAATACAACACAATGCATATATATAACAATTATACACATCACATATCAATACATAAAATCAATGTATTCTTTCCATCGTCATAACCCATGACCCAATTCTATTTCAATTCCTCATTTTTCCACATTTAACTATTCACATTAATTAATCAATGTAATTAGGACGTTTCCATAATTAACATTACAACCCTTAGGTTCCAATTTCACTAATGTTTCAACATTAATTCCATGTTTCTATACCAAACATGCTTCTAGGTTTATTATAGACAAAACCCCAAACTTTTATAAAATTACACAATGGCCCAAAGTTTCCCAAAATTACACAACAACTACCAACATATCAAAATGCTAAAATTCAAAGACAAAATCCATAAAGAGGAGGATATCCCTACCTCAAAGTTTGAGCTCAAAAGGAGATGAAGACCCAACACCCAACTTGCTCCAAAACCGAATATTTTCAGATTATATCGAAGCCCAAGTCACCCTCTACCCTTTTAACAAAGCACTTAGGGAAGATTCACCCTCTAGGGAGATGATTTCTTAGAGAGAAGGCAAGTCTAGAGAGAGGCTCTCAGATTTAGGGTTTTAAAAAGTAAAAGCTTCAAAAAAGTGAAGTTTAGATCGCTGGCTGCGAACTGATATAAACAGGCTCGCTCGAGCGAAGACTTGGTCGCTCGAGCGACCAGACACAGAAAACCGTAGCTCGAGCCAAGAAGGTCTCGCTCGAGCCAACATCCTAGAAACTTCGCCGGCGAAGAAAAGCTCGCTCGAGCCAGAGCTCGACCTTCCGGCTGCAACTAGACGACGCTTCGGCGGCGAACCGCTTCGCTTCGGCGAACCGAACAGATCGCTCGGCGAAGAATCGGCTTCGCCGAGCGAAATCATGGTGTTGAGTCCAGCCAGACGATGCTCGCTCAGCGAAGCGCTCTGGCTCGACCCACCGAACACAAACTCAACGCTCGCTCGAGCGACCAACTCCTCGCTCGAGCGAAGGACAAAAATTCTGGGCAGCAACCCTTGGCTCCCGAACACAACCAACCTGAAACAAACCTGCCCAACACATCCTATAACTCAAATACAATATATGAAAGGTCGTAAACAGGACAACAATCCACTACCAACATCCACGGACACACGTCCGGATCACTATACAACAAGGGGTAAACCCGGGATCGCTATACTTATGGAGTATTTTGGAAAGATGATTAAAAATTGGCTTTTGTCTTTTAATTAAGTTTTTTGGCTTTTTTAAAAAGTCATCTGGGAAGTTAGTAAAAAAACTATTTTTTTTTTGTCTTTTTTACTTAATATTTGTTTATGCTGTCACATCATAATCAAATGACTAAAATACTCCTACCCATTTTAGAAAATAACCACTGTCACCCATGCGGCTCATTTAAACAACATGGAGGTATGATTGTAATTTCACAGGTAGCTTTTAGCTACCTTCCCAAATAACTTTCAAACAAAAAAAAAAAAATCATCTTATAGCTTTTTACTTAAGCTGCAAAAACGCGCTTTTGACATGTTTCCAAATGGCCCCTACGACATGTTATAAATTTGTCTTAAAATTTATTTAAAAAATAAGATATATGATGTAAATTTAAAATTATAGTAGAATGTCGGTCATATTTAAAATCATTATGGTTCATAGATTTTTTTTTTTTTTTTTTTTTGATGAACTAGGTTTCTTTCTAATCTCCCTTATGGATTGGAGGGTCGTTGATAATCTAAACTATTCATTTTATAGAACTCACTTAGTATATCATTCAATAAAAATTAGTTCGATCTGATAATTAGAGATGGTCATTTTAATCCAATCCGCGGGGGCCCGCCCATACCCACCCTAATGGGGCGAATTTTATCTACCCTGACACTTATGTGGGACGGGAGTGGATTATATTTTAGTCACTTGCAACCGGGGGGGGGGGGAGCGGGGGCGGGGGCGGCGCGGGTATCACTTCTCCCGATTCAAACTCGACTCGATATAAGTAATAATATATAAATAAATAATATATGTATGTATAATATAATTAGATATAAGAAAATAATATTAAAAATCTATGATTTTGTTTAAATATAAATAAATAATAATCTTAAAAGTCTCACTATTTATATATATGAAAATAAAAAAAAATTATTTAGTGTGCTAAGAATTTAAATGGTTCTTAATTGTTTTAACTATTTAAAATGTGGTCGGATATGCGCAGGTATCCATGGGGTGGGGATGGAGTTTGTCGACAGGGGTGGGGACGGAGGCGAGGAATGGCAAACTCGTTCCAAACCCGCCTCGTGGCCATCCCTGCTGATAATAGCTATTTTTGGGAGGCAAACAAGATAAAATAAGGAGGTTATGATTATTGGATGAACTCAATTTCTTTTCATGAATGATAAATATGGAAAGCTTAAGAAGATCAACGGTTCAATCATTGAAGCATAACACATAGTAAAATTTACGAGTCCAAACAACATAGTTCAATTTAGATGGTAGATTGAAAAGAGGCTAAATTGTCGTTTGGCAACAACGTTTTTGTTTGTTTTTTTGAGTTGAGACTTTTTTAGGTTGTGACTAAAAAGTTCATTTGGGTTAGCATTTTTAAATTTTTTGACTTTTGTGAGAAAAAAAATTGAAATGATTATGATTTAGATATACTATTTTATGATTAACTTATTTAGTCTATTTTGCTTTCTTTTTTTTTTTGTTGTTGTGTATTTTTAACCCCAACTAGGCCTCGTTTGGGAACAGACTATTTTAGTAATTTTTTGATTTTTTACAAAAAGATGTACTGAAAAATAGCGAGAGTGATGTGACTATTTATGATGACTTTTTGGTAAAATATATAATTGATAAACGAGGCCTAAATAGCCAAACGATAACGCTATCTAAAATGAATATTGAAGTTTAGGAGATTAACTCCAAGGGAGTCGCTAAAGTCGTATTTTAGTTAATAATCAACAAATCAAAACAAAAATAGCTTCATAAGATTAATCAAAGCTAAAATAAAAGGAGAGATTTTGAATAATTAATTTCACTAATTTTGTTGGAGTTGTTGTGTCAACCTAAAGTGGAATTTGAACTGTAATTAGTGATTTGACCTTAGGACTAAAGCCTCATTTGGCATGCTATAATTTTAGTTTAAAAGTCCAAAAGTTATTAAAAAAAAGTCTATAGTTTATACTAAAAAGTCAAAGATTTCATTTTATCTCCACTTTTTGTACATATTTTCGTAAAAAATTTAAAAAATCATTCCAAACATACTAGTTTTTTTTACCTCATATTTTAACTAAAAACCTAAAAAATTACTCTAATAACATATTCGCAAAAGAGGCCTAAATGTTCTACACAACATCAATAAAAAAAGCCTAAGGGTGTAAATTGGGCCTGGCCCGGCCCGGCCCGACTGGGCCTGGCTTGACCCACTCGGGCTTTGGCCAAAAATGCTGGGCCTCGTGGGCTCCCACCAAAATTCGGGCCGAGCCGGGCTGGTCCACTAGCCAAAAAATTAAGCCTAGGCCCAAGCCCAAGCTCAAGGGTATTCGGGCCTTGGGCGGGCCGGCCCAATGGGCTTGGGCCTGGCCTCGGGTGGGCCTAACTATTTAAAAAAAAAAAAAAAAAATTTCTATCAAAATTTTATTATTTTTCATTAAAAAATACATTGGACCTTGGGCGGGTCAGACCCTAGGTGGGCCTTAAGCGGAGCCGATGGGTTAGGGTCACGGGCCGGGTTTCAAAATAATGGCTGGGCCCTAGCCGAGGCTTCGAGGGCCAGGCCGAACTGGGCCCAAGCGGGCCTAAATGGGTTGGGCCCATCTCGGGCTGCAGGCCATTTTTACACCCCTAAAAAAGGCACGAGGTAGGCAATGGTGGCTTAAGCTTGACTACTTCCCTCATGAAATTTCAAGAAAATATAATAAATTTTAAAATTTTAAAATAATTACAGTAATTTTATTTTTAATAAAGTTAATTGAATTAAAATTACTATGGGTTCGTTTGGCATGCCCTTTGGGGCTAAAATGGCCACATAAGATAAAATAGGCTATTTTAGTTAAATAGGATAAAATGTCAAATGAGACTAAAAGCCTCAAGCTAAAATTGCTAAAAAACTAAAAAGCCAAAAAGTCAACCCACATCCTAAACGAGCTCTACATGATATGAATATACGAGTTCGTATTTGTTAATGTTGAAAATTCCAGTTTCATGGGTGAATTTTGAGCATTGACTAATTTGTACTTATGTCAAGGATTTGAACCGTTCATCTCATATGACAAGTTAAAAAAAAATATGCATGCAAAAAATTGAGTTGGTCAAACATAAGTAACCCGATGATCCAATTGCATATATATTATAATACATGGACAATCTATTATTAACACATATAGATCGTATAGATAAAAATAGTTCAATAGTATAACAATCAATGTTGAATCAAATTATTTTTTGGATAAATTACAACTACACCTCCTGAGATTTGATTAAAACACGAATCGCCCCCTGTGGTTTTGGAAATTACATTCCACCCCTTGAGGTTTCTAATTTCATAACAAATCACCCATTTTATTAATAAATCATCAAGTCAATTAACTGTTTTTAATGATATTAGAAATATGTTTCAATTATTAATTTATATAGCAATCCCGGGTTTTACCCCTTGTGTACAGTGATCTAGACTTGTTTCCATGGATGTTAGTAGTTGCTTATATCTTGTTTGCATCCTTTCGTACTTTGTATTTGAGTTATAGGATGTGTTGGGTAGGTTTGTTACAGGTTGGTTGAACATAGAAACCAAAAGTAGTTGCCCAGATTTTTGCCCTCATGTTCGAGCGGAGCTTTTGACGCTCGAACGGGCCCTTCATTGTTGCTTCTCCGCTCGAACGAGTGTTTTGACACTCGAGCGTGATTTTCCATCTCCCAGTATTTCCTCTGCAGTGTTGGACGCTCGAGCGGGCGTTTTGACGCTCGATCGTGAGTTTGTGTATTACGCTCGAGCGGGGAGTTTTACGCTCGAGTGGAGACCTGGTTCAGTAAAAGTTCTGGGAGTGTGTATCCGCCACTCGAGCGGGAGTTTTGACGCTCGAGCGGGAGTCTGTGAGTGACGCTCAAGCGGGACGACTCTTATATAAAATCGAGATCCGACTTTTGGATCACTTTTTCAACTCCATTTCTCTCTCTTACTTTTCCAAACCGCCATTAGAGACCTTCTCTTTCTAAAACCTCAACTTCTCTCTAAGTATTGATCTAGTAGGAGTGACTTCCTCACCTTGGGGCTTTGCAAAAGTTGTGTTGATCGTCGAGGGCTATCTTTTGATATGAGAATCTCGGAATTTGGAGCATTTCCATTTTCTTCATCTTCTTCGTTGGGTGTCATCTTTTGAGGTAGGGATTCCTACTCACTACTATGGGTTTTGACCTAGATTTTTGGGCAATTTGTTAAATGGTTGATTTCGGGAAGTTAGGGTTTAAAATGTTGAAAGAGGGTTTTGTTATTTTGATTCTAAAATGTGTATTTTGGGTTTCAAAATAATGATATTATTGTTGGTTGTTGAAATATAGACCATTGGGTTGATATTGGGAAATGAGGTGGAAAACCTTAATTTGTTGTACAAATTAATTGGTGTAATTAATTGGGGAATATTGTTGTTATTTGAAATTGAGTTGGAAATAATGAAATTGGCTCATTATATTGTAAAACGGTGGAGTTGGATTTATTAATCACTCACATTTGAAAACATTGATATTTTATCTGTTGGAGCTTTTATTATCTGTTTAGAAATAATTGCTTTGGGTTACCCGCGGAGGGTAGTTTTGATTGTTGTAGACAATGTATGATGATTAGGCAAACTAAAACTAATCAATTGAGTATGCTATCGAATATAACGACTGGAATAATACATTAACTTTATGTATTGATTGATTATATATGACCTATGTTTATATACATGTGTTGTGTGGGAGGAGATAGGGGATGTACTCCACGGTTTAGGGAAAGATGGGGGATGGACCTCTAAACCGGATTTTGTGTGACATTGATACAGCACTACAATGTGTATCAAGTGTTGATTATGAAAGTGTTTGAATTGATTTGATATAGCACTAAAATGTATATCGTTATCAATTGTGAAGTATAGAAGTGGTTCTATATTATGTTGATACGACACCGAAATGTGTATCTTTCGTAAAGTGTGGAAATGATTTATGTGTTGTCGATACAACATTAAAATGTGCATCCATCATAAATTTCGAAAGTGTTTTAAAGATGAGTTTTAATCTCATTAAGGTATTTGGCTAGGTGTTGAGCCTTGTTTTCAAACTCAATGTTGGAAAGGAAATGGGAAGTGAAATGAAACATGGACATAGTAGTTATGTAATGGAAACGGGTTATGAATTGATTTGTGGGAATTAAACATTTATCAATTGCTAACGTCTTAGTTACTGCTCATACTGTGTTTAGCATATCTCTACTGGGCGTTGGCTCACCCTTTATGGGACATTATTTTCAGGTACAGGTAGCATGCCACCTCCAAAGACATAGCTTGGGAGGCTAGGGGTAGACAGACTTTTGTCATTTTGTTATCTTTTGAATGTATTACATGTAAATTCAAGCCAAGGGCTTAATGTGTATCTGAGTTAGTACTCCTTTTTGTAACCAAGTGTTAACTTGGAAAGCTGTGAGCCCGTAGGGCATTTGCTTTTGTTGTTAACATGTAATACTCATTGTAATGAACTACTCTGATGAATAGAAGAATATTTATCTTTTATATCAGTGCATGTCTAAATTGATGGGTTTTAATGTTATTATTTTGAGGGCGTTACAATTTAGGTAATTTTATTATTGCATATAAGAGTAATTATGAATTTTATTTTTTTTTAATTAATTCTGTTAAATAAAAAATTCTAACAGGAGAATATTTATAATTTTCCAAACCACAGGAGATAATCTATATTTCAAGAAAATCTCAAAAGTATATTTGTAATTAAAAATAAATAAAAAAAGGAAGAAGAAGTTAGACAGTAAAACTGTTTGAACCAATTAAAAACCTATGGTTTTATTTTTTTAAGGGGATGGTTTGATTTTAGATTCAAAAAAAATTAAGAATCATCGATCACGATTAGGATTTGATTCATGGATTAAAGTTCAAAAGAATCAAAAAAATTTAAACTGAACCGTTCATATGTTTATGAAATTTTTGCAAGGCTTGTTTGTATAGGTAAAATCAATTTTTATAGTTATTAATTTTGTGTTTGAATATTCCTTCTTTTACTAATTTTCAAATAATTTTTTCTTATTTCCCAATTACTTCATATTTTCCCTTTTAACTCAATTGAAAAATCAATCTTTGCCTTGTTCATTACCACAAGAGCATTATTATTCAAAATAAAAAATTAGACCCATCTTTTAAGCATAATGATGTAATAATTAATTAGGATATTAAAAGTAATACTCTCTCTCATATCTCCTCTAATAATCAATTAATCGTATAACTTGCACATCATCAAGTTTAGAAAATAGGTTTAAAAAGTTGACTAATATATCATTTTCCTTACCACAAACGTCATAACAAAAAAAACCAAAAGATAAAGAAAAAAATAACACGTGGAACATATCATAAATGTTTCATAAAAAAATTCTCAAACATCATTTGTAACTTCACAGAGAACCTTGTTCATGATGTTATGCAATTTGCACATTGCTTCCAGTGGCAACTTTAGGCATGGTAAGCCCATTCCTTTTAGTTAAATCAATTGTCTCCCCATTGACCTTTTTCCACTCAAAGCATTGAATCAATCCCAAAGCTAAACCCACCACACGTTGTAACATGCCCGGGGGGTACCCACGCGTGTTAAATAGTTCGGACTCTCGAGATCTCTTTGATCTAGTCTCACGAGTGCAATGTAAAACGTAGATGAGAGTCCAGATTTAGCAACTTTTATTGAAAATCCATTTTATTACAATTTTGCCAAGAATGGACTGCGTCATCAGATCTCAGAGTCGCCACGTAATATTTATTTTGGGAAAATTAGGAAACCCATGACTCGTGCCAAGGCCACTGTTCGTCGTAACCAAGGATGCTTAGCTCAGAACCTTAAGTATGAGAGAGGAAGGTCAATAATGAGCACCCCCGCCCACCCGATCAAAGATCGGCCTTTACTAACCATGATATGAATTTTGTTTTATTTATATGTTCATGTTCTGATAAGTTAATAAATCCTAAAATTTACTATGTGAAGCATACAAGTATAAACTATGCCATTCATTTTGGAACAATTTGATATCATGCATTTTAAAAGAGTTTTGACGATGTACAACCCAAATAAATTGAGTTTACAAGCACGAAAAATCAACATCATTCCAAATTAAGCGACACAACCTCCATCCACTGGCATTCATAGAGTTATATCACATAAGCAAATAGCCTCATGGTAGAATGCTAGACATAGTAAGAAAAACACACACAAACAAGATGCTAAAGCATAAAAACTTACATGTTTGACGTCTCACGAACAAGCTACAAAACAAAGTTAGTAAAATATGCATGATCTTATATACAAAATCCTAATGCAATTCACTCATTAGATGCGACTAAAGATTCGGCTTCTAAAATATGATATGTGAATCATCTCAAGAACATGAGGTAGCGCACATAATCACATAGGAATTGATTAAATCCACAAATGCAAACTTAGCCGAATCAAGATGCATGAAACATGGATGCAAAGCATAACTATGATGAAAAATAAATATGATGTTTATGTACAAATAAAGAAAGCAAGTAAAAGAATGGGATAGAAAGAAACGGGGTGGGGAATTATTACAACATTTTAAAGAATAATTACAAATCAAATTAGAGAGAGATGATGAGATAATTACAACAAAATAAAAACCTCACAATACACTCAAAATAAAAAATAAATAAAATAAAAGCTTCATGTTCTTTAGAACCGCCGGCGGAAATTAATCAATATTGGGAGATTACGCCATCTTGTTCGGAAGAAGCTAACCGGCCGGCCAACTAGGCCAAGCAAAACCTGTCTTGTTGCGAAACCAAGAAAATGAACAAACAAAAAATATGTAGGTGGCTCAACTAACCACTACCGGTTAGATTAAAAAAAAAAACAATAAAACAAATATAAAATAAAATAAAAAGTGCAAACTCACAACATAAACCTAAAGCAATAAAAAAAAATATAAGATAGAACATGCAAGATTACAACAGAACTAATATGAGACTAATACATGAAAAAAAAAATATGAGGTAGAACATGCAAGATTACAACAAAACTAATATGAAATTAAAGCATGCGAATAAAAATAAATAAATAAATAAATAATTATGAGCTAAACAAACCATTAGGATTATAACAACACACTATGAAATATAAAGTAAGAAAATAAATATGAGATAAACAAACCACTTAGATTATAACAAAACACAATGAAATAAGAAGCATGAAAATAAATATAAGATATAAAATATAAGAAAATGAAAAACTAACAATTCACTTTCCAAAGAAATATTGAACTTTTTGATTTCCAAACTTCTTTTTGATCACCCTCAAGTGTAGGAAGTGTGTTCTCAAATCCTCAATTCGAAATTATGGAGTTTATGGAGTTTGTGGTATAGAAAGTGGCTAACTCTCTAGTTTTTCTCACTTTCAATCACTAAACACTCTTCCTTATGATCAAGGCAATTGATCTTTGGCTATATCAGAATTTTTGGAGTGGTTTTGGTGTATGGAAATGAGGAATTTCAGTAGTTATGGAAGGTATGGGGTGTATATGGAAGATAGGAATATTTTTTTGCTCAAAAACTCAATTTTTCTCTCTTTTTTCACTCATTTCTCACTCATTTCTCTTCAATTTCGTGGTCCTTTTCTCTCTTACAATATGATCATTCTATATAGGAAATGAGGGAGAGTAAAGGTCAAAAAGAAGGTGAGAGACAAGGTGGGAGACAAGAATGTGATAGGAGGGCAAATTTTCAAGGTGGTTGCATGGAATACTCCTTTATGAATGCAAACAAAACCTCTTTTTGACAATGTGGGATGATTAGGTATAATGGAGGATGAGTGGATGCACTTGAATGGCTCAGAAAATAGGTAAATGGGTTGTCCCAACTGAACCAAAACTAAGAAAAAAATGGGCTATTGTTGTTTTGGGCTGAGTCAACAAAATCTGCTTTTAAGTCCAATTTCAAATGGGCATATCTCCCCCATATGGACTTGGTTTTAGGCGGTTCTTGGGTCCAAATTGAAGCCCCAGAAGTCTACTTTCCAATGGTGATGGCCTCACATTTAAGTTCCAAGTGTACAAATAGATATGCCTAATTTAGTAAAGGCTGTCTTGGGCTGGGTCAACAAAATCTGCTTTTAAGCGCAACTTCAAATGGGCATATCTCCCTTATTTGGACTTAGTCTGAGGTGGTTCTTGGGTCTAAATTGAAGCCCCAGAAGTCTACTTTCCAATGGTGGTGGCCTCACATTTATATTCCAAGTGTACAAAGAAAAATGCCTAATTTAGTAAAGGCTGCTCATTTCTTTCTTAATGATTTGATACTCATCCTTTTTCTAAACCAGTTTTCTTTCATCCCCTCCTATTTCCTTCAACTCCAAACCTATAAGAAGATGTTTTTTAAATATTTTTCAAAAATTTTCACCTCCCTTCCATTTATTTCCACTTTGTCCGTACTCGATTTACTGAAAAGTGCAATATTTTAATCGAAATAGGAGCCTCGAGACATTGTAGAAACATTTTTAAAAATATATATATTTTGAAAAGAGGGTTTTAAGGTCTAAAATAGTTTGGCCAAAAAATGGGTGAAGGTTGGGATTAAAACTTAAATTCCATCTTTCTTACTAAGAATTTTGTGAGAAACACATTCTAATTGTCATAATCAGGTAATCAAAAGAAAGCGCCCAAGTCTTAGGGCCGGTCAAAATGGGGTGTCTACAACGTTCAGCCCCGGGACAAGTTCTCCTTCCCAACCCAAACGACATTAACTTGTGTCATTCTACTTCCCACCTTCAAACCTCTCCGGCTTAAAGCTTGTAGGGTCATTCCAAACCTTAGGATCCCTATGAATGGCCCATGCATTAACCAACAAGATTGTGTCACGTGGCACGTTGAATCCCTCTATGATACAATCATCAGATGGTATGTGTAATATCAATAGCGGTATTGCCGGGAACAATCGAAAAGTCTCATAAATGATAGCTTGAAGGTAATGTAGCTTTGAGAAATCGGGTTCATCAATCAAGCGCTCTTGGCCTACATGAGTGTCTACCTCAACTCTTGCCTTCTTCAAAACCTCTGGGTGGTTCACTGTCACGACCCAAACCTGCCCCTACAAGTTTGGCATCGTAACCGGCCAGTAATCTGAGATTACCAAAGGCCTTCCTGTACAATCATAAATAATCGGGGCTAGCGGAAGCAATATACAAAAACACCAATAGTCCGATGAGCTGTGCATCTATATGAACAAACATTTACATGCAAAAACGTTAATTTACCCACATTCAGTACATAACTTATAATTTAACATCTTATACATAACATGTACATAATATAAGTTTATTTCACGTTTAAAAGCTTGACAATGGCCTTCTAGGCCTAGCCTCAACTCTGAGGCACTCAAAACCACGCGGTAGGCTTCAAAACGGTGACTCGGTTCAAAACTCCGCCTAGGCTTGACTTTCGGGGTGCTCACCTATAAATATATATATAAAAAAAAATGAGCTAAAGCCCAATGAATAACATTAAAGTAAATGGGTTAGTGAACGAATTCCAAATATAGTATCCGTAAAAAAAATCATAGCACAATCAATCATAGTAGTCTCATATTAGAATATAACGTAATGGTACATCTCACAGAACATATCACATATCGTCTTCCGACAAGAGTGATCGGTTCCGGATACCGATTAAACACATATCACCACAATGAAGTGGCTAACGAGATCTTGTATCACATATATGCACTACAAGAAAAAACACTTTCTGTGACCAACACTTTTGGTCGCGAAAAGTATCATATTTGGTCGCTAAAACCTTTTCGCGACCAAAATATGTTGGTCGCGAGTTGGTCGCTAAAGCCTCGTCACAGATAGTTTTCTGCGACCAAAAAGGCCTTTGGTCGCTAAAAGTGACCATTCGCGACCAACTTTTTTGGTCACGGAAAGTCCAATTCATATTACCTAAAAGTAAACTTTTAGCGACCAACATATTTGTTGGTCGCCAAAAGTCAGCGCCTTTTACCAAAAAATGTAATTCTTTTGTGCACTGAGATTCAACTCTTGACCAAAGAGTCACCATGCATCCATTCCACTCGCCAATTACACCCTTCTTGTTCATATTTGGAAATAAAAATATATAACCCATAAAAATTGGGTTATTTATTATTTTATAAAACTTTTAATGCCTAAACAAAAAAAATAGTATGTAATTATAGTAGTATTATTTTTTTAAAAATTTATTCCGCCATAACTTTTCGCGACCAACTTTTCTTTTTGGTCGCTAAAAGGTAATCTTTCGCGTCCAAAAAGTCTTTTGGTCGCGAATAGTATACTTTCCGCGGCCAACTTTTCTTTTTGGTCGCCAAAAGGATCTCTTCCGACCAAATAGGCCTTTGGTCGCCAATAGTATACTTTCCACGACCAACTTCTCTTTTTGGTCGCCAAAGGGTAATCTTCCGCGACCAAAAAGCCTTTTGGTCGCTAATAGTATACTTTCCGCGACCAACTTTTTTTTTGGTCGCCAAAGGGTATACTTTCCGTGACCAACTTTCTTTTTGGTCGCCAAAAGGTGCTCTTCCGCGACCAAAAAAGCCTTTGGTCGCCAATAGTATACTTTCCGTGACCAACTTTTTCTTTTGGTCGCCAAAGGGTGATTTTCCGCGACCAAAAAATTGTGGTCGCCAAAAGTTAAATTTTGGTCGCAGAAAGTGGACTATTTGCGACCAAAAAAAATAGGTGGTCGCCAAAAGTGTTTTTTCTTGTAGTGATGTCATGGACCTGCATTTACATGCCGTCCCCCATGACTTGGGACTATCTGTGGATGCCATAATAGATTCACAAATAGGACATTCATTCACATAATCAAGATAGCATTTCAGAACTTATCACTTAACGGTAATAGTTAAAACATAATTCATATCAACATATCTTTACAGAAATGTTACTCACAGTGGGCTTCTAGAAATGGTTGGTCAATCTTCGAGTCTTGACCTACAAACATAAATGTACATAGCACAAAACATGACTCATTATTACTCATTCATGTGGCCATATATGGCTTAGCTTTCTTACTTTAATTTCCTATTCATTCTATGCCACATAGCTTGTTCATATAGAACTACATACTCGGATACGACACATAATTTCTAATTCACTTACGTATGTTGTTTCTTAGCTTATTAATCTTTAATGGCTCATAAATCATGCCTAAGAATGCCCAAAAAGAGATGGGAGTGAAGATATGTACTTAAAACATCTTTTGAAAACATACTGAAAATAAGCTGGTGGCTAGAGCCAACTTTTCGTGGCTAGAGCCAGCTGAAGGCGAAAACTGTGCTCACTCGAGCCACCACTCCTTCTCTTGAGCCAGTTTTTGCAGAATTCAAAATATTGGGAGCTCGTAATGTTGGCTCGAGCCACCACTTCTTCGCTCGAGCCAACTGTAAATTTCTAGGCACCAAGCTTAACAAAAATGGCTTCCAAACAACTTCCAAAACTTGGGGTCTTGCATGATTTGATCAAACACATGAAATAGCTTTAGAAAACTTCAATACAAGACCCTTAAAACATCTTTTACTCAAAAACTTATCAATTCTTGAAAGATTTGAATCAAAACTCCTTCATGCAAGATTTTTCAATTCTTTTCATGGTTTTTCACAACATGCAAATGGTGATCAAGAAACTCATAAATTTCTGAAACAATGGACATGATTTAAACTCACATGCATACTCAAACTCAAAATGATGAAACCAAAGGTTAATCTCCAAGAACTTACATGCAAGTCATCATCTTGATCAAAGACCCATTTCCTTACAAATATCATGAAATTAGCTCAATAACTTGATGAACTCATAATGCATGGAGGATTTACAATATAATTTAGTCATAGAATTCTTACCCAAGGCTTTAATTTTAGAAATGAGTGATGAACCCTCCTAGTTTCTTCAATCTCTAGCACAAAACAAGCTTCTCTCTCTAGAATGAGCTCTCTCTCTCTCTCTCTCTCTCTCTCTCTCTAGCTCAAGACGTGGATGAACTCAATGAAGCCAAATGAATGATATAACATTCTTTAACTCATCAGAATATACACAACATACACACACTCACATTTGAATGCATAACACGTGCACACACATGCACTACTTCAACACATCTACAAGTATTGATCCTCTACACTCAACACCATCACATGCCTCAGCACATCATACACTTAATCATATATTGGCTCATGGATAGGATTAGATTAGGTACCAATCATGCTTCATTTTAATCAAACACAAGTATCCTTAATTAATCAAGGTTAGCACATGACTAAATTAATCAAAATAAAATAGTTCCAATTAAGGCTCAATTTAATCACATGCTATTTTACTAAACTAAATCAATTTTTTAACAAAACTTCTCACATGGTTCCAAATATTCTAGTTAGTCAATCCATGAACTCAAATTCGGTTTCTGAAAGCATTTAGGCTAACAATTTCAGATTCAAAGTAGAAATCATGACAAATAATTTTCAAATTAGATAGATATGCACAAATTACTACAAAGCACATATCACAATTAATAATAACACATAATTCCATTCTAAACACTTAGTTAGCATTCTTAATTACGAATTAGTAGTTATCTACGAATCGGGGTCATTACATTCACCAAAAGAGATAATGCCCATTCTATTGTCATTGCAGACATATTGGTGCTTACTAGTATCATGACCTGATCATTAAATGTTAATAAATTAAATTAGGGAAATCATATTCTTGCATAATTTTTACAAGAACGCTCCAAGTACAACTTAATTATGTAGTGATAGTATCTTTGTAAAAAATAAAAAAATAAAAAATAAAAAAACCTTATCTTAATATGTATTTGGTTTTAAAGTGTTAGATCTTAATTTAATAATATCATGGATATTAGCATGCACTACTAATAACACAATATTACATGAGTTTTATTTCTTAATTGGTATAGTATGTTTGTTGAAGATGTTCTAAATCTCATCTTAAACCTAAGGCCATTTTTATTAATTTGATTAATCATAATTATTTGACACTATAATTAATTTCAAAGTAATATATAATAATAATTTATGTAGTTTGTCTTTTGTGACATTTTCAATCTTGTAATTCTACTACATTAGTTTTATTCTTTAATTTTTCATATTATGTTAAATGATCTTCCATTGGAATGTTTGCTTCCAACAAAATAAATACATTTACTCTTTACCCAATCAAGGTGTCCTTCAGAAACCACTATGATGTCTAAGTTAGTGATGCCTTGAAGACAATGAATGCTTGAGCACAATAGTACTACTTGCTCTGTATGGTTTTTGCAAGTGGGTGGGGTTTTGGACAACATTGTAAAGAGGGAAAGAGAGGGTTTGGGGCGAGAACGACGTAAAGGGGAGAGAGGGTTTTGGGGAAGATAGGAGGAGAAGTTTCTTCAAAACACTCGTTTAAGCCAATTATTTATGGAATATTTGAAGAAGCTTATTGAAATGTAGAAATGGGTGGCTAATAAAATATAACTTGTTAGTAGTAAGTTTTAGCTTGCCCGTTATTATTATTAGTAAGTGTTGGCTTTTTGGCTTTCGAAGGTTATTTTTATAATTGCGAGCGTGCTAGCAAGGATCAATTAATCCTTACAAAAAATTAATTGCCAACCAATTATCAGACGATTGTGTTTCAGTTCTTTCAGCCTCAATGAGGAGGACTTTTACTAGTGGCTTGACTTAGGAGAATTAAACAAATAACAATGAATTGAAGAACAGTTGAAGTATTTCATTAAGATGAAAAAACTTATAATGATCCAAACTCAGCCTCGTAAAGGTTTACAGCAAATCTACTTGGAACTACTCCTATGAAACGAAGTGCAGTGCAGGAATTTTAAAGTACAGTAATGCAAAGAATTGGAAATATAAGACTGTAAACGTAAAACTGGAAAGGAATTAAAGTAGAATAAGACTGGTTTTTTGGATCTGAGTCGGGGGCTTTTTCTGGGGCCTTCTCTGCTATTTATACTGCTCAAGGATGACCATCGAATTGCGTTTCCAACCGTCGAACTGCTCCTCCATGATCGCTGATCATGTTGCCCCAATATTAGCTCCATTACGCCATTACTCGCAGTTAGGCTTCCCTCATAAATTTGAATTTGAAATGCAAGTAACCGTTGAAGCCACATCACCTTGCATTGCTTTTTTGATCCACTGCTACTCAGATCTCGTAATAACCAATACTAACTGCCACGTGTATGATCAGGATCGAAGACTTGAATAGTCTTCCTATATCACCCTTATTTTGCCACGCGTCGAATTGCAATTGGCTTGTACAAAATATGTAGCCAACATTACCCCCCGCACTAATATACCCAATACTTGGTGATATTAGTGGATCAAGGTCTTTTTCCCACGTCTTAAAATGTGCATGGGTTTTGCATTTTTCTAGAAATGCAACTGTCATTCACTATCTGCATTAAACTCTCCTTCAATCTTTTGAACACTCCCATCACTTTAGCATTCAAACAGACTGATACATTTTATGGCCGAATCAATTTTTTCTTCCAGTGATCGAGCACACGAAGAGTCATATGACGATGCTGTTCCTCCTCGAAAGAACCTCCATGCATTAATTAGCCACCTTTACCTCTCTTTCTATATTCAGGTCATGGATGCTTTTGCAAATTATCAACCCTTGGACTTCGAACATACTACCCTTAATCCTTTGATTCATAAACTTACAAATATGGACATGGGAAGTTCTTCTTCTGCCTCACCCTTGGACTACGAACAAACTGCTCTCAATCCTTTGATTCAGAAAGTCACAAATATGGACATAGGAAGTTCTTCTTCACAAACCTCTGCAAGGGATAAAGCTGCAGCTTCTTCCTCTTCTGGGGCTTCTGGCTAGACAAATTGGTCAAAACCTGAGGCCTGTGATTTGAGGGAACAAATCAACCATCACTTTGTCGAGTTTACTGACCCTTTAAAGTTCCTTTCCTATGCGCGAAGCTCGGTGGTATATCTCTACGTGCCCATTGACCATCGACGTAGTTTGGAGGAAAATTTGCTTGTGGCATGGTATACATCCTCTACGCCTATAAAGATAGTGCACACTGCCCGACATCTAGAAGAGGCACAAGGGTACAATCCATCATTCTTAGCCCAGAAGGCAAAGATTTGTTCTTCTGACTGGCTTGATTATATTAATGCCTTTGTTCCTTCTGCCATTGCTTTATCTTTTGAAATAGAAGCATCCACACCTTCTCCTCTGCCCAATCTTTGCTGGACAGAGAGACTGAGGCCTGCCCTCTCCACGGATAAGGTCATTCCATCTTATAAGCCTCCACCTTCCCTACTCCAGCTGAACGGAAGGAAGCTCAACTTCTGCTCGCGGCTTTCTTCCACTTACCCTTCAATATTCTTGAGAATGAAGTCCCTCTTAAGAACCTTCGATAGGCTTGTGATATTTTGACTCGGGGTCATGTCCTCGATCCCCTCGCCCAAGCAGAGCTTCACATGTTTTTTGACCAACTTTCATTGCTTCTCCACTGGCATCGGACCTCTATGGCCACCACACAATCTTTAGACCAACTCTCGTCCCTTTGAGTTAATGGCCAGTACAAAGCAGAGAACTTCATTGAAGAATTTGATGATTTCAATAATAAAGATTCTGCGTACTAGGATGACTTGGATATAGACGAATTGGAACAAGGATTGAGAGAAACAGCTTTCGAAATAAAGGCTGAAGAGCTCTTTTACGAAGTGAGAGCACATCAACTCATGCAGCCAATGTTAGAAGAAATAGAGGATAGAATAAAGAAAGAACAGAAATTCATTGATCATAGTTGGACTAAATTTCATGATCTTGTTATTTATTTCATTCCCTATTTTTATGAGCTTGAGTTTATACCCAAATAGGGCCATTCGATGTAACTGCTTTTGCTTTAATACCACTAAGACTTTTCTTTGCTTGGTATGGTTTGATCTTGTCTCCATTTGTCTTTTAAAAGCAATTTCAAAGCTTCGAGCTGAACAATCTTATCCTTCAAACCTGGACCCAATTGTTTTAAATGAACATTAACAAAAACGACCATGAACTTTTCCAATTTATGGAATGCAGTTGATAGTTTTTGACGATTTTTATTCAGGATCCATGCTTCAAATCTAACAACCTTATCCTTCAAAACTTGTTTCAATCATAACCAACATATGGTCAATGATTTAGTATGATCAATCAGTTTTAAATTAATCCTTTTGCCTTGAACAACAGTCCATACTTTCAAAAATATGGAAGCTCCTTTTGAGGGCTGCACTGTTCCAGTTTGAAAAGATAATTTTTCTGAATATATATAAACCAACTATTGGTTTTGATGTTTCGAATACCAATTTCCATTCTTAAGGGATCTCTAGTTTTGCTTCGAAGAACATTACTTTCATTGAGAAACCTAAAACAAGTCTTTAATCCCTTTAAAGTAAATAAATACTTGAGCATTCATGCATCCATTAGGTATGGAATGTACTTCAAAGCCGACCCGTCCGCCAGAGTTTGAAGCCATTGTTATTGACTTTTGGTGCCAAAATTTAGTTTCAAAGCCAAATATTTTACTTGTCGGTATTATCATCTCAATGTGTTTTTCCCTCCAAAAGTATCAATATTGAAGGAAACTCTTCGTATTCGTACTTTTAGTACTTAACGAATTACGCAATATATTTTCTAGACACAAAGGCTTTTAAAACCCTTTTATTTTGTGCTCTGAAATCACTCGCTCGTTCAAAACACAAACCCTTCTCCTCTATTAATCCTCTCTTCATTGTCTCTTCCTTGCTACTTGTTACCAATGGCTTCTTCTTCTCTCAAAGTGCTTGCTGGTGATCGTATAAGCCCAACCATGGCTTTGAAAAAATGCATTGATGAAGAGATCGCCAAGTTAACAACTGGTGAGTCAAGCGCCATAGACGGCCGTCTCTTCATTCCCCACCACAGCAACAAACAAGAATACCTCTTGGGCCCCATCTTTCGAGAGGCTCCTGCTCAACTTCCAGCTTTATACCCTCGACTGGAGGACCATTTTCTTCTCTATGAAGGAGGGCTTGATTGGGGAAATTGGAGGGTGACCCGACCTCATCGCTGCTGGTCGATATTGAGAGCTGAATGGGAAGAATGGTATGACAGAGTTGTACCTGCGCGAGAAGACGACCTGCAAGAGCTCTGTATTCTCGATGCTCTCCATCTTTCCAGGTTTATCATTCTTGAAGACCCTTTCTGGATTCCTACTACTCTTTGTTTTTGGAACATGGCCTTCAATTTTTTCCAATTTCGGTGTGGCATGATGACTTCCACTGTTCTTGATATTTGCCATCTTTTAGGGATTTCACCCATTGGCTCTCCTTTCACTTCCAGTTATCCAGACCTCTCTGTTAAGTTCTCCCTTCCACCCTTAAACTCCTCCTACAGTGATTTTATAAAGGCCGAAAATAAAAGGGTAGGTCCCGTGAGGGATAGAGAACTTTTTTCCTTCATTTTGTACTAGTTGTGTAAGTTCCTTTTTTGTACATCATCTCAGAGGATTATGCCTAAGTTCGCTCCACTTGCGAAGGCACTTGCTTTGAAAAAACGTATAGCCCTGGCTCCTTACCTCTTAGGCCATGTTTATAGAGCATGTTCCCAATTTTGTGAGAAACCTCTCGATGTGAAACAAGGGGGTCCCCTTTAGGTGCTCCAACTTTGGCTCTTCGCTTATTTCACTGATTTGCATCCCAAATGCTTAAGATTCCTTGTTCAGGACCTTAGCACTTATGGAGAGAAGTATGCTAGGATTGTTCTTTATCCTGCTTCCTTTGCTTATTACCTCACCTTTTTTTACCAACTCCCTATTTCTCCATCTCCCACCTTCTTTTGTCCCTTTGATGCCAGCAAAGGACCTGCTTGGCTGCAAACCTTTTTGGCTGATAAAGAATGTTCCACCTCACCTCACAAAGATATGTGGGCTTCTATTTTGCTACCAAGGGAGCTGTTTATTGGCACTTTAAACCCTCGAGCTTATAAATGTATAGCTGATGTGTACTGCCCTTCTCAGTTTGCCAAGCAATTTGGGTTCACTCAGGGGATTCCTATTCCACTTTGCAGTCTCTCGAATGTCCATCTTACGACCAGAGACCTGAGAATACCTAGATCAAAGCTAGAGGCAGCTACATTCAGACTGCTGAAAGAATTGTATGAGTTCACATTTGTCCCCTTTCTTCCCTCTGGCTTGGTTTTGAAAAGATTCCAAAAGTAGTGGCCAGTCAACATGGAAGTGCGCCTATCAGCGCACCTTCGCGATTTACTGATAGGGTTAGGAGTGCCTTCTAGGGCTAAATCAACAACAGTTGAGAACATGCCTTCTCTTTCCACAGTTGCCCAAACTGTTCCTCGCAATTTCACCCTCCAAATTAGAATCACTAGAGCTGCTTCAAAAAAGGGTAAGTATTTTCAGGTCACTTTTCTTTCCGACTCTTTTGTTTGCTTCCTTTACACTCATACACTTTGGTGTAAGGTCTCCACAAGAAGAATCTCCAAGGAGGACTGAAATTCTAGCCGCTCTCAAGGACAAACAACAACAGAAAAAGAAAAGAAAGCTGGTACTTACTACTGAAGAATCTGAATCCCACACCGAAGAGAGGGAGATTGAGAAAGAACAGGAGGTACCATTGCAGAGGAAAAAGAGGAAGCAGATGACTGTCTCTTCTGCTGATTCAGTCGAAGACCTTACTCCTAGAACAGCTACCAAAGCAGCAGAAAAAGAACTTGCCCTTGAAGAGTCTGAATCCCATCTTGAAGAGAGAGAGGTTAAGAAAAAACAGGAAATGCCAGCACCAATAAGAAAAAGAAGGAAAACGACTGTCTCTCCTTTTGACTTCGTCGAAGACCCTATTCATGAGGCGGCTGCTAAGGCAGTGGAACAGGAACATTCCAAGGCCATAATTGTCTTTGAGAGAGCTGAAAAAAGACGGCAGCAGCAATTCTTAAGAGATAAAGTTGCTGCTGCTGATGCAATCCAGAGGGAGGCTGCAAGAAGGCAACACATTGCTGAACACTACTCCCTTCGAAGCTCTCCCATTGCTGCTATCACTTTTGAAACAAGTAACTTCTTTCAAGCCTCTATTGTTTCCCTCTTATCAAATTTTTGGCGTTGAGCTTGACATTACTGAGCCTATTCTTGGTACTTCTCTTCTTTTGCAGCAACAACTACTGAGCCTATTCTTCCAATGAGGACTCTCTCAGTTTCAGTTAAAGTTGAACAGATGCAGAATGTGAGGACTTTTCAGATAATGCTCCCACTTCCTAGGCCTACATTCAATGTATCTTCCTTGAGGCCAAGCATTCCTGCATCTCTTTCTTTTAGATTAAATCCATATCTTCCTTACTTGTCTTTGGATCTACCTTAATTCATTTCTCTTTTGAGCCTTGCTCCTCCTCCTCCTCCTAAGGAAGTTTCACCTGCTGCTCCATCTCTGATAGTAGTTGATTCCCCTACAGAGGGTGCTGGCAGCTCTCCAACTCATGGTTTATTACCTTTACCTACTTCCAGCTCTTCTTCCCTTGACCTATTGGTGGCTAGGACCATAGAGACTGCTGAAGATGCTCCACCCATTTCTCCTATTCCTATGCAGTTCTCTCTGTCTTCCACCACTGCTCTTTCTGCACCTCTCATGTCTACGGATGAGATAGATATCTTCAAAGCAAGACTAGCCAGTCTCTTCGACATGCCCTCTACCTCTCCAATAGCTAAGCCATTAGTTCTGGCTGATTCCTTGCTAGTAATTCTTGAGAGCTCCTCTTCCTCCAGTAGTAAGCCTTCTGCACCTCTGATGGATTTAGACAACTGTCTGGAATTAATGATATCTTTTTCAATGATTCCTTTCGAGGCTTTACAAAGGCCTATAATAAGAAATGGTTTCCTTCAGTGTTGCAAAGTTGTTGAGCAATCCAGTATAACTGTCTCAAGTTATCTATCTCAGGCAGCAGCTACTATTGACTTCTATATCAACATTTGTCATGCTGCCAAGGCTGCAGAGGAGAAATTAGTGAGAGATCATAGCTTTGTTTCCACTGTACATGCTGAAGTCTCAGGGCTAAAGGAATAACATTCCTCTGTCTCCCATTTTCGAACTTAACTATTGGAGAGGAAAACTCAACTTGAGGAGGAGCTATTTGCAGTAAACCAGGCCTTAATTCGAATTGACACCAAACTGCAAATCACCAACCAAGGACTAGCTGATTGAAAGCAAGAAACGACCACAGCCATCCAATTGGTTTCTTCATTTAAGAATAGGAAGTCTGTTGTAAAAGAACAATTAAGGCATTGTGATGATTTCTAGGCCAATTTATGGCAGAATGTATTTAACTCTTTATGAAGAAAAACAAATTCTGATTTATCATTTGAGTACTCTTGTGTTCTTTTGCTTTCCATTTATTCTATTCCTTGTGTTTTCCAAATAGTTGGAAAATAAAGCTTCAAATATCTGCCATTAATCTTTTTGGGATGTATGTATCCATTCAAATTTCTCAAATGGTATGCTCCAAAAGGCAGGACTCTATGAATTTGATATGGTCCTTCCCAGTTAGGTGACCATTTACCAAACTTATGGCTTTAATTCCTATTAGGAGTATTGTCTTTCATACCAAATCACCTTCATCAAAGCCAATGTATTTGACTTTCTTGTTGTAATTTTTGGCTACTTTCTTCTTTTGAAAGAGAATGCTATTTAATACTAGAATTCTGGCTTCATCTATGCCTTCTAATTCCAAGCACATACTCTGATGGTATTGCTCAGGATTTAGCTGGTCTTGGAATCTTACCCTCAAAGACTTCACATTAATTTCTACAGGTAACACTGCATCATGCCCATACACCAAGGCATAAGGAGTAACTCCTGTGCTTGACCTTGGAGAAGTTCTATAAGCTCACAATACATCCAACAATAAGTTATGTCAATCCCTAGGATTGTCTTCCACAACCTTTTGTATTCCTTTCTTCAAGGACTTATTGGATGATTCAGCTTGACCATTGGCTTATGCATAATAGGGGGTAGAATTAACAAGGCTAATTCCAAACTCTACTACAAAAGACTTCACCATTTTCCCATCGAACACAGTTCCATTATCAACAATTATAGTTTATGGGATGCCAAATCTATGGATTAAATCCTTGATGAATCCAATGACCTCAGTCTGGTCTACAGCCTTGTATGGCTTAGCTTCGACCCACTTAGTGAAGTAATCAGTGGCCACCAAAATGAAACAATGATGCTTCGAAGATGGTGGGTGTATTTTTCCCATCATATCCATGGCCCATTCTCTGAATGACCAAGGCTTTACTACTGCACGCAGGTCAGTTATGGGCACGTGCCTTATTGTGCCATGCTTTTGGCATGCCTGGCACCCTTTTGCATATTCTATGCAATCTTTAAAGATAATTGGCCAATAGTAGAAATGCCTTCGAAGCAACCACCTCATTTTCACACCAGGCTGATGAGTACCACAGATGCCCTCATAAACCTTAGCCATAGCTGTTAATGTTTCTTTTGGGCCTAAATATTCCAACAATAAACTATCTCCCCCCCTTTTGTAGAGAGCATTGCCGTATATGATATATTGCATAGATTGCAATTTAATTTTCCTCTTGGCCTTCAAGGATGGACCAGCCAAGTACTGCATTATTGGATGCCTCCAATCTTGTTCCTGTAAGTCATTATGATTGACTTCTAGGACCACATTCCTTTTATTTAAGGGTGGTATAGATTTCTGGTATGTTGTTTGGCTTGTGTCCCTTTGCATATTATCCCTCCTCTTGAAATTTGAAACTTTCTGAGCCACATCATTAGCTATATTATTCAAGAATCTTGGGACATAAGTGACATTTGCTATTTGAAATTGAGAAAGCAGATGTAATGCAACAACATAGTATGGCAACATGCTTGTACTCTGACATTTAAAAATCCCTTTCACTTGGTTAACCACCAATTGAGAATCTCTAAATATGTCAACTGTATGAACTTGTAGTCCAATAAGAATTTCCAACCCCACTATTAAGGCTTCATATTCAGCTTGATTATTGGAACAAGTAACTTCATCCACTCTGAAACCATGTGTGGTTTCTACCCCTTGTGGTGACTTAATCACAATACTAATTCCAATTAGACCATTGGCTTTTGATCCATCGAACCACATCTGCCATGGCTCAACACTAGCCATACCAAGTTCCATTATCTCTTGGCTTTCTGTTTGGGATGGGTGGTCTACCAAAAAAATTGGCTAATACTTGTCCTTTTACTGCCTTTTGGGGAACATTTTCTAAATAAAATTCTGATAAGGCTAATATCCATTTGCCAATTCTTTCCCTTAGCATAGGTCTAAATAACATATACTTAACCAAATCTGTGGTTGCAATTACCAAGACAGTTGTAGGCAAAAGATAGTATCTTAATTTCATTGCAGCAAAATACAATGCAAGGCACAGCTTTTCTACAGCTGAATATTTACATTCACAAGAATTTAAAAACCTACTAAGGTAATAAACAGCTTGCTCCTTGCGTTTTTCATTGTCTTGGGCTAAGAAAGCTCCCAATGAATCTTCTGCTGCAGCTATATACAACTTCAAAGGCTTATCACCCTTTGGTGGCATCAGCACTAGAGGGTTGGCCAAGTAGGCTTTGATACCTTCGAAAGCAATTTGATGCTCTGTTGTCCACACAAATTCCTCTTCACCTTTTAGCCTTAATAAGGAAGAAAATACTTTAGTTTTCCCTGCAGTGTTAGAAATGAATCTTCAAAGAAAATTAACCTGTCTAAGGAATTTTTGTAATTCTTTCTTACTTGATGGAGGTCTGGCTTCAATGATAGCTTTGGCTTTATTCTGGTCAATCTGTATTCCTCTCTTGTGTACTACATAGCCCAAAAAGTTTTCAGATGATACGCTAAAAGCACACTTAAGAGGATTGAGTTTCAACTTGAACTTTCTCATTCTTTTAAAGGCTGCTTCTAAGTGAAACAGATGCTCCTCCATGGATTGGGATTTAACTACAATATCATCAATATAACACTCTAAATACCCTCCAATGAGGTCATGAAAGATAGTGTTCATAGCCCTCTGATATGTAGCCCCAGCATTCTTTAGGCCAAATGGCATTTTAACCCATTCGAAGGTCCCAATATTCCCAAGACATCTGAATGCTGTCTTGTGAACATCCTCCTCTGCAATGCAAATTTGGTTATAACCAAAGTGCCCATCCATTATTGATAAAATGTGATGCCCTGCTGAATTGTCTACCAACAAGTCTACTATAGGCATAGGATATTCATCTTTTGGAGTTGCTAGATTTAAGTTTCTGAAATCAATGCATGCCCTCATTTTACCATTCTTCTTAACTACAAGCACAATATTAAGTAGCCATTCAACATACATGGCTGTCCTGATAAAGCCTGCCTTGAGTAGTCTAAGAATTTATTCCTTAACTTTTTTAATCACTTCTGGACTCAGTCTTCTTGGCTTTTGCTTGTATGGCTTAAAGTTAGGCCTCATAGGGAGCCTATGTTCCACTAATGACCTATCCAATCCTGGTAGTTCATTATAAAACCATGCAAAATAATCTTTGTATTTTCTCAGAATAACCAACAATTGGTCCTTGTCCAGAGCATTCAAAAAAGCACTTATATAGGTGGGCTGTTGTATAGAACCTTCCCCTAAATTTATTTCTTCTAAGGGGTCTTGTGTCTGAGAACTTACTGAAGCTTCTTCTTTGATCTCTTCTGGCTTCGAAGCAATCTTCTTGCTTTGTTCTGCTCCCATGCTCTTCAATTCAACATCCTTACCCTCCTCCTCATAGACAAAGTCTGTCCATAAGGCTTCTTTCTTCTGTATCTCTTGGACTTTTGTTTCAATGTCCAATGCACAGTATTTGTCAAGGACCAAAACTTTGGCCTGTTGTTGCTTCTGCTTGCAGCCAATTATCATGGCTTCTTTCTCTTGCTCTTGTACTCTCTGGACTATTGATTTTACATCCAATATTGAGAACTTAATTAGAGCCAAAGGCTTGGCTTCTTGGACTTCACTTCTTTGCCTACAACCAGGCATCATTGTCGTCCTTAACGACAATCTCTTCATCAGCACTCTCCTGAACTAAGTGCTTCAGGTGTGTCACTTCCTTATCAGCCATCACTTCAGCTGAGCCATCAGGTTTCCTCAGTATACTGAGTGGTGTCACTCCCTCAATGTATAATTTGGCCTCTGCGAAGTCTGCATAGGCTATGAAGGGTTGAGGATCTGCATCAATTTCCTCTGTTTCCCCATTGCCCAAGGCCATCATTATTTTCTAATGCAAAGAGGAAGGCACACACTTGTTAGTGTGAATCCAATCTCTACCAAGTAAAACATTGTACTTAGCATTGTTGTCGATGACGAAGAATGCTGTCATGCAATCCCTGGTTCCCACACTCAGGTTGATAGGCAGAATCCCTTGAGCCATCTGTTTGTCTCCGGCAGAACCAGCAATGGTTGTGCTGGTTGGGATTAACCTGGGGTTCCTTTTCCCTAGTTTCTTCAAGGAAGATTTCGGTAGTAAGTTCACCGCTGCCCCATTATCTATCAAGACTTGGTTCAATTGTATCCCATTAAAAAAGGCCTTGATATACAAAGGCTTGATATGCTATGTCATAGAGTTCGAGAGATATTCAAAAGGATATGAGAGGTTAATGCTCACCTCTTCTTCACTCTCATATTCAGTTTCCATTGGGGTAGCCATTCCGAAATCATCTTGCACCATACTCACTTGTGAGTCTTCACTAGAGACTGGAATTGGGTCAATTTCTTGCCCTTCTTGGTTCTCATCTCCAGCTTGGAATTCATGCGGTAGTATGTGTACCATATTCACTGATACTGAGCCAAATTGGATGGCTGGCTATGCCTGTTTCCCCTCTTGGCCACCTTATTCAGTTACTTCAAAAGCATCCTTCATACTGCATTCTGGTACAGCATTACTAACGAGCTCCTTCGAATGGTCTTTTCTGACTGGCTTTTCAACCAAAAATGTTTGTTTAGCCATGAAGGCTTCGAACATTTCTTCTTCAACCATTTCTTTCTTTTGGCCTAAGCCGACTTCTTTCTCTACCTCGCTGTCACTCTCCATCAATGCTTTCTCCAATCCTGCTAAACTGGACTTCTCTCTGGCTTTTAGTTCAGAGTGAACCTTAGCCAACTGTTCTCTGCTGCAACCCATTTTGTCTTGTAGAGTTGGTTTTGGAATATGGTCTGACTTTGGATTTTTCTTCCCTTTTGTCTGTGCCAATGAAGAACTCTCTCCACTCTCTTTCAGGTCTTGTCGGTACTGAGTGTACCTACGTTGAATTTTCCTGCTTTGTGATCTAGAAATTACGGGGACCATATCTGGTTCCTTTGTTTTTGGGTGCTTAAGCAAGACCCAATTGTTTGGAGCCACCAAAGGAGGCTTGACCATCCTGCCTTCATTTCCAATTACAACTCTACGGGTAAACACTTTCCTAGGTTTGTTCTGCATCACAAACCAATCTGGGACCCCAGGTACCCACGAACTTACTGACCCAGCTATTGAATTGCTTTTTTCTTCCTTCGAAGTCACCTTCAAAGCTGGCTGTGAAGGCCACTGTTTGGCCCTGATTTCATGCTTTGGGCCTAACTCAGGTCTCTGATGAAAGTGTCCACTTCCTATTTTGCGTGAGGCTGGTCTAGGGGGCCAATCTCTGGCTTTGATCCCATAAACCGAACCTCTCTCCAGTCTCCTCTCAGAATGACTACTCTCCATTCTGTAATAATTAGGTGGCCTGGACTCATATAAAGGCCTCTTGCCTTTGGAATGCATTCTATCAACTGTTGGTTCAACCATCAATGGCTGCTACCACTAAATGGATATGACCTTTTATTATAAGCATTGGTTGGTTTAGGGCGTCTCTGCACATCCCTGTAATATTGCTTCCCATCAATTGGAAGCCCTTTCAACCATTTGTAGCTCAGTCTGCACCTGGGACACATCCTTTGCATTACAGCTGCTTCTAAGGAGTTGTCATCCAATGCTTCTTCATCAAAGTCTTCCTTCTAGTGTAAGAAACCTTATCCAATAGTTGGTAGATTTCCTGTGTCCTTATTGATAGTTGTCTGGTTGGCAATATGCATCTGCACATTGACTTCTCTCAATTCTTTCAAGGACAAGCTTCGAAAGTCTGGCATTATGACATTGGCTTCCACCTCTCCAATTTCTGGAAATGGATTACTGTCAATCCCCATGGCCTTTTCAACGGGAATTTCAAACTTCCTTTCCGAACTTGTTCTTAGATCCTATCTCGAAAAACAATACAGTTCTTAGTCGAGTGAGACCAAGAATTACGCCACTTACAATATACTTTTCATTTAAGTTCATCAAGAAATGGAATTTTGACTCTTTTTGGTAACTTAAGGAAGTTGGCCGCAAGTAAATGATCAAAAATATTATCTGCCTTAGTTAAATCGAAAGAGTATTTCCTGTGAAGGTCTTTGTTTTTAAATTGCTGGTCAATTGTTATATCCTTATGAATTAATGCTTCACAGATCACAGGTTCTTTCCCCACAATCTCTGCTGCATCGATCTCATAATTGGAATCTCTATAATATGTCTTGTATGATGCATTATTTCGATCTTGTTCCTCCTCTAGTAATGCTTCGTATCTAGACACCTTATAAGTGAGTTCCACTAAGTCTCTGAACTCAGTTGAGTCAAACTTCTTCCGAAGCCTAAACTCTAAGCCATTTTGAGCCAATCTCACGAATTCTGGCTTTGGCAGGATGACTCTACATTTATTTCGAGCCCTTTTAAATCTGGCAATAAATTGAGTAGCCTTCTCATCAGGCCTTTGACTCAACCTTGCCAAGTCTGCCATAGAAACCTCTGGCTCTGATTGGAAGAATTGGGCATGAAATGCCTCTTCCATCTGTTGCCAAGTCTGAATAGAGCTAGGTGTAAGGTTAATATACCATGTGAATGCTCCCCCAGTTAGGGAATTTGGGAATAACCTTAACTTCATATAGTCATTATTGGTAAATTCGCCGCATTGAGCAGCAAATCTAGCAATATGCTCCACTGTTGATTGGTTTCCATTCCCATAAAAAAGGGCAAAATCTAGTATCCTAAAACCTTTTGGGTATTCATGTACCCTGTTTACCCATTCTGGGTATGGTTTCCTGTATATTGGAGTCTGGACCCCCCGAGCCATTGGTCCACACATCTCTCTAACAATGTCAGCAATTTGGTCTCTAGGGACTATATTTTGTGCCTGTTGAACCACTACTAGAGGAGCAAACACAAGATTTGGTAGGCAAACTTGTGCCTATGGTCCTCTTGGTCCATAAGGTGGTATATTTGGGATTGGTTGTCCCTGTGGTGCAAGTTGCTGTTAGGGGTGTGGGTAACCCCTTTGAGCTTGTCCTGCGAAAGGTACTGGAACTGGTGTTTTGTCTCTTCCATTTGTAGGAAAACCTTCCAACGCCCCGGGTATAAATTCGAATAAGGGATTAGTGAACCCCCTTGTGCCAGGTATGGCTTCGAACATGGGATTTGGAACCATTCTTATGCCATTTTCTTGTACTGGGCCAGATCCACCAAATTGCATGGCTTCACTGTTAAGTACTGAGGCATTTTGACCTGCTATAGGCCTCGGAATAGGTTCGTACCAAGACTGAAGTGATGGTCTTTCATAGTTCTGATTACTAGTTTGACCATTAGAATGTCCATTAATTTGCATAGGCTGTTTATCTCTAGCCAATCTTTGCTGAGGGACATTCGAAACTTCCTCTATGTGTCTTATGTTTGTTAGTTTGTGGTTATTCATTCGATCCAAAAAGGATGTTGCCTACCTTTCCATTGTGTTCATTAACTGCTATCACATAGCATCTACTAGCCCACCCCATGAATTTATTGACTGAGTGGATGGAACAGTAGATGGTCCAATTCCTTGGTCTCGTCCAATATTATGAACATGTGGTACTTGTTCTGAAGTGCTGGTCTGTTTGACCATAGGTTCTGATAAAATAAGAGTTTCCACAGGATGTGTTATCACATTATCCTCCGGATTAGGTATCTCTACATCTTCTTCCACGCCTTCTTCCAAGCATTCATTTTCTCCTTGTCTTCTACATCTAGCCATCAAAATATGGTCCCATTAGGCATGCCAAAAATATATGTTAGTTTTTTGGCTTTCGAAGGTTATTTTTGTAATTGCAAGCATGCCAGCAAGAATCAATTAATCCTTACAGAAAATTAATTGCCAACCAATTATCAGACGATTGTGTTTTAGTTCTTTCAGCCTCAATGAAGAAGACTTTTACTGGTGGCTTTACTTAAGAGAATTAAACAAATAACAATGAATTGAAGAACAGTTGAAGTATTTCATTAAGATGAAAAAACTTACAATGATCCAAACTCAGTCTCGTAAAGATTTACAACAAATCTACTTGGAACTACTCCTATGAAACGAAGTGCAGTGTAGGAATTTTAAAGTACAGTAATGTAAAGAACTGGAAATATAAGACTGTAAACGTAAAACTGGAAAGGAATTAAAGTAAAATAAGACTAATTTTTTGGATCTGAGTTTGGGGGCTTTTTTTGGGGCCTTCTTTGCTAGTTATACTGCTCAAGAATGACCATCGAATTGCATTTCTAACTGTCGAACTGCTCCTCCATGATCGCTGCTCGTGTTGCCCCAATATTAGCTCCATTACGTCATTACTCGCAGTTAGGCTTCCCTCATAAATTTAAATTTGAAATGCGAGTAACCGTTGAAGCCACGTCACCTTACATCTCTTTGTTGATCTACTGATACTCAGATCTCGTAATAATCAATACTAATTGTCACGTGTATGATCAGGATCGAAGACTTAAATAGTCGTTCTATATCACCTTTATTTTATCACGCGTCGAATTGTAATTGACTTATACAAAATATATAGCCAATAGTAAGATAAATTTGGGAGCCTATCCGTGCGCGGTTCTAAGCGTTTTACTTGGTAAGGAAATAGGTATTGAGGTAGGTTGAAGAGATATGCATTTTATGGTTACTGTAATGAAAAAATGGAAGAAAAAAGGAAAAAAAAAAAAGAAAAGAAAAAAAGATTTATAACTAGGTTCTTTTTAACATGGATGATTTGAAGTCCAATCATGAGTTTTGAGATAAATAACAATTTGGCTAGGCTGAATTAAGCGATAAGCGACTGAGCATGATAAACATTAAGACATCGTTTGGTAAGTGATTTTTTTAATTAAAAAGTCAAAAAATTATTAAAAACATCAAAAAGCTAAAAATTCATATCAAAAATTTAAAATTTTTCTTTTCTCTCTATTTTTTGTACATCTTTTCGTAAAAAGTCAAAAAGTCATCCTAAATATACTAATTTTTTTTAGTTCATATTTTAATCAAATAGTCAAAAAATTACTAAATTAATCTGTTCCCAAACGAGGCCTAAGCATAGTGTTGGAAGTCTATATGAATGGTGGATCAGATTAAAGATAAGTTCACAATTAATGGGATACTATTTATCACGCTCTGAAAAATTGCCAAACATAAGCACGATCTTGTTTAGAGCAGAGGAGAAAGTTAGTTGCACAATATCAGTAAAATATAAGGCATAAATGGCTCACTTTAATTATCAAGTGAAGGTATGCAATCACAACTATATATCAAGAGTTCAAGTTGCTATATTAATTTGTAGACATACTCATTCGATCATCTTAGATTATATTCAACTTTTTCAACACACATCTATTATGGCTTCTTTTGGCAATCATGATTGGAGTTAAATTGACCATAAAAATAAAATAAATTAAAAAGTTAATAAGATAAAACGTCATTTTCAAATTATAATCATTTTATTTTTGTCTCACAAAAATCAAGAAAGTTAAAAAAGCCAATCCAAATAAATTTTTTAATCCTAAATTAAAAACATTCTGACTCTAAAAGGCTAACTAATTTTTTTTTTTTTTTTTTGCCAAACAACAACTATCTATACATTTGTTTTTCATTGGAAGGAAAAGTGAAGTCAAAATTTTCAACATTTGCTTGTTAAATTTGGCATTTGTCTCTTATAAAATCAGAAAAGTCAAAATTGGAATTGCGTGGCTGGCCAGCCTTGGCCTTTAACGTCACTTCTTACGTAAGGAAAATCGATTATATTCTCTCCCTTCATCTTCAATGCTTTTACATTTACATATTTGTATGGTATATGTTAATTTGTTGACCTTTCATTTAAGCCTTGGATTTTTTTTTTTTAAATATATTTTTTCATGTTTAATTTAGTATCATTGATTTGATGGTTTAATAATGGTAATAGTCATTTTTATTTTTCCTTAGTCGTTTTGTCTTTGTGAATAGTAGACCCTTCTTTTTATAAGAAAAGTAAGAAAAAAAAAAAAAAGAAGTAACATAAGACTAAATAAAATGAATAAATATCAAATAGATAAGTTAAATTGACTAATCTTGATATTTTGAGAAGCCATAGGAAATCTCACAATTATAACATAATTCTGCTTACTTTTTTTTTAATATCAAAAAGATTAATTGTGTTAATTTTAGTAAATGAATTACGATTTTATCATAATTTACTTATAATTTGTCAAATATATTATTAATGCCAAATGATGAAGTTATCATTTATATATATATATATATATTTGTATCTATGCGAGGGTTATATTTATCTTTTAATTCTTAATGTAGAGGACTAGTAATATGAAAGTTAATTTGAACCTATTTAATTAAGGATTAAATAGGTATTTCAATATAATAAAAAAAATTTAAATAAAAAATGAGTGGTGAAGCTACTCCAAGTGGTAGGACCCTTGACTACCCACTTCGGTATACCTACTTACATGATGTTCTTGTATAATTAAAAATTCCATACATATGTATATACAAGTGTCATATTATTTTCTTAAATGTTGAAATTGACACGTCATTGTCAAATTAGGATTATGCTACAATATAAAAATATCTAAATTGACAATTTTGTAACAATATTTGTATATTTTTTTGGCATAATTATTATTTCATATTTTCAACCATTGTTGAGTCTTTATAACTATTAACAACATGGGCAAACTTTACTTTACCCCATTGCGGTTTGGGCCAGGTTCAAATTATCTCTTAACATTCGGTAATCACCACATAATCTTCATGTGATTTGTAAACTAAAATGCACAGTTAACGTTTCTGTCCAAGATAATAGATAGTGAGAGCCACGAGCCTATGTGGAGAATAAGTCAATTTTAAGACGAAAATAACCTTCTTATATCTTTAAATTTACCAAAAATACTATTATTTTTTTCTCTCCCCTTATTTCTATTGTTTCTCCCTAGTCTTATATATATATATGACTGCTATCATTTTCAAAATAGAGGTTAGTACCAATTATTTGAGAACAAAACCCACAATTATAATACTTGTTGATTCACTAAACCCTCATCTTCATCATCAATATCTATAAACCTCTACCCCCTCTCCCGCCCCGGCAAAAAAAAAAAAGACCTTTATATGTGTATGTGTTTAAACAAAATCAATCTTCAATCTTCACTGTACATATATATATATATATGGATAAAACATGAGCATACAAAGTTTTTTTTTAATCTTTACTGTGCATCTATATATCTGTGGGGATATATTTTCTGAGTATCAATACGTGGCCAAGGTGACGTCGAAGTGTCAGCCGAGGTGCCAAGTGTCCTGATTATGACACCAAGGTTATCTCCGAAGATATCGAAGTCCGGGACAAACGGATAAGGGACAAGAGTCCTAGAATGGGAGAAGACTTCAGTTTGGGTAAAGATAAGACTCTTAGAGAGTTTATCATAATCCTACTAGAGTCCAAGATGAGCAGTAATCCTAAGTCCATTGGATATTGGGACTAGGATTGTATTGGCTACAAAAGAGAGGCACCCCCATGGGTCTAAGTTACGCAATTTATATTCTGAATAGTGAGTTAAGCACTTTGGCTTTCTTTGAGAGATAATTGACTTGATTATCGGACTGCCCTCGGGTGGACGAACCACCATCGGAATCTATTCTTTCTGTTGCAAGTCGTTTGGGACTTATCTATTCTGCCAGTGCTCTCCAGCTAAGTACTAAGTTGGCAGTGTGGTCAGAAATTGACACACACAATTTGGCGCCGTCTATGGGAAAGAAAGGAGAATAGATAGCCAACGACGGACAAAGAGAGAAGTTTGGGAACGACACTCCTACTGGGAGTGGAAGACCTATTGACCTTGACATCGAAGGAGACAACTGCAACGAAGAGACTCGTGATAAAAATCACGAAGGAAATGACATCGGCCAGGAAGACGACGTACAGAAGAAATTAGATCGAAAGGAGTACTATAACGAGGATAACCTCCAGGTATGGAAAGATAGATGCCTACGGAGAGACGAAGAGATGAAGAGGATGGCGAACAAATTGGCAGACCTGCAATTGGTCGTCAATTTCATGATGCAAAAACAAAGTCATGCAGCCACCATTCCTATTGCAGGACACGCCGATTCTAGCGGCCAATGCCTAGAAGGGAGAGTAGAAAATAATCCCTACAGTCCCCCAACACACCAGGAGTGAAAAACACTCTCACCGGCCTTCGAGGGAGGTCGGGCGAGGAGAGTCAAGAAGGGAAGAATCTCGAAGGACACATCGCACCAAGGAAGTAGACCCACATTGGCATGTTCAAAGGCAGGAGTTGTGCTTCGACGCAACTAATGAAGAAAGGTCGAAGAGGGCTCACAACGAAGCTGAGAGCAGTGCACCTAAAAGGCTGAAGTCAGGAGATAGCCGAGCTCCTGGATAGACCAAAGAGGACTTGAGAGATTACCTCAAGAGGAAGCAACAAAATGCCGAGGTAATTTTCCCTATTAAGCCAAGAACACCGTTCTCAGTGGAGTTGGACAAATTTGAGGCCCCAAAAAGATTCAGTATGCCGAGGTTCTAGATCTACGACGGGAAGTCAAACCCCAACTTTCACGTCGGCTTGTACCTGAACTTGATGGCGTTATACACCAGGAACGAGCCGTTGCTTTGCAAGGTGTTCCCCTCATCTTTCGGAGAAATTGCATCAAACTGGTTTCACAAGTTGTTGAAAGGAACTGTGAAAACCTGGAAAGGCTTGGTCGAGATGTTTGTGGCCAGGTTCGTAACGAACAAACTACAGCCATTAAGGGTGGATGCCCTGATAGCTCTGAAAATTGGCAAGGACGAAAGCCTGAGAGCCTATGCCAAAAGGTACTATGAGGTATTCAACCGGATACCAGAATGCAATCAAGAGGTGGTGGTTATATCATTTAAGAATGGCCTAAAAGATAATTGTCTGCTCCGAAAGTCATTGGCAAAAACACTGTCAAAAAGTATGGAGGAATTAATGGCCAGAATAGAGAAGTACGCCAAGGTCGAGGAGGATACGCCAGCAACAAAGGCGCCGAAACCAAAGAAGAAAAATGGCTCGCCGAAGCGAAGCCGAGATGATGGTAGCTACAACAAACCAGAAATCGGATTAAGGGCTGCTCAGGCAATCACAACTGTATTTCGAATTCTGGTTTACAAAATCTTGGAGAAAATCTAAACCCAGCCCTATTTCAGAGCACCAGCAAGGGTACAAGAAGAGTTTATGGGAAGAAGACTTGGTAAGCATTGTGCTTACCACAATGAAGATAGGCATCTGACACAGGATTGCAGAATCCTGAAAACACACCTGGAAGACCTAGTAAGGCAAGGCCATTTAAGGGACCTTGTAGATGAAGCTAGGACAAGGGAAGAGCAGGTAAGACTGCCTCAGGCACCAGCAGCTCCACCTCCCCTAGCACAGCAACTGCAGGCAAGCGGACCTCGGGTAATTAATATAATTCACTCGAAGGTCAATGAAAACGAAATGCGGGGGGAGACCCAGAAGGTAAAGCACTTGCAGCACGTGTACCAGGTCCGGGAGAAAAGACCTCGAGATGAGGAGTGCCAGGGACCAGTAGTGTCCTTTACTGAAGCCGACCTTGAGATTGTGCCACATCCACGTAACGATGCCTTGGTAGTATCCCTCCAGGTTAGGGAGTGCCAAGTGAAGCATATCCTAATTGACCAAGGCAACTCTTGTGACATCATGTATGTCAGGTGTTACAAGGAGCTTGGCCTTCACCCAGATGATATGGAGCAGTCCAACAGCCCAATGGTCCGGTTCAATGGAACGCCGACGTGGCCACTAAGATCAACAAGCTTAAAGGTGCAGGCTGGCACCAAGAGGGTGAAGATAAAATTCACCATAATCAACACACTGTCCCCCTATAATGCTATACTAGGGAGGCCATGGCTGCATGCAATGGGGGCTGTTCCCTTAACACTGCCTCAGCTATTGTGGTTCCCAACAGAACATGAGATAGAGGAGATCAAAGGGGATTAGCTGCAGGCAAAGAACTGCTCCATGGCAGCAATGAAATCCACCTGCAGCATACGAGAACCAGAGACAGTAGAGATCGAAGACGAGAACATAGAAGTCCTAGATGACGTCAACAAAGAACCAGCCGAGAAGAGTGAAGAAACCCTGAAGAAAATCCTTGTCTAACCTGGGAATGAGGAACGCTTCTTCCCTCTCGGCTCAGGCCTAGCCGAGGAAGAGGAAAAAAAATTGGAGGCTTTCTTGAGAGCAAACATTGAAGTATTTACCTGGACGCCTTACGAGATGTCTGGCATTGACCTTGAGGTCACTTGCTATAAACTAAATGTAGATAGGTCGGCCAAACCTGTAATCCAGCAAGCAAGAAGACCGATGTTGATGCATGTTGAGGCAGTAGGAGAGGAAGTAGACAGACTTCTGGAGGTCAGAGCCATTCGAGAGGTAAATTATCCAACATGGCTATCGAACACAGTGGTGGTGAAGAAAAAAAATGGTAAATGGAGGATCTGCATGGACTTTACCAGCCTAAACAAGGTCTGTCCCAAAGACAGTTTCCCATTACCCACGATAGACCAACTGGTGGATGCCACTTCAGGGCATAGAAGGATGAGCTTCCTAGATGCCTACAGGGGGTACTATCAGATAGCCATGTACACCTAGATGAGGAGAAGACTGCGTTTATCATCCCAAAAGGGCTGTATTGGTACAGAGTGATGCATTTTGGGTTTCAAAACGTAGGAGCAACTTACCTGAGATTGGTAACCAAGATGTTCAGACACCTGATCGGCTGAACAGTGAAAGTTTACATCGATGACATGGTCGTGAAGACCAAGGAACCTGAAGGTCATCTGGCCGACCTAAAAGCAGTCTTTGATATCCTTAAAACATATCGACTCCGACTCAATGCATCGAAATGTGCATTTGGAGTTGGATCTGGTAAGTTCTTGGGATACCTGGTGACCAAAAGGGGCATTGAAGGTAGCCCAGATCAGATCAAGGCCATCCTAGAGTTGGAAAGCTCGACGTCAGCAAAACAGGTGCAGATGTTGACTGGAAGGGCTGCAGCCCTGAATAGGTTCATAAGTAGAAGCTCAGACAAGTGCAAACCTTTCTTCAACTTAGTGAAGAAAGCAACAGACTTCTTATGGACCAAGGAGTGCGAAGCTGCCTTGGCCGACTTAAAGAAGTATTTAACCACGGCTCTAGTTCTCTCAAATCCAGAACCTGGAGAAGAGTTGTTCCTGTACTTAGCAGTTTCGGAACATGCGGTAAGTGCAGTGGTAATCCGAGAAGAAAAAGGGGAATAAAAGGTTGTTTACTATGTAAGCAAAACCCTGGCTGATGCAGAAACCAGGTATTTACCCCTAGAGAAGTTGGCGCTAGCTTTAGTAATGGTTTCAAAGAAGCTAAACCATTACTTTCAAGCCCACAAAATTGTTGTGCTAACTGAACACCCTTTGAAGTCCCTGTTGTAGCATGGAGATCTGACAGGCAGAATAGCTAGATGGGCAGTGGCCTTGGGCCAGTATGGCCTGGAATTCAGACCCAAAACAGCAATCAAAGGCCAAGTTTTGGCCGACTTTGTGGCCAAGTTCATGCCAGAATCCATCGTGCATCGAGCTCCATTGAGCCGAGGTGAACGATGTCCAAACGAGCAAAGAGGATCCCAGCCGAAGGCAACAAAACAAATGAAGGAGGAAAAACTCAGGCCCTGCAACATTTTCATCAGCGACTCCTTTCGACTATTTGTTGATGGGAGTTCAAAACCGACAAGGAGCGGGGGTAGAAGTAGTACTGGTATCTCTAGATGGACAGTTATTAGAACAATCCATTCGTTTGGGGTTCAAGGCCTCAAACAATGAAGCGGAGTATGAAGCACTAAGTGCAGGACTAAAACTGGCAGCAGTAGTAGAAGCAGATGAGGTGATAATTTTCTGTGACTCACAGCTTATAGTCAACCAGACAATAGGCGAGTTCGCAACCCGAGACGAAAGGATGTCGGCCTACGTAAAGGAGGTCAGCAGATTGGTGGCCTTGTTTCAGAATTATCGACTACTGCGGAGTTAGCCGAGATGATACTTGATCCGATGCTCCCGCCAACCTAGCAAGTGCAATACAACCTGGAAAGGCAAAGACGATAATGGTTGACTACTTGTCGGACACGAGCATCAAACCACTGACCACAGAGCGTGAAGTAATGTGTGTGGAGATGGGACCAAGCTGGATGGATGCAATAGTCGCATTCCTAAAAGAAGGAAAACTGCCAGCGATCACAAAAAGGCACACAAGATCAGACTGAAGTCGGCAAGATTCAGTTTGACAGCAGAGGGACATCTCTACCGAAGATCCTTCACTGGACCCCTTTTGAGGTGTGTACATCCTTCACAAGTTGAAAATTTTTAATATGAAATACATGAAGAAGTATATGGAAGCCACGCTGGGAGCAGAACACTTGCTCATAGAGCCATTACCCAAGGGTATTAGTGGCCTTACATGGAGAAAGATACAGAAGCCTATGTCAAGAAGTGTGACAAGTGCCAAAGGTTTGCACCACTGATACACCAACCAGCAGCAGACTTAAACCCAGTATCCAGTCTTTGGCTGTTTTCCCAATGGGACATGGATCTTATTGGAAAACTGCCCCAAGCAGCTAGACAAAGGAAGTACTTGCTGGTAGTAACAGACTACTTCACCAAATAAATAGAAGCTGAACCCCTTGCCAAGATCCGAGACGTGGATGTGAAGAACTTCATATGGAGGAACATCATCACTAGGTTTGGGATCCCAATGGCAATAGTTGCAGACAATGGAACACAATTTGACAGTAAGCTAATCAAAAGCTTCTGTGTAAAGTTCAAAATCAAGAATTACTTTTCGACCCCAAGTTTTCTTCAAAGTAATGGACAAGCAGAAGCATCCAACAAAGTCATCTTGGATGGGATATAGAAGAGGCTGTAAGCAGCAAAGGGAAAGTGGGTAGTTAAATTGCCCAGTGTACTCTGGGCATATCGGACTACGTCGAGAAGATCAATCGGAGAATTCTCATTTGCCATGGCTTATGGCACAGAAGTAGTCATTCCGCTAGAGGTCGGCATCCCAGGGATCAGAACTCAAGGAGTAAAAAATGGGACTAATGACGTATTATTAGCTCGAGATTTGGATTTGCTGGAAGAGAGAATGGAGAAAGCAGCAATTTAGCTGGAGACATACTAGCAGTAGCTTGCCAGGGCTTACAATAAAAAGGTGAACCCACGAGAGTTCCAAGTTGGTGACTGTAACATGCTCGGGGGTACCCGCACGCGTTAAACAGTTCGGACCCCCGAGATCTCTTTGATCTCAAGTCTCACGAGTGCAATGTGAAACGTCGATGAGAGTCCAGATTTGGCAACTTTTATTGAAAATCCATTTTATTACAATTTTGTCAAAATGGATCGTCATCGGATCTCGAGCCACCTAATATTTTGGAAAATTAGGAAACCCATGACTCGTGCCAAGGCCAGCTTGTTAAATGTAACCAAAGATGCTTGGCTCGAAACCTTAGGTATGAGAGGGGAAGGTCAATAATGAGCACCCCCGCTCATCCGATCAAAAGATCGGCCTCTACTAAACCATGATATGACTTTTTATTTTCTTTATATGTTCATGTTCTGATTATTGAATAAATCCTAAAATTTACTATGTGAAACATACAAGTATAGACTAGTTTGCTCAAATTGGAACAATTCAACTTCATGTTTGTTTTCCGAAAAGGGTTTGAATTTGTCACCTCAAGTGGGCTTAGAGTTTGTGAATTTGTCACTACAAAGTAGGCTAAAAACGTATAGTCGTTGAATCATTCCAATTCAGGCAACAAGCCTTTATCCACAGGCATTCAAACAGTTTATCATTTAATCAATTAGCCTCATGGTAGGATGCTAAACATAATAAGAAAATCACACACAAATGGGATGCTAAAGCATAAAAAACTCACAGATTTACCGACGTCCCTCGAATAGCTACAAAACAAAATTAGTAAAATATGCATGATCTTATATACAGAATCCTAATGCAATTCACTCATGAGATGCACTAAAGATTCGGCTTCTAGGATACGGCGTGTAAATCATCTCAAAACATACAATAGCACACAGAATCACAGAAGAATTGATTAAATCCACACATGTAAATGTAGCCGAATCTTAATGCATGAGACATAAATGTAAAGCATAGATATGCATGGCATTTCAGATATATACATACACACAGTCAGGGAAAGCGATAAAAGAATGGGATAGAAAGAAGCGGGGTGGAGAATTATTACAACACTTGAATTATTACATATCCGAATGAGGGAGAGAGAGGGGAATAATAATAGAATAAAATAAACCTCAAAAAACACTCAAAATCAAAATAAAAGTTTTAAAACCTCCGATCACTCATCAACTAGCAAAGATTTATGTGTCTTCAATCCAGCAGGCTTGTTAGCCCATGTACTCATCCTCAATGGAAGCCCCGCCTAAGCCTGACACTGTGAGCAAGTCCTACTGTGAAGGAGTGGTTTGAATTTGTCTTCTCTACTGGTTCACAAAAAGTTGATAGTGCTGGATCATCAATGGAAGAGACCCAAATCAGTTTTGGCAAAGTTCGGCCACTCAAACTTCTCATTGCCACGAATTAACGGCTGCATCCATTGAACTGAGGTAGGCAAGTCCTTGTTCTCTCCATGGTAACTTCCCATCCTTCCCAATGCCCATATCATGAGTTGCAGCCACCATAACTTGGTAAGTCCTCTGCAGATCAGGCTGCTTATTTACATCACCAGTCGAAAGGCTCACAAAGGAGTTGCTAGCCGTGAAGGCAGGATCTATCACAACATTCTCAGCAATCTCGTTTTTGCATCTGAACTGCAAGGCTTTCAAGTTTGAGTTCCCTGCTTTGCCATGTTTGATTACTCATCATTAGAGCAGAGAGAGAGATATGAATCCTGTTCGGTGTTGCGGAGAGAGAGAGTGACCAGTTGTGCCTGTGCTCATGTGTGTGCTGTGTGTGCCGTGTATGGTGGCTCATGTGTGTGTCTATGGCAGTGTGTATGTTGGTGTGAGTGGTGGCAGTCATGCGTGTGCTGAGTGTGTTGGTGATGCTGGGTGTATGGACTGCTGCCGTGAGGGAGGGAGAGAGATAACCGTGGGTGTGTGTGCTGTGCTGATTATGTATGGGCTGTGTGTGTGTGTTTGTGCAGCTCCTCCATGTGTGTGTGTGTTTCAGTGAGAGTGTATGGGTGTGTGTGTTCTTGTGGATCCTCCTTCAAAACCGTGATTCTGGGTGCATGGTTTGTGATGTGTGTGTATTATGTTTCAGTGAGAGTGTATGGGTGTGTGTTGTGTATCTGTCCTCTCCTCTCTCTCTCTCTCTACCCGTGTGTGTGTTAGCAGTGCCGTGCATGGTCTGTAGGTGTATGGTGCTGTGTGATGTGTTATGCCGAGAGGGAGAGGTGATGGGTGTATGGTGTGTGTGTTAGCTGAGTGTGTTGTGTTGAGAGTGGATGGTGTGTGAATGTGTGTTGTACTCTCTCTCTCTAACCGTGTGTGTGTGTGTGGTGTGTTGGGTGCATGGTCTCTCCCCCCGTTTGTGTTGTCTTCCCTTTCTCTACCTCAGCTGGGTCTGTGTTTATGAATGTGTAATAGAAGCCGCTGCTGTGAGTGTGTATTTGTGGAGAGAGAGACCCAGCTAGAGCAGTGTGCATGTGTCTGTGTGTGCTGTCTCTCCCGTGGGTGTGTGAGAGAGATGTGGGTGTGTGATGAGTGTGTATGGGTCTCTAGAGAGAGAGAGAGAGAGAGAGCCCGTGTATCTGTCTATCATCCCCGTCCGTGGTGTTGGGTGTTTATAGATGATATCTTTTTTTTTTTTTTATTCCCTCCACCGCCCACTCCAATTATTCTCCACTCTCTTAGACAAAATATATATATATTTTTTTTTTATCCACACTCATGAACACCACCCGCCTTTGCTGAGAGAGATATGGTTTTTGTTTTTAATTTATTTCTTTAGCTCCATGTCCATCCCCCCTTCTTTCTTTTTATTCATCATGTACACCAATCACCCTTTTTTTTCTTTGCTGCAATCTTTTTAAGATGCCTCTTGTCTCCCACCCTCCAAAGTCTCTCCACCAAACCCCTGCTAAAATTGTACATGACCATGCTTTTTCTCTCTCCAAACTTTATTTTCTCTCAAAACAACATTATTCTCAACTCAACATCATCATCATACCCTAGTCCTCCATTTTCTTTCTCTTTTTGAAAATATTCCTTCTAACAACATTTTAATCACTTACCTCCTCAAATGATTTTGCATTCATTGTTTTTGAAACTAACCTACGCCTCTTTCTTCTTTTTTTTGTTTTGTTTTCTTTACGAGTGTTCTTTTTTTTTATTTTGGTTTTTATTATTTTCTATTTTTGTATTTTGTTTTTATTATTTTTTATTTATAAAATATCACATGTCAATTTATATAAACACACCTAAAAATTTGTACAAACACACAAAATTATATAAAATTATACAAAATTATAAATTCAAATAAAAATATTTTAATTTGACCAAAATGGGTGAGTTTCGAGATTAAAATTTCAATTTGATTTTTCTGATGAGGGTGGTCAAAATAAAATGCCCAAGTCTTAGGGCCGGTCAAAATAGAGTGTCTACAGTGACCTCGTCCTAAGAAAGGTCGTCGGCAACAAGAAAGATCCCAGAGAAGGCAAACTTGGCCTAAATTGGGAAGGACCCTATAGAATTATCTCGGTATTGGACAATGGGGCATATCGGCTTGAAGATAATGAAGGTAAAGAGTTGCCAAGGCCCTGGAATACTTGCAATCTGAAATTTTTCTATCATTAGACTTTCTTATTCTTTGTTGTTAGCCGAAGTAATAAATAAAGTTTTAGCTTGATTCTTTTTTCACTTATGACTGATAAGATACTTGACGATGTCTCTAGAATACATGCATAATGAGAACCCAAGTGAAACTTAAGTTCGCATTAGGGGGGCAGTGAGTAGAGAGTTGGAAAATAGTTCCTAGAAAGGTAGAAATTACAAACTAAAATATGTTTAACACTTGTTAAAATTTGTGAAAAATTTACAAGTTGAAGTTAAACCGAAGTTATGTTTAACACTTGTTGAAATTTGTGAAAAATTTACAAGTTGAAGTTAAACCGAGGTCACTTGTTGAAATTTGTGAAAAATTTACAAGTTGAAATTAAACCGAGGTCATGTTTAACACTTGTTGAAATTTGTGAAAAATTTACAAGTTGAAGTTAAACCGAGGTCATGTTTAACACTTGTTGAAATTTGTGAAAAAATTACAAGTTGAAGTTAAACCTAGGTTATGTTTAACACTTGTTGAAATTTGTAAAAAATTTACAAGTTGAAGTTACAAGTTGAAGTTAAACTGAGGTAATACGCTTGTCGAAATTTACAAGTTAAGACCAAGATTGTATTAAAAGAAGCACTTATGTGTACTTGCTGAGATAAACCGTTGGTGGATATAACCGAGGTATTTCACCCCGAGAAGATCGCATAGATAAGGTGTATTTTGAAGACATTCAAATTATTCTAAGTATAGAGTCATGCAATGAAGACAAACATACAAGCATTTAAAAGTGGAAGTTGTATTTACATTCGGCCTAAACATTGAAAAGTAATTGTTCAGAAATTACAAAAGTGGCACTTCGGCCAGATCCAAGCTTACATTGATTCAAAAAAAAAGAAAAAAAAGTACAAAGTACAGAAAAAAGAAGAAAAAAATCAAACTAAGACTCTTCGGCGCCACTGGATAGTTGGGTTTGAAGCTCGAAAGACTGCTGAGAAGACATCTCGGCGGCCTTCTCAGCCGCGAGCTCGGCATTTATTTCTTGAAGGGTTTGGTCGAGGCTCTTGTTGGCTACAGGCGCGTCCGATGTTGTCTTCTCAGGAGTGTCATTTTTAGGGACCTCACCCTCCTCGTCCTGAGTCAAGTCTAGGACTTGCTCATTTGGAGTAGGGGACTTGACCCCAGTAGCCTCCTTTGATTTCCTCACCAAAGCTTCCTCCTCAGACTCAGAATCGTCTTCGGATTGGCTTGGAGTGGGGGGGAATGGCAGGGCGAGGACATCGGAGTTCCTGAGGGGGGAGTCCTCGGGGACATCAAGTTTTTTCAGGGCGGCCATCTAACCAAGGGTGAAACCCTTGTTGCATGCCTGCTTCACCCGACTCTTATAGTCTGCCGTGACATCGGCCACCCCTTCAGCGTATGTCTTTTCGTCAGCAGCCTTGATCTCGGCCTCTTTGGTGGCCAAGGCATCTTGCAGTTCTTTCTGGGCTCAGCCATCTTGGCCTCAGCCTCTTTCTTTTCGACCGTGGGGACTTTGGCGATGACCTCTGCAGCATCCGTTTTTTTCCTCAACCTCATCTTTAGCCTTAATGGCTTCCTCGACCTGGTCTGATAAAGTCTTCATCTTGGCCTTAGTCTTCTTAGCGGCCCTTTGCAAACTAACAACCTCCCTAGTCTTGTCGGCCAACTCCTTCCTTGTCTCAAAAGATTGCATCGAAAAGGAGTAGGCGTGCTGAATCACCTGAAGGAAAATGGACAAAGTAGAAGTTATTAGAAAATTCTCTGAGTATGAAAGAATGGAGAAAGAAAAATACTAAGTGTAGAAGACTTACTTGAACAGAGTGGTGAAGCATCAAAGCGAAGTTTTCATACTCGCTCATCTCGGCGTTGCGGTTGAGATCATTTGGTAGGAGCAAAGCTGTTAAGAGGGCGACACCGACTTCAAGATCAGTGGCACTATCGCCAGCTCTGACCCGCTTGTCCTCGATGGTGATCTGGGGGGCCCATGGGGCATCTGCTTTCATGGGCCCCGAGGTCGTGGCAGATTCGGATCTCAGCCTCTTTGACTGAGTTGATTGGGATGGTTTGGCCTCGGTGGGCCTCTTCTTGGGGATAGAGGGGGTTTTCTCGCTCGAAGCCAATTTGGAAATTGGCAAGGTGTCCTCAGTATCAACCTGAGTCACCGTTGCCTTTGGCTGAACCTTCTTTAGCCTTTTTTGTTTTGGCTTTGGAGGCTGAGTTGGTGCTGGTTAAGCGTCGACGGAGGATGGGATGTCGGCTAAGAGGTCTTCAGCGACTACTTTCTTGCAGCCCATCTCAGCAGCAAAAACAGTTCGGCGTCGTCATCGGCGTTGAGATGGTGGGATTAGCTACAGAGCCGAGGTAGATGGTTGTTCTGCTAAATCTGAGGTTGACCCTTAATCTGGCCGAGATGATGAAGTTGTTGGTGGAATTGTGGCAGACAGAGGAGATTGACTCTTCTTCTTCTTTGGAACGTTGGGAAGAACCGACTTGTAAATGGGAATGAAATTGAGTACCAGAGGGGCTCTTCGCCTGTGGACTGGCAAATCCAATAGCTTCTTCAAACCCTTGCTGGGGAAAAAGGACTTGCGGAAGCCTTTTTCTGGTTGGGGAAGAGCTGCAAGAAAAACAAACATTAGAATAAGGAAAGTATTAAAGACTTTAAAAAAACAAGTAAGTATAAACACTGGGCTCTTACCATTACCCTCTACAAAAACTGTTCGAGGAAGAGGGTAGAGGTGGAGGTCCTCATCTGGAGCGAACTCCCAGTTCCCCGAGATAATGAAGTAATCATCCCCGGCTCCCTTGTTGGAATCTGGGAGGTCAGCAACGATTTTATACTCCGTGGACCTTGGCTTGAGGTAGTAAATATAGCCTTTCTCTAATTTGAGGCCACACATGGTGTAGCAGTATTGGATGTCGGCTAAGGTAACCCTAGCATTCTCTTGTTTGGCTAAGGCTATTATACCATTGATGACTCGGTAAGAATTGATGGCAAGTTGCATTGGGTTCAATTTATAGTAATGGAGTATCTCGCGGAAGAGGATGTTGAGTGGGAAGGGCATAGAATCAGTTGTGGGCATAATGAAGTCTTCCTCTCCAGCCAGCCTCAGATGAACGTCGGCTGGAATGGAAAACTCCCGCCTAAAGTATTCTAATTTGGTCGGGGTGTCTACCCTATGTTTCTACATAACCATGGCGTCGGCTTAGGGGGAAGATGTATAAGTTGGAAATAAAGTGTTCTGTAAAGGCTTTGAAGACCTCGGCAAAACCTAAACAAACGCTAGGGTAAAGATTTTTTGAGATCCAAAGTAAAGGTTGTTTCAGTTTTTTCTAATGGTACTTGTGTTCAATGGAAAATCTCAAACCTAAGTCTAAGCAAATGGAGATTGAAGGCAAGAATCTGGAAAAAACACGGCAAACAGAAACAAGAGCAAAGATTCAAAATCAAAAATAGTGGTGAATCATCAAGAACACTGTGACAGAGTGTGTACAAGGGTGCAAGGCCAAGAACAATGGCAGAAATCAAGAAACACGTGAGTAGTGTGCGTGTGTTCAAGAAAAGGATTGGGCAAAAATAGAATCACGAAGCGAACATGTTCAATATGTGGAAAAATCAAGACACAAAATTAAAAACATGAGCAAGTACGCATGGGTAGCAAGAACAGCAGTAGAGTTCTTTGAAGCAAAAAATAAGAAATTTAAAGTGTAATGACCCCAAAATGTATGTCACAATTACCAGTAATTAATTATGTGTTTAGACGAATTAATTGAAAAATATCTGTGTGAATTAGAAACATATCTGTTGGAATTACAACTTCGGGACTGGAATTGATGACCATAATGGGTTCAGAAAATGAAATTGAACACGTCTATGTGATACCGGGAATTTTTAGAACCATTTGGGGCGTTTAATTAAGGACTGAATTTCGTCTGATTCGCTAAGCCATGTTTGGCTCAAATTTTTGGTATAAATCTATTTATATGATATATATGACTTAAGATAAGGATTGTTGACTCATTGACTCAAAAACAAGAGAAGAGAAAAATCTGGAAGGGAGAGAGAAGAGAGAATTCGTGGAGAAGAAAGAAAAACAAGGGAAAAGAAGAGGAAAAAGGGGAAATCAAGCTTAAATCTCTCCAATTAAGAACTTATGGTAAGGATTTCTCTCTAATTTCTTGAAAGAAGGTTGAATCATCTATGATCTTATGGTATGTAAAAGGAATGAAAGGGAAATCATGGTTAATTGAAAGTATTGTGTTGTGTTTTTGATCTAAGGAGCATCTATGAGCATATATAGCATCATATCATAAATTTATGTTTAAAATCATGGTTTTCTTGCATGATTTTCATATTTGAGGAAACCTCCATGGATTTGAAAATGAAGCTTTTATATGCATAGTTATGATTTTTCATCTCAATTCAAAGCTTGATTTTTTATGTGGTTCATGTGAGTTTTACTAAAGAGTTTGATGTTTAATTCAAATTGTGTTTCAATTATTTTGGGCCTTGTTTTCATTGATTTTGAAAGTGATCTTGCAAAAATGGAGGCCATGGTTTAGCAGGAAAATGGACTAGTTTTCCACCCAGATTTTTCGAAGTCCGCTCGAGCGGGGGTTTTGCCGCTCGAGTGGGAATTTCGCACACCCAGTATTTTTCTCACAGTTTTCAGTCCGCTCGAGCGTGGGTTTTGCCACTCGAGCGGGGACCTATTTTTCAGAAATTTCAGAAAATGTTTTAATACATGTTTTGAATATCCACATTACATTTTAGGTTAAGTTATGATAATGAAGAATAGTATGGCATGAGCTACTGGGTTCTATGATGATGTGTATTAAGGAAATGTGTTATTATGTTGATATGTGCAGGCCAAACCTCGAAGACCGTGCAACCGGTTTTGGAAACCCACTGTGAGTAACATTTCTGTAAAGTTATGTTGATATGCAATGTATTTGAAATGTTATATGAAATGCTATATGATATGATTTGTTTTTGAAATGTAATTTTAAACCCGTGAACGAATGTCCTAATTTGTGAATCTAGTATGGCATCCATAAATAGTCCTAAGTGGACCAGTTTACGAGATCTCGGTATGTGTTTAATCGGTGTCCAGGACCGATTACTCTAGTCGGAGGACAATATATGTTATGTTCTATGGAGTATGCCATTATGTATGTTCTGATATGAGACGAGTATGTTTATGAATGATTTGATTTATGGATATATGAAATGTTCGGAATTCGTTCACTACTCCCTCTACTTTAATGTTACTTGCTGAGCTTTAGCTCATTGTTTGTATATATGTATTTATAGGTAAGCACTCTGGGAGTCAAGCCTAGGCGGGGTCTTACACCGAGCCGCCATTTTGAAGCCTACCAGTGTTTTGAGTGCCTCCGAGTTGGGGCTAGGCCTGGAAGGTCGTACGAGCTTTGTTATTGGTTGTATAGTTGTGGCATGAGCCTATGTTTTGTATATGATCTTTTGGTTACATGTTATGTATTGTAAGTGGGTAAATTAACATTTTTGGCATGTAAATATTTGTTCATATAAATGCACAGCTCTTTGGACTATTTGTATTTAGTTTTCGCTTTCGCGAGCCCCGATTATTTATGTTTTATACAGGAAGGCCTGTGGTAATCTAGGATTACTGGCCGGTTACGATGCCAAACTGTTAGGTGCGGGTTTGGGTCGTGACATAAAGTAAAAGGAACAGTGGCTTACCAGATGAGTGAAGCCGGTGTTGAGTACGCCGGAGTCAAGCGATGGTTGTGATCGAAAAAGGTTAATGAGAGCTTCACTGGTGGAGAGGAATAAAAATAGTTGCAGAGCTTGAAGATCTGGAACAATGGCAGATTTGGGAGAAAAAGTTAGAGAGAGAAAGAATTGGGAGCTTTAGAACGAGGATGCAAAAGTGAACAGACGGAGAGAGAGAGAGAGAGAGAGAGAGAATTAATTTTGATTAAACGCAGAGAATGGCGGCAAAGTACATCAATGTGTCTAGGGCGACGTGCTTGTCAGGCGGTGCACCCAGACACAAGGCGACTTAAAGGCGCGTACCGAGTACGATCCAGTAAGAGGAAGACGCGTGGCTAAAGCGGTTGGGTTGCTGTGCATGACAACTTTCACGCAAGATGGAACTCTTGGATTCTTGATTTAATGAAGCAAATACCTCGGCCATATGGGCGATCTCGACTCAATGAACTTGAACAGATTTGGTTAGTGGTTTTAAAGGCAGTGATACACAGAAGTGTTTATTATATGGAAGCCGATGTGTGTCAACCTCGACAGTGAAAGATGGAGTAAGTTTTAACTGATGTGCTAAAGGAAATGATATAGGTTCCATCACCTCAAGATGCCGAGGTAATAGAACCTAGGGGACAGTTGTGGGGATATATTTTCTGAATATTAACACGTGGCCAAGGTGACGCCGAAGTGTCAGCCGAGGTGCCACGTGTCCTGGTTATGATGCCAAGGTTATCTCGGCTAGGCCAAGGTTATCTTCGAAGATATCGGAGTCCGAGATAAGCGGATAAAGGACAAGAGTCCTAGAATGGGAGAAGACTTCAGTTTGGGTAAAGATAAGACTCTTAGAGAGTTTATCCTAATCCTACTGGGAGTCCAAGATGAGCAGTAATCCTAAGTTCATTAGAGCTAGGCTTCTATTGGGACTAGATTGTATTGGCTATAAAAGAGAGGCACTCCCATGGGTCTAAGGTACGCAATTTATATTCTAAATAGTGAGTTAAGCACTTTAGCTATCTTTGAGGGATAACTGACTTAATCATCGAAGTGCCCCCAGGTCGACGAACCACCGCCGGAATCTCTTCTTTCTATTGCAGGTCGTTCGGGACTTATCTATTCTACCAGTGCTCTCCAGCTAAGTACTAAGTTGGCAGTGTGGTCGGAAATTAACACACACAATATCTATATGTGTGTGTGTGTGTGTAAAATATAATTTTGGGGATATTTGATGAACTAGATGATTTGGTGATATTTGATGAATCGAAAATTCAAAATTATATTCTTTGATTTACCTTGCATATTATTAGAAAAATAGTACTAAACTATTTGAAAAATATAATTTAAAAAATATGTAAACAGTTTTTGGGCAAAACCAAAACTGAAATAAATTGACAAAATAACGTAACAAAACTTACAGTACATAAAAAGATAAAACCTGATTGAGTCGAGTGTGTGACACTTTTTCCTTAAGACAGATTCATCCTCCCACCAGTGCTTAGGATTCAATAGACGTCTATCTCCCAAGATACAACGATCAATGTCTTGCACTAGCAGTGCTACTATTGCAAGCCTAGCGAACTTCGTTGTGCATGTACTCTCTTTATAGGAAAATTAGACTCATAAAATATGAAGAATAAATGCAAAGTGAAGAAGAAAATTGTAATTCTCTATGCAAATTGAAGTGAGGGAGATGGAATTTATAGACTTCTAGTGACTCTTCGGAAAGGTTACGATTCTTCAAAAGGACACACATTTCCAACTCAAGAGACACAACTATTGGAGTAAATTTTAATTCAAATTTTCCAACAATTCCCCACATGAATGAAATTTACAGAAAGGACATGCAACAACATGCAGACAAAAAGAAAGTACATTAAGGAAATACCCTGCATCGGGATAGGTAGCTTTTGGCTTTAAACCTTCCCTAGTGAAAGCTTGTCAGACTTACTAGCTAATCAGTGGATGTGATGCCTTGAACTGTTCAGCCGTTTATGTAAGCCAAGACAATAGAATTCACATAGAATATCTCCAAACACAGCTTAGTTCTCACGGTTGTGCCTGTTTTGGCCTTGGGCAAGTCCTGGTGTTTCATGAGTGCTTTAGAGAATTTAGCCTTATCAATTCCCATAAAAGCGGCCCCTTCACACTCATATAGGTGATCCTTATTTCGTGTCTCTTAAATATTCCTCTTGAAATATACCTTTCTAGGTTTTTCAACATATAAGTGATCATTAAAAGCATAACTTACCCTAAATCCCCTACATACAACACATGTTGTAAATATCACTCTCATCATAGAAATGGATGGGAGATAGACTCCTTTAGTGATTTCTGGCGAGCCACACATAACTTAGTTGTCCCTTTGAACTTGGTTTTTGGGATCTCCAGTCATCTAAGCAGGGTTACCATTATGATGGCTCTGGTGTAATAGGCTTTAATCATATTCTCCTCGATGAACTTTCCCTCATTTGCTTTCTGGTCAAACTTTTTATTTAGCGACCGCTATTTTTCGTTTGACCTTCTCAAGTATATATCATTGAATAATTAGTGGATCCATTATATTATCCTTAGACAATATTCACAACTGAAAGCACATGTCCTACAGTGTTTAAGTCTTTGATTACATCGAGACTGACCGTTACTCTGTGTCACTTTCATTTTTAAATAATAAATATAGAGTTGTTCCTTAGGAGTTAATGAAACCATTTTTGCTTTTACTCTAACTTTGTCCTATAGAAAGAATTGAGATTCTTTGTGGACCTATAATCGGAACCGTTACTTTGGTAAAATCCTCCAAGCACCCCTACATTTTAAGCATTCCAAGGAAACTTAATTTCTCTTGTTGGTGTATAATTACACAAAAATAGTAATACACCCCCACAATTCTGAGATAAATCAGAGTATATCATTAATTGGTGTGCTTGAACTAAATAACAAGATGTAAATTGCTTCGTGAATATAATCACAATACTAATTTGTCTAAAATACAATTAGACTTCATAACTTGCTTTTGCAGTACAAAGAAGAAATGACTAATACTTGTTGTGGCTATAACACTTTGTCAAATAACATTTCTTTAGCCATGATTAATTTTTTTTTTGTTTAATGTAACCCTTAATTCCAATCTCAACATGGAATATAACTATCACTGTATAAATACATTTACATCTTATTTGTCTTATTCAGTATTGGTGACTACGTCGACAATTACCAAAGTGTCTTTCACCCATGAAATATTTTAACTCATATAATATTTCATTACGGAGTTATCAGTCACCACACCAATTTTAGTCATTATTCCAAAAAATAGTTAGAATTCCTCTTATGTCAAAACATGTAGGTTCACATTTTTAACACTTTGATAACTAATTGACATCTATTTATAATATACCACATACCAAATTGATATTAATGGCATCATAAAAATAAAAATAAAAGATGCTATTAATTGTCAACTCTACAACATATGTAGACATGGACAAGATTAACAAGTCGATCATCATAAAAAATAAAAAATAATAATAATAATAATAATAATAAGATGCTATTAATTGTCAACTTTACAACATATGTAGACATGAACAAGATTAACAAGTCAATCATAATCATAATTTTCTCATTAATCTCTCTCCTCCACATTTGTGATAATACATAAATTAGCACAAACAATATGATTCATTTCCAGACAAGTGTCACTACCACAACTAATAATTCATTTTTGATGAATTTTTACTTTATTTATTCAAAATATTTGGGACAAAGAAAATTGAATTAATTCTTTTAATTCAAGAAATAAACTCTTACATTAATATTATGGTTCATGGTTAAACAAATTCTACTATACAAGTAAAATAATGATTGATGACAATTTATGTTACAAAACTCAAAGTTACTTTAAAAATAACTTTCAACTTGATTATTAACAAAATAATCAACACAAAAGATTCTTTAATCTACTTCCAATTAAATAGAATGACACTACTATTTCAATCATCATGTTTAAATTTCTCTGATGTTAATGATTGTTTTGATATTGTAGGAGCATTACTACCATAATCAAATTACATATATAAAACCCCAAAAGAGATTCATTGATAGTAATATGGATGTCATAAACACCACCATAATTTAATTAAAAGTTCACAAACTTTTAAATAAACTCTAATTAAATCCCATATATAGCACTGAAAAAAAAAAAAAAAAAAAAAAAACCAGATTATAAAATCTGAAAATAAAACCAAATGTTTTGTACAATGCAAAGGCAAAAATGTTCTTATAATGGATTTGATTTTATACAAAATCATCACAACCATTGCAAAGAAGCAAAAATAATAATCTAAAATTGGAAAAATGATAACAAACCCATGACGAAATTGACATAATCATACTCTTACACATTCACAATATGGATGAGAAGTTATATCTAATCTTTTAGAGCCATGGGGAAAAGAAAAAAAAATGGCTATTATTCGTAAAAAAAATTAACTCTAAATACGCATGGATTTTACATATTGAGTAAATAAAAAGATTTGACAGAGTCAAAATCTTGAAAGAAAATATGTTAAAGATGTACAAATTTAAACCCATTAACAATAAAGTAATGTCCTTACTCATCAGGCAAGTCACAATGAAACCTTTCAAAAATAAAGTCAATTACTATGATAAATGTTCTTCATACTACATTATCATCATCATGATAGACACCAAGGGCCATTGTGTGAAAACCAGTGAATGACATGATCAAGCTGTTGAAAATATTTTTCGATAATGATTAAATTTCAAGAATAATTAAATACAGAAATTAAATAATCACAGAACTAGAGGTAACTTACAATATTCTATAGAATCATACTCAGAACAAATTTGTGATTGAGGCTAGTGTTTGAACACTGTGTCTTTAAGACAGAAATTCGTTCTCTCCTAGGTGCTCGAGAATAATGAACGTCCTACCTTTAGAATACAACAATCACCCCAAACAGATGCAGCACAACATATTGTTTGTACAGTGAACTAGGTTGTGTCTTCAGAAACCCTCAATATACAGACACAGAATGCAAAATGAAGAATGTATGAAGCAACGAAGAAAGAAGACAAAAGGGAATAAGAAAACTAATTCAATTTTTTTTTATGGAATGAAGGTTTGCTATATATATAGGCACTAAAGTGCCTTTTCCGAAACAAAGAACAGTTGCGTAGAACCATCGCGGGATCGGAGACGCAACTGGTCAGAAATGGAGAAGATTTGCAACAGAAAAAATTTTGAATTCAAAATTCTAAAATTTGAATTTCCCTGCAAAAAATTATTCGAAATGTTCAAATAATTTTGGCGCAAAAATATTAGAACAAGTTTGACCCACTTCTACACCTACGCCCGTGCCTGACCCGACCCGACCGGCCGAACGGCAGCGGTGGCGCGCGCGTGTGGTGGTTTTTGGGTTTGTCCATAACTCCTCCTCCTACAAAACTTAGGTTCCCCTTGGGGCCCAACCCAAGGTCTTCAACTTAGAGCTTATATACTCATAAAAACTCTTCCATGTTTCCTATGTGGGACAAGGTTTTAGATACCAACTCATGGGAACCACATCAAACCTATTCATGTTCATAAGGCTGACTTCGGTATCAATTTCTCATTCACTCAAAAATGGTTTTGACCAGCCGAGTATATATTCTTGTTCACCACTTGGCAAGAAACGTGTTGCCACTTGGACCCACCAAAACCGAGGTGTGGGTCCTACATTAATGATAGCTCAAAATTATCGAAAATTAATGGTGATAAACCATTTTTCTCTAACAATCCCCCACATGAATGAAATTGAAAACAAATATGCAACAACATGCAGACACTGAGAGTACAAAACTGAAAATATCCTGCAAAGGATAGGTAGCTTTTGGCTTTGAACATTCCCTTGTGAAAGACTATCGGGTTTACTGGCTAATTAGTGAACATGATGTCTTGAACTATTCTGCCATCAGTGTAAACCGAGACAACAGTCTGTCACACAGTTTTATTTTCATACACAATTTGGTTCTATCGGTTGTGCCCATTTTGGCCCTGGACAATTCTTGGTTTTCTTGAGTGCTAAAGAGAATTCAATCTTTTCCCAATTCTCATAGAACCAGCCCAGTTCACACTCATATAGGTGATTTTCATTAAGAGTATTCTGCTATACTCCACTTGGATTTCCAAGTTATGAAAATCATTAAAAGCAAAGCTTAACCTGATTAACACTGCAGACATCACTATGTTATTATAAGAAAGGGCAAAAAATTCCCCTTAGTGATACTGATGAGTTACACATAATTTGGTTGTCCCTTTAAACCTAGACCTCGAGATCTCCAGTCAGCTAGGTTGGGTTGCCATTAAGATGACTCTTTAGTTAGTAGACTTTAATCCCATTCCCCTCGATGATCTTAACACTTGCTCTCTGGTCAAACCTTTGGTTAACGGATCCGCAATATTATCTTTTGACCTTATGTACTCAATGGGGATAATTCCATTTTGAGAGCAGTTGCCTAACAGTATTGTGTCTACGTCGAATATGACAAGACTTACTATTATACATATTATTCTATGCTCTTGCCATTGCTGCTTGACTGTAGCAATGAATGCAAATGGCTAGCACAGGTTTTAGCCACATTGGGATATCCTCTAGAAAGTGACGAAGCCACTCTTCTTCTTCACCTGCTTTATCTAAAGCGATAAACTCGGACTCCATTGTGGACCTTGCAATGCATGTCTGTTTGGATAACTTCCATGAGACTGCTGCACCTCCCAAGGTAAATACATAACCACTAGTAGACTTGGAGTCTTTAGTGTCTGAGATCCAATTAGCGTCACTATAACCCTCTAACACTGCTGGATATCTCATATAGTTCAACCCATAGTTTCGAGTATACTTTAGATATCTAAGTACCCTAACTATTGTTGTCCAGTGGTCTGTTCCTGGATTGCTTGTGTACCTACTTAATCTGCTAACTGCATATGCTAAATCTGGACGTATGCAGTTCATGAGGTACATAAAGCTTCCGATGATCCGGGAGTATTTTACTTGTGATACACCTTCACCCATATTCTTCATCAAATGAAGATTAGCATCTATAGAGGTCTTAGCAAGACGATCGTCATGCTTGTTAAATCTCTCAAGTATTTTATCGACATAATGTCCTTGAGACAAAGTATATCCATCAGATGTCTTTGAAATTTTTATTCCAAGTATAACATCTGTTACTCCCATATCTTTCATGTCAAACCTAGAGTTCAACATTTTCTTGGTAGCTTTGATCATTTCATTATTACTACCAAGGATGAGCATATCATCTACATATAGGCAAATAATGACATATCTTTTTTCTATGTTTCTCACATAAACACATTTATCATATTCATTAATTTTAAATCCATTTGACATCATTACAGTGTCAAATTTTCCATGCCATTGTTTAGGTGCGTGTTTTAGACCATAAAGAGACTTTACAAGTTTGCACACTTTTTTTCCTTGCCCTGGAATCACGAACCATTTTGGTTGTTCCATGTAAATTTCCTCATTCAAATCACCATTCAAGAATGTTGTCTTAACATCCATTTGATGGATCTCAAGATTATACAAAGCTGTAATAGCTATTAACATTCAAATGGACGTTATTCTTGTTACAGGTGAGTAAGTATCGAAATAATCTACTCCTTCAGTTTGCCTATAACCTTTAACCACAAATCTCGCCTTGTATTTGTCAATTGAACCATCCGACTTCATCTTCCGTTTAAAAATCCACTTGTAACCAAGAGGCTTACAGCCTGGTGGAAGATCCACCAATTCCCATGTATGATTTTGCGGGATTGATTCAATTTTATTATTGATAGCTTCTTTCCAGAAAGGAGCTTCAGGAGTAGACATAGCTTCTTTGAAAGTTCGAGGCTCATCTTTTAGTAAGTATGTTAAAAAATCAGGACCGAAGGTTTTTTTCTGTCCTAGCCCTTTTACTACGTCTGGGTTCTTCCTCGACTTTTTCTTCTAGATTTTCCTCAACCTGTCCTTGATCATTGTCAAAAGCAGTATCATAGGTCCTTTTAGGCTCTTGTGTCAATTTACAAGGAAACACATTTTCAAAAAATGATGTATTCCTTGACTCGACAATTGTGTTGACATGAATCTCTGTGTTCTCACTTTTATGTACTAAAAACCGATAGGCACTGCTGTTGTTTACATAACCTATGAAAATACAATCAATAGTCTTGGGTCCAATTTTAACCCTTTTCGGTTCTGGTATTGCCACCTTAGCCAAACACCCCCACACTTTCAAGTATTTGTAGGAAGGCTTTCGACCTTTCCACAATTCATAGGGTGTTTTATTAGATTTCTTATGAGGAATTTTGTTGAGAATATAAGTAGCGGAAAGTATTGCTTCCCCCTACAAGTTTTGAGGTAACCCTGAACTTATTATCATGGCATTCATCATTTCTTTCAAAGTTCGATTTTTCCGCTCAGCAATTCCATTTTGCTGAGGTGTATAACACACGGTGGTTTGATGTATTATTCCTAATTGTGAACATAAGTCACCAAATTGTGCTTCATATTCACCACCTTTGTCGCTCCTTATAGCCTTTATTTTCTTGCCAAGTTGATTCTCAACCTCAGCCTCAAATTCAATGAATTTTTCTAAGGCTTCATCCTTGCTTCGCAGCAAGTATACATAGCAATACCGAGTGCTATCATCAATAAAGGTTATGAAGTATTTTTTTCCTCCTCATGTTTGAACAAATTTCAAATCACATATATCACTATGGATTAGATCCAGAGGTTCAGTACTTTTTTCAATTGACTTAAAAGATGCCTTAGTCAATTTTAATTCAACACACACTTCACACTTATGATTTGTATCAATATGAAACTTAGGAAGAAATTCTAAGTTAATTAATCTACGCAAAGCACTATAATTAACATGTCCTAATCTACCATGCCACATATATAAAGACTCAACAAAGTAAGCAGAAGATGTGTTGTTTTCATTAAAAGTAGGAACTACTGTCATTATATTTAGTTTAAAGAGCCCATCGCTCAAGTACTATTTCTCCATATACATCCCATTTTTAGTGAGTACAAATTTGTCAGACTTAAACACAAGGCGAAACCCATTCTTGCTCAGCAATGATCCAGATACCAAGTTCTTTCGAATTTCTGGTACATGCAGCACCTCTTTCAAAGTAAGCTCTTTGCCTGATGTCATCTTCAGTACTACCTGTCATTTGCCTTCAACCTTGGAGGTAAAAAAATTGCCCATATAAAGTTGTTCTTCATTATCTACCACTTGATATATAGAGAACATCTTTTTCTCAGAGCAAATGTGGCATGTAGCACCTGTGTCCACCCACCATGTTTTGGGGTTGTTTACCACATTCACTTCAGACACCGTTCCGGACATATGTAAACCCGAAATCATTGCACAAAGATTTTCCTCCTCTGTTATATTGTCTTGAGCAGGTTTATTTTTCATGATTCGTTGAGCCCGACACTTGTAACAATCTTTGGCACGATGTCCTTGCTTGTCACACATATAGCATTTGCCTGTGAAGTTCTGAATCTCTCTAGTCTTTGAACCAGAACTTTGTTTTGAACTCTCACCAGGATACTTCCTTTTCTTGCTATTATGCTTAGGTTTCTGTTCCACCACATTAGCCGTAGCCTCCATGAGATGACGCCCATTTTTCTTTTCCGACCCACAATTGTTTTCTTCAATCCTCAACCGAACAATCAAGTCCTCCAGTGACATCTCTTTGCGCTTGCGCTTTAAATAATTCTTGAAATCCTTCCAAGACAGCGGTAATTTTTCAATTATAGCTGCTACTTGAAATGACTCACTCAGAGACATACCTTCTGCATGAATTTCATGCAACAACAAATTTCTTTGTTCCTACATCTTCCGTCTTATATTTGCGATCCAAGGAATCCCATAGTGTTTTTGCCATTTTGATCGGACTATACACATTGTACAGCGTATTGTCCAATCCATTAAGGATATAATTCCTGTAGAGAAAATCTGCATGTTTCCATGCATCTACTACAACGACAACTTGAGCATCACTTTCATCCTCCTTCAGAGTCGACGCATCTTCTAGTAAAAACCTCGCCAAATTCATGGTAGTTAAATAAAATAACATTTTTTGTTGCCACCTTTTAAAATCGGTACCACTGAATTTTTCAGGTTTTTCCCCATGGTTTACTGGAACATGTCCATGACCCGGGCCATGAGCCACCAGAGTAGGAGTAACAGCCAGAATTGAAACCACCGGGGAAGGCACAACAGGATTAGGAGTAATAACAATACTATCTGTTGCCATTTTTTTATTAATAAAAATAAATAAATTAAATAGAAGATATTTTAAACAATTAAAACTAACAGTCTTCTGGAACAAAACACTCTACTAGAAAAATATATAAGGACTGCCAGCTTTATTATTATTATTTATTACAAGAAATAAAATCAGATTATATGGTATGAACCAAATCAAACAAATAATCTAACCAAATTAATTCTGACAAAAGAAATCAATTAATTTTACCAAATACATTATCTGACCAAATAAATCAAATAAATTGACCAAATGAACAATTAATCTAATTAGAAAACCAATTAAAGATTCATGTAAAGTATAAAACAGTAAACCAGTAAACTATATCACGCAATGTATAAAATATTTAGACCAGGAAAGAAGAATACAAAATTCTAATTAAATGAGGCAATCACTAAAACAGTAGACAAAGACACCCAGTTTTTTATTTTAAAAAACAAAGAACCATGCCCAGATGATCTTCTCAAACACACAAATCATGTGAAAGAACTACCAGTGCAACAACATAATAAAGAATGATATCAAACTATTACTATTCACCAGCCTGTCTAAACAAAACCTTGAATATATATACATATAAACAACATAACTTTCTGAAAAGCAACCTTTTCTCGAAAAAATACAATTTCTATAAGAACCGAATTTCTGTCTTAAAATTGTTAAAAATATTTTTTGATAATGATTAAATTTCCAGAATAATTAAATACAGAAATTAAATAATCACAGAACTAGAGGTAACTTACAATATTCTGTAGAATCAAACTCAGAACAAATTTGTGATTGAGGTCAGTGTTTGAACACTGTGTCTTTAAGACAGAAATCCGTTCTCTCATAGGTGCTCAAGAATAATGAACGTCCTGCTTCCAAGATACAACAATCACCCCAAACAGATGCAACACAGCGTACTGTTTGTACAGTGAACCAGGTTGTGTCTTCAAAAACCCTCAATATACAGACACAGAATGCAAAATGAAGAATGTATGAAGCAACAAAGAGAGAAGACAAAACGAAATAAGAAAACTAATTCAAATTTTTTTTTATGGAATGGAGGTTTGCTATATATATATATAGGCACTGAAGTGTTTTTTCCAAAACAGAGAACAGTTGCGTAGAATCATCGCGAGATTGGAGATGCAGCTGGTCGGAGATGGAGAAGATTTGCAACCGAAAAAATTTTGAATTCAAAATTCCAAAATTTGAATTTCCCCGCAAAAAATTATTCGAAATGTTCAAATAATTTTGGCGCAAAAAGATTAGGATAGGTTTGACCCACTTCCACACCCACGCCCGACTCGACCGGACAGGGACGGCGCGCGCGTGTAATGATTTTTGGGTTTGTCCATAACTCCTCCTCCTACAAAACTTGGGTACCCCTTGGGGCCCAACCCAAGGTCTCCAACTTAGAGCTTATATACTCACAGAAACTGTTGGCTACATATTTTGTAAAAGCCAATTACAGGTCGACACGTGGCAAAGCAAGGGTAGTGTGGGGAGACTACTCAAGTTTTCGATATTGATCGTACACGTGGCAGTAAAAATTGGTTTTCACTTGATCTGAGTAGCACAGGATCAGTAAAGAAATACAAGATGACGTGGCTTCAACGGTTGCTCATATTCAAATTCAAATACAAGAAGGAAGTTCAACTGCAAGAAAAGGCATAGTGGAACTACTTCTAAAAGCGACATGATCGATAATCATGGAGGAAGCGATTCGGCGGTTTGAAGCGTAATTCGATGGTCATCCTTGAGGAGTATAAATAGCAAGGAAGTCCCCAGAAAAACCCCCAGACTCAGATCATACAAACCAGTCTTACTCTACATATTTTATTTTCCAGTTTTTTACATTTCCAGTCTTTACCTTTCTTGTACTTTAAATACTTGTTCTGCACTTCGATTTCATAGGAGTAGTTTCAAGTAGATCGTCACTGTAAATCTCTTTGAGGCTAAATTCTGATCATTGTAAGTGTTTATTTTAATGAAATACTTTCATTATTCTTCATATTAACTGTTATTCCTCTTAATTTCTCCTAAGTCAAGCCACCAGCAAAAGTCCTCTTCATTGAGGCTAAAAGAACTAAAACACAATCGTCTGATAATTGGTTGGCAATTATAATTTCTGTAAGGACTGATTGATCCTTGCTGGCACACTCGCATTTACAAAAATAACCTTGAGCGACCAAAAAGCCAACATATATATTTTTGCGCCGGTGGGACAAATTAAAATGGCTGAAGCGAAGGCAGGGGAGAAAATGAACGCTTGGAAGAAGGCGTAGAAGGAGAGGTAGAAATACCTAATCCGAGAGGATAATGTGGTAACACATCTGTGGAAACTCCCATGTTATCGAACCTATGGTCGAGCAGACGATGCCGGGACAAGAACCATATGTTCATAATATTGGACGAAGCCAAGGAATTGGACCATCTACTGTTCCATCCATTCAGCCAACCAATCCATGGGATGGCTTAGTAGATGCTATGGGACAACAATTGATGAACACAATGGAAAGGTGGGCAACATCCTTTTTGGATCAAATGAATAACCACTAACCAACAAACACAAGACACACAGAGGAAGTTTTAAATGTCCCTCAGCAAAGATTAGCTAGAGACAAACAGCCTATGCAAGTTAATGGACATTCTAATGGTCAAACTAGTAACCAAAACTATGAAAGACCATCACCTCAGTCTTGGTACGAACCCATTTCGAGGCCTATAGCAGGCCAAAATGTCTCGGTACTTAACAATGAAACCATACAAGTTGGTAGATCTGGCCAAGTACAAGAAACTGGCGTAAGAATGGTTACAAATCCCATGTTCGAAGCCATACCTGGCACTAAGGGGTATAATAATCCCTTATTCGAATTTATACCCGGGGGGTTGGAAGGTTGGCCTGCAAATGTAAGGGACACAACACCTGTCCCAGTACCTTTCGCAGGTCCTTTCGCAGGACAGGCTCAAAGGGGTTACCCACACCCCCAACAGTAACCTGCACCACAGGGGCAACCAGTCCCAAATATGCTACCTTATGGACCAAGAGGACCAAAAGCACAAGTTTGTCCACCAAATCCTGTGTTTATCCCTCCAGTAATGGTTCAACAGGCACAAAATATGGTCCCTAGGGACCAAATTGCTGATATTGTTAGGGAGATGTGTGGACCGATGGCTCGGGGGGTCCAGACTCCTGTATATAGAAAACCATACCCAGAATGGGTGGATAGGGTACATGAATACCCAAGGGGGTTCAGGATACCAAATTTTACCCTTTTCTATGGGACTGGAAATCAGTCAAAAATAGAGCATATTGTTAGGTTTGCTGCTCAATGCGGTGAATTTATTAATCATGACTTTATGAAACTAAGATTATTTCCAAATTCTCTAACTGGAGGAGCATTTGTATGGTACATCAACCTTACACCTGGCTCCATTCAAAATTGGCAACAAATGGAAGAGGCATTTCATGCCCGTTCTTCAATCGAGCGAGAGGTTTCTATGGCGAGACTTGGCTAGATTGAGTCAAAGGCACGAAGAAAAGGCTACTCGGTTTGTCGCCAGATTTAAAAGGCTCGAAATAAATGTAGAGTCATCTGCGCCGAATCGAAATTTGTAAGATTGGCTCAAAAGCGGCCTAGAGTTCGGGTTTGACTCAAGCGAATTCAGAGATTTGGTGGGCCGACCTATAAGGTGTCTAGATCTGAAGCATTACTAGAGGAGGAACAAGATCGAAATAATGCGTCGTACAAGACATATTATAGAGATCCTAATTATGAGATCGATCTGAGATTGTAGGCAAAGAACACATGTCTGTGAAGCATTAATTCATAAGGATATAACAATTGACGGCGGTTTAAAAAGAAAGATTTTCATAGAAAATACTCTTTCGATTTAACAAAAAGATGACATCTTTGATCATTTGCTTATGACCAACTTCCTTAAGTTACCTAAAGGAGTAAAAGCGCCATCTCGGATGAACTTAAGGAAGTATATTGTAAATGGAATAACTCTTGGTCTCACTCGACTAAAAAGCGCATTGTTTTTCGAGCGAGGATCCAAACAAATTCGAAAGGAGTTTGAAATTTCCAGCCAAAACGGAAAAGGTCATGGGGATTGATAGCAACCTGTTTCCAGAAGTTGGAGAGAGCACAGCTAATGTGGTTGTACCAAACTTCCAGAATCTATCTCTACAAGAGTTGAAAGAGGTCAATGTGCAGATGCATATTGCTAACCAGACAACTACCAAGAAGGACACTAGAAACTCACCAGCCATTGGACAAGGTTTCCCACGCCAGAAAGAACACTCTGATGAAGAAGCACTGGATGATGATTCCTTGGAAGCAGCTGTAATGTAGAGGATGTGTCCCAGGTGCAGACTAAGTTATAAATGGTTGAAGGGGCTTCCAATTGATGGGAAGCAATACTACAGGGATGTTCAGAGACGTCCTAAATTAACCAACGCTTACAACAAAAGGCCGTATCTGGCTAGTGATAGGCAACGACCACCAGTGGTTGAGCCTGGAATGGACAGAATGCATGCTAAAGGCAAGAGACCCTTACATGAATCTAGGCCACCTAACTATTACAGAATGGAGAGCCGAGTCATTACGAAAGAAGATTGAGTAGGAATGGCAGGCGGGCGGTAGGGACCACCCTAAAGTCCCGATCCCGATGGCCAAAACTTCCGTCCCGATCCTCGACGGGAACTCACAGTCTGATCCCCGTCCGTCTGTCGAGATCGGGTTTCCGACCCAAAAGTCCGATCCAACTCTATTTCAACAAATCATAGATCAACAAAAAAAAAAGAATAACAGATCATAAAAAAAAAATCAGATCTATTTCAACATTCAACATCATCAACATAGATCAACAAAAAAAACAACAGATCAAAAAAAAAAAATTACAGATGATCAACAGATCAAAAAAAAAAATTACAAATCATCAGATCAAAAAAAAAATTTACAAATCATCAGATCTTACAGATCTGAGCTGATGAGGGCGGAGGAGGATATCAACGGAGAAGGGCGGCGGTGGAGATCGGCGAAGGAAATCGGTGGATGAGGACGGCGGTGGAGATCGACGATGTGCTGCACTCCATCAGATCTGCCGTGGCGACGGAGGAGGAAGCGGCAGTGGCTTGGAGGAGGAGGAGGAGGAGGCGGTGGTGGCTTGGAAGTTGGAGGAGGCTCCTGCGTGAGCGTGATTGCGTCTGTGTGAAGAGAAGAAAGAGAGTGAGAGAAGAAGAGTGCTCTGCGTGCGTATGCGTGTGAGCTATTCAACAACAGAGCTTTGGAAGTTGAAACATATGTAATATAATATATAAATATAATATAATATATAACAGCTTTGGAAGTTGAAACATATGTAATATAATATATAAATATAATATAATATATAACAACAACACAGCTTTCAAAGTTGAAACATATATAATATATATATATATAAATCGAAATTTGGCAAGTGAGGCGGGGTCAGGAGGATGAAATCTGTATCACCGTCCCTACCAGTATCATCGGGGATGAAATTTTAAATACCGTCCCCGTCCCCACGGGGATATTTTTCGGGGAATCACCACTCAATTCGGGGTCGGGGGGTCGGGTCCCCGTCGGGCCGGGTCCCCATTGCCATCTCTAGATTGGAGAGAGGCTCATTTTATGGGATCAAAGCCAGGGATTGGCCCCCTAAACCTACCTCACGTAGGACAGAAAGTGGCTATCTGCATCGAAGGTCTGAATCAAGCTCAAAACATGAGGTCAAAGCCAAGTACTTACCTTCACAGCCAGCTTCGAAGTTGGCTTCAAAGGTTGAAAAAAAACAGTTCCACATCTGAGTCAATAAGTTCATGGGTACCTGGGGTCCCAAATTGGTTTGTAATGCAGAACAAGCCTAGGGAAGCGCTTGCCCAAAGGGATGTTGAAAACCAAGGCAGGATGGTCAAACCTCCATTGGTGGCTCTGAACAATTGGGTATTGCTTAAACACCCAAAGACAAAGGAACCAAATATGGTCCCAGTTATTTCAAGGTCACAGAGGAGGAAAATTCAGCGTAGGTACACCCAGTACCAGCAAGATCTGAAAGAAAGTGGAGCGAGTTCTTCACTAGTAAAGACAGAAGAAAAGAAGAATCCAAAGCCAAACCATGCCCCAAAGCCAAGTCCACAAAACAAACTGGTTGGCAGCAGAGAACAATTGGCCAAGGTTCATTCTGAACTAAAGGCCAGGGAGAGGGCTAGCTTAGTAGGGTTGGAGAAAGCTCTAATGAAAAGTGACAGCGAGACGGAAAAAAAGATTGGCATAAGCCAAAAGAAGGAAATGGCAGAGGAAAAAATGTTCGAAGCCTTCATGGCTGAGCAAACATTTCTGGCTGAAGGACAAGTTGAGAAAGATCCTTCAAAAGAATCAGATAGCAACGAAGTGCCAGAATGCAGCATGGAGGATGCTGCTGAAGTCACTGTCGGGGTAGCAGGAAAGGGGCGAGCACAACCGACCATCGGTTTGGCTCATTTCCTCCGTGTCGATCAATATGGTACATCTTGCCTCCACGAGTTCAGTGAAGATGAGGACCAAGATGACCAAGACATGGACCCTATTCCAGTCTCTAGTGAAGAGTCGCAAGTGAGTATGGTATAGGATGAGTCTGAAGTGGCTATTCCGATGGAAACTGAATGCGAGGGCCAGGAAGAGGTGAGCATCAACCTCTCATATCCTTTTGAATATCCTTCGAATTCTATGACACAACATGTCAAGCCTTTGTATATCAAGGCTTTCTTTGATGGGATGCAATTGAATCGGGTCCTGATAGATAATGGGGCAGCAGTGAACTTGCTACCGAAATCTTCTTTGAAGAAATTAGGGAAAAAGAATCCTAGGTTGATCCCAACCAGCACAACCATCGCTGGCTTTGCTGGAGACAAACAAATGGCTCAGGAGATTTTATCCATTAACTTGAACGTGGGGACCAGGGATTGCATGACAGCATTCTTCGTAATCGACAGTAATGCTAAATACAATGCCCTACTTGGGAGAGATTGGATCCACACTAACAAATGTGTGCCTTCCTCTTTGCATCAGAAAATCATGATGGCTTTGGGCAATGGAAAGACGGAGGAGATCAATGCAGATCCTCAACCCTTCATAGCCTGTGCAGATTTTGCAGAGGCCAAGCTGTATATTGAGGGCGTGACACCACTCGATTATCTTGAGGAAAGTGATGGCTCGGTAAAGTGGCGGTGATGAGGAAGTAACACACTTGAAGCCCCTAGCGCAAGAGAGTGCAGATGAAGAGATTGTCGTTAAAGATGACAATGATGCGTGGTTGTAGGCAAAGAAATGAAGAACAGGAAGCCAAGTCTTTGGCTCTGATTAAATTCTCAACATTGGATGTAAAAGCTATAGTCCAGAAAGTACAGGAGCAAGAAAGAGAAGCCATGATAATTGGTCAGAAAGCGAGGAAGCGGTCGAATTTTGACTCTTGGGAAATACTGTGCATTGGACATTGAGACAAAAGTCCAGGAGATACAAGAGGAAGATGCCTTATGGACAGATTTTGTCTATGAGGAGGAGGGCAAAGATGTTGAACTAAGAAACCTAGGAGTAGAACAAAGCAAGAAGGTTGCTTCGAAGGTCAAAGAAACCAAGGAAGAAACTTCAATAAGTTCCCAGACACAAGACCCCTTAGAAGAAGTAAATTTAGGGGAAGGTTCTATACAACAGCCCACCTATATAAGTGCTTGCTTGGATATTCTGGATAGAGACCAGTTGTTGGTTATTTTGAAGAAATACAAAGATTGCTTTGCATGGTCCTATAATGAACTACCAGGATTGGACAGGTCATTAGTGGAACATAGGCTCCCTATGAAGCCTAATTTCAAGCCATACAAACAGAAACCAAGAAGAATGAGTCCAGAAGTAATTCAGAAAGTCAAAGAAGAAATTCTTAGACTTCTCAAGGCAGGTTTTATTAGGACAGCCAGGTACGTTGAATGGCTATCTAATATTGTGCCTGTAGTTAAGAAGAATGGCAAAATGATGGTATGCATCAATTTTAGAAACTTAAATCTAGCAACTCCCAAAGATGAATACCCTATGCCTATAGTGGATCTGCTGGTAGACAATTCGGCAGGGCATCAGATTCTATCAATGATGGATGGGCACTCTGGTTACAACCAAATCTGCATTGTAGAGGAGGATATCCACAAGACAGCATTCAGATGTCCTGGGAATATTGGCACCTTCGAATGGGTTAAAATGCCATTTGGTCTAAAGAATGCTGGGGCTACATATCAAAGGGCTATGAATACTATCTTTCATGATCTCATTGGATGGTATCTAGAGTGTTATATTGATGACATTGTAGTAAAATCCCAGTCCATGGAGGAGCGTCTGTTTCACCTAGAAGCAGCTTTTGAAAGAATGAGGAAGTTCAAGTTGAAACTTAATCCTCTTAAGTGTGCTTTCGGTGTATCATCTGGAAACTTCTTGGGTTATGTAGTGCACAAGAAAGGAATATAGATTGATCAGAATAAAGCTAAAGCCATCATTGAAGCCAGGCCTCCACCAAGTAAGAAAGAATTACAAAGGTTTCTTGGGCAGGTTAACTTTCTTCGAAGGTTCATTTCTAACACTGCAGGGAAAACTAAAGTATTTTCTTCCTTGTTAAGGTTGAAAGATGAAGAGAAATTTGTGTGGACAGCAAAGCATCAAATTGCTTTCCGAGGTATCAAAACCTACTTAGCCAACCCTCCAGTGCTGATGCCACCAAAGGGAAATAAGCCCTTGAAGTTGTACATAGCCGCAGCAGAAGATTCATTGGGAGCTTTTTTGGCCCAAGACAATGAAGAAGGCAAGGAGCAAGCTATTTATTACCTTAGTAGGTTTTTAAATTCTTGTGAATGTAAATATTCAGCAGTTGAAAAGCTGTGTCTTGCTTTGTATTTTGCTGCAATGAAATTAAGATATTATCTTTTACCTACAACTGTCCTGGTAATTGCAATCACAGATTTGGTTAAATACATGTTATCTAGGCCTATGTTGAGGGGCAGAATTGGCAAGTGGATACTAGCCTTATCAGAATTTCATCTAGAATATGTCCCCCAAAAGGCAGTAAAAGGACAGGTTTTAGCCAATTTTCTGGCAGACCATCCATCTCAAATAGAGAGCCAAGAGATAATGGAACTTGGTATGGCTAGTATTGAGCCATGGCAGATGTGGTTTGATGGATCGAAAGCCAATGGCTTAATTGGAATAGGTGTTGTGATTAAATCTCCACAAGAGGTAGAAACTACACATGGTTTCAGAGTGGATGAAGCCACCTGTTCTAATAACCAGGCTGAATATGAAGCCTTAATAGTGGGACTAGAAATTCTTATTGGATTACAAGTACATGCAGTTGACATATTTGGAGACTCTCAATTGGTGGTTAACCAAGTAAAAGGGATTTTCAAGTGTCAAAGCATAAGTATTTTGCCATACTATGTTGTTGCATTACATCTGCTTTCCCAGTTTCAAATAGCAAATGTAACTCATGTTCCAAGATTCTTGAACAATAGAGCTAATGACGTAGCTCAGAAAGCTTCGAACTTCAAGAGAAGGGATACTACCCAAAGGGACATAAGCCAAACAACATATCAAAGATTAATACAACCTTTGAATAAAAGGAATGTGGTCTTGGAAGTCAATCATAATGACTTACAAGAACAAGATTGGAGGCATCCAATAATGCAATATTTAGCTAGTCCATCTTCGAAAGCCAGCAGGAAAATCAAATTACAATCTATGCAATATATGATATATGGCAATGCTCTCTACAAAAGGGGGGGAGATGGTTTATTGCTAGAATGTCTAGGCCCAAAAGAAGCATTAACAGCTATGGCTGAGGTTCATGAAGGCATCTGTGGTGCTCATCAGCCTAGTGTAAAGATAAGATGGATGCTTCGAAGGCATTCCTACTATTGGCCAACTATCCTTAAAGACTGCATAGAATATGCAAAAGGTTGCCAAGCATGCCAAAAGCATGGCACAATAAGGCATGTGCCCATAACTGACCTACATGCAGTAGTAAAGCCTTGGCCATTTAGAGGATGGGCCATGGATATGATGGGAAAAATACACTCACCCTCTTCGAAGCACCATTGTTTCATTCTAGTAGCTACTGACTACTTCACTAAGTGGGTTGAAGCCAAGCCATACAAGGTTGTAGACCAAACAGAGGTCATTGGTTTATTAAAGATTTGATCCATAGATTTGGCATCCCACAAACCATAACTGTGGATAATGGGACTGTGTTCGATGGGAAAATGGTGAAGTCTTTTGTGGCAGAGTTTGGAATTAGCCTTATTAATTCCACACCTTATTATGCACAAGCCAATGGTCAAGCTGAATCATCCAACAAGTCCTTGAAAAAAGGGATACAAAAGGTTGTAGAAGACAACCCCAGGGATTGGCATAACTTTTTGTTGGATGTTTTATGGGCATACAGAACTTTCCCAAGATCAAGCACAGGAGTCACACCTTATGCTTTAGTATATGGGCATGATGCAGTTTTACCTGTGGAAATTAATGTTAAATCTTTGAGGGTAAGATGTCAAGATCAGCTAAATCCTGAGCAATACCATCAAAGTATGTGCTTGGAGTTAGAAGGCATAGACGAGGCCAGAATTTTGGCATTAAATAGCATTCTTTTCCAAAAGAAGAAAGCAGCCAAGAATTATAACAAGAAAGTCAAACACATTGGCTTTGATGAAGGTGATTTGGTATGGAAAACAATATTCCCAATAGGAATTAAAAGCCATAAGTTTGGCAAATGGTCACCTAACTGGGAAGGACTATATCAAATTCATAGAGTTCTGCCTTTTGGAGCATACTATTTGAGAAATCTGAATGGATATGTACATCCCAAAAAGATTAACGGCAGATATTTGAAACCTTATTTTCCAACCATTTGGGAAACACAAGGAACAAAATAAGCATTAAAAACAAAAACACAAGATTGCTCAGATGATAGACAAAATTCGCTCTTTCATAAAGAATTAAGTACATTGTGCCACAAATTGGCCCAAAATTCATTACAATGTCTTAATTGATTTTGTACAATAGATTTCCTATTGCTAAGTGAGGGAGCTGGCTGAATAGCTGTAGCCATGTCTTCTTTGCAATCGACCAGTTCTTGGTTGGTGATTTGCAATTTAGTGTCTGTTCGAACCAAGGCCTGGTTTACTGCAGCTAACTCCTCTTCAAGTTGGGTTTTCTTCTCCAGCAGCTGGGCTCGAAAGTGGGAAGTAGAGGAGTGTTGTTCTTTCAGAGTTGATACTTCGGTATGCACTTGGGAAACAAAACTCTGATCCCTAGCCAATTTCTCACTCGCAGCATTGGCAGCATTACAAATGCTAATGTAGAACTCAATAGTAGCTGCAACCTGGGATAGATGACTTGAGACATTCATGCCGGACTGCTCAGCAATTTTACAACACTGAAGGAACCCATTTCTGATGATAGGCCTTTGTAGAGCCTCGAAGGGGATCCTTGAAAAGGAGATCAGCAATTCCAAGCAAGTGTCCAAGTCTATAGAAGGGGCAAAAGGCTTGCTGCTGGAGGAAGAAGAACTCTCAAGGATTTTCAGCAAAGAGTCAGCCAAAACTAATGGCTCGGCTTCAACACTAGATATTGGAGAGGTAGAGGGTATGTCAAAAAGACTAGTTAATCTAGCCTCAAAAACATCAACCTCATCCATAGACATGAGAGGTGCAGAGAGTGTTGCGGTAGAAGGCATAAAGGACTGCATGGGGATAGGAGAAATGATTGGAGCATTTTTGGCAGCCTCTATGGTCTTAGCCACAAATGAATCAAAGGAAGAGGGGCTGGAAGTAGGCAAAGGTGATGAACTTTGAGTTGGAGAACTACCAGCACCCTCAACTGGGAAATTAACTGCCATCAGAGATGGAGTAGCAGTTGGAATTTCTGTGAAGGAAGGAGGAAAAGCAAGGCTCGAAGAAGAAGTGAACTGAGGAAGATGAAAAGTCAGGAAAGGAAGGTATGGCTCTAAGCCAAGAAGGAGAGATGCAGGAATGCTTGGCCTCAAGGAAAGTACGAGAAGTGTAGACCTTGGAAGTGGGAGGATAATTTGAGTAGTCCTCACATCCTGCATCTGGTCAACTTCAATTGAAACCAAGGGAGGCCTCATTGGAAAGAAAAACGCAGTAGTTGTTGCTGCAAAAGGAAGAAATACAAAAGACTGTCAAAATACAATATCAAAAGTTGACAAGAGGAAAACAACGGAAGTGTGAGAGAAATTACTCGTTCCAAAAGTATTAGCACTGATGGGAGAGCTGCGAAGAGAGTAATATTCGGCAGTTTGTCGCCTTCTTGCAGCTTCCCTTTATAGTGTATCAGCAGCAGCGGCTTCATCTCTAAAAAATTGTTGTTGTCGTCTCCTCTCAGCCCTTTCAAAAACAATTATTGCCTTGGAATGTTCCTGCTCTACTGCCTTGGCAGCTGCTTCATGAATGGGGTCTTCAATCAAGTCGATGGAAGCAACACTTTCTTCCTTTTCTTCCTTCTTGGCAGTGTTGTTACTGGCTCCTTTTCGATTCCCCTTTCTTCAAATTGGGGTTCAGATTCTTCAGAGGTAAGTTCTTTCCCCATCACTGTAGTAGCTGCCTCAAGAAGAGGATGTTCGATTACATCAGAAGGAGAGGCAGCCACCTTTTGTTTCTTTGTTCTTTGTAAGGGCACTTCTTGCTCTTACTCAACCTCTTCTTCTTCCAGAGATTCAGATGCCTCAGGAGGGAGGACTAGCTTCCTTTTCTGTTTTTGTTGTTGTTTCTTTTTAAGGATAGCTAGAGTTTCAGCTCTCCTGGGAGATTCTTTTTGCGGGGACCCCGCACCAAAGAACATAAGTGTAAAGGAAATGAACAAAAGATTCAAAAGAAAGAAAAGGGAAATCTGAAGATATTTACCCTTTTTCAAAGCAGCTCTAGTAACTCTAGCTGGAGGGGATGAAGCTGCAGGAGTAGTTGTGGCAGCTTCAGGAAGAGGGAGAATGCTCTCAGCCGTTGCCGACTTGGCCTTCGAAGGCACTCCTAACCCTATCAACAAGTCATGAGGGTGTGCGGATAAACGCACTTCCATATTGACTGACCACCAGTTCTGGAATCTTTTCAAAACTAGGCCAGATGAGAGGAAAATGGACAAATTGAAATTCATTCAATTCCTTCAGCAGTTTGAGTATTGTCGTCTCTAGCTTGGATTTGGATATCCTCAAATCTCTAGCAGTAAGGTGGACATTTGAGAGATTGCAAAGTGGAACAGGTATTCCTTGAGTAAACCCAAATTGTCTGGCAAATTGGGAAGGGCAATACACTTCAGAGATGCACTTATAGGCTCGAGGGTTCAAGGTGCCAATGAACAATTCCCTTGGTAGCAGTATAGAGGCCCATATATCTTTATGAGGTGAGGTGGAGCACTCTTTATCAGCCAGAAAAGCTTGCAGCCAGGTTGGTCCTCTATTGGCTTCGAACGGACAAAAGAAGAAGGCAGACGGAGAAGTACGGAGTTGATAAAAGAAGGTAAAGTAATAAGCAAAAGAAGCAGGATAAAGGACAATCCTAGCATACTTCTCCCCATAAGTGCTAGGATCCTGGACAAGAAATCTTAGGCATTTTGAATGCAGATCAGTAAAATAGGCGAAGAGCAGTTGGAGCACCAGAGGGGACCTCCTTGGTTAACATCAAGTGGTCTTTCACAAAATTGGGAACAAGCTCTGTAAACATGGCCTAAAAGATAAAGAGCGAGCTATATGTTTTTTCAAGACAAGTGCCTTCGCGAGGGGAGCGAACTCAGGCATAATCCTCTGAGACGATGTGCAAAAAAAAGGAAATTTGCATAACCAGTATAAAATAAAGGAAAAGAATTCTCTGTCTTTCACAGGGCCGTCCTTTTTGTTTTCAGCCTTCACAAAATCACTATAAGAAGAATTTAAGGCTGGAAGGGAAAATTTGACAGGGAGGTCCGGATAGTTGGGAGTAAAAGGAGAGCCATGAGGGGAAAGCCCTAAAAGATGGCAAATATCGAGAATGGTGGGAGCCATCATGCCACATCGAAATTGGAAGAAATTAAAAGCCATATTCCAAAAACATAAGCATTTGGAACTAAAAAGGGTCTTGAGGATGATGAACTGGAAAGACGGCGAAGGCGTCAAGGATATAGAGCTCCTGTAAGTCATCTTCTCTCGCAGGTACAACCCTGTCATACCATTCCTCCCATTTAGCTCTCAATGTCGGCCAGCAGCGGTGAGGCCGGGTCAATCTCCAATTACTCCAGTCAAGCCCTCCTTCGTAGAGAAGAAAGTGATCCTCCAAACGAGGGTATAAAGCTGGGAGCTGGTCAGGAGCTTCCCGAAAGATAGGACCTAGAACGTATTCTCCTTGGCTGCTGTGACGAGGAACAAAGAGACGCTCATCTATAGCGCTCGACCTACTAGTTGTTAGTTTGGTGATTTCTTCATCGATGTATTTCTTCAAAGCCATGGTAGGACTCATACTATCGCCAGCGGGCACTTTCAACGAGGAAGGATCCATGGAGAAAGAGAGGGTTACTAGAGGATCGGTAGGGTTTGTGTGTTAAAAGAAACAAGTGATTTCAGAACACGAAACAGAGAGGGTCTTAAAAGCCTTTGTGTCTGAAAAATATATTGCGTAAGTCGTTAAGTACTAAAAAGTACGAATACGAAGAGTTTCCTTCAAATTGATATTTTTGGAGGGAAAGAACACAACCCAGATACTGAGACTAGCTTTGAAGTAGGGTATTTGGCTTCGCAGCCAAATTTTGGCACCAAAAATCAAACAACAATGGCTTCGAAATACAGAAGCCGGCTTCGAAGCATACTACATGCTTAAAGATGCTAGAATGCTCGAGCATTGGTCTACTTCAAAGGGTTTAGAGAACTGTTTGAGGGTTATTAATGAAAATAACGGCCTTTGAAGCAAAATTTAGAATTCTTTAAGATGAGAATTACTGTTTGAAACATCTAAACCAATAGTTGGTTTGTATATACACAAAGAATTGTTGGTTCGGTTAAAACAGTATACCCCAAGGGCAATTTCCATATTGTTGAAAGTATGGACTGTTGCAAGACTAGTCAGTATTAACCATGACTATATTTTGGTTATGATTAAAACAGGCTTTAGGGGAAAGGATTGTTAAATTCGAAACACCAATTCTGAACAAGAATTAACAAAAGTTGACGATCATAATCCATAAATTGGAGGATTCATCCCAACATCCTTATTGGAAATTGATTGGGTTTGTATTCGAGGGATAAGGTTGTATTCGAAGCACTAATTCTAGATGATGTCAGCCAGAATTGTCAACTTTATTCCATAAATTGGAAAAAGACATGTTGGTTCCTTTTAGTGTTTCATTAAAAACAATTGAGTCCAAATTCGAAGAATGAGTTTATTCAGTTCGAAGCTCTAAATTGGCTCTTAAAGGCAAATGGAAAAAGGTCAAACAATGCCAAATGGGGAATTCTATTTATATTTGAGGCCAAAGCAATTACATCAAATGACCCTATCTGGGTATGAATTCAAGCTCATAAAAGTAAGGAATAGAATAAATGACAAGATCATGAAATTTGATCCAACAGTGATCAATAAATTTCTGCTCTGTCTTTATTATATCTTCTATTTCTTTTAATGTTGGCTGCATAAGTTGGTGTGCTCTCACTTCATAGTAGAGCTCTTCAGTCTTTATTTCGAATGCTTCTTCTCTCAATCGTTGTTCCACTTCATCTAGGACCAAATCATCCCAATACGCAGAATCTTTATTCTTGAAATCATCGAAGTCTTCGATGAAGTTCTCTGCTTCGTATTGGGCTTGAATTCGGAGAGACGAAAGTTGGTCCAAAGATTGTGTAGTAACCTTGGAATTTCGATACCAGTAGAGGAGCACTGGGAGTTGGTCAAGGAACATATGAAGTTCTGCTTGGGCAATGGGGTTAAGAATATGGCCCCTAGTCAAAATATCACAAGCCCATCGAAAGTTCTTGAAAGGAACGTCGTCCTCAAGAACATTGAAGGGCAAGTGAGAGAAAGCTGCAAGCAGAAGTTGAGCCTCTTTCCGCTCAGCTGGAGTAGGGATTGATGGAGGTTTGTAAGGTGGAATGACTTCATTCATAGGGAGGGCAAGCCTCAGTTTTTCTGTCCAGGAAAGAGTTAATGAAGAAGGAGCAGTTTGTTCTGCTTCAGAAGATGAAGAAGAAGGAGCAGATGTTTCTGTTTCAGAGGGTGGAGAAAAATGTGTGGATGCTTCAATTATGGAAGATGGCACAGGACTGGAAGGAACAAAGGCATTAATATAGTCAAGCCAGTCAGAAGAGCAAATCTTCGCCTTTTTGGCTAAGAAGGATGGGTGGTACCTTTGAGCTTCTTCTAAACGTTGGGCAACAAACACTGTCTTGGTAGGTATAGAGGATGTGTACCATGCCACAAGAAGATTTTCCTCCAAACTACGTCGAAGGTCAATGGGTACGTAAGGGTAGACCACTGAACTTCGAGCATAGGGAGGAAACTCCAAAGGGTCAGTAAACTCTACAAAATGATGGTTGATTCGTTCCCTCAAATCATAAGTCTCAGGAGTTGACCAGCTTGTCCAGCTAGAACCCCCAGAAGACGAAGAAGTTATAGTTTCATCCCATGCAGAATTTTGTGAAGAAGAGTTTCCTAAGTCCATATTTGCAACTTGCCAAATCAAAGGTTTGAGAGCAGTTCGTTCAAGGTACAAAGGGGAGTCAGAGGAAGAACTTCTTGTATCTGTGTATGTGACTTGTTGAATCGAAGGATTAGGGACAATGTGTTCGTAGTCTAAAGGTTGGTAATTTGCAAAGGCTTCCATGACCTGAATATAGAAAGGTGGGTAAAGGTGGCTAATGAATGCGTGGAGGGTCTTTCGAGAAACAAAGATTACTCAATGACTCTTCGTGTGCTTGATCAATAGAAAGGGAAATTGATTCACCCATAGTCTGTTCGAATGCTAAGGTATTGGGACGTTCAACAAATTGAAAAGAGTTAATGCAGATTATCACCAAAGAAATGACGGTTGTGTTTCCAGAAGATAGACTCTATGCACATTCCAAAAGCGCGGGAAAAGCTGTGATCCACTAATATCACCAAGTATTGGGTATATTAGTGCGGGGGATAATGTTGGCTACATATTTTGTAAAAGCCAATTACAGGTCGACACGTGGCAAAGCAAAGGTAGTGTGGGGAGACTACTCAAGTCTTCGATATTGATCGTACACGTGGCAGTAAAAATTGGTCTTCACTTGATCTGAGTAGCACAGGATCAGTAAAGAAATACAAGATGACGTGACTTCAACGGTTGCTCATATTCAAATTCAAATACAAGAAGGAAGCTCAACTGCAAGACAAGGCGTAGTGGAACTACTTTTAAGGCAACATGATCAGCAATCATGGAGGAGCAGTTCGACGGTTTGAAGCGTAATTCGATGGTCATCCTTAAGGAGTATAAATAGCAAGGAAGTCCCCAGAAAAACCCCCAGACTCAGATCATACAAACCAGTCTTACTCTACATATTTTATTTTCCAGTTTTTTACATTTCCAGTCTTTACCTTACTTGTACTTTAAATACTTGTTCTGCACTTCGATTTCATAGGAGTAGTTTCAAGTAGATCGTCATCAGAAATCTCTTTGAGGTCAATTTCGATCATTGTAAGTGTTCATTTTAATGAAATACTTCCATTGTTCTTCATATTAACTGTTATTCCTCTTAATTTCTCCTAAGTCAAGCCACCAAGAAAAGTCCTCTTCATTGAGGAAAAGAACTAAAACACAATCGTCTGATAATTGGTTGGCAATTATAATTTCTGTAAGGACTGATTGATCCTTGCTGGCACGCTCGCATTTACAAAAATAACCTTCGAACAGCCAAAAAGCCAACAGAAACTCTTCCATTTTTCCTATGTGGGACAAGGTTTTAGATACCAACTCATGGGAACCACACCAAACATATTCATGTTCATAAGGCTCACTTCGGTATCAATTTCTCATTCACTTGAAAATGGTTTTAACCACCCAAGTATATATTCTTGTTCACCACTTGGCAAGGAACGTGTTGCCACTCGGCAAGGAATGTGTTGCCACTCAGACCCACCAAAACTGAGGTGTGGGTCCTACATTAATGATAGCTCAAAATTATCGGAAATTAATGGTGATAAACCATTTTTCTCTAACAAGCAACTAAATACATCGTTATAGTCTTACGAGAATGATCATAAAATTTAAACACAATATTCATAGCATTCAATGATCACAAATTACTAATCATTTCAAAAAATCGAAAAAAACAATAATGATTCATATCAGAATCAAACTAACATACATATAAAATTTGTTATATTATTCTAATTAATTTATCCACAATTAATCAGAAAAACACAGAGAACTGATATGAAAAATTCAAATAACAAACAGTAATCTGAATCCAATTTCCTAAACAAAATAGGAAATTCAATACCAAACTCTATATTTTCTCAAGTTTCAAGAATTCACAAGCCAAAAAGTATACCTAATTTTTATGATTTTAAAAATGCATTCTTAAAACTACCACAAAATAATTGTTTCTTAAATCCAAAACAGGATTTAAAAATTAAATTTTTTTTAAGTCTTATAAATAAATAAACCATTAGATTTGATATTTAGATGATTGGATTACCCAAACTCAATTCAACGTTTAAGGACCCAACGTTAAGTTCCAAACAATTTGGGTCGTCACCTTTTTACTGAATATCATCATGGCGATTGGTGTCTCCATTTCCAACGACGGATTCAAAGGCATTAACACATCACTAGCCAAAGTACATTGACCCACCAAAAAATCAAAAACTGAACCAATTACAGCATACAAAATATAATAAAGAGAGAGACAAAGAAGCGGTGGACCCAATCTCTAAGTCGGCGTTCCGAAACTTGTAGTTGGACCTCTGTCGAGTCCGAGTGAATATGCCGGCGTCCCATCCGCCATAAACATCAACCTTGTCCAAGCGATGGCAATTCCTCTGGCACGAGACCAAGAACATAAAACTGGACGAAACCCTCTTTGTAAAACCACAAAATGATCAATCCAACGAAGAAACCATAGGGAATCAGAGAAGGGGTTTCATCAATTTCTCAACGCAGTTCATTCAAGGTTTTCGCCCAGTGAGTGTGGATAAGATTCGTTTCTCATTTTCACATCTCGAGAACTATGTTGAGGCCAAGCAAAATTTTGTTCAATTCGCCATTGGTCATAATGCAAAAGTTCTTGAACTTGACTTTTCAGAACCAACATGGGATCAACAAGATTTTGGCTTGGATCATGATAATAACCATGCTGATTTGTTTGAATTGCGTCCATGTGTTTATGAACACAAAGAGCCATTCATATCTTTGAAGTTGTTTGCATACAAATTTAGAGTGACAAGATTGTAAAATGTAATGCATGATTTGTACAACAGATTATGCTAAACCCATAATTTGTATTTTAAAACAAGAAGAACTTGTCCAAACTCAATGCATCATTTCACTAGGAATGTCATAAATTGACATCTGTTCATCAAAAGGCCACACAACGAAAAACCAATAAATCAATTATATTTTCCCAAAAATCATAAATAGGACCGGGTCTGTCTTAAGATTGTTAGAAAAATAGTACCAAACTATTTGAAAATATAATTTAAAAAATATGTAAACGATTTTTGGGCAAAACTAAAACTGAAATAAATTGACAAAATAACGTAACAAAACTTATAGTACATAAAAAGATAAAACCTGATCGAGTAAAGTGTGTGACACTCTTTCCTTAAGACAAATTCATTCTCTCACCGGTGCTTAGGATTCAATGGACATCTATCTCTCACGATACAACGATCAATGTCTTGCACTAGCAGTACCACTATTGCAAGCTTAGCGAACTTCGTTGTGCATGTACTCTCTTTATAGGAAAATTAGACTTATAAAATATGAAGAATAAATGCCAAGTGAAGAAGAAAATTGTAATTCTCTACGCAAATTGAAGTGAGGGCAATGGAATTTATAAACTTCTATGTGACTCTTTGGAAATGTTGTGACCCTTCAAAATGACACACCTTTCCAACTCAAGAGACACAACCATTGGAGTAAATTTTAATTTAAATTTTCATTCAAATTTTCCAACACATACACACACACACACACACACATATATTCTTCAAAAAGATGATCAAACGCATCTAAATTGGACAACACCAATGGATGCCCCAACCTCAATCTGCGATTCTGCACCATGTCTTTCTTCAATAGGTGAAACTTACCCAAAACAACTTCTATTATCATCCAGCCTCCATGGGCTTCAATATATGTGTGTGTAAAATATAATTTTGAGGATATTTAATAAATCAGATGATTTGATGATGTGTTTGATGAATTAAAAATTTTAAATCGTGTTATTTGATTTCAGTTTCTTCACTGTGTATATACATACATACATATATATATATATATATACCGAAACATTATAAAAGAAAAAGAGAGAAAGATAGAGAAGAAGAAGATGAAGATGACGGTATAATTGTCAATTTATAACTTATATTAACAGAAGTTAGTGTACATTTCAATCCACAAACTGCATGAAGGTTATATGGTGATTTTTCGAATGTCATGGGATAATTCATGCCCGACCCAAACCATAGAAGAGTAAAGTGAAGTTTGCCTTAACAACAATGCCAATGATTGACAATTGACAAAAGCTTGAATTAAATTTGACATAAAATATGACAATATACAAATTTAACTACTTTTATTACTCAACCCAACTAACTGCTATAATAATATCAATCGCTAGAACAACTCAAATAGTCCATTGAAATTGCCGTTAGGCTTTGGCCATTGAAATTGCCGTTAGGCTTTGGCCAAAACATGTGGAGGACAATTCTTGAGGGCAATTTTGTCTCATGACTTTTGACCTGTCCTAAATTAAAACATGGACCCAATCTTAACATCAAACTAATTATCAAAAATTGACAAGTGACCCAAGTTCAATTCATCAAAACTTGTAAATCTTTCCTTTTTTTTTTTTTTTTTTTTTTTTTTTTTTTTGCATAAAACTTGTAAATCTTTCTACAAAACGAAATGTCAAACTAACCCCACCTATCAAAATCCTATTGGCCTAGTATTCAATAATTCCACATGTATAGGTCTTGGTCTAGTATTCAATAATTCCTCATGTATATGTCTTTTGTTGGACTTTTGGAAGGTGCATTTTTGGTGGTTGTTACAATTTTTTATTTTTTAAAAATTAATTTGTTAAAAATATTTTTTTTCTGTGAAAAAATGATCTGATATTTTAGTTAGTTCATGACAAACAATTTAGTAATATTTTGAACTTTTTATTTTATTTTATTTTTTATTTTTTTAAGGGAGTTCCCAAACAACATTTTAGAGTTCTTTTAATGACACAAGAAATAAGTTGTTTATTAGTTTATTTCTATCATATCATCTTATTATTTTTTGGGTTAATTACAAAAAAAAAACCTCAGGATTTCGCACATTTTTCAATTTAAACTCCAGATTTTTAATTTCAACAATTTATACCCTATCTTTCCACCCGTGTTTCAATCCAATCTCCTGTCCATCTCCGTCTCTATTAGTTAAGAAGATTGTTTTTGTGATTTTTTTTATACGAGTTTGATAACAATACTACATACATATGAGTTCAGATCTTCTCAAGACTTTCCACCAAGATTCTTGGCGCCCAAAACGCGTGCTTTTGGGGCCAATTTTCCAAAAAAAAAAAAAACAAACAGAACGAGGATCTGCTGGGTTCATCCATATATATATATTTATATCTATAGATCAAGAAAAAGAAGAAGAGAAGAATCATCAACAAAAAAAAATAATAATTTATGGATCAATTTAGATGGGAATCTGGACAGAGTTAGATGGGATCAGAGCCTGCATATAAAATAATCAATTGAAAGACAGTGTTTTATGATCTTTACTCCCTTCATTTTTTAGAGTTTATGGATCAATTATAAAATTAATTTATGGGTCAATTTAGAGAAAGGGCATAGAAATTGACAAACCAAAACAGATCTGGAAAATTAGAAATCTGAGTTACAAAACATATGCATATATATATATATATATATATACAGGTCCGAAATGATGATAACTTACAGATTTGTGAATAGAAGGAGAGAAACGCAAATCTGATATAATCAACCTTCAAACCCTACTCGAGAGCCCTCAAAAAATTTCCATGGAGAGCCTTTAATTAAGTGGAGAGAGCAAGGAGAGAGGCTTCAAACGTACATGTTCATCGACAGCTTCAGTGCAGAGACCAAAGAGAGAGTGAATTCGTGAGAGCAAGGAGAGAGAGAATTCGTGAGAGAGAGAGATTAGCGGAGAGAGCAAGGAGAGAGAATTCGCGAGAGAGAGTGAGCAATGTTGCATCTGTTAACCCAGCAGACCCTCGTTCTGTTTTTTTTGGAAATCGGTCCCAAAACGACGTCGTTTTGGGGCGCTGCTGGAAAGTGCGGCTGGGATGTGCGGCCGAAGATCTAAACTCACATACATATGGCCCAGTGAGAGAAAATAGAGAAAAATGCCCTATCTTCATCTTCATCTTCGGTGTTGTGTTTTTGTTTCTCTCTCTCTCTCTCTCTCTCTCTCTCTCTCTCTCTCTACTTTACATTCTACTAGCAAGTTTATATCTTGTTTCTTCTTTGTGTTTATTTATGGGTTTTGTTGGATTTACTGGTGTTCGATCTGCTAAAGAAGTGTTGATTTCTCTCTAATTGGGGAATTTTGAGTGTTTCCGAAACATTCCCAAGCGTCGAATTCTCGAGTTAATGATTTGGGTACTTGATCTTTGATCCAACTCCGCCTAATTGGTTATGGGTGTGGTGATTTTTGGTTTTTGATTTGGGTTTGCATTCATTCAAGGGGAAAAAATAGGGATTTTGATTGTTTTGCTTTTAGAGAATAGAAAGGAAAGGTTAAATAGATCTCTGTTCCATTCCATTAGCTTTTTTCATAAAGCAAAAAGGGAAACGGTTGGTGGAGATTGATATAACAATTATTTTTGTGCTTATCCTTTTATTGAAAGTACTTTCCTTTCTAGATTTCGGAATTGAATTTGCAGTGTTCTTCTACATCAACCCCGGATTGCGTTAATTGGATTTGATTGCATGATTGAAGAGGGTTAAAGGGTGAAAGTTTGCCTGCCAAAAAAAAACTAATAAAGTTTTTTTTGTAGGAATTTTCTGGATAATTTTTGTGATGGATTTGTATACTGAAAATAAGGGGTATGACTACATAACTGGTCTAGAGTGCATACTAAGTATTATCAGGGCCCTTAGAATGGAGTCCTGCTTGTCATTCAATAGCAAGAGCCCTCTCCCAAGTTTCCCTCTGGGGATTAGGAAGATGAAGAGCTCATAGAAGAGACCCGCGTGTCGTAATTCTTCCTTTGATTGTAGGAGGAAAGAATAGTTGTAGAGAATGCCGGGGCGAACGTTCTTGAATGGGTCCACTGAAGTTGCTTCACTCTTTGCTATTCAAATCAATCTTCCGTTAACTAATAAAGACGGTGATGGACGGAAGGATCAAATTGAAACACGGGTGGAAGGATGAAGTATAAATTGTCGAAATTGAAAATTTGTAGTTTAAATTGAAAAAAGCGTAAAATCCTATAATTTTTTTTATAATTAATCCTTATTTTTTTTACATGTTTTTTTCATAATAAATAAAAAAAAAATCAACTTATAAACCATACCCAAAATAATCAAAATAACCCTTATATTGATATATAAAAAATAATAATTTGTATTATGATTGTGGTGAAAAGTGTCATAAATATCGACAAAATAAAGAAATATTATAATTTTCTTGATAAAAAGTATTTTAAAATTAATATTGGAAAAAGGAAAAAAATTATAAAGTTGATAATTTTTCTAATAAAATGAATGAAAAATGTCAAGTATACTCCTATTCATCTATTTACACAAGAAAAAAAGAATATACATTGTTGCCACCTCGATTGGAACATTAACTGTCCATACTGGACCACCCACTGCTACACATTGATGATTTAAGGGGAAAAAAAATTGAAAGAAAAAGATATTTATTTTATTTTCATTTCATTTTATTCGAGAAGATGAATTGAATCCACGGCCTTAAACAAAAATGCGAACACGTAAATCGTCGTTACCTCTTTATCGCGCTCTTCAGATACTCTCTCTCTCTCTCTCTCTCTCTCTCTCTCTCTCTCATCCTGTTTCTCTCTCTAGAACGGGGCACCATTTCCGTTACTTCTAGCCTAGGGCTCACAAGTCAGAGCCACCACAGACAAAAAAAGAAAAATCGCAAGTAAAACCCTTGAAAAAAACAAGAAAAAAATTTCAAAATCTGTCTAATCACGAAATCAAAAACTGAATATCAAGTCCTCATTTGAAATGCTCAATCTCTGATTCTGAGCTAGGGCTTCACGCAGATTGTGTTTGGAGGAGCTAGCCCTGTGAAAACCACCATGGGTATTTGCACCTCCAAACCCAATTACTCCGGCAATGGTCGTGATATTCCGGTCAACGACAACGCTATTCCTGCCAAGGACAACGCTAAACCATCTAATAATGCCGAAAACCCTGAAAACCAACCAAAGAAAGAGGAGGTGGAGGTAGGTAAGAAATCGCCATTCTTTCCGTTTACCAGCCCGAGTCCGGCGCACTACTTGTTCTCGAAGAAGTCTCCGGCGAGATCTCCAATGAATCCGAGCTGCAATTCGACGCCGAAACGGTTCTTCAAGATGCCGTTCCCGCCGCCGTCCCCGGCGAGGCACATTAAGGCGGTGTTGGCGAGGAGGCATGGGTCGGTGAAGCCTAACGAGTCCGGGATACCCGAGGGTGGTGGTGCGGGGTTGGATAAGAGTTTTGGGTTTTCGAAGCATTTTGGGAACAAGTATGAGCTTGGGGAGGAGGTTGGGAGAGGGCATTTTGGGTATACTTGCAAGGCAAAGTTCAAAAAGGGTGAGCTTAAGGGACAAGATGTTGCGGTCAAGATCATTCCAAAAGCAAAGGTTTGACATTTTTCTTTCCTACTCTATCGATATCATGTGAATTATTGAGATTTTCTTGATCAAATATATGTGATTTTGTATTTGTTGGAGTTCAGTTTTAGCTGGATTGGTTTTGGCGATGTGGAGATCAGATCTGTAGGTAGAGATAAATCTTGGTCTTATGAACTGGTAGTTGGTTCGATGAAAACCCAAATCCCTTTTAGTTATTTTGTGTAATTAGACTTATGCATGCAAGTATGCTGAAACTGTCATTCAGGAATGTGTTATAATCGGAATAAGTGTTGATATGTGAAATTCAGATATCCAAACAATGGGGTGTTGATTTATAATAGCTAAGTTTTGAGGAGATAAGGCAACATGAAAAAAAAGTAATCTCGTAATTGATTCCAACGCATTGCCACATTTTTATGGTATTGGGCAGTTTGCAGATTGGCTAAATTGATAAAGGTTCAGTAGTGGCGTAGTAAACGGATTTATCAGTGTAAATGGTCATTGTACGGGGAGCAAATATTCTCTATTTTGTACTCTTGCGACCAAGCTTTGTAATGCTCTAAGCGACATCGTACAGCCTGAAAACGCAACGGCGGTGAGCTACTTAGCAGGTGTATTGCAGGAAAACCGCTTTGACGGTCAAGTTAGTTCACTTGAGGAAGTAGAAGGAATGCGGAGAAAGGGAGAGTGTGGCCAAAGTTTGCAAGTTTGCTTACCCTTCTCAAGTTGTCCATGTGCACTCTATCTAGGCTGGCCGTGTAGCCCAAGATTATGCGTGCACTACTTCTGCTGTCAGTTGTTGGATGCGTGGTTGTACTGTCCTCTCTCTTCTTTACACGTGTGCGCTTCAATATTGCCAAACAGTATTGGACAAACCGCCAAACGGTATTGACACGTACTTCAGGTGTGTTCCTCGCCATAATTCATTGGGCCATGTGGAATGCTCTAGCCGAGCAGTCACTTCTGTTATCCTCAAGCATACTAGCTCTAGAAATTCCCTTGCTGAGCTAACTTAGGTCGGCCACCCCGACCGGCTTCCCTACATGGCCGAAACCATCATAGCACTGATCTTCAGTTCGGTCAAAGATCTTCAACTCAGTCATATGTGGCGGGCTCATTCATAACTTGACTTGGCTCATGAGTGAGGCACAATTCAAAGTATTGCTCGGTCTGCACACAACCCAATCCGCGCTTATGGCCCAAACCCATCCTAGCTCGATCAATCGTAAAGGCACGGGTCCAACTCCAATTTAGACTTGCATTGGCCCGGCTCGTGCTAACGGACCAAATCATGCCTAACTCGGCCCAACATCATGGACCGTATAGGTTTAGCTCGGACCATTTGTTCATCACAACCCCTCTTAGTCATGGTGAAAATTGAAATTTTGTTCGTGGATGGGCAGTTTAAAAGGTCAATTCACTTTTTTTTTCATTAAAAAATTGGCTCATATTCATTGATTCTAAATCTTTAGAAGTTTAGCCCTTTTTGGCAGTATCAAATCTTTAGAGGTATACGGTTCTGTTTCCAAATATGATGGACTACTCTCAAAATTCTTGGCCTCTATTAGGAATAATTACAATAAATAGTTTGAAGTTTTTGTGAGGGGTAGCAAATAGTTCAACCATTCAATGTGCTTTTTGCAAACTATCATTCTTTTTGGGCTTAGGACAGGCCCATTTGTTCACTAGAAGGTATGTTATCCTTTTGTATTAAAGCTCCATACATTTACAATGAGAATGGTGCTAGATTGCTAGCTTGTTGACCTACATTTTCTGTTGCAACTTTAGGATAGATGACAGGTTATGTGTTTCTCTAATTTAGAAATTGACTGATAAATAAGGTTATTTGGAGGTTAAGAAGTGTGGTATTATCTTCCATGGTGCTTACTTTCAATGATTTATTCTTCCTTTCGTGTGATGCCGGAGCAGTACATGGACAAATTCATGGTTAGGGCTTTAGAAAGTAATACATAGATAACTTTATTGTCCAATGTTCATTACTTTTTTTTTTTGGTGATAAATAAGTAAATTTATTAGAAAAGTATCAAGAGGATACAAAGAATATAAATTTGAAACCTCCAATGAAATAATGCTAAGCTATCAAATCCTCTATGAAATCAACATAAGCTAAGACATCTGGATCAACCGATCTCGTAACCCAATTATATAACACCAAAAAAACCCACCTCTCCAGCCAAGAAATCAACTGAGACACTCCTTGGAATACATATATGTTACACTCCAACCAAGTAGGCCACATTAAACAGTGAGGCAATCAGCCACGCCTTCCGACGTCTCCTTCCATCCCTTCCCCCAGCCCAACTTTGCAAGACAACCAACACTGAACAGGGCTGCACCCAAACCAATCCAAAAATCCCCACAATAAGCATCCAAAACTGGTATGTAACTAGGCGATGAACGAGCAAATGGTCCACCGACTCAGCAGCACTACCACACAAACAACACCAATTCACCAGTATATGCCCACGACGCATCTGATTATCAATCGTCTGAATACATCCTAAGGCTGCCGTCCGCACAAAGAAAGCTACCTTGGAAGGCGTGCCCGACACCCAGACACATTTCCAAGAAAACAAAACCGCATCAACATGAACGAACGCACCATAGTAGGAAGACAGAGAAAAGCCCCAGAGAACCGAGACAAACCCAAACCATAGAATCTTCCTCTGCACTCCCAAGTTGCAACCCGTATAAAAAACCCAACAGCTCCACTAATTGATACATCTCCCAATTTTGAACCTCACGACGCAGCCGCACATTCCATACTACTACCTGTCCTTACCCTGTTCGAGCCGCCTCCACCATAACCTTGCAATCCTCTGCAATTCCAAAAATCAAAGGGAACTGATGCTCTAGAGAGGTAGCCCCACACCACCTGTCACGCCAAAAGCGAACTCTATCGCCTAACCCTACCTTCAACTGAATCCTCCGCCAAAACTCCACCTAACCCAACCAAATCCCTTTCCAGACACCACACCATGAGAGTGTCCCATCCTACCTAAGCACCACCCCCTTCTCCGCAAACCAAACTTTGCCACAACCACCTTCCTCCAGAGATGCTCTCGGTTCCCCACAAAACGCCACAACCACCTTCCTCCAGAGATGCTCTTGGTTCCCCACAAAATGCCACGACCACTTACCCAGTAACGCCAAATTAAACAAAACCAACCACCTAACCCTGAAACCCCTTATCTCCTTAGGACGACAGACCCGATCCCAAACCACCAAATGAGAATGAGAACCCTCCCATGCATTGCCCCAGAGAAAATCCCGCTGCAACTTCTCAATCCGCTTCGCAATTGCCACTGGAATCACATAAACCGACATAAAATAAGTCGAGATACTCGACAAGACACTCTTGACCAACGTAATCTTCCCGCCTTTAGATAAATATTGACGCTTCCACCTTACCAACCACCGTTGCACACGCTCTATCACTTTGTCCCACACCATGTCCCACATCCCGAGGGCCTTGAAAGAAGCTCCCAAAGGAAGACCAAGATACGAAACTGGTAGAGACGCCATCTTACAACCCAAAATCGCCGCCAACACCGGAAGCCGAACCACTTCTTCTACCGAAATTAATTTAGACTTTGAGAGATTAACTCGAAGACCAGACACAGCCTCAAAACACAGCAACACACACCGAAGGTGTCCAATCTGACCAGCGTCCGCGTCACAAAATACAAGAGCATCATCTGCATAAAAAAGATAGGAGACGACCAAAGAAGATGGTCCAGAACCCACTTCGAAATCCTGCAACAAACCGCTATGAACTGCCCTTGACAACAAATGCCCCAAAGCCCCCATAACCAGAATAAACAACAATGGGGATAGAGGATCACCCTGCCAAAGGCCTCTCTATATGTGGGGAAAAAACCTGCTGGAGAGCCATTGACCGACACAGACATCTGCATAGTAGAAATACAAAAATGTATCCACCGCCGCCATCTAGCCCCAAAACCCATCCTCTCCAGTATATACAAGAGAAACTCTCAACTAACATTGTCATATTCCTTCTCAATATCTAATTTACACATTAACCCCACCTTTCGCTGTCGCAACCTCAAATCCATACATTCGTTGGCCACCAAAACTGTATCCAGAATTTGCCTACCACCCACAAAAGCATTTTGAGACTCAGACACTACCCCTTTTAGCACCCCCCGGAGCCGATTCGCCAAAACCTTAGCCAACAACTTATACACACTACCTAAAAGACTGATAGGTCGAAAGTCCCGAATATCCTCTGCTCCACCTTTCTTGGGAATTAACACAATAAAAGTGGCATTCAAGCTCCTCTCAAACTATCCTGTCCGGTGAAACTGCTCAAACATAGCCATCACATCCTCCTTTATCTCTTCCCAGCAGTACTGGAGAAAAGCGATAGAAAAACCGTCAGGCCCAAGCGCCTTATTCCTAGGCATACTTCACAGAGCCTCAAACACCTCTTCAACCGAAAACGCTCTCTCCAACAACAGACAATCTGCCTCTGGAATAACATTAAATGGAACCCCATCCAACGTTGGCTGCCAAACACCCTCAACAAGCTAAAATAAAAACTCATAAAAACCCACTATGGCCCCCGTAATCTTCTCCGAGGATGATAACACCACCCATTCACCCGCAATTTTCCTATCTGATTCACTCGCAAATGCGCATTTGCCATATGGTGAAAGAAGCTCATATTTCGATACCCATCCTTCAACCATAAACATCTCGATTTCTGGTGAGAACTAATCTCCTCCATACGAGCCACATGACCAAAAATTTTTCGAGCCATGTCCTCAGACAGGATACTCCTATCCTCTTTCTTATCCAGCCCCTGGAGTACTGCTAAAATATTCACCTTCTAAGTCTGTAGCTTGCCAAACACCTCCCTATTCCAATCCAACTTGAGACGCTTCAATTTCTGGGCTAGATGACAACTAGGATTCCCAAACACAGCATAATTGCCCCACCACCCCCTCACTCTCTCCCCAAAGCCGTCAAACAAAAGCCACATATTCTCAAATTGAAATGGCGACGGTCCCCTACCAATTCCCCTACTGTCCAACAAAACTGGCCAATGATCTGATACAAGACGATGCAACCGTAGTTGAAGCACCTGTGAAAAATGCCCCTCCCAATCTCCAATTTCCAAAAACCTATCAAGAAGGGACATCGCCCTGCCCCCAAACCAAGTATAGCCACCCCCCTGAAGCGGCAAGTCCACCAAATCCATTTCATCAATAAATGAAGAAAAAACTCGCATAGAACCCGACACTGAGGTCGCCCCATGCTTCTCCGTTATGCACCGCACCACATTGAAATCCCCACCCACACACCAAGGAACCCTCCACCGAAAAGCAATAGACTGTAGCTCCTCCCAAAACGTAACTTGATCCAAGCGTTTAACGGGGCCATAAACCCCGGTGAATGCCCAACAATAATCATCCGTAACACAACAAAACAAACAAGATAGCGAAAAAGCCCCCATCACCACATCTTCCTTCTCCACCACCCGCCGATCCCATCACAGAAGGACACTCCCTGCCACCCCCAGAGCTGGTAAAAAAGTCCAATCCACAAAGCGCCCCCCCTCCCCCCCAAAGCTCCCTGACAGTCTCTCTTCCAATGCACTCCATCTTTGTTTCTTGAAGACACTCTACATCTGCCCTGGCACTACGTAACAAAAATCGAACCAAGACCTTTTACCCTCTATCATTCAAACCACGCACATTCCATGACAAAATTTTTAACTGCATGGCAACAATAATTGAGTTCCATAGCCCTTTCGACCACCCTTGCCCTCCCCTCCTTTGTCTCGATCATAATTTATAGAGCATTCCAAATTATGCAACTCCCTAGAATTCTGTTGTTTCTGACCTTTAGATCGCACCTGCTATCCCAAAGGAGCTCCCCCTCTTCAGGATTCCTCTATTGCAGAAAACAAATTTAAAGCCTCAACCTCATGACCTTCAAAGGAAACGCCTAGGTACTGACTAACCTCGGAAATACGGGACAGCACCCATGCCGAAACCTCCTCTGGCTGCGGAGGATCATCTCCCTGGAAGTCCACTGCTATCTCAGGCTCAACATCAACATCCATCGCATTTTCCACATCCGGTATCGCCAACCCAACCTCTGGCCAAACCACCATAGCCAACTCTGCTACCATATGTGCCCAACGAGTGTTGTTAACCCGCATCACGTCTGTGCGCCCATCCCAGCCAGTCAACAAAACCACCTTTCCAGCACTGTCAACCTATCGACAATCTCCCAACTCGCCCTCCAACGACGGCGGGCCTAGACTCGACAACCTATCCACACTCCCAACATCATTTGCCTGACGAAAGTCAGGCGACGTCAACCCTACACGCTCCGAAGGCTGTTGCGACAAAGACCCTTGCAGATCGATCGGCGGCCGAAACCTACAACCGTTACACTCCCTCGTGGAGAGAAGATTCAGAACCGGGTTAATTTGCTCCAATGTGTTCGGGTTTGATTGACCCGACCTAGAAGACCTTAGCCCATCCTCTTAGGTCTTCTGGCCCACCAAATTGGTGCCAAGGCCTAAGACGCCCAGACCATTTTTACAAGCAAAAGCCTGTTTGCGCTCATCCAGACCCAAAACTGTTTGGGCTAAAAAAAAAACCCATAGAGCCCACTCCTTTTTTCTCCCAAATGGGCCTCACAAAAGCTGACCGACCCAACTGGCCTTTACCCTTAGAAAACTGCCCAAATCTCCACAAATATACCTCCACCCCCAAATTGCGCGATTCAGTCCGATCAGATCTCCCCAAATCACGCCTTACCAAATCCAATGACGTACCAACAGACAATCCTACTGGCTACGAAAACGGCGCCACTGACAGATCTGCCTCCACCCACACCGGAAGTGAGAATTGCCACGAACCCCACCGAACGGAGATATGCGACAGAGTAGATTCAGAGTTTCGAATACGCAATCAAACACAGCCCAAATTAGCTAAGGACTCATCAACCTCCACGAAGCCTCCACACCGATCGCCAACATCACGATACACTGCATCACCACGCAGATGTAAAGGCAAGCCCATCGGACGAATCCAAACAGTCTTCGCCGAAGTCGGCGTCTGACTTAAAGCACAAAGAGCCAGAGGCGACTACCATTCCAAACTCAGATCACACCCATCAAACGTTCATCGTCGCTTCAACACAGAGTCCGCCTCACACCGCGTCGGAAAAACAAACAAGAAAGCTTGGTCCCCCTTACCGATCGCACTTCCACTGGGCCTGAAAACTTCCACCAACGACTGACCCAGTCACGCATTGGCCCAAAACCCACCCCCTTTGCACCTCCTCCAACCACCAAGGACCTGTCAAGTAGTCTGAACGACTCCACCGTAGAGGTAGGTGTTACGACTTCCTTGTCAGAGACACATTGACCCACCGATAATGTAGCCTTTGCAGGAACCGTCTGTTTGTGCCTTCCAACAGATCGGGACACTCACCTATCCCCCAGTTTGAACCCCTTCAACACCAATGCAACTCCCTCCTAAACCATCACCAAAAGTGGACATGGGTATGAAAATTTGCTCCCTCTGTGAGCCCATCGTCGCCACAACTTGCACCGAGGACCCTCCCACCTCCCCATGAACCCATATTGCTAGACTTCGACGACCTCCGCTGAGACGACCCAAGAATTTCAGATTGCCTGGTGCTTGCAACACCACCCTCAGCTTCGTCACGAACCAACCTACTTCAAAACTGATGAGAACCACTGCCCGCTGAAGGCCCTTCTCCCTTTCCACAAACGAAAGGCTTCAAAGTTGCTTGAAGATCTATGCCTAGATGTGCTTGAATTCCCAGTTTGTCAATTTATAAAGTATATACAATTCAAGTGATAGATGCATGTTTCCCAAGTGAGTGAAGTGTGTCCAAATCTATAATTTTTAAAATTCAAACAAATAAAATAAAAATAGCAGGACATATGTCTGATGAGTGTCATGTCATATTGGTGTACAACACGGTGTCCAACACGACATGACACACCACTTTCTTAGAAGTGTCCATGCTTCTAGCTATTTTGAAATGAATTTGAGATAAGATGGTATAGTGGTGTAGCTCACTATGAAAGAATCATTAGATAATAATATGGTCCACTCCATTACTTCCTTTCTTCTTCTTCTTATTCTTTCTTCTTCTTTTTTTTTCTTTTTTTTTTTTTTTTAAATTGGGGGTAAAGAAATCTCTGGATTGATTTTGAATTCCTTTTTGTGTCAGTTGACATTTGATCTCCCCGCTCATTTTTCTTTAAATGTTCCATTTCTATAGAAGCATGATAAATTTTAATTCATTTCTTGCCAGATC